>OY776132.1:61605599-64239349 GCA_963675135.1 Galeopsis tetrahit
TCCTGAAACAGCAAAGGAGAGAACTTGAATTCTCAGCCCACCTTTCACCAGCTCGTTCTGACTGACCACTTGACCGTTTTGCACGTCCTGCACTGATTATCCCACTAGCATTCTCATTCACAGCAGGCTTCGCACCTCCCAATTTCCGTAGCCATACCTGCTGCGCTGTGCTAAGAACATTATTTGTAAACCTACAAAAATTGAAAATATTAGTGGTTTGTTTAAAGTTATACAATAAATACACAAGTCAGCCATGGATGGAGTATGCATGTAAATTACTTGCAGCGATTGCATAAACTGTTGTTCGGTAGAAACATAAATTATTGAAAGAGATTCCAAAAGAACAAGAATAATGAAAAGAAAACTACATTACTTGACAACCAAATGTATATAACAGGACACCTGTGCTGTAGGCCAAATCACTTTCTTCAGTTCTTGGCCCCTCTTTCTATTTCTCATTTTCAATCTTCATCCCTCAAATGCCTCATTTTAGTTTACTCATCCCTTAAAACACTAAAGTAATTGAATGCACATGGAATGTTTCATAATTGTGGCGTTCGGTAAACTTCAGAACAATCGCATCCATGAAATAGGAATAATAAATGTTCAAACTTACCAGTATATTGATAATCCAGAGGGAACAGACAAGGAAAAGTAGCCAATCATGAGCGGGAGAAACTTAAATACAAGAAGTGTGTTCTTTTGAGCTGGATCATCTGTCTACCAAAACAGGACCAAGATATCAGTGCAACAGGGCTGAAGGAACTATTTTGATAAAAACAATCATATGATGTGGTAACTTACTTGTGGAGGCTTCATTATTTCCATTGAGACATACTGTGATAATACAAGAAGAACAGGTAAAACAAGGTATGCTGCAGTGTCAGGCCAACCAAGTGGTGGATGCCCATCCTGCAACAAAAATACAATGCAGGATGCAAATTATATTTATATTCTGCAAATGCAAATGCAGAAAGAATCCATAAGAATTTCAGGAAAAACAAGTAATGACAGAGATAGAGGAAGTTTAAGAAACTAATGCCCATCAAAGAAGAAAACTCTATTAGATGATAATAACTTAAACTTGTAATTACCACAAATGGAAACAGCCAGGAAATTCCTGATCCACTTTGCCGAGCTGCAATTGATGTAGGTCCTCCCAAAGAAGGAATCCAAAAGAATCCTTCAGTCAGCAGCCCCTGTTTAGTAATTTAAAATAGGAAACATGTATCATAATATCCCTGGTTATGACAAATCAGATAACAGTAAAAATGCCAATTCTATCAACCAGTTTCCTGAGTACCTCATTTGCAACATTTGAAAGAGCTTGATATAAGCCTATCCAGACTGGTATTGTAGCCAAGGTTGGTAAACATCCTGAGAAAATCATTCATAGAGCAAAACAACAATCAAGTGAAAATCTTTTAAATTTGGGTAGACAATAACATTAGAGGCATTCACTGCTGAAAGGAGTTTTTTGGGTAAAATATGAGTTGAAAAGTTTGAATGGAAAAAATTGTATCCGAGAAAGAAAAACAAATTATCATTTCAATTCAATATACTTAGGGTGGGAAGTGTTGTGTTTTCAAAATCCTCATTTGAAATCCCAAAACGAACATGATGCAGGATTTCAAATCCCAAATCCAGACCAGTAAAATCCAAAACAAGCATAGCCGTAGAGTTGGATATTTCTGCCAAAAATGCTGCATCAAGTAAATTGAAATAGAAGATGCAGGCTGATGGATTCAACTTGTACCTGCCAGAGGATTGACCCCTGCCTGTGTGTATAAACGAGAAGTTTCAAGTTGTATTCTTTCCTGAAATATTTATAATACAGATATCAGTTCACCTGGTGATGCGGATAGCCTCAATATATCACACCTCACAATTAAGCATGAGTATAAAGCAAAATTGTTTACAGTTATAACTCAAATGTCACCCCCAGCTGCTGGGTTCATTATTTGTTAATAGGGCTCAGTACGACATCTATATCTTATTTATAATTACATTTGTAATGACCTCTCGAGACATAAGCAAACAATAATCGTTGATCTATAAATCTGCATGTACATCAACAAAAACTAATTCAACCTCCATGAGAAAATGAACAGAAAGGAATGGACCTGAAAATAGAATTAATGCAATTTGACAGCCAAAATTTATACAGTTGAATTCGCATGTTAAACTCGGTAACAAGAAAATAATAAATTGTTCATCAGACATGTTCAAGAAACCTTCAATAAAGGCACTAATCCCAATATGCCTTTCCAGAAATAAGTTCAGGGAAAAATCACCTTAAATATGACCTCATACACACTTTTGTTTAGTTTCCCTTGTTAAAAGATCCTTAAATAGTAGGAACCAAATTATGACTTCATCCTATTTAATTAGACTGCTATTTTGATCATCTGCTCTCCTTTGCCAATTTTCCATTGCAATAATCATGATAGTAAATGAACTCAAACAATTAATTAAACACACATAGAATTCGCTAATCAGAATCATTAACTACAAAAAAAGAATAGTTAACTAAAACATAAAAAGATGCTCACCTGATTTCCTGCATACCTTTGTTGGATTGCTTTAATCTTTGGTTGAAGATTCTGCATCGCCAGCGTCGATTCAACCTTATATATAAGAAAAGTGCATTACACTTCAGATGTGCAACTAAGACATATTTACCGAAGGAAAAAATCATACAAAAGGAAAATATGTAAGAGCAGATGGTAAATCGTACATGAAAATCTAACAATTTAACCTCAAAATAAGTAGAGAAAAAAAAATTAGGCAAGGATAAACTGAGTGGCACAGAACACATGTTTGCAAAATGTATAGTTGAAGAGCAACAGTTTTACCTGTTGCTTGGTCAATGGTAATGTTGCAACTTTAACAAGAACCGTTAGCAGTATTATGGCAAATCCATAAGCGTATGGCACATGAACAGTTTGAAGGCCATCCTTAAGTACCTGTTACAACCAAAGATCAGGTGTTAACCTCAACTGCTAATGCCTTGTCACAAATCATTGATATAATGGTTTTGATCAACCCCAAATTTTGAACTATTGTTTATCCTGATCAAAATATAAAAAAAATTCTAAGAATCACCTAGCATTTTGATCATGTCCTCATGTATCTAATTTGCTCAATATATGTAAGCTCCACCAAAATATTTTCCTCCATTGAACTAGTTAATTCAAACCTCATCATGCTTTTATAGATGAGAGACTTCCGAGTCAATAAACAACATGAGGCTAAAAGTGTGATCTTAATTTAATTACTAACTAAAATGAGCCCTTACACAGATGGCGCAATGCATTGGGAGAGAGTGATATGACAGAAATGACGTAAGCTTGGACTAATGCAACAAAAAAGTATCAAAAAGTTCTTCAAGCTTGGATTTAGGACCTAGAAACTAATTACGTTGTACAGAAACAAATATTTGCATTATTGCTGTAAACAACAGGAAAAAAAATCCCAACTTGATTCAGAATTAATCATGAGTGTGGACAGTATCTGCCTGTGTAGCATTAACTTGGTCATATGCCAACTGAAAAGACTGTTGGGAAATATGTCCTCCAAGAAGCCTATCCACGTCAGTGTATATACACTAATTATAGAATATGATTGCAGTTAATTACTCAGTAGCACGTATGAATATAGAATCAAGATCACGTGATTTAGTTAGACAGTGAGAGGGATGATGACATGATGTCTTGCAGTGTAAGAAGTGTGTGGGTCACTTTGTAGATTAAACTTTGTTTAAGATAAAGATAAAGGATACAATGAAGAAAATTGCTATTGATAAATCTAAGCTTTCTTTTAATTTTCTTCAGTATCTATTGAGATGGTGTATGCCTTTCAAATTTGGAGAAAATATACTTCAGCAAACAAGGACTTGCTTCTCTGAGGTCCCTTTTCTTACTTTGTAATAGTTGGTACCAGAAAAGGAAAGAAACCAAACATTGCCTAATCGGTATTACTTCCAACCATTCATCAGAAACATGGTATCCCGTATCCTAATTCCACTCATTTCCTTTCTTTTCCTTTTGAAGCACAAATAGCATTCAACTGTCTTTGATATAGCATCCAACGATAACCCAGCTTACAGATACAAAGCAAATATCTGAATTTAGCCACTCGGTCATTTTCACTGAGCTCTTTTAAGTTTTAACAAATCTTGAATGGCTGGAAGCTTATCAATTTATTTATATATTTGTGTTCTCTAGCTATTTATACAAAACCAGTTTAATTCATCGTCCACTGAAGTATTCATAAAATTACTGCCAGGAATTCAAACCAGTGGAATTCCTCTTTACAATCCACCAAACTCATAATATAAAACAATACTTCCTCGAAACTCTACCATCAGATTCCTTAACAAAAAAAAAAAGTACCATAATCACCACTTACCTTCAACACAACTTCCATAGCATCGGAAATAAAGCCGAACCAGCCTCCACTTTTCTGAGCGGTTGCAGCGGTGTCGGATGCGGCTGCGCCGCCGTCAACAGCCACGGCAGCATCAGCAAGCGTGTAGAGCAGGCTCTCAGTCCTCTGATATATGGCACTGAAATCAATTGAATGATCAATTGGGGAGAGGCTGAATTTCACTTTGGTGGTGATGCGCCTAACTTGGGGGAAAAAAACATGGCGGGAAAGAGAAGGAAGCGGGGTTCCCAAGAAAGAGGGGGAGGAGATGAGAGCCCTCGCCATGGGAATTTGAAGAGAAACTGAGAGGAAAATTCAGTTCCCCAACAAAATGAAGAAGTGAAGAAGAGATGAATGGATGATATTATTGGTTGAAGTTGTGGAGGATGAATGGGGTACGCGGAATGTGTGTTATCCGTATCCATTATTTTGGCAGACAAACAATACTCTATTTTTCTCTCTACAAAAATTCAAAAAACTGAAAAAGATAGTTTTATTTTAAGTCATACATTTAACTTTTTAATAATTTAATTCATTAACCATTTATTAATACATTTTAGTAATTTAAGTGACATAAGATTTTAATATTATGACTAATAATCTTTCCGTAATTTAAGTAATATACTTTTGAATTATGACTAATATATTTCAGTCTAGTTAATATTCTGTCAAGTAATAGTATCTTTTTTTTTTCTTTTTCCTACACTCTAATTTCTATATTTTTTGTCCTTTTAGTTTACATTTTGTATTACAGTTTTATTAATTCATTGCATGAAGTAAAACTTTCAATTTAGAGCTTAAAAATTTTTATTTTATTAATCCATAACTTAAAAAATAAAAAACTATAATTTAAAACTCACATATTTCAAGATCATGGTATAATTCTTAGGTTATCCAACAATATTTTTTTGGAAATCACAATTCCATATATATATATATATTACAAATTTCAAACGAGTGGAAAAATATACGACTCTACTTATAATTTTACGCTCCAAGAATATATGATTTTCTACTTGTTATCGTGAAAACAAGTAATTTTACAACGGGTTCAATTACAATAAACTAAACTTCTAAGTATTTATGATATAAAGATATTTTGATGTATATTTTCAACTAAGTTGTTCAAACACAAGTTTGAAGCAATTATGGGTTCTAAGCCTAGAATATGAATTTCTAGGCCGAGCTTTCGAACTTTAAGGTTGGATCGAACACTTAGAGCTTGGATATGAAATGATAAGCTTGCTCTTTGGAAATTATTGCAATCTTGTGGATACGAGTGTTTTCAAACTTGAAGCAATTTGATTTCTTAGAATTTTTGTGTTCTTCACCAATGGTTGTGGCCTTGTATTTATAAAGAGGATTTCAAAAATAGTCGTTGGACAGCTACAATGAATCATTCTATTTTCGATTTTACAAATCGTCCTTGATATGTCAGTCTTTTTTGGTATGATTATTCATTGACTCTCTGCAAATAAATATATGTGTTGCTCTGACAAAACTGTAGTCTTACTGTTAAGTCAATGTCACGTGTTGCTTCCTCGTTGGTGTAGATTGGACACTTGGATTGAGACTAACGAACAAGCAACAACTTTCAGAACTTAGAATTTGAATCTTGTACCTTTTCCATCTGACTTCGACTGGCATTATGTGAGTTGACAAACTTAGTTGGTAATTCCTTTTAGCGTCCAAAACAAACGGAACCTTGAGCAATCTTTAGTAAACATATATCCACTTAGACTCAAATTTACCAATCAATTGGGGTCAAGGTAAGTTGAGGTCATCTGATTTGATTGAGTCAGTTGTTTAAGTTAGCTTTCAAAAGGTACCTGAAACTAAGACATGCACTTACATGTGTTAATCCACTAAGGGTTGAACCTCAGTTGATCAGGCTAAAACTTGTCCCTTTTTCTTGTGAATGGAAGTCCCATTAAGGAATTCACAATGGAAAAAGGTCTCAGACAAGGTGACCTCTTGTCACCTTTCTTCTTTACGGTAGCGGGTGAATGCTTTAGTATTATGATGGCCAAAGCAGTCGAAGGAGGCGTATTCTGTCCAGCAAAGATTGACAATCAACATGTCAAGGTTTCACACCTTCAATTCACAAACGATACGTTATTCTTCGGAGAAGCAAGTAGCAGGAATACTCTAATCTTGATAAGTATCCTCAGAATGTTCAAATCCTGATCGGGGCTCAAAATACTTTTTCAAAAGTACTTTATCTGGAGTTAATGTATTTGATTCAGACTCTTGGATTGGGCTTCAACCCTTAATTGCAAGACTACTGGGCTGCCTCCCAACCGTGCTTTTAAACCTAATTATGTATATTGAATTTTTCTTCTAAAATTCTTTTAGAATTTGAATCTAAATTTTTTTGTTGGTGGCGATAATATAAATGCTGAATTTGCAATTAAGAAATTATTATACCATGTATGATGAACATTCAACACACCAAGACCGAACGGATTCAAATTCGAATTTAATAATGTCTCAACATACTTAAATACAAAAGACTAGGGTTGGGCCTCAATCAGCCCGGCTGGCGAGTCTGAGTATCACTCTCACTACGTGTTCCAAGTTCGTACCTCATTTTTAATACTTATATATATATATATATAATATAAACTAAATGAGCACATATGTATTATGTGAAATGTCAATAAAAATAAACGTTTATAATATATTATATGTTTAAATAATTTTTAAAATAAATAATAAATAATTTAAGTAAGTATTAAATAACTCTTAATAAATGTTAAGTCAACTATTTCTTCTAAATTAAATTTCAAACCACACATAATATTTATGTCACATATATTCTTTTAAAAATAAAATTATCATATGTTACTTTATTTTTAATATTCCAACTTATTATTATATGATGGAATTTAATATATATATATATATATATATATATATATATATATAGTCTTTATATTTAACAATCTTCTAAAATTAATGAATTAAATTAAATTAAATATTTACTAATTTATGAATTAATAATTGAGTATTCCTTAAATACACATTTTTTCTTTAAAACTATTAATGTTAAATATACTAGTAAATATTCATCATATATTTGACATATCATTATAATTATTTAAAATCAATTCAACATTATTATATGACACCTAATTAATACCACATATTGATATTTAAATAGTTACTTTATAACAAGTATCTACAAAACAAGTTTGAACGTTTACCATTACAGGAACACACCGTTATACACAATACAACTCCTCTTTCAACCAAACTATAAAATATTACTACATGGTTACCAGTCCTTCCGAACTAATATCCTCGTCACCCAATCTAACCCAAAATCTACGAGACTCTACTTTAAGATTGTCCTGGTTTTCTCAGGTTTTCCCAACTAGAAAATATGAACCTCAAAATAGAATAAAACACAGCTTCTATACACGAAATTACAAAGTTCCAACAAGACGAGGGCCAGTACCATGGATACAGCAACCGAAAAAACAGGCTTATCAGATGCCTGGGGTACCTCCCAACCTGTAAAAATCACATTACAAACACCAGATTTTCGTAATTTTCAGCTTACAGAGAATTCGAAACAAAAATTGAATCGGGGCATAAGAGGAAAAAATTGTATGCAGTAAAGGTTGTAATTTGCAAAGAAAATCTCCACGAATAGTTCACATATTCAGACCTTGCCAACAGAACTATTCACCCTGTTAGTATAGGTAGGGGAAGTACTCATCCGCTCAATGATTTTTCTACTTGGTACAATGTTATTAACATTGATACCTGATGATCATAAAATTTTAATTTTAAATATTTTCAAAATACCAATGGAAAAATCAGGACTTCCAATTTCAAGGTGCTGCATAATGGAAGATACACACAGGCATATCATGAAATGCACCTAATGTGAAGCCAAAATTAGCAACAAATGCAAAAGTTCCAGCCACTTACAGGAAAAAGAAAGTCTAAGGCATCCCATGCGGCGTGACGAACAGCTCTTGTTGGGTACATAGGAGCACCTGGAGATGTGAAGCTATATAGACAAGTTTTCAGTCTTGTGCTAGTTGCCATTCTAAGTTCCATACCTGATGGAGGATAATAAATAATTTTAGACCTTATAGATGCGAGGTCCTCACTCCTCACATCAAAAGAACCCAATAAAATCTTAAAGCCATTTAGACATAGCATCAGCAGTTACAGACTCACAGATGAGCATTATTTACCTTGGAGAACTTTTATCTGAGAGAGGTAATGCAGAAGTACAGGCTCCACCTTCAACTTTTGAATCTGAACCGAAATACCAAATTAGAACTAGACAAGAACAATTTGTAAGTTGGTATCGTGATCAAGATAATAACATAACAATCAACTATGGAACTATCTTCTTCTGTTTAGTGTTATAAGCGTCCATTGGCATAAAGTTCAAATGAAATATGCTGCTGGTTACCTGATCAGCTATTTCAGTCACAAATATATCTGGGGCACCACCAATCAAGAAAGCATTTGGATAATCAGGGAAATTCTTCAAAAAGCTTTCAAGATTGTACCCTATAAAGATTACAAGAGAGAACAGGATTCCAGGAATGAGAACAGAACCTACAATCGGACCACTGACATATGACATATATATGTTCAAAGATCCACCAACCTGAGTTATAAAATAAAAGGAATCTTGACAGGAGAAGAAACAATTCTCTCTGGGCCTAAAAAAAATCGCAGTTTCATAATCAAGTATAATTCCAGGAATGAAACAAGCTGAAAATAAACAATCTCATGACGACGGATAAGAAAAAAGCTACACCTGTAAGGGGATCTTCTTTAATCTCTCAGAACGTATTGCAACTTCATCAAGGAGATACTACAACCATTAGAAAGTGTAGGGCCCTAATGTTATGACATAGAACTTCAAAAGTAATAACACTGAAAACACTATCTTGTGAAGAAACATCTCACCTGAAATAGACTCTGGAAACGCCTTGCATTTGTTTGGATGTCAATCCTGGATTTATGCATGCATTAAATAAGACAACTTTATGACTTATATCCTAATGTACAAAATTATGCTTGTGAAACGAGGCTAATATGGTAAGCATTTTCATTCGTGTCATGCGATTGCTCCTCAATGAACAAGACAAATAGAAGGAGATTTTGTTAGACTTCAGATGAGGGCCAGGGCCATGCCTATAGGTCCACTCATGCTGGAAATTTGTGGGAATCAAAGAGAAGGCCACAACTTTGCATTATATAGCACCATTCACCAATAAGGGCTCCCCTCCACAATACTTACATGCACTTATGGTAGGCTATTTAAAAAAAACTCGGGTTTGTAAGCAAACACCATTTGGAATATTCCAGAAGATGTGCTATTGACAAGGTGACTGAAAGCGCAGAACAATTGTCATTTGACTAAATACAATACTTCTCCATAAAAAGTTGAGCAGAATTAACTTAATTTCCCTCTCCATACATGTTATGCAGGTGTAATTAACATGTTAGAGCTTCTTACCAGAAGACATTTGCAGCACCTTGAACAAGAGCAGAAGAGTAACGCAGTAGGACCTCAAGATTAAGATTATCAAGTTGGACCTCAAACAGCTGCAACACGGAAGTGCATGCTTTAAATATGACACAGACAACGAGAGATGAAAGAGAAACTGACAGGAGAATGTAGAGGCAAGTTGAAGAGGGTTGCACCTCTATCAATAAACATAAGCCATTGAAATGAAAGAAAGCAACAGACTAACAAAAAGACATACCCACTTGTGGAACAAGAGAGAGAAAATATTGGATGCAAATGACTGGCTCCAATGTTGTACAATCAGATCAAGGATTGGTCTCCCATCCTGAGGCGTGCTAACGAAATGACTAGAAAGCACGTCATAAAAGCATATAGGGCCTCCATATTCACCATCAGGCACAAGAGATTCACCTTCTTCACCAAAAATGATATCTGTTACAAGTAAAAGCAGAGAAGGAGATTACATGATAGAACCAAAGAATTACTGATACTTTCACCAGGGAGACCTTTCGATCTTCTCTTGAACTGACAAATGTATCTGAATATTATACTACACATAAGCCACAAATAGGTTGAAAAGGCTTATTCCAAACTCTGGGTACATGTACGGTTTGTCAAAACTATATATGATGCTTATTGTATATATATTATTGCCTAAATACACAGTCAAATATCTTACGCTAAGAATTTGCCATCTATGATCAATTCTTTTTAACTTTCCAGATAATAGTACGGCTCAGTATAGATAAGTTCTAGATATAAATCAATAACATTGATGAGCCTGAAATGAATAAGTTTCCAGATCAAAGGCAATCTGTGGAGGCGTAACGGGGATGGATCTAGGATTTTGATTAAGGGGTGCAAAATCTTCATACTATGAATATAATGTATAGTTGCAGTCCATAGGGGCAGAACAACAACAACAAAAAAATACATATAAGGTGAAAACTTAATATCCAACCACCCAATCCATCACTGGGGGTAACTTAGCTACCAATTTTATAACAAAATAGCATATTTAAGCCTTCAAATCAACAAACATCAATGTTTATCAATTCACTACTAGGTGCTACCCAAAAAATATCTCGCATACGCTTGCAATGTTATGCGTCTATTACTATGTGGTACCAAGTAAAGAGCGCAAATACAAACACATGCACCAGAAAATTACTGGAATTTCACCTTTAGCACGATCATCTACTTCCAGAGCAACATCTGCAAACAACTCCTGCAACAAATCTCGTGTCTGCGATGGCGAAGCTAACGCCTACACAATAAACAATAAATTGGCATCAATCGTCACAAAAACATATATGCATATGATATGATATATACAACAAAATCCAAAAGGCGGAAAAGGGGAAATTAAAAATTGAACCTATGATAACAAATTAAAGAGAGTACTACATACGCGTTGGAGCTTCTTCTCAATCTCGATAGCGATAGCATTGAGATAAGCGGAGCCGCGAGCTGTGGACACAGGTGGCATTCTGATCGGAATTGTTAATCGATCATTTGAAACGGAAACACGTTTTCCCTTTTCTGGCATTTCTGCAACCTGAATAAGCGTATGTATATATAGGTTGTATATACATAATTTTTACGGCGCCGTGAATTTCAATGGAGACAGAATTTCGTGAGTGTGAAGGGGGATTATCCAAATTTGTGCGTGGAATTTATTACAGAGATGAAATTAATTTTCCCCATTTTATTGATTATTGTTGTTATTTTATTTTTTTATTTTTATTTTGAGATTTATTGGCGGGTGGGGCCACAATTGTTGAATGGATTGGGTGGCGTGACGGCAGTGCAAATTCGTGTAATGCATGCGATGGACCGACTCACAGCTGTAGCAATTCCAACATGTTTTGGGAATACGCTAACTTCACCACTATTTTTAGATAACGTGATTTCTTTTTAATTTCTTTGATATATTTATATTTATTAAAATAAACTTCATCTTATCTCGTAGTATTAAAAAATACATTTTTTTATTGATTTTCAAAAAAAAAAAATCAGATTTTCAGTATTTATCAATTACAATATACCATCTTTTTAAGTTTTTCAATTTTGATGCACAAATATATTTTTCGATCAATTCTAATTTGATGTGGTGCTCTAAAATTGCAAATTCGTCATGTTGTAAGCTATTAGGAAAAAAAAAAGACTACATAATATACGAAAAAATAATTTTATGTGAGTAAGAAAAAATAAGACAACATAACAAAAGAAAAAAATTAAGACAATAGAGAAACAAATATGATTCTAAAATTAGAAGAAAATTTTGTAAAACACGTTAATGCACATTAGAGTAATAAATATAATAGTATAAATTATTTTATTTTGCGGAACTTCTTGATTTATTTATTTTTTTTATAAAATTATAGATAAGACTTAAAAGAGCTTTAAGATGAAAAACACTAAATAAATGTCCATAATATATCAAAGTGTAAAAATGGAGAATTTCGCTGGAAATCAAAGAAAATGTTGATGAATTCGTTGTGCAATTTATGTAAAAACATTATTAAAAATGTGGGTTTTTCATTTTAAAAAAATTATTAATTGATAGTCGGCGAGTTTACTGTTTTCAACGTCAAGTTAAATTAAAATTAATCGAAAAATATATTAGTGCATCGAATTGCAAAATATTAAAAGGTGATGTATTAAATTAAAATATATATACATATTGTAATTGATAAATACAACAAAGGTGGTGAATTTTTTGCACTTAACCCCAAAAAAAAAAAATACGTGTAAGTGTCTCTGTATTTAGTGAGTACCGTATAAAACACATGGCCAACTGAATACTCTATGTAGTAGAAAAATTTACTAACTAACTGAGTATGAGTCTATGACAACGGTTTAGTGTAAACACGATCTTTTTACAAGTATTACGCGGTTTAAATCTTTCTAATTTTATTTTTGTGTTTTTTCCTAAAAAGTGTGACTAATTGAAAATTGTTATTTACACATTCACAATATGAAAATAACCCACAAAATTAATATTCTCACAACATCATTCATTTTGGGCCCCACATTTTCCCCTTCGCATCTTTAAATATCTTTACACCTTTCTAAATTGTACAAAATACCCCTTATTTATTTTTCTATATTTACAATGCCCAGTTAAAGCATAAAGTTGTGAAGCGTAAGGATCAAATTCAAACATAGTACCTTATGGCGAAATTGAAAGATAAAAGATATTCATTTCATTATGAGCGGTGCAAAAAGACCAACGTGGTGAAGGATATATTTTTCGCTCATAATACAAGTGTGCATGGATTGTACGTACAAAGCAACATATATAAAATGTCCTATTGAATATAGTTGGAGTTACTTCAATATAAATGACATTTTATGTTGCGTTTGCTTATATGAAATTCGAGTGGGAGGACAATTACATGTGGACATGCAGCTTCCTAAAGAACTTGATGAACGATTATTGTTTGTTCATCATTATTGTCACTGATAGAGAGTTGATGTTGGTTAATGTTGTAGAGTCCACGTTCTCATGCATGTGCCACATTTGTTAAGTAAGTGGCACATTCAGAAGAAAAAAATGCGTTGACTACTAAATTCAAGAAAACAAAATATTTTTTCACCAATTATAAGTGGAAGTCGTTTAGCCGTTCATTGATAATGTCATTGATGCTAAAAATGAAGGAAAAATATATTGTTGAATTTCTAATAAGGTTTCAGGCTGACCACACGAAGAACCCGAAGTCCACAAAATCCATTGAATATTGTATGAACTCAGTGGATTCCACCTTACAAGTACAAATTTGTATTGGTTTGTTATTTATGCCAAAAATCGCAAAGATGCGGCGATGCTTGACTTGGAACGTCGCGAGTAGATCTAAGATGGTGACGAGTGCAAATTGCGCAAGAGATGTGATATTAAGTGAGCAAAAGAAGCATACGCAAACGATATGAAACAATGAACAATAAAATGAAATAGGCAACAATGCGTGCAAGTGTGATGTGCAACGACGATTCAATGATTAAGTAGTAAACATAAAGCAAAATGAATGCATAAAAGATGACGACAATAATAAAAACGGTAATTTAAATAAAAGGAAAATACAAAGTGTTTTGTAAAAAATATAAGCTTGAATAAATGAGGGCTTGAATGCGTGTCATTAGTCCTCAGCCTCGAAGTGCATTTATAAATTGAATCTTCTCTAATGTCGTTGAAGTTTATTGAGAAAAGCATAGATCATACAGGCTCTCGACTTTATAGATAATTTTTGTATCTATTCCTAGAGTTTCTTATATGTCATCGTCGAACCTTGATGTCGTCAGACGCCAACCATAGCCAATGTTGGTCTCCAGGTGCTAAGTTGACGTCATGCATGCCGTCGAACGCCACCATGTATTTTTACCCTAAACATTTTCTCCCAAATTGACATCATCACAAGTTAACGCCTGTGTTGAGGTGTTAATTTCTCTTGCAGAGACTTTTCGAATTATGAGAAAATGTAATCATCACAACAATTTTCAAATTCTTAAAAAAAAAAAAAAAAAAAATGTTGGATGAACCAGATTTGGATGAGCCTCTTCTAAGGTCCACGAGCTCGACCTCGACAGGACCCGCACACGTGTGGGCTATTGAATCACTCCTCAACCATTCTAATTTAAACTACTCAAACAAACTCTTAGGAGATGTTTGTTTTGAGATTTTGAGGATTTTGAAATCCGAATTTCAAAATGTGGATTTTGAAATTCTAATGACTTTTATGTTTGTGTTTGTGTTTGTTTTGAGATTTAGGTAGGGTAGGATTCAACTTTATAGTATAAGATTTATAAGTATTTACAGTTAAACCTCTATAAATTAATAACATTGGGACCATGAAATTTTATTAATTTAGAGAGGTATTAATTTATCGATAAATTAATATTTTATTAATTAAAAGAGAGACTTTTTAAATCCAACAAATTTAGTACATATGTATTTAAAATAAATGAATTTATATATGTTTCATTGATTATATTCATGTATCAACAAATTCTTTGTAACAAATTCATGTATAATATCAATTCATTATATACAATTAACTATTATATTCATAGACGAATGCATCAATCCATTGGAATTACTTAAATATATATATTTACATTAATTTGTTGGACTTAAATTACTATTATAGTCAATTAAATATATTCATGCATGATAAATGAAACATATACTATATAAATCTCAATATAGGAATAAAACAATTGATAACACCCAGTCATGTCTTCCCATCTAAATGAAATCGTAAAATCATCCATGAATAATCAAATGCGTAAAGTATTATGTGATATAAGAGATCGAGCCCCTCTCATATGCACTCAAAAAGATTTACAAGAGTGTGGATTGATGAAAAAGATTTATAAGAGAGACCATGCCATAATATTTATAATTGTACTAATATTTATGAATTATTAATTTAGAGTTTTAATGGGACCTAATATTTATAAAGAGATTTTTTGAAAAATTATTATCTTATTATCTTATCGAATTTGATGATTTTTTACAAAGGCCAAAGTTGGGACCGGAAGATTTTATTGGGTTGACTTCTATATGATTTTTAGGTATTTTATAGAGTGAGTTTTTGAAATCCTAATTTTAAAACCCAAAGTAGACCTTGAGTTAGATTTCAAAATCTCAAATCCGAATTTTACATCCCAAAATAGACATCCCCTTATTCATAAGGAGTGAGAAGTAAAATAATTCACATATTAACCAATGTGGGACAATTAACTCACACATCTCAATGAAACACCTTATCCCATAAAGTGTATCATTTGACGTCTCAACTTCGTGAATTAATTTTTCGTCCACCGAAATTCGATTTTGAGATTTTAAATACACGACGATCATTTAGTCCGAGAGTAGAACGATTCTATACCATTTAATTTCTTCAAAATTACATTTATAGCCCTCAATAAATTGGTAAAAACGTGTGTCCAACACTCTCATTTAAAATCAATTATTTAATTAAAATTTACCAACAAGACCACCTTACACAAACCTTTGTCTTAAATAAGACCAACAAATAATCAGTTGTTGGGGGCTTTGCCTCTGAGAGCTGATGTTGTCACGTATTGTACTTTGGTGCAAGGGTTCACGTATGTACTACCGCTTAGGAGTGTGCAAAATAAAACCGGACCGGAAAAAAGACCGGAACCGGACCGGTCAGGTCCGGAACCGGACCGACCGGTTAGATTCCGGTCCGGTCCTCGGTCCGAAATTTTTTAAGATTCCGGGTTCCGGTCCGATTCGGTCTAAAACCGGAATTTACCGGTCCAGGACCGGAAACCCGGATTTACAATTTCTTCTTTTTTTTTTTTTTTATTATTTGAATTTTAGAAATTACAAATCTCATTCCTCGCTCTTCGACTTCCTCTGGCTCTTCGACTTCCTCTGACTCTTCGACTTTCTTAAATATAACTCTCCACCTTTATCTGGCGCTCACCAGCCTCACCCAAGTCCCAACCGACAAGGGACAACCCTTCTCCAAACTCCACTGCCACTCTTTGAGTCCACTGGTAATATATTCAACTTAGTTTCTTTTTACTTTTCATTCAAAAAATTTTGTTTTATTATATCTAATTTATTTATTTTTTCATGTGAGAATAGACTGTGCAAGCACTTATTTGTAAACAAGCACCCAAGGGCAAGGATTTACGTGACATGAAAGATAATTTACGCGATTTGCGTGAGTTAGAAGAAATTGAGAATGGTAATGGTTTATACTTATGAAATATTTTTCAACATGTTTATTTATTAGTTGTACCCCTTTAAAAAAATTTAACATCTTTATATGTTATTACAGATTTGATGAAGACTACATTGGACGATGAAGACAATGTTATATACATTGTAGACCCTTAAATTTGTGCAACCGTTCATTTTTTTTTTTTTGGACTACTGTTTTTTCATTCTTGGACAATTGTGATCAACTTGATCTAAGGGCATAACTTATTCTTTAGGATATTAAAAATGAATTTATTATAAAGGTAAATATGAAGAAATTTCTAGATTTTCAAAAAAATGTGATCAACTCTCCACTTCTTCTCATACACTAAGGATCTCATACACTAAGGAATTATAATAAATTAAAAAAAGAAAAAAAAAAGAAAAAAAAAGAACCGGTCTGAAACGGTCCGGTCTGGACGGGTTACATTCCGGTCCGGTCCGTAAAATTTTAAGATTCCGGTCCCGGTCCAAACCGGTTCCGGTCCGGTCCGGTTCTGGACCGGTGCACACCCCTACAGTCCCGCTTACAAATGTGGACCTTCTAAAAGTATCTCATTCTCATCACTTAGGGGCTGTTTGTTTAGGGATTGTGGTGGATGGGATGGGGATTTGAAAAATGTGGATGGGGGTAATCCATGAATAGTAATTGAATAAAAATTGTGTTTGGATAGAGATTGAAAAATAGATGTGGATGGAGAACTTTATGTCAAATCAATAGTGTTGTTGTATTATTTTATTATTGTTAGTTAGTAGAGTAATTAGTGTAAGGAATAAAAGTAGGAAAGAGAATAAATGTGTGGAAGAAAAGTAGGAGAGAGAATAAATGTGTGGAAGAAAAGTAGGAAAGAGAATAAATGTGTGGAAGAAAAAGTAGGAGAGAGAATGAGTAATTAATATAAAAATATGATGATGTAATGGTATAAAAATAGGTATATAGGTGTATTATAGGGGTGGATGGGTATTGAGATGGGTATTTGGATGGAGAGGGATGAAGAGGGATGGGATGGGGGATGGCCCATCCAAATCCGGATGGACCAATCCCTAAACAAACACACCCTTAGTTTTCACACTCTACAAAATAACTTTTTCTTTATATTTAAGTTGTAAGAGGTTGATTTTAAAATTACGTAATAATAAATTGACGGAAATGTATAGAACCCACCATATGTGCACATCATTAATTCTTTCTTATTTATATTTAATTTGAATTTAATGTTATATTAATATCTTATTTTATTCATATTAAAATTATAATTTTTTTTTTTACATTGAATTTAATGTCATATCTTATCTTAATACTCTATCAGCATGTTTGCTTTATGGGTTTAGGGGGGTTTTGTGATGGGGTTTGATATGTAAACCCATCTTCTCCCATGTTTGGTTTCTCATAACTTTAAACACCTTGACCCGGGTTTATAATTTGACCCGGTTTTTATAAACTAGATTTTATGGGTTTAGACAACCTAGCCTCTCATTGGGCTTATCTAGCCAACTCACCACACCTAAACCCATCTTATCCTAACCCATGAAGCAAACATGCCCTATATTTGTGAGAATATAATGGGACACGTGTCACAATTCTATCACTTTATACAATCTCTCTATATTTGTGAGAATATAATGGGACACTCGTGTCACAATTCTATCACTTTATACAATCTCTCTATTCACCAAAATCGTCTATTTCAAAATCTCTGCATTCTCAGTCATTCTAATTAAAAAAAATCATTTTTCCTATTTTAATCTCAAAATTATAATTCAAAATTTTAAATTATAATTATTATTTTTAATCTCTCTCCTCTTCAAATTCTTCCATTTCAAATCTTAATCTTAATACTCTATATTTGTGAGAATATAATGGGACACGTGTCACAATTCTATCACTCTATACAATCTCTCTCTTCACCAAAATAGTCTATTTCAAAATCTCTGCATTCTCAGTCATTCTAATTAAAAAAAAAAAAATCATTTTTCCTATTTTAATCTCAAAATTATAATTCAAAATTTTAAATTATAATTATTATTTTTAATCTCTCTCCTCTTCAAATTCTTCCATTTCAAAATTTCGATATTGTCAGACATTCTTATTAAAATTTTCTAATTCTCCTATTTTAAAATTTAATCTAATTTAAATATTATCTAATTTTGATTTTATATTTCATATATATATGTAAACAATTAAAATTTTCTAATTCTCCTATTTTAAAATATAATCTAATTTAAATATTATCTAATTTTGATTTTATATTTCATATATATGTAAACATTTTTTGTGATATCAGTCCCTCTTCTCAATTCATTTTATTTCAAAAGCTCTTCTTCTTATTTATTTTTATTTCATATATATGCAAAGGATTAAAAAAAAAATATTTTAATCTTATCTTCTAAATTCACTCTTGAATATTAATTTTAAATATTAAAATTTATAAATTATTTATACATATATTAAATATTAAATTAAATATATTTGCAACAAAAATTTAGGAACAGAAGAAATTCGAAGGATTTAAAAAAAATCTTATTAACAAATTCAATTTTGAATGTTTAAATTTAAGATTATCAGTAATTTTCATCTACCTTCTCCTTTAATTATCGTACATTCAAATCATAATTCCAACTATAAAATGAATGAACCATTTGTTTGCTTCGGTTAGTCTATATGAGACTATGATGTTTTAGCTTGCGTTTATATGACGGTAAATTTATGCTCTCACAACATCTACAACAATTTCAATCTTTTATATTTTTCTTAAATAATTGTTCCAGTTCTCTCTCTTTTCCCTTCTCTACAACTTTCTTTGATTTTTTTTTTTTTTTTTTTTTTTACAATTTCCTTTTCCTCTGTATTCTTAATTATTTTTTTAGTTCTCTCTCATTTTTTTTTTGAAGTCTACATTAATTTTTATTTTTTTGCTTTTACAATTTTTTAAAATTTATCTCTCTTTACAATTTTTTTTAAAACTTTTCTTCAATTATTTTTTCCCTCAATCTTCCAGTTTTCTTTTACAATTTTAGTTTACTCTTTTTTTTTTTTTTTTTTTTTTACAATTTTCTTAAATTTTTTCCTTTTTGTGAATTATTTTCTTTTAAACTTTTCTTCAATTTTTTTTTTATTTTCTCTCATTTTTTTACTTTTTCTCGGTGTCCACACATTTATTTTACTTAATTATTTTCTTTTACTAAAAGAATAGAAAAATTATTTGAGTTGATGGTCATTGATGAAAATGTGTGCATTTTTAAATCTTTCTCAGGTTTTATGTAGTACTTTAAAATTTCTTCGATTTACTCTTTTAATTTTCATTTCATTTTTTTATTCTTCATTTTATGTAACGTTAGGAAACAAAAATATAAGTTACTATAGGTATCAAAAAATATAAGTTAACGTGTTTGGTCTTCTTTCTCCTTTCTCAGTTTCTTCGATTTTTTTTTTTTTTTTTACAGTTTTCTTAAAAAAAAAATTAGTTATCTTCTTTTCTTTTCTTCTACTTAATTTTTTTTTTACTTTTTTTTTGTTTAACTTTCTTCGTAAAAACACCACTTATCACATGTATTTGAAAATGTGACTATTTCTAAATCTTTATCTGTTTTACATACTAATGTTTATTTTTTATTTGTAGATATTATAGCATTTGTTGTAAACATTTTTGACATTTTTTATTTGAAGATATTATAGCATTCGTTGTGAACGCATTAAAAAGTTATTGGATATTGAACTACAGGATAAAAAAATAAAAAATATGTACTCAATTTTCTAACAATTTTTTCAAATAACAATTTATTTACACAAAATAATTCTTTCATTTATTTGATATCATCATCTTCTTTTGTTAAACATACGAAGATGAGTTGCACTCATTCCATAATTGTCTAATATTGAAAATACTTGCCCTTATGTTGGACAACCCATGCTAAAGTTTAAACATTGTATATGCCTAATATTGAAAATACTTGCCCTTATGTTGGACTATCACCCATGTTGTTTTGAAGTGTTTAGGAATTTATAATGTATAATACTACTTCTTCACTACAAATCTTTTATATCATTCCTATAATAAATAAATATATAATTTCCTACCGTATATAATAAATAAAAATTAGTTAATAGTCTCGGGTTAATTTTATATATTGATTTCTTTTATAAATAAAATTTTAATTTTTTTATTATATTATTTTTATCTTAATACTCTATATTTGTGAGAATATAATGGACATTTTCTAGAAAAACTTAATCGGAAAGAAATTTATATTTTAATTTGTGAGAATATAATGGACATTTGCTAGAAAACTTAATCGGGAAGAAATTTATATTTCGACTGTGAAGTCTTATAAAGACCTGATCGAGAAAATTGAGTAGAAGATAAAAATGAATGTTGAGTTAGTTGAAAAAATAATGTGATTATTTAAATTTTAAAATAATTAAAATAGATAAAATTGTTATAAAATGGTTTATAAGATAATTATTTAAAATTTATGAAAAAATAAAGCAAAGAATTTAAAGAGGGGAGATTGAAATAGAGTAATTATGTTGGTGGTATTGTTGGATAAATAATGTATAAATAAAACTTTACAAATATTGAACATCAAATCTATGGTATTTATTCTTTATTTATTATTAATATTTTTTTTATAAATTTAATATTTAGCAAATTATCATACTAATTTTTTAATTTATTTATAAATATTCTTTAATAAATATAAACTTTAAATAAAAATTAATTTTAAATGTCATTGTTTTTGTCCACTAAATTCATGTTAATTGGACAATCAAATTTTATGACTTGATAAATTTTGTTCTTCTCCTAAAAGATACTGAAGATCCATCCTTACCTATTATAATAATAGGATTGCATACTTATTTTAAATAAATTAAATATTTTGTTGCGAATAAATTTTTAAGCAGAGAAAAATAATTTTTTCTCGACTTCAAATATTGAAAAGCAAGTTTCATTTTTTATATAATAAATTTCTAATTTTATGTTAACTTTAAATGTAATTTATATATTTTATGTAAATAATTATTTATAATATACATGGACGGGCTATTTTATGTAAATAATTATTTATAATATACATGGACGGGTATATATTTATTTTGTTAAAGTTTTTTTTAATTGCATATTATTTTCTTCATAAGTGAACGAAGATATATTTTCTTTATATACATTTCAATCATCAAGAATGAAGAGTGTGAATGTATTCTAAAATAATTTTAAAAACTTTCTAATATACATATAGTATTGTGGAGTATTTTAGAGATTTTTTTAGTAATTGTTAATAAAAAAAATCAGAGAATGAGTGTATTCTACAATAAAGAAATTTTACTTAGAAAAGTTTTAGTAATTATTAACAAAAAAAATTAAAATCTTTCAACAAAGTTTGATTAGTTAATTAATAATAAATATGAAGAGTGATTTAACCGTTTTTAATAATTTATTTATTTATTTATAATTTTTTCTATATTTTATTATTGTTTATATAATATTAATTTATTATATTTAAACATATCATTATTGTAATGTTAAAATTGAAAGGAAAAAAACTTAGACGTAAAAATTAAGAACTGTTTTGTGTCTTGAAAATAGGTTACTAGAAAGATGTCACAGTTCCTTCTTGGGATGTTTGTTTTGGAATGGAAAATTTCACCCATGCTCTACTTTAGAATTTAGATTTAGAATTTTTAAAGGGTACCACTACTAACACCTTAAAACATGTTATACACACTCCATCAATTTAAAAATAAAAATAGATAATTGTAAAATGACTAAGTAACCCTTATACAAATTAAAGATAATTTTTTACAAAAAATTGAAAAAATCTTAAAAAATGTAATTAAAATATCAATAAAATCTTAATAAATAATTAATTTAAATAAATCAAATATTTTTTAAAAATAATCTGAAAAAAATAAATATTTTTAAAAATAAAATAAATAAATTATTCAAATAAAAAAATTCAAAAATCAATTAAAAATAAATAAATTCGTAAAATATTTAATATATCGTAAGAAATAATTAATTAAAAAATAAATTAAAATTAAGAATTCGAATAATGATAAATAAAATCTAAAAAATTAAAAATCACCTAAATCGTAAGAATTAATTAAATGAATTATAAATATTAAAAATATACTGTAATTGATTTAATTATTTTTTTAAAAATTTGTTGAAATTTTTATATTTTATTTAGCTTTATTTTATTTTTAAAGATTTTATTTTTTAATTTAATATTGAGTTGATTTTTCTTTATTATTTTATTTAATTTTAAAAAAAAACGTTAATCCTTAATTTTTTAATTTAATTTATTTTTCAGATTTTATATAGATTTAATTATTATTATTTTCATTTTTTTTATTTTTTTAATTGATTGTTCCATTTTTAAATGATTTTTTTAAATATTTTCAACGTTTACTTTTTTAAAGATTTAGTTAATTTTTATTAGTTATGAGGGTTGAATGGTAAATAGAAAATAATTGGGGTGTGTATAGTAATAAAAATTGAATTTTAAATTTTAATGGGGTGTGTTTAACATTTGAGGTGGGTATAACATTTTATGGGGTGTTATTAGTCCCACCCATTTTAAAATTTTACCCTATAAATAACTATAAACCTTACAAAAGTCAACCCTATAAATATGTACAAACTCTATATAGATATCTATAATAACATATATAAACACCTATAATTATATACTATAAGGTTAAATCATACCTACTTAAATTAAAAAACAAACATAAAACATATATGTTATTAGATTTCAAAATCCTCAAAATCCCAAAACAAACATTCCCTTAGTTTTGTAGAAGTCAATTTTATTGTATTTTGTCATTGTGAAAAATCATACCAACATACTACAAACGTTGTGAAGTTTTTAGAAATTTGTAATTTTATATTTTTTTTATTAATAACATTATTTTATAAATCATAATTTTATCAACGCATATGTTATTAATATATTAAAAAATATTAT
Organism: Galeopsis tetrahit; assembly: GCA_963675135.1. Lineage (NCBI taxonomy): Eukaryota > Viridiplantae > Streptophyta > Magnoliopsida > Lamiales > Lamiaceae > Galeopsis > Galeopsis tetrahit. The sequence goes on from OY776132.1 coordinate 61,629,242, forward strand.
AATATATAAAAATATAAATACAATAATATAGATTCAAATTTGTAGAAATGTATATGTTATAAGGATTGGTCTTATATAGAATCAATTCCTTATAAGGAATTGAGTTGACTTTGTCAATTTAAATCTTAAATATTCAAGAATATTGTGAACCCTACATATTCAAGATTATTGTGGATAAAATTTTTGACTTGCTTAATTTTTTTTTTATTATTATTTTTTTTTTGTAATTTTTTTTATTGATATTTTTTTTTTGAAATTGTGTGTGTTGAAAAGTGTAAGTTAATATTTTTTTTTTGATCGGTAAAGGTATTTATTTATTGAAAGTGGGTACAAGTGATACCAAAAAACTGATTACATAATTACAAAAACTAGAAGCATTCTCCCGCTCCCCTTTTTCAACCAATGCATCTAAGGGGGTCTACAATCCAATCTTTGAAAGAAAAACTGCATCGGGTGGGGTACTTAATAGTAAACCAACTCCATAGTCTCGCCTTGAGCTCTTCATTAAATTTTGGGATTGAAAGTATCTCGTTCTTGAAAATTGTAGCGTTTCTCCATTTCCAGATTTGCCACACCATGCAAAGCCATATGCAAGTTGCATTCTTCCTACTATTCTTTCCTCTCATGATGCCGCAAAAACCTGTCATATTGCTCGGGGGCTCGGATGGTAGTGCAGTCGATATCCCAAGCCATGTCAGACAGTCCACCCATAGTTTATATGTGTGGGTGCATTCAAAGAAGATATGTTGCTCAGTTTCTTCATATGCTTTGCAGAAAACACACCTTGTATCGTTATTTTGGTTGAGGATCTTCCGTCTTCTGAGGTTTGTTCTTGTGGGTAGTCGTCCCCAAAGTAGTCTCCATGCGTGTGCCTTTACTTTTGGTGGGGCAAAGTTCTTCCATATGCACTTGAAGCCTTGTAGTAATCTGTCTTCTATTTCAGTATCCCGGTTCTGGTTGTGTAGGGCCATGTAGGTTTCCTTTGTAGAGAATTTTCCTGTGCTTGATAAGTTCCATCTCCATGAGTCCTCAATTCCATTTTTCGGATGGTACCTGTCCAACACAGAAATAAGGTTATTGAAAGATGTCAGATCCCTATCGAGTAGTGGCCTCCTCCATGTCCAAGACCATATCCATGTCCCCCCTTCCCAATTACCCATCTCCCCAACTGTTTTTTCCTTGTCTAGACTTAACTGGAACAATCTAGTGAATCTATTTTTCAGTACCCCTTCCCCCGTCCAGTCTTCCTCCCAAAACACTGAATTCTTCCCATCCCCCAGTACCTTGCCTAAGTTTCCCAAAAACCACTCACTTCTACTCTCTCCTACTGCCTTTAGAATATCCTTCCACCACAATGATACTCTTCCTCCCCTCCCAGTTGGTAGTAGACTAAATCCGTTTAACCCATTATTCCGGTACCTAGACCTAATTACTCTAGCCCATAGACTCTCTTTCTCCTGGAGAAATCTCCACCCCCATTTCCCTAGTAGCGTTCTATTAAAAGTTTCTATATCTCTAACCCCTAAGCCCCCTAGTTGTTTAGAATTGCACACTTTTTTCCATTCAACCCACGCCACTTTTCTGTTTTTGCTCCCACCCCCCCACAGAAAATTTCGTTGAAGACACACAATCTCACTCAAGGTTTTTTTCGGTATGTGATAGAAGGACAGATAGTAGGTTGGAAGTGAAGAAATAACCGAGTTTAACAGTGTGATTCTGCCGCCCATTGAGATCTTCTTGTCATCCCATCTTGCTAGCCGGTTTCTTATCCTTTCCACAATTGTCGTCCACTCCGATATTTTCCTATGATTTGCTCCGACTCTCATTCCCAGGTAGGTGAAGGGTATTGTGTCGGTTCTGCAACCCAGGATTTCAGCCATGCCCTGTAGAGTATGTTCTTCCACATAGAGTATGTTCTTCCACATTTACTCCAATCACTGCACATTTGTCAAAATTTATGTGTAATCCCGACATTAACTCCATATTTCTTAGCACCCGTCTCATTGCCCATGCATTCTCCAAGCTTGCTTCGCCCATAAGGATTGTGTCATCTGCAAACTGAAGGTGTGATATTTTGATTCTGTCCTGGCCTATCTCAACCCCTTTGAATGACCCTCCATCAGTTGCTCTTTCCATTAGGATGCTCAGTCCTTCAGCTGCAATCAGGAATAAGAGAGGAGATAGTGGGTATCCTTGTCTTAGTCCTCTCTCCAGTTTGAATTCACCCGATGGGCTTCCATTAACGAGGACCGAGGCCGAAGCTGTCGTTACACATTCCATGATCCATTTCCTCCATTTGGGGTGGAAGTTAAATCTCTCCAGCATTTGCTCCAGGTATCCCCAGTCGATCGAGTCATAGGCTTTTGCGAAATCAATCTTGAAGAAAACTCGTTGAAGTCTCTCCCTTTTTGCTTCGTCTATCGCTTCGTTCAGGATTGCTACGCTGTCTAGAATGTTTCTATTTCCGATGAATGCACTTTGGGCAGGAGAAATGATGGATGGTAGAACTGAGCCAAGTCTCTTTGCTAGGATTTTAGCGATGATTTTGTATAATCCTCCCACCAGAGAAATTGGTCGAAAATCGTTCATACTTGTGCTCACCTCTTTCTTAGGGATAAGTACGATAAAAGTTGGGTTGAAACCTCTCACCAAGCGGTCGTGGGTGTGGAACTCCTCCATGAGTTGGGTGAATTCGGGTTCGAGAACGTGCCAAAACTCCTTTAAGAATGTAAAGTTGAAACCATCCGGTCCTGGGCTCTTGTTGTTGTCGCAGGAGTTGACTGCCTCTCTTATTTCTTCCTTTGTGAAAGGGGCTGTTAGGATCTCATTCTCCCTCGCTGATATGTGTTTCTTTGCGAAATCTTCTACTGGGATTGGTCTATCTATCTCCTGTTTTCTGAAGTGGTTCTGGAAGTGTTGGAAGATTCCATTCTTCACAGTTGTGACCTCCTCTTGCCATTCTCCATGTATGTTGAGCCCCAGGATCTCATTCCTTTTCCTCCTCCTGTTGATGTAGTTGTGGAAGAAGCGGGAGTTGCAGTCCCCTTCCTTGACCCATTTGCATCTTGCTTTCTGGTAATCCAGCAAACTTTTCTTCTTTAGCTCCCTAATGAGGATAGCCGTCGCCTTATTTCTGTCTATGATTTCATTATCCTCTAGCCCGAACACTTCGTCTATCATATCCAACTTTTTGATTTCGGCTCTCTGTGCTTCGATATTCCGCTCTATCCGACCAAAAGAGTTGATGTTCCACGCCTTTAGGTCTGTTTTCAGCAACTTTAGCTTTTCTTTTATGACATAGCACCCCCGTCCTTGGATCATGTAGCTTTTCCATCTTTCTTTGACAAAGTTCCTGAACTCTGGGTGTGTTAGCCATACGTTTAAGCTGCGAAAGGGTTTTGGCCCCCAATCCTTCACTTTGATGCCCAATAGGATAGGACAGTGGTCTGAAACTGATCGGCCTAGGCCTTGAAGATGGGTGTTTGGCCATTGATTAAGCCACAGTTGATTTATCAGGGCTCTGTCGATTTTGCTTTTGCATGACCCATCCGCTTTGTACCATGTATACTTTCTGCCATGCAGTGGGAGATCGATGAGGTTTGAGGCGTGGATAAAGCCATCGAAGTCCGATATCTCCCTGCGGTTTTGTTGTACACCCCTCCCATCTCTCTCTGACCCACACCGTATAGCATTGAAGTCTCCAATGATACATATGCAAACAGTTGGGTTTTGAGAGATTATTAGGGTTAGTCGATCCCAGAGATCACTCTTTTCGGTTTGGGTACAAGGAGCATAGATATTGATGATGCAGCATTGTACTTTGTCTTGGCCCCAGAATCCATTCAAGATTACCCCTCCAGGCATATGCCAAGTGCTTAAGCACATGAAAATGTCTGGATTCCAGATGGATATGATTCCTCCTGGTCTTCCAATAGCTTCTCTGTAGTACCATTCCATTCTTCCTTCCCCCCAGATGGTTCGACATATTGCTTCATCGATGGTTTCGAGCTTCGTCTCTTGGATGCAGCATACATCCACCCCCTGGTTCTTAATGATCTTTCGTATCTCGTCTTTCTTTATTCTGTTCCCCAAGCCACGAATGTTCCAAGAGAGAATCTTCATTAATAACACTTCTTGAGGACTCCTTCTTCATCTGTTCGCTTTGACTGGATTTGAGCCTCTATATCCGCGAGATTTTTGATAACCTGGGCATCTGAAGAACTGGTTTGGGCTTGGAGTCCAAGGCTCTTTCCCAGCTTCCACGTATTTGTGGCCTCTGCTGCTGCATCTTGTTCCAGCGAAGGGGGTGATGGTCTTTCTCCCTTTCCTTTATTTTGCTTTTTCTTTCCATTTGCTATCATATTCTCCTCCGGTTCGAAGTCCTTTACAAAGACACCCCATCTCTTTGCTTCCAACTTTTTCAGTACACGTTTAGTCGGACCTTTCTTTTTGGGATTTGATTTACGGTTTCGGGCTGGGGGTAAGTCGGATTGGAGGTGCTCAGGGGGAGGGGTGTTAGAGGGTATATTGGATGCATCCAAGAGGGGGGTCGTATTGCTAGTGGGGGGTGGGTAGTATGGGGTAGGGGTGGTTAAAGGGTTAGGGGTCGGGTAGAGTGGGTTTGGGTGTGGGTGGGTGCGTGGGGGTATACGAATAGGATGCAGGTGGCGTGGATTTAGAAAGGATAGGAGGTTTGAGAGGGGTGGGTGGGGTGGATAAAACGGGTGGTTTAAATTAGGGAGGTTGTTTTGTGAGGGGGATTTGGGCTTTGAGGGGGAGGCCTGGTATTTCGTGGGCTTAGGCTTACATGAATAATTAGCGTTTTGATATGACAGCCCCCTTTCTGTTAGGCGTATCTCTCCCAGGCAGAAAGTGAGATCAGGCGAATCACCCATTCCAAGATTTCCACACATATCGGATTTGAAGTTGTTGGGATTTTTCTCGATTTCTGATGACGACGCAATGATTTGATTTGGTTCACGCTGTTCCCCTGATATGTCCTTCTCTCCTTTTTCCAAGACTGCATTTATTTCTCTGTCTAGTGAACCGTTTTGGGCCCCATCTGGATCGCCTCCCGATTCGATCTGAACACGCACCCCAATATGCCTTTCCGTATTCTTGTTTTCTACGCCAGCGATTGGCGCGTCGCCGGAAAGTTTTTCACCTTCTGCCGCGGACGGCACCTCGTCGGGGCAACTCTCACCATCTGCAGTTACTGTTTTGATCGGCGTCGCGTCGCCGATAGTTTTCTCCCCTGCTACCGCGACCGGCGTCTCGTCGGTGGTGACTACGCCTTCTGTTATGGTCGGATTCACGCCGGCCGTCTCCTCGTCGATTACCACCGCATCGACGAAGCATCTCTCGCCAGCAGCCGCGGTCGGAGCATCGCCGGAGGCCTTATCGCCTACAGTTAAAAATGGCCCGATTCCAGCCCTCCCACTATGTTCGATTGGCTGGGCATCAATCGCATCTCCGGTGGCCGCCGTCCACCCGACTGACGGGGAGGTCGTTGAAACTTCAGGGGCCTGCAACTCTTCCTCGATTATAGTCGCTTGTGCAGGTCCCCCCGACAGTAGTTCTTGATGGCCGTCGGAATCTTCTTGGTCTCCGAATACATTCGACCAGTCGGAGATCTCCGATTCTGAAGAGTATTGTTCGGTCTGCCACGGCCACTCAAATTCCTCCATTATTTTGCATTTGAATTTTGTGCCGTCCACTTCGATGTTGAGGACCTGTAATACGTCATTTAAGTATGGGATTAAGAGCAAAACTCTAGCTATATCCAGGCGTGATTTCTTCAGGGTTGTATCATCGATCTTGATAATTTTACCCATTGTTTCACTCATTTTTGTGAAGAAACGTTCGTTCCAAACATGGCTTGGGACCCCCATCCATCTTGTCCAGGTTAGGCGTTTGTGGCTCACGTCATTTGATCTCCATTCTCTAACCCATTCGAACCAATGTTGGAACCATTCATTCATATCCCCCATCATTTCTTGGCTGTTTTTTCCGGATAGGTTTTGGATGAGTACCGCATCCCCACCAAGAGTTCTGAGTTTTAGGATTGTTCCACATTCCTGCTGTATTTCTTCTCCGTACTCCTCCCAAGAGAAAATTTTCCTTAGTATTCCCGTGAAGCATGATTTTAGCCATTCCGTTTCCTCCGGGGTTGTATTGAACCGGAACGTTGACTCCGACCTGGGGGTGAGTCCACTTTCCTTAGTCTCTGGGCCCTTTTCACCTCCCACCTGTTTTTTCATTGCCTCAGCAAACGAAACATCGGGCTTTCTTATGCTTCTGCTTATATCAACAGGGATCCCGGCTTTCTTTGTTGGCGGCTTCATTGGTGCAGTCTTTCCTCTATCGAACCTAGGTATGAACGCTCTGATTTTGTAGCTTCCCATCCACACCTCGTTCAGTGCCCGTAAAGTGGTAGTTTCATCCGTGTCCCTTTCGAATCTGACAAAACCGAAAGGTTTGCCCGCCCTATCACTTTTCTGTGGCCTGAAGACATCCACCACCTTTCCCACTTTGTTGAAACTGTACTCTAGGTCCTCAATACTGCATTCTGGTGGGAAGTTTCTCACAAAGAAGGATATCGCCCCTCTCGTTTTCAAGGATACAATCTTTTCTCTCCAAGCAGCTTCACCACGCGGCAAGCCTCGGGTATGTCCTTCACTATCCTGTTTCCTATCTGCCATCTGGGGATAACTACGGGTTTGGTTGAATCTAAGGTTCGGGAAATTTGGTTGCCTCACCGGAAAACTCTCGGAAAAGGGACGGTGGTTCCTACGGCTCACTCTCACCCACTCTCCTCCCCCTCTCTCTCCACCATCCTCACCCTCTCTCTCTCTAGAGATTTTTTGTAAGTTAATATTACTAAAAAGTGTAACACAATATTACTAAAAAGTGTAACATGTTTTTTTTTATTAAAAAGTGTAAATCACTATAATTGAAAAGTGCAACACAACTTTTAATGAAAAGTATAAGTCATTATAACTAGAAAATGCAAGTTAGTATAACTAGAAAATGCAAGTTAGTATAACTAGAAAGTGCAACACAATATTATTAAAAAGTGCATGTCAATATACTTGAAAAGTGCAACACAATATTTTAATGAAAAGTGTAAGTTATTATAACTGAAAAGTGTAACATAACATTACTAAAAAATGTAAGTCACTATAGCTGAACATATTGTTGAAAATTGTAAGTCACTACAACTGAAAAGTGCAACAAAATATGACTAAAAGGTGTAGCATAACATTACTAAAAAGTGTAAGTCAATATAATTAAAAAATACTGTATTGTTGAAAATAGTAAGTCACTGCAACTGAAAAGTGCAACAAAATATGTGTAACATAACATCACTAATAAGTGTATGTCATTATAACTGAAATTATTATTGCAAATATTGCAAAATGCTAAAAAATTGTAAATTGCATGTTACACTTTTCCTTATTTTCAACATGCACTTTTATAATTAAAAATATATATATATGAAAATTGTTAGATGTCAGTTGCAAACCTCAACATAAAAAAGACTATTTTCAATAGTTTATTATTAATCCTACCAATTTTTTAAAATTTACTCAATTCCTTGTAAGGAATTGAGTCTACAAGAGACCTACCCATGTTATAAATATATTAGAATAAAAAAAAAAATAACTCTCACACACTCTAACAATGAAAAAGATATAAAAATTATATTTAAAGTTATTATTTTAATAAATCGACCCTAATATAATATTTAATGTTATTATTTTTATAAATCGACCCTGTATCGACCCCGTGTAAAACGCGGGTATAGGGCTAGTTATTTCTATATTAATCTTTTCTCATGTCTTTTATTGTCATTAATCTTTTCTCAAAATCTCTTCTCCACAAAATAAAAATTAATCTTAAGCCATAACAACTTTTTTAGAATATTTTAGAAAATTTTGATTTTCACACTGTGTTCAAGACTCACATCCTAGCAGTAAGACATGCAATATATATTTCTTTTGTGTTCAAGACTCACATCCTAGCAGTAAGACATGCAATATATATTTCTTTTGAACGTTGCTGAGTTTTTATATCATCTTTCCATAGCCACATAAGATATAAATGGATGGTTACCGTGTGAAAATCAATTTTTTTAAAATATTCTAAAAAAGTTGTTATGACTTGAGATTAATTTTTATATTGTGGAGAAAGAGATTTTGAAAAGAGATTAATGGCGATGGAAAGATATGAGAAAAGATTAATGACGTGTTTAATTTGATAGAGATAATATGACATTAATGTAAATTTTTTTTTAATAATTTTAATATGGATAAAATAAAATATTAATATGACATTAAATTTAAATTAAATATAAATAAGAAAAAATTTAATGACGTGCACACATGCGACATAGGCGGTGTGCCCACCGGTGGACTCTATATCATTTCCGTAAATATTTATTGAATTAGTATGCTTTAATTTTAATAATTCAATATTAAAGTGAAAATATATACTCCCTCCGTCCAAAGAATTATTTGTACGGTTTGAATGTCACATTTTTTTTTAAAAATAAAATTTAGTGGTTGATGAGGTAAAATAAATATAGGATGTTTTAGATGATTCAGTGAGTTGTAAAGTAAGTGAATGTAAAAAAAATTTAAAAATAAAAAATATTGTAAGGTTAACTAATAACGATATTTTACTGATGGAAGGGCTCCCGACACATGCCAAATCCATAGTATTACTTACCAGTTACCACATATCCCCATTTTTATTTATAGTAATTGACCATATCAATTATGCAATATTTTGATCATCACACATATTTTGACATTATTAATGCCTCTATGTAGATGTTGCTAAAAATGAATTAAGTTATTTTGAGAAATATATTTAAAATATGAGAAATGCCAAAAATAAATAAATGATGTGCGAGTGAGTCAATCGTAAATTTTGTGTTTGCCGTAAAATACTCAGAGAAGGGTTAGAATAATAATTCATGCATGTTCGTTAAAAGACTCCAAATAAATGACTACTGAATTAGAGTTTTAAATGTAAAGATTTTGTAAATCAATAAAAAAGCGAACCTAAAAGTTGTGAATGTGGCAGCGAACAACTACTATAAGTTTGTTGATAAAAAATATAAACGGAAAGTAATTGAATACATACACACACTATCTATTGATAAACCAGATTGTATCGTGAAAATATTCTAAATTTGCCATAGTCATTGAATGAAAGAAAGCCAACAGATCAACACCTATTTTTGTAAGAGATGATGCATAAGAAGTAAGAACACCAGTTACGATATAACTCAAAATGAAACATAAGAACTGAGGAAACAATTTGCGAACCTCCAAATATGAGTTCAAACACAATATGCAAGTTGAATTTGAGTTCGTATACAGTTAATTAAAAGAAGCGCATATTGACTCTTCAACGTTGTCTTCTTCGACACATAGCAAATCGTCTTTGGTAGTTGACGACGACTTAAATCGTCGAGGGTGGGGAATCATCTAGGGTTTTCGTCCTCCACATCGATTTGAACGGTCATTGAGGTAGATATAAGCATGTGACAAAAGTTGCTAGTTTTCTTTTGGGTGTAATATTTACGAGGGGTACATTAGTCAAATTATGAACATTGTTTCAAGATCAGATCGAGTATTTTCGCATTTTTTCATAGATTTGACAATTACATTGTACAGTAAAACAACCTACAAAAGTTGAGATGCAGTCAATCTACCCCCTGACGACGTAACTATCAAACAAGACTTGATCTCTATATATCATTGATTTATTAAATTTACCTATTAATAAACAAAAACAAACCGTGTTGATAAAATACTTAATTATATTTATATTCTTGCACAATAATCATAAAAATAGATAAATATTGCTTTCTCCGTCCACACTTTGTATGCAAATATTCATTTTTTATCCTTTCAACTTAATATACATGCTTCGAAATGAAATATATCATCCTTTAAACCATCATTTAAATTACTCAAATTGTCATTCTTTGAAAAATAGTTTTGTACCATCTTCTAAAGCTTCATTTTATTTATAAGTTTACCCATAAAACCCCAAACTCATTTATTTTTATATAAATAATTAATATTTCTTAAAATTCGAAGTTATTTTATTGAATAACATATTATGAGATTTTGTTTAATTTAATTTAATTTGCTAAAAATGACATAGAGACAGTTCAAAAAGTAAAATGGAGTCGGAGGCGGGAGAAAGCGCATGAAAATGAATTGTTTGTGCATCTTAGGCAAAAATTTGAAAAATCTTATTCGCTTCCCATTGGTCCATTTCATAGCACGCGGATTGAACCTATCCAACGGTTGAGATTAGCCTGCCTTACGCCAGCCAAGTGCTACCACCTCTTCTATATAATGGCAACCTCATTCCATCACTCAACACATCCGAAACAGCCGTTTCTCATTGCAATAGCAAGCAATAATTACCATTTCCCCCCTTTGCTAGCTCCCTAGGCTAAAATCGTCATTTCATGGACCCTGCCGGAAAAGTGAAGAAAGGAGCCGCCGGAAGGAAGGCCGGAGGTCCTAAGAAGAAGTCCGTAACCCGCTCTGTCAGAGCCGGTCTGCAGTTTCCCGTCGGTAGAATCGGCCGTTACTTGAAGAAAGGTCGGTATGCGCAACGCGTTGGAAGCGGAGCTCCGGTCTACATGGCCGCCGTTCTCGAGTATTTAGCAGCTGAGGTATTTGCGGAAAACAATTCAGATCTTCGATTGGTAATTGTTTCAGGTTTTTCACAGATTCTAATTGAGTTTTTTGTGTGATTTTTGAAACGCAGGTTCTCGAATTGGCTGGAAATGCGGCGAGAGATAACAAGAAGAATAGGATCATTCCTAGGCATGTGCTCTTGGCGGTGAGGAACGATGAGGAGCTGGGAAAACTGTTGTCTGGTGTGACGATTGCTCACGGCGGTGTTCTTCCCAATATTAACCCGGTGCTGTTGCCTAAGAAGACTGGCGGCGATAAGGCCACCAAGGAACCTAAGTCTCCTAAAGCTACCAAGTCCCCTAAGAAAGCAGATGCTTAGTTTCTATGGCTTGTAATAGAATTTTGGATTAGGTTGGATTAGAAGGGAAGAACTAGATGGTTGTAATTAGTTAAGATATGGTTTATACAGCCCAATTTCAATATGAATCTACTAATTAATTCCATTTATTTCGGATCTCATTGTTTTTGTTCTTCGTTTTCATTGAAATCTCTTTGGTTTTTTGCTTTGCTTGCTATTAAACTTGCTTTGTGCCCTAATCAATTGGATTTACACGGGAATCTTTCGCTGCATTGTGCTCTACCTTTTAGATTGAGCAAGTTAAAGATTGTGCTTCGCCTTTTGACGGTGAGGAATCCGATTCCTACTGGAATCTTCTCAATTACTTTTCATTTTCATTTTCAAGTTTGATGTATGGTTTTGTTTGTTCCTTTCTCTCCCCCTTTCCCTCTCTTATGTTCATCTGCAATTGATTCGTTCCATGAATTCTATGAGCTCAGTAATTTAGAGAAGATAGAATTAACTTCAATTATTCGAGGGTTTTGCTATTACTAAAAGTTCTTGTGACTTTCCTCTTTTCCGATTCTTGTAGAAAGTTATATCGTCGCGGAGCGAAGGATGCATTCCAAAGATGGCGTCAATTTTGCTCGCAATTGTTTGTTGGAGGTTCTCTCTCTCTCCCCCCTCACACCACACACATTTGCAGGTGCGCACAATTTGTTTCCTAAAAAGCTAGGGTTTGATTGATTTGATTATTGGGCCTTAATTGCTGTTCTCTTTTGGTTCGACAAAATGCCCCAATGTGCGGAAACGTTCTTGGTTTTAAATTTCAAGGCAATCATGATAGCCATTGCAATTTCAATAGTTCTAAGTTGGTCAGAGCAGCGTCAATTCATTTCTATGCTCTCTACATTCTAAAAAATTGCAAATAAGCAGCATTCCTCATGACTAAGCACATAAACACCCCTCTTGTTAAATGAGCTTATATTATCAGTAATCATATATTTTTCTGTCTTAACTAAAACAAAACCTTTTTTCTCCAGGGCTTTCATGTGATACTAATGAGAGTATTCTGAAATACAGGTTTGATGAATATGGTGAAATAATTGACACTAGACCACAACATTACCTTGTGATCTATTTGACATTATTTTGGAATGAAATTGCTTTCTTAACGATATCAGTAGAGGTAATTTGTGATCATGTAAGTAGAAAATCTAGAGGATATGGGTTTGTGAGTTATTATTCTGAAGCGGCGGCAAGCAAAGCTTTAAAGGAAATGGATGGTCGGGTATGCCCAAGTATTCCCATACGTTGTTTATCACATGATTAATTTTTTATTTTTCAGCGACATTATTATTAGAGTTTCACTTTCCATCAATTTGCACTTGCTGGATGGCAGAAATATTCAAATTTACTATGCCCATAGAGAGGAAAGGCAAGGGATTCAGGGTTGTTAGGTCTAATATTCTTGAACTTTTTTTATTGTTTTTATAAACCCTCACTTTTCTTGTTTTAAATCTCAGTTGCTTACATTGGAATTGTTTCATATTTCTGGTTCATTTTGTCATGTTTATCTCTAAGTTTGGATTTTAGGAAGTTATGAGTGTTATGGAGAGAAATAAAGAAAATAATGAACTTCAGGCAAATTATAACTCAGTTGGTTTATTGATTAGTGGGTTTTCAAAGTTTTTTTTTTTTTTTTGACAGAGGTTTTCAAAGTTATTTATCGGGCAAAGTTCTGTTTTTTTTTTCTTCGATCTGCTTTTAATGCCATATAGGTGAGTGTACCTCCCACATGCATGCTTTATATTGAGAATCAGAGACTACGTTGTCAATGGTGAAGTAACTTGAATGAAGCTAAAGTAACTAGAAAAGGAAAAATAACTTTAAATCAGCCTAAACTTAGAAAATAGTTATAAGCAGTGTTAAATCAATATGTTGGAAATTGTGGAAATTACTTGTTATGGATGCTGAAGATTAATTTTGATAATTACATGTTGGGTGGGGGATACTTCGAAAGACCGCCATGGACTATACTAACGAAAATTCAAACTGCCTTTTCTATGTGGGGACCCAGGCGTTAATGTTTATGATAGTTATCGTTTTTATGGTTAGTTTATTATAGAAATATTCTTATGATCTAGATTGGTTTGTCGTATCTTTACTTACTCCTTTAGAATGTTTACAGCTATCCTCTTCAATTTGGGTTTCTATTTGGTGTTGGTGTAGAACCAAAGTTGGTTAGTGCTAATCAATGCAGTCTTAAGCAACTATGGTAGTTGCATATTTCCGTAGTTCCAGTAGCTTGATTCTTCAGTTAAATTAGTTTACTTTGTTTGGCTATCTGTCAAAAGTGGTTTAAATTATTTATATTGGAAAGCTAAAGCAAAGCATGAGAGAGGTGAATGGAAGCTAAGGAGATGTGAGGAAATTCATTTGTGAACTATGGTTAATCATCTCGTTCTTGCATTTAGTTAGATAACCAATTCAGTTACAAGGACCGGAAATAGAATATTAGGTAATGGCTGATCATACCCTAATAATTAACGTTCATATTTGGGTTTGCATGCATAAGCACGTACACGTGTCCCTGCTGGTGCTCGTAGATTATCCCGAACATATAACCAATTCTCCTTATTTGTCTTCATGCTGTTGTTTCTGCCTTCTAGCTTCCATTCGTTATTCCATCCTTAGCAACCCTGGTTCCATTGATATCTTTAGTGGTTTGAAATTTTATATTGGAAGGCTAATACAGAGAATAAGGGAGAGGGTAAATGGAAGCTAAGAGATGTGAGGAAGTTCATTTGTGAACTATGTTTAATCATCTCATTCTTGCATTTCATTAGGTAACCAACGTAGTTACAAGGACTGGAAATAGAATACTCAGGTAATTGCTGATCATACTCTAAATAATTGGCGTAGATATTTGGGTTTGCATGCTTGGTAAATAGCAACGTACACGTGCCCCTGCTGGCACTTGTAGATTATCCATAACATGTCACTGATTCAAATGCAATATACTGTGGAGTAATTGCAGACTAACTGTATTTCCTTACTTGGCCTCACACTGTAGAATATGGAACATCTCAGTTAGTTCTCTTCACCATCCTTTTGGCAAGTACAATATGGGGCAAGAGGGATCATATAGAGGTATGCTACAGGATGTTAACACGATCTTTAGCTTAGCGATCTTCCCCATTGTTAGCAAGCTAGTTGATTGTGCGAAGAAGCGAGGGAAGTGTTGTAGTCATTTGTGTTTGGTTGCAGAAATGTTAGGGGCTGGTCTTATTCAGCTGAGTGGCGGCGGGCCCTAGTCAAGTTCGGTACTTCTAGTTTGTAAGGAAGATGACATCTGGAGGTTTTGAGTGGATTACAGAGAGCTGAACAAAATTACAGTGCCCGAGAAGTATCCCATTCTGGTGATCCAAGAAATGCTGAACGAACATCACAGCTCATCTTGGTTCAATAACATTGATCTGTGAGCGGTGTATCACCAAATTTGAGTCTCCGAGGCTGATGTTCCGAAGACAGCCTTCCACACACACTTCGGGCACTACGGGTTTTTGGTCATGCCATTTGGCCTCACTAATGCTCCCGCCAGGCCGCCACCTTCCAATCTACCATGAGTGACCTATTCTGGCCTTACCTCCGGAAATATGTGTAGTCTTTTTTGACGATATTTTGGCGTATAAGGCAGGAAAATCAGAGAATTTGGGCCATCTATCGATTCTATCCTCAGCAATAACCAGTTCGTGGCCAATCGGAAGGAGTGTTCATTTGCATATCCCACCATTGAGTACTTGGGACATGTCATTTCGGACTTCGGAGGGCTGCATGCAAATGAATCCAAGTAAAATTTACGTGGTGTTACGCTAAACAATTCCAAGAACTGTGAAGTGGATTTCCGGGGTTGACAGGATATTACCGCTGATTTTTTCAGAATTATGACAAGATAGCCAAGTTGTTGCTGGTTCTCTTGAAAGCTCGGTGACATGGACGGTGGCTGCATAGGAAGCCTTTCAAGGGCTGCAATGAGCCATCATTACCCATCGTGATTGAAACAGACGCATGCACGGGCCAAGGAATGGGCGAGGTCTTGATGCAGGGTTGACTACTCAGAGTTGCAGAAGGATATTACTGCTGACCTCGGGTTGGGCCAAGTAGTGGACAACTTACGAGTCGGATCCAACAAAGGAAATATACTTTGACAAATGTGGTGCTCTTCTTTAAGGGGTGTTTGGTGGTGCTGGCTACTTCGAGTTCGACGGGCAGGCTGATCGAGGAGTTCCATTCAATACGTGTGGGAGGTCATTTGGTTGCTTATAAGAAAATACCATTGTTTTGATACGGGGGTGTGTATTGGCCGAGCATGATGCGACAAGTGACCACGTACGTTGCTGATGTCTGATTCATCAACTAAGTACGATACTCTTCAACCAGCTGGGTTGTTGCAGCCATTTCACAGTCCGACACAAATTAGGAAGATGTGAGTATGAATTTCATTACCAGATTCCCTCCAAACTGATCAGGGGACTGCAATTTGGCGGTGGTCGATTGTTTTTCCAAACTGGCTAAGGTTTTTGCTCGTGGGGTGGTTCGCCTCCACGGGCTGCCTTGTTCCATAGTCTCGTCTCAGAGCGCGGCACCAGAAGTGGGAAGTGTCTGAGGCAGGGCAGTCGGGGTGTTTGATATGTCCCAGTTAAAGATGAGTTTTGTCCTTATGAGGTGACTTCAATACACCCTGTCTGTTTTGATGCAATTATATGCTTGCAGACCTCACTAACTTTGTAATGCTGCATGTTTAGATTATTAGACACCTTCTTTTAATTAAACAAAACAGTTGGTACAGTACTTGCATTCATTTTATTTTGGGTACAAAAAATCATGGCATTAATTGGCGTATATATGCATAGTTGGGGATGAATTTAATTTGTTTTCATTTCATAATTGACTATCTCACTCAATTTTGTTTCTATACTGGAGTATTATTTTATTCTTATCCCATCTTATTGTTTTCTTTTAGACATTTTTTTTTTTACAATTAAAAGAAAACTGTACCCCCAAATATGATTATACTACTTCTGTTCCACTATAAGTTTCTACTTTTATGGACTAGGTGTTTTGATTAAAAAATATAATAAAATAATAGATGTAGATAGTATGAATAATGTGATAGTGATAGACAAAATAGTAATACTCTATCTGTCCATAATACAAAGTAAATTTTATAGGTAAATGTGCACACATATTTAAAAAAAGTGTAATAATGAATAAATTTTGAGGTTATGTATAAAATAATGAAATGAGTTTTGTGTGTATGTAAAAATTCAAAAGTAAAGACATTTTATGTAAAATTGAAATGAAATGAGATGACTTGTGTATGTATAAATTCAAAAGTAAAGACATTTTGTAAATGAATTGACTTGTGTATGTATAAATTCAAAAGTAAAGACACTTTGTGTAAAATTGAAAAATATTGTGAACGTAAGTTTATAAAAACTCTCATTTTAAGGTTGCCAAAGTTCAAAAAATAAAGTGCAAAGGTTATTGTGAATAGATAAAACATCTCCCTATGAAATTTATAAATGAAATACTGTATAAACCATTAACTGGAACATAGTTTTATACGGAGTATCCTTTAATTTGTGGAATGGTATTGGACTTTACGTCGTGAACATTATCGTTCCTTTTTGCTATCAAAAAAATATTGGGTCAACTCAAATATGGACAAACTTTTTTATTACCACAACCATTAATTAATATTTTGCGCAATAATTTTTTTTAAAATACTACATTTTGTGCAATAACTATGGGATGATACTTTTTGTAACCTAAAATTATTAAATACGGATTATTTTGTTAAACTTTTAACTATGTATTAAAAAAGTTTTTTCCCGTTGTCGTAGGCTCGTAGCTTTCAGTTGAAGTTTGTTTCTCTTTTAATTATTTTATTAAATTTAGGATGGTGTATTCAATTGAGATTCTGTTGGATTTTGTTGAACTTTTAAAATTTTGGGTATTCAATCCCAATTTTTAAAAGTCTTTTAAAATCTGGGTGTATTCAATACGGATTTTAAAAAGTCTTAAAAAATCTTTAGGCATTGAATAGTTTACGTATTTCAATACTCTATGGATTTTCATGGATTCTCTTCAAAAAATATAAATAAATTTCACTCTCCAAAATCTCTTCTAATAACCAGAGATTTCAACGGATTCTCTCAGAAAACTCTGAAGAGAAGAAAAAAAAAACTTTGTTATTCTTCTAACAAAAGTTCTACTACTAACCTACTGCATTTTTCACCGTCATCAACTTTAATCTTTATTTCCATTAAAAAAGAATTAACCAGGATTCTTCAAAGAAATAGATAGAGTTCACGTCAATTATGCCATTGAAGAAATTGCAGAGAGTGAGAGCTTCACCACCATTAACATGATTTATATACATCTTTATAATATATTATGTTTATCCTTATTTCTTAAATATTATTTTGTAAATATTTGATGTATATTTGATAGATACACTTTGTATATATAAATTATTTTTTCTAATTTTTTATTTTTTGATTACAAGTTAAATACCCATCCCTTTTCCCCTCCCCATGACTCGAACCCAGGACCTAAGGCCTATTATTTTTTCTAATTACTTGATGTATTTTTTCTATTTACTCTAAGAACAACGCTTTTGTCAGTGGTTCAGACCGAGGTATAACGGTGATGGAAATAAAAATGAGAATAATAATGATGAATAATAATACGGAGTAATTTTTTTGAACTAATATATTTTTGATATTTTTTCTAAATAATTTAGATAATTTTTTTATATACAAGTGTTCGATATACGTTTGCATCAATAATTCCAGGGACGTAGTCTATGGAAATCCATGGAAATCAATAAAAAAATGTGTATTCCACAATCCTGTCAAATCTATGAAAATTCATATAAATCAATAAAAAAGTCAGTCAAACTCTGTATGGAGTCTATGGATTTTTTAAATCCACTGACTTTTTAAAGTCCAAAAAAATCCAACAGAATCTCAATTGAATACACCCCCTTTAATTTATTTTTCCGTTGTTGCAGCTCTCTGACGATTCTATTGCGATTTTTAGAGTTCGTAAAGAAACGACGATTAGGGTTCCTCCGTCGCCGTCCTCGTCCACATTCTCTCTCTACTTAAATTTGTCTCTCAGCGATTAGGGTTATGTAGATTTGAGGTTAGTGTTTTTTATGTTTTTCGGGATTTCTCACATTTTTTCTTTATTTCTCACGAACTATCTAAAAAAACCGGTATTAATTTTTTCTCCCTTTCAAAGATATTTAGGGTTTTGTCGAATTAATTTTTTTCGGTGAGGTGAACGGCGGATCGGTACGGCCTTCACGTTCGGCGAGTATTTCCGATGACAGAGGTTATTGGCGGATCTCTAGATTCGATTCGGCGATTTTTGTGTATTTATCACGATCTAGGTTTTCCGATTTCAACTAAAGGTTAATATTGTGTTTTATTTTGTATGTTGTTTGTGCAGTTTGGTGGTTTTTCTTTTTGTTAGTGTGTTTTTAGATCTGTGTTCTTCATGAATGGTGTTAAGTTTAAGTCCAATTTTGTGTTTTTTTTTTGTTGAAGACGCCCATCTTCTGCACGTTGAAGATGTCGAACTTCGACCCGTTAAAGACGCACACCTTCGATTTCTCGATACAGTTGTGGTCGTTGAAGACACCCACCTTTGAAATCGACCGTCGAAGAGGCACACCTTCCCGTTTTTCACCTTGTGGGCGGCGATGTAGCCGACCGACGATTGCACCCGTGGCTGGTGTAAATTTTGGAAGCAGATGAAACAATCCTTATTAATTTTTTGATTTTTTGATGCTAAAATTTGGTGGGGGTAAATCTGCATTTTTGCAAATGTTAAGAGGATAAAATGATAAATTATCCACAAAGTTTAAATTTTAACACACAATTGTCTTATAAAACATCTAACACACCAAACACAAAATTATTGACAAAGTGAGATAGCTCAAGTGGTTAGAGCACCACTACCTAGGCCTTAGGTCCTGGGTTCGAGTCATGGGAGGGGAAAAAAAAGTGATGGGTATTTAACTTCCATTAAAAAAAAAAAAACAAAAAAAAAAAACAAAATTATTTATTAAAAAATTCCTAATCTTACATTTATCTTAAAAAAAACAATCTAACATATATTAAACGCGCGTTCTCAAAATATACTGCTAATTAAGTCGTGAAAGAATCAAATTATGGGCCGATTTTATTGTGCCTTCTGAATTGTCTAGACTTTTAGGCCCTTGTTTAGTTGTTTGTAAGCTACAAATAGGGGTTGGGGTATATACCCCTCCAGCTTTGTTTAATACACTTCCCTTTCAATTTTATTAATTAAATATTCATGTAAAATACTATTTTTGTGCTCTTACTAAAACATGTTAAGATACATACACTCTCCCAACAATTTAAACACAATCCTAACACTAGAATTAGACAGCCGCCGCCGCCACCTCCACCTCCGGCAGCCACCACTATCCCCAAACAAATTTAGAAATTAAAAATCAAAACTTAGAAATTAAAAAAAAAAAACTTATGGTCGACAAACCATTGTCGACCAAAAACACTCTTGTCAACACTGGTTTGTCGATCAAACACCTTCCCGTCGACACTGATTTGTCGATCAAACACCTCCCCGTCGACACTGATTTGTCGAAAGAATTAAAAAAAATAAAAAAATAAAATTTTCGATAATAGATGGTTGACCATAAACACTCTCATCGACCCTTTATTTGTCGATGAAAGTATTTATGGTCGAACCTTTTTTGTCGAAAATTAAAAAAAAAAAAGAAAGAAGAAGAAAAACGACGTACCTGTACGGCTGTACGTGAAGAAACGGGGAAGGAGGGAGAGGGGGTGAGGCGGCAGTGTCGGGATGAGATGGAGGTGAAGAATCGCGGCTGGGGTGGCCGCGGCACGGCGACGCTGTGTGGCCGACCTCCATGGCCCTCTTCTTCATGGGCGACCTCCGTGTTGCATATCGGAAATTAAAAAAAAAAAACAAAGAAGAAAAGAAGAGGGGAGAAAGAGAGAGAGGAGCGCAGGGCGGCGGGCAAATGGGGCGAAGGGCGGCGTCTGGACGACGACGGTAGGGAAGAAAAGGGTTTAGGGTTTAAATGAGGAAGAAAGAAGGGGGTGTGTATTTATCCTATAAAATTTTAAGAGAAAAGAGTACAATAGGTTATTTGGGGAGAGTGCATATATCTTATGTATATTTTTAGGGAGTACGTTTATGGGGGGCGTGTATCTAACAAAGCTGGAGGGGTATATACCCCAACCCTTTGTGGTACTCGTAGAATCAGTCAGGCCAATACAATACTTCTGGGCTTTTTGGTGGGTGTATTATTCTTTTTCTTTTTGTTAATAGTAACACCTAATTTGAAAAAGGAAAAAAAAATAATCGGGTTAAATATTGAAATAACACGAAGTGGGTGATTAAAAGGAGATTCCCCAAAACTGCAAGGGCTAATTATAAGATTATTTTCTCCATTTCTTCCCCATTCTGAAATACACAAGACGAACGAGCCGGAGGCAGACAACAATGGCGTGGAGGGGACCACTTCACCGAAATCTCAAGGAGCTTCGTGTCCTATTCTCTCCCAATTCACCTTCCAGCGCTTCTACTAGGTTTCCTTCAATTGTTTTTTCGGTCCTATTTCTAAATCTATTTCTTCAAATGTCTTCTTATTATTAGTGTTTTTTTAACAGAGCTTTCATTGAGAAGAATTACAAGGAACTCAAGACGACAAACCCTAAGCTTCCGATTTTGATCCGTGAGGCAACTGGTATCGATCCCCAGCTCTGGGCTAGATTTGGTAATTTCCATTTTTTTATTCGTTTTTAGATCTTTATATATTTTCGTGAATTTGTTGTGGAATCCTAGTGGCTTATATTTTATTTATAAATCTAAACGTCTTGGACCGATTTTGATTTCGTAAAATTATTGATTGAGTTCAATTTTGAGCTAAATTGGACAGAGAACATGTTCCCCGCATCTAAAATACTTCGGTAACATATTTATATTATTATTTAAAATGTATTGGCTACATAAGATTGGATTTCGGAGCACATTTCTCTTGAAATAATTGGAAGAAGCTACTTAATTTGGGGCATATAGTAATGCAGTGCTTTGGAGTTGAGATGCCAATTCATTGCATATTGGATTGATAATTTGAGTTTACTATGCTACTCGTTTTTGCACTCTTGAGCTACTATTAGGTGCATGGTTTTGAGGGGTTCATTAGTTCCAAATAATTAGATACCACATATCATAAGTTTGCATTTGGATTGAGGGATTTGAAATGCATGATCCTCCCAAATACCACAAAAATTACTTCAAAATGGAAGTGGTGTATTTAAATTTTTGCATTTTGACTGGCCACTTTGTTGGCAGAGTTTTGGAGCTTTTTAATTCATTTACCAACTGAAGATAATAATAGCTGTAGACTTCAAGTTGTAACAATGCATTTCTCAACTTATTGATAGTACAATAACCTCAATGGTATTTTCAACTAAGAGTTCTTCCTACTTCTGACCTGAAAGTCTATCTAGAGGGCTGTGTGTGATTTTTGGAGAGAAATACTACATATCATCATTAATTTCATTATTTTGATGGCTCATTGTTGCATCTTCTGCTTTGGTATAGACATGGGCATTGAGAGAGGAATACGCTTGGAAGGCTTAAATGAGGAACAGATTTCTAGTGCTCTTCAGGACCTTAACAAAGTAGCGGCAGCCCTTAAAGGTTAAGACAGGTGCTATTGCATCCCCAAAATAAAAGATGCCAGCCAAGAGCTTCTGCTAGTTCTTTCTCGATTTTAATCTCATCACTGAGTTGATAGGTTTAATGCCTTGACAATTGTTCACCCATTATAAACTGCTTCTTGTGACAAGAATGGCCTGTTTATTGCCTTTTCATGGGATATGATGCATGCATCAATGTATGTTTTCAATATATAACTGTCCTGATTTTTTAGCTTCCCCTCTTACGTTTTTAATTCTACTATTCTGTTGTGAGGATGGGATGAGAGTTGCAGAAATCTTGGTTTATTTTTGTTGAATGAAAATATAGTACTACCAGTTCTATACTTGGGTATTACTTGCATCTGATAATGTCACTACTCTTGTGTTGATGAGTATGTGTGTGTAGTCTGGTAAAATACTGTGTCGGTGATCCACTCCTAGGCAACTGGTAATGAATTAAAGCATGTCTCACTGCTTCTATATGTTATATTTATCTGTCAAAACTTCATTGTTGCCAAAAAAATGTTTGTTTTGAGTGGTTTCAGGGTTCAATACAAAAGCTTTGTGTGTGTTGCTTCTAATCTTCTTTGTACGGGTGGGAATAGACCAGACTATCCACTCAGGTTCGAGTCCGATTAGTTTAATAAAAAGACCAGGTCCGTGTCTACTTAAACTCATTGCAAGTAATAGATCAGACTTGAGCATAGCAATGTATGGTTAAAAAAAGTAGGATAGAATTTAAACATACTAATTAATTGTGAAGCAAAAGTGATTGTAGAGTATTTGGAATCTATTCAAAGTTTTAATTAGTTTAAGTAGATGGTTAAAACTAGCTTCAAAAAAAAGAAGTAGATCTCACAGCTTTGAAAATAAGTGATTCTGGAAGCAGTTTGTAGAGTTTCAAAACACACCCTAAAACTGATTAAAGTGATTCCCAGGCTGTGTGTAAATAAATAATTGAAAAAGTGATTATTTATTAAATAATCGAACTTCTGATCTTGGATAAAAGCATTATATTATTCTCACACACTATTTAGTTTTTATTACTCCATATAGGAGTAGTATAATTATCTCATAAGGAGAAGCAACCTTCATGGGCCTCATCCAAAGTACAAAGTGCTGGCACAGTGTATGTAGGAGTGTACAGTAAAGTATACTATGATTATTTTTCAGTTTTAAAGTGGATTGTAGGGGTGAGTATATTTCGGTTTTTAATCGAAGTTCGAAATATAGCTTCAGTTTTTGGTTAGTATCGGTATTTGGTTTCGATTTCAGTTTGGGTAAAAGAAAAACCGGTTACATAATCGAACTGAATTAAAACACATACTCCTCCGTCCTGTAAAATTTTGCTCAGATCAATTTTTGGATTCACAAAATATATGTTTATTGAGAATTTTTATCTATTATTCCAAACGCTAATTCCCAACTATCTCTCACGTTTCTCTCCCGTCTCCACCTCTCTGTTACCCATCCACCGTCAGCCCCGTTTCTCACCTGCCGTCTGTCCATCCACCTACATCCCACCCGCGTCCTCCCACAACTTGAAGTCCTACCGACGATTCACACTTCATAAGTTCACAGGCGAGGCGCGACGGCGAGATGATGTTGATTCACAGTAGTTATTGAGGACGACGATCCACAAGTGTGACTCCGATGTACACGGTAAACGATTAAATTTTCCGATTATTTGAAACTGAGAATTTTTTCAGTGCGAAAATTGGGAATTGTAATTTTTTTTAAGTATGCAAACTAAATTATTTAAAACTAATCCTTATTAAGGTGCAAGTAATTGGTGAATTGTAATATTAATTAATAAGTAATGTATGTTGCAAGTAAATAAACGAGTCCCGAAAGCTCGTCTCCACACGAGTTCCTGATAGTGTTGGATTATGAAGTTGTGAATATAGTTGGACGGATTGACATCGCATATATATATATTAATATTTTGTTTATAAAATTTTCAAGCAATAAATACAAAATTTTAATTTAACAAAATAAAAATAAAAAATACAAATAGGTCTCTCAAAAAATCAAAACTTGTAAAAATAATACTGAAAAATATAAAAATGTAGTTTTCACGTCTTAAATTATAGAATTTTACAAAAAAATGTTAAACATCATGACAAAGCCACGTGTTTTGTTTGGAGCGTCGATTCCACTTGAAAAAAGAGTAACATAAGAAAGTCTAAAAAAAAAAGGGCATTTAGTCCAAAATCGCTAGCAGACGGTAGACTGTCGACTAGTGCTTAACTTAAGGAATTTTGCAAGAGATGTTATGATAATTAAACTTATGTCGGTATTAGGTCATCTAAGACTAAGATAGAAACTCATTTACTTTAGCTAAATACTAGTACTAAATATTCACTAATTCTATAAAACAATTGAGTCCATAAAACATAGAAATAATGGAATACCAATACAAAATTGTAGAGAGATTGAGAAAACGACTAAAACATTAAGCAAAGATTGAACGATATGGTAGTTCAACATGTTTTATTGCACCAGTCCTTCTATCAACTCTTTTATGTACTAAAATTTTGCCACGGAATTGAGTTTGACTAATAAAAAGTGTCACATTAGATTAGAACATCTCCAAATAGAAATCGTATTCCTCACTAACTCTACTTTGAGGGACATGTTTGATACCCTAAAGAAGACTCGAATAAGGTCTAAATTAGACATGTACTCCCTCCGTCTTCGAAAAGTTTGCGGGAAATTTTGGGCACATGGTTTAAGAAAAAAGTGTAATGATGGGAGTGTTGATGGGTAATTTTATAAACTTTTATATATAAAGTAAATAAAGTAGGTGGATTGAGTGTATGGTGGGCCCCAAAGTAATGACATGAAGGGTAAATATGTGTATATTGTGAGAGTTGAGATTGTGAGGGTTATTTTTATTTTGGAGTATGAAAACTTTTGAGAGACAAACTAAAAAGAAAAGTATGAAAACTTTTTAAGAATGGAGGGAGTATTAATTTTATATGTAGTTTGATAGTGAATATAACTATGTATAACGGTCATGAATAATAAAGTTGGCCCCATAGTAAAAAAAAAAAAAAACATCTATTTAAAGAGATTATATAGGTCACCTCATGTACAACAATTTCGATGTAGCAACTTTTTGGATGATTACTATATTGCCTCACCTTTCTTTCTCATCCATGTGGTTCATCTCTCAGTCCTCACAATCTCAATTTTGAAAATCTTACCTTTGAAATCGCTCATTTCTTCTCTATTCAAAAATCGATTGTCATCGTACGTTTTGTATAATTTACATTTGAAGTCATATCTCAAACCCTTCCTTCCGTTTATTCTCTGCATTCGAAGTTCTTCTCCTTTCTCTCTTATACAAACATTTTTGTGTTTCTCGCACATAATATTTACATATATTCTATATCAATCAAACTGTAAACCTCTTCTTTAACTAAGTACTTTTCAATTTTTTTATTGCGGTAGTGGCAACTAAGGTTATGCAACCTCACAGTGGTACGTTTAAACGAATTGAACGTTTTGTTTTGATCTGATTTTTAATCGATAGAAAAGTAATGAAACATTACTTCATTCTCCCAAATAAGTGAGGAAATAGAGTCCCCTCAAAATTTAACGTACCACTTAGCAGCTACCTACTTTCTCTTACATTCCAATTAAATGAGAATAGACCCCTCCCATTTCATTATTTTATAGATCACATATATTAAAATTCAATTTATTATTAAATAAAAAATAAAACTAAAATTAATTTCTAATTTTTATGCATTTTAATAATTATTTAGTAATTTATAATTGTATTTTAAATATTAGAAATGCATTTAATATATAATGATAAAAATTAGGGAAATTCTTAAATGCACACTATGCACCTGCACACACTTCTTTTTAACTGCTGTTTTCTCTTTCCTTTCTTCTTGTTTCTTTCTTTGAAAGAAAAACCTAAAAAAATGTCCACACCTTTCACTGTGTGAAGACGCACAAAGTAGTGCCGCATTCCTCAACTTCGACCTGCTTCCACCCCAAACTCCCACCTCAGATTTCTCTCTCCTGACCGCACATGAGAATCAAATTAAAAAAAAAACAAAAACCTGATCCGTCTGACTTTGAGAAATCAATAGGAAAAAAAAGATTTATATCAATTGGGAGTAATTTGAACCATTGTTCTGCATCATCTTCACAGCTATTGTCGTTTTCTTGTGGAGCGTACTCTACCGCAAAGACGACACTCTCTCTCTCTCTCTAATTTTTTTTTTTACGGTCATTCTCTCTCTACTCTATTTGAAAAATGTAATTTTTATTATTGAAAAGTAGTAGATATTTTAACTAAAAAGTGTAATTTTTATTATTGAAAAGTGGTAGATATTTTAACTGAAAATTGTAATTTTTATTATTGAAAAGTGGTAGATATTTTAACTGAAAAGTGTAATTTTTATTATTAAAAAGTGGTAGATATTTTAACTGAAAAGTGTAATTTTTATTATTGAAAATTAGTAGATATTTGTTACTAAAAAGTGTAATTTTTATTATGGAAAAGTGGTAGATATTTTAACTGAAAAGTGTAATTTTTATTATTGAAAAGTGGTAGATATTTTAACTAAAAAGTGGTAGATGTTATTATTGGAAAATGTTAATTTTGGTAATAATTGCAGTGTTAAAATTATTTTAATTAAAAAAAAAAATCATATTTAAATGACATGTTATTATTGAAAAATGTTAATTTTGGTAATAATTGCAGTGTTAAAATTATTTTAATTAAAAATGAAAAGTGTAATTTTTATTATTAAAAAGTGGTAGATATTTTAACTGAAAAGTGTAATTTTTATTATTGAAAAGTGGTAGATATTTGTTACTAAAAAATGTAATTTTTATTATTGAAAAGTGATAGATATTTTAACGGAAAAGTGGTAGATGTTATTATTGAAAAATGTTAATTTTGGTAATAATTGCAGTGTCAAAATTATTTTAATTAAAAAAAAATCATATTTAAATGAATTATTGAAAAGTGGTAGATATTTGTTACTAAAAAATGTAATTTTTATTATTGAAAAGTGGTAGATGTTATTATTGATAAATGTTAATTTTGGTAATAATTGCCGTGTTAAAATTATTTTAATTAAAAAAAAATCATATTTAAATGACATGTTATTATTGAAAAATGTTAATTTTGGTAATAATTTTAAATAATTTTAATTAAAAAAAAATTATATTTAAATGACAAGGTTTCGAACCGTGACCTCAGGTACGTCTTGGATTGTTGTAATCACTGATCCAACAATTACCTTATTATTAGTTTTTGTTTTTCTGAGTTCATAAGGATTGCGAGACCAACACAATATAGATAATTAGTGAAAGACCCGTGATATGCGGGATTATAATTTTTTTAATGCACATGCATGGAAATTTATTTATGTAATCGAAGAAGAAAGATAAAGAATGATTGAAAAGGAAAAAGAAAATAATAAAAAAAAAAAAGTAAATTTGTTATAAAATAGAATTTTAGAAAAGGTGGAGAGGAGAAAGGCCAGGCAGTTATGATCAAGTGATTAAATTTTTTTATTTTATAGAATTTGATGAATTTTAAAATAGAGGCAGTTCCGCAATAAAAGATTCGGAATAGTTGATGATTTTTTTTTCTTAGGACATGTTTGATACCTAAAGAAGATGTAAATATAGCCTATAGTTAAAAAAACATACTCCTATGTAGTATTATTGGTTATCACCGTTCCTTTTGAAGAGATTATACATGCCACCTTATGTACAACCTTTTTGGATGATTATTGATTACTATATTATGAGTGAATACTGAGCATTTTATTAAAATATATTGAAAACTATTTTTGTTCAATTTAATTTTATTAGTTTTCATATCGTGAAAATCAAAATAAAAAATTAATGTCTTTTTTATTTAGGGTTGCACTCTTGTGTAACTTATTTTTATTTAATATTTGAACTAATACTATATAATATGTGAACATTTTAATTAATATTATACTGAATTTACCCTAACTTATGATTAATATACATCAATTTAAAAAATTTGGTCAAGTGGTACCGGTTACCCAAGTATCAATAGATGAAATAAAAATAATGGAATAGAATTGATAATTTATGCACACTCGTGGCCAACTCAATAATCATTAGTATTTTTTTTCAGTTTTCATTTCGTGAAAACCGAAATTATCTCTTTAAATCAATAGATGAAATAAAAACAATCGAATCGAATTGATAATTTATGCACACCCGTACCAGACATAATGAATGTAATCTTCATATATTTATTTAAATTCGCATATAAAACTAAATTCAAATATCATACATATATCAACTAAATTATCATCAATTAGCGAAAGTCTGGAACAATAAAACACAGATTCTGAATGTTGTCACATGCCAAAATAAATGTTCCTAAATTCAAGATATTCGTTTCTAGAAAAGTGTAATGATAACTGAATTTTGTGTGACATTATTATAAATTTATATATATATATAATAAAAAAATGAGTTAATTTATATATCCGAGACCAATAGTAACATAGTTTATAAATAGTTTTTATTTTAGAGGTGTACAAGTTATTAAATAACGTTTTAAAAGAAAAGTAAAGTTTATTAATACTCTCTGCTTTTCAGGAATAACTTAAGAAAGTGTAATAATAAATAGAGTTTTGAAAAGTAATTATATAAATATATATATGTATAAGTAAAAAAAGAGTTGACTTGTATATATATATATATGAATAAAAAATATTGATTTAAAATTGAGAATATATTTATAAAAGATTTCTTTAGCGTAAAACTTTTGAATTTTTTTTTAGAAAAATATGAAAGTTATTGAAGGAATAATATATAATGTGGATTATTACATAAAAAAGAGTTGCGAAAATCGTTCTGAGAAAGGAAAACCCAAACAAACGTGCTTTGCTGAATTCTCTCTCTCTCTCTCTGAAGACGCTGAACACGAAAAACGCAGCCCGAAACGGCGTAACCGATTTCTTCAGGTAAATTTCTCCCCTTAGTATTCCATATTCATCTGACTTTGAATGTTCCTGCTATCTTTTGTTGATTACATGACATTTTACGGTTTCTATGTCTCTCTCTGTGACTTTTGCTTGTGGAATGTTGGCCAAGACTTTTGATTTTTTTTTCCTTAGGAGCTATGAAACGATCAAGTAGATTTTTTTTACTGCTTAGTTTCCGCTGCTGCAAATGCTGAACAAATTTGATAACTGAAAACAATCTGTTATAGATGTAGCTCGAGGACTTCACTTTACTGGATTATCTATTTGGTCATATAGTTAGAGATGCAATTCGGTGATTCTCGATTTTCATGTTTTTTTACAACTCTGCGCCTGGAAATTCATGTGCACGTTGTATACGATAAGATTTTTGCATTTTGAAATGTGGATTCAACCGGACATCATGCTGCCGATTTCTTTACCTAATTTATCTGATAAGTATAATCTTTTTTTATGAATGTTGGTTGTAGTATTGTGGATACTTTTATATGTTTCTTTATTCGAGTTAAATTTTTTGTTTTGGTGTTGCGCGATGTACCTCAAATATACCTTACTTTGAGCTTGTAAGTGATCTGTTTGGTTATTGCATTCATGCAGCATTTTATAATCTTCACAAGGATCTTGTATGTCACAACATGAACCCAATTAATGACTTTATAAATATATCTGTATGCATGGATATGTGTGTGTGTGTAAATTTCATTATTAGCTTTTCTGATTATAGCATGCTATGACAAGTGAAAATGTAAAAGTGCTGCTTAAGTAGTCATATATTAAAAGCATATTAAGTTACCCTCTGTGTCACTGAGAAACAGAAAAGAACTTTGACTTTTACATTGGGCTATTAATGGGGGGTTTCATGTCTTTTTGGGAAGACAATGTTGTTGCCTGTCACTTTGACTTTTACATTGGGATATAAACATGAACAAGCTATTGGCTCAAGGGTGGCTAATCACCTATCATGTGTGCCCTTTGATTTTCTTTGTTTCTACACCTTATTCATGATCTTCTTTTTCCATAACATGTAATCTTCTTTACTGCAATGACTATTAATTAGTATGCGAATTCTAAAATATTCTTCAAATTTCCGACTTTTTTGGGAGTTAGCTTTGTTTGGAACTCTCTAATGGGACCTGTGACTGTGAGACGGAATAAAAAGAAAAGGAAAATGGAGAAGAAAGCTGAAGAAAATTCTTTGGACTCTGGTTCTTCAGAGGAGGGCTTTACTAATTGGTGGGATGTTCTATCAAAGAAAATTACTGGTAAAGTCAATACAATATTAGTTCTTTTTTTTAGCTGTTAATGCATATTGCAATGTCCAAAGAGCTATTGCTATCATATTGTGTGGTTATATGTGTTTTGTTAGCTCAAAATGTTTTTCGAAGACTATGCTCTTCTATTTGGCAAAATGCAGATTAATGTGATCAAGTAGGATCCGTACGCTCTCTTTCAACCGACACTTAGGTTGTGTTTGGATGGAGGGATTTGATTTGAGTAGGTATTTCAAATGAAAGGTTTTGAAAATAGATGGATTTCAAATGACATGATTTTAGAGAAGATTTAAAATCCTCTCAATTTTAACTAAAAAGTGTATGGACACAAATCTAAGTATTTGAAATCCACTCATAATCCAAACACGTGGAATGGATTTGGGCTGTGGATTTGAAATCCATAGGCCCAAATCCACCCAACCAAACGCAACCTTGATGTATTGATAACCTAATGAAACTAGAAAATACCCGGTTGTTCTGATCTGGTATTCCTTAAGTAACTCCATGATTATAATATATAAGCACGAAATAAGAAACTAGTTTGGCTGCACCATTGGTTAGTGCCTAATGTTAATTCAACTCATTAAGAGCACAGATTAGGAATACTCACCTTCATTATGAATATTAAATACATTTGGGCATATACCCATTTTATAAGTTTTACAGTATCATAATAGTATTAGTAGGTGTTAGACCCTGTCTTCAAGTTTGACCTTAGAGCCTCTTTTCTCATAAAGAAGTATTTGCTGAGTTTTTGAATGATTTTATTAAAATTAACATGAAAGTACTAAATTGATAAGCCACTCCAGCAGTTCCACAGAAAATTAAAATGCAGCAGCGAGTAAAGGAAAAAAAAAACTTCTTTTAGTCTACTTTGATTTACATGCCCATTGCTTGTATATAATCTATTTTTAGCTTTTATTTTATGCATGGTCTTCTTACACTCGGCTGCCAAGTCATCAAACAGTTCTCTTGTTGCTCTAACATTATGAAGAACAATGGATTTATGACATATTCAACTATTCTTGTTCAAACAATATTTAAACAACAAGGGCATAGCGCCTTATTTTGAAAAGAATAGACATAAAAAATCTTCTATTATTTGATGTTCATGTCCTCATGAGCTGGTTAAGCTACTTTGGCAACTGCATATTCTGGTCTATTGCGTATTAAATTAGTATTTTCCTTATGCATTAATTGCTACGTTAGTTAAGATTCTCATGCATAACTATGCAAATTAGCATTCAGGACCACTCCCACTAGAATGTGCTTCATCATCTCCTGCAAGTGTAACACTGCAATATATATATTTGTTTGCATGGGCACTTCATAAGAAAGTAGGAATTGGTGGAAAATGCATTTATTTTGGTATAAAAAAGCTTTTTTTTCCCTAGAGATCAGTCTTGTAGTAAATCAAGCTAGTGATGCTTGGAGAGTTACAAAACTTGCTGATGTCAACAGTGCATACATTGAAATTTACTAACACATACTGAGGATACGTTCATATATTGTCAGAAAAGCAGTCAATTATTTGCTGTGAAACTCCTCGTTCGTATCATTCCTATATGATGATCTTCATTTTCTCAGTCAAACTAAGGCTGCAAAAACTAACATGCAATTCTTTGGAAGGATGGTGTGTTGCAAACCTGTTGAAGTATCCTTTTATTATACAAACCATTTTCAGTTAGACGGGTAATTGGTATCCCCGTTAGATATGGACTCAGTTTCTGTGCCTAAAAGTTCAAATTTTAATCTCAAGCCTGCTCTTCGCAACTTAGATAACTTTATTTCTTAGGCACTATGGTTTATTTAAAATGGTTTCCCCAGTTAGTTCTTTAAGGATGTCATTTGAGATTGCATAATCTTCTGTATAAATTTGCAGGCAGTCCTTCATCCTCACAATTACCAGACAAGTTCAAATCTACATTCAAAGTGTCGAGAAAAACGTTCAACTACATAATTTCCCTAGTTAAGAATCACAAGATGGCTAAAACACATTTCTCCTTCATAAATGGCAAGCCAATGTCTTTAAACGACCAGGTCGCCTTAGCCCTAACAAGACTCAGCTCAGGCAGCTCACTACTCACAATCGGTGACTCATTCGGGGCCCACCATTCAACCATCTCTCGAATAACATGGGGCTTCGTGGAGGCCATCGAAGAAAATGGGCTTCATCACCTCCAATGGCCCTCAACACAACAAGAATTAACAGAAATCAAACGTAAATTCGAGGCCACTCGAGGCCTCCCAAATTGTTGTGGGGCCATCGAAACTACTCACATAACTATGGTGTTGACATCAACAGATCAAGAAGCCGATTCTTGGCTCGATAGAAAGGGTAGCTATAGCATGATCCTGCAGGCAATCGTGGACCCCGATCATAGGTTCCGGAGCATAGTCACAGGTTGGCCTGGGAAGATGACAGACTCTTCGGTGCTCCAGAGTTCGAATTTTTTTACAAAATGCCAGGAAGGGGAGATATTGAATGGGGACAAGATTCAGTTTTCATCAGATTCAGACATAATAGAGTTAAGAGAGTATGTGATTGGTGATTCGGGGTTTCCGTTATTGCCTTGGCTTGTGACTCCATACAAGGGGAAACAAATTTCGAAAACAGAAGCAGAGTTCAATAAAAGGCTTCTTGCAACTCACGATGTGGCTGGAAGAGGTTTGGCAAGATTGAAGGGTGTTTGGAAGATGATTCAAGGGGGCGTGTGCAGACCAGATAAGCATAAGTTGCCTAGGTTTATTCTTGTTTGTTGCATTCTTCACAACATTGTCCTAGACATGGAGGAGGATGACGACGACGTTTACGATGATGACTTGCCCTTGTCTCATCTCCGACATGATGTAGGGTACAAGCAAGAGGTTTGTGAATCAGTTGACAAAGCAGGCTCAATATTAAGGGACAGATTGTGTAAGTATTTTTCTGGTAAATAGCTTTATCTTGCTACTCATTGTTGGAACAACTAGTGTACAGAGGTTTTTCTCTACTTTTTTCTTTTTTAGATTGATCAAGACAGCCGTGGAACTAACTTTTTAGATTGATTTTATTCTATTAAAACTAGACTAGAGGCTTTACTGTATATTACGAACACAAAAACTTCATGTTGTGTTCGTATCGATCCTTTAAATTTCTCGTATAATATTATTATATAAATTCTACATTTTTTCTCTTATTCTGTCGTCTCATGGTATTGTGTTAGTCTACCCCTTTAATGTCGAACGCCCGTAAAATCTTCATTTTTTTATTCAATTTAACCCAAACAAGCGTCAAACAGTCTCATATTCTAAGATCTACTAGTAATATTTTAAAATCGAGCAACAAACAGCCCCAAGAATTACCATTATTGTAATCATGTCTACATGCAACCCGATATGAAAAGACGAATTGCCACCTCTTTGCTTCAAGTTCAACAGCTCCAAATCATGACGATATTAGTGGTACTTGAGAAGAAGGATATATATACATGGCTATTAAAGGACAACAAATGACCAAGGTTGTTTGAAAATGTACAGCACGAACACAGTGAGAGTACTACACACAAACTGACCATGAACTAGTGTTCTTTTCCAACTATCACATAATCCTCAAGGGCTTTCCTCAGCTAATTACCTACCAACTGCAAAATGAACACACTGATTTTAAACTCATAAGCTACTTCAACTTCAGCTGAATTCTTGATTGTCTTTCATCGACATCGAACTAATATTTCCTTTCATCATAATATACTCTTAAAAATATCAATTACCCCTTTCTTAATCTCTATGCTTGGGAACTCGGAAAATTGCTGGCTCCGTCTTTCATGAAAATCATGAACCTGTTGGTCCATTGCTGCTTAACAGTGTCCGGAACCAAAGTCTCCGCGACGAAAGGGTTCCATGCGTCCCCCTGTGGACTAGCAAGCACCCAATTCACTTTCATTGGTGGGGCCATGAAAGATGAAGCTCGTGCATTCTCTTCACATTTGCTTTTCTTTATCGAGGAAGAGCTCTTACAAGAGCAAAACACGCGATAATCAGATATATTGTAAAATGAAATAAGAAATCTGAAAGACAAATTTGAGCAATAAAGATCACCTATTCAACTTGGATGTTTCATTACCTTTTAAGGCTTTAATACATGACGTGTGTCATTAATGATTGTGATGTCATTTATTACACGTGTCATGTATTAAAAGCCGTGAAACACTAGATAAACCACAAAAGTGGAACAGGCTGAAATTTGAGCTCACCTTTGTATGATGTTCCAGTTTAAAAACCTTTGCTAGGGGTTTGTTTTCCATTATTTCTTCTAGAGTCTTGGACAACGGGGCATTTTCGTTTTCTTGTTCGGCCAAGAACCTCTCAACATTGACCAGGGACCGGAATTTTCGTCCGGTATCAGGTTCATAGTAATACTGTGTGACAAAGTATAGCACATAAATATTCTCTCAATGCAATTTTCATTTTGATATAGCTATGTCTGACTATAACACAGAGAAAATGAGATAATGTTGGTATAAACAAAGTTATTTACCTTGTCGGTGAAATCCATATCTTTACGAGGTACGTCCTCCACGATCCAACCATCAGGAAGAATACAGGGTGCTTCCCGAACAGGCTTTCCAGAACTCACTTTGCTTCCACTCAGTCTCCACAACTGTAGTGGCATTTTCATCAAAATTAGGAATAATATTAGAACACAAGAACACATTTTCAAATATACTACTCCTTCCATCCCGTAAAAGTTTAATACTTATTTTTAGTTTGTCCCACAAAAGTTTGCATATTCCAAAATAGAAATAATCCTCACCCTCAACCTTCATACATTACTTCCGGGTCCACCATACACTGAATTCAACCCATTTCTTTACCTTAGATATCAAAGTTTACAAAATTACTGTTCAACACTCTAATCATTACACTAAGAAAGTATTGAGAG
The DNA here is from genome assembly GCA_963675135.1 of Galeopsis tetrahit. Taxonomy (NCBI): domain Eukaryota; kingdom Viridiplantae; phylum Streptophyta; class Magnoliopsida; order Lamiales; family Lamiaceae; genus Galeopsis; species Galeopsis tetrahit. The sequence continues at coordinate 61,664,241 of OY776132.1, forward strand.
AATACTATTGTTGTAAATTCAAATATGCAGACTGCAGATGTTCTAATTCAAATAGTGAGAATTATTCTATTAGAAGCATTAGTCCCTTCCAATAAACATGAAGGTTTCAATGTGAAAGCTAAGGTTAAACAAAGACTAATTAGAACTTGTTTACCTTTCCATCAGAAACAACCATCCTTTTCGTTGGGTACTTAGTCTTCTGCAGAAAATCAGCACACACAGGTAATTAAACTGATGTAAAACTGAAAACAACAATTTCCCAACACAATTTACTATGTATCAACAACATCCAAAAAATCAACCAAATTAACAATTCAAAACATTTTTCCCCTTCTTTTAATTGCCACAAAACGCCAATACAGAAATTAAAGGAAAAAATACTCACCCTGGAAGAAGAAATAGGGCTCTTAGTCCTAATCCTGGGGGTTCTAATTCTACAGGGATACCCTTCCCCATTGAGATACCTACGAACTTCAGTTATTGATCTGAATTTTCTTCCAGAACCCGGTTCGTGATAATACTGCATGTACCAAAAAAATGCAGAAATTGAAGTAATTAAATGATTTGGGGGCGACATTTAGATAGTATTGAAAAAATTAGAGTTGATGATGCGATGAACCATGTCAGAGCGGATGCCGTCGCGACGGGGGACTTGTTCGACCCCCCAGCCAGAGGGGATTTCGGGCGGCAGCACGGCGAGGCGGCGGTCGGAGTAGGGCACCAGCATTGAATTAGAGGGTGAGCGGGTGGGGGTGCGGCGGGGTCGGAGCTCCATATTAGTGGAATGATGATTCACTCACTCTCTCTCATCAGCTTTGTACCTCTCTTTTATTTTGCCGCAGCACTTGTGCTGTTTTTTGGAATTTTTTAATGCATGTTTTATTAACTACAGTATTTTGTTTTAATTTTTATTTGCTTATATTCTTTTAATTCAATAGTTTTGAAACACAACCAGACAATTACTATTAATAAAATAGGGCTAGTCTCGGTGAGACCGTCTCATAAAATTAGATCCGTGAGACGACCCTCATATATAAAAAGTGATAATGTTTGAGCAAAAAGTGATAGTGTTTAAGTAAAAAGTGACGGTCACTTTTCACTTAAGCATTATCACTTTTCACTTAAACATTATCATTTTTTTTAAGGGAAAATATTAATTTTGATCACCCACCTCTTTTCATATTTGGTCACCCACATTTAGTCACTATTTAGTCACTATTAAAATTGGTCACCCACTTATTATATTCTATCAAAATTGATCATTTCGTTAGTCAATCTGTCATTGACTAACGAAGAAAGAGTTTTGAGCTCAAAATTTTCAAAATGTTAAAAACTTCTTATGCATCTTCTAGAACTAATGAAACAAACGCAGTAGCAAAAATAAAAAATGTGGAACCTACTACTGGAGCGTGAAAAAATATCCATTGAAGAATCTTAGTCAATCACAAAAATTATACAGTACATTATTTCTTATTTATATTTATCTTATAGATCAGAAAGAATTCTCATTATATTATGTCAAAATGAATTCTCATGCCTCTTTTAGAAGGAATTTTCATTATATTTAACCTTGTTGATCAGAAAGAATTCTCATGCATCTTCTGGAACGTGATTCAATCAACTTGTTGTTAGTCAAAAAATTTCAGTAAATTTTTAATAATTATTTAACTCAATTATGAATTCATTTGTTGTTGATTTACTTTCTAGAACGTGATTCAATCAACTTGCTGGTAGTCAAAAAATTTCAGTAAGTTTTTAATAATTATTTAACTCAATTATGTATTCATTTGTTGTTGGTTTACTTTTTATTTTACAGGAAATGAGAAACTCAAGAGATAGAATGAAATTTGTATTCTGTTTTTTTTTTTTTGAACAATTGTACTCTGTTTTTCAATTTTTGGTTTCATATTGAATTTGTATAATAAGTGAGTGACCAATTTTGAACTCAAAACTCTTTCTCCGTTAGTCAATGACTGATTGACTAACAGAATGATCAATTTTGATAGAATATAATAAGTGAGTGACCGATTTTGATAGTGACTAAATGTGGGTGACCAAATATGAAAAGAGGTAAAACTGAATGACCAAAATTGATATTTTTCCTTTTTTTTACAAATCAAAATCTGGAAAAAAATATGGGTTATCCTACCCAAAATTTTAAAATATGAATTAAAAGGGATCCGTTTCACAGAAAAAGATCCGTCAAACGGTCTCACACAAGTTTTTACCAAATAAAATATACACTCCCAATATAAAAACACATCTCACTAAATCACACTTTGCTCATTAAATCATCTAAAACATTTATACTTTATTTGATACTACACTCTATTAAATTCATTTTTATTAATTTAAGTCCCATTGCATATGTGAAGATAATTTTTGAGAACGAAGAGAGTATGTGTGATTCATTTTAAAATATTTAATTAGTGACAAATGTTAAACAATATACTGAGTTCAACGTGAAATTTCTATGACTCAGGTCCATAGTTTTTTTTTTAAATCTTTGTGATAAATGTTCATGTGTAAGTCTCTTGTATAAATTTACACATTGCAAATCACTTAAAAATATCAAATTAAAATCTTATAAGGGCAACTCATTTCTAATCGAATTTGAATAAATGAAGTTAAATGGAATGTACGTAGGTTGTTTTGCACTTTTTTTTTTTTTTTTTAATCAAAGGTACTTATTCATCCGTTAGAACGGAGAATAAGGGACAGTACGTCCGAGCACAAAATTCGATGGGCCTATCAAAACACTATAGGACTTACATAATTTCAAGAAGCCCTAACATTATTGTTTATCATATTATTAGCACTCATTTTAACAAAATTAGTAGCAACGACATTCAAAAAACCAGTTTTGAGTGTCTTGAAACCCTTAATATAGTCTAAAAAAGGCGACAAATCTGAATTTGCATCAACCACAATCTTCTCATTCCCTTTTACTATCACATTATCCATGCCTCAATCCTTTACCTACAAAAGCGTCTTAAAGAATCACGTGGCCTCTCCCACCTTCATTATACAATCTCATTGTAATCTTGTCATCATGTTTTTTTTTAATGTAGTATATTAGATTGGTGCAGAATTAATGGTTCTAACGTAATTATAAAAAAATTCCTAATTAAAGTCAAGGGAGCATTTACAATTTAGAATCTAAGAGCTAATGAATGATATATATAATAGTAAAAAATCTACAGAATATATTACTGAATTAATTGGACAAGTTGCCTGTGGATCTGATCATTCAAGTTGACAACTCCTAGTCATGAATCCAAGTCTGAAAACCTGGTAATTTCAGTCATATAGCCTATGGCAGATCTACAGGGTGACCCACATGCAAGCTCAAAACTTGAATTAATATACCGGCGAGCAGTGACATGTGGCGACAAAAAAAAGGAACGGAGAGACGGAGGCTGACGGAATTAAAAGAGAAGTGACAAATACAAAGTTAAAAGTACCGATTTTTTATTGAAGAGATTTGAACTAAGGATTTAATCTAGGGTTTATTAGTTAATTGGATTTTTTTTTTTTTTAAATATATAGGAGTATTTAAAAAAAAGAAACAGGGTGAGCTACCGCCCCCTAGCCATGCTGACGGTCCGCCCCTGCCCATATGCCGTGGATCGCTTTTGAGAAAATTACATTTTCTCTCAACTCTAACAAAAATTACCAGGTTTTTAGATTGTTTTATGCGACAACTATTAATCGGAATTGTCAGGTGATGTGACCTCATCAAATCCACAAACGTGATTAAGAGAAGTGAGGTCTAAGAATGGTTAAAAGTGATAAATAACTAAATGAACTCTTTGGAAATCCTTCAATGGTTGGTAAGAATGAATGGTGAGAGCCGGAGTTGGGACCTGCAAGAAAATCGGGCCGGAGAGGTGTCCGGCGACGGACCTTCGACGTTCAAGTCAGTTGAGAAAGATGATGAATAGTAGAGAGAGAAAATGTATAGTAGTAAAGTGAACTTAATCTTTGAGAAATGAAAGGAGTGGCTTATATACCTTTCTTCTTGTGTGGTAGAATAGTAATTTCATCTTCTAGGGTTTATTACCGGATTATGCTACGTCATAGTACGGTTCTGACACTCATTAAATGCTTCAAGTAGTGCGCCCACATTTGTAGAGATCTTCTGACACATGAAAATCGTATGATCTCCTTTTCCGTATAAATGACATGTTCTTCTCCGAAGAGAGCTCTTGCTCAGAGACTAGTCGTATCTCCTCTGGCAGTTTCAAAGTTGAAAGGAGAAGTGGACCTCATGAGATCTACCCAGGTCAGTTTTCAACAGACGAGGTTTGTATGATCCCTCCTCTGAACTTCCCATTCGCTATGCTCATCTGGTCAAGGAGTGACCTTAAGGGGAATTTTCTTCCACTATTAAGAGGTAATAAACGATTTATCGCGATCTGATTCACGCGTTATGCAACACTAAAATAAACAACCGCAAGTGTACGACGTCTATCGTAGCGTGATAAGCACGAGGTCGATCCCACAGGGAGGTTAAGCGTAAAAGTGGTAGTTTGCTAATCGAGTTCTAAGTAGACGTGATCGAATAGATTGGATATTGAATTACTCTAAAATTACCTATCAAAGTGTCACAAACAAGTAACAAAGAGTAATGAAAATCGATCAAATAACATACGACTCAAGAAACGAAAGTAAAAATGGGTGTAACTCAATTAAGAGAAGGTAGGTCCTAAAGCACATGCAATACTAGTGAATCCATCTATGATTAACTATCTACTCAAGTGGTGTTCATGCTTTGTCTATAAGATTGATCACGTAATAATGAATTAAAAGTTCTTTCGATCCAAGTAATTCAAAGGAGATATCACACAACCTAGTATCTCTACCTAAATTGCACAATAAAACCCAATCAAGCTCCTAAGATCATCACACATCTTCCTAATCATTGATCATCTTTCAATCTCACAATAAAATTAGGTCAAATGCTTGCAATCAATCAACCAAACTAGATTCCTCAACCTAATTCAATTAACTATGATCAACACATCATCATTGTACACATAATGACATGCCTTGCAATATAAACCAAGCATCCAAATAGAATTAAGCCACACAAACACCAAATAAGCAAAACATTAATTCATAGATATCATCAAAAGTATTTACAAGGCTTTAGAACCAAAAGTGTTTAGCTAACTACAAACATAATCAAATTACAAATTCCAAATGAAATAACTAAATAAAAAGGAAAAGAAAGAGAAAGCTTAGTCTAGGATGTAGTAGGGAATGGAATTTGCAAGCTATTGCATCCTCTCTTGCTTGATTTGATGAAGAATTGAGGAAGATATGGCCAAAACACCTCCAAGTATGTGTAACTATGTGTGGGAATTGAAGAATTGGGGGAGAGTGGGCTTCAAGAATGAGGCCTTATATAGTGTTGGGGAAGGGTTTGGATGCCAAAATTGCAAGTTGGTACCTCAAAAATGGAGAAAATGGCCAAAAACCCCCGAGAATGAGGTCACCCGGTCGGGTGGCTCCCACCCGGGCATGCCACCCGGCCAAAAGTCGAAGCAATTGAATGTTGGGCCTTGCCCGGGTCGAAACCACCCGGCCGGGTGGGTTTCACCCGGGCACAATTCGAATGTCCCTAAAAATCAGCCTTGCCCGGGTGGTTTTGACCCGCCCGGGTCGTTTTTGACCCGGGCATGTTTTTTTTTCGTCTCTTCGTATCTCGAGCTTCCGACCTCCGATTGACTCGATTATTTTTTTCATTCCACTCCATTTTTCGAGACGAATCCAACGGTGCACTCCTCTTCCTGATCCAGTAAAGTATGGTTGGTGTTTTTCTCCAAATTCCATCGTATTTCCTATAAAATCGACAAAACACAACCTTTCTCTCATTTTGGCTTAAACAATCATATTCCATGCATAATTCAATGAAATCCACATCAAAACATGCTTCACATGTGCCTCTAAAACGTGTAAATTCCACCCGAATCACGATCCTAGACTCTATTCAGAACAGCTCCATAGAAAGAGATCCCAATATTCGAGGTCACCTTAATTAAATCTTCTAAAGAGAAATGATACGAAATGAGACCTCTTCTAGGATGCGACCTCTTCCAACCAGATCTGATCTGGTACGGGAAATGTTCCCTAGTAAACTGGTTCTCTTCAAGTCTGGGTAGGGGAGGTCCCGAACAACTCTCATCTGATTTGGGTATTCTTTGTTGTTGTTTACCTATACAACTAGAGCGAAATTTCTCATCAGATCTCGTGTAGAGATATAACATTGTTATGTCATATCAATGAGAAGTAAATATTGGATGACAACTCCCTACATATGTTCCGTTAACTAGATCTCTCCTCTGATACATCAGAGGAGAGATGATAGACAATTTACAAAGAATCTGGGCTCTGCTTAGAGTGATTCAAGAGAGGCCCTAAAATGCTGAGGCGCTTCCGCTCAAACATCCATTCTGCTCAAAGGGAAGTTTCTCAAGACAGGGCTTCTTCTGAGACATAGCGTTCTCTCACCAGTTCACTTCTTTAATTCAGATCTAATATGGGAAACCTCCCTTGTAAAAATGGTTCACAACAGTTCTGGTCATGGGAGATCGATCATCTACATCTCTCCTCTGGTTCAGATCCACAGATCTTAAATAAAAATGGATTCATCACCATTTATGCTTTCTTTTAATATGGCCAGGACATATTTCCATATTAGAGCCTTCTTCGAGATATGACATCATTATGTCATATCATTAGGATTTTCAGAACTACACTTGGGATGCTGTCAGTTTTAATCCAATTCACATTGATTCGGTCAACAAGGCTGAACGTTTTTAGGGGAAATCGACTACAACATCCAAGCAAATTAAATAACTACACTAGCCCATCATTATTCTATTTGTTCAACTACTTTAACCGAGCACATGTCAAAATAGAGAAATATAATCGTCAATTAACAACGTGCTCTACCTGTGGGCCCGGGGTAGGGGGCAGGGCTCGACTAGTCACCTACATAAACGAGGATTATATGCACATAAATTCAAACAATGGTGGAATCGGTGCTGCTAGATTAGTTTAGGATCGAGTGTAATGTTCCGATATTCAGAAGGTCAACATCTAAGGTCTCGACGTTTTAACTCGAGTCATTACATAAAATTAGAGCCCAAAAATTTCTTTTAAAAGATAAACAACAAACATAAAATAAATATATTATCGTGGAAAATTATTTGTTATTATAAAGATTTCACAACATAATTAATAATAATAGGTTCATTCACAACAAGTCTTTAAAATTACCCCTTAATAGTTATAGTAAAATTCATCAATGAATCACGAGTAAATGACTCTCGACAAAATTAGTACGTAGTAAGTTAAAAAATTAGTATAATTGGAAAATTAAGAAGTCTATCAACATTACAGGAATTTCGTGTCCACAACCGTACAACCCTGTTGTCTCCTCGTCATAACCTAGAAATATTAAACATTGGGGCGTGAGATAAAATTTAAGTGGATATCTTGTATGCTTTCATACATATTGAAAATATTTTAAAAATAAAGCTTTTAACTACCCCTTCCCATGTTTCATTCTTTGTACTTTGACTTACTCTTGTTCATTCTTAATCTTCTTGTAGAGCAGAACTCTTCAAAAATTATAAGGGACACTGAAAGCGACTCTACCTGCACGTGCAATCCCCACCATTTCCTTTACATCATAAGTCCATACGGGACACTAGTAACAACTCTACCACATGCAATCCACTTCATCTTTTTTTTACAAAACCTCTCTTATTCAAAAACTAAAAAAAAAGTACTTTCTCTACCCCACAATTGTTTGTACTCTTTCCTTATTCGTCTGTCCCACAATTGTTTGCACTTTCCCAAAAGGAAACTTTTTCATAAACATCACCCCACGATATTTACATATTTACACAAAATGCCATTACATCATAATTATTTTAAAATAAATAACATAAGAAACGCGTATCTAACAAAAGATGTATACAACGTGTACCCTTAATCAAATTCTTCACCTATTTATATTTTGCCACATAAATACTCAAAACTTTTCAATTTCGCGTATATAAACACTGAACACTATTCCTTCACTCTTCCACACTCATCACTTTTATTTCCCAAATTAAAATTATGACGCTGAATTCTCCGGTACCGCCGCCGCAGAGATGTCCTTCCTAATTCATCTAAGAGGTCTAAACGCTTGAAGCAGGCACCGGAAGACGATTACTCCGCCGAAACACGAAATGCCATAGCTTCATAACTATTTTAAAATAAAAAACATAAGAAATGTGTATTAAATGAAGGTGTATACAACGTGTACTCTTAATCAAATTCTTCACCTATTTATATTTTGCCACATAAATACTCAATTTTTCCCAATTCCGCGTATATAAACACTTCACACTATTCCTTTACTCCTCCACATTCATCACTTTTATTTCCCAAATTAAAATTATGGCACTAAATTCTCAGGTACCCCGCCACATCGCCGCCGCAGAGATGTCGTTCCTGATTCATCCAGGAGGTCTAAACGCTTGAAGAAGGCACCAGAAGACGATTACTCCATCCGAACACAAAATGCAATTACTTCATAATTATTTTAAAATAAAAAACACAAGAAGCGTGTATCTAACTGAAGGAGTATACAAAGCGTATCCTTAATCAAATTCTTCACCAATTTATATTTTTCCACATAGATACTCAAATTTTTCCAATTCCGCATATATAAACACTACACACTATTCCTTCACTCCTCCACACTCATCACTTTTATTTTCAAAAATAAAATTATGGCGCTGAATTCACCGGTCCGTCGCTGCCGAGGTCTAAACGCTTGAAGAAGAGACCAGAAGACTATTACTTCGTCGAAACACAAAATGTCATTACTTGATAATTATTTTAAACTAAAAAACATAAGAAACATGTATCTAACTGAAGGTGCATACAACGCGAACCATTAATCAAATTCTTCACCTATTTATATTTTGCCACATAGATACTAAAAAATTCTCAATTCCACATTTATAAACACTACACACTATTCATTCACTCCTCCACACTCATCACTTTTATTTCCCAAATTAAAATTATGGCACTGAATTCTCCGTACCGCCGCCGCAGAGGTGGCGTTCCTAATTCATCCAAGAGATCTAAACGCTTGAAGCAGGCACCAGAAGACGATTACTCCACTGAAACACAAAATGCCATTACTTCATAATTATTTTTAAATAAAAAACATAAGAAACATCTATCTAACTGAAGGTTTATACAACGCGTACCCTTAATCAAATTCTTAACCTAATTATATTTTACCAAATAGATACTCAAAAATTTCCCAATTCCGCGTACATAAACACTGCACACTATTCATTCACTCCCCCACACTCATCACTTTTATTTCCCAAAATAAATTATGATGCTGAATTCTCCGGTACCTCCGCCACACTATTCCTTCACTCCTCCACACTCATTACTTTTATTTCCCAAAATAAATTATGATGCTGAATTCTCCGGTACCTCCGCCACAAATATGGCGTTCCTAATTCATCTTGGAGGTCTAAACGCTTGAAACTGCAAGACGATTATTCCGCCGAAACACAAAATGTCATTACTTCATAATTATTTTAAACTAAAAAAACATAGGAAACGTGTATCTAACTGAAGGTGTATACAACGCGTACCATTAATCAAATTATTCACCTATTTATATTTTGCCACATAAATACTCAAATTTTCCCAATTCCGCGTATATAAACACTTCACACTATTCCTTTACTTCTCCACACTCATCACTTTTATTTCCCAAATTAAAATTATGGCACTGAATTCTTCGGTACCTCCGCCGTAGAGATGGCGTTCCTAATTCATCTAGGATGTGTAAACGCTTGAAGCAGACACGAAAGACGATTACTCCGCCGGAAGACAAAATGCCATTACTTCATAATTAAAAACTAAAAAACGTGTATCTAACTGTAGGTGTATACAACGCGTACCATTAATCAAATTATTCACCTATTTATATTTTGCCACATAGATACTCAAATTTTCCCAATTCCGCGTATATAAACACTTCACACTATTCCTTTACTCCTCCACACTCATCATTTTTATTTCCCAAATTAAAATTATGACTTTCAATTCTCCAGTACCCCTGCCGCACCACCGCGCAGAGATGCGTTTATGATTCATCCAGGAGGTGTAAACGCTTGAAGCAGACACTAGAAGACGATTACTCCGTCAGAACACAAAATGTCATTACTTCATAATTATTTTAAAATAAAAAACATAAGAAACGTATATCTAACTGAAGGTGTATACAACACGTACCCTTAATCAAATTCTTCACCGATTTATATTTTGCACATAGATACTCAAATTTTCTCAATTCCGCGTATATAAACACTTCACACTATTCATTCACTCCTCCACACTCATCACTTTTATTTTCCAAATTAAAATTATGACTCTGAATTCTCAGGTACTGCCGCAGAAGAGATGGTGTGATTCATCCAGGAGGTCTAAACACTGGAAGTAGGCACCGGAAGACGATTACTCCTTCGGAACACAAAATACCATTACTTCATAATTATTTTAAAATAAAAAACACTGTTGGGATTTAGCCCAAGTGTTGTTTTGGCCATTGGGCCTACACACAAGGGCCCAACTTATTGGTGCCCTAATTTTTGGCAGCCTTCCCATATTATTGAGTCAGCCTCTCCATTAACAATGAGACACGAGAGACGCGTGATGTAAACGTGAGATTGGAGAGTGGAGAACGGTAAAGGGAAGTGCTACCCATCTTAGTGTCTTGGTTATCCCCACTGCGTCCCGATACAATCCCGACACGTGTCTGAGCCCGTTCGTGTAACCCGAGTACGAGTGGCGGCCGACGGCACCGAAGCCCAGCAGTGGTATCAGAGCCTGGTTCCGCCGTCGGCCGCCTTGCCACCGTTTATCTCGTCGGATTTGTTCACCGGATCATCGTCCGCCACCGTCTTTGTGGGCGGAACCCTAGTAGCCACCGATGTGGTTCCTGTGCCGTCTTTGTGACACCGTCACCGCTACAACAGTCGAAGGAGCCGCTGCTATTTCGCCTCTACTCCACCGCCAACTGCGACGTCGCGCCGCCCTGCTCGTGACCAGAAGCCGCCGTTCGCGCCTCCGTCCAGATCTGAGCATCCCGTCGCTCGCGCCGCCGCCTCTGTGATCGGCGCCGCCCCTGCTCGCGGCCAGAAGCCGCCGCCGTTCTGCCACCCGTTCGCGTCGCTCCTGCTGCTGCTGTGGTAAGTTTTGGGGGGAGAGAAAGAGTCGCAGGTTGCAGGGGTAGTCTGGAGAAGAAGGTAAGAATTTATTTATTTTATTTTCTGCCGTATAAGTTGCTGTTGGGAGGTGGAGGGTAATTAATTTTTTATTCTGTTCGGCTAGTTGCTTTCAATTTTTTAAATTGAAATAATATATTGGACTCTGCTCAGTTTTTATATTATGTTAGGGATTATGGGTTATGTGTTATAATTATTTGTTTAATTTGAGTTAATTGATTTACTTAAATTATTTTATCCCTTTAAATATCTTTGTATCTTTGTGAGTCCTGCCTCTTTGTGATTTTATTTACGTCTTTGTGCATCGTAAATGTTATTGCTTCCGCTTGTTCTCTGTGATATGTGCTTTGTGGTTAATCTCTTGATGCATGTAATTTGCTTGCTTGGTGTCTTTGTGGTTATTTTCTTTGTGGATTTTCTTTGTGCTTATATCTTTGTGTTGCTATGTGATTTTCTTTGTGATGCATGATTAGATGATGGGCCAGTGGGAAGGTAGGGGAATGGTTGCATGATTACACTTGTGGGTTCCGTGAGAATTATGAGTATGTGTTTATATGTATGTGTGTTGTGCACGACTTCATACATTGTGGTTTCATGTTTTCCCCCTACCCCATATTCATCTAGTTGCATGTTAGAATCTTGAGCATGTTTATTGAGCTTTGTGTCTTGATCTTTGTGTGCTTATTCAATGCATTCTTCTCTTTGTGTGATTATGAATGATTGATTGTTTCTTTGTGTTTAGAGATTATTCCTAGTAAGGTGGAGTGATTTTGTCTTTGTGAGTTATGTATACGTTATGATATCATGTCTTTGTGCCTTTATATGAATCTTTGTGAATGCTCCAAGTGAGGTGGAGCTTGTCTTTGTGTTTCTCTTTGTGAATCTTTGTGATTGCTCCAAGTGAGGTGGAGCATTGTCTTTGTGTTTTTTCTTTGTGGACTAACTTCTACGTACGTAGACAAACTTGGTGTGTTTCTTTGTGTGTTGTCTTTTGCAGGTACGTGGAAGTGGGTTGGGCGATGATGACAAAATTGTTCGTGGATTGTGGATTTTAGTTGGGGATGGCCAAAAAGGTGGAGAAATGTTGGGATTTAGCCAAGTGTTGTTTTGGCCATTGGGCCTACACACAAGGGCCCAACTTATTGGTGCCCTAGTTTTTGGCAGCCTTCCCATATATTGAGTCACCCTCTCCATTAACAATGAGACACGAGAGACGCATGATGTAAACGTGAGATTGGAGAGTGGAGAACGGTAAAGGGAAGTGCTACCCTTCTTAGTGTCTTGGTTATCCCCACTACGTCCCTATACAATCCCGACACGTGTCTGAGCCCATTCGTGTAACCCGAGTACGAGTGGCGGCCGACGACACCGAAACCCAACAAACACAAGAAGCGTGTATCTAACTGAAGGTATATACAAAGCATACCATTAATCAAATTCTTCACCAATTTATATTTTGCCACATATATACTCAAATTTTCCCAATTCCGCATATGTAAACACTACACACTATTCCTTCACTCCTCCACACTCATCACTTTTATTTTCCAAATTAAAATTATGGTGCTGAATTCACCGGTACGGCCGCTGCCGCAGAGATAGCGTTCCTAATTCATCCAAAAGGTCTAAACGCTTGAAAAAGACACCGGAAGACGATTACTTCATCGAAACACAAAATGCCATTACTTCATAATTATTTTAAAATAAAAAACACAAGAAGCGTGTATCTAACTTAAGGTGTATACAAAGTGTATCCTTAATCAAATTCTTCACCTATTTATATTTTGCCACATAGATACTCAAAATTTTCCAATTCCGCGTATATAAACACTTCACACTATTCCTTTACTCCTTCACACTCATCACTTTTATTTTCCAAATTAAAATTATGGCACTAAATTCTTCGGTACCTCTGGCACAGAGATGGCGTTCCTAATTCATCTAGGAGGTGTAAACGCTTGAAGCAGGCACCGGAAGACGATTACTCCGCCGAAAAACAAAATGTCATTACTTCATAATTAAAAACTAAAAAACATAAGAAACGTGTATCTAACTGAAGGTGTATACAACGCGTACCATTAATCAAATTATTCACCTATTTATATTTTGCCACATAGATACTCAAATTTTCCCAATTCCGCGTATATAAACACATCACACTATTCCTTTACTCCTCCACACTCATCACTTTTATTTCTCAAATTAAAATTATTGCTTTCAATTCTCTGGTACCCCCGCCGCACCGCCGCGCATAGATGGTGTTTATGATTCATCCAGGAGGTCTAAACGCTTGAAGCAGGCACTAGAAGACGATTACTCCGTCGAAACACAAAATTTCATTACTTCATAATTATTTTAAAATAAAAAACATAAGAAACGTGTATCTAACTGAATGTGTATACAACACGTACCCTTAATCAAATTCTTCACCGATTTATATTTTGCACATAGATACTCTAATTTTCTCAATTCCGCGTATATAAACACTTCACACTATTCCTTCACTCCTCCACACTCATCACTTTTATTTCCCAAATTAAAATTATCACTCTGAATTCTCAAGTACTGCCGCAGAAGAGATGGCTTTTGATTCATCCGGGAGGTCTAAACGCTGGAAACAGGCACCGGAAGACGATTACTACTTCGGAACACAAAATACCATTACTTCATAATTATTTTAAAATAAAAAACACAAGAAGCGTGTATCTAACTGAAGGTGTATACAAAGCGTACCCTTAATAAAATTCTTAACCAATTTATATTTTGCCACATATATACTCAAATTTTCCCAATTCCGCATATATAAATACTACACATTATTCCTTCACTCCTGCACACTCATCGCTTTTATTTTCCAAATTAAAATTATGGCGCTGAATTCACCGGTACCGTTGGCGTTCCTAATTCATCCAAGAGGTCTAAACGCTTGAGAAGACACCAAAAGCCGATTACTTCATCGAACCACAAAATGCCATTACTTAATAATTATTTTAAAATAAAAAACACAAGAAGCGTGTATCTAACTGAAGGTGTATACAATGTGTACCCTTAATCAAATTCTTTACCTATTTATATTTTGCCAAATAAATACTCAAATTTTCCCAATTCCGCGTATATAAAAATTTCACACTATTCCTTTACTCCTCCACACTCATCACTTTTATTTCCCAAATTAAAATTATGACACTGGATTCTTCGGTACCTCCGCCGCAGAGATGGGGTTCCTAATTCATCTACGAGGTGTAAACGCTTGAAGCAGGCACCGGAAGACGATTACTCCAACGGAAGACAAAATGTCATTACTTCATAATTAAAAACTAATAAACATAAGAAACGTGTATCTAACTGAAGGTGTATACAACGCGTACCATTAATCAAATTATTAACCTATTTATATTTTGCCACATAAATACTCAAATTTTCCCAATTCCACGTATATAAACACTCCACACTCATCACTTTTATTTCCGTTTATGATTCATCCAGGAGGTCTAAACGCTTGAAGCAGGCACTAGAAGACGATTACTCCGTCGGAACACAAAATGTCATTACTTAAAATTATTTTAAAATAAAAAACATAAGAAACGTGTATGTAAGTGAAGATGTATACAAAACGTACCCTTAATCAAATTCTTCACCGATTTATATTTTGCACATAGATACTCAAATTTTGTCAATTCCGCGTATATAAACACTTCACACTATTCCTTCACTCCTCCACACTCATCACTTTTATTTCCCAAATTAAAATTATGACTCTGAATTCTCAGGTACTGCCGCAGAAGAGATGGCGTTTGATTCATCCAGGAGGTCTAAACGCTGGAAGCAGGCACCGAAAGACAATTACTCCTTCGGAACACAAAATACCATTACTTCATAATTATTTTAAAATAAAAAACACAAGAAGCGTGTATCTAACTGAAGGTGTATACAAAGCGTACCCTTAATCAAATTCTTCACCAATTTATATTTTGCCACATATATACTCAAATTTTCCCAATTCCGCATATATAAATACTACACACTATTTCTTCAGTCATCCACACTCATCACATTTATTTTCCAAATTAAAATTATGGCTCTGAATTCACCGGTACCGCTGCTGCCGCAGAGATGGCGTTCCTAATTCATCCAAGAGGTCTAAACGCTTGAAGAAGACACCGGAAGACGATTACTTCATCGAAACACAAAATGCCATTACTTCATAATTATTTTAGAATAAAAAACACAAGAAGCGTGTATATAACTGAAGGTGTATACAATGTGTACCCTTAATCAAATTCTTCACCTATTTATATTTTGCCACATAGATACTAAAAAATTCTCAATTCCACGTTTATAAACACTGCACAGTTCACTCCTCCACACTCATCACTTTTATTTCCCAAATTAAAATTATGGCGCTGAATTCTCGGGTACCGCCGCCGCAGAGGAGGCGTTCCTAATTCATCCACGAGGTCTAAACGCTTGAAGCAGGCACTCGAAGACGATTACTCCGCTGAAACACAAAATGCCATTACTTCATAATTATTTTAAACAAAAAATATAAGAAACATGTATCTTACTGAATGTTTATACAACGCATACCCTTAATCAAATTTTTCACCTATTTATATTTTGCCACATAGATACTCAAATTTTCCTAATTCCGCGTATATAAACACTTCCCACTATTCATTTACTCCTCCACACTCATCACTTTTATTTCTCAAATTAAAATTATGGCGTTGAATTCTTAGGTACCTCCGCCGCAGAGATGGATGGCGTTCCTAATTCATCTAGAAGGTGTAAACGCTTTAAGCAGGCACACGGAAGACGATTATTTAGTGGGAAAACAAAATGCCATTACTTCATAATTAAACTAAAAAACATGAGAAACGTGTATCTAACTGAAGGTGTATACAACGCATACCATTAATCAAATTCTTTCACCTATTTATATTTTGCCACATAGATACTCAAATTTTCTCAATTCCACGTATATACACACTATTCCTTTACTCCTCCACACTAATCACTTTTATTTCCTAAATTAAAATTATGGCGTTGAATTCTACGGTACCCCGGCCGCACCACCGCGCAGAGATGACGTTTATGATTCATCTAGGAGGTGTAAACGCTTGAAGAAGGCACTAGAAGACGAGTACTCCGTCAGAACACAAAATGCCATTACTTCATAATTATTTTAAAATAAAAAAGATAAGAAACGTGTAAGTGCGTATATAAACACTACACACTATTCCTTCACTCCTCCACACTCATAACTTTTATTTTTCAAATTAAAATTATGACGCTGAATTTTCCGATACCGCCGCCGCAGAGATGGCGTTCCTAATTCATCCAGAAGGTCTAAACGCTTGAAGTAGGCATCGGAAGACGTTTACACCGCAGAACAAAAAATGTCATTATGGTCCTGATTATTTTAAACTAAAAATGCATAAGAAACGTGTATCTAACTGAAGGTGTATACAATGCGTACCATTAATCAAATTCTTCCCCGATTTATATTTTCCCACACAAATACTCAAATTTTCCCATTTCCGCGTATATAAACACTTCACACTATTCCTTCACTCCTCCACACTCATCACTTTTATTTCCCAAATTAAAATTATGGCGCTGAATTCCCAGAAAAGATGGCGTTTGATTCATCCAGGAGGTCTAAACGCTGGAAGCAGGCACCGAAAGACGATTACTCCTTCGAAACACAAAATTCCAGTACTTCATAATTATTTTAAAATAAAAAACATAAGAAACGTGTATCTAACTAAAGGTGTATAGAACGCGGACCCTTAATCAAATTCTTCACCTATTTATATTTTGCCACATAGATACTCAAATTTCCCCAATTCCAAGTATATAAACACTACACACTATTCCTTCACTCCTCCACACTCATCACTTTTATTTCCCAAATTAAAATTATGGCGCTAAATTCTTCGGTACAGTCGTCGCCGTAGAGATAGCGGTCCTGATTCATCCATGTGGTCTTAACGCTTGAAGACGATTACTGTGCCGGAACACAAAATACCATTACTTCATAATTATTTTAAAATAAAAAATACAAGAAGCGTGTATCTAACTGAAGGTGTATACAAAGCGTACCCTTAATCAAATTCTTCACCTATTTATATTTTACCACATAGATACTCAAAATTTTCCAATTCCGCGTATATAAGCACTGCACACAATTCCTTCACTCCTCCACACTCATCACTTTTATTTCCCAAAATAAATTAAATTAAGATGTTGAATTCTTCGGTACCTCCGCCGCAGATATGACGTTCCTAATTCAACTAGGAGGTCTAAACGGTTGAAGCAGGCACTAGAAGACGATTACTCCGTCGAAACACAAAATGCCATTACTTTATAATTATTTTAAAATAAAAAATATAAGAAACGTGTAAGTAACCGAAACACAAAATGCCATTACTTTATAATTATTTTAAAATAAAAAACATAAGAAACGTGTAAGTAACTGAAAGGTGTATACAACACGTATTCTTAATCAAAATTTTCACCTATTTATATTTTGCGACATAGATACTCAAAATTTCCCAATTCCGCATATATAAACACTACACACTATTCCTTCACTCCTCCACACTCATCACTTTTATTTCCCAAATTAAAATTATGATGTTGTGACATAGATACCTCTGCCGCAGAGATGGCGTTCCTAATTCATCTAGGTGGTCTAAACGCTTGAAGCAGGCACCGGAAGACGATTACTCTACCGGAACACAAAATGTCATTACTTCATAATTATTTTAAACTAAAAAATATAAGAAACGTGTGTCTAACTGAAGGTGTATACAACGCGTACCCTTAATCAAATGCTTCACCTATATATATTTTGCCACATAGATACTCAAATTTTCCTAATTCCTCTTATATAAACACTACACACTGTTCTTTCACTTCTCCACACTCATCACTTTTATTTCACAAATTAAAATTATGGCGCTAAATTCTCCGGTACAGCCGCCGCCGTAGAGATAGCGATCCTGATTCATCCATGAGGTCTTAACGCTTGAAGTAGGCACCAGAAGACGATTACTGCGTCGGAACACAAAATGCCATTACTTCATAATTATTTTAAACTAAAAAATATAAGAAACGTGTATCTAACTGAAGGTGTATACAACGCGTACCCTTAATCAAATTCTTCATCTAATTATATTTTGCCACATAGATACTCAAATTTTCCCAATTTCGCGTATATAAATACTTCACACTATTCCTTTACTCCTCCACACTCATCACTTTTATTTCCCTAATTAAAATTATGATGTTGTGACATAGATACCTCTGCCGCAGAGATGGCGTTCCTAATTCATCTAGGTGGTCTAAACGCTTGAAGCAGGCACCGGAAGACGATTACTCTACCGGAACACAAAATGTCATTACTTCATAATTATTTTAAACTAAAAAATATAAGAAACGTGTGTCTAACTGAAGGTGTATACAACCCGTACCCTTAATCAAATTCTTCACCTATTTATATTTTGCCACATAGATACTCAAATTTTCCCAATTCCGCGTATATAAGCACTGGACACTATTCCTTCACTCCTCCATACTCATCACTTTTATTTCCCAAATTAAAATTATGATGCTGAATTCTCTGGTACCTCCGCCGCAGATGGTAAAATCTCTGCATTTTTGTGAGTTCTCTCAAGGTTCGTCTGGGTAGATGGTAAAATGAGAGATAATATGTGTATTGAGGTTTAAATTGTACTCCCTCCGTCCCGGAGGAACTTGCACCCTTGGAATGACACACATTTTAAGAAATGTGTAAGAAAAGGTGTAATGATTGATGTTTTGAAGGGTAGTTTCGTAAACTTTTATGAATAAAGTAAAATAAAAAGTAGATTGAGTGTGTAAAAGTAATGACATATGGTAAATATGAGTATATTTCAAGGGTGAGGGTTGTGAAGATATTTCATTTTATGGAGTGTGCAAATTGGTATGGGACATCCATATATGTAAAGTGTGCAAATTCTTGTGGGACGGAGGGAGTATTGAGCATGACGATCATTTCTCCAAAAGAGATTTTCGCGTCACTTCATGTCTTCAATCTGTGTTTCATTTAAAAAACTATTCCCAATCAAGCTTTTGGGCTGCTATGTTTTATACCTACTTGTATTCCCTGGTAGTTTATAGGCCATCAACCAACCACACACCCAAGAGAAGTAGTCATATCATGCAAATACCCATTAGTAACACACTCCGGTTAACTACATTTCGAGAAATTTTCTCGAAGTTTTTATAATAGCTCAAAATTAATCAAGATACATTTTAATTCCTGAACATTTTCGGGTGTCGCCTCACCTATAATGGTGGTATTGTCGGCATATTGTAGATGAGAAACTTCGGTGTGGTTGAGTCCAACTGGAATGACATTGAAAAAGCCTGCTTTAGAGGTCGTAGAGATCATTATACTGAGTGCTTCTGCTACAATAACATAAAGCATGGAGAAAACGTATCTCCTTGATGTACTCCTCGTTGAAGATGGAATTCTTTAGTAGGTCTGTCGCATACGAGAACCGAGGCAGATGCACAAGACACACACTCCATGATTCATGATCTCCATTTCTGATTAAACCCCAATCGCTCCATCACAGAACTTAAAAATGCCCATTCTACAAAATCGAAGGCCTTGAAAAGTCGATCTTAAAGAATAGTCGTTTCTGCCTCGATCTTTTGGCTTCATCAATCATCTCGTTTAGCACTAGAACACCATCCAAAATTCACCTTCATATAAGAAAGACGTTTTGGTTCTCCGAATAATTTGCCCTAGAACTTTACAAAGCTTACGATCAAGCACCTTGGAAAACAATTTATAGTGGTTGTTTATCATGGAGATAGGTGAAAGTCACCAACAATGTCGGATGCATTATGTTTTTTAGGGACAAGGGCAATAAACGAGGGGTCAAAACCCCTTAAAAATTATCGTGTTTATGGAAATTCTCTAAGAGCCTCATAAAATTTGCCTTTAACACATTCCAATATTCTTTAAAAAGCGTAAACGTGTAGTCGTCCGGTCCCGGACACTTTGTAAAGTCACAACTCCATACTGCTTCCCTAATTTCAGCTTTAGAGAAGAGCTCCACTAACACCACATTATCCTCTTGACTCAATTTGACTCTAGCAAAATCAGGAACAAGGTTGGGGCGGGAAACATTAACAGCTTGAAAATGCTTCTTGAAATGAGAATGAATCGCATCTTTAATATTTTCTGCCAATGAAGATCGTTTTTTTTTTCTCCGGGTGTTAATGCATCTATGGAAAAAACTGGAGTTTGTGTCGCCTTCTTTTATCCATTGAGAGTTAAATTTTTGTCGCAAAATGCTTTAGCGGAGGCTGCAATCTGTGAATATATCTTGAAGGATGGACATTCTCTTGTCAATTTCTTCATCCTCTAGATCGAAAGCGTCATCAATAAGATCCGGGTTGAGGAGCTCTAATTTATTGTTTTCAATTTTCAGATCTAGTTCTCCAAATACAGTTCTGATCCATTCCCGAATATTGACTTTGATTTTCTTGAGTTTCTCCTTGACAACGAAAGAACCTCAATCGAAGATATTTATATTGTTCCATTTGGAGGTGAAGAATTCTTTGAAGGATAAATAACACATATTTTTCCTTTTAGTAACACATGTAATGATTATAACTCAAAATTAATCAAGATAAGCAAGTATGTATTACTGTAAAGATAAATAACACATATTTGTCTTTTTAGTAACACATGTAATGTATTGAAAATTGTGATATTATATGAATACAAGTATACTACTTTATGGAGAAATGTGTGTTACTATATGAACAAAACCCCATTAGTGAACATGAATAAGATACACATATTGAAGAGATAAATACACATGAAAAAACCACATTTTATGAACATTTAATTAAATGAGCAAAAAATCTACTCCCTCCGTCCCGTGATTATTTGCACACTCTAAATAAATAAATAACTCACATAATTTTTACCCTTACAACATTCATCTAATTTAAAAATATGTCACTCTATTTGGGCCCACAACCTCACCCAATTTTTAACTTAAACACCCAATTAACTTACCCAATCCAATTAAAACATCACAATTAAAACTAAACAAATCCAAAACATTCCTAACCTTAGCCTCTCTCGAATCTGCCTCTCTTCATCTCAATATTGCCTCTCATCATAGACAGTTCAAATGCCCCTCTTTCTCTCTCAAACCCAAGAACATCTCCCTCTTTCTCTCTGTTGGGATATGAATCCTGATACAAGTCCTAAATGATGATGAGTTGAGTTTTGATAAGCCAAAAAGAAAACTTGAATAATTTCTAAGTGTTGACTAATCTAGTCTAGTTATGAAGTCATCTTGAACAGATCAGTAGAGTTCACAAGTAAAGTTCAAAAGATAAGTGTTTGAAAGACAAGTATGTTTTATAAGTACTGTGTATATTTGTTTAGGATTTATACTGAGCTATTAAAAGATGTATAGAAGCTCATTATTTCGTATGTATTCGCACATATTCATTGTATAGATCTTAAGTTGACTAAGCTGATTTATAAAGCCTAAAGTAATGTAATAGTCTTGTTAAGATTAGATGATAGGACTAGTTTAGTTCTATGTTGAGAGTCTACTACTGAAGACTGGATACGCAAGACAAGTCAAGTAAAGAAGAAGACTAAGATTTTGTCTAAGTATGGAGACAAGACAGGTGCGCGATAGATAAGTCAAAGAAGGAAGTTAGTTAAGTCAGAAACGCGTGTTGAAGATAAGGATTGAAGAGTTAGTTATGGAATAACTAATTAACTGAAGAAACGCGTGAAAGGATAAGAAGAAGAAGTTAGAAGTCAGTTTTCAAGAAAAGTCAGTTACATAACATAATGTTCTTGAAGTCGGAAGCTTATAAATACTCCAAGATATTTGACGGTTATGGTTAATCGTTACTGACAAACTACTGATTCTAAGAGATTACGAAGCGAATTAACGAAGCATTCAAAGCGAAAAAACTCTCAGAGTTAAAGTTCAGAAAGTCAAGCCAGAAGACAAGTGAAGAAATTGGAGAAGGCTACTACTGAATAAAGAAAAGTTTTTCTTTATTGTTTCAAGTTGCTAGTTTCTTGTAAAATAGCTAGTTAGATCGAAGAGGCACTTGGTAGTGTTTTCGAGAAGATCAAAGTTGTTGGTCCCAAAGTTGAGTTTCAGATTGAGTAAGCTAAGAAAAAAGTCTAGAGGGGAGGGGTGAATAGACTTTTCAAATTCTATCAAAATATCAGAGTTTTTAGTGCGGAAACGTGTTCTATACAGTACTGTTCTTAAAATCAGCTCAGTACTTAAAAGTTAGCTTTTATACTCAACTTTTCTTTAAATCTTTTCTTTAGAAAACTTACTGTTCTTGTTTAAACAAATATAAAACAGATAATCAAAACAAACAGTAAAGAACACAAGATTTTTATTGTGGTTCGACAAATGTCTACATCCACTCTCACAACTCCAGTTGCGATGTTTTATTACTCTTTCCTTCTTGAGTACTTGTAGCTTAGAGTCCCAAGATTAAGACTTTGATCTTGTCGACTATACCACCAGGTATATCTTCGATCTACTAGTAATTTTACAAGTAACTAGCACACTTGTTTACACAATACAAACTTAGAACGAAAAGTAAAACTTCTCTTTGCAGTAGCCTTTGATTCTTCTCTTCAAATCGGTGGCTTCTCTTCAGTACGATCTTCTTTGCTCTGTGAGTGCTTGAATACTTCTTGATTGATCTTGAATAGTAATTGTATCAGTAGTCTTTTCAAGTAGAAGATCACACGGTATTTATAAGATATAGTAAGACAGTTAGCAGTTTGTGAACTAACTCTCAACTAACTCATAACTGTTTCTTGTTGTAACTTCCTTCTTTGTAACCAACTTATCTTATCTTTCCAAGTCAGCATATCTTCATATATATCTTCAGTTACGCTTTAAATAAGTCATCCAAACTTATTCTTCAAACAACCAACTCAGCACAGTAAACTACTCTTCTTAGTTTTACTGCTCTTAATCAATCAGCACAGTTCTCCAAAACTGTTCAGCTTCCTTCAACAATACTTCACTTGATTTCTTCATGCTCTGAAGTAGTCTTCTGATATCTCTTAGTCTTCTGACTTCCATCTAATCTACTGTTCTAACTATTACAATGCTGAATACAATAGAATACAACTTTACATATATAAAACCTATCTATACATCAACTGAACTACATACAGATGAGTACTTCTAAGTCCTATACTATAAGCTGTCTATACAATACATCCATCAGCTTAGTTCTTAAACAGTTCATATATCAGATTAATAAAATACTAAGATCAGTAAACTTAAACTTCATATCACATTAAGATCAGTAATCTTATTCCATATATCTCACATAGAACAACATATAATCACATATACCATTAACTCTAAAGTTGCTTTTGGCCATCAAAACATATAATCATCAATCAGAACATTGTTTATAGGATTCATATCCCAACAATTTCCCCTTTTTTGATGAAGCCTAAACTACTTAAACATTAACAAATCAGTAGTTAAGATATATAGTCATTCATATCAGTTCATCAATTCAAAAATCAGATTAAGATTCATATTCAAAATAAGATCAGATATATCACATATTATAACTAAGTCACATAATCACAAAAAATATCAAATAAAAATATAAAGATAAGGTTTAGAAATGTTATCTTCTTCAGCATAGTCCTTCATCTTCAATCTTCATTTGGAATTCTGAATGCCAAGTACATTCTGTTCTTGATATCCATCATGTGTTTAGGATCAGTGATTCCTTCATCTTGAATAATCTGAGAGATAATGTTTCCAACTTCAATTAGATCAGGTTCTCCATTCTCTAGTCTTGGAGGATCCCAAACAGGTTCTTCAGGACATAAGATCTGAATTCCTGCACCAGCAGCTAATAACAATATATGCTCCCAAAAATTCCTTGCTAAGTTCATCATGAACTCATCAAAGTCAGAATATTCATCTTCCTTGCTTGAATGATCACCAAATTTCTTCACTATGAAATTAGCAATCTGCCATTTCCTTTTCAAATTATTCCAATATTCCATATCTTCTGGATCAACCACAAATTCCATGAATTCTTCATCCAGAACAGTTCCAACAGACTTAGACTTCATTTTCCTTTTTAATGCAGTAACTCGATTATCAAACTTTTTCCTTGCAGCTTCTGCATCTTTCATCTTTTGCTTTCTAACCTGTTCATCTGTTCTTTTCTCAGCCATCTCAATTTTCTTCTGAGCAAGCATCTGATTATGCTTCTCAATTGCTTCAGCCATTTGCACATTACTTGGCCTATTATCAGAAACAACATGTTTCAACTTGCTTTTAGACCTGGTAATCCTTCCAGTCTGTTCAGCCTCTTCTTCATCTTCTAAAATAAGTTTCCTTTTTCTTTTTCCAGAAGAAGATTCAGCAATGTTTTTCTGAGTAGCAATCTCTTGAGATTTAGAATCAGGATTTTGTTGTCTTAATTTCAGACTAATGATTTCTTCTTTCAAATCATCAATACTGGCTTTCAGCTCATCTTGACTCACAACCAATTGAGCTTGTTGAGTTTGAGTCTGCTCCATCACTTTCATCACTTTATCTTCCCCCTTTTTGGCTTCATCCTGCCAATCTTTCAAGGGTGTCAAAAGTAGCTCTACTTTCTTTTGCAGCTCAGTAGAAAGTTTCTTCTCTTGTAATCTATGCAGATCATAGATCTTAGACATTGTGAATTCCATTATCTTGTCATATGAATTAGCAGCAGTCAAACTTTCCAATTTCTCAGTGGCTTGTTGAAATTGTTTCAAAGTAGCCTCCAGCTTGCTTTGTAACTCTTCATTATGCTTTTTCAACATCTCAAAGCTAGAGTTATCATGCACTGTCTCAGCAGGAACATCTCTTACTGTCTCATCAAGCACAGTATTCTCAGCAGCATTAACTTGTGTGCTCTCCAACACATCAACACTCAAATCTTATTCCACTAAGACTTCTGTTTCTTCAGCTACAACTGTGTTCTCAAACATCTCAGTTGCATTGGTATCAGCTTCATAATCAGCTTCCATGTCAGCTTCATATGCAGCTTGATTATCAGAATCTCTGACATCAGCATCATCAGCTTCCATGTTGACATCAGTATCAACATCTACATCAGTAGGCTTAACCATAGAATACTTGCAACCTGTTATTCTTTCAATCAACTGAATAACAGACTCAAGAGTGAATAATTCAGTGTATGAATTAACATCTGTAGCTTCTCTCTGTTCTTGTTCCCAGTCATGGAACACAGATAAACCGCCCATACCTTCAACTACAATCATCAGCTCATCTAGACCTCTTCTTCTAAGATATACCCAAGTACCTATCCTTAGAAGTTGCTCAAAGGATCTAGTGCTGTCATCTAAACCATGAAAACTTTTGAGAAGAGCATTTCTCAATTTGAATCTTATCCTCTCTTCCTTATCACAAACAGGATAGTCCATCAAGAACACTGAATCAGGTTGGATAATCTCAGGTTCTGGGGAAGAGGTAATCTCGATTGGTTCAGAGGAAGGCATATGTTCATGCTCAGTAGAGTGATCATGAACTGGTTCAGGTTCAGGTTCAGGAGAGAAATGAGGAGTGGGATTTTGGTGAGGACTCGATTGGGGAGTGGAATGAAAAGAAGTGTTCTGAGGGGTTGAGTGAGGAGTGTTCTGACGAATAGGAGAGTAGTGAACTGACTCCTCAGAACAAGAAGGCTCAGCTTCAAGGGGTTGGGCCTGGATAGAATGAGAGGTTGAGGGAGAAGGGGTAGTGTTCTTGAGGACTCTTCTGGGTCTAAGAACACCAGAAACCTTAGTTCTCTTATGTGAAAGAATGAGGCTCGAAGAACTTACCTCTTGTTCCACATAAGTTTCCTTCACTCCAGCAACAGATTCTTCTGATTTTTCAGAAATGACCCTTGCTGATCTACCTCTTCTTAATCCAGCTCTGTGAGGATCATGCCTAGCCTTCGTTCTCAACTCCGGCTCATCATTGTCAGAACGAAACATAGAACCACCAGATTCTTGAGGTTGAGGACGATTCCTCTGATCTTGTTCAAATTTGACAGACTCTTTCTTGAACAAAAACTTGCCCTGATGAAATCTTTTCGGAGGACTCCAATCCACCTTCTTCTCAGCTAATTGAGGCAATAAGATGCTCAATTTACTTCCAAAACCCATCCAGGATTTAATGGAAAATTCTCTGGTGTCTTCATCAAACAACACATTTTCTCTTTCAGCCAACAATCGGCCCAAAATGAATCCTTGCCAGTCACCATCGACTCGATCAGTGATTGCGGCCATAATACGAATTTTGAGATTAGTGAGGGCATCTTGACTGAAGTGTTGCCCTAACATGCATTTTCCAGCGATGTCCATCAAAAGTTGAAGACCTTCTGGAAGAATTTCCTTCTTCAAATTGGTTAGAGTTGCTGGGTCAACATTCAACCATCTGCCCACACGAGCCTTTTCTTGCCCTGCCATATAGCTCAGAATGTCGATTGGCCCGTCTGGTAAATCGAACGCGATTCCAAGGGTTTCTTTGGAGATGACAACCCTATGACCAGAAACTATCGAACGAATGCTGTTCGTATCACCTTGCACCTGTAGAAAGAATTCCATCGCCTCAGGTTCGTAAACCTTCATGGGAAACGATTCTAGGTACTTCCGTAGCCCGCTTTCTTCACACATGGTGAGGATGGCTTGATTCTCTTCCTTTTGTCGACCGGTGAAATAAACAGAGTTTTCAACGAAAATTCCTTTCTCACGCATCCATCTGGTTGAATCAAAAGTACCTACGACTTCATTTTCTTCGTTAAGAATATCAATAATCGCCATGAAGTAGAAATGTAGAAGTGTAGTTGCAAGAGTAAGGAGAATCGAGAAAACTTGCAGAAAGATTTTAAGTAATGAAGACGAAGACGTTAATGTGATCGCATTTAATCTAAATCAAGGCAAATCTAGGGCTTGAATTGATTTAGATTCACACGTTGAGTGGTTTGGATTGAGTATTGAAAAAGTGTAATTTTAAGAGAAACGTTCCAGATTCATAAAACTCATTTCCAATTTGGAGCCAACTTGTGTTGATAAATACACCTTTTAAAATTAGGTCAAAAATAGAGGAGTGTATTAATCTTCTCTATAAGTAAACTAATTTTTGAACAGATCTTGACTTAGAAATAATTCTAAGGCAATAGTACTGTTCTGATGTGTATCAGCACAGTTGTTTCCATGCACATTTTACTTCAATTTCTTACTTAAAATATGTTGCAATTTACTTATCTGGGTTCAGCTGAGTATTGTGAACAGCTGAGTACTTTCTTTGAAGATCAGCTCAGTAGTTGGATCAGCTCAGTAATCCTCAGATCAGTTCCCCAACTCTTCTGATTTTTATCTTTTTTATACCAGCACAGTACTTTCTCAGATCAGTACTGTAACTATTCTGTAGACAGATTTCCCTGTAATCAAATAAGCTCTATAGACAGTTTAATCAGTAATCAGATCAGTTCTGTAGAGAGAATGATATTGTAGTCAGAATAGTTCTGTAGACAAATTAACTTTGTAATCAGAACAGTCCTGTAGACAAATCAATTCAATAATCAGAACATGTCTGTAGACTGATATGTGCTGTAATCAGATCAGATTTGTAGACAGATCACATCTGTAATCAGATCAGATTTGTAGACAGATCACATCTGTAATCAGATCAGATTTGTAGACAGATCACATCTGTAATCAGATCAGATTTGTAGACAGATCACATCTGTAATCAGATCAGTTCCCCCTTCAGTGGAGAACTCCTCTTCTGTGCCTGTTTCACCTTGGTAGAAGTGTTAGTTTATGCATAAAAGGTGAAATACAGTACAGAATAGTAAAGAATAATTAAAAATAGGTCTTTATAAGGTTTGTTCTAAGGTGATTTGTGCTTTGAGTCAACATACAGGATTTTTCAGAAATCATAGATTCCCCCTTAAATGTATATTCTCAATTCCCTCAGCTTTACCAGCTTCCTCATCGGGATTTAGGCACCTTAGTAACCTTGTTACCTGATTGTGATGAATGTAGAGGTCTTGACATGGTTTGTTCTTCATAGTTACCCATCTTGGTGTACTGTTCTTGATATCAGCTAAGTACCTGAAATGTTAGTATACAGTTCTATATACATGCAGGATCCATGTCTATCAATCCTAAACTTATGCAAAGCTCTCCAAATCTAGTTTCAGCCAAAGGTTTTGTGAAAATGTCAGCTCTCTGAATATCAGTATGGATCTTCTCCATCCTAATGTTTTTCTTTTCAACATGATCCCTAATAAAATGATGCCTAACATCTGCATGCTTGCATCTAGTATGTAAAACGGGATTTTGAGTGATGGCAATTGCACTATTGCTGTCACAGAATATAGGTACATTAGATTCCACAATGTTGTAGTCTCTAAGTTGTTGCATTAGCCAAAGAAGCTGACTACAACAACTTCCTGCAGCCATATATTCTGCTTCAGTGGTAGATGTTGCCACACTTGTTTGTTTCTTTGAAAACCATGATATGAGCTTAGAACCTAAAAATTGGCATGAACCAGAAGTTGATTTTCTATCTATCCTGCAACCACCAAAGTCAGAATCTGAATAACCACTTAGGGATAGATCATCATCTGCAGAATACCACAAACCTCGATTAATGGTACCCTTTAGATATTTCAATATCCTTTTAGCAGTTTCCACATGACTTTCTTTGGGGTTGGCCTGAAATCTAGCACATACACCTACTGCAAATGCAATATCTGGCCTACTAGCAGTTAAGTAGAGTAGAGAACCAATTAAAGCTCTGTAATAGGATTGGTCAGCAGACTTACCTTGATCATCAGGATCCATTCTGTATGTTGGCAGCATTGGTACACCAACTGTTTTACAGGTCTTGATACCAAATTTATCTAACAAATTTCTTGTATATTTTGCTTGATTGATAAAGATACCATCAGATGATTGTTTTACTTGAAGTCCAAGAAAATAAGTCATTTCTCCCATCACTGACATTTCAAACTTGCTTTGCATGAGCTTTGAAAAGCTTTCACTCATGCTTTTGTTAGGGGATCCAAATATTATATCATCAACATAAATTTGGACTAATAAAATGTCTATACCTTCTTGTCTTCTGAACAAAGTTCGATCCACTTTGCCCTTAGTAAATCCATTTTCAACTAAGAATAGTGAAAGAGTGTCATACCAGGCTCTTGGAGCTTGCTTCAGACCATATAGTGCTTTCTTCAACCTGTATACTTGATTACCATTTACCTAAAATCCAGGAGGTTGTTCTACATAAACTTCTTCAACAAGTATACCATTTAAAAATGCACTTTTCACATCCATTTGATACACAGTGAATTTCATATAAGCAACATAAGCAAGAAACAATCTTATAGCTTCTAATCTAGCTACATGGGCAAATGTTTCATCATAATCAATACTCTCTGCTTGAGAGTAGCCCTGAGTCACTAATCTGGCTTTGTTTCTCACAACAAGATCATTTTCATCTTTCTTATTTTTGAAAATCCACTTTGTACCTACCACATTGTGATCAGTAGGTCTCTCTACGAATTCCCATACATCATTTCGAGTAAACTGATTTAATTCTTCTTGCATAGCCATAATCCAGTTACTGTCAGATAAGGCTTCTTTCACATTAGTAGGCTCAATAGAAGATAAGAAGCAACACCAACAAAATAGAGAATTACTGGATTCAGGCTTAGAATCAAACAGTTGTCTTCTGGTCTTAACACCTTTATTGGATTCACCAATGATCAGATCAGTAGAATGAGCAGATTTCCATATTTTTCTAGTTTTAACAGGAATACTTTCATCATCCACATCATGTATAGCAGAATCATCAATATCAATATCATCATTTTCAGCAGTTTTATTCACAGGAGAACAGTCAACCAATTCAGGCATGTCAATTGGTCTAGAGGACTTACCATTGTCTTTTACCTTTTCTACATCATCATCTTTGTTTAGAACATTCAGAAATGGATTGTAGGCTTGTACAGATTCATAGGCTTCAGTCTCTTCATTGTCTTTATCAGTTTGAATGGTTAGATCATCAATTTTCTTACTGATCTGATGATCAGCAGAGTCATGTACAACTTCATCAAAGACAACATGGGGTGTTTCTTCTACACATAGAGTAGAGTAATTAAACACTCTGAATGCCTTGCTAGTGGAAGAATATCATAAGAATATTCCCTGATCAGCTTTGGCATCAAAAGCATTTAATTTGCTCTTTCCATTGTTATGAATAAAGCACTTACATCCAAAGATATGAAAATATGAAATTCTAGGTTTTCTACATTTCCATACCTCATAAGGAGTTTTACCATGTACCTTATTGAATGCACATCTGTTCTGAGTGTGACAGGCAGTGTTGATTGCTTCAGCCCAGAACTTCTGTGGTGTGTTGTACTCTGCAAGCATTGTTCTGCATGCTTCCTTTAGTGTTTTGTTTCTTCTCTCAGCTACACCATTTTGTTGGGGTGTCCTGGCTGCACTTGTCAAATGCTGAATTCCAGACTTAGAACAAAATTCTTTAATATAGCAGTTTATAAATTCAGTCCCCTTGTCACTCCTGATCTTGACAATGGGCTGACCTTTTTCTACTTGCAACCTCTTTAACAGATCTGGTAGTTGGGTTTGTGTATCACTCTTTTTGTGTAAGAAGATTACCCAAGTGAATTTTGAATAATCATCTACCACAACCAAAGTGTACCTTCTACCATTCAGTGTAGGGGGTTTTATTGGACCATGTAGATCCATGTGCAAGAGTTCTAAGACTCTACAAGTAGAAAGAGTGGGAATTGACTTAAAGGAAACCTTTACCTGTTTACCTTTTTGGCAAGCATCACACACTTGTGATTTGAAATAGATTTCATTAGGGATACCTTCAACAAGGTAGTTTCTTGCAATCTTGTTAATAATCTTAAAGTTCAGATGGCATAAGCGTCTGTGCCATAGCCAGCTGATTTCTTTAGGACTCTTAGAAAGAAGGCAAGCATCCCTAGGACAACTATTCCAATTTACAATGTAGACACTGCCCTGTCTAACTCCAACTAGTAGAATTGTATGTGTTCTTTTATCCCAGATTTCACATTTGGTGCTTTTGAAGTAAACTTTGTAGCCCCTGTCACAACATTGAGAGACAGATAACAAATTATATTTCAGACCTTCAACATACGAGACATCTTGAATCTCTACATCTCCATTCTTGATGTATCCAAATCCTTTTGTGATTGCCATGGAACTATCTCCAAAGATCGCTTTTGGTCCTTCCTTCTCATGATAGTCAGAAAGGAGAGTCTTGGTACCAGTCATGTGGTGAGAACACCCACTGTCTATGTACCAAGTTTCTCCAACTGAACCACCTTTCTTGTAAAGATCCAGTCGACCCTGCAAGTAGTGATCTTAATAACTTAGGTAACCTTTCTTTACTGGGGTCCTTGGGGGTTAGCATTAAGAGGTATCCAAATAACATTGAAGATTTGAATAATTGATACCTCTTAAGTTTTCTACCATGCTTA
Organism: Galeopsis tetrahit; assembly: GCA_963675135.1. Lineage (NCBI taxonomy): Eukaryota > Viridiplantae > Streptophyta > Magnoliopsida > Lamiales > Lamiaceae > Galeopsis > Galeopsis tetrahit. The sequence continues at coordinate 61,696,199 of OY776132.1, forward strand.
TCACAGAACAGTACTTTGTTGACCTTATCCAAATTATCAGCAGACTTAGGATCTATTTTTCTGAGATAGCCTTTCCTTGGTTCTATCCCTTTTTCAGGAAGATATGTATGTCTGTAATAGTTTGCATATGGCCTAAAAGCCTGTGGACCATACGGCTTATAGATGCGTTTTGGTCTTTCCTCTCCAATGATATCATAAGATAAAGGTGGAGGATAAAGAACAGGTTTGTTATGATAATGAGGCACAAATTTCCTAGGTTTAGTTGAGTACAGCTGAGACTGCCTTATAAAAGGAGGTCTAGGCTGTTTCGAACTTGCCTGTGTTTGTCTTGACCTACTGTTCTGAGTCTGCCTCTTCTGAATCCAGGACTTTTCAGCTCTGGTCAGAGGAGTAGAACTCTTCTGGTATGGTCTTGACTGTACTGGTCTAGATCCATTCTTCTGTTTACCATTCTTGGTAGTAGGAGGAATGTATTTAGACTGTACTTTGGATTTTGGTTCATTATCATAAGTCATAGGTTCTTTTCCTTTATCTAATTGCAAAGAACTTGAACTAGCTCCAGTAGTGTTCTTAATTCCTGAAGTAGAGGAACTAGGCAGATCAGTACCTATTCCACTCTTGTCATAAGGAGCTCTGTATCTGTCTGATAATGTTTGATTAATCTTAGAAGAATTAATCATATCAGATAGCTTTAGATCCAAGCTCAGTACTTCAGATTCTAAGAATCTATTGCGTTCTTCAAGTTTTTCACATTTAATCTTTAAGTCATTGAACTCATTTGTCTCTTTAGCTTGTGTATGAAGCATACCCTGATATAACTTGTCCATAGATGCATACTTGTCTTTGAGTTGTGATAACTCTTCTGATAGCCGTGCATTTAGAACAGTTATATTAGGATCCACTTTCATTTGAGCTTCTCTAAGACTCATGATTTCTTGTCTTAAAGATATGTTCTCATCACTGATTTCCATGAATGCTTTGTTAGCTGGTAGGAGGTCTTCTTCATTCATTCCATTGGAATGGTGAAGACTACTCCCTACACTACTATCAGCAGTGTCACATAAATTAGAATCAGAATCAGATTCATCACAAGATTGAAAGGATGTGACAGAAGATACCTCTTGGTCTATTTTTGCCATCATGACTAGTCCATCATCTGCAATGAAGACTTCTTTCTCACTGCTAGAAGGGTAATCAGAAGAAGACGATGGCAACTCATCTGAATCCGTATCAGATTCATTGTTGGCCACCATTGCCCTCTTACCCTTTGCATATTTGCGATCTCTCCTTGCTTTTCTTTCTCTTCTGTCTTCAGCACTCAGATCAGGACATTCATGGATGTAATGACCTGGCTTTTCACAGTTATAGCACAGAGGTTCATTAGTAGAACGTTTAGAAGGAGAATGATATCGGTTCCTGTCCTTTCTATCAGTAGAGTTTCTATCCTTCCTATCAGCAGAGTTCCTATCTCTTCTTTTCTCATTAGAGATCTCATCTCTCCTTTCAGAAGATTTGTGATCCCTTCTGGTCCTAGAAGAGTCCCTGTTATTAGAGCCCTGAGAGTCCTTATAGAATCTTTTGTATCTACCATACCTCTTATTAAGTTTGTCAAACCTCTTAATCATTAAATTCAACTGATCCTTAAGATCAAGATCAGTATTCTCTAGTTCATCTTTTATGCTTGAGGACTTAGACATAGATGATCTAGGCTTCTTAGAGGTAGATGCCTTAAGTGCAATGCTCTTGGAGATTTCCTTAACCCTATCACCACTAACTATTGGATCTTCTTCATCCAATTCGAACTCATGTTCCTGAAGGGTTTGGAAGGTAGTTTCAGCAGACCAGTTATCTATATCCTGAGTGTTTTTAATGATCAGTGTGACCATTTTCCATCTTTCATCTAAGGCTTTAAGGATACGTAAATTGATCTCCCTATTGGTATAAGTCTTACCTAAAACATCCAGATCATTCATAATCTTTGTAAAACGAGTATCGAGCTGGTCTATTGTTTCACCAGTCTTGATTTTAAATGATTCGAACCGCTGGACAGCAGTGGATAGTTTGCTTTCTTTTATAAGAGAAGTTCCCTCACAAATGATAGCTAACTTGTCCCACATCTCTTTGGCTGATTTACATTTAACCACTTTCCCAAGATACTCGTTGGGAAGGGTGTGCAAAATGTAATTCTTTGCCAAGCTGTCTAAGTTGTTCTGCTTTCCTCAGTAGTTAAATCTAACCTGGGTTTTGGCACGAGAACACCAATGACTTTTGAAGGCTCCAGAGTTGCAGTGTTGGGTATCATGGTAGTAATAGGCCCTTCTTTGATCACAGACATCATTAGATCATGGGTTGAACTAAAGATGGCCTCCATCCTCAGTTTCCAGTAATCGTAATCTGCAACCTTGAACTTTGGAAGTTTATTGATGTTAGTTTCTTCCATGATAGAACAGACAGTTAAGATCAGTAGTATGACAGATAGGTTAAGAAAGACAAGTAAGATCAAGAAACAAGTATCAGTAATGAGAAACAATTAGACTTTCCCCAAAGTCTACAAGGTTATCAAGAAACAGCAGTCCAAAGAACTACTGCTCTGATACCACTTGTTGGTCCCAAAGTTGAGTTTCAGATTGAGTAAGCTAAGAAAAAGTCTAGAGGGGAGGGGTGAATAGACTTTTCAAATTCTATCAAAATATCAGAGTTTTTAGTGCGGAAATGTGTTCTATACAGTACTGTTCTTAAAATCAGCTCAGTACTTAACAGTTAGCTTTTATACTCAACTTTTCTTTAAATCTTTTCTTTAGAAAACTTACTGTTCTTGTTTAAACAAATATAAAACAGATAATCAAAACAAACAGTAAAGAACACAAGATTTTTATAGTGGTTCGACAAATGTCTACATCCACTCTCACAACTCCAGTTGCGATGTTTTATTACTCTTTCCTTCTTGAGTACTTGTAGCTTAGAGTCCCAAGATTAAGACTTTGATCTTGTCGACTATACCACCAGGTATATCTTCGATCTACTAGTAATTTTACAAGTAACTAGCACACTTGTTTACACAATACAAACTTAAAACGAAAAGTAAAACTTCTCTTTGCAGTAGCCTTTGATTCTTCTCTTCAAATCTGTGGCTTCTCTTCAGTACGATCTTCTTTACTCTGTGAGTGCTTGAATACTTCTTGATTGCTCTTGAATAGTAATTGTATCAGTAGTCTTTTCAAGTAGAAGATCACACGGTATTTATAAGATATAGTAAGACAGTTAGCAGTTTGTGAACTAACTCTCAACTAACTCATAACCGTTTCTTGTTGTAACTTCCTTCTTTGTAACCAACTTATCTTATCTTTCCAAGTCAGCATATCTTCATATATATCTTCAGTTACGCTTTAAATAAGTCATCCAAACTTATTCTTCAAACAACCAACTCAGCACAGTAAACTACTCTTCTTAGTTTTACTGCTCTTAATCAATCAGCACAGTTCTCCAAAACTGTTCAGCTTCCTTCAACAATACTTCACTTGATTTCTTCATGCTCTGAAGTAGTCTTCTGATATCTCTTAGTCTTCTTTAGTCTTCTGACTTCCATCTAATCTACTGTTCTAACTATTACAATGTTGAATACAATAGAATACAACTTTACATATATAAAACCTATCTATACATCAACTGAACTACATACAGATGAGTACTTCTAAGTCCTATACTATAAGCTGTCTATACAATACATCCATCAGCTTAGTTCTTAAACAGTTCATATATCAGATTAATAAAATACTAAGATCAGTAAACTTAAACTTCATATCACATTAAGATCAGTAATCTTATTCCATATATCTCACATAGAACAACATATAATCACATATACCATTAACTCTAAAGTTGCTTTTGGCCATCAAAACATATAATCATCAATCAGAACATTGTTTATAGGATTCATATCCCAACAAAAGTCTTATTTCTTGGGACTTAAAGCCACAAGAACACACTACTCGATTGGAAGAGTAATAAGAATTTCACGACTGGAGTTGTGAGAGTGGATGTAGACAAGTTGTCGAACCACTATAAATCTCGTGTTTGATTTACTTTACTGTTTTATTTGTGTTTGATTGATTAACTGCTTAATTGATTGAATTGCATATAAGAACAAGACTAGTAGAGTGTTCATACAGAAGTTCGTTAATATTAGTTGAGTATAAATTTGATTGGGCTCATTGTTAATCTGATAATTCCGCATAGTGTACTTTGATATATTGAAAGATTTTGAAAAGTCTATTCACCCCCCTCTAGACGTTTTTCTAGCTTACTCAATATTATCTAACTCAACTAGGGACTTACACTTTCTAATTCAAGAACCCTAATCTGCCTATTCGTCTCTCGTTTATGATGGATTCTCTCCTTTCTGAATCCCCTCTTTTCGACCCGATTGTGCTTGAAACTCCTCAAATCGACGACTCAATCGAGCTCGAAAACCCTATTTTGGACTTAATCGTACTTGAAACTCCTACTTTTGACTTTGTTGAGGTCGATTCAATTTGAGGATTTTTTTTTATGAAGAAAGTTCGATTCGAGGGTTTGTTGAGGCTGATTCGATTAAAGGGTTTGTTGATGAAGACAATTTGATAGTGGGGGTTCCAAAGAGTGTTGATTTCGGTCCACCATACTACTACGGGCCTTGTGAGTTTTGTGCTCATATACGACACATACAAAGTGATGAGATGCAATGTTGGATCTACGAAATGCTTTCATTGTGGATTCCAAAGATTAGGTAACATTGTACTATATTTGTGGATTCCAAAGATTTTGTGCCTATGTTGGTTATGCATTTGGCTTGTGGTTTGATTGTGTGCCTCTATTGTCTTATTGGTTATGTTTGGGTTCAATTTTGTGCCTTATTGGCTTGATGCAATTTTGGGACTCTGTTGGTTATGTCTATGTTGTTTATGCCTATGTTGGTTATGTCTCTATTGGTTCGATTTTGAGACTCTATTGGTTATATCTATGTTGGTTATGTCTCTATTGGTTCGATTTTGAGACTCCGTTGGTTTGTTGTTTATGTCTATGTTGGATTGTTGATTTATACCTGTATTATGTGGCTTGTGGCTTCAATTTTGTGCCTCAGTTGGTTATGTTTGGGTTGATTCATGCATGTCATGCATGTCACCAATAGGTTTTTCCTAGTTTAGGAGACTTAGTAATGTCACCACTAGGTTTTTTCCTATAGTTAAGGAGGCTTATATGTCACCGGTATGTTTTCCTAGTTAAGAGACTTAGGCCATGTGATGATATTAATCTGAGGGTCACTTACTTAGTTGACAAAATATCATTCACTTGATAAAAACATTATGTGTCTTGTGGCTTCAGTTTTGTGCCTCTGTTGGTTATGTTTGGGTTGATTTATGCATGTCACCACTAGGTTTTTCCTAGTTTAGGAGACTTAGTAATGTCACCACTAGGTTTACTTAGTAATGTCACCACTAGGTTTTTTCCTAGTTTAGGAGACTTATATGTCACCACTAGGTTTTCCTAATTAGGAGACTTAGGCCCTGTGATAATATTAATCTGAGGGTCACTTACTTAATTGACAAAATATCATTCACTTGATAAAAGCATTACATATTGTAGTTTTCAGCTTAAACATCAAAAAGTAAGCAAAAAGTTACATATTGAGTCTCATGTTTAAACTGAAAACATTATAAGCAAAAAGTAAGTTGCCCTACTAATATTAGGCCTACCAATATCATAAGTAAGCCCTTGAACATGTCCAGCTTCGTTGAGGAATTGTATGCAGCCTCTTACCAACTCTTTATCCACTTCTAGGCATTCTGGAAGTCTTTCTTGCCTTTTGAGCCTAGCTTTGCCCATATGTGACACCTTATAACTATTGTTACCCTTATCCTTCATGATCTCAACTAGGCAAGATTCAAGAGTGATAAATACATTGTCAAGTGTGATGGCATCCAATGTTTCACATGAATGCAACACATTCTTGACAAAATTATCCACATTATAACTATTTGTGTCACATTGTAGTGACTGAATAACTATAAACCAACCCAGATCATTTATATTTGTGTCAGGTGTGTTTGGGGGTTGACATACAAGTGTGATGTTGAATCCATCAGAACTTGCAGCTGCCCTAAACTCTGGACCAGTGTTGCATAATATTATTTTGAAAGCGGCGGTGACGACAAGAGAAGACTCGCGCATAAAGATAAAGAGAGAACGAGGGTAGGGTTTTAGATTTTTTTTTGAAGAAGAAGATCAACGAAAATGATGAAGAAGACTTCAAACCCTTTTTTTTTTTAATATTATTTAAAAATAATTTGATTTTTTTATTTTGATTTATTTCTTTAAAATAAGTTAATTTGTTTTTAGAGGGTACAATTTAAAAAATGATTTAATTAATTTAAACCTCTATAACAGATAGCAGGTTCATGCGACGGTGCCACGTGGCCAGTGACGGATCCAGAATTTTGAGTATGGGGGTGCGAATAAATAAGTAAAAAGTATTCATACTTAATAATTGTGTTATATTTTAAGGTGCATAGAATTAAATTAAATATATAAATAAATAAGATATTATATAGAGTTCAAATGAGTTTTCATTTTTTACAAAATTTTCTATAAACTTGTTTCACATAAAACTAGAATTCATTATTATTTTAATATTTATTAAAAATATTTAACTAATTTTTAATTGAACATTTTTTTATTAGAAAAAAAAACAATTTATCCCTTTAAAAATCTCCCTCAAACATCTTTTATTCACAAGAGATGTTATTACTTTTTACATACTAATAAAAGATCATATTTTCAAGAAAGTACAAATATTCATATTATCCCTTTAAAAATAACATTTTCACTTTTAATATCAATAAGTAATTTATACATTAAAATTCGTGTAAACCGTAATATTCAAATAAAAATGGGATGGTATGAATACAACTTTGATCTAAAAAAATTCATTTTAAATTTATTAATCAATATCATATAAAAGTTTTAAATGAATTGACATAAAATAAAGATTTGGAGGTAGAATAAAATGGAAAAACATTATACGGCATAATTGAAGATTTGGAAGTGAAAAAAATTATATCATCAAAAGCATGCAATGAAATCAAATAAGTTTAAATAGAGTTAATGAATGGCCGACACTCCTAATATGAGATAGAATTTTATTGGTTACAGTAACAAGAGGTATTAGCAATATTTTGTAATTCATGCATAAAAAACATAGAAAATGCATATATACTCAAACAAATATTTTGAAGTTGGGGGTACAACCGTACCCCCATGTCCCTCACTCGGTCCGCTTTGAAGTTGGGGGTACAACCGTACCCCATGTCCCTCACTCGGTCCGCCCCTGCACGTGGCGCAATTCGATATACTGACTATGATAGTCAGATTGTATAATTTGACTATCGTAAGAAAAAACCATGTTACTGTAATACATATATGTCTTTATATACAAATTTAGGAGCTGAGTTTTTATTTTGCCTATGCACACTTTTTTAAAAAAAAAAATTTGTTTGACCCAATTCCACCTACTACGAAGGATACGAGAGAATGTTTGCCCCTTTCCTTAATGTCTATGTTTACTTTGGATTAAAAAAAAAAGATTTTATCCTTATAAAATTCTACATCAATTTTACTGGGATTTAAAAACCACCTCATAATACTATCTATTATCTCTCATTATTCTTTAATATATATAAACCATAATTCACATAATTCAGTTATTTCAATTACATTCAACAATAATATAATAATACAACAACAATAATATAATAATACAACATTATTCCCTCTTGCATATTGATTTAATATAAAGGTAAATCACTTCTACTCAAGGAGTGTTTACAAACAACTAACACCTTTCAAAATAACTTTTTATTCAAAAGTTGTAAAAGAAAATTTTAAAAATGAGTGATTATATAAACAATTTATTGTATTTACAAACATTATTCAATACACACAAAAAAACACATATTACTATTAATCATAATGAAACACAAACTAAACGCCACCTAAATGTGCAAGAGGCTCACTCTTTGAAGAATAATGTCGGCCATATATGTCACTTTCTACAACTTAAAAAAGATGTTTGGGTGAGAGATTTTCTACGATATTGGATTTCATATACTCCAATTTTATTATTTTCATTTGAGTTGAACACAAATTTTTAAAAAAATTGATTGATTTTTGTAAAAAATGAAAATTTAAGGAGAGAGATGTAAAAATAAAGTAGTGAGTAAGAGTATTATTTCCTTTTGAAAAAATGAAAATTATAAAATTGAACAGGAAAAAAATGAAAGTCAAAATTATAAAATTGAATATAGTTAGTAATTGATATATACATGTGGTTGCTTTGTTCTATTTCAATTGGACACGAACAAATCTATACACGACGATTTTCTTTTTCATTTAAAATGATAGAAATACTGTTTTACGTTAGTCTCATATAAAATTATCAAAATTAACTAATTTATTAGAATAGTTATTTCAACCAGTTTATAAATAAATGGGCAAATTAGTAAGACTACAAAATTTTGTTCCGGTCAAACATTAGACAACCACCTGACTAAGTATAAGCAGAGATAGCCTCCTCCTCGTACAAAACTAGAACACATTTGCTAATTATTGGAGACAGTGTTTGCTTACAAGAAAAAATTAAGTATCTGTTACTGTTACGACATAGATAAATTCCATCTAAAAATGCAATGTAATAACAAGTGATTTATGGAGACAGAAGATGGGAAATAGAGGAGGATACTAAATCAAAATTCAGATGCCAAATTTAACATTAAATTCTTCCACGAAATGGACCCTAAAACGCATAAGAGGCCCCGAAAGAAAAAAACACAAAGAATTGATGGTATTTTCACTACAAGAGCTTTTCTGTGTTGCAGTATCTTTCTAACCACAACAAGCTGACTTCTGCGCGGTTTGGCCACCTTCAGCAGTTCCATCGGGCTGATTAATCTTGAGCGTTGTAGGCTGAAATCGAGACAAATGTAGCTCATCAATAACAGAACGCATAACTTCCTGGGAATTTTCATTTTTTTTTTAAAGTCATGTAAGTTATCGCTGTTTCGGTTCCAGTCCTGTCAACTTTCACGAATTGAAAATAGTCATGTAACTTTAGATTCTTTAATATTTTGGTCCGGTAAACGGCTGTAAAAAGAAAATATCTGGTTGACCTTGATGTGGCAAAGTCTAATTTGTCCACGTGGCAGTCTGATTGGTCAACCGAATGTTTCATCTCTTACAACCAGTTAACAGATCAAAATGTCAAAAAATTGAAAGTTACATAACTATTTTCAATCCATAAAAAAAGTTGACAGGACTGAAATCAAAATAGGGGTAATTTACAGGACTAAAAAAACTATTTCCCCTAATTTCCTCCAACCTGATAAAGGTTTTACCATCTTAAAAATGAAATCATTTACCTCACTTCTGGTGTCAGCTTCTGAAAGCCTTTGCTTTATATCTCTACCTATTGAGAAGAAAACTTCTTCCACATTAAGATTTGTTTTAGCACTCTGCACCAAAACATATACTCTTTCAGCTGCATTGCATATGTATAACTAACTGTTACGAGAATTTTCAGATTTACTCACGGTTTCAAAGAATTTTATCCCGTACTCATCTGCAAGTGCTTGACCCTTGGAGGTAGGAACAGCCTAAACAATTATAGACATTCAAATCTTCATTCCAGAAGTAGAATCGCAGAATCAACATTTACAGCAAAATAAAATGCACAACACAAGAATGGCTCTAAGCCACCATGCCTACTTTTGTATAATTTATTAAGCTTGAAACCTTGATGCTTGAGATTGGATCTCAAAATTGGTCACCAGGAAGATCTGTTCAAATTTGAATTGAAGTTTAGTAATTGGAATATTCAAGCCTTAATTTCTGCAGCTAACTGGATATTAGACCCTTTTCTTCTAGATAACACACTACAATCCCATTTACAGATTCGGTGACTTCAGCTGCTAACAGCTAGTAAAATCCAATACGCAAATGCCAACATTAAGGCAACTTCAGCTGCTTTTGAAATCCCATAGAGCCTGTTTAGTTTAAAACTTGGTAAATTCCAGCCATCTTGGTCTCCTCTTGTGATTTGAATCATTGGACCCTTTCATAAATATGTTTTCTAAAAGGTTATTTTGTACAAAGAGTATGATGGTTCAACATCAACTAAGATTTGATATTTTAAATTAGAAAAGCATTTCTAGTTTTCCTTCTCTAAGTTCTTGAAAGAAATCAAAAACCATCTTAGTCTGGCACTTCCAAGAGAAACAGCTCTTGTTTAGACCAACCCGTATGCAGACCCTATCTTTGAAAGATCAACTTCTAGAATATAAAGTGCTATCTGCATTAACCTAATCATGACAGCAATAGTTATATAATGATAATTAGAGAAACTTTTGAAGTTTGACCTATCTAAAAAAAGCCCAGTACATTTTGTACTCCCTCTGTCCCAGAGGTATTTGCATCCTTAGGAGTGCACAATTATTAAGAAAAAAGGTAAGATAAAGGTGTAATGAGTAAAGTTTTGTAAACTTTTATGAATAAAGTAAAGAAAAATGTCAATTGAGTGTGAAAAAACAATGAAATATGTATTTTGAAGATGAAGGTAATCAAGATGTTTCTTTTTTTGGAGTGTGCAAATTAATATGTGACGTCCCAATATGGCAAGTGTGCAAATTTTGTGGGACGGAGGGAGTATTACATAAATCTCCATTGATATTTGCATTAAATTTACTCCCTCTGTCCACCAAAAGTGTGCTCACTTTTTTTTATACATGTTTTTTAAAAAATCATATTTTATTTATAAAGAATATATTTAAAATAATGAGCAAATAATATATTTGGTAAATACTCAATCTTGTTAGTAAACTAGAAAAAATATTCAAAAGTTAACTATTTAAATAGAATAAACATATTTTTTGTGAATCCAAAAAAAGAAATGAGCACACTTTTGGTGGACGGAGGGAGTATTAATTAATTGCACTAATTAAGGGGAGTACTTATAAAAAATTAGTACAAACTAATGGGGTATTTTTAGCAACTCAAGGGTGTAATCGTAATTTCAAAATATAATAGGATTTTTTTTTTTGTAAATACGTCAAACCTGTAAGGGTAGTTTTTGTAATTTACCCTAAAATAAATTCACAAAATAATTCCTACAGGTCTGCAACAATCTCTAGACAGAACTAGAAGACAAGCTAAACATATAATTGATTAATTGCTCTCTATCATCTAGCTAGCCCTAAATCAGAAGCAACAAGAATTTAATTATAAACAAGAAATACCCAAATAAACAAAAGTTAAGAAAAGGAAAATACCCGTTTGCTTTCATCCATGTCAGCTTTGTTTCCTACCAGTACCTTGTTGACATTATCAGAAGCATGTTGTTCAATGTTTCTGATCCAGTTCCTAATGTCTGATAGAGAAACATGTAGTATGACTTTTAATAGTGACATAAGCCACCAATAAACCGTGAAGTCAACCCCAAAATTTTACAGGAAACTGAGTTGGTGAAGTATCAATATTTAAAATGATACAAAATGCAATTTTTATTTTTCTTTGTTAAACTTCATAAACTTTTGAAGAGTGATAGCTCAAAGGTTTCAGTAGCAGAGAAATTCACAGCCACTTCTGAATATTGCAGTTATGGAAAAGAAAAATTACATAACTCATTTAAGATGTGAGGTTCCAAATATGAGTGTAGGGCATAAGAAAACCGGAAAGTTTCGGTTTGAATGGTTCGCTGGGTTAACTAAAGCAACAGAAAAGAAGAAAAGGATATGCTAATATGCTGATATGCCAAACAATTACATCAAAAGATAGGGGAAGAAACCTTACTGTTAAAGGATGACTCATCCGTGACATCATAGACGAGCAATATACCCATTGCTCCACGATAATACGCTGGGGAAAATATAGGGCATGAGAATATCAAAACAATTATACGTGCTTTGAAAGACAAGCACTAATGAATCTTTAAGAGCTGGAGAACATGCTGGTAAAGTTTATGGGATTGTGTGAAATCATTTAGTTATTGTAATGGCATTTGGAGAACCCTGTAATTCGTTATTCTAACTAATAAAAATGTAAATCAGATGCTTTGAATCTTGGAGATTGATTTATCTACATTTATCTCAGCAAAGCACTGAGTGAAGAATGAAGATATTATGATACTATTAACATAAAAATCTCCATCTTGTGACATATTAAAGAACATTCAGTAAAGTCAAAGAAATTAGATGAGCAATGATTGCAAAGCTGAGGAAGATTCAGGCAAATTATATGAAATGAAAACAATGCTTTAATGTCTCTTTTCTCCACAACAACCCTAGATACAGAAATGCATCCACACTCAGGTAATCTTGTGATGCTAAAGAATGGCATACTAGAACTTACCAGTAGTGATTGTCCGGAATCTTTCTTGGCCAGCTGTATCCCAGATTTGGAGCTTGATTCGTTTCCCATCAAGTTCAACGGTTCTTATCTTAAAATCAATTCTATGGAGTAAACAATACGGATATTAAGTACCTAACCCATGTAGTTCATAGTTTATTATGGAATCAAAGAACTCACCCAATGGTGGTAATGAAACTAGTTGTGAAGGACCCATCAGAGAATCGCAGAAGAAGACAACTTTTACCTACTCCTGCAGGTCATAAGAAGAAAAGTAAAGTAAAATAAGAAAAGGAATCTCTCTTTAGACCTCTCCTTTAATTGCCACTATGTAAAGTAAAAGATGTATTTATTGATAACAAAAAAGCGCTAGCAAATGTGAATTACAGAATCCGATTGCAAAAGAAAAGCAGAGGTTGAAATTCCAAATCCCTAACCAAGCCAAAACTTAAGCACTCAGTCATGACAATGGCCAGGGAAAATAACATACTCCGTATAAAATAAAAATGATATCATATTATCATTTAAGTAAAAGCTTAAAACGAGAGTCTGAAAGAGGCATGAGGAGTGAGAACAATGGGGAGAGCAAGTAGATTGTTCAAAACACAAAATATGAATCTGCAATACTAACAGCAGGAGACAATCCTGATATCAACTCGATAACTTAACTCTAATAACACCAAAGCAGTGCCAGGAGCAATATACTGAAAATCGCAGATTGATCGGATATAGAAATTCCACTATGATAACACTAACTCATCATGCCATGGCCAAGGCCAAATAAGCCTAAACATAAGAAGACTTCCCCTAAAATATGAAATCTTCTCACCATCCCATTTAAAAACTCAAAATTCGTGAATTTATCATGAATTTAGACGCCATAAGGTGAATCTATTAGACTGAACACCAACCTTGAGCTACAGATCCGTACAGAGATGGAGTTCTAAATACAAAATTACAAATACCTACCTTCATACAATCAATTAACTAACGAACACAAACATCATCAAAGTAGAAAAATGTAAGGAAAAAAGAAAATCGATTTATTTTTTTGAATATCCAATGAAGACAAACCGCTATCGCCGATGAGGAGAAGCTTGATTAGATAATCGTAATCTGCTCGTGCCCTTGCCGGTGGTGCGGCCATTGACCCTCGCCGGTGGTGCCGTCTCCTTCACAATACGGCGTCGTTTGTGGTTTATATGTGAAAACAGTAACTAACAGCTCTTCGTAAAATCAAATAAATCACAAGAAATTCTATTTCGATAAAGAGGGGAGAACGGACTATGTTTGGTTGGGGGTATATTTGAGAATCGGTGCGCCGTGCGCATGCTAGCAAAATACAGCAACAATTAAAAAAGAAAAAGGAGAAAAGTTCGGCTGCTCACGGGCACACAGTAACAAAAGAATGGGGTTTATGAATTTTAAAGTTCTTAATATAGATTGAGTTATGACTGTCGTTCAATTGATTGGAACAATTTGATTTGCGATCCGATCGTCAAAATAATTTCTGTAATTTTTTATAAATATTTTAAAATTTCAATGTCTTATATATTACATTAAAATAAGTAAAACAAAATCATAAAATACACACAACAAAATTATAGACAATATTAAAGTAGATTGGTAAAAAAAAAAACAATTTTAGTTTAAAATCCATACCCGCACTGAACTCAATTCGTATGGGACGGGTATGAACCCGGTTAAGCGAGTATGAGACGGGTCATGGTTTTTGTGAAACTCGCCCCGTCTACCCGTACCCGCTATAAAATACTCCCTTCGTCCAATTTTATTATGCCCACTTCTCCGGGCACGAGTTTTAATGAATATTGATTAGTTTATGTATAAAGTAGATATGTTGGGGGTATGATGGGATGTTGTGGGGTCCATTTATATAGGTAAAGTGATTGTTTATGAATAAAGTTAATGGCAATTTGAGTAAATAAGTGATGGTTGAAGGGTGAAGATAAAGTAGTGTGAATAGTATTATTTCCAAAAAGGGAATGAGCATAATAAAATTGGACAATAAAAAAAAGGAAAGTGAGAATAATGAAATCGGGAGGAGTAATATTTAATATATATATATGTTTGTATTTATATAAACTTATTGTATATTAATGTATATATGTTTAAAAAAATGTTTTTTTATGTAGTGTTTTTAGTATAAAATGAATATAAAATGCTATTTTAACAATTACATATTTAATTTGAATTATGTAATATTAAAATAAATATATTGTATACATTAAAATTATTTTTAAAAAATTAAAAAAAGTATAAGGGACGCGTAAACCCGATGAATTTTTTAATGAAACAAAACGAGTTCGGGTATAGAAATTGTCTGACGGGAAAATGTATTGGCATACTCTGATATGCACTCGAGTGTACGCCGCACACTCGAGTGCCACTTCATATATATATATATATATATTTTTTCCGTTTGTTGGCCCAGCCCAATAATCTGTAAGTCTTGTTTTTCCATATTAATATCAAACTTATTTTTCAGTTTTTTTTTTTTTTAGTTTTTTTTTTGTTAATTAATTTTTTTATTATTTATCGTTGTAGTTTTTTTTTTTTTTTGCCTTTTTTTTTTTTTTTTTTTATTAATTAAAAAACTGGATAAAGAGAGAATTTGAACTATATGTCTCAAATCTTAAAAATTCTAAAATTCTTACCCCCAAATTTAAACTACTAACATACTTATTAAAATATAAGTGTAAGTCAATATAATAAAAAAGTACAACACAATCTATATATATAATAACAGAATAGTGGTTTTCTTGACAAGTTCCGCCTAAAATATTGTAATAGTAAAATATTGCTTTTGTGGGACCCACAAATAAAATATCATCTTTTAAAATTCATTTTCTCTCTCTTGCTTTATTTTCATTTTCTCTCTCCTCTCTTCATGCCAATCAATTTTTTTCTTTGGATTTCTTCATTATTTTCTATTAGCAATATAATAATACGGAGTATATAATAATATTGTATCATTCATATCTATCTTTTTATTATATTTGATCAAATCTTCAGGTCTATTTTATAGATATACTTCTTTTATCTATAAATATAACTATTGTAAAACATTATTACTTATTAAATATTATATAAAATTGATATTTATTAATTATACTCAATTAATTATTTTTGGTAAATCTTAATTTTATCCAATATTATTGTTACGTTTATTTTTCAAATAAAATATTATTACTTATTAAATATTATATAAAATTGATATTTATTAGTTACGCTCAATTAATTATTTTTAATAAATCTTAATTTTATTCAATATTATTGTGACGTTTATTTTTCAAATAAAATATTAAAATTGATGGTTTTAAAAAAAAAAATCTTACACTATTTTATGTATACAAAAAATCATTTATTAACATCATTGTTTATATAAGTTTATTAATTTATAAACCGTGGAGAAATACTAGTATTACTAAAAAGTGTAAGTCAATATAACTGAAAAGTGCAACACAATATTATAAAAAAGTGCAAGTCAGTATAATTGAATAGTGCAACACAATATTACTAAAAAATGTAAGTCAATATTATTGAAAAGTGCAACACAATATTATAAAAAAAGTGGAACTAATATTATAAAAAAATGGAAGTCAATATAACTAAAAAAATGCAACACAATATTACTAAAAAGAGAATTTTTTTCCAATAATCCTTTCCATTTTAAATTTTGTTTAAATAACCTTTGACTAATATTAATCAGAATCCCCCCTAAATTCCCCTCACAAGATAACGCAAAAAGCAACCAATTATTTAAAAAGAGGGTCATTTAAATAAAAAATTAAGAAGAAAGGCCTTTTAAACGAGATTTTATGTTGACTAGGCCATTTAAGTAAGTCAGTATAACTGAATAGTGCAACACAATATTACTAAAAAGTGTAAGTCAATATTACTGAAAAGTGCAACACAATATTATAAAAAAGTGGAAGCCAGTATATCTGAAAAATGCAGCACAATATTACTAAAAAGTGTAAGTCAATATAACTGAAAAGTGTAACACAATATTACTAAATAGAGTTTATTAACAATAGGAGCTAAAATCCATACCCCTACAACAATTAAAGGCAAAAAATTCTAGTAAAGCAATTAAAGCCAAATTCCTACTTAATATACCCAATGTGCCCTTAAGAATTCATTTTGAACCATAAATTAATATTGATATTTTCAAATCCCTCTTAAAGGTTTACTCCTAAATTGCGGAACAATAAACAGGGTATAATTCCCAAAAATATCAAAGATGGTTTATCCCTAATTGATTCAAATTCTCTCAACCTTCCCTTTTCAATCCATATGCCTCATCCGCCATAGTCGTTGCATTTCCAAAGAAAATTTGATGATATTGCACTTCCTAATTAATTCAAATTCTCTCAATCTTACCTTTTCATTGCACTTCCAAAGAAAATCCTATCAATCAATTTCTATTTTGCGTAATCTTCATGTTCAACCAATTGACGTTGTGATTCTGCATTCAAAGACACATGCAATTTACCCACTGATCGATTTATTCAGGAAACAATGGATTACGCTTTGATTCTCAAAATTGATTTCGATGGCCAAAGTAAAATGATGCGAGTCGATCAATCTTCATCATTCAAGAATATTATTGAAGAAATTACTGCAACCTGGTCCAATCTATCTACCGGTAATTTCTCAGCATTATATTCTGTTGGTAGCACCAAGAATTGTTGTTTTGGGTCTGATTCAGATTTAATGGGCTTGATTGAATTCCGCAAATTTTCATCAGAGAAGTTAGTAAACATTTCTATTGTTATGCCTCATTTTCATGAATCTGCCAATCATGATAATAGTAGGTTGCTAAGTGTGCATGTTAGTACTAGCTTGGATAATACTATTATTGATTCGCCTTCTTTAGTGAACAATTCCAAATCTTCTACTAATAGAGAGATTGTTGGTAATCCTCCTTCTCAAGAATCTGTTACTACCGAATTTGTCGGGTGTGGTAGCATTCCCCATTTTGATATCTGCCCAATTGAGAAAAAGAAGTCATACTTGTCTGATCATTGGAGTGGAATAATGGGAGTCGGTGTTAGGTTTGCTGGCGGTGCTCCTGAGTTTAGGATTGAGCTTATAAAGTATTCAATTAAACTGAATTTTAAGTATACGTTCACGAAAAATTGCCCAAGATATGTGTATGCAATATGTAGCCAGAAGAATGATGTTAATTGTGGTTGGTTCATTAAAGCTAGGCAGACTCCTATGGATTCTGGTTTTATAGTATCTAAAGCGAACTTAGTACACACGTGCGTAGGAAACCTTTTTGATGAGGATAAGAAGAGGCTTGGAACTAAGATTATAAAAGAGCTTGTGTTGCCGAGTGTTAAGGCTAATCCCAAAATATCTGGATCCACTATAATTATTGATATTAAGAAAGATTATGGCCTAGATCTTCCTTATTATAAAGCATGGCGAGGTGTAGAAGCAGCTAGGGATGATATATTTGGAAGCTATGACCAATCCTACGATCAACTACGGTGGTACGGTGAAGCAGTAAAACGTACCAATCCTGGTAGCATCATTGATTTAGAGGTAAACAGGGACACACACCATTTTGAAAGGATGTTTATCTCATTCTACGCATGCAAGGAGGGGTTCAAACATTGTCGTCCTATGTTGTTTATCGATGGAACCTTTATGAAGGGGAGATCTAAAGGTGTTTTACTTGCAGCAACCGCGAAAGATGGAAATAATGGTATGATTCCATATCTTTAAATTTAATCTATTCATAGTCAACTATATTATTTTGGGGCTTTTAATGTGTATGTTGTCATTGCTGTTTTACATCTTTGAGTTATGCAGTTAATATAAATCCATTTTAGTTCTAGTTCTGGTTGTACACAGTAGCTGCTCATCATCTCTGTTTATTTATTTGTCCTATTGACATTCCTTTTTTTATTCTTTTATCTATACGTACATATATAAATCCAGACAATATAATGTTTCTGTTTGTACATAATATTTTATCCATCAATTCTTCTTTGATGTAGGTTTGTTCCCGGTTGCATTTTCTGTTGTTTCCGCTGAGAATAGGGATAATTGGGCGTGGTTCTTAAATAAGATTAAGGATAATATCTTTCACCCAAAACAGACTATATTTATCTCAGATAGGAACACAGGTTTAATGTCAGCATTTTACGACGTCTGGGATCAGCCTCCTCATTTTTACTGTTTATTTCACCTGATTATGAACCTGAAGGGAAAATTTGGTGGTGGATGGAATACACAACATCGTGAAAATATGGCCGACCTATTTAAGCAGTGTGCATATGCGCCAAACACAAGAATATTCAATGAGAAGATTAAAATCTTCAAGGACGTGGGTGGTCCAATTGCAGAAAAGTGGCTCGAAGACCTACCTTATCCCCATTGGGCTGTGTCTCACTCCCCAAATATTAAGAGATATGGAGAAATGACTTCTAACGCTGCCGAATCGTTCAACTCTTGGATTAGTGAAGCTAGGGCTCTTCCAATTACTCATATGATTGATTCTATTAGGTCGAAGATATCTATCATGTTTGTAGAGAGGCGCCAAATTAGTAGTACATGGACTGGTCTGCTGGTCCCTTCCAAGGAAGAGCTTTGGCATGAACTTGCAAATGTTGGTGCATCATGGAATGTTTCCCTATATCCAAACGGACAATATCTGGTTGGCTCTAAAACATCTGTAACAGTTGACTTAGAATATAACATATGCACATGTTTTCAGTGGCAAATCACAGGATTTCCGTGTGCACATGCAGTGGCCGTTATTAAGAAAAACTGCACTTCAATTGCCAACGTTGTTGAGGAATGTTTTACGGCGTCGAACTACAAACAATGCTACGAGATTGATCTAATGCCTGTCCCAGAAACTGAAAGGTATGAATTTAAGGCAACGTCGGATGTTCAGTTGGTTCATCCGCCTATTCTTAAGAAACCTCCTGGTAGACCAAAACAGAAACGGATCACGTCGTATGGTGAATTTCGTCGAGTTAAGCCTACAACCTGCAGCCGATGTGGAAAGACAGGGCGTCATGATCTTCAAACTTGTGCTATGATTTTTGGAACAGATAGGACAAACTATGATTCTTAAGTTCCTCATGTTTTCATTTGTTATTGAATACAGACTATATTTATATTTTTTTTGCACAGGATATTTCATCCACTTGTTGAAAATCTTGTTACATGCTTTACATTATTGAATTTATATGAGTTTTGATTTAATTTATCATGGTTTGAAGATAATATTCTGTTTATGCAATTTGATGTATAATTTTAGATACTCATTTTCATTTGTATTTTAAATTATTGGAGGATTTTCATTCCACATTGATATTAAACATCATTGCAAGCTTTCTGCATCGATTGGATGCAATCTAAGCTGCATTCTGTTTTATTTAAAGTTGTGTGGAATGCAAAGTTAATTTAATCCATGTATGTGCATTTATATATGTAATATTGTGTTATGTTGGTTGCATCGGACACATCAATATCTGCAATTACTAATTATTTGTCATTTCATTTCAATAAATTTTAATCTTGCAGTCTTATTTAATCAAACTCTCATTAAATAAATTAATTGAATTTTATTCAATAAGAAATTCCATATATATATATATATATATATATATATTCAATTATAATTCTTAATTGCATATTCATAATAGTTTTACAGAAATATTTGCATATTATAATTCAGTTTCGATTGAATTTTATACATCTTGAATGCACTTTCGTTTTATCAGTTTATTGAATGTTATACATATTGATTGCATTTTTTATACATACAAACTGCATTCTTTTAATCACCTTTTGCATAATGGGAACTCATTTGCATTTTTTTTTTGTTGCACCAACTGCATCTGTTCATACATTACGTCTGCATTGTTTTTTTGTAATCCCCATTTGGTAGATGCAAAACCATTTGCAATTTTTCCCTCAAAATGCAGATGTTATAAACTGCATATATTATCAACTTGGATACGTCAACTATATATAACAAACTTTACATATCAAAACCATGAAATTGCATAAACTCATTTAACCTATTTTTAAAAATCAAGATGTCAAAATAATATTTGTCAAAGCAACCAAAATTAATCCAAAAAACACAAACCACCGTTCCAAACAATGTGACTGCATATATCGTTCAAAAAAAAACCCACCAGAGTTCAAACCTCCCTTCCAAACAATGTCACTGCATATATCGTTCAAAAAACACAAACCATATATCGTTCAAAAAACACAAACCACTGCAAAAAACAATGTGACTTCATATGTCGTTCAAAAAACACAAACCATAACAATATAAAATTCATTCATATGTAATGAATGAACCATATTACATCCATATTCAAGCAAATCAACAGTTTAAATATTAGGTATCAACACGACCTGACACACTGTCTTTTCATCTTCAATCCCACGTGGTTCGAATAGGATCAACGAACGCCTTTGCCATTCTGATACGCATGTTACTTGCATCTTTTCGGCCAAATGCTGCATTCGTTGGCTCTGCCCCTCTCAAAAACATCTCAATCAATCTGCAAACAATCACACCACAATCTAGTGTACCGTGTGTCTGCTGCATAACATTGGCTTGTATGGGATATTTAGGCTGTCGTTTTAAAAAAACCATGTCTCGGATTCGCTTTTCGTAATTCCACCTTCATCTTATCTTCAACATAGTTAACCTGATAAACATTACCATTCATAAAAGATAACTTGTTTATACGCATAATAATCAAAATTATTAATCATTGTTATAAACAACTTAATATTAAATAATATATATTAATACTGAAAATAACTATATAATGCAGTACCACATGTAAGGCTTCTGTGAGGCTCTGATCTACGTTTCCCTTTGTTCGCGGACGCAGCGAATTATAGTACGTCCATTCATTACGTATCATATCCAACTTTAACAGCGTCCAATGGTCTGCAACCTTCCCTCTTGTTCTCAATCCAGGCTCGCTTATATTAATTGGGAAGAGTAGCATGTGTTTGTCGATCGATTCTTCTAGCATCTTTTCAATCATCAGGGTAAATTCCTTTTGATTTGCTATGTTCCGACCCTTTATCATTTTCTATGAATATAATATCTACATAAGTATTCATACAAAAAAGTGACAACTTATACACATTACAGCATTGATATAAAATTACCCAGCAAGAAGCAGTGAACACTGTAACGTGTCGACCAGGGCTTTTCGGCGTAACCAGAATAGTAGATACCATATCAGACCATGCATCAATTACCTGCATGGTTTTCATAACATATACAAGTTAACCTAACAAATAGTTCACAATTAATAAATTTAATTGTGAAATCCAGCAATTCAAAATACCTCATCTGCGATGCGTCTGTCGTTCAAAATGTCAATCAGCATATCCACTGTTACGTCAGTCAGTGGCGCACCACCGTTCCAAACAATGTGACTGCATATATCGATAAATCACGTAAATATGAAGATCATATAATATCTAATCATACAAATAATAAAAAAGATTTTATGGAACAGTATACTCACTGTGCTCCATGCTTCTTTAAAGCATCAAAGACCTGCTCTTTCACATCAACGGGTGCATTTTTTACAGTAGAAAGTCTATTGTTGAAAGGGTTCTTTACAGGACCCTTGGCTTTGGCATTCAGTTTTTCCATGTCTTCATCGTCTTCGTCATCGTCGTTGATCTCATGCACCAATGCCAGCTCATTTGTTAATGGTTGAGGAGAAAATTCAACGCCTTTTCTGTCATCTGCTCTCGTTCTTCCCTTGACACGAGTGACTAACGAACTTTGTTCAACAATTCCCTTCTTATTTCTTGCATCTTTGATGGGTGTCTTATCACTTACATGCCCATGAACCATCTCTTTAACAGTCGATTCAGCTTCAGTTTTTTCAATTTCTGCATTTTGAATCACAGCCTTTTCTATTTGAACAATTTGTTCTATTACCTTAGGATCATCAAAAAACTGAGTTGCAGATGGTGCTCTGTCATCTTCTGAATCATTAACCAAACTATCACTCCCTTTCTGCAGCTTCCGTATCATTTCACCATTGGACCTCCGTTCAATTTCAAAGAGTTCCTTATCATGGTCCCTTTCCTTTATTATTTTATTGATCTGCAATGCAAACTGCGATCGTTCATCTTCTAAATTCTTTCGGAAAGACTCGTTCTCTATCTTCAGCTTCTCTATCAATTCATCCTTAGTCTTCCTCTCCATTGCAAATAGTTCCCTGTCCTTCTCTCTCTCAATTCTAACGGTATTGAGCTCAATTACCAATAACTCAAACTCTCTTTTTTCAGTGGCCCCTTCATTTACCACGGTTGGAATCACGTTCAACTTGTTACCACTCTCTTTTGCAGATAAACTCAAACTCTCATTTTCTCCAGCAGTCACATCTCCCATACCTTCCTTAGTCATCCTCTTCAAATCATTGCCCACTTTCAAAACAGTATTGTTAACCGCATTTCCTACAGAATCCTCATTAAATTCATCACCTAAACCAATGTCAAAAGAAGGGCGTTCGACCAAACTTACGCGCTCCTTGCCTTTGGATGAAGATCCAACTTCAAAATTTTTTTGAATCCTCTTCTCTGGCACATTATTACCCTTATCAATGGAGTTCCGAGCTGGATCTGCAATATCTTCTTCAGTTGAAGGAACATGGCCACCATTGACGTTTACCCCTACACTTTGTGTATTGTTTGCTCGGGACGTACCCACATTATCTCTGAAGGAACGTAGAGCCAGTAGTTGTTCCTTCTCATAGTTTGTTGCTTTCAGAGGTCCAGTAGAAACCTGCAAAAAGTGTTATCATTATTACATTCAATTTCAACAAATATTACAAATCATTTTTATATCAAACTTCATGCTCAAATATATTACCCTTGTATATCTTTTCAGCTTCCCCCCAAGTATTGCACTGTGCAAGTCATTTAGATCCCATTTCATGAATCTAGGAAAAGCTGATTTAGATAATGGTCGAATGATCGAAGTGTGCTCACAAAGAAAATACTATAATAAAAAAAATGTCAGTTAATGTCATTCGGGGTAATTCATAAGACTTCACATGAGTATTATCAAAAATAATTAACTTTCATATTCAATAGAACTTTATTCTTACCGGTAAAATCATCGCACAGCCACCGAGTTTCATGTTCTTAGTCTTCAAAAGCTGACTCTTCAAATTATCAATAATGAACGTGCTCCAATCATACTTTCCCATTTCCGACAAGTTTTCCAGGTACGGCGTAAAAAACCAAGGCAGTGCACCACTCTGCACTGGACATAGTATGCTCCCCATCATATAACAGCACACAACTCTTGCAAGATCCTGTATACCTTCAACCGAAGTCTGACCAATGAGTTCTTCTATTTTTGTCAGAATCACGCGTTTATATAGTGGAAAGTTAGGGCCTTTAACACGAAAATCCTCCCTAAAACATCGCACCACCCATGGTGGTAGGTCGTATTGCTCCATCTTCAGTTTAAGTTCTTTTGTCCCACAGGATATTTCCAAGATGAGTTCTGCATCACTTTTCGTCAGTTGAACCCTCTCACATCCAAATATAAAGGTTTCAGTCTCAACATCGAACCTCCTCATAATCTCACGAATATCTTCCTCGTATTTCTGGCTTCGTTTTCCCACATTTTTACCCACATTGGTGACAATTGCATCAAAGAGCAACCAAAATGGTGTTTTCTTAAGTACGACTAACTGATCATCACTAAACACCATCCCCTTAAATTCATTCAATGTTGTTCTCAAATTAGACCGAAAATATGTCTGCGCAGGATCAATTAATAAACCAGCTGTTTACGAAAAAAACTTAAAATGTTACACACATATAGGACTATGCAGTAACATATTCTATCAATACGCTACATAGAACATTTTACGTACCAAATGGGTTTGTTATTGTTATACATTCTCTTCGCAACTTTCTCTCACGCATCCTTAAATACTCCTCAAACTCAGAATCTGCAATAAACAAATTTTCATTAACTGATGCTGCGATTTAACGTATTATGACAATCTACATTCCAAATAATGGTATGAAATTAGAAAATTTGTGTTTAATATACCTTGTGAGTCTGTATTGTCGAAGGTTCTTCTTCTCCGATCACCCAGTTCAACTTGAGTTTCAAAGTCTATGGAAAATTAAACTTTTAAATAAATTATTCCATCTGCTTCAGTTAATAGAAAATGCAGAATATTACTTTTAAAAAAATTACTGTAAATATGAGCAACATTACCAGAGTCTGAAGACGTTATGACTTTCTCAATATCCTTATCCACTGCATTTCACACAAAATTGTTGTTTTACTTACAATTATTTATTTATGAACAATATTTTAATTGCACAGTTAAAGTAATGATACATTAATATGGGCTACTGTTTGTCGAACCTGTTCGCTTGCCTTTTTTCTTCTTTCCAACAGACTTGCTCTTGCTTGAAGACCCTTCAACAGTCATATGCCAGAAATTGTAAACCAAAAATTTTGTTATACGCAACAGCCTCCAATAAAAACATAATCAACTATGATGTACATGTAATGTGCAATAATGTTGTGCTACTATGCAGTTAAACAATAACCAAATGAAACAGCATACATATGTGCAGCTTCGTCATCATCATGCAATACTTTTTGCAGTCAAATCTTTTTCCAAATTAAATCGTACCTCTGGTTTTGTTTTTTCTTGCATGTTCACTATCATCCTTGTTTCTCTTCCTCTTTCGACTCCCTTCTTCTCCATCAATACTAACCGGAGTATACCTAATTCTCGCCATCTACATAATAAGATGCAGAATACAAGATCATCTTGTCAACTAGTAAATTAAAATGTCACGATAACAGACTCAAAAACCAATTACCTTAAGTGTCTAAACTATTAAACTCCGGAATCTGTAAATAACCCTAATTTATTCTTGATTTCAACCAAAAATGCAAATTATTTCGACCACTTCTAAACATTAAGACGATCGATCACCCATTGACCACGATTACACACCAAACAAATCAACATACTTATGCAGTTCATATGCCCGTTATTTACAATAATACGAGGCGAAATGCTAACCTTCACCGTTTTCTCCAGCCACCGACTACTCTTCTCCAAGCGAAAACTTCAATCGTCGTCGCCGTCGAATAGTATGCACAGCAAAACGCGTCTTCCTTTTTCTTAGGTTGAGTGCAATTTTGATCCAAGATTCTCGAAGATTGATTTCAGTAAATGCCCAAATCCTTTAGGTAGGTATGCAATTAACGAATGTAGATATTTTGGGCCCAAATCCTTTAGGTAGGTATGCAATTAAGGAATGTAGATGTTTTGGGAAATTTTTCAGCGTTTTGAATTTCAATTTTAATTTCTTTTGACTAATTCTACATTATCAACTAAAATGCAATTCAAGGGTATATGTGTCCCAAATTTTCAAAATTGGTTCTAATTGCTTTAGTAAAAGTCAATTAGTTTAATTAGCTAAAACACTTAGTGGGGTGTCTTTAGGTGCAATTTCCCCTACTAAATAATGTAAGTCACTATAACTAAAAAGTGTGAGTGTCTATAAGTGAAAGAAAAATGCAACACAATATTATAAAAAGTGGAAAAAAGTGACAAAAAGTGAAAGAATAATAAAATACTGCAACAGTGGCCAAAATACAGTAGTTAAAATATATTAAAATATTAAAACTGTGGGGACTCATAGTTAAAAAAGTAGCCAAAATATAGTACTCCCTCCTATTTATTTTATACTCCTTCCGTCCCAGAGGAATTTGCACCTCTGGGATGACACACATTTTAATAAATGTGTAAAAAAAAGTGTAATGACACTACAAAAAAAACGCATTTTAGAGACGGATTTACCGACGGATTTTCCGTCGGCCGCCGATGTTACCGACGGATTTGCCGACGGAAAGTCGGCCGTCCCTTTTTTCGGCGTCAGTATTTTTTACCGACGGATTTTTAAATTCCGTCGGAATTTCCGACGGATTTGCTGACGGATTTTCCGTCGGAATTGCCGACGGATATACCGAGGGATATTCCGTCGGTATTTCGGACAACCCGTTTAACAAACCGGGTCAACATTCCGTCGGAAAGAATGAATTAAAATAATTATAAAATAAATTAGAATGAATTAAAATAATTATAAAAGAAATTAATTTTTGAATAAATATTGATTTCGAAATTCACATGCCGACGGAATTTCCGTCGGTCAAATCCGTCAGTAAAACATAAAAATGAATAAAAAAAATATGATTTTCGAAATTCACATATCGTCGGAATATCCGTCGGCATTTGACCGACGGAATATCCGTTGGCATTTTACCGACGGAATATCCGTCAGTAAAACAAAATATTAATAAAAAAAATATGGGTGGCCGGGGAGGCCCCGACCACAATTAATGAATTAATTGGTTTGTCGAAATTAAAACTACTTCCGAATTAAAAACTACAACAAAAGTATACATTATTTTGAAAGAAAAATCTACTTGGACCTAATCATCATTCAGATTTATAATATTGCCAAACATAATATCACAACCACATTGAAATATGCTTAATCAAGACCACCAAAAACTAAACCTATACTGAAATATATCATTAACACAACTACGACATTGCACTCGAAAACCTCTAACACAATCATATAGAGTTGAGAAATTGGAAATATATAACACCAGAATTAAGAACTCAAGGTATCGAACGGAGTTTATAAGCTCAAAACACAATAATACAAGAACAAATTTAAAAACATAATAAAGTAAAATTGTAAGAGATGGGAGTACAATTTATTGAAAGGGGCCCAAATCAGTTAATTCTTGTGAAAGTCAGGATCCTTCACTATGGTAACTGGGCACGTTGCAGTACTCATCACGTAATTTGTCACACTCCCCAAGATTATCCTACCATTATGAAAACCAATTTTAAACAATTAATTAAATTGCAGAGTAATAAAGCCATAAATCTAACTTCTTATTTATTGAAAATAAATAATTAAAAAACACAGGAAATTCAAGTACCTTTTGATTAAAATCAAGACTCCCACGGAAATCGCGAGCATATTGGACATGGTGGAGGTTTTGTAACCGTCCTTTTTTAGCAGAATTCCGATTGAGTAAACGGCGACGGGCATTAGGGCTTTGAACATTTGGATGAAGGAGACGGAGAGGTAGATGTAGGCGGAATTGGAGAGCCAGAGGGAGAGGGAGTAGAGGGCGCCGATTGGGACGACGGAGGAGAGGTAGACGCGGCGGGTCAGGGCGGCGGGCTCCACGAGTTTGAAGATGCGGACGGCGGCGAAGGCGAGGGAGGAGCAGAAGGCCATGTGAATCATGGTGAGGGAGATGGGGAAGGGAGAGAGCTCCGCCTTTCCCCATGGTGGCGGAGGAAGGGAGATTGCGGTGGGGCAAGGGTGGTGGAGGGAGGCGAGGTGGTGGAGGGAGGTGGAAATTAAAGGGCGAAATTTCTGAAAGAAAACCCTAGGTTTAGGTTTTATATAAGGGTAAATACCGACGGATAATCCGTCGGTATTTTTCAAAAAGTAAATACCGACGGAAGGTGAATTCCGTCAGCATTTTGGCGATTTTTTTTATTTTTTTTTTAAATAATTCAATTTTTTCGATATACTAAATTACCAAAATATTTTTAAAAAAAATCACGAAATTCATTTCTTCCACATATATTAATAAATATATTGGTTGTGGCTTATATTTATAGTAAATTTAATTTTTATAATTTGTACCTAAATGATAAATAATTAATTAACTTTTATAAAATAAGAAATAAATACATTACATTAATTGAATTAATATTCATCTTCATTGTCTTCATCCTCCTCCTCCTCATCATCTTCCTCCTCATCATCATCTTCCTCATCCTCATCCTCCTCCTCATCCTCATCTTCTTCATTCTCCTCTTCATCCTCATCTTCATTCTCCTCTTCATCCTCTTCTTCATCCCCCTCCTCTTCACCTTCAATTTCGATTAATTGGGGATTTGCAGCCGTCAAGGGTACAGAAAGATTGAAATTTCCCGTAAAGACTTCAGTTGGAGTCTCTATTTGTTCTGTTTGAAATGGAGATTCATCTTCAGTATTTCTGTCCTTTTTAGGGACTTCTACCATTGACCTTGCCTTTACTTTGCAAACAGCGTGCCATTCATAACCACGTGGAGCTCCCGGATATGTGCAGTAGTATACTTGAGATACTTGATGGGCAAATACAAATGGATCATCCGCAACATACGTCCTTTTCGAACTAACATCAACGAGCTTGTACTCCGGGTGAATTCTTGTTCCTAGATGGCCTGAATCAAACCAATGACACTTGAACAACACTACAGTCTTTGCTGGATATCCTGGATATTCTACTTCGACGACTTCCCGTAACACCCCAAAGTAATCACTTGCATCTACATTGTAATTCGCACTGCTAACGCAGACGCCACTGTTGGTAGTCCCCTTTGTCGATGCATACCCAGACGTATGAAATCTGTAGCCCTTCACAATATAACCGTTGTAAGTCTTTACACGACGTAGTGGTCCCTTGCTGAGATCTCGTAAGAATGGATTGTCTAGAGCGTTATCCCGTCCCTATACGGCTCAATTTAAAATTAATTAAAATAAATATTAATTTATTAATTTACGTAAAACATAATTAATTAAATGGTACTCACATAACGTTCGAACCATTGGGAAAATTCACGTTGAATACGAGCATCTATATATGCATCTGAGATGTTTGGTTCTGCTCGTCGTAGTTCTTGAGCGTACATCCTAATTCACAACATTCAAAAACTTGGTTAATATTAAATGACATAAATGAAGTGGTATTTAAATAGACGATTTATATATGAAATACTTACTCAATGTATGGCTGAACTTCATCACAATTCAATAACACATACGTTTATGCTATTTCCGCCTCCGAGTTCGTCTCCCAATATCGTTCAGTGGGTTTTCCTATTGGCCGTCCCTTAGACTTGAATATGGAGAGCATTCCATCGACCTCTTCACTGATATCGTCAGCGGATGTACCACCGAAGTTACGTGGAGCACTTCTTAACTTTGTGTTGACGTGGTCTTCAAAGTAATAAGAACAAAACATGCCAACCTCTTCATTCAAATAAGCATTCACAATCGATGCTTCAACGTTTGCCTTTTGTTTAGCATTACGTTTCAAGTTGTGGAGATACCTGATATACACACACACACATATATATATATAAAACTTATAATTAAGAATGCATGTGTAATTGTAATGAAATAAAAAAAAAGTAAGATTTTACCTTTCAAATGGGTACATCCACCTGTATTGCACCGGACCACAAATTCTCGCTTCATACGCTAAGTGAACGGGTAAGTGTTCCATCGAGTTAAAGAAGCTAGGTGGAAAAATTTGTTCCAACTTACACAAAATCACTGGAATGTCTTCATCTAAACGAATCATATCATCGATCGTGATCGTTGTAGCCGTTAAATCTCTAAAAAATAGACTTAATTCAGTGATAGCCCTCCACACATTGTTAGGAAGAAGTTCCTTGAACGCAATCGGTATCAAGCGTTGCATAAATACATGACAATCATGACTCTTCATCCTTGCAACCTTACCCGTTGTTGTGTCTACGCATCGACTCAAGTTCGACACGTAGCCGTCCGGAAAGTTCAACTCCTTTATCCACCTACACAATCTTTGTTTTTGTGGCTTATCCAGTGTGTAGCTAGCCTTTGGAAATTTACCTGTACGCTCATCCTTTTTCAACTCTGGACGGCGACAAAGAGTGTCCAAATCCTCCCGAGACTTTGGAGTGTCTTTCGTCTTGCCTTCGGTGTTCATGATTGTGTGGAACACATTGTCAAACACATTCTTTTCAATGTGCATCACATCCAAATTGTGCCGTATCAATAGTGAACTCCAGTATGGTAAGTCCCAAAAAATACTCCTTTTGTTCCAACCACCCTCAATTCCTCTGTTGTGTTCCGCTGCATTTTCCTCAGTACTTTTTTTCAACCCCGTCCACTGAATCTCATATAACAACCTACGTCCTGTACGGAGAGTAAATTATAAGTGACACTAAAAGCAATAGATAAATATACGTTAAATACTCATTAAATAAATGTATAAAATACCATCTCGAAGTGGAGGTCGATTGTTTGTGACTGCTCTGTTCTTTACGAAGTTCTTCTTATTTCTTCGAAACGGGTGACCTTGAGGTAAGAACCTACGGTGATTATCGAACCATGAAACTTTTCTACTCACCGGGAGACTGAAAGCTTCAGAATTCTCCATACAATACGGACATGCTTTCTTTCCGGCCGTACTCCACCCGGACAACATATCATATGCAGGAAAGTCGCTAATGGTCCATAAAAGAGCAGCACGCATCGTGAAGTTCTGCTTTCTAAAAACATCGTACGTTTGGACTCCATTCTCCCATAAGAAGATCAAGTCTTTTATAAGAGGTTGGAGATAAACATCCAGTTTGTCCTTTGGATTCGTTGGTCCAGGCACCAATACAGTCAGAAACATTGTTTGAGGTTTCATGCACATCCACGGAGGAAGATTATACGGAGTTAGTATCACCGGCCACAAAGAATACTGCTTCCCATGCATCCCAAACGGTGCAAAACCATCAGTACACAAACCTAATCTCACATTCCTCGGTTCACAAGCAAAATCTGGAAACACGTTGTCAAGATGTTTCCAGGCCTCTGAGTCTGCCGGATGTCGCATCTCCCTCGACTCAGCCGAAGAGGAATCTGTAGCATGCCACGTCATGTGTTGTGCAGTGGCACTTGATTGATATAATCTCATCAAATGAGGAATGATAGGAAGGTAGTACATCTTCTTATATGGCACTTTCTTCTTTGTCTTCTTCGATTGACCACCAGGTCCCTTTCGACGTGCCTCTTTGTACCGGGGATGGCCACACAATCTACACATGTTCAGACTGCTATCTTCGTCACCCCAATATAACATGCAACCCTTCACACAACAATCAATCTTCTCAACCGGCAAACCAACATTCTTCAACATTTGTTTGCTTTGATGAAACGTCGTAGGCACCTTATTATTTTGAGGACAAATTTCACTGCATAACTGTGTCACTTGCTCATATGCCCTGTTAGAAAGCTTGTTCTCGGTCTTAATGTTCATGAGTCGTGCATTAAATGACAACTGTGAGTGAGATTCACAACCCAGATATAAATCTTCTTCGACTAATTTGAGCATCTCATAAAACCGAAATGCCTCATTCGTCGGCTCCTCTTCCATGTTTGAAAAACCAGCTTCCCTGATCATTGTTTGATACATATTCGGTTCTTCGTCCCCAAACTGTTGTTCTTCGTCCCCAAACTGTTGTTCTTCGTCCACAAACTGTTGTTCTTCGTCCCCAAACCCTTGTTCTACCTCGTTACTAGTGCCAACATGATCGAAATTTGCTTCAAGTTGATAGATTCCAGCAGTGTAATAGTAAAACACTTCATCAAATCTATAAGGCCAACGTGTTTCGCCATGACTAGTCCAATTATAATAATTATCAACGAAACCATTCTTCACAATATGCACTAGGACCTCATCAATCTCTTTATATTGCTTATTCTGACATTTCTTAGCATTACACGGACACCTAATGCAATTTCCACTCATGTAATGTGGCTGGCTTTTTGCAAATTCAACAAATAACACGAGTTCATTATAAAATTCCACATTCACATTTCCTCTAATCATTCTAGGAGTACAATACATCCAACGACGGTCAGGCAAATCCATCTGCTAAACATTTAAGTGGAGCAACACATTACTAAACTAAACTTATAATAAATTCAAACAAAACTTATGATATATATAAAACATGTAATTACATTATATTGAATTTTTATATATAGAGTAAATTAAAAATGGTAGAAATGTACCGTAATTTGATGTTTCTGAATACCCGAGCATGAGCATAAAAAAATTAGGCAGTAGAAAGTTTTGGTGTAAATTTGCAATACGAAAGTGAAGTGGAAAAAAAGAAAGTTTTAGGGAAACATTTCCCGACGGAAATGCCGACGGACTTATATTTCCGTCGGCATTTCACCGCCCAAAATTTCCGCCAGTCCCGATAAATGCCGACGGATTATCCGTCGGCATTTATCAAATGGTGAATTCCGACGGAAACTTAATTCCGTCGGCATTTCACCGCCCAAATTTCCGTCAGTAAAGATAAATGCCGACGGATTATCCGTCGGCATTTATCAAATGGTGAATTCCGACGGAAACTTAATTCCGTCGGCATTTGGCGTGTTATTATTTTTTTTTTTTTAATTAATTCAATTTTTTGTATATATAGCAACACAAAGCTCACACACACCATATTCGTTTTTTTCTATTTTGCAAAGAAATATCATGTCTTCTTCATCTTCTATTCGATTTCAGCAAGGCCTTGTTTGTTATTGTGGTAAGGCATGTCGTACATATGCTTCTAAACAACCTAGAAGTAAAGGGAGGATATTTCATAATTGTCCTGACTCCCTAAGTGATGGTTGTGGTGGTGGATGTGGTTTCTTTGTATGGGCTGATACTCTAGAAAACTGTGGTGTTGACAAGAATCAAGGATCTAATCAAAGTGCCCAAGAAACTGAAGACATGAAGAAAATGACTCAAGAGATGAAGAAATTGGTTACAGAAATCAAGAATTTGGCTGAAGAAATCAAGGATTTAATCAAAGTGAACAAAATCATTTTGATTGTGCTAGTTCTCATGGTTGCATCTACCACCTTCAAGTGGTTTGGTTAAATATATGTATAATGCACTCTATATGAGGCTATTTTAATTTGTACTAAAATGCACTCTTCAAGTGGTTTAAATCTATATCTAGAATGCACTCTAAATGAGATTATTTTGTACTCAATGAAACAAATGAATGCACCCTATTTTCATCTATACACCAATAAACTACACAAATAAACTGCAATATATAGTTCAACATATTTTTCAACATAAACATAAATATATACATAAAGATAAATAAGTTCAACAGAAAATTAAATAAGTTCAACAAAAAAATAAATTAGTTCAACACAAAATTAAATTGTTCAAATTGTTCAACCAGGATAGTTGCCAGGATAGTTGCCAGTGCCCGGAAAGTTAAAAAATTGTTCCACCACATCCTCATTCAAGTTGACGTCGCCACCGTCGGCCTGACCTGCATCTTGACCTGCAGCTTGATCTGGAGCTGGACCTGGAGCTGGAGTTGGAGCTGGCGGTGGTTGCCCCATCGTCTGTTGATAGACGGCCTCGATCTGCTCATCAGACATCCCCAACGTCCGACCCGCATTGGCACTCCAGGTACGGAAGTAGTTATGGAACTGTGCCATGAAGTTCGGATCCGGGACGGCAGTGGAGGATACGGACGGCTGCGATGCACTCCGGGCCGACCGACCACTTGGTGTCCTCACGGCGCTGCTCATCCCACCAAGGCCAAGGACCCTTCCCTTGGAGGTCGGGGCAACGTCAAGGTAACACTGGTCCACGTCAACAACCGGAGGGGTACCGCTGCTTCCGGATTCAGCAGTAGTCGTGGCGGTGGCTTGCGTCTCGGCCTCTTCAATCCTCTGTCGGACGCTCAACTACATAATTAAAAAATTAAAATTAATTTAATTATCTATATATATATATATAATGTAATTAATACATAAATTTAATTAAACTTACGTGGAGGTCAGTAGTGCGCCCGTATGTGGACGTCTGTGTATCGGTATTAAACGGATGAAGAAGACTCATCCGATCCAAGTGGGTGTGTGGACGTCCAGTCTCCCGCTCCTATTACGTATCAAATAAACATATACAAATTAATTTAGATAACTAATATAAAATAATTAACTATAATTATTTAATTTTTAAAAATTAATGAAAACTTACGATAGCAAGTGATTGCTCGAGGACGGACCGAGCTCCCCCCCGATGCACTGCCATCCCGCCTCCAACGTCGGTTCTGCGGTTGGCCCGAGCTTTGTCACACTTCTTTTGGTAAGCCTCTTCCATCCACTTCTCAACCAACGACTCCCACAGGTCAACATCATCCTCGTCTTTCCCCAGAACAAGATTTTCGCCTTTCGTACGCCAGGCCTTTCTCCAGTCGTACATCATGTTCGTGTACCGAGTAGAACAAAGACCGTACCACTTCTCGTAAATAGCGGCGTCCGAGTAGATTGCCGTATCCCAACGGGCCTTTTTCTATACAAATAAATATTCAACATATTTATCAAATAATATGAATAATTAGTTATTTAATAAACTTTAAATATTGTAATTATATACCTGGAACTCGTCGAAATATTCATCCTTTTTAGATTGTGGCACCTTCGACCAAGTGGTAGCACCCTTAGCAATCTTGCAATCCTTAAAGGATTTTGTGCACATCCTGGACACCTCATTACCGGGCACCAACCTGTAAAATTATTAACAAATTTATAAACTAACACATTATAAATAAATAAATAAAGTTAATCATTATTGAATCTCATCAAACATTAGAATTATTGACTTACGCTCCTGAAACGATGTCAATGGGTTTCCTTTTGTCTCGAACAGGATGCTGACGAGAAGAGGATGACGAACCAACCGACATCGTAGTCGTCGGCGGCGGCGGCGGCGACACTGCCACAGGAGGAGGAGGAGGAGCCGTCACAGGAACTTCTTCATTCCGAGACCTCCTTGAACGTGACCAAAATGACAACCTACGACGTGAACCCGAACCCTCATTCGGTACTTGTTCACTCATCTGTTTCAATCAATAAAAAATACATAATTTTACTAATTATTAATTTAATGAACATATTGCTAATTTAAAAATTTTACTAATATAGCATATTCCTAATTTAATCAACATATTCCTAATTTAAATCAAAACAATATATATATAACCTAATTACAACGTGATACCACCGTCGAACCATCTAATTAACTAATAATTTAAACAATTGATTGAAACATGCATCACCTACATTAAAAATATTTCTAAATTAACATATTCCTAAATTAACAAATCTAAACATAATTAAAATAATATTTTTCTAATTGGAGTTTTCTAATTATCAATTTAATGAACATATTCCTAATTTAATTTTTTTACTAATACAGCATATTCCTAATTTAATTAATCAACATATTCCTAATTTAATTATTATTTTTCTACCTAACTTAATCAATAATAAAAAACTTGAACATATATATTCCTAAATTAACAAACCTAAAACTAATTAAAATAATAATTTTCTGGGTCAATAATTATCAATTTAATGAACATATTCCTAATTTAAAATTTGTACTAATATAGGCGTATTCCTAATTTAATCAACATATTCCTAATTACAACGTGATCCAACGGTCCAACCACTATATCTAAACTAATTTAAACAATTGATTCAAACATGCACTACCTACATTAAAAATATTCTATATCAAAATTACACAATTAAATTAAACTAGTAATTAACTATATAACAATTAATTAATTAATTAACCTTAAAAAACTACTCGATCTATCAAAATTATTCTTAATCAACAAATTAAATTAACTAACGTACATACTAACATGATCATAATATTTTAACAACTAACTAAATCAATATAACATGCAAATCAACATTAAATTATTCATATTTACATATATCCATGCATAAACATATATAAGTATTAAAACTAAGTAATAGAACTAATTAAGAAAACGTACCGTATCAATGTAATCGAAGAAATTTGCTTCAATGGCCAAGTTCTCGTCTTCGTCTTCTAAACCGAATCCTCACGCACGCCCCTTTTTTTTTCTCTAAAACAGTATATGATTGATTTGAGGTTTGAGGCCCTTATATATTAAAAAAAAAAAAAAAATACCGACGGATATTCCGTCAGCATTTTCCCTCGGTAACCGCCGACTTTAAAGCCAACGGTTACCTTATTGGAAAACGAGGCGGTGCGAAATCAACATGCCATTTGCTAACGGATTATCCGTCAGCATTTCCGTCAGTATACAAATTTAAAAAAATCCGTCAGCATTTTCCCTCGGTAAATGCTGACGGAACGGAAATCCGTCAGCATTTCCCTCGGCAAATGCTGACGGAACGGAAATCCGTCAGCATTGATGTTGACTTTTCAATCCGTCAGCATTCCGTCAGCATATCCGTCGGAAATGCTGACGGACTAAAATCCGTCAGTATTTGTCCGTCCCAAAAGCGCGCGTTTTTTGTAGTGTGAGTGATGTTTTGAAGGGTAGTTTTGTAAACTTTTATGAATAAAGTAAAGTAAAAGGTAGGTTGAGTGTGAAAAAGTAATGACATATGGGTAAATATGTGTATATTTTGAAGGTGAGGGTTATGACAATATTTCCTTTTATGGAGTGTGCAAATTGGTATGAGACATCCATATATGGAAAGTGTGCAAATTTCTATGGGACAGAGGGAGTAAGTTGTTTTGACTTTTCGTTTTCTTTGTAAAATATAAGTCGTTTTGCACTTTTCAATGCAAATATATTGCATTTATTCCAAATTTACCCTTAATATCAATAAATATTAGAAAATTATAAACATTGATTAGGAGAAATCAATTTTTTTCTTAATATGTGTGCATGAACTTAGGATGACATATATTTTGAATAGGAGGGAGTAGTTAAAAGATAAGAATTGAAGCAAGCATGACATTACCACTGGGCCATGACCCAATTTCTGTAAAGTTGCCTTCTTTTGTAGTACATATCCAATTTCTACCCTTAAATGCACCATATGCACTCGAGTGCACAGAAGACCCACTCAAATGTATTTGAATTTGTATATTCTTTAGAGTACGAATTTTGCAAGATTATAAGATAGATTTTTTAAAAACAAAAAGGAAATTAATAGTAATTGTAAAATTATTATTACTCCCTATTTTAAAAATAGTGTTCAAATGAATGAATGTATATTGATTGAAATGAGTAGAGAAAATATTGAGTATTTCTTTTTTAAGTTAAAACTTTCTTATTGAACTGCAAATACAAATATTAGGAATGTCATCCACATGTGATATAGACCTAGAAAAGATCTAACATATCTGGCAAGTTGATACACTATCGAATTGTCATCACTATTCTATTATCCAACTTTTATTTTATTTTTTTAGAAAGGTTTTTCGCTTAAAATATCTTTGCAAGTTGATACGCTATCGAAATGACATCCCTATTCACCCATCAATATTCACGTGATGTATATTAAAAACAAAGCAATGCAAGCTTGAAATACCAAAGTAAAATATTAATCAATTTATTTCTTAACCAATTCGAACGCAATGAAGATTGGGGTGGAAGTGTAGGTTCAATGAAGATGGAAATAGGTAGTTTCGGGTGTGTAGTAAATCCATACTCTTCCTCCATACATATATCATCGGACTTCATCCTCTCTACCAATTTGAAGTTAAATCCATGCAACAAATTGGCAAACGTTGTTGGAACCATCTTAAGTGCAAGGTTATACCCGGGACATCTTCTCCTTCCCGAACCAAATGGCAAAAGTGAAAAGTTATTACCCAAGGCATCAATTTCTTTTCCCATAAACCTCTCTGGCAAGAATTCTTCGGGTGCATCCCATGAGTTATGGTCTCTCCCTATGCTCCATGTGTTGATGAGGACCGTTGTCCCCTTAGCTACGTCGTATCTAGCAACCTTGCAGTCGTTAATGGCGCAATGAGGGGGTAAAATTGTTACAAGTGGATGTAACCTGAATGTTTCCATGATGATCGATTCTATGTAAGGCAATTGAGACAAGTCTGTCTCTTGCACCCACCTGTTTCTTCTTGATTACCTTGTCAAGCTCTTCTTTCGCCTTTTTATAATGTGAGGATGCCTGAGAACTTTGTTGATAGCCCACTCGATTGTTGTAGATTAGGTATATATGTCCCCGACTATTAGGTTCTACATATAGAAAAAAACATTTTATTAGGAAATTAAAATTACTGTAATAAATTGATTACATACGTCTCTACAAGTTCATTTTTTTTTATGAGATGAAATTGTATTAGAGCTTCACACTAATGTCCTAAGTTTAAATTCCGTTACTAAATTGTTCATTCGATGGGCTCACTCCCAAAGGCGCGAATCTAGCTCGCGAGTGAGGAGTGTTAACAAAATATATATATATAAATTTCATATTTTTTTAAAGTTCTAACTTTTAAATGAAACTGAAACAGAGAGAATTATGTTCTCTTCCATTACTTGCTCAAAAGACAGAAAGATAGAAACAAGGATTTCTGTATTTTATGCAATAGCTTCACACACACTTAAATCTAGAAGGGCATTTAGATTGTGGATACTAGAAGCGGTCCGTGAAACAATTCATGTGATCGTGTTCTGACTACGAGGATCACAGTACGTATGTGGAATTCAATCGGGTTCTAGAATCTTCAGCTGTATTGAGAATTACATGTTGGTAATTCTAATTTTGATTTCTCAATTAATTAATTCCAACATTGGTATCAGAGCCAATGTGTTGGATTCTCATACGTATGTCTTAATTATTCGTATGTAAGCATGTCCATAATTGATTTGTAATTATGCACCGCAATTATGGAGAATCTGTATTTTTTAAAAAATTTCAATTTTTCAAACGGTGGAATTAGAGGCTGAATTTTTTACTATACATGCGTAGTATAGTGTAGATGATATCTGGAAAGTTTCAGATTTTTCGGCCTTACCGTTTGGAAGAAAAAAATATGTCTTTGGAAATTTACAGAAACTTTGACTGGATATTACGAACAGTATATAATGAATCGTGATTAGTTCTTCGTACTGTATTAAATTACGTTGAATGAAAAATCTATTGATATAAAGTTTGTTAATTTTGGTCGAGAAACGAGTGAGATATGAATTTTTGAAAAAATCACGTTTTTTGGGCTATTTTGAAAATGTTCAGAAATTTTGTGGGTTGCTTTATGAGAATTAGATGTTCTCCAGGGGCCATTCTGAAAATTTTAAAATGCCGAGTCAAAACCTGGTCAACCCAGCGAGTTTACTCACTCAGAAACCGAGTTGACTCGAAAAAAAAAAAACTAAGCGGCCTGTGCAGTACACGCGCGGCGCGTGGAGCTGTTTTCGAGCGAAAGAAGTTGTGCGCTCTTTAAAACTTGTTTCGACTCATTTAGACTCGTTATAACTCCATTTTTAGTTCTGAAAATTTCTGTGAACTCCGTTTTTCCTGTAGATTCTTAATTTGCATAGTATTGAGGCATTTGAACAAGAAAAAATTTAAGTACTTATTTATCTATAGGAATGAGAAACTTGGTTGAACTTATTTCACTTGTGAATTAGCTAATTACGCTTAGAATTAATTTATTTACGTAATTGTGAGCTTGAAATTCACGTGTTAGAGTTTGTGAGCATTAAATAAGTTTTAATGGTTGCTCGTTTTATGGGTATGACTCGAAAATAATTAGAACATTTAATGTTCAATAAATTCGAGATAATGGAGTTAATTAAGCTCATAATTTTAAGAATTACATGATTAAGAGCTAATTTTTTTTTTGGAACTTTACGTTGCTTAATGGAGATGTATAGTTTATCACTCTTTTATTATCACATACGGATATTCCGATTGCATAACTCGTGATTTAATAGGAGTTAAAACTCAAGCTAAGAAAATTTCAAGAGAACTTATTGTAGTTTTCTGAGATGAATTATGTGTAGATTGGAAAGTGATAATTTTTATGAAAATTATTGATATGATTGGGCAAAATGATACTAGTAAACTAGTCGTTGGAATGACTTGTTTACATGCTAAAAAATAATTTCGTGGATTCGATGTTCTTAGCTTGAGAAGTTGGAGCAACATTCGGATGGAGAACCCTGATCTGTAATTTTTCCCATTATTTTTCATAATGTCGGTATTAAAGTAGTACTATAAGAGTGCATAAAATACATTGAATTCGAAGATTATCCAAAATCTTCAAGGAGATTGCTTGATAGTGTAGCTGAAACAAGATCTTTCTAGAATAACAATTGTAGTTGGTTTATTAAACTTACAGTAGTTTTTTGATTGCCTGAACTACTTTGGGTTGTTTTAACTTATAACATGATTGTGCTTTAAGCATGCAAATTCATGTTGTTGAGTGGAAGTTTAGCTAATTTTTGAATTAAATGCTATAATTAATTTTGTTCATGTTTTTGGAGCAGAATCTGTTAAATGAGGATACTTAGTGAGATTGATGATTAATAGCTCTAAGTTATTTTTCGATATCAAATTTTGTATCGAATTTTTTCAGATGTCAGTTAGCTTAACAATGAACATAATGATGCATAAATTAACATTAACTTGTTGAATCACTTCGATTAAAAACCAGACAAAAGCAATGATCGTTGAGTTAATTAAATTAAAAATTCAAAGGCGATAATAATGACACATGGTGTCATAATTAATTTTTAATGTTCTTGGAAGAACATGATTCATTGGATACTATCAACTATATTCGCATAGCTTGTGAAATACCAGTAAACTCAGTCATTGACGACATGGTCTATAATTGTGAACAACACCGTACTGCCTATAATATTTGGGAATATCTGAAGGAGAAGTATGTTGATACTTCATTTTCTGAGGGACATCAAATTGGGGATCGAATCCGATCACTTCGTAAAAAATGGGAACAGTTGAGGATCATTACAATTTTGTATGAAAGTATTGAGAATTGAAGTTGTATGTTGAGTGACTTGAAGTTGATTAAGTCTTCATCAAATGTTCTCATTTCTGAATCCAGTTCTAAACATGAGAGATACTGGAAAGAAATGACATAACTAGTAGCCTAAAATTGAGCACATTACTGAAAATCTAGATATCAATCTCAATGCTAAGAAGAATAAGAAATATGTTAGACTGAAAATAGATAAGAGTGATATGACATGCTACAAATGTAACAAGCGTGGTCATTATACTCGTGAATATCCTGGGTCCATGATGGACAAGTAGTTCATTCTAATTTTTGGTTGTGACATAAATGTCTTTAGTACTGTATTTCCGTCTAAATCTTATGATTGAGGATTGATGCGCTTCATATCTCCCTGTCCACCTATGCCTAAAAATGTTTTCGAAATATATTGCACTACAATAAATCATATGAATGAAAAACATAAATCTGCATCCCAATTAACACATGTATGAAACTGCAAAAGCACAGTTCACATCAGAAAACATCCAACTAGAAGAGAAAAAAAAATTGAGCTTATAGATTGCAGACTACATAGGATTTCTTTTCCATTATGCTACTCACAAGAGCATCGAAATCTCTTCATACCTTAGAAATCTTCTAATTCTACTTCCATCTAATTGTAGTGAACTCTTCACTACTATTGAAATCCATATAATTTTTATAAGATTTTCTGAAATAATTGAAGTAGATAGAGGAGAGATATAGAGAAAGAGAGAATTTAGAGAGAGTGAAAGAGCCGAGAAGATGAGATAATTGAGAAATATTTCTGCTTGTGTTCTTCATTCCAACTACAATATTTAAACCTAGAAGAAATTAGGTAATTAAAAATGCAAATGGGCTAAGAACATAAAGCCCAGTAAAAACTAATTAATTAAATGGGCTATGAGATAATGGGTCAAACCCAAATGTGTTAATTTTCTGAATTATGCCCATGACAATACCCCTTTTTGAGATCCTTGTCCCCAAGGATCTAGGATATAAATTATTTGGGCATGCAACAATGTTGCCTTGAGACAAGGAAGTACTTGTGCCAAGTTGAGTCACAGTGAGAACCACACAAGCATTTGTCAACATCAGAGCCTCTCTAATCTGCTTTTCCTCTTCTAAAAGGTTCAAATTCATGGCCAAATGATAAGGACTTGCACCTGTAAATGCATCACCAACACCATTTGTTTCAACAGGCTTCACTTTAACACTAGAAATCCTTCCCTTGAATTTATTTGTGTAATTTTTGCAACCCTCTTTTCCAACACTTACAAGCACATGACTAGGGGTGGGAATGGGCCAGGCCTTGGTAGGCTTTAAGAAAAAAAGTCTGGCCTGTTATATATTTCTTAGGCCCGAGCCTGGCCCATGGCCTGTCTTAGGCTTTTTTTAAAGGCTCAAGCCTGACCTTTTTAATAAATAG
The DNA here is from genome assembly GCA_963675135.1 of Galeopsis tetrahit. Classification (NCBI taxonomy): domain Eukaryota; kingdom Viridiplantae; phylum Streptophyta; class Magnoliopsida; order Lamiales; family Lamiaceae; genus Galeopsis; species Galeopsis tetrahit. The sequence continues at coordinate 61,738,774 of OY776132.1, forward strand.
GCCTGGCCCGAAAGCCTTCTAAAGGCCTCTTAATCTTAACGTATTTTTTTTAAAAAAAATCTACAACAGTATTATCATCAAATTATAAAAATTAACTCTTTAAATCTCAAAATGAAGAAATGGAAGTAATAGAATGTTCCAAAAAAAAAAAATTCAAATATTTTTTCAACTATTACAAAGAAAAATATAACTAGTGTTACTAAATTTTCTTACTTATTTATTTGAAAATCACATATTATATAAGTATATACTTATAATATATATACTTATAATATATATATATATATATATATATATATATGTGTGTGTGTGAAGTTATATAGGCCGGCCTGTTGGGCTTAAAAGGCTTACGAAAAAGCTTGAGTCCGACCTATTTAGCTAAATAGGCTTCTAAAAAAGCTTGAGCCCGGCTTGTTTATTAAACGAGTCGAGCTTTAATAGGCCGAGCCGTAGGCCCCTGTCGGGTAGCCTGGCCCATTCCCTCCCCTACACATGACACAATTAATTTAGAATGAAAAAGCTTTTTTAACACCACAACATCATCTTTGGGATTCAATCCTTTAGTCAAGAAAGGAATCTCCTCTTCACTTATCTTGATAACATCTGTCATTATGCATTTCCAAACAGCATCTTCCAAAGGCCAAATGGGCAATCTTATATTTGGGTTATAAGAGAGTAAGCTATCAAATTTCTTGGCAATGAACATGGCAACAAGTTGGATTGATTTACATGGTTCTTCAATCAAACAACTTGTACCAAAGGAAAAGATGACTGCCTTTTTAACAATATTCATATCAAGTTCTGACTTTTGTAGACACATACCAGTAACCGGGTAACGGAAGAACATGAATTCATGCTCACCATATGTTATTAGTGTGATAAATGTCAGTGCAATTCTTGCATTAATGTCAAATCGCACACCCGAATTATCGGCTTTGTTTTCTTCCAGCATGTTAGAAAGCATATGTCCAAAACCGTCTTTGCCTAGATTTTCAATAAAAGCTGAAGAACCTCTGAGTTTAGCTACACAAACAACGACCATTACAAGAGCACCACTTGCTGTTTTGTTGAAGGAAGGAGCTTCAACAATTGAAACTTCACTAACTATTGGCACAAAAACTATCAGCATTTCACCCAAGCAAATTCCGAGAAGGTTTTTCTCAACTGAACATCCTCTTTCTTTCATGGAAAGCCTACTTATGAGTCCATACAAACAAATGCAATACTCAAAGTTTTTTACAATCAAATACCCCGAAATGCAAGATAACAGAAACCAATCAATAAAAAACTTGACCATTACCTTCATATACTTCACCTTCTTAACACTAATAATTTTCTTATATAATTTTTCATCACAACATCCAAAAGCTAACCCATTAGAAGAAGTTTCCATCACTAATGCATCTATACCATTGTGCACCATTTTTGTAATCACTCCTTGAACCAAAACTGCATTCGGGTCTACTTTTTTCTTTGATTCCAAATCGTCACCCACATCATTCAAATGAACATAATATGCCACACTACTCAACATACCCATTCTCAACCACGTTGCCTCATATATATACTCACATTTAAAAAGCACATTAAATCTCACATTTATGCAGGGGAAATCATATGGAATCAACGATGAAATCATAAGAGGTGGCCAATACTCATCATACTTCATATCCAATAATGGTGTTCCGTATGAAATCGAGAGACAAATCCTACCACAATTGTTGTTGGTAATTGAATTAAAAATTAGGGGCTGCACAAATATCTCTTCTCCGTGGTCCTGTGCGATCAAACATGAGTCTCTTGCCCAAGGATATGGTGGCAGATAGGTTGCAGGTGTATTCTCCGGAGGAAATCCAGTAGGTTTCCGTCGTCGGTGAAGGTGTACAGGGGTATTGGTGGATTCGAAAAAATCAGAGAAATCCAGAATCAACCGATCGACAACAGATTGTGCGATTTGTTGACGACGTGTGGGAGTAGTTGCGACATCGACCAAATTGGAGGAATTTGGAAGCAACAAATCGTCAATGGCCTGTGAGAATTTTTTAGGTTTGTAATTGCATTTCTCAAAACCATTAGAATAGAATTCTTCTGCGGTCGATTCTTGTGAGGATTTTTTAGATTTGTAATTCAATTCCTCAAAACCATTAGAATATGGTTCTTCTGCTACTAATTCTTCTTCCAATACTTCCTCCAATATGCATTTTCCTTTGTTCATCTTTGACAAATGCAATTGCATTGAAGTTAGGATTTCTGTAATATGGTCGAGTTTGCTATCTACCTTCTCCAATTTGTTTTGCAAATTATAACCAAATTTGAGAATCTCCCTTGATAAATCGCTCACCTCCGTCTTGCCCAAGGATGGATGGCCCTGGATACCATTTGTAGTGAACTCTTCACTACTATTGAAATCCATATAATTTGTATAAGATTTTCTGAAATAATTGAAGTAGATAGAGGAGAGATATAGAGAAAGAGAGAATTTAGAGAGAGTGAAAGAGCCGAGAAGATGAGATAATTGAGAAATATTTATGCTTGTGTTCTTCATTCCAACTACAATATTTAAACCTAGAAGAAATTAGGTAATTAAAAATGCAAATGGGCTAAAAACATAAAGCCCAGTAAAAACTAATTAATTAAATGGGCTATGAGATAATGGGTCAAACCCAAATGTGTTAAATTTTCTGAATTATGCCCATGACACTAATTTTCTTTGATCCGTTTAATATAAGACAGTCTCCCAAAAAACTAGCAGAGGTTCTAAATTCTAATTCCATTATAAAGGTGATTAATAATTACAGAGGAACTTTGAAATACCTTGTTTAATACCATTACAAAAACACTGTTGATCCAGAATCTAACATCAAATGCATGCGTTTATACTTGCAGAGAAAAATCGCAAAATTTCCTAACTACAGGGGTGAATAATTTTAAAAATTCACTGCTCAGAAACAAAGGTTCTTCCCTCAATCTCATTTCCTCTCTCTCTCTCTTTTTCAAATGGAATAGCCTACGTTATATATATAACACATTTAACGGACGTTAACACTAACATTATCAAAATGGACATAATCATATACGGAATATTCATGCAGTTGTATATGACATACTCAACAAACGGTTGCACCTCGTCACAATTTAGTAGCACATACGTATGAGCTAATTTTTTCTCCTCGTCTACAATCCGTCTCTTTTTCTGTTGTCCAAATCGTTGACCAGGTGCCTTAAATATGAAAAAAGTACCCTCCACATATTTTTTCTCTCTATCGCGACCACCATAATTACGAGGTGCATTGTGTATCCTCGTCATAACATGATCCTCGAAATAATGAGAACAAAACATTGATGCCTCTCTAGTCAAATGTGCATTTGCAATCGAAACTTCAACACATGCGTTGTTACCCACATTGAGTTTTAAGGTGCGAAGATACCTAATTGAGTTTTAAGGGACGTGAATTAATACATATAGCATAAATTAATATACATAACTGGTGTGCTGTGGCCGGCACCCAAAAATAATTACCTTAAATACCCACTATGCAGTAGAGTAAGCAAGGGTTGATCCCACGAAGAACGGTGTAATTTAATTGAATAAATTTGTGTTATGAAAGCAGTAAAAAAGGGGGGAGTTTGGTTGGTTGTTTCTAACTACTAGAAAGAATGAAAAATAACAGGAAGCAATAAAGATAAATAGGAATCAAATATTAAAAACGATCTAGCCCTCAGATTGCTTCACCTTAATTAATTTTACCAATTTAATTAGTGAACCCGGTAATCTCAATCTAATCTCAAATCTTATCCTTAAGTCAGTGGTACGACCAAACTAACTCGAATTGTTTCTTATGTTTAATTAATTAGAAAGTACGACCCCAAATTAATCTATTCCTATGAATAACCTCAAAACATGTAGTTAAGGTTCAACTCGAGAAACGCATTCAATACCTAAAACAATAGAATAAACTAGACCATGAACACGAGACGCTCGTTTCATGCAACCTACACGTTATTATCCCCTAAGGTGTTCTGCCTTAGTTGCTACGATATCCACAATAATATGACAATTACAGATTATACATCATGAATTAACTAGAATTAATAACAAATAAACTCGGATGGCCAGTCCTAATAAATCTATTAATCAAAAAATGCTTCGCATAAAATAAAATAATAACGAAATCAAAATATGAATTGAGATAAATCGTGAATCACATAATCAAAAAGGCATAATTAAATCCAGGTTTCACATCCTCGGGCTAACAATCTACCTACTAAACATAATTAAAAGAACAATAGATAAACACAAAATCAGAACCATGATTTTCCACTGTCTGCTGCCTCTGCCTCTCGTCAATTCCCGAACCGTGGCCGCCTCCTCCTTTCTAATCACAATGACGGCTGATATATAATATAAAAATTCCCCTTATGGGCTCAATGATAGGCCCAATAAATAGAACACTGCCGTATGCGTGTTCTCTAACTCAGCTGCCCACGCTTCATATTAGGGCCCTACCATCCTTATTTCCTGGCCCAACAGCCAACCAATGGGCCCAAATTGAATGTTGAAGTAATGGGCCCAATTGATGCCAAGTTCTGCAAGTGGCTGGGTTTCTAGTGTTGGCCCAATTTATGTCAAACAAGCACGTCTATATATTTTTAAAATGCTCCAATTTTACCTGAATTAAATAGGAAATTAAAATATCAACGTAATTGAATCATAACTGATAAGTCGGGAAAACACAATAAAATATCAAATTAATTCTCATAGAATATTCAACTAAAGCACAAAAATATGCAATAATCTCGACTCATCAATAACGTAAGGAGTTAAAGTTACAAATTACCTTTCGTATGGATACATCTATCTGTATTGTACTGGACTAGCGACTTTTGCTTCATATGCAAGGTGCACAGGTAGATGTTCCATTGAGTTGAAGAAACTGGGTGGAAATATACGTTCTAACTTGCACAAGATTACTAGAATTTCTATTTCCAACCGGGTCATGTTGTCAACTGAAATGGTCGTAGAAGTTAGGTCGTTGAAAAATAGACTAAGCTCAGTGATTGCTTCCCACACGTGAGGCGGTAGAATATTACGAAAAGCAATTGGGAGTAGTCGCTGCATAAACACATGACAATCATGACTCTTCATTCCGTACAACTTTAATTTCGTCCAATCTATGCATCGCGACATGTTAGACGCATAGTTATCAAGAAACATCAACTCACTAATCTACTTACAAATGACATCTTTCTACTTCTTATCAAGTGAATAGCAAACCTTTGGATATTTTCCTGTACGAACACATTTTGGAGATCGGGACGACAACAATACTCATTCAATTCATCCCTTGATTTAGTGGTGTCCTTTGTTTTTCCCTCCACATTCATCACCGTGTTGAACACATTATCAAACACATTTTTCTCAATGTGCATCACGTCCAAATTGTGTCGAACCAACAGGGTACTCCAGTACGGCAAATCCCAAAAAATGCTTTTATTCTTCCACCCTCCGTCAAGATTTTTGTTGTGGGCCTCGACACCTTCCTCTGTAACTTTTCTAAGTCCCAAATGATCAATTTCGTGTAGGAGACTCGCACCAGTTCGGAAAGGCGGTGGATCATCTGTGACTTCTACTCCATCCATGAATGCAATCTTGTTCTTTCGCCATGTATGATTCGGTGGTAAGAACTTTCGGTGGTTATCGAACCACGATTGCTTTCGACTGAGCCTCAAAGAGAAGGCATCAGTGTACTCCCCACAATATGGACAAGCAAGCCTTCCAACTGTACTCCAACCCGACAACATTGAGTATGCTGGGAAGTCACTAATGGTCCAAATCAGTGCAACTCGCATCAAAAAGTTTTGCTTTCTAGCAACATCGTACGTTTGCACCCCATTTTTCCATAGAAATCTCAAATCTGCTATCAGTGGTTGTAAAAACACATCAAGTTTGTCTTTTAGACTTTTAGGCCCGGGCACAAGAATCGAAAGGAACATGAACTGATCCTTCATGCACAACCACGGGGTAGATTGTACGGAGTAAGTATCATTGGCCAGGACGAATATTGTTTCCCCGTCATGCCAAATGGCTGAAAACCGTCTGTGCTCAAGGCCAACCTGACATTCCTAATTTCATATGCGAAATCAGGATACAAACAATTCAAATGTTTCCAAGCCAACGAGTCTACAGGATGACGCATAACACCAGAATCGTCAAAAGTGCAAGAGACATGCCATGTCATATCTTCTGTAAAACTTCTGTAAAACATTGAAGACATAAATAAATCCTTCAGCAACAAACGAACAAACAAATCATTCACCATTTTATAAAGTTTTTTCTCATGAAATTATAATGGAGTTTAACAAACGAAACAAACCTTATAATGGGGTTTAACAAACGGCGAGTGGCGCGAGGAATAGGACGGCGGGTGGCGAAGGTTGCAGGAGGCGGTGGGCAGTGGGGCGAAGGCTGTAGGAGGCGGTGGGATCGCGCCTGGATCGCCTGCTCCGTCGGCGACTGGAGCATGGGCGGCGCCGATTCTCTCGAAGGAATATAATTCACAGTCCCACAATGCTGGTTCTTTCGAGGTGAGGGGAGTTTATATTTAAATTGGGCCCATTAGGGTTTTACTTTATATAATTTGGGTCCAGTAGGATTTCATCATATTTTTATTCTCTTGTAATTAAATTGAAAATGTTCCCTTTCATCCTACTTTTTCATTAATTTATTCTGCTTGAATAATTAAAAAAAAAAAAGCAATGTACAGTCATAAAAACTTTTATATAATTAAAGGCAATTTATTTAACAATTGCCATAAATCATTTGAAATAATTGCCTTTTTTTTTCATGAATCATTAAATAAATTTATTTAACAATTGCCACAAAACATGAAATAATTCTTATCATTAATTTTTTTCCGCTTGTCAATTCACGGTTCCCAATTATCTGCATTATTCCCGAGGGCCAATCCCTAAGCAAATCTTAAAATTGGAAACCCAAATCTTAGAATTGAAAACCGTAAAAAAAAACATGAATTCCCCAATATTCCCGAGGGCCCGTCTCTCGGCAAATTTTTGATTTGATTTCCCTCGGGAAATTGCTCGGCATTGCCGAGGGATTTAATTTCCCTCGCCAATTAGCGAGGGATTTTATTTCCCTCGGTATTTTCCCTCGCCCAATATACCCCTCGCCCCGCCCCTCGACATTTTTCGAGGGATTTCTTTCCCTCGGGAAATTCCCTTGGTAGTTGGTACCCGGGCCAAATTTTGTAGTGGTTGTTCAATATTTCATAGTATTATTTGGTGTAATTATATACTAATTATTTTGTTAATGAAGGAGTACTGTTGAATGAAAAGTATTAAGGTTGTGATTGGTTTAAAATTCATTCCCTCTACGCCCTGATATATATGTTGGAGAGGATGAGTCACATTGTCTTAAAAAATGATTTTTTTTAAATTGGTCAAATATGTATACATGTTCATTCAACTTATTTATTACTCCTACTTTCTTTTTTACATTAAAGTATTTTCTAAAAAAATATCTTTTATGGATTCAAAAAAAATAAAAAATATCTTTATGTTTTTTATTTGAAAGTTGTTGGATGATTTCGTTGTTTATTTTTGTCCATCAGCATAAACCATTCAGAATTTTAAAATGGATTACTTTTTGCAAGCATTAGGTATTGACCTTTCCATGAATCACTATTTCTTTTACTAATTGCATATTTTTGAAAAAACAAAGTCATACTAGTACATATCAATACGTCTAATTGACATCGTCATAGATCAAGTTGAAATACTTGCTGTAAAATACTTTTTTTTTTTGAACGGGGATCAAATTTTTTATTAAGGGTACTCGAAAGATAATAATCTAGAATTAAATACTGTAAACATATTGTGCAGATGATGATACTGTGCAGTTGAGTAGTATTACGCCCGGTGTAACGATAAGTCCCACGATACGACGATACGCTTCTTGCGTCAGGTGCATTCCGTCCCAATATATGTATTCGTTAGGGTTTGCACAAACGGGCACTCCGTCGCTTCCACAAAACCTCGCGCTATCATAATTATATCGTCCCCCGATTCCACAACAAGCTCTCAGTCCTATACTCTCACCACCCGAAGCAATCATCTGAGTAAAAACAGCTGTACTGGCTTGATAAATATCGACATAAAAAATGGTGACATCGGGGAACTCGGTTCTAAGATTGTTGACAGCTTCTTGGACATCATTGTTGTAGGAAGTGATAAGAGCGTTAACACTCTTCAAACAACCTAGGGAATCGTAGTCTGTGGTATTAGTACTAGGAAAGGCTGTTAGGATGTATGGGTAGCATCCAATTATACCACCTCCCGAAATCCCTACGCGTGTCGCGCCCATCTTGATAATTGTCTGTACGCGGTGATAAAGAAAATATTAGTATGTCACTACAAGAAAATTGACTTTTAATGAGAGACGAACGATTAATTAATTAATTACGTACCCTGGCAGCCTCGATTTTAACTTGTATTATAGAGGGAAAATACTCGGTAACTTGTTGAATGGACTTGCCCTGGACTAATGCATCGGCGAGGTCATGGGCTTCGCCGTGTATGAATAATATGAGAGAGTCTGCAAGCCTATTCCCAATCTCTAATTAAATAAATAGAGTTAGTGAAATTGAAAGAATAACACGTCTCATCTAAAAGTTTGAACTTATACGTAATTAAAATTGGGTAAGCGTAAATGTAAATAAATTGTTCACCTGTAGAATTTGAGGAAACTGATGCCAAGTATTTTTTGAACCAAATCATTTGAGAGGCAAGAGAAGTGGCATAAGAAGTGAGATTAATGCCCCTTTCTATAAAAAACTGACGATCAAGAATTGGGCTACTTGCTACCGAAAATACGACGCCGTCTCCGTCTCCGTCGCATGTGGAAGGAGAATTAGAATCCAATGTGGACAAGTAAGGTACAATGTTTGGCAAGCCAGAACCAGCAGCTGCAGCAATTAACGCATTATTAATTAATTTCTATATAGGTTAATTTGTAGATATATACAAATTTTTCATTTTACCTTTTAATTAATTTAATTAGTACATATATATGAAATAGTCTAATAAGAAACTCAATATTTTGTTACCCGCAAAGTCAACGTCAACAAGACCATCGGACCAACGACCGGTAGGGGTACCAGGAAAAGTTGTACCATAAGGTAAACTTGCGGCTGGAAGACCGGGGAGCATTCGAATAGAATTGCCAATGTCGCCGAATCCATCGCCTAATTCGAAAAAGTACTGAAACGGGCATGTCGTCGTGGTGTTTTGGGAAGAAGTAGTAGCAGCAAGAATAAGCAACAACAAGGTTATGATTTTCGATGAAGACGAAAACTTTATAGCCACAGTTCCGATTTCCATGATTATAAGCGGGGAGACGAAGGTAGAGGTGGAGATAGAGATAGATAAATTGTAAGAGAGCTGGCCTTATATATATATATGGAGACATGCAAGTATTACTCAATAAAAAATATTTACAATCTTATGAGTTAATTGAATTTGACAAAGTCTAGATAAACTTCTGAGCCCGTAATTGAACATATGCATGTATTGTCATTTGTCAACCAGATTGCAATTGGAAAACTGCCAAGCACCTATTTTCTTAAAATAATTATTTTTTGATCTCATACTCCCCATCTCTTCAAAAGTTTTATATATAAATAAATAGATTGAGAGAATGATAGAGTACCGTAGGATCATTTAAATTGAATAAAGTGATTATTTATAAATAAAATAAATAATACTTTGTATAAATATAAGTGATAATTGTAGGGTGTGAATAATAGTATTATTTCTAAAAAAATGAATGAGAATAATGAGGAAATAATAATTAATTGCAATAATGGTATATCTAGATAAATAATACATTAAAAGTATGACGACATGAAATGAATGGATTTAACAATCTATACATTTCAAATCCATGAACGAAAATTCTTTATTGGTTTATGATAGAATTTGTCAAATCCATAAATTTGAAATTTATTGTTTGACAAAATTTAATATATATTTCAATTTGACAAAAAAAATGTGTGAGACCGTTTCACAGATCATTTTATGTGAGACGGATCCCTTTTTACTCATATTCCAAATTTTGGATTGGACAACCATTTTTTTCTCCAGATTTTATTTTTGTAAAAAAAGTGATAATTTAAGTAAAAAGTGATAATGTTTTTAATAAAAGTGATTATCAATTTTTACTTAAACATTGTCATTTTTATATGGGGATCAAGGGAGATACGCTTCACGTGATTGAGATCCGTGAGACAGTCTCGTCCTAGACTAGCTCTTTCAATTTTTTCTCATTTACTGTATCATTTAATAATAAAAAGGGTTAATTACAAAAAAAATCACCACCTTTTGAGTATTTATCAATTACAACACATTCTTTTTTTCTTTGCAATTCGATGCACCATCTTTTTTAGTTTTTCAATTCAATGCACCGATATATTTTTTATCAATTTTAATTTGACGTGGCTCCTAAAAATTACAAATTCGTCGTGTTTTGTGCGAATATATATATATATATATATATATTTTTTTTTTTTTTTTGCAGCATAACATAAAAAAATGTTTTATATATTTTTATTTTTTGTGATTAAGAAAAAACAAGTTAACATAATCAAGAAAAAATATTAAGACAAGGAATAAATATGATTTTGGTCAATGCACAACTTGTGTGATTATAATTATTTTTTTTAGCAAAACACGTTAATGCACATCATAGGAATAAATATGATTATAGGAATTATATTTTATTTTTCAGAATTTTTTGATTGGATTTTCTTATATATAAAATTATATATTTAGATATTACATATTTACATTTGTGTAGAGGATAAGAGAGCTTTGATATAGAAAACATCAAATCAATACTCATAATATTAAAGCATAAAGATGGAGAATTTTGTCAAAAAATTATAAAAATATAGATGAATTTAATGTGCAATTTATATAAAACAACGTTTTTTTAAATGTGCATGTGTGTTTCATTAAAAAAAAATTATTAGTGATACTCTATGTGTCGACAACGTGGTGTGTTCGCCGTTTTTCGGCGTCAAGTTAAATTAAAATTGATCGAAAAAATATATCTGTGCATTGAATTGCAAAGCATAAAAAGGTGGTGTATCAAATTGCAAAGAAAAAAAGAATATGTTGTAATTGATAAATACACTAAAGGTGGTGATTTATTTTGCAATTAACCCTAATAAAAAAACAAAGATGTGCGTGAAGCGGTCTTAGAGTGAAATAGTTGAGAAAATTTCATTTTACGTCCTGTAACTTAGGTCTAATCCAGAATATATCCTTTAAGTTTTCACGTTTTCAATTTACGTCCTAGGGTGTCCAATTTACATCCTTTTCGGTCCAATTTACGTCCTTTCCACCGGAAAATTGAAAACCCGGTCAAATAGTCCAATTTACATCCTTTATGTTTGAAAATTATAAATTAATAATTAAAAAATTCTGAAAATATCATTAAAAATAAAAAAATCTCATTAAAAACTTATAAATTGTGTAAAATAAATATAAAAAATATTAAAAAAATTTATAAATTCTACAATTCAAAAAATCTGAAAATGTGTAAATTAAATTTTTTTTTTCTAAAAACTCATAAAAATAAATCTATAATTTCTACAATTCAAAAATCTAAAAAATGTGTAAATTAATTTGTTTTTTTCTAAAAACTCATAAAAATAAAAAAATCTATAAATTAAAATTTTAAAAATGTTTAAAATAAAAAATTCCACAATTTAAAAAATATCGTGAAAATGAATTTTGGACTGTTCCAAAATCGATCAAGGTGCATGTGGAACTTACACTCAACCTCTACGGTGAGTTGGAAAATCTCGTGGGACCCAAAATTTTTAAGAGTTCGAGCAAAACTTTAATGGAGACGAGTCTGAATCAAGTCTGATTTTTAATGAAATGTTAATAATTTTTATTATTCTTATTAGATTTTTAGAATTAGTAATTTTTAATATACATATTTTTAATAAATGAATGAGTTTTTTAGAGTTTTGAGAAATTTTAATGAGATTTTGAATTTCTTAATTTTTAAATTACACATTTTCCATTCTTTGTATTGTAGAATTTTGTATTTTCAAAATTTTTGAATTTTTTATTTATATTTTACACATTTTATAATTTGTAATGATATTTTTCAAAATTTTAGTGATATATTTTGAATTTTATTTTACACATTTTATATTTTTTAATTTTAAGGAGATTTTTGGATTTTTAATGATACTTTTAGATTTTTTAAATCTTTAATGGGATTTTTAGAAAATTTTAATTATTAAATTTTAATTTTTAAACTTAAAGGACGTAAATTGAACTATTTGGCCGGAATCCCAATTTATTCCTCACATTCCGGTGAGTTTTAAAATTTTCCGGCGGAAATGACGTAAATTGGACCAAAAAGGACGTAAATCGAAAAAGTACAAACTTAAAGGATAAAAATTGGATTAGGCCTAAGTTACAGGACGTAAAATGAAATTTTCTCGAAATAGTTCAAAAATTAGCACAATATTTTTCCAAAATGTTAAAACACCGTGCCCAAAATTCTACACAATTTCAATATGAGAAGGTCTCACACACAAGGTTCCACAATTAAATAAAAAAAGCATTATAATACAAATTTAAACCAAAATTCTCATTCATTCAAAATAATCTCACAAAATTATTAAAAATACTACGAAACCATCCTCTCATTTATACAACGATACAATCAATAAACACTATAGAATTTCCGTAGAATTTATAAACGAACTATATATGCTCGTCTTCAATAGAATTAAACGAACTATGCTAGTTGAGCTTGATACTCCTTGAACGTCCTTGATTTTACTCTTCATTCTAGTTCTTTTAAATTCATAATGTTTTTTTTTTTGGCTGGCGGCTGTACGTGTTAATTAGATAAAAAGATGTTTGAAAATTTTATATAGTGTGTATATATAAAAAATTGTGCCCCTAAAAATGCACCACACTGTCCTATATATGTTTATGGATTCAAAAAGTAAAAAAAAAATTGTTTAAATATATGAATATTACGAGGTAGAGTTTAATGTGTAGTTTCTTAATTTGAATTTGCAATAAAATTATAAGACGTAGGAATGGGGTGAGTGTCCAAACGGACCAAACCATTGGGTTGGAGGGGAATAATAAAGGTAATAGACTGACTGCTATACTAACCGAATAAATATATAGAGGCGGCATTTGGTTTTGGGTTGCACACGTATACATCCATATGCATATGGTTGCAGACTGACGTGTGTGTAATTTTAAATTTATAATAATAATAATAATAATAATAATAATAATAAATTAATAATAGTAAAATTAGGGAAGTGGACTTAGCTGCAATGCCGCCTCACTTATATACATATATATTACACGACCATGATCCCCTTTACATCTAATTAGTTTGAATCTTCTTATCCAACCAACTTGGCAAAACAACTTAATTTATTTAACTCAATTTTATAATAATTCTGCATTCTTTACAATTAATTACTCTTTCCTCCCCCTTCTCCATCTAAATTCTTCTCTTCATTTATTCTCCAATAAGAAAAATAAAATTTCATACATGAATCTACATTTTAAAAAATTATATTGAATGCTAGTATTAAAAAATGGGTTGGTCTGTTATGGACTCGAGTGCATGTTATGCACCCTAGTCCATGTTGCACTTTTCAGTTTCACTGACTTACACTTTTTGATAATTGGTGTTGCACTTTTCAATTATTAAACTGTATAATAATATTTTTAATAATAATTGAAAAGTGCAACACCCTCGAGTGCATACTAGACTTTACCTTCAAAAAATTGTTTACCATAATAATTATAATAATAACCCATCTAAGGAATATTGGGCGTAAAAATAGGAAGCTTGCTCTTCACTTTTCCAATATCGTGAATCACTGAGATAGGAAAAGAGAGGGGGGATTTTGTGTATCATATGGAGTGGTCAATTAATGTATATAAATTTATATTCAATTGAACATTATGAATAAATTAATTAATTTCTTTTCTTCTAGTCAATATATGAAATGTTGTGGGTTTAATGAGATGAACCATTACTTGCATGCTTCTTCTAATTCTAAATAAACAATGTGTGGGTCAATACCTAATGCTTAAGAGAGAGAGGCTTATGGAAAGGTCAATACCTAATGCATGCTTGTCAAACATAATCCATGCATGTATACGTTGAAGGAGGAAAAATAAACAAGGAAATAATCCACCAACTTGAAATTAAGTAAACAAACATAAAAGATGGAGTATATTTTACAAACTACTTTAAAATAAATAAAAAGGAGGCTTAATTTCACAAAACATCACGACTTTTCACTTACTTGCATATTTCCATCAAACATATGACCATAGTCTTACTTAATTACCTTCTTTGTATCCCTTATAATAAATTACATGCATTTTATTTTTATCAAAATTGAGAGTGTGCTGGTATAGTGTTTAAGTAAAAACAGATTAATGTTTTACTAAATGTTGAGACAAATTGTACAACACTGACTCTAACAGAATATCAGAAATAAAGATACACAGAGGAAGACTTGAAACACTAAAAACAAACGAGACACAATGGAAATATTTTTAACATAGATTTTATAAATAAAAATCTATGTTAGCCTTACGGCGAAATATCAATACTTATCTTCAAGTATAAATGTTGTGTGAAATGTTACAACAATAACCTTCACAACAGAAACTACAAACGAGGCAGGTGACTTGTTCTAAAAACGATCTAAGTGTACGAATTATACACTGCCGAAATGCTAGTCCTATCTATGATTACACTCTCGATAGATAAAGAAAAGCGCACAGTCATACGGGTGAGATACTTCGTATGAACTAAAAGGTATAGCTATTGGAGCCACAATTTCCTAACAGGATGAACACTATAGGATATTGATAGAATAGAATACACTGAATTATGGAGCCTTCCTTCGGTATTTATAGAGTGAGGTACGCATTCTAGAGGCTTCCATCTTTGAGATCCTATTTTTTAGGAACTCAACTTCCATAATCTTTCTAAATCCTTCCACAATGTTCCAGGTCGATCTATAAGGTTCCAAGTTGGTCTAGCACGTTCTGCAATGTTTTGGAATCTTCCAGGTTCCAGATCCTTGTAGAAGCTTCTAGATTCTGCCAGAAATGCGACAACATTTAGATCAACATTTAATGTAGCATTTCAGAAAAGACTTAGAAAAAATCTCGGAAGGTCAAATTAAGATGTTGTTGATAATGTTAAAGCATTCAAGAGTTAACAATATCTAAAAAATTCTTGATTATAAATATATATATGGGATTTTTATTTTTTTTAGGCGCGCGAGAGTATAAAGATTTGGAATTGAACACTGGAGTATATTGGTTATAATTCCCGAAAAATAAAATTCTAGATTTTTTTTATCTTGAAAATATTTTTCAAAAAATTCATGAAAATAATTATAATATAAAGATAAAATTAAATTTAAAAAATGAGGGGCTACTAACACACCAAAACATGTACTCATACACCCCCAAAATGTTAAACACATCCCACTAAACTTGAAAAATCAATTTTCTTTTTAATAAGCACTCTCCAATTTATTCCTTCCATGCCCTTTTTCATTTAAAAGTTGAAACGATTTTTCTTCTTACCTATTAGGCTATTACTAAACACACCCTAAGGAGTTGTCATAATATATAGTGTAGGTTTGACACTTACAAGTATGCATATCTCTACGTCTCAGGTTTGAAACCTTTAAGGTGCAAACAAATTTTAAGGGGTCACTTCATAAAGAGCGTAAAGATCTAGCTTTAAACGGGGACAAGTGGGGGTGAGATTGATCCCCCGAATTAGTCGATCCTTGGACCAGATACCGAGACTTTCCAAAAAAAAAAATCCCCCAACATTTAATTTTCACCTCTCACATCTTTCTCCCTCAAAACACAAAACAATCGTACCTTTCTCAAGAAAAGGGAAAAAACGTTCAATCCTTCTTAACCGAAAAGTCTCTTGATTCTTGACCGAACAACGTAACTAGGTTTTAGACGAAGTTTGAGTTTGATTATGTTGTGTAATGTGATTTTCGCATCTGATGTGCTTTCGTACGTACGTGCTGTGTTTTCACTTTTGTCATGATCGTTCGGTTGTGCACGACCGAAATGACCGTACATATATATAGTGAAGCGTTCGTATAGTGAAGTACTGTTCGACCGAACTGGTTGTACATTCAGCCACGATTATGTTCGAACACATCAGCGACTGTTACAATTCCTACATTGTATATATATATTGTACAAAAAGTATGAAAAATATAAAATGTATATACTTATATTGATGTTCTTAATTAGTTTTCTTCTTCCATTACAATGTTGATTGTGATTATATTTGTCATGGAGTATTTATGATATAATAGTTTTTATGAAGTAAAAAAGTGAAAATTGAGTGAAGGTAAAATGATGGAGGGAGGGTTTAAGAATGCATGGAGTATGGATAACATATGGGATGTGTTTATAATTTTTTAAAGTATTTAAAAGGATTATTTAATAAATTTACTTATATATATTTTTGTCTTAAAATATTTGAAGTATGTAAACCATATTTTGGGGTCTTATTGTTGGTGTATACAATAAAGCAAACTTTTAGTGGGCTTTTATAGATGTATATTTGATTTTCTTATTATCTGAAATAAATGGTTTTTTCACATTATTGCATTCTTTGTGATTACTTGTATGTTTGCTTATCTTACATTGTAGACAATGTGGTGAGTTTGTAGTCACACAGAAGATCACATTGTCAGTTCCTTATAAGATATAAACAGTGTTCACAACTGAGATAGTTCTGGACACAATTATTGGTTTAACTTATAGTATAAACTTGTTAGTGGCTTGTCTTGGTCATTAGTTTGTACTAGTGCGTTGTGACGTACTGAATGGATCACAAATAAGACAAGTTCTTCTGTTCTGACTGTTATGAAGAACTAGAGGTCTTGGTGACTTTTATGATTCTTAACCCTAAATGTGATATTTAGATATGTGGGGTACTTGTTCACTACTTTGATTTACCATATGTGAGAATCTTAGTAGATTCTTCACGCTCCGTATTTTGGGTAATGGCATCGCTCGCATGATGTCTACTTATTGGCATTAGGGCACCGTGTCCTGGACATCCAGGCTGGTGACGTCCCCTTGAGGAAACTCATAAAGGATTGTCTTACTAAACCCTGCAGGTGGATTTAATTCGTACGACAACAAGGTTGAGTGGTACTACTCAAGGAATTATAGAGATTAATTATTTAAAGATGTCAGAAGCTTTAATAATTAATGGACATGCGATATCTTAAACACGAGAAATTATAAAGTCTAATAGAAGTCCTGATTCGGTTCGGGATAGGACGGGAGTGCAACATTAATTCTCTAGTGGAATGAATTAATGTTCTCGGGCCAAATTAAATGTTTTGGGCTGAACATAAGAGTATTTGGGCCTTTAAGAAGCCCAAACCCTATACCTTCTAATGGATCCATAGTTTGGCCAATGAAACTTATGGAGATTATAAATAGGAGCCTCAAATCAGTTTTGAAACCCTAGCACACACGAAATTGAGAAAATGGCTAGGGTTTCAAGGAGACGAAACAGAGGCAACCTTCTCCACGTTTGATAGTGCGCCGTCCACCCGGTGTTCGAATAAGGTTGGGAGACAGACTAGAAGATCCGTAAATTGGAATCACCGCCTCGATTTTCAAGGGTAACAAATCTAAACTATGTTTTAGACGCATATATGTTTAGGTTTTATTTATTTCTTTATACGTTTGACATCCGACAACGATTCCGATGACGGATCGCCTTCGCCGACGTGTTCCAGCAATTGGTATCAGAGCCTGAATTCGTAGATTGTTGGCTCTGCCTGAAACGTAATGTTGTATGGATTTGTTTCTGTCGATTATTGTTTATGATTTTTCTTCTATCGCAACCCTTGTGTGATGTTGTAATCGTTTTTCCCACTAGATAATAAGTGTGGGTAGTATAAGATTTTTTCATAGATCATTGTAGTAGGGTTTTGCTAGTTTTTATTGTAATTTTTTATCGTGAGAACGGGCGGTTCGGGTTATGTCCTTGGAAGATCTGGAAACGGTGATCCGAGTTTTTGGGTTATGGCCTTGGACGGTGAAAGCTGTTTTTTCACGGTGAAAGCTGTTTTTTCACGGTGAAAACTGTTTTGGCTATAGCTTTTAACTCGGGTGTCCGTTTTCGGCCCATAAGACCTTTTCGCAAACGTCTCGACGAGATATACACTTTTCATGGCTATGATAAGATAGCCGATGGCGGGACCTAATTCAAACGTCTTGATGAAGTTTTATGTTAGTTTTAGTCTGTGGACGTGCATTCAAGATTTTTGCATTGCGTGAGAGGCCAATGCGAGGCATCCGTCTGCGCCACTGTTTTATCATTGTAATAGCTTATTGTAGGATATTTTTGATAGGTTTTTCAAGGGTTTGCGATAGATGTGCATTTATTTATTTTTGCCTTAGTTTATCGGATCTTGTTATAATTGGCATGCTTGTTTTTTTTTTTTTATATATAATTTGCTATGCCTGTGAATAATCTTCGTATTAAAATGACTAAGTGAGATAATTGAATTTTATTTAATTTATAGGCCTCCTCAATTGGTCTTTAAGTAAGGTGTATGTTGCTCGTGGGACCTTGGGAGTCTCCCCCTAACGGGTGCAACATCCACGAGATTACTAGTTAAGACTTCTAATCAAAATGTTTTAATCTTTAGATGAAGTGTGTGATCTTCCCTAACGGATGTGTCATCCATGAGTTCATCAGTAAAGAATAATTCAAGATATATAATTGTTGTTAAATTGTGGTCATCACTTAGATGTGAATTTTAATATAACCCCTCAATGGGGTCACTGTTCTAATTCACATGGCCAGTTAAAGTCCGACTGTTAATTAAATTCTTCATAAGGATAAGTTGACGTGATATTGAAATTAAAGACTGAATGTCTGGTCGATGAATACATGTGTAAACGACCACCCTAACGTGGCTTGCATATGTGTTTGTTAGGCTGTCAGAGGTTGTGTTGAATGTTGGTTTTGAAGGTTTCCAATATTTTATACTTCAAACTTATGTGATTTATTGCTTGCATTTTATTTATTTCAGATACATTATGGTGACATTCAACCCACTTATGGTTATCTTAAATCAAAATAAGCTTATTGGTCAAAATTATTTGGATTGGAAAAGAAATCTGGACATCGTCCTAGTTGTAGATGAGTACAAGTTTGTGCTCGACACACCTGCTCCTGCCCCTTTGGGACCCGAATCTACTGAAGAGTAAAAGGAGGCACATAAAAAGTGGCACAAGGATCGTTGTCAAATGTTGTTACATTTTGACCTCGATGTCAAATGTTTTACAATAGCGGCATCAAACCATGTCTAGTGCCGCAAGTATGATGTTGAGCCTAAAAGAACTTTTTGGTGAAAAAGATAGGGTTGCCCGCTTTGAGGCTATGAGGAAGATTATGTTAACCTCTATGCCAGAGGGAGCGTCCGTGAGGGACCACGGTCTCAAGATGATGGAATATTTGAATGAGATTGAGGTCCTCGGAGGGTTAATCGATAATGACACCAAGATCGATATGATCATACACTCGCTCCCAAAGTTTTTTGAGAACTTTCGTGTAAACGCGATCATGAGTAAGAAGGATTATACTTTAACTGAGATTCTTACGGAATTGGTCGCGGTGGAGGGTCTCATGGGTAAACGACCACAAGCCAATGTTACTACTGTTCAGGCTGGACCTTCTTCGTCTAATGGCAAAAAGAAGAAAAAGTCTTTACAGAAAAATGGTGGTGGTGAAAGCAGTGGGAGCAAGAAACTGGCGCCTTCTGGTGGCGTGAAAAAACCGAAGGGTAAATGTTTCAAGTGCAATAAGACAGGACATTGGAAGTCTGATTGTCCTCTCTTGAAAAAGGTCAACTCTGGTACGTCTCTCGCTTTAGTTGTTGAAACATGTTTTGCGGCTTGTTCTGCCTTTTCTTGTGTAGTAGATACAGGAGCCACTGACCATGTTTGTTATACCTTGTAGAGGTTTCTGCAGACAAGGCAACTGAGTGAGGGCGAGATTACTATTAGTTTGAGCAACACTGCGATAGTCTCAGTGGTAGTAGTGGGAGACGTGCAGTTATGTTTTTCTAATTCTGTTTTAGTATTAAAGAATTATACGTGCCGAATTTTCGGAGGAATTTAATTTTAGTTTCGAAGTTGTTTTTGGATGGATGCTCAGTTATTTTTAATGGCAATGTTGTTATTATGAAAAATGACTCTTTGATCTATTCTGGCATCACTACAAGAAATTTGAGAAATCGCGACGAAAAAATTCGTCATAAAAACATCATTTTTCGTCACGAAAGATGTTTGGTGACAAAAAAAATTGTCACAAAGAACGTCACTGTAGATCAAGGCAACAATATTTGGATTTGTCACCAAAAGTCATCATTTAATGACGATAAAGGTCATCGTCATTATATCATTTCATCTATAGTGACATATAAATCGTCACATTTGCCATCAAAAATTCGTCACTAAAGTTGAAATTTTACACGACGATTTAACTTATTGTCACTAAAAAATCATTTTTTGTGACGATTTTCCATATATTACTAACATTTTCAAATTTTAGTGACGTCTTTTTTTTGTCACTGTTAGATTAATTATCGTCATAATTTGTATAATTCGTCACGAAAAAATTGTTCTTCGGTGACAAAATATTGTTCGTTGTTGTATATGTGTATATATAATGACGATAAAATTTATCACTAAAAAATATGATTTATTGACAATTTTTTTAATGTCACTAAATGATGTGAAATTGTGACAAATTATTTTTGTCATTATAATATACTATCTAGTGACGAAAATAGTGATCATCACTAAAAGTTTAGAAACAGTGACAACTTATTTTTCATCATGTTCCAGATCTTTCGTCATGAAAATTTACATTATAATGACTAAAAATTTGTTCGTCATTATAAATATAAATATAACGACGACACATTTTGTCACCCAAACAAGACTTTAGTGACAAATTGTTCAATTGTCATTAAAGGATGTGAAAATGGTGACAAAATATTTGTCATAATAAAAAAACATTTCGTCATTATTAATTAACACGTAATGATAAAATATTGTTTTATCATAAAATTTTGTGACACATAATTTGTCATTAAAAGATTACAATTTTCGTTATAAATTAATTTTAATTACTAAATGTAAGAAAAGAACAAATGTTTACAACAATAACCAACTTAAAAGATAAAAATGATTTTGCATTAATAAAAAAAAAATCTTCAAGCATTTAGAAATTAACAACTAACAAGAAATATTTTTTTATCACTTCATTAAACTAAAAAAATATAAAATTTATAATTCCATCACTCTATCAGTAAAAATAAAAAAAATGTCACTAAATTCTCAATATTTGCACCTTGGACAACCATCTTTGCATCTTGCGCAGCTATGTTTGCATTCAAAACATACACTTGTAGTTCTTGCACCCGAGCTTCAAATTCTTGCAATTTTTCTTTCTTGCCCTTTAGTTCCTTATGTAGTTGATTAGAAGGATCGTACAATGTGTTACGTCTACTTGGAAGCTTAGGGACCATAACCAGGACCTTTTGCATATCTTGTTTCATGACCCCTCAAAGACTATCTCATTTGCACTCTTTTCAATTTTAAGATCAATATATTCGTCTTGCTTTTTTTTTTTTTCGTCATCTCCTGACAATTAAACATAAAAAGAAGAAAATTACCATCAATTTTAGTAATGAAAAAAATCTCATAAATATTTATCCAAAATAAAATTTAAAGGAGACTATCAAGATGGCCATCATCTTTAGTGGTAGAGCTTCTCAACAAACTTAAAAATCTCATAAATATTTGATCAATGTTACAACTAATACCTTTAAATAATTTAAATGATACTACATTTTTATCAAGGAAAATATGTAGTGGAGCAAAGAAGAATTGAACACTAATTGTGCTTTCATAAATACAAGACGATCACTAAAAAACTCAACTGTGCTTCCTTAGATCAAATCTGCCATGGAAAATGGCTAGACAAGAATATGATTGATCAACTTCAAATCTGCTCATATTTATTTAACACTTAGTTTACCAAAAGAAACTCATATTGAAAGCACATGATGGCTAAAGTTTCTGCTTAGCTCTAATACGTCGAGACTAAAATATGAGTCCTAGCTAGCCTCAAATTATCACAAGAAAAACATGATTAAATATTGTAAAATTCATAAAAAAAAAATTGTTTTTCCAAGTAAAATTTGCTAACATGTTTTGTATATGTAAAACTTAGCAGATTCTTCTAACTACCATCAAATTTAGATTATTGGAAGTACAAACTTTGGTCAGATTCTAAGATCCAAATGATAACCGAGTAAGATTAAAACTAGTTACTACTACAATGGATAACTTTATGTTGAACTAATAAACTAACACTTTTTAATATGACTCGACAATACTTTTTCTCGACTTCAATTTCTCATCAATATACCTACTATTTACAACATTTAAATACTTGTTAACATCTAGTACTAAATATTTGTCCTTCTATCATGTAAGCTAATTCCTTTAACTTCCTCCTAGTGTGTAAATTATTTTTCTCGAGTACAAAACCCCGCCCAGCTAAAAGAAACCTTTTAATCAAGAAGACGTGTTCAATTGGTAGACAGAAATGATCAAACTTCATGTAAAAGAACATTTTTCAATAAAACTAAAATAACATGAGATTAACTGAACTAGAAAATAAATGTCTTCCAAATCTGGTGATCAATTTACTAATATAATTTCAAACTAGAATCTCACTAATGCAGATTTGATGTATGAACTAAAAAGATTTATCAAGAAGCACAAAACGAAATATAGATAACTCACGTTTGGATTGAAGGAAGCTCCAAATTATACAACTGGTCCATATGTCCCGAACTTCCATGTTCACAAGGCCACATTAAGTTAAGAAGAGAAACTGTCACCTACCATCCATCATAATCTAATTTTACAGAAACACACACAAATAAAAATTTATTCAGGGGTAATACAAAATAGTTAATATTCCACTCAAATTAACTCAAACAAAATTGAAATAATTGCATAAGAAACTATAATAATAATAATAAATGGATAATCTTTTAATCCACCACTAACTTTACCATCCAAAAAAGTCAGCAGCGATGAGCGACCACAAACTTAATACTCAAGCGGTAAAATCTATCCAATTTCAAACAATATTGAAAAAAGGGATTAAGAAAACTTACCTGTTTACCTGCGCTGAGGCCGCCTTTGAATCTGCAATGAGAGGGCGGCAATTACCAAGTCACAAAGGCAGCGACCAAGTCAAAACGGCGATAACAGTACGGTAGCGACACTATACAAGGCAGAGGCGGCGGCGCTTCAATCACAGAGACAGCGACGGTTGCAGGTGGTGGCGCAGATTAGTTCCAGACGCGGTAGACTGCGTGGCGGCGGCGAGATCTGGTCGTGCACGAAGACGGCGTCGCACTCTCTGTACTGACACCCACACATACAGGTTGCGATCTATTTCGTATGACCGGGATGGGCTGAAACTTTAGGCAGCGCGCGACTTTGGTGGTGTAGGCGGGCGACGGCGGAACCCAGCACCATCGACAGCGCTTGAAAGGGGTTGCTCCTTCATTTGGTAAGCGAATGTTAGGAAAAATTGGAATAGGTTAGGGTTTTCACCCTTAATTTGAGGGGGAAAATTGGAAGCAAATTTTCATTTGATTTTCATTTTATGAGGAAAAATAGAATGTTGAATAATTTTAAATTTTTTTGATTTGATAGTGGAGGAAAAGAATTGAGCCATTATTTCACTCGTAAAATTTAGAAGATTAAAAAATTATGAATAATGTATGATATTTTTTTTAAAAAAAGAAGAAGATTATTTGTAAAGATATTATAAATATTGTATAATATATTGAATGTATTTATTTTTTTTATAAATATAAAATAATTTTAAAAGATACTAATATCATGTTTAATAGCAAAAAACTGATTACATTAAAATGATATCTAAACATTTTAGATTTTAAAACACAATCTACCATTAATCTAATATATCATATAAAATATAAAGTAGAGATGTAGTTAATCTAAATTTAATCTAAAATATCAAACATGGTCAAAGTATAATTGTTACAAATGACGATAGAAATTTGCAAGTACGAAGTATCCGTATTAATAGCACGAAGTATAATACTCCCTCCGTCCCCGAAAATTTTGTGGGGAATTTTGGACAAATGGTTTAATAAAAAAGTATAATGATGAGAGTGTTGAAGCATAATTTTATAAACTTTTAAATATAAAGTAAAAAAAGTAGGTGGATTGAGTGTATGGTGGCCCCGAAATTAATGGCATGAAGGGTAAGTGTGTGTATATTGTAAGGGTGAGAATTGTGATGATTATTTCTATTTTGGGGTATGCAAACTTTTGGGGGACAAACAAAAAAGGAAAGTATGAAAACTTTTGGAGGGACAGAGAGAGTAGTTTTTACTATATGAAGTATCACCGTAGAGTGATACGAGAACAACGAAACAAAGTACATTAGTGTCGGTTCACGATTGATTGTTGATTCACTAATTAGTTTCTTTATAATATAATTTTCGGTGATCTAGGTTACTCTACAGTGATATGAGACCAACGAAACAAAGTACGTTAACATTGGTTCACTAATCAGTTTCAATATATTATGGTTTATAGTGATCTAGGTTGTTGTATAGTGATACAAGACAAATGAAACGAATTACGTTAGTGTTGGTTCACTAATCGTTTCATTTTCACATGATTTTTGGTGATAAGTTTATTTCAATTCACCGATTAAGTATCGGTTCATTGTAATATGGTTTCTAGTGGTTTAGGTTCGGTGTAATATGATTTCTAGTGAACATATTATATACACTTTGTTCATATTGAACAATATTATTAGTTTTTTCAAGTAATAATATCAACTACCATTTTTTTCCATGTCAAATACTCGTATTGAATGAGGCATTCGCCTTGAATAGGGTGTAAATGAGTCGAGTTGAAGAGTGTTGAGCTCGAAACTTGACTCGATTGTTATACTCGACTCGCAATTACTTGTACATAAATATAAATTATATATTAATGATAAAATAGTAAATATAGTATTGTCCAAACTTGATTAGGCTCGAAACTCGACTCGATTACTTGTAGATAAATATAAATTATATATTAATGGCAAAATAGTAAATATTGTCCAAACTCGATTAGGTTCAAAACCCGACTTGATTACTTGTACATAAATATAAAGTATATATTAATGGAAAAATAGTAAATATTGTCCAAACTCGATTAGGCTCGCGAGCCTTTCGAGTCGAGTATTTATGAGCTCGAACTCGATAGCTACTCGAGTAGCTCGAAACTCGACTCGATTAACCTCGAGTCAATATCTATTTTTTAATTAAAATATATCCACAAATGAAAAAAAATAGAAAAATATTTTAATTATAATATATCCACAAATGAAAAAAATATATCAATATTATTAAAAAAAACATGTGTCTTATCATTAAATAACACACTTTATTTCATGTACTTGAGAAAAGAGATTAGGTTCATATTAAAGAAACTAATATTTTACGCATTATAAATACATATTAATAATTTGTATATGATGGGTAAAATAATTTAAGAAAAGAACTACAGTATCAAATATTTAAGTGAAATATTTGGGAGGTTAGCGGGAAGAAATGGCGGTCACAGACTCACAGTTAAGCGCTACTTTTTTTTCCCAAATCTGAAATCCTTTCAAATTCGAATCCTTAAGCTTTCGAAAAAAAAAAATTGAAATCCTTAAATTCGGCGCCCCTTGCTGTCGCGCCGCCTATATTAAGGGTGTGTTTGCAAATTATAGTGATGGATTCAAAGTGATTAAAATTGATTTTTGCAATAAAATTGAAAGTTGATAGTGTTTTAAAATTAAGCACTTTAAATCAATTGTGTATATGTTGTGGTGTTTACAAAACAAACCACTTTTTTTTATAAATTTACAAAAAACACCCTAGTTACATTTGGATAGGTAATGTGTAAAGATGAAATATTATTTAAATTGTGAGGGTAAAATTGTAAAATTAATTATTATAATGATGAGAAGCACATAGAAGTTATTAGAAGTAGGTGGAGGGATGCTTCACCAAAATCACTTTTAATAAATTAACTTAATCACTTGGTTGTGTTTGAAAACACTCCAAAAGTGATTTTATTTGAAAAATAAGTGCTTTTAAGCAACTTCCAGTGTTTGAAAACACCCACTAAAAGTCACACTGTGAAGAAGTTGTAATTTGCATTGTAAAAGCGTGAATACGCTTTTATTTGTTTCTATTTCACACTTTGTATACTAAAAGTCACACTGCTCGCCCCTTGTTCTAACAGATGCCAGGGATGCTACGCTCTACGCAGTTGAAACCCCGACGACAATCGTTCTCTTCGAGTTTGAGCCTCAGCCCTCGTTTAGGTCTTCGTTTCCTCTGAGGTATCTAATTTTACTAAAGAAAAATTAAGATTTGCCTAAATTTGTTACTTATTATGTTAATGAACGCAATGATGTGTTTAAACTTATATTTTATTTTAGAACCTGGATTCATAATTGAATCGTTGTTGAGATCTTAATTGCATATATAATTTCATTTAAATAAATCACATTACTTGGGTTTGATTGAAAACAAGTGCAAGCATTCCATCTGTATTTTTGTGCAATGTTTCCGTTTAAAACAGGTGTTAATTGTTATGAAATTAATCACAATATCTTGAAGAAGATAAACAATTAAATTGAAATCAACAAATGAACACAAGATTTAAGATTTACGTGGTTCAATTAATGTAATCTATATTGGGAGGATCAAAGAACTTTCGCTCAGGATCAAACGAGTTTGCAAGATTACAATTAATGTTGCACTCTGTTTTTCTCTCTCAAGTGTTAATGAATCAATAACTATCTATCAATCTAAAATCAACTGTCTCACTTGAGTTGTAGATACACTTGTGATATATATAGGGCTGAGAACAATCCATAAACGTCAAGAGAATAACAAATTAAATTTTAACGGTTAATTAAGTAACCCCTTCTAATATAAAACTCCAACTTACTAATATTTATTTATAATTTTTGAATTTTGGCAATTAACCTTTTAACATCATCTGCAGTACTCCAACTTACTAATATTTATGACTCTTATTTCCTTCTGGGAGGCCTCTAAATAAAATCCCGACTCCTAAAATGGTATTCTTATTCCAAAACTAACTCTCGTTAACAGTAATAATGTGACATTTGTGAATCTCCTACACTATTTTGATGCAATAGAGTGAAGATACACTATATATATAATTTAATCTCTCTTGTGCTATTTGCTGCCTCGCATGGGAACTATATATTAGGATAATAGGATTAAGGGAGTATATGTAAGCTGCAACTTCTTATAGCAAAAATCGTTTATTGTTATTTCAAATCTTTGAATTGTCGCTTTCTCATCTTGAATGAAGTTGTTTGGGATTGAGTCAAAAGGGACTGCCCTTGATGTGTGATGCGCTTTGATATGAGTGTGGGCATATCTAGTATTGACACAGAAATGCATCTTTTGCTGCATGTTTTACATATTTCACATGTGTGAGGATTTAAATAATAATTTACAGAGTCTTGATTGGATTTTCCCCTTGTATAACTTACATAATGCTGTTTTTGGCATCTCTTGTGAAGCTTGAACACAACTCTGACTTAAGAGCGTAATTTCTTTTATGTGGTAGAGTTGGCGCTGCCCTTCATAATCTTGGTCAATTATACCATGCACAACAAAAATTGGAACAAGCTCGTGTTTGCTATGAGGTAAATAGGCACATAATGTACACAGTTTTCTGCTGCTGTAACCTGGCTTAATTGAGCTCTTCTAGAATTGATATTATTAGCCAGTCTAGGTTCAAATATTGAATACATTATCATTTGGTCCACTACATGATCGTAAGTCACTCCACTGAACTTTGGCAATTCTTGAATTTTTTTGTGATTGTTGTTATTACAATCGGTTGGCAATTCTGCGCTTTGACTTTTGTCATTTTCTTATTAGGATCTAGATGAAGCCCATGCAAGAAGAGGATGTGAGGTCTTTTGTTTGGTAACATATTTTAAATCTTATACGAATGACAAATATAATGATTTTTATGATGGTTTTTCAGCTCCTTGGACATTTGACCCAGATTGACTCTTAAGATGTCTGACAAACCTAAGAAACAAGGTGATAATTCTTATCTCGAATCAGTCTGTGTGTTCTCAACATGATAGGAATCAACTTTAGGCTTTGCATTTGCTTTTGTGCTGACTGGATTATTTAATGAGAGTAAATTGCTTTCTTGCTTCAGACACTGCCTTGAATATCTGGGATTCTGGATATTACTGTTCTAATCCTACATGTTTATAATTTATAATTGCTGCTAAAATATCACCACCTTTTTGCAAATTGCAATATAATCTAAACTTTTGGATTTTGACAAATAAAACCTCAATTTTGAAATAAAAGAATTTCAATTTGAACTTACGGACATATTGTCACTTGCTCGTTTCTGACTTGTAATCCTAGTATGCAACAATTAAATCCCTAACGATGTTCACCCTAATTATAATCCAAGTGATGTCTTCAGTCGAAAAACTATCCAAACGAGCAAGAGACAATCTATCCGGATGTTCGAATTGCATTTTTTTTAATTGAGGTTATATTTTCCAAAACTCTAAGTTCAGATTAGATTGCAATTTGTGAAAAGGTGATGATTGAAGCATCAATTATTATGCATTTATAATTTGTTTCCAATAAATGTATGCATAATTTCTTATGCTATATTTATTTGCTCCTACAGGGACCCGTGTATGTACCATCATTTGACCATGGTCTTGGAAGAAATTTGTAAGAACATCACATACTCCGTATATAGCTGCAATTATTATGCTTTTAGGGAATTTTATCAGTATCTCAGTTTGATGCTTATATTAAAAGAATGCCTCGATTTTGTTGCACATTACTCACATGTCTATTATATAAGTTAGAATGGAATTGCAATCTTAATACTATCTTTAGCTAAAAAAAGATTTCAACTAAAGTTGCCTCCTGCTTTAAAACAATGGAATACTCTTTTACAATTGTATTTGATAATAAAATTGATTTTTTTCCATTACAAAGAATTTTTGCAACAAGCTTTAAAAGTTAAACATCATTTGATTATAAAAGGTTTTTATAAAAAAAAAATGAATTGCAACAATTGTTTTTATTTTTGTTATGAAAAACACATTTTCTTGTCGTGATGTGTTTTTTCAGAATTGGGAAAAAAAGGTTTTTTAAATATTTCTTTGTCATTATTAATAGTTATTATAAATTAATTTTGAATATTATTTCTATATTTGGGTGTAGTAAAAAAATGTGTAAGTAATTACGAAACAAAATAAGCACTAATTAGTGATAAATAAAATTATTAATAATGACAATAATAGAATTTGTCACAAAGTTAAAAAAATTTAATGACTAAATTCAAATTTGTACGTTTGTGTAACAAATGATGGCGAAATTCATTCGTCACTAAACGATCATTATGAAATTTATGACTCTCTTTTGTAAAAAATGACAAATGATTATTAATTGTCACTATATATAAATATTGGTGACGGAAGAATGTGTCACTAATTATTCTGAACAATTAATGACGAAACATAAAATTGTCATGAAAATATTATATTATATGACAATGATTATCGTCACTAATTATAATGAATATCGTCGCCAAATAATATTGTGATGAAATAATATTAATCGTCACTATATATAAATATTGATGACGAAATGATATGTCACTAATTATTCCGAACAATTAATGATGAAATATAAAATCGTCATGAAAATATTGTATTATATGACGAATATGATAGTCACAAATTACCATGAATGTCGTCACCAAAGAATATTGTGACGAAATAATTGCGTCACTATTTATTTTGAATAAATAATGACAAAACATAGTATCGTCATGGAAATATTATTTTTCATGACGGTGAATATCGTCACATATTATTATAAATTTTGTCACCAAACATTTTTGTGACGAATTTCTTATTGTCGTTATGATATTTTCAAATTGGCGACGAAAAAAGATATTATTTACGACAAAATAAAATTTTGTCATGAATAAGAATATTATTGGTGACAAAATAAAATTTTGTCACGAATTCTAGTTATTAACCGACGAAAATTTAACTTGTCACCTTTAATTAACAAATTGTGACGAATTTTGTGTCGTTACGAAAAAATTCGTCATGTAAAGTGTAATTTCCTGTAGTGCATGTTGGAAAACAATCTTTATACTATTACTTGTGCATATCATACTGTGACTGAAGCTCATTCATCGTCATCATTAAATAAGAGAAATGAACCTTCTCAGTTGAATCAAACATAACTTTGGCATCTAAGATTGGGTCATGTCAACCTAAGAAGGGATTCAAAGACTGGTAAGTAGTGGGTTTTTGGAGTCTCTCCAAGTGGAACCATTCTCAGTCTGCGAATCCTGTTTGGAAAGAAAGATGACCTCGAGGCCTTTTAAGGCCAAGGGGAATAGGGCCAATGATGTGTTGGAATTGATTCACTCTAATTTGTGTGGGCCTATGACTATTCAAGCTAGAGGAGGTTTTGAGTACTTCGTCACTTTCATTGACGATTACTCAAGATATGGATACATCTACCTGATGCGCCACAAGTTTGAATGCTTTGGTAAGTTCAAAGAATTTAATGCAGAAGTGGAGAACCGTCATGGTAAGAGTATCAAGTCACTACGTTCTGATTGTGATGGCGAATACCTTAGCAATGAATTTAGGCAATACTTATTAGAGAACAGGATTAGATCCCAGCTCTCCGCGCCTGGTACTCCACAACAGAATGGCGTGGCTGAGAGAAGGAATATGACTCTTTTAGATATGGTGAGATCGATGATGATTTATGCTTCATTACCTACCTCTTTTTGGGGATATGCCTTGGAAACAACAGCGTAGCTTCTAAATTATGTACCTTCTAAGGTGGTTCCAAAAAAATCGATTAAATTGTGGTCTGGGCGAAAGCCTAGTCTAAACGACATTCGGATTTGGGGTTGTCCAGCACATGTGCTGAACAAGGAAGCTGATAAGTTGGCACCTAAAACTGAAATACAGTTGTTTGTAGGATACCCTAAGGGAACGAGAGGTGGTTATTTTTATAGTCCTAATGATTGGTGGTGAGTACCAATGCCCGATTTTTAGAAGATGACTATATGAATGAGCATAAGTCCAATACTGAGATCATTCTAAATGAGTTGAGAGGAGACAATAGCACACCGAGTGTGCAAAAGGAAATACCACAAGAGACTGCACAACGTGGCGACTCTGATGAACCTTTGTATACATTGCCTCGTCGTTTTGGGAGGGTTGTTCGCCAACCTGATCGTTTCATGTTTGTGGGAGAGTATGTGGACTTGATTCCAAGCGATGACCATGATTATATCGACCCCTGGACACACAAAGAGACAATCAAAGACAAAGATGTCGAGTCTTGGCACAAGTCCATGGATTCAGAAATTGAATCTATGGATGCTATGGAAGTGTATAACTTAAGTGAACTTCCCCACGACAAGAAAGTCGTTGGGTGTAAGTGGGTCTACAGACGTAAGAGAGGGTCTGATGGGCAGATTACTGCTTTTAAGGCACAGTTGGTGGCAAAGGGTTTTACCCAGAAAGAAGGGACCGACTATGACGAGACCTTCTCACCAGTAGCCATGCTAAAATCGATCCAGATTCTCTTATCCATAACTAATCACATGAACTATGGGATTTGACAAATGGATGTCAAGACAGCTTTCCTTAATGGAAATTTGGATAAGGACATCTATATGCAGCAACCCGAGGGTTATGTGAATAAAGGCCTAGAGCATCTAGTCTGGAAGCTGAAAAAGTCTCTTTATGGGCTAAAGCAAGCTTACAGGTCTTGGAACATTCGTTTTGACGAGGTGATCAAATCTTTTAGATTTGAACAATGTCAAAATGAAAGTTGAGTATACAAGAAGAGCGACAGAGACGTAGTGGTATTCTTAGTACTATACGTAGATGATATTCTTCTTATTGGTAACAATGTGAAAGTATTATCAGACGTAAAGGTGTGGCTTTCAGAAAAATTTTAAATGAAGGATATGGGAGAAGCATCGTACATTCTTGGTATTAAGGTCACTCGTGATCGAAAAAAGAGAATATTGTGTTTATCTCAAGCGTCTTACATTGATACTGTGATTGCTCGTTTTGGCATGTAGAATTCCAAGAAGGATGTACTACCTTTCAGACATGGAGTCCCTCTATCTAAGGATATGTGTCCTAAGACACATAAAGAGATAGAGGAGATGGTTAAGGTTCCTTACGCTTCAGCTGTAGGAAGCCTTATGTATGCGATGCTGTGTACGAGGCTTGATATTTGCAATGCAGTCGACATGGTAGCAAGATATCAGTCTAACCCTGGTCAAGGACATTGGACTGTTGTAAAGCATATTCTCAAGTACTTGAAAAGGACTCGAGATTATATGCTAGTATACCAGTCAAAGAGTTTGATTCCTTTGGGTTATACCAATTCGAATTTCCAAGCTGATCGAGATGAACGGAAGTCAACCTCGGATTATGTGTTTATGCTGGGAGGCGCAACCATATCTTGGAGAAGTGTGAAGAAGAAATGCATCGCGGACTCCACTATGGAAGCCAAGTACGTAGCTGCCTTAGAGGCTGTCTGGCTACGTAATTTCTTTCTGGAATTAGGGGTGTCTTAGAGTATGCCGATGTGTATCACTATTTATTGTGATAACGCGGGTGCAGTGGCAAACTCGAAAGAACCTAAAGCCCACAAAGCAAGTAAACACATAGAGCGCAAGTACCACATTATACGAGACATCGTAAATCGAGGAGATGTGGTTGTGGCCAAGATTGCGTCGTTGGATAACTTGGCTGATCCCTTCACAAAAACTCTAGCAATAAAAGTCTTTGAGAATCATGTAGAGGGTCTTGGTTTACAATGTATTACAAGCTAGATTTTGAGTATAAGTGGGAGATATGTTAATGTCTTTATGTGTATACTAAAAGATTAGCTTTAGTATAACTGGGAGATTGTTGGTGTATACAATAAAGCAAATTTTTAGTGTGCTTTTATGGATGTATATTTGATTTCCTTATTATCTGAAATAAATGGTTTTTTCACATTATTGCATTCTTTGTGATTACTTGTATGTCTGCTTATCTTACATTGTAGACGATGTGGTGAGTTTGTAGCCACACAGAAGATCACATTGTCAGTTCCTTGTAAGATATAAACAATATTCACAACTGAGATAGTTCTGGAGACAATTATTGGTTTAAGTTGTAGTATAAACTTGGAGAAAATTGCAAATGTAATCCCATTAACCATGTGTGTATTGGTTTTTGGTCCCAAGGTATTTGAGTTTGGTCCCGCACGATACTATTTTTGCAAGTTTAGTCCCACACGATACTTTTATTGCAACTTTAGTCTCACACGATACTTTTATTGCAAGTTTGGTCCCACCATTACTTTTATTGTAAATTCGGTCCCAAATTTGATATATCTTGCAATCTAACCCCAAAACTATCAACACTTAACGGATGCAATTTTTAAAAGGCCATTTTCAATTTTCAAATGTCGTACAGTGACTTAAATATTCAAAAGGACATATTCAATTCTTATGAAACAATTCTCCTCTCTAGAAGAAAAACACTCACGCACATGCAAGAAATCTCAACTCCACCAAATCTTCTCAAATCGTCCCAATAATTCATGAACCCTAGTTTTCTGAAATGATTTTTGCACATATCTATTTGATTCTAAGAGCAAAACGTTGCGCAGGAAGAACTCGGTGGAATACGACGACATCGATTATGGTATGTATGCTCATTGTGTTGTGCTTACATATGATCTATTTTCTGCTCTGAAATGACGATTTTGTACTCTATTTTATGCGATTATTTGTGTTTTCAGGGATTTAGAGGTTTAGGGTTTATGCCATTTTTTGGATTTTCAAGGATTTTGGTTTGGATTTTCAAGG
The DNA here is from genome assembly GCA_963675135.1 of Galeopsis tetrahit. Lineage (NCBI taxonomy): Eukaryota > Viridiplantae > Streptophyta > Magnoliopsida > Lamiales > Lamiaceae > Galeopsis > Galeopsis tetrahit. The sequence continues at coordinate 61,773,013 of OY776132.1, forward strand.
ATTTTTATAGGGTTTTTTTAGGTGGTAAAATGACTCTGTTTTTCTTTTGCGAGAGGTTTATTTGGATTTTCAGGGATTTTTTTAGGGGTTTGTTTTGTGACTTCGATCTTATTCTCGCTGCGTTGGAGCTTCAGTTCAAATGATATTGGAAAAATTGTTTTCTCTTACTATGGCAGGGTATCTAAATGTTTTGAATGCTAGTTTTATTTATTAAAATTAATCGGGCTTGATTCTAATCTTGTTTTCAGAGATATGAATTGTAATATAAAATCATGATCGATTGAATAATAAGCCTGAAATTGATCAATACTATATTAATGATTAGTTTCTATCACAATGTCTATAAATATTAAATAATTTGTTGATGGAAATTAATTAATTAAAATGAATGGAGTAGTTTCTTATTCTGGAATATAGACCTTCATTATCAGCTTTGAGGGAATATTGTACTCACGTTATCTACTATCTAATTTGTTGCCTAATTCAAAGCATGACACATTGTACTTCTGTTATCTACTCTCCAGTGTTTAATTAACTTAATGTCTTCAATTTTAATTGTTTAACATTGTCTACATATTAATGAAATTTGATGGTTTTTTTCTTTTTGCAGGACAAAAGCCATTCCTCAAGAGTTTTTACACCATTAAAATACGACATGGTGGAATGTTGATTGAATCTGGTGAAAAGTATGATTACATTGGAGGTATTGTTAGTGTGTTTGATTTCATAGAATATAAAAGGTGTTCATTTGAGTATTTGGATAAGTTGTGTGAGTAGTTAGGGTATTTAGGCAAGAAGGTGTATTATGGGTTGTGGAGAGATGGTACAATGAATTTAGTTGAGGGTTTGTTTGACTTGGAACAATTTTTTAAAGGTACTATCAACAAAGAAACAACGATGTGGTTGGATGCAGTCAAACCAGTTAAATTAGAAAATACATACACTTGGGATGGGGGTGAAGTATTGGGGGAAGTAGAATTTTATAATGAGGATGATCTGTTGGAATTGAGGACTGATGTTGTGCCTAAATCACCAGGAATGCTACTAACTATTGAGAATAATCTTGATGATTTATCACCTAACTATAGGCCAACATATAAGCAAACCAAACCTATTGATGCAGAGGATCATATTGTTGGGGGTGAAATAATGCTCTTAGGCATGGGAGTTGAGGATGAACTAGATGATATGGATGATGGAGAGGAGGATACTGATTTTAATTGCAGAGAAGATAGTGGAGAAGAATTATTAGATGACATCATCTTTGATGAAAATGTAGATATGGAAGTAGAGTGAGCTGGTGAGCAAGCTAATCTGATGTTTGATGAAGGGGCCTCATCAACAAGTGAAAAAGATGATCCAATGTTTGATGAAGAGGATTTTGATAGCATTGATGAGGATTCAGAAAATGAGAGTCCAAGTGTGAATGGAGAATTGGTTTTCAGGCCATCCCAAGCAAGTAGTCCAGAATTCTTTTTGAAACAGATATTTGCCACTAAGAAATTGTTGAAGGATGCAGTGAACACTCATAGTGTCCAGACTGGAAGAAATCTGGGTTTTACAAAAAATGATGGTAGAAGGATATATGCAAGGTGCAAAGCTGATGGTTGTGACTGGCATATCAATGTATTAAAGGTAAAAGACCAAGAATCCTTCCAGATTAGAGAAATAAATGCCGACCATTCTTGTGCTAGGACATATCGTATCACGAATGCAAACTCAGCTTGGTTGGCAAAAGAATTTGAAGATGATTGGAGGTCTGAACCACATAAGGGATGCAGGGGTTGGAAGAAATCTGCAATGAAGAAATTGGATTGTTACATATCCAACTACCAAGCTTACAGAGCCAAACAAATAGCATTGCAGAGGATTGAGGGTGATAGTACTGAGCAATATGGTAAGTTGTGGGACTATGTTCAAACTTTGCTTAACAAGAACCCTGGTTCAACAATTATTTTGAGGACCGAGGGTGATAGTGGTGGAAATACGAGATTCAATAGACTTTATATATGCTTGCATACCTTGAAGCAGGGATTTAGGTCGGGGTGTAGACCATGGATAGGAGTGGATGGCTGTCACTTAAAAGGTCCAAATGGTGGGGTGCTACTTACTGCAGTTTGTATGGACCCTAATAATGATCCATACCCGTTGGCATATGTTGTGGTTGGAAGTGAGACAAAAGAGGCATGAGAGTGGTTTTTGCAATTGATCAAAGATGATTTACTTGAAGGGAGAGAGGATAATTATGTTTTCATGACAGATAAGCAAAAAGGATTGATACCTGCATTTGAGAAGGTATTGCCAAATGTTGATAATAGATTTTGTGTACGACATCTACATGGAAATATGAAGAAAGCAGGTTATAGAGGTGATCACTTCAAGAAATTGCTTTGGGTAGCAACTAACTAAGACTACCAATGTTCCTGCATTTGATAGAGCCATGAGAAGGATTGGTGAGAAGGACCCAAGATGCCTTAAGTGGCTGCAAGAGAAGCCTCCTGCACAATGGTCAAGATCACATTTTAGCACATTTGCTAAGTGTGACACATTAGTGAATAACATGTGTGAGGTATTCAATGCTTGCATAATGGATGCTAGAGATAAACCAATTATCACAATGTTGGAATGGATAAGAGAGTTCATTATGAAAAGACTTGCAACCAAAAGAGATAAATGTGCAAGAAGATGGGAAGGGCGGAAGGTTTGTGAAAAAAATCAGATTGGAGTTGAACAATAAGATGCGTATTTCGGGTGTTTGCATGCCTATAAAATCAAGTGAATGGACATACAAAGTATCAGTCTTTGAAGGTACGAGGTATGCCGTTGAATTGAGGGAACGCACATGTGCTTGTAGGGAGTGGGAGCTTTCCGGAATACCATGCATGAATATGTTGTTAGTGCAATTAGTGCTCAAGGGGAAGATGTTGAGGACTATGTACACAATTGTTATAGCATTGAAACATATCTTTCTGTGTATTCTCATTGTATACCACCATTGAATGGTGATGATTTGTCGCCTAAAACTGGTTACATACCACCATTACCACCTAACTTTGGAAAGAGAAAAGCTGGCAGACCTAAGAAGAATAGAAGGATTGGAGCTGATGAAAAAGGAAGCAAGAACAAAGAAGGGAGCAAAAAGAAAAAAGGTCTTCAAAGTACACTGTGACTTGCAAGTTTTGCAATGAGAATGGGCATAACAAGAATGGTTGCAAGTTGAGGAAATCAGCAGATGGACCATCATGTACTACAAATGAACTCGAAGAAATGACTCAGGACCAATATTTGGCACCACCAATGACCCAAGAAGATGAACTTGATGTAAGTTTTAAAAAAAAATAAATTTCAGATTATATTTATTTTTTAAATTTCAGATTATAAGTTATTTAATTGCATCTATATTGTACAGAATTCTCAGATGCAACAGAACAGGCCTACCACTGTGCAAGGCAGGAAATTTATGGCATCAAAGAGGAAAGTTAACTCAAAGAGTGGATCAACTAAAGAAAGACCTTTAAAAATTGGAGGAGGCAGACCATCGAATGTAAAACCATTACATCTTTTTTACATGCATATTTTATTAATTAGTACGTATTTTGATAATTATTGTTTATTTTGATAGGAAGCTGGTGAAATAGTTGGATTTAACTCAAATAAGTTCATTGGAAGAGTACCACAATTAAACAGAGATGTCATCCCCAACTCCAATGTAATGTTTTGCATTGCTTATATGCATATTGTACTGAATTACTCACTGTTTTAACTTAAGTTGATGTTTTTTTGTTAATTTCCTAATTGATAGGAGGTTGTATCTATGACATTTAATACAAATAGTTTCATTGGAGGAGGAAAACTATCAAGACATGTTAGTGACAGTGGTTTAAGCACTCAAAACGATGGTATGCAAGTAACCTCAATAGGAGGTAAGAAATATGTCACACAATCTAGTCTAACTGAGGCTGCTTCGGTGAATAAAGGAAAAGGGAAGAAGAAGGTCTAGTGTTTGTGGATTAGAAATGTTTAGTGTAGATGTTGAACCCCCATCTTTTTGTCTTTTAAGCCACTGCAATGTGTATTTATCTTTTTGCCTTTTGAAACTATTATAATATCAAATTGTAGTGGCTTAGGTTTATTTTGAAGCTACAATGTTCATTACTTGTGGGGGCTTAATATTAAACTAGTGGTTTATTTTTGCTTAATATATGTTGAGCAGGTTATTGGTTTTTTTGCTTTCCACGGTGATATTTTTGGCTATGCATATTTGAGCAGGTTATTTTAATAGATGTTGAGCAGGTTATTGGTTTTTTTTTGGCATATTTGAGCAGGTTATTTTGGTGCATGTATGAGTAGGTTATTCATTTTTTTTGGCTTTGCAGAATGTATATATGAGCGGGTTACTAAAAGAAATAGGTTGCATTCATCTATTTCATTGAATAGACTAGTAAAAAATAAGACATTACATCATTCTAGTACAAAATATAAAATAGTTTCATATGGAGTCCATTCTAGATAGATTTAACCAAACCACTTGAAAGTGGTAGGTGCAAGCATGACAACTAGAACAATCAAAATGATTTTGTTCACTTTGATCAAATCTTTGATTTCTTCAGCCAATTTCTTGATCTCTACAACCAAGTTCTTCATCTCTTGAGTCATTTTCTTTATGTCTTTGGTATTTGGTCTACATGCTTGTCAACAACATAGTTTTCTAGTGCATCAGCCTACATGAAGAAATCACATCCACCACCATCACTTAGGGAGTCGGGACAATTATGAAATAACCTCCCTCTACTTCTAGGTTGTTTAGAAGCATAGGTACGACAAGTCTTTCCACAATAGCAAACAAGCTTTTGTCAAAATCAGGTAGAAGATGAAGATGACATGAAATTCTTTTATTTAATTTTGCAAGGTAGGTATGGTGTGTGGTTTCTGTTGGAGAAATGAAGAATATATGTTGTAAAATGTGATTTATATCTAATGGACAACAGGTTTCAATGTCTGATTTCCCTCTAAAATGGTGTTTTAAGGGAAAAATGTAATTTTTTTTCCTCCAAAATTGAAAAAAAAAAAGGGTAAAATGTATAATTGGTATCTTATGGGACCAAAATTGTAATTTTTCCCTTCAACCTTGCTAACAATCGGGAAAAATCCCATTTAGATTTTGGGCTAGTCTTATGTGAAATATTGCATATATGCATTTCAGCCATTCAGACTCACATTCTTTATAAATACACCCACGGATAGTTCAACCCACATTTTTTATAAATACACCCACTGACAGTTCAATTCACACCCATATTTTTTTTATAAATACACCCACTAGCAGAAATTGTACTTAGTCGTCTTCTCCTAGCAGTTTTCGGCCACCCCAGACCGCGGTCGAACGCTGCAATTTACGACGACCTTAATTTTTAAATATTTTATATTTCTTTAAATATTTTTTAATAATTATTATGGATCAAGGTTATTTTATATTACTACATGCAATAATATATGTTACTGTATATTATAATGTGAGTTACTTAACCAATAAAAATTCTAGAAAAAAATAATACATAAAAGAATCGGTATTACTATATAAAAAATTATATGTTACTACATACTTCAGTTTGAATTACTACATTGAATATGCGTTTGTTACTATATGTACCTTTATCAAATTATTTGCATTACAATATGGTTATTGTGTTTACTACATGTAATAATATATGTTACTATGTATTATAATGTAAGTTACTACATTAACAAAAACACTAGAAAAAAACGTGTTACTAAATAAAAGAATTTGTATTATTATATAAAATAGTTTGTGTTATTACTACATAAAATAATGTGTGTTATTACATATTACAATTTGAATTACTACATTTAATATCCCGCGTTCGACAATAAAATAAAAGATAAAAAAATCACAGAAACTGGTAAAATAAATGGGTTAAATTTTTTTGTCAAAATTAGAATACAAGCACGTCAATTGACAAATAAATTAAGAATTAACCCAAATGAATTAATGGTGGCGCAATAATATATATTTTTAGCCCATTGACTTAATAAGTCAATATTCTCGGTCCAATTGACTTAATTGGTCAATATTGCATATAAATTTTTGTGTTAGATTTGTGGGGTACTTGTTCACTACTTTGATGTACCATAGGTGAGAATTTTGGTAGATTTTCACTACCCACCTTTAGTAGACATCATGCGAGCGATGCCACTACCCAAAATACGGAGCGTGAAAAATCTACCAAGATTCTCATTTGACATCCGACAACGATTCCGATGACGGACCGCCTTCGTCGGCGTGTTCCAGCAGTTATAACCCCACTCTTTTAAAAAAAAAAGGTGGGTAAGAATCCCCTCCGTTTCCAAATTGTTTTTAATTAAGTTTCCCAGGTTTTATTTTGTTTTATGGAGATTATTAAATAATTTTATAAATATTACTCATAACTTTTCTACTTTTCTTTTTTTAGATGTTCAACAATTTCCTTTTTTATTATTCAATGTATGATCTCAATCAAATCACTTGTTATATATATATATAATATTATTTTATATCATATTTTCTATTATATTTTTTTCTATCAATTATATTATATACATCTATTATTTTATCACATTTCTTTAGATTTCATTTTATATAATAATTGAATGATTATAAAACCATATTTTCAAATATCAAAGTAAATTTAAAAATCTTTAAGATCCAAAAAAAAAAAAAAAAGTTAAAATTATAATAACTGAATAAATAAAAAAAAAATCGAAGCTAAAATCTCAATTTAATTTATGATTATCTAATATATAGAAAAATAAAATTATTTCTTAAAGTTAGATCATTACCTTTTCTTTTCGATTTTTAAAATTTGATTTTTTTTTTAAATATGAAAATTAATTTAGAAAAAATAAAAAAATTATAAAAATCATAATCAGAAAATTTTATTTAATAATCATATTGAAATAATTAATAAAATTGAAATGATTTTATATTTTAATATTTTTTATTGTTATTTAATATTTTTATTAATTAATTTGTATTAAAAAAATCGGATCTCCTAGTACTAGAGGCATGTCTAGGAATAGTACCGACCTACATGGAGGGTAGGCGACTTTCTTGTTGTCACCCCCACCTAGTCGATGCAAGTGTGCAAGAGCAACTCCAACGGTAATGGTAAATGGAGTTTAACACTTAAACTAAACAAATGGAGTTTCAGTCTCCCTTTAATCCTACTCTATTTGATTTTGAAGATTTAAAATAGAGTTATACGAAGTTTACCATTCAAAACACTATATTTTATACTCTCTCCATTCACGAAAAGTAATTTCATTTGTCTTATATTTTTTGTACACAAAATGTAATCTCATACCCTTTATGAAAACCACCATCCTTCAACCAATACTTAATTACTCAAATTGTCATCAATTTTATTCACAATGGACCCCACAATACCCTAAAATACCCTTACTTTATCTACTTTAAGTATCTATTATTTTAATAATATTTACAATTCTAATAATATTTACAATTCTGCATTACAATTTTATATTAATAATTAGAGTTCTTTTATTAAATATAATTACAATTCTATTGTTATACAAATTCATAGGGATGGCAATGGGACGGGTAAAAATTCGGACCCGCATAAAACCGGCCCGCACGGGACGAGTAAATACCCGTTCAAACGGGTCCCGGGTCGGGTAAATACCCGATCAAACAATACCCGTCGGGTATGGGACGGGTAATGATTTTATATATACCCGACCCGATCCGTATAGACATATATATTTAATATGTATATTAAAAAATATATATGTATATCAGTATATATATGTATATTAGTATATATATTATATATATGTATGTTAATAATTGTATGTTAATATTTGTATATGTATATCAGTATATATACATTGGCTTAAAAAATATATACAGTATATTATATATATATATTGTAATTTAAAATAGTTTTTATATTTTATTTTATTAAAATAACAAATAAAAAAAAAACAGTTTTGTAACGGCGGGGCGGGATTTACCCGCCGGTTCATGGGACGGGACGGGGCGGGTAACGGGTCTAAAGTTTTTTGGCGGGGCGGGTCCTGGGATAGGTCATACCCGTCTCATACCCGCCCCGTTGCCAACCCTACTAATTCATAATATAATTTTGTTGTGTAATTTAGTTTTATGTATTATTATTATCAATAAAAAAATAACGTAAAATACAATAAAACATACATTATATATTAAATATGAAATACATTACATATTAAAACAGACGTAAATGCATTACCTAGCTACATATAACACCGACATATTAAAATAAGTGAACACAAATTGAAAAGAAATACAAATACATATAAAATTTTGGTGTATTAAATTATACTCACATGTATCGTTTTAAAATAATAAATAGAAGATTTTTAAAATAGAATACGAAAAATTATATATTAAAATTTAGAAATCTTACATTTTTTTAGTTTAGAGTTTTTGCTGCTGTAGATGGTTTGAAGGACTCTCTATCTCAATTTAAATGAAAAATACGTTTTATTCCCTTCCTCAAGGGGTGTAAGTGAGTCGAGCCTATTCGCGAGCTACTCGTGCTCTACTAAAAAAAAGATCGAAATCGACTCGAAGTTAATCGAGTCGAGTCGAGTTTCGAGCTACTCGAGTAGCTACCGAGTTCGAGCTCATAAATACTCGGCTCGAAAGGCTCGCGAGCCTAATCGAGCTTGAACAATATTTACTATTTTTCCATTAATATATAATTTATATTTATATACGAGTAATCGAGTCGAGTCGAGCTCGAGTTTACTTTAGAAAAAAATATGTTTTAAAATTAATTTTGAAAATTATATAGGTAATCGAGTCGAGCCGAGCTCGAGTTTATCGAGTTTCTTATCGAGTCGAGCTCGATCTTCAAAATTTTAGGCTCGACCGAGTCGAGTCGAGTATCGAGCTTCGAGTATAACAATCGAGTCGAGTTTCGAGCTCAGCACTACTCGGCTCGACTCGTTTACACCCCTACCTTCCTCGAGCTGCTGCCTCTTCTCCTCTTTATGCGACTTTCTTAATTCTCAAGTGGGGCCACCATGGTCCATGGGGCTATTCCTTTGTGTAGCAAGTCACAATTCTACCCAATATCAAAGTTGTAATCAGTTAATATTACTCTATCTAACACTGACATAAAAAAAAATCATTATATTACATACATCTCAAATTATTAAAAAAATTTCAATGAACTTAACATACCATTAAAAATCACTAGGCCAAACCGAAACATATAACATTTAAGGAACATATCAAAATATATATATATATATATATATATATATATATATATAATATAAATTCAGAAACGTAGTGGGGGCCAATGGCCCTCGGGCCCAACGTTGCACCGTCTTTGACAGTAATGGTTGACTATTTTGTTATGTTTCGTGTTAACACGATAGTAACATAACACAATATGATTAAACATGATACTATAAGGATTTATGTCGACACGAAAAATGACAATTTTCGTGTCGATACAACACAACACAACATGAGAACAACACGATAATTTTTATATCAATATGACAAGACAATATAATAACACTTATCCATAATTTTTGTATGGAATTCGTGTAGACGTGCAGTGCTTTAGATTCATATCTTGTCACCCTAGCTGAATATGTTAAGAAATAGGCAAATTATAAGATCATCAAATTGGGCCCTTTTTTTTCGCTGAAATGGGCCTAGCTTATTAATTTAGGTTGCGGCTAAACACACACACGGATACTATGAGGACACCCACCAAACTTTTTTTTAATCTTTCAGGACATGTAAAATTTCCCATATACCCCTCGTGTAAAATTTATAAAAAAACGAAGATGAGTACACCCACCGCTTCTATTTCACGACAGAATCATCTCCTTCTCCACCAACACCGCCACCAAAACAAAAATCATTCTTCAACAAAAAAAAAAAAAAAACTCAAAAAACACAAAATTTCAACAAAAAAAAATTCTTAAGTTGTTCGAAAATATTAACTGAACAAAGATAAGATGTACGAAAATTTTTACCCAACAAACTCAACGTGTTCGGAAAAAATTCATGAACAACTTTCATTTGTCCGGAAAAAAAAGCAAACATCTTGTTCGAAATTTTTTCCAAAACAAACTCAATGTGTTCGAAATTTTTTAATGAACAAACTCAATATGTTCGAAAAAAAATCCAAAACAACTTAAATTTGTCCGGAAAAAAAGATTGAACAAAAAGTTCGAATTTTTTTCCAAAACCAAAACTGATTGTTCGAATTTTTTCCAAAACAAACTCAATATGTTCGAAAATAATTCACGAACTTCTAAAAACCCTAATTTTCCTAAATTTTTTTAAAAAAACCCTAAATAAAAAACTGACCTAAATCAAAATCGAGGTGAACGCGTCCGGCAACGTGAACAGCTGCGTCGACTGTCTTCTTCTGGGGCGTCGGCGGCCGCTTCGCATGGAGGAGGGGCGACGACGGCCGCTTGGAGGAGGGGACACGACGACGACAGCTTGGAGAAAGGGAGGCGACGACAGCTTGGAGAAAGGGAGGAGCGAGGGACGATTCACGTCGACGGCGGTGCTTGGGAGGAGGAGCAACAATGGCGATTATGGAGGGAGGCAGGCAGCCAAGGGACGGAGGAGGGAGACGGTTGCCAAGGGACGGAAGAGGGAGACGGCGGCCAAGGGACGGAGGAGAGCGGCGACTGCGTTTTTTTTTTGTTGGGGAAGAATGGTGGGTGCAGCGTGAAAATGAAGAGGGAAATGAAGGAAATATGGAAAATTAGGGTTTAGAATTAGAAGGGTATTTTTGTATTTTTCACGTGGGTGTCCTCATCCCTTTTGTGTGTCCTTGGGTGTCCTCGTTGGATCCGTGTGCGCCTTTAGCCGCTCCCATTTATTTATTTTAAAAACATATTCAGGTATGAGGCATGCCTTGGAACCGTACCGACTTACATGGAGGGTAGTCGACATTGCACCCCCTGAAATATTAAAATAAATATAGACGTATTTTATATTGAAATTAATTATATTATTTATTTTATAATTTTAATATTACAAATAAAATAAATATTTCAACTTTATAAATATTGACACTCATTTATAATTATATTTTTAAATTGTTACGTACGTATTATTAAATAATTTGGTTCCATTACAGAGACTATTAGAGGGATCATAGCCATACACTACATAAACTCAGTTTCCATGCATCCCATCATAAGCTAGAGAAGTGAATTCGAAGTTAATTTTTTATCATTAAACATTTTTTGTTAGAGAAGTTATAGTGATACTATTAAAAATCAATTTTTACTTAGAAAGTTAGCTATAGCCTATAGTGATCGAAGGAAGAAATACGCTTTTAAAAGAAGTTTAATTAGCTATTGGGTACATGTGAAAAGATATAAATCCATGATATAAATTAAGATACTCATTCCATCGAGAGAGAGAGAGAGAGAGAGAGAGAGAGAGAGAGAGAGAGAGAGAGAGAGAGAGAGAGAGAGAGAGAGAGAGAGAGAGAGAGAGAGAGAGAGAGAGAGAGAGAGAGAGAGAGAGAGAGAGAGAGAGAGAGAGAGAGAGAGAGAGAGAGAGAGAGAGAGAGAGAGAGAGAGAGAGAGAGAGAGAGAGAGAGAGAGAGAGAGAGAGAGAGAGAGAGAGAGAGAGAGAGAGAGAGAGAGAGAGAGAGAGAGAGAGAGAGAGAGAGAGAAACAAAGGAAATTAAAGTAAGTGTTAAAAAAAGTGTCATTCTATATTAAAAAAATTGATTTCTTAATACATGCTTATTTATCTTATTGAAAAAAATACATATTTATTTGAGTATTTAATTGATTTGAAGGTTAAATTTGAAAAAATAAACGCAATGAATGCACATTAATAAGTGTTAAACCTCTAACTTGTAAAAAAAAAAAAAATGTCAAAACATCATTTATAAAATAGGAGTATTGAAGGGTCAATTGGGACGGAAATGCCTTTAAGGAGGAAAGTTGTTTTCAGCAGAAATTGAACTCAGAATGTTTGGGCTCTGAGCCTCTTATACCATGAAATAACTATGTCTTATCTAGAAGTTTGAACTTGTATACAGGTGGAGAATTATATTAATTCCTATTAAGGTTGCTACCGTAACCCCTGCCAGTATGACAGCATTGGGCAGGACTCGTTGTATATATATACGTCTTTCTCAAGCTTTTAAATTAATTTCACAAAATCGCTCCCGTTGCATAACTAGCTAGAAATTAAATTATTTATTAGTTGATATGAGGATTAAGACATTAGAGCACAACTTTCCAAAATTTATCAGCCTATCATAGCGCGCTAATACGATTTCTCGAGGAAAAAAATAGGGGATGATGTGTTTATGAGAAAATTGTTTGATATATTATTATAATATTCTTTCTAATTCTAGTATTTTTCATTTACTTATAAGGGGTGGTTTGTAGTATATTATGAGTAAAATTTATTGAAATGCGAATGCGACCTAACTTTTTAAAGAATAATTGACTAAGCTCTATTGAGCATTGAATTCGAGATATATATGTATATTATTTAATTTTTCTTCAACAGAATTAGGCATGGCTAGGAAACTGTATTGACCTACACGAGGAGGCCAGGGATATAGATGAAAATGGTGAGAATTATATTCAATCCCTCTTAATGAGATTATATATATATATATATATATCCTCCAGGGATATAGATGAAAATGGTGAGAATTATATTCAATCCCTCTTAATGAGATTATATATATATATATATATATATATATATATATCCTCCAGGGATATAGATGAAAATGGTGAGAATTATATTCAATCCCTCTTAATGAGATTATATATATATATATATATATATATATATATATATATATATATATATATAGGGATTACAAGCGAAATACACCTAGAAAATATATAACCAAGAAAATAAATATAAATTATAAATAAAATATACTATTCATATAATATATTACAGTAAGAAAAATTAAATCATACTTCCTCCTTTAACACGTTTTTTTGTGTTAAATCTTGTTTCAAGAGTTAAGTTAAGACTTTTTTTTTAAAACTTAGATACTACATTTTAAAGTGATAATGAGAATTTATAAATATACTAAACAAGGAAGAATTACAATTGTAAATATTGAGAAGATATAATTAAATTCAATTTTTCCATTGTATTATAAAAATACTAATTCCTTCTCATATGAATATTGCCATTGTTTGTAGTGGGAGAGGAGACTAACTGCATGCGGGTGGATAGAGAGGAATGGGAAGAGAGAAAAGGGTAAATAATGAAAGTGTGAAAAGAAAATGGAAAAAATAAAGGAAAGAGAAATAATGAAATGGGATGGAGGGAGTATTATAGTATAATTTTATTTTATTTCAATTATATTAGCTTTCTAAACTACATTATTCTGATTTAAAAAAAAACATAAATAAGACTTTAGTTGATGGGCAATATTATAAAACTTTTGCAATTATTTGAAGTGCCAATCATTTTCCAATTAAAATTCGTATTTGGCAATATTATTTAATTATATTCAATTAAAATTCACACAGTTGATTTCCAATCGCATGGGCAATATTATTTAACTATTTTCCAATTAAAATTCAAATGGGCAATATTATATAAAATTCACATGGTTGTTTTCCAATTAAAATCTAGTTGACCCTACTCATAACATATACGTACCTTAGATAAGAAATTGTGAAATATCCTTCTATTCAGACGTTACTGAAAATTTTGCAAGCCAAATTCAGCAGGCTAAATGATCAAATGAATTTTCCAACAAATTTTGTGCAAACTAAACATAAAAATTTGCTTCCAAGTGTGTTATTACTTATTTTATCTTTTAAAATAACATATATATTTTCTTATAGTAACACAAACATGTGAATGGGTCTTTTTTTATTTGTCTTGGTCGATATTTTAATTTGAATAAATTTGTTTGACTTGTTTTCAATTCGATTTCATCATCAAGTCTTTCAATTTTTTATTTTTTTTTCTAATTTATGCTAATATTACATACTCCCTCAATCCCATATGAATTTGCACACTTTTCATATATGATGGATGTCCCATACCAATTTGCACACTCCATAAAAGGAAATATTGTGTATTGAGGTTCTTTCCAAATGGAGAGCGAGTGGAGAGAGGTGAGGAGAGGTAGGGGTGTGAGAGGGGTAGATCGTGACCGAAACCTGTCTTATTCCGAGCGTTTTCCGGCGAGGCAGAAATTCAACCAACCCATTAGGCTTAACCGTAGTCCACCGAGGAACCCTGGTGATAGATCGGTAGATAATGGAGGTCTCAGAACTCGGATGGGAGCGGTTCAAGCTCTGTGGGGATCTTCGAACCTGCCTGCGAAAGAAGGTGTCACTACCTTCTTCTTCAAAAACTATCCGGAGGACTGCGATGTGCGTACCCTGGCCTCACACTTCCGTGTCATTGGGGACATTTTCTGCCCCAAGAGAAGGGACAGGGAAGGTAAACTCTTTGGTTTTGTTAGGTTTTCCAACAATCAGAATGAAGAACAGATACTACAGGGGTTGAACAATGTGTGGATTGGCTCTTATAAACTGAGAGCGTACTACCCAAGATTCGACCGTGTAATAAAAGCGAAGGGGGAGAGGCCGAGGACCGCCTATCCAATCCTCCATAACAGTTATAGAGGGAATGCATCTTTTTCCAAAGTAGTGGGGGGAGAACTAGGACCCAAGCAAAGAGCCAAGGAGGACAAGTCCGGGGGGGCCACTGAAGTTGACATCTCCTGGTCAACCGAGGTAGTACAATTCAAGACGATAGAAGAGGATACAAGATGGCTCGAAGGATGCCTCACGGGGTGCCTCAAAAGAGATTTCGGGTGGGAGGATTACGGAGAGGAACTGCAGGGGGAGAGCGCTGGTAAATTAAATATTCGGGCGTTGGGAGGGCAGCTGGTGCTTATACAAAGTTGCACAGATCAGCCCACAGGGGAAGTTGTCCAAGAGTTTGACGAGTGGTCAGAGTTTTGGTTTGAATGGATAGAACCTTGGAAAAACATCGACGTTAACCAAACGAGATGCGTGTGGACAAGATGGTATGGTGTCCCGCTGCATGCTTGGTCTCCGAGATTTTTCTCCTTAGCAAGCGCAAAGGTGGGAAGGTATAATCATATGGATCATCGTTCAAAGGATAAGACACACCTGGAATTTGCTAGGATTAAGATTTCTACGGGCTTAGCAAACATTAATAGCATTGTTAAGACTCAGATTGACGGGGCCTCATTCTCCATTCGAATTGTGGAGGAAGCGACGTGTGGAATGTCACATGGGGGGGAATCTGATGATGGTGATACGTCGGAAGACTCAGAATCGACGTGGTCGTTCGCGGAAGGCGACTCAGTGAGTCCGGCAGAGGCATTAATTGCGGCGGAAGATGGAGACCAATCTGCCTCGATTGTGAAACCAGACATGCTTCAACCGAGAAACATTTGCCTCGAAATAGATGAAGCACACAATCCGATTATGGCAGAATTGATTGTGGATGCTTCGAAAAATGCACAAGAAAGCCATGCGGCACAAGCAGTATTAAATGAGGAGTGTGTGGGAGCACATGACGGTTCAATTTCTACCTCCGGGCCGAATAAGGAAGTGGAAATTAATAGGCCCAGCGAGAAGGATTCCCAATAGTATGGCCCATTCGGCCAGGCCCAAGATATTCTAAGAAATAAGGACAACCCACATCAAAACAGAATTGGGCCCTATGACAGTCCAGGGCAGTCAGATTACTTTGTCGCGGAGACACTGGATGGGCCACAAGATCTGGACCCAACCCAAGATCAATTAAATACATCAGATAGGGAGGAAGGACGGGCGTACACGTGTGAGGAGGCGACCACCCAAAACGGGCTAAGTCACCGACCAGATCAAAAAAACTAAAAAGACATGAATAATTATCCAGAAATTCCAGCAAGAGGACACACTGGGGAACACAATCAATCTCAATACTGGGGCGCGGCAACTCAGAAACGAGGGGGGAACAAAGGAGAGGAAAATAATAGAAAAACAAAAGGAAAGAGGAGATACGAGGAAAAAAATCGAGAGAAGGAGGAATGGCCGAAGTTTATGAGCAATTTTATTTCTGAGGAGGACGTTGCTGAATTCAAGAAGGACATGCGTAACCGAAAGGTGAGGGGCACGGGGAACGCTAATTCGGAGAGTCACAGCGAGATGGCACGACGAATATGGGAATTTGGGAAGACAATTGGTTTGAGAAGCAAGGCAAATGAGACAGACATAATCTGTAACCTGTCCAAGATGGTTGAAAGTGACACAAGAGCTGAGTCCAGCGGCAAGGGGTCTGATAAAGAGGGTGATATATGAAGATCCTCTCCTTCAACATTAGAGGACTTGGGAGCAGGGTGAAAAGAACTGAATTGAGAGAGATGATCAAGAAACATAAAGCTGAAGTATGCTGCATCCAAGAGACAAAGGTGGAGAAAGTTGACAGAGAGGTATGCGAACAAATTTGGGGCGGAGGGGACTTCGACTGGACGGCAAGGGAATCAGATGGAAGGGCCGGAGGTATGATAACTATCTGGAACTCCAATATATTCAAGTGCACAAGTAAGTGGCATATGGAGGGAGGGGTGGTGGTAAATGGGGTCTGGGGAGATAGTCAGACTAGATGCTGCATAATCAATGTGTATGCCCCCTGCTCAGGGGTGGGAAAGCGGGAGCTATGGGATAGGTTGGGTCTGATTGTTAGTCAGAATGTGGGAAAATGCATATGTATCATAGGCGATTTCAACTCTATTAGACATTTGGGGGAACGTCTGGGAAGAGGGACGAGCCAGTACCAGGGAGAAATTAGAAGCTTTGACGATTTCATTTCTGGGACCCAACTTACGGATCTGCTTATCCACGGACGAAAGTTCTCTTGGTATAAACCAGATGGATCATGTAAAAGCAGGATAGACAGGGCACTGATAAACGAAGAATGGATGGAAATGTGGCCAGATGTAAAACTGAGAGGACTCCCAAGATCAGTCTCGGATCACTGCCCAATTTTAATGGAGACTACAAATATCGATTGGGGACCGAAGCCGTTTAGGTTCATCAACGCATGGATATCCCACCCAGATTTCAAAGCCTTTATAAGGGATACGTGGAATAAACAACAAATTGGGGGGTGGGGTGGATATGTGCTGAAAGAGAAACTCAAGATTTTAAAATCAGAGTTAAAGCAATGGAACAAAGCAATTTTTGGGTCTCTGAATGGGAACATCGACAGACTCAGGAGTGAGATACAAGAAGCGGATGTCATAGACGATGTGTTCGGTTTGGAAGAGGCAGAAATTATTAGGCGAAAGCAGGCTCAAGCAGAACTACTCAAAGGAATGAATATGCGTAACAGTCTGGCGGCTCAAAAGGCGAAAGTGAGGTGGCTTAGGGAGGGGGATATAAACTCGAGCCTTTTTCACCGAGTGATCAACTCTCGGAGAAAGAAAAACGAAATGGTGGGAATTCAAATCAACGGGCATTGGTTTGAGGGTGTGCGCGAGGTCAAATCCGAAATAAGCAAATACTTCAGGAACCATTACAATGCATCGGTCGTACATAGACCAACAGTGGACGAAAATTTTACACAAAAAAAGGTATCTCCAGAGGATAACATTATGCTCACTGCCCCTTTCAGCGAAGAGGAGATCAAAGCAGCGGTGTGGAAATGTGAGGGCTCGAAGAGCCCGGGGCCGGACGGATTTAACCTTAGGTTCATCAAAGAGTGCTGGGACATAATAAAAGAGGACTTCCACAGAATGTTGAACGAGTTTCATTCACATGGGAAACTGGTTCGGGGCATCAATCCCTCTTATATTGTTCTGATCCCGAAAAAAGAGGAAGCATTAGCAGTGGAGGATTATAGGCCAATATCTCTGATTGGTTGTATTTACAAGGTCTTGGCCAAAATATTAGCAGGGAGGCTCAGCAAAGTATTGGAAAACCTGATATCAGAAAACCAAAGCGCTTTCGTGGGAAATAAATACATTCTCGATGATGTGGTCATTTTAAACGAGGCAGTGGAAGAGGCCAAGAAGAGGAAATTAAAGAGGCTCTTCTTTAAGATCGATTTTTCAAAAGCATACGACTCCGTGGACTGGGGATTCCTAGACAAGATGATGGAGAGCTTCAATTTCAGCCCAAAATGGCGTAAATGGATAATGGAGTGCGTATCGACAGCAAGCGCTACAGTCTTGGTGAATGGCTCACCAACAGAAGAATTCAAACTTGAGAGAGGTCTTCAACAGGGGGACCCACTCTCACCGCTCCTGTATCTAATCGTGGCAGAAGGATTGAATATTATGATCTCAAAGGCAGTCCAGATTGGAGCTTTTGAGGCCGCGGAGATAGGCCGGGACAGTGTGAGCGTGTCACACCTTCAGTACACAGACAATACCATATTACTAGGTAAGGCAAGCCTCGCGAACATATGGGCGATGAAACATATCCTCCGAAATTTCGAATTGCTCTCGGGCCTCAAGGTAAATTTCAATAAATGTTGTCTATGCGGTATAAACGTGGAGGAGAATGTATTGGAAGAGATGGCAGACATTTTGGGTTGCACCACTAGCAAGCTGCCAATAAAATATTTGGGGGTCAAAATAGGAGCGAAACATAAAACGGCTGTAGCTTGGGAGGATTTAATACAGCGTACGAAAAGGAGAATAAGCGTGTGGCAGGGAAAGAAAATCTCCCTAAGGGGAAGAATCACCCTTCTGAAGTCTGTGCTGACGTCAATACCGATCTATCACCTTTCCTTCAATATCATCCCTTTATGTGTGATAAAAAACCTAACTTCTTTATCCTGCAGGTTTTTATGGGGGGGGGTGGGGGTGTGGGGGGGGGGGTGGGGAGAATGTAAGAAAAATCCCTTGGATTAAATGGGATACAGTGTGTAAATCGAAGGGTGGGGGGGGGGGGGGCTTGGTGTGAGAAATTTGAAATGGTTTAATACTGCTCTTATAGGCAAATGGGTGTGGCGCTATTTAACGTGTAAGGGTAGCCTCTGGGGGAGAGTAATTAATTCGATTCACGGGGAGCTAGAAATAGGGGAGGGAGGCTCAATTAGGGGCTTGAGAGGTACAATGGGTTCTAGTTGGTGGAGGGACGTAGTAAACAATGTAGCGGGTCAAAAAGGGAGGTGGTTTTGGGGTAACTTAGATAGACGGATAGGATGTGGAGATGGGACCAGATTTTGGGAGGGGTGTTGGACAGGAGAGACTAACCTAAAATTAAAATTTCCTAGGTTATTTGGCTTGAGTTTAGACAAACAAGCTCACATAAGCGAGATGGGGGCGTGGACTGGGGGGAGATGGGAGTGGAATTGGAGATGGCGTAGGGAACTATTAGATAGGGAAAAGGATTTGCTTAACCAGTTGATCTGTATCTTAAACAGGGTCACATTACTTGAAGATGTGGAAGATGGGTGGAGGTGGAGAAAGAAGGCAGATAGGGTATTCAATACGAAAACAGCCTACGATATCATCGCAGAGGAGCATGGGGTAGGCCATGTTGACATCAGTGAGGGCCCAAACTTTTCATTGGTGTGGAACAAGCTAGTCCCCACAAAGGCCGCTGCAATGGCGTGGCGATTACTACATAATAGGTTACCGACGAGGGATAATCTGCAGAAAAGAAAGGTTCTTAATTCAACCGAAGAAACAATGTGCATTTTATGCAGGGATGAGACGGAAACATCAGCCCACCTGTTTATCGGATGCAAGATGACAACCGGAATCTGGTACGACTGTTATAAATGGCTCGGGATCAGTACCTCAATCCACAATCGGATCAACAATCATTTCTGTGGTCACTCGGGGATATGGCGTGGTAAAAGAGGACGCAGCAGGGCTATAGGGGTGTGGATTTGCATTGTTTGGGTGATGTGGAAGTGGCGCAACAACGCTCTCCATAAAGGAATAGGCTGGGATGCGGCAAGGATAGTAGACGAGATTAAAGGAAGGGCGTGGAGTTGGCTAACTTGCTACGATAACCACATGGAGAAGATCAATTTTAAAGAATGGATAGCAGAACCAGGAAAATTCATTGAAAGCTAAGGAAATCTGGAAGATGGGGAGCTACTATGAACTAGATAGATTCATATTCTAACTTTACATTTCTTTTATCTTTGTTTGTGGTTTGGTTGTGTTTCTGAACTGGGCGGCACTACTGGTGCCTACCTTATTGCTGTTTACTTGTTTTAATAATAAAAGTTAATTTGCCTGATAAAAAAAAAAAAAGGAAATATTGTCATAACCCTCACCCTCAAAATATACACATATTTACCCATATGCCATTATTTTTTCACACTCAACCTACCTTTTACTCTACTTTATTCATAAAAATTTACAAAACTATCCCTCAAAACATCACTCATTACACTTTTTTTCATACACATTTATTAAAATGTGTGCCATCTCAGAGGTGCAAATTCCTCTGGAACGGAGGGAGTATAATTTTTTGTCTATATAAGGCAGCACTCTCAAAGCTTAATACTCATCCATCTTTATTGCTTATAATGATGGAGAGTTTGAAAATCATAACCTTATTAATTCTTGCAGCAGCTGCTACAACCTCTTCCCTAAACACCACCAGATGCCCGTTTCACTACTTTTACGTGTTGGGTGATGGATTCGGCGACACTGGCAACGCTATTCGAATTCTCCCCGATCTTCCCGCTGCTCGTTTGCCTTATGGTACAACTTTTCCGGGCACTCCTACTGGTCGTTGGTGTGATGGTCGTATTGATGGCGACTATGCTGGTACGTTATTTTACTTATGACTCATACTTATATTTTTTTAAAACGGTCTCACACAAATCTTTGCTCATATATATATGTGCAGCAATTGGTGTTGGCCTGCCAAACAATACACCTTACTTGTCCATGGATTTTAGTTCTTCTTCCTCACGTGACGGTGTCGTTTTTGCGGTAGCAAGAAGTCCAATTCTTGATCGTCAGTTTTTTACAGAAAGGGACATTACTATACCATCTTATGCCACTCCTCTTAACTCTCAAATGAGTTGGTTCAAAACATACCTAACATCGGTTTCCTCAAATTCTACAGGTTCATTAATTAATTACCTTTACTTTCATATACGATAAAAGTCAATTTAGTTTCATAACTTTCAACAATTTTTACATGGTCTCAAAAAATTAAATTTACCAATTTAATTAGTCTTATTTTTTTTGTAATTTGTTTTGTTTTGATCCCAAAAAAGTTAAATGTCATTTAATATTTTTTTTGGAATTAAAACAGAATAAATTGCGAAAAAATGAGATTACATTGGTACATTTAACTTTTTGGGAGGGGCAGAAAGTTTTTGAGACTAAATTGGTACATAGGTCTTTATATGCTTATTATAAGTTTTTAATTAACTTAATGTTTGATACTATTTGAATAGAGTCGATTGCAAATAGGCTTGCAAACTCTGCCATATTGTTTGCAAACGTAGAAGCCCATGATATCGCCTATGCATTACTCCAGGGCAAGTCCATTCAACAAGTTTCAGCTTACTTGCCCTCTATAGTACAAGCTCAAATCAACGCTACCAGAGTACGTACTTAATGTTACGAAATTAATATGCAAGAATTAATTTCATATGTCACTACAAGTTCGGATTTTTAGAAGAAACAAAATTATTTCAAGCACTTCCATCCGACTAATTAAAATTAATATATATATGTATACTTGAATGATTAAAAACATGCGTGCAGACACTCATCGAGATGGGGGCGAGACGAATAGTAATTTCGGCGAGTGGTCCGCTTGGATGCTACCCCTACATCCTTACGGCCTTGCCTAGTACTAATCCTTTAGCCTACGATGCACTAGGATGTTTGACAAGTGTGAATGCTCTTGTCATTTCCCACAACACTGCCCTTCAACTAGCTATCGCCAAACTTCAAATTGAGTTCCTCAATGTCACCATTTTATACGCCGATGATTACCTAGCCAGTACGATGACTATCGCTTCAGGCAAGTCGTCTTCCCTTAATTTAACGAGTACAATATTCTTGTGCACCAATTGTACAATGAAACTAGCTATATATTTTTCAATGAAAACAATTAATATTATGGTGCATACATTTTTTGTCTAATTTATTGATTTACGTGCAGGTGGTAGGAACATAGGACTGAAAGCTTGTTGCGGAATTGGAGGACGATATAACTACGATAGCACGAGGTTTTGTGGAAGCCCCGGAGTGCCCGTTTGTGGAAACCCTAACGAATACATATATTGGGATGGCATGCACTTCACGCAAGAAGCGTATCGTCGTATTGTCGATATTTTGATTGTACCGGCCCTACTCGGACTCAACTGTATCCCATAATTACCACACTTATATAACAAGTATTTCAATCTGATTACGATCCATGCATATTGTTATAACAGATGTATTAATTATATTAATAATTATTAGTAACAATATATGCAAGAATAAGGAATATTGAAATACTATCCAAATTAAATTTCGATCGAGATGCTTTCTAGCTAGCAGAGTCGGTATTTGAACGGCCTAATTTGGTCTGAAATTACTAAAAAATAAGTTACGGGCCTAATTTTGCCAGCCCGTAAAGTTGCAGTCCTCTATTTGCAAACTCCCCTAAATTGCGGTCCTGAAAAAATAATTTTTCCAGCTCAGGGTTGATTCAACCGAGCTGCAGTGAGTCAATCTGCAAATCTAGCAAAATCTTATTAATTTTAAAATATAAGTAACATATAAAATTGTCTCCAAGATTAATTGTGGAATACGTGGGTTTTACTCTAGTAATAGTATAAAATAAAAAATACAAGAAGTACGTCTTACTACCCAAAGTTATTAGGTATATAAGAAGTAGTAATTAATAGTGCGACAGACTAATTTGTTTTCTATGTGGAGGATTGCCTCGTAGCTTTTATTGGTTTGCAGTCTGCTTTCACACGCTCATCAATCCCTTTCTCACTAACTTCCATATATGCCTTCCTGCTAATCGATTAAATGTCAAAAATTAATCAAACTAAATTGTATTATAAAATTCACCAACTATATATAGATCGAATAGAAATATCAAATATAGAAAGAAAAAGAAAGGTGAATTCTACAGTTGCATGGAGTTCATTCGATCTGTTGATGCCTCAATTGTGAGAAATTAAGAAGGCAAAATTAAAATAAATATAAGCAGGAAAGAATAAAATTAATTAAGATAAATAAAAATACAAGAACTAAAACTAAGAAAAATAAGACTAGGAGCAAATAGTGCATATATATATATATATCATTATAACTTTATGTACAATAAAAAAAATCTACAATATTCTCATATTTCTCACTTAATTGACTCACATACCATTTCTCACTTTATCACCTTAAATACTACTAATATTTCATTAAGCAAAGATTACAATAAAACTGGTGTTCGAGTTAAATGGATAGTCAATTAAATGGAATTATAAGATTAATCATGAAAAAAATGGAATTGTGTTTCCATTTTGTATTTCAACTTTCATGGATCATAAGAGTATTTGAAAGCTATGGCTATTTGCATCTCCAAGGTTATTTAAAATTGGTGTCAAATTTAAAAATAAAATTATATTTTGATGAGACTTGTTAATAAAGGGATGGGTGCAAATAATCATTGGGATATATTGATACATAATAAATAATATTGAATAATTACAAATCAATAGATTAATTCAGCAAATTTTATAGTCAATTGTTGTAAGAGGGTATAATATTAAAAAATTTCGGGTTATCTAAAAAAAAAAAAGAAGGTTTATGATAAGTGATGACTAGACTTTTTCTTTTTAAATGTGGCCCATTCTGACCGTGTGACAAGATTTGCAATGAAGACAATAATTGAGTGAAAGATCTGCAAAATAACAGCAAAGAAACAAAAAAAAAAAACTCACCGATCTCCTCTTCCATTGTAAGAAGTGGACCTTTGGAGAGCAGGAAAGTCGTGTTTGTTAGTTGTGTCTACTACGCTACTACCGCTGAAGTAGTCTTTTCCTTTTCCGCTCATTCGCAGCCCCATTAACGACAAGGAACCGCAGGAGACCAACTGCATGAGGACTGATGATGATCTACGACGCCACTTTTGAATTTGTTGATCATCTCGCCCATTGGCTTTCATCAACGTTCCCAGACTTTCCGGTGGCGTTTTGTTGTCCGTCTGTGTTGACACCTCCGCCGTGATAGAGTGGACTCCGCCGCCCGGAATCGGGTTTTGGGGTAGCTCCGACCCTTTGAGAACGTACTCGTGGTCGTGCGCAGGGTATATCAAATCCTTCTCCGATAAATCGTGCCACACGTAACCATTCTTGTAGCTCCTAAATTTATTAATTAATTAATTGTAGTGGGATATATAAGAGATAACAAAATTGAATGAGTAGTTTATTGCAAATTAATCAACCTTTTAACTATGGTACTTTTGTAAATTAAACTTCTTTTTCATTTGTATCATACGGTTTAAATATTAGATTAATTTCATTAAGAAGGTATCATGTCAGTAAAAAAAAGTCTAATTTATAATAATATTTAAAATTAATTATTAAATGATTTAAAAAGCCAGGGGAATTAAAAAGGTGGTTGTACCTTTTGCAGGACCAGGAGTACATGGAGGCAATGCCTTTCCCACGAAGAACATTCAACCGGTTGATCACATCTAAACACATTAATATTTAATTACAAATTAATTAAGCTCAAATTAAAATTAACCAAAATGCATGATGATTATAATTAAGATATATACCAGAGAGAAAAAGGGGGGCGTTGGGAGAAGAAAGAGGGACGTCCATGAAATGAGGATGCTGGAGTTGGCCATTTCTAGTCAGATAATACAAAACTGCAACACTTGTAGTAGTAGTAGTTTGCTCTCTCTTTCTTCCTCCTCCAGACATTGAGACACAAGGAGAGAGAGATAGAGTACATGAGTTGATAGTGGAGTAGTATTTATCTTCCCTTTGTAATTATTTTCCCTTAAAACATGGACATGCATGGTATATACACTCCAAACTAAGTGTCAAGTACAAGCTAGCTAGCTACTCCATCACAAAACAAAAAATTTGAAGATAATCAAAACAAATGAAATATGCACACTTTATATGGACAGTACGTCTAAAAAGAAAAACACACACATTTTGTGTGGACGAGAAGTATAAATCAGTTTCACAATATAATACTTCCTTCGTCCATCAAAAATTGTTCAAGCCTGTTTTTTTTATTCATAAAGAATATGTTCATTCTATTTAAATAATTAATTTTTAAATATATTTTCTACTTTATTAACAAAGTAGATGAGCTACTAGCAATACCCTTAATTTATTCGTTACTTTACATATCTGAAATATGAATTATTTTTAAAATGTGTGTCAAAAAAAGTAAGCACGCTTTTGATGGAGTATTAAAGAATATCATTTAAATTGCTGAAAAATATTAGATGTCATAAAGTTAAAAATGTTTTACTTAAATTAGAGAAGGTATTAATCGTGATACAAAATAATTACTACATTTAAATTATTGAAATGTATTAATTGTAATATTAATAAATATTATTTAAAAAATATTAATTTTATCATTCTAATTTCATGATAAAAACTTGTTCACTGATTTAAGAAGTGTGGATTATAATCAGATTCTGAAATTCAAATTTGACATACTTCTCAACTCCCACCAAGTGAATCTATATATAATAACTTTCAAACTGAATATTTACAGTTAAATATTTATTCCCCCAACATACTAATACACCATTCATTCTTACTTTTGAACATTTTTTTTAATTCTGGGATATTCGATCTAAGTATCAACTAATTTAGGAGGATCAAATTTCACAGTCCACTTGCGGAGTCTCGTTTAAAATCAGAGTTTTGCTCTCTATATGGATTGACCCCATAACAATTGTTTGCACCTTACTTTGAACATCTATTTTATACACAAACAATCAATAGCAGTTTTATTTCAGATTCTCAGGAAGAAGACAGTTGGTCATGGAAACTGGAAAAGGACGGGCGCTATTCGGTCAAATCGGCGTACAAATATCTTCTAGATCAAGTAATGGAGGAGAGACAAGACTTGGATGAACTCAAATGTGTGTGGGTGAAAGGAATTCCTCTGAAAGTTGCTGGATTTTCGTGGAAGATGCTTCAAGATAAAATCCCCACTATCATGAACCTCAGGAAACGAGGAGCTTATAACCTGAATTTTTCTACGAGCTGCAAGTTTTGCGATGAGTACGACGAAGACGTGGTTCACCTGTTTTTCCGCTGCCCCAAAGTATTGACGATTTGGTCCAAGATCTACACATGGTTTAATCTGCATTACTCATTGAAAGATACTGGATTAAAACATCTCAAATCTCACGGGAATTTAGCTAATAAAAAATGGAGGATCCCTTGGTTATTTGTTTGGCACTGCACAATTTGGTTAATCTGGCAGAGTAGAAATAATTCTGTCTTTAGGGGAGAAAATATGGACAGCGAAGTTGTATTGGAGAAAATTAAGAGGCATACTTTTCGGTGGCTGAAGGCAAGGAGCTCTTTGGTTAGAGGATTATCCTTTATTGATTGGATTAGGGAGCCTTCACAGTGTTGTATCTAGTTTCATAGGTGCTGCATTTCTATGTTTTCTATTCCCTTGTAATTGACATTCGTTTAGGGTATTCCTGATACCCTCTAATAAATTTACCGTTTTCCAAAAAAAATATTCCTAAAAATCTGTAAAAATGAATCATACACACGTACAAAGTTTGAATGAATGGAGTGTGTTTTACGATTTTGATATAAAATTACAGATTTCTTATGGAACCAACACCTGCATAAAATAGATGTACATATTTAAGTGTACACATAATTTATCCATGTTGTTGGTTAAATAACAAACACAACATCAAGTTTCATATCACGAGCTAGCCCAAGTGACTTTCATTTCTCATATATCGATTGAAATTCTAGAATTGCTTTTATGAATAAATATTACATATTCCTTTTTTTGTAATCCATGGTTTTTAGATGTTTTAATCAAAATTGTCTAGTCAAAATACTTATTTTACACGAAAACTGTCTAGTCGATATGAGGAATATATATATTTGAAATCCGTAAGATATATTAATTATTAAAGGCATCGAATGTCATATTCCAAGAGAATATATATTTCAATTTAGAAAAGAAAAATGAGTTTAATGGTTGAAATGAGTTTATTGTTTAACTTAAATTTGATGACAAAAGAGTACTGGAAGATGCTTTTATTAGCTCTGAAATGAAATCTTGTAATAATTTCTTCTTTTTATTTCGAACCCGTTAATTAATTTATTTTTAATGCGAAAATAAGATTTACAATCTTTCTAATTGTAATTACTAAATCATTAATATTAATTTATGATTTTAAAATTAAACTCAACTGTTAGAACTCCGAAAATATCTAAATTGAAGTTTAGCCAAAAGAATAATTAAAAAAAAGAATGGTGAAATGTCTTGATTGAAATTAGTTGTATAAAATGACATTGGGCCAGAAAGGGTGCTATGAACGTACAAATTATCACTATTTTGTTTCAGAATTCGTAACCTTAAAAATGGCAAACCTTTGGATGTGGCTATCACTACTATTGTTAACAATGATACCATAACTTCTAACCAATTCATTCCAAATTACTCCTTTTATGAATACAGGTAGGTAGGATTGTAAACGAATCGAATAATATTTTTGCTTGATTCGGTATTCGTATTCGAAATTTTATGATTCGAATTCGAATACAAATATTTTTTTTGATTCGATTAATAAACGAATACAAATACAAAATTATGATATTCGATTCGATATTCGTAAGTATTCGATTATATTTATAATATATACTCCCTCCATCCACCAAATGTAGTCCCATGGAGGAGGGACACAAGTTTTAAGAAAAAGGTTGATAAAGTAAGAGTATTATAGGGTATTGTGGGTTCCATTGTGAATAAAGTGATTGTTTGTGAATAAAGTTGATGGCAAATTGAGTAATTAAGTGATGATTGAAGGATGATAGTTTCCATAAAGTTTATGAGACTACATTTGGTGGACAAAAAATATAAGACAAATGAGAGACAAAAAATATAAGACAAATGAGACTATTTTTTGTGGTTGGAGGGACATAAATATATTTTTAAATGTATATTTGTCTCTTATGTATATTTGATATCACTTTACGTAGGTGAAATGTATACAACATGCAGATGACTAACAAGTTTTATACACTATTTTATATATGGAGTATATTTCTTATTTTGTTACAAGTTAAATACCCAATCCCTTTTTTCCCTCCCCATGACTCGAACCCAGGACCTAAGACCTAGGTAGTGGTGCTCTAACCACTTGAGTTATTCCACTTTGTCATGGAGTATATTTCTTATGGTATATCTACAACTCATAAAACCTCGTTTGAATTTAATTCATTAATTAATTATGAAATAAGTTAAAACAAAAATTTCAAAACTCGATAATATTTTAAACAAGGTAAAGTCTAGTATGCACTCGAGTGCATGTTGTGCACTCTAGTCTAAAGAAAAGTGTAAGTTATTAGCTTGAAAAGTACAACACAATATTACTAAAAAATGTAAGTCACTATAACTAAACATATTATTATACAGTTTAATAATTGAAAAGTGCAACACCATTTACTAAAAAGTGTAAGTCAGTAAAACTGAAAAGTGCAACATGGACTAGGGTGCACAACATGCACTCGAGTCCATAACAGACCAATCCTTTAAACAAAAATTGGGCTCGACTCGTTTCGTCTTTCGAGATCTAAACATATGTCGTGCCAATCTAAGAAAATGAACTGTCAGATCATATGACGATATGGATTTAACTCTTTGAGAGAGGGGAGAGGTTATGACCAGAGCATTAATTTGACGAGTTTAACTCTTTGACTAGGGAAAACTCTCACTAAATCGGTTTGGTGAGGGCTTGACGTAGTTAAAATTCTTCTCGAAAAATATTCTCACTAAAAAATGGCAGGCGGGACTCGCCAATTTGCAAAATGTAATGAGATATAAAGTCGGTTTAATTTTTGTGTTCTACTTTTTATGTTCCACTAGATGTACTACGTACTCTAATGGAGGTACACCACGAATGTCTTAACATGAATAAGAAAATGGGTTGACAAAGTAAGGTGGGACAAAAAAAAAAAAAAGTGAATCCTGATGTAACACCAATACATATAATTATGAATTGGAGATATCAATTCGAATCATGAGGTACAATACGTCAAAATAATATACAGGGTACGACGATATATATCCTGAACACTATTTGGGGGTACAATAATTGAATCATACTAATTTACTACAACAATTAAAAAAAATCGAAAACTCCATTTGATCAAACTTAAAAAAAAAAAAAAAAAACTCAGAGCTCGATTTGATGAAAATTTTAAAACACTCGAATTTACGAAGGCAACAAACATGATGGGGTGAAGACTTATCCACAAAGTGAACCCCACCGTACTTAATTTTACATCCAACATATCTACTTTAAATATAAACTAAACAATATTAATTAAAATCTATGTCCAGACAAATGAACATTATGAAATTTAACGAAGGGTTACATTTACATGCACCCGTTGCACCATATAGTTTATTTCAATTTGTAATACTACATTCGTTATCAAGAATATCAGTACGCTTATAGTATAATACTACAATATTTTACCAGCATAAATATATTGAATTGTGTAAAAAAAAAATTGTAATATTACTTTATAAACGTAGTGATATTACTTAATATATAAGTGGTGATATATATAAATGGTGTAACTTGTGCATACAAAGAACTTACCAAAATTGAGTATTGTGAGATTCAAATTAATGTATTATACACACTTGTCCACTATTTCTATTTCTCTTAATTAACTAATTAGTCAATATAAATAATTCTTGTATCACATTCTATTAGGAGTAGGAGTGTAAGTAAATTAAATCGGTTCACAATTATTTATGCTTTCTTGTCTCAAGAAAAATTTGATATCAACTTGAATTTAATTGAGTTGAGCTCGAACTACTCGATTAGTTCTCAAGCTAAAACTATTCAAATAGTTCTCCAGCTTAAATTCTAGCTTAAGAATACTAGGCTCGCCAGGCTCACAAATTAACTTAATCGAACTTAGTCGAACTCACATAATTCTACTATTAATATACAAATTATTTACAAGTATACTTTAAATAAAAATAATAATTAATGTTATGCAAATTATTAAATTATGCCGAAGTAAATTCGAGTGTTTTAAAATTTTCATCAAATCGAGCTCTGAGTTTTTTTTTTTTTTTTTTAAGTTTGATCAAATGGAGTTTTCGATTTTTTTTAAGGGTAGCTCACCATTAACTCCCTTGTGGGTGTTCCTATAGCAACCCACTCCCTCTCCAAAAATCCTCAAAAAATTATTGCAGCTACCTTCTAAATGGGATGCAATTTGACAATTGTAACCCTGAGGTGATTTTCAATTTTTAAAATAATAAAACCTCCCTTTTTTGCTTTTTGTCTTTCCAATGTTGTCCCACTTTCTTCCTCACATATCATTTCCTTTGCAGAAATAAGTTTGAGAGAGAAGGGAGAAAGCAAAAACTCCATTGATGGTGGTGAAAAGAAGACGACCACCCACCCATCTCTGACATACGTACCTTTTCGTCTCCTTCTCCACTCATTTCCTCACTTGCTCGTCGACTACCATTTGAAGTGCATAACGGCGACCAGATTATAAGAAAGGAGAATGGTGTGTGTCTACTTGTTTGTGCAGAACGGCGCCCAGGACTTTCCAGGCGTTAGATAGTGGATTTTCCGCCACGATTTGTGCAGATCGGCCGGAAAAATCGGGCACGGGCTCGACGCCGACTAGGCGGCCGTCGTTGAGCACCTTTTTTTTTAGTTTTTCTAGTTTATTTTGTTTGGAGCGTCAAAGGTTTTCCATAATTTTGAAGAGTTTCCATATCTCCAACCGAGAGTTGCTTCTATGCAGCTTTTTTTTTTTTTTTTAATTTTGACATATTTTTAAAGGACTTTTGTGATTTTGGGACTTGAAAGGTAGCTTAAGAAAACGTGAGTTTAGGTAGAAGAAGAAGATCTCAAGAAGAAGTCTGTGTTTTTTTTGTTTGGCTTCTTTGGCAGAAGTCAGTCATTTTTTAGGACTTCTATTTTGAGGAGAGGAAGTGTTAGGGTTTTTTTTTTTTTTAATTGTTATTCAATTTTGTATTGTGAGGTGGAAATATAAAATAAAAAATAAATTGACGTGAATTGAATTGTAACCCAATAAAAGGTTGAGATTTTTATAAAAGTCGTTTGATACTAAGACAGGTGGCGTATGTTTTTAGAATTAACCCTAATATTACATAAGCTTATATGGTATATAAGGTATTAAACATAAAAATCTTAAATCTAAATTGAATTGAAATATTACACAAGTTGCTAAATTTAAATTGTATATAAGGTATTAAACATAAAATATAAACCTAAATTGAGTTTGAATATTAATGAGTTACTAAACTTAAATTGAAATACATAAAAGTAGTACTTTAAACCTTAAATCTTAAATTAAATTAAATATTACATAAGATACTAAACTTAAACTTAAATTGAAATTGATTTATTCATTCATTAAATTTACATATATAAATTGAATTTAAAACATAAGGTACTAAACTTAAATGAAAAATTTAAATTGATTCATTCATTACTAAACTTAAATTGAAATTCATTCATTCATTAAATTTACACATATAAGTTGAATTTAAAACCTAAGGCACTAAATTTAAATAAAAAATTAAAATTAATTCATTCGTTAAATTTTCATATATAAACTGAATGTCCATAAGTTACCAAAATTTAAATTTAAATATTACATAAGTTGCTAAATTAAATTGTATATAAGGTACTAAACATAAACGTTAAATTTAAATTGAGTTTGAATACTATATAAGTTACTAAAAGTTAAATTGAATTTGAATAATATTACACAAGTTACTAAATTTATATGCTATATAAGGTACCAAATATAAAATTTAAACTTTAATTGTGTTTAAATATTACATAATTGAATTTAAATATAATAGAAGTTATTAAACTTAAATAATATATAATGTACTGAAAATAAACCTTAAACCTAAGACAAATATTTGAACACGAAGGTTGAATATTTGAACAAAGAGAGTCGTTTTTTGAATTTTAGGTTTAAGGTTTATGTTTGGTACCTTATATTCAAATATTCGCTTTTTGTAATATTCAAACTCAATTTCAATTTATGTTTTAGTAATTTATGATATATTCAATTTTCAATTTAAGTTCTAGTAACTTATGTAATATTCAAACTCAATTTAGGTTTAAAAGAGGATACTAATCTTACACATTGTTTAGAAAATGTAATATTCAAACTCAATTCAATTTAGAGTTTTCATAAATTACTAAACCCTAAATTGAATTTGATACTTAGGAAGATTCAAACTCAATTTTCAATTGATGTTCCCTAAATCTATGTAACATTCAGTTTTCAATTTAAGTTTTAGAAACTTATGTAAATGATGACTCAATTTAGGTTCTAGATTTATATGGTACTAAACATATTGTAGATAAAAAATGGTTACATATTTAGATTGAGTTTGAATATTACATAAGTTACTAAAATATAAATTTAAATTGAGTTTGAATATTACATATGACGAATATTTGAACACAAAGGGTAAATATCTGAACAAATGGTGTCCTATTTTGAATTTTTCTCATGAGTACCTTACATGATACCCCTCGTTACATTTTTTAGAAAATGTAATATTCAAACTCAATTCAATTTAGAGTTTACATAAGTTACTAAACTCTAAACCCTGAATTGAATTTGAAAATTATGAAGATTAAAACTCGATTTCAATTAATGTTCTAGTAACTTTGGTAATATTCAATTTTAAATTTGTAGTAACTTATGTAATATTAAAATTTAATTACAATTTATGTTTTAGTAACATATGTAATATTCAAACTCAATTTAGGTTTAAAGTTTATGTTTAGTACCATATATACCATTTTAAGTTTAGTACGTTATGAAATATTCATTTCATACTCATCTATTATAGTAACTTATGTAATATTCAAACTCAATTTAAGTTTAAGATTTATGTTTAGTACTATATATACCATTTAAGTTTAGCAACTTGTGTAATATTTAAATTTATGTTTTATTAACTTATGTAATATTCAAATTCAATTTAGGTTTAAGGTTTATGTTAGTACCATATATATACCATTTAAATTTAGTAACTTACGTAATATTCAATTCATACTCATCTATTAAGTTTTATATATTTAAATTTAATGAATGTTTGATTCAATTTCAATTTAAAATTAAGTTTAGTACTTTATGCAATATTTAAATTTTCGGTTTAGATTTTAGTACTTTATATGATATTCAATTTACATATTTAAATTTGATGAATGAATGATACAATTTAAGTTTTAGTAACTTATGTAATATTCAAACTCAATTTAGGTTCAAGGTTTATATGGTACTAGACATAGTGTAGAGAAAAAATGGTAACATATTTAGAATAAGTTTGAATATTACATAAGCTACTAAAACTTTTAAATAATTGAAAATTTAATATTACATAAGTTACTAAAACATGAATTTAAATTGAATTTGAATATTACATAGAACAAATATTTGAACACAAATGGTAAATATTTGAACAAAGGGTGTCCTTTTTTGAATTTGTCTAATGAGTACCTTACACGATACTCAATCCAATTTAGAGTTTACATAAATTACTAAACTCTAAACCCTAAATTGAATTAAAAAATTATGAGGATTAAAACTCGATTTCAATTAATGTTCTAGTAACTTAATAATATTCAATTTTGAGTTTGTAGTAACTTAGGTAGGATTAAAACTCAATTTCAATTAATGTTATAAACCCTAAATTAAATTTGAAAATAAGATGAGAATCTAGTGTTGTTATTTAACTCCAAACTCTTGATATTTCGAAAGAAGAAGCTGATAGACAACACACAATTTATGAGTTTTTTCAAACCCTAAACCCAACATTTGGATTTACAAGTAAAGAGTATAGTTAAAACTTAAAACCAAATGACATCAAAATTCATTCTCAAATTGAAAATGTCGAACAATCTTGGAATAAAATTTGATAAAAATTAAGAACAAAAGTAACAAAATTTGGTTTAAGTTATTCACTATCATTTGTAAAAGATTCACCAAGGAAGTTCATCAAACAAATAAACCTAACTCTTTTACATGCCTCATTAGCTCATTTTTCTCTTGTACTACATCTCTTTTGAGCAGTTTTTACATTTTCAGGCAAACTAACTCTTTTCTTCATTTTCCACTCATTAAGATAGAACTCACTAGTCATGACTATGCAAGTATGCAACCGAGTATAAACTAACATTAAAAAACAAACAAACATAGAAGGATGTGGCGAAACAGGAACAAATAGTTAATTTTTCAGAATTTAAAGTTCAACAAGCAATTAACCGTGAAAAAAAACATAGAAGAATGCAACGAAAAAGGGCTGAAAATTGCTTAAGAAATAACGAACTTTGTTTCAACACTATTAACTTAATCCAACTTCCTTAAGAAATACACACTACTCTGTTTCAATTTCAATCGTGCAATTTAATTAACAAACCTAGATTTCACATTCGAATACATAATGATTCAACTTCCTCAAGAAATACACACTACTCTGTTAAATCTCTTGTTATTCGCGCCAAGTTTGACGAAATCCAAGGCCAAGAAAACATTGAAGACCTGCAACAAACATCAATTCAGCAAGAATGTATTCGAAACGGGCGGAGAGTTTCTAAATAATTTTCTCTTTAATAATTTATCTGGTATATGTACAGATCTAGTAACAAAAAATCAAACTCCACTCACCTGGAGTGATCGCGGCGGCGGCTGTGATGGGCTGGTCACGGCTGGGGTGGGTTGTGCGACTCAAGGTAAGCGACGGGGTGCCGAACGGCGGGGGTCGCGGCGGCCGGAAGGGGCTGTGGGGGGCGGCGGCTTGTTGAGGAAGAAGGGAGAGGAATTAGATGGGAGGGGGACGATGAGCATCAGAATTGGGGGCGACGGCGCGGTCGTTTGCAGAAGGGAGGGAGAGAGGTAGGGGGAGAGAATGAAGGCTGAAATGAAGAAAAGAGGAGAGTGGAGAGAGAAAGGGAGATGTAGGGAGTGGAGAGAGAAACGAGATGTAGGGAGTGGAGAGAGAATTATTGATTTGAAGTTAATAATTAGAAATAAAATAAATACAAAATTGAAATGATGAAAGGGCAGAAGGGACAATTCATGAAGTATTTGGGAGTTAGTTTTAGACTAAAAAGTCAATGGGAGTCCTTTGCTATATGTTGGCCAAAGTGTGGGTGGGTTGTAAATAATCTCAATCATTTTATGGTTTACGCTAGACGGTCCTAGTACATGATTGGTGTAATAATTACTAATAGTTAATATTACTTTATTACTCAATTTGTTTGAAGTATGTGTACATTATTTACACAAAAAATGACTAGTTACCCTTAAATTTTTTTTTTTTTAAAATTTTGCAAGTAAAAGGAGATTTTTAGAAGCAAAGAAGTCTCAAATATTTATTAGAAGGGGCGAATCACGAAGGAGGTCCATAAGAAATTAATTTCCGACTATATGAGATCAACGTTGGCGGCCCAAATCAGTAGGGCTGAGCAACGCAACCGAACCGAGTCGAAATTGAGAAACCGAAATCGGACCGAATTTCATTATAATTAACCGAAACCGAACCAAAGAAGGGTAAAACTTAAAATAACCGAACC
This sequence comes from Galeopsis tetrahit, assembly GCA_963675135.1. Lineage (NCBI taxonomy): Eukaryota > Viridiplantae > Streptophyta > Magnoliopsida > Lamiales > Lamiaceae > Galeopsis > Galeopsis tetrahit. Next base: position 61,808,866 of record OY776132.1, read on the forward strand.
GAACTAAACCGAAATAAAAACCGAAAAACACCTAACAATTATGAAAATTCAAATAACATTCCAAATAATTCAAATTATCCAAATACAACCTCAAATATAGTCCAAGTAGTTTAAATTATCCAAACACAACCCCAAATATAGTACAAACCTCCAAATAACAATCCAAATAAGTAAATAACAATCCAAATAAGTGAAATAACAGTCCAAATAAGTGAAATAACAACAGCAAAATAGTTCAAAAGAAAGTCAAAAGATAAAATTAAGAGTCTCTAGCTCGGTAACTCCTTGCCTCCAACTTCCCCCAAGCTCTCTTCAATCTCTAGCTCATTGTCTCCTCCTCCTCCTCTATGATAGAGCTTAATATTGATGAACCAACACTTGGGTTTTCAATCGTTGACAAATCTAAAAATAAAAAATAACATGTTAATAAGCCAAAATATAACATTAAGTCATTAACAAAAGATAAAATATTCACTTAAACTTAGAAGTTAGAATGTTGTTACCTTTCTCATGAGTCTCAAGTTCTTCAAGTAATTCTTCATAAAGGGGATGGGTTGAATGTCGAAGCCAATCTTGAGCACAAATCAAAGCTTCAACTATCTTAGGAGTTAGAGAACTCATAAATGCATCAAGTACCCTTCCACCGGCACTAAACGCAGCCTCCGAAGCAACGGTTAAAATTGGAACGGCTAAAATATCACGAGCCATTCTTGAAAGAATTGGAAATCGGTTGGAGTTCACCTTCCACCACATTAAAACGTCCAATTTCCCATCTAAAGTGGCTTCACTCAAGTAGAGTTCAAGCTCACTTTGCTTTCGACTAGCCATCCCACTTTCAACTTTTTGTCTCTTGTACCTTGTTTTAGAGAGCGACACATCACTATCTTCCTCACAATTAAGCGCCCCACTTGAACTTGAGGTGTTCTCATTTGCTTCATTCAACGACTGAGACTTGGTATTATATTCATTAAACACCTCAAAAAGTTCATTTCTCACCTCTAGAAAGATAGTATCACCCTTATCCGCCCCATACATCTCAACCAAAGAATACTCCAAATACCCCAATTTATCACGTGGATCAAACACATTAGCCCAAAAGATGATTTTGTTAATTTTTTCCGCATCTCTCCAGTATTTATCAAATTTATTTTTCATGGAATCACCTAACCTTTTAGTATCAGAATTTGTACTTGCCATCCAATCATTCAAAATGCAGAACAAATCACTAATCTCACTTGTATTCTGACTGGAAAAAAGAAAAGGTCGCGGTTGCTCTTAATGGGGCAGCTTGACAACACATCTCCATTATTAATTACGAAAGACACATTCAATGAATAAATATTCAGATCCAATCCTGTGATCTCAAACAACTCACGTAGTAGATCGTCGAAATCAATCCTACGGTCAACTCGTGTCGAGCCAACAATAACTCCGCAAGAGCGCACTAAAATATTTCTATATCTTCCGGGGTGGCCATATCTTCAAAAAAGTCAACACATATTAATTAATAATTTTAGAATTAAACAAAACTATTATATATGTTGTTGGTCCCAAGTAGTTGAGTTATTAAGATTAGAACGAGTCTAAAGTCTAGAGGGGGGTGAATAAACTTTTAAACTTTTTCTAAAATATCAGAGATTACAATGCGGAATATCATAATTATGAGCCCTTAACAAATTTATACTCAACTAAACAATTCAGAACCTTACTAGTCTATTCTGCAAATATCAACTCAACTCAACTCAACTCAACTCGTCTATTCAATTTCGATTTTACAATCTTGTTGATTATACGAATTCACAATAATAACAATTAACAGATGTAAAACAGTAAGTAAATCAAACGCAAGATTTATAGTGGTTCGACAACTTGTCTACATCAACTCTCACAAACTCCAATTGTGATATTTTATTAATCTGATCTTGTGGCTTTAAGTCCCAAGAAATAAGACTGCGATCTTCTCGATTATATCACCAGATATATTTTCGATCCAACAACTAGTGATTTATCAAGCAACTAGCAATCTTGTACAAAACAAAATCAATAAAGAAAACTTCTCTATTTCTTCAATAATCCTTTCTTCAAATGAACTCTTCTATTCTAGGCTTCTTCTTCTTTCTTCTTTGAATGTTTGAACTCTACCAGTTTCTTTGATCTTCAATATGCACTTCAGTAATAGTAGTTTCAGTAGTCTTCAAATGTTGAATGTCTTCATCTATTTATAGACATCACTTGTCAAGAATAGTTTGTTATCCAAAACCTTTCTTGATAACTTCCTTCAACTAACTCTTCAACCGCTTCTTGATATGTAACTTGACAATACGACGGTTAATCTGTTACTTAAGTTGTAACCAATTTCATATCTTCAGACTTCATATTTTAGATACGATTCTTCAATTCTGTTCTGCTTCGACTTTGACTTGTCTTGTCTTCAGCATATCCATACTTAGAATATTTCTTGATATCTTCATATCTCTTCTTGTCTGATCGTTAAGTCTTCTTGTTTTTACTGATAGTCTTCTTCTTCAGTAGAACTCTTCTTATCCTATCAACTAAGCTGTCTAATATATTACATTACATTAACCTTTATAAATCATCTTAGTCATCCTAAAAGACTATTACATCGACAACAGAATATATAAGCTTTTATACATCATTTAAAGTTTATCTTGAAAACCTATTACATCAAGTATTTATCATTCATACTTAGTCATATTTCATATTACTTCATCTAATTTGATTTTGTCTCATACAAGACGACTTCCATAACAGATCAGTCAATACTTAGAATATATTCAAGTCTTCTTTTTAGCTTATCAAAACTTATCTCATCATCAAATAGAACTTGATTAGGATTCATATCCCAACAATTTCCCCCTTTTTGATGAAGCCAAAACTACTTGAATTATTTAAGTCAATAGATCAGTTAAGTAGTTATCTTATATAAATCATCAAAATATTTCATCTTTTCATTCATTGAAATAGATCAGATAGATTACAATTACTTAGCAAAATATCAAAATGAAATAAATTAAAGAATCTTCTTACTCTTCATCCAATGCTTCCATCACTGTCACTTTTTGCTTCTTCATCTGGAACTTGGAATGCATCTAGAACTCTTCTATGAATCTCACAGATCGATGTGATCTTCATCATTGATGTTCTCTTCTACTAAGATCTCCTCTTCAAATTTCTTGATAACATTGGAGTTAATTCTGCTTTCAGACGCTAACATAGGTGTTTCCCACTTAGAAAATTCTGGAGATAAGATGTTATATCCAGCAGCAGCAATAATCTTCATAATCAGCTTCCAAAGATCAAAATTTTCAGCTTCCATGAATTTCTCAAAATGAATAAAACCATCATCTTTCGTAGGTAGCTCTCCATGTATTCTGATAATCCAAGGAGTTATTTTCCACTTTTCTTTGAGAACTTTCCAAAATGCACTATGCTCTGCATCAATAAACTTGTCTATTTGTGCATCTTCAAATACATTTGCATCTGCTTTGTTATCTCTCAACTTTTTTATGTGTCTTCCTAACACTTTCTTGTTTGCATACTTGTCATCTTCATCAAGATTGGCAAGTATTTGACCTAAGGTTTCCTTCTGCACACCAGTAGGTTCATTTATTTCTAGCTTTCTTTTGCCTTGTGTGATTGGAACCACCTTTTCTTCAGACATCTTAGCTTTTTCCTTAGCTAATCTCATCTTTTCTTCAGCAGTCTGTTCTTGAGCATAAGTCTTTTCTAGTCTCCTTCTAGTCTGGACTTGTTCTGATTGAGTCTGTCGTTATTCTTGCTTTTCTTGCTCATCTTCCCCCTTTTTGGCTTCATCAACAGCCTTCACGGTGAATAGAGAAGTGAATCTAGTCATCTCTTCTTGTACTGCCCGTTTCATCATATTAGTAACCTTCTCAACTAAATTTTGATGACTATCTTCATTACTAAGCTTCTCCAGCCTATCAGTAGTAAATTCTAACTTCTTGGAAGATAAGTTGAATTCATTCTTAAAATGAGTAGCAAGCAACTTCAACTTAGTGTTTTGAGCTTTTATCTCCACCAACTTCAACTTCAACTTAGTGTCTTTGCTCGTCTGCAATCTCAATCTTAGTCATATAGACTTTTTCCAATTTCCTAGATTGAGTGGCTAATACATTTGCAAAATCAACAGAACTTTTCTCAGAATACTGAACCTGATCTTGAAGAAACCTCTCCAGCTGATTGAACATCTCCTGTCTAAAATCAGCATCCAACTGGTTTACTTCATTCATTATTGCAATTTTGGATTCATTCACCAGTGTACTGTTCTGCTCCAGCAGCAGTCTTGATAACCAGCTTGAGATCATCCTTAAGATCATCAATAGAAACTTTCTGAATGATAGTAGTCTGAACTACACTGTCAACAACTTTCTCCTTCTCTTTGATAACATGAACTTCAACCAATCTGGTCTCAGTAGGCAAGACCTCGTCTTCCACTGATTCAACACTTCCTGCTAACGCTTTCAAAGTTAAAGGAGAATAAGGAACGATAGATAACCTTGCAGCTCTTCTTTCAGCCTCATTTGAATCCTTTTTCACCATTTGAACAAGCTTGGCAATATATGCACAGGTTTCTGATGGAAAAGTCGGTTCGACTTGTCTGGTGATCTGGCCAACATTACTTCTCGGGCCATGAGCATGATCAACCTAGAACTTGAATACTAATCCTCTAAGATGATCAGATGGGTTGTCTAGACCAGTCTTAAGATCAGAAGACTCCAAATCTTCTGGTTCTGGTTCCACGATCAAGTCATCAGAAAGTTGAATTACAATGCTCACACTATCAACTTGAGCAACAGATGGTTTTGATTCCTCAACAACTCTTTCAGGAATCATCTCTTGAACATCTTTTTCAACACCATCAGAACTGCCTTCAACCACCTCATCTGGAATAGAGAAAATTTTCTTGACTAGAGGAGTTAATGATTCTAATGGAAGTAGATCAGTAAATTGGCAACACCTCTGACCTCTTTCTGTTCCATCTCCCAATCTTGAAAATTGGCAACACCTCCCATACACATGATCACCTCGAACGTGTCTTCAACAGGTCCATTTCGCAATGCGACCCAAGTATATATCCGGATCAGTCTTTCATAAGCTTCAGAGCTTGTATCGATCTCGACTGATGGCAATATTTTCTTCAGGTTCTTGGTCATCTATGCACGAAGTCTCTTCTCTCTCATGCACATTGGGGAATTGGCCATGGTTGGAAACTGATTTGGTTGGGGAGTTTGAGTGAGTGGGGTCCTCATCTCAGAAGCCGAAGTGTCAGCTTATGGTGTACAAAAATCAGTAGGGTTAGGGTCAATGTTTTCCGTTGAAGGTAGGGTTAAAATTTGGGTGGTGGTTTCTCGGGGTTCTAATGTGGCTTGGTTTGAGGGATCATCCATCGGAGTATCAGCTGATACGTATATAGTAGTGTTTGAGCTAAGTGGGGAGCTTAAATGTTGAACAAACTTCGGAGGGTCTTGGGTATTAGGCTTGGCACGATAACGTTGTGTTCTTGACTTGGTTTTAATAGGAATAGATGGGAGAGACAAGATGGGTACATAAATGATAGGATTACTAACCATTCTTGCCTTCTTGGCTGGTGAGGGAGTCGAGTCTGAGACCATTCTAGGAGGAGGGGGGCCAGACAAGTCACCTCTTTTCATCTTGTTGATTATGGCCTAGTACTCTTCTTTAGTTTCAACTTCCTCTTCTGAAGACTCGTCTGATTCAGTCTTTTTAGAGCCTTCTGGTCCAATCATCGCCTCATCGGAATTATATTGAACCAAAGCACCACTGGTTCCAGCCACTTGAGTCTCCTCGTCTGCTCCAGCAAATCCTTCCTCATCAGATGACTCAGCTTCAATCATGGTGGCATCATCTAGATTAAGTTGATACTGCCTTTCTGCTTCTCTCTCTCTAGCCTGTCTATCAAGGGCATCTTTCTTTAGATAGTGCTTAGAGAAGTGAAATGGCTTGCTTTTACTCCAGCTCGATTTGGTAGGCAGCAACTTGGGCAAAAGGATACTCAGCTTGTTCCCAAAGCTGACAGAAGCAGAGACGACTCATTCTCTGGAAGTTTCATCCACTTTAACATATTTCGAAAAATACATTAATCGATCTATAATCAACTTTTACCAATCACCATCCTTAATTTCATCATGAATGGAAGCCATAACCCTTGCCTTTTGTTGAGTCACAGCATCAAAACTTCTGGTGACACCAAGCAGCATTTTGCTTGCAACGTCCAGTAGAGTCTTGTATTTCGGCAACAATTGATTCATCTTCACAGCAGGAACCTTGCCATCATTATTCAATTGCAATTTCTTGCCACAAAATATACTCAGATATTTCAATTCTCGACCTGCACCATACTGTTCGACATCAATCGATCATGGCTTCAATCCGAAACATTCATCCAGAACAACTTTTGTGACCTTGATTCGCCTATCACCCACATAGGCTTCAATGTAACTACCTCTGAGAGTGGCACACGAGAAAAATTCCTACACCTCTTCTTCATACACCATCTCTGGAACAACTTCCAGATAGGGTTTAAAACCACACCGAAAACACTTAATTAGAATCTCCTTATTATCAGGCGAGTGTCTTCCCTTGAAGAACACAGAGCTTTCAACATTGACCTTCCCTTCGACAGCCCATCTGGTAGTGTCGAACTGGGCCTGCATGTTAGTTTTTGAATCGAAAATTGTGATAATAGGCATTTTCGAAAGTAATGGAATAGAATCCTAACATAGTACATAAGTAGAAATAGAGAATCAGTTGAGAGCAAATAGGAGTAAATGAGAAACGTGAGGAGTGATTCTTAGAGAAGAAGGCTTTATTCAAGAGGGGTTTTTGAATGAGCGGATCAGATTGATTCGAAATAGATCTAACGGTGGCAAGAAAACCTTTGAAATTCATTTATGTAATTAAGAATATTATGTGATCTGATTTTGGAATTTTTGGAATCCACCTTTTTATTGATTAAGGCAAGAGGAGTGTACTCATCTTCCCTAAAGCATCATATTTAGGAGGGAAACTGAGTGTATGCACCTCATTAAATGGGGTGTACACTACAAGAAAAACGCTGAAAGACAACGGTGAAAAACTGTTGTCGTTCCAGCAAAATAACCGTTGTTGTAGCCACCGTTGTCGTAGGTGGGCGCTGATAGACAACGGTTTTATACCGTTGTAAAAAGCTGAAAAGACAACGGTTTAAAACCGTTGTCTATTAGTGCACACCTACAACAACTATGGCTACGACAACGGTTATTTTATTGATAGACAACGTGTTTTTATCGTTGTAAAAAGTTGGGAATACAACGGTTGGAAACCATTGTCTTTTTGGATGAAAACTGTTGTCGTTTCATATGATTTTCATGAATTTCGCTAATAGACAATGGTTTTTGCACCGTTGTCTTTCCAACCTTTTACAATGGTTAAAAGCCGTTGTCTTTTCGAAGAAAAACCGTTGTCGTTGCATATGATTTTAATGAATTATTCTGATAGACAACAATTTTTCACCGTTGTCTTTTCAACTTTATACAACGGTTCAAAGTCATTGTCTTTGCGAATAAAAATTATTGTTTTTTGTATAAGATTTTCATGAGTTGCGTTGATAGACAACGATTTTTAAATGTTGTCTTTTTAACTTTTTAACCATTGTCGTTTGTTTTAACAACGTTTTTTAATTGTTGTCTTTTCTTCAAAATACGAGAAACCTTTAGCCAACGACAAAAAATCGTTGTTGTTTCATTACATCTTAAAAATACAATATAATTGTAATAAAGTTAATATTAATTGCCATCAAATTTTCAATCAAACAATTAATAGTAAAAATATTGTACTACCAACATTTGTTCAAGTACACTATCAATCAAATAAAATTTTACAAAAATAAAGGGGATCGAGTAACTGCACGAAATGCGATTTTGCACTTTTCTTCATATTAGCTACGGAGGCACAAACCCTGAAGAACCAAATCGATCTACAATGAGAAAACAAACAAAAAAATGTGAAAGAAGATTGAAATATAATTCGTCAAACCATAACATGCACCAAATCAAGTAAACAAATTAGAAAATTAAGTAAACAAACCTCGATCTATTCAAGCATATGTTCTTGTATGCATTCACCCCCTTCAGTCTACATCTAGTGATTTCTTCTAGGAAGTATGTATTTGTTGTAAACTACAAAACACATATGAATTAATTATGTGTCAATATAATTAAATATAGGAAATAATTATAAAGCATGCAATTTAAAAGGGCTTAGAGATCTGGATATGAAAAACACAAAAGAAACGATTAATTAAGATTCACTAGAATATATGTTTACTATGTAGTTTGTTTTAAATCACTTTCTAGATAGTGGCTTTTCTACTATTCTTATCAAATCCCACATTAAATAGTCTTAAAACACTTCATATACTGAAAAAGTCTTAGTCAAAAAATCAATTAAGTACGTAAAACTAAATTATAGTTAGGAATAAGAAGAGGAACTTACAAATTTAACTACTACACTCTTCCACACGCTATCTTTGTTGCCATTATAAAGGGGATCGAGTAAACAAACTTAGAACTTGTGAGGGTTAATCACAGTCAAAATTCAATGATTAGTGATAAACACAAGTAAATATAAACAATTAGTATATAAAGTATATTAGACAACCACAGAAGAAAATACCTAATTTTAGATGGTTATGTGATCGTAAACTTTTAATAAAGGGAGATAAAAGCTATGTGTTAATAAAGGGAGATAAAGCTATGATTTGCATGACAGACTACAAAAACTTTATTTTGTAAGAAAGCAAAAAATTCATCTAATTGAAGCAACCATAAGAAATGTCTCAAGGTACATGACAGAAATATAGAGAGAGACTGTAAAAACTTTGTAACATAACATAAAAAACAAATTAGTTGTCATGCCTATTAGACTGCAGTTTTATCAATTAAAATACAAGAAATATCACCTATTGCTCTAAATTTGGATATACACCTGAAATTATAAGAAAATTATATCGCATTTCTAAATTAAAGGGAAGTCTTACAACGTCTACAAAATAGCACAATCTTTAACACAAACTTGCAATTAAAATTTTGCAACGAGCAGCTTCGAGGGTTTCTTATATGTCTGTCTTCTAGTTAATTTTTTTTTAATATTTTAACTTCACTAAAAATATACAACTACACAATGCCTAAATGCTTCGATGATTGACTACATTAGACTCCATTTGAATGGAGGAATTTAGGTCTATAAATTTTAAATCTATCATTCAAATTCACTCCACTTGTTTGGATTAAAAAGTAAATGAATAAATATATAGATAAAATTGAGAGAAATTTGAAACTCTCATTAAAACAATGTCATTTGAAATCCATGTATTTTTAAATTGTTTCATTTGAAATGCCTCCTCAAATCAAATCTCCTCATCCAAACACAACCTTACTTTTACAGTCAGGAAACAAAACAGCCTCATTTTGGACTCAGGCAGGACCTAACTACTGCCTGAAGTCCCAATTGCCATCTAAATACTACGTAATATATATATTTTTTTAATTATCCAAAATTCCTAGCATAAACTGTTTGCACATCAATGATCCATCATCTTAGCTGTCTTAAATTAATGTGCAATCAAAAATAAATAAATTAGCATCACTGTGATTCATGATCAGATTAGCTGAACTAATTATGGTTCATCTTAATTCTATTTTTTTCAGAAATACTAGGAATTCTATAAAATTAAAGTTCATCAATTACTTGGATATGCAAATAAATTATGCTTCATAATGTGTATTAGATATAAATACTCGTGAAATCAACTATAATTCTCTTGTACAGATAGGCTTTCTATGAGATCAATACACTTTAATATTATCTGAATAACAATGGATGGAAACAAGGTATATATATGAGTAATTTTTATTAGTAATAAACAGATCGAACAAGAGTCAAGAAAATACTTCTCTTATTAGTAATTCTTCTCACTTGATTCCAAGATCAAAAGAAAGCCGTGGATAAGGAAAAACCTAGATGGAGAGAGAATCACATAAATGCAAATTGAAACAATCATAAAAAACATGTTTTTAAAGGTAAAGTAATATTCATAAGATACAAAAATATCAAATGTTTAAAACAGAGATATACAGGATCAATATAATCTACCAGCAACCAATTAATTACTAGTAATTTCAGAATGCACTAAATGTCTACGCATTTATTTTTCTACTTCCGGTAATTTCAAACACCACAAATATATGATACTCCATATCAGAAATTACAGAAAATTATTTTAAATATATACAAGAATACGGTATTACAACAAGAATGCACTTACCTCTTGGCTATCGGACAACAATAAGAACCACGGGAGAAGGGGTCCGTGGTTGTGCGGCGCTAATCGTAGCAGTGCGTCGCTGCAAAAGAAAAATGCTTATCCGACGTGACAGAGAGCGTGCAAACGTCGGTGTGTAAAAGGGCGTGGCTGACCGGCACCGGTAGTGGCTGAGCGGCGCTGCAAAAGAAAACTGCTCGTGTGCATCGTGATGGAGGGAGTGCACTGCTCGTGCGCATCGTGATGGAGAGAGTGCAATTAAAAGTAGTTAGCCGGCCTATTTATTTTAAGTGTCAGTTATATTAAAAAAAATATATTATAGTTTTATTAAACAAATGACAAGTTAAAAAAGAAAAGTGCTAGTTCTATTAAAAAGTTTTAGTTTTATAAAAAAAAATATGCTAGTTATATTTTAAAAAGTGTTAGTTAATTATATTAAAAAAGTGCTAATTTAAAATAAAAGGGCTAGTTATATTAAAAAAAAGTTCTAATTTAAAATAAAAAGTGCTAGTTTAAAATAAAAGTGATGATTTTTGAAGTTTTTGGTGTCGATCGGACTTCGATTCAAGCGATCGAGTACACTTTTTCAGTGGACTCGGTCTTCTGAGCAAAACCGATTGCTTTGTCACGATGTATGACATTTTTTGGTCAATTTTATGGTTTAAAGGGTTAGAGTTATGTTATATTAAAAAAGTGATAGTTTAAAATAAAAGTGTTAGGTAATTATATTAAAAAATGTATTAAAAGAAAAATGTTAGTTATATTAAAAGTGATAGTTTAAAAAATTACAAGTAAATAATTGAAATGTCGAGTCATTGCCAATTGTTCTAATTGAATATTGTAATTGACTACTTTAATTAATATATTATAATTTTCATTTACAGTATATATAATAGTTTCAATATTGTATCAAGAATTAATATCGTGCATATACTTTTTTCTTAATTTAATTTAAAAAATAAAAATTTAATTTAGTTACTAGATGAATTAAAAGTGCTATTTTTTAAACACGTGAATTTAAAGTGTTAATTTAAATAGTTAATTTGAACAACGTATAGAAAGACAACGGGCATATGTCGTTGTCTTTCAGTGCAATTAATATAATTGATTTCACAACTAGAAAAGACAACGGTCAGAAACCGTTGTCTTTCAGCGCAAAAATAATGTATTTTATTAGTTGAAAAGACAACGGTCAGAAACTGTTGTCTTTCAGCGCAAAATAACATATTTTATTACTTGAAAAGACAACGGTCATAAACCGTTGTCTTTCAGCGTTTTTGAGGAAACAACAACGTGGAACAACAACGGTGCTAAAATCGTTGTCTATCACCAGACTTTTCATTGATTTACAATGCAAAACGACAACAGAGCACTGAAACCGTTGTCTTTTAGCGCAAATATGAAGTAAAAGACAACAGTTTTACTTTAAACAACATTTTTTAAACTTAAGACAACGATTTTTATCAAAACCGTTGTCGATTGGGCGTTGTCATTCAACCTTTTTCTTGTAGTGGTATAAATCCAGTTTTAGGTTTCCAGAAATTTTAAAAACGAATCAAATTACCAATGTACCCTTAATGAATTTCAACATTTAGACACATAAAATGCATAATGTCTTATCTGATCTGTTCGAGTTCATTAGAACAGTAGAGTGTCTTTAATTTGCACTAGCCAAGTTCCCTCTTCAACTGTGCTTACTTGTCTGATGAGCGAACGTCTTCTGGTACCTATCCACCTTAGTAGATGTGTTACAATAGAGGTACTAGAAGTAGAGTAGAATAAATAGATTGAATGTTACTCATGATTATAACTAAGGTAACATTAAGATGACTCAATCTGATTTGGAGGCAACATAAGGATCTTTAAGAAATCGTAGATTCTCCCTTAATTGTATATTCTCCTATTTTTACCCTCAGCTTTACCAGCTTCCTCATCGGGTATTAGTCACCTTGGTGACCTTGTTACCTGTTTGTAGATTGAAGGTGTATGATCTGGTAGTGTAGTCTACTCGTCTTATCTCTTTGACTCATCTGTTATGTCTGCTTTGCTTTTGGTTTAAGTACTTGTCTTGTTAGTACAGCTCTATGCACAAGTAGGGTCAAGATCAATCAGCCCTAAGTTAATGCATAAGTCTCTAAATCGTGCTTCAGCCAATGGTTTTGTAAATATATCAGCTCGTTGTATGTCAGTATGTATCTTTTCCATGCGAATGTTCTTCTTTTCAACATGATGCATTATGAAGTGATGCCTAACATCTACATGGTTGCACCTTGTATGTAAAATGGGATTTTGAGTTATAGTAATGGCATTACTCCTGTCACATAATATAGGTTCATTAGATTCTGTACAATATTGTAGTCTCTAAGTTGTTGCATTAGCCATAGTAGCTGACTACAACAACTTCCTGCAGCCATGTATTCTGCTTCAGTAGTAGTCTCTAAATTGTTGCATTAGCCATAGTAGCTGACTACACTCGTCTGTTTCTTAGAAAACCATGAAATGAGTTTAGAACCTAAGAACTGATACGAACCAGATGTTGATTTTCTATCTATCCTGCAACCACCAAAGTCCAAGTCTGAATAACCACTTAAGCATAGATCATCATCTGAAGGATACCATAATCCTCAATTAATGGTTTCCTTTAGATATTTCAAAATCCTTTTAGCAGTTTTCAGGTGACTTTCCTTGGGGTTGGCCTGAAATCGAGCACATACACCCACTACGAATGTTATGTCCGGTCTACTGGCAGTCAAGTAGAGTAAAGAGTCAATTAAGCCACGATAATACGATTGATCGACACATTTAGCTCTCTCGTCTGGATCCATGCTGTAGACGGGTTGCATAGGTACTCCAATAGTTTTACAGGTTTTAATACCAAATTTATCAAGTAGATTGCGTGTGTACTTGGCTTGATTAATGAAAATGATGTTTGTTTTACTTGAAGACCAAGCAAGTAGGTCATCTCACCCATCATGGACATTTCAAATTTACTTTGCATAAGTTTTGAGAAACTCTCACTCATGTTTTTATTGGGTGAACCAAAAATGATATCATCCATGTAAATTTGAACAAGTAAGATGTCTTTCCCTTCTTGTCTTCTGAACAAAGTACGGTCCACTTTGCCCTTAGTAAAACCATTTTCCAAATAAAATTGTTAGAAGCTTGTGAAAATAAGCAAAAAGAAGAAATATATATTAAAATATGAAGGATTTCCGGTGGACAAATTTTCAGATTTTGAAGAATTAAAAATCAGAGTTACAAGTGCACAAAAAAATTTAGTTTGAAGGAGGAAAAAAAATTTGAAAGAAGAAGAATGTTTTTTTTTTAATTATTGTTTTCAGCAACACGCCTTTTTTTTTCTCTCTAAAATGGAAGAAGATGGAGAAATTTTTTAAGAGTTTAGTTTGATTGAGAAAGAAAGTTTATGAAAAATTGAAAGGAGTAGAATTTATGGAGGAAGAATGGGAGTAATGTGGGAAGGTGGGGGTACATTAATAACGGTAGTTGGTGGGAGGGAGTGGGATAGAAAAGTGGTCAAACATTGGAAAAGATGACTTGTGAAATCAGCTGACAGAGGCTCTCCTTCATTGCGCGCCTCTGTTAAAATATTTATTTTTTATTTTTCTCAAACAGAACGCAGGCACGCCCGACACATTTGTCTAGGATGTCCCATCGCCTGATAGAGACGCTACTGCCAGACTTGACTCTCTTAAATTTTTTATTTTTAATTTTTCATTAATCTAATAAATAATAATAAAAAAAAATTCAGAAGTGCGGCTGTTGAACCCGACTTTAAGACAGACGCGGGTAATGGACATAACTATGACTATTTTTAAAAACCCCTCCATTTTTGTTACATTTGCAAGAGACGTTTCAAAAAATGTAATATACAAAAAAAAAAATTTGCCCACACTTAAGTCGTGCATTGTCCTCAGTGCTCTAAATAGATGCTCGAAAACAATGAGTAAATAAATAAAGTAGAAAACTTCCCTGAAAATGTCGAGCATCCGAAAGTAGCAGCATCTATTGGGTTGGCGGAAGGGTGGTTTGACTCCAACATGATCATAAAGGGCCATCATGTTCTTCTCCGTTCTTGATAAATGATCACGGATCTCACGAATATTCTCATCCATATGTCCCACCGTCTTTGTCAGGTGTCTCGCTTGCTCACACGTGGCTGCTACACTTTCCTCCGTTTGTGTTACCCATTGGGGAACACTGTTCGAATTGGACGTTGATGGTTCACCTCTCTCAACGTCTTCAAGACTAGATGAAGAATGATGAATGCCAACTCGAGTGAATGGAGTCCCAGGCATATTGAATGAATACTCGCCATCGTGCTTGCTAATCAACATCATCTTCTCTAAATAAGTTAAATCCAAAGGTAACATCTCACAAGCAACGTGTAAATTATTATCAGTAGGATCAATCAAGTGAAGATGTACAACAAGACATGTTATCAAAGAGCCTAATATCAAATAACGTTTATCCTGTATAACCTGAGAAAATTGTGTATCAAGTCAATAACCTAAATTCACTCCTTTTCTTCTCTTTCATGCACAACAAAAAAGAATAACTATGATTTTGTTAACACAACAGAAGAATCCTTTCTACTAGAAAACGAATATGCCAAAAATCGATTAATATACTTCAAAGCATTATCATGCACGTAAATATCCTTAGATTTGTTAGGGTCATAATACTTCTCTGAAGTCCAATCTTTATATACCATAACTGCAATAAAATCTTGAGAATACCCACGACACATTGTCAAATAATCATCGAAATTCGCAAATTCATCAGTAAAAAGTCCTAATGCAACGTTAAACTCAGAAATTGACAACTTAAATTATTTCCCCCTCAACCGAAAGTAAATTACCCTAGCATGCCTATATTTTTCTACATCCTCCGATCTAAATTCAAAAGTGGTGCAAAATTCACGTACAAGTTCAACATAAGCCAGATAATGAAAAGAAAAATAAGGCGTCTATCCTATATTGTCAATGTACTCAAACACGGCATTATAAATTTTCAAAGCTTCTAAAGTGGGAGTATGAATGCACTTAAAAGGAATAATACTTTGTTCACAAATGAATTTGTACATGTCCTTGTGTTTCTTTTTAGTGAAGCTGAAATGCCCTTTCAAATCGGACTCCGAAATTGGAAGAGTAGATAACTGCATACCTGTTCGGGCTCATTTCCGGGTCGGGCGTGTTTGATTATCATGAGATGAAAATGGTAAGGTAGAAGCGCTAGGCGAAACTGACTCTTTAACAGGGGCTTTCAGTTCAGAGTTCGTGGTTGTGACACCCAAAAATAATTTCGTAACTAATCCACTATTATAGTAGAGCAAGTAAGGGTCGAATCCATAGGGAATGGTGAAACTCAATTGAAGTAATTCGCGTTATAAAAGCAATTTAAAAAGTGGGGAGTTTGGTTGGTTGACTAATAAACTACTAAGAAGCAAGAAATAATAAATTGCAATATAAAAGTAACGAGGCTTCAAATAATGAAAATGATCTAGCCCTCGGATAACTTCTCCTTAATTAATCCTACCAATTAAATCAACGAACCCGATTATCTCAATCTAATCTCGAATCTTATCCCTAAACAAGTGGTACGACCAAACTAGTTCGAATTGTTTCTTATGGCCAATTAATCAGAAAGTACGATCCCCAATTAATCTATTCCTACGAATAATCCCAAAACATGTATTCAATGTTCAACTCGAGAAACGCATTAAAGAACTAAAACAATAGGATAAACTAGACTATAAATACGAGACACCATACAACCTAAACGTTATTATTCCATAAGGTGTTCTGTCCTAGTTGCTACAATTCTCATAATATTATAACAATTACGGATTATAATTTATGGAATAGCTAAAATTGAAACAGGAATAAAATTAGGTGATCAAGCTTATTAAACTCCTAGATCAAAACATGCATAGCGTTTAATCAAAACAATAACGAAATCTAGAAGGAAATCGAGATAAACCGTAAATCGTTTAATTAAAAGGGCATAAGTAATATAAGGTTTCACATTCTCGGACTAGAATAAGAAAATTAGTTATGCATAATAAACGGGATAACACAAATAAATAAGGAATTCATGTTTTTCCAAGTATTTAATAACAAGAATTGTCAAGAAGAATTCAAAATAATTAAATCAAACAGGGTTTCATGGACAATCTCTCCACTGTGATGCGCTCGACTCATTCTCTCTCTAATCCCAGCGTTAACTTCTTCTCCAAGAATTGCGGCTGTGTATATTAATTCATCTCCTCCAAAACTCACGGCCCAATCAACACAAACCCGTGTTCTTTTCTTTTAACTTTTCCTTTTTTGACTTTTTTTTCTTTGGCCCACCTTGGCATTTGCCTTGAAATTCACTCAGGGCCTTGACTTGATTGGGCTTTGTCTTCGCAGACGGGCTGAGCAAACCACCTAAAATATATCTCCATACTTGACTCGTTTCCAACCTCACCAAAAATATCATAAACATCCTAAAATTACACAAAACTCCACATCATAGTATTTAACGACTAAGAAATATTAAGTCGGGAAAATGCAATAAAATCTCAAATCAGTTCTAAAATAATATTCAATTAAGCATAAAAATATGCAGTAATCCCGACTCATCACAGTGTTGTGCAGAAATGAAAGGGGCAGCAGCCGTGAGGTGGGGGGTCGTGGCTGACCTCCATGGCCGACGGGAGGCGGAAAAAAAAGAGGTGGTGGGAGTCCTACCGCGTGAATGGGAGAGGGAGAGGGGAAGGCCGATAGCATGAATGGAGGAGAGAGATCGGGGAGGTCGACTGGTGGGAGGGAGGGTGGATGGGAGCAGGCGGCGTCGCAGTTGCGGCCTAGAGAAGAGGGGGCTGAGTTTAGGAAGAAATGAAAGAGAGAGGGGAGAATATGGTTAGGGTTTTATATTTGGGAGAGTGCATCTATAATTTTACATCAAATGTGTAAAAGGGTAGATTAGGTATTTCGTGGGATACATCTAACATATGTCATATTAAGAGGGTACGAAAATGGGTGTGTGTTATATTTAACAAAGCTGGAGGAGTATATAGCCAAACCCCTTCAAATTGAGAGAATAAGTCGGAGGCTTAGAGTTGTCAATTCGGGCTGCCCAGCCCAATCCAACGGGCCAAGTGATGTTCATGGGCTAGGCCGGGCTGGCCCATGAACTTGAAGGGTTTATAAAATTGGAGCCCAGCCTAGCCCACATGGGCTAGTAGCAGGCCAACCCAGCCCATTACATTTTTTTTTTTTAAATATTTTTGCAAAAATTATATACTAACTAGGAACTACACATAATCTATAAATGACCATAATCATTATAGCATTAATGTACACGACAAGTCCCACCCAATGAGATCATATACTCACGTATATTTCTTTTTATTTATACAAATAATTATAATTAAAAATATACATTACTAATATATTAATTATACATAATTCATAAACAGTCATAACTAGTACTCCACATTACACTATATAGCAAGTTCAAATAGAATTATAAATAATTCATAAGTTCAAATTTCAAAGTTAAAATAAAATTAAAAACACACTAATATTTAAGTATATAGTAATTTACTAATTTTAATAGTTTATTTGTCTAATAAAAAAAAATCGGTCAAACGGGCCACCCATGAGCCGTCGGGCAAAAATCAGTCTAGCCTATTAGATCCATCGGATCGGGTCAAATAGACCCGATTCTATATGGACCTATAATTTTAAAACTCAATCCATACTGGACTTTGAGTTGACCGTGCTGACCCACCGGATCAGAGACAAATTGTCGGCTCTAAGCAGGCTATTATTAACATGTGCGAGTCCAAAAGAGAAAGGGCGCGGCTAAATGCACCCAGATTTCCTATGAGTACACCCACCAAACATTTTTTTAATCTTTCAGAACCTGTGAATTGTCTCATATACCCCTGGGTAAAATTTATAAAAAAAAACGAAGATGAGTACACCCACCCCTCTATTTCACAGAATTATCTCCATCACTACCCAAGAATTATCTCCATCACTACCCAAAACACCATTCTTCAACAAAAAAAATTCCAAAATTTCAACAAAAAAAAAATGTTCGAAAAAATTTCAAGAACAAACATGTTCAAAAATAACAAGTTGTTCGAAACTTTTTCCAGAACAAACACCAAATGTTCGAAAAAAATTCCAAAACAAACACCAAATGTTCGAAAAAAATTCCAAAACAAACCCCAAATGTTCGAAAAAAATTCCAAAACAAA
The DNA here is from genome assembly GCA_963675135.1 of Galeopsis tetrahit. NCBI lineage: Eukaryota > Viridiplantae > Streptophyta > Magnoliopsida > Lamiales > Lamiaceae > Galeopsis > Galeopsis tetrahit. The sequence goes on from OY776132.1 coordinate 61,827,501, forward strand.
CATGTTCGAAAATTTTTCCAAAACAAACCCAATATGTTCGAAATTTTTTCCAAAACAAATTAAATATGTTCGAAAAAAATTCCAAAACAACTCAAATTTGTTCGAAAAAAAAGATCGAACAAAATGTTCGAAATTTTTTCCAAAACAAATTCAATAGGTTCGAAAATAATTCTCAAACTTCTAAAATACCCTAATTTTCCTAAAATTCCTAAATTTGAAAAAAAACCCTAAATCAAAAAATAAAAAACGGACCTACTTGTCTTCTTCAGAGGCCCGTCCACTGGCCGGCGGCCGCTTCGCACGGAGGAGGGGCAACATCCGAATTTCTTTAAGCTGCCCCACCCAAACGACGTCGTTCTGCGGATGCAGCTCCACCTCTCCCAGCACTCTCTCTCCTTCGTACATCCGCACCATTCTCCGGTACACATTTCCAGCGGCGGCGGCGAGCGCGCACACCTCTAGCGGCGGCGGCGTTTGAAAGAGGAAGGGGAGGGGGCGCGACGGCGGCCGCGTCGCTTGGTCTTCTCTTCAAACGGAGGGGTCGCGGCGGCGGAAGAATCTTCAAACGGAGGGGTGAGGAGGTGGGCCGCGGCGGCGGCCGCTTGAGAGTGGGAGGAAGGGATGAGGCGGTGGGAGTGTGGGAGGAGACAATTGACAGAGCGAGAGAGGAGAGAAATTTGGTGGGTGTACCAAAATAAGTGGAAAATTAGGGTTAAGAAGGAGAAGGAGTGTATTTTGGAGTTTTCCACGTGGGTGTTCTCATCCGTTTTGTGTGTATCCTCATCGCGTGGGTGTACTCATAGTATCCTCGGGTGTCTTTAGCCGCGCCCAAAAGTAAGTGTGGCCCATTCCACTTCCTATATTCAGCCCATTAAACAACCACAATTGTTGGGCCTGCTTCATTTAATTTGTATAAATGTTTGGTCAACCCTGTCAATTAAACTTGCTAAAAAAATTCGTTCAAACTTAATTGGCTAATTTTTTAAAATATTAATATTTCACTATTTTTCTACTTTATTTTTTTGCAAATTCTTCCATTTTAAATACACTTTTTTTTCCTGTCAAAAAAAAGAATAATATATATATATATATATATATATTTTAACAATCACTATCTTTCTACCTTTCCTCTTTCTTATTTCTCTCTACCATTTACTCTTCTGGGTCTTTCTATCGTCAGGAAGGCTTCGCACTTCCTGATAACAGGAAACTCATTAAATAGCGTTGGATCATTGACCTAACCAATATGTTACACATATAACTATACTCCCTCCATTTCATAAAATTTATTGCATTTGATCTTTATTTTTATTTTAAAAAGTTTATCGTTTTTTCTATTTTTACCACAGATTTTTCTAAACCACCCTTATGTAATTATTAAAATATCACTTTTAATTGGAAATATATTAATGATTCATTTTCTCTCACTTTCTTTTAAAATGTAACAATGTCATATAAAGGAAAGGTCAAAAGGGAGAGAAAAAAATTAATAAGGGATAAATGTGTCAAAAAAATATGTTCCTTAATTTTATATAAAATGACAAATCCGACAAACGTACTTTATGAAACGGTGAAATATTTCTTAACTAATGTTAACCGATAAAAAGATTTAAAAAATTTAATTAAACCAAGGTCGAGTCTTGCATGAGATAGATACTCGAACATGTTTGTCACATATTTGAGCATTTGATTACTTGTGTTATTTTTTTTAGTGGTAGGTATTCCAGTAGATTAGTAATCACACTTTTTTTTTTTTTTCAATATAATTAGTGACAATATATAATTTTAGGGATACACCACATACTTAATCCTTTGGATTCTATATTTATTTGGACACTTACTTTTACTATAAAAATCATCTAACACTTAAAAAGGATCAGGAAAGATCTAGGATGCGTGAGTTGATCCGGAATGTTTACTTCTGTCTCAGCAAAGCTCATGGTTAATTGACTTGTTACAAAACATGGATGGTTCTAAACATGTGTCCACACTCCACACCAATGTTCATTATAATAGTTTTTTTTTTTTTTTTTTATTGTAAATAAGTTATGTTGTAATTAAAATTATTTTTACACGAGACCAACCCAAGAAAATAATTCTAAGTCAATCCAACCCAACACTAATATATATATATATATATATATATTCTTTTTATAAATTATACTCCACACAAGTATATATATATAATAACAAATCGTATTCATATATTATGGTGTTTATCTTCTATATTTTTTTTTCCAAACATAGGTCTGAAATCTGACTTATGTTTGCTAGGGCCTAGGAATGTGAGTTTGGACTAGTTAAACTATGTTATTCATATTAGGGTTAATTGAAAAAAAAAAAATCACGAACTTTACCGTGTTTATCAATTAGAATATTTTTTTTTTTGTTTGTAATTTGTTTCACCACCTTTTTAAGTTTTGCAATTTAATGCATATATATTTATTTTTCGACAACACATGAAAGATGTATATACCAAAGGCGCATTAAAATTTTACGCAAATGTCCACGTAAATGTCATGATTGATCAATAAAATAATTTTAATTTATTTTAAAAACGTTTTTAAATAAAAAAATATGCAAAATTTCACAATATTTTTTGTGGACTGTGATTTGAAGGACGCGATCCTAATCTTTTGAGTTTGGGGGAAAATGATAATAATTAAATTGGTTTATGATTTTTTTTTAAAAAAAATTAGTATTGTTTTTAGTTTTAAATGATTTTTTTAGTATTCTTTTTAGATAAAAACGTTTTAAAAATTAAAAAAATAAATTATTCATCCTTCGTGACATCAATGTGGAACCTCGGCATCTTTGACAATCACATCATAATTTAATTGTTGCTAGAAAATTGTCAGATGCATTGAATTGTAAAATTTAAAAAGGTGGTGTATCAAATTGCAAAGAAAAAAAAATGTTGTAATTAATAAAAACTGTAAAGGTGGTTCATTTAATTGAAACTAGTTAATTTTGCAGTTGTAAATAATTTGTTATATATATATGTCGCAAGGTTCCATATATATATAGAGAGAAAAAATAGTTTGTGTGATGTTGAATGATACGAGTCAAAATTAAGTGTATTTTTTTCCACTATAATTCATTTATCTTCAAATCTTTACCCACTAATCCATTTATCTGCAAATTTTTGCCCACTATTCTTGGTGATTTTTAATTTTCTCATGTGAAATTATCTTACAGGAGAATTTTTCCATTTGATCATTTAATAATATATATATATACCTTAACAATCACGTAGACCCTTAATTTTGGCCATAGTCTCCGTACATCTCACGAATGAAATGAAACATAAAATGACGCTTATAATGCTAATAAATTAATATATATATATATATATATATATATATATATATAGAAGACTAATTAATGACTCAATTTCATAATATTAATGATGATAGTACAATTTATTAATAGGTTTTATTTGTCATAATTAAATCCGACCAGATATTTAAGTGGCCAACATCAATTTATTTATTTCTGTCTCGATCAATATAATCTTGATTGCATTTTGCTTACTTTTCCAATGTTACTTCACATTTAATTAATTTAATATTAAAAATAAACTGTAGCAAGAAGAAAATTGTGATCATAACCCGCATTATTAGATCTGATTATTTTCGGCTATCAAAAGTCTTGAGCTATGCAAACTTTATGATTAAAATTTTAAAACAAATCGATTATTAAACATTTATTTGTTTGTTTGTTTTAAAGTTTACCATTGGAGATAACGACTTCAACATGAGACTTCACTCAAATTGAAAAAAATATACTCACCCTGTAATTATATAAGAAAACGTTTGTTAAAAGAAGTGTCAATGCTTGAACACATAAATTTACTAGGGCTTATCGTCGTTGTGAGAATTCACATAATTCATTTTGGTTTTATCTACTATACACATAAATTTACTAGGGCATATCGTCGTTGTGAGAATTCACATAATTCATTTTGGTTTTATCTACTATGGACTCGAGTGCATATTGTGCACCCTAGTCTAAAGAAAAGTGTAAGTTATTAAACTGAAAAGTACAACACAATATTACTAAAAAGTGTAAGTCACTGTAACTAAAAATATTACTCCCTCCGTCCACGAAAAGTAGTCTCATTTGACACATATTCTTTGTCCACCAAATGTAGTCCCATGCACTTTATGGAAACTATCACACTTCAACTATCACTTAATTACTCAATTTGTCATCAACTTTATTCCTAAACAATCACTTTATTCACAATGGACCCTACACTACCCTATAATACTCTTACTTTATCTACTTTATCTACAATTTTCTTAAAACTTGTGCCCCATCCCCATATCCCTACTTTTCATGGATGGAGGGAGTATTATACAGTTTAATAATTGAAAAGTGCAACACCATTTACCAAAAAGTGTAAGTCAGTAAACTGAAAAGTGCAACATGAACTAGGGTGCACAACATGCACTCGAGTCCATAGCACACCAACCCATTGATTTTACCTGTTAAATTTTGTGGTTAGACTTTCCGAACTTCTTTTTTATTTAAAAATATTAAAGTATCTAGCTAGTGTGAACATTCCGATTTGAAATCCACTTTGGAGAACAACTACCAATCAAATTCATTTTAATTTTTTTGACAAGTAAAATTTTGAATTTTAGAGGCCTCAGTTTTAATGCTAACATTGAAGATTTCAATGTCCAATGAGTGGCAATTTGACATGCGAGGCGCAGAACTTGCACTATGAGTTACGGAGTAATTCTTTACATATGGCTACAAATTCTTAAATGAATACGGAGTAAAATATACTCTCTCTGTCCAATTTTTCTAATTTTCAATTTATTTTTTTATTTGTTCAATTTTATAATTCATCTTTCCCAAAAAAAAGTTATATATATATTACTCTTACTCACTATTTTATTTCTATTTTATCTCACACTCAAATTTTCACTTTTTACCTAAACAATCAATTTTTTTAAAACTCATATCCAACCTAAATGGACAGAACGGAGGGAGTAATTATTAATACGACGACAATTTTAATAATTTAACACTAAAATGAGATGTATAAGTAACTGTTTTTAAACTCAATAAATTAGGGTCTTCAAATATATATTTCAATATTGGGGGGAAAAAACTGCCTACGCAACTAACTATGAAAAATTGATATTCTTGTCGTGCAAAGACATCAAATAATTTTTCACAATTAAGTTTCTCTAAAAATTCGCTCTCAATCGAAATAAAAAATAATGCATTCAAACATCTTGTTTGAGAGACCAAAGAATTGGAGATTAGGTTATTGTGTGAAGTCAGATGAATTGCTCTCAATCGAAGACGAATATGTGATTGCGTGAAGACAAATCAACTATATATGCTGATTGCTGAACCAAATGTTTGAAATCACCCGTCAAAAAAAAAAAAAATGTTTGAAATCACTATTTTCATAATCGGATCGGAGCTGCTGATTCAACTGATTGAACCGGACAAACTCGGCTTGGACCAGTTTTCTAAAAAAATACTCCAATAATAAGATTTTTTTTAATTATTCCACTATTTTTTAGATTTTTATTTTTAACTTGAGTTGTTTCAATTTTTTTTTAAGTACTTTATGGCTCTATTATATTTATTTTAATATAAATCTTATAAGTAATATTTTTTTTAATGTAACATAGAAAATATTTAAAAAAATAAGTAGAGATCATTTTAACGGTGGTAGAAACGTGAACCCGTGTCCAGTTCAATTTAACTATACAGATTATATATACGTACATATTTAAATATAAATGTGTATATATATGTAACCGTATATGCGACGGTACAATTCAAGGGCGGAATGTTTGTACGGTTTTTCTATGCTTCAAATATCATTGGATCATTGGTCCAACATATGAATTTTATTATATATAATTGCACTTGACATTAGTGCATTTGCTCTATGCAAAATGCAAGCTCACTGGATCCCCTACTAATAAATTAAATTAATAAATAGAAAATTACGAATATATTTTTTTAATTTAAAATAAATAAAAATATGTAATTATAAAATAATATATATCTATAATTATCAAATAGGTTGGACTAGGCTGGGTCGAACCCACTGGTCCGACCCATGAATTGGGTCGAGTCCATACTAAGTTGAGTTGGGCTAGACCCGGACTGGGTCGGGCCTGGCCCACGACCTGTTGGTGATGTATGTTTCTCTCGGATTGGATTGGGCTTTCTCTTAGGGCCCAGTTGGATTGCTATTGGGCTTCGAGATTTACACCTTAGTCTGGCACGATTTTTTTTTAAAATACTATAAGTACTTCGTAAAAAAAAAAAAAAAATCAATTTTTTTTTATCTAATAGTGAAGTGCGATTATACATGACAAAATTAAGGGGGTTGTAGATTCTGTAGGATATTTTTGGACTTTCAAAGTTTGGGGGTATTCAATTAGGATTTTCAAAAGTTTTTAAAAATTCTGAGGTATTCAATACAAATTTTAAAAATCTTTAGGCATTCAGCCATTTATAGATTTTAATACTCTATGGATTTTGTTGGATTCTCCTAAAAAAATATAAATAAATTTCACTACCCAAAATCTCTTCTAAAAACCAGAGATTTCAACGGATTCTCTTAGAGAACTCTTAAGACCAAAGATCAGAAGTAGAGATGGCAATATTGACCCGACCCGCGGGTACCCACCCCACCCCGCGAGCTTGATCTGTCCCGTATTGAATATGGGTCGGGTCGGGTCTGGGTCTTATGTCCGACCCGTGGGTATCCGACCCGGTCCGAATCAATATATAAACTGAAAGTGTGTGGGGGGATGGTATCTAGTGTTTAAGTAAAAAAACAGAACAATGTTACACTGAATGTTGTGACAATTAGTGTAGCATTAACTCTAACAGAATGTGAATAAGTAAACACAGTACACAGCGGAAGTCTAAAACACTAAAACACAATACGAACACAATGGAATAATTTTTAACATAGATTTTATTAATAACAAAACCTATGCTAAGCCTTACGGCGAAAAGTAACTTAGTTCCTAAGCTATACAAAAAGTGTCGTGTGAAATGTTTCAGCAATTACTTCAACATTCCACAAACAGAAACTACAATCGAGGCAGGTGCCTGAATCCGCAAACAGACTTAAGTGTAAGAACACTGTCTAAAGAACTAATCTAATCTGTGATTCACTCTCACTCGATTCAAGACTAGAACTAAGTACACTGGAAGGTGTGGTATCCCTAGGCGTACGTTAAAAGATACAACTACTGGCCATAACTCCTAACTAGGGTTGAACGCTCAAGGAGGTGTTACTCGAGTAGTGCATGCTTTGAAATGAGAGGCTCTGGCGGTATTTATAGAGAAATACACAGCTTCTAGATCCTTCCATTATGAGATCCTATTTTTTAGGACCTCAACCTCCATGATCTTTCTAGAACATTCTGCCATCTTCCAGGTCGTTCTACAATGCTCCAAGGCCTTCTAGCACCTTCTCCAACATTCTGGAATCTTCCAGGTTCCAGACTCTTGTAGAAGCTTCTACAATCGTTCCTGAATGTGAGAGCATTTAGTACAACATTTAATGTAACATTTCAGAAATGACTTAGAATAAATCAAGGAAGGTCAAATTAAGATGTTGTTGATAATGTTAAAGCATTTAAGAGTTAACAACATCTACAATCTCCCCCAATTTGACCTTTCGACTACAACACACCTGATGCACATATATTTCTATACATACTCAGTATTATGTATTTAGGTATGTTGAACATCAAAGCTAAATACTAGTCAAGACAATACCTGTTGTAACCGTTGGATCAAATCAAAAGAAGATCAAGAATAATTTTACTAAGATCCGTGCCATAAGATCAAAGTAATCTTATTCAAAACCAAAACAAGTATAAACAGTACACTTGTTTACAAACACATATAACTTTACAAAAATCAAAAGTTAAATCAGAGAATCATATATGAATATGTACTAGATCAACCTAAGACTTATGTAAGACTCAAAATAAATCAGAGCAATAACGAAGAAAAGAAAAAACAAACAGAGCAAAGACTAAAAATAAAAACAGAGCAAAAAATGTGAAAAACAATATCTAACAAAAACTTAAAACAATAAGCAGTAAGCAAATGAGAATTAAAGAAAAGTGTACTTCTAAATTATATTATCATCAAAGCAAACAATTTAAGCACTAAGCAGTAAGCACATGATAATTAAAGAGATGTGTACTTCTATATTATCCTCAAAGCAAACAATTTAAGCAGATTGAATAATAAGGCAAGTTAGAAGGACAAAACAAACAACAACTAACAAAGACCTAAAATCAGCAAGCAGTAAGCAAATAAGAATAATTCTTTATGGCAAACAATTTAAGCAAACTTGATGCAGTAAGCAAATAAGAATAATTTTTAAGGCAAACAGTTTAAGCAAACTGAAAATAGAGCAAAGTTAGGGAAAAACAAATACAATAAACAACTAACTTATACAACATGCAGTAAGCAAATAATGATAAATAAGAAAACAATTTAAGCATAAAAACGCAGTAATCTATTATCATAAATGCAAACAAATTAAGCAAGTTGAATAAAAGACAACCTATCAACTAGGAAGTAAAAACAAACTCTGTAAATCAACTTAAACACAGTAACAACAATGCATAAGATCAAGGGAAGTATAAAAGGCACAAATACTTAAGAAACTAAACAAGTGACATATATTGCTGTATCAACAGCTGCAGCATCATGTTCCTGCACATAATCACTTATAATGTTCAGCCCTCCCCCTGTCTTGTATCAACATGTTCAGTTGTTACCATAACCTGTTTAGATGTCATAAAGAACATCCATACGTTCATCAGCATCAGCAAATTAATCCTCCTCCTCTTCAACAACAGTGCACATTGTAGCAAAGTGAACTACAACATCTGGTTCACATTGTAGCAAAGTGAACTGCAACATCTGGTTCAACAGTCTCTTCATGAATAGCATCAGGTACACAATCAGCTTCTGGTACATCTCCATGGAGCTCTTCACTTCGAACCCCAGAAGTTGATGGTGTTTCTCCCCCTGTGGTAGTAGAAAGCGTCTCTAACCACGGATTTTAAGGAACTGAAGGCCATCAATAGAGTCCTGTAAACGTTTTAGTTGAAGTAAAATAAAAGATCTGGAAACAGAAAAAGTTTGACCAATGTGACCACCAATGTGCTTCACATTCGGTGTAGCATTTCTCTGTTCAGTTCTTGGTGGAGCTGGTCGAGCTGGAATAAGAGCATCTCTGTGATCAGAACCATCTGAATTTTGCAAGGGCAAATCAACAATCCTTACACCAAGTAACAGAGCAAGTGAGATAGTCATCAAGGGTACCTTGCCTCAAATAACCTCAGTTTCCTTAGGTTTAAAAATTCATGCCTCTTGAGGTATGAACATATCAACAATGGTAAGGTAAATTCCCTTTATAATAAATATCACTATAAGCTGCATATGGTGAAAATAGTTAAATCCAAATTGAAATTCTTCAACACAAAAATCATCTTATACAACAATGTAGCTTGATCCTTAGTCACCTTAGTGGAATTTGTAGAGGGTATCCAATTGTAGACAATCAATTTATGGAGTACAGAGTATAGAGATGTGAGATCTTTAGCAAACTTAAAAAAATTCACCTAGTTAATCTACCACCAGTTATAGAAGTAGCAACCAAGTTCAAATCAAGTTCATCTTCATCAATCACATGCTCTATCTCTAAGAGATCATTAATCAATTTCAGAGTAAGTGAAACTAATCTCCCCCTAAATTGTACATTCCCATATCATTTAGAGCTACGTCTACCCGTACTCTTTCTAAGTCAAGCACAAAATACATATACCCAATCAAACACAAAAGTATCACTCAAAGTTACAGTTTTCAACAATTTCCTTTCAAAAATTATATGAACCCTTTACTTCTCAAAATCAGCAATGTTAATTCTCTTTTCCATTAACAACTTTCATGTAGACAGTTTAGTTATTTTAGCAACTAATCTATCAGTCTAAAAATTATTATCAGGATCAGAATTACCTCCTTTAGAATTTATCTCCTCAGCTGATTCAGAGTCCATACTACTGCTCTTCTCAGAATCATTACTACTACTGTCATCAGGGTCTGGTGTTGCGACACTTGCTTCAGCATTTGATGCAGCATTCTTCCTCAGAGTCTTCTTAATCTCACGCACAGTGGGATTATCCTCTGGATCAGAATTTTCAATTCCTTTGGGCAAGTCTCGTTCAGCAGCAACAATCTTTCCCTTTAGATCATACTTCCTTTTGACTCATTTCTCAGTAACCACATTTTCTTCCTCCGATTAAGAAAACACCTTGAATCGGTTCATCATCAACACTACTTCCTTTATTCTTTCTCCTCAATGAGTTAGAGTAATCAACTCTTGTGAACACAAAGCCGGATCTCCTTCGTTGAACATGGGCTAATCTTTTCTCTTTTCTTTCTTAACGATCATCCTAAATGCAATCTATTCAGATTCATCAGTATTAAAAAGAGAAAAGTTAGTTTCACCTGAGTTAGCATTCGCGTCGGCCTCCTTCATTTGAGCGTCCTCAGAATCGGATGTCTCAGCATTTGCAGACTCGTTCTGCTCAGCAACAGGAAAATCATCAATTTCCTTTTCACTCTCCCCCAGAGAGGAAGCTATCGAGGCGTTTGCCTCTGTTTCAGTATTAGGACTTAAAAATTGGGGCTTTTATGAGGTGAACGAATCAAGTGTAGTGGTGAGTTTTTCGGTTTTCAGTAATGAGAAATGTCAATGGACATATTTCCAACAGTAAGAATGTAAGATTCTCAAAATTCACATTCGATTGAGACATGTTCTCAACAGCTTGGTCCAGCTCGTTAAGGGTCGAATCGAGTTGAATGTGAACAGTTGTAGGAATGGCTGTAACTGGAGTTGTTTGGGTAAGTGTTTCAGCTTTTCTTGTAGCAGCTGGTGAGTTTTGGTGTGAGCGGCCATGAAAGCGAAACTATTAAGGTTTGAGAGAGATGGAGATGACAGTTTCGTGGGAGTTTGAGTATGGTGAGGTGGTTTCTTTATTTCCTGTCATTTAAGCACCAAGAAATCGAAAAGATAATCACAATAACCGAGACAAACAAGGCTTTAGCAAATCTTTAAAAACAATACTCAAATCACTCGAAAAAATGCAATGCTTAGTATATCATGTTATGAGAAGTATATAGGAGAGAATGCATAGTTGGAAGTAATACGTATAAAAATAAGAACTAACTAAGGAGGATTCTAGAAGAAATTCGATAATACTTCATAAACTTAGCCACAAAAATAGATCATGGTTAAGTAGTGGGTAAAATCATAATTAAATAATTAATTAAATTAAGAACATTCTAGAATAATTAACATTTAAATGTGTATAATCTGAAATAAAACAAGGATGTGGGTTAGTATAATCAGAAATAAATAAAATAAATTTTCACAAATAATCAAATAATTACTACTTATAAAAATATAATCGAATCATCTAATGTTATGCTCAAAACTGTTACATACACCTCAACACGGTTTTTACATGAATTTACTTCATTTGTGTTGCACCATATTTTTTTTTTTTTTTTGTGTTATAGCATCTAATTTGTATTGATCCATTGTTCCTGTAGAGTACATCGTAGTAGCGAACTCCGTGCCCCATACTTACTTAATGGATTACAAACCTCTTGATGTTTTTACCAAATATCACCTTTTGAAAAGAAGACATCGTAGTAGCGAACTCCGTGCTCCATAGTTACTCAGTGATTTGGTACATCTTTTAGTATGCTAATAACATTCTATTTTTTATGCATTTGAGAGGTGTAAGACATGTTTATTTTTGCACAACAAATTTTAGATTCAAGAATATTTTACAAAGGAATTATTCAACGAAAATAGGAAATAAATTAAATCTATAACAGATGTACAACCTTAAGATGTTGTCCTAAATGCTACGACATTTATGACACCATCCATCCAGAATTATTCAGATACCACACATACCAAGAGATTTCCTCAAAGATGAGAATGTCTCAAGGTCAAGACCTTAGTAAATATATCAACAATATGATTTTCAAAAGGTACGTATTCCAACTTCACCATGTTCTTCTCCACTAAATCTCTCATAAAATAATGCCTAATGCAAATGTGTTTAGTGAGTGAGTGTTGTACTGAATCTTTAGAAATGTTTATGCACTCATATTATCACAGAAAATTGTAAGGATATCAATTTCAATTTCATAGGCATGAAACATCTTGCTTAACCACAAGATTGTTTCCCATGTAGAAACATCCTCTGCTCTTACTCTTTATGTCGTCTATATCTCATGCTCAATCCGCATCACTGTATCCAATCAAAGTGTTGTTGGTGTCCTTAGTGTACCATATCCCAAGTTCACTTGTACCTGTATCAAACTTGATAATTCTCTTCAAAACATTCAGGTGAGATTCCTTTGGATTAGCTTGGTACCTAGAACAAACAAAAACATTATGCATAATATCTGGTCTACTAGAGGTTAGATAAAGTAAACTTCCTATCACGGATCTATACAATGTTGGATCAACATCCTTTCCAACATTGTCTTTGCAAAGTTTCAAAGTAGATCTCATAGAAGTTTTCATTACTTTTGAACTTTTAAAACCAAACCTTTTAACCAAGTTCTTAGCATACTTACCTTGAGAGAAGAATATACCATCCTTACATTGCTTGATTTGTAGACCTAAAAAGTAATTCAAGTCTCCAACCATACTCATCTCAAATGTTGCAGTCATTGCTTTAACAAATTGGTTAATATTTTATCACAAGTTAAACCAAACACAATGTCATCAACATATATTTGAGCAGTAAGTAAATCTTCTCCAGTGTGCTAAATGAACAAAGTTATATCAGTTTCTCCTCTAACAAAACAATCAGGGTATTGTGGATCTTCAAATCCTTTAAGTTGTTCAACATATGCTTCTTCATTCAAAATGCAATTTAGAAATGCAGCATATACATCCATTTGATGAAGTTTAATGTCAATAAAACATGCAATTGCTAGCAATAATCTAATAGATTCTATCCTAGCAATAAGTGCAAAAGTTTCATCAAAATAAATAACTTCAACTTGGGTGTAATCTTGTGCAACTAATCTAGTCTCATTCCTAAAAAAAATGTTATCAAACTCATCAGTTTTATTCTTATAAATCAACTTTGTTCCAATGACATTAGTATGACTAGGTCTTGAAACAAGTGTCCATACTTCAAATCTTTCAAACTGACCAAGTTCTTCATGAATATCATTAATCCAATTTTCATGAGTTAATGCCTCATTCACATTTTTAGGTTCAATTTCAGAATAATAACACCCTGCATTCACAACATTTCAAATAGAAGACATGCATATTGTTCTTACCACATCTACCTTATTCGATCTTATTCTTCCTCTTGTTTGCACTCCAACTGTAGCATCGTCTATGATCTGGTCAGAAGAATGACTTTTCCCCATTCTTGAAGAAGGATTCGTTTTAGGAACATACTGATCATTCTGTGGAATTACAACTGATTGTTCTGTAGATGTTGCTCTAGATGTGTTAACATTTGGTGCAGCATTATCAGACTTCAGTGTATTCTCAGAATTGACAGTCACTTGAGATACATCTTCTTCATCTTTATCATCTGTAAGACCTTTATCATCATCAAACACAACATTAACAGATTCTTGAATAGTGTTAGTCCTAAGGTTATAAACTCTATAAGCTTTACTATTTCTAAAATAGCCTAAACAGAAACCTTACACTTTTAGAATCAAACTTATGAAGTTGATCCATATCATTCAGAATATAACACATACAACCAAATACATGAAAATACTTCACATTTGGTTTTCTAATGTTCAAAATCTCATAAGGTGTTTGAATAGAACTAGATCGAATATAAACTCTATTAATAATATGACATGATGTATTCAATGCTACATCCCAAAATCTCTTAGCAAGACTTTTAGAAGTAAGCATGACTCTTATCATTTCTTGTAGAGTTATATTCTTTCTTTCAGCAAAGACATTCCGTTGTGGAGTTTTAGGAGATGAATATTCTTGCAAAATACCATTTTTAATAAAAATCATTAAACATGCTGTTTTCAAATTCCCTACCATGCATGATCAGTTCTAATATGGCCAACTATCAAGTTAAACACATTTTTGAACCTTTTGTAAAGAATTTTAAATGCAGCAAATTAATGTTTCAGATATATCTCTTAAAAACTCAATCCAGGTAAATCTAGAAAAATCATCTACCACAACAAGTGAATATTGTCTCCAATGCTTTCAGTTTTCATAGGACCAATAAAATCCATGTGCAAAACAATTCAAAACATTGATGTGTAGAACAATGTGACAACATTTTATGCAACACTCTTACCTGCTTACCTTTCTGGCATGGTCCTCATACAGTAGTACTCTGAAACTTCTGTTTTGGTAATCCTTTTCACTGCATCGACTTTGATTAGTCTCTTCACTGATCTATAATGTGCATGTCCCAATTTTTTGATGCAATAAGATATTTTCATCATTCTTTGACAAATTAAACACATTTGTTCCAATAAGATAACAATTATCTACTGCCCTAGACAATTTTCATCTTTATTAAGAACATACACATGATTCTTTGTCAAAATTTACATGCAAATTATCATCACAAACTTGACTAATACTAATCAAATGAGCAAGCAAGCCATCAACATGCAAAACATATTTAAGCTTAGGAAAACTTTCAACATTCAAAGTTCCTTTTCCTATAATCTGTCCTTTAGAACAACCACCATATGTAACATTACCATCATTCAAGGTCACATAATCAGATAAGTAGTCAATTTGTACTGTCATATGTCTAGAACAACAACTATCAAAAATACCATTGACCAAGTAAACATGCTTTCAAGGAAGTGTGAACAGCATTACAAGTAACATCAGATTTTCATGCAGATTTCAGAAAATGTTTCATAGGATGTGACATCATTTTAGTTAACATTTTCTCATATCTCAGATCATCAAACATTTGCATGCAGTACGGACAAATATGATCAATTATCGAAAAATAATGACATACAAACTTCTTTTCAATGTTTTTGACTTTGTGAAAATCTGTTTGTGCAGATGTTACAACATATGTTTTAACATTTGCCTTCACAAACTTCACAACATTTTCAAAATTCTTAGAAATAGAAGCAGTTTCACTATCATAACGTATACCACAATTATCAGATTTACCAATAGCTATAACATATATCAGAAGCACTCATAGAAAATTTTATGAAACTTAAAGTAGAGGTGATCAATTTCTCCTTCAGTTTACAAACTTCAAAAATCTCTTCTGGAATGTATGACTTCTAGCTTGGTAATTGTTCCTTTCAGATTCTCATTCTCTTTGTTCAAGGAATTAAGAGTGAGTTTCTAAGAGTTACAATCATCCAAAAACTTTTGGTACTTATGATCATCAATCCTTATGTCTGCATCATCAACAAACCCATTAAAACAATTCAAATCTGGGTGACTCTGTTTTGATGTTACCATAAATGTTATGACATTAGGTGCAACATCAGAATCTGTATCATCCAAATTATCATCTAAAGAATCATCATAATCAATCTTGGTATGAAAAGTAAATTCAACATCTTTTGATTCATCAAATTCATCATCTGATTCATCATTTAAGGTAGTACTAAAATTCAGTTTTTGCATAAGTCTAGTATTGGCACATTAATTTTCATAAAGACCATATTCAGAACATGCATTGAACTGATTTTCTACATTAAAGATCATACCTTGGTTTACCTTCACCTTTTTTGATAACCTTGGTTGAAATTGACTTTTCCTTCTTTCTGGTGAGAGAGTTGATGTGTTGATTTGGATCTTTGGTACATCATAACCTGTAAGTACAGTCCTCCAAGCACGTTCATCAATGACTTGATATACATGCACAATTTAGGCTTAAAATATGGATAATATGTTCGGGTGCCTAAGTGTAGTGGATATGTGATGTGTTTCCATTGCTAACATCAACTAAAACACACTTAAACAAGGATCTAAACCTAGTGTCGTCAGGTATCGGCTCTGATACCAACTGAAAGTGTGTGGGGGGATGGTATCTAGTGTTTAAGTAAAAAAAACAGAACAATGTTACACTGAATGTTGTGACATTTAGTGTAGCATTAACTCTAACAGAATGTGAATAAGTAAACACAGTACACAGCGGAAGTCTAAAACACTAAAACACAATACGAACACAATGGAATAATTTTTAACATAGATTTTATTAATAACAAAACCTATGCTAAGCCTTACGGCGAAAAGTAACTTAGTTCCTAAGTTATACAAAAAGTGTCGTGTGAAATGTCTCAGCAATTACTTCAACATTCCACAAACAGAAACTACAATCGAGGCAGGTGCCTGAATCCGCAAACAGACTTAAGTGTAAGAACACTGTCTAAAGAACTAATCTAATCTGTGATTCACTCTCACTCGATTCAAGACTAGAACTAAGTACACTGGAAGGTGTGGTATCCCTCGGCGTACGTTAAAAGATACAACTACTGGCCATAACTCCTAACTAGGGTTGAACGCTCAAGGAGGTGTTACTCGAGTAGTGCATGCTTTGAAATGAGAGGCTCTGGCGGTATTTATAGAGAAATACACAGCTTCTAGATCCTTCCATTATGAGATCCTATTTTTTAGGACCTCAACCTCCATGATCTTTCTAGAACATTCTGCCATCTTCCAGGTCGTTCTACAATGCTCCAAGGCCTTCTAGCACCTTCTCCAACATTCTGGAATCTTCCAGGTTCCAGACTCTTGTAGAAGCTTCTAGAATCGTTCCTGAATGTGAGAGCATTTAGTACAACATTTAATGTAACATTTCAGAAATGACTTAGAATAAATCAAGGAAGGTCAAATTAAGATGTTGTTGATAATGTTAAAGCATTTAAGAGTTAACAACATCTACATAAACTTTATATAGTATATATATATATTTATTTTTATTTTTTTTGGTAAAATATTTATATATATAATATTAATTTTTAAAAAAAACACTTTCACATTAAAAAAGATCTTCGCAGAAGTTTATGAAAATCTATGTAAATCAATAAAAAAAAAAAGTATATTCCACAATCCAGTAAAATCTATCAAAATCCATATAAATTAATAAAAAAAAGTTAGTCAAATTTTGCATGAACTTTATGAATTTTATAAATTCACGTACTTTTTAAAGTTAAAAAAAATTCAATAGAATCTCAATTGAATACACCCCTAGCTGACATATCAACTTTTAATTGAACCTCTATTGTAAAACAGAACGAATCCATTTCCAACTCTAGAAAAACTCATGTTTGTATTCTATATTTACGTCGTTTTAAAATGACATCAGGAGATATGAGAATTACGTAAACCACTAAATTGTGTTGAATTTCTTAACCTCAACACTGAATTTAATATTTGATTAAAAATCAAATTAAATGTAATATTTTTTTCAAGGCTTTTGGAATCTTCCGGGGGCGTAGCGCCAAACAATCAATCATTACAATGTCGAGTGATTAACGGTCGTAATTAATTGAACTAATAAAAAAAAATTATAGTAGTCTAATTTTATTATTCCTATTTTTTTTAATTGTCCATTTTTATTTTTAAAATAATATTCTTTCTTATCTGAACATTTTACGATAAGTTTTTCATTCTATTTTTAACATATTATATTAATTTTTTCATTACATTATTTGAATCACATCTATAATTATTTTATTATATTTTCTCTTATTCGTTTATTATTTTCTCTCCTCAAACACATCACTTTTATAAGTTTATTATATTTATTATAGTTCTTAATAAAATATCCAAAAAAAAAAAAAGGAAAAATATATAGTAAGGCGGAGGGAGTGTTATTCATATTATTTTATTTACTTAAATTTTCATTCACTTTATTTATAATTAAATATTCACACTCTAAATCATCTATTTTATAGATATAAATTAATTAATTGAGTACTATTTATTAAAATTCTGTCCAAAAAAATGAACTTATTTACTTAAATTTTCATTTGCTTTATTTATAATTGAACCT
Source organism: Galeopsis tetrahit (assembly GCA_963675135.1). Taxonomy (NCBI): domain Eukaryota; kingdom Viridiplantae; phylum Streptophyta; class Magnoliopsida; order Lamiales; family Lamiaceae; genus Galeopsis; species Galeopsis tetrahit. Next base: position 61,845,605 of record OY776132.1, read on the forward strand.
TATAACACTCCAAATCATGCCATTTATATATAAATTAAGGAGTAATTAATAGTACTATTTATTAAAATCCTGTCCAAAAAAAATGAACGTATTTACTTAAAATTTTCCTGGTAAAAAAAATGAACATAATTGTAAGGGTTTTCGGGATGGACCCTGGTATTCATTCCACTTGATATGATATTTTTCGCTTTGAGATAAATTCTCACAACTTTGTTTTTTTAGTTTCTTCAAAAGATCTAGATCTCATATTAATGGGGATACTAAACCACCTTTTATACCACATGATCCTTTAGGGCATGTTTATTTTGGGATTTTGAAATTCGGATTTCAAAATCTAGTGGATTTCAAAATCCTAATGCTTTTTGTGTTTGTTTTGGGATTTATGTAGGGTAAGATTTAACTTTATAGTATAGGATTATAGGTTTTATAGGTGGTTTGTAGGTATTTATAGAGTTGACTTTTATAGGTTTATAGATATTTATAAGGTGGGATTTTAAAATCCTAAATCAAAATCCCAAAGTGTAACGGGGGTGGAGTTTCGAAATCTCAAATCCGGATTTCTCATCCCAAAACAAATATGCCCTTAATGTCTTTTCGATGTGAGAAATTGTTTGACCTCCCAACAATCATTTTCTTCAAACAATTTAAAGGACCACTAACCTCTCCTCAAATGACCCACCCTAATTAACTAGAACATCCCGCCTAGTTCACCTATCTAGAACATCCATCCTAGATCACCGAGTCGGTTCGTTCTGTCTAGGTCATCTCGTCTAATCCACAGAGACTCATGTAAATGTAGAGAGTATTTTTTATTTTATTTTTAAATAATGATTGGTTTCTCACGTTGATTGGTGTCGACTTTTCTTTGGTATACTATAGACAATTTACGATGACCACTAACGTTAGTGGTTATGAAATAAAAAGAAAATATGGACTGCCAATTTAATATCTTATCATGAATTGTTGTATCACATAGCTATAGGAGTACTACTTATCGCACTTGTTTCGATTTAATTTTTCCACACTCACATTTCATATATATCTACAATATTTTAATGCCATCTGGAAAGCATTTTGCTTATTCACCACCATCCACACATCTAGTATTCATGCTCATCATTTCATGATTAATTTCATCGATCTATCTTGTCCCACAGTATCTCTTTTCTTATTTTTCGTCGTTTCCTTTTTAATGTTGCCTTGTCGACCACATATATATATATATGTATGTTAGATAATTGAATAAACTTTGTAACACTAGTGACGGATATTAGGATATTAATATAAATAAATTGATTCAACATTTTTTTACAAGTTCGAACTTTTAAATGAAACAATATTATTTTACTTACGATAACAAGACTGTGCTCGTGGAGGGCAGGGACGGGGGCAGGGGGCCACTGGACCCCACCAAATTTTTTTTATATATATATATACTCCCCGTACCTTAATTATTTGTATATTTTTTTATTGGGACATCACAAGATTATTTACACATTTTTAATATGAAAATACTAACAAAATTAATTCCCTCCTAACATCATTTTATTTTCAAAATTGTCACTCATTTTTTCATACATTTTACTTTACAGACCACCAAATTCACTTTACATCTCACCAAATCACCCAAAATACTCATACTTCATTCATCAACCAATTAAATCCACTTTTCTTAAAAATTGTATCGGTGCAAATAATAGAATATTGGAACACATTAATGTATTAATTAAAAGACATTTACAATCGATAAAATAAAATGATTTTTAAATTTAATATTTTAGCAATTTTTAAATTTTTTGCTTCATTTTGAATCAAACTATCAAAACTTCAAAACAAAATGAAAGTCAGTTTGTTCAATTTAATTTAATGAAATGTATTTGACAATTTTATTATATAAAATTTCGATTAGTGTAATAAATAATATTATTTTATCTTTAAAGTAATGTTAATCGGGCCACCTACCAAGATTTCCTGGCTCCGTGACCAGGATTCCGTTCAATACTGTTTTGCATCTAACTTAATTTTTTCAGTTTGATTATTTTCTTCGTAAATCCATCATAATTTGCGACAATTTTTTGGCCAACACAAAACTCCTTATATTTTATAGTGAGTGTACCTACTGTTTTAAAATCAACGAGATGCATATAATAAATCTCATGCGTGAAACCTTTATTTACAACATCTTATATATATAACGTACAAATTAAGAATACATAAATATTTATCGAATAATAAATATAATTTCTAGACATTTCTAGAAATGAAAATGACTATAGCTAGCGATCAAATAGTGTAATAAAAACAAAAAAAGATAAAAGAGTGGAGATGATTAAAACATGAAATAAGAATATATATCTATAGCTAGTGTTGATTGATACACACAGGGAAAGAGTAATGGGACACCAAAACGAATTATATGATGCAATATTCCACTTGCAATATATATCTCCAGCCTTATCGATATATAGTGCTATTTTAATTCCATATTCACATTATAATTCAACTAAAATGCACACACCCTACCGTCTCTTTCAATCCCTCACCCCACCCCCCACAAATGAACCCATATTATTTTAGTTTTCTGATTTTTTATTTTATTATATTTTTTATATATTATAATTTATTTTTTTTACTTTTGAAACTTTACTTCTTATATTTGTTGAAGTGATTTTTAGAATTTATTTAATATCTACTTTTTAAAAAAAATTAATTATCATTTGTTTACGGGTTTTAGGAGTATTTTTTATTATATTTAATTAATAGTTTTTGCAGATTTTTTATTATTATTATTATAGATTTATCTAGTCATTTAGTTTTGTTTTGTTTTACTTGATAATTTTAAAAGTTATTAAATGAAAAATGAAAATCGTTACAAAACTAAAAAAAAAAAGACTAATATTTACCGTTAAATTATTTTTTGTTCCTTTTTCTTTAATTTGAGGAATAATTTTTTTCTCTTAGTCCTAACTATAAATATTTCCTTTTGATTATTCCTATATTTTTTTGGTTAACTTTGTTTAAATTTTATCGTGCCTATTGCACAAAAATGCAATACAGTTTATTATGGCCTTATGGGTAATGTTTTTGATATGTCGGCAGAACACCAAAATTTAATCGTGAATTAAATAGCTACACATAGAAATTATGCGTTAAACATCAACTATTTATTCTTTATTTATAAAAAATGTAAGTATATTTAATTCATAACATAAATAATAATTAATGATTTAATTAACCACCAAATTAATTAGGAAACACTTGTGTGTAATATTTCACACATGAAAATATGTATAATTAAACCAATTTTAAAAAATTTGAGGTCATAAGTCCGGATCTGGGTTGTCCAGAAAATTTGTGGGTCACAAACATGTAATTTACTACATGACCAAAATATTGTTACTACAAGACCAAAGTATTACCACTACAAGGTCAAAAGTTTACTCTAAATGTCTAAAAATATTCAGGCAAATTCACCCAAAAAAATTACATGTCTAAGTACGTCCAGAATATTTTTGGACATTTAGTAATACACTTTTGATCTTGTAGTGATAAAATGTTGGTCTTATAGTAACATAGTTTTAGTCATATAGTAGCAGAATATTTTTTACTTTAAAAATATTTTAGTAATTTCGCCAAAAAAATAAGTGTCCAGAATATTTTTGGCTGCCCTTATAGTGACAAAATTTTGGTTTTGTATTAACTTAGTTTTGTTCATGTAGTAAGATAATATTTTAAAGCGAAAAAAAAATTGTTTTAATTAAGATTGATTCACGTTTGACCCGCATTTGACCCACAAATTTTATTCTAAATTTACCTTAATTGGTCAATATTGCATGTATGCAATATTGCATAAAAGTTTTTGTGATTAATTAGATCTAAATCAATCAAATTAAGTTTAATAAATTAAGTAGAATTCATTTCGGGTCTCTAAAGTTCAACAAACTAAAATTCGACCCTCTAAAGCATAACAAGTCGATTGTCGGGCCTCTAAAATCTAAAAAAATCAAATTAAACGCAAATCAGATCTTTGGAGCCCATCGAGCAATCTAGTTTGATAAGTAAAGTCATGAAAGCCTAATAAAACTTGTTAAATATGTACAAATCTTATACGTCCATCAAATCATGGAAGTTTTACAAATTTTTTTGGATAACTACAAATTTCTCTATTTCATAATACCTCAATTTATCTATTTTATATATAAACTAATCAATTATATTCATTAAAATTTGTGTCCAAAGAAATTGACATAATAAATTTAAATGAATAATATTTTATGTAAAATTGTAAATATTATAAGGGTAGAGTTTATATTTTTTTTTTATATAAATAACAATATTGCAACACATCTGAAACAAGTTTGGTCCATCTCAAGACCCCCACCAGATACTTGTTGGTTTTTTACACAAAATGATACTCCCTCCATTCTATAATAAATGATATTTTATCATTCTTTTCTTTTACATAATTAAAATAATGTTTTGGTTTTGTTGGTATTACTTCTCTCAATTTTACCCTTCTTTTAATTTTAAAAAATACTCATAATGTTTAACTATATATGTTATCAAATTTCCTCACATGGTAAATTGGAAAGATTTAAAAAATTAATGTATAATGCATGATGAAGAATTTGTAACGATATATGAAAGATTGGTTTTTTTTTTATGTTAATCTAAAATTATGGGATGTGATCAGAAGAATTCATTCATTAATTAATGGAAAACTTATCAATACATTCATTTTTAAATTTCACAATAAATAAATAAATAATTAAAACATAATTTATTGTAGAATGGGTGGAATATAGTATTCCATTCGTTTCAAAAAATTTATCATTTTTTGTCTTAAAATCTTGTTTAAAAAAGTTTGTCGTTTTTACTATTTTTATCATGGATCTTCTCCTGAACTATCCCTATGTAATTCCTATGTACAATATCTTTTTTTTTTTTAAATATACTATTGTATTATGTATATCTCTATTCTCTATATTTGTATACTTGGTGACCATTGAACTTCTATACTTGGTGAGCACACGACCACCAATAGAAAATGCAGATTCAGATGCAACTGTGGTTATTGAGATAGCCAAAACATCACATGTCATTAATGTAAGTTCGAGATAACGATTTTTTTTAGTCTTCCAATGCTCCAAGACATCTAAATTCTCATAAAGTGTAAACTCATACTTTGGCTCCTCCAAATAGAGATCCAATTGAGATTTTCTCATAGTTCTTATAGTTTGACTATCAAGAGTTTTAAAATCATACATTTCAAAATATGATGTTAAAAATAATATGTAAATTAAAGAATACAAGTAAAAGTTAATAAAATAATAGCAAGATACTCACATCAAAAAGTTTCTTGTCCAATGTTTTACTATGTCCACTATAATTTGATGGTGCATTAGAAGGTGTAGAAGATGATTTTGAAGAACTTGACTTGCTCACATATTTCCCAAAAAGCCGATACAATTTATTTTTCACACGTAACAACTTCTCTTGACATTTTGTAAAATCGGGCTCAACTTTTAAATAGAGTTGTTCCAATAATTGAAGTTTCACTCGTGGGTCAAGGACAGTTCCAAGTGAAAAAATTGTACTATATTCACTCCAATACTTATCAAACTTTTCAACCATTTTTTTTTTTCACATATCACTTATCATCTTATCTCCATTCAATAAGTTGTCCTTCAACAAAACTTCAATCTATCAAACTTGCATAAAGTACATATTTGAATTAGGTTAAGTAGAACCAGATATCAAGTTGGTAGTCTCATAAAATGGTTGAAGAAACTCACATAGTTTTTCAGCCCTTTTCCATTGATCAGCCGTAGGACACCATTTATAAATTGTATCATGCACTTGTAATGAAGAAAAAACTTTTTTGTACCTTAAGACACTATCCAACATCAAATATGTTGAATTCCAACGAGTGGCACATCCAACCTCAAATCAACCATAGTGTCAATGTTACCAACTAATCTCAGAAATTCTTCGAAACTTCTCATCCTATTTTCTGAACCTCTCACATACTTCACAGATTCTCTAATCATTTTCAAAGCCTCATCAGCCAATTTTAAACCATTTTGAACTATAAGATTCAAAATATGAGCAGCACAACGAATATGAGAAAACTCGCCATCACACAACAAACCATCATGCACCAAGAGTTGTTCCTTCAAAATATTTTGCATATAATCATTGCTTGATGCATTATCCAAAGTCAAAGTAAAAACATTTTTATGAATCTCTCAATCCTCTAAACATTTGAGCACTTTCGCAGTCAAATCAACTCCACAACGTGGAGGAGGAAAGTGATCAAAGTTAGGAATCTTATTATTCAATTTCAAATGTTTATCAACATAATGGGTTGTCAAGTAAATATAACATTCACCATTGCATGCAGTCCACACATCTGAAGTTAAGCAAATTCTATTGGGAATAGTAGTCAAAACTTTCTTAAGTTTAGCTTCTTCATTGAATAGAGATTCTTAATATCAGAAACAATAGTATTCCTAGAAACACTAAGAAATGTGGGACACAAATATTTGTGAAAAGCCCTAAAACCTTCATATTCAACAAATTGAAACGGCGTATCATTCATAATAATGGCAGAAGCTAACATCTCACGAGAAATCTCAAGATCCATTTTTTTTATTTTTTAGCTTCCCATCCTGATCAATAAACATTTGTCCTAAATCATGATACTTCGACATTGAGAAACTTTCCATATGACGCCTTAAAGTAGAAGTTTCATAACTCTTACCCCCACCCTTTTACAATTTGTTACATCCCTTACACTCATTGTAAGGTATATCACCAACTAATTTTTTTGTAAAGAATTCCAAACATCAGAATATGCCCTAGCGATACTTGTCGTATTCTTATCTTGCGAAGTAACTTCATCTATCGTTGGCGTTGTACTTTGAGTATAATCCATTAATATTCTGCAAAATATAAAAATAATACTACTTTCGTCCCTGAAAAGTTTGCATACTCACTCTCACGATATACACATATTTACCCTTTATGCAATATTTTTTGGGCCCACCATACACTCAATCAAACTATGTTATTTACTTTATATAAAAAGGTTTACAAAATTACCCCAAAGACTTTAATTATTACACTTTTTCCTTAAACTTCGTTCCAACAAATGAAAGCTTTTCAGGGACGGGGGGAGTAATTAAATTACTAATCTAAGAATATTCTGCAAAATAGAAATTCTACAAAATAGAAAATCGGCAAAATAGGAATTACATTCTTTACAGATACACTCATAATAAATTGAATAATGTAATAAATTAATAATTAATACAGATACGTACACTCAATAAACTCGTACACTCATACTAACATACGGATAGTCTGAATTTGATACATATATAACAAATTATTAGATTACCTTTTGTCACAGACAGGCGGGCGGCGAAGCAGTCGCGCGCGCAGGTGGGCGGCACAGTCACGCAAGTAGGCGGCACAATCGTGCATGTGAGCGGCAAAAAAGGAAACTCAGTTACTCAAGCCTCAACTCTCAAGGAAGAAGATTGAAGGAGAAAAAATTGGAAAGTGTCAAAGTGCGGTTGTTGTGCGCTAGGGTTTCTCGGTTTCACTAAATTAGACTTTTAATTTATATTTTTTAATATAAAAAAATTAAAAATGGCGGGTGAAAACTGCCCCACCTCACCAAAGCTTGCATCCCAAACAAGGCGTCCCGTCTGCCTCCTGGCGGGCTTGTAAAATCCTGGCCCTACACACTTTATTTAGTGGCGGGGCGAACTGGCCCAACGGGTCCATGCCCGTTTTGACGGCTCTAATATTTATATATAAAGATTTGTGGGACGTGTTCTATAAAAATCAAGATTATATTTGTCCCAGGCCAGCTTGATCAAGTCTAAATATGTTAGCTCCGATCAAGGCTGGTTCAATATGGGTCCGTTCCATTGACATTCTTAGTTTTTCTTATATGAATGTGCAAATAATACTGAAACATTATTTCAATTAGAAAAGTTATGTCTAAACTAATGGGGGTGGGGGGAGTATTAAAATTTGTATTACACAGAATGATACTCCTCTGTTCTATAATAAATGATATTTTATCATTCTTTTTTTCTACACAATTAAAATAATGTTTTAGTTTTGTTTGTATTACTTCTCTCAATTTTACCCTTCTTTTAACTTTAAAAAATACTCATAATTTTTAACTTACCTCTGTTATCAAATCTCCTCACATAGTAAATTGAAAAGATTTGGAAAATTAATGTACAATGCATGATGAAGAATTTGTAGCAATATATGAAAGATTAGTTTTTATTTTTATTTTTATGGTAAGATAAAATTATAGGATGTGATTAGAAGATTTCATTCATTAATTAAGAGAAAACTTATCAATACATCCATTTTTTTAATTTCAAAAAAAAAAAAAAAAAAAAAAGAACCCTAATTAAAACATATTGTAGAATGGGTGGAGTATAGTACTTCATCTGTTTCAAAAAGTTTGTTTTTTTTTTTCTTAAATCTTGTTTAAAAAAGTGTTGTTTTTACTATTTTTACCATGAATCTTCCCCAAAGTAACCCTATGTAATCCCTAGCCTACGTACAAATCTCTTTTTTTTTTTTAAATATATTAATGTATTATGTAGAGCTGGCAAATTGGACCGTCCAACCCATCGGGTCAAGTGTTGTTCGTGGGCTGGATCGGGTCGGCCCATGAATTAGTCGGGCCTATAAAATCTGAGCCCAGTCTAACCCACTCTAGCCCGATGGGTTAGCGGGCCGACCCAGTCCATGAAATAATGTTTAAAAAAAAAATTAGTAAAAATTATATATATATATATATATAAACCTTGTTATGTATTGATCACATACTCTCACGCATACTTTTTAAAGAGTATACTTTTTATTTATACAAATAATTATAATTAAAAATATACATTACTAATGTGTTAATTATACATTACACTATATAAATAATTCATAAGCTCAAGTTTCAAAGTCAAAATAAAATAAAAAAACACAATAATATTTAAAAATAATGTACTTTACTTATTTTGATTATTTATTTGCCTAAAAAAAATTGATCGGGCCAAACGGGCTACCCATTGACCGGCAGGCCAAATTCAGCCTAGCCCATTTGATCTGTCGGGCCCATCGAGTCGGACCAAATAGACCCAATTCTATATGGACCTCTAATTTTAGAGTTCAGTTCATACTAGATTTCAGGTTGATCGGATCAGTCCCAAATTCACAACTCTAGTATTATGTATATCTCTATTCTTTTAAGGTAAGCTAACATATTTTTTCTTTTATAAGGAATTTTTTTTATTTTTTTTTGAAAACTTTTATAAAGAAAGTTAGAAAGGAAAAAAAAAAAAAAAAGAATAAATGTGTCAAAAAAAATATGTAAGTAAAACAAAGAGTATTAATTAAAATGAAATCAGAGGTCGGTCATTGGTGGCTATATACCATGTCCATTGGTTGAAGATTGAGACAGTAACTTATGAATCTAACAAATTGGAACACGGTATTAATCCCCTCCACTAAAATGATTATTTTTATTAATTAAATACTACTCCCTCCATTCCATGAAAACTCATACAATTTCTTTTATTTGAATGTAGGAAGATTACTTGCACATATTCAATATTAAAATATCATAACAATATTATTATATTTTTTAAATTGTGATTCACTTTTACTCACATTTTACTTTACACCTCTCTAAATCACCTAAAATGTATGCACCTCATTTATCCTACTTCACTAATCACTAAATTTCTTTTTCGTAAAAATCGTGTCGATCAAATGGTGCGAGTACTATAAATCAAACACAAAAAGCCATTTAATTAGTTGCTAATGCAACTACGTAGGAGAGGTGTGGTGGTCTTTTTTCTATACATGTCATCACCTCATGAAATATCTATCGAATGTAGTTAGGTGGAGGAAGTTGTATTAATTTTACATATATAAATTTAATTATAGAATTAAGAGGCAACATGATTTGTATTATATGGCCTTTGCACAAGAGAAGGGTCAAAAATATTAATTAATGGGTAGAAATTTGCAGACATATATATCCATAGCCAAATAATCCAAACAAAGTCATAAAGGCCGTTTTTCTTTTATTCTATTACTTAAATGTTTCCTTTATCTCCAGCATGCATGAATAACGGATATACTTTCATACTCGTCATATAGAATATTTTATTTTACTTTATTGTTCTGTATATATATGCCAGGGAATAGTAATCATTTTCTTTTAAGTGCTCTATTAGCAATTTTTCTATTTTTTTATCGGAGAAATATAACTTTCAAATAAAAACAACATATTAAATCTATAAATTTAGCTTTCATTCTACTAAAAGTCCTAAATAACCTAGTATATTAATTAAATATAGAAACACTCTTATGAGAGACTATACCAAATACAGTAAATTACAGCCCTCAATCATCACAAGAATTTGTCCACTAATTAAATCTGTAGTATTAGTTAAAATCAAGAGTTGTTATCAGGTTACACTTACGGAAGTTACGGAACTGATGGGCCACATTATCAACTAGAATAAATATAGTTTTAAAAAAAAACTAATATCATACAAAAATGCACTTAAATTGTATGGCTCATACAAGTATTTATCCCATTCCAAATATATAATTTATGACAAATTTTATGTAATGGATCGTGAGATCGTTATTTTGCTTTTCAACTATTTGATTAATTATGACTATTTCAGGTGAAACATTCTCAAAAGATATTACTATATATACCACTCATAATTTGATACTCTCTCGGTTTATTTTTTATTTGATGTGTTAGCAATTGTTGGCGATACTAAGTAGGAATATAATGAATAGTAGTAACAAAATTGTTCTCCATATATTAGTTAAGTAATATAATATTTTTCATAAATTGACAGGTTTTTGTATGGGAAGAAGATGCCATGTGAAAAAAAAAATGGACATATCAGAGAGAAAAAATTAATAGAGTAAGTACAAAATTATGAGAATTTGTTTGGGATTGAAGGGTATAATTGGAAATATGGTAAAAAATATCCTAAAACATCAAATAATATTTTTTTTTTAAATGATACCTGAAAACTTCAAATAAAAATACACAAAAACTTTATGAAATATTTTATACATGAAATATAAATAATTAAGGTAAATTTGAGGTAAAAAATTGTGGATCAAACTCGGGTCAACGCGAATCAACATAGGTCAAAATTAATTAAAAATATTTGTTTTTGTTTTTAAATAGTAGTATTTTACTACATGATCAAAACTATGCTACTATATGACCAAAATATTGTCATATAATAAATCACCTGCTTGTGAGCCGTGAATTTTTTAGGTGATCCGAATTCAGATTTTTGACCACGAATTTTAAAAAAATATCTTAATTTAATATATTTTATGTGTGAAATATTTCATACAAGTGCAAAATTAGTAGCTAGGAGTATCGTTTTTTTACAATTATGTACAATTAAGCCATAGTTAATAAGTTCATTGTAAATACATGCATTTCTCATTTGAAAATTCATATGAGGTCACAATATCTGCTTTAATATATCACCATTCAAAATTACATCATTTTAATGGACTAGCCAGCTTAACGTCACTCCCCAACAAAATAGTATAATCGAATTAATTATCCAAAATCACCTATTTAATTCGGAAATATTATATATGTATATATACATAAATTACATAATGAAAAATAGTAATCAAATTAATTAACAAAATTATCAAGATATTATGTCGACTGGCCTATTATTCAACTAAAAGATTAGGCGTTTGATATTCTTCTATTTCATGTTACGCTATAATATCGATATATCATCATTGAAATAAAAACACAAGATAAAAATATAATAATAACAATTAATTATAGAGAATAATCCGTACGTATATTCCCAACCATATCGCATAATATAACTGGAGACTTAAATCAGTGGATATGGAACAAAGTGCATGAGCACAGGAAAATGAAACAGCAGCTACCAAAAATATATATCTCTAAACAATTACAGTAATTAAAAATAAATAAATAAATAAAATGGACGGCCACTTATGAAAGTTACGTCAACATATCAACCACTTATCTAAAGCAAAAGATGGTAGCACCTTTATAATGGCAATTCCATCAAATTAAATTAAAAATTATATAACCATATTTGTCCTATATCATTCATAAATTAAAAATTAATTAATTCCACATGTAAGGCCATGATCCCTCACCTCAATCGCACTTTAATTTGATGATTAATTCACACACCACACGCACACAAATTAACAAATCATGCACTATTCACATACCCTAGCTACATGCATATATATATGAGCACCCCAAAGGCCATAGTCGCCGTGTAGTACTTTGATCTCATCAAGAGTGCACTATTCTAGAATTGAAGAAAAAGAAGAATCGAGAAATGTCGTCGAACGAAGATGCACGAAAGGGGCCGTGGACGGAGCAAGAAGACGGTCAATTGGTGTTTTACGTGAACTTATTCGGGGATCGTCGTTGGGATTTCATTGCACAAGTTTCAGGTTTGAAGGTGGCGGGAGACACGATATAGAGGTAGGCTTGTTTTGGGCATGGAACCTAATTTCCATAGCACCCAAAACTAAACCTTTTTTGGTAATTTATTTGTTGTAGGTCTCAAAAGAACTGGCAAGAGTTGTAGGTTGCGTTGGGTTAATTACTTGCACCCCGGCCTCAAGAGGGGCAAAATGACCCCACTCGAAGAACGCCTCGTTCTTGACCTTCACTCCAAGTGGGGAAACAGGTACACAACTAATATTATTCACTGAAAACAACGTATGTACAAGATTTTATCTTGTTTTTTTTGTTGTAGCTATATCAATATAGCTCTAGGTTTTTGTTTTTATTTTTAATAAAGATCTAATTAGTGTTAATATGGTTGTAGATGGTCAAGAATTGCTCGGAAATTACCCGGGCGTACGGATAATGAAATCAAGAACTATTGGAGGACCCACATGAGGAAAAAGGCTCAAGAGAAGAAAAAAACCCCTACTTCTCAATCATCATCGTCGTCGTCATCCTCATCATCCATCACCACTTGCCCTAGCACGGAGACTATGGGGCGTAGTTTCTACGACACGGGTGGGAAGGACTTGGACGTCGTTGCGCCTTCCAAAAAAACGGCCCCGTTGGAGGTACATCAAGAGAGCACCAAAGTTTACTCCATGGATGAGATATGGAAAGACATAGAATTAAGTGAAGAAAGCAAGAGTCTCACACACCATGCCATGAACTCTCCCATATGGGATTTTGAACCAAATCATGTCTCACTAATGGTGCAGCACATGGGAGACCAATTTCATTCTTTCCCTTACTACAATCATATGATTGGCTAGCTAACAAAAAACTTATTCATTTTGTTCATAAAACATAAGGAAGCTGCATGGAGGTGCTAAATTAACCCTTTATGTTTAGATTTAGGTTTTCTAGTATTAAGTTAGGGTACTTGTGCATGTACTATATTGCGTGTCGAGTCAGTGTAATCGAGTATCGAGTAGCTTGTTTCGTGGAGTTTTAACTATATTTAGTAGTGGAGTGAGTGAGCTTCAAATAATTATCATCACCTTTTGTACCAAATATATCTTTTATATATGTTAGTGTAACATATATATTACTATACCTCAGTCTTTTACTAAATTACCTCATGTTTTCATATTTTGTCCGTCTTTTACTAGACTATTCATGATTTTTTTAAAAAGAAATAATTTTATCACTTTAAATACTATTAAATCAATTCTTACATTAAAATTAAAACTCGTGTCCGGATTAAATGGGTAGTCAGGAGAAACAAGAGGGAGTGATTACTAGTGTACCTAGACATGTTATATGCGCTCCTTATTACAGTGTAAAGGCAATACCTTTTGTCTTGTTGCTTTGTTTGGGTGGGGTGGGGGCGTGGGGCATTCTTAATATATTGATGGTTCAAAATTCATCAAGAATAATTAATCAATAAGCACTAGTCTGATCATTTGATTGGTACTTCATAAAGTGCTACAACATCGATATTGGAATAGTCTATTAGTGGTATCATATATACTCACTCCCTTCTTTTCAGCCATCCTTACTTTCCATATGTAAAAAGGGTTCAAATTTGATTTTTAAGATTTTAAATAAAAAAAGGCAAGTTGAAGGAAACTTCTTTTGTGGGAGAGAAGAGAAAATAGTACTCCATTGTTCATCAAGATTATCTGAAATTTCAGGGGCATACTCCATGTATCAGCTTCTTTAAGTAGGTGAAAACAGAAACGGTTGATTCTGTATTGGTTATTTATAGCGAAGTTCAATGATCGATAGGACAAATACTTGTGTGAGACAATACAGTTTCAAATTTGGATTCATAAAAAAAAAATCATTTCACTTTTGTTTCATATGTCCGAAGATTGTCATTTTGTGTGTATTTTGCTATTTTAATTGTAAAACTAATCTCACAACAATTATATTTTTTTACTCCCTCCGTCCCGAAATAACTTGCATAGTTTGACCGACATGTTGTTTAAGAAAAGTGGATTTAGTGGTTGATGATGTAAGATAAATGAGGGGTATTTTAGGTAATTTAATGATGTGTAAAGTGGATTTGATGATGTATAAAGTGAAATGTATGGAAAAAATGAGTGGCAAATTTGAAAATAAAATGATGTTGTGAGGTTATTAATTTTGTTGGATATTTCCATATTAAGAGTATGCAAGTAATTTTGGGACGTCCCAATAAGAAAAGTGTGCAAGTAATCACGGGAGAGAGGGAGTATTTTATTAATTGATGAATTATGATTCATTTTAAGTGAGATATATGGTATCATTAGAAAATATCTGTAATAGTTATGATATTCATTGGTGCAATCCAACAAGATAGTAGTACTACTATTTGATTTAGTGTACACATGCATTTGGCACTGCACTTTTACATTTGAGGGTGTGTTGGGTTGGTGTTAGGATATGTGACCTTTATATAGTTTTGATTGGATGGCAAAGTAAGCTAGCTATGTAATAGGACAATTGATATATATAGGCAGTTGAGTCTATTGAAACTCAATTGAATTTAAGCAGAGCAAGAAGACCTTCAAATCATCTTTTGGAAGATGATAATCTAAGTTACAAACATTTTTTAAGAGCTCGGTTCATACAGAGCTTTGCTCTGGCGTTAAGCGAGAGGTCCGTTAGCGGACGATAGGATTGGTTCCCCAAATTAGTCGATCATTGAGCGAAAGATAGCTTGTTAGAAAGGGTTATAATTTTTGGAGAAAATACCAAGTTTATTAATTGTCGTTCATACACACTTACAATAGTTGTTTTAATCACCTAAAAATTTGCATATTCCTTAATCAATGTTTCATGTTCTAAGGCAAAAGACTTTCAATATGAAACGAGTTCCACAATTCAGCTAAGTTTGATAGTTGTTCAAGTAATGAGTTTTCAGTTGTCAATAAATTAGTTATCAGTCGCAATCGACTACAATGAGTTAAATTAATTCTATAAATTAGGGGAAGTGTCATTTGCTTAGCTTTCTCAAGTTTATGGACACTCATAAAGTTCCTATAAGATGATAATTAGGACACTCGTAAAGGGCATTTCAAAATACCAAATATATTTGGTAAAAATATGATGCATTAGGTATTAGTACTACTACAATTCTCCCACTTTGAATCTTAATTACAAAACGATTGTCCATACCATATATTATTGCTTATAGTTACATCACTACTATGCATATTAGCACGTTGAAGCAATGAAATATAATGTAAAAATATATTTAATAATAAAGTATATGGTTGAATATAATTTGGGTGGAATGCACTAGAACCTATAGTGGAAAAGAATGAAGTATGTTGCAACTTATTTCATTCATTTAATTTTGTTTTATTAGATGATGAATGATAATTAGGAGATATAGGGATTTGCGACAGTGGTCCCTATCATCGCTAATCCGGCTTTGCTAATTTTTATTGTTTCACCCGTTGAACCAGTCACTGATTTGGTCCAATTACATCTTTAAAACCATTTTCGAGGTTTAATCGGGAAAAATAAGAACAATAGAAAAACGATTGAACTGGTTTTTTTTTTTTTTATTGTGTTTATTTTAATGTCGATCGTATAATTTAAAATGTATGTAAGAGATATTGAAAGTTTGAAATATTAATGAAAAAAAGGTTGAGATTTTTTTTGGCCATAGAGCCGCCAGTCTAATTGGTTGTACCAATCAGATTAGGTTGTTGTTCCAGTAGTTTCATATTTATGATTTGATTTCATATAATTATAAAAAAACCTTTAATGAATGACAATAATTGACTTTTTGTGATCGATTCTATCATTAATTCTTAATTTTCTGTCACTACATATTTTTAATTAGAGAAGCAATAATGAGAGGATTTTGTTACTAAAAATTAGTTTTCTTGTAGTGTTATGTGTGTTATTTTTATATTAGAAGTGTGAAAATAATCTTGGGACAGACCGAAAAGGAAAAGGTGCAAATAATCGCAGAACGAATAGAATATAAATTATTGTAACGCTAGATTTCACATGTCATTTTCTCATAGAACGACAAATTTTGTCTGTATCACTAGCGACAGTCATGCAATAGAGGTTTAATTAAAAAAACGTGACATGATTCAAAATTTATCAAATTAATGGCTTGCTAGATTAACTATCTTTTATTGAGTTATAACGCTTTAATATTAATTTAAAGTTGATTATATATATATATATATATAATACTTATTTATATAACAAAAAATTACAACAAATAATTATGATTATAAAAAAAAAATACAACTAACATAATATTTTAAAATAATATTGGGTAAGTCACGCTAACATGATTGAGCATTAGAGGTTTAATAAAAAAATGTTGCTCGATTCAAACTTTATCAATTTAATATTTGTGTTGAATACAATATTGATCTATGGCTTGATAGATTAACTATATTTTATCAAGCTATAAAAATTTACTATTAATTTAAAGTTGATCTATATAACACAAAATTGCAACAAATAATTACAATTATATAAAAATATACAACTAATAGAATATTTTAAAAGAATGTGAGTCAGCTAACCTAACTACACAATTGAGGTTTAATTAAAAAATGTGACTGATGCAGGTGTCTTTGTTTTGTTTTGATGGGCTTGTTGATTAGTTTCATTGTTGGGCTTGTCATTAGTTGGCCCATCATTAGTTGAGGCCCATCATTAGTTTGAGTCCAGATGTCATTAGCGGCTTGTTTATAAGCACTGATACTTAATTTTGTAAAGGGTGATTGAATTGTTAATTGAAAGGTGGGTTTTCGGAAAGAAGTGTCCCTTTTGTGAAATCTTGTGTGCGTTCTTTGTTCCTTTGAAGCTTGCACACGATAGCACGATACGAATCCGACACGAAAATTGTGGGTTAGTGTTTGGTTTTATCGGGTTCGTGTCATTATCGGGTCGATCTGATAACGACACAAAAATTTCATATCGGGTTCGTGTCGGGTTCGTGTCAACCCGTTAAGCACGATAAAATTAACAGGTAACCCATTAACCTGTTAACAACCCGTTAACCTGTTATTTACCTGATATGATACGACACGATAATGATACGATATTTTTTTATATTTATATAAATATAATGTTTTTTATATATTTAATACAATTTTAAATTGATTTATTTTCTTATCGTGTCGTTATCGTGTCGTGTCACGTCGACACGAAAATTATCGTGTTGTTATCGTGTCGTGTCGACATAAAAATTATCGTGTTCGTGTCGTGTCGATACATATCCCTATCGTGTCGTATTCGTATTTAGCCTTATCGTGTCGTGTCGATACGAAACACGAAACGATAGCACAATTTTCCAGCCCTAGCTTGCACTGTGTTAGTGACCCGATTCAATTAATACTCCATCTGTGTTGAATTAAATATTGATTTATGACTTGGTAGATTAACTATCTTTTACCGAGTTATAAACACAAAATCGCAACAAATAATTACAATTATAAAAAAAAAACTGCTAATAGAATATTTTTAAAAACACTGCTAATAGAATATTTAAAAAAAAATACTGCTAATAGAATATTTTTAAAAAATTATGGTAAGTCTCTAACATAACTGAGCAATAGAAGTTTAATTAAAAAAAATGACTTGATTCAAAGTTTATCAAATTAATCTACGTGTCGAATTCAATATTGATTTATAGCTTTGATAGATTAATTATTTTTTGACGTCACATTAAACAAAATTAATAAATAATAAAGTATTTATTATTCAATAATTTGAGTATTCATTTTTTTAATTATCAATAATAGATGACACAATGCAATAACTATATATTTTCTTAATGCATGTAATGTATAAAGAGAAGTGTGTAATAATGATCTTAATAGAAAAATATCTACAATATATAAAAATGAAGGAAAATAAGTTTTTGAAATATTTTTAATATGAATTGATAATTTTAGAGAATTCTTTATTATTAATTTTCACCACAGATGTTAGTAGATGATCATACTAGAATAATTATAAATAGGAAAATGAATTCAAATAAATAACTTCTTTTAAGTTTCTATTTCTCATTATACAAATTCAATATGAAAATCAGTAGTAGATGTACATGAAATATTGTTAAAAAAAAAACCAAATCAAAAATGTTGATGCAAGAAAATAATTAGAAATGTTAATCAAGGAAAAAAGGAATTCTTTTAAAAAACTACGCACAATTTTTTATGAATAAAATTCCAGATGATAATTATGTAAAATTGAACTTAGCAATCTGTATAAACAAAATATTCATGAGATCCTACCATTCCACAAATACAATGAACACAAATCCAATCTACGAGAAAAAGTCCAATTAACTCGGAGAGCAGAGTTTTCAAGCATTTGCCCCGGATCTTCAGAAAATCAACGACAACATCTTTTATTAATTTTTCAAAAACGTAAAATCAAATTTTAGTAAATACAAGTAAAAACAGTCCCAAAACCTGTGGGTAGTTCAACGGATACCCGAGTACTGATGGTACGGTGGAGCAACCGGTGGACTAATTGATGTTATTGAATTATTGTTACTCTCTAATTTCTGCTTTAATATGATTCTGAGTTAAATGAACATATTATATATATAGTCATTTTTTAAGGAATTTCTTCTGGTTTAAAGACGTGTTTTATTTGAAAAATATGACAGATAGGAAGAATTACTCATACTATATACCTTCTATATTATAAATGTTTTCACCAAAACAAAAAATGTGATAAGTGAAATGTTGAGAGTAATTTTGTAAATTTTTATAAAAAAAAAGAGTGGAACTATTAACACAGCATATAATGTTATACATATCCCATTATTTTAAAGATAAAAATAGGTATGGATAAAATGACTAATTAATCCTTGAGTAAAATAATTTAAAATAATAAGCTGAAAAAATATAATTAAAATTTAAAAATATTTTGAAAAAGTCAACAAAATATTTAAAATAATAAATCAATTAATTTAAAAAAAAACTGAGAAGATTTAATAAAATTTGAAAATATTCAGAAATAAATAAAAATAATCAAATAAAAAACTTAAAAATCAATTAAAGATGAATAAAACAGTAAAATATTTAATAAATTTGATAAAGTGTAAAAATATTTAAATTAAAAAAAAATTAAAAATTCAAATTAATATAATAAGATAAATAAATCAAAAAAATATATTTAAAAAAGTCATCTAAATCTTCAAAAATTAATTAATTAAATAAGTTTTGAAGATTTAGTTGAGTTTTTAATATTTTTAAATTTTTTTTGTAGGTTTAATTTATTTTTGGAGATTTTTATTTTATATTTGAATTTTTTTAATTTAGTCTTTTTTTTTTAGATTGAATTAATTTTTCTTTCCCGCAAAAACTTATATGCAATATTGACTAATTAAGGTAAATTAGGTTAAAATTTGTGGGTTAACCTGGGTCAAAGCGGGTCAACCTTAATTAGAATATTTATTTTCACCCTAAAAATTATGTTACTACAAGACCTAAATTTTGTCACTATAAGGCCAAAAGTGTATTACTGCAAGTTCAAAAATATTCTGGACAATTATTTTTTTTTTTGGCAAAACTACTAAATAATTTTAACTTATTTGGCTACTGCATGACTAGGGCTGTTACACGAATCGAGCCACTCGTGAGCTCGGCTCGGCTCGATAAGGCTCGAGTTCGGCTCGGCTCGTTCGTTAAATGAGCCGAGCTCGAGCTCGTTAGATACTCGATTTACTAACGAGCCGGCTCGAGCTCAACTTGTTAGGCTCGATATCTAATTTTTTTCTTTTATTTCCATTAGGCTCGGCTCGACTCGATAAGCTCGTTAGGCTCGTTAGACCCTTTAACGAGTCGAGCCGAGCTCGTTTCTTAGCTCGCCAATGTTATCGAGCCGAGCTCGGCTCGATAAGAGCTCGAGCCGAGCTCGAACTTCAAATACTCGGCTCGGCTCGAATAACAGCCCTATGCATGACTAAAACAATGTTACTATAAGATTAAAATTTTATTACTACAAGGTCAAAAGTGTATTACTACATGTTCAAAAATATTTTAAAAACTTAATTTTTTGGTGAATTTGTTAAAATATTTTGTCATGTAGTATTACATTTTTTGGCTTGTAGTGGTAATATTTTGGCCTTATAATAACAATATTTATTTCACATAAGACTAGACCCTTCTCTTATTTATTTAGTTTATCAAAATTTTGAATTCTTAAATTGATGTTTTTAATTTAGTTATTTTAAATTTTATTTAATTTTGTTCAAATTTAATAAAAATCAATTTAATTATTTTGAAATTTTAGTTAATTTTCATAACGTTTAAAAAATTTTAATTGATTTTTTTCATTTTTTTTTTTATTACAAGTTAAATACCCCATCCCTTTTTTCCCCTCCCCATGACTCGAACCCAGGACCTGTGGCCTAGGTAGTGGTGCTCTAACCACTTGAGCTATCCCACTTTGTCTGATTTTTTTCATTCAAATATTTTTTTAATATTTATTTGATTTTTTTAAATATTTTTCAACTTTTATTTAATTTTTTTTATATATATATATTTTTTCGAATGATAATTTTTTTTTTTAAATTTATATATTTTGAAGATTTAGCTAATTTTAATAATGTTATTTTAATTTTTATTTAATTTGTATTTTGTTTTAATTGTTAAAAGGGCAAATAGGAAAGAATTGAGGTATGTTTAGTAATAAAAATTAATTTTTAAATTTTAGTGGTGTGTGTTTAATATTTGGGATGTGTATAACATTGTATGGGGCGTTAATAGTCCCACCCTATATAAAGTTAGGGTTTTCTTATGATAGTTTCTTCGTCGTATGGACTATTGATAGTTTGAATGTCGAATTGTATCACGTGTCGTCGCATTCTGTCGCATTGACTTATTACCTGTGGTATAAGTTTAATATTTTTATATACTCTCTCCCTTCCACTATAAGATTTCCACTTTCCTTTTCCACTTACCTCGCATTTCATTTTTTTTCATTTTTTCTCTCTCTCAATTACATCACTTATACTTTATCTATT
Organism: Galeopsis tetrahit; assembly: GCA_963675135.1. Classification (NCBI taxonomy): domain Eukaryota; kingdom Viridiplantae; phylum Streptophyta; class Magnoliopsida; order Lamiales; family Lamiaceae; genus Galeopsis; species Galeopsis tetrahit. Next base: position 61,867,156 of record OY776132.1, read on the forward strand.
ATTCTATTTTACTTCATCTCATACACATTTATTATTTTCTCTCTCACCATTAAAAAAAAAAGAGGAAACTTATAGCGGGACGGAGAGAGTATTTTTTTTTATTAATAATCCATCTATGTTTTTAAATGTTTTGAATGATGATGAGTTGGAGGATGGTGTTTCGTCTTTTTCATGAAAGGATTGAATGCTAAAGAGATATTTATTAGATCATGAATTAGTTTGAACTTTTAGATTTATGTTTAATCATTGGATATGGATTAAATGAACTTATGAATAATGTTTTTTTTTTTTTTTTGTTTACTGTATTGTGATAATTGTTCTGTATTTTACATTAAATTTTAATGGAGGAGGACACACAAAATGGATGAGGACACCCACGTGGAAATTCCAAAATTACCCTCTTATAAATTAAAATCCTTCATCTCTCTTTTTTCTTCTCAAAATTCAGGACACCCACATCCATTTCTCTCTACACGTCGCGCCGCCCCTCTTCCTGCGTCGCCCGCGTCTGCAGCACTGCCTCTTCGCCTCCCAAGCCACGCACGCCGGTGGCGGATTCTCTCCCCCAGTCCCCCGCTTCTCTTCCTCTGCTCTCCCACGTCGCCGCGCCGTCGCCGCCTTAAAGAAGGACGCGGCCGCGCTGTTGAAGAAGAAGCCCGTTCGCACCCCTCCTCCCTGTTTCAAGTCGCCGCTGCCATCGACGCCGTTCGAGGGTTGTTGCCGCCGCCACCGGCGCCGTTCGAGGGCTCGCCCCCTCCCCTTCATCGCACCCACGCAAGGTAAGTTTTTTTTTTTTTTTACAATTTTTACAGAAATTAGGGTTTGAAAAATTAGGGTTTTTAGTTGTTCGGCAATTATTTTCGAACATATTGAATTTATTTTGGAAAAAATTTCGAACATTTTGTGTTTGTTTTGGAAACAATTTCGAACAACTTGAGTTTTTTTTGGAAAAAAATTCGAACAAGGTGTTCGATCTTTTTTTTCGGACAAATTTGAGTTGTTTTGGAATTATTTTTGAACACATTGAGTTTGTTTTGGAAAAAAATTCGAACATGTTTGTTTTGGAATTTTTTCGAACAGTTGCTGTTTTGGATTTATTTTGGGAAAATATCAATTTTAGTCACCCAGTTTTACCTCTTTTCTTATTTGGTCACCTACATTTAGTCACTATCAAAATTGGTCACCCAGTTATTATATTCTATCAAAATTGATCACTATGTTAGTCAATCTGTCATTGACTAACGGAGAAAGAGTTTTGAGCCGTGAAATTTCTCAAAACCGTTAAAAAGTCAGCAAAAGCAAGAATGAAACATATGCAAAAATTACCAATATTTACATTATATTTATAATAGGTAAAAATGAATTCCATGCATCTTCTAAAACGTGATTCAATCAATCTAGAACGTGATTCAATCAACCATGTTGTTGGTAGATATAAATTTATTTCAATTAATTTCAAGTGCCCAATTGCTTGATTAACATTTCAAGAAATCTACAATAATGATCTTAATAGAAAAATATTTAGAATGAAAAATAAGTTTATGAAATTTTCTTGAATGAATAATTTTAGAAAATTATTTACAATTAATCTTCACCACAAATTATGCTCCAATAATTATAAATAGGGAAATGAATTGAAATAAGTTTATATCTCCAATTATTATACAAATTCAATATGAAACCAAAAATTGGAAAACAGAGTACAATTGTTAAAAAAAATAAAATAGAGTATAAAGTTTCATTCTATGTATTGAGTTTCTCATTTCCTAAAATAAAAAGTAAACCAACAAAAATGAATTCATAATTGAGTTAAATAATTATTAAAAACTTACTGATTTTTTTTTTTACCGTAAGTTGATTGAATCACGTTCTAGAAGATAGAAGATGCATGAGAAAGAATTCTCATTATCTATAAAATACAAACTAAACTAACAACATGATTGAATCAAATTCTAGAAGATGCATCAGAATTCCTTCTAAACTATTATAAATATAATGTAAATATTGATAATTTTTGCACATATTTCATTCTTCATTAGTCCTGTAAGATACATGAAATTTTTTAAACCGGTTTTGAGAAATTTCACGGCTCAAAACTCTTTGTGCGTTAGTCAATGACAGATTCACTAACAGAGTGATCAATTTTGATAAAATATAATAACTTGGTGACCAATTTTGATAGTGACTAAATGTGGATGACCAAATATGAAAAGAGGTAAAACTGAGTGACCAAAATTGATATTTTCCCATTTATTTTTGTTGCAATATTTGAGTTTTTTTTGTTGAAGAATGGTGTTTGTTTTGGTGATGGTGGTGGACATAATTCTGTGAAATAGAATGGGTGGGTGTACTCATCTTCGTTTTATTCATAAATTTTACCCTAGGGGTATATGTGACATTTTACATGTCCTGAAAGATTAAAAAAATGTTTGGTGGTTGTACTCATAGAAAATCCGGGTGCCTTTAGCCGCGCCCAAAAAAAATTTATTGCATAACTTGTAAGTTGTAAGTGGTCATTTTAGTTTGCAGTCCATTAAGAACTGGCCCAAAGACTGCGGCATCTCTTTGGACAATATTAATATGCAAATCACTGTTTTCCATAATCGGAACTGCTCAACCGATTCATCACGGAATCGGGTACGAAATCGATCTGATATCACTTCTTTTTAACGGTTAAAACCGGACGAAACCGGTCAAAACTGGCCCGAACCGTTTTTTTCCTTTTTTATATACTCCTTCCGTCCCGGAATAACTTGCATAGTTTGACCGGCACGTTGTTTAAGAAAAGTGGATTTAGTGGTTGATGATGTAAGATAAAGGAGTGGTATTTTAGGTAATTTGATGATGTGTAAAGTGAAATGTATGGAAAAAATGAGTGGCAAATTTGAAAATAAAATGATGTTGTGAGTTTATTAATTTTGTGGAGTATTTTCATATTAAGAGTGTGTAAGTAATTTTGGAACGTCCCAATAAGAAAAGTGTACAAGTAATCACGAGATGGAGGGAGTATATTTTTTTTCTTCTACAGTTTTATATTTCAACTTAAGTTGTTTGAAGCTTTTAAATTTAATTTTAATAATCCCTCCGCCCTACAACTGTTTGCACACTTACCTTTGTCCGTTCCACAAATGTTTGCACACCTATAAAAGAAAGGAAATTTTCTCATAAACTCCACCCTCACAATATTCACATATTTACACAAAATCCCATTAATTTTACTCTCTTTCCAATCACCTTTTTACTTTATTCATATAACTTTACAAAATTACACCTCAACACTCGTGCCCATTTTGTGGTGCAAACACTTGTGGGATGGAGGAAGTACTTTATACTCCCTCCGTCCCAGAGGAATTTGCACCTCTGTGATGGCACACATTTTAATAAATGTGTAAGAAAAAGTGTAATGAGTGATATTTTGAAGGGTAGTTTTGTAAATTTAATGAATAAAGTAAAGTAAAAAGTAGGTTGAGTGTGAAAAAGTAATGGCATATGGATAAATATGTGTATATTTTGAAAGTGAGGGTTATGACAATATTTCCTTTTATGGAGTGTGCAAATTGGTATGAAACACATATACATATAGAAAGTGTGCAAATTTCTATGGGATAGAGGGAGTAACTCTTTTTACTTTAATATGAATCTTAAAATTATGTTAAGTCAAAATTATTAATAGGGATCATTTTATTAGTTGGACGCCCAGTTTAATAACCAATTCGGTTATGAAAATAGTGTTACAAATATTAGTTTTTACACAAGTTTACTTAAGAAATAATCGTTAGCAATTGTAGTTAGATAAAGTTATTCTACCGAGATTTTTACATTTTTAAACATATATGTAATCATTAAACTAATAAACACGGACTGTCAAAAAAAAAACTAATAAACACGGAATATTAAAGGCATATTGCTCTTTAAAACTCTACTACCGAAAAATCTTTTAAGTATATAACGGAATTTAACTCATAATTTTTAGACTTAATTGAATGGACATCGATGGGCTTCAAAGTTATAGGCTTTAACTCATTTAATTAGTTAAAAATTAAAAAGGAAATTCACTCATGACTACTGGAGAGGATTTGCAATAAAATTATATCAAAATGAGGAGTTTCCAAAAGGATTCTTAAAACACTTCGAAGAAAAACAACCAGACTGTATTTCAAGATACATAATTCAAGTAAAATAACCCGAACCGTATTCTATCAAAACATAAAACATCCACGACAACAAAATTTGAAACGCAATATGAAAAGATAAACACAATCTCTAAAACTACAATTGATTAATGTTTCAAAGAAAAACAGAAGTCCAAAAAATGCTGCATTGCAACATTAAATTCACAACTGAGATAATAGAAAAGACCAAGGACACAGCCGTATAATAGCAACATTCACCTCATTACCACACCTCAATAGAAGAAACCCAGAACTTTGCCTCCAACATTTTTCCTACGAGCTTCTTCGTGATCCATGATACCAGCAGATGTTGTCAGCACAATATAGCCAAACTGCAAAAAGATAATCAGGCATGTTAAATACGACTTAATCGAAAAGACCTACTCATAATATATCATCATTTCTCTCAGTTGCCACATTCCAATCACTTTCATCATTTTCACATAGATCCATGCATGAAAACAATTGACTGAAAAACACTTTTAAATGAACTAGGCAGTTGGATTTATGAAAATCCAACAACATAAACCATTGGAGAAAAAATGCACTAACTGATCAGAGTTCATATCATCAGTTTTAAGTAAGAGAAACGTCAAAAATACTCCATTACAAGGAAATGACAATGTAAAGGCAGTTGAAGTAGACATCCTTTTAAAGGTATGGCAAAAAAATATAAATAATTGATCGTCAAAACTGTTAATCTAGAAAAGTCAGTATTTTGCTGTTATCTCTAGTGAAAGCAATAATGAATGATTAAATAATTTAAATCAATTTGCATTTCAAGAAATTTAAAATTTTCAGAAATGCATATTTCATAGTAAACAAATTATCCTTCAAAGGTCAGATAAATAAGGCTTAACTTGATTTAAGAGATTAACCAAGTTAGAAATTTCTACCTGTCTTGATGGAAGGAGTCTTGCAGTCCAGGGCTCAATTTCCTTGACTCCAACATCAAACCGAGGGCTAATAACACCACATTTGTTTAGCCTTCCGTTCAATTCCACCACAATCTTTCCAGACCTGTGGTCATCAACATATTCGAACTCTCCAATGTATCCTGAATCGCCATTTGATAATAAAGCAATGTTATGCAAAGGTTAAATCAATTAAAAAGAAAACAAAGAGCTACTAAGAAGTAGGACATACCATGCTTTTGCATGACAATAAGAAACTTGATGATGACCTTTGAAGATGGCCTGATCATCACCTGACGCTTTCCCCTCTTTTCAGCATTGTACATGCTCTTCAGAGCATCATTCAAGACACTGATTCTCACCATTTTTGCTTACCTGATTCAAGAAAATCATAAATATTAGTAAACTTACAGGAAGAATTATATAGTTCCCATTCCAAAACAAAATTGACTATGTATGCCTAGGGAGGACGTATATAATCGTGTGCAAATCAATCAGGTGTATATTAAAAACCACTACCAAGTGAAAGTAGATAAATGGACATATACGGTAAATTAACAAACATCTTTAGTATTAATTAGAAATATAATCTCACAGGTGAGTTCCTTTATTTCTTCATCGTACAACAAAAAAGCCAAATACATGCTGGAAATTTGCTAATCTACTTCCAAATCTGCATGATGTAAAATTTTACCTAATGCTTAAACAAACAAATACATTAAACTCATTTTGTGCATTTACTTCACTAAATGAACTACAAAAGAAGACCCAAAAAACCCAGAAGCAAAATTGTTGAAGCAAAAATTATGTTTTTTGTGAAATGCCGCTCTTACTTTAGTTCTTAGGTTAGGAATGAACATCTCTATCTATTAAACAAATAACACAAACAATCACTTCGTTTAAAACCAGCGAAAAAGACAAAACAACGATAGGTTGTCAAAATCATTATACATCGACGATTTTTTTCCAATTAACTTCCTTGAGAAAAAATTCGAAACGTTCTTCTCACTCAAATCAAATCCGAGTGTAAATGGAACTAGTCAATTACAAGCGATCCGTCCAGTTAATAACATAGAAGGCAACGCCGAACAAAAAGAAAAATATCAAACATCTAAAAATACGACTCCGCACAAATAAGATTTAAATATGAAACTAGCAAACAAAATCAGATCGGAAAGAGTACCTGAACAAAGAAATACGACGCCGGCGGCCGCTTCTCTGTGTTAAGTTCTTTGCGCTGGAGAAAGCAGTGAAGAGGTTTAAACGCTAGGGTTTGGAGTTAATATATATGGAGCTCTTTATGATTGGGCCCAATAAAATTATAGAGTTTTGATTTTTAAGGCCCAGTCACTAGTACTAATTTGAGGCCCAGTCTTTCGTACTAATATTAATAAATCTATGTCTAATATACATAATGTTCTACTACGGAGTACTAAATAGAAATAAATTTCTTTAATCAAAACTCATTATTAAAATTTTCATGAGAATTTTAAAAATTGCACATTAATAATAATATTCAAATAAATTTTATTTTCATATAAGTAAAAGAAAAAAAAAACTATTCAATTCTATGAAAAACATATAAAACAAAGTTTTCTATAAGTAAAATCTGCGCCCAAAAATACACATTTTGTGTGTTTGAAATTATAAAGGAAATATAATAATGTATTACATATCAAATCATTCTACAATATTTTTTATATATATAAAAGGAGGATTGGATCTCACCTGCTTTTGTAAATTAAGGTATTTTCTACTTTCATTTTATGTCATGTGTCACCCTACAAATATTCAGCAACCCCTCCAACTTTTCCTAAACAATTTCAGACCCCTCTATCTTCTCCAAAGTTTTTTTTGGCTAGCTATTACAATTTCATCTTTTAAACAGTGCCACTATTTCTTTTAATATTTTTTAATTTAAAATCCAGCCTAATAATAATCATTTTAATTTAAGATTTCAGTTTCAACATTTAAACATATAGGGCCGGGCAGAGCGTGCATTTACAATATTATATTATGTGCATATATCATATACTCCTTCCTCCACCTGTTTATAAGATTTTTTTTTTTTTGTCATTTTGATCCGATCGTTTATAAACTTTTCATATCTTTTTTTGACAAATATTTTTTTATTTTTTATTCTTACACTTCATTTTATATCTTATTTTGTCTCTCTATCTACTTCTATCTCTCAATCACATCACTTGTATTATATCTAATTTAATTATTTTTTTTAATTTATGTGCTCAAAAGTAATGAGAAACTTATAGACAGACGGAGAAAATGTGTAATTCTAGACAGATGTGTTGCAAACAATTCTAGACAACACAACCAGCGCTCGAAATAATGAGAGCCTACAACTAATGTATGACTTGCAAATGTTGGGTTGATATCCTCCTGAGAGTGAGCTTTTGTAACACTTTTTTTTACAGCAAAAAAGAAATTTTTATTGGCAAGAACTACAAATGTTATCCATAAGGTCATCCATAAGCATTGGGATCTCGACCCAATAGAGAGGACTCGAGAACAATCGTGATGCCCTAGCAATTGAATGTGCCACCGAATTGGCAATATGAAGAACAAACTCCACGTTACATATAACAAAAGAACTTTGAATTCCAATACATACATGAATATAGCAGAAAAAGATGAACTCATCTCTTACCCTATTATTCATTGCGTCCACTACGATCTTTGAATCTGATTCGACCACCACCGAATGGTACCCTAATTCCTTCAACCAAAAAAGCACTTCAAGAACTCCCATCACTCTGGTCTCATCTAGGAGAAAAGACCCTAGGAAACACTTCGATCGGTACACGACATCATCTCGCACCACAACCCCGATACGTACTCATCTCCCTAAATCAATTAACATGGCCGCAACGAGATTCATTTTTATCAAACCGACTACTAGCTTGTGTCACCTCCAGGGCCGGTCCTAGGAATATCGGGGCCTGAATCGAACTTTAAAAAAAGGCCCCATCTCTTCACATTTTTTATTCTATACGAATTCGTGAAACATAATGTAAAACAATTTTCAAAGGACTAATAATATATAATTTTTATCAATACTTAAAATAATACGACAATAGCGTTCCAAGCAATTACATAAATAGGACTCGTCTAACTGTTTTAGTAGCAAAAGTATTAATCAAGTCAGAATAATCAAGTTGCTCAATAATTCCTTGCTCAATTGATAGCATTGCTAGTCCATTCAATCTTTCTTGTGACATGGTTGATCGGAGGTAAGTTTTAATGAGCTTCAACTTTGAGAAACTTCTTTCTGCACTTGCTACTGTAACTGGTATTGTCAACAAAACCTTATAAGCAATGTACGCATTTGGAAAACACATATCCACTTTCTTCAAATAATTCACCACATCAATTGCAGATTTTGTTCTTGTCGGTAAAGAGCACTTCAAAAATGATAACTCCAAAAATAACTCATTGCCTTCAACGTCGGAAACACCATTATGTGTTAGAGAATTTTGAAGATTCATACAAGACCTCAACAATCTTTCATCATTAGCACTTCGTAACTTCTCCATATTGAACAAAAATCCAAAAACCTCTTCATATTTTTTGAACTGTGTAAATCGGGATTCTATGGAACCCCGAGCTTGATCAATTATAAAGAGAAAGTAATTAACTCTAAAAGAATCCTCGGCTGACTGTGATATTTCTTCACTGCTGGTTTCACCAAATTGCTTCTTTCTTCGAATAATACGTTTTTCTCTAAATACAGCTTCAATACCCATCTCACTTGCCATTTCCTTAGCTTCACCCATGGCCTTATCAAAACCAGTTTCCCTATATTCTTCAAGAAATGAAATAAGCCCTTGCAAAAGAGTGATAGCAACATCAATATCCATGTTCTCAGATTGAAGAAATTTGCTAACACGATTGATTGCATATAATAACTTGTACCAAATAACCACACTGAGTAAGAACTCAAAATTCTCAAATTCATACAATGCCAAAGATTCAGCTTCACTTTTTGTCTTGGGATCTTCAATATCATTGGTTAAGTCAAATAAAGCATCTCTTACTTGCACAATTTGCTCTTTTATAGCTTTAACACTCTCAAGATGACTTTCCCAACGTGTTTGTGACAATGGCTTAACCGTCAAACCCTTCACACGGTCTTTGAAAATCTTCCATCGCTTGGTAGAAGAAGAGAACAATGTATAAGTACGTTGTATCACTCCAAAAAAAGACAAGGCCCTAGGACAAGAGTTTGCCATATCACATAACGTCAAATTAAGACTATGACAACCACAAGGAGTATAAAAAGCTCTTGGATTTAATTCAAGTAGTCTTTTTTGAACACCTTTGTTTTTTCCTTTCATATTAGATCCATTGTCATATCCTTGACCTCTTATATCATTAATATCAAGCTCAAGATTGACCAAAGCATTTTGAAGATGTGTGAAAAGTCCAAGTCCAGAAGTATCATCCACCTCTAAAAATTGTATCCAATATTCTTCTACTTTCATGGAACTTCCTGAATCATCCAAGCACCGTATGAGAAGAGACATTTCTCAATATGACTAACATCTGGAGTACAATCAAGGATAATAGAAAAATATTTTGCATGTTTAACTTTTGCAAGAATTCTTTTCCTTACTTCACCTGCTAACATCTGGATCAATTCATTTTGAATTCTCTTTCCAAGATATGTAACATAAGTCTTATGGTCCTCAATACGCCGGAGATGCTCTTTCATTATTGGATCAAATTCAGCAATCATTTCAATCATTTGCAGGAAGATGCCATTGTTCTCTGCATAAAGCTTTTCATAGCTTCCTCGAAATGCCAAGTTGTTTTTTGCCAATCTTTGTACAACTGAAATTATTCTCTGTAATACTTGTTTCCAATGGTCTCTCTCTTTGTTGAGTTGTACTTGTACATTTGCATCTATTGTCCTATTCTTTGTCAATCTTTCTTCCAATTCCAGCCAACTAATTGTACACTCCATATGCTCCTTACTTGCTTCATGAGTCATTAGACAACGACTCAAATTTCGCCAATCATTATATCCTTCATTTGCTAGTTGACTTACCACAACACCTTTTTTTGAAAAGCTTGCAAGCAAAACAAAAAATCTTGTTCAAAGATATCGAGTATACTAGCCATCTTCTATCGATTTCCTCTCCATTCGGCAAGATTCTTTTGTAATGTGATGCATCAAAATGCCTGTTATGACTATTCTTAGGAAATAAGGTGCAATGATCTCTCTTCGGGCCTCTCTCCACCAAATAATCTCTAATCTTTTGGTCAATGTTAACCCAATTACCTGGATCATCAAGGCTATCATAATTCGAGCTTTCCTGTTGAATAAACTCATCATCATTTTCATTCTCATTGAATTCATCCACATTGGTGAGTTGAAGAACTTCTCCAGTATTCTTCTTGAGTGGTTCAGATACATCTTCGATATCAATATCATTCTCCTCTAAGTTATTCGCACGTTCTTCATCCATCAAATTTTCATTTGCATTTGAACTCTCTTCTTCGACTATTCTTTTGTTAGACTTAGAAGGAAAATACTTGTTCATATCTCCGGCTTGACTTTGGATTAATTCATTTATCCTTAGTCTCTTTTTTCTCTTTTGATATCCAGATGTGTATTTAGGAGGCATGATGATACTATAAAATAATAAAAATAAATAAAGAACTAAACAAATAATTCATATTCCATTCATATAATCATATTCACATCATCAATAAAAACGTAAAAAGAACAATGAAGTCATATTAGTAATATGCAAGCAGCAGGGCGGCAGGGGTGAATTTTAGGCCTTCTTAAATAACAATACAAAAAATAAAGTAGAAAATCTCTCATAAAATCAGTTTAGATAACAATCAATGAAGTACCTATTTGATGATGAACATAAACAACCCTCTGGCCCTTGTTGAGTTTTTCCAATCCCTTCTCAGCTTCTTCTTCACTGTTCTTTTTTTCTTTCTTAGGGCTGCCTTCTTTTTAGTTTCTAATGCCTAACTTTGTAACTTCTCAGTCTTATATTATATGCGTATAAATATATTATATATAAGATATATGTATAACACAGCGTATAAAAGATTTATGTATAAGAGACTTTCCAACTTCTCTTTAATCTTATATGTTATATGCTTATTATATATATTATTTATATATAAGAGATATTTTAAAAGAAGATACATACTATATATATAAGAGATATTTTAAAAGAAGATATATACTATATATATAAAAGAAATTTTTTAAAAAAATGGGCCCCTAAAAATTTGGAATATTCCTGGGCCTGAATCGGTCGCCTCGTTGGCCTAACATTAGGACCGGGCCTGGTCACCTCTCACATTTGGCGAGGACTTAGGAAATAACATGTCCAGGTCGACGTTCACTACTCCACTCAGTAGAGCACCAACAGCCTCGATCCACACACACCCTTACGAGAAGTGTCCGTCCTCGCCTCTTTCCAGATACGCCAACCAACCATGGCAAACCTCTAGGCATTCTCTTTGTCTAACGATTGCAGTACAACCAAGAAATTAAAGGAGTTGGTAGCGAGTCAATGTCAGATGCAAGGTTATGTGCTTATTTCATTTAATAATGCCTATCTTTGTTATTGTTGGTTTATAATTTACCAACAATGACTTACAATTTGATGGAACAAATAAAATAAACAGAAAATACAGAAAAAGAAATTACAATTTCTTCAATCTTTCTGAATATGATAACTTTTTATTTCGAGCAACTTCTTGAAGTGGCAGGTCCGCTAGTAGGCAGTAACAGCGAAGGTGACAACGAAAACTGAAACAAAGATGGTTAGAGAAAAGGGGAGCCGAGTCAAGGTGATGTCTTTTCCCGCAAAACAAACACGTCTCGACTAGTGCTCACAGAACGACGTGATGTTTTCAAAGGTAAAACAACTTCGTCTCTATATGAGCAGCACTGCAACGTATAGAGCTCCGACGAACTAAAGACACGTCTGAACTGGACTGCACTCTAAAATGCAAAGCAGAATGCAGTTTGCTGGAAAATTTCAAGTGATTTTTTATGCTTGCAAAAGGTAAGTTTTCCAAAACAATGCACTCCTATTTATAGGCAATGCCACTCAGGCAATTAACTTCCATCAGAATTGGGTTGGACTAGCATGGGGCTGCCCCTAAACTCGTGTGGGCCAAAGCCAAAACTTTAGAGCTCTAAAAATATAGATGGGTAGGCACCCCAAACACAAGCCCAAAGTCCAATTGCCAAGGACCAAGGCCCACGGACCCGGACTCGGCATGGGTGGGTGCGTGTGGCTCATTGAATTGTTCAATAATCACTATAATTTGAATTTTCTTAACTAACTCCTAGTAATAAGGAGAAGATTAATTCTCACATTAATCAATGTGGGATAGTTATTAACACTAATCCCAAGACATCACTTTTACGTTTTAATATTCGTACATTAATTTCTCACTCACCCAAATTCGATTTTAAGATTTTAAATATATTACGATCATCTACTCCGAGAGTAGAACGATCCTATGACATTTAATTTTTCGAAAATTAAATATCCATACCCTCAAATAATTGATTAAATAATAATCAATTAAATATTAAGAAGTTGAATAAACCCCAATTTCTCCAACAGTTATAGTGCCACACCAATTTATCCACACACTTTCTCAGTAGGCATAATTCATTTTCGCAACAGGCAAAATTTTGCCAATCGCCTCCAAATTCCACTGTCTTGAGCCTGGCACTAGTAAATCTCTAACATTTGTGTCCTCCAAACCATGAACAAGAGGAGAACTAAAATAAAACGATAAGTCGTCATTTATCCATGGGGGTAGTACTTTGCTTTGAAAATTTTAGCTATCAAAGGGTTTAGGTTTGACAAACAACGCCAACCGACCTTTCCTAACATGGCCCCCATGCTCTTTCTCGCTCACACAGACTGGCCAGTCTTGCACATTTCCTCACCAATACGAGTTTAACATTTTCTAAAGATCGTCCACTTGGGAGCTAGGCAAGAGAAATGTACTCATGCAAAACGCAGGTACAACCTAGGCTACTGATTTAATTGACACATCTTTCCCTTCTTTGGACACCTTCTTGTCTTTCCATTTTTACAATTAATTTGGGAGACTATCCCGGACATACCAAACTATTTATTTCTTATTCCGACCAATAAGGGACAATAGCCCAAGCTTTTTGCTAGTGTTCAAGGGGCGTGTAACACCCAACATATCATCCAACTCGCCTCGTAACCCATATTTCACATTCACACTGGAAAAAATCTCAGATTTATCGAAGTTAATTGCTTGGCTAGAAACCTACTCATACCCAATCAAAATATCCTTTAATTTCCCACATTGGGCCCTATCCGCACAACAAAAAAGCAAGCAATCATTGGCGAAAAGTATATGAGACACCGACATCATCGCTCTACAAACCATACTGACATGTAGTTCTCCCCTTAGATTGGCTTGGTTTAGAAGCGACGAAAAACCATGTGCACATAAAATTAAAAAAATACGGTGATAGAGGGTCACCTTGACGAAGACTAAGGAACAATAGACCCCTCATTTTTATCCTTCACCGCAAATTATAACTCACCGTTGTTAGTTTTTATGTACGCTACTCTAACTATAGGATCAAATGTTAAATCTGCTTGTTTAATATATAGTGGCTTATTTTTTTTTTTATGTTGTTGGGACATCAGTTTAAATTTGGCTACATTCAACCCTCAGGGTATGAATTCGTGGTGTAGGCTTGACACTTAAAAGTATGTATTATTCTAGATTTTAGATGGTGGAAGGTGAGATTGATCCCCTAATTAGAAGGTTCTTGAGCCGGATATCGAGAGTTCAATTTTGTTTCTACATTCAAACCTAAGTTTCCAATTTCAACTCAAAATAAATGAAATTAATTAGTTACTTCCATATTTCTCCCTCGTAAACAAAATAAAACAATGAATAAAAAATAACATAATCTTAAAATGAGCAAAGGAAATATTCAAATCCTAATTCAAGTAGAACTCTAATGTATTTTCTTGTATCTCTCTATCTCTTTCTCTCCCCTACACAAATCTTTCCCTTTGTCCCCTCCTCTATCCTTCTTTTATATATATATATATATACAGGTTTGATATAATGTACACTAGCGGACACATAATTATTTTGCATGCATCGTTTATGTGACACAATGCTACATTGTTATAATATTATAAAATTTACTAATTCGATCTGGATGTCCTGTTAGGCTGTTATACAATGATGTAATAAGTTATGTTACATCTCTTCAATATATAGTTGTCACGTGTAAGGGGGAAATAGATTAACTTTGCACATAATTAACCCTGATTATCTACGATAATGTAATAAGATGTGTTACATCTCTTCAATATATAGTTGTCATGTGTGAGAGGGGGTAATAGATTAACTCTACACATAATTAGCCCTGATTATCTATGATTTGGATTGTCTTTAAAATAGTGTACATTCCATTATCTTTAAAACATGACGTGCATCATTAACGATGATTTGTAATGTCATTTATTATACGCGCGAGTCATTTATTTAAAGCAATACAATACGCGAGGTAATACCAAAATATAACAGGGATCAATGTACTTTTTAAAATTGTAAATAGAGAATTTGATGACACAACTCACACAAGATAAATGTCCACACAATTGATTCCACATAATGATACAACTTAAAGCTTGTGCTTTTTCGTCTTTCAACCACCATCATTATAAAAAAAAAAAAAAAAAAGGTAGAAAACACTGCACACCAATACATCACTGGTACAATTCAATCGATCGAATATGCCTAGTAATCAGTGGTTGGGAGTTGTTCATGGCCAGTACTCTGGTCAATGAACAAGATTTCGTAGACGAAAGCCGCAATCGCAGCGCCAGCCAAGGGGCCGAGCCAGTAGACCCAGTGGCTGGTCCATGTCCAGCTCACTACGGCCGGGCCGAATGACACGGCTGGGTTCATGGATGCACCATCAAAGGCGCCACCGGCCAGGATGTTTGCACCCACTATGAAACCAATTGCTATGGGTGCAATGATCCCTATATCCCCTTTCTTTGGATCCACTGCGGTCGCGTACACCGTATAAACTAGCCCAAACGTCATCACCACTTCAAAAATAAGCGCGTTCCATACTGTCACGCCTGATGAAAGTGCGAACGCTGATGTTTCCTGTGATCATCAAATCGAACCCAATCTTCATATTCATAGACCAGACCATAAATGGAAATATAGAGTAACACTTGATCACATCAATTGCAACTTGTCATTGATGTAATTTTGATTAAAAAAAACTCAACTATGTTATTATGAACTATGTGCTTTTATAATTATACCAAACAAATTAAGTAAAAATCTTTTTAGGTATGAGATCGTCTCATACAATTTTTTTTTTCCATTGTATATTTATTTAGTCAAACTTCGAGAAAAATTGAATAAGTTGCACCTGTAGAAGTTTTTGTTTTTTTGCTATAAAAATTAAGAAATATAGTATTAAATGTGTTGGGAACTGTTGAGGGTAGATAGATGGAAAGAAGAAAATGAATAGAAAAAAAAGTGAATTTTATCAAATAAGATACTCCGCACTAATATAAACTTTAGGTTGGTATAGACTAAAACAGAAAGTGTAAATCTTAAAGAGTGACGAGGTAGTATAATGCATTAACTAAGAAATGAATGGGTGTGGTTACCAATCCACCAGTGGCGAAGTTGAGTAGCAAGCATGCAACAACTGATCCAAGCAATTGGGCAATCCAATAGAGAATGCCCTTGAACAATGAAATGTGACCGCCTATGAAGGCGCCGAAGGTCACGGCGGGGTTCACGTGCCCGCCGGAGATGTTGGCGCCCACCGAAACCGCCACAAAGAGGGCGAAAGCATGTGCTATTGCGGCCGCGATCATGCCAGCAGGGGTGGCTCCTCCGCCACCTGTCAGCTTAGCTGTTGACCGCAAAAAAAGAGTAGTACGTGAATTTGACTAATTTTAATTGACACGTTTACTTTTTACATAAATTTTAAAAAATATAGTATTAAAATGATACTGAATCGATAAAAAGTGATAAGAAGAAATAGGATAGAGAAATTGTGAAATTGGACATTTTAAAAAAATGTATAAAAATGATAAAATGTGTCAATTACGTACATGGAGACCAGGGGAGAATAAAATTGAAGATTAGAGGTTACCGAAAGCCATGCCGGAGCCTTCACCGGCGAAAACGAAAATGAGCATTGAAATGAATTCAGCCACCGCAGCCTTGATGGAATCCGGGTGGCTGAGCTCGGCCGGAGATCCGATGGCTATTTTTGAAATCGGCATTCTTAATTAACACTAGTCTTTCTTTTTTCTTAATTTGTAAGTTGATGTGTGGCTTAATTTGGTTTAGGCTATTGCTTATATAGTGGAACTAATACATGAGCGTATTGTATTGTTTGACCCCAGTTGACAGTTGTCAATATCTAATTGGGATGCCGCCAATTTATTACCATGGTGCCACGTGGGATTGTGGGACCGGGTGAGGTTTCTAGAGTGGTCATGAACAAATTAAAACAACTGAGAAAATTCCATTTCAATCGTAGTGCGTTTTGGATGTACCAATTATAAGGTTTCTTTTCATTTAAAGTACTAATATTTTATAATTTATTTATTTATAGGTATATCTTTATGCATTAATGTGTATAATTCTTATTGAGTAGAATTAAAATAGAAATTTTAATTGTTAAATTTACTTTTTCAACAAATTAGTTTCTTAATCATCTACCATTATTTACACTCCTCTATTCCTTCCATCCTTTTTAAAGTTACAAATTTATCGTAAGTTATTAATTTTTTTTTCTTGTCAATATTTACTATATTTCTATACTTCTTTTTCTACCTCTTTTTATCTCGTACATCTTTAATATTATATTTTTTAATCCATGTATCAATGATAGGGGTGCACCGGTCCAAAATCGGACCGAACCAGGACTGAAATCTTCACTATTGTATGGACCGGAGACCGGACCGTAATTAATCCGGTCCGAATTTGGACCGGTTCAGACCGAATTTTTTTTTTCAAGTTTATGGAAGCAAGAAAAATATTGATGAATTTGTGTATGAAAATCAAAGTGTGCTCTTTATTTTAAATCAATCTACGTCAATGTGAATTTTATTTATATTATTATTAATGATCTTTTGACCCTAAAAATAAATTATATATTTGAAAAAATGTAATAGATCTCAACAATTTTACCTCACATTCTCACAAATTACTTGATTTAGAAAAACAAGTGAGAGTGTATTAGTAAAAAAAAAAAAATCTGGTCCAAACTGATCCGGACCGAAAAATTCCGATCTTAGACCGGACCGAATCGGAAAACCGGAATCTAAAATTTGAAGGACCGGAGACCGGACCGAAAACTACCGGTCCGGTCCGATTCCGGTTTTTTTTTTTCCGGTCCGATCTTTTTTTGTGCACTCCTAATCCATGGATAACTTTCAAAGGATGGGGCATGTTTGGTATAGCACGAAATTTGAATTATTTTAGCCGACCATGAAGTGGAAAAAGGGTCCACAAATGATTACATATTTTAATTATAATTAAACCGACCATTTGAATAGTGGAGTGGATTACCTTTTTAAACTCTTCTTATATATCGTCACTCGTCAGTGCATTTTGTGTAACTCTCGGCATATAACAACAATAACTTTCACTGTTATATAGGAAATTATTATTATTATTTTGGGTAAATCGTGTAATAACATCGATCGATCCTCTATTCCTCTGCAATCCACATTAGCTAAAAAGCAAATAGTTAATTGGTACACTTATCCAATAGTATAAATGTATGAATATTATTTATGAATTTAAATAAAATATAGCATTAATTCAAATATTAAATAGGAACCAATTATATGTATGTATACCAGAGTTCAACCCAAAAGCTAAATATTCTCATTTCTTTCCTATATCGCAGCATCTAAAATTCTTAATTTATGACTTTTATTTTTTGGTTAATATTTTATGTAAATTTTTGTCCTAAATTTGTAGTATGATTTGCTCCTATAATTTGCAGTAATTAATACTAATGTGAAAGGTGTTCAGCGGAGACATTGGGACAACCGTCCAGTTTGTAAGGAAAAAACATTTAAAAGTTTTTTTTGGTGGAATTAAATATGTAACATCGCACCTAAAAGGTTAGATAATTACATTTTCTTCCTTTTTATCATTTTGTTTTTTATTTTTACACTTGAATCTTAATTATTAAACTCGAACGAATAATTAATCTAGCACAAATAAAAAAAAAAGAGGTGAAATTTTCTACGTATTAACAAGATCTTTCTAAACAATTTACACAAGATATACAGAAAAACTCGCTCTCAAATTTGTGTTGCAAAAAGGATAAAAAATATTTTATTATAAAAGAAAAAAATATTTTAAAAATAAATAACACATATCAACTAACTCACATTTTTTCTTAAAGTAATTAACACAGATTTAAAAGTGGGATTTTCTATTTACCTTTGTGCTATTTTTGTAAAAATATCTATTTGACCCCACTTTAATCCGAATTTTTTCTCACTCTTTCTTGAGTAGAATGATATTTCATGAGGAATATTCCACATAAATTCATCCCTCCAAATTTAATCATATGCTAGATACTTTTGTTAAATGCATATGCTTTCTTTAATTAATTTAACAAAAAAGGAGCCTCGCTTAATTAATTAATGATGTATTTGTAAGATTAGAATAATTAGTAGGTGAATAGTGGACTTTGTTCCATGATTATTAATCGCTGGTTCGTTATCTTATCACTTAATTATATTGTTTGGGCGGCTAACACAATTAAGCCAACCAATGAAGATTAGTAGTTTAAATAATAGTAACAACATATACGACGTCCTCGTTACTTATAAAAGCCTCAACAACCCCAATCTAGATTATTTGTTAAAAAAAAAAATGTTTATTTATACTCCATTTTATCGTATCACACGAATCTTTATCTATAAAATAATATTATTAATGCATAGTTAATGAGTGTAGAAAGGATAATTTATTCTTTATCGTTAGTAATATAAAATATTATTATTTAGGGATTAAAGATTTTTTTAGTTTAATAAGTTGAATTATTTTTGAATTTGATTCACATGGATTACACGTTTTTATTTTGGTTCAATGAGTGTTTAAATTTAAAAAACAGTCATTTTATGGGTAATAATAGTCACCAAACCGGTCATTGATCGCACATGTGAATTGATTTTTCTAATAATTAATTAATTTAGGAATGAATATATTTGGTTTATTATATTATGGAGTATAATTTTTTTAATTTAAAAAAAAATTATTTAGTATTTGAAATATTATTTTGTATTTTAACAAATATTCATAATTTTCTGAATTAATAAATATAAATAAGTCTTTAATACCTGCTATTACAAGTAAATAGACTATTTTCAATATTTTGAAATACTTATTGAATCGAAATCAAAATATGTAATCCGCTTGGACCAAATTCAAAATTAGTTCAACTTTGAATTTTTTTTAAATCTGTATTATTATTGCACATTACACCTGTAGAAATGATAATTTATTTTTTAATAAAAAAATAATTAATAACTATGTACACATAGTTTGGTGCACGAATTTTAAATTTGCATATATATATATATATATATATATATATATATATACAGATATACTTACTCTAAATTTTAATCTTCTCTCATTTAATATAGAGCTGTTAAATTGGGCTCACCCCACCATGCATATATAGAAGGTGAGTTGAACAAAGTAAAAATTAACTCGTTTAGAGGTAGACCTAGTCACCTAGGACATATTTTGGTTGCAAGCTTTGGTGGTGGACTGGTGGGGCTAGTTTTTTTTTTTTTATAAATTATTTACATTTTTAATTTTACTATAATGTTGCCTTTTTGACATTTTTAAAACTTTATGTTATGTGATGAATTTAATTTTTAGGAGTTCGACTATATCTATGAATGAAGTATTATCGTTGTTGGTAAATGATGAACTTCCACTTTTAGAAAGTTATGTTTGTAATCAACTTTATTTGTGAGATAAATTTTGTTTGAATTTTTTGATAGTACAAGATAAATGATAGTATAATTTCATTTGATTTTGATGAATTTAATGAATTTTTTTTTTTGAAGGAATGAATTTAATGATTTAGAACCTATAAATTACATATTTCTAAGTTATAGAAAAAAAAATATATGTGGGTTAATAATTTCTAAGAAATATCATTCGAATCTGAGGTATTGCAACAAAATCATGTTGTGTCAAGTAATTTTTCGGTAAAACGCGGTTACAATAATAAATAGTAGTACTGTATTTTAATTTACAGTGAAATAAGGAGTCTATAATTTGAGAAATTTTAGCTATGAACATAACAAATAATTTCTGTATTTCTTTTTCTGTTTTGTAGGATGACATTATTTGCACACCTCTGTTTACATTGCAAGGATGTGTTTATATAGGAGTATATGCAAGCAATTGTGTATTCATATTGTCTTCAGTTTGTTTAATTTCCCTCTTGTTTATCATGTGTAGTTGATTTGTTGAATTCAGGCAAATCAGATCCATATATATGACCCATCTTTACTCGTTTCGTTTCGAGATAACGCTTATTGTCCTCCGTGATGGGCGTCATCACAGGAACACGCCCAACAACCGCAAGACCATAGCCTTTCAGACCAGCAAACTTAGCTGGATTGTTTGTCATCAACCGCATTGTGTGAACTCCAACGTCTCGTAGTATCTGTAATTCAGACGATTATATTAACGAATGAATGAGTGAGTGAAAGAATGAACGAATGTTGAAAAGGACCTGGGCTGCAATTCCGTATTCTCTTGCATCAGCAGCAAACCCGAGCTCAAGATTAGCTTGGACGGTGTCATGGCCTTGATCCTGCAAGTTATAAGCGCGAAGCTTGTGGCCAAGCCCGATTCCACGCCCTTCGTGCCCTCGTAGATACACAACCACGCCTCTACCACATTCTTCTATCAATTGCATTGCCAAATCTAACTGATCCCCACAATCGCATCGCCTTGATCCAAATATGTCCCCCGTTAAACATTCCGAGTGTACCCTTACAAGAACATCTTGTCCATTCCCAACCTCCCCCTGTAACATAATTACAAGGCTAAAGTATTGTTTGGGTTTAAAATTGTAACATAATTACAATGCTAAAGTATTGTTTGGGTTTAAATTTGTACGAGTTGCACAATGCAACTAGTGCGCCCAAGTGTACGATAAATCTAACAATATTTAAGGCTTCTTTACCTTGACAATTGCTATATGCTCCATCCCATCAAGTTTAGAACGATAACAATGCACCGTAAACGACCCCCATTTCGTTTGCAAACGTGAAAACGTCGTCCTTTCCACCACTTTTTCCCTCTTTCTTCTATACCTTATGAGATCAGTGATTGAAACAATAGGAATGTTATGATCCAAGGCCAGCTTTCTTAATGTAGGCATGGAGGCCATCGAACCATCGTCCTTGTCAAGTACGGCTGCAAGAACCGAGACGGGCTGCAAGCCGGCTAATGTTACCAAATCCACAGAAGCCTCAGTGTGACCAACTCTGCATAAAACACCCCCATTTCTGTACTTTAGAGGGAAAACATGGCCCGGCCTTATCAAATCATGTGGCTTAGAGTCAGGAGAAGCTAGAGTAAGCACCGTTTTCGCCCTATCGGAAGCCGATACACCACTAGATGTTACACCTCTAGCATCCTTAAAACAATCAAGCATAAAACTCAAGAATCAGATTTCACATCTTAAAGAAAGGGATTTTTATTTTTATTTTAAATCCATAAGTTTGTTCAATTTCATTTTAGGACACTTCACCTTTTTTTTTCCTGAATTGAATGGCGTTCTGTTAACTTACCCAATCCAAATTTGTAGTCGATTACAAATTTGTTTTTTTTTTTAAATTTGATTGACTAAGTAGTCGATTTTGGAACTTAAGAGAATATTATTAAAAAAAATACAAAATTATGAAAAGGGGAAAGCAAAAAACCGCCTCACAAACTTTTTGTAACTAGTCAATTTACTAAAACGTTGAATTTCTAGAATTAACCGGACGAAGTTAAATTAAAAAAATGAAACTATCTCTGAAAGAGAAAATTAACAAAATTACACGACTAAAATTTTATATTTGTACCTCAATTTCAGTTCTGATCACCAAGCTTCACTCGTCATTAAAAATAGTCACGAAATTACATTTTTTAATCAATTTTGATCCGAACGTTAGTTGACCATCAATTGAATGACGTAGTCAACTTTTGGGGATGCAATTTCAGTCCCTCATTTTTTATTAAGTGACTAAAAACTACTACTTCCGATGACGAGTGAAAGTTGTAAACAAAACTGAAATTGAGTTTAAGTTGGGGGAGTAAATATGATATTTTTCCAAAACACATCTACCTAATTAAAATAGATTGAATTAAGAATGAAATAATACCACTGTGATAGTGAAGGATGGGGCGTGTTGATTATCAGGTGCAGGAGACATCAAAGGGAGATTAAGCCTTTCAATATCCTCTTCTTTCATACCAACTGAAATTATACCCGACCCATTCTTCACCATGAACGCTATACTCTTGGCACTCACATCGGATCCTCCCATTACCAAATTCCCTTCAACTTCTCCATTTTCATCTTCATCTACAACCACCACAAACTTAAACAATTTTTTAATATCAGCACAACATTATCTCATCATTATTTTATTAAAAGAAAAATCATCTAATTACAACTTTTTTAACTAAAAAAAATATTCAGAAAAATGACCTTGTCCTGTCATTAAAAGTCATTTTTCTGTTACTAAAGACTTTTAGCTTCTGTCATTAAATGTCAATTTTCTTGAAAACATTAATTAATCCAACCTTTCCATGGCGCAATGCTGCAAGTGCTTGTTCGATGGAAGAGTATCCGACGGAGGGGCAATCGGGATCGCCTTCGGCATCACTAACGAAGAAATCTTGAGTAATTTCTGTCGGAGGGGAACAAGATTCATTCGTTTGACGTTCATTGTTCCCTGATAATCCAACGGCTGAAAATTTACATGGGCGGAATAATCTGATTTTATGAGGATAAATTGGAGCAAAATGGGAGGAGACGTTTGAGTTGAAGAAAATGGGAACAAGAGATGAATGCTGCAAAATGCAATCCATTGTTTTTAGTTTTTTATTTCTTATATTTGGATAATTTCATTTGGAGCCATAATCTGAATGTTAACGACAAGAGCAGCCAAAGCTATCAGAAAACACAGCCTCTAGTTTTCTCTATTATCCACTTACAAAAATATTTGTTAGTAATGTGGGAATATTATTTTTTAATATTTCTAACTATTAATCTGGCCCAATGTAATTTATGGAATTAAAATTACGTTTTTAATGGGTCTATGGTGATGGTTGAGTATTTTTTTTTTTAAATCCAACTAAACTAATTTAGGGGGTGTATTCAATTGAAATTCTGTTGAATTTTTTTGGATTTTAAAATCTGGGGGTATTCAATCCGGATTTTTAAAAGTCTTTCAAAATTTTGAGGTATTCAATACGGATTTTAAAAAGTCTTTATAAATCTTTAAGTATTCAACAATCTATGGATTTTAATACTATATGGATTTCGTTGGATTCTCTTTCAAAAATATAAATAAATTTCACTAATCAAAATCTCTTCTAAAAAGTAGAGATTTCAACGGATTCTCTTAGAAGACTTGAAAGAGAAGAAGAAAAAAAATGTGTTAAGTATGTTCTTTGATAAGCATCACACAGATTCTTCAGCACCATTATTATCGTGAAAAAAATTATTTTAAAATTATGTTCTTTATTTAAAAATTATAGTATATGGGACATCGTCAATAATATCTAATTGACGTCAATTCCCATTACGTGGTGTTCGATATCATCTAAAAGATTTTGGTGGTCAAGATCGTCACCCCAATTATTCAATAGAATACATAACTTTCTTCGGCACCCCAATTATTCAATAGAATACATAACTTTCTTCGGGAAGAAGGTCGCTCTGATGAATTTGCAGTCGAATATAAAGAAGATCAAGATTCACCACATCTCATCAACATAGCATGGAGAACTAGTATTGCTAACTATGTGAAAATGAGGCCGAGGTATAACTGTGATGAAAATGAAGATGAGAATAATAAAATAATGATAAATAATAAAATTTTTTTGAACTAGGTTTTAGGGGCGCAGTTTATGGAAATCCACGTAGATCAATAAAAAAATGTGTATTTCAAAATCTTGTCAAATCTATAAAAATCCATATAAATCGATAAAAAAGTCAGTCAAACTCTGCATAGAGTCTATTGATTTTCTAAATCCACTGACTTTTTAAAGTCCAAAAAAATCTCAATTGAATACACCCTCCTTAGTTTCAATTATTACACTAGTAACAAAATATAGACGGTCCATCATAAAGTTTAGTAGACTAGTTCAGTAAAAAGAGTCATCATAACTACGAGAGAGTAATAAATTCGTATGTCATAGCATTGACACTCCTTTCAATGAAAGAAATAGTGGCAGTTTTAACTGAATAAAAGAGTTTTACTGTCGTTCACACCAAGAACGGAAAAAAAATTGTAGGTACCAATTGTGCTTCATAAAAATGTTGAGTGTTATATTAAAAAAAAAATTAATTTGTGGAGTAATAGTAGTCGTGCCACTAAATAATTTTAATTAGTTTACTAAAAAAATTGATAGTTAGAATTAGAGCTATTAAAGCGGGCCAACGGAGCGGTGCGGTCCATCACCCACTTCAACCAATTATTTTATGGGTTTTAGTCCACGGTGGGTACGGGTTGAAAAATATTCAACCCAACCCAACCCATGACGGGTTACAGGCTAGCCCACGGGCTTTTTCATAATATATTTTTATTTTTATTTTTTCACATTTATTATTATAATAAATTTTAAACAATACATGAATAATTACTAAAAATATAAAAAAAACAAAGTACGAATAATTTTGGATAATCTTTAATTAAATACACACGTGAATAATTTTAATCTCTTATAATAAAAAAGTAAACCTCAACCAAAATATCACTAACAATCAATTTATGAAAGTTTAAACCATCTTATTCCCAAATCTCAATTTTGTTTAATATAATATTTTGTAATTTTTTATTTTGATTTAAAGTTGAATTGAATTCATAAATTTCTAATAAAAAAATTAAAAGTCCGCGGTCCAACCCGCCAAAATTCACAATTCATACTGTCTAGCCCATACGGACCCGCATTTTAAACGGGCTTGTATTATTCAACCCAACCCACATTTTTAATAGACGGGACGAATCGACCCAACGGACCTAGCCCATTTTAACAGGTCTAGTTAGAATCCAAGTCGGAACCACTTCAACAATAAACTCAAAAAATACATAAAAGAAAGTTAGAAGATTAACAATATTTTTCAATAAAAATGAAAACTAATATTTGTGGTAACTCAAAAGGCTGTACGTGTGACGGTGTGAGATAATGGTTTGTAAAGTTACTTCTGAGTTCTGAGTCTCTGACCAAGTGCAATAGTTAAAATTTTTTTTTTTTTTTTGAGAGGTAATAGTTAAAATAAATTGTTTTATTTAATTTGTGCTTTGCATTACTTGTCAGGTAAGTGGGTATGCCGTATGCCATATAAAAATAAAAAATTGAGAAGGTATGATTTTGATTTTTAATAAGTAAGGGGGTTAATTATATATAGTATTCATAAAAAAAATTGTCTCCTAGTTTATTGATTAATTCTTATTTAATGTACGTCACACATTTGTTTTCAAAAAAAAAAAAAAAAATGTATGTCACACATTTGAGTTCGACTTCTTTTAGGATGGGGAATTTGATTTTAGCATACATTTTAAATGAAAGAATTTAAAAATACATAAATTTTAAATGATATGGTTTTAGTGAAAATTTAAAATTCTTTCAATTTTAATTTAAAAAAAAAAAATTGGACTCAAATCTAAATATATTTGAAACTAATTTATTTACTTTTTAATTTGAATTTAAAATTTATAAACCTAAATTCCTCCATTCAAATGGAGCTTGTTACAAAATCTAAACAAAATTTGTGTATCACACATTATATATTTTTTTTTAAAAACTAATAGAATCATCTAACAAAATTTGTATTTCTAATTAATAACAAAAGAAAGAAGAGAAGGAAAATATTTATTGAGAAGATGAATATATATATATATATATATAAATAAAGTGTTTTAATTTGATTTTTTTTTTTCAAGTTTCAACTTTAAAGACTAGAGATCACAAGTTGACTGATTCACCTTTGTAAGATCTTGTCAACTGTACCATGCACAATATCAATTGTATTTTTTAAATTTATTAAAGTGAAGCTCATTAAAACATATCAATAATCAAATGTTATGTGAAAGATTGAATTATTTAGTTTTGTTGTCCATTGAGAAAAATAATTATAGAGCAACTTAATTATTATGCCTTGATTAATATTTTTATTGTTAAAATGTTAGACAAGTTGTATTTTTATGTAAATATTTGGAACACAGCTTTTATATTATTTTAAGAATAATGGAATATATGTCTTTCACCCCAAATATGAGTTTACTTCCCCCCATAAAATACCACAAATAATTTTCTCCTTTACCAACTCTAAAATACACATTAAAAATACTTTTTGACTCCCACCCACATGAACTGGAGCTAAAAAGTCACTCCCTTCGTCTGCCACCGCCGCCTGAAGCTCCGTCACCGTGTCGCCGCCGCCGTTGTGCTCTACCATAGATAAATGCAAGTGTAGTTTAGATTTTAAAATTGAATTTTAAAGTTTGAATGTTAGTTTTTGATTTAAATGTTAAACTTGAATGTTATTGACAATGATTTTGGCTTTCAATCGTTTAATAGACTTGATTTTTACATAAAACGGGACATGAGGGAGACGAAACGTCAAAAACTGAGTTTTGTACCGATTTGGCATTGGTTGGCCGAGTTTTGAATCAAAACGTGGAAAAGTTGATTGAGTTTTGTAGCAAAACGTGGAAAAGTTGGTCTTGAATCAAAATGTGCAAAACTCGACGAATCGGTGCTGAGTTTTTGCAAAATGCAATTTTTTTTAAAAAAAAACTCGGAAACGAAATACACTATACATATATTCATTACAACTACACAAACAATATGGTCAAATAAAACAATAATAACATGCAAAATAATCAGTTACAAATAAATATGTTTTGGGTGGGAGAGGGATGCAAAAAGTATATTTGTTTTTTTATTTAGGGGTGGGTGGTGAGCAAACCAGGAAAGTATAGTCTTTTTGCCTATTAATTCAAAATATAAATTTGGGCGGTGGGAAGACTGGGGGGACATTTATCCGATGCCTAAGAAAAATCTTTTAAGCCCATTATGATGACCCAATAAAAAAGAAGCTTATTCTTAAGGTTAATGGACGATTCTTAATAGTTTAAAAAAGTCATGGTTAAATGCCACTGTTTTTTTGTTTTTCACACCCCTCAATTTAATTTTTGAAATTCTGAATAAAATGATTGTACTAGGCAAATTTATTAAAATATTACATTTTTTAGGTGGATTTTTTAAAATGTAACAAAAATGGGAGAAATTATCAATTTAGTCAAAGGCCTGGGTGCCACCCTAGCTTTTTGAAAAGGCCTGGGTGCCACCCTAGCCTCTTAATTTAAAAAATCGAAAAAAATAAAAAAATAACAAGAGGCTCATATGCTAAAAGAGCCTCTTAAATTGGATGGGACAACACACAAACAGCCGTGTCAAAAGGCCTGTGTGGCATACGAGCCTTTACATTCCCAATGTTAATTACTCTATTCATAACACTCACCCACCCTTTTCCCCTTTCTCTCTCCTCTAAAAAAACGATTGGCCCTCTCTCTCCCTCCTTTACCAACACATACAGCCCCCTCTCTCCTTTACAAACATATTTCGGCCCCCTCTCCCCCTCTTACAAATTATGCTCCCCTCTCTCAAAACAAAACCCCACACCATCCTATTCTGCTCCCCTCCCTCACAGAACCTCTCCTTCCATTCTCTTTCTCTTCGTCTCTCTCTAATCAAATTCATAATTTTCCTTCTCCCCTTCTAGCTAAATTTCTGCACACTCTCACTATATACATTATCTTCTTAATGAAAAATCTTCATACAACTTAAGGTAATATATACAATTTTTTACCTATAAAATTTATAGTTTATAATATTTATTTTATTTGTTTCAGGTATTATATTTGCTTAAAGTTTGATTAAGGATTACAAACGTGCAATTGACACCGGGGTGGAGTATTTGAAGAAGCAAATAAAACTTGAACATATTAGGTATTCTTCTATTTTTGTACTAATATATTTTTAAATCTGTAGATGTTTTGCCACTCTTTAAGTTGTATTATATTTTATATGTTTTTTGTATTATATGAGGTGATTATGTTATTATTATGTGTATTATATATCTAAATTTTAGAGGTGTATTATATGATGTCTGAGTTAAAAAATATTAAATGTTTATTATGTACTTGCATTAAATTTTTTAGAGTGTTAATATATGTATTATTTACCATACTAAGAAAAATAAGTTGAGTTAATATTATCTCTAATATTTTCACTTTTATAAAAACGTATTTTTATCAAAATTATTTTCAAAATTTATAAGCCAACTTATTTAAAAAAATAATCTGACTATAAAAAATTTATTTTATCGCAACTTATTTTAAAAATCCAGTAATTGACTGTAACAAATTTTTTAAGAATCTGAATTAATTTTTTTTATTATTATTCGCCACATCCAGTAAAAAAAAAAATTGTTCTGAATCTAATTAGATAACCGAATTATTCTGAAAATAATTTAAAAAATTTGATTGCAAAATAAATTTAAAAAAATTGAATCCAATTTAATAAAGAACCATTCTTAAAATAATTTAAAATTTGATTGTAAGAAAATTAAAAATTGAATCGAATTTAATAATTGAATTAATCTGAAAATCATTTTAAATTTGATTGAAACGGAAATTTTAATTGGCGAACACCTTCATATTTAAAATTAGTGGATTTGTGTTCCTGGATGAGTTAGTAATTAGTGGGGATAATTTAGTTAATTTGCCTTAATGTGAATATATAAAAAAAAAATTATGAACATTACATGAAAATAAATATAAATATGCATAACATGAATAAAAATTAATTTACACAATTTTCAGGATGGAAAACGAGAATATTCGCATGGGACCGCAAGATAACTCTGTACTGAATGAACAAGCCTTGCATCGTTCTGGCTACATTTACGTTAACAACGTTCAAACTGAGAACGTGTTGACGCTCTCTCAAGGAGCTAGACACATTTTCTGGACTAATAGGGAAAATCCAGAACCGGAGGATATTCAACTTCACCCTCGAGTGATAGATGTCTTAGAGGTGATGGGCTTTTACGGTCCTTTTAGATGTGAAGCGGTGCAACTAGATCGTCATCTCATCACTGCACTAGTGGAGAGATGGCGCCCAGAGACACACACCTTCCACTTTCCGATTGGTGAGACCACTATAACATTGCAAGATGTGGCTATTTTATGGGGGCTATCGGTAGATGGAGAGGCTGTTATATGTCCAGAACAGAAACGCTCCTTCAGTCAATGGCAGGAATACTGTCAAACTTTCCTAGGGTTCGAGCCAGTACGGGGAGAGATGAGGACCAACAATGCAATCCGCCTGATTGCAATTACAGAGCATCTTAGACGTCAACATATTGATTGGAATACACCACAAACGCGTGTTGATCAGTATGCAAGAGGATGTGCGCTTGTATTGTTAGGTAGTTTTATGGTGCCCGACTCCTCTCGATTGTTGTATTTATATTTTTTAGAGGACGTGACGAGAGCTGGAACCTATAGTTGGGGAAGTGCAGTACTGGCTTTCTTATATAGAGAGTTATGTAAGGCAGCACGAGCTGGTGTGAGTACTATTTCTGGAGCATTGTCCTTATTGCAGGTATAAAAAAAAGTGAGCACACTTTTGGTAGACAGAGGGAGTAATATTTAACAACTTTTTAAATATTCATTGCTATATTGTACCTATTTGTTAAAACATTTTATTCTCATTGTAGATTTGGGCATGGACGAGAATAAACGTTATTCAACCTTTGAATGTACGTAGCATACTTGTAAGAGGGCCAATGTTCGGTGTGAACAATCGCAACTTGGGACTTGCTCCGCATGGGTCTAGGTATGTTTTTTATAAATACAAACACAACACACTTATTTATTTATTAATACTTATTGTTTTTTTAATATATATATATATATATATATATTTCTTGAATCTATACAAATTATAGGTGGAGTAGCGTTCATGATCATACTAGAAGTGGGAAAAACTCTGTCCGTGTATATAGAGACATATTTGATCGTTTGTTGGACTCACGAGTAAGCAATTATCTTATATCATATGACATATTTGATGGTTGGTTAAAACTTACAAATAAGTAATTTTTTTATTCAGTTTGAGTGGCTACCTTACGACATGGATTCGCCGGAGATATCGAGTCTTTCACCCCGTTGTCTCACACATAATTGTATGTCAGAATGTCCACTAATTAATATTAGTATAGTGGAGATTCATCACCCGAATAGAGTGTTGAGACAATTCGGTATGATTCAAAATGTTCCATATGCGATAGACGCTCGTCACATGTCGTTGCACTCGGTCGATCGGAGAGGACGAGAGGGTTGCCACTGGGAAAATGTACATAGCATTTGGATTGAATATTGGAATAATAGAGCTCCATTTAGACCAACTCGTCTCATCAATGGTGGGCCCTCTGTTACCAATGACTATATGCAGTGGTACCGTCGTATTACACGACGTATAATCTCACCTGATGAGTACACTGTGGAAGGTCGGGGCTACCAAACACCAATGCATCCCAAGCACGTGGGGCCTCATTTGTAATGCCAGATTGATAATGCGGGTTATGATCATAACCACTAATATGCTCATTTGGCCATGCATCCCAAGCTCGTGGGGCCTCACTATGGGAAGCTTGTGGAGGCACCTTCATTTCACATTCCACTAATAATTCAACAAGAGGTAGACCGGTATTCGGACTGAAAAAGAAGCGAAGGTCACGATTGCTCTTAATAGGGCAAGATGACGACACACCTCCATTATTAATTACGGAAGACACATTCAACGAATAAATATGTAGATCCAATCCCGTGATCTCAGACAACTCACGTAATAGATCGTCAAAATCAATCCTACGGTCAACTCGTGTCGAGCCAACAATAACTCCGCAAGAGCGCACTAAAATTCCAATGTCGTCTGGGGTGGCCATATCTTCAAAAAGTCGACACATATTCATTAATAATTTTATCAACAAAACTATTTTATATGTGTTCCCTAATTGTGATAAGTAATTTGAAGTCAAACTCTCACATATTTACTTATATATACACACTATAAGAAAAAACACATATCACTACACTATTTTAGCATTTTTAATACATTTATTTAAAATTGTGATTATAGCTATCCTAATAATACATTAGTTATTCACTAACACCTAACTACATTATTATATTATCTATTAATCCACTATTTACTAAATATATCAAGTTAACACTAATACAACAATTTTAGAGTGTAAGAAAATGTATTACATATAGTCAAGTTATTTTAATAAAGAGTGTCAATTAAAGTATTAAAATTTTTAAAAGGGCATTACTAACATTTATTTCTCAATTCTAAAAAAATTCCAAATTTGTTTATCATATATTTTTATTGATCAAATTACTTTTTTAATGAAGAAAAATAGAAATATTTACTAATTTACTATATTTTATTATTACCGATTTTGTCAATACAATGAAATTTAAAACTAGATATCTATCAAGTAATTTTAATTATAACTTTAAGGTTACACAAAAATATGTCTCTGAAATTCAATATTTCATATATTACTTATAAAACATAATATTTTCATATATTAGATCAAAATTTTAATATTCTCATATTTTAAATTAAACAAATTCAAACATCATAAAAAATATGACAATATTTCATATATTACATCAAAATTCAAACATCATATTAAACAAAATTAAACATAATATGACACAATATTCCATATATTACATCAAAATTCAATCTACTACTTTTATAATGCCTCAAAATTAATAATAACATAACCATAAAACATATCAAACACCATAAGAATAAAAAAATCAGGCAATTATAAAAATAAATTATTACCAACCTTTGCGATGATTCTTTATAATCTCTTACAACCAAATCGTCACGTCCAACAACTGAAATTGTCACGTCCAACAACTGAAACCATTTTTAACTCATTAGTATATTAAACATATTAAATGTATTAAAAAATGTTTATATAAATAAATAACAAAATTTAAAGAGAATTACCAAATCTAAACAAGAAGAAGAAAAATATTGTAAAATGGGAAGGTATGCAATTGACAAATTTTCGAGTTTAAAAGAAGGTTGCAGGGAACAAATTTTTGAGTTTGCAAAATGAAAAAAAAAGTGTTTGGGACATTTTTTTTTCAAGCTTGACCGATGAAATGGGGAGGTATTGTAATGGATGGGAGGTATGCATCGGTTTTTATAATAGGGATGGGTTATAAGCTTTTTAAGAGGCTCTCCTAGCATCCATGCCTTCACAAGAGACAAAAGTCTCGGGAATGAAAAGGCCCATTTGCCACATAGGCCTTTTCACTTTATTAGAGCACGCCTATTTCCGTGTTGTCCCATCCAATTTAAAAGGCTCTTTTAGCATATGAGCCTCTTGTTATTTTTTTATTTTTTTCGATTTTTAAATTAAGAGGCTAGGGTGGCACCCAGGCCTTTTCAAAAAGCTAGGGTGGCACCCAGGCCTTTGCCTAAATTGATAATTCCTCCCATTTTTGTTACATTTTAAAAAACCCACCTAAAAAATGTAATATTTGAATAAATTTGCCATTGTACTACCTCTGTTACTGATTTCACCTCACACCCAAAAAACACAAAAATAGAAACTTTATGTATTCTCTTCTCTTTCAAAATTTTGTCTAAAAACAATAATTGAAACCTTGAAAAAACTTGAATATAAACATTTTCATTTATAATGGTTGAAAAACGAAGTTTTAGATACACAAATGTAAGTGTTCTTTATATATTTTTGTTTAAAAAAAATTCATAAAACTTAAAACTTGGCTCTGGTTCATTGAGAAATTTCACAATTCTTGACACAATTTTCTGAGTTTTTTTTTAAACATCCACAGAAATCTCTCAAAAAAATCCGAAAGAATTTATTAATCTTTGATAAAAAAAAATCGAAAAAAATATGTTTTTTGACAAAAAAATGATTTTTTTCGAACAAAAATTCAGAATTTTTAGTTGAGAATTCTTCAAAAACATGAAAAAAATTCCCGAATTTCTCAATCTTCCTCGGTGAACCAGTGTTGAGTTCAACACTATTGTAAAACTTTGCAATTTTCGTTTATGTTTATGTAAAAATTCAGTTTTGTTAATGAAATTCGTACAAAATTATGTTCAACTAGTTTAAAATTAAAAAAATTGAATGAAAAAGGGGGAAGGAGGTGTGTGAGAGAGGGGATAAACGAGGAGGATAGTTGTGGTATTTAATGGAAGTGAATTTAAAATTGGTGTGTGAATTCAACGTGATGAAGATATAATAAAGGGTTATTTAACCGTGGCTAGTGCTGTTATTCGAACCGAGCCTTAACGAGACTCGGCTCGACTCGACTCGTTAAGGCTCGACTCGTTTAGCTTAATGAGCCGAGCTCGAGCTCGTTAGATACTCGATTTTACTAACGAGCCGGCTCGAGCTCGACTTGTTAGGCTCGATAACTAATTTTTTGTAAAAAATTCCATTAGGCTCGTTAGGCTCGGCTCGACTCGATAGGCTCGTTAAGCTCGTTAGACTCGTTAACGAGTCGAGTCGAGTTCAATTTTTAACTTGATAATGTTATCGAGCCGAGCTCGGCTCGACTCGATAAGAGCTCGAGTCGAGCTCGAACCTCAAATACTCGGCTCGACTCGGCTCGAATAACAACTCTAACCGTGGCCATTTAAAAACAAGAGTTCATACGTCCTAGTAACTCAAACTTGTACAAGTCTTGGTGAGAAATTCGTAGACAAAAAGGGTTATTAAACTTTTTTAAGAAAAATTAATAAGTATATGCATATCAAAATTTTCAAAACTAATTAGTTCCAAGTAATGGTGGGATGGAATAATGAAATTGAGTCAATGAAAAAAAAAGTGTGAATAATAAAACGAAAACAATGTTGAATGAAATCGAGTCAAGAAAATCATTTTCTCGCAAGAAAAAATAGGCCTTGGTTAGTGCTCATAGGATATACATATTGTCTCCAAATGTAAAACGGTTTTCATCCCTGATACAGTGGTATCACTGCAACAACGAACAAATATGAATATATGATCAGAACAATATTCGGGTTCAGGTTGTAAGCGAAAAAACTCTGTGTTGTGTTCAGGTTTAGCCCATATATATACGAATAGGCCTAATTGAGTGGTCCGATTGCAAAATGGGCCTCTAGATTTTTTTTTGCCTCCAAAAAGATAGATGGACTCTAAAGACCATTAAAGACCAAATTTGGATTGAGTTAGTCAGTGCCGACTGCCGAGCCGGGCAAATGGCAGCACGCGTGTGGCTCATGAGTTGGTCACCCATTTACCACGTTCATCTACTCCGCGAGTAGCTAGAACAACTATACCACGTTTCATTTCTCAAAAATTAGCGTTTAGTCCAACAAATTATTGGTCAAACATGGGTGTTTAACATCTCAAAACCCAAAATTTCCAACATGAAATTCGACTGAGTAAGTAATAAGTATTGATTAGTAATAAAAACTTGTTAGTTTCTTTCTAAACTGTTTAGCGTTGCTCTGGTGTGTCTTCATTTTCTTCATTAATGAGTTAGATAATTAATATGTGTGTCATTGGTTTCATGATGTGCATGGTGTGCGAGATTTCTCTCCAATGAGCATATATGCCAACTTTTCTTGGAAACATATCATGAATGGTGGTATCATTACTTTCATAATTAAATCTCACCTATTTTTATTTTTCGACCACCTAACTATATGTAACGATTTTTTTTTTTTTTTTTTAATATGTAACGATTATTTGACCGTGACTAATGCACCAATCTTCTATTGAACTTTTACAAAAGTCATCAAGTATTAATAATTAAATTGTAGTGTTTGAGTTTGATCTACATGATAATTAATGATTAGATAGAATATATATAATGATTTCGATCAATTGCATCTGCAAATTTCTCTTTGACATTAACAACTAGGGCATAGTTACTCCAAGGCCTATCAGGAGTATATGATCATAGTTTAACTTTTAATCTAACTTTCTTAAAAAAAAAAAAAAAAAACTTTTGATGATATATAATTTGGCCTCGTGGTACAACTCTTCTTAAAACACACCGTTGTTTATTTTATGATGATTTTACAGTCTGCTTTTTTAAATATAAATTTGGACTCAATAATTTCAATTTCAATTGTAAATGTAATTTAATTGAGTGTTATGTACATATTTTTATTTAGTTACGCCTCATTAAATATTAAATGATTTTTTTGACAGGTTAAATAATATTTTATTTTAATTATCTTACATATACATAAATTTAAAATTTTGAATCTGCCACCAAAAAAAAGTGTTCCCATAAAATTTATGCAAATATGAAGAGTACTGGCTCATCTAGCTAGGCTTAAGCTAGTTAATTATATCAGCACCAACTCACTTGAGTTGATACTTTATGTAATGATTAAGCTTTTTAATTTCACTCATATATATATACTAAATAAAATAATCTTCCTTATTTTTGTTACGTTAATTAACGTCCATTTCTTGTGGATGAGCTACCCTATCATAATTTATTTAATGTTTTGATCCTTACATATATTTTTTTCAATATTATAAAAAAAAAATATAGTGTAATTTTATTTTATTTTACTTTTTATTTTTTTGAAAAAAACTCATTGTTACGCTTCACGTTTGGTACCCATCGATTCTAAATAATCTAATCATCATAATTTCGAGTTTTTATTTTTGGAGGGTCCCTAAGCATTATAACAACAAATTAAAGGATACGTGAGATGACATTTGAAGATTCTTTGCTCTTGAGGCTCAAGTTGTTGGGGTGGGCCGCATGAAATCTCTTATAACTTTTTGTCCCCCTCTTAAATCTACCTGCAATATAACACTCTATCCTCTATAAGTTTCCCATTTTACCATTTTAGTCCGTCCGCCTATAAGCTTTTCATACCCTTTTTGATAAATATTTTTTCTTACACTTCACTTTATATTTTACTTTTTCTCTCTATCTCTCTCCTTCTTCCAATCACATCACTTGTACTATATCTATTATTTAATCACTTTTCTTAATCTTTGTGCCAAAGAGTAGCGGGAAGCTTATAGGCGGACGGAGGGAGTATATACACATTTTAATAACAATTGTTAAATGTTGTTTAAAAATAAACAAATACAAGCATGTCTTATTAATTAGTTGCAATAACACGCCATAAGTAGATCATTCATAAAGATTATAGGTTCTTCCTCGCAATTAGAATTCCAAATGAGTAGGATTCACTAGCTAATCGATAAGTCACAATGCTGGCATTACGACCTGTCCCCTGTATTTTAAAAAAAATAAATTTTTTTATATATATCACTACAACAAAATGCATTTTTTATAACGAACTTATTTGTAACTAACGCTAAAATGGTTACAAAAAGTTAAACTTATTCTAATAAAATTATATTTTTGTTACAAAATGTCATGTTTTAAATAACAATAATTAACTGTAGTTACAAATAACAAAAAATTAGTTACGAATAGTAAATGACTTTTTTTTTTTATTCATTCAGTTTTTTTAAATATATATAAATCAAAGGTAATTTTCTTTATCCCACAACATAAATGTAGGTCTTCTTAATTTATTTTAACTATTATTAAGATATGTATATAATTATATATATATATGATAAAAAATATTCTATCTTATTTATCTATGTATATATATTAAATAATTTTTATTATTTGAGATCTATAATTAATATATATTTTTCAACTATTAAAGCTTAAATTAATATTTTTTTTAATTTAATTATTGGGGGTTCATATATTTTTTTAATAGCTTAAAAATGATTTTACGAGTGATTTGAGGAAGGCACGAAAATATTAATTGGTCTTAGAATTTTTTTTTTCGGTGAAAGGCGGGTAAATTTTGACTTTGGAGGAAAAAATAAATCCCTCCAAAGTACATATGAGTTTTTTTGATGTACATGAGTTTTTTTTTAAATGCACAATGGATATATATTTCCACTCTACAATTGAGATTCATGCCTACAAATCATATATGCTTGCATCACAGTACATATGCTTAAAGAATGGGAAAAGCCTACTGAATGTGGTAAAAGAGTGTTGATATTCTTCTGTAAAAACCTTATAAGAAACAATTCAAAATTTAGTAGTTACCGAGATTATTTAGGAGTCATTGTTTGAAATTACCAATGTTTGGTCTCCAACTTGTTCGCGGTTGATATGGTTTCAATTTTGTGCGACTTTGGTGTGAAGCCTCACTACAAAGTTCAATTCTTACCCCTGTATTTTATTGGTTATACTAGAAAGTGTGTGTGCGTATTTATCAGAGGTGTTGTCTTACAAATGACGGAACAACGAAGACAACAATTAGAGCAGCGGAAATTAAAAACACGAGACAACAAAATATTCAAAACTTTGTATAGACTATAAATAAGTCTATACCGTTTCACTAAAAATATGATTAGTAAAATAAGAGCCAAAAACCTCTTCGAGGTACGACAGTGCCAATTACACGGTATTGACAATCCTACGAATCTAGAATAACTTTTATGGAACAACTCCTCAATTCGGTCTATACATAAACCTTCTAGATTCAAAACTAATGTGCTAGATTACTTGATAGAGTTTACAACTAAGCTATCGCACGAAGAGGGAGGAAACAATGATTTTCCTAAAACTAAATACACGAATGCACTCGATAGCTTTAGTATGAGATAACTTTTCTTCTCTCGAATATTTGAGTTGCAGATCGTCTTTTACATGATCTACAACGGAGAAGAAAACACAGATTTTCCAAAAGACTAGAAGCGCCACGCTTTCGATAGTCTCGTAATGTAGTGTGTCGTTTTTCTCCTAAAGTATTTGCGTTGAAGCTGCCTCTATTTATAGGAGATAAATCTTCATCAGCCTTCAACCTCTCTCAACCATACACGCATGATCAAGAGAACTTCCCACCAACTCCTATAATTGAGGAAACCTCTTAACTTCCATGTAGTGGTAGTTTTCTCACTCCAAAGGCAATCTGCATGACCTGGACACGTTCCACGTCTTCTAACTGCCTACAAGGAACATTATACACAACATAGAAAATTCGGAGTTAATGTGAATTATGATGTTGACCAAAGTGATGGAACATTATGCACATCACCGGTACAACATCATCAACAACCTTTTAGAAAGGTTTGTTAAATCCCATTGACTATATGAAACTACCTCCCTTTTAGGTCTATACACATAATCTCCTAGACGAAATAAGTATGATACATATGTTGATTGGGTCTACAACAATCTATCATACTGTTGCATTAATCTTCTATTAATTGACAACGTTTTCAACTACATGCAACATCCATAGATTAGTTTTTTCATGATCTATAACCTCCTCCACAAACTCCTTAAAAGTAAGAACCACCATGCATGCTCTTAACTTCTCACACCTTGTATTTATGAAACCGCATGACTTGATAACTTCCACGTCTTCAATCCTGCATACAAGAACATTAAGAACAACATCTAAAATCGGAGTTAGTGTTAGAAGAAAGGGCAAATTATGATGTTGACCAAAGTGATGGAACATTTTGTACAACACTCGACAAACAGAGTTGCCAAGAGTGTTGGATCAAAATAAGCATCACATGTACAACATCAACAATACTTTCTTTCTGTGATTTTGGTTGTGATTAGAAACATGAAAACAATAATTTACTTTGGTAAGGAATAATAATGTGTTATGAAAATGCTTGTGTTTGTGAGGGTAGGAAGGCTGCATTTGTGCTTGTTGATGGGGGCCTTGGAGACCGTCTTGGGTATAATGGTATAAAGGTAAGACAATGATGTGTGAGTAGTGTGATATTTTTCATTTTTTTATGCAGTAGTTATTCTGAGGTATAATGGTATAAAGGTAAGACAATGATGTGTGAGTAGTGTGATATTTTCCATTGTTTTATGCAGTAATTAGTCTGAGACTCTGAGGTTAATCATCTTTTTATCTGCAGTTTATGTTCTGTTAAAGAAACTTGTGAAGTGCTTATAAGTGGAAAGAATCGACTTCATTTGTTTGACCAAATGTCCTTGCCCTTGCAGGTGTCTCTGCCATTAGACACTACTATAGGGACTTGTTTCGTACAACACTACATTGAATCTATACTTGCCTTGCAAGAGGCCAGCTGTAGGTTAGGTGAAGGTTTGTTCAAGCTACTTGCCTTACCAAATCTATACTTGCCTTCCATCAAGGCTGACAATTTTAGTATTGAATCAATTATTCTTTTTACTAGTGATAGACTAACAACACATTTTTCGAGTAATAATTTTACTAGTGGTATCAACTTGGTTACAAACCTTAGAAATGGCGCCATATGGAAACTTTGATAACATTCTGCTTGGCTGAGTTAAGCTTCGGGTTTGTTAGAAATTCAGTTTTAGTCATTGAATTTGATTGTCAAGTTTCAGGGCACATAATTTGTTCTTAACGTGAGTCTAGCGGATTACCAAGCACAATTGTATTTCGATAATCCATATATGATATAGCAGATTGAACATTAATCACATCACTGGAACAAATGAATAACTTTAGGTTATTCGTGGAGTGTTGATAGGTAAAGGAGGGAAGATTGTGGATGGGATCCGAAAAAGATCTTG
Source organism: Galeopsis tetrahit (assembly GCA_963675135.1). Classification (NCBI taxonomy): domain Eukaryota; kingdom Viridiplantae; phylum Streptophyta; class Magnoliopsida; order Lamiales; family Lamiaceae; genus Galeopsis; species Galeopsis tetrahit. The sequence continues at coordinate 61,907,275 of OY776132.1, forward strand.
GGCAAAGATTCGAGATCTGAAGAAGGAGCAAGCTCCTCTTTGTGCTGCTCCAGGTGAATATCATTATTGTATTTATGAAACCGCTTGACTTGATAACTTCCACGTCTTCAATCCTGCATACAAGGACATTAAGAACAACATCTAAAATCGGAGTTAGTGTTAGAAGAAAGGGCAAATTATGATGTTGACCAAAGTCATGGAACATTTTGTACAACACTCGACAAACAGAGTTGCCAAGAGTGTTGGATCAAAATAAGCATCACATGTACAACATCAACAATACTTTCTTTCTGTGATTTTGGTTGTGATTAGAAACATGAAAACAATAATTTACTTTGGTAAGGAATAATAATGTGTTATGAAAATGCTTGTGTTCGTGAAGGTAGGAAGGCTGCATTTGTGCTTGTTGATGGGGGCCTTGGAGACCGTCTTGGGTATAATGGTATAAAGGTAAGACAATGATGTGTGAGTAGTGTGATATTTTTCATTTTTTTATGCAGTAATTATTCTGAGGTATAATGGTATAAAGGTAAGACAATGATGTGTGAGTATTGTGATATTTTCCATTGTTTTATGCAGTAATTAGTCTGAGACTCTGAGGTTAATCATCTTTTTATCTGCAGTTTATGTTCTGTTAAAGAAACTTGTGAAGTGCTTATAAGTGTAAATAATCGACTTCATTTGTTTGACCAAATGTCCTTGCCCTTGCAGGTGTCTCTGCCATTAGACACTACTGTTGGGAATAAAATGAGTTATGTTTTGATTGAATACCAAAACCCCCTGAGACATGCCTAAGTCATGATTGAATATGTTCTAGAAATGTTAGAACATATAGTATAAAGGCTAGATGAGGAGCTAATATGTTAGGTAGCTCTTAGATGATTAGATGCACAAATTGAGGGGGAACACATGCTTGGAAGTTCATTTGAATCAAGTCCCCTCAAGGCTCAAACTCTGGATACAACACTAAGTCTTTTGAGACTAACTATACTGATCAGGAGAGTTGTCCAGAGGAGTTGTCTCAGTACAAGAAGTCAAGATCAAGTGCTCTGAAAGCCTGCAGTCAACTATGCTGAAGAGTTTGAGACAATCATTCCCTAAAGATCTTCAAAGAAACAAGCTAAGATCATCTTCAAGAGAAATAAAAGGGAAAGAGCCAAGTCATCCGAAGAAGAGCAAGACAATCTTGCTGATAAGCAAGACTGCTAATAGTGATAAGGAGAGTTGTCCAAATGATGAGGAATGTTGTCCTATCATTGGAACAACCTTCAGAAGACATGTCCACATTCTTACAAGAGAATCTGAATGTCAGGTATTGGGAAGAGTGCTGCAGAATGAAGACAAAGCTCTTACAGCCGTTTATTTCCCAAATAAGGACATGTCACTATCAAGATTCTGTCTTCAAAGTTGAAGAACTAAAAGAAGACATTTATGGACATTGGAGGCTGCCTCTCCAACGGGCAAATCCTTCATTTGTCTATAAATACAGAAGTGTGAAGACCATTTGAAAGTATCCAACTTCAACCTCAACCAAGCACCTCCAACCTTAAATTCTTACAAGCTAGAGTGCTTTCAAAGCTTTCAAAGACTATCTTAGTCTTCAAACACTTCATCTAAGCTGTACTACATTGTATATCCATACACAAGCTTAGAGAGATATCCTATCCTTATACACTGATCTTCATTGTAAAGGATATCTCATTAGTTGGAACCTTACTTCAATCCTCATATCTTTCAAGAGTGAAAGTGAGAAGGTTGTAGTAGTAGAAGTGGTAGGAGCTGACTGTTGAGAGAAGAACAGTCCAGTTCTGAGTTGAGAAGAGGGTACTAGGACTCTAGACATCCTAGGGATCAATTCACCAAGAGTGGTGTTATTGATCAAGTGCACCTTGGCACTATAAAACAAGTTAATTCCAAGAGTGAAGGAATTATCCTGTTAAATCAGGGAAAGTGAATGTAGGAGCTTGAGCCTCTGAACCACTATAAACTCTTGTGTTGATCTACATTTCAAGCATTTTCATACTTCAACACTGCACACAAAACTGATCTTTCAAAGGATAAACATTTAAAGACTGTGCAAAATTAATTTGGACAAGTTCCCTGAAACTGGACTGAATAGACTTAATGATTTCAGAAACTAAAGGAGTCTAAACTAAAAGGGCCAACCACTATTCCGCACATATAACTCTCCTAGATAGTTATTCAACTAAGTACTCAATAGTACTTAGTAGTCTGATTATCTTAGAAGAGTTAATCTTCTTCAGCAGAGTTGTCCAAGACAACCTTGCTGAGCTCTGGTTTGATCAAGTTAGAAAATAAGTTGAATACAAGTGTATTCCCCCCCCATACACTTGTTATATACTCCTTTCAGGACCAACAAGTGGTATCAGAGCAGGGGTTCAAAGACCACTGCTTCTGAAAAGCCATCTTGGTTTTCAAAATCACATATTTAGTGTGGTCACTGAACTGATCTATCTGAAATCCTAATTGTATATTGACTGACTGTTTGTTCTTGAGTTATGGCCAACAACAATGCTGCTGTTCCACCTCCTACTGTCCAAGGATTGGACAACATGGCCACAAATCCAGTCAACCACATTTCACATCACAAACTGCCCATGTTCTCAATTGATAATTATGATTTCTGGAAAATCAGGATGAGGGCTCATCTTGCATCTCTACACACTGACATGCTGAGAGTGATCACAAGAGGTCCTTTTGTGTTCACATTTGTCAATCCCAAAGTCACTGAGGCTCAAAAGGCAGACCCAAGAGAGGTGCTCCCAAAAGATGACTTTACCACTGATGAGAAGAGGAAAGATAACTTGAATTATCTTGCCATGAACACCCTCTACCAAACAATTCCAGATGCAATTATGGGTAGAGTCTACCACTGCACAACAGCCAAAGAAATTTGGAATACTCTTGCAGAAATGTGTAAGGGTACTGAAAAGATCAAGGAGAATAAACTCCAAGTTGCTGTGCAGAAATTTGAACAGTTTGCAATGGAGTCTGAGGAGTCCATTGATAAATTTGCTGGTAGATTCACTGATGTGATGAATGAAATCAACTCACTGGGCAAGGTCTACACCAAGAGAGAAGTTGGATTGAAGATCTTGAGAAGTCTCACTCAGAAGTGGGATGTCTATGCTGTAATGATGCAAAACACCAAAGATCTTTCCACCATGCCCATGCAACAAATCTTCTCTGAACTCAAAGCCTATGAGTTCGACCTCAATAGAAGAAAGCCTATTGAGGAATCCTCAAATACTACCAAGGGAGTGGCATTCAAAGCCAAAACTGCTGAACCAGAGATGCAGTCCACTCCAAGATCATCAAAGTCAGTCTCAAAGACTGAAATGAAGGAAGAACTAGCCTTGATGGCTAGAAGGTTTGAAAAGTTAAACTCAAGGTTTGGTAGATACAAGAAGTTCTACCAAGACAACAAATTCAGGAGATACAACTCTCCTGAAGCACAGGCTGAAGTCAAAAAGCCTGAAGAGAAAAGATCAGAGGACAAATACTCTGATAGGAGAAGGTCCAGTAGAGCTGAACCTTCATCATCAAAAAGAAGAGAAGAATCAAAGAAAGAAGATGATGAAGATCTGTGCTATAACTGCAAAAAGAAAGGGCACTTCCAGTATGATTGCCCTGAATTAAGCTCTAAGGAGAGAAGAGAGAGGCAAGCCAAAAGAGACAGAAAGTTCACCAATAGAAAGGCCATGATGGCTGGTGAAGAATCTGATAGTGCTGAAAGCTTCAACTCTTCAGATGGACTGTTCTCCAACAGTGATGATGATGATGATGTCTGCAACATGGCTCTTGAGGATGATGAGGTATCCTCTACTTCTAGTTCACCATCATTCATCTCACAAAACAATAGTGAGATCAACTTGAAGCTTTCCCTTGGAAAGTTGATGGAAGGTTTCACTATGTTACAAGAATTTCATGATAACTGTGTGAGAGAAAATGAAAGATTGGCTATTGAACTTGCCAAAAACTCTGAGGCAGTTGTTGATGTCAAGTCTACTGAGTTATATCAACAAGTCTTGAGAGAGCTTGAGGAAGCAAATCTCAGGATAGTTGACCAACAAAAGGAGATTGATGATCAACTTCTCTCTCAGAAGAGAAAAGATTTTGAACTTAAAATTCTCAATGCCAAGTTTGAAAATCTCTCACATGAATATGATATTCTTAAAGCAAGTGAAGAGAGCCTGAAATTAAAGATGTCTGCTCTGAAGAAATCCTCTAGAGCAATAGAGGAAATTCAGAGTTATCAAAGACCTATGGCTCAAAGAAGTGGATTAGGATTTGATCCATTTGAATCTTCACCTTGTCTTAGTGTTGCTTCTGTGAGTAACACTAAGAGAATCTTTGTTAAGTCAGTGGCACAAACTGAAAATGAAATAATTAAGCCACTGAACAAAGGAAAGGGCAAAATGGATGATCTGTCTAATCAAATGCTTCAGGAGAATAGGCCTAAACCTAAGGAAATGGTCAAAGCTCCTGAACATAAGTTGAATGCTGGTCAGCAGAGTAGACCCAATGGTAGGGCAACTCTACTGAACAATGTTCAGAGGAAGTGTCCAAGGTATAATCAGCCTAGGCCAACTCTTCTGAGAAAGCCTCAGCTGAATAGACCTAAGGACAACTTTCCTCAAAGGCAGAATAAAATGAGACAACCAAAACCCTTCATGCCAAAGGGTAATGGTCATAAGAAAGCCTTTCCTCAAAGATTCCCTCAAGCTGCACGAAGAACTCAAAAGTTCAGGAGACTTGACAACTCTCCTGAAACTTATAGAGTTAACACATTCACACACACTTTCCCAAAGGCATTTAAGGGAAAGACAGTGTATTTAGATGATAAAGGAAGACAACTTAGCCACCTTGAATCAATCAGGGTTATTAGGCAAGTTTGGGTTCCTAAAGGCACAGCTAACCTCTCAGGACCCAAAACTCAAAGGGTACCTAAACCAATCTAATTGCAGGTACCTATGGGCCACAAGAAGAGGAGCATGAGGAAAAAGTCAGCATGGTACCTTGACAGTGGATGTTCAAGGCACATGACTGGAAACAAGGAACTCCTCACTGATTTTATTGAAAAAGAAGGCCCTAATGTCACTTTTGGAGACAGCTCACAAGCATCAACAAAAGGTTATGGTACTTTGATGATTGGTAACATCAAAGTATCCAATGTATCTTATGTGGCTGGTCTCAAATATAATCTCCTAAGTATCAGTCAATTCTGTGATAAAGACTTCAATGTTGAGTTTTCTAGTGATAAATGCTTGATCAAAGATAAGACTCAACAAACTCTATTGACTGGAACTAGGAAAGGAAATGTGTATTTTGCAGACTGGGACAAGTCTACTGATGCTGCATGCTTCATTGCTAAGAGTTCTAGTGAACAAAGTTGGTTGTGGCATAAAAGATTAAACCACTTGAACTTCAAAACAATGAACAAAATTGCTAGAAATGCATTAGTCAAAGGACTACCTAATGAGGTTTTCATTAAAGAGCATGTTTGCAAACCATGCCAAGAAGGAAAACAGATCAAAGCCTCATTTAAAGGAAAACCAGTCATTTCCACTGAAAGGGTACTTGAACTTTTACATATGGATCTTTTTGGACCAATTACCCCTGTAAGCATAAATGGTAGAAAATACACATTGGTAGTAGTAGATGACTTCTCTAGGTTCACATGGGTAGTATTTCTCCTTAATAAGAAGGAAACTCAAGTCAAACTGCCTGAACTTCTAAAGAGATTGTCAAATGAGAAAAGCCTTAGCATTATCAAGATAAGATCTGATAAAGGCACTGAGTTCATTAACTCATACATCAATGAGTATTGTACATCTAATGGAATAGCTCATGAAACCTCAGCAGCTAGAACTCCTCAACAGAATGGAGTTGCAGAGAGAAGAAATAGAACTTTAAAAGAAGCTGCTAGAACCTTAATTGCTGATTCAAATTTTTGGTTGCAAGTGTTTTATTCACAATAATGGGAAAGAGCAGCTGAAAGTCTTTGACAGCAAAGCTGATGAAGGAGTATTTCTTGGATACTCTCAAATCAGTAGAGCTTTCAGAGTCTATAACAAGAAAACCCTTATTGTAGAGGAAACACCTCATGTTGTATTTGATGAATCTATTCATGAGTTCAGGAATGAGAACTTGGAATCAGAAGAAATCACACAGAGGACAACCAGACTAAGTCTAAAAGACAAAGACACTAAGCTTATAAATGTCGTCCAAGCCAATTTACCTGAAAACTCTATGTTGGACAACCATCCTGAAGGCAATCCTCCTGAGGCAAATCCCACTGAAGGAAATAGTGAACTGAATGATCCAATCCCAGTTCACATCCAGGTAACAACTACCAATGAAGAAGCAGTTCCTGCTGAGGTAGTTAATGGGTCAAATAATCAAGGGGGAAATCAAAATGTTGAAAATACCAATGTCACTGACATTGAGGACAACATCCCTGATTATGATCCTGAATTAGATCCTGCATTCAATTATCCTGAATTCTATGATCAAATTGACTCAACTTCAGTAGAGGACAACTCTACTGAAGAGATCAGAAAAAGAAGGACTTGGTTGTCTGACCATCCTACTGATCAAATACTTGGTGACCCAAGTATTGGAGTCAAAAAAAGAAGATTTCATGGTGAAAGTGCTCTTTTCTGTTGTTTCTTGTCAGAACAAGAACCAAGTGATATTGAGGAGGCACTTCAAGATGCCAACTGGATCACAGCCATGCAGGAAGAACTGAATCAATTCACCAGAAATGAAGTATGGGAGCTGGTGGATAAGCCTTCACATCAAGATGTTATTGGAACAAAGTGGGTGTTCAAGAACAAGAAGAATGAAAACGATGTGATTGTCAGAAACAAAGCAAGACTTGTGGCAAAAGGCTATTGCCAACATGAAGGCATTGACTATGATGAGACATTTGCACCTGTGGCAAGGCTAGAAGCTATAAGGCTCTTTCTAGCCTATGCAGCCCACAAGAGGTTCAAAGTGTACCAAATGGATGTCAAGAGTGCCTTTCTAAATGGAGTCTTGAAGGAAGAAGTCTATGTAGAGCAACCACCAGGTTTTGAAGTTGGAAACCAAGTTTACAAACTCAAGAAAGCTCTTTATGGACTCAAGCAAGCCCCTAGGGCTTGGTATGATACACTGTCACAATTCCTCTTGGATCATGGATTCACCAAGGGAACTGTGGACAGAACTCTTTTCAGAATCTCTGAAGGAGAGGACATCTTGCTTGTCCAAATTTATGTGGATGACATAATATTTGGATCCCCCAATGAGAAGCTATGTGAGAAGTTCTCCAAGCTAATGCAAAGCAAGTTTGAGATGTCCATGATGGGGTTGATGAACTTCTTTCTGGGTCTTCAAGTCAAGCAATCAAAAGAAGGAATCTTCATCAACCAAGCTAAGTACACCATAGAAATGATCAAGAAGTTTGGGTGTACAACTAGCAAGCCAGTAAGGATCCCAATGAACACAAATTGGAAGATGGATCCTGATGAGAGTGGTGTGCCTACCAACTCTACTGAGTATAGAGGAATAATTGGTTCACTTCTCTATCTCACTGCCAGCAGACCTGACATCACCTTTGCAGTTGGTGTTTGTGCAAGATTTCAAGCAAATCCTAAGAAAAGCCATCTTGAGGCTGCAAAGAGGATCTTGAGGTATCTCAAAGGCACTGAGAATCTAGGCCTTTGGTATCCTGCTGATGACAACATTGAGTTAACTGGCTACTCAGATGCTGATTATGGAGGTTGCAGAATTGATAGAAAGTCTACTTCAGGGACTTGTCAATTCTTAGGCAACAAGCTCATATCTTGGTTCTCCAAGAAGCAAAACACAGTGGCTACTTCCACCACTGAAGCTGAATATGTTGCAGCTGGAAGTTGTTGTGCCCAGATCCTCTGGTTGAGACAACAACTAAGAGATTACAGAGTCAACTCTACTGAAGTGCCCATATTTTGTGATAACAATAATGCCATTGCTATTTCACAAAATCCTGTCTTGCATACAAGATGTAAACATGTGGACATCAAGCATCACTTCATTAGAGATCATGTGGAGAAGAAGGATATAAAGTTGGTCAAGATCCACACAGATCATCAAAAAGCTGATATACTAACTAAGCCACTTGCAGAGGCAAGGTTTCTGGAGCTATCAGCAGAGTTGGGTTTACTTGATCCAGGGAAGTTGGACAAGTAAAACTAATTGAAGTTAATGGGAGTAAAAGAGCTGAATTGATATTCAGTAGACTTGGACAAATCTACTGAAGTGCAGATGAGATGATCACAATTTCTCAGGACACTTGTCCATTGACATTCATGACTCTTGTCCACATCTCTTCAGGACACTTGTCCCTGTAGGGTCAGATAAGTTGTCTTGGCTATCAAACTTTTTTTGGTTTGATAAGCACCTATTTTGGGTAATCATTGTCTACCTTGATACCTGTCCCAACTACAAATATCATTTATGTGGGATTTAATTTGTCCCCCACCCAAAAGGTCGCTTTCCATGCATTAAATGCCAAGATTTAACTCTTGTTTGCATTACACCTTTTCAAACCATGATCTATCTCGAAAACTCCCCAACCATTAACTAATATTAAATACCTTCCACGTTTTGAATAAAACCAACAAGTCACTGTTACATTGGTTTTTAACCATTGGATCAAAATTGGCCAACTCCCCTGAAATTCATCCTGGCCGTCCAAGTGTATCTTTCCATATTTGACAAAAGTTGAAAATACACAAACCACACCAACTCATTGACAAACATTCTTTTTAGAATATTCTCAAGTCTTAAGAACTCCCCACACACTCTTCTTCCCCAAGCATTCGAAACCCTAGTCTATTCTCTTCAAACTCTCTCAAAACTTTCTAAATTTCATCTCTGCAAATTTCAATGGCTCCCAAAGTGAAACCAGAGATGATCATAGATTTTTCCAACAAGGCTCTTGACCTTGATTTTGGTTATTTGAGCAACAAGAACAACCTTCACTTTGAGCCAATAGTATCATTTACAAGTGAAGATCCTGAAATCACTCCAACCCTGAGATGGTTGAGAAGAGTAGGCCTTCAGAAATTCATGGAGGAAAGGCCAAGCTCTTGCTTGGACAACTACATGGCTGAGTTCTTTGCCTTTCTCAAATGGAGAGGCAAACCAGAAGATGGTGAGATTTCCACCAGATTGTCCTATGTTGCTGAAGAAGATGAAGAAGAGAGATTTCATAGAGTGAAATTCTCTTCAGAAGATCTTGAAGGAGCCTTTGGATTGTCTTCAGAAGGAAGGAATCCAGAATCTTATGGTGCTGGCCATGAAGATGACATAGCACAAGAATGGCTTTAGTGCCAGACCCTCTATCTTCAACACAAAACAAGAAGACTCTCAAGCCTAAATTTCTCAATCTATTTGAGGTAATCACTAAGAGTCTCATGAGCAACACTGGGAGCTTGGAGCAGGTCAGCCATCCTAGAATCAGAATCATGGCTGCAGTCATTGATGCCAGTGACAAGGGTATCAAGTTTGATTGGAGGACCTTCATTATTTCTGAGATGATGAAGGAAAAGGCCAAGTTTAAAGTGAGAGCTCATAACAAGGTTGTGCTAGAAGGGAAACTCAAGTATTGCACCAGGGCAAGCTTGTTGATTGAAATATTTTCCCATTATTCACAAATGCAAACCTTTGCAAAGCCTCTCCCAGCTCAAAAGATTCTGTTCAGAAAGCTCAGCAAGAAAACTGAGCAAAGGAGGATGATAGTGGCCAAACCTGCTGAAGAAAAGGTGGAGGAGAAACCTAAAATGAAGAAAAGGACAAAGGCCAGAATGGTGAAAACAAGGAAAATGTCTCAAATTCCCTCAGAGGAGAAATCAGATGCTTCAACTGAAATTGAAGAAGTTGCTGAAGAGGGAGTGAGTGTGCCTTCTGATCATTCAGAAGAGTTGAGACAGAAATACAATGAGACTAGACAAAAGTCTAAGGGTGATAAAAGGATCAGGGAGGTTGTCCCTGAGAAGGATGGTGAAGGAAGTGGGAGCAGTAGGGCTAGCAAGAGAAGGGCCAAGCCTACTGACAAAGTTTTGGAGCTCCAAGAGGAAAGGTCTCTACAACTTGCTCTTATAGAGAGCAGAGCTGAAAGCAGGACCAAGTCAAAGTCAAGGACCAACTCATCTGGTTCTAGAACTCCAGAATCCAAGGTCCCTGAAGGTCAACCAATGGAGGCCAACATCCCTGAAATTCAGAACCCTGAGCCCAACTCCCCTGAAACCCATATAACCCCAACCAATCAACCTATCACCCCCATCAATCTTACAAAGAGATACTCTCCTGAAGGGAGTGTGCAAAGAAGTGGGATAGATGTGCTAGCAGATATAGCAGTTGATGAGACAAGATTAAATTCTCCCCTTGACTCATCTATGCTCAATTACTCAAAGCAATTAGAAGCTGCACTGTTTGAGCCAACCCCCTTGAGTAAAGCCCATTCAGATCCATTGCTCTTTAAAGCAACTGAAGCACCTTCCATTGCACCCAACCCTTCTGAAGCCAACATTCCTGAACTAAACCTTCCTGAAGGCACTTTAGGAGAACCCAGAGCCAACTCCCCTATAACCCAAAGTCCCCATTCAAGTGGAGATGAGGAGGAGTATACTTATGAAAGTATGCTCAGAGGAGGAGCCATGGCTACTGTGGACAGTCTGTACCCACAGCTTGCTGAATTTCTAAGAATTCAGAAGACATTTCATGATCTAAGGATGCTTGTTGATGTAAAAGATAAGTCTATGATGGAGATATCACAAGTCATCCAAGATAAGGGTGCAAACTGGTGGCAAGTTGAGGAGAACAAATTGCTACACTTTGCTGGAGTCTCAAAGACAAGATTTCTCATTGATGAGGAAATCTTTGCAAAGCTGGTAGCTGATAAGATTAAGGAGGAGAAGGAAAGAAAAGCTAAGGGAATCAAACACCCTGATAGTAGCTCCAATGATGATGATTCCCCTAATGATCCCTCAAACCCCTCAAACCCCAACCCTCCTGAAACCCCTCAAGCTAATATCCCTAAGCCTTCTGTATCTGAAAGACTTTCCAACCCTCCTAAGACCTATCATATGAAAGGCTCTGTCAATTCAGAGGTGTTGACCAAGGATGGTAACACAACCAATGACACATCTGCCAATGAAGGTTCTTCTGAACCCAAGGCACAGCCTAAAGATGTGGAGGTTCCTGCTTTAGAGGCTGGTTTGGTTAAGGCCTATTCAGTGTCAGATGAGTTGGACACTGATCAGCCCTTAATCATTCAGGATGACTCAGTGGCTGCTGATATAAGCACTGTGATCTCCCCACAACTGCCATCTTTGAACCTTGTTGAAGGTGGAGATGCTGCAGGTCTAGGTGAAGGAGTTGAAAAGGAGATGATAGTGGAAAAACCAGAGGGAGAAGTAGATGATAGAGAGGTGGTGATCACTAGAATAGTGAGTGTACCACCAAATGAGGGTGATATAAGTGAGGAAGGGCAGGCTATTCTTGAAGTCAAATCTGAACTTCAAGAATCCCTTGATGAGAGGAGGCCTGTTCCTTTAAGTAAGAAAATCATTGTTGAAGGGAGAAAAGAAATAGTTGAAAATGAGGAGAAGACTGCTGATGTATCAGAGTCTTATGAAAAAGAATTGGAGGGAGACAAGTGTGTTTTTACTGATGCTTTTGATTTGTCTGATATTGCAGGTATAACCTTTGATCAAATTTTTGCAGATGAACTCCTAACAGATGCACCCATTCAGGTTGATAGTGGATCAGCACAAGACTTGCTTGGGATGCAATCAGAGAAGTTAGACTTCTTAGCTCACCAAGTCCAATCAGCTCATGCAGAAACCTCTGGAGCCTTGGATGAGCATGGAAGAACTTTGGCATCTGTGGAAATGAGGCTAACTGGCTCGGAGGATGTGGTGTTACCTACCTTGGAGGCAAGGATCAGTGGAGTTGAGACTGGTTTGCAAACCATCTCCACTGAAGTTATCAAAGCCAAAAACACCATGCGGTCAGTTTCAAAGGAGGTTAAGAAAGAGCAATATTTGCTAAGAATCAACCACAATAGGAATGTGAAGACATTGAGGTCAGTGGTGAAGAAAGCTCTAGGAAGAAAGACTGCCCTGCAAAGACAAAGAGCTGAAGAGCAAAGGCTGGCTATGGTGAAAGCAGCCTCAGAGAAATTTTCCCAGGAAGTATTGGCCAACATTGCTGAAGGTGCAGTGGCCAACCTCACTGAGCTTCTCAAAGCCCAATTGGATGAATCTCTTAAATCAACCATGGAGGAGGTTGTCCAACAGAAAATGAAGCCTGTTCTAGCTTTTCTTAGCTTGAGCAGTGACAGGATGCAAAATATACATGATGAAAATGTATATTTGTTGGAAGAAATGAAATCCCTAAATCAGGCACAATCCCTAATGGCCACAACAATGAGTGAGCTAAAACCCCAATGTTTTGATGCTGCCAAAAAGGGGGAAAGGGAAAGAGCAAGGGAAAAAGGTGCCTTAGTGATTGGAAGCCCAATTAAGGGTAAGGACAAAGCCCCTGAAGGAAAGGGAAAAGAGCCAGCAGTGCTGAACTTGGAAGAATTGGATGAAGAGGAGCAGTTAGCACTTGCATTGAAGAACTCTATGGCCTCAGCTCAAGAGGAAAGAGTAAGGTTACAACAAAGACCAGGTGGTGAGGTATCTGGTTTGGACAAGGATGCTGAAGGTGTCCAAACTAGAGGAAAGATCAAGAAGGCCCAAGGAAAGAAGAGACAAGTTGAGAAATTCACTGACTTTCCCAATAGCCTTGATCTTCCACCTGAATTCAGAGTTGTTGATGATGAGCCTATCTCAAAGAAGGCCAAAACTGCTGAAGAGCCCAAGAATGCTGAAATATCCAAGATTGCTGAAAAAGACAAGTCTTCTGAAAAAGACAAGTCTACTGAGACTAAGTCCACTGAAGGTGCCAAAGTCACTGAAGATGTGGAAATCTTATATGAAGAAGGCTTTGGACCTGGACCAAAGAAGACAAAGATTGTGGTACTCAATGATCCATCAAAGCTGTTTCATGAAGGGTATGGCAAAGACCCTGAAACACAACAAAAGCTGGCCATGATGAGGGCCCAAGAGAAAATGGACTTGATGGAAGAGGCCAACAGAGCAAGAGATAAGAGAAGAACAGACTTCCAGAAGCCAAGAAGGAAGAGAGCAACTTACAACAAGATGAAGCCACAGCTATTGATCCCAATGGACACCAAATATCCTCACTTGGATAAATGGGTACCAGTTCAGCTGAATGACTTATGGGAGGAAGCCAAAAGGGAGTATGTCTATGATCAATATGTCATTGACAGATGGAATGGAAGAGATACCTCCACTTTTGCTGAGTTCATGATAGAATACTACAAAGAACTCTATCAACAATTGCTTGCAACTGCTGATATTGCAAGAATTGAACTCACAGCTCCCAAGCCAATCATATACATGCCTCCAAAGCTTGAAGGATGGATTGACCAAGCAAGAATTCTGAGAGAATTCACTGAGATCCTTAAGCTAAACAAGATGGTTCTTGGACCTAAGGGAACCAACCAAGAAGCCATGGCATTAAAAAGAAGAGTGTGGGCACAATATGGAATGCTGCCACCTCCTGAGGATGATCTTTGAAATGGCTAAGTCTTCTGACCTATCTTGATTGATCAACTATGCTGAAAAATGGTCAAGATTGCTGATGTGGTGTGCTAATCTGTTTGCTCTGATTTGATATGGATTGCTCTGATACAAGCTCTGTGCTCTGATGTTGAAAATCTTATATATGTCTTGAAGTGTTAGTATTTGTTCTGATACAAGATTGGTGCTCTGATACAAGTTTATGCTCTGATACTGAAAAAATTATGTATATGTGTTGATCTGTTAGAATGAAATACTTTAATGTATTTAGTGTTGATGATTCATGCTCTGATATGTTAAATTCAACTATCAACATGCTTGTAATGATTTTTGAATGAATGATAGTTGAACTTATTTTGAATCAAGAAACACTCATCTCTCTATGCCTATCTATGAAACCTATGTGCAACATGAATGGTGAATACACTAACACATTGCTTTTCAGGATAACTGACCTTAGTCATGTCTTCTGAAGATTAATGTAATAGGTGTAGCTAAGTCACTTTTGCACAAGCTGTATAGGTTTTGGCATCATCAAAAATGGGGAAATTGTTGGGAATAAAATGAGTTATGTTTTGATTGAATACCAAAACCCCCTGAGACATGCCTAAGTCATGATTGAATATGTTCTAGAAATGTTAGAACATATAGTATAAAGGCTAGATGAGGAGCTAATATGTTAGGTAGCTCTTAGATGATTAGATGCACAAATTGAGGGGGAACACATGCTTGGAAGTTCATTTGAATCAAGTCCCCTCAAGGCTCAAACTCTGGATACAACACTAAGTCTTTTGAGACTAACTATACTGATCAGGAGAGTTGTCCAGAGGAGTTGTCTCAGTACAAGAAGTCAAGATCAAGTGCTCTGAAAGCCTGCAGTCAACTATGCTGAAGAGTTTGAGACAATCATTCCCTAAAGATCTTCAAAGAAACAAGCTAAGATCATCTTCAAGAGAAATAAAAGGGAAAGAGCCAAGTCATCCGAAGAAGAGCAAGACAATCTTGCTGATAAGCAAGACTGCTAATAGTGATAAGGAGAGTTATCCAAATGATGAGGAATGTTGTCCTATCATTGGAACAACCTTCAGAAGACATGTCCACATTCTTACAAGAGAATCTGAATGTCAGGTATTGGGAAGAGTGCTGCAGAATGAAGACAAAGCTCTTACAGCCGTTTATTTCCCAAATAAGGACATGTCACTATCAAGATTCTGTCTTCAAAGTTGAAGAACTAAAAGAAGACATTTATGGACATTGGAGGCTGCCTCTCCAACGGGCAAATCCTTCATTTGTCTATAAATACAGAAGTGTGAAGACCATTTGAAAGTATCCAACTTCAACCTCAACCAAGCACCTCCAACCTTAAATTCTTACAAGCTAGAGTGCTTTCAAAGCTTTCAAAGACTATCTTAGTCTTCAAACACTTCATCTAAGCTGTACTACATTGTATATCCATACACAAGCTTAGAGAGATATCCTATCCTTATACACTGATCTTCATTGTAAAGGATATCTCATTAGTTGGAACCTTACTTCAATCCTCATATCTTTCAAGAGTGAAAGTGAGAAGGTTGTAGTAGTAGAAGTGGTAGGAGCTGACTGTTGAGAGAAGAACAGTTCAGTTCTGAGTTGAGAAGAGGGTACTAGGACTCTAGACATCCTAGGGATCAATTCACCAAGAGTGGTGTTATTGATCAAGTGCACCTTGGCACTATAAAACAAGTTAATTCCAAGAGTGAAGGAATTATCCTGTTAAATCAGGGAAAGTGGATGTAGGAGCTTGAGCCTCTGAACCACTATAAACTCTTGTGTTGATCTACATTTCAAGCATTTTCATACTTCAACACTGCACACAAAACTGATCTTTCAAAGGATAAACATTTAAAGATTGTGCAAAATTAATTTGGACAAGTTCCCTGAAACTGGACTGAATAGACTTAATGATTTCAGAAACTAAAGGAGTCTAAACTAAAAGGGCCAACCACTATTCCGCACATATAACTCTCCTAGATAGTTATTCAACTAAGTACTCAATAGTACTTAGTAGTCTGATTATCTTAGAAGAGTTAATCTTCTTCAGCAGAGTTGTCCAAGACAACCTTGCTGAGCTCTGGTTTGATCAAGTTAGAAAATAAGTTGAATACAAGTGTATTCCCCCCCCATACACTTGTTATATACTCCTTTAAGGACCAACAACTACTATAGGGACTTGTTTCGTACAATACTACATTGAATCTATATTTGTCTTGCAAGAGGCCAGTTGTAGGTTAGTTGAAGGTTTGTTCAAGCTACTTGCCTTACCAAATCTATACTTGCCTTGCACTCCATCAAGGCTGACAATTTTAGTATTGAATTAATTATTGTGTTTACTAGTGATAGACTAACAACACATTTTTCGAGTAATATTTTTACTAGTGGTATCAACTTGGTTACAAACTTTAGAAATGGCGCCAGATGGAAACTTTGATAACATTCTGCTTGGCTGAGTTAACCTTCGGGTTTGTTAGAAATTCAGTTTTAGTCATTGAATTTGATTGTCAAGTTTCAGGGCACATAATTTGTTCTTAACGTGAGTCTAGCGGATTACCAAGCACAATTGTATTTCAATAATCCATATATAATATAGCAGATTGAACATTAATCACATCACTGGAACAAATGAATAACTTTAGGTTATTCGTGGGGCGTTGATGGGTAAAGGAGGGAAGATTGTGGATGGGATCCGAAAAAGATCTAGGGCAAAGATTCGGGATCTGAAGAAGGAGCAAGCTCCTCTTTGTGCTGCTCCAGGTGAATATCATTATTGTATTTATGAAACCGCTTGACCTGATAACTTCCACGTCTTCAATCCTGCATACAAGGACATTAAGAACAACATCTAAAATCGGAGTTAGTGTTAGAAGAAAGGGCAAATTATGATGTTGACCAAAGTCATGGAACATTTTGTACAACACTCGACAAACAGAGTTGCCAAGAGTGTTGGATCAAAATAAGCATCACATGTACAACATCAACAATACTTTCTTTCTGTGATTTTGGTTGTGATTAGAAACATGAAAACAATAACTTACTTTGGTAAGGAATAATAATGTGTTATGAAAATGCTTGTGTTCGTGAGGGTAGGAAGGCTGCATTTGTGCTTGTTGATGGGGGCCTTGGAGACCGTCTTGGGTATAATGGTATAAAGGTAAGACAATGATGTGTGAGTAGTGTGATATTTTTCATTTTTTTATGCAGTAATTATTCTGAGGTATAATGGTATAAAGGTAAGACAATTATGTGTGAGTAGTGTGATATTTTCCATTGTTTAAAGCAGTAATTAGTCTGAGACTCTGAGGTTAATCATCTCTTTATCTACAGTTTATGTTCTGTTAAAGAAACTTGTGAAGTGCTTATAAGTGGAAATAATCGACTTCATTTGTTTGACCAAATGTCCTTGCCCTTGCAGGTGTCTCTGCCATTAGACACTACTATAGAGACTTGTTTCGTACAATACTACATTGAATCTATATTTGCCTTGCAAGAGGCCAGTTGTAGGTTAGCTGAAGGTTTGTTCAAGCTACTTGCCTTACCAAATCTATACTTATTTCGTACAACACTACATTGAATCTATACTTGCCTTGCAAGGTGTCTCTACCATTAGACACTACTATACGGACTTGTTTCGTACAACACTACATTGAATCTATACTTGCCTTGCAAGAGGCCAGCTGTAGGCTTTGATAACATTATTTCGTACAACACTACATTGAATCAACTTGGTTACAAACCTTAGAAATGGCGCCAGATGGAAACTTTGATAACATTCTGCTTGGCTGGGTTAAGCTTCGGGTTTGTTAGAAATTCAGTTTTAGTCATTGAATTTGATTGTCAAGTTTCAGGGCACATAATTTGTTCTTAACGTGAGTCTAGCGGATTACCAAGCACAATTGTATTTCGATAATCCATATATGATATAGCAGATTGAACATTAATCACATCACTGGAACAAATGAATAACTTTAGGTTATTCATGGGGCGTTGATGGGTAAAGGAGAGAAGATTGTGGATGGGATCCGAAAAAGATCTAGGGCAAAGATTTGGGATCTGAAGAAGGAGCAAGCTCCTCTTTGTGCTGCTCCAGGTGAATATCATTATTGTCTTAGTAGTTTCAATTTTGTATAAATGTCACAATTGTAGCATTATTGTCTTACTTCATATGTATTCATTTTGTTTTTCTATTATAGTTGAGCAATGAATGACCTTAGTTGATCTCACCTGGTTTTTTGGGCAGCTGGCTCATTTAAATTTTTAAGCAGTGGGTTATTAAAATGGGAAAAATTCTGAAATTGCATTTAAAGGATTAGAGAAATTGTGAGGTTGTTAATTTGATCTTGTGAATAAGTTTGGTACTTCAACTTGAACTGAGGATAGGGTACTTGATTTTATTGCACTAGAGTCGAAATTAGGGCAGCTTCTTTTTGCATGTGGCATGATGTTGTCTCCCATTGTCACCTCTTTTTTCCTTCTCATTTTTTCCAATTTAGTTTGATCATGCATATATACTATTATTGCAAAGATTTATGAAGTTGTTATTAGGTAACTACTTACACAATCAAGTACCATGACCTATAGGTAAACGTTGTAAGGCATAAGGGAAGCTTAATTTGAACCTCAAATCTCATAATCTAATTCAATGAAATTCAGGCTACTTAGAAAAATTGAAAATAAATATTACTAAAAATGTTGTTACATAGCTCATTGTTTTACACATGTTCAATATATGTAGTTTTCTACTGTGTTGCTTTTTGAAAATTGCCTTTCTTCTTAGGATGCAATGACAGTTGCATAAGAAAATGAAATTGGAAATTTGGAAGATAGCCAATGATCATGGTGAAATATGAAATTGAGTTTCTATCAACTAATATTTCAATCATGTTTATGGAAGTTTGGGATAGTTTTAACAAGTTTCACTTTTAACAACTTCTACATCTAAGGTATCTCAACTATGTTGCGGATTATGGGTGGAGTTCTGGCCGTAAAGAAATCATTGCTTGTTGTTTCCTGTCGTCTTCAGGATAAAACCCTTGGTGAAGGAGCTCCTAGCCACATGTCTGCACTTGGGGTGCCACGTAATTTTCATTCAGATTTTAGTACAAAAATTAATACTATTGATGGTACTATTGAGCATCGTACTGGCCATTCTTTGTCAGCAGATGTTGAGAATCATTATGCATCTTTTTCTTTCTAAAATTGCAAGGGGCCTTGTCTTTTGTAGGTTGTGAGTAACATTATTGAACCATCACTCGGTGATGCCCTTAATGAACCAGTTGCACAGGAAAATGAATCTCGACCAAACAGAAGTAGTAAGGGTGTAACAGTGTCTCAGCCTTACGAAGTTTTCCACTGTCAAGATGTATCCATGGCAATCCATTTGCCCGGAATCTCTGATCATCAAGATACTACAGATGATGGAGGACGAAATGGTAATTTCAATCCGTTTGAGGTCCTAACCAAGTACCAAGTATCATCCCGCTGAAGAAACAAACGAGAGTGAAGGCGCTTCTCAGTAATAGCCCATTCAGTGGACCTTTATCTAGTAGACAAAACTCTTTGATAGGATGTCAGCCACATGGCCCGAAGAAAAACGTGTATCTTCGTCTACTAAAGCTTGCGTATCCCTCAAGTAAGTGTGGACTTCAGCAACCTTTTTAGTCAAAACAAGTCTGCTCGGACTTTGGATATAGTAACTGCGGGCCTTAAAGGAGAGATCAAAACATTCCAAAACTTCAGCTTGTCATATCGTCCATAAAGTTTGTATAGGTATTTGGAGATGTTGTAATATTAACAAAGTTTCTTTTCTTCTCTTTTTTTTTTAATTTTATTTATTATTATATTAATTTTTTTGTGGGAGGGGTGGGGGTTAAATAAGTTACCCAATTGATTTTAGAAACCAATTAATTTTCCATAATTGGTAAGTATAGAGTTAGAGGACATTTTTATGTAATCAAGTTCAATTTTGAATAGATTCAAACATTTATTTAGGTGGTTCTATAGATGAATGAAATTTGGAGTGAAAACATTTAAAAGTTCACTGATGAGCTAGCTAATATATGTACATCTTTTTGTAAAGGACGGTTAATAATGAGTACTTATTTATTGTTTTACAGTTAGATTTACCGTCTTCTGTGCACTTGAAATTCATAGGTAATTTTCATTGTAACATAACTTTTACGTGAATTACTGATTTTATTTATTTACAAATACATTCAAAGTTTTTTGGGTCAACAGGATTGATATTTATTTATCTTATAAAAAGTGTGGTTAATCTAGATTCTAAAATTATGCTAGATGATGCACAAATTAACATTTTTGGAAATTTAAAACGAAATAAGATTAGCTAATATTAAACTACCAAACATAAAAACTTGTATAAAATATTCCATGCACGATATATATTCATATAAAGTAAAAATTCACAGATTTTTAGTGGGTCAAACGAGTTTTACAAAAAAAAAAAAAAAAAAAAACTATCAAATGAGCAAAACAGAAAACTCGCTCACATGTCTTGTGTTACTTCGCTGGGTTTGTAGAAATAACTCAAAAAAGCCACAGAGTATATATAATAGAATGAAAATTGCCACCGCCCGAATTAATTACATGTGCGACTTTAGTTTCACGCTTTTAACACTCAACTACCCTATATCCACCGATTGAAGAGAGGAAACGCGGTGTTGACTGGGAATTGGGAATGCGTCGATTGCAGAGAGAAGGGTAAGAATGGAGGTCGGAGTTGGGGAACTAGGTGCCTCGGTAACAGGCGAAAAGAAAAGTTGTCTGTCTTTTGTCTTTAAGACACTCAACTACCCTATATCCATCAATCATCTATGAGTGTTTTGAAAGAGAAAAATTTGTCATAATAATGTCGCAAACCTTCACAAGCACAACTAAGGTTTTGAAGAGAAAAACTAAGGTTTTGAAGAGAAATTTTCAGAGCTTTCAAATTCAAGCAACTCTTCCTCTTCCTCTTCAGTTAACTTAGATAAAAAGGTAATTAATTATTTCGTGAACTATATTGGAGCAAGTGTGCATCCACTGTGTTATAGTTGCAAGTCTTACCTGGGTGTATTAATGAATTGGGTTTGCTGTACATTTATATGCTCACCAACTGTTTGATGAATTGTTAGCTTTAGAAAAAAACCTTACCCAAACCTTACGCTCTGTGTTTTTCTTAATTCAATTTCGGAGAAGGAGAAGCTGTAAGATAAATATGGGTAATCAACTAAAGAGTTTTACAGTTGGAAAGTCAGGAATCTTAGTATTATAAGCAACTGGTATGTGTTTTTGTATGGGACTGACTCAGATGTTATAGAAACATTTAATTTTGATGTCCTCGTGTTGCATTAGCAAGCATGTAAACTCTATGTTCATTGTTCGTGTGTCAATAGACTCAATACATTCTATCCCATTGCTATTCTAGCTACTACCAATATTGAGTGATTAAATCAAATACTTACTTTACTTGATGGATATGGAAATGTGACGTTCAATAGATTGTACTCAGTTTGTTCTGAATTTGTTGCACGAGTATATATGGTATTAGGGATACTATGAAGTAGATATATACTCATTGGCAAACCATGTGTTAGCCTCACGAAGTTATTTAAAGTGTGCATCCACTGTATGTGTGTAGATGGCGCAGTTGAGCAAAGAAATTTATGATAAAATTCTTTTAGTACTCCTTGATGAGTGTGTTACAGATCCTAATCGTGTAAATGGGGCACAAAAGAAGTCATTCTGGATTTTTTTCGCCGAAGAACTGAATGAGTTAATTAAAAAAAAAGAACCTGAATTCGTAGAGATTGAATCATTCGAGGTTATGAAACATACGAGGAAGTTGAAGAATTTTTTCAATAAATACAAGGTATTACTTTGCAGCTCATTTTATTACTCCGTATAATTCTACTAAATGATATTGATTGTATATAATTTTCACTTATATAGATTGTATATAATTTTCACTTATATTGGAGGAACCTCATCGGATGGGCAAAATCTTCCTCCGCCGCTTCCTCTGCTTCTCTCCGATCCGCCGCCGTCGTCCAATAGAAGGTTTGAATTAAAAAAAAATCCAATATTTTTTGTTATATTTGATTAAAATCGTAATTTCTTTCTTTCGCAAAATTTTTAGGAATAGTTAATTTAAATCAATTTTTGATTTTGTTAGTTCTACAATTATTTTTTTAAATAGGGCCGGTCCAATTTGACAGGTGGGTCGGCCCACTCCTTTTTTTTTTTCTAATTTTTGGTTTAGGAACTCAGACTTTAACTTTTTAATTTTTCAAAATTTGTAGCTCCTACTTTCAAAATTTGTAGCGTGCTAGGAGCAGCAGCTCAGTCTCATCACAGTCCCATCGGTCTCAGGGGAGATTGAGGGGTAGATGTATATATTTACACATCATTATTACTTCCATTTTAACTCCCTCCCCCTCCCCCTCCCCCTTCCCATTTTGGTGGTAAGAATGAAGAAGTTAAAAGTGATTTCAAATTTTATTTTCTCTCCCTCTCCCTCTCCCTCATCACCCTCACACTCGAAGGATATACAAACCTTGAGTCATTCTGTTTATAAATTGCAGAATCATGTTCACTTAATGGATTCACGCATGGACCTTTGGCAAAACTCTCATGAGTCCGTACATCAAGTTGTTAACTATCAGGTCGGTTCATTTCTTTTGTCCATTTGCTTATAAAAATTGTGTTTGTTTTAATTTTTACTGTGTTATATTTTATGTAGTTGGTTGAACTTAAGGATGAAATTAATAGTTTGGCAAAAGATGGAAAAAATAAACTGGATATCTATGAACGACAAATGCAAAATATCAAGATCGAAGGAGAGAGTCTTCGTGAAAGTCTTCATAATGTAAGGATTGAAGGTGAGAAACTCCGTGAAAGTCTGGAGACTGTTCGACTCCAAGGGGAAACTACTCGGATGCATTATGAGGTAAGGAAATATAATTTAGTTCTTATATTATTGTAAATTTTTTTAAAAATAATTTTTTTTTTCATGTGTTAGGCTACTAAACAGCGGTTGCTAAAGTTGGGATTCAATGTCCCTGAGTAAGGAGGAGTAAGGAGGAGAGGAGGATGAAG
Organism: Galeopsis tetrahit; assembly: GCA_963675135.1. Taxonomy (NCBI): domain Eukaryota; kingdom Viridiplantae; phylum Streptophyta; class Magnoliopsida; order Lamiales; family Lamiaceae; genus Galeopsis; species Galeopsis tetrahit. The sequence continues at coordinate 61,930,107 of OY776132.1, forward strand.
AAGATGACGTTCAATGTTGAATGTCTAGGTTAATGTAAGGAAGTACGTGTTATTGTAAGGATGAATAATATGAGGAAGTACGTGTTATTGTAAGGACAACTATGAAAATTGTCATTGTGCATATTTCATGTGTGAAATATTTCACACAAATGTTACTCACTATTAAATAATAAGTAATTCAATGTTACTGTAACAACAAATTTCGTGAAATTAATATAATAACACGAAAATGCAATACAATTTTATTTCTTTTGGATCAAACCGAGAAATTTTAGTGGGTTACAAATCTCTAATTTGTTCCTCTAATTCTTCTCTTCGAATCTTGACTTTGACTTGGATGATTTTGAGGCGTGATCCTCGCTTTGATCTTGACCACGATTGAATTTGAAAACTTGTATAAAATATTCCATGCACGATATATATTCATATAAAGTAAAAATTCACAGATCTTTAGTGGGTCAAACGAGTTTTACAAAAAAAAAAAAAACTATCACATGAGCAAAACAGAAAACTCGCTCACATGTCTTGTGTTACTTCGCTGGGTTTGTAGAAATAACTCAAAAAAGCCACAGAGTATATATAATATAAAGAAAATTGCCACCGCCCGAATTAATTACGTGTGCGACTTTAGTTTCACGCTTTTAACACTCAACTACCCTATATCCACCGATTGCAAAGAGGAAACGCGGTGTTGACTGGGAATTGGGAATGCGTCGATTGTAGAGAGGAGGGTAAGAATGGAGGTCGGAGTTGGGGAACTAGGTGCCTCGGTAACAGGCGAAAAGAAAAGTTGTCTGTCTTTTGTCTTTAAGACACTCAACTACCCTATATCCATCAATCATCTATGAGTGTTTTGAAAGAGAAAAATTTGTCATAATAATGTCGCAAACCTTCACAAGCACAACTAAGGTTTTGAAGAGAAAAACTAAGGTGTTTTGAAGAGAAAATTTTCAGAGCTTTCAAGTTCAAGCAGCTCTTCCTCTTCCTCTTCCTCTTCCTCTTCCTCTTTAGTTAACTTAGATAAAAAGGTAATTAATTATTTCGTGAACTATATTGGAGCAAGTGTGCATTCACTGTGTCATAGTTGCAAGTCTTACCTGGGTGTATTAATGAATTGGTTTGCTGTACATTTATATGCTCAACAACTGTTTGATGAATTGTTAGCTTTAGAAAAAAACCTTACCCAAACCTTACGCTCTATGTTTTTCTTAATTCAATTTCGGAGAAGGATAAGTTGTAAGATAAATATGGGTAATCAACTAAAGAGTTTTACAGTTGAAAAGCCAGGAATCTTAGTATTATAAGCAACTGATATGTGTTTTTGTATGGGAATGACTCAGATGCTAGAGAAACATTTAATTTTGATGTCCCTGTGTTGCATTAGCAAGCATGTAGACTCAATACATTCTATACCATTACTATTCTAGCTACTACCAATATTGAGTAATAAAATCAAATACTTACTTTACTTGATGGATATGGAAATGTGACGTTCAATAGATTGTACTCAGTTTGATCTGAATTTGTTGCACGAGTATATATGGTATTAGGGATACTATGAAGTAGATATATACTTATTGACAAACCATGTGTTAGCCTCACGAAGTAATTTAAAGTGTGCATCCACTGTATGTGTGTATATGGCGCAGTGGAGCAAGGAAATTTATGATGAAATTCTTTTAGTACTCCTTGATAGTGTGTTACAGATCCTAATCGTGTAAATGGGGCATGTAGATGTTGTTACTCTTAAATGTCTTAACATTCACAGCAACATCTTAATTCGACCTTTCTTATTTATCCTAAGTCCAAATTCTGTTTTCTAGCTAATGCTGCTTTGGATGTTGTAACATCGCAGGTTGAAGATCTAGAACATTCTACACAGTTCCAGACTGGAAGGATATGGAAGCTTGCAGAAGTATGTAGATCATGCGGTTGCCTTTGAAAACGTCCAGAATAGGCTGGAAGGTGCTAGAATTCATTGGAATGAAGAGTGGGCTAAAAAGAAGGGATGAGATCCTAAAAAATAGGATCTGGATTATGAAGCTTCTAGAATTCGTTTTTACCACTATAAATACTCAAGGAAGGCTTCATTATTCAGCATGGAGAATTAAGAGTAATCACATAATGTCTATGTGAAGTGTTCGTCCTACTTAGACATTATCGTGATTATTATTTCTTCTTCATCAGATTCTCGTACAACATGAAGAAATACACATCAGATCCGAGAGTCACATATTTAACGAAGTGTCATTCTTTAAGTCTTAAACTAGTGTTCATCCTGTTAGGAATTAATTGTCATTGACATGATCTTGTCGTTGTGCCGAAGAGTCCAAACTTCCTGTACAACATAGACTTTTCTATACTTCTTTGATAGATAGATCATAGAGTTAGATTAATTTTTGGTAGTGTAATTTTTACACTTAAGCCGTCTTTAGACTAGATACATTATCAAGTCTTGTTTTCGTTGTGAATATTTGTTCACACACCATTTGTATTCACATAATTATTAGTGAAAGTTTCGCCATGAGGCTCGCATAGATTTTAAATTAATATCTATGTTAAAAAGTTAATTCTGTGTCTTTGTGTTTTCATTCTTTAAAGTCTTCCGCTATTCGTATTCTGATATTCTGTAATCGAGTCAGTGTTACATTGAGTGTTCTAACATTGAGTGTAACATCAGTCTTGTTTTACTTGTGTTCAGTTTATTTTTAGTGTTTTAGTCTTCCGCTGTGTCTGTCTTTTCTAATATTCTGTTTGAGTCTTTGTTACACTATTTGTCTCAACATACAGTGTAACATCGTTCTGTTTTTCACTTAAACACTAGCTATACCATCCACACACACTTTCAGTTGGTATCAGAGCCAATACCTGACGACACTAGGTTTAGATCCTTGTTTAAGTGTGTTTTAGTTTATGTTAGCAATGGAAACACATCACATATCCACTACACTTAGGCACTCGAACATATTATCCATATTTTAAGCCTAAGTTGTGCATGTATATCAAGTCGATTGATGAACGTGCTTGGAGGACTGTAATTACAGGTTATGATGTACCAAAGATCCAAATCAACACATCAACACATCCACCAGAAAGAAGGAAAAGTCAATTTCAACCAAGGTTATCAAAAAGTGAAGGTAAACTAAGGTATGATCTTTAATATAGAAAATCAGTTCAATGCATGTTCTGAATATGGTCTTTATGAAAATTAATGTGCCAATATTAGACTTAAACAAAAACTGAATTTTAGTACTACCTTAAATGATGAATCGGATGATGAATTTGATGAATCAAAAGATGTTGAATTCGCTTTTCATACTAAGATTGATTATGATGATTCTTTAGATGATGATCTGGATGATACAGATTCTGATGTTGCACCTAATGTCATAACATTTATGGTAACATCAAAACAGAGTCACCCAGATTTGAATTGTTTTAATGGGTTTGTTGATGATGCAGGCATAAGGATTGATGATTCTAAATACCAAAGGTTGTTAGATGATTGTAACTCCCAGAAACTCACTCTTAGTTCTTTGAATAAAGATAATGAGAATCTGAAAGGAACAATTACCAAGCTAGATGTCATACATTTCAGAAGAGATTTTTTAAGTTTGTAAACTGAAGGAGAAATTGATCACATCTACTTTAAGTTTCATAAAATTTTCTATGAGTGCTTCTGATATATGTTATAGCTATTGGTAAATCTGATAATTGTGGTATACGTTATGATAGTGAAACAGCTTCTATTTTCTGTGAATTTTGAATATGTTGTGAAGTTTGTGAAGGCAAATGTTAAAACATTTTTTGTAACATCTGCACAAACAGATTCTCACAAAGTCAAAGATATTGAAAAGAAGTTTGTATGTCATTATTTTTCGAGAATTGATCATATTTGTCCTTACTGCATGAAAATGTTTGATGATCTGAGATATGAGAAAATGTTACATAAAATGATGTCACATCCTATGAAACATTTTCTGAAATCTGCATGGAAATCTGATGTTACTTGTAATGCTGTTCACACCTCTTTGAAAGCATGTTTACTTGGTCAATGGTATTTTGATAGTTGTTGTTCTATACATATGACAGGATAAATTGACTACTTATCTGATTATGTGACCTTGAATGATGGTAATGTTACATATGGTGATTGTTCGAAAGGACAGATTATAGGAAAATGAACTTTGAATGTTGAAAGTTTTTCCTGAGCTTAAAAATGTTTTACATTTTGATGGCTTGCTTGCTGATTTGATTAGTATTAGTTAACTTTGTGATGATAATTTGCATGTAAAATTTGACAAAGATTCAAGTTATGTTTTGAATGAAGATGAAGATTGTCTAGGGCAGTAGATAATTGTTATCTTATTGGAACAAATGTGTGTAATTTGTCAAATAATGATGAAAATATTTTATTGCATCAAAAATTGGGACATGCATATATTATACATCAGTGAAAAGACTAATCAAAGTTGATGCAGTGAAAAGGATTACCAAAACAGAAGTTTCAGAGTACCACTGTATGTGGACCATGCCAGAAAGGTAAGCAGGTAAGAGTGTTGCATAAAATACTGTCACATTGTTCTACACATCAATGTTTCGAATTGTTGCACATGGATTTAATTGGTCTTATGTCTCTACTGTAAGAAAGAATATAACTCTACAAGAAATGACAAGAGTCATGCTTACATCTAAAACTCTTACTAAGAGATTTTAGGTTGTAACATTGAATACATCATGTCATATTATTAATTGAGTTTATATTCGATCTGGTTCTATTCAAACACCTGAATGATATGAATCAACTTCATAAGTTTGATTCTAAAAGTGTAAGGTTTCTTTTTAGGCTATTCTAGAAATAGTAAAGCTTATAGAGTTTATAACCTTAGGACTAACGCTATTCAAGAATCTGTTAATATTGTGTTTGATGATGATTAAGGTCTTACAGATGAGAAAGCTGAAGAAGATGTATCACAAGTGACTGACAATCTTGAGAATACACTGAAATCTGAAAATGTTGCACCTAATGTTACAACATCTGGAGCAACATCTACAGAACAGTCAGTTGGAACTTCACAGAACAGTCAGTATGTTCCCAAAAGGAATCCTTCTTCAAGAATTGACAAAAGTCATCCATCTGACCAGATCATAGGTGATGCTACAGTTGGAGTGCAAACAAGAGGAAGAATAAGATCGAATAAGGTAGATGTGGTACGAACAATATGCATGTCTTCTATTTGCAATGTTGTGAATGCAGAGTGTTACTATTTTTAGGAATGAACTAGTTTAGTTGCATAAAGGCTACACTCAAGTTGAGGTTATTGATTTTGATGAAATTTTTGCACTTGTTGCTAGGATATAATCTATTAGATTATTGCTAGCAATTGCATGTTTTATTGACATTAAACTTCATCAAATGGATGTATAAGCTGCATTTCTAAATTGCATTTTGAATGAAGAAGCATATGTTGAATAACTTAAAAGGATTTGAAGATCCACAATACCCTGATCGTTTTGTTAGAAGAGAAATCGTTTAAACTTTGTTCATTAAGCACACTGGAGAAGATCTACTTATTGCTAAAATATATGTTGATGACATTGTGTTTGGTTTAACTTGTGATAAAATGTTAACCAATTTGTTAAAGCAATGACTGCAACATTTGAGATGAGTATGGTTGGAGACTTGAATTATTTTTCTAGGTCTTCAAATCAAGCAATGTAAGGATGGTATATTCTTCTCTCAAGGTAAGTATGCTAAGAACTTGGTTAAAAGGTTTGATTTTGAAAGTTAAAAAGTAATGAAAACTTCTATGAGATCTACTTTGAAACTTTGCAAAGACAATGCTGGAAAGGATGTTGATCCAACATTGTATATATCTATGATAAGAAGTTTTACTTTATCTAACCTCTATTAGACCAGATATAATATACAGTGTTTTTGTTTGTGCTAGTTACCAATATTATCCAAAGGAATCTCACATGAATGTTTTGAAAAGAATTATCAAGTATGATGCGGGTACAAGTGAACTTGGGATTTGGTATACTAAGGACACCAACAACACTTTGATTGGATACAGTGATGCAGATTGAGCATGAGATATAGATGACAAAAAGTGTAAGAGTAGAGGATGTTTCTACATGGGAAACAATCTTGTTGTTAAACAAGATATTTCGTGACTATGGAATTGAATTGATATCCTTACAATTTTCTATGATAATACGAGTGCATAAACATTTCTAAAAATTCAGTACAACACTCACTCACTAAACACATTTGCATTAGGAATTATTTTATGAGAGATTTAGTGGAGAAGAACATAGTGAAGTTGGAATACGTACCTACTGAAAATCATAATGATGATATATTTACTAAGGTTTTGACCTTGAGACATTCTTATCTTTGAGAAAATCTCTTGGTATGTGTAGTATTTGAATAATCCTAGATGGATGGTGTTACAAATGTTGTAGCATTTGGGACAACATCATAAGGTTGTATAGTTGTTATAGATTTAATTTATTTCCTATTTTCGTTGAATAATTCCTTTGTAAAATATTCTTGAATCTAAAATTTGTTGTGCAAAAATAAACATGTCTTACACCTCTCAAATGCATATAAATAGAATGTTGTTAGCATACTAAAAGATGTAGTTAATCACTGAGTAACTATGGAGCACGAAGTTGACTACTACGATGCCTTCTTTTCAAAAGGTGATTAATAAAATACATCAACATGTTCATAATTCATTGAGTAATTATGGGGCACGGAGTTCGCTACTACGATGCACTCTTCTAGAAAAATGGATCAATATGAACTAGGTGCTACAACACGAAAAGAAAAGAAAAAATGGTGCAACACAAATGAAGTAAATTCATGTAAAAACCGTGTTGAGGTGTATGTAACAGTTTTGAGCATAGCATTAGATGATTCGATTATATTTTTATAAGTAGTAATTATTTGATTATTTGTGGAAATTTATTTAATTTATTCTGATTATACTAACCCACGTCTTTGGTTTATTTTCAGGTTATACACATTTAAATGTTAAATATTCTAGATTGTTCTTAATTTAATTAATTATTTAATTATGATTTTACCAACTACTTACCCATGATTTATTTTTGTGGCTAAGTTTATGGAGTATTATCGAATTTTTTCTAGAATTAATCTTCCTTAGTTAGTTCTTATTTTTTATACGTATTACTTCCAACTATGCATTCTCTCCTATATACTTCTCATAATATGATATACTAAGCATTGCATTTATTCGAGTGATTTGAGTATTGCGTTTTACGATTTGCTAAAGCATTATTTGTCTCGAATTTTGTGATTATCTTTTCGATTTCTTGGTGCTTAAATGACAGGAAACAAAGAAACTACCTCACCACACTCAAACTCCCACGAAACCGTTATCTCCATCTCTCTCAAACCTTAATAGTTTCGCTTTCATGGCCGTTTCACACCAAAACTCACAAAGTGCTACAAGAAAAGTTGAAACATTTACCCAAACAACTCTAGTTACACCCATTCCTACAACTGTTCACATTCAACTCGATTCGACCCCTGAACTAAGCTGTTGAGAATATGTCTCAATCGAATGTGAATTTTGAGAATCTGCCTATTCTTACTATTGGAAATATGTCCATTGACATTTCTCATTACTGAAACCAAAAAACTCACCACTACACTTGGTTCGTTCACCTCATAAAAGCCCCAATTTCCAAGTCATAATACTGAAACAGAGGCAACTGCCCTGATTGCTTCCTCTATGGGGAAGATTGAAAAGGAAATTGATGAGTTTCCTGTTGCTGAGCAGAATGAGTCAGCAAATGCTGAGACATCTGATTTTGAGGACGCTCAAATGAAGGAGGCCGATGTTTATGCTAACTCAGGTGAAACTAACTCTTATCTTTTTAATACTAATGCATCTGAATAGATTGCTTTTTGGAGGAATTTTGAGAAAGAAAAGAGAAAGAGGATCCCTGTTCAACGAAGGAAATTCGGCTGTGTGTTCACTAGAGTTGATTATTTAACTCACTGAGGAGAAAGAAGAAATGAAGTAGTGTTACTGATAAACCGATTCAAGTTGTTTCTTAATCGGAGGTAGAACAAGCTGTTACTGAGAAATGAGTCAAAAGGAAGTATGATAAAAAAGGGAAAGATGATTGCAACTGTACGAGACTTGCCCAAAGGAATTGAAAATTCTGATCCAGAAGATAATCCCATTGTGTATGAGATTAAGAAGACTCTGAGGAAGAATGTTGCATCAAATGTTGAAGCAAGTGCCGCAACACCAGACCCTGATGACAGTAGAAGTGATGATTCTGAGAAGAGCAGTAGTAAGGATTCTGAATCAGCCGAGGAAACAAATTCTGAAGGAGGTAATTCTGATCCTGATAATAATTTTTAGACTGATAGGTTAGTTGCTAAAATAACTAAACTATCTAGATGAAAGTTGTTAATGGAAAGAAGAGTTAAGATTGTTGATTTTGAGAGTAAAGGGTTGATACAATTTTTGATTGAAAGGAAATTGTTGAAAACTGTAACTTTGAGTGATACTTTTGTGTTTGATTGGGTATATATATTTTATGCTTGTCTTAGGAAGAGTACGGGTAGACGTAGATCTAAATGATATGGGAATGTACAATTTAGGGGGAGATCAGTTTCATTTAATCTGGAATTGATTAATGATCTCTTAGAGATAGAGCCTGTGATTGATTAAGATGAACTTGATTTAAATTTGGTTGCTACTTCTATAACTGGAGGTAGATTAACTAGGTGACATATTTTTATGCTTGCTAAAGATCTCACATCTCTATACTCTGTACTCCATAAATTGATTGTCTACAATTGGTTACCCTATACAAATTCAACTACGGTGATTAAGGATTAAGCTCTATTGTTGTATAAGATTTTTGTGTTGAAGAATTTAATCTGAATTTAACTATTTTCACCATATACAGTTTATAGTGATATTTATTATAAAGGGATTTTACCTTACCATTTACTGATATGTTCATACCTCAAGAGGCGTGAATTTTTAAACCTAAGGAAACTGAGGTTATTAGAGGCAAGGTACCCTTGATGACTATCTCACCTACTCTGTTACTTGGTGAAAGGACTGTTGATTTGCCCTTACAAAATTCAGATAGTTCTGATCACAGAGATACTCTTATTCCAGTTCGACCAGCTCCAGCAAGACCTGAACAGAGAAATGCTACACCGAATGTGAAGCACATTGGTGGTCACATTGGTCAAACTTTTCTGTTTTTAGATCTTTTATTTTACTTCAACTAAAACGTTTACATGACTCTATTGATGGCCCAGTTCCTTAAAGTCCAGTGGTTATAGACGCTTTCTACTACCACAGGGGGAGAAACACCATCAACTTCTGAGATTCGAAGTGAAGAGCTCCATGAAGATGTACCAGAAGCTGATTGTGTACCTGATGCTATTAATGAAGAGACTGCAACTTGTACTGTTGTTGAAGAGGAGTAGGATCAATTTGCTGATGAGCATATGGTTGTTCTTTATGACATCTAAACAGGTTATGATAACAATTGAACAGGTTGATACAAGACAGGGGGAGGGCTGAACATTATATGTGATTATGTGCAGGAACATGATGCTGCAGCTGTTGATACAACAATATATGTCACATGTTTAGTTTCTTAAGTATTTGTGCCTTTTATACTTCCCTTGATCTTATTCATTGTTGTTATTATGTTTAAGTTGATTTACAGATTCTGTTTTTCCTTCCTAGTTGATAGGTTGTTCTTTATTCAACATGCTTAAATTATTTGCATTGATGATAATAGTTTACTGCTTTATGCTTAAATTGTTTTCATACTTATTATCATTTGCTTACTGCATGTTGTATATGTTTATGTTAATTGTTGTCTATTTTATTTTTTCTACCTTGCTTTATTATTCAATTTGCTTAATTTGTTTGCTTTGAGGATAATATAGAAGTACACCTCTTTTTAATTATCATGTGCTTACTGCTTACTGCTTAAATTGTTTGCTTTGATAATAATATAATTTAGAAGTACACTTCTTTTTAATTCTCAATTGCTTACTGCTTATTGTTTAAGTTTTTGTTAGATATTGTTGTTTTTCACATGTTTTGCTCTATTTTTCATTTTTAGTCTTTGCTCTGTTTGTTTTTCTTCATTATTGCTCTGATTTTATTTTATTTGAGTCATACATAAGTCTTAGGTTGATCTAGTACATATTCATATATGCTCTGATTTAACTTATGATTTTTGTAAAGTTTATATGTTGTTCAGATAAGTATATTGTTTATACTTATTGTTGTTTTGAGTGAGATCACATTGCTCTTATGGCACGGACTATGTGAAATCATTCTTGGTCTTTCTTACTTTGATCCTGAAGCTACAACAGGTGTTGACTTGACTAGTACATGGATATGATGGTAATACTCTAGCATGTACATAATACTGAGTATATATAGAAATATATGTGCATTAGGTGTGTTGTAGTCGAAAGGTCAAATTGGGGGAGATTGTAGATGTTGTTACTCTTAAATGTCTTAACATTCACATCAACATCTTAATTCGACCTTTCTTATTTATCCTAAGTCCAAATTCTGTTTTCTAGCTAATGCTGCTTTGGATGTTGTAACATCGCAGGTTAAAGATCTAGAACATTCTACACAGTTCCAAACTGGAAGGATCTGGAAGCTTGCAGAAGTATGTAGATCATGCGGTTGCCTTTGAAAACGTCCAGAATAGGCTGGAAGGTGCTAGAATTCATTGGAATGAAGAGTGGGCTAAAAAGAAGGGATGAGATCCTAAAAAATAGGATCTGGATTATGAAGCTTCTAAAATTCGTTTTTACCACTATAAATACTCAAGGAAGGCTTCATTATTCAGCATGCAAAATTAAGAGTAATCACATAATGTCTATGTGAAGTGTTCGTCCTACTTAGACATTATCGTGATTATTATTTCTTCTTCATCAGATTCTCGTACAACATGAAGAAATACACATCAGATCCGAGAGTCACATATTTAACGAAGTGTCGTTCTTTAAGTCCTAAACTAGTGTTCATCCTGTTAGGAATTAATTGTCATTGACATGATCTTGTCGTTGTGCCGAAGAGTCCAAACTTCCTGTACAACATATACTTTTCTATACTTCTTTGATAGATAGATCATAGAGTTAGATTAGTTTTTGGTAGTGTAATTTTTACACTTAAGCCGTCTTTAGACTAGATACATTATCAAGTCTTATTTTCGTTGTGAATATTTGTTCACACACCATTTGTATTCACATAATTATTAGTGAAAGTTTCGCCATGAGGCTCGCATAGATTTTAAATTAAAATCTATGTTAAAAAGTTAATTATGTGTCTTTGTGTTTTCATTCTTTAAAGTCTTCCGCTATTCGTATTCTGATATTCTGTAATCGAGTCAGTGTTACATTGAGTGTTCTAACATTTAGTGTAGCATCAGTCTTGTTTTACTTGTGTTTAGTTTATTTTTAGTGTTTTAGTCTTCCGCTGTGTCTGTCTTTTCTAATATTCTGTTTGAGTCTTTGTTACACTATTTGTCTCAACATACAGTGTAACATCGTTCTGTTTTTCACTTAAACACTAGCTATACCATCCACACACACTTTCAGGGCACAAAAGAAGTCATTCGGGATTTTTTTCGCCGAAGAACTGAATGAGTTAATTAAAGAAAAAGAACCTGAATTCGTAGAGATTGAAGCGTTCGAGGTTATGAAACATACGAGGAAGTTGAAGATTTTTTACAATAAATACAAGGTATTACTTTGCAACTCATTTTATTACTCCGTATAATTCTACTAAATGATATTGACTGTATATAATTTTCACTTATATAGATTGTATATAATTTTCACTTATATTGTAGGAACCTCATCGGATGGGCAAAATCTTCCTCCGCCGCTTCCTCCGCTTCTCTCCGATCCGCCGCCGTCGTCCGGTAGAAGGTTTGAATTAAAAAAAAAATCCAATATTTTTTGTTATATTTGATTAAAATCGTAATTTCTTTCTTTCGCACAAATTTTAGGAATAGTTAATTTAAATCAATTTTTGATTTTGTTAGTTCTACAATTATTATTTTTAATTGGGCCGGTCCAATTTGATAGGTGGGCCGGCCCACTCCTTTTTTTTTTTTCCTAATTTTTGGTTTGGGAACTCAGACTTTAACTTTTTAATTTTTCAAAATTTGTAGCTCCTACTTTCAAAATTTGTAGTGTGCTAGGAGCAGCAGCTCGGTCTCATCACAGTCCCATCGGTCTCAGGGGAGGTTGAGGGGTAGATGTATATATTTATACATCATTATTACTTCCATTTTAACTTCCTCCCCCCCCCCTTCCCATTTTGGTGGTAAGAATGAAGAAGTTATAAGTGATTTCAAATTTTATTTTCTCTCCCTCTCCCTCTCCCTCTCCCTCATCACCCTCACACTCGAAGGATATACAAATCTTGAGTCATTCTGTTTATATATTGCAGAATCATGTTCACTTAATGGATTCGCGCATGGACCTATGGAAAAAATCGTATGAGTCCGTACATCAAGTTGTTAACTATCAGGTCGGTTCATTTCTTTTGTCCATTTGCTTATAAAAATTGTGTTTGTTTTAATTTTTACTGTGTTATATTTTATGTAGTTGGTTGAAGTTAAGGATGAAATTAATAGTTTGGCAAAAGATGAAAAAAATAAACTGGATATCTATGAACGACAAATGCAAAATATCAAGATCGAATGAGAGAGTCTCCGTGAAAGTCTTCATAATGTAAGGATTGAAGGTGAGAAACTCCGTGAAAGTCTGGAGATTGTTCGACTCCAAGGGGAAACTACTCGGATGCATTATGAGGTAAGGAAATATAATTTAGTTCTTATATTATTGTAAATTTTTTTAAAAGTAATTTTTTTTTTCATGTGTTAGGCTACTAAACAACGGTTGCTAAAGTTGGGATTCAATGTCCCTGAGTAAGGAGGAGAGGAGGATGAAGAAGATGACGTTCAATGTTGAATGTCTAGGTTAATGTAAGGAAGTACGTGTTATTGTAAGGATGAAGAATATGAGGAAGTACGTGTTATTGTAAGGACAACTTTGAAAATTGTCATTGTGCATATTTCATGTGTGAAATATTTCACACAAATGTTACTCACTACTAAATAATAAGTAATTCAATGTTACTGTAACAATAAATTTTGTGAAATTAATATAATAATACGAAAATGTAATACAATTTTATTTCTTTCGGTTCAAACCGAGAAATTTTTGTGGGTAACAAATCTCTAATTTGTTCCTCTAATTCTTCTCTTCTAATCTTGACTTTGACTTGGATGATTTTGAGGCGTGATCCTCGCTTTGATCTTGACCACGATTGAATTTGAAAATTTGTATCGTTTATCCAAGGACTTGACGTCTTATTTTGGATCAAACGTTGATTTGGAGAGCTTTTGGACGAACGCCGCTGAAGATCGTTGAAAATCCACGAAGAACTTCCTTGAATAAACGCCGATTTGAGGGACTTAACACCTTGATCTCGAATCGAACGCTGCTTTTGGCCAACTTGTATGAAGAACGCCTTTGAATTTGACTTGAAGAACGCCGAAATGAAGGGTTTAGCACCTTATTTCCAGATCGAATGTTGTTCTTGGTCGATTTGTACGAAGAACGCCTTTGAAGCTCCTCCGAATGATGAAGAACACTCTAAATCTCTATAGAGAACTTTAGAGTCTTGAAAGCTTCTCGTGTTGTGTCCTTGAAATGAATGAGGGAGGACCCTATTTATAGGGTGAGGGAGTGAAGACTTTCCCTCTTTACCGTGCCACGTTGCGCCTTCTTATTGGCCGATGCCGATTTGATTGACTTGATTGATTTTAAATTAATTCTCTTCCCTTTTTGAAGAGATGTGATTTGATTTCCTCCAATTACGAGTATTTTGATACTCGTGTAATTTGACCGGCTTGTATCGTGTATATTAAATATCACTAATTTAACTATTTAATTTAGAAATTAATTTAATTAAATTCTCAAAATTTAAATAGTAAATTAATTTGATTTTAATATATATTTGTCCGCGTGTCGCCATTTGATGGGGTGCAAATTTAATTTTCTTACTACAAAAAAAATGTTGATTAAAATGTAAAATCATAATTTCTAATTGTTTTAAAACATAATAGTATTAGTACGTACAAAGGCAAAAATTATGGTGGGTGAACGATGATAGGGGCAAAAGTGAGAAAAAGCTAAGATCTATAATTAAGAGTATGAATGACATATATATCTTAGCATATATTTACATATGAGTTATGACCTAAGACATCGTTTTAGTTTGTAGATCACTTATTGAAGAAAAAGTACGGTTTTGATTCTGGACGAAGTCGTATAACACATGATTCTTGAAGTCTTTCTATGGGACAATTGTATCTCTGCTTCTACCTACTCCGGTAGCCTAGCTCCCCTTCAGTTCTACTACTTTAATTGTAGAAATGTACAATGTCAAATATGAAGACGAGTGGAAAGGGATCACTAGAATGATTTACTCGATGGCTCTGATCGCGTGCGTACTAAAAAATGAGACATTTTTAAGGTGATCGCGTGTTGTAAAGTGATAATCACAAACCAAAGTTAAATTCGTCATCATCAATAACATAATTACATTATAAAATCATGAGTATAACTTAATACTTTAATTAAAAAATATTACATTATATGATGAAATATTAATTAACTATATTTAGTGAAAGTATAAAATCAATCTAAATAAATAAAATAACTATAAATGACAAAAAAATGCATGTATGTTGTTATTAAATAAAATCATACTATCATATAACTACGTATAAATTATTGAATATGTAGAGGAAATAGTTTTCAAAGAAAATAATTATTAATATATTTAAAAAAATTTGGAAGTTAAAGAGTAAAATAAAAAGAGGCGGTTCTTTTCCTCACAATTATTTTTATTAAAAAGATTGAAAATTTTAGGAAATTGAATAGCGGCAAAACAAGGTGGTTTTCTTATCTCCCTCTCCTCACCTCACCTCAAGCATAGAGAAAAATTTCAAATATGAAATTCTCCTTCCCATACGAGATCATAAAAATCCAAATGTCCACGCCTTCTTATTCTCAATCCAATACTCCAGAATTCACCTTTTCGCAGAAAAGAAAAACTCAAAACACTTTTTGGTCTTCTTCTTCCCCAATATGACTCGATCTAACAATTCCTAATCCTAATTCGTAGATCATTTGTTACTTCCACACACTAGGTACAATCTGCCGCGGAAATACATACAGAATTGTGTTATTTCATAGGTAATTGTATCTCTCTCCATAAATATATATATATATTGGCAGTGTGCAATATATGTGTAACTCCTATTATGTGTTTCTCCCTTCCCCTCCATTGATGAAGTTGTGGAATTCTCTGTTGTTGTGCTTCCTGTTTCAGAAGAATGGTAATTCATGACTCATATTTGTTAATTATTGATATATTTCTGATGCAGCTAGGTGAGTGTTTGTATTTTTTTAATGTATGAAGGTGTTACTTAGATGTGATTTTTTCATTTATATTTATATGTCTATCTCAAAAAAGCATATTCTGAAGAAAAAAGAACTCAGAATATGTTGAAGGATGCTTCCGAGAGAAAACACATGTCATTATTCATATTTAAGATAGTTTTCCTTTCTGTTGTGATGATGGTAACCTTCAATTAATTTTTCTTTTTTTATTTTTTCCTTTAAGTTTTTCTTTCTCTGTTGTGTTGATATGAAACCTTCAATTCATTTTTCTCTTTTTTTTACAACTTTTGTGGTGGGTATTGGAATAGTGACTTGGAGGGTTACTTTATTCTGGTATGCCAAAATATATTCTATAATAAAGTGTTTTAGACGAATGAGAGAACTAAAAATGATGTCATATGCCTGGTCTGAAATGAGGGTGGAGTATTGTTTAGTTACCCTAATTAGTTTATACTAATGTGTGCAACTGAGTGTTGATATTAGTAAAACTAAGACAAGGGAATTTTTTGCCTTCGATTGCTTTAGAGTTTTGGTTGCTCTCGTACTTTATTTAGACTGGTTTTTCTTTTGATGACCTATTTTAATGCACATTGAGGTGTATATATTTTCTTACATTTCGCATCATCTATTAATGCCTTTTCTTAATATCACATGACACGACAACCTACATCCATTTGATGATAGATACTTTAACAGTGGATCATTAGATTCTAAGGTGTGTATAAGTTGTTGATTGGAATGATTTGCATGAAATGGTCACTGTAGCTTGCTACACACCTGATGGACAGGTCAACAATTGTATATTTATAGAAATTTATGGTGTTCTATGTATGTTAAGAAGGAACATTCCTTTTTATGTTTGCATACATTATATTATTTTCAAAGAGATGTTTGTAAAATTTTGATTGGGGCACTAGTTGGTACTTACAAGGGTAGTTGTTGTCTATACAACACATCACGTACGAAATGATAGTTCTATTAAGAAAGATAAGTTATGTTCATTAGTAAAATATTTGTGCTTGCTCGGTATTTCACATCCCTTGTCACATTTTAATAAATTCTACTTTTTCTTACAATTGGAGATAGTTTTTACTGTGCAGTTTGCTTCTGGAAGTATATCAACAGCCCTTGTTACATCGGCAGATTCTGGTATTCAGGTCGTAAATATTGTTGATCGTGTTCACAAGTTTCAGAGGTATGGTGATACCGTGATTGCATAATAAACTTTTAATGAGTCTATGTTCTAGTGTTCGTACATGTAATTTTTCGGTGATTTAGATTTATTGTATATGTTTGTGATTGTTGTTGCTTGCTATTGTAGAACTAGGTATACTGAGTATAATAATTAATGTGCAATTTTTTATTTTTGGTTTGTTGAGGGTCTTGACTAGTTTTTACTTTTGGTTTGGGAGCTAAGTGATCCTTTTGTCGACTTATATTTCTTGTTTTGGCCCAATTAAGGGTTGTAGTAGTTGGTTGGGCGGATGCATTTTATTTTAATTAAGTTGAATATCATTTTATTAATCTAAGTAGTAAACTTATATTTTTGCATAATAAATTCGGAATATAATCCTATGATATTTTATTGTTCTGTGTTTTGTAGGATAATGAAGTTTTATTTTGATCTACACAAGAGAAGACTAATCAAGACTTTGATCAAGTATATGGTTTTTCATGCAAGTTACTCCGTATATTAGATACATTTTCATATAATTGTTTAGAACGTTTTTAGACATATTTTATTTCTGGATCAACTTTAAATGACATTGATAAAAAAAATTTTCTTTGAGTATCTTTGACATTGTTGATTGAGTCCATTTTGAGAATTACTATTATTTTTGAAATAAAATTATTGCATTAAGATTTATGTTTTTAAGGTTTTTCGAATGTTTGTATAGTACATGTAACGTGTAAATAAATCGTATAAGTTATTTCTAGTAATTATTTATTTTTGAAATGAAATGAGTTGGTAATAAAAAATATTAGTAACAAATAGATATTTTAGTATAAAATATATAATTTTATGTAACAACTTATTTGTAACGAAATTGATATTTTAAATAAAATGTACACAAATTTGTAACGAATTTTTTGTTACCACTATTAAGATTATTGCAACCAAACAAGGTGTCGTTACAATTGTATTGGTACCGAAATTGATATTTTGAATATAATGTACAACAATTTGTAACGAAACTTTTGTTACCACTAGTAAAATTATTGTAACCAAACAAGGTGTCGTTACAATTGTATTGGTAACGAAATAGATTTTTTTTCGTTACAAGAACTTTTTGCAATGAGCTTTACAAGACCAACTTTTATAACGAAATGTTTCGTTACAAAATATTTTTGTAACCATTTTTTTCGTTACAAAAAGTGTATTTTGTTGTAGTATATATATATATATACTACTCCCTTCGTCCCGTGATTACTTGCACACTTTCCTTATTTGGACATCCCAAAATTACTTGCACACTCTTAATATGAAAATACCCCACAAAATTAATACCCTCCCAACATCATTTTATTTTCAAAATTGCCACCACCTTTTTACATACATTTTACTTTACACCTCATCATATCCACTTTACACCTCACTAAATCACCTAAAATACCCCTTCTTTATCTTACCTTACCAACCACTAAATTCACTTTTCTTAAACAACGTGCCGATCAAACCGTGCAAGTAATCCTGGGACGGAGGGAGTACTGTATTGATATTTTTATTCTATTATTCTTAATTTGTGTTGTCCTGGTGGTTCTGAATGTAGGCTCAAGTTCATGTATCATTTAATTAATTTAGTCATATCATTTCGATTTTATCAATTCCATTTTTTAGAGTAATGTTAATTGACCTTTCCTACATAATATTTCTGACTCTATCAACGAATAAGTCAAACAAAAAAAGAACAATCGATCAGTGAAAGCAAACTATTACAAGCTACTCCGTATAATAAAATTATCAAATTACTCATCTATCACAAATTAATATAACCTACCATAAAGAGTACTAGCCCAAATTAAAGGATATAAATAGAAAAGTAGAAAGATATAAGGCAAACTAGTGAGTAGTGAATTTTATGGGTAAAATAATACTCCATCCATTTCATAAAGTTGTTTTTGCTATTTTGTACAAAATTAAGAAACATATTTTTTTGAAATATTTACCCTTCGTTAATATGTATTTTTTTTATTAAGATAAAAATTAATATAAAAGAGCTAAAATGTCAACTTACCTGATTACCTTGTCAAGAGAGAAAAGACGATACATTAATATCTTTTTTTTTATTTAAAAAAAAAAAGATATTGTAGAAATTAAATAAGAATAATTTAAGAAAGTTCATAGTAAAAATAGTAAAAAATGACAAACTTTTTAAAATAAAATTTAAAATCAAAATCGACAATTAACGTTTCATAATGGAATATAAACTAGGAATAGAAACGTACTCCTCATTTTTTTTCGTTGAGAAATGAGAACATAGAAAACCCTAGTATTATTTAATTATGGTATTATTATGCTCAGTATAGTATTATATCTCAATTGTTTTATCCGTTCGCCTATCAATCGGGCCATCTTAATTATTTGACGGTGACTAATAATTATTGCACTTATAACTTAATTGTAACTCATTAATGAATATTGGAATTAACTAGGCAATTACAACAGTTCATGCCAAATATATACAGTATAAATGTTTCCAAAGTAGATTTTTTTTTTTTAAATAATAGAGTACATATCTATTATCTATATAATATTTTTATGATATTTTCACGTGAGATCGTCTGACGTACATTAAATTATCAAAATTTATCAAGGGAAAATATCAATTTTGGTCACCCAGTTTTAGCTCTTTTCATATTTGATCACCCACATTTACTCATTATCAAAATTGGTCACCCAGTTATTATATTTTATCAAAATTGATTACTCTGTTAGTGAATTTGTCATTGACTAACGGAGAAAAAGTTTTGAGCCGTGAAATTTCTCAAAACTGAGATTAAAATTTTTTTATGCATCTTCCAGAACTAATGAAACAAAAACTCAGAAGATAGAAATTTATTTCAATTAATTTCCAATGCCCAATTGTTTGACTAACATTTCAAGAAATATGCAATAATGAAAAATAAGTTTATGAAATTTTTGTTGAATGGATTTTAGAAAATTCTTTACGATTAATCTTCACCACAAATTATGCTCCAATAATTATAAATAGGGAAATGAATTGAAATATGTTTATATCTCCAATTATTATACAAATTCAATTGAAACAAAGAATTGGAAAACAGTACAATTGTTAAAAAAAAAAACAGGGTACAAAATTGCATTTTATCTCGAGTTTCTCATTTTCTGTAAAATAAAAAGTAAACAACAAAAATGAATTCATAATTGAGTTAAATAATTATTAAAAACTTACTAAAATTTTCTGACTACAAAGCTTGGTTGATTGACGTTCTAGAAGATGCATCAGAACTCCTTCTTCTGACGTTTTAATCTTAGATTTTGAGAAATTTGACGGCTCAAAACTCTTTTCCCGTTAGTCAATGACAGATTGACTAACAGAGTGATCAATTTTGATAGAATATAATAACTGGGTGACCAATTTTGATAGTGACTAAATGTGGGTGACCAAATATGAAAAGAGGTAAAACTGGCTGACCAAAATTAATATTTCCCCATTTATCAAATAGTGAAAATAAAAATGAGTAAATACTAACATAATATAACCATCTCATGCACACTACACCATATCTCGCACAAGATCGAATATGTGTAAAATTAAACACGATTATAGAGTTGGACTTGCGCAATATTGCACAATATTAAATACGATTAAAGTCAAATATAACATTTTTAAAATGATATAACTAAGTGTTACAATTATTAACACAATATTAATAACGTTACAATAGATTATTAAAATGTTAAATGTTAGACTTTAAATTGCACGGGTAAAGACGACACTCCTAAAAGTATTACATATTTGCTATATATGGTAACATTTTATAACTACTACTCCCTCCATTCAATTTTATTATGCTCACTTCTCCGGGCACGGTTTTTAATGAATATTGATTAGTTTAATCATAAAGTAGATAAGTTGAGGGTATGATGGGGTATTGTGGGGTCCATTTGTAAATAAATGATGGTTTATGAATAGGTAAAGTCTAGTATGCACTCGAGTGCATGTTGTGCACCCTAGTCTAAAGAAAAATGTAAGTTATTAAACTGAAAAGTACAACACAATATTACTAAAAAGTGTAAGTCACTATAACTAAAAATATTATTATACAGTTTAATAATTGAAAAGTGCAACACCATTTACCAAAAAGTGTAAGTCAGTAAAATTGAAAAGTGCAACATGGACTAGGGTGCACAACATGCACTCGAGTCCATAGCAGACCAACCCATTATGAATAAAGTGAATGTCAAAGTGGGTAAATAATGGTAGGAGGGTGGAGAGATAAAGTAGTATGAATAGTATTGTTTCTAAAAAGGGTATAGGCATAATAAAATTGGACAATAAAAAAAGGAAAGTGTGAATAATAAAATTGGACGGAAGAGTATTAGATATGGAGTAACAATTTTTTGGAGAACTTATGTTGTAGTCAATTTTATTTCACAATAAATTGATTTTGAGAATGAGCAAACTTTCTTTAGAGTTGGATTAATTTGTGTGCAATATTCATAATATTCATTTGGTTTTGAGAATGAGAACTTTCATTTGCGTGTATTAATAAGGTCAATACCTATGTACTTAACTATATATTCCTGGTATTATTCCTTTGATTTTATCACCGTATGTAATGTGAGAGTTGTTTATTAGTATAATATGAGATATACTAGTTTTTTTTTGTTAAAGGTGTCCTAGTCAATTGAGGATAGAATAAGATAAAAAAAAAATTGTGTGAAAAAAAGTAATGACATTTAGTGTAATTTTAAGATATTTATCGATTTCAATTCAGTTTTGCCTATTGATAGTATTTGTAAAGAGAAAGCCCCAACTCTACGCATAGTTTGTGTTGACTTTCTAAATTTCAATTTGATTCGTGTTCATACGACATTAAAAGGAAAATTTTCATTTCAATGTATGTCATCTCTGTATATAATTACTTGTATACAACATTAAAACAACAAAAAATTTCATAACACTTAAATACGATTGCACAATCAAACAACTTCAGAGCTCTAAACGATTTTGCACAAACGAATATATATATATTTTTTTTTTTGCAAAAAGCAACAAAAAATTTGCAAAATATATATTGTATTGTATTTGTATAAAGCAACACGAAAATTGTATATTGTAATTGCATAAACGAGCTACACCTCTTTGCTCGATTTAGAAAGGAAAGATTTCGAATATTCGGTAATTAGACGAAATTGAACCGATAATTTTGGTTCAGCTAGTAATCGGCCTATTACAGTTACCAAAAATAGATATTTCCGTTATGAAAAATTTCGGAAACATCCAATTATTTAGTCGTTAATAGTATTAAACATTCCTTTTCAAAAAAAAAAAAATAGTACTCCCTCCATTTTTTAATAAGTATCACTTTGACTTTTTAAGTAATTTTAAAATAAGTGTCATTCTATGATTTTTTTCTTTAATTTTGACTATTTTATCCTTATTCATTTACCATAAATATTTTTCGTTAATAAATTCCACCAAAAATGTTTATATCAAAATTAATTTGATTTATGAATACTAGCTACATTCTTAACTACATTCTTTATCAAATAAAATTTCTATATTAAAATTAGTTAGAATTAATGAAGGGTAATATCGACCACAATTTATAATCTTAATTTGTTAAAAAAAGTTAAAATGACACTTATTAAAAGATGGAGGGAGTATTAAACATTCAATATTAATTTTAGAGAAAAATATATAAAAAAAATATTTATTCATAATTTAGGAATTGTGCCTGAGGCATGTGAAACCTACGAATGGCAAATGAGAGGAGGCGCATGTGCCACTCGACACGGCTCTCAGTCAAACAACTTTCCCACACGTGTCAATTAACCAGTGGGTAGTACCTACTTACCATGTGCCGCCGCGCCAAACCCCCCTTTGCGTTTTTCCTTCTTACCACAACGACAAGTGTGTGCTAAATGCCAAATTTCATTTATACGAATACTCTTCATTATTTAGTTTAATATATAGAGTAATGATAACTTCAAAATGTCGTTTTTCTTATAGCTAAACTCAAAATATATACTACCCAGAACATAATTCCAAACTAAGTGTCTCATATAATTTGTAATAATTTTTTAATTCCATAATTTTTTTTCACATGTGAAGAGGTACACAAAATAAAAAAAAATAAATTTAATAGAGATTTTGAAAGATAATTTTGTAAAATTTTATGTATAAAATAAAAAAATAAGTTGATTTTCATGTATACGTAGAGAAAAAGTAATGAATTATTGCATGTTTCATAAGGTAGTAGAGAAAAGGGTTCGGATTAATTTCCTCATTATTCATGCTTGCACGTATTTCAAGTGAAATAGTTATATAATTATTTGAAATGCAATTTATGAAGAAGTAGAAGAATAAATTAACAGGAGTATGTATGAAAGAAACATGTCAAAAACTTGAGCAACAATTCATCGTTTCAAGATAGTCGTACAAGCAACAGAAGTTGAGACTCCATGTTGCTATGTTTGAAGACATATAATTAATTAATTAATTGCCCACAAATTAAATGTTTAGGGTTACAATCAAGTTCTTTTAGTATGTGCTCAAATTTAAAACAAAAAATAATTAATGTAAAACAGAGTACTAATAATAATAAGTTAAAAAATACTCGTACAACATATAACAATTAAAGAGCTAATGAAAACATGAAAAAAAAAAACGTCTCTTTCTCTTTTGACAAGAGGATGCAAACTAAAATACTATGCTTAGATCAACTCTAGTTTGAACTCAATCAGTCTAACTATTTTGCGACAAAAATAACAATTTTATGTGTTGCATATGCTCCTGTAGAAAACAAGTAATATCTCTATAATTCGATTCAATTTCCTAAAAATTTTCAACTTGTGAGTTTTTATTTTTTTATACCATCTCTATCTCAAATCAGTTTTCACATTTTTCTTTTTTATTTGTTCCACATAAATTTTCACACTCCATTTTTTAAAGTTTCTCACTTATTTATTATGCATTACATTTACTTTATCACTTTAATAAAGTTAAAATGAATCATACTCTGAAGTGTGTTGGAGAAATTGAGTTTTTATTCAATTTCTTAATATTTAATTGATTTTAATTAATCAATTATTTGAGGGTATGAATATTTAATTTCCGAAGAATTAAATATTGTAGGATCGTTCTACTCTCCGAGTAGATGATCGTAGTATATTTAAAATCTCAAAACCGAATTTCGGTGAGTGAGAAATTAATGTACGAAGTTTAAGACAAAGTGATGCATTGAGAGTAGTGTTAATAACTATCCCACATTGATAAATGAGAGAATTAACTACCTCCTTATTATTTTTTTTTTGAAGTCTCGGGTTTCCGATTCTATGACCGACTAATCCCGGGGGACCAATCCCACCGCCCACTTGCGGGGGTCCCGTTTAAAGCCAGAGCTTTGCGCTCTGTATGGACATGGCCCCATAGAATGTTCAAATTGTAGTGACTATTGAACCATTCAATTAGCCACACGCGCGCGCGCCGCCTGCCCGTCCGGCCGTGCCGAGCCGGGTCCGTGGGCCTGGGTCTTGGATCTTGGCAATTGGACTTTGGGTGGACTTTGGGCTTGGGCCTGGGGCCCCTCTATCTTTTTGAGGTTCTAAAAATGTGGGCCTCGACCCACACGGATTTAGGCAGCCCAAGTCTATGGAAGTCAAGCGGAAGTTGACTTCTGGAATTTGAATTTGAAATGTGATTGTCTTAATTGCGTACCAGCCGTTACTGCCTTAAATACCCGTCTGTTCCACACCTGGGTGACACTGCCTATAAATAGGAGTGCATGGTTTTGGGAAAACACACTTTTGCATACAACAAATTTCACCTGAGTTTTTCCAGAAAATTGCATACACTATTTTCAGCATTCTGCATAGCATTTTAGAGTGCAATTCGGTTCTAACGTGTTTCTGTTCGCTGGAGCTTTGTGCGCTGCGGTGTTGCTCGTGCAAAGAGGAAGTCGTTTTACCTTTCGAAGCAACTCGTCACTCCGTGAACACTAGCCAGGACGTGTTTGTTTTACGGGAAAAGGTATCACCTTGACTCGGCTCTTTTCCCTAATTTTCTGTTTATCTACAGTGCTGTCTCTTCCCTTTCTGGACCTGCTATTCTAAGAAGCTGCTCAAACAAGGAAGCTGCCTCTTTTGGAAAGTTGAAGAACTCGAAGACTTTGTAATTTCATTTACTGTCTTTATTTTTTCCGTCTAAATTCTTTGTAAGCCATTGTTGGTAATCTATAAACCAACAAAGTGTTGGTGAAAGCTCTTCATGGAGAGGGAGAAGGGGACCCACACGTCGCAATGATCGCGGCTGACATACTGGAACTAGCAAGACACCTAAACATCCCCTCCTTCCTTTTTTTTACGATGAGAGGCAAACAAAGTGGCCCACTGCTTAGCACATCTAGAAGATCATGACGAATGGGAGGAAATCTGGATGGAAGATGTTCCGAGAAATTGTATTTCTTATTATCAATGATGTAAGGCGCGAGCCTAACGTACATTTCTACCTAATGATATTCACTTTTTCCGTAAAAAAAAAAAGAAGTTAAAAGGACATGAAGTAAGGCCGTGTTTGATTTGAGATTGACTAGTCCGAATTTTGATTGGTCATTCCCAATTGATCAATCTCTGTCAATCACTCTTAATTCAAATACAAATCCATCCCTATAATACATCTACATACCTATTTTTATACAATCATATCACAATTTTTTTAATTTTATTCTCTCTTCTACTTTTCTTTCACATACTCAATCTCTCTTTTATTATTTTTCTACCCACAAATAAAATATTACAACGTCACTTTTGATTTGACATAAAATTGAATCCACCCCTAATTACTTCTCAATATTTATTCAAACACAATTTAATCATAGTTGCTATTTATTCAAAAATAAAATAAAATTATAGTTACTACTCCATATTTATGTATTACTCCAATCCACTTTTTTCAATCTCAATCCAATTCACACCATCTCTAACTAAACACTACCTTACTTTTATCACAAATTTTTTTAACTATCTATCTACTTTTATATCTATCACAAGTATACATAGTCAATAATTTATTAGATAAGTCTAACTTGTTCATATATATTTATATAGGACTATAGGAGTATATTGTTTTTCTTCAGCAATCATGAGGTTTTTAAGAACAGTGAAATCTAGAGAATTGTGCAAATATATATAAAAGAATAAATGGGTAAATATATAAAATTTCTTCAGACTTTGATAATTCAACTTCTTTGGATAATATATTCCCGGCCAATTTTTATTACTGAAAAGCTAGAGTTGTTGTAGAATTAAAGCTAGTGAAATAAATTAAGAAGAGGGTCGACAGTTAAAGTCGTTGATCGTTAGGAAACTTCTATGGTAGTCTCTGCTTTTGCCGACAGTTGCTTCGGGTGCTCCCAAACTATACTAATTTTTAAACTATATATTATTAAAAAAGCTTATGCAACTCTATGAAATGAAGATCTATAGGCCCCTATGCTACTTTTATGTAATTATAATCTATTTAATTGAGAAATTATATTGTGGAACAAATTTAATTGAAAGTGTATATCTATGGTAGCCGGTAGTTATCTCAAGCACTCAAGTTTAATTAAATTAATGCACTGGTTAACGCAAAATCGAAGAAGCAATTTGAGCGAGCGACAGATTCAGGATTTAAAATTTGGGGGTGCGGAAGATAATAAGTAAATTACTACTCCATTCATCTCGACGAAAACTATCCATTATCTTTGATCATTAAGAAAAAAGAATATACTAAAATATAAGAGAACGTTATTTGCCAAAAAAAAAAATATATATCTTTCATGGGATGAACAATTTTTTTTTAATTAATTTTCACCGAAACAAATTGAGTATTTAATAATAAAAATAATACAATTTGGTGTAACTTAAATAATAAAAAAAAATGCATAACATTATTTAACAGTGAAAATTAAGAAGTATTGTGTGTTACTACCTCCGTCCCAGGATTTTATGCACACTTTCCTTAACGGGCGTCCCAACATTTTTTGCACACTCCAAAAAAGGAAATAATAATACCAATAATACCCCTCCTTTATTTACCTTACACATCACTTTATTCCATTTTCTTAATCTCCGTGCCGGTCAAAGTGTGCATAAAATCCTGGGACGGAGGGAGTAACTTTTAAGACGGTAAGATAATTGAAGTAGTTTTAAAATATTAAACCCCAGTATTTCATTTGCTGGGAATAAAAAGTTGTTGAACATTTTCAATTTGAGTTGAGAAATGAAATGGGAATGCAACTAAAATAATTTGTGTTAAAATTAACTAATTAATTAATTTTTTTTACCTAAGATTAAAAAAAAAAACATTTTGGGGTACAGAATTTCTAGACTGGATCCGTCGTTGAGCGAATCAATCCGATATTTAGCCACTCAGCGGTTGCGATGTCGGTTTTGGTACCAGCCTGCTGTAACAGCTTGCAAATAGGAGTGTGCAAAATAAAACCGGACCGGAAAAAAGATCAGAACCGGACCACCGGTTAGATTCCGGTCCGGTCCGGTCCTCGGTCCGAAATTTTTTAAGATTTCGGGTTCCGATCCGGTCTAAAACCGGAATTTACCGGTCCAGTACCGGAAACCCGGATTTACATTTTTTTTTTTATTTGAATTTTAGAAATTACAAATCTCATTCCTCTTCCACTCTCTTAAACCTAATTCCCTTTTTTACTATTCTCAAAATTCTTCAACCTTTTATCTGAAACGGTGACTCACCCATAATATTTGAGAAGGTAATAGAGCCGGCGCAACGGAATACTCCACCCAATCTTCTTGCCATGTAAGTTTTCTTGAGTTATTGAGAAGGTTTAACCTATTTTACTCTATACTTATAATTAATCATTTTGGACTACTGCTTTTTCATTTTGGACTTGAATTTTAATATTTTGGACTATGTTTTTTCATTTTGGACTAATGATTTTTCATTTTGGACTTGAATTTTAATTTATATGAACATGGTTTTGCTATAAATTAAGTTTTCAAGTATATATATATATATTCTTGCACAATTGTGATCAACTTGATCTAAGGGCATAACTTATTCTTTAGAATATTAAAAAGGAATTTATTATAAAGGTAAATATAAAGAAATTTCTAGATCTTCAAAAAAATGTGATCCACCTTCCATTTCTTCTCATACACTAAGGAATTATAAATAAAAAAAAAACCGGTCTGAAACGGTCCAAACCCGGACCGGACCGGACCGGACCGGAATTTACCGGTCCGGTCTGGACTGGTTACATTCCGGTCCGTAAAATTTTAAGATTCCGGTCCGGTTCTGGACCGGTGCACACCCCTACTTGCAAATCCGTCGCTAATTTAATTGTCAAACCAGTAAAGTGAAACTATTTTAACTAGATATTTCTGTTGAGAATTTAAATTTAAGGTTAGTAACTAAAATTTCTGTCGCAAATTGAAAATTTATAAATTTAGTATCGCGATAGACATAGTGGTAACCGGGTCGATTTGTGACTGAAATTTTCTTTGCAAATCTTAAATTTAAATTTGTTATGTCAAACCCCAACAAAATAATGTGGTCTCCCTCCCTTGAAAATTCGTCGCAATTTGTAAAATATTTATTTTTGATCGTAAAATTTGTTGACATAGATCATATGGCCAATTTCATCGCAAAAACTGTCGTAAATTTGTTGTCATTCATCTTCGTGTTTTTTTATTGTAGTGTAGATGATATGTAACTATATAATACTCTTATTCTCGTCTCATTATTAATTGAACATTTTTTTATTTAGAAAAAGTAATTTTTTACTCATTTACAAAGCTCCCTCTAACATCTCGTATTTACACTTCCTGACATTCATTTTTACATACTAACTAAATATTATCTCTTCAATAAATTTGAATTACCCATTATATTTCTCTTAAAAAATTACTTTATCACTTTTAATATTAATAAATAATTCTCACACTAAAATTCGATGCAAACGGTAAATATTTAGTAATTAATAACAAAACAGAGAGAAAGTACTTTTACAGTATACAACTATATAATATTTTTCTGTCATATTAGTTTGGTTTGCATGAAGAAATTAATTAGGGATTTATAAATTTTTAGTTTAGTTCATATAATGTTGGACTATATTTTTTGTCCAGCCTAATTCGTTGGTGATCAAATGGCCGCCTCTCTGGGCTTTGAGGATCATATGGCCTAGAATGCACGTATATTATGATATAATATTAAAAATGGTTTTTTATTTGATCGATCTAGACTAGCTATATGATAATCTATTTTAAAACTTTTATGTTTTGGATATATATACGTAGGAGCACTTTGGAATTACGTGCACGTACTGTGTGCGCTCGCATGTGTGCTTGCATGAACAAGTGAGAGAAACGCCGCCTATAAAATAAAAAAATAATTATATTTAATTAGCAATTGCTACATACATTGCACATATCTGACATCAGGAGATTCATAGTATTATTTAAGGCTGGAAAGTTTGTTTCTTCTCAACATAGATTGTAGCAAGCATTTTTATTTATATATATATATATATATGCACCTTTGTCTTCTTCTTCTTAATGCTTTATAATATTAATCATTAAATATTCAACAAATTTAATTCGGATACAAGAAATATAGAAAGACGAAAAGTTAATAGGAAGGTTAAAAAATAAGTAAAGAATTGTATTACTCTCTCCCTCTGTCCAATTTCATTATTTCTACTTTTTTTTATTGTCCAATTTTATTATACGCATTCTCTTTTTAGAAATAATATTATTCACACTATTTTATCTTCACCCTTCAACCATCACTTATTTACTCAAATTGTCACTAACTTTATTCATAAACAATCACTTTACTACAAGTTCAAAAAATTTCTAAACACTCAACTTTTTGTGTGAATTCTTCAGAATATTTTTTTGACATGTAGTAGTACATTTTGATCATGTAGTAAATCACCTACTTGCAGCCCACAAATTTTTTGATGCCCATATCTAAATTTTTGACCCGTAAATTTTTAATAAATATTTTAATTAGACATATTGCATGTACAAATGTTGCTCTTTAAATAAGTAAATTTTCATAAATAAATTAAAATATCTATATATTTTTTACTTTAGACATCTGTTTTATATATAAATTATAAAATGATATTTCTTAAAATTTGCATTAAAAAAATTATATATTTATTGTGGATGGATGAAGTAGTACTTTTAAAGTTTAATCGAGTTGTCGGGGGATAATGAATTAAAAAAATTGCAGTTTATCCATCGGAATACCTCATCCACGTTCATTTGTTTTGGCAGACTTGGACCTCTCTTATTAATATTAATTAATTAATTATTTTCTTTTACTTTTTTGTTTCTACGTTAATATAAATGTTTGACTTAGAGCGATAGTAATACATTTGACAATTGGAATTTGTCATTTTCATCGAATTCGAGAATCGGTGATCAGAGTTGTGCATTTATATGGTGATGGTACGTATCAAAATGAAAAATAAATTTATTGTAGTGGTACACAGATGTGAAAGATAACTGAATAATTAAAAGTATACATGCGATTGGAAAAAAAATAATTAAAAAAATACTATGAGAATTAGAGGAGGATAAATTGAGAAGAAATTGAAAAAGAGTAGTTAAAGTACAAATAATTAGGAACAAAATTTAAAATTTAACAAATCATTTAATAAAAAACAGAGATAAGGTGGATGACTACGGAATTAATTACGGCCAATAAGAAACTTTACAATCAGGACGGAAAATAGACTGGACTAGGCTAGACTTTACATGAAAAAAGTTTGGGTCTGATTTATAAATATTGAATCTAAGTGTGATCTATTATGTATGATATATATATATATATATATATATATATATATATATATATAACCTTGGTTGTCCTTTTAAATAAATATGAAAGGTTTACGAACCTTTTAGAAGCCTTTTAAAATATGTTCAATATGAAATGCGGTTCAATATTTAAAGTTGTAAATAAAATTCATGATCAAAACAAATGCATTACAAATTTACAACAATGAGTTTAAATACAAACATTATAACGATTTTTCAAGTACTAAAATATTTAAATTTAACTTGCTTTAATTTAATATTAATATTAATACTAAATTTTTAGAATTGTTTATTATAAAATATATATATAAATATTTATTTATAATTTATATATATAATTATAATATATATATATATATAATTTTAAACAGCAGATCCTTAGGCTTATAAGGCCTCATACAAAGCCTAAGCCTAAAATACTTAACTAAATAGGTTTTTTAAAAAGCCTCCGACTCATATTATAAATAAGCCAGACCTGACAAGACTCTTAATAGGCTAGGTCGTAGGCCCCTGCCGGATGGTCCGACCTATTTCCACTAGAGCCGGCAATTTGGACCCGACCCGATGGACTGGGCTCTAAAATTAGAGGCCCATATAGATCTGGGCCTATTTGGCCCGACCCAATGGGCCCCGACGGACCTAATGGGCTAGGCTGAATTTGGCCTGCGGTCCATGGGCAGCCCATTTGGCCTGATCAATATTTTTTCTTTAGCCAAATAAATAATTAAAATAAGTAAAGTACCTTATATTTAAATATTATTGTGTTTTTATTTTATTTTGACTTTGAAATTTGAACTTATGAATTATTTATAATTTTATTTGAAGTTGTTATATAGTGTAATACTATACTGGTTATGACATTTATGAATGATGTATAGTGAATACATTAGTATTGCATATTTTTTTATTATAATTATTTGTATAAATAAAAATTATACGTGAGTATGTGACCAATACAAATTATACTGGTTATTTATACGTGAGTATAAATAAAAAATATATATATTTTTTGCTAAATTTTTTTAAAAAAAATTATTTTATGGGCTGGCCCGGCCCGCTAGCCCAGCGGACTAGGATGGGCTCACATTTTATAGGCCCGACTAATTCATGGGCCAGTCCGACCCAGTCCACAAACATCGCTTGGCCCGATGGGCTAAGCTGGATCGGACGGCCCGATTTGCCAGCTCTAATTTCCTCCCCTATTTACAATACAACAATACTTTTTTTTTTGACGGGACAATACGATAATATTTAGTTTCAACTTAATTGTCACATTTCTTAAAAATGTAACATCTAACTATTTTTCTATTTTTTTTCTATGTCCATATCTTTATATTATTTTTTAACACTTTTTACCAACTAATTACGAACAACTCCAACCTTGGGGCAAATATTCCAATTGCCACCAAAAAGTCCTCCGACGAAGACCCAAAGCAAGTGGCAAATTTGCACGAATGATTTTTTGTTGGAAAATTTGCCACCAACTCAAATCCAAACTCACCTATCTAGAAAAAAAAAAAAACTCAAACCCATATACTTAACACTTTTATGGTAAGAGCACTTTCCGCAATCGACCTCCTAGACGTTCAGTTACGCCTGCACCCACGCCCCCAACCATCTACGACAGATCGCACTTCTCGGGTGGAGAATCCTAACTCATCTATTGTGTTCACTTTAGTTTCGGTGAACAATTCGTTTGTGGTCCTCTCGGACAACATCATGGATGAGTTCTCAAACAACACTTAGGAATAGGTGGTTGCCTCACTTCTAGAATCGGCCACCAGGAACCCCTAAACGCAACCAACTTCGACTTCACTTGCCCTGGATCTAGCTCTCGTTGTTATCCCTCTGTCCATCTTCGACAAGCCGCTCTGCTCTATTTTGAAGAAGCCCTCCAGAGACCCTAGGCTAATGAGTTCATCACAATTGTTAACCCCGAATATTGTTATTGATGAGTTGAACGATATCGTCTCGAATATCTTCACTATCAAACCGTCTATAAAATTTGAGATGAAGTTAATCTACCATTAATCTTAATCAAGGACGGAGCCACTAAGGGCCCACCGGGGCAGTGGGCCCCCCACTAACTTTTTTTTTTTATATATATTTTTTTATTGAGACGTCTCCAAATTATTTGTACATTTCTAATATGAAATTAATTTTCAAAATTAATATCCTAACCTACATCATTTTATTTTTAAAAATAATACTCCCCCCGTTCCTGAAAAAGCTTTCATTTGTTGGAAAGAAGTTTAAGAAAATAGTGTAATAATTAAGGTGGTGTTTGGTTTGGGATTGAGGTGGATTGGATTTGGATTGAGGTGGATTGGATTGGGATTTGGGTAATCCATGAATATTAAGGCGGTGTTTGGTTTGGGATTAGCCAATCCGGATTTGGATTGGCCCAATCCCAATCCAATCTCTCTCAATCCATCTCAATCCAAATACAAATCCAAATACTAATCCACCCCTATAATACACCTATACACCTATTTTTATACAATCAAATCACTCTTTTCAACCACTCATTCTCTCTCCTACTTTTTTCTCTCTCATACTTTGATGTGACATAAAAATACATCTACCCCTACTTCTCAATCCTTAACCAAACACAACTTACACACACAATTACTATTCATGGATTACCCAAATCCAAATCCAATCCACCTCAATCCAAATCCAATCCAAATCAATCCCAAACCAAACACCACCTAATTGTGTGTGTAAGTTGTGTTTGGTTAAGGATTGAGAAGTAGGGATAGATGTATTTTTATGTCACATCAAAGTATGAGAGAGAAGAAAGTAGGAGAGAGAATGAGTGGTTGAAAAGAGTGGTTTGATTGTATAGAAATAGGTGTATAAGTGTATTATAGGGGTGGATTGGGTTTTTTTTTTTTTTTTGAACGGTAAAGGTATATTTGTATTTAATGAACAAAAAGGGTGTTAGACCCAGTAGTGTACATTATGCACTATTACATACTACGAAAGTTTCTGTTCTCATTCAGCACTCAAAAGCACCGACACCCTCCTATTCAATTAAGCAAGAAAGCGGGTCACAGAACCACGCCGCGACGGATGCATCTGATTTTAATAGGCTTCTACCACCAATCCAATTCCATAGCTGAATTTTTATCTTTTCCAGAGCTTTTTTGGCGTCAACAACTTCCCCATTAAATCTCTTTGCATTCCTATTATTCCAAATCTCCCCAACTACACATGTCCAGATACTAGACATCAATTTAGTCCTCAACTTTCCATATCCTAACGCCTCGACATGTTGCAGCAAGTGTGTACTAATTTTGATATGTGGTGCCATACTGATGTTACACCATTTGTATACCCCACTCCAAATTTTCGCTGCATGTTCGCACTCCACAATAAGATGACGATTTGTTTCCAACCCCTTTGCGCACATTTTGTAGGTAGACTCCGCTTCTGAGAATGGAATACCTCTCTTTTTTAGTTTGTCGATGGTTGCAAGCCGTTCTAAGGTTGCCTTCCACACGATCGTTTGCACCTTCCTTGGAGCATAATTATTCCATAATTTCACGAACTCGGGTCTATCGACACTTTCCTCCTCTCCTTCGGTCTGATCTTCCGTCAACAAGGAGTACGCCTTACTCGTCGAATAGACGCCCGTCTGAGCCATTGCCCAGCTCCAGTGGTCCTCCCCTCCTCGCGTGAACCTGTTCCTGTCCAAGCACACAAGTAGATCAGTTAGTTTATTATTTTCCGCATTGTTTAACACTCTCCCCCATACCCAGTTCCACTCCCAATTGTTTCCTTCCCATTTGCCCATATTAAATATACAATCCTCCTTCTGTCTGCTCAAGCCGTACAACTCCGGGAATTTGTCACCAAGGATTTCGTCCCCCTCAACCCAGCAATCGGACCAAAACCTTGTATTTGCTCCGTTGCCCACTACCCTACGGATCTTATGTTTCGCCCTCCTGCCTCCTATCTTCTCAAAAATGCATTTCAAATCTTTCCACCAGCTTGACTTGCTTTTCCATCCTCTCCCCCCTCTTCTAAATTCAAGCTCGTTTCTAGTAATATCTCCATATCTTGATTTTATGATCCGCACCCAGAGGAAATCACTTTCGGTTAGACTACGCCATATCCATTTGCCTAACAACGCAATATTGAAACACTCGATGTCCCTAATTCCCAAGCCTCCTTTCTTTTTTTCTCTACACACCTTCTCCCATTTAACCCATGGGATTTTCCTGTTTTGCCCCGTTCCTCCACCCCACAGAAAGTTCCTTTGTAGCCTCCTCACTTCACTTGAAACTATTTTCGGCACCTTGTAAAACGAAAGGTAGTACGTTGGGATGGAGGATAAGACAGCTTGTACCAAAGTTACCCTGCCTCCCATAGCTATTTGTTTATCCTTCCACTTTTCCAATCTGCTGTTTAACTTTTTCACCATGCCTGACCATGCTGAGCTTTTCTGATGGTTTACACCTACATTTAAACCCAAAAATTCCATAGGTAATCCGCCAATTCTGCATCCTAAGGCTGCAACCATTTCCTGTTTGATTTCGTTACCCACCAGAATTCCGACAAGACAACATTTGTCGAAATTGACCCCAAGGCCCGAGATAAGTTCGAACAAGTTTAATAGCCTCTTGATGGCCAGAATATCCGCCCAATTGCTGTTTCAAAGGAACATGGTGTCGTCAGCGTATTGGAGTAGGGAAACTTGCACTTTGTCCTTTCCGATAAGAATCGGTTCCAAAATATTTAATTCAACCGCTCTATCCACCAGAATCCTCAGCCCCTCGGCAGCGATAAGAAATAGAAACGGTGAGAGGGGGTCACCTTGACGCAGCCCCTTTTCGAGTTTAAATTCGCCCGACGAACTCCCATTCACCAGTACAGCAGCGCTAGCTGTAGATACACACTCCATCATCCAGATCCTCCATTGATGTGGAAAATTCATATCTTTCATCATATTATCAAGGAACCCCCAGTCCAAAGAGTCATAAGCTTTCGCAAAATCCACCTTGAAAATAGCCCTTTTCTTCCTTTTCTTTTTGGCCTCATCGATGGCTTCGTGGGCTACTAGAATGCTGTCCATAATGTGACGCCCGCCGATGAAAGCGGATAGGCTGTCCGAAATTACCAACTCCATGATCTTAGCAAGGCGTTTTGCAAGAACCTTTGCCACTATTTTGTAGACGCCACCAATCAAAGATATCGGTCGAAATTCCTCTAGCTTTTGAGCCCCCTGTTTTTTTGGAATTAAGACAATGAACGATGGATTCAGGCCTTTGACGATCTTTCCTTTGCTGTGGAATTCAGCGAACATACACATAATTTCTGATCTCAGCAACTCCCAATTATTTTTGAAGAAACCCATCGAGAAGCCGTCCGGGCCCGGGCTTTTGTTCGGCTCACATTCCCATAAAGCTGCCTTTACTTCTGATTCTGTGAAAGCAGCCGTAAGCACTTCATTGTCACCATACTCCAGTTTACGTTTAAACAGATAGGGGGGGGGGGGGAGGGATCACTGGTCTTTCGAACTTTTCTGCTTTGAAGTGGTTACTGTAGAAGTTAAAAACTTCTCCTTTCACCTCCTGTACCGACTCCGTCCACGTTCCGTTTACATAGAGCCCGTTTATCTCGTTCCCTTTTTTTCTACCATTAATAACACAGTGGAATAATCTTGTGTTGAGATCCCCTTCTTTTAGCCACTTAACTTTTGCCATTTGGTGAAATTGTTCTTCCTTCGTCCTCAGGTCATTATGGAGACCTGCTAAGAGCTCTCTCCTGTTGTCTATTTCATCGTCCTCAAGGCCTAGTGTGTCGTCCAGCGCATCAAACCTGCAGATTTCGAACCTTTTATGTTCCATTCTTGTCTCAAGGTCTCCGAACACCTCTTTATTCCAGCCTCTAAGGTCGTTTTTCAGGAGTTTTAATTTTTCCTTAAGGATGAAACCGCTCCAGCCCCTGACATCATACCCCTTCCATTTATTCTCGACGAAATTGGTGAAATTCGGGTGCCTCATCTAGGTGTTGAAGAACCTGAAAGGCTTTGGGCCCCAATCGATACGTGGTGTGGTCATATAAATGGGGCAATGGTCCGAAATGGATCTACTCAGCCCTTTAAGTTGAGCCTCCGGCCACTTTTCAGCCCACGCCTCGTTAACTAACACTCTGTCCAGCCGACTCTTACAAGACCCGTCAGGCCTATACCAGGTGAATTTCCTCCCAAGTAATGGCAGGTCTATCAGATTCGCGTTAGTAATGAATTCGTCGAAGCACTCCATATCGGCTCTGTCCTCTCGCCCTCCTCTGCCAATTCTTTCCTGTGCACTTCTAATGGCATTGAAATCTCCTGCAATGCAGAGGTACGCGTCTTGATTCTGCTCAACTAACCCACACAGTATGTCCCAAATAACTCTTTTTTCGCTCCCGTTGCACGGTATATATATATATACATTTATCAGACAACAACACCTCCCGTCTTGTTTCCATATGCCATTTACCACAAGAAAACCTTTCCTATGCCACTAACTTGTTTGCACCATCGAGCCATCGTTCCATATAGGGGTGGATTGGTATTTCGATTGAGATGGATTGAGAGAGATTGGATTGAGAGAGATTGGGTCAATCCAAATCCGGATTGGCCAATCCCAAACCAAACACCGCCTAAAGAACGAGTAAATCTTTTTGTATAAAGTAAATAACGTAGTTTGATTGAGTGTATGGTGAGCTCTAAAAAATACTGCATGATGGGTAATTTTTTTTTTTTTTGATGCCACGGTATCCGGTCCAAAGATGCATGAAGGGTAAATATGTGTATATCGTGAGAGTGAGTATGCAAACTTTTCAAGAACGGATGTAGTACTCATTATATTTTAGGTCCACATTTTTCCCAACTAACTAAATTCTCTTTTACCACTCGTTAAATCACCTAAAATACTCATCTTTTATGTGACTTCACACTCCATTAAATTTATTTTTCTTAAAAGTGAGTCTAAGACATGCAAGTTATCACGGAACGGAGAAAGTATATTTTAATTTCTATGTTAGTTTAATAGTGGCTAATGTCTCAACGGAGTTACAACTTACAAGTTGCGTTTTAACACTGTTTCGTCTATTATGAGTCTGCACAATTAAAATTAATTTCCTTCAAAATATACTAAAAATCGTTAGATTTAAATTAATGAAATGAGATGTATTGAAAAAATTCTAATAATTTCTTTTGTAGATACAATATTATTATATCTTTAAAGTAATGTAAATCGGGCCCCCCAATCTAAAATTTTTGGCTCCGTCCGTCATCAAAGAAAAGGAAAAACTATAGCATCGATATTGTATGTTACAATTATTTTTGCACTTATTATCACTTCCTCTAATTTAATATAAATGTCGTTTTTAATATTAATTAATATTTTAATTTGACCTTAAGTATATTAATATTAAAGTTTTACGTAAAATTTTAAAGTAAATAATTAATGGTATTGTATTATTTTGAATTGGAGGGTGTGTATAATATCAACTGAAGAATATGCACACATAAATAGTCGATGTTTTCACTCCATAGATAATTATTATCGCTAGATGTATATGAATTAAATTTGTGGGGCCAACTATACTCTTATCATAAATCATAATAGTAATTGTACTTAATTACCAAACCACAGGATTTCATTCATATATATACATATATGATAATTTGATATTTTTTATTTAAAATTAAGTAATTGCATGTACTGTTACAAAACTACAAAGGTAATTTTATAATTTAGATAAATATCACATAATAATAGTAATAATATTATACCCTAGAATTTTCAAGTCCTTTTAGTGCAACCAAGTAACCAACACCCTCTTGATCAATTTGACCTTAATAATGATACTACTAGTTACTCTAAACTTTATACGATATATACATATAGCAATTTTCCCCTTATTTTGTATTATCTCCCTTTCATAAAATTTATCGCATTTGATTTTTATTTTTATTTTTATTTCAAACTGGATTGCTTTTACTATTTTTATCAAGGATCTCCCTAAATTATTCCTATCCTATTTAATTTTTATAATATCTTTTTCGTATTGAAAATATATTAATGTATTCTATTTTTCCTCTCTTGACAAAGGTAAGTTGACATTCTATTCTTTTAATATATATTAATTTTTATTTTAATGAAAAAATAAATATTAATGAAAGTAAATATATCAAAACAAATATAATTCTTAATTCTATATATATATAAAATAGTAAAGACGCCTTATAACTTTATCAAACGGAGGGACTAATACATAGGAGTAGTATATATTTAGAAACACACACGAAAATAAACCGTAATTTAATTTGTGCATTGTCCCATAATTAAAATGAGGAGAATTAATTGGCACCGACGGTGCTGAAGATACATTTACTCTCACCTCAATAAACAAATTCTGCAGCACCCAAAGGTCCAAAAATATTTTCAAAAAATCCCACCCAAAATTTTATTAGTAGTTACACCTTAGAATTATGGAGTATGAGTTTTCGCTTATTACACCAAATGATCCTATATATAAAATTAATTATTTTATTATGTAAAATAATATAATTATATTACATAATAATTATAATTAAATAGCAATATATGTGTAAAATTATAAAATATGTATTATATTTTTTATAATAAATATATATATTTTTAAATAATTTAAATAATACTATCATATAATAGAATTTTTTTTATTGATAAATGAAAATGTAATAAAGTTTAGTCAAAACTTACCTTTTTAACTAAAACTCTTTATTCTAGTGACACGTCATTCACTCGTTTGTTAAGAGAATAAATTAATTTAATAAAAAGATATATGCAATCTAATTATTTTTAAAATGACACCTAAACTAAATTGATGTAAGATTGAGTCGTTGGAGTTGATTTTATGAACGATTGCATTTACATTGAGGCTAGGGATGTATAATTCGTTTAAATTGGGGTGGATTCGATTTTTTTCGAAGTGGATTCTAAATCCATGTAAATTGTACAAAGAATAATTTAAAATATAAGATATATTTCAAATTCAAGTCAATTCATCTTATTAAATACTCCTATATGACGTTTGCATCCCTATCAAAATAGCGAATTTTACATGTGTATTATAGAATTTTTGTCAGCAATGAATAGTATAATATCCCTTAAATAATTTAAGCACATTTTATAAATCTATGTTTATTTATGGAATTGATTATGCAATAAATGTATTTTATTGAATATAAAGAAACTGATGAAAGCACAATGGATAACCATGGATAAAAGCCTTAAAAGGTTCTTACATAAAGTTAGACATGTAAACAAATTAAATTATTCATAGATACATTCGACTCAAAAAATATTCGTCTGAACTTGTTTAATAAAACTTATCAACATAAACGAACAAACTTAAACTCAATGTTGTTTATTGTGTTAGCTTGTGAATAGACTTGTTAAAAAGTTTGTGAGTTAAACCCGAATAAATTACAATATTTTGTTTGACTTTACTTTATATTTATATATTTTCTACACTTAAAATTTATGATAAATATAAATGTTACTCCCTCCATTTTTTAATAAATGCCACTTTAACTTTTTAACTAATTTTAAAATAAGTGTCATTCTAGGGTTTTTTCTTTAATTTTAACTATTTTACCCTTATTCATTTACCATAAATATATTCCAAAAAATTGCTTATACCAAAATTAGTTTGATTTATAAATACTAGCTACATTCTTGACCACATTCTTTATCAAACAAAAATTTTATATTAAAATTAATTATAATTAATGAAGGGTAGTACAGAACCCAATTTATAATCTTAATTTGTTGAAAAAAGTTAAAATGACACTTATTAAAAAAATGAAGGGAGTAAAATTATAGAATTTAGTAAAAATATTATGATTTTAGAAATATATAATTTTATTCTTATAATTGGTTAAAGAATAATTTAATTGAAGATTAATTTTATTAACCTGGTATAGACTCAATTAAAATAATCTTTTTAATTTTTTTTTAATAATTAAGCTTGAGATCAACTCAATAATATACAAATTAAACTTAGACATTTAAAAGTTTAACTCGATTTGATTCGATTACATCCCCACATAAAAAGAATGAAAAATAATTTACTTTTAAAAAAGGGGATAGGGGAAAAGTTGAAAAAGATGTAATCTAATTAATTACAAGAACATCCATTACAGCTAAACTTCTTTAACTCAACCGTGTTATTATCATTTTCTGTTTTACGACAATGGAGACCAGAATATATATTTGCTTTTATTATTTAGAAAATAATTAAGAAATTCAGCCATTGACTATGACAGTGAAAGAACCAAAGGAGTAGAATAAAACCATTTCGCCTATTATTTATTAATGGTAAGAGAAGACAATATCCTTAAACAATGAAATTTATTTTTTTCCTTTTTTTTTTCGTGAAAAAATAAGTAATGGGGTCCCATTCTTTTTAATTATAGTGTGAACATTTCTATATTCTTTACATAATTTTTTTTTAAAATTTTAAAAAATCTTGTCCTATTTGAGCTTTGCCTCCTTATAAAAAGCCTTCAACTCCTCTTTCTCAAAACCCCTTCCTTCAAAACTAATTTTCAAGAAAATTCAATGGCGGAAATGGCTCCATCATGGGCTTATGACGAGGTGTGCATTTCTTCAACTCATTACTTACTTTCTCAATTCATCAATATACTGTAATCCCGTTTGATAGATATGTTGAGTGTTTTGATCATTTGTTATGCATAGTCAAATGTGTTTTTTTAGTCTTTTGTGTAACTGCTACATCCTTTATTTTGATTGTTTATTTCTGTGTTCTCTGGGCAACTCTCATGCCTGTTAAACTCTTGTGAGGAATATATGGAATCCTTTTGCCTGACCAAAAAAAAAAAAAAAAACTTTGTGTAACTTTTTTTAATTTCAGACGTGATTAGATATCTACATTGGATCTGATTACTCATTTATGTTCGGCTAATCTAATGCTATTGGTTAGGCTAAAATGTGTTGTGATCTCAAATGACTACTACTAGGCCCAGTTTAATAGGGTAAATAAGAAGTTTTTTTTGGTCTATATGAACTATTTGATAGGTTAAATAGGTTTATATTTCGACCCCTGCACAGGGACAAAAAAGTGTTTTTTTTGGGTCTTATTTTGAGTCCAAATCACTGTTCTCCTCAAAAAATTATAAGCATAATTACTATTTTGCCCTTGGATTTTTCATTTTTACATAATTTGAAGAATGTGACACCCATATTACGTAATTGTGTGTTGTTTTTGAATCGAAATCTATCATCTGACTAATCTACTGGATCGATTTGAAATCAGAATGAAATGGAGCGACTAGGGCAAAAGCTGGTGTACGCAACTCTTGAACTGGACAGGTTTAAAACAGAAGCAGTGAAGGAAATGAAGAGGAACGAAGAGCACATAAACACACTACTCCAGCTCCTCCAATTGGCCATCAAACAAAGGGACGAAGCTCGAACTCAGTTCCAGAACCTTCTCAACAACAAAACTGCCCTGTTTCAACCGAATTCCAGTATAACTGAATCCAACAGCCTCTCCGATCCCTACAGCAACTACCATTCCCTCGGCTCCTCCCC
Source organism: Galeopsis tetrahit (assembly GCA_963675135.1). Lineage (NCBI taxonomy): Eukaryota > Viridiplantae > Streptophyta > Magnoliopsida > Lamiales > Lamiaceae > Galeopsis > Galeopsis tetrahit. Next base: position 61,972,276 of record OY776132.1, read on the forward strand.
CATCGATTCCATATTCGACGCTGCTGCTGCTGCTGCCGAATTCTCCAACATTAACCACCACCCTTTTGTCGATCAAGAACAACTCATCATCGACACTCTTGCACAGGGTAAAGTTTTGCCTGAAAATGGCAACTTCTTGCAGGCGGTTATTCAAGCGGGCCCACTTCTGCAGTCGCTCATGGTGGCGGCCCCACTTCCGAGGTGGAGGAATCCGCCGCAGCCTCTGCCGACTTTCTCTGAATCTGACCCTTTTTCTTACAAGCAAGAGGCTTTTAGTACTCCCTTGTCTGCCCCTGTCTTGATGAATGGTAATAATAATAATGGCTACTCTCCTTTTGTCAAGAGGCAACGGTTTATTAGTTGATTTTAGAATTTTTGTACATATAGGAAGTGGGATTTTTTGTAAATTTCCCAGACATTGATTTTTCATTTTTCTGATTTACTAGTTTGCATTACTATCTTCCATTACTTGGATTTTTAGTTAGACATTGAAGTAGAACACAAAGTTTTAGTTTTTCAGCAACATTGATTTTTCTGATTCAGATTATTATGTTCATTTCTCTATATATTTCGATTCTATTCCTTTGTGTCATTTTTCATCTTTAACACAAATAATGTCATGAATTCATATATATTTACTATTGTACATATAGTTTTGGTCATAATATTATTGTGTTTATTTTGATATAATCCAAATATCAATTTATATTTTGTAATTTTCTCATTTAAAAGTCTCAACTTGTAGAGAGGTTGGAAATTAATTCTAGTATATTAATTCCTAATAATACTGAAATTAATTCTTGTATAGTATTAATTTCTAATTATCACCTCTTACCCTTTGGGGAGGAGGCCCATCGAGTGGACAATCGTTTGCCTGGTTTGCTTTGATACCATGAAAGAATTCCGTCTCATTTAAAGGTCCGAACTACTTTTAGTGAGGTTGATAGTTATAAATTTTAGTCCTAGTGTGTTCAATCAATTTCAGTTCTAGAGTATCAAATTCCAGTCCTCTTTATTTTTCCAGTTCTAGTCCTTTTTTCGTGTTAAAATTCAAAATCGACTGAAAATCACTTGCATCTATGATTGAAATTGGACTAAAATCGCACACGGATCGAAATTCGGACGGAATACATAGTAGGGAACCAGATTTTAAGAAATGGGAGTTCCGTTGATCACAAAGTAAATGGCCTTATGGTTCTTATATATCCAATAGTACTGCTTCTTGTTATTTCCTCTGTTGTTAAAAATATTAGTTAAAAATGCCAGCTTTAATTTAATAAAGGTTTCCTCTTAGTTTCCATCACCAATATCGATTTGTTTCACTTTAAATTTGGACTAATCTATGTCTTTTAAGTTTACACACTTGATTAGAAATATATACTAGTATGTCTGCCGATTCAAGTCCGAGATGGAATCCTCAGGTCATCGGCCTCGTTGGCCTAATTTGCAGCATCTTCCTCTTATTCAGTTACTACAAGATTCTCGAAAGAAACTGCGTAATGTTTCGTGTGTCACGAAATTCGTCTCAAAGGAGGCGTATAAATGAGCATGTGGAAGAATTTTCTTCTCAGTTGCATAGCAGGGGGCTGGAATCTTGTGTTATGCACTCGCTGCCCATTAGTCAGATCAAGAAAGCGAAAGACGACTTAGAAGCACGTGCGGAGTGTGCAGTGTGTTTGGGTGAATTCGAAGAGGACGAATGGGTGAAGAGTCTGCCTATGTGCTCCCACGTGTTTCACGTTTCTTGTATTGATACTTGGTTTCAGACTCACTCGAGTTGCCCTCTTTGTAGATCTTATGTATGTGACGGAGCTTCTTCGATGGATGTAAATTTGTTTCTTCAAACGTTGAGTAGGGAGGATTTCAATCGTGGAAGATCACAACATTTTCAACCTCAAAATTCTTCAACCGAAAGTGTTGTACAAGTGATTGTTGATTCTAGGCAATAATTGGAGTGAATTAATAGTAGATAAACTGATTTTTGGACTAATTCGTTTACATTGTAATGAAATGAACAATGTTCAATTTTTTTGTACTTTACATATGTGGATCCTCTATTATGAATGGACTAGAGAATACATGACTGGGCCTGGGCCTGGGCCTTATCAAACTCGAAAAATCCCTTCAATACTACTCAACAAAATATAAGAAAATGGGTGACTATATGCACCTCCATTTTGGAGGGATGCACTCCCCCTTTCAGTATATTAATAAAATAATAGAGGAAAAAACCAAAAATACCCTTCATTAAAATACAGCCTACTAGAACGCACCCCTTACTATCATTTCTTTCACCTTTCACCTAAACCATTACTTCCAACCGCCGCCGACACCATTTCCGGTGACTATCAAACCAAAAAAACCCAAAATATACTTAAAAAAATCACAATTTTTTTTTATAAATTTCGACCAACAAGTGTCGACCATATACACTCCCGTCGACAACAATTTGTCGACGGGAGTATATATGATCGACACTGGTTGATCGAAAAAAAATAAAAAATTATTTTTAAAAAAAAAATCGACCATGCAATGTCGATCAAATACACCATCGTCGATAATAATTTATTAACGAGAATATAGTTGGTTGACATTACAAAGTCGAAAAAAAAAAAAAAAAGGTGGGTTTCTGCAAAAGCAGAAAACCCTAAAATTAAAATTTGGGGGTGGGGCGGACAAACCTGGGGTCGGCGGCGAATCGGGGTTAAGAGAGGGAGAAAAGAGAGAGGGGGCTTGGCTTGGAAGGTGGATAGTGGGCAGTGAGTGGGAGAGGTTGAGGGGGAAGGGTGCGTGCGTGCACAGGAAAAAAAAGAAAAGAAAAAAAAGTTTGGTGGAGGAGGGGCTGTGTGGGCGGGGGTGTTTGCTAGGGTTGGTGAGGGTGGGATGTTTTGGGTTTATTTTTTACAATAGGGGGAGGGGGAGGGGGTGAGATATTCTGGATTTTTTTTTACAGTTAGAGGAAGGGGAGGGGAGGGGGGGAAGGGGCGCCGGCAGCCGTGGCGGCTATGACGGCAGAGCGGCGGTAGAGGAGGCTATCGCGGCCGTCGTGGCCGAGGGAGAGGGAGAAGAGGCCGTTGCGGCCGCTCGCGGCTGAGGGAGAAGAAGGTCGTTGCGGCCGCTCGCGGCTGAGGGAGAGCCGCGACGGGGCCGAGGGAGAGGGAGGCAAGGGGGCGGCGGGGGCGGTGGCTAGATCGGCGGCGTGGTGGGGGGTGATGAAGGGGGAGAAATGAAGGTGTGAAGGGGGAGATGAAATGTGAGAAATTAGGGTTTGGTGGGGTGTGGTTAGTAGTAGGAATATTATAGAGAAAGGGGTTGTGAGAATTATATTCAATCACCGTTAATGAGATGATAATAGTGGTCCACTATATATAAGGATTACAAGAGATATACAAGGAAATAGATAAATAAGGAAATAAATGTAAACCATAAATAAAAGATTGCTACCTATAATTATACTATTTCTATAATATATATTTCTATAATATTCTCTAATACCCTACAATATATTATTCTATTATATTTTCTAATATCCCCGGTTAAGCGAAGCTGGGAATGTAAATGGACACGAGCTTGGTATGCAACAATCTGAAGCGAGTTTGAGATAGAAACTTCGTGAAGACATCCGCAAAACAAAGCACTCTTGTTGTCATACAGCAGGAGAAATAACAGAAATTTGGAATCACCAAATAGGACATGCCAAAGCGCAAAAAAGCGGGAAGCAAATGGATCGAAACACCAAAATCCTTTAAAGGACGAACGATGACAAAATAGTAGGCAAGAAACACTCATAAGTGTGTCGAAGACAGTTGATTCGAGCACAAACCAAATAGATCGGAGGGGCAAGCAACCAATGATATTGATCATGGGCTCTCCAGATAAAGATAAAAGTAGAAGAAAAAGGATATAACGTGAGGCTATAGAGAAAATTAGAGTGTAGGTGAGTGAGACTAACACCATATGAGTGAAAACAATCATGGAGATAACTTGATCGGCCATGAGAGGGAACGAGGAGACGTGCTCGCTCGAAGGAAAAAAAAATATTAGGGGGAACGAGGAGACTTGCTCGCTCGAGAAGAAGAAGAAGAAGAAGAAGAAGAAGGGGTGACGAGGATACTTGCTCGCTCGAGAAGAAGAAGAAGGGGGACGAGGAGACTTGCTCGCTCGAGAAGAAGAAGGGGGACGAGGAATACAAGCTCGTCGATGGCGGCTAAAAGCGGCCAAGAGAGGGAGAGCAGCTCGTTCGAGAAGAAGAAGAAGGGGGGCGAGGAATACAAGCTCGTCGGTGGCGGCTAAAAGCGGCCGGGAGAGGAAACGAGGGAGACCAGCTCGTTCGAGATAACAAAAAAAAAAATAATAAGGCGGTGACGAGGGATACCTGCTCGTCGAGGACGCCGAAAAAATTGAGAAGGGGGAAGGGGCAAGGCGGCGACGGGGGATACCAGCCCGTCGGAGACGCCGAAAAAAAGGGTTTCAGTGTATTATGCTGATACCATGTGAGAATTATATTCAATCACCGTTAATGAGATGATAATAGTGGTCCACTATATATAGGGATTACAAGAGATATACAAGGAAATAAATATAAACCATAAATAAAAGATTGCTACCTATAATTATACTATTTCTATAATATTCTCTAATAGGGGTATTTAAGACAATTCGAGGAGGGTGTCATCTATTTTAGGTGCGGTGTATTAATCGGGGGAGTGCATCTCTCCGAAATGAAGGTGCATATAGTCAAACCCTAAGAAAATATCTCATCAAAATAGTAGATTAATTATTACTTAAACTAAAGGCACATGTGAATCAAGAGTTGAAAACCTATCTAATCTCACACACTACAATACTACATCTTCCAACTTATTTTAACTGGGTTTGACTATTTACACTTCCATTTCGGAGAGATGCACTCCCCCGTAATAGGAAATAAATAATTTAATTATTGTTTACCATATCTTGTTAATATTTCCTTTAATTGTTTGATATTATTTCCTTGTAAATAGGGGTGGGAATGGGCCAGGCTACCCGACAGGGGCCTACGGCTCGGCTAGTTTAATAAACAAGTCGGGCTCAAGCTTTTTTATAAGCCTATTTAGCTAAATAGGTCGGGCTCAAGCTTTTTCGTAAGCCTTTTAAGTCCAACAGGCCGGCCTATATAACTTCACACACATATATATATATATATATATATATATTATAAGTATATATATTATAAGTATATACTTATATAATATGTGATTTTCAAATAAATAAGTAAGAAAATTTAGTAACACTAGTTATATTTTTCTTTGTAATAGTTGAAAAAATATTTGAATTATTTTAAAGAGTTAATTTTTATAATTTGATGATAATAGTGTTATATATTTTTTAGGCCCATGGCCTGTCATAGGCTTTTTTTAAAGGCTCAAGCCTGGCCTTTTTTCTTAAAGTCTACCAAGGCCTGGCCCATTCCCACCCCTACTTGTAAATCTCTTATCCCTTGACTATAAATATTGGAATTTTCCAATCACCTCATTAATGGTGATCTCATACATATTCTCTCACATGGTATCACTCAAACTCACCTAAACCCTAGCCGTCTCTCTCATAGTCTCACGCTAAAATTTTCTCTTCCTCCATTGTCGGTTTCTCTCCTTCCGGCACCATGGCATAATCCTCCTCCTCCACCACTTCTCTCTCTCTCAATACTCTTGTCCATATGGTCACCGTCAAACTTTCGACGTCAAATTATCTTGTTTGGCGTAATCAGATCGTCCCTGTCCTCACCAGTCACGATCTATTCTCTCACGTAGACAGTTCCTGCCCGGCTCCACCCGAAACCGTCAAGTCCGATGACAAGGACGTTCCAAACTCGGATTATACTGCCTGGTTTGCGCTAGATCAGAAGATTCTGAGTCTTATCCTCTCCCCTCTCTCTCTGAGGAGACCATGGCCGAAGTCATCGGCCTCACCTCTTCTCACTCAGTCTGGTTGGCCATCGAGGAAGCCTTCAGCCATTCATCTGCCTCTCGCCTCAATCAACTCCGCAGCGAGTTGTTCAATCTTCGTCAACTGATCTTATCTGTCTTTAATCATGGATACTAATGCTACAAAAACTGCCAAAGTTCTTAATTTCAGACTATGATTATTGAAAGCTTCGAATGGAGGCAATCTTCAGTTTCACTCACAACCAAATGGTGTCTGTTGTAAGGGATGGTCCAATTGTCACAATGGTGCCAAAGACAGCTACATTGGAGCCTTCTAAAGTAGTTGGGGTAATGGTTCCAAAACCCAGGCCAGAACTTACTACTGATGAAATGAAGCAAAATAATCTGGATAGCATAGCTAAAAACTTCATTTTACATACCTTGCCAAATGAATATCTAGGCAAAGTATTAAAATGTAAGTCGGCTAAGGAAATGTGGGATGTGTTAGCTGTCCTATGTGAAGGCACTAGCCTGATCAAAGAAAGCAAACTATCCACTGCCGTCCAGAAATTTGAATCATTTAAAATGAAAGTTGGTGAATCCATAGATCGGCTAGATACTCGCTTTACTCGCATTATGAATGATTTAGAAGTTCTTGGCAAGAAATACACCCCTAGAGAGATATAAACCTTAGGGTCCTTAAGTTTTTAGATGAGAGGTGGAAGATGATCAAAATGATTATCAAAACCACTCAAGATATAGATTCTTGGTCTGCTGAAACTCTCTTTCAAACTTTAAAAGCATATGAGTTTGAATTTAATGAAGAAGATCCATTAGCTGGTAGTGATCAGGACAAGACAACCTCCAAGAATGTTGCTTTTAAGGCTTAACTTTCCTTGAAATGTTTAAGGGTTGAGGTTGGTTCCAACTAGGGTGAGATATCCTTTACAATGAAGTATTGTATGAAGAATATGATATCTCTCTAAGCTTTGAATGATATACAATTGGTTCAGCTTAGTTGGTAACTAGAAGTGTATGGAAACTTCTAAGAATGAAATGTTCTTTGAAGGCTTGAATGCTTGTGTGCTTAGAATACTTGTAGTTTCCACACTTTGAATGGTTTCCAAACTCCAGTATTTATAGAGCAAAGTGAGGTTATGTCCGCTGGAGAGACAACCTCAAATTGTCTATTTTTCTCTTCTTTGAACTCTGCATCTTGAGGACAGATTTCTTGAAAGTGACATGTCTTCATTTTGGGAAGTAAACGGCTACAACTTCATGTCTTGACTTATTTTCTCTCTTCCCAATGTCTGACTTGTAGATTCAACAGTCAATCTTGAAGACATTCTTCCTGATCATTGATCCATAATTAAGGACCACATTCCTTATCATCAGGACAGATCTGTGCTCAAGCTTATCTTATCAGTTGACTTGGCTATCAGCAGTGTTGACTAGCTTCTTCAGTTGAGTTAGCTTCTCATCTTCACTGATTCAAACTTGATATTGCTTCTAAGTGTATATCTTCCATATCAGTGAAGTTGACCTCATCATCATAGTTTTCTCTTGACTTTGACTAGTTTTGAACAATCCTGATTTAGTGTGCTGATCAGCTTTGCTGAACATCTCTTCTGATCTCAAGGGTTCTTGTCAGTAGGCTTGGTCCAATTGATGTGTTCTTCAAGCTTTTGACTATCAGAGAGATTAACTCTTCTGATTTCACACTTCTGAATTTACTATCAGTAGTGTTTAACTTCTTTTGTCCTATCAGCAGGGTTGAAGTCTTCTGATTCTGAGCCTTGAAGGAACTTGATTCTTGTGATCTTCCAAGCTTGTGTTCCCCCTCAACTTATGTATCTAAACTTCTATAAGCCGCCTAACATGTCAGATGTTCAACTAGCCTGAACTATATGTTCCAACACATAGTAAAATTTGACTTATCTATCTTGGCATGTCTAAAGGGGTTTTGGTATCTTTAATCAAAATCTCATTTTATTCCCAACAGCTCATAATAAAATCTGCATACTATACTAAAAGATATAATTGAGTTGTTAATTATTTTCTGGTTGAGAAATCAGCAGACTAGATATCAGCTAAGTACTATCTCAGCAGACTAAAACTTGTATTACTCTGATAATTTTAGAAAAAGTTTAAAAGTCTATTCACCACTCCCCTCTAGACTTTTACTTAGTCTAATCATCTTACCACTCACTTCTAGGACCAACACGGGTGCCTCTCGAGAAGGGGTAGCAGTGGGTGTTTATCGAGGTACAAGGGGTGCGAGTGCCTCTTGAGAAGGAGGAGGAGTGGGTGTCTCTTGAGGCATAGAGGGTTCGGGTGCCTCTTGAGAAGGAGTGGGAGTGGGTGTTTATTGAGGTATAGAGGGTTCGGGTGCCTCTTAAGAAGGAGTGGGAGTGGGTGTCTCTTGATGTATAGGGGGTACGTGTGCTTCTTGAAGGGGGAGGGGGGGGGGGGTTCATGTGTGAGCCTCCACATTTCTCTTCTGGTTAGACGTCGTTGGTCTAGATCGCTTTTTATACACTGCAAAAGGACGTAAACATTTCAAAGGAAAATAAACAAAAACATAACTATTTTCAACACCTAGTTGTCGACATAACATACTTCCATCGACAGGCTGGTGTCGATAGAAATGCATTCAGCCAACGAGATGTTATCGATTGATATATTGTTCGTCGATCAATACATGCCAACCACATATCAAGGCCACATCCTTTGATTCAGTAGTAGATAATGCAACCACGGACTGTTAATATACCTCCACGATACAATTGTACCAAATAAGGTGAACATATATCTTATTAAGGACTAGAAACTTTCTAGTGTCAACATTGGTTGCATAGTCTGCATCCACGCATCCCACGAGTACGTCCCCCTCTTCTGATATCTTCTGAAAATTTAAACCTCTCTTAGCTGATCCCATAACATATCTCATGACCCACTTAACTGTCTCCCAATGACTTAAGTTTGAGCCATTTATATATCTGGTCTACAACACACCATAGCATACATTAAACTCCTTACAACACTGGCATAAAGGATCTTACTCATCTGAGCTCTCTCTTGGCTGTTCTTGAGACTCATTTGATTGGACATCTTCTGATGCTGGCCAATGGGAGTAGAGACAGTTTTAGCTTGATGCATTCTGAACCTCTCTAACACCTTCTTCAGATTTGTCGGTTGACTTAGTTGAATTGATCCATCAATTATGTTGATCTCTATCCCAAGAATCACTTTAGCTTCACCAAGATCTTTCATCTCAAACTCCTGTTTGAGAATCTCCTTTACTAGATCGATATTGTCAATAGACTCCCCTGCTATTAGCAGATCATCAACATACAACAGAAGATTGGTAATTGAACTTCCAACTCGTCTGAAATAGACACAGTTGTCATATAAGCTCCTTATAAAACCAGCTGAACAAATGTACTCATAAAATCTCAAATACCATTGACGAGGGCTTTGTTTAAGGCCATAGAGGGACTTATTCAGTAGACAAACTTTGTCTTTCCCATCTTCTATGTCCAACCCTTCTGGTAACTTCATATAGACACTACAAAATTTGCCCCATATAGCAAGGGAAATTAATGAGGAAAATAAATCCCTCACAAAAGGCAAGTGATTGGCTGAGGGAATGAATGGGTGAGGGGAAATACTAAGGGAAAAAAAACTCTTGTTAAATGCCTAGGGAAATCAAATCCCTCAGCATTTACTAATGGATTTGGCAAGGGATTCAAAATTTAAAAATCCACGTCATTTAAAATTTACTAATGGTTAGTGGGCCTTGGTAATTCTCTTAGCTAATGGGATATATTAAGTGGGCCCCACCTCCTTCCTCAGCAAAAAGTTGTGCGAGAAACCCTTCCCCTTCCAGAGAAGCTGCGCCGCCTTGCTTTCAGCCGCCACCGCAGCAACCGTTCGAGTTCAATTTTTACGTTTTCTTGTTCTACTCTTCGTCGTGATCATTTTTACGGTAAGTTTTCTTATTTTAATTGATTAAATTTTAAAGTTATGTATATATATATATATTCTGAAACAAATTCTTGAGTTTATTCTGAAACAAATTTATCCGTATATTTCCAGTGAGATTGTTGAACCCATCTTTTAAATACGTTGTGAATAAATGGTTGTTAACCCCTTTCCACTCCATTAGTTTGGTATATTTAAAACAGTGGAGTATTAAATAGCAGACAAATAAGTTAATGAAAAGATTAAAATCCCTGTGTCTTAGATATTCTTGGGAACAAAATTTAGCTTACTAAAAAGTCAATCATTCATGGGGTTTCGATTAATGTATATAGTACTGTAACTATTTTTAGGCCAATTTATTTTATCACAAATTTGAATAGCTTTCAATTATTTGACCTCTTCAGTCACTAAATATTAAATTTGTGAATATTTTTTTTAAGTTTAAATACTAAATCATATATATATATATATGGCCTTTAGGATTTTATTTTAAATAAAAACATATATTGTGCTTGATTTTCGGAAGTTTTAAACAACTGGATGTGATTAATGTACGTAATTTCGTAATATAACTGGATGTGATTAAATGCAGGGAATATATATTGTGCTTGATTTTCGGAAGTTGTTAAACAACTGTAGTTTATATTGACCTGAATAGATCAATTAATGTAATCTCATGGAATAGAACTAATGGTTATATAATTATATTTTATGATATGACCTGAATTAGATTTTAGCTGGCTGTGAGTAGGCCAATATTAATAATTAATTATATCTAGATACGACGGTGAGGTAGAAAATTTACAAATTATTAATATTTAATAATTAGCTTCGGATTCGGAATTATTATTAGCTAGCTTACTTATATGTACACTCCAAATTAAGTAATCAACTGCAATTTGCCGAATAAACACTACAACAAAATGCACTTTTTGTAACGAAAAAATTGGTTACAGAAAGTCATTTTTTTGTTACAAAAAACTTTTGTAACGAAACATTTTGTTACAAAAGTTGGTCTTGTAAAGCTCGTTGCAAAAAGTTCTTGTAACGAAAAAAAATCAATTTCGTTACCAATACAATTGTAACGACACATTGTTTGGTTATTAAAATCTTAGTAGTTGTAACAAAAGTTTTGTTACAAATTGTTTCAAATTTTATTCAAAATATGAATTTCGTTACAAATAAGTTGTTACATAAAATTATATATCTAGTACTAAAATATTTATTTGTCACTACTATTTTGTAACATTTACCAGCTCATTTAATTTCAAGAATAAATAATTACTAGAAATAATCCATATGATTTATTTACACATAATACTACACAAACATTTGAAAAATCTTCAAAAAATAGGATCATAATGCAAAATTTTCATTTCAAGAAAATAATAATTCTCTATATGGATTAAAACAACAATGGCAGCATACTCAAAAAAAAAAAAAAAACTATCAATAATGTCATATATATGAAGTTGATTCGGAAACAAAATATGCTAAAAACGTTCTAAACAATTATACAAAAATGTATTTAGACATTTCAATCTACGTAATAACTTGCATAAAAAATCACATGCTTGATTGAAGTCTTGATTACTCTTCTTGTCTACGATCAAAGTAAAACTTCGTTGTCCTACAAAAGACACAACAATAAAATACCATAAGTATATTATACACAAATATAAGTTTACTAGATAAAAAAAAAAAAAACCATATCCAAAGAAAGAAACCAATAGTCTCCTTACTAAACAGTAAACACAACCAATCAAAACTATGAGGATCCAAGCATCTCAAACCATCTCTCATCAAGAGAAAAACAAAGCAGCGGTTAAAACACCAATAAGAATCACAAATCAACATTGGAACATAGGAACAACCAAAGTTGAGCCAAACTCAAAATTCTCAAAAACCCATAAAAATAAAAAAAATGTAGTTACCTTTTATGAAAATTATAATTCCGACCACAAACTAAAACCGACAAAACAATTAGCACTATACAATCTTATTATGTCGCTAAACAAAGCAAATGAGCGTGAATCAAATGGTAGCCTTAATAAGACATTTAAAGGGAAAAGTGCAAAAGGAGTATAAGTAATGGCAAGTATGTACCTTACAACGTACAAGATAACTTTTGTGTCAACAATTCTAATAGCATTTGCTTCGTTTCATTTTGACCTTCTTTTAGACTTTTCATTTCAACATTTTGTCATGCTACCTCTTCATTTGGAGACTTTACAAGGGAAATAACATCTTTTCATGTCATGGATAATTTCTCTCAAGTTTACTGCAATTGTGGTGGGCTACATCTTACCCTCTTATTTTTTCTAGATGACACTACTCCATATGCCATACCTCATTTATATCCACTTTGTATACCAAGAACCTCCATCATAGTTTTTATTTCAAGTAGATTTCCGTCATCTTCATCAACTTAACTTGGTTCTTGTTATATTGACACTTAATTGTACACACAAATTGTTAATACGATGAATAATAGATAGTCTACCAACTTACATGCTTAGTCTACCAACTTACATGCTTTTGTGTAGTTTCCTCGTTTACATATTCTCCATTCTACCTCAAATGAGTCTTCCCAAAGTTATCCACTTCACTTTTGTTTTTTTATAAAACAAAAGGATAATGTACTTTGTAAGAATGAGTGGAAAATAAAATAAAGTTTCAAATTGAAAACTTACCATTTCCATCAACCGTGTAACAAGAGCTTTTGAACTCGGGGTACGAGAAAATGGCACATGTAACCTTTTATTTCTATTTATTTTTTTTACTTTTCCCCATGCTTGAGTAATTAAACAGAGCAGAAAATCGGGGAATGAGAATTAACTTCTACTGGTTTCACCAAAGCATACTGAAATTTCAGGTACCCCAAGTCTGGTATTCGATTCTTTTTTTCAGATTAACAAAAATACATAGTACATAAACTGCCATGCATATAACAAAGACAAAATTTACAAACATAGGCTGACTTTAGACGGGTAAAAAAATTAATAACCTGTTCAAGATGATGAGATTTCAATAATAGAAGAGCAGCCCAACATATCAAGGTCACTTTTTAATTTGTACCCAAATTTACACTCTGTTTTTTCTGTTCTATTTCAGTACTGTTTCAAATCTCAAAACTAGCATTATTTTGTTGCAAGTATTGTTACAATTGCACATTAAAATAATCAATATTCAGTAGAATGTAGAAAATAATGATGGTACTATCATTCTAAAAATCCACATTAAAAAATGCTTATTCTCCATTCTACAAAACAAACACTGCACATTGAAAAAAATTAAAATGTATAAGTATTCTATTATAGACAGAGGCTTAGAAAACATTACCAATGTTTTTTTTATAAGGAGAAATAGAAACAGATTCACTTCAGCTCAGGTCTCCATATAAATTCAGCACAGAATTATTCTCCGGAGATAAAAATTCCTTTTAAAAAATCATCGTCACAAAAACCAATTTCTGAATCAAACTCAAAATATAAATAACTAAAGAAGAGTAGAAAATGTAAGATGGGAAATGGAAATCTGGAATTGGACCTTCAATTAGAGTGAGCAAGGATGCTCTCACATTACCAATATTTTTTCAAATCCTGAGGCAACTTTTCATCCTTTCTGAACTAATCCTGATTATGTTAAAAAGGAGAAAATTAGGAGATAAACATGCATGTGTGACAAAAAACTTGACCAAGACTTTGAATATACATATTTGAATGAAATTAACCCTCTATGCTAGCCCCAACTAATTCGCCTTTTAAAACAAAAGAAATTGGAGCTCCAATTTCAAAGATAGAATCAATTCCAAAATTATACAAACTCAGCAACATTACAGCATAGCCCTGATGCTTATCGCCTTTATATACTACACAAACAACAATTCAAACCCAAAATTAATAATAAACTCAAACAATCATGAAATTAGAGTCGACATAAGAGAATTAAGAGACAGAGACGAGTTACCCGAGATCGCTACAACGTGGTTGTGATAGCTTAATTGCGCTGAGAATTGTCAGAAATCGGGATTTTCAGGGAGAGGTTCGCAACAGAGTGGGTCGTGGTAGCGTAAATCGATCTCAACAAGAATTAGATGTGATGGTGCGAATTGAAATCAGATACGATTCTCTGAGAAGGAATTTGCAACAACGTGTCGCCGCTAGAGAGTGGGGCGGCCGGCGGAGGATAGAGGCATCAATAGTGAAAGGTTGTGATAGGCAAAATTGACCGCACAATGGCAAAAAGGTTTGTGGAATTGTGAATTACAGTAGAAATTTGAGGCGTACGATTTGGGATTCAGAATTAGGGATTTAGGTGGGAGGCTTATGAATTGGGATTAAGGTACCCGCTTTTGTCAAATCATTTTTTCTAAGCGCGTATTATTTAATATATTTTGAACTTACCCGCTCCTTTCTCAAATTTTTTTTTTTGGATGGTTCTCGAATCAATTCTGAAATCAGTTTGGGCAACTAAAAAATACTGTACATTATCAATTTGGAATAATTAAATAAAGAAATTTTTTAATTTAAGCTAGTAGCCTCAAATTTTTTTATATATATATATATATTATAAACCTTAATTAACAAATAGGGGTTGGGGGTATAATTAATATATAAAAGTAATACGAGTGCTTGTGCGGATTCTTTATTTTTTATATATATAAATGTTTTAAAAAATAAATGAATAAAATAAAATAAAAAGTCATTTACTATTCGTAACGAACCTTTTTTATTAGTAACGACAATTACTTATTGTTATTTAAAATATGACATTTTGTAACGAAAATAAATTTTCGTTACAATAAGTCAACTTTTTGTAACCATTTTAGGGTTGGTTACAAATAAATTTGTTACAAAAAATGCATTTTATTGTAGTGAAATAATGCACCAAAAATTAGTACAAGTAGTTATCATGCACACATTAATCAAATTTTCTTGACTATCCTTTTTAATTGGGAAAGATAATTATTCAATTATAAAAACTCACGTCCCAAAAAAATATATTCCCCCAAAAATTAAATTTAGTGTTTAACTGTTAATTAATTTATATGGTTGTTATAATATTATTTGATATGATATTGTAGTTAATGGGTAGAAATTATATATATATATATATATATATATATGTATAATTAATATTTATGCACATTATATTATGTCTATTATATATAATGTTGAAATTAAACATAATCTAACTTATATATTGTTTAATCTAACTATATATGCATGTAATTTTGAATTACGAGAAATAGGCTAAACTCTGGCGAATTTTTTAGATAATTTATATTAATTAAAGTACTTTAAAAATGATTAATTCATCTTAAAATATATGTGTTGATATTAACAGATGGACATTAATTATTCAAGACGTAGTTGGATGTATGGTCCAAGATCGTTGTATGGAATTATTAACTCCGAATTTCTTACGGGACTAGATGAATTTATTGAAAAGGCTACTAGTAATTCGGATTCGATGAGGGGAGGAAAAATTAGGTGTCCATGCACAAAAGTTAGATGTCGAAATCAAACGTATAGAAGTCCTAGTGAGGTGAAAGCACATTTATACAACAATGGATTTCACCCCAACTATCATAATTGGATTTTGCATGGTGAGGAAAGTTGGGGCCCACGTCCATTATTTCAGAATCATGAGGGATTTGCGTCAACTTCACACGAAGTTGAAACAACGAGTCCCACTTCGTACCATGATATGATAGAAGACCTAATCGGTGGAGGTCCAACTCTTGGAAATGTGGGAGAGGAGCAACAGAATGAAGAACCCCCTAATGAGAATGCTGCACAATTTTATGACATGCTTCATGCAGCGGACGAAGATTTGTATCCTGGTTGTGAATCTCATTCGCAGTTGTCATTCAACGCTCGATTACTAAACATTAAAACCGAAAACAGGCTGTCAGAAAGGGGCTACAGTCAGGTCGTTGAGTTGATTCGTGAGATTTGCCCTCCAGAAAATAAGGTTCCCAAGAAATTTAACGATACCAAACAACTGATGAGTGGGATGGGTCTTCCAGTGGAGAGGATTGATTGTTGTGCACATAATTGCATGTTATACTGGGGTGCAAATAGCGAACTAGATTCTTGTAAAGTTTGTGGTGGACCACGGTATAAGCCCAGTCGTTTTGATGCGGATGGTCGGTTGAAAAAGAAACGTCCAGTTAAGGAGATGTTCTACTTTCCTATAATTCCCCGTTTGCAAAGGTTGTACATGTCCAAGGCTACTGCAAAAGATATGACATGGCATGCCTCTTGCACTTCTGACAATTCTGGTGTTATGCGTCATCCTGCAGACTCGTTGGCTTGGAAACATTTGGATCATTCATATCCTGATTTCGCATCTGAAATTAGGAATGTTAGGTTGGGCTTGAGCACAGACGGTTTTCAGCCGTTTGGCATGACAGGGAAACAATATTCGTCATGGCCAGTGATACTTACTCCGTACAATCTACCCCCGTGGTTGTGCATGAAGGATCAGTTCATGTTTCTTTCGATTCTTGTGCCCGGGCCTAAAAGTCCGAAGGACAAGCTTGATGTGTTTTTACAACCACTGATAGCTGATTTGAGATTTTTATGGGAAAATGGGGTGCAAACGTACGACGTCTCTTCATCTATGAGGGAACGTACGTATAGTATGATCATCTTTATTAATTTTCATTAAAAGTAATAACATATATATATATATATATATATATATATATATATATTATAATAATTATATTTTTAAATATGTGTAACAGTTTGATGCCTTCTACCAAAGTCTCGAACTTGATAAGACGTATCATGTATAATAACCCTCAGCTTGGAGCACACACCTTTAGACAAATCAATGATACCACACTTCGACGGTATTGAGAGACATTTCAGGTATGATTTATTAATTGTTTTGAAATATATATATGATTTAATTGTTTTGAAATATAACATATGAATTATTTTTTGCA
Source organism: Galeopsis tetrahit (assembly GCA_963675135.1). Taxonomy (NCBI): domain Eukaryota; kingdom Viridiplantae; phylum Streptophyta; class Magnoliopsida; order Lamiales; family Lamiaceae; genus Galeopsis; species Galeopsis tetrahit. The sequence goes on from OY776132.1 coordinate 61,989,127, forward strand.
GAATGAAACTAGGTGGGATCCTACTGTCACGAACTCCCAACTGGTGTATAAGTTATTTCGTCAAAGAGCAGCATGTCGATTCAGTAATATGATGAACGACCTTAAGATAGATTGGTACAAAAAACAAGAAAGACCTTCGTGGGATGACAATGTTTGGAACTCGTTAGTTGATCACTGGAATAATCCCGAGACACAAAAAAAAAGTGAGCAATGTAGAAAGAATAGACTATCAGAGCCTGGAGGTCCAGGTACAGGCTATGCTTGCCACAAAGGTGGATCTCGTGGAGCCGCTGAGGTTGCACGACAAATTGTAAGTATTCCAATATTTTTATTAAGTTACATTTTTAAATATAAAGTAAAATATATTTTAAGTATATTATGTTTCTTCAAAAATGTAGGAGTTGAGGACCGGACGACCTGCCGAATTGTGGGAGATTGTGGAGTATTATCACCGTTACGGAAATGGCCAGTTCACCTATGACCATATTGCTGATATAATTGTAAGTATAAATTACAATTTTTACATATTTGATTAATTGAATTTCTTGATTTACTAATTTATTATAATTCATTCAAACAAAAACAGAATGAGGTGGAAGGAGAGGCCTCCCAGTTGACCCAACAAGCTTCAGGGGATGATTCCAACCAAACACCGGTACCCGATATGTCCGAGTTGTACCTCAAGAAAGTAAAAAAATCTCATGGACGCGTCAAAGGTCTCGGTCAAGTGGGCAAGCATAGATGCATCTCCGGCCCTGGCTCGACGTCATCTGGTACGGCATACGGGCGATACACTCAGGAGGAGTTAGATCAACGTATTGAACAAGAGAGTCAACAGTTGCGCCAAGAGATGTTGGCCATGAGAAATGAATTCACGAACCAAATCACTATACTTCAAAGTTTGATTACCAATCGAAGTGGTAGGTCGGGGTCTGGTACCGTTGATCAAGGTCGACGTGAGTTTGATGATGATGGTGATGATGATGGTGATGAGGGTGCTGATGATGAGTGATACACTTGTGTTTTTTTTATATTGTTTAATTTTAATTGAAGATGAGATTGATACATTTATACTTTTTAATTTTTTTTTTAGGTGGACAAGATTATGATGATTTTAATTATATTTAATTAATGTTGAAGTTTTAATTTTCTTGAACGTATTAAAATGATTTTGATTGTTAAATTTCAATTACAATGTTGAATATATATATATTATAATGTTAATTTATATATATATATATATATATATATATATATATGTGGAGGAGAAAAAAATATAAAATGTATGTGTGTTGTCAATTATAAAAATAAGCAATCAAGTTTAAATTAAATAAAAAAAAAAAGAAAACTGAAAATATAAATTATATATTAATTGCATTAAAAATATAACGAAAATAACTCCTGGCCCAATGGTATATTGGGTGCCCATATGCGAGAGGTCCTGAGTTCGAATACCCTCGCGCGCGCAGCTGAGGTAATTAAATGGGTAATATATATTGGGGGGATTAATATTGTGGGTGGGTGGTGGCGAGTAATTAAATGGGTAATATATATTGGGGGGTAATATATTGTGGGTGGGTGGTGGCGATATTGGGGGGTGGGGTGGGGGGAGGTTTAATATATATAATATATTGTGGGTGGGGTGGGTGGGTGGGGGCGAGTAATATATTGTGGGTGAAGGTTTCGAACCTGGGTTTCAGTCCCTGGTCAAATAAAATAAATTAAAAAAAATAATTTTGCCAAGGGAAATAACCCTCTCTACGTAACCACGATATTTTCGCGGAGGGATAATTGCCTGATCAAATAAATAATTTAAAAAGTTAAAATAAATAATTTTGCCAAGGGAAATAACCCTCTTTACTACTAAGAGACAATTTCCCTTGCTATTTATGAGGGAGACATTTTCCCTTTCTATTGCCTAGGAAAATATTCCCTTGCTATTTTCAAGGGATATTTTCCCTTTCTATTGCTGAGGGAAATATTTCCTTACTATTTCCGAGGGATTTCCAAATTCCCTTTCTACAGAATTACTGAGGAACATTTTGTCTAGGGAAGTGGGCCCTTGCAAATTCCCTTGCTAAATGCATTGACAAGCAATTTTCCCTCCCTAAATCCCTTTCTATGGGGAGTGAATTTTGTAGTGAGATCACTACAAGAAAAAAAGCTTTTTGCCACATAACTTTTATCACATTATAAAATAAATGTTGTAAAAAGTATTATGTAACCACATTAAAAAATTTAGTGTGTTAATATGTGTGTTTTTAAAGACATTGAATAATAAGTGTGTGGATATATACTCAATTACCACACACAATAATAAACATTGTCTATTGCCACACATCTATTAACACACTAAAAATAGATGTGTTTATAAGTACCTTTTAAATACATTATATTTTAAATGTGTTAATAAGTATTTATTTACCACACTAAAAAAAATAAGTTGTGTTAATATTAACTCTAATGCCACATTATTATTTAGAATTATAAAAAAATTTAAATTATATTAATTTTTTAATTTTATTTTATATTGGGTGATAAATAATATTTAAAAAATATAAATAACGATTTTATTTAATGAAATTTATTTTTTACTTAGATGAAAATTTTATATTCATAAATTGTAGAATTTTAAGAATAAATAAAATTAATTCGAATTTTTAATCAAAAAAAAATTATGCGTTTTTTTCTTTCTAAAATCTGGTATACAAAAACTTTTTCTAAAATAAATGTTAAATTAAATTAATATGCACACAATATACGATTTTTCAAATTATTTATAATATATTTATATTTGTGTATTTTTTAACAATAAATAACTTGTAGTAGAATGGCAAAGTCTAATGTTGAGATTCAATAGGTACAGGGGTCGAGTCCTCCAAGTTGCAACTGGTTGACTATATCTCATTAGTCTATCCTCACACGACTTTAGACCACATATAAAATAAATGTGACAATAAGTAAAATGTGATTATAGATATACTTTAGACCACATATAAAATAAATGTGACAATAAGTAAAATGTGATTATAGATATTTTATTATAACATTTTTACATGTCCTTAAAAGCAATTTTTTTTGTAGTGGATCCTCTCATCTAGAGATCCATGAAGAAAAGTTGTGGTCATATTCATCTGATGCAGCTCCAATTCGTATTGAGCAACCATAGCCAACAAGATTCTGATGCTACAATGCTTCACAACAGGCGAGAAGATTTCATTAAAATCAATACCTACTTTTTGTGTAAATCCCTTAGCTACAAGCCTCGCCTTGTATCTAAGCTTGCCACATCTCTGAGACTCCACCTTCTTCTTGTAGATCCATTTACACCCAATAAGCTTTTTATTATGAGGTCTCTCAACAATCTCCCAGGTCTGGTTCTTGTTGAGAGATAACAGTTCCTCCTCCATTGCAACAAACCACTTTTCTTTGTCATGGCAGCTGATGGCTTTAGTGTAAGTTTTCGGCTCCAGAGACTCCACCTCTAGAGATGTACATAATGCAAATGATACAGTGCCAGCTTGACCATACCTCTGAGGCGGGTGGACTTCTCTTCTGGTTCTGTCCCGTGCTAGCTGATAGTGTTGAAGGTCATTCTCACTATGAGGATCGCCCTCCTAATCTGGATCAATATGATCTTCAACAGGTCCTCTGGTGTCAACATGCTCCACCTCAATCTATGTCTCGCTGGTCGGTTAACAGCTGCACTAGTACTTGAAAGTGTGTGTACGTGCGAAACAAATGTGTTGTCAATTGTGTTGGCACTATCCTGACAAACATTAAGAAGCGAAAATTAAAATGCACTTTGAAAATGGAAGTATTCAAAGTTTGCGTAGATTATAAAATAATCTGTGATGGGATATGAATCCTAAAAACAAAGTCTTAATTGATGATCAACAGCCGTAATGAGCTTATTTTCTTTAATCTGCTCTGTGCCTTCGCACATAATGACTAATGTTTCCCACATTTCTTTAGCAGTTTTAAGACGAACAATTTTACCCGCATATTCATTAGATACAGTAGTTAAAATCATATTCTTAGCTATTCGGTCGAGGTTGTGCTGCTTTGCTTCATCAGGCGTGAAGTCAGCTATATCTTTTGGCACTAGCTGACCAACTAGAATATCAGGGTTTCCAGCGGCTGTATTTGGAGCCATCACGGTGATAGGGCCATCTGAGATTACATCCAACATCAGATCATGAATTTGACTGAAGGCAACCTCTATTCTGCCCTTCCATAGATCATATTCCTCGACTAAAAAGACAGGCAACTTACGAGTGTAAGAATCTCCACCCATAGTGAATAAATAATAGTGAGTTTTATAAAAATAGGGTTTTTAAAAAATGAATTTGTTCAAGAGAGCTACAAGAACTTCTTCCTTAAGAAGTTAAGTAACAGAATCAGTAATTTGTTAGAACCACTGCTCTGATACCACTTGTTGGTCCCAAAACGAGTATGAAAACGGTCTAGAAAGGGGAGGGGTGAATAGATTGTTAGTTGTTTAAAAATTTTACGTGCTTTAGATCAGATGAGACGATGAAATGAGTTATATGCTCAGTCGTCTGTATACAGATAGAGTGTTCTGATATGTAGAGTGCTTAGGTGTATTATAGCAGATTAAGATAACAGCCTTACTGATTGCTAAATTCAGCTGATCAGTTTGAAAGTTATCTTAAAGGCTACATGTGCGGAAATGTGTAGGCTCTACGTGTTTAAACTCGTGGGTATTTTATGAAAACCTTTTGAAATAAAGACTTCTAAAACAATGCAAGCTTGTCAGCTGATTTGATATCTGCTGATTATGAAAACAAACACTTGATGAGTTTTGACTCTTTGATAAAACTGAGCGTTTCAACAAGTAAGAACAATAAGAATATGAATGTTGAATAGTAAAGTAAGCAATAAGAACACATAAGTTTATAGTGGTTCGTATCTCAATATCCTACGTCCACTCTCTCTAATCAGATAGAGAAATTCACTATCTTGCTGCTTTATAGTCCCAAGAGAAGACTTTCGATCAAGAACCTCAAGTACTTTTTGAGGCTACGGATCTGTTTGTTGGTGAGGTAACAAACAACCTTTACAATGGTTAATACCAATAAATGAAAGTATGTGTATAAAAAATTGGTTCTAAGCTCTAAAGATTGGATTCTTTGAACTAGCTTAAGATCGAAAACTTAGAGCACTAAAGGTTAGATAACTTTGTAGGCTCTAAAGAACTCGAACACTTGGAATATTTGTCGAAACTGGTTGTTCTTGATATCAGTTGAATGTGTAGAGAGTTCTTGCTTGTAGGGTTTCTGGTACCTTGTTCCAAAGAACAAGTGTTGTATTTATAGAGAGATTTGTGCTCAGAAACTAGCCGTTGCAACAAATCTTCCCAAGTAAGGTCGATATCTTCATAGGAATGTCGTTTGCAGGTATTCTGGTACGATGTTTCCTCAAGAGGTAATGTGCATTAAATGCTCCGTACTTCTTCTATAGATCTCTTGTATTTTAACACTACAATTCTATAGATCTCTTGTACGACCTACTGTGTTGTCAACTTCATAGCTTCGTGTTGATGTCTTATTGGTCCACATCGGCTTAGTAGTTGAGTGCTGTCTTGTCTTCTGTTAGAGTAATTCAGAACTTAATCCGACATTCTCTTTGTCGACTTCTATTTTCCAGGCCTTCATCTTCTGACTTAGTTAGTCATAAATGAACTAACACTTGTGAAGGTGTTTTATTCTTAAATGCTAACTATCATACTCATTCTGTAGGTGATCTTCGACTTGAATGCTCATTAAGTCTTTCTTTGACAAGATACAGACGAGTTCATATCTGCTGAGTTGTCTTCTGAAACTTGAGTGCAGATTATCATATAGATCTTTCAGTCCATAAGACATACAACAATCTTTAGATTTGATTTTACTAAAGAACTTTTGATGTCTTCTAGTCTTCTGTTCTTCAAGACTAGAGTAGAGTATATAGATGAGTAATCAGTTGACTTCTATACAGCTGATTCCTCAGATTGGATTTAAACATGTACATTACTTCTAAGTTTTAATTTATAACTCAACTTAGGAAACTTAGTTCTAGATTACAAATTATCAATCTAACCTGACCTCTACTGATCTGATTTTGGCCATCAAAACTTAATCATTAAAATAAAATCAGATTAGGGGTTGGATGAATATCCCAACACATCATCTCCATCATATATATTTTAAAGAGATTTGATTTAGAAGGAAAAATGGTAGTATTTCAGTGTCTACAGGTAGTTGTACCGCTCGTTTTTGCGCTAACGTATTGTTCGCTGCGCCGCCGCGCCGCCGCCCTTTGCGCCACCACACCGCCGCCTGTCGTGACGTTGTTTCTCTTCTTCATCTTTTTCAGTAAATCATCAAGTGGGGTTAGGGTTTTCTTTTTAGGATATTAGTTGGGATCAATGGATGGATCCTCTCCGACGGCGCTACGGTGGCCGATCGGGTGAGTCATTCGTTGATCCCTTTTATTTTCTGTATTTATTTTCGTTTATTTTTTATCTCTTGCATTTTTAGTTGTTTCTGCTTTTATTTTCTTTTGACGTATTCTCTATCTCTTTTGTTTCTTAGTTAGATTTTAGTATTTTTTGTTATGAAGCCCCTTCCCCATTTTTTGTGGTTTTTTCTTCCCTTGTGGTGTTTGGCAGCGCTATTATGGTGTTGGCCTTGGTGGAATTTGGTTTTTTTTGAGATGTTGGGTGATTGGTTCCTGATTGTCCTCTTTTAGGACGGACCCGTGGGGACTTGGTTATGTGAGATGAATATGTCGTTCGGTGATTTTTTGTCCTTATTTTTCTATCTTTATTTTTCTTGATTTGTTGATGCCTTAGTGTGGGGTGTCTCGAGTCGAGAAATGGAGATCTATGCTTCTTTGGTGGACAAAGTTGTCGCTCGTTGCTTTACTTCCTCACGATTGGAGGTGACAATGACGTCGTTTGAATCTGTCTGATATGAAGATCTAGAGCTTGAATTTGACTTTTCTTTTGTTAGATTTGATCTTTGTAACCTGTTAAAAAAAATGTATAGTCTAGTTGCACCAAAAAAAAAAAAAAAAAGACTCTTTGCTGGAGTCAATGTCAAACCTCTCACCACTCACTTGTCATAATACATATACTATACATTTGTATAATACAATGTCAAAATCACTTCTTATGGGAAAACTCACTGGATTGAGTTGTGCGTTAATTTATCTTAATTATTTGTGGGAGAATCGGAATTGTTCAAAAATGGACAACATATTTTTTGGCCCACTTGTTTCTTGCCTATACATCATGCTACCGACCTTCCAAATTAATACTTTAATACATCTATTTGTCATTTCGGACGTCCCATTTTAAAATATTGATCATTTCTATTTTTGACAACATCACAATATCTATTTCTACACTTTCTTTATCTCATCAAGTTTAATTTCTACCTCTTTCTACATATCTATTTCCCATATATCTATACCTCACTATACATTTATTATGAAATTATTATAAATAAATAAATTTCTAATTTTTTTTATAAATTTAAACTTTTAGATAAGACAATTTTATTTTTATAGTTTCACAAATAGGCAAACGTCTTGGATGGGGAGAGTATTATATCATATATATTGCAATTTTATTTTTATAGTTTCACAAATAGGCAAACGTCTTGGATGGGGAGAGTATTATATCATATATATTGCATCTTTTTTTATGCATATTAAACAACTTCTAAATAAATAACAAAAAATATAAATATAAGCAAACAGAAAGACGGAGATTATAAGAGTAAAGCAGAGAAGATTATTACCAATCATGCCCTTAAACTTTAAAGGTGCAATCATAATCGCTAAAAATAAAGATTGTGTACCAAGAAATCACAACCGCATAATTTTTTTTTAGATATATATTGAATTAACGACACATAACCAATTAATCTAATTGATTTATTTTATAGTTAATTAAATTATTTTTATTTTGCAATACATACAATATGATTTAATGTAAAATGTTTTACTACGGTGTATAAGTGTTCGTGCTCCTGCTTTCTTTGCAAATCATTCTTTCTTTCGTGGGTCTCTCCACCAGACAGTCGAGGCGGAGCCAGAAATTTTTTTCAGGGCGGACTAAAAGCTTAAATAAATAGGTCAACGAGCAGAAGAAAATAAAAAATACTCTTTTTTTTTTCTTTTTCATATTTATAACCCCTCCCCATGACTTGGACCTAAGACCTCACGGTCTAAGTAGTGATGTTCTAGCCATTTGAGTTATCCCACTTCGTTACCGATTTTTTTTATTTAAGTGGTTTGAATTACTCCGTCCATCCCAATTTAGATTGTGCATTTCCTTATTTGACAATAAATCATTTTTTCACTTTAAACTACACACTTCAAACATTTCAAAATTACATTACATGTCATTATTTATTACTCACAATATTTTATTTTTACTTTATTACTCAAAAGACTTTCATACCCTATACTTTATCTCTTTAATACTAATAAACAACTCTTACATTAAACTACGCGTAAATAATAAATGTTTAATCTAAATTGGAAGGATAGAATAATAATTTAATCATAATTTATTATTTAATTAAAATTTTAATTTCAATTAAATACATATGTTTAACAAACATTTTAGCAAAATTGAATCTCAGTTGGTAGAAAAAACTATTTTTTACATCCGAATAGGGTCACATAGTCGATTTTGTATAAGGGAATTTTTTTTAAAGAAATATATATAGAATTAAAAAAAATAAAAAAATAAAATTGGGGTGGACTACAGCCCCTTAGCCAGTCTGTAGCTCCGCCCAGACTTTTTATGTCCATCACGTTGGTTGTAACTTGCAGCTCATTTAATGATTAATGATCTTAATTCTCCGTAATATTTATTTTGAAAAATGCTAGTAGAATACAATATTGTTACAAAGATATCAATCATGCACAAGAGTAATTGATGAAGACTTCATCAGTTATTTCCGAATGAATCAAAGAGTAATATTTAACGACTTTTTATGAAGTCAGACCTAATTAAATGGTTACCTTCAATTTTTTTTTTTTTTAAAATTACATTAGATATAGATAGTGGTGACTACTTGAGCTATTTCACTTCGTCTGATTACCTTCAATTGTATACCCTAAAACAAACAATTTTAAGTACATATTGATTCATACTAAAAATATTCATACTCACTTGTTTATATAATAAGATAGAGCTTGGATCGACTTGTTGAAAACGTAGTGAGAGAGAGAGATTAGTATTTTCAATGTATTTTAAACTAGTGAAAGTTATACATGAGCTTTATGTACAATAATTAAGAAATATGATAGAATAAATGTGAAAGAGAGTACGTAGTTTGCTAAAAAAAGAAAGAAAGTTGAGTAGATTTTATTAATAATGACCTCGTATAAAGTCAAATTAACACTTGTTTATATATATAAAAGATAGAGGTTGGATGGAGTTGCTGAAAACGTAGGAGAGAATGGGGCAGCCGGATCAAAGTCCTCCGGTGACAATCGACGACGACGAAGATCTTTACGAACCTCCTCCACCACCGGTAAATCATGAAGTAGATTACAATAAGCAAGATGATGTTCATCAGTTTCCTCCGGCGCCACCCAAGCAAGATACTAATAATGTTCAACCGTTTCCTCCGCCGCCGCAGCCCTTCCCACCTAAGCCAGATAATAATAATAATGCTCAACCGTTTCCTCCGCCGCCTAAGCCTCCTCAACCTCAACCTGCAATTAATGGACTTCAGCCTTGGAAAACTGAACTCTTCGATTGCATGTTAAACCCGCAAAACGGTAATCAATTATTCTATATATCTCTTGAAAAATGTTGTTACCATGCACGATAATTTTGTTTTATTTTTATGCAATATATATATATGATTAGCTACTATATTTGTAAAAAATATCTAAACCATACTCCTACCTACCTCTCATATTTAAAATATACTCCGTCGTAAGTTATTTTAGATCAACTTCTGCACTTTAATTTTTGACTTTGCTTTTAATTAATGTCTATAGTACTTCTCATAATTTAAAGAAGAACACATCTATATAAATATACAATTAATTTGCATTGAAAGATGCAAATGTCATATAATTTTTGCCAAGGAAAATTAAAGGTAAAAAATACTTCAGAAAATCATACTGCCTCCGTCCACCAAATGTAGTCTCATACACTTTATGGAAACCATCACCCCTCAATCATCACTTAATTACTCAAATTGCCATCAACTTTATTCATAAACAATTACTTTATTCAACCCCACAATACTCTATATATAATACACTTACTTTATCTACTTTTTTATTAAAACCTGTGTCCATCCTCCATGGGACTACATTTGGTGGATGAAGGGAGTAATAAATTGAAATTCAATTTTTTTTTTTTAGGATATTCTATAATATGAAAATCATCTTGCATTTTCTTTTCTATTTTTGTTCGTGATGCAAAATGATGATTTTTGGTTATTAACTGTACGTACTGATTTCATACTTTTACCTTGCATTTTCTTTTCTATTCAAATGGATTATTTTTGTTCGTGATGCAAAATAACTGTACGTTGGTGCTCTAACCACTTGAGCTATCCCACTTTGTCGATTTCATACTTTTACTATGATATGATATTATATATACATTATAATTTTTAGCTAGGTATTAAAAAGCAGCTTGTGATTTTCGATAGATCTTTAATTAATTAATTTTCATTTCGATGTTAATTAATACGTACACATGCATATTTCAGCTCTCATCACACTGTTGTTTCCATGCGTAACGTTTGGACAAATTGCGGAAGTAGTGGACGCTGGAAGTACCTGTAAGTATATATCTCAACTATATATTTAAAAACATATTGCAGTTGAGTTATATATATTCATGATCATGTCATGATTAATTGTAGCATGTACAACGAGCGGAATGATGTACTCGGTGATCGCATGTTTCATAGTGCCATGCATAATGTCATGCACCTATCGAACCAAATTGAGAAGCAAATTTGGGCTGGTTGAATCCCCAGCATCAGATTTTCTAATTCACTGTTTCTGTGAATACTGTGCTCTCTGTCAGGAATATAGAGAGCTCGACGAAAGAGGCATTGACCCTTCTATAGGTACTCTATATATATATCTTTAATTATATATATGAATTTTTTATTTAAACAATTGTCAAATGAGATTAATTTTGGAATCAACTTATAAGTACGTAGCCTAATATAGAAATTAATTAAAGGTTATTTTGTGTTTAATACCTACATTTTCATAAATAAAATTAAAACACTACCACACCGGACCCTTTTACTTTATATTCGTGTCAATAAAACCATACTTATTAAATTTGTGTGTGTTTAGCATATAATCATAAACGCAGCTTAAAATAATAGTATGGTATGAATTTAATATACGAGGTTAAATATGATGTTAAAGGTTAATTAACCATATGGTGATACAAACTTATTTAAATTAATTGCCGTAGAAAACTTTACCCAGTAAATAAAAGGATATAATTTAAAAAAAAAAAACTTGACTAGAAAGAAATAATGCTAGAAGACACCCTTACAAAAAATATTATTTATAATTAAGACTGATTAAGAATGGGGTTGGCCCGATTAAATTTTAGAAAAAATCGACCTAATTGTTCAAGATCATGTGAAAATAATAATTTGAATGTTCTAATGATTTTTTATATTTACAATGAGAGAGACAAAGTGGTGATGTTTGTTTTGAGATTTTTAAAATTTGGATGATTTGTATGTTTTGTGTTTTTATATTTACAATGACAGAGACAGAGTGGAGTTTAGGGTTAAGGAATTAAAAGAGGAAAAATAAAAGTTGGCACTCAAAACCTTTTCTCCGTTAGTCAATGACGGATTCACTAACAGCAGCATCAAAATTGATAGAAAAGAATAAGTGAGTGACCAATTTTGATAATGATGAAATGTAGGTGACCAAATGTGAAAAGTGGTAAAGTTCAGTGACCAAAAGTAATATTTTCCCTTTATAAAATTTATAAATGTTTTATAGGGTGAAATTTTAAAATGCTAATTTTAAATCACAAAGTAGAACTAAATCCAAATTTTCCGTCCCAAAAAAAATATACCCGAGAGAATGTGTGAAAATAATTAATAGGTGCTGATTATGCGAATTAATATAATTAATTAATTTTAGGATGGTTGGGAAATGTGGCGAAGCAGCAGCAGCAACAATTTGGAATGACACCTCCACAGCAACAAAGGATGTTTTGATGTCATTAATTTGATGCATTGTCCCATATATGCCCCTTTTCTTTAAAATTCCAACTTTTTTTTTTCTTAGTATTTTGGGTGTAATACATTTATTACATTTTATTTTATCCTGAAAATATTATGCCAAGGAAAGAGCATGTTATTAATTTTTATTCTTCAAAATATTTATTACTAGTTCTGAACTTTGCATGTTATTAATTTTTAGGTAAAGTCATGACATGTTGTGCACCCTAGTCTAAAGAAAAGTGTATGTTATTAAACTGAAAAGTGTATGTTATTAAACTGAAAAGTGTAAGTCACTATAACTAAAAATATTATTATACAGTTTAATAATTGAAAAGTGCAACACAATTTATCAAAAAGTGTAAGTCAGTAAAACTGAAAAGTGCAACATGCACTCGAGTCCATAGCAGACCAACCTAATTTTTATTATATGAAATACATTAACTATATATTTTATTCGACTAATCAATTCACAACTCATACAACTTCACATCATCATGTGAATATTTTTTATTTTTCTTTCACATGAAAGTTTTCGCTCTAACCTCTCATACACTCACACACGTAACATTCATATATGTATAATTCACATCACAAAAGTTAAAAGTTTTCACTCTAATTTCAAGGAGTTGGCCTACTGGTATAATGGTATAAACTTGAGACTTAAGAATGTGCTACTCTTTAGGTCTCAGAAGACTTAAAAAAAAAAATTAACATCACAAAAACTTTCGTACTCCATCACTCATTTTTCTTTTTGAATTACATTATAATGGTATACTGTCTTCCATGAAATTCTTAGTTTCTCCCGTGAAGGTTATGAACATTTCTTCCATGGTAAGCTTTCAGGACGACTCTTCGATCACACCATCTCGAGCATTGAAGTTCGATGGTGGTTGAGTGGCGTTGTGTGGGTTACCATATGATAAATTCTCATGGTGTCTCAATCCGGGATGATATTGGTTCGGATTCGGAGGATGATAGTTCCCATGATTTTGCCTTTCGCCCCAACCTCTTTCTCTAAAATTTCGGTCTCTTTGGTTGTTCATGTAATGGGTCTCTTCGTATTGTGCATCACTTGGCTCCACTAGTGCTTTGGCCGTCATTAAGGAGATCAACTTATCCACTTTGTTGGATAAAATGACATTTTCCTCCAAATTTTGAGTAGAAGCTATCCTTCGGTTTTTTCTTCTCTCGGATGGCCATTGATTGCCATTTTTAGCCATCTCTTCCAAAAGAACATACCCTTCTTCCATCGTCTTTTCCAATAGCGATCCTCCACCCGCCGAAGCATCCACCATCCTCTTGTCCGGTGGTCCATTCCATTGTAAAAGTAGCAAATGAGTTGGTCTCGTGAGAAACTATGTTGTGGGCAACTTCTAATCAAATCCTTGAAGCGCTCCCATGCTTCGGCTAGAGACTCATCATCATCTTGTCGAAACGAAGGTATTTCCCCTCGAATTTGGATGGTTTTTCTAGGAGGGAAATACTTCATAAAAAATGCATCGACAAGATTATTCGAATTTTCAATGGTCCTCAAATCAAGGGAGAGGTACCATTGCTTAGCTCGGTCTCGGAGTGAGAAGGGGAATAGTTGCAATCGGATGTAATCTTGGGGGACTCGATTGATCTTAACCGTCCCACTTATCTCGAGAAATTGAGACAAGTGGAGGTTAGGATCCTTCTTGGAAAGTCCTCCAAATTGATTGTTTTGCACCATAACAATCAAGGCCGGCTTGAGCTCGAAATTGTGAGCGTCAACGGGTTCCCAACCCGCTCCTCCATATGGTCTCGGAATTGGGCGGAAATGATCTCGTAATACCCTTTGTGGTCGATTTTCCCCATTCCCATTCTGCTCCTCAAATCCGTCAACCCCTTAGTTCCCTACTTCCTCCTCGACCTCCTCTACGATCGGATTCTCCCTTCTATGCATCTCTTCCAACTCTACTCTTCTTCTTTCGGAATTCCTTCTTCGACAACTAGCTTCAATATCCGGGTCTAGAGGCAACAATTCTTGATGGTTCCTCCTAGATCGCGTGATCATAAGCCATGTCTATCAAATGTTCAAAAGAGAGTGAGAATTGCAAGTAAGATGAGAAATAACAAACATAAATATTTTTGGGATTTTTGAAAATAAGGAAAGCAAATAAAGTGTCTAAACTAAAACTCTACCAACCTACACTCTAGAACTACAAAACCTCCCCGGCAACGGCGCCATAAACTTGATTCACGTATTATGCAACACCAAAATACACAACCGCAAGTATACGGCGTATATTGTAGCGTGATAAGTACGAGGTCGATCCCACGAAGAGGTGTAGTGTAAAAGTGTAGTTTGTTGACGTAAGTTCTAAATAGACGTGATCGATAAGGTTGAAATGTAGCAATTACCCCTAATTATCTACCCAAGTTGTCACAAGTAAACAATTAAACGAGTAATAGAGAAATCGATCAAATATCATGCAAACCAAAGAAACGAGAAATAAACGTGTGAAACTCAAAGATGAGAAGATAGGTTCCAAGGCATTTGCAATACGTAGATATCCATTTATGATTCGTAACTCATTCAAATGGCAATTAAGGTTGTCCTCTTATAAGGTTGACCACTAAAGAAGAATTAATCAATCTCTCGATATAACTAATCCAAAGGAGTATGCGATGTAAGTTCGTATCTCTACATTACAAACATCACACCACCTAATATAGCCCCAAAGGTCATTCAATTCCCTCCCAATAACTAATCCTCTCTCGAGATCATAATAATATTGGGTTGCATGCTTATATACGATTAATGGAATAAATCTCTCGATACTACCCCAATTAACAATAGATTAAACACATTATCATGGCCAATAATAACATGCTTCCATATGAAAATTAAGCACACAAATAAGAGACAAACACCATTTAAAGCAAGAAATTAGTTCATAAACTTCAATCTAAATATTTACAAAGCCTTAGAACCAAAAGTGTTCTAGCCAATCAACAACATAATCAAATTAACAAAACCAAATGAAATGAAATAACTAAATAAAAAGAGAGAGAAATAGAAAGCTTAGTCTAATGTATGGTGTGGAATGAAATTCCAAAGCTATTGGTGCCCTCCTTGTTTGAATTGATGAAGAATTGAAGAAGTTGTGGCCAAATCACCTCCAAATGTGTGTTTGTATGTGTGAAATCTTAGGAATTAGGGGAAGGTACAATTGATTTCAAGAATGGGGGTATTTATAGTGTTGGGGTAGGGTTTGGGGATAAGTTTTGCACTTAAATCCCAAAAAAATGGCTAAAAATCACTAAAAACCCCGAGTTTGAAAGTGGCCCGACTGGGCGGAAAAGTGGCCCGGCCGGGCGATAACTTCGTATATTGAATTTGGGCCAAAATACGCGCGGGGGGTGCATTTATCAAAAATCTAGGTGCAAATCGGCCTTCCCGGGCGGAAGTTTCGTATGGCGTTGGCTATATACCCCTCCAGCTCTGTTAAGTATACTCCCCCTCTTCATTTATTAATTAAATATATGTAGGTCCCCAAAGTTGAGTTAATATCGAGTAAGCTAGTGAAAATGTCTAGAGGGGGTGAATAGACTTTTCAAAATTCTTTCGATATATCAAAGCACAATGCGGAATACAGAATTAATCAATGAGCCCAATACAAGTTTATACTCAACTTTTTAATTCGAGAACTCTGTTCTAGTATACTCAACTAGTATTGTTCAGATATGTATACTTAACAAGTAAACAGTTAATCAATTAAACACAAACAAAACAGTAAAGTAAACAACACAAACAATTTATAGTGGTTCGACAACTTGTCTACGTCCACTCTCACAAACCCAGTTGTGATGTTTCTACTAACTCTTCCAATCGAGTACAGTGTGTTCTTGTAATTTTAAGTCCCAAGAAAAAGACTTAGATCTTCTCGACTATACTACCAAGTATATCTTCGATCTTACTAGAGATTTACAAGTATCTAGCAACTTGAAAACAGTAAACAAAAATGTAAAACTTATTCAGTAGCAGCCTTCTGGTTTCTTCACTTGACTTCTGACTTGCTTTCTGAACTTCAACTCTGTGAGTAACTTGCTTCAAATGCTTCAGTAATTCTTCAGTACGTAGCTTATCAATATTTCAGTAGTCTTAAACTGATAAACACCTTGGGGGTATTTATAGACTTCAACTTCAAGAACTTAGTTAGTTGTAACCAACTCTTCTTGAAAACTAACTTTATCCTTCATGCTTATCCTTCCACGCGTTTAAGTAGTTATTTAGTTATTTCTAACCAACTCTTCAATCCTTATCTTCATACGCGTTTTGAATAATTAACTTCAAGTTGACTTGTCTTGTTGAGTCTTGTTGCGCACTTGTCTTGTGTAGACACCTTCTCTTCTTGTCTGGTCTCGCGCATTCCATCTTTACTAGTAGACTATTCTAATCCTAACAAGACTATTACATTACTTTAAGCTTTATAACATAGCTTAGTCAACTTAGAAATCTATACAATGAATATATTTATTACATAGAAAATCATGAGCTTCAATACAATGCTTCGCATAGCTCAATAACAACCTATAAACATTATATACGAATTATAATAACAAGTACTTATACTTTCTTTTATACTTGTCTTATGTGAACTCTACTGGTCTGTTCAAGATGACTTCTCTTAACTAGACTAGATCAGTCAACACTTAGAGAATATTCAAACTACTTTTGGCTTATCAAAACTTCATCTTTATCTTTTATTCATCATTTAGGATTTGTTCTAGGATTCATATCCCAACAATTTCCCCCTTTTTGATGAAGCCAAAACTACTTGAATCTTTTCTCAACAGTAGACTAGTTAAGTAGTTATCTTGTCTTTAAACACCAAATAGTACTTATCTTTTCATTCATTCAAAATAATACCAGTAGATATTACACATACTTCAAAAATAAAAAACAAATACTATGTATCAGAGCAAACAAAACATAAACTAATCTGAGAGAGTACCTCCTTCTGGATTAGGAACACAGAACGCATCTATGAGTCTCTTGTGAATTACTCTGATATGATCTTCATCTTCTATCTTCTCCTTGTCTAGCAGCTCCTCTTCATATTTCTTGATCTGGTTAAGATCAACTCTTTTACCTGAGCTGGTCATAGGAGTCTTCCATTTCAGAAAAATAGGCACTAGAATGTTAAAGTTTGCAGCAGCCGATATTCTCATGATTAAGTTCCAAAGCATCTTGTTCTGGCCTTCCATGAACTTATCAGACATTGAATGCAACTCATCTGGGCTTTCAGTATCACCAAATTTCCTAATAATCCAGTGGTCAAGCTCCCATTGTCTTTTCACTTTCATCCAATCTTGACGATGCTCTTTATCAATGAAATAATCAATGAACTGATCTTCCATTTGATCTTCATCAGCCTTCAACTTCTGCAATCTTTCAATATGTTTACCGATCTTCTTCTGGCTCGCATAATGACTTTCATCATTAGGATCAACAATCTTCTGCTTCTTCACGACTGTTGTTGCCTCAGCTTCTTTCGGTTCTTCAATGACAATAGACTTTCTTTTTTACATTGGCTTAGTCTGAACCTCTGCTTCAGGAGTAGAAACACCCTTGCCTTTCTCCTTTCTCTTCAACTCTTCTGCTCTAGCTAGCTCAAGATCAGCAGTTTTAATCAACTTGCCTCTGCCTCTCTTAGGCCTTCTAAGATCTTGCATAACTTCTGCAGCTTCTTTCGCTTCTGGTTCAGAACTGGTAGACTTAGCTTTTTCACCTTCAGCAACTTCAATTCTGGCTTCGACTCTACTCGTCTCTTCCCCCTTTTTGGCTTCATCTGTCGCCTTGAGAGTGAAAAGAGAAGTAAAGCGAGTCATCTCTTCAAACATAGCTTGTTTCATCAGGTTAGTTGCTTTCTCTATTTGCTTCTGGTGAGAACCATCTTGACTCAACTTGTCTAGTTTGGTAGCCACCAACTCCAACTTTTGAGTAGACAAGTTCAACTCATTCTTGAAATGTGTTGCAGTCAGACGCAATTTCCTGTTCTCTTCAGTCATAGCATTAATAATTTCTCTTGCTTGTGCTAGCTGATCATAAGCTTCCTTTCTTTGAACATCAGCAACCTCGATCTTGGCTCTATAGACTCTTTCCATCTTTCTGGATTCAGTAGCTAAGATACGAGCAAAATCGACTGAGCTTTTCTCCGAATATTCAACTTGGTTCTGGAGAAATCCTTCAATTTGATTGAACATTTCTTGCCTGAAGTCATTGTCCAATTGATTGACTTCATTCATAATCATCTCTTTTGAACTTGTCACTAGGACACTGTTCTGTTCAACAAGAGTCTTCTTTAATTCGGACTTGAGAAATTTATCAATAGACGACTTGATGACCACTTTCAAGTCTTCCTTCAACTCATCTAACGAAGCAGCTGGGATTGCTTGAGAAGATTGACCAACCTCTATATGAGCAGCTTCTTCCATGACTTCATCTTCTGGAAGAGATAACACTTCCACCAACTTGCCTTCTGCAGCAGTAGTCAAGACCTCGTCTTCTACTACCTCAGCCTCTGGAACCACACTTCCAGCAATAGCCTTCAAATTAAGTTGGGGAGTGTAAGGAACGATTGCTAACCTTGCTTTAGCCCTTCTTTCAGAATCAGCCAAGTCTTTCTTCATTATGGCATGCAACTTGTTCACATATCCACAGATTTCGGTTGGAAAGAATATGTCAGAATAACGATTAATGAACTTTGAATCTGACCTTGGACTGTTAGCATGTTCCACTTGGAATTTGAACACAATGCCTCTCAACTGGTCTGAGACATTGTCAAGCTCTATCACAGGATCAGTAGACTGAATATCTTGGACTGGTTCAACATCAACCATTACTTCATCTTCAACAAAATCAGTCTCTGAAACTTGAACACCCACATCAAATTGTGATTCTGAACACAGCAAATCATCAGAAATACCCAATATCCTCTTTGCAAGAGCAGTAAGGTCATGGATTGGGAATAGCTCCGAGTGGTCTCGAACACCACTGTTCTCCTTTTGTTCCATTTCCCAATCCATAAAATTTGAGATACCACCCTTTCCTAAGATGACTTCAAACAAGTCGTCTGTTGGGGACTTCTTCAATGCGACCCAAGTGCATATTCTAAGAAGTTTCTCAAACTGTTCTGATGAGTAGTCTATCTCGATAGATGAGAGCTGTTTCTTTAAATTGGTGCTCATCTTCGAACGGATCCTCTTCTCCTGTAAACACATGGGATAATACACCAAGGTTTCAAATCTAACTTCAGACGGGGTCTGAGCAGGTGGGGTCCCTGTCTCAGCTGTTGCAGTGGCAACTGGAGTCTTATCTGAAGTAGATGGGTTGATGGGTTCAACATATTCTGTTGAGGGTAGGGAGATAGTTTGGTCTGTGGTTTCTGGGGGCTGTGATGCAGCTTGGTTTGGTGTGACAACTGTCGGAGTATCAGTTGTATCAATTATAGGAGTGTTTTGGGGATGACTGGCTCTCAGCGGAAATGCTGCCAGTACTTGTGAGGATGAGGGTGCAGGTCTAGGCCGAGATCGATGTGATCTTGCCTTGGTTCGGACAGGAGGGTGAGAGAGAGGAATTGAAACAGATTGAGAAGAGGTACCAACCTGAGGACTCGACTCGTCTTGTGTAGGACTAGGCATTCTTACAAGACGATAGACTTCAGCAATACTTGACTCCTCAGCTTTCTCAGACTCTTCATCGGATTGAGTCTCCTCTGAGTCTTCTGCACCAGATCCAGCTTGTGCAACATCTTCTGATTCTTCATCTTTTGACTCGTCTTCCGAAGAGCTAGACGAGGCAGTATATGGCAATGCTTCCATGGGGTCAATCTGGGCTTGTCTGGGTGCAGCTGGTCTAGCAGCAGCCTGCTTCCTCATAGCTTCTTTCTTCAAGTAGAACTTTAAAGGATGAAAAGGCTTTCCTTTCCTCCATTCAGTCTTCGTGGGCATCAAGATAGGTAGAAGAATGGATAGCTTATTTCCAAAACCAACAACAATGGTCACCACCCAATTACAAGTGTCGGTGTCAACTCTTACACTTCTTTCGAAGTACATAATCCGGTCAGCAAGCAATTTGAACCAATTTCCTTCAGTGATTCCATCGTAGATGGCAGCCATCACTCTTGCCTTAGCCAAAGTGACTGAGTCATGAGAACCAGTGGCACATAGCAACATCTTGCTAGCTATGTCCAGTAGGGTTCAATACTTCTCCAGCAACTCCTTCTTCTTTACAGCTGGAATTTTGCCATCTCGATTCAGACGAATCTTCTTGCCACAGAAAATACTTAAATACCTCAGCTCTTGGCCATTCGCATAGTTCTCCACATCAATCGTTCCGATGGGCAGCTTTAACACATCAAACACGACCTCACGAGTGATTTCCACTCGACTTGCTCCAACAAACGATTGAATGACATCTCCTTGTCTGGTGGCGTTGGCATAGAACTCCAACACCTCTTGTTCTAGCACAACCTCTAGAAAGGCCTCCAAGTAGGGTTTCTACCCACATCTAATGCACTTAGTGAGAATTTCTTGATTGCCTTCGGTGTGGAGCCCTTTGAAGAACATTGAGGGTTCCACATGCACTTTGCCTTCGGCAATGAACTTGCCAAGGTCGAATTTGGCCTGCATGTTAGTCCTTACATCGAATAGTGAGATAATCGACATCTTTGATAGCTTGAGTAAGAACAGGGGAGTAAAATTCGCAAGAAATTGAGAGCTAGAATAGGGGAGTTTAAAAAAAAAACGTGGGGCAAGTCGTGTGTGAATGTTGGGTTTTGTTAGAACTGAACTTGCATATCAACGGCCACGATTGAATCATAGATCCAACGGTTAGGGCCTTTTGGTATTCGGTTACGGAATCGAGAATATTATGTGATTTGATATTGTAAAATTTGGAATCCGCCTCTTCTATTAGTTAGGACAGGGGAGTGTACTCATTTGACCTAGCGTAGTAGAGTAGAGTGCGAACTGGGTGTATACACCTCATTAAAATGGGAGTGTATAAATCCAATTCTAGGGTTTTCCAATTTTAGCATTATCGAATTACTATAATACCCTTAATTCGATTTGATTAAACACTTAGAATAATCGAATCAAAAGTACACTTATCTTGTCTGTTCGAGTCTATCCAGAACAGACGAGTAGACTTATGAACACAAGACGAGTTCCCCCTACGACTGTGCTTGTCTATTCTGAACGTCGAATGACTTCATGTACCTATCTTATCATATGCGACGTATAATCGTAGGTACAAGTAAAGTAAAATAGATAAGGTGAATATTAATCTAAAGCAATGGTCAAGGTTTCGAATAAGATGACTGTTAACACACTTAAGAGTCAACATAAGGTTATTTAAGAAATCAAAGATTCCCCCTTAAATGTTTATTCCCTTAGTATTACCCTCAGCTTTACCAGCTTCCTCATCGGGTTGTTTGGTCATCTAGTCTAGCCTTGTATACCTGTCTGTTGCGTGAGTAGACGAGTGCTCTGGTCTGGTGATCTTGTCTCCTTATTTCTTTGATGTACCTGTCTAGTTAATACATAGCTATAGGCAAGTAGGGTCTAAATCAATTAGTCCTAGACTAATGCATAACTCACGAAAACGAGCCTCAGCTAATGGTTTTGTGAAGATATAAGCTCTTTGAAAATCAGTATGAATATTTTCCATGCGAATATCCTTCTTTTCTACATGATCACGTATGAAATGATGCTTCACATCAACATGTTTACAACGTGTGTGCAAAACAGGATTTTGTGTAATGGCAATGGCACTATTACTATCACAGAAAATAGGAACATTTGATTCATATATGTTGTAATCTCTAAGCTGTTGCATGAGCCAAAGTAGTTGACTACAGCAGTTACCAGAAACCATGTACTCGGCTTCGGTAGTAGAAGTAGCTACACTAGTTTGCATTTTCGAAAACCATGAAATGAGTTTTGTGCCTAAGAATTGACAAGAACCAGATGTAGATTTCCTATCTATTCTACAGCCACCAAAATCAGAGTCTGAGTAACCACTTAAGGATAGATCATCATTTGAAGGATACCATATACCACGATTGATGGTTCCTTTCAAATATTTCAGTATCCGTTTCGTGGTTTCCATGTGACTTTCCTTTGGATTGGCTTGGAAACGAGCACAAACACCAACAGAGAATGCAATGTCTTGTCTACTAACAGTTAGATACAGTAAAGAACCAATAAGTCCACGATAATAAGATTGGTCAGCACATTTACCGCGTTCATCTGGATCCATTCTGTAAGTAGGTTGCATCGGTACGCCAGTAGACTTACATGTTTTAATCCCGTATTTTTCTAGAAGATTTCTAATGTACTTTGCTTGATTTATGAAAATCCCTTCAGGGGTCTGTTTTACTTGAAGACCAAGAAAGTAATTCATTTCACCCATCATGGACATCTCAAATTTACTTTGCATGAGTGTTGAGAAACTTTCACTCAGCTTTTTGTTAGGTGACCCAAAAATGATGTCATCTACGTAAATTTGGACGAGTAAAATGTCTTTCCCTTCTTGTCTTCTGAACAAGGTTCTATCGACCTTGCCCTTAGTAAAACCATTTTCTAATAGAAAGAGAGAAAGAGTATCATACTATGCTCTTGGAGCTTGCTTTAGTCCGTATAAGGCTTTCTTCAATCTGTACACCTGGTTGCCTTTGACTTCGAAACCTGGTGGTTGTTCAATATACACTTCTTCCGCAAGAATACCGTTAAGAAATGCACTTTTGACATCCATTTGATATACAGTAAACTTCATATGAGCAGCATATGCAAGGAACAATCGAATGGCTTCTAGTCTAGCAACAGGAGCATAAGTTTCATCATAGTCTATGCCTTCAGCTTGTGAATAGCATTGGGCAACTAATCTAGCCTTATTCTTAATGACTACATCATTCTCATCTTTCTTGTTTTTGAAAATCCATCGAGTGCCAACTACATTATGATGTTCCGGCCTATCGACAAGTTCCCAGACGTCGTTTCGAACAAACTGGTTCAACTCGTCTTGCATAGCGATGATCCAATTACTATCAACCAATGCCTCTTTAACAGTGGTAGGCTCGATATATGAGAGGAAACAACACCAGCAAAACATAGTTGGACTAGGCTGTTCTTGCGACTCAAAGAGTTGTCGTCTAGTCTTTACACCAACAGTAGAGTCACCAATGATATTTTCAGTATCATGCGCAGATTTCCATGTTTTTCTATTCTTAACAGTAGCATTATCATCATCTACATCATGTACAGCATCATGCATATCAACATCATTTGTATCATCAACAGATTTACCAGGAGTAGACGAATCAACTAGAGCAGGCATGTCAGCTGGTCTAGAAGACTTACCTTGAGCATTTACCTTCTCTTTGTCATCAGACTCGAGAGCTTTCATGAATGGATTGTAGGCTTGAACGGATTCATATACCTCTGATTCTTTGTATTCGATCGATAGATCAGTTACTTTCTCACTGATCTTGTTGGCAGACGAGTCCTGTCGAGATTCATCGAAAACCACATGTGGTGTTTCTTCCACACAAAGAGTTGAGTAGTTGAATACCCTAAATGCTTTGCTAGTCGGGGAGTATCCTAAGAATATCCCCTCGTCTGCTTTAGCATCGAAGGCATTCAACTTGCTCTTTCCATTGTTATGGATGAAACACTTACAACCAAATATATGAAAATATGAAATTCTGGGTTTTCTACCTTTCCAAACCTCATAAGGTGTCTTGCCTAGAGCTTTGTTGATCGCGCTTCTGTTCTGTGAATGGCATGCAGTATTGATAGCTTCTGCCCAAAACTTTTGAGGCGTGTTGTACTCGGCTATCATAGTTCTACAGGCTTCCTTGAGAGTTCGATTCCTTCTTTCTGCTACACCATTTTGTTGTGGTGTCCTGGCTGCACTAGTAAGATGCTGGATACCACGTTTAGCACAGAAATCTTTGATATAGCAATTAATGAACTCAGTTCCCTTGTCACTACGAATTTTGACAATAGACTGGTTCTTCTCAACTTGTAACTTCTTCAACAGATCAGGTAGAAGTGTTTGTGTATCACTCTTCTTGTGTAGGAAGACTACCCAAGTAAACTTAGAATAGTCGTCTACAACAACAAGTGTGTACCTTCTACCATTCAAGGTTGGAGGAGTTATCGGATCATGAAGATCCATATGTAGGAGTTCTAGAACTCTACTAGTTGAGAGTGTAGGAATTGACTTAAAAGAACCTTTCACCTGTTTACCCTGTTGACAAGCAGAGCATACATGTGACTTGTAATAGACTTCGTTGGGAATACCTTTCACAAGGTAATCTCTTGCTATCTTATTAAGAACCTTAAAGTTTAAGTGGCAGAGGCGTCTATGCCAAAGCCAGCCAAGTTCTTTAGGATTCTTAGTAAGTAGACAAGTGTCCCTCGGACAGCTATTCCAGTTCACTATATACACACTACCTTGTCTTACGCCGACTAGTAGGACTGTGTGTGTCCTTTTGTCAATGATTTCACATTTGCGGCTCTTGAACTGCACCTTGTATCCACGATCACAAAACTGTGAAACAGAGAGTAAATTGTATTTCAAACCTTCAACATACGAGACATCTTGAATCTCTACGTCTCCATTCCTGATATAACCAAATCCTTTAGTGACAGCAGTGGAGCTATCACCAAATATCACTTTTGGTCCTTCCTGCTCATGGTAACTTGATAAGAGAGCCTTGGTACCAATCATGTGGTGCGAACAACCACTATCAATGTACCAAGTTTCTCCTACAGAGCCACCCTTCTTATACAAGTCAAGTCGACCCTGCAATGAAGATATTCAATAATTTAGGTACCCATTTGTTTATTGGGGTCCTGGGGGGTTAGTCGAGTTCAAAGGAATCCAAATATACATTGGAGTCTTGAACAGGTTCGATCTCTTAAGCTTTCGGCCATACTTGTTACAAAATAAGACCTTGTTGTCCTTATCTGGCCTATCATTTGATTTCGGGTCTACTCGTTGGAGATAGCCTTTTGACTTAATCTCTACTTGAGCAGGCACTTGTCTATGATAGTCAGAATGGGGCTTGTATGCATTAGGTCCATACGGTTTATAGACTCGTTTAGGTCTTTCCTCACTAATAATATCATATGACAAAGGTGGAGGGTATAGGACAGCTTGTGTACGATATTTTGGAGCAACCTGTCTAGGCCTAGACGAGTAGAGCTGAGACTGCCTTATGAAAGGAGGTCTAGGCTCTTGTCGTCTAGTCTGTACTCGTCTAGTACTCGTCTCCTCAGGATACCAATCCTCGTATCTGACCTGATTAGGTCGTTCACGATTAGTGGTCCTTTGTTGACTAGTTCTAAACGGAACAGACTTGTTGTTAACATTCTTTTTACCTCCCTTGGTAATCGGAACGTTAACTTGAGTCTGTTTAGGTACAGTACCTTTAGACGGAGTTCCAATATCGTATATCATTGGTCCTTTTCCTTTATCATTTGGCAAAAGTCTTGAGTTATTAGTAGTAGGGTTCTTAATGACTCGAATAGACGAGCTAGATGACTCAGCACCTATACCTGTCTTGTCAGCTGGATCTCTATACCTATCTGACAATTCAAGGTTAATCTTAGAAGAGTTAACCAGGTCAGTAAGTTTGAGATCTAATGTGACAACCTCGGTCTCTAAGAACTTATTACGTTCTTCAAGTCTATTGCACTTGCTCTTTAAAACATTGAACTCATTTCTCTCAGTTGCATGTGTCTTAAGTAGGTCTTGATATAACCTGTCTGTCAATGCACACTTTTCTTTGAGTTTCCTTAACTCTTCAGTCAAGCGTTCATTTAGTACTGTTACATTAGAATCTATTTTAGACTAAGCTTCCTTAAGATCAATGATTTCCTGTTTTAATGCAATGTTCTCGTCACTGACTTCAATGAATGCCTGATTAGCAAGTAGGAGATCGTCTTCAACAGCACTAGTAGAGTGATGAAGACTACTCCCTACTTCACTACTGGCAGTATCACTTTCATCAGTATCTGAATCATCACATGATTGAAATGAAGTAGCAGATGATACCTCTTGATCGATTTTAGCCATGCAGCATAGGCCATCATTTACTATGAATGCTTCATCGTGATCTGGATCAGACGGGTAGCTAGATAAGGACGATGGCAACTCGTTTGAATCCGAATCAGAGTCATCATTGGCCATCATTGCCTTCTTGCTACGGTTGTATCTTCTTTCCCTTCGTGCTTTGCGTTCTTCTCGATCTTCAGTGCTCAGGTCTGGACATTCATAAATGTAGTGACCCGGTTTCTCACAGTTATAGCACAAGAGATCATTAGTAGCCTTTTTAATAGGAGATTTATCCCTACGCTTATCACGTCTATCAGAACGAGTAATCTTCCTATCATCAGACTCTCTATCACGTCTGTTTCCTTTCGAGACTTCGTCTCTCCTTTCGGACGAGTTTCGGTCTCGTCTGGTCTTAGACGAGTTCTTAGAAGTGGACGCTCTATGATCTCTATAGAACTTCTTGTATCTTCCGAAACGTTTATTCAGCCTATCAAACTTTCTAACCATGAGGCTCACCTGATCCTTCAGACTAAGATCAGTATCTAACTCGTCTTTCACAGAAGCAGACTTGGACTTAGGCTTAGACCTGTCTACCTTAGAGGACTTAGACGAACTAGACTTAAAGGCAACGTTTTTAGACACAGCATGTTCTCTATCACTACTGGCTACGGGTTCATCTTCGTCTAAATCAAACTCATGAGCCTTTAGAGTTTGAAACATGGTCTCTGCACTCCATGCATCTATGTTTTGAGTATTCTTAACAAGCATCTTTACCATTTTCCATCGACTATCAAGGCTTTTAAGAATCCTAAGATTGATCTCACGAGCAGTATAAGATTTACCAAGGACTTCCAAATCATTCATGATCTTAGTAAAACGAGTATCCAGCTGGTCGATAGTTTCGCCAGCTTTCATCCGAAATGATTCAAATCTTTGGACAGTAGTGGATAATTTGCTCTCTTTGATTAGGGTAGTCCCTTTTCCTAGATACTCGTTAGGAAGAGTGTGTAAGATGTAATTCTTCGCCAAGCTATCCAAATTATTTTGACGCATTTCTTCTGAGGTTAGATCAGACCTTGGTTTCTTGACGAGAGTGCCAATTGGTTTGTCTTTGTCAAGAGTAGCGGTATTTGGGACCATTGTCACGATCGGACCCTCGGTCACAACAGAGATCATTAGATCGTGCGTGGAGCTGAAAATCGCTTCCATCCGCAGCTTCCAGTAGTCGTAGTCCTGAACCTGGAACTTGGGCAGCTTATTAGCACTGATTTCCAACGACATGATTCAAGAAGACTAGTATAGCACAGTATAGTAATAAGAAATGAATATATCCAATAGCAGTGATCAAGAACAGATAAGGGCACGTTCAAACATGGACCAAGACTTCACCCTAAGTCTTAAGTCGGCTATCAAGAAACAGCAGTTCGTAAACTACTGCTCTGATACCACTTGTAGGTCCCCAAAGTTGAGTTAATATCGAGTAAGCTAGTGAAAATGTCTAGAGGGGGGTGAATAGACTTTTCAAAATTCTTTCGATATATCAAAGTACAATGCGGAATACAGAATTAATCAATGAGCCCAATACAAGTTTATACTCAACTTTTTAATTCGAGAACTCTGTTCTAGTATACTCAACTAGTCTTGTTCAGATATGTATACTTAACAAGTAAACAGTTAATCAATTAAACACAAAAAAAACAGTAAAGTAAACAACACAAACAATTTATAGTGGTTCGACAACTTGTCTACGTCCACTCTCACAAACCCAGTTGTGATGTTTCTACTAACTCTTCCAATCGAGTACAGTGTGTTCTTGTAATTTTAAGTCCCAAAAAAAAGACTTAGATCTTCTCGACTATACTACCAAGTATATCTTCGATCTTACTAGAGATTTACAAGTATCTAGCAACTTGAAAACAGTAAACAAAAATGTAAAACTTATTCAGTAGCAGCCTTCTGGTTTCTTCACTTGACTTCTGACTTGCTTTCTGAACTTCAACTCTGTGAGTAACTTGCTTCAAATGCTTCAGTAATTCTTCAGTACGTAGCTTATCAATATTTCAGTAGTCTTAAACTGATAAACACCTTGGGGTATTTATAGACTTCAACTTCAAGAACTTAGTTAGTTGTAACCAACTCTTCTTGAAAACTAACTTTATCCTTCATGTTTATCCTTCCACGCGTTTAAGTATTTATTTAGTTATTTCTAACCAACTCTTCAATCCTTATCTTCATACGCGTTTTGAATAATTAACTTCAAGTTGACTTGTCTTGTTGAGTCTTGTTGCGCACTTGTCTTGTGTAGACACCTTCTCTTCTTGTCTGGTCTCGCGCATTCCATCTTTACTAGTAGACTATTCTAATCCTAACAAGACTATTACATTACTTTAAGCTTTATAACATAGCTTAGTCAACTTAGAAATCTATACAATGAATATATCTATTACATAGAAAATCATGAGCTTCTATACAATGCTTCACATAGCTCAATAACAACCTATAAACATTATATACGAATTATAATAACAAGTACTTATACTTTCTTTTATACTTGTCTTATGTGAACTCTACTGGTTTGTTCAAGATGACTTCTCTTAACTAGACTAGATCAGTCAACACTTAGAGAATATTCAAACTACTTTTGGCTTATCAAAACTTCATCTTTATCTTTTATTCATCATTTAGGACTTGTTCTAGGATTCATATCCCAACAATATACATATTAAATACTCAATTTACCCCTTTATACAATATTTGTTAGATGAATACACCCCCTTAACCCTAAAAAAACAATTCTAACCATAACCCTAATTTTTGCAGCCAACACCAACCTTCCGGCCGCCGCCGCCTCCGACAACCCTCCGGCCGCCGCCTCCGGCAACCACCTCCAAAATAAACATTCAACATATTTTCTAACATTGAACAAAAAATAAAAACATTGACATATTTTCGACAAACCAGTGTCGATCGAACTAGTTTCGGTCGACACTAGTTTGTTGACGAAAAACTCTCTCGTCGACACTGGTTTATTGACGAGAAACTCTCTCGTCGACACTGGTTTGTTGACGAGAAACTCACTTGTCGGCAACTATTCATCGAAAGAAATTTTTAAAAAAAATTTAAAAATTTTCGACAACTATTAATCGAAAATATACACTATCATCGACAACTAATTGTCTACGATAATTTATATTTTCAATTAAAGGTTGTCGAAAAAAAAAAGGAAAAAACCCTACCTGTGTTGCAGACGACGGCGGCGGCTGGGCAGGGTCGTCGAGGCGGGGAACGCGCGCAGGGAGGCGGCTGCGGCGGAGGACGCGCGCAGGGGCGACGGTTGGGGCGGGGGCCGCGCGCAGGGGCGACGGCTGTGGTGGGGGCCGAGCGCAGGGGCGGTGGCGTCGCCGGCGGCGATTGGGGGAGAAAATTAGGTTTTTTTTTTTAAGGAAAGAGGAAGAAGAAATATGGGAAAAAGTGATATTAGGATTTTGAATGGGGGAGTATATTTAACAATTGTCCATTTTGAAGAAAAGGGTAATTTGGGTAATTTTGAGGGGAGTACATCTAACATTTACTATATTTAGGGGAGTACATTAATATGGGGAGTATACTTAACAAAGCTGGAGGGGTATATAGCCAACGCCGTTTCGTATTGTTTTTCGGCCTCCAACTTCGTCCCTCCGTATCTTGAGCTTCCGACCTCTGATTGACTCGATTCTTTTTGCTATTCTACTCCATTTTTCGAGCCAGATCAAATGGTGCACTCCTATTTTTTGTCCAGTGAATTGTGGTAGGTGTTTTTCTCCCAAAATCCTTCATTTTTCCTACAAAATCGACAAAACACTACCTTTCTCTTATTTCGACCAAAACAATGATAATCAACCCATAAATCAATGAAATCACACTAAAAATGAGCTTCACATGTGCATCTAAAACGTGTAAATTCCACCCGAATCAGATTACTTGCATACTCTTAATATGGAAATACCCCACAAAATTAATACCCTCCCAACATCATTTTATTTTCAAAATTGTCACTCTCTTTTTTACATACATTTTTTACTTTACAACTCATTATATCTACTTTACACATCACCAAATTACCTAAAATACCCCTACTTTATCTTACATCACCAACCACTAAATTCAATTTTCTTAAAAATTGTGTCGGTCAAACAATGCAAGTAATTTCGGGACGGAGGGAGTAATACACAAGAATTAATTGTTTACCTTTCTACAAATTGAAACTTTTAAATGAGATTAAATTCTTTCATAGTATCAGAGCCTCCAGTTAAACGATGTGGATTCGATTCTACTGAAAATGAGACCAGGATGAAAGAAATGACAAATAGGAAGAGAGTGAAAAAAAAATGTAAGGGTACATTTTGGTGAAATTGATGTAAATCTGGTACAAGCTACCATATTGGGGGCGCTCAACGCCGCCGCAGCCCTCCGACATCGCCCATCTTCCTCCTCCCCCTTCTCCATCTTGTTCTTTTAAATTTTCTAAATAGTAGTTTAGATTTAAACTTTAGATAGGATTATTAGTAGATTTGGTTAAGTTTCTTTTATAGGGTAGAACCGTCTCCAAACCGTCGCTCACCGCCACCGCACAGCCGCCTCGTCGATCCTCTTCCTCAGTTTTTTAGTGGATGTAGGTTTTTTTCAGGTTTTCAGTTGGGATCAATGGGTATATCCTCTCAGACGGAGCCATGGTGGCCGTTCGGGTGAGTCTCCCGTTGATCTCGTTTTATTTGTTTTATTTTCGTCTTTACTTTTGTTGATTAGTGTAATAGTTTATTCCCTGCTTTAGATCTTGTTATGTTTGTACAGTTTTTCTTTACCGTTGTTATTTTCTCCCCGTTATGAGTCATTTTCCTTCGGTTATGGGTATCCACTACAGGAAATCACACATTTCGTGACGAAAATTTTCTCGACGACACAAGAATCGTCACAATTTGTTACTTAAAGGCGACAAATTTTAATTTTGTCATTAAAATACTAAAAATTATGATAAAATTTTATTTCGTCACCATTGATTATTATTTTCGTCATAAATTTGTAAATTTCATGACAACATTAATAAATATGTCACGATAATAATAGATGACGATTTTAATAATAATTGGCGACAAAATTCAATGTCATAAAAAGTACATTTTCATAACGATTCAATTTTTCGTCATTAATTATTTAAAATAATCAATGACAAAAATTATTTCGTCACAATAATAATTTGTAACGATTTTAATAATAATTGGTGACGATATTCGACGTCATAAAAAATAAATGTTCGTGACGATGTAATTTTTCATCATTAATTAATCAAAATAATTAGTGACACGAAAAATATTGTCACAAAAATAATTGGTGACGATATTTGGTGTCATAAAAAATGTATTTTCACGACAACATAATTTTTCGTCATTAAATAATTTAGTGACAAAATTATTTCGTTATAATAATAATAGGTGACAATTTTAATAAAATAATTGATGACAATATTCAACATCATAAAACTATTTAGAGTATTTTTCACGACAATACTATTTTTCGTCATTAATTATTTAAAACAATTAGTGACAAAATCATGTTGTCACAATAACAATTGATGACGATATTTGACGTAATAAAAAATATTTTAAGAACAGTTGTATTTTTCATCATTAGTCATTTGAACTACTCACTCACTAATTTTTTTTAGTGGCAATAATAATTGTTACTATTTGATTTAATTAGTATATTAATGATTAATATAATAATAAAATATATTATTAGTATATTTATGATGAAATAATTTACACCTTCATTGTTGTTTTATTTATTATTAAATTTATTCCCGCAAGATAATGTAAAAAATAATATACACCACAAGAGTACCAAGATTATAGTTTCATGGGTTCAAAGGGTTAAAATAATTTGACAACTACTAGTCTACGAGATCTTCCATTTTATTCTCAATTTCCTTATCATTTTTTTCAAGGTCATCTTCATTATTCATTTCTTATCATCGTTCTGAAGTGTATTATACACCAATAGATATGATTAAGTATTAAACAATATCATAAAATAATAAGATACAACAAATCAAAAGAGACAAGCGGATAAATAAGCAAATAATTCATTAAACAAGATACATTTATTCAAGGAGAACACATTCTCTATTTTTCTTTGTATGAACAAAATTAAGCAGATACATTTTTCACACATAAGAAGTGTCAGATAAGGGTGCTGACTGCTGACAATGAACACCACTCCCTATAAGTGAAAACAGCCATCCATTACATCCATTTTATAACAATAAATCCACAATAGGAATAGAGGCAAAAAAGTATAACTCAAGTTTTGGCTCTGTTTTGCAAAACATCTCAATTGCACAAGGCAAAATTTTAGTGTAAACACAAAACACAAGGAAAAAGAAGTGATAAAGCTCATTGAAGAAGCAGAAAATGAACCAGTCTATTTATCTCTGAATACTAATCACTCCAATATCAAAGTCCACCAATTAAAAAGCATCCGCAAATTCAAAAACTGGTCAAAGATTATACTTTGTAATTCATTCTTTCGTCTTAAATCCTCCAGAAGCTCAATCAATATTAAATGCTACCAAAAAGGGCAATAGAAAAATAAAGAAGGTTTAAATTTGAAAACTACCATTAAATGTTCTTCAATGACTAAAAGTTAACGGTAAGAGCAACTAAAGCAATCTAGCTCCCATACAAGCAATCAAAGTTCAAAGCTTGATGCATATCAGTACTCTATAACTTTACACTGCTCTGCAAATCAATATAATGAAATAAATCTATAAACCAATATACCTTAAGGACTTAAGAACCTGAAAACAATGAAAGAATTCTTAGAGAACTCTTGTATATCTGATAAAGTATCATCAATGTTATCGTTCTTAATCAGAGCCACAATTAACTAAAACCCCAAAAATGTTCTCACTAAACTAAGAAAATCATCAATATACGATAATATACCACTAGATCTCTGTAAAATACCTAATTCGGTATCTAAAATCCTAGACTAACTTCGACTGAGAATTCACAAAAATGTGTGAGGTATAGCTTATAAGAATATAGTAGCATACTAGCGAATTCAAGGAATTGTTTGGTATCAGTTACCTTGGGAGCTGATATGATAGATAAGTTGTCTGATTAGCTCTTCACCTGCTATGGAAAGCCAAAACCTTTGGATCCTAGTTTGACAAACACTTGCTTAAAACCCTGCAACAACTGGAAGCATCAGTCATTTGACCAATAAAAGTGACACAAAAATATGTCTTAACTGGGATATCTAATTATATGCATCTAGCAACCTAGATCTAGTCCACAAATCTTTTGACTTTAGCCAAAAAAAAAAAGAAATTGTGATGATATTTGCAGTAAAATACTGAATTAAGTCAACAGGTGCATGCCATATGTTTCTAACAATTACTCGTGCCTAATTTCAAAGGTTAACCAACTTAGTTCAACTAATAGAAAATGATACAGTCTACATGAGAACTGATAGAAACAAGCAGCCACCATTAGCTACTTGTAGGTACATGGAAATAAAAGAAAAATAAGCTACCATAAGCACGCCACACTACCACACTATTATTTCAAAGCATCAGTAAAAAATGTTCTAAGTTTTGGAACAACTATTATCAGATTATGCAAAATGGTATAACTACATCAACGGGTTCTGCACTTATCAATGTGAACCCCTCTCGATTAGGCAGGGGGATCCTCTTTCCCCATTTCTATTTGTCCTGTGTGCACAAGGTTTCTCATCTTGTTTAACAAAGAGAGCTCAGCAAGGGGGTTTGGAAGGAATACGAGTTGCTAGAAATGCCCCAATGATCACACATCTTTTCTTTGCTGACGATAGCGTGGTTTTCTTCAAAGCAAAAAAGGATTGTGGAAAATCTTTGCGTGATGCACTAAAAGAATACGAGACAGCGTCGGGACAACAGGTCAATTTTGATAAGTCCTCGATCCTTTTTAGCCCATGTACTATGGAGCAGAATAAGAGGGACATCCAAGAAATTCTGAATATCAAGTCATCTCAAGGTCATCAGATCTATTTGGGCTTACCTACTTTGTCTGTCAGGGGAAAAAGAATGCAATTCTCGTACTTGGTTGACCGTATGAGGAAAAGAATCGATGACTGGAAAAACAGAGATTTCTCGGAAGGGGGGAAAGAAACATTGATAAAATCCATTTTGCAGGCTATACCAAATTATGCAATGACATGTTTCAAACTGCCAATTCAGACGTGTAAAGAAATGGAATCTCTGATTGCTAACTTTTGGTGGGGACAATCTGAAGGACATAATCGTATCCATTGGATGAAATGGGATACTCTTTGTAAAGATAAGGCGGAAGGAGGAATGGGATTTAGAAAAATGACACATTTTAATGAAGCCCTCCTAGCCAAACAGGTATGGAGAATCATTGAAAATCTAGACTCCCTTGTAGCTAGGGTGTTGAAAGCTAGATATTTCAAACATCAGGATATTATGGATGCAGATATTGGATCAAATCCTTCATTTATCTGGAGATCTGTTTGCTCCAGTCGGGATATTGTCAGAAGTGGTACAAGATGGATTATTGGAAAGGGTGACAAGGTTACAATGCATAAACACGCTTGGGTCCTTGGACTTCAGGAAGGACTAATTCGTTCACACATCATCTCTGGATATAAAGTTACTGATCTACTAGATGAGAAGAGAGAACGGAAGGAAGATTTGGTAAGAAATGCCTTTCTGCCTTTCGAGGCTGAAGGAATTATACGTACGGCGATCGGAAGGAAAGATGATGAAGATACACGTTTCTGGGTTTATGACGCAAAAGGGCAATATACAGTCAAGTCCGGATACTGGGTCAGTAGAGAGAGCCGGAGTTATAAGAGTGATGGGGCCTCCGGGTCGGATGAGGAAAAATGGACAAGATGGTGGAAAATTTGTTGGAAGCTAAAACTTCCCCCTAAAATTCGTATATTTGGTTGGAAGATGTGTTGGGATTACATTGCATCAGAAGGTAATTTAGCGAGGAGATTTGAAGGAACAAAACCAAATTGTGATCTGTGTGGAGCATATATGCCGAATACTATGCATGCTATTTTTACATGTGTGGGGGTTAAACATATTTGGAAAGGATTGGGATGGTGGGAACTGATTGAAAAAGGTAAGTTTCTAACAAATATCCAATTTATGGACCGAGTTTATGAAGAAAGGAAGATTGAAGGGTTAGAAGAATTGATTATGATTGCTTGGGGAGTATGGCGAGAAAGATGCAAAATTATTCATGATGTTGACAAGGACAGGCATAGATGTAAAAAATCAGTAGGTGAGAGTGTCCTTATGTATTTAAATAATTTTCGTCATATCTCCTCAATTGCTAGTGAAAGTCCAACAGAAAAGGAGGAAGATGGTGAGAGCACAAATGATATGGCAATTATTGAGGTTGACGGCGCCTTTAATGGGGAGTTACGAAAGTATGGTATTGGGGGAGTTGGGGTTAATGAAGCAGGAGAAGAGACTTTCTCTTTCTCTAACAAAATCGCTCCTCAAAGAGGACCGTTGGGAGTGGAATTACACGCCATCGAAAAGGCCTTAGTTGAGGCAAAAAGATTAAATTGGAGAAAATGTGTAATCCGCTCTGACTCCCAACAAGCAATTGGCCTTTGCTCAAAGTATTGCCCGGGAGCAGGTCCAGAAAGAAGCTGTGCGAATAGGATACAACGATTGTCAAAAGAATTTGTAGTGTGCAAATTCACTTATATTCCTAGGAGCAGGAACAGGCGAGCACATAGACTGGCTCAAGTAGCGGTTAACTCTACCATCCCTCGTGATTGAGATGGAGCAGTTTCTTTTAGATTCATAGGATTCTCTCTGTTTTTGGTTTCAATGATTTTTCCTATGTAATCCTCAAAAAAAAAAAAAAAAAAATGTGAACCCCTCTCCACACCAATTACAATAAAAAAGGAAAATTGATTGTAATTGTTAAATACGTGAAAAAGTGGTGCCTAACATACCATAAAGGTCTTCAATTGTTTAGACATGAGATAGCTAGAATATGTTGACTGTTTTACATCATTTCACCACAAGGTCATAACCGGAGAAATTACTTTTCAGAAGTGTTGAAGGAATAATCATCTTGCTTCCAAATTTGTTGGGGCCAAAGGAAAAATGTAAGAAATATTATTATGTGAATAAAAGAGAGAAAGGGCAACCTGTATTAAGTGATGCAACTGAGTGCCATCTCAATATATCAGTTGAGATCATTCTTCCTTGAACTAGGAAAAGAAGAAGAATGGGCAGCACCACAATACTCCATGCCAAAATTTAAGTTAGTGGTAGGACTAGGAATTCCTACAGCTGGTATGGCCACAATAGTCATAGCTTGATTTGAATGTGGTGTTGATCCTTCATCTTGGGAACCATGGGCAGGAGTACTATTTTAAGATTGGCCAACTGTATCAACATATCAGAACAAGTTCCATAAACAAAATGTAAAAACCAGATTGAGATATATCTAATCCTTGATTCACGAACCTAACCTGAATCTTGCTGGCCACAAGGCTTCCTTGATTACTACTGTGAAAGATCAACGAAATAAGGTTCAAAAGCAGCAGAAAAAAATAACATTCCATTAGTCTTGCATAAGTAACAAGATAACTTTCTGATAGGATGAAAAGATAACCAATAAACACAGCATTTTTCAGGACCATACACTTTTCCTGATGTATAAACAGAAAATAAGCATCCTGATGTAGAAACAGAAAATAGAACCCAAAACAACAATTTTCTTATATTTAGTTGAAAGTCTTTTATATCAAAACATAGTTGAGATGACAGTTTTGGAAAGGGATGGCTCCATAAGAATATCATAAACCCAAACTAAAATAATACTCCGTATATAGCTAATACAATTACTCAGGATATGATTGTTCAAGTTACATGCTTATAGCTATAGATATGTAGAAAGTGGTAAAGAATTGTTTGAATGGAATATAGAGTGTCATTGTACACAACCAATCCATGCAATAGGCTACCGGGAAAGTGTTATAAATAAAAAGGAATTACCGCCAACAAACTAAGACAATAACTGAAGCTTATACACATAAATTCAGAAGAATACCTAACCACATATAATTATCCCCAAATTTCCCAAAATTCTTTTCCAACTGGGGTTTGAAAACCAAGGTTTAAAATTTCGATTTCAACAAATCAATTTGTGCAAACACATCCAGAATTCAGTTTAAAGGACGTTAACAGAACCATTATTTTGGAAATCGCAGGAGGCAGCAAACGTCAGGCTGAAACAATAGTGCCTGAAAAATTGGGAGATGGCATAGACGAAGGAGGCGGCATGCTCAAAGAAAATGATTTCGGCATAACTTCGAAAATCTCTAATCAAATTGAGGAGAACTCCCGTGGCTGAGAGATTGGAGCATTTTGATATTTAGGTATATTCCTAATCCAAAGTTTAGTAAATGAAGAAGACCGCCAAACCCAAAAAAAATTGGGCGCCTAAACTTTTTTTTGGCTCCAAATTTTTTAATGTAATTTATCAATTTTGAAGTGTGACTATTTAATTTCTATACAATTTTTTTTTCAAACATTTCAAAATATTATTTATAAAAAAAAATTATTTTACTAAAATTAACTACTCCGTATATCGTTTTTTATTGTGTTACAAGTATACGATAAAGTTAAGTTATGTTTGATTGAGATGACACTATTTTTGTAGTTTTTTTTATTAGATGACACTTGTGTGAAATATTTTACACATGCAATATATTTTTTTAAGATTTTTTTTTTTAAATTTACTAATTGCAAGCAATAGATCTGTGTGGCCTACTTTTTTTTGTGATCCTAAATTTATGTTACTATAGTGACAAATATGTGTTACTGTAAGAACAAATAAGGTTATGAAGCTTTGTCTCCATCATTAAATGATACTGTAAAACTTGTCCTTTCACGAAAAAAAAAAACACGCACAATTTATGTTTATATTATTATAAGGAAAGTTAGTGTTTTTTTTTTAATGGTAGAATTACAAGATAGGAATATTGACATTACATCTCTCGCTCACCTATATTACAGAGAAAATCTACCAGACTCATATTTCAAACTCAATCTTGAGAGAGTGGAGAGTCACACAAGCAATCCACCAGGTGACTCGATCAATAAAGATAGCAAATTTGCTTCAAAAAAGAAACAAATTATTGCTCACTACGACTCGTGCTACAAACTTCTCAAATCGTAGAAGACAACCCCAAGGACAGGCACAACCAGTGTCAACCAAACACACCGTCAACGCAACAAAGACCCACAAAGGGGCAGGATACCCACAACAGGGAAAAATGATCCATTAAAGGGGAGATAATAACAACCGTAGATAAAACTGGAAATAAAGTAGGGAAAAACAAAGTAAAGTAAACAACAAAAGTAAAAATGAGAATTTAAAATGGGATCAACGGAAGAAACTCAATCATACGGTCACCGTCGCTCCGTCGGAGAGGATCTACACATTGATCCCAACTGAAATTTGAAGAAAAACCCCTAAACCCACTGAAAGATTTGAAGAGGAGGGTCGATGAGGCGGCTCTTCTGCGGTCCAGCGGCGGTCTGGCGGTGGTGAGCGGCGGTCTGGTGGCGAATCTACTATGTATTAAAAAACTTTACGATCTACCTATTTTCCTAACTATTTTGTAGATCTAGATATATTCATTAATTTTATTTTAATGATTAATAATTTCAAGAATAATTTAATTAAAAGTATTATTTTTTTATTAATTTTTATTTTTATTATAATTTCGTGTAACACCTACAAAATAAATAGCCATATTTTTATTCTAATTTCGTGTAGCCATATTTTATTCCTTTCACGTCAAAATAAATATTTTATTCTACTAAAAAATATTATATTCAAATAAATTACTAAATATTTAACTCAATACTAAAATTTAGAGCCTAAATTATTGGCGGCATTTCAAATTTTGATTTAGAAAAATCCCAGAAGATGTAGATTTAAGAAAAAAAAAATACCTCTCTCATTTTATTCTCAATGTCTCATTAAACATCCGCAGCCCCATTGCCCCAATACTCAAACTTTAGCCCTAGAACCCTAATTTAGAGACTCTACGAATTTTCGAGGAATGGCAGCCATCGGCCTCTGCAACCTCCCACCAGAGGTGAACCTAGTTCTGTACGTGGACAATTTGACGTTCAATATAACGAGCGACGAGGTACAATATATTCGGGATGTACGGCGTCATACGACAGATTCGCATCAGGACGAATAAGGATACAAGGGCAACTTTCATAGTTGTTTTTTGCTTTCCGCCACTGCCTTTGGGTAATGTTCTCTGAATCAAATGTTTATTCCAATGATTATTTCTCGCATTTATTGGTTATGGATATCATTATTAGGAATTGCACAAATATATAACGCAATGTTTGTTTTGAACTGCATCTAATTACATTGGTTTGAATGTATTGTGTTTGTGAGTTTTAAAACTCTATGTTTCTCTTACTTTATCACATTAGTATCTTTGCCCCGATCCTCAAATTGTTATCTAGCTTTATTTTTTGTGTTTTTGAGCAAAAAGATTATACTCAAAAAATAAAATAAAAATCTCTTTCTGAATATGTCTCATAGTCACTCTATCTCTTGCTCCTGCATTTCTCATGTGTTAGATTCTTAAAGCTAATATTTAGAGAGATATGACTCCACGATTTCTGATCATATTGTGATACCTGGATAACACTCCAGGATTTCTGATCATTCCTCCATTTAGAGAGATAGGACTCCATTACTTACGCAAGAAAGAGCCTTTTATCATGTCTTGTATTTCCCTCATTTTTGTTAGTCTAAAAGGTTATTAAGTACTAGTATCATACTGTTCCAGAGCCAGAGGACTCTCTCTCTCCCTCCTATCCCTACCACTCCATATGATATCAAAATGTTCATTTATGTAAACTAGTTGTAGAGATAAATAGATAATATATTAACTCACTGTGAACAGGAAATATTGGTGGTCATAATCTAAAAATCAATCTTATTATTGTTTTGGTTAGAAAATGAAAAAAAATAAAATTGGAAAGACAGTTACAACCTAAACACCCATTTTGAAATCTTGGGTTGTTTGGTAGAGAATCTTAGTACATCCTCAATTAATTTTTGTGAAATCTAATCTTTTTTTCTTTCTCATAAATTGTTTATAATATTCAATATTAAATCTTCTACTTTTAAGATTTTCTAGTTAGGAATAGTCTTCATTATCCAACAGGTATTAGTCAGTTTTAATTGGTTCATATCATTTGACACAAAACTACTTGTTTAATAGTCAATGCTCATCAATCATTGAAGATTCCTTCCTTCATCAAGTCTTGAAATTTAAACATTGCAGCTCGTGCTGAAAAATTAAAAAACTAACATAACATTTGTCAAACTTGAGTAGAACAGTAGGTGACAGGGATTCACATAGTTAGTATATCTATGTAGATGGTGGGCATTGATAGTTACAGATATATTTAAATCAGGGGAACCTATAATGACATTCAAATATTACAATGAGTTTAAGTTCTAGTGAATTAAGTAACAAGTCCTCGATAGAAATAGAGAGCTCTATCAAATTGAAGGAAATATGAGCTAAGAATTATTCTTAAGATTGGTATTGTACTATTGTGTATTGCAATTTTCAAAGAATGAAGAGGAAAACAGTGGTGTTTATAGTTCTTGTTAATCTCATAACTTCAAAAGTTGCGACAGTTGTAAGTACCCTTTATTTGTAAGTGTGATTATTGTAGCTATCTCATTATGAATATTAAGTGAATAAGAAGTCGGTGATGAGCTATGTCTTATCATTTGCTCGGAAAATTTCAGATTTATATGTTTACAGTGTTGGTTTTAAGAGCAAATAAAAGAAACAAAGGGTTTGAAATTAAGTTTTGGGAAAATGATGGTATTTAATTAGTGGAGTTCAGAATATGAAATCTAGTAATAGTATAGAGAAATGAAGGCTGGTTTATGTAGAAGGGTGACTGAGTGAGAATAACTAAGTGGTGAAAAGATATTCTGGTTTTTAAGTTTCTGAATATTAAATCATTTTTAAATAGTTTATAATTTCTTGTTTCTATCTATCCACTCTACTTAAACTTGTGAAATATGTATTGTACGTATAATGTGTGAATTCTTGTGAAAGAACCATTAACAGACATCGTTTTTCTCTTAATGTGGTTGCTTCTTTCTAGGGTTATTATGATATGGCTCCTTGATGTGCACAAAATTAGAGAAAAAAAATGCACCGTTATTGCTAGATCAAGTGGACTTCTAAACATACCCTAAAAAAAAAAAGTGGACTTCTAAACAAAGTAAATGGCCGCCTGATGGTTGGAAGACTACTAAAACAACTTTTAGACATACTCAATGTGAAGTACGTAAAAATAACAAGTATTTATATGCTTTGCTTAATCTCTTGTTCACTTTTAACTTAATTTGCTTGTTTCAGGTTAATGGATTAACTCACGCACGCTCTTATATTTCAATCTATAATTAAGTTGAAGTAGGGTGCTTTTTACTGGAGTACAACAACAATGATGACATGAACCAATTTTTGGAACATTCCTTTTGTAGGATTTGGAGCATCAGAAGCCTCATCAAAGTTGATGTGTTTTTATGGAAGTTACTCAGGCATGTGCAAAGAGATTTAACATAATATAGATTAGAACAGTGTTATACTGTTTTGTATAGTTTTACCTTAATCTATTTTCCTTTTTTCTGTTGCCATCTATAATTTTTTTTGTAATGATTATCATCTTTGTTAGTGAACAATATTTTATTATTACAAAACCGTTTCATCACCATTTACACATCTTTTAATGACAATAAGCGTAATATCACTAAAATTTTATTTTTTAGTTTGTTATTATATATATATATATATATATATATGATAAAAAAATGGTCACTCTATAATTTATAGTGACGAAAAATTTAAAATATGACCAAAATTATTTGTCATTGTATTTAAGCTTTTAGTGACAAATATTTTTTTCGTAATTAGATAGTATATTATTGTGACATAAATAGTTTGTCACCGTTTTCACATCATTTGGTGACGGTAAATATATTGTCACTAAATCTTACGTTTTGGTGACGTATTTTGTTGTCATTGTATATATACACATATACTAACGATTAACATTTCGTCACAATACAACAACTCTTTTGTGACGACTTATATAAAATATGACGAAATTGTTAATATAATTGTGACAAAAATGACGTCACAAAATTTTGGCAAGATTAGTAATATATGGATAATCGTCACAAAAAAACAACTTTTTAGTGACAATAACTCAAATGGTCGTATAAAATTGAAATTTTAGTGACGAAATATTATATTAAGTGACGAAATTTTGATGTCAAATGTGACGATTTATATGTCACTATAGATGAAAAGATATAGTGACAGTGACCTTTATCGTCACCAAATAATAACTTTTGGTGACGAATTCAAATAACGTCACATTTACCTATGGTGACACACATTTAGTGACATTCTTTGTGACGAAAAAAAATTGTCACCAAACACAATTTGTGACGAAAAATAATGTTTTTGTGATGAATTTTGTCGTTGCGATTTCTCAAATTTCCTGTAGTGATCCTTCCCCTTTGTGGGACTCTGTTGCGCTGATGTTGGGCTTGACACTGGTTGTCTTTGGGGATGTCTTCTATGATTTGAGAGGTGTAGCGCGAGTCGTTGTGTGCGACAATTTGTTTCAGTTTTGGAACAAGTTTGCTATATTTCTGGATCGATGAACCTTACGGAGTGCTGGTATGCCTATTGGCCTTTCTACTCTCTCACGATTGAGTTGGGAGCAAGAAGTTTTTTGTAGAATTTTTCTGTATAGATAGGTAAACAAGAGGGATGTAATTCAAATATTCATATCTGTAATTTTACCCCTAAAAAAAAGTGACGTATGAGTAATGCTGTAAGTTTTTGTTCTATTTTGATTTGTACAAGATGAATACAGACAACATACAATAGTCTAAATTAAATATGTAGTCTTATGCTGTTATGCATATGCAACCAAAAATTTTGAAATAAGAATTTTTTTTTTTTTTTTTTTGCATGCCGAAACTAATTTTGAAGTGTGACACATGTAAAATATGCATGCCCAAACAATTTTTGAAGTGACACATGTGAAGTTTTTTTTTTTGAAACATGTAAATTTTTTTTTTTTTGAAACATGAAGTGACACATGTAAAGTTTATGCATGCTTGAAAATAAAAACAAAAAAAGTAGAGTCATGCATGTGACTTGAATAAAGTTAATGCATTTGAATTTAATTCTTTAGTTGCAGGGAGGTTATTGTACCCATGAATGTGAGAAAAAAAAATAGTCGCACGTAAAAAATATAAATAAAGTAGAATAAAATAAAGTAAAAGAGAAGATAAAGTAAGTATATAATAAAGTACATTTTTAAAAAAAGAAAACACACTTTATATAGATAATTCAAAAAGAAAATAGACACATTTTATGTCTACTGTGGAAATACTATATATTAATAACTTATTAATTTAGTTACATACGCGTACCGTTAAAAAAAAAGGTAAAATTTTACTCTCAATCATATTATAATCAAATCAAAATTGTGTGCACCGTGCAATTGAGTGTATAAAACAGTGACTCCGTATAATTAAGAGATCTTAATAAGCATGCATAATTAATTAGAAATTAGCTAATAGTACAATATTTGAATATTTAGAATAATAACTATAAATATTGAC
The DNA here is from genome assembly GCA_963675135.1 of Galeopsis tetrahit. NCBI lineage: Eukaryota > Viridiplantae > Streptophyta > Magnoliopsida > Lamiales > Lamiaceae > Galeopsis > Galeopsis tetrahit. The sequence continues at coordinate 62,033,271 of OY776132.1, forward strand.
CATAAATATATGGTAAAGTCTAGTATGCACTCGAGTGCATGCTGTGCACCCTAGTCCATGTGCACTTTTCAGTTTACTGACTTACACTTTTTGGTAAATGGTGTTGCAATTTTCAATTATTACTTATACAATTTAATAATTGAAAAGTGCAACACCATTTACCAAAAAGTGTAAGTCAGTAACTGAAAAGTGCAACATGGACTAGGTAGCACAACATGCACTCGAGTTCATAGCAGACCAACCCTAAATATATAAGCATAGTAACTGAATATTCGAGTAATTTCTGGGGAGTAACCGAGTAATTATTGTCATTTTATACCCATTTTATGAGAAGAATTGAAATACTTTAGACATAAGCATAATTTAATTGCATATTTTTAAACTATCATAAATTCAGTAATATTTTTGGTTAGAAGACTCATACACATTAATTAATAACCAACAATTGATGTTTTTTTTCCGGTGGGTTGCAATTTTTGTAAAGTCTTCTCTCATATTCTTGCTTCAATTGACGAATTTTATTTAAATTGATGTTGGGGTTGCTGGATATTGGGGATTTCAAGCAATTTCATTTCTATTTGTCATTTTTTTTACTATATCCTCTACAACCTGAATATTCAGCGTCAATAATTATTGAGTACTAATTTACACATATTAATAATTTAGATAGTACTCCCTCCGTCCCGTATTAACTTTCATAGGTAGGGGGACACGTAAATTAAGAAAGTGTAATGATGAGTGGAGTTTTGAAGGGTAATTTTGTAAAACTTTATGTATAAAGTAAAGAATGAGTTGACTTTTGTGTATGTGTGAAGAAAAAGTAATGGCATTTGTGTAAAATTGAGTATATTTGAAGGGTGGAGTTTATAAAGGGGTTTCCATTTTAAGGGTGTGAAAGTTATTGTGGGACGTCCCGAAAAGGAAAGTGTGAAAGTTATTATGGGACGGAGGGAGTAATATATGAGTGAAATATAAAAAAAAAATCATTCCCATCTCAAGTTGATCAATTTTGTCAAATTATACTAGATTAATTCATTAATTTGTTACATTTAGTGTTTCATTTTACTTAATTTTTTTATATTTTATGAGACATTAATATTTTTTTAACATGACATAAATCAATAAATCAACATGTACAATTACGCTGAATTTGGTGTTTCAAGTTCACGGTTTGAAATTGATGTTGGAATTTCCGTTCTTCCCGTCCTTTTTGTCGAATTTTGCTGACTGTTTTGTTTTTTGCAATTGCAGCGATGATGAGAAACCCTTTTGTAGAAACATAATACGGAGTATAATTCTATATTGTACAAGCAGAGAGTAGTTGAAGATTTTTTTTTAATTAATATGCAGATGTCGAAGATGGAGTGAGAGCAAAATAAAATTTTCTACAAATCATTATTTTTAAACTCTATACATACATTCAATCTATTTTTTAAACTCTATACATACATTCAATCTATTTTTTATTTACTTTAATTTATTCATAAAAATTACAAAACTCTCAAACTCTAAAATCTCTATAAATTAATAATATTGGGACCATGGAATTTTATTAATTTAGAGAAATTTTAATTTATCGATAAATTAATATTTTATTAATTAAAAGAGAGACTTTTTAAATTCAACAAATTTAGTACATATGTATTAAAAATAAATAAATTTATATATGTTTCATTGATTATATTCATGTATCAACCAATTCTTTGTAACTAATTCATGTATAATATCAATTCATTGTATACAATTAACTATTATATTCATAGACACATGGATCAATTCATTGGAATTACTTAAATATACATGTTTATATTAATTCGTTGCACTTAAATTACTATTATAGTCAATTAAATATATTCATGCATGATGAATGCAACATATATATATATACTATATAAATCTCAATATGGAAATAAAATAATTCATAACACTCAGTCATATCTTCTCATCTAAAAGACATCGCAAAATCATCCATAAATAATTAAATGCGTAAAGCATTATGTGATCGAGACCATCCCACATGCACTCAAAAAGATTTACAAGAGTGTGAGTTGATGAAAAAAATTTATAAGAGAGACCTACGTACATTATTTTACTAATATTGTACTGAACGTAATAAATAAATGTGTTTCACTTATGTATTTAAATTTTATGCTCTTTTATATTTAATTGTATTTGAATTTCATAAACTCATATAGTATACGAAATGAGATCTATATATTATATGAGAGTTTGTACAATTTTTTGTTTTAAAATAATTATTCACCAAGTGAGGAGCACCTCATGAAAGTTTTAGAATTCCTATCACAAATTCAAATAAATATTGTTGCTCTAATTTTATATTAATATTTTTTTGGTGCTCGAGTTCTTTCGAGAACAAATTACCAATTTCAAGACTTATATAACTTTTTTTAATAACACATTCTTTTTAAAAATCAATTATTTGCGTAAAAAAATAAATCATTTACAAAATTGACCGGGCACAACTTTTCTACAAATCAACCTTCTTCCCCATGAATGAAATGGTAAACACATGGATGTCATCCTTTTTTTTTTTTTTTTTTTTTTTAATCTCAAATTAAATGTTACCTACTTTTTCAGGTTGGTTGAATTCTAAAATTGAACGAGTCATGCACCAATTATGAAGGTCGTTTTCATTTAGTACCATAGAAAGGTCCAAGTAATTGAACTTCAATATCTTTTTCTATTTTACCTTTTCATTTGTGGTAATTTTGATTTTGATGGATTTTGTACTAATTCCTCACGATGGGGAACAACGATACCAACGTACAATACTAATATTATACCGAAATTTCGTATACTTTAATACTATTTATAATTGTAATATTCACTCATTTTTTACCTACATTTTATTTGTACGTAGTCAAATCCACTTTACACATCAATGAATAATTTAAAATACTCTTCATTTATCTTACATTATCAAACACTAAATCATTTTTTTTTTAAATATGTCGATCAAATCGTGTAAGTTACTCCCTCCGTCCGCCTATAAGCTTCTCATTTTACCATTTTGGTATGTCCGCCTATAAGTTTCCCATGTTTTTTTTGGTAAGTACTTTTTCTTTTTCTTACACTTCACTTTATATTTTACTTTTTCTCTCTATCTCTCTCAGGGTGTGTTTGCAAACAATAGTAATTGATTAAAAGTGATTAAAATTGATTTTTGAAATAAATTTGAAAGTGGATAGTGTTTTAAAATTAAGCACTTTTAATCAATTTTGTATATGTTGTGATGTTTGCAAAACAAATAGCTTCTTTATAATTTTACAAAAATACTCTTATTACATTTGGATAAGTAATGGGTAAACATAAAATATTATTTAAATTGTGAGGGCAAAAATGTAAAATTGATTACTACAATGATGAGAAGCAAATAGAAGCTATTAAGTGGGTGTTTGGAAACACTACTATGTGCTTAAAATCACTTCTTTTTTAAATAAAATTACTTTTGAAGTGTTTGCAAACACAACTAAGTGATTAAAATAATTACTTAAAAGCAGTTTTGGTGAAGCACCCTTTCCCATGCTTCTAACAGCTTCTAAGTGCTTCTCATCATTGCACTAACTAATTTTACAATTTTGTCCTCACAATTTAAATAATATTTTATCTCTACCCATTATTTATTCAAATGTAATAAGGGTGTTTTTTGTAAAATTGTAAAAAAAATTATTTATTTTGCATACATCCCAACATATAAAAAATTGATTAGAAGTGCTTAATTTTAAAACACTACTCACTTTCAATTTTACTACAAAAATCTATTTTAATCACTTTGAATCAACCACTATTGTTTGGAAACACACCCTAAAAGTAGGTGGAGAGGTGCTTCACCAAAATCACTTTTAACAACTTAATTTAATCACTTAGTTGTGTTGTCAAACACTCCAAAAGTGATTATATTTTAAAATAGAAGTGCTTTTAAGCACATATTAGTGTTTGCAAACACCCACTCAATCACATCACTTGTACTATATCTATTATTTAATCACTTTTCTTAATCTATGTGCCAAAAAGTAACGTAACACTTATAGGCGGACGGAGGGAGCATATGGAAAGGAAGGAGAATCTCGTTCCACCGAACAACCAAATTATTATAACATGACATTTGTTACCAAACGCCAACAAATACTATTTTTCTACATATTTCAGTCACTATGTTTATCCCTCATAACTTTGAATAGATTCATACATAATGTTTTTCTCCGCTATCCCTGCACACATGGCCCTAGTAGAAATCACACTCTACGCCGCCCTCTTCCTCCTCTCCGTCGCCATTTTCATCGCCAAATGCCGCAGCTCCTCCTCCCCTCCCGGCCCTTTCGCTCTCCCCATCATCGGCCATTTACACCTTCTCGGGCCGAGACTCCACCAAACTTTCCACGACATGTCCCAACGCTACGGCCCGATAATGCAGATCCGCCTCGGAGCCATCCCTTGCATCGTCGTTTCGAGCCCCGAATACGCTAAAGAGTTCCTCAAGACTCACGAGCTCTTCTTCTCCTCACGCAGACAGTCCACTGCCGTTAAAACCGTCACCTACTATTCCTCCTTCGCTTTCGCTCCCTACGGACCGTACTGGAGGTACATCAAGAAACTCTGCACGTACGAACTTATGGGCGCCAGAAACCTCAACCATTTCGAGCCCATCCGCACGTGGGAAGTCACGGCGTTTGCGCAACGTCTGATGGACAAGGGTAAATCGGGAAAGAGTGTAAATGTCACCGAGGAGCTGCTCCAGCTGACCAGCAATATGATTTGGCGTATGGTGTTGAGCATCAGGTTAATAGGGGCGGATTCAGAATTTTAAAATTTTCGTATTTTATTTGATGTTTCACTTTGCTACATCATGTGACATGTCTGAGGCCCAGTTTAATTTATTTTTTAACATGACCTGTATCAATAGTAAAATTCCTGCGTGATTACTTCCACACTTTTCTTATTGGAACGTTCCAAAATTACTTGCACACTACCTCACAACATCATTTTATTTTCAAATTTGTCACTCATTTTTTCCATACATTTCACTTTACGCATCATCAAATTACCTAAAATACCCCTCATTTATCTTACATCATCAATCACTAAATTCATTTTTCTTAAACAACTTTCCGGTCAAACTATGACAGTAATTTCGGAACGGAAGGAGTACTAAATGGTGACACGAGTAATCTCATATGTATCTGCCACCGTGTCAGGTGTTCGGAGGACGAAGGGGAGGCGGCGAGGACGGTGGTTCGGGATGTAACGCAGATATTCGGGGAGTTTGATGTAGCAGATATTATATGGTTTTGCAAAAAATTTGATTTTCAGGGGATACAGAAGAGATCGGAGAGTATTCAGAGGAGGTTTGATGCTTTGTTGGAAAAGGTTATAAGTGACAGGGAGGAACAGAGGCGGAGCCACCGCGGCGGCAACGGCGGGGATTTACTTGATAAGTTTCTGGATATAATGGAGAGTGGAACCTCGGAGGTCGAATTCACTAGGGACCATCTCAAAGCTTTAATTTTGGTGACAACTCTCTCTAGCTCCCTATCGATTTTTATTTGGCCTAAAAATTCACAATCTTTAAATTTATGTTTTTTTTTTAATTTAAAATTTTGATTATTTATTGCAATTCGATGCACTGGACTAATTTTAGGAGTAAGTAAAAATGATATGGCAGTCAGAGTCTTCAATACCCTGTGAGATTTGAACAAAAATGACGTGACATTGGCGGATGCATCGAATTGTAATAAATAATTAATTTGTGTGTTGAATTATAAATTAAAAAAAAATGTTGTAATTGATATCGATCCAATAGTTAGTGAGTTTTTAAGCTATTAACCCTTTCATAATTTTAATTTTGATTTCCAAAAATAGTTGAAAATGTCCATATTGCACCTTTCAGTTGTATTGACTTGCACTTTTTCATGATTTACACTTTTTGGTAAAATGGTGTTGCACTTTTCAATTATTAAACTGTAACTTACACTTTTCATTAAAAATTGTGATATTGACTTGCACTTTTTAATAATATTGTGTTGCACTCAGTTATAGACTCCTACACTTTTCAGTTATATTGACTTACACTTTTCATTAATATTGTGATGCTCTTTTCAGTAATACCGACTTGCACATTTCAGAAATATCGTATTTCACTTTTAGTTATACTAACTTATATTTTCAGTAATATGGTGTTGCACTTTTTTGTTATATCGACTTATATTTTTTTAGTAATTTTGTGTTGCACTTTTTATTGAATAAAAATTTAATTTAAATGGAGAATGTGTATATTTTTAAGTAAAAATAAAAAAAAAACGGTAAAAAAAATCAATAAATAAAAAGAAACAAAAAAAAAGTAAAAAAAGAAATAAAATGAAAAAAAAATAAATAAATAAAAAGAGCTACAACATGGACTAAAGTGTATATTAGACTAAACCGTTGAAAATAATTAGTTTATGTGATGAAAAATAGTAATAGTATATAAACAAATACTCCCTCAATCTCATTATTATTTGAACATTAATTGAATATTTTTTTATTTAAAATTTTTTTTACTCCTTTAAAAAACTCCTTCAAACCTCTTATATTTACATCACATGACATTATTTTTTACACACAAAATAAAGATTCTCACTCAAATAAATTTGAATTATCCATTATATCCCCCCAAAAAGTCTTTTATCACTTTTAATACCAATAAATAACTTTTACATTAAAACTGCAGTAAATGTTCAATTAATAATGAAATGGAGAGAATACTTTTTTTTTGTATAAATCAAAATAATATATTTCTTTCATATGAATTAATACTTCTAATTATATATTTGAATTATTGCATCATTTACCATACTTATACCGTTCGTATTCATTTTTCGTAGTTTCTAAATAAATAGTTTAATTCACGCATCTTTGATTCTTTATATCACAATTTTCACCAATTTAATAGTAATATAAATAACCCTTCGACGATTTATGTATTTGATACTGATGAACCTACTGTAGGAATGGTAATAATTTAGCGCTTGAGATAAAAAAGAAAAAAGAAAAAATTAAAAAAAAAATTTGAAGTAACAAATAAACAAACCAAGACTTTAATCTCGAAAACTAGATCAACAAATAAAAACTATAAATGTGGTTCTATATATATTTTTAAATAAAATGTGTTTTTTAGGTAAATTTTCTCATTATAATTTTTCTAGTTGAATATTTTAATGATTAAAATATGTTTTTTTAATTACAAGTCTGTTGTTAATTCTTATTTTTTTGACATTAAAAACTTTTAGATAAAGAGCCTATTTTCTTGTAGTGAATGTACTGCGTATCAATTGACTAAAATATTTTCATATATAATTTGTCAAGGATTTCTTCACCGCGGGCACCGACACAGGAGCCATTACGACGGATTGGGCAATCGCAGAACTAATAAATAATCCAAAGGTGCTGAAAAAAGCACAAGATGAGATTGACAAAGTCGTAGGATTCAAGAGATTGGTTAAAGAATCTGATGCTCCTAACCTGCCCTACCTCCAGGCTATCATAAAAGAAACATTTCGATTCCATCCTCCCATCCCGATGATAACGAGAGAAGCAATTTCCGACTGTGAAATCAACGGCTACAAGATTTCAAAAAATAGTATGTTGTTTGTGAATGTTTGGTCCATGGGCAGAAACCCTAAGTACTGGGAAAATCCAACAACGTTTCGGCCCGAGAGATTTTTGGAGAAAGAAAATGCTTCCACTGATGTCAAAGGACATCATTTTGAACTTTTACCTTTTGGAACGGGCAGGAGAAGCTGTCCAGGAATGTTGTTGGGAATACAAGAGGTGACCCTTATAATTGGAACTATGATTCAATGTTTTGTTTGGGAATTGCCCAATGGGTCGGGTCAGGTCGACATGACGGAGCACCATGGATTGACTGCTCCACGAGCAAACAATCTGGTTTGCGGTGTGGTACCACGGGTTGACCCGAAAATTATTTTCGGGCCGTGATGTCTTCCACATATATGTATTATTATATGTTTTTGTGGTAGAAGTTGAGTTATTATCTGAATAATGGCGATGTGATTAAAATAATAATGTATGATTAATCTTGAATTAAAATAAATGTGATTGAAATGATGTATGTTTAAGATGCATAGGTATGATTATATGTTTTTTGTGGTTATAGTTGAGGTATTATCTAAATAGTGGATGTGATTAAAATAATGATGTATGTCTTTTTTTCTTGTATTTTTGCTCGATTTTTGTTCTTTTTCTCTTTTTTTTTTTTTTTTCAGAATGAGTTGAAATTGAGGTATTTATATAAGAATATTGGGGGGGGGGGGGGACCGTCGATTTGGCCGATTTTACTGTCGAACCGTCAGTTTCGATTTTGAATTTCCAGAAGTGAAATCAAACCTTAAAGTTATAGTTCAGTTTTCGAACCAGAAATCGACGAAACCGGCCGATGGTTAGTTTCGATTTTGCACATCATGTCTACACATGGATACCACATATTAAATTAGAGCTGTCAAATGGGCCGATGGGGCGGGGCGGGCCAAAACCCTAAAAGCCCGCTAATTGGCGGGGCGGGTGGCCCATTTGTTAGGCGAGCTGCCAAAACCTCAACCCAACCCACAAAGGGGCGTGCCGAGGGTTTCGGCGGGCCAATCCGATTTTTTTTTTTAGAAAATGTTTATTAAATTTATCATCTTCGTTTCTAAAATTCGAAACCGGTCGATGGTCAATTTCGATTTTGCACATCATGTCTACACATGGATACCACATATTAAATTAGAGTTGTCAAAAGTCGATGGGGGGGGGGGGGGCGGGACGACCCATTTGCGAGGCGGGCTGCCAAAACCTTAACCCAACCCACAAAGGGGCGTGTCGTGGGTTTCGGCGGGTCAATCCGATTTTTTTTAGAAAATATTTCTTAAATTTATCATCTTCATTTCTAAAATTCAAAGTCTATTAATATTTATCTCTTACTGCATGCTCATTATTAAATATATTATCCTAATCTAAAATTTAACAATGAAACTATAACTCGAAGGTCAACGTTTAACGTCAGAACTAAAACAAGCGGTGTGAGCAACACGAATTTGTAATTGAAAGAATTCTGTCTCATCTAAAAGTCTGAACTTGTAGAGAGGTTGAAAATTAATTCTTGTATATTAATTACTTATACTCCCCCTCACTCGTGGGCCGAATTATCACCTCTTATCCTTTGGGGAGGAGGCCCATCGAGTGGACAATTTAAATGGGTGGAGTTGATTCCAGCAGGAATCGAACCCAGGCAAACGCCCATCGAGTGGACAATTTAAATGGGTGGAGTTGCTTCCAGCAGGAATCGAACCCAGGTCGTTTGCCTGGAGGCTCTGATACCATGAAAGAATTTTGTCTCATCTAAAAGTCCGAACTTGTAGAGTGGTTGAGAATTAATTCCTTATAGTAATGTGAGACAAAGACTAGTTGTGTTTGACTATTTTTTGCTTCTAAATTTTGAATGTTAATTGCATGCAGCGGAGTTGTTGAATAATTCTCAAAGATGTGAGTATAATTTTGTTATTTTTCTATAATATTAAACTAATTATAATAATAGGATAATAATATTATTAATAATTTTTTATTTAAAAAATAAAAAGGCGGCCCAAACGGGGCGGTCCCTGTAGGTCCGACTCTTAGCGGGTTGAGAAAAGCTAAGTCCAATCCGTGTTTTTTTATGACGGGGCGGGCTGGTCCAACGGGCTAAGCCCATTTTGACGGCTCTATATTAAATACAAATCAATAAAAAAAATGGCATATCAATACAATAAGATATCACACATATATACACTTCATTAGAATGTGACTGGCATATCAATACAATAAGTTCTACTACATGAGTTAATTGCAAAAAAATATTAAAAATATTACTCCCTCTGTCCCAATTAGATAGACTTGTTTTCCTTTTATGGATGTCCCATTTAGATAGACTTGTTTCCATTTAAAGTAATATTTACTAGTTCATTTACTAATATAACTCTATGGATTAATTACATTAAAAGTTATAGCATTCATTAAATAGGGTTGTAATAGAACTTTTACTTATGTAATGTGTCTTCCCAATAAAATTTCTTAATCTTTGTGAAAAGTCCAACAAGCCTATCTAATTGGGACAGAGGGAATAAAATAATACAAAAGTTACCTCATTTTTATCAATAATAGTTATAATATATAAAATATAATTATTTTGAGATTAGTTTTTTATGACAATGGTTCCTTCCTGTATAGATTCATGTGTGAGAATAGGTATGTGATCACCGTTGATGAGGTGATAGGAATAATACACTATATATAAGTATTTACAATGAGATAATTAAGGTAAATACAACAACCATATCAAAGAGATATATACAAAAGATATAGACTAAATTAAAATATATTATTCCTATATTATTATTCCCTATTACCCCCCGTCAAGCGATGTTGTGGATGCAATCGAACACAGATCTTGGAATGTAACAACTCGAAATTGGGGCGAGGAAGACTCTTGGTGAAGACGTCGGCGAGATGAAGAGTAGATGGGACGAACTTGGTGATGAGGCGACCAAATGAGAGTAATTCGTGAACAAAATGGCAGTCAATGTCGATATGTTTTGCTCGTTTATGAGCAACAGAGTTTTGACTCCAAAATAAGGCACTCTTGTTATCGCAAAGCAGGGTTGGAGCCGAGGAAGGAAGTTGACCAAGCTCCCGAAGAAGTTGAGTAACCCAAATCATTTCTTGAGCTGTGTTCGGGAGTGCCCTATACTCGGATTCACAGCTCGAGCGAGCAACAGTGGGTTGTTTCTTCGCACTCCAAGAGATTAAGTTTCCACCCAAGAAAATCGAGTAACCATAAGTGGAGCGACGAGTTTCAGTGCAACGTGCCCAATCCGCATCTGAATAACCAACGAGCGAGTAGCCACTGATCCGGCCAAATGAGAGCCCATAGTTCATAATGCCCTTAACATATTTGAGGATCCTTTTGACCGCGAGGAAGTGGTCGGTGGTCGGCGAATGTAGAAATTGACTAACATGATTCATAGCATATGAAAGATCAGGACGGGTGATCGTCAAATACTATAGAGCGCCGACGAGCGAGCGATATAGAGTGTGGTCGGCAAAAGATTCCCATGAGCTAACCAAAGATTCCCCGGCTGTGAAGAGAGTGGAGACAGGCTTTGAGTCGAGCAACTCCGCTCGAGAGAGGACATCCCGAGCATACTGCGCTTGGCTGAGAAAGAGACCAACTGGCGAGTGAGTGACCTCGAGTCTGAGGAAGTAGCTGAATAAAACGTTGAATGGCATCCTGGTCGCTCCCGGTAACAATAATGTCATCGACATAAAGCAAGAGGTATAGAGTGACTTTCCCATGTTTGAAGTAGAAGAGTGAGGGATCTGCTCGTCTGCACAAAAAACCCAAAGTCTTAAGGAAATCACTGAAGCGAACAAACCAGGCGAGAGGAGCTTGCCGAAGACCGTACAATGCTTTCTTAAGTCGACAAACATGGTCGGGAAAGCGAGGATCAACAAAGCCAAGAGGTTGAGCCATGTAAACAGTGTTTGTCAACTTTCCATGGATAAAGGCATTGTTTACATCGAGCTGGTGCATGTGCCACTAATTCCGAACAGCCAAACACAGAATGATGCGAACAGTAGCGGCCTTGATGACTGAACTTAAGGTGTGCGAGAAGTCAAGGCCTAGAACCTATGAGAAGCCCTAGGCGACCAGTCGAGCTTTATAGCGATCAACTGTTCCATCTGCAAGAAATTTGGTGTGAAAGACCCATTTCGAACCAACAATGTTTGTGGAGGGAGGGCGAGGAACGAGCTCCCAAGTTTGATAAGCATGCATGGCGTCGAGCTCAGATTGCATTGCAGCTAACCAGTGTGGATGCTTAATGGCCGATTTGAAACCCTTAGGCTCAGTAGAAACCGAGAGGGCGGACATGAGGCCGGTGGTCGCAATGTCGGCAATGTGTCGAGGCTTGAATATCCCAGATCTGGCACGAGTAACCAACGTGTGAGTCGAGACAGGAAGTTGGCGAGCAGCTGGTGGATCAGCAGCCGGGTGAGCACGGGGCTGCTGAACTGCCGATCGAACAGGAGGTTGTTGAACTGCTGGGCGAGCAGGGGGCATGATCAAGTCTGGTGGGTCAGGGCAGAGACCACAAAGAGACTGACGAGCAGCAGCAGATAGTTCCACGAATGAGCTGATCTCAAGAGACTCAACAGGCGAGGATGGAACATGAGCTGCCGAGAACGGGAACACATATTCATCAAACTGAGTATGACGAGTAGTGTAGAAGCGGGAAGAGATCGGATCGTAACACCGAAACCCCTTATGGGAGGAACTGTAACCCATAAAGATGCATGGAGCACTACGAGGAGCAAGCTTGTGGAGAGCATAATCACGAAGATACGGAAATACTCGACAACCAAAGGTCTTGAAGTTGGCAAAATTCGGAGCAGAGCCGAACAAAACCTGAAAGGGCGACCTGTCCCCAAGGACAGGCGTGGGCAGACGGTTAATAATGTAGACAACTGTGGAAAAGGCATCTACCCAGAAGTGGGCGGGCATGCTCGCTTGAAACAATAAAGATATCCCAGTTTCAGTGACATGATGATGTTTGCGTTCGGCGCGACCATTCTGTTGAGGAGTGTAAGGACAGTAGATGCGATGATGAATGTCATGGTCGGCAAGGAAGCCGCGAACACGACCATTAACAAACTCAGTTCCACCATCACCCTGGAACGCCTTAAGGGAAGTAGAAAACTGATTGCAAACAAAGGTGTGAAATCGAACTAATATGTCATAGAAATCAGACTTGGCATGCAGAGGATAAAGCCAAGTAAATCTGGAGAAGTTATCCACAAAAATCATATAATACCGAAAATCGTCATTAGAAGCAACAGGGGCAGGTCCCAAAGATCACAGTGAACTAAATCCAAAACATGAGAAGCTCACTTTTCATTTAATGCTGGAGAAGTGATAATATTTTTAACAAACGTGACTATCAATTTTTACTTAAACACTATCACTTTTTGTTCAAACATTATCACTTTTTATATATAAAAGTCGTCTCACGGATCTCATTCTGTGAGACGGTCTCACCCAAGACTAGCCCATTCAATAATTTAATGACAGAAATAGGAACATGGCCTAATCTACGGTGCCAACACTCAAAGGAAGCCTTCAACGACGAACTCCGTAAAGCAGTGACCAAGGCTGGAGTGCCCTACTCCAAAGCATAGAGTCCTCGACTATGCCGACCCCTCGCCAAGGGTTGCTTGGTCGCCCGATTCTGAATGACAAATGAGTCATTAGTAAACAAAACATCAACAGGAAAGTCCGAAGTAAGCTTACTAATGGATAACAATTTCTTAGTGAGATGTGGTACGACGAGCACATCTAACAAACGAACATCTTTATTAACCGAACACGACCCAACATTAGTGATCTGAATAGTAGAGCCATTAGCAACAATAACATTTTCATTACCAGAACACGAGTGAGGATTCTCCAGGTCAGCCGAGCGAGGAGTCATGTGAGCGGAGGCACCACTATCGAGGAACCAATCTGAAGCAGGAGGTTGCGAGACATGACACTGAGAATCAAGGGCATGAACAAGGTTTACCGCAGAAGGGGTCCGGCGAGCATAACGGTCCGGACATCGATTCGCATAATGACCCTGTTGGCGGCAAGTCTGGCAAATAGGAGGGCGGTGAGAGAGGGTCGAGACACTAGCCGAGGATCCAGTGGTCGCCTGGCGACCAGAATTTAGGGAAAAATATCACAAACAGTCTTGTAACTTTTGTCGAATCCGCGTTTGGTCCTTTATCTTTTTAAATTATCGTCTGTAGTCCTTTTATTATCGCAATAAGTCCTTTTCGGCAAAAAATTAAAAAAATGACCTGAATTCACATGTGCCGGTCACGTGAGTGTCAAATTCCGGCGAATTTGCATGCGTGTCATTCCACATCACTAACAATTGAGAAAAAAAATCACAAATGGTCTTGTAACTTTTATTTAATCCACATTTGGTCCTTTATCTTTATAAATTCTCACCTATAGTCCTTTTATCTTTATTTTCAACAAAAAAAAAGGCTTAAACCACATATTAATTAGACACCACATATAATTCTCACTCTCTGATCAATTACCTTCAAATTGTTGTCATGATACACATGAGCATTGATTGGTCCAGGGACAGACCCAGAACTCGTGGTTAAGGAGGGCATATTTTTTTAATAATTCAAAACACTAATTTATATATAATTATAATATTTATGCAATAAAGTGTGCATAAAGTGTGCATATATATCCAACCACACTTATTTTATCTCCTTTGTATATCTATTTTAATTTTCATACACACTATATATAATTGAAGGGAGTATTAATAATTAAGTTTCTAAAATACATTTATCAATATTAGGATCATCTTTTTATCAATAATAATTTATTAAATTAATCTAACATTAATTGTATTTAATTTAAAAAATACTAAAAACATTAAAATATTTAAAATTTATATATATATATATATATATATAAAAGAGGGTGGGATAGGGTGGCCATGGCCCCTTAAGTATATACTTAGTTCCCTGGAGTCACACCCATATCTGTGGAAATAATTAGTTAATTAATCAATTACCTTAGAAAAGTGAAATATGAAAATTAATTATTTTGTATTCCCTTCAAATACAAGTAAATTGATATGATGAGTTTTACAATTTCTAATACTATTGCTAAGGTGGGTGGGTACTGTAGAGTAAAATAATTACTTCTTCAATTCACACATAATATTTACTTTTCTCTGAGTACAAATTTTAAAAAAGGAATTAGTAGTAGTTCATTTAAAAAATGTGGAGACAACCATTTTTTTAATTAAAAATATAATTTAGAATTATATGTGGTGCCTAATTAATATGTGGTTTAAGCTTTTTTTTTTTTTATGTTGAAAATAAAGATAAAAGGACTACAGGTGAGAATTTAAAAAGATAAAGGACAAAATGTGGATTAAATAAAAGTTACAGGACCATTTGTGATTTTTTTCTCAATAGTTAGTGATGTGGAATGACACGCAAGCAAATTCGTCGGAATTTGACACTCACGTGACCGGCACATGTGAATTCAAGTTATTTTTTTCATTTTTTGCCGAAAAGGACCTGTTGCGATAATAAAAGGACTACAAACGATAATTTAAAAAGATAAAGGACCAAACGCGGATTCAACAAAAGTTACAGGACTGTTTGTGATATTATCCCATAATTTAGAGAAGATAAGTTACGAGATTTGGTGCCAGGGCGAGCAGGCTTACCCGAGCGAGCAGAGGCAGAGAATGCTGGAACGCGCGAGCACAAGGAGTCCATCGAGCAAGTAAATTGCTCATAGTTTAAGGCCTGATGGATCAAATCCTGAAAGGCAGGCATGAGAGACATAGCCATGCGAGTGTTAGAGAAACAAGCGAACTGGAGGCCGAGACCGGTAAGAAACCAATGACACTTGTCATCATCATCAACAGGCTTATCGATGGAGGCGAGTTGATCGTAGAGAGCACAAAACTTCTTGTTGAAGTCGTCGACGGAGGTGGATCCACGACGAAGGGAGAGGAGTTGATTCCGTAGTTGAGTGATGCGGGAGACCGAGGTGTGACTAGAGGCTGCCTCAAGTGCGACCCAGATGGAGCGCGAGGTGTCACAACTGATGACCTCGGCCATGGCTTCTTCAGAGAAGGAGGAAAGAAGAAGACTAAGGATCTTCTAATCCTTCTCAAACCAAGAGATGTAGGCTGGGTTTGGAGTCGATTCACCAGATGTGGTGATCGACTTCACCGAAGCGAGTGTCGTGCCATGAACGTGAGAGATGAGATCATGGCTGGACAGTACCGGAACTACCTGATTGCGCCAAAGTAGATAGTTGGAAGAGGACAACTTGATGGTCAAGAGATGGACTAAGACGTTGAGAAGGATTGAGAGGGGAGAGACGTCCGGCGACGCCATGAGGAAGAGGGAATATAGCGTGAGGCTTAGGGATGGCAAAATGATCTGCCCCGAAGTCGACCCGCCCTGCTCTGAGAGGTTTAGATCCACCCTGCCCTGCCCCATCCTTAAAACAGGGCAAATCTGCCCTGCCCCACACCCAGGGCATGGCAGGCATGGATACATGTATTATAAAAATCTGCCCTGCCCTGAATATAAAAAAATATTATATTAATATATATATTATTTAATTATGGCAAGGTGGAGAGTGGAAAATGAGGGAGAGATGAATTAGGATTTGGAGAGGGTGTGGTTACTAAATGTGTATTTTATAGATAAAATGGAGAAAGAGATATTTAGGACAATTCGAGAGGGTGCATCTATCCTGGCAAATTTGGGGGAGAAGGTGGGTGCATCAATTGGGGGTGTATTCTCAACGCAAATAGAGGTGTAAATAGTCAGCCCTTTTTTTTATTTTTAGTTTTTATTCTTATTTTCTTTTGGGCTTCTATTTTCTTTAGCCCACTTGACACTACTCTTGGCTTGCTCCCAAATTTTGGGCGCGGTTATACACACCCACTAACCTATTGAAGACACCCACTAGATGAGTACACACACCCTTTAGTTGAGGACACCCACCTCGAAATCTCAAAATTACCCCCTCATCTCAAACCCTAATTAAATATTCTCTCCCTCATTTCTTTTTACAAACCAGCGCACCCACCTCCCTTTCTCTTCTCCACAAACGGCGCCGGCAAGCCCCTCTCCCCTCCAAGCGGCCGCCTCCCTCCACAGCCACGTTCGCAGCGACCGCCCCCCTCCCCAGTCACGTTCGTAGCGGCCGCCGCCGTTTGCACCCCTCCCTGTCGCACACGTCGCCGCTCTCCCTCCCCCAGCCATGTTCGCAGCGGACGCCGCCGCCCCCGTCGCACACGCATAGAGCCGTCAAAATGGGTTTGGCCCGTTGGGCCAGCCCGCCCCACCACTAAAAATAGTGGGTTGGGCTAGGATTTTTCAAGACCGCCAGAAGGCGGGCACAGGCGGGCCGGCCCGTTTGGGCAGCGGGCTTTGGTGGGGCGGGGCGGTCTTTGGCAGGCTGACCCGCCATATTTTATTTTTACTTTTTATATATTATAATTAATTAAAAAATTATAAAAAATATCTCATTTTTAAAATAAAAGTGTAAAACCCTAGTGCAAGATTGCAAGGAACGGAGCAGCCGCATTTTTTCAAAATTTTCTACTTTATTCTTCTTCAATCTTCCTTTTCTGTTGCTCCAAGGACCACCGCTTGCGCCGCCCATTATTTTTCCAAATTCTCAAACTCCTCATATTCACCCAATAAGTTTCTGCGAGAAGCAGCAATATTCACAGCGACATAAAAGACAACCATTGTTTTTCCAAAGAATGTTTAAACAAAAAACTTGATTTCTTCATGCTATTGATTATTCAAATATTTTTTGTAATCGATGAGATTTTTTAAGTATTTAAGGTAATTGTTGTGTGAAATTTTTTTATCCCCTCCCCTTGTCTAAGTTAATTTTTATCACTATGTTCCTACTCTGAGTATTTTTTTTTTACATGACCGTGCTTTTTGTTGGTTTGCAGTCGTAATAGATAAGAGATCTGTATTTTAAAACATTACATTCCTAATTTAATAAATATTTTTGTAAAAAAAAAATAGGTCCGCCGAAACCCGCGGCCCGCCCATTTTTGGGTTGGGTTGTGGTTTTGGTAGCCCGCTTGACAAACGGGCTGGCCCGCCCCGTTGGCCCGTCTTGACAGGTCTACACACGCACCACCTCTTCGTCGTCGTTCGCACCCCTCCCCGTCGCACACGACTCCGCCTCTCCACAGCCACGCAAAGCACGCCGTCGGCCATGATTTTCCAGTATGTTTTTTGTAAATTTTTTTAAGTTTTCTATAATTTTTGTAATTTAAAACACAGATCTATAGAAATCTACTGTAATTTTTGTAATTTTGATGTGTTTGATTGAAGATTGATAATTAGGGTTAAGAGTAAAAAGTAACAATTTTTTTGCAATTTCTTTGAAATCTGAGATGTTCGATTCTTTTTTTCGGACAAATGATAGTTGTTGGGGAATGTTTTTCGGACAAATGATGGTTGTTGGGAATTTTTTTTCGAACATCTTAATTTTGTTACATTATGTTTTTCGAACAACTCATTTTTTTCGAACATTGTTGATTTGTTCGAGAAAAAATGTCGAACAACTCCTTTTTTTCGGACAATGTTGATTTGTCCGAAAAAAAATATCGAACATCGTTTTTTTTTTCTAATTTTGTGTTTGTTAAGAATTTTTTTTGAAGACTATGGGAATGCTGTGGATGATTTTTGTAAAATGAAATGGGTGGGTGTACTCATCTTCGTATTTTTAATTTTTTTACAGAAAGTGTATAAATTACATGGAGAAAGAGATGAATTAAGATTTAGAGAGGGTGTGGTTAGTAAATGTAGACATGTTCAAACCGTAACCGGGAAACCGGCCAACCGGCAAACCGTCGGTTTTTAACCGCCGATTTGGCAAACCGCCGGTTACGGTTTAAAAACCGAACCGTAACCGTAAAATGGCGGTTCGGTTACGGTTTGACATTTTGACAAACCGCAAACAACCGGTTTGGCCGGTTTTGACGGTTAACCGCCGGTTTGCCGGTTTTAAAAAAAAAAAAAAAAAAAAAAAAAATTTAATACACAATTCTTCTATTTTTAATGTATAAATTTAATTTATATAATTTTTATTCAATTCTAGTAATGTATTTTCCAAAAAATGAGTTAAAATGAATAAAAAATGAACAAAAACGGAGTGAAAACGAGCGAAAACGGAGATAATATTTAAAAAAAAAAAAGCAAACCGGCAAACCGGCGGTTAAAAACCGTAACCGTAACCGGCAAACCGGCGGTTCGGTTACGGTTACCGATTTTTGAAAACCGTAACCGGCGATTTCTAACCGTTGCGCATGTCTAAGTAAATGTGTATTTTATAGATAAAATGGAGAAAGAGATATTTAGGACAATTTAACAGGGATGCATGTATCCTGACAAATTTGGGGGAGGAGATGGGTGCATCAATCGGGAGGTGTTCTCAACACAAATAGAGATGTAAATAGTCAGCCCAATTTTTTATTTTTAGTTTTTATTCTTATTTTCTTTTGGGCTTCTATTTTCTTTAGTCCACTTGACACTACTCTAGGCTTGTTCCCAATTTTTTTATGAACTTAGTATCTTTCAGTAGTGGGCCGACATCTCTCCAAACGGGCTCGTATATTTAAAAGGGTTGCGGTATATACCCTCCAGCTTTGTTTAATGCACTCCCCCTTCTACTTTTTATTTAAATATATATATGAAATACCATATTTGTCCTTTAGTAAAATGTACACACATACACACCCATTAACCCTATTTTCCTCTTCTTCTCCAACCTCTCTCTACCGCCTCTCTCTTCTCCTTCCCATTTTTTTTTCGTTTTCTGCACTCCCCCTTGCCGTCGCCCTCCCCCTCGTCGTCGCACTCCCTCCCCCTCGCCTCGTCCGCCACCGCCGCTCTGCTCTTTTTTTAAAAAAAAAATTCTGTAACAAGCGGCGGCGACGCCGCCACCCTCCTTCGCCCCTAGCCGTCGCGGCCCGCCGATGCTCGCCCCCAGCCGTTGCCGGCGAAGAACAAGTTTTTTTTTTTCGGCCATTTGGTCGCTCAAAAACACTCTCGTTGACAAAAAATTCAATTTTTAATTTTTTTTTAAAATTTTCTTTCGAAATTTGGTCGACAAATCGGTGTCGACCGGAGTATTTTTGGTCAACAAACCAGTGTCGACCAGAGTGTTTTTGGTCAACAAACCAGTGTCGACTAGGGTGTTTTTGGTCGACTCTGGTTTCTTAAAAATATTAAGATTTTTTTTTAAAATTTCTAAATTTTATTTGAGGTGGTGATGGTGTCGATTTGAGTGTTATTGCTATTTTATTTGATCAACATGTTCATTTTTGTGGGTGTTAGAATTTGGTGGTGGTGGTGGTGGTGTTATAGGTGGCGGCGGCGGAATTCTAGGGTTAAATGTTTAAATTGTAAGTGGAGTGTATGTATCTAACATAATTAATTAAAAGACCAAATTGATATTTTGCATGAATATTGAATTAATAAAAATGAAGGGGAAGTGTATTAAATAAAGCTGGAGGGAGGGGTATATACCCCAACCCTTTTTAAAATTCTTTAATTTTATTTGAATCTCTAAATATTGGGTGGGGCTACTATTAACACTCAATAACATATTATATAAATTACAAATGCTGTACACACCTCACTAAAATTTAAAATTAAAATTATTCACTACAAAATATTGGTCAAAAGGCAACGGCAGGCGGGCCGATGCGATTTGGTAACGGCATTTAATGGCTGATGCGAAAAGGGGACGACAGTGGACCCCGATGCCATTTGGTAACGGCATTTAATGGCCGATGCAAAAAGGGGACGGCAGTGGGCCCCGATGCCATTTGGTAACGAGCCCCCCGATGCTAAATGGCAATGGCAGTGGGCCCCACTAAAAGTTTGCTTAAAATTAATTCAATATTAAACATAACTAACAAATGTGAAACATTCACTAGTTTCGTGTACAAATTGGACATGGAATCCTAATTAACTCATCATACACGTAATTTTAATTCCACCCCATAATTTAAATAAGTGGGAAAATGAAAAGAAAAAAAAAGTTAAAAAAAATCACGCATAAGTCAATCAAAAATTTTGCACTCAGATTTGTGTACTATACGAACAAATTTATGTCTCGTTCCTCATTTGTGCTAATTTAATCAAATTGTTTGTAGATCGTAAACTAAAGTATAAATCGTCTTTTTTAATCGTAAGTTAAACCGTATTTATAAAACCATTCGATTTGAAACCATAATTTTTCGATCGATTTTGTTCGAACCGAAATTTTGCTCATATTTTTCCTACACAATATGTAATAAACATGTAAAATTCATTCTCAATAAATAAAAAAAAAAAAAAAAAATCTGCTTCTATAAATAATCCAGTATTTGTAAACTGGAGTAGTAATAGTATTAAATATAATTATAAATAAAGTATATAATATATTTTATATATATAATATAAGTTCGATTTGATTTGATTTTTTCATTAATGAAAATTGACAATACTAAAAAAATCAATTCTCAAAACTGAAAATTGAACCGTAAACTAAAAATCGAATTGTAAATAAAAAATTGAGCCATATGCATATTTAATGGTTTAATTTAATTCGAATTGGACTATCAGGGGTACCACGAGAAGAAAATGGAGAAGAAGACGGAGAAGAAGACGACGAAGATGAAGCTGAAGATGAAGATGAAGATGATGAAGATGAATGATGAATGATGTTGTTAATTGTTAGACAATGTTATCTAAATATTAATTGTTAGACAATGTTATCTAAATATTAATTCCTTAATTATATTCCTTATTTATATTTTAGTGTTAATCGTTACGCCGAGGCCGTCGGGGGCGTCGCACAACGTTCATGATCGTAGCCAGGTTGAGGATCGGGATGATACTGAGGATGATGGTGGTGATGATGAGGAGTGATACATTTTTATATTACTTTGTTATGTGTGATGTTATTATATTACATTGACGTTGAAGATTAATTTTTATTTTAATTTTGTGTGTGATGTTATTTTAATTGACGTGAACATGCTAATTTTGTGTTGGTGGCCTCGATACCTGGGTTCGAAACCCAAATTCGTCTTTTTTAAATGTTAATAAAAAGGCGACGGCAAAAAGGGGACGGGAGTGGTCCCGATGCCATTTGGGGACGGCAGTGGCCCCGATGCCAAAAGGTAACGGCAGTGGGCCCGTTGCCAAAAGGTAACGGCCACCTGCCGATGCCAAAAGGCAACGATTTTCCCCAAATCCGATGCCATTTAAATAGCATCGAGCATATTGGCATCGGCACACTGCCGTCCCCTTTGTCGTTGCCTTCATCATTAGTGAGGGCAGATCCGATACCTTCCCCGTCCCCATTTCCCCATTATTTTGTACTGATTACTAAATTCATTCCAATTATTTTCTATTTATCTCTCATTTTTCAAAACAAATACAACATAAAATAAAAATTAAAAAATATTATAAAAATTTAATCAAATCTTCAAAAGTATATATATAAATTGAACTAGTTTTACGTGAAATATTTCATACATGCATTCCATCTCAATTACACTAAGTCAAAACCCTAATTTCATTTAGTTTAAAAGTTAAATTAAGACAATATATTTTAAAAAATTTGCGGGTCATAAGCCCGGATCTGGGTTGTCCAAAAAATTTGCGAGTCGCAAACCGGTGATTTACTACATGACCAAAATATTGTTACTACAAGATCAAAAAATTACCAGCAAAAAATTTAATACTACATGTCAAAACATTCTGACAAATTCACCCAAAAAAATTAAGCGTCCAAAATATTTTTGGACATGAAGTAATACACTTTTGACCTTGTAGTGATTAAATTTTGGTCTTGTAGTAACATTGTTTTAGTTATGTAGTAGCCGAATAAGTCAAAATTATTTTAGTAATTTTGCCAAAAAAAAAAAAGTGTCCAGAATATTTTTGGATTTGCAGTAATATACTTTTGTCCTTATAGTGACAAAATTTAGGTCGTAACACAGTTTTGATCATGTAGTAAGATAATATTTGAGAGCGAAAATAAATATTTTAATTAAGGTTGACCGCGTTTGACACACGAATTTTGACCTAATTTATTTTAATTGGTCAATATTGCATGTATGCAATATTGCATATATGGAATATTGCATATAAATTTCATTTTTTTTTTTGAGCAATTATTTAATTGTTTTTCAGTAATACAAAAAAACTAAATAAATTTTAAAAATATTTTAAAAATCAAATAAATATTAAAAAATATTTGAATGCAAAAATTAATTAAATCTAAAAATTTTTAAAAAAATCAAATAAAATTTATAAAATAAATAAATTAAAAATATCAATTAATGATTCAATTTTTTTAACACTAAATAAAATAAAAATGAAATAAAAATCAGCTTGATCATAAATAAATATTTAATTAAAAAATTAAATAAAAATAAAATCTTATTTTTTATCGATTTTTTTAATTTAATTATTTTTGGATAATTTAATAAATATTTTTAATTTAATTATTTTTGACGATATTTTTAATTATCATATTCTATTTAATTTTCTTAGATTTTTTTCAAAAAAATTAATTGATTTAGGTAGATTAATTATTTTTAAAGATATAGTTGATTTTTTAAAATACATTTAAATTTTAATTACAATTTTTTCATATTTCTTCAAATTATTTTTTTAATTACTTTCCTCTCTATGTAAGGGTTATTTAGTCATTTTATGTATATTTATTTTGTATTTAAAATTATGGGGGTGTATGAAATGTTTTGGGGTGTTATTAGTCCCACCCTTAAATATTTAAATTTGAAAACATTCAAAATTACTTATGCTCAAAATTCTAAATGATTATAATCACCTATAATTTCTTAAAAAAGAAACCCTTACGTCGCTTAGCTCTGAATATTAAACTCAGAATTAAAATTATTTAATACTCCCTCCTCCCACAATAACTTTCACACTTTTTTTGTACGTCCACAATAACTTTCACACTCTTAAAATTGAAAACCTTTTATAAACTCCACCCTTAGAATATCCTCAATTTTACACAAATGTCATTACTTTTTCTCCACACATACACAAAAGTCAACTCATTCTTTACTTTATACATAAAATTTTATAAAATTACCCTTCAAAACTCCACTCATTATTACACTTTCTTAATTTAGGTGTCCACCTAAATATGAAAGTTAATACGGGGGACGGAGGGAGTATAAAAGATGATTTTTTTTATTTTTTTTTGACGGGAAATATAAAAGATGAAGTTAATACTAGAGTATAACATAATTATGAACATTATACTACGAACACGGAATATTTATTATCATTTTTTATTTTAATATGTATATTTTTCATATTCTTGTATTGAAGGCTATAAACATTCTGGATTATATGTCATAATTTTAATTTAATTCTAATATAAATATTTAAAATTTAATTAGACAATTCAAGATATATTTAAATTACTTATAAAATCAAATTACTTGTTGTGTAATTACATACAAAAATTTGTCATAGTAAAAATGTACCACAGTACCAGTATATAATTTATTCCATCAAAACCAGTATATAATTTATACCTTTATATTTGAGGAAGTCTATTATTTAATTCCATATAAATACATAACTTTTAGCGTCAATTTCAATTTAACCATCACCTTTAAAGTTATTATAAAAAAATCTCAACCTTTAAAGTTGTTTCAATTCGATACACATTTTTTTCTTGTTTATATTTAACACATAATATTATATGTATTATATTTTATTTTTTTTAATTTCAAATAAAATTACAAATCTTAAACATAATAAATAACAACTTTTAAAATTTCAATAACTATTTAATAAATACAAACAAATAAATTAAAAATTCTAGTCTTAGAATTTGGAAAATCGATGAAATCAATCAATTTTGAAATATATTATCTTGTGTAATATTGCGTGGAATTAAAAAAAAAATTTAATATTACATAGAATTAAAAAATAATGTGTATAATATTATGTGGCATATATATATTCTTCTATGAACCATATCATCACTTGTTGAGCGAAAAAAAAAAAATGTAATTTATTATAATTTTAATGATCGTGATTAAATTGAGATTGAACTTTTAAAAATTATTCTT
The DNA here is from genome assembly GCA_963675135.1 of Galeopsis tetrahit. Classification (NCBI taxonomy): domain Eukaryota; kingdom Viridiplantae; phylum Streptophyta; class Magnoliopsida; order Lamiales; family Lamiaceae; genus Galeopsis; species Galeopsis tetrahit. The sequence continues at coordinate 62,058,050 of OY776132.1, forward strand.
TCATTTTTTATTTTCTACCAATGAATTGATTAAAATTTATTGGTTTATTAGTATAATAATACAGAGGTACAGGGGCGGACCCAGAATAAGTAGACGGGCCAGCGGGACGGTGCGGGCCAAAACCGCAAAAGCCCGCCATTTGGCGGGGCGGGCCAGCCCGTTTGGCAAGCGGGCTGCCAAACCCCCAACCCAAAAATGGGCGGGCCGCGGATTTTGGCGGGCCAAGCCTTTTTTTTTTTTTTAATATTTATTAAATTCATCAATATAGTTCATCTAACAAAGTCAATTAAATTAAGTAGTTATATCATTCTACAAAGGGAAAATATCAATTTTGGTCACTCAGTTTTACCTCTTTTCATATTTGATCACCCACATTTAGTCACTATCAAAATTGGTCACCCAGTTATTATATTCTATCAAAATTGATCACTCTGTTAGTCAATAGTCAATCTGTCATTGACTAACGGATAAAGAGTTTTGAGCCGTGAAATTTCTCAAAATCTAAGGCTAAAAAATTCTCATGCATCTTCCAGAACTAATCAAACAAACGCAGCAAAAATTATCAATATTTACATTATATTTATAATAGGTCAGAAGGATTATAATGCATCTTCTAGAACGCGACTATGTTGTTGGTTTACTTTTTATTTTATAGATAATGAGAATTTTTTCTCATGCATCTTCTAAAACGTGATTCAATCAACTTGTTGGTAGTAAAAAAAATTCAATAAGTTTTTAATAATTATTTAACTCAATTATGAATTTATTTTTGTTGGTTTACTTTTAATTAAACTCAAGAGATAGAATGAAACTTTGTACTCTGGTTTTTTTTTTTACAATTTGTACTCTGTTTTTCAATTCTTGGTTTCATATTGAATTTGTATAATAATTGGAGATATAAACTTATTTCAATTCATTTCCCTATTTATAATTATTGGAGCATAATTTGTGGTGAAAATTATTTTTAAAGAATTTTCTAAAATTATCTATTCAAGAAAATTTCATATAAACTTATTTTTCATTCTAAATATTTTTCTATTAAGATTTGCAGATTTCTTGAAATGTTAGTCAAACAATGTGCATTTAAAATTAATTGAAATAAATTTTTATCTCCTGAATTTCTCATTTTCTAATTATCTATAATGCTTCTGCGTTTGTTTCATTAGTTCTGGAATATGCATGAGCGTTTGTTTCATTAGTTCTGGAATATGCATGAGCGTTTGTTTCATTAGTTCTGGAATATGCATGAGAATTTTTTAATCTTAAGTTTTGGGAAATTTAACGCTCAAAACTCTTTCTCCGTTAGTCAATGACAGATCGACTAACAGAGTGATCAATTTTGATAGAATATAATAATTGGGTGACCAATTTTGACAGTAACTAAATGTGGGTGACCAAATATGAAAAGAGGTAAAACTGGGTGACCAAAATTGATATTTTCTCTTCTACAAAATATTAAACATAATTCATAAACATAAATTAATTGAATTAATCAATTAATTACAGATACTAACTTAGTGAGAATCTGAGATACACTGCTATTTTAATTATTAAATTTAGTATCTGTAAAATAAATGTTACAAGATGAATTAATGGTACCATCCCTAAAGTATAATATAATTACAGATAATATCATAAATTCATAATTACAGTCTTTACAGATAATATCATAAATTCATAATTACAGTAACAGATAATATCATAATACTCATAAAAATACAAAATAATTGAAAATACAATTTGACTTACTTAGAGTCTGAGACTGAGAGAGTGAGAGTATACAGATAATTTGAAGCTTGAGCGGCGCCGTGGAAGACTCGCAGTCGCAGCGCAGGAGGGGCGCAAGCGTCGCAGGTGGGCGCGTCGCGACTCACGGGCGACTCGCGTCGCAGGTGGACGGCGTCGCGGCTCAGGTCAGTGAAGACGCAGTGGAGAATGGAGATTGTGAGCAGATTTGGAAAAAAAGTAAAAAACGGCGTGTGTGAACTGAGCAGAATGAAAATGAATACCAGTGCTAGGGTTTACTTTTACTTTCATTTAATATTTTATTTATTTCAATTATTTAATATTAAAAAAAAAAAAAGGGCGGGCCAGCCCGCCAAAAACCGTCCCGCCCCGCCAAAAACCGCTGCCCAAACGGGCCGAACCGCCTAGGCCCGCCTCCTGGCGGGCTTAGAAAATTTTGGCCCAACCCACCATTTTTAATGGCGGGGCGGGCTGGCCCAACGGGCTCAGCCCGTTTTGACGGCTCTAGGGGCCAACAGTAAAATTTTAAAATTATCAAATTTAAAAGATACACTAGCAATATATTATCATAAAATTTTTAGAATATAACATTAAACTTACAACCTGTGAAAAAAAAAAAATCATGTCACAAATATTATCTATACTTTCATATCGGTGGTCGTAAGTAATCTCGTTCACGTTCAAATGATTGAATGTTAAATATTTCATTAATTTCAACCCTAAAAATTTTTATAGGATAACTTTCATCTTTTATCTATATATGATTTTGATTTAGATGCTTGTGTATTTTTTTTTTTTTTTAAAGAAAAATATATATTGCTCGTTGCTTTTTTGTCCTAGAAATAATTAAATAATTGAAAAACTACACTAAATTTCACCTTCTAACTCTTAATCAACAATTAATTATATAATTCTTGTTTATGTTTGAACTTGAAAATAAATTCTATAAATTAAATGCAAATTACAAATTAAATATTTGAAGAATAATTAAAATGCGTGATCATATTTAGAAGAAAATTAAAAAAGGACTTAGATAAATAAATAATGAAATGGACTGAAAATAAATTTAGCAATTAGAAGATGAAATGGATTGGACTTAATTTTATTAATTTTGAGGGGGGCCAACAAACAAAATAATACTCCCTCCGTCCCATAGGAATTTGCACACTTACCATATTTGGACGTCCCACAGGAATTTGCACACTCCCAAAATAGAAATTTTCTCCAAACATTCACCCTTTCATTATACACATATTTACTCATATGCCATTACTTTATTAATTTAATTTAACAATAATTCTACCAAATTAACAACCCTAAACCCATTTAACAAATTAATTGAGCCCATTAACAATAATCTTAAACCAAAACAAAACCCATCCATTCATTCCACCGCCTCACATTTCCCAACTCAGAATTCATCTCTCTCTCTCACTCAACTTCATCTTCCCCCTCCCTCCTCTCTCTCAACTTCCATCTCCCATCTCCTCCTGTAAAAAAAAAAAAAAAAAAACCCATCTCCTATCTTTTGATTCTGAGCTTTTCACACACACACTCTCCATGTGAAATTGAAGAATCTTCGATTCTTCTCTCAATATCTGTCTGAAATTGTGTCTCTAAAGAACCCTAAATCGTGTCTCTTAAAAACCCTAAATCGAAATTGCTTCAATGACATCTTCGTTTTTAGTCTGGATCGACTAATGTGTTGGATTCTATGTCGCCATCTCTCGATTCAGAGGCTGTGTCGACGGTTGTAGTGGCTACTTTGTCGTCGTCGCTCGATTCTGGAGTATGGTCGACTTTTTAGCCCGATCCCCTTTAGAGTCTCGATTTCTTGACGGTTAGATCCAATCCCCTTTTGCACGACGATTCGCCTCCTTTTGAAGCTATGATGCCAAATTCAAAAGATTAATTTCTTGAGGAAACTCAGATTGTGGAAATTAAAAAAAGGTATTGTCCGTATTGAGTCTGTGATCTCGGATTGGTTCGATGCGATTTGGTGTTCGGGAGTTGCTCAAGTTACACTCTAATTCTTATTTTTAAGTCATTTTTTATGATTATGATGAGGTTAGTTGCCCAGATTCTGGAGTAGTGTTTTTTTTGCTGGGATTGATAGATGGTTTGTTCATCCGAATTATTTAGTGTGAGTGTTTATTTTATTAAACCTTTCTTAATCTCTCACTTGAATGACATCTATACCCTCTTGAAAAGTCAACAAAAAGCACCCTTTTCTTAAAATGAGTGTAGTCCCAGAGGTGCAAATTCCTCTGGGACAGAGGGAGTAATAAAAATATCAGTGATACACATATATAATATACTTCATGCCTAAAATTCAGGGGGCTCCCCATGAGCTTAGGTCCGCCCCTGCAGAGGTAACAACAAGATTATTGCAATATACAGGTGATATCATTATAACCTTTGGGTCCAAAGTAACCTACCACCATCTTCTTTCATTTATACTCCGTATATCATAAGTAACTTCCCTAAATAAGCAAAGATACTAAACTTTCCTTGAATGCTGCTTTTAAGGAATATAAGTAGTTATCATCAACCTAATTCATAAATACACCGATCATAGTACAACTAATTTGAGATTTCTGCACACCCACCAACCTTTTTTTAGGCGATATTAGTATTCATGTTTGAAAATGAGTCTTAATTATGTGCACATGCAGTTCCTATATCATTTTTCATGCCCCACTTCTTTTCTTCATTCTTACGTTTTAATTTTCAAAAACTGAGTAAGCAAAGTCCGAATTCGATTGCCCACCCCTAGTATTAAGCATGTATGACTCTAACTATGTTTTGGTCAATTTTGCAACTAAATGTGGTCGGTTAATTACAGTTGATTCAATGAAAAGTTCAAAGTTGTCTATTTTTCATTTGTATTAGATTTCTTTTTTCTCATCTTTTAGTGGTGCCTGGTTTAAAATGATTATTGTCTTTGTTTTTCATTTTGAATTTGAAGGTTTAAAGCTGACCATGTGAGCTATGAATTAGAATTATAAATAACATATTTTTTTATTATTTATTGTAGGAATTAAAAATAACGTACCTTATCGATTCTAGTTATACCACGATTTCAGTTTCGTCAGTTCCGATTCCGAATCGAAAACCAGCAATTTGGAACCGATTGGGCAGGTGTAGTCTGTTATATAACATTTGGTCTCATAATTCATCTAATGTCCAATTTTAGTCCCAAAAAATTAGCATTTTCGATTTAATCTTTTTATTTTTTAAATACTCATGAGAGATATAAAATGACATTGTTTCAATTATTCGGCATTTTAGGGGCTTTTTTCTTTTTAAAATAGTAATTTAGGTACTATATCGAAAAAAGTTATTTTCTTTTTAAACCAAAAATTGAATTAAAAAAGTAAAGAACTTTTTAAACTCTTTAGGAGTGGATCAACAAAAATTTCATTAATTATTGTATTATAACAAAATAAACTATATATATTCAAAAAAAAAAATTAATTACAAGAGTTTACTCAGATATAAGTTTAGTTATAATGTCAACTAAATGTGAAAATTTTGTTAATTTATCTACTGACCAATTTTAATCACGAAAAATTAAACCTTTTCAATTTAGTACAAAAATTATAAAAATTGTTCCTAAATTGCTGAAAACTTAAAGATGGCGTAAAACGATGCTATTTTCAATTTCCCGACAACTTTATGATAAAAAAAATTAGATAAATTTTAAAAAATTTGAGACTCAATAGAAAAAAAAAATTAAAACTAAATTAATATGTAAACAAGTTATTATGTGACAAAATAATAATAATAAATAAATAAAAAGATGTGTGAGTGTTATCTCATAATCTCAAAATCAGCACAGTAAACTACTGAGCTGATAGGATCAGATAAGATGACTTAGGCCTTATCAGATGAGTTGAAGGGTTTCAATCAGATGAGAAGGTGATGCTTAGAGTTCAGCACAGTTGGGATCAGCACAGTAAGATCAGCACAGTACTGGACTAAGATCAGTACTTCAGCAGACTGGACTAAGATCAGTACTTCAGCAGAGTGTACCAAGATCAGTACTTTAGCAGAGTAGATCAGCTCAGTACCAGATCAACACAGTACTTGGGTCAGCACAGTACCAGGTCAGCACAGTACTTGGGTCAGCACAGTACTTGGTCAGTGCAGTTAAGATCAGCACAGTATGAAGTCTATCAGCAGAGTTAGCTTTTGATCATCAGAGCAGAAGAGTTGGGTATCAGAACACTAAATATGGGCAAGTCTTCTGGTTCAAAGTTAGTTAGTTTAACTAATTGTTTTACAGTTACAACAACTTGAGGGCATAACTACCATTTCAGTTGGGCAATAACAGAGCACATGGGCAGTTACAAGCGGTTGATAACTACTCAAACAGTTCCTAACAGCAGCAACTACCTTTGGTCTTTATAAACTCTTGTTTGTGTACATTGTAAAGGTTGGATGCATTTGTAGTACGTTTTGTAATCTTTGAGTTGTGTGAGTTCACGAGTGAAGTGAGGAAATATCCTATTCCGAGTGAATGAGTGTGTAAACATTCTTTATCAATCAAAGAAGTACTACTCTGGTCCAGTGGATGTAGATCACATTGATCGAACCACTTAAATCCTTGTGTGCTGTTTGTCTCGTTGCTTACTTTTTGAATTACTATCCTAGAGCAGTTATTTCTTATATCTTCAAGTATTCTACTTGGTTGGAGTGAAAGGGTATCCTTCAGGAGTGAAAGGGTATAGGTTGTGGTGCCTTGAAGCTGGAATGCAGAAGTGTATTATCAGTAGAGATGTAACTTTTGATGAAAGTAGAATGTCATTGAAAGAAGAGGCAAGTTCTAGTTCAGCACACAACAGACCAGATGAGACACAGGTTGAGGTGGAGCATGTTGAAACCAGAACAGTAACTGAAGATCAGATTGATCCAGATGAGGAGGAGACTACTCATAGTGATACTGAGCTTCATGACTATCAGCTCACTAGGGACAGAACCAGAAGAGAAGTCCACCCACCTCAGAGGTATGGTCAAGCTGACATTGTATCATTTGCATTATGTGCAGCCCTTGAGGTGGAGTCTCTGGAGCATAAAACTTACACAGAAGCCATCAACTGCCATGACAAAGAGAAGTGGTTAGTTGCTATGGAGGAAGAACTGTTATCTCTGAACAAAAACCAGACTTGGGAGATTGTTGAGAGGCCTAAGAACAAGAAACTTGTTGGGTGTAAGTGGATCTACAAGAAGAAGGTGGAGGCTCAGAGAGGTGGCAAGATTAGGTACAAGGCAAGGCTTGTAGCTAAGGGATTTACACAGAAAGAATGTATTGACTTTAATGAGATCTTCTCTCCTGTTGTTAAGCATTGTAGCATCAGAATCTTGTTGGCTATGGTTGCTCAATATGAATTGGAGCTGCATCAAATGGATGTGACCACAGCATTTCTTCATGGGACCTTAGATGAGAAGATCTACATGAAAATACCAGAAGGGTTGGACATAGAAGGTGGAGAAGACAAAGTGTGCTTACTCAGAAAATCACTCTATGGCCTCAAACAAAGCCCTAGACAATGGTACTTAAGGTTTGATGAGTACATTTGCTCAGCTGGTTTTGCAAGAAGCTTGTATGACAGCTGTGTTTACTTCAGAAGAGTTGGAAGTTCAGTTACCTATCTTCTGCTGTATGTTGATGATATGTTAATAGTTGGGGAGTCTATTAACAGTATCAATCAAGTGAAAGAGATTCTCAAAAGGGAGTTTGAGATGAAAGATCTTGGTGAAGCTAAAGTGATCTTGGGGATGGAGATCAGTAGAGTTGAGGGAGCAATTCAGCTTAGTCAGCCTACCTATCTGAAGAAGGTGTTAGAGAGATTCAGGATGCATCAAGCTAAGTCAGTTTCTACACCAATTGGTCAGCATCAGAAGCTATCCAATCAGATGTGTCCCAAGAACAGCCAAGAAAGAACTCAGATGAGTAAGGTTCCTTATGCCAGTGCAGTAGGGAGTTTAATGTATGCTATGGTGTGTTGTAGACCAGATTTAACTCATGCAATGAGTGTAATCAGCAGATACATGAGTGATCCAGGCTTAAGTCATTGGGAGACAGTTAAGTGGGTCATGAGATATGTTCTGGGATCAGCTGAGAAAGGTCTAAAATTTCAGAAGATATCAGATGAGGGAGAAGCACTTGTGGGATATGTTGATGCCGACTATGCAGCCAATGTAGACACAAGAAAGTCCTTGACAGGGTATGTATTCACCTTATTTGGTACAGCTATATCATGGAGGTCAATACATCAGTCCGTAGTTGCATTATCTACTACAGAATCAGAATATGTGGCCTTGACTGAAGCAGTGAAGGAGAGCATGTGGCTTAAGGGGATCTTGAAGGAGTTTGGTATATCACAAAGAAGTGTGACTGTCTTCTGTGATAACCAAAGTGCAATACATCTTGCAAAGCATCAGGGGTATCATGAGAGAACTAAACATATAGATGTGAAGCTGTACTTTGTAAGAGATATTGTAGAGAAGGGGGTGGTCCAGGTAGTGAAGATTGCTACAGAGGAGAACCCTGCTGATGCGTTCACTAAGGCATTGCCAAAAGAAAAGTTTGGCTTGTGTCTTAGACTTATTGGACTCCATTAATTCCTCTGAGGAGAAGGCTACTGTTCTTGTGGCAGAAGATCAGTAGTGGAGGATATTATTTGAGGAGAATAGTGTTGGTGTTTTTGTTTTGGTGGAGATTAGTTCGATTATGAGCTAAAGGTGGAGAATTGTGAGTGTTATCTCATAATCTCAAAATCAGCACAGTAAACTACTGAGCTGATAGGATCAGATAAGATGACTTAGGCCTTATCAGATGAGTTGAAGGGTTTCAATCAGATGAGAAGGTGATGCTTAGAGTTCAGCACAGTTGGGATCAGCACAGTAAGATCAGCACAGTACTGGACTAAGATCAGTACTTCAGCAGACTGGACTAAGATCAGTACTTCAGCAGAGTGTACCAAGATCAGTACTTTAGCAGAGTAGATCAGCTCAGTACCAGATCAGCACAGTACTTGGGTCAGCACAGTACCAGGTCAGCACAGTACTTGGGTCAGCACAGTACTTGGTCAGTGCAGTTAAGATCAGCACAGTATGAAGTCTATCAGCAGAGTTAGCTTTTGATCATCAGAGCAGAAGAGTTGGGTATCAGAACACTAAATATGGGCAAGTCTTCTGGTTCAAAGTTAGTTAGTTTACTAACTGTTTTACAGTTACAACAACTTGAGGGCATAACTACCATTTCAGTTGGGCAATAACAGAGCACATGGGCAGTTACAAGCGGTTGCAAACGGTTGTTAACTACTCAAACAGTTCCTAACAGCAGCAACTACCTTTGGTCTTTATAAACTCTTGTTTGTGTACATTGTAAAGGTTGGATGCATTTGTAGTACGTTTTGTAATCTTTGAGTTGTGTGAGTTCACGAGTGAAGTGAGGAAATATCCTATTCCGAGTGAATGAGTGTGTAAACATTCTTTATCAATCAAAGAAGTACTACTCTGGTCCAGTGGATGTAGATCACATTGATCGAACCACTTAAATCCTTGTGTGCTGTTTGTCTCGTTGCTTACTTTTTGAATTCACTACTACAAAAATGGGTTTTAGAGACGCTCAAAAGTGTCACTAAAAGTGACTTTTAGTGACATATTTGTTGTAGTGACGCTTCAGCCAAGCGTCACCTGATTTGGCGTTTCTATAGGTTGTTTTGGTGACGCTTTAAAGCATCACCGTAGATGGTCATTATGATGCTTTTACGCGTCCTAATAATACTATTTGGTGACGCTAATGAACGTGACAACGGTGTGCTATAGTGATGCTTTCTCACGTCACTTAAAAACTATAACCAACTTAACCGCCTCCTGTAGTGATGCTTTTATACGTCATTTGAACACTAATTGGTGACGCTAACCAGAATCACCACAGTGTGATTTAGAGACGTTTTCTCACGTCACGAAAAAGTTATGTAATATTAATACCTATATGCATACCCCAAACATGCTCAAACATATATAAACATCAATGATAAAATATTGTCATTGCTTGTCAAAAAAATAATATTGTCATTGCTTGTCAAAAAAATAATATTGTCATTGCCTGTCAAAATAATAATAATATTATCATTCACTTGTAAACAAGAAACAACCAAGTATATTCCAACATGCAACAATTGGAAATGATGTGTCCTATCTACATACATATAGAACAAGTTCTCTCTTCAAGCATTCTATCTTTGATCCGAAGAAATGATGGATTGAGCAGAGTTCCCTTGATGACATCTTCAAATAGCTATCTCTTACTCTTATCAACCTATGATAGAATCTGAGTACAAAAAATAAAGTATCATGAGCTAATAGCAAAAGATAACGATAAAAGTTTAGATATGTACAAATAGTGTTGCTAAGCCATCAAATTGGCAATTATAATTAGAAATGAATGCAGATTCAAATGAATATCAACAATATGTATATTTCCTCTATAACTAGAACCAGACAAATAACACATCAAAATAACAGGAAGCAACCCAACCATGGTTGAAAATTCTTAAGAAACAAAACATGTGCAGGTTATTACAATGTCCTTTCATTCTCAATATCTATCTAGAAAAGAAACAGAGATAAAAATACTCGACTAAATTTTGGTAACTAAGTGAGTAAACAAGGAACAAAATATACCCTATAAATTTTTAGACCTTGATGCAAGTTCCACATTTCCAATTCATCTCATAGTCCTAAAAAGATTCTATTGAACCACCGAAGTGAGTGGTAACATCTCAAAGATAAATATTCATAGGTACTGATTTAATCAGACTTCAACGCCATAAACTACTTATAATAGAAACGAAAAAAAATCAAAATGAGGTTATTAATTAAATCAAAACAATATAAAAGAATGGAAATACATAAGGGAGTTTCAATATACCTTACAATCACTTTTATGAATGTTCAGAAACAATACTTGGTAGTAATATGCCACATGTCACGGAACACGTATAAATGACCACCAGTTCGTCATCAATACCAATGTTCAGCAATTCAGTTAACATATAAAATCCAAAAAATATTTGATACCAGCAAAATATTATCAACTATCTAAGAGATGCAGTAGAAGTTCACTTGAACAACCTATATCATGGCATATATATCAAAGAGTATTGGCAACAAGGTTTTACGACATGTACCTGAGAATAAAAAAAAGAAGTACAGGGAGCCTCCAAAGCAACCTCAAGAGCTCTGAACTCAATGGGCAGGGGTAATCTGCAGATGTTTTTGTATAAATATTGTCAAAATTTCTGCTTCCTCCTTTCCTTATGCTTAATTTTGGACCTTTATATTGCAAAACTTCACTGACTAATGCAGCAAAAATCGTCTTTGCAGTTCCACCACATACTATAGAACATAGATATCAAGGGAGTTTGAGCAAAACCCTCAAATTATATAGCAGCATATAGAAATATAAAATATAGTGTATGTAATTCTGCAAAAATATAGCATAAAGTGACATTTGAAAGGCTTTATGTTTAATACATGTAATATTATAGTTTGGTATTAAAAAAAAAAAGATGAATTGAATTTACATTATTTGAGGCCTTACGTTTCTCAAATTATAAAACAGAGTGATATGTAGAGGCAGCCCCAAAAGAAGTAACATACCCCAAAATAAAGAGTAACCAAAGTAAACACCCACCTGTTTGACAAGTAAATAGTGAGATAAAAGATAACTATAGTTAAAATAAATCACAATGGTGTTAATGAATATCCGTTGAAATAATCAGTAATCCCTCAAATGGAGAGTCCAAAAGTATTCTCATGGAGAGTCTTCATGGAAAATGGAGTTGTATGCTTACTCAAAGGTCAGTGCCAGAAATATGAACTCCATCAGTTTTCATAGCAACGATAAGAGTCCATATATTGTAAAGAAGGCCAGGAAGGTTTCTTTGATAATGATTTATGAAAGCAGGTCTGAATGAAAGAGAGGATCATATATGCATATGCCAAAATACATCATACAAAAGGTGAAGAAGACAGATTCACTTGACACTCAGTTTGAATCACGAGAAGAGAATCCATATTCTGTAGTAATGACCTCCATCTGAGAATTTTATGTAGTTACTCCAAGAGCATAATGCCTTAATTCAGTAAACCGGAGAAAATCGAAACTAAGCAAATAAGCCAAAATAAATAAACAATAGTATACTATGAAGTAAATAGAAGTCATCAGCCCTTTATCAAATAAAAGTTTAAAGTACCAAGTCAAGCCATTACTAATTAAGATCTAGTGTTCAAGTATGTGTAATATCGTGCAACGCCTTCCTCTTGCATATCAGATATGACGCTACTCAAAGAAAAACATTAGTGCATCTCGAAATCAGTAATCAGTTCACCTAATATCAAATGAGATAGTACCTGAAGAGAAAGTATTGCTTGAGACAACACCCTCAATATTTGGTACTTTGAAGCCTTCCGTGAGGGCTTGAAGGCCGCAGTTCAGATCGATTTGAGTCACGAACACAAGATCACTAGCTTGTTTAAATGTAGTAGCAAAACCCTAATTTCCGACGCCTCCATAATTACACAAAACACCGACCTTTCCAGTAGTAATCACAATAGTGGCTTTCAGTTTTGCAAGACAAAGTGCACAGGACAATAAGGAAGATTATAAGCAATCAAACTACCCTGATTGACTTGACTAGTATAAGAGAGGTTTTCAAAACCCCGTTAAATAAAACCATCATACACAAAGCCCCTTTATCATCTAAAGCTCGCTCAAGCTCAATAGTTAAAAAAATTCAAACATAATTGTTAAAACTCGATAATATTTCAAATAATAGTGCATTTAGTTGGGGCAGGCAACATCACATGTAACAAGAATTTTGAAAGAGAAAGCTGAATTGCAGTAGCATGGTAAAAACGTGGCCACCATTGGTCTTACACGACATAAGAAATTACACAGCGTGCATTCATTCGGATAATTCCCTCACCTATCTATCACTTGCACATCAATGAGAACTAAGAGCCAATTACTTGTCCCTGCTACTTTACACCCAATTGAACAAAGTAACTGTTCAAAATTGCATTTGCATAAATCCCAAACCAGCAACTTCACATAAAAATCTTTTAATGGGCTGGTGTCAGTAGCTGCCGAATTACAATCCAAAGAATATAATCAACAGATAGAATTGAGGACCTCGAAGAAGAAGAAGAGCCGTGAAGATTCATGGAAGCTATTTATCAATCTCCTCCTGAACCTGCCCATCTGTAATCACAAAGAGATTTGAATCAATCGGTGGATGATGATTTAGGGGCGTTTGTGAGTGAGAATCACAGCTTTTGAAAAAATGTGATTCTAAAATTTGTTACTTAACAACTAAGAGTGGGAATTACAGTAAGAGATGTAGCCTTTACCAGCAAGATCAACGACCAAGTTAGCCAGAGCATCAGCTTCAGCATTCAAGTCCTTCAATAAGATAAAAGTTAAAATCTAATTTATGAAATAATGTGACTGGTGAAAAGAATGATATGAGAAGTTTATTTAAGGGTAACCAAGACTAATATTTTGAGTTTTGTTGCTTGTAATCTTACCCTTATGATATGAATAATTTGGAACGACAAGCTGAAAGTGGTTGTCCAACCTCCTGCAACATTTTCCTTTGATTCTTTCTATTTCTTTACTTTCCAAATTCCTCCAAACAAACAACCCAAAACTTTTAATTTCTAGATTATCATGTGAGAGAAAAATAGCATTACTATTACCATAAAATAATTAAAAAAAAAATTCACCTAGTCGAAAACTAGTTCATACAAATCCCAGAAAACAGAGGTGTCAATCACAAACCCTCTTCCTTTGACATTTGCATCAAATCTAGCCACATTTTATTTCAAATTGAAACACACACACACAAAAAAAAAAAAAAAATAACATTGTACATTTAGATTCTTAAAACTGTATTTTATATATTCTGGATTTTGGTGCATATAAAAGTGTGAAAATGTGTGTGTATACAAATATCTACACTAAAATTAGGCATGCAGGACAAGTAATGAATAGACCCAGAGATGAGAAAACTTTTGTTGTCGTCGATTACCCAGGGAATCGACAATCAAATAAAGACACAAAAACCAAAAAACTCTGGAATCATAATAAGTGACCAAAACGCTAAAAAATTACACGAGTAAGCGATTAAACAAAAATTAGGGCTTAACGAAGACGTTCAATTGACCAACAAAACGGGATTAACGACAGACAACAACAATAATAAAGATGAAATAGCTTCCGATGTTACCGTACCTGCCGTTCTCGTGGATCGATTTGAATTTCGCGTGAAAATTTTGGAATAGAGATAAAACTAGGGCATTCGTCGTGCAGTTATGATCACTCTTTTGAAGACGATTGAAGATGTCGAACATGCTTGATTAAGATTTTGAATTGGGGATAAAAAAATTAGGGGTAGAGAAGAAGAAAAGTGGAAGCGCAAACTAAAACGAGGGAGGGAGGGAGGGGGAGGGGGAGAGAGAGAGGGAGAGAGAATGTTAATGTGATTGTTTTAAAAGAAGATTTAAGGCGGTTAATATTAGGGAACCTTAATATTATTATTTTTTAAAGGCATAATAAAATGTGATGTGGACAGGAATCGAACTCGGGAAAAATAATTTTATGCTGCGAATAAACTAAGCGTCACCAAATATTCCAATTATTCTAATTACAGCGTCACTAAAATTAACTAAATTATGAGGGGTCACTATATGCATATTAAGAGACGCTTATTTAAAACCATCATTAAGGTAGCGTCACTACATGGGGGGATTTTTTAGTAGTGATTACTATCCTAGAGCAGTTATTTCTTATATCTTCAAGTATTCTACTTGGTTGGAGACGTCTAACCTACCCGAATTACTTGACAAGATGAACTCATAGGAGTACAATACATGACATTGCCTGGCCTTATCAAATGTTGGGCCAGTCCAACCTTTTGGAATGGTCTTATATAGAATCAATTCCTTATAAGGAATTGAGTTGACTTGTTCAACTTAAATCTTAAATATTCAAGAATATTGTGAATCCTAAATATTCAAGATTATTGTGAATAAAATTTTTAACTTGGTTAAATTTTTTTTTATTATTATTTTTTTATTGATAATTTTTTTTCGAAATTGTGTGTGTTGAAAAGTATAAGTTAATATTACTAAAAAGTGTAACACAATATTATTAAAAAGTGTAACACATTTTTTTATTAAAAAGTGTAAGTCACTATAATTAAAAAGTGCAACACAACTTTTAATGAAAAGTATAAGTCATTATAACTAGAAAATGCAAGTTAGTATAACTAGAAAATGCAAGTTAGTATAACTAGAAAGTGCAACACAATATTTTAATGAAAAGTGTAAGTTATTATAACTGAAAAGTGTAACAAAATACGAGTAAAAAGTGTAACATAACATTACTAAAAAGTGTAAGTCACTATAACTGAACATATTGTTGAAAATTGTAAGTCACTACAATTTGAAAAGTGCAACAAAATATGACTAAAAGGTGTAGCATAACATATATTACTAAAAAGTGTAAGTCAATATAACTAAAAAATATTGTTGAAAATAGTAAGTCACTACAACTGAAAATTGTTAGATGTAAGAGTTGAACACTAGACCTCAACATAAAAAATATTATTCTCAACCGTTTAAGCTACAAAAACTATCATACATATTTTTCGCGTATTTTATGTTTATTATCAATCCTACCAATTTTTTAAAATCTCCATCTTTGTTAACTATACTCCCCCAATTTATAGTACAGATTTCACGGATTTTTTTTTTTTGTGAAATAAATAATTTTTTACATATATTTTATAATTTTTGGTTGGGCAATCCATTTAAAAAAAAAAAAATTTATGTTTACAAAAAAAAAAGTGACAATACCATATATATATATATATATATAGAATACTTAAATATGCAAAAATAATTGATCAAAAGTAAAAAACTTACCATTGAAATTGTCTTTGGAATGTTCAAACCAAAGCCCGCTACTTGGATTTCAAAATGATCCGCGACGACTATTTTTGTTACTTTGGGGCAAATTTCTTATGCATTTTGGAAGAGGGAGGTGCGTTTGTATATATTAAGAAATGGCCTCGCCTCTTTTTGTAAAACGGTGTTGTTTACAACGGAACAAAAATGGTGAGGGCAAAAGCACTTGCTATTGGCGAAGGCTATATATACTGTGAGAATAGGTATGTGATCACCGATAATGATATAATAGGAATAATTCACTATTTATAATTATAAGTATTTACAATGAGATAACTAAGATAAATAAACAACCATATCAAAGAGAATATATACAAATATGTGGACTAAATTAAAAGATATTATTTCTATATTATATTATTTCCTATTACCCCCGTCAAGCGATGTTGTGGATGCAACCGATCAACTCGAAACTGGGGCGAGGAAGACTCTTGGTGAAGACGTCGGCGAGTTGAAGATGAGATGGGAAGAACTTGGTAAGAAGGCGACCTGACTAGACCAATTCGCGAACAACGTGGCAGTCAATGTCAATGTGTTTTGCTCGTTTATGAGCAACTGAATTTTGACTCCGAAACAGGGGACTCTTGTTATCACAAAGGAGTGTCGGGGCAGGTGAGGGAAGATGATTCAACTCCCAAAGAAGATGAGTGACCCAAACTATTTCTTGAGTTGTGTTCGCGAGGGCCCGATACTCAGACTCACAGCTTGAGCGAGCAACATTGGGTTGTTTCTTCGCACTCCAAAATATTAAATTTTCACCCAAAAATATGGAGTAACCGTAAGTGGAACGACGGGTCTCAGTACAGCGAGCCCAATTCGCATCGGAGTATCCAACTAGAGAGTAGTCACTGTCTCTTCCAAAATAGAGCCCATAGTTGATTGTACATTTAACATATCTAAGGATTCTTTTGACCGCAAGAAAGTGGTCGGTGGTCCGCGAGTGTAGAAATTGACTTACATGGTTTACGACATATGAAAGGCCAGGGCGAGTAATGGTCAGGTACTGCAAGGCGCCGACGAGCGAGCGGTAAAGAGTGTGATCGGCAAAAGGGGCACATGTACTAACGAGTCAAGCAACTCAGCTCGAGAAAGCACATCGCGAGCATACTTTGCCTGACTGAGGAAGAGATCACTAGGTGAATGAGAGACCTCGAGGCCGAGGAAGTAGCTAAGGCGACCAAGATCCTTGATCGCAAATTCCTTGTTGACACGGCGAATGAAACGCTGAATGACATTGTAGTCGCTCCCCGTCACAATAATATCGTCGACATAAAGTAAAAGATAGAGAGTGACTTTACCACGCTTTGAAGTAGAAGAGGGAGGGATCTGCCCGACTGCACAGAAAGCCCAAAGACTTGAGAAAGTGACTGAAGCGAACAAACCAAGCGAGAGGAGCTTGCTAAAGACTATACAGGGCCTTCTTGAGGCGACAAACATAATCGGGGAAGCGAGGATCAACAAAATCAGGAGGTTGGGCCATGTAGACAATGTTAGTCAATTCTCTATGGAGAAAGGCATTATTCACATCAAGCTGATGCATGTGCCACTGATTCCGAACAGCCAGACGCAAGATGATGCGAACAGTAGCAGCTTTGACGATCGGACTGAAGGTGTGGGAAAAATCGAGACCAGGAACCTGAGAAAAAGCCGAGGCGACCAGACGGGCTTTGTAGCGATCAATTGTACCATCCGCAAGATACTTATTTCAAAAGACCCGCTTCGAACCAACAATGTTTGTAGAGGGAGGGCGAGGAACTAACTCTCAGGTCTTATTAGCACCCAGCGCATCGAGCTCAGATTGCATGTCAGCTAACCAGTGTAGATATTTAAGAGCTGATTTGAAGCCCTTAGGCTCATTAGAGACCGAGAGGGTGGACAGGAGTGTCGTGGTTGTAATGTCGGCAATGTGTAGAGACTTGAAAATACCAAACTTATTGGTTGTTGGAACAGGAAGTGGATGAGCAGCCGGTGGTGGATCAGCTGGGCGAGCAGCCAAGGGCTGACCAATGGGGCAAGTAGGAGGGAGATGATCAACTAAGCGATCAAGAGGTGGCTGATCAATAGGGCGAGCAGGTAGCAGAGTTTGCTCTAGGGGTCATGGTAGAGACCACAAGGAAGCTGGCGAGGAGCAGCTGATGGGTATGCAAATGTGCTGATCTCAAGAGAATACTGGCGAGGAAGTAGCATGAACGGCCAAGAACGGGAACACGGATTCATCAAATTGAGCATGACGAGTAGTGTAGAAGCTGGAAGCGATGTGATCGTGACATCGAAACCTCTTACGGGAAGAATTGTAACCCATAAACATGAATGGAGCACTACGAGGAGCAAGCTTGTGGAGAGCATAATCACGAAGATATGGAAATACACGACAACCGAATGCTCAGAAATTTGCAAAGTTCGGAGCAGTGTCGAACAAGAGCTGAAAGGGCGACCTGTCCCCACGAAGTGGTGTGGGCAAATGGTTAATAATGTAGACAGCCATGGAGAAGACATTAAGCCATAAATGAGCAGGCATGCTCGCCTGAAACAGCAGAGAAAGCCCAGTTTCAATGACCTAACGATGTTTGCGTTCAGCTCGACCATTCTGTTGAGGAGTGTACGGGTAGGAGATGCGATGATGAATGTTATGGTCGGCAAGAAAGCTACGAACACGACCATTAACAAACTCAGTTCCACCATCACTCTGGAATGCCTTGATCGAGGTGGAAAAATGATTGCAGACAAAGGTATGAAACCGAACAAAGACCTCACAGAAATCAGACTTGGCATGTAGGGGATAAAGCCAAGTAATCTAGAGAAATCATCCACAAAAATAACATAGTACCGAAAACCATCATTCGAAGCAACATGGGCAGGGTCCCAAAGATCACAATGAACTAAATCCAAAATATGCGATGCTCATTTTTCATTCAATGAAAAAGACAAATGTTTACTCTTAGCTAACTGATACGGAGTACATAAGCCCGGATTGGGTTATAAAGAAGTAAGGGTTAACAGACCCAATTTACGCAACAAATTAATGATAGAAATAGGAACATGTCCTAATCTACGATGATAACACTCACAAGAGGCCTTTAGCGATGAGCTCCGTAAAGCAACGACTAAGGCTGGAGCACCCTGCTCCAGGGCATAGAGTCCTCGACTATGTCGACCCCTCGCCAAAGGGTTTGCTTGGTCGCCCGATTCGGAATGACAAGGGAGTCATTAGTAAATAACACATCGACAAGTAAATCAAAAGTAAGCTTACTAATGGATAACGGTTTCTTAGTAAGATGCGGTACAACGAGCACATCTAACAAGCGAACATCCTTATAAACCGAACACGACCCAACATGAGTGATCGAAATAGTAGAAGCATTTACAACAATAACATTATCGTTACCAGAATACTAGTGAAGGTTATTCAAATCAGCCGAGTGAGGAGTCATATGAGTGGAGGAACCACTGTCGAGGAACCAATCCGAGGTCGGAGGCTACGAGATATGGCACTGAGTGTCAAGAGCATGAGAAAGGTTGGCCACAGAGGAGGCATGGCGAGCATAACGTTCCGGACATCGATTGCCATAATGACACTATTGTCGGCAGATCTGACAAGTGGGAGGGCAACGAGCAGAAGCCGAACCACCAGCCGAGAAACCAGTGGTCGCCTGACTACCGGAATTCCACGACGATGAATTACAGGATTTGGTGCCAGAATGAGGAGACTTGCCCGGGCGAGGAGAAGCAGCGAACGCTGGAACATGTGAGGACGAGGAGTCCATCGAGCGAGTAAACTACTCATAGTTTGAGGTTTGATGGATCAGATCCCAAAAAACAGGCATGGGCGACATAGCCGAGAAACCAACAAACTGAAGGGTGAAGCCCTGTAAAAAACCAGTGACACTTGTCACCATCATCAACATGTTTACCGAAGGAAGCGAGTTGATCGCAGATAACACAGAACTTCTTGCTATAGTCGTCGATAGAGGACGATCCACGACGATGAGAATGTAATTGATTTCACAATTGATTTATGCGAGGAACCGAGATATGGCTGTAGGCCAATTCGAGAGCAACCGAGATGGAGCGAGAGTCGGCACAACCGATAACTTCGGCCATGACATTCTCAGAGAAAGAAGAAATGAGGAGACTGAGATCTTCTGATCCTTTTCAAACCAAGCAGTGTACGCAGGGTTTGGAGTCGTTTCACCGGATGTGGTGATCGACTTGGCCGAAGTGGGTATCGTACCATGAACATGAGAGATGAGATCATGACTGGATAGGACCGGAACCACCTGATATCTTCAAAACAGGCAGTTGGAAGATGACAACTTGATGGTCAAGAGATGAACCAAAACGTTGAGAGGGATTGGGGGGGGGGGGAGAGTGGTGTCCGTCGACGCCATTAGAGAGGTAAGGGAAGATTTTAGCGTGAGGCTTTAGTGAAGAATTTAGGGTTTCGTTGAGTTAGACTGATATCATGTGAAAATAGGTATGTGATCACTGTTAATAAAGTGATAGGAATAATCCATTAGGGATGGCCTGCTATGGACTCGAGTGCATGTTGTGCACCCTAGTTCATGTTGCACTTTTCAGTTTTACTGACTTACACTTTTTGGTAAATGGTGTTGCACTTTTCAATTATTAAACTGTATAATAATATTTTTAGTTATAGTGACTTACACTTTTTAGTAATATTGTGTTGTATTTTTCAGTTTAATAACTTACACTTTTCTTTAGACTAGGGTGCACAACATGCACTCGAGTGCATACTAGACTTTACCAATCCATTATTTATAAGTATTTACAATAAAATAATTAAAATAAATATAACAACCATATCAAAGAAAATATATACAAAGATATGAACTAAATTAAAAGATATTATTTCTATATTATATTATTCCCTATTATATACTCCCTCAATTTTTTTAAGTTCTCGTCTGACCCTCACCATTGACGAGCAATAATTTGGCCTTGCCATTTTGAATTTTTTAAAATTCTCTCATCAAACCCTCACCGACGCTGATTTTTTTTAGTTCTAGCAACATCAATTAAAAGATATTATTATATTAATATACTAATATATGAGTATAACATATTTAATTATGAACATTATACCATGAAGGCGGAATATTTATAATATTTTTTTATGTTCGAGAATTGAAAATAATACGAACATATACTGTACCTCGGGGCAGGCCCAGAATATACTTTACATCATTATATTTGAGAAATTATTCCTCGTTTTGATTTATTCTACTAATGAATTGATAAAAGTTCAATAATTATAAATTTAATTTTTTTTGTATTTTTTTTTTTGAACTAAGTAAAATTATTGAGAAATTAATTTAATAAATAGGTTAGTTCTGAGTTTATGGTAAAACTCGTCTTGAAAGAATTTTTAAAAAAATATATTTTACATATTTAAAACTATTTGTAGTATTTTATTATTTTTTAAACACGTTTACAATCCCTTAAAGAAGGATAGATGAAGAAAATATAATAGTAATTTATTTAATTTTACATCACATTTAACAAATAAATAAGAGTGCTCAAATTTTCTATTATCAATACTAGACAACACATGCAATGTAACACCTTTTTTTTTTTTTTTTGCAATTCAACACGATCATCTATAATATATGTGTGTAATATTTATATATATATTGATGCGTCGAAAAAGAACGCCTTTATCTATCAGCCGTTCCTCTACGAGCACTGCTAATCACGAATCGAATCACTCGTTTTCTTTGGTAATCTTCAAGTAAATCTCCTTGCAAGTCCCAAAAATGACCTACAAAAGCACACCGGAGGGGGGCTCCGGCGTGGAAGCTCCGACGCTCAAGTCAGAATCGATATTAGGAGAATCAAAGAGGAATTCCCCTGTATCTCTAGGGGAATTCCGGCGAATAATAGGGTGTTTCTTCTCAATTCAGTATATATTTTTCGTGTGAGTATGTATATTGTAAAAAACGTACCTGATAATGTAAAGTGATCAGCTTATATACCTGGCCCCTTCTCTCGGGGGAGAAGGGGACCTATTCTCCTTATATTCTTGGTCCATTCCTGAGAATCCGGCTCCCCAGCCCCTGAAGAAAGATGGACTATTCGTTCCATATTTGGGTCGAGTCCTTTCAGGGCCAAGGGTTATTAACCTTTCTAAATATGGGCCAAAGGCCCAATCACCCTGATTTCTCTCATTTCCGTACTCAAGCCCAGGGGTGTATTAATCCTGTTTCTTCGGCATATTGATCTAATCACAACTATCATAATTTATCCCGTTTCCACGTGTCGACTTCTCGGAGAGCGACATATTTATCTACATCAACCACTCCCCCCTACTCTCATAAAAGGAATAATTTTTAAGAGAGTAGGAAAATAATAATATTGAGATAAATACCAAAGAAATATTTCATTCCTAAAATTTAAAATACCCTTCGAAGTATTTTATTGATTTGACTCCCTTCGCAATAATTAACTCTGGAAGGCCTCAGGTCTTTTGCACTTCCACACGCAACCTTACCCTTGAAAACCGTAGCCACGCGTTCATTCTTAACCCAACATCAGGCCGCCATTTTCCGTTCACGCGCTTTTCGATTGGGGTGATATTAATTCTCCTCGATCTTCTCCCTTCTCTCTCCTCCGCTTAATCATTTCAAAACCCATTTTTTCCACCAAAAACCCTTCTTTCTTTCATTTCAAACTTATCTAATTTCCATCTTCATTTTCACCTCTGCGATTCTAACTTCTTTGTGCACGTCCAGCGGCCGTTCCGTCATCACTCTTAAAACCGGTTTTGCTCCAGGTATCTATTCCTTCCTTTCCTCTCTCATTTACAATATCCTCATGTCATCCTCTTCAGACTCCATTTCCATGGAGAGTTCCACTTCCGACTCGTTTCCCATATTTCTTGTAACCGACCAAGCTTTGAAGGATAAAATTTCTGGGCCCTCAATTCTTACTCCTGAGCGCGTTGCCGCTTTTCTTCGTTCAGGGATCTTCCCCGCCGATTATTCCGTTAGGGCTGCACATAAGAAAGAGCGCCCTAATTTTCCAGGTCATAATACCTTAGCCTTTTGGGAGGCTCAACTAAAAGCGGGCCTCCGTTTCCCAATCCATCCTTATCTCTGTGAAATTTCCAATTATCTCCGCATACCTTTGAACCAATTTACTCCCAATGCCATACGCGCAATGTTAGGCTTTTATATTCTGATGAAGGGAAATGGTGGGGAACCCTCAGCTCAACTCTTTTTAACCCAGTATGTATGCAAGTTTGCGGACGGGTTCTTTTATGCTAGTGGTCGTACCTCCAGGACCGGCAAGTTCATGGAAAAGCTCCATGAGGGGGTCCAGGACTGGAAAGACTACTATTTCTTTGTTACAAATCCTCTTCCCTGGGAATTTCCTCATGAGGGATGGATTTATGAGAATCCCGGGGTACCCCATCCTCCTCTTTCCGTTTGTTCTTCTTTAAATCTGGATGTGATGAACCATTTAAACGATCATGTCTCTGTCCATGGCTTTTTTGATGTAATGGGAATCTGTAAAAATCCTAGAGCTCTCTCTCATTTTGGTTTTGGTCGCTCAGATTACCCTTTAGGTCCCGATGATGGTAATACCATTTCCTTTTCTGAGTAATGTCTTCCAAATTGGAGCTGCCTTGTTTATTTAATGTCGTTTCATATTTCTTTGTGCAGCCATGAGTTGGTTAACTCAAATTTCGCGTGATGCTGCCCCTCTCTCACTGGTTAATAAGTCTCCGGCCCCTGAAAGTTCTTCGAAGGCTCAGATTCCTCCTTCCCCTGTGAAACCTGCAGCTGGGTCCGTTGCTAAGCGTACCCGTTCCTCTACCGAGAAAGCCTTGGTTTCCACGTTGCCTCCTGTCTCTGATGCATCCAAGAAGAAGAAGAAGTCCAAGACCAAATCCTCTCTGCCTAATGTCGCTTCCGATGCTCCAGATGAGATTAATGTTGACCATTTCCTGGCTTTTATAGAGCGTTACACTCCGACCCCTGCCACTGAGGCTCTTAATGCTCTATCCTTCGGAGAGCGAGTTGTGCATGCTGCCCACAGCTTTACCCAGGTAATCTCTTCGTGTAGATACATTCAATAAGAAAAAATATATTTGTCTTACTTCTTTTAGATAATTCATTGTGTAGTTTGGCCTCCTGTTCTCCAATGTGTCTGAACGAGCCCTTCAGTCCCTTCAGCTGGTGGATGACCTCCACAGCCAGGTAGAGTTGGAGAAGGTGAAGAAGGATATTCTCGAAGCAGAGTTACATGACGCTAATCAGAGGTGTAAAGTACTCCAAACAACACTTTCGGGGGAGATTTCTTCGCTGAAGAAAGAGTTTGGTAAACGGGTGGAACAGCTGGAGGTTACTCTTCCTCAGGCTGGTATGAAATTGTGTATAGATTCCCTGTTTACCTCTGCCGCAGGTCAAAAATTTCTAGGTACCTTGCATCAGGAGTGGCTGGAGGCCTTCCTTCAGAGTAGCAGCTTTTTGGGGGCGATGGGTGCATACATCCCCCATTTCATTGATCATGGATTTTCCAATGCCGTGGCTGAACATTCCGCTCCAGGATTTAATGGTCAGTATACTCGTGCCCTCCGGTTAGAGGAATTGGACACTCCCCCTAAGTTCCCTGGAGATGCTAAAGAAGACATCAATACTCCTTGGTGGTTACCTGGAATGAGGAAGGCAATCTTGGAGTTGAAGGATGCTGCCCTGAAATTGGATGATCTTACACCAGCGAAGGATATAGTTTTCCCTATTCATATGGAAAATCCAACTCTAGTGGCTACCGTGGCAGCAGATGCTCTGATGGAGAAGGCAGAGGGAGGCGATTCCAGTGGGCGAGCCGAGGAGGCAGGAGGAGGTTCCGAGGAGAAGAGTGATGTTCCCCTCTCTTCATAACTTTAATTCCCTGATAACACTTTGGTACTTTTAAAACACTTTTTATTTTGTTAAGGCCTATAAGGCCCTTTTTGGTATTTTCCAGAGACTCCACACTCCGGGGTTTTTCTGTGGAGGGCTTAGGCATGGTGCATTAAGTCTTGAATATTTCTGCTTTTCTTCCGCTTAATATCGTACCTACACATTTATCACTTGGCATGCATATATATATATATATATATCTGACTCTATTATTAGATGTGTAACGTAATATCCGTCCTGCTTATGAATCTAGCATGTTTTCAGCGTTTTCTTGACACGTAAAGGCTCTAAAGCTCCTAGAAGAACCTTAATGAGAAGATAGGATTCATATCCCTGCACTTACTTGGTAATTTGATAATGCTTCTAGTCTCTCCCTTAGTACTAGAGTTTTTAGGGGTTATATTCTCCAAAGGTTAGAATCTTAGGGATCATCTTCTCCCTTAGGTTGTTTATACTCATAAGAGTTGTTTATACTCGTAAGAGTTAGTTTATACTCGTAAGAGTTGTTTATACTCGTAAGAGTTTGTTTATACTCGTAAGAGTTGTTTATACTCGTAAGAGTTTGTTTATACTCGTAAGAGTTGTTTATACTCGTAAGAGTTAGTTTATACTCGTAAGAGTTAGTTTATACTCGTAAGAGTTTGTTTATACTCGTAAGAGTTGTTTATACTCGTAAGAGTTTGTTTATACTCGTAAGAGTTAGTTTATACTCGTAAGAGTTTGTTTATACTCGTAAGAGTTGTTTATACTCGTAAGAGTTTGTTTATACTCATAAGAGTTAGTTTATACTCGTAAGAGTTAGTTTATACTCGTAAGAGTTCTTAGGGGTTATACTCTCCCTGAAGTTGGAATGTTTAGGGATTATACTCTCCCAAAAGTTAAAATGTTTAGGGATTATACTCTCCCAAAAGTTGTTTATACTCGTGAGAGTTTGTTTATACTCGTGAGAGTTGTTTATACTCGTGAGAGTTAGTTTATACTCGTAAGAGTTAGTTTATACTCGTAAGAGTTTGTTTATACTCGTAAGAGTTTGTTTATACTCGTAAGAGTTTGTTTATACTCGTAAGAGTTGTTTATACTCGTAAGAGTTAGTTTATACTCGTAAGAGTTGTTTATACTCGTAAGAGTTTGTTTATACTCGTAAGAGTTGTTTATACTCGTAAGAGTTTGTTTATACTCGTAAGAGTTAGTTTATACTCGTAAGAGTTGGTTTATACTCGTAAGAGTTGGTTTATACTCGTAAGAGTTGTTTATACTCGTGAGAGTTTGTTTATACTCGTAAGAGTTAGTTTATACTCGTAAGAGTTTGTTTATACTCGTAAGAGTTTTGAGAGTCGCTAGGGATAGGGTTTATCGGCGAGTTAATCATATCTTCCGCTACTGTACCCCCTACTCCCCCTAGCTTTAGAGGCTGTCGTGAATAGAAACTTTAGGAAATTTTCCTAGGTATTCTCTATTCGAATATTTATGCGTTGGTGTAAATTTCTCTATCTTGCAATGTCTCTATCATGTTATGTTTTAATTTTCAAAACATGTTCGTTATTTCAGCATTCATTATGCAGGTCCTCCACAGTTGTCTTATCACGGTATTAACATATGAGAAATATTTCAACATAAAATCGGCATACAAGAGTCATCTCATCATAGTATTAACATGCATTTAGCTGAAATTTTATCAAAACTGGTGCTCCATTGATCAAAAGTGTTTATCAACATAGGCAGATAAGGGGAACCTATGCCGGCCTCATTAAAAACCTCTCCGTGGTAAAACCCCAAAGGGAAACCCACGTAGAGGGAAAAAGAGTGCCGGTGAAGCAATTATTCGAATAAGAAATAAACATTCAAAAGTGTTCATAAAGAGAGAGGAAGTAGGGGAATAACACCTTCCTCAAACATAAAACCTCTGCAAGTGGCACACGTTCCATGGCCTTAGTATCTCTTTCCCTGTCATGTCTTGGAGCTTGTATGCTCCGCCTTTTAGTACCTGTATCACCCTGTACGGACCTTCCCAATTGGGTTCCATCTTCCCAGTGTTCTTCAAGGCATCTGCTCTCCGAAGGACTAAATCTCCGACTTTAAAGGAACGAGGGTTTACCCTGCGATCATATGCTGCCTTGATCCGACTCTTGTACCTCTCTGCTTTTAATCTTGCCATCTCCCTCTCTTCATCTACCAGGTCTAGCGCCTCTCTCATCAATTCTTCATTTCTTTTTTCTTCAAAATAGGTGATCCGGTGCGATTTGAGTCTGGCTTCAGGAGGTATCACTGCCGCTGCCCCATATACCAAGTAGAAGGGAGATTCGCCCGTAGCTGTTTTAGGGCTGGTCCTGTAGGACCAGAGAACGTTGTCTAACTCCTTCACCCATTTCCCTCCTACCTCTTCCAATCGCGTCTGAATACCATCCACTAAGATTCTGTTTGTAACTTCCACCTGCCCATTAGCTTGTGGATGGGCTACTGAAGTAAACCTCTGTGTAATGTTCCATCTCTCGCACCATCTCCTTACTTTCTCTCCATTGAATTGCGTTCCGTTGTCGGAAACCAAGATTCTGGGTACTCCAAACCTACAACAAATATGTCTAGCAAGGAAAAGAATTACATTGTCTTCTTCGATTTTGGCTAAGGGCACAGCCTCTACCCATTTACTGAAATAATCCACGGTTACTATAAAAAAATTTCTCCCTCCTTGTGCCAAGGGGAAGGGTCCCACCAGATCTATTCCCCATTTGGCGAAGGGACAGGGCGAATACATAGCCCCCATTTCCTCTGCTGGTACTCGTATTAGAGGTCCATTCTTCTGACACTTCTCACACTTCTTCACATATTCTCTAGCATCCCTGATTATGTTAGGCCAATAGAAACCTGC
This sequence comes from Galeopsis tetrahit, assembly GCA_963675135.1. Taxonomy (NCBI): domain Eukaryota; kingdom Viridiplantae; phylum Streptophyta; class Magnoliopsida; order Lamiales; family Lamiaceae; genus Galeopsis; species Galeopsis tetrahit. The sequence goes on from OY776132.1 coordinate 62,085,632, forward strand.
CCTAAATACTTTCTTCACCATGGTCTGGTAACCCTCATGGCTGGATGCGCAACCTTCGTGGATGTCCTTGATCACTAGCTCTGCTTCTCTTCTTGAAAGACATTTCAAATAAGGTTGAGTGAAGGACCTCTTGTACAATTGGCCTCCTAGGATGCAATACTTCCTTCTCCACGCTTTGGCCTCTCTGGACATTGGGGTTGCTGGACCCCTATTCAATTCTTCCCATATTTCTTTCCTCCAATCATCCCCTGCGGTTATCTCTCCAATCAGGGTTTCTGTAGCTACTTGATCAGCTACCAACAGGGTTACTTTTCCGTCTCCCTCGAATTCAGTGGAACTGGCTAGTTTGGACAATCCATCTGCCTTCACATTCTCTTCTCTGGGTACCTGTACTACTTCAAAAGTATGGAATTTATTTTTTAATTTCTTTACCTCCTCTAGGTAAGCGATCATTCTCTCATCTTTGGCGAGGTACTCCCCCATGACCTGTTGTACTACCAGCTGCGAATCGGAGTACAGGGTGATTTTCTGCGCCCCTAACTCTGCTGCCATGCTAGCCCCTCTAATCAAGGCCTCATATTCTGCACCATTGTTTGAGGTTGAGAACCGGAATTTAACAGCAACCTGTACTTCTTGGCCATCAGGGTCAATCAGCACTATCCCTGCTCCGCATCCCAAGGCGGATGCTGAGCCATCCACGTATACCTTCCATCCCTGTTCTTCTTCCACTCTGGTAGACTCTTGAATAAAGTCTGCTAACGCTTGAGCCTTGATAGCTCTCCTTGGCTCATAGTCAATATCATATTCCTGCAATTCCACTGCCCACCTGACCATTCTTCCTGATAAATCTGCTCTCCCTAGCGTCTGCTTCAACGGGAAGTTAGTCCGCACCATCACTTTATAAGATAGGAAGTAAGGGCGCAATCGCCTAGCCGTAAATACCACTGCCAGGGCTGCCTTCTCTACCTCTGAATACCTCGTCTCCGCTCCTTGGATGACCTTGCTCACATAATATATGGGCTGTTGTGTGGAACCTTCCTCTTTAATCAAGGCAGTACTCAGAGAATGTTCCCCTACTGAGAGGTATAGGAGTAGAACATCTCCCTGAGTGGGCTTGGTTAACTTCGGGAGTTGTTCTAGATGGAGCTTCAATTCCTCAAAAGCCTTTTGGCATTGTTCATCCCATTCGAATCTTGAGCCCTTCCTTAGTGTTCTGAAGAAGTGATGGCTCTTTTCCGCTGATTTTGCTATAAATCTGCTAAGGGCTGCGATCCTGCCGTTCAAAGTCTGCAACTCCTTCAGGTTTCGAGGGGGTTGCATGTCAAGGACCGCTTTTACCTTGGCAGGGTTAACCTCTATTCCTCTTTGCGTCACCATATATCCGAGAAATTTCCCTGAACCTACTCCAAAGGAACATTTAGCGGGGTTAAGTTTGATACCGTTCTCTTTAATTACCTGAAATATTTCCTTCAGGTCATCAATGTGTTCCTCTGCTTTGATGCTTTTAGCTAGCATGTCGTCTACATAAACCTCCATATTTCTCCATATCTGACCTCGGAAAACCAAGTCTACCATCCTTTGATAGGTGGCTCCTGCATTTATTAGTCCGAACGGCGTACGTACATAACCAAAAGTACCACACGTTGCAATAAAGCATACATTGGGTATATCGAGGGGGTTCAACTGGATTTGATGGTACCCCTGATAAGCATCCATCATGCTGAGCAATTCGAACCCGGATGTGGCATCCACCAATTGATCAATCCTAGGCAGGGGATAGTGATCTTTAGGGCAAGCTTTGTTCAAGTCTCTGAAGTCGATGCACATCCTCCATTTGCCGGCTCCCTTAGATACCAGCACTGCATTCGAGAGCCACTCAGGGAACTGCACTCTCTTCACGTGCCCTGCATTCAACAATTTATCGATTTCCTCTTTTACAATGAGGTTCTTCTCTTTGCCGAAGTTCCTCAACTTCTGTTTCACGGGCCTAGCTTTGGGGTCCACATTCAGATGGTGCACTGCTATTTCTGGAGGGATACCCGTCATATCCGTCGCCGTGAATGCGAAGATGTCCGCATTCTCCTGGAGGGTGAGTATCATCTTTCCCTGGAGCTCAGGGTTCATATTCGTACCTATCCTGGTTGTAAATCCCTCCTTTCCTGGGTAGAGCTCGATGCTCATTAACTCCTCATCTGCTTTAGCTTTGGGTTGCTCTTGTACTAGCTCACCCACTTTCTGTCTCTTCAACTCAGGGTCTTCGCCCTTAAATCTCTCCATTCCCCGGAACACGGCCCTGTCTGCTATCTTGACCGATTCCGCGTAACACTTCCTCGCCTGGTATTGGTCGCCACATATCTCTCCCACACCCCCCGAGGCAGGGAACTTCATCTTCATGTGGAAGGTGGAGATCACTGCCTAAAAAATATTCAAGCTTGGCCTTCCCATTACTACATTATAGGAAGATGGGACATCTACAATCAGGAATTATATGACTTGTACTCGACGGTTAGGGGCGACTCCTAATCCTACTTGCAGTAACGCTGAACCGAGGGGTTGAATGGCTCCCCCTGAGAATCCATAAAGAGCGGTTTCCACCGGTCTGAGCTTTATATTCAGGTCCATCTTTTTAAAGCACTCCAGAAACATGATGTCGGCGGAGCTTCCAGTATCCACAAAAATCCTTGCTACATTGTATCCCGCTATATCCGTAGTAATGACTAATGCGTCATTATGAATCTCTCTGGGTTCCCCTGCGTCTTCTGGCCCGAAATGAATGTCTGGACCTTCTGTCACTTTTCCCACCTCATGGTGTTCTACGTTCCTCTCATTCTTCAGCGACCGAACACTCTGCTTTCTCTGCCTGAAGGAATCCCCATCAGCGGGGCCTCCCATAATCATGTGAATTGTTCCCCTCTTCTGGGGAGGGGGAGGTGGCTCCTCATTGCCCTTCCTCTGATCTCTTCTATCATCTTCCTGCTTCCCCTCGGGGCCCTTTCTCTTTTGACCCCTGAGGCCTTGTCGATCTCTGAAACTAAACTCTTTCAGGTGACCTGCCTGAATCATCCTCTCTATCTCATCCTTCAGATGCCAACATTGGTTGGTATCGTGGCCATAGTCGTTATGGAACCTGCAGAATTTGTTTGACTTAGGATTTTGGGGACCTCTGCTTCTCGAATAAGGGAATTTCATATCCGGATGATCCCCTGCCACCTCTAGGACTTCGGCTGGCTCTATCCTCAAAGGGGTATATCTCTTTGCCCCTCTCCTGGGGTTCCAGGGTGCAGCTTCCTCTCTTCTTACACTTTCCAACCTCCTGGAGCTCCGATGTCTCTCTAGACTTGGCCTCCTAAGCGGAATTTCTTTCCTCTTTTCTCCATTACCCACTATCGTCCGGGTCTTCGAGCGCTTGGCTTTTCTTACCTCTTCCAGGGTGAGGTATTTTTCTGCCCTCCTTAACAATTCATCAAAAGTCCGAACTGGCTTCTTGGCTAGAGATGTAAACAGATCTCCATCTCTTAACCCGTTGGTAAGGGCGTTAATTTTAACCTCTGAGGAGGCTGTAGGTACCTCCAAAGCTGCTTGGTTAAATCTTTTTAAGAAAGCCCTCAGGCTCTCATTCTCTCCTTGTCGCATGTTAAATAAAGTAAGGGTGGGTCTAGGCTGTCTCCTAGCGCTAGCGAATTGATGCAGGAATAATTCGCTGAATTCGGACCATGAGTGGACAGTATCTGGTCCTAGTTGTGTGAACCATTGCTGTGCAGCTTTAGATAGAGTGGTCAGGAATACTCTACACTTAACGCCCTCTCCATATCGATGTAATAGAGCAGCGTTCTCGAACCTCATCAGATGCTCGTACGGGTCCGTGGTGCCGTCATATTCAAAGTTTAAAGATTTGAAATTAGAGGGCAGTTCGTCTTGCAAAATACTAGATGAAAATTGATATCCAGTGGTGTAAGAGGGTTTACTTACATTGTCAGTAATATGTCTCTGCATATCCCTCATCTCCTTCCGCAAGGCCTGTATCTGATCACTGACAGCTCCTTGATACGTGTCGTCCGTGCTTTCTCCCATCCCTGTATCCAGGGTGGTATCCCCAAGAACCCTTTCCACATCCCTCCGAGGGGGTCTTTCCAGGATGCTTCGTTCAGCCTGGGAAGGTATTTTTTCTTCTGGGTTTCGAGGGGGATCCTCGTTCCTGGAGGGGACTAAAACCGAATCAATGACATGCTCTGGTGGATTTGGTCGTGTGCCCTTATGAGTAGGTTCGGGAGGGCGAAGTCCTCGAGTAGCAATTATTCTTTCCACTGATTGTGTGATCATCTCATCTAACTGATCTCGAGAGACAGTCAGGAGTTCCAGTTGAGCGTTAGGGTTATCCTTATTGATCCCACTCCCCGAAGCTCCTGAGGTGCCTGGCACATCTCCCTCTGGAGCGGGAGGGATATCCTCTGGTGTGTGATCTACAGGTTGCTTCCCTAGATTTCGATTTGAGGGAACATCATCTGGTGTATGGTCCACGGGTCGTTTCCCTAAATTTCGATTTGAGGGAAACCCTGGAGGAGGCGGAGGAAGAGGAGGAGGAGTGGAATCTCATTTCTCCTTCGTCTGCTTCGTTAGATCGTGTCCTCCACCCATTTAAGTACGGAACTTTTCTCACGCCTTAGCTTGAAATGTTCCCACAGACGGCGCCAGTTGATGCGTCGAAAAAGAACGCCTTTATCTATCAGCCGTTCCTCTACGAGCACTGCTAATCACGAATCGAATCACTCGTTTTCTTTGGTAATCTTCAAGTAAATCTCCTTGCAAGTCCCAAAAATGACCTGCAAAAGCACACCGGAGGGGGGCTCCGGCGTGGAAGCTCCGACGCTCAAGTCAGAATCGATATTAGGAGAATCAAAGAGGAATTCCCCTGTATCTCTAGGGGAATTCCGGCGAATAATAGGGTGTTTCTTCTCAATTCAGTATATATTTTTCGTGTGAGTATGTATATTGTAAAAAACGTACCTGATAATGTAAAGTGATCAGCTTATATACCTGGCCCCTTCTCTCGGGGGAGAAGGGGACCTATTCTCCCTATATTTTTGGTCCATTCCTGAGAATCCGGCTCCCCAGCCCCTGAAGAATCGGGCTTTCCCCTGAAGACTTGGTTTTTGAGCATATCATCCCCTATTTTCGTGGGTTTGACCTACTCATTTGACTTGGCTAAGAAAGATGGACTATTCGTTCCATATTTGGGTCGAGTCCTTTCAGGGCCAAGGGTTATTAACCTTTCTAAATATGGGCCAAAGGCCCAATCACCCTGATTTCTCTCATTTCCGTACTCAAGCCCAGGGGTGTATTAATCCTGTTTCTTCGGCATATTGATCTAATCACAACTATCATAATTTATCCTGTTTCCACGTGTCGACTTCTCGGAGAGCGACATATTTATCTACATCATATATATATATATATATTATATTCAATAAGTTAGTCTAATAAATTAAAAATATGTATAAAAGTATGAGATGCTTGCAAATTAATAATACTAGTAATTCACCCGTGCGTTGCACGAACAATATATATGGTATATTTTTTTATTCTGAAAATTTTATTATTATCTTATTAAAATAATATTTAAAAAATTACAAAAAAAAATTAAAATTAATTAGACAATTATATTTTATCAATTTTTTTTTTTTTTTTTAGTTTAACCGTGTGACCTGAATTAATGACCATAGTGATTCTCTTATCAATTAAAATATCTCACGTCATGATAGTGATTCTCTTATCAATTGAAATATCACTTAATAAAAGCTATTCATAAACTTTAGGCAATACAGATTAAAGAATATAATAAAATAAGTAAATGAATTAAAGATGATGTGATTAAGAGAAAAAATAATATAATAAAATTTGTGAGAATAATTTGATAAAAAGAGAATGCTTAACTTTTATTAGAACGAATTAAAAAAGAAAGTTTAGTAGCGTTCATTGAAATGGAGAAAGTATTGCATTTTTTTAAAAGCACATTTATTTCAATATGCAAAGTATAGCCGATTGACAAAATTATTGTAATTTAATAATATAAGAATATAGTATGTTGATGTATGCAAAATATATATTTAGTATGATTCTGAGTAAACAAATGAAATTAAGGACATCAAAAGCTAAAAAAAAAAATCATAATGAAGTTATGGTATGCATAAAGGATAAACAAATGAAATAATATTTCCCAATGATTTGATACATACAACATTTGTTCTCACAAAATTTTTTTTTTTTGGTCAGACAACAGCAAAAATTTATTAAGAAAGAGTTGGTCACAAGAGATGACCACAAAAGTGCTTACAGATGAAGTACAATCCTAATATCAGAATGGAAATAGTAGAATTAATACCAGCAGCCCCAAGAACTCTCCTTGGTGCATTATTCCAACCTGTTATGAAATCAGTGCCTACAGCTCCCTTACCAACCACCCAACTATATAATCTCGCGATAATGTCCTTTATCAATTTGCTCCCCGTCGTCTCCTCATTCTTAAATATCTTTGCACTTCTTCTTTTCCATAACGCCCATGATACACATTCCCAAATGCTCACGGCGCTACCATAGTTCCTCTTTTCCCTTTTAACAATCTACTAAAATGGAGTAAATTGATTAGAGGGTCAAGAGACATTACCGATTGGACTCCAAGCCAATTGAAGATCCCCATCTACACTTGGTAAGAAGCTGGGCATTCAAAGATAATATGTTTGCCCGTCTCCAGGTTGCAAGAGCAGAATTCGCAGCTCTCACTCAGGTTTTGTGGAAGAGCTCCCCTTCGGCGCACATTTGACCTTGTAGGCAGCCTTCCCAAAATATTTCTTCACGCATGAATGCTGACTTTTGTTTTCTAGTAATTTGGGAAACTCAACAGTCACCTCTTGTTAAGCCACCTACTATGCATAAGAAATTAATTTAATATAAATAATTACTGCAGAACACCAGAACCGATAAAGCCTCAGCTAGACTAAAACACAACCTTTCTCCTAATTAAATGCAAAGTCAAATTAGTGTAAATACTATAATGAAATCCTATAAAATTAAGAAAATAAATTCAAGGATTTCGAGCAATTTTCACACTAAACACTTTTCTAAATTAGGCCTCAAAACACTACTCATTATTATACTCTCATAATATACTAGTATACATGATGGAACAAAGAGATTAATATTTAATAGTGAAAAGGGAGTAATGGGTAACTTAACAAAGAGAAATGAAATGGGTAGCTTAAAAAGGGAAACATAGGTGATCATAGTGACTTAGTGAGTAATTTAACAAAAAGTGTTTAAAATGTCAAAATGAGACGCCTAGTAACTTAATTAGGGAGGTGAAGTATATTATAGTCAGAGCAGCAAGAAAAGGCAGATAACAAAAGAACTAATACAATGCAAATCAGTCAGCAACTCACACCCCTTATATGAAAGTAGCAATTGGAAACGGAGTAATTAATTTTTATACAGTGCATAACGAAAATGAACCGTCACGAAAAATTAAAATTAAATATATATTTTTTTAAAACAACAAATGTAATTATTACACTCTGTACTGTACAGAGCACTGTTAAGTGTTAACAACTAAAATTAAAAAACAATTTCACATATAAGTATGCTGTGTGCATAAACACAAAACAGTGGAGTACAAAATATTGAGATAGTAGGAATGCCTCTTCAAATCCCAAGTTATACTTAATTTGTATACTCCTACAATTTACAACTCTACTCAATACCCACACCTTTGATTATTTCTTTTGCATCTGCAGATATCATATTTTGATGACTCGATTCTTCAAAGCGCGTGTTTCTTCTTTAATTCACCTGAAGATTTAATTTCAGTAATTAGAATTAATACACAGAAGGATAAAATTAATGAGTAGATATAAATATAAACTAAAATAAGATAGAACTGCTGCAAGTTGAAAACAATGAAAGATGAAAAAAATGTTGAGTTATGAAAAAAAAGAAATTAGTGCCTTGATAGGTCTGATCAATTAAGTATAGTGTTGTCTTGGGACTGACAATAAAAGTGATTTTTAGCTGCTTTGTGTTTTGTGCAGCTTTTTTGGAAGACAAAAAATTAAAATTAAAATACTCCATGCCATAATGCCATTGCAATTCACGGACCCCAAAACTGAAATCATACGCACAAAGTTTCTGTATTTGGAAAGCACAAATGGGCGGGAAAATGTATATGCTATATTTGGCAGACTATTGTGTTATTATATATATATAGATTAATATATTTTAATGCATATATTAGTGTTTTAAATCATTAAAAAAATTCTCCTTTCCCTCTAACCTTGCGTTCTGGTCCGCCCTGCTTATAAGAAATATACATAATTATCATCAACCTAATTCATAAATATATTCATGGACATGATATATATTACTCCCCCCATTTTAAAAAAGATGTTGCATTTCTCATTTTTATAAAATTAAGGAACATGTTATTTTGACAAGTTTACTTTTCATTAATTTTTCTCTCTCCATTGACCTTTTCTTTCTATTATACTATTACCTTTTGAAAGAAAGTGAAAAAAAATGAATTACTGTATTAATATATTTTTAAAAGTGATATGTTTGGTTTGTTAGATTAGCATGGATTAAGCTTGATTGAATTTTTATTCCCGACTAATCAAACGTTTGGTTTGATTGATTGTGGCCCGTGTTTAATGCAAAGTCCGCTAATTTTGTACTATTTACTATGCATTTGTGGGACTAATAGTCCTAGGGGAAGGGTGGGTTAATTAATCCAATGTTTCCCATCCATCAATCCAAACTAGCGAGTTACAAATGAATAATTTAGGAAAATTCGTGATAAAAATAGGAAAAACGATAAATTTTTTAAAATAAAAATAAAGATTAAATACAATAAATTTTATGAAACGGGCGGAGTAATAATTTGAGATTTGTACGAACCCACCAACCCCTTTTTTTTTAGTCGAAAGAAAAAACCCCACCAACTTATATTAGTAAATTGAGTCTTAATTGTGTACGGATTCTATAGTAATTTTCATGCCCCACTTCTTGACTAAACTAGTTTTTTTGCCCGTGGTGCACGGGCTTATTTTAATTTTCATTTTATAAATTGGTAAAATATTGTTTTCGATCTTTTATTCTGCAATATTTTTTTTTCTTTTTTTTATATGACGTATGTTGATTTTAAATTTGTTTAGTTAAACTAAATTTTATTATTCAAATAATAAATAAAAAAACATTCTAAACTTGAAATAAGTCTTTACATTCATAATTTAATAAATTTATTCATGATCTGCAACATAAGGTGAAATATATAAAATGTACAAATATTAAATTGTACTCATTCCATCTTAGTTAGAGCTGTCAAAATGGGCTAGGCCCGTTGGGTCGGCCCGCCCCCGCCTATTAAAAAGGTGGGTTGGGTTGAATAATACAAGCTCGTTTAAAATGCAGGCCCGATTGGGCTAGACCGTATGGATTGTGGATTTTGGCGGGTTGAACCGCGGACGGGACGGGTTGGCCCCCCGGTTTTTTTTTAATTTATTATTTTATTTTTTAAGGTTAAATGAAGCAGTAAAGCATTTTTATTAAGTTGAATTGTGATTATGAGTAAAGATGTGATATTAGAAATTTATTGATTCAATTCAACTTTTAATCAAAATACAAAATTATAAAATATTATATTAAACAAAATTGAGATTTGAGAATGAGACTACACCACTGTCGTCCATGTATTCACATGACTCATGGAGAGACTTTGATAATTAATGTAGATTTGAATCTCTTTTTTAACTTTATATCTTTATAAATGTATAATTATCGTGACTACATTGATAGAGTATGTGGTGATAATGTCATGTGTGTATTCACAAATTGACATTTGTTACTTATAATTGAGTTGATTTGTCCATTAAACTTTTGTTGAATATTCTATATTTTTGTTACTGATCGTTGAGTTGATTTGTCCATTAAACTTTTGCTGAAATAAGAATTTAAACAATATTAAGGTTTAAATTTTAGTTCGACTGATTTTTCAATTAAACAAAAAATCTTATTTGAGGTTTACTTTTTAATTATAAGAGATTAAAATTATTCACGATTTAATTAAAGATTATTCAAAATTATTCATACTTTTTTTAGTAATTATTTATGTATTGTTTAAAATTTATTATAATAATAAATGTGAAAAAGTAAAAAATAAATATATTATAAAAAAGCCCGTGGGCTAACCCGCAACCCGCCATGGGTTGGGTTGAGTATTTTTCAACCCGTCCTCGTCATAGGTTCTCAATTCTTCTTTCATGTTTTTTTATTTTAATTCTATTTCTGTTTGTTTTCCACTTTTCAATAATAATAGTTACAACTTTTCAGTAACAATATTTCCACTTTTCACTATTAAAGATTACACTTTTCAGTAACAAAATTTCCACTTTTCACTATTAAAGATTACACTTTTCAGTAACAAAATTACCACTTTTCAATAATAATAGTTACCACTTTTCAGTAACAAAATTTCCACATTTCACTATTAAAGATTACACTTTTCAATAATAAAATTACCACATTTCACTATTAAAGTTTTAAAATACCATTTTTCAATAATAAAATTACGAGTAAATAAAAGAGAGTAAAAAAACCCTAATCACCAAACCTCACCATCAATGGCCGCGTTAATTCCATTGAAGGAGCTGATATCCCTGAAAAACGCAAGCTCGATCCCCCAATTCGGTAAACAAATCCCTAGAAGAGGACAAATGCGCCGATGATTCCAAAAAGAGGCAGAAATTCAAAATCTCACATGGACCGATGATTAAAAAAAGAGACAGAAATTCGAAATCTCACCTGGAGAAAATGGCTCTTTATCACACGCCGCTGGTGTAAATGTAGCAAAATCCGATGAACATCCAAACGTCAAAGAGATAGAAGAATGGGCCGAGATGGAGAGGGCCAGAGTGAAAAAAAAAATTGTAGAAAAAAACAGTTAAAAAAAACGTGTGCAGGTGCACAGTGTGCATATGAGAATTTCTCAAATATAAAATATTTAGTTGGCAAAAACTTGTGTGAGACCGTCTCACGGATCTTTTTCTGTGAGACGGGTCCTTTTAACCCATATTTCAAAATTTTGGGTAGGATAACCCACATTTTTTTTCCAGATTTTGGTTTGTAAAAAAAGTGATAATGTTTAAGTAAAAAGTGATAATATTTTTAACAAAAGTGACTATCACTTTCTGCTTAAACACTATCACTTTTTGTTCAAACATTATCACTTTTTATATATAACAGCCGTCTCACGGATCTCATTCTGTGAGACGGTCTCACCCAAGACTAGCCCTATTTAGTTAACATTCTTTAGATGACTATTGTGAGTAATCACTACTTATTCAGAGTAAGTACTACTTGATCTGAAAATCTGATACAACATTTAGGAGGGTGTATTCAATTGAGATTTTTTTGGACTTTAAAAAGTACGTGGATTTATAAAATCCATAGAGTTCATGCAGAGTTTGACTGGCTTTTTTTATTGATTTATATGGATTTTCATGGACTTGACTGGATTGTGAAATATATATATTTTTTTATTTACACAGATTTTCATAAACTCCGATATTGATGCAAAGAGTTAAAAAGTTAATTTTAATATTTTTTAAAATTAATATTATATAAAATATTTTACCAATAAAAAAAATGTATATATATATATAAAATTTATTTTACCAATAATATATATATAAAAAGTATTTTACCAATAAAATATATATAAAAAGTTTATATATTAATTCGGGTCGGGCATAAGACCCAAACCTGACTCATACTCAACACGGGGAGAATCTGACCTGACCCAAAGCTCGCGGGTGGGGTGGGTACCCGCGGGTCGGGTCAATATTGTCATTCCTACTTCTGATCTTTAGTCTTCAGAGTTCTCTGAGAGAATCCGTTGAAATCTCTTGTTTTTAGAAAAGATTTTGGATAGTGCAATTTATTTATATTTTTGGAGGAGAATCCAACAAAATCCATAGAGTATTAAAATCCATAGATTGTTGAATATCTAAAGATTTTAAAGACTTTTTAAAATCCGTATTGAATACCTCGGAATTTTTAAAGACTTTTTAAAATCCGAATTGAATACCCCCAGACTTTGAAAGTCCAAAAAAATCCTACAGAATCCACAATGTTGGGAAATTAATTCCCCCAAGGGCAGACGAAAAATAAACAAGAAATAAAATGAAGAAATAACACAATCACCAACACAAAATTTAACGTGGAAACTCCAAAACCGAAGAAAAACCATGACCCACCACAGAGATCACAATATGATAAATTTTTACAATCACACAGAATTCCTCTCTTTTGACACTCAACCCTCCTACACTCTTTCAAGTCTACAATGACTCTCACCTTTCTCTCACGAGACTCTATTACAAGAGAATATAAGAAAGGACTTTAAACTAGAATCAAATACAAGACTAAAGTGTATTGATTGGTGCACTTGTAACAAAGACCTAAGGACTCCTTATATAGAGTTATCAAACTTGTCCTACACTCCAAGCCCATTAGAGCCAAACTTGCTCCACACTCCAGGCCCGTTAGGATCAAACTTGCCCTACACTCCAAGCCCGTTAGGATCAATTCATGCTCCTTTAAAAAACTTCTTTTATTTTAGCACAAGCCCAAGCCCAACAAACTCCACCTTGATAAAATAAAAGAAAGCTCCATTGTCTTCACCGACAATCATGATTCTTAAACCAAAGAACCAACATTCTCAAAACAGAGAACACCTACTCCACCATATGAGTAGAACACTTAGAATCACCCATTCTAAGAATTTCCTTCGGCACATGTCGAAAAATACCTGCTGAAATTTATGGTGCAACTTCTAACTTTTGGCATTCATAGAAGTCCTTCAGCCATCGACATCTTTCACCACACACCTTGCATCCTTGCCAAACCAATGCACATGTGGTCCAGCTAACGTCATCACATCCTCTTTCATGGCAGTTGGACATGCCATAAGGATGTTCATGCATTTCCTCAATCAGAGGAAATCACAACGTTAGCAACATTTTCGGAGCCATTTGCCGCCACCGCTCCACCTTGATTAACTTCACCTTGTGTACACCAGATTGTATCAGCATATCCTTAACTTGCACTTGCCACAAGCTAAAACTGATTCTTCCATCAAATTTCTCCATGTCATACTTCATTGCCTCAAAGTCTTTGACATACCGTTTCTCCGCCCTTAAACAACCGTCTCAAAAGAGACCCCCGAACCTCTCTAAAAAATCTTTTATGATGTGGAAGATCAGACTACGCTGCAACCGCAGAGCATACTAAGAATAAATAAAGACTAAACCCGGGCTCTGATACCACTTGTTGGGAAATTAATTCCCCCAGGGGCAGACGAAAAATAAACAAGAAATAAAATGAAGAAATAACACAATCACCAACACAAAATTTAACGTGGAAACTCCAAAACCGAAGAAAAACCATGACCCACCAAAGAGATCACTATATGATAAATTTTTACAATCACACAGAATTCCTCTCTTTTGACACTCAACCCTCCTACACTCTTTCAAGTCTACAATGACTCTCACCTTTCTCTCACGAGACTCTATTACAAGAGAATATAAGAAAGGACTTTAAATTAGAATCAAATACAAGACTAAAGTGTATTGATTGGTGCACTTGTAACAAAGACCTAAGGACTCCTTATATAGAGTTATCAAACTTGTCCTACACTCCAAGCCCATTAGAGCCAAACTTGCTCCACACTCCAGGCCCGTTAGGATCAAACTTGCCCTACACTCCAAGCCCGTTAGGATCAATTCATGCTCCTTTAAAAAACTTCTTTTATTTTAGCACAAGCCCAAGCCCAACACAATACACCCCTTAATTTAGTAGTCATGGTATAAAAAATGAAGCACCAATGTTAAAGAAAGACAAATGAAGATCAATTGTACATTAAATTTAAAGAAGACGATTGAAGAAATTATTTCGAGATTAGGGAGCTCGATGCATGGTAGACAATAAATATGTGAGTCCTGGTGTTTCGTTAGTGGAATGGTTCAACTCACCTACGAGGGTTCTTGGGGTTTAAGATGATAGACAGAGTACTGCTATTTCTTTTGACAAAACACGTGTAAGTTTTCGATTTTGTATCTGTAGCATTAGACTATAGGGTCACTCCTTGTGGAATGTAGTCCTATTAATAATATATCTTTATTGTCTGATCAAAAAAAAAATGTACATTAAATTTCAAACCAAAACAATTGAAGACAATTGACTAAGTCACAAAGATAAATTTAAACGATTGCATTTTCTAAAAAAATATTTACCTTATCAGAAATCGTGTGTACTAATTCACTATCACCAACAAATTTGACATGTATAACCTACACATGAGGTTGAAATTAATAATCACATGACCTTCTAATCTCTAGAGTAGGCAAGGACATTGTTGCAATCCACAAATGCTTTTTTTTTTTTTTGTATTCGTTACTCAGCATATGCTCATATGTCTATGAAGTCTCATAGGCACGCCACAATCAACTCTAAATTGTTTATTAAGGAACTCCTCCATATATAGAATCTTCTTCCCGTACATGGTAGATGTGATGAGCAAGACAATAAAGCTCACAAAGAAGCTATTCATAGAAAAACATACAACTCAAAAGAAATCATTAAATAAAGGCAAACTAACTACACCTGAATCGCTTGTCAATGGTTAGTACCATCCCAGTAGTTGTAAGTGAGTTGAAAAGGTTTATTTAGAAAATACAACATAAATAAAATATTTACATAAGAAAATTGTATTGTATGAAAATCAATACAGTATGTTAGACTTCAATACTAACTTTTGATACGTTCTTGCTCGCGAAGTCATTGTTTTCGCAGTCGTTCACGCTCAACTTGTTCCTCATCCCCTCTCTCATTATATGCTTCAAACTCCAAAGGCCAGGGACAAGTAAAAATCTAAAAGCATGACAAAGATTCAAATAAGGAATATATATATACAATAGTAAATAACATCTCAATATATTGTACACATTTTAGTTTCGCAACAAACAAAAAATAACATTTTTTGTCTCTTGTTGCACCTTTAGAAGCCTCTCATTTTGTCTCTCTCTTTTCAAATTTGTTCTTAATGTTTACTCTATACAGCGCATACCTAATAATTAACAGCCCAAACACCGCGCTTTGGACATGTGATATTTCATCCGCTTGCAAACATTTTGTTTTCCTTTTATTATATCACTTATAAAAGAAAAAGAAGGAATAACACTATATATAGATATACATACAGAAAATTGGCAATCAATATATATCATAACTTAAAACAAAAACTACCAATAATGTACTCCTTCCGTCCCATGATTTTGTGCATAGTTTGATTGGCACGAAAATTAAGAAAATTGAATATAGTGATGTGTATGGTAGAATAAAGAAGGGGTATTATTGGTAATTCATTGACTAAAGTGGGTGGAGATTTGACTAAAGTTATAAATTGAGTTAAGTTGTGGGCCCAAGTAAAATAAAGGAGGGGTAATATTGGTAAAAATTATGTGAGTTATTTCCTTTTTTAGAGTGTGCAAATAATGTTGGGACGCCCGTTAAGGAAAGTGTGCAAATAATCACGGGACGGAGGGAGTAGTATTTAAATAAAAATGTCAATTAAAGAGGGTGGAAAATCACCAAATAAATAAGTACCTGAACACCTTCTCAACCCAACCGCTTCCTTATTGAATACAGTCTCGAGTATTAGAACATCAAACGAATACCAAAATTCAATCAATCAATAACTATCATATTGTGCTTAACAATGTCAATTTGTTTCATATCATTGATACATATCACTGTATTGTCGCTTCATGCATTTACCTATCTCAAAATCTTTAAAATTGGTTCTATTGCCTATAAAGCTACCCATGTTCTTACAAGCATTTCAGTCTTATACTAACAGTGTTTTGAAATGAATTTCATACCCACCTACCTACACATAAAATCTCAAGAAAATTCAAATACATAAAAAATTAGTAGTTATAATGGAAGAGAGAGTGAGAGACCAATACCTATCTAAAATCTGCAAGTATACTAAAATGAGATATGAAAAAAATATAAAACACAAATAATAGGGAGTATAAAAATAGTAAAAGAGATGGAGAATACACTTGTGTTAAACGACCTCTCACTCTGATAACCCAAAACTAATAAAGTTGTATAAACAAACCCCGGGTATAAATGTGTGTACCATTTAAAGGAAATGAAATAACACTAACACCCATACACATTGATAGAGAAACAAACTATGAGCCCGACGTCTCAATCATAAATCTTCATCTTCTCCAACACAAATGTTTCTAAAAATGATGAAATTTCAATTAGAATAATCCTAGGCTCTAATAGACGATGACAGCTTGTATACCTTGAGGTGCTCAGAGGAGACCCGGATGGCCTTTAGACCCAACAATTTGTTCTTGAGCTATTGAATTTTGCGGCGCTCTGCTTCTCCAACCGTCGAATCCGAATAGTGTCATGTGTCGTGCCAACGTATGAATGAAATCCAGTGAATTATGGCAAATAATTGACAGTACATTGTGTGTATTGAAAGCTTCAATTCTCATTAATCTCTAAAACAATTAAATAAAAATGTACTATATAATAAATTGCTCTAACCTGTACATGAGAATACTAAATTATTAATAAAATCGGAGGTAATTGTAAAATACCGAAACAGTCTTTTTATGAGATGGGCTAAACATTAATTATTGGATAATGGGTCAGAGGGAATTAGTGGGTTTTGATACCCTGATGTAATTAAAATTATGAGATGGGCTAAATATTAATCATTGGATAATTAAATGTGACTTAGTCGATCTACTCGCGAAGTAGATGAACATGGTATATTTAAAGTCTCAAAATATAGTATCGGTGAGTGAGAAATTAATTATTTAAGTTGGTGGATTACACAACTTATTTAATTATGAGTTTGAGAGTGGTAGGTGAAAAATCACATTGTTTCACATGGAAAGTTTACAAAAGTATGGAAGGCTTTTTAAACATTGAAGTGTTAGTAGAGTTCAATTATGGTTAATGGGTACACACTCCAATATGCCACGCGCGCACCACCGCTTGTCTGGTCGTCTCCATATTTGGCAATTGGTCTTTGGTGGTCTTTGTTGCCCACCAATGTCTCAACCTCTGACCATTCAGGTGTAACTCCTAAAAATGTAGTTAAGTAGAAGAAGATGTTTTTTTTATCTAACCATGCTCTCAATCTCGAAATATTTAACGGAGGGCTGTCCTAAGGGGAAGGGTCCTATTCCTCCCGTTAAGTAGAAATTTACTGAAAATTGCTACACTTGTGGCAAGCCTAATCACCGATCCAGGGAGTGGCGTCAGCCTCGTTGAGACGACAAAGGAAAGGGGAAACAAAAGATGAATGATTCTTTGAACCTCACTAATCGAGACATGTCTGCAGTAGTGACGGAAGTCAATATGGTAGACAATAAGAAGGAATTGTTCGTGGACACTAGAGCCACTTGCCATATTTGCTCGGAGAAGATTGCATTCTCCACTTATGCTCCTATTGAAGGAAAAAAGTTGTTTATGGAAAATCAGGCCTCGTCTAAAGTGGTTGGAGTAGGAACCGTGATGCTGAAGCTGACATCTGGGAAATAACTGACTTTGAAGGATGTGTTGCATGCCCCAAACATCCGAAAGAATCTGATTTCGCGATATCTTTTAGTTAGCCATCAGTTTAAGGTAGTTTTTTAATCTAATAAAATTGTATTGAGCAAGTTTGCTAGTTTCTCAGGAAAGGTTATCTAGAGAATGGTCTTTTCAAATTAAGTACTCCCTCCGTCCCGGAGGAACTTGCACCATTTGACCGGCACACATTTTAAGAAATGTGTAAGAAAAGGTGTAATGATGGATGTTTTGAGGGGTAGTTTTGTAAACTTTTATGAATAAAGTAAAGTAAAAAGTAGATTGAGTGTGGAAAAGTAATGGTATATGGGTAAATATGAGTATATTTAAAGGGTGAGGGTTGTGAAGATATTTCCTTTTATGGAGTGTGCAAATTGGTATGGGACATCCATATATGGAAAGTGTGCAAATTCCTGTGGGACGGAGGAAGTATTATGGTTGTAAGTCGTAATGGAAAGAACGTTATTAATAAAATTGTTTCTTCTTCTACTTACATCATTGAGTTTTCCTCTTTATGTCATTTTAGATTAGAACATGTAAATTTAAAATTCATAAAACGTTTAGTAAATCTAATTTACTTAAAATAAATAATGTTGATACGTCCAAACGATGTGAAATTTGTACTGAAGCAAAAATGACGAAATTGTCATTTAAATCGGTTGAAAGGAACACTGCCCCCTAGAATTCACACAGATGTATGTGATTTAAAATTTGTATAAACTAGAGGAGGGAAAAAACATTTCATTACTTTTATAGATGACTGCACAAAATTCTGCTATGTTTACCTTTTACGAAGCAAGGGCGAAGCTATAGAGGCTTTTAAACTTTATAAAAATGATGTATAAAATCAACTAAATACTCGAATTAAATCAATTAGTAGTGATAGAGGAGAAGGGTACGTAGCTCCGTTTGAACAATTGTGTGCTGAATCAGGCATAATACATAAAAGGACAACCTCTTACTCACCTCAGTTGAATGGTGTTGCAGAAAGAAAAAACCGAACACTAAAAGAGATGACGAAAGCTATGTTAATCAGCTCGGGTTTGCCTCAGAACTTGTGGGGGTGGGGGTGGGGGTGGGGGGAGAGGGGAAGCCATTCTGTCGATTAACCACATTTAAAATAAAATTCCACACAAAATAAACGCAAACCATCATACAAATACCTCAAAGTGTGGGGGTGTTCAGCTAAGGTTGAAGTAACACTTTCAAAACAAGTGAAAATTTGCCCTAAAACGGTCGATTGCATCTTTATTGGATATGCTCTCAACAGTAATGTTTATCGGTTTCTGATATACAAATCAGAAATACCTGATATGACAGAAGGTACTACAATTGAATCAATGAATGTTGTGTTCTTTGAAAACATCTTTCCACTTAGGGAAAGAGAGGAAGTGAGTTCTAGTAAAAGAAAGCAACAGATGACACTACAGGTCCTTCCACTTAAAATAGTGAAGAATCTAGACGCAGTAAACGAGCTAGAATTGATAAGACCCTTTGGTCCAAACTTCATTACTTACGTACTGGGGGAGGATGAACCTAAAACTATCAAAGAAGCTTTGACAAGACTAGATGCACTCCTCTAAAAGGAAGCCATAAAAAGTGAATATGATTCGATTCTGCAAAATCATACATGGGAGTTGGTTGATCTAGGGGTGGTTCGGTACGGTATACCGACCATACTGAACCATACCGTTATCGTATCAAAAATTTCGGTATACCGTAATCTCGGTATACCGAAATTTCGGTATGTAAATATTTATACCGATATCGTACCGTACTTTCGGTATACCAAAATTTTGGTACAGTATACCGGCATACCGTACTATATCTGTATATCGATTCATATCGAAAATATTGAACCATCATTTCATATTGAAATACTAATATACCAATTCATACCGAAAATATTGAAGTATGATTTTATATCGAAATTAATTATTTAGGTTTATTTTATTTAAATTTTAATGATTAAAGTCATTTTTAATTTAAAACTAATATAGAATTATAAATTATATTATAAAATTATTATTTTATTAAGGTTTCGGTATTTTAGTATACCGATATACCATTTCATACCGAATACCGAAAAAATTTTGGTATACCAAAATACCGTGGTATGATCACATTCCATACCGTTATCGTACCGAATTTTTTGGTACGATATCATACCATATCGAAAAATTCGGTATAACGGAAATTTCGATAATTTCAATATTTTATGATAAGCTCGGTATACCGAAATTTCGGTATATTTACCCACCCCTAGGTTGATCTCCCTAAAGGTTGCAAGCCCTTAGAATGCAAGTGGATCCTTAAAAGGAAATATAAGTTAGATAGATCAGTGGAAAAATATAAAGCTCGGTTGGTTTCAAAGGGCTTTAAACAAAAAGAAGGGTATGATTTCTTTGACACTTATTCACCAGTGACAAGAATCACCTCCATTCGTGTACTCACCGCGATTTCTATTTTATACAATCTCGAAATACAAAAAATGGACGTTAAAATTGTGTTTCTTAATGGTGAAATGGAGGCTGAAATATACATGGACCAATCAGAAGGGTATGTTGTTTGGACGAATCAGAAGGGTATGTTGTACTTGGAAATGAGAAAAATGTGTGTAAAATTGTTAGATCATTGTATGGACTTAAACAAGTTTCAAAGCAGTGGCACTTGAAATTTGACAATACAATGTTGTCAAATGAGTTTCGCATTAACGAATGTGACAAGTGTGTATATGTGAAGGATACACCAAATGGTTTTGTTATCGTGTGTTTATATGTCGATAACATGTTAATCATGGGTAACAATCATAATTAATATGAAAAACATGTTAAGTAGAAACTTTGACATGAAGACATGAGATTAGCAGATGTGATTCTTGGAATAAAGTTTGAGAGAACGTTTAATGGAATTTTCTTGACACAATCTCACTATGTTGAGAAGGTACTAAAGAAATTTAATGCTTTTATCGATCCACCTGCTAAAACACCCCTAGAACTTAATGTTCACTTGAAAAAGAATATAGGAGATCTAGTGGCCCAACTGGAATATGCAAGGATCATTGGAAGCGTGATGTACATTACAAATTGTACATGTCCTAATCTTGCATGCTTTATGAACAAGTTAAGTCAATACACGAATAATCCAAGTCACGGGCACTGGAAGGCTTTCAAAAGGGTTTTAAGATACTTAAAGTACACCCTAGACCTTGGACTTCACTACACAAGACATCCAGTTGTACTCGAAGGATACAATGATACAAACTGGATATCTGACACTAATAAAGACTCGTTGTCCACTAGTGGATATGTATCAACTATTGGAGGAGCAGCAATGTCGTGGAGATCCAAGAAACAAACGTGTATTGCCCGTTCCATAATGGAATCATAATTTATCACTATAAATCTAGTCGGGGTAGAAGCTGAATGGTTGTGTAACTTTCTGGAAGACATTTCTTGTTGGAACAAACTAGTACCCTCTATGATGGTACATTGTGATAGTCAAGTTGCTATTGGTAGAGCTATCAACGTCATGTATAACGAAAAGTTGAGACACATACGTCGTCGACAAAACTCCGTTAGAAATTCGATCTCAACTAGAGTAATTTCTATTGACTATGTGAAGTCAAAAAGCAATGTAGCGGATCCGCTCACAAAGAGCATAAACCGAGATCAAATGAACAAGCTGATAGAAGAAATGGGTCTAAAACCCACAAGAAAAACTAAAACCAGTGGAAACCTAACCATGATAATTGGAGATCCCAATAACCTGGTTCAATGGGAAAACTAAATTGTGGATGTTAGTGAGACAACACTTGAAAATCATGACCATTCATGACTGCACTGTATTAAGTGTTAAAAACCCATAAGATGTGGTAAAGGTTGAGCCTTATATTTTATTTCATAAAGACTGGATTTATAACAGGATATTCAAAAGGAGATCATCTATATAAAATAGAAGTGAGGGTCGTTTCGACCAAACATTTATGAATACAAAGGACGCTCATGGACAAAACAGACAAAAATGTGAGAACAAAATGTAGTTGAGATTGAAGTGTGACTGTGTTGTTGATTAGGTATACACGATGAAGATTTAGTTCAAGGCACTGCGTACAGTAAGCCACCGGTGTACCAGATAGAGCTGGAAATTTGGGCCCGACCCGATGGGCCGGCCCACCCAACCCGAAATCTAGTATGGATTGGGCTTTAAAATTAGAGACCCATATAAAACTGGGCCTATTTGGCCCGACCCGATGGGCCCGACGGGCCTAATGGGCTAGGCTGAATTTGGCCCGCCAGCCCATGGGCAGCCCATTTGGCCCGATTAATTTTTTTCTTTAGGCAAATAAATAATTAAAATAAGTAAAGTACATTATTTTTAAATATTATTGTGTTTTCTATTTTATTTTTACTTTGAAATTTGAACTTATGAATTATTTATATAGTATAATGTTATACTTTATGACCGTTTATGAATTATATATAGTAATAAATTAATAATATATATTTTTAATTATAATTTTTGCTAAAAATATTATTTTTTAAAAAATATTTCATGGGCTGGGCCGGCCCGCTAGCCCAGCGGGCTAGGGTGGGCTAGGTTGGGCTCAAATTTTATAGACCCGACTAATTCATGGGCCGGCCCGACCCAGCCCACGAACATCGCTTGGCCCGATGGGCTAGGCTGGGCTGGGCCGGGCGGCCCGATTTGCCAGCTCTAGTACCAGATGGTGTTCGGTTACGGAAAGTTCAAAGTCAAAAACTAATTTTTGAATGCACTGAAGTCTCAAAATGAACCGAACAATGAGTTTGATGTACTATAGACACAATTTTCACTCATGTGGGGGATTGTTGGAATTAATGAGTTTTGATATCATTATCTAATTAAAATTATTAGATGAGCTAAAAATTAATTATTGGATAATTAAACGTGACGTAGTCGATCTACTCGCGAAAATTATTAGATGAACATGATATATTTAAAGTTTCAAAACAGAGTTTCGGTGAGTGAAAATTAATTATTTAAGTTGGTGGATTACACAACTTATTTAATGATGAGTTTGAGAGTTGTAGGTGAAAAGTCACATTGTCCCACATGAAAAATTTACAAAAGTATGGAAGACTTTTAAAACATTGAAGTGTTAGTAGAGTTCAAATATGATAGTAAATGGGTACAAACTAATATTTGAAATTAACGGGTGTTAATACCAACACCCCCCATAAATTCAGTTAAAAAAAAGGGATTATATTTTTTTTGTCCATTAAGTTACCACAATTTTGAATTTAGTCCATCAGGTTATCACTTTTTGAATTTAGTCCATTAAGGGGGTGTATTCAATTGAGATTCTGTTGGATTTTTTTGGACTTTTAAAATCTGGGGGTATTCAATCCGGATTTTTAAAAGTCTTTCAAAAATTTGAGGTATTCAATACGGATTTTAAAAAGTATTTAGAAATTTTTAGGTATTCAACAATCTATGGATTTTAATACTCTATGGATTTCGTTGGATTCTCTTTCAAAAATATAAATAAATTTCACTAATCAAAATCTCTTCTAAAAAGTAGAGATTTCAACGGATTCTCTTAGAAGACTCTGAAAGAGAAGGAAAAAAAAAATTGTGTTAACTATGTTCTCATCACAGATTCTTCACCACCATTATTATTATTATCGTGAAAAAAATTACATCTCTCTATTTTAAAATTATGTTCTTTCTTTAAAAATTATAGTATATATGACACCGTCAATAATATCTAATCGACGTCAATTCCCCATTACGTGGTGTTCGATATCATCTCAAAGATTTTGGTGGTCAAGAAATGCAATTATTCAATCGAATTTTTGGTATTTTCAAATTGCAATTCACAAGTTCGCTGGATTACATAACTTTTTCGGAAAGAAGGTTGCTCTGATGAATTTCCAGTCGAATATAAAGAAGATCAAGGTTCACCACATGAAAGAGGAAAATTTGGAATTGCTTTCTCAAAGACAACTACAACAAAGAACTTAAGCTAATGCATGGAGAACTAGTATTGCTAACTATCTGAAAATGAGACCGAGGTATAATTGTAATGAAAATGAAGATGAGAATAATAATGATAAATAATAATTTTTTAGGGGCGTAGTTTATGGAAATCCATGTAAATCAATAAAAAAATGTGTATTTCGGAATTCTGTCAAATCTATAAAAATCCATATAAATCAATAAAAAAGTCAGTCAAACTCTGCATAGAGTCTATGAATTTTCTAGTCCAGATAATTTTAAAGTTCAAAAAAATCCAACAGAATCTCAATTGAATACACCCTCCTAAGTTTCGATTTATTTTGATTTTGGTCCAGTTACCTGCTACAGCAGGTTTAACAGGTCATTTCTTATAATACACCCCATAAATTGTTATACACACCTCAAATATTAAACACACCACACTAAAATTTAAAAATCATTTTTTATTAGTATACACACCCCCAACTATTTCCTATTTAATAAATTGTCAAAAATAATTAAATTAAAAAAATAAGAATTCAAATTAATATGAAAAACATATAAAAAATCGCCAAAATCTTTAAAAATTAAACAAAGCTAAAATAATTAATTTAATTAGTTTTGAAGATTTAGTTGATTTTCTACTATTTTAAAATTTTATTTAGCCTTATTTTTGAAGTTTTTTATAGAAGTTAGAACGCAAATAAAACATTAATAAAGCAATTGAGTTTTAAATTTATTTTATTTTTCTTTTAAATATTTATTTTATATTACATGAACCTACTTACACCCCATAAATTTTATATACACTCCAAACGTTAAACAAAAAAATTAAAAAATCAAATATAGTTAAATAAAATCGTAAACATATTTAATAAATTACTAAAAATAATTAAATTAAAAAAAGTAAAAATTCAAATTAATATTAAAAATTCAAATAAAACTTATAAAAAATCACTAAAATCTTAAAAAATTAAACAAATCTAAAAAACATTAATTAATTTAATTAGTTTTGAAGATTTAATTGATTTTTTTACTATTTTTGAAGATTTTTAATAAATTAAAAAAAATTAACTTAAAAAAATTATTAAATTAAATAAAAAAAATCTTCAAAAGTATCAAAAAAATCAAATAAATTTTTAAAACTAATTAAATTAATTAATTTTTTAGCTTTATTAAAATTTTGAAGATTTATGTATTTTTTATAGGTTTTATTTATATTTTTCATATTAATTTGAATTTTTATTTTTTTAATTAAAATTTTTTTGACAATTTATTAAATATGTTTATAATTTTATTTAACTATATTTGATTTTTGAATTTTTATGTTTAACGTTTGGAGTGTATATAAAATTTATGGGGTGTTAGTAGGTTTAGATAATATAAAAAAATAAAATAAAAAAATTTAAAACTCCATTGCTTTATTAATGTTTTATTTGCGTTTTAACTTCTATAAAAAACGTCGAAAATAAAGTTAAATAAAATTTAAAAATAGTAGAAAATCAACTAAATTTTCAAAATTAGTTAAATTAATTAATTTTTTTTAGCTTTGTTTAATTTTTGAAGATTTAGGCATTTTTTATAGGTCTTTTTTATATTTTTCATATTAATTTAAATTTTTATTTTTTTAATTTAATTATTTTTGACAATTTATTAAATAGGAAATAGTTGAGGGTGTGTATAGTAATAAAAAATGATTTTTAAATTTTAGTGTGGTGTGTTTAACATTTGGGGTGTGTATAACATTTTATGGTGTATGTTTTAAAAAATGATCTGTTAAACCTGCTGTAGCAGGTAACTGGACCAAAATGAAAATAAATCGAAATTTAATGGACTAAATTCAAAAAGTGGTAATCTGATGGACTAAATTCAAAATTGTGGTAACTTAATAGGACTAAAAAAAATATAATCCCTAAAAAAAAATATTGCGATTTTCTGTTCTACAGAATCTACACTAACTATCAACCACACAAATATGTCTAAAGTCTAAAGTTGTGCAACCTCACTTTCACGTACGAATGTACGAGTTTGAGTTGCCCCTGATATTCCTATAAAGCTAAGGATTTAAAAGTGTTGAATAATAAAATTTAGTAGTAAAAAAAAAAAAAAAAACTGTTTTATATCAAATTAAAAAATTATAAATTTAATTTAAATATTTATATTTTACAAATAATGAATTTAAAATGGACGGGAAGAGTATTTCATAAGAATCTATCTAGTGACAATTAAAGAAAAAACTACTAGTATACCCAATTTCAATAAAAGTAAAAAAAAAATTACCCAAAATTGTTCTCAATGGCCCCTGCCAACTTCAAATTTGTTGTCACTTCTCACTTTACATGAATCAGTCCACACAACTAAAGCAACATGTTCAAAATGGGAATTGGAATTAGAATCTGTCGATTTTAAACCGTAACTTTAAATTAAAATAAGAAAAATATTTTTTTACAACAGTTCAAATAATAATGGAACAGATGAGGTATCATTTATTTTGTAAATTTTTTAAAATAGAGAAAAATTTAATTGCGTTGGTTGAATAGAAGTTAATTTGTGAATTTTTTAAAATAGAGAAAAGATTAATGACTTTATTTTGTAAATATTTTAAGATGGAGAAAAAATCAATGGCTTTGATTGAATAGAAATATTTTATTCCTATCTGATAAGAATAATATCAAATTAAATATAAAAAAAATCTAACATTTAATGTGGATAAAATCAAATTTAAAAATAAATTATTACCACTTAAGTGTTGAACACTATATCATTCCCGACCGTCCATGTTGTGCAAATTTTAAAAGGAGTAAGAAATTAATTTTTAAAATTTTCAATTGAGACTTTTAACAAATATTTAAATAATAATGTAACAGAAAAAGTATATACTCCATATTTAAACAAGTCTATACATTGAGATGGTTTTTTCGAAGTCTAAGGCATGACCTATATAAGCTTGCTTTGATAAACATGATACTGTAGGTAGATCAGTTGGACATCCTTTTCTGTGACCAATTATTTTTTTATTTATGAGACAAGTAAAATTTCTTTATAAAATTGACAATTCATCGTGAAGCGATGTCACAAACTAAATGCATAATAAATAAAGGCGCCCACTATATACCCCTCCAACTTTATTAAGTATACTCCCCCTCCTTATTTATAAATTTAATATTCATATAAAATATCCAATTTATCCTTTTAGTAAAACATTCATTAGATAGATACACCTCCTTTAAAATTGAAAATCTAACCCTAATTTTTGCAGTAGTCGTCGCCTCCGCCGCCTTTGACAAAATCGAAACCAAAACCAGTGTAGATCTAATTAATATTTTCGACAGAAATCTCAAAAAAATCCAACAAAAATCTAAAGAAAAAAACACTAATATTTTTGATTGACACTGATTTGTCGACAACAAGGTATAAAAAAACTCTCGTCGACAAAATTTAGTCGTAAGAAAAAAAATTGAAATATTTCGACAAAATGTGCTCGAAAATAAACACTATCGTCGACAAACATTTGTTGGTAGTGTTTATATTCAAGCACATTTGTCAAAAAAATTTTTAAAAAAACTGCGTTTTAAGGTTCAGGTGGGCGGCGAGGGAGGGGCGCGGTGGCGGCGCCGCCGATAGTTACAGAAATTTAAAAAAAATGAAAAAGAAGGAGGGAGGAGGGACGGCGGCAGCTTGGGTGGTGCAGCGTATGGATGGGGCCGGCTTAGGTTGGGGAAGGTAGGACAGCAGCGCGAGGAAGGAGGGGCGCGCCGCCGCGCTGTTGTTGAAAAAAAAAAAGGAACGGACGGCGATGCTGCGGTTCAGTAGGTTGAATGGAAAGAGGAAGTGTGGGACTAGAATTGGGGGAGAAAAGGGGAAAAACGTAGAATTTTAGTGAGGATACATTTATCATGTAAAATTTTGAAAAAAAAATGAGTATATTAGATATTTTAAATTCTTACGAAGAGTAAAACTAACATAATACATTATAAAGAGGGTAGGAGGGGTATATAGCCTGTGCCATATAAGCAATTCATCTTTTGTAATTCAAAAAAGCACATATGTCGGCAGGGATGGAACTACGCCTGTCATGGACAATAAAAGGTAGATCAAATAAAAGAAAAGAAATCTAGGACCATAAGCTCACAAGTCGAGCCAGAGGCCGGAGTGCCATTAAAACCTTGCCTGGGAAAACCCTCCTTAGGGATAAAACCCAGATCAAGAAAAAATGTACACTCATCTACAAGTCAATGTCTATAGAAGACAAAATATAGATCATTATGCAGAAATGAGAGAAAAAAGTCTGGGGGAAGCCTCTCCAAACACAATCAAGGCCAGTCTTTGCCACAGCATTCACCGCTTGGTTGGCCTCTCTAAAGACATGTAAGTATCTAATGTGCATGTCCTGTGTAAGAGGGTGGACTTGGCTCCAAAGGCCTTGCAGACGCCAAAGAATAGAGGGGTTGGTGCTCATAAAAGTGTCAATCGTGAGAGTCAGGTCTGACTCAATCCAAAGGAAGTGTCATCCCTGATCATGAGCATACTTGATGGCCATAAGAGCAACTGCCAACTCAGCCTCAAGAGGGAGGCCCCAACCTACCTTTGAGGCAACCGCGGCCACAAAGAATCCCCTGAATGTCCTGAAAACCGCCCCTGCATGAAGGTTACCCGTGGAAGAAGTAGCATTGTCATCCGTGTTAACCTTGTACCAACCCGGATCAGGTGGGAGCCAAACCACAGACGAGCCGTGTCTCGTCGGTCTATGTCTGCTCGAAACCCCAAGGGCCCGGGCAATCAGTAGATCTCGAACCGTACCGTCCGAATAACCCCTACAAATGGTGTTGGCCTACTTGATACCTTAAATGATTTGTGTTATGCGTCTCCTAACAGAGGGCGATATCCCATCGAAAATCACTTTATTCCGCATAGTCCAGACGATCCAAATAGCTGTGACGAAGCCCGTCCTCCATAACTCCAAAGACTGCTGGCCCAGCTGAACTTTAGTGGCCTGAACGAAGATGTCTAGGAAACTGATCTCAGAGTAAATCGTGACCCCAAACAAGTGGGTCAGTCTGCTCAGAATATCCAATGTGAACGGGCATTGGGCCAGAGATTCTGAGTCTCTGCGACACAACACACAAATCGACGGACCCTGGAACCCAAAAGACAAGATCCATTCGGACGTGGGCAGCTTGCCCCAAACCGCTCTCCAAATCACAGTGGAGCGACACATGGATATGAAGGTGCCCCAAATCCATGACGCCCAGCTAGGCCTGGGCAAGGGTGACCTAAGCAAATCATATGCCATGCTAGAAGAGAGTTCCCCTGAAAGTGAGCCCTCCCAAATACGTCTGTCAGGTCCCCTAAGCACCGTGATCTGCAGAATATCCCTGACAATCTCCCTAAAACTTGTGATAAAACAACTCGAGAAGTGCCAGCAATCATCATAGAAAATATCCACAACCGTAGACGTAAGAGTAGACGCGAACAAGTCGGGCAGACACATCCTCTCAGAAATAGTATAACCTAGTCAGTTGTCGTGCCAAAAGCTGACTCGGGACTGTCGACCAATCAGCCATCTCGAGCCGTCCTGAAGTCTCGTAGCATGCAGACGAAGACCCGGGCCAATAGAAGAGACTCTACCATAGGGTCTCAGCCTGTGATTTGAATTAAAATGCCTCTTATGCAGGAGCTCCGTATCTGGCGATCTATTTTGAAGAATATCCCAGCTCAACTTACAGAGAAATGAGTCATTTGCCAGACGAATAGAACAAACCCCTAATGACGCACAGACCCGCTGCCAAGAAACCGAACAAGACTGTAGCCCCCCTCATTCTCTTATTATATATGCATGTAGTTTTCATACAATAAGTTTATTAACTATACAATCCATGAATTCTAGTCAAACAAATTAATTGGCCCAAAAATTCAAACTAAAATGAATTGGCCCTGTCTAGCTAAAGCCTAAAAGCAACCGACATTGTATTTAATTAATTTATGAGTGCAATATTTTTAGTTTCAATTTTCTCTTTAATTATACAAAATATTAAAGGAACAAAATTTAGGAGTATAAAAGATTTTTAGTCTAATACTTACGGTACTATTTTAATTTAAAAGCATATTTACCTTTTTACTTAATTTCAATATTAAAAAAAAAATATGTATAATTATGTATTTTTGAGATATTTAACTATTTTAAATATAAAATGTGAATATTATTATTATTAAATATACATATTAGTATTAAATTATATTTATCGGCGCCCTAATACACAATCCTCCCTATATGTCGGTAACGGAGTATATAGTTCCCATTTGTTTGTTAAAAATGGGGCGTCCAACGGAGCTTCCTTAATTTAGTGGGTACCCTTACCCTGGTCCCGAAATCGGTATACCCACCTAATCGTAAATATCCGTTTGTTCATGTCCTATTTGTGTACCTTATTTTAAATGTACTTTTTGATATATAAAATAAAAAAAATCCCCAAAATTACAATTGCTCCACCAATAATCATATCCTACCCTATAGTAATAAATGGCATACACTTACAAGCCTCCACAGCCACCAGTTCTACCGAACAAGCACACGGTCCTCTATATGCCCACCCCAACCTACTCACAATTATTATATTTTAAATAAATTAAAAATACATTATAGTTTTATAAATAGAAATATAGCTTCCTCTTATCCTCCATTCAACTTCCAACATAATACACCAACCATGGCGATTGCCCTACTAGAAATCACACTCTACGCCGCCCTCTTCCTCTCCGCCGTATTCCTCACCTCTATTTTCACCGGGAAACTCCGCGACTCCTCCTCCCCTCCCGGCCCTTTCGCTCTCCCCATCATCGGCCATTTACACCTTCTCGGGCCGAGACTACACCACACTTTCCACGACATGGCCCAACGCTACGGGCCAATACTTCAGGTCCGCCTCGGAGCCATCCCTTGCGTGGTCGTTTCGAGCCCCGAACTGGCTAAAGAGTTCCTCAAGACTCACGAACTCATCTTCTCCTCACGCAAACACTCCACGGCCATTGATATCGTCACCTACGACTCTTCCTTCGCTTTCTCACCCTACGGCCCATACTGGAAGTTCATCAA
Source organism: Galeopsis tetrahit (assembly GCA_963675135.1). NCBI lineage: Eukaryota > Viridiplantae > Streptophyta > Magnoliopsida > Lamiales > Lamiaceae > Galeopsis > Galeopsis tetrahit. Next base: position 62,116,410 of record OY776132.1, read on the forward strand.
GAAACTCTGCACGTACGAACTTCTTGGCGCCAGAAACCTCACCCATTTCCAGCCCATCCGCACGTGGGAAGTCACCGCCTTCGTCAAAAGCCTCATGGACAATGGTCAAACCGGAAAGAGTTTCAATTTGACCGACGAGCTCGTTAAGCTCACCAGCAATGTCATTTCGCATATGATGCTCAGCATCAGGTTAGTCACACATTCTCAATTTTTTAATTTGAGTAATCAATTCACCTGTTTCAATTTTAGTGTTTCATTTAGAATATATAGAAATTTTATATGCCTATGTATAGAATTTATAATGTTAGATTTTTATTGAATTTATAGCTATTTATATGGTATGATTTTAAAATCTAAATTCTAAATCACAAAGTAAAAATATGGATTAGATTTTAAAATTCAAAATTCAGATTTGAAATTCCAAAATGCACGGCCTCACTGGATCTGTAACATGTGAGATTTCAAATTTCAAAATCCAAATTTAAAATCTCAAAATGCACATAGCCTTAGTGTTTCACCTTACTGGATCTAGATCGGTAAGTAATAAAATTATTTAATTAATGACCGATCCTATTGTTATTTAACAATTTCTGTCATTAAAAAAAATTTTTGTTGCAGTGTTATTACAAGGTTAGATAATTTTTTGACACGAAACATATCAATAATAAAAAAAAAAAAAAAAAGTGAAATAATAAAATTGACATAAACCATATCTTACCTCTTTGTACACTAATGTGAACATTTGTTCCGCCACCGTGTCAGGTGTTCGGAGGACGAAGGCGAGGCGGAGGCGGCAAGGACGGTGATTCGAGAGGTGACGCAGATATTCGGAGAGTTTGATGTTGCGGATATTATATGGTTTTGCAAGAACTTCGATTTGCAGGGGATAAAGAAGAGATCGGAGAGTATTCAGAAGAGGTATGATGCTTTGTTGGAAAAGATTATTACTGACCGGGAGGAGCAGCGGCGGATACAGGGCGGCGCCGGCGGCGAGGCTAAGGATTTTCTTGATATGTTTCTTGATATAATGGAGAGTGGGACCTCGGAGGTGAAATTCAGCAGGGAACATCTTAAAGCTTTAATTTTGGTGAGATTTTATTTATTTAATTTTAAATATTATTTACTGTATTTATTATTAACTGATTTTTTTTGGCGTTTTACTCCATTGAAATTAATATTTTTAAATAAATGTGTCACTTTAATTATTTATTATGTTTAATTTATTTGATAAGAATGTAAATATGAAATTAAACATATAATTATGAACAAATATTTAATAAAATAGAAACATTCTAAGAGAATATTTTTAATTGAATTAAAATTTCTATTGGGATGATTTTACAGTTTACCTTAAACTTGGTGACAAATTAGGTGAAGGGTTCATGCATCACCATCACCGTACTAAAGATTTTAAGTAGTATTAATTCTAACAAGATCAAGAATAATAAATGTGGTTGTAATATATTTAACTACTATTAGTTGACTAACACATCCCTAAATTGTGAAGGATTTTTTCACGGCTGGCACAGACACAACAGCCATTACTACAGAATGGGCTATAGCAGAACTAATAAACAATCCAAAGGTATTGAAAAAAGCACAAGATGAGATTGATCAAGTCGTAGGATCCAAGAGATTGGTTAAAGAATCTGATGCCCCTAACCTGCCCTACCTTCAAGCTATCATAAAAGAAACATTCCGATTCCACCCTCCGATCCCTATGCTATCGAGGAAATCAACTTCCGACTGCCAGATCGACGGCTACAAAATTTCAAAAAATAGTTTGTTGTTCGTCAACATTTGGTCCATGGGGCGGAACCCAAAGTATTGGGAAAGCCCCATGTGGTTTAGGCCTGAGAGATTTTTGGAGAAAGAAAATGCTTCAATTGATATTAAAGGGCAGAATTTTGAGCTTCTGCCCTTTGGAACGGGCAGGAGGGGCTGCCCGGGGATGTTGTTGGGTATACAGGAGGTGACCCATATAATTGGAACAATGATTCAATGCTTTGACTGGGAGTTGCCCGATGGGTCGGGTCAGGTGGACATGACAGAGCGGCATGGATTGACTGCTCCGCGAGCAAACGATCTGATTTGTCGTGTGGTGTCACGGGTTGACCGGGGAATTGTGTCCGAACAGTGATGTCCATTGTTGATAGACTGTTAATACGGATGTATGATTATGTGTTTTTTTGTGCTAGAAGCTTACTTATTTGAATTGTGACGCTATGTTTAAAATAATAATGTTTGTTTAATTTTTTTTATTAAATTCAATGTGGTGAGATATCTTTTTTGGACATTATACAGTTCTTATATACACATACCCACACGCTTTTTCTTTTTTAAAATTAGAGTTTGTCTTGAACCTTGTGCATATGTGAAAGTTATAATGTAATGGAATGCTTGGTGTTTTTGTATTCTTTTCGCCCATGTAGTAGACTCATTCATGCTCAATTTAGTTTACAAACACTTGTTGCATGTCAAAATCACACTTAATTGAGGTGTAATTAATCAGTAATTAGGTTAGGCATATGGTTTTACTGTAGTATAATATCTTCGCAATTAATGGCCGCTCATTTATTTTTTTTATCGGTAAAAAGGAATTATATTAATGATGGGTATAAGAAATACCCTAAATTTAACATTTGTGAAACGGTAATTACTGTGCTATGCTATATGGGCCTCAAACCATACACTTAATGACCGCTCATGATGTACAAGTCCTTAATTAACATATATAATGACTTAATTTAATTATACCTAAGTACCGTATATGCGTAGAACCATCAGTTATTGTCCCTTCATGATATGTACAAGTCCCCAATTAGCTGAACTTATAATTACGTAATCCCTCAGTTAGCTTAAAAACTTACATGGAAGAAGAAAATTTTCGATTAAAGAAATGATGCCTTTTAGGGATTGATGATTTAATTAGAAGTAAATTATGGAGAATCATGAAGAAAAAATTAAAAAAAATGGTAACAATACAATTTCCTTTTCTTTCTTTTTTTTTTTCACTTTCCGTGTTCAATCACTTTCAAAATTTTCAACACGCATCTAATATATATATATATATGTGTGATCCAACACTTTGTACCAAAAATTTATGTATCCTAGCAAATTGCCTAATTCCAACCCACTTTGTACCATATATATATATTCCACAATTGTTATTCTTTAAAAGCTAATTTAATTATTTTTTATCAATAAATTATATGCTTCGAGAATACTTGAATGAGATAAAATTAAAAAAATATTGTTTATAATTGGCCCCTACCCCTTTGTTTCTAACTATGTCACTGATAGCTTGCATATATTCTTTTCAGCCACTATTATCGCCACAAATATTTTCTTTATCACATGTTCTCGACTATTCTCCATTACTTCTCTCTTTCTATTATACACGTGTATTAGATCTGTCACAACGGGTCGACGAGAATCACTGATCTACAATCCAGTAAAATTCACCTAATTGTGGGTTTAGGCAACCAGCCCACAGCGGGTGTAGATTAAGAATTACGCACTTCATTCAATTTTATAATTTCTATTTGAGTTGGACGATTGAAAGTATGAGAGGGAAGATAAAATAGAAATAATGTAATGAATGAAAGCGACATTTTCTTTTTTAGAAATGTGAATTATAAAATTGAACAAATAAAAGAGAAGAGTAAGAATTATAAAATTGAAAAGAATGTGTTCTAAATTAAGTCTAACTCAACCAATAGACGCAGGGGCGGGAGGACCATGGCCCCCTAACTTTTAGCCATGATATAGAGTATATATATGTATTAGTGTCATTTTTATTATTATTTTGTTTGTTGGCCCCCCTCCAAAATTTTTTTTTTTTGGATAAATTAATAAAATTAACTAAAAGAGGCCCAATCCATTTTATCATCCAAGTCCATTTTATTATTTCATTTTCTAGTTCCTTAGTTTTCTTTCAAACTTGATCACGTAATTTAATTATTCTTCAAATATTTAATTTGTAATTTGCGTTTAATTTAAATTTAATCATTGAATTATCAATTAATGTATTTATGGAATTTATTGGTTAAGAGTTAGAATGTGGAATTTATTTTGGTTTTTCAATTATTTAATTTTTATTTAATTCTTTCGTGATGAAAAAGTCACGGACAATACATTTTTTTTAAAGTAAAAAATATTTAATCATTTGAACGTGATCCGAGATTACGACCATCGATATGGAAGTATATATCTCATTCATGTATAAATGATTTTCGTGACATGAAAAAAAACATTTTAAATTTTAATAGATTGTGAGTTTAATGTTATATTTTAAAAAATTTATAATAATAAATGTATTATATATGATCTTGTTAGTGTATATTTTAAATTTGATTGTTTCAAAATTTTACTATTGGCCCCCTCAATTACTCACTCTGGGTCCGCCCCTGAATAGACGGGCCGGGGGTTTGGTGGTTGGTGTGGGCCAACCCTGTGAGTTTTCTCTTAAAAAAAAAACCCTGTGAGTTTTTTTTCTTACATGATAAATGTATTTATTTCAATTAATTCATTAATGAAATGAATTTTGAAAAACAAACAATGACGAGGCATGTTTTTTTATGCAAATTGATAATATATGGAATATTAATTTTATCAATAAAAAATTCAAATTTTTTTTTGAAAGCGACAAAATTTTATTCATGGGTATCACGAATACCCCAAGGAAAAATCAACGGTTTACATAATGAAAAATAAATTAATATGAAAAAAAGATTTATCTCAAACACAAAATATGTTCTCTAGTCCATTCCTCGAAGGAGTTCCAATGCTGAACCAGCTTGAGTGCCTTGAACCATGTGAAAGTGACAAGTTTAATGTCTTCCGCGATCTTCTCGTCATTAACTTGCTCCCCTTTGAAGTTCACTCTATTTCTGTTGAGTCAAATGTTCCAAACTGTTTCGTGCCAAATGTTTTCCCACATCTGCTCCTTGCATTTATCCATCATATCCTTGTGCGCCTTGAGATGAGACATTCTTGATAAATCATGTTGCGCCAAAAAATAGCGCAATGTGATGTCGGATCTGATGGCTCAGATTAAAGGTTCTTCGAGCTTGAGTTATCGCGTCCAAGTGAACGTCCTTGCAAATAATCCTCTTCCACGCTCCCAAAAACATGCAACAAACACGCCGGAAGGGATTCCGGCGTGGAATCTCCGACACTCAAGTCAGATATGTTCTCGGGAGGATTAAAGAGGAGCTTCCCTAAGATTGGAGGGAGAGCTCTCGCAAGAATAGTGTAATGTTTAGGTGTTTCGTGTATGATCTTGTGTTAAGAATGTAAAGTGTGTGTGTTCTGATAATAATAATCGTGTATCATTTATTGACTTAAGACTTCCTCTAAAACGTACATTGGGGAAAAGGTAGGTCTTTTCCCCCTTTCTCTCAATCAACTTCCCTTAGATTAGGTCCAGCCGCTTTTCCCTTCACGCTAGCCCACTCCCCTAGATTCTTGGCCTCATCTGCTATCTCCCATCTTCAACTTTCCCCCCCCATATCGGGGGCCTCCTCTTGACTAAGACTTAGTCTACTTAGTATTGTATCTGGGCCGAGGGACATTCCTAGACTTGGGCCAGGGACATGGGCCAAAAGCTAGACCTATTTTCTCTGATTGAATCCTCAGGGCCCGAGCCCTCTCCATATATTACTTTGGGCTGCTCCATGGGCCTGTTCTTCATGTAATTGGGCTTCTAAAAAGCCTGTTGGACTATTTGCACATCCTATACTTGTGGGTGTATTAATCTTATCACAAGACTAGATATAAATATTTAATAAGGATAACTCATCGTCTATCCACGTATCGTCTTCTCGTATGACGACATATTTTGGCCGCATCAGACCAGGTTGAGCTGACTTTCCGAACCAATCATATATTCTCCCCCATACCCGTGACGAGAGGGGGCAGGTAAAGAATAGATGATCGGTGTCTTCCGGATCGGTATCGCAAAGTTTACAGTTATGAGAAAAATGCTCGTTGTAGGCCCCTCTTCTCCTGAGATTAACTAATGTAGGTACCTTGTCTTGTAGAGGTCTCCACGAGGATGACGTGACTTTGCGAGGTACACCCTTCGTCCAAATGAATCTTAGGCCTTCCAACTCAGGGTTGTCCTGTATGTTTTCTTTCTGCAGAAGTTTGTAAGCTGATCTCACGGAGTATTTTCCATCCTTTTCGTTGTTCCAAACCCAATAGTCCTCCTCCACTGAATGTTTGATGTACCTGTCAATGATGTTACAAATATTGCTAACAACAGAAGCTTCCCTATCCAGTAATTTTCTAGTCCAATTCCACTCTAAACTCTTGATACCATTAGACCATCTAACTCTATCAGACACTACACAATGTTTCTCAGCCTCTAATCTAAATAATTTAGGGAACATATTCTCCAAACTCCCTCCCCCAACCCACCTGTCAATCCAAAATTTCACAGACTTACCATTACAAATAACCAAAGAGATATTATTATTGAACCAATCACTCACCCCCACACATCTAACAATATTAGCCCACCATTTTGACCAACTCTTGTGACATTTACCAGTGTTCTTATAAGACTCGATACACTCACGAAATGACCCGTATTTAAACACAAGAATCTCACTCCAAAGATGCTCCCCTTCCCTAAGACACCTCCACCCTCACTTCCCTAACAATGCCAGATTGAAAAGGTTAAGATTCTTAACACCCATCCCACCCTTATTTTTCTCTCTGCAAATAATGTCCCAACTCACCCAAGGTATTCTCTTCTCCTTTAGGCTGTCATTGCTCCACGTGAATCTTCTTTGAAGGGTTTGGATGGAGTTAGTGGTTTTGGCTGGGGCTCGGTTCAGGGATAGGGAATATGTAGGAAAGTGAGATAGGACAGAGTTAATGAGGGTGAGTTTACCTCCAAACGAGAGAGATTTACCATTCCAACGATCCAGATGTTTCTCCACTTTGTTGATAATGTCGTCCCAACACTGAGAGAGTCTCTTACTGTCACCGATCGAGAGACCCAGGTACTTGAGTGGCAAAGCTGCGGTTTTGCAGTTGAGGAATCTTGCCCACTTGTTCAGATCCTGATCTCGGGTGTTGATACCGGATAGCGTTGGAAGTTGATCTTGAGCCCAAACCAGGCCTCAAACATTCTGAGTATGGTTTTCAATGCCAATAAGTTACTGTTGTTGGCCTCCCCAAAAATGAGGTGTCATCAGCGAATTGAAGGTGAGAAACCTTTGTATTTTTTTCCCACGCGTGCTAGAGTGAAAATGTCGTTCCCGACTGCTTTATTCATCATAAGACTGAGGCACTCCCCCACAATGGTGAACAAAAAGGGGGATAGCGGATCACCCTGTCTAATGCCTCTCTCCATTTTGAACTCCTTAGTGGGGCTCCCGTTGACCAGAACGGACACAGTTGCTGATTGGATGCATTCTTTAACCGATTTGCACCAAGTGGGGTTGAATCCTATCTGAAAAAGCATATCCAGCACAAACTCGTGGTCCACCGAATCATAAACTTTCCCGAAATTCAATTTAAACAGAAATAACCTCTTTTTCTCTCGAACCGCTTCATCGACGATTTCGTTGGCGATGACTACTCCATCCAGGATATTTCTCTTTCACTTATTCGATGAACTATAAAAGTGTTATTATTACTATTATTTTAAAATAACATAAAAAAATATTGTTATTATTTAATAATAACAAACTAAAAAAATCAATAATAATGTTAAAAATATTATTATTAAAATATATAATAAGACAATTTTTTATACGTACAAATTACACCACACGCAACTGGTGTCGTTTTTACAATTTGTAATGTATATTATTAATATTACTTATCAATTAATACCATCACACATAAGAACTAACAAGTAATAACACATCATATTTTTACACCGTTCAACATGAACACACCTAACTGTTTGAAAAAATAATGTTGTACCTACGCAAAGTATTTATGTTTTTTTTTGCACAAATTTTAAGAAATATTATTTATTTATGTATATAGATAAAGTGGAGAATAAAATAAAATTGAATAAAATTAATAAAGTAGAGATTGGATAAAATAAGTGTGGTAAAAAAATATTTATTTCAGAAAAAAAAAAAAAAAACAAGAACAATTATATGGACAATTCAAAAACATAAACACTTTATGTGGATGGGAGTATGATATTACAAATTTAATTTAAGAAATTACATTATGTACTTATATTTCATTCATAATTAATGTCAACCATGCATAAAAATAATAATTCTTAAATTATTTCATTCACCTTATTATTTCATTCATAAATTATTTCATTCCGTCATAATTCAATTCATTCGTATTTATTTACGTGTACATTCATATTCAAATATTAATGTCTTGTACATGAACTGGTATTTTAATATTTAACATTTTGTGTTGTTTTTCTCTAAAGCACAAAAAAATGACACTTTATATACTCCGTACTAAATAGTAGTAATACTTTATTTTACAGTAAAACTTAATTGAAATTTTTGTTGTTGGCTTATAATCCAAACATATACAAATCAATCAATTTGAATTGATTTAAAGAATTTGTTTGCTTTGATTAGTATTAATAGATGGGTTCCCATCACGTACACGGTAACTATCAAGGTTGACATATGTAATCGATCGATTAGTTTTTTTTTGGTCAGTAAAATTAAATCTCTTTATTGCATGAAGAATGGTTATAATGTACAACTCATTCCAGATTACAGACAATATCAGAGAAGGTGTTATTCCATTTTACATGTATAAGTGCTCATTAATCCTTGAAGAAATTTATAGGATTTGTTTTCCATTCCTCGAACTCTCTATTAAAAAATGACTTCTCCTTTATCGATAGCCATCCCCACGTCCTGCTCTTAATTTCCTCTGCTGCCTTTTCCGTTTCTATTCTCTCATTCTTGAATACTAGTGTGTTTCTCCCTTTCCAAATAACCCATATTGTGCACACCCACAAGCAAATAGTGAAAATTGCGTATCGTTTACCTCGAATCAAGCTCGTGTGTTGAATGAAGTGTTCTCTCAATTTGTTGTGAAGGACTGTTGATATCCCCAACCACCTTTGGTTTTCCTCCCAGATTTTCCTCGCGTACGGGCATTCAAGGAACACGTGTTCCGCCGTCTCGCTACCGCTGCCACATATAGCGCATTTCGTGTCACCAATATTTTGGATTACTTTACGTTTGAATAGATTCTCGCGTGTTGGTAGCCTATCCCATATCGCTCGCCATGCCGTCGCTGATACTTTCAATGGCGCAGCCTTGCTCCATATTTTGCTAAATCCCAGCCTTGAGTCTTCTCCCTCATCAGTCGACTTTGAGTCTGCCACAATAGCTTCGTATGCCTCCTTGGTCTTATACTCTCCATTCTTATTTGTTGTCCACCTCCACTTGTCTCTACTGCCTACCTGCAATGGAAACTGATTCACAATGAACATAAGTTTGTTAAATTCTTCTAACTCCCTACTAGATAATGGTCTACGCCACGTTCCTCTCCACTCGCCAATCCCCCTATCCCACTTGCACAGTTGCCCTACCAACCCACTCTTCTCTCGGCTGACTCTATACAATTTAGGAAATCTGCATTTCATAGTCTCGTTACCCGCCCATTTTTCTTTCCAAAACTGAGTATCCAATCCGCTCCCTACTACTCTTTCTATCCTACTCCACCACCATTCGCCCTTCACCCCCGCTCCACATCGCACAACGTCCCTCCACCACCCCGACCACGCCGTGTTTCTACCCTCTAGCTCTATCCCCTTATCCCCGAATCTCACTTTTCCGTATAGCGACTTCAACGTCCTCACCCACAGCCCATCTCCCTCATTCAAATAACGCCACAACCATTTTTCTATTAGTGCTCTATTGAATTTCCCTAAATCTCTAACTCCCAGTCCCCCCCTATCCTTCGTATCACATATATATTCCCATTTTAACCACGCAATTTTGTTGATATACTCACCACCCCCCATAAGAATTTGCGTTGCAATGAAATCAGTTCACACAAGATTTTTTTTGGTAACATGTAAAAGGATATGTGATAAATTGGAATTGACGTCAATACTGCTTTCAATAGTGTTATCCTCCCTCCGAATGAAATCTTCTTGTTGCTCCACCCTTGTAATTTCCTTTTCATCTTCTGGATTAAATGTGTCCACTTCGAAATTGCTCTGTGATTGCAGCCCACTCTCAACCCCAAATAAGAGCACGGAATTGACCCGATGACGCAGCCTAATGTATTTGCCATTCTACCCATTTCTTCGTTATCCACGTTCACCCCGATGAGGCTGCTCTTATTGAAATTGATTGTCAAACCCGAGAGAAATTCGAATGTAACCATTTGTAACATTACTCATTTAATAAATGTTAACTTGTTTTAACATTACTCTTAAATACTCCCCCTTCAATTTTATTATGCCTACTTCTCCGGACACGGATTTTAATAAATATTGATTAGTTTATTCATAAAATAGATAAGTTGAGGGTATGATAGTTTATTGTGGGATCCATTTGTAAATAAATGATTGTTTATGAATAAAGTGAATGACGACAAAGTGGATAAATAAGTGATGGTAGGAGAGTGGAGATAAAGTAGTATGAATAGTATTATTTTAAAAAAGGGTATATGTATAATAAAATTGAACAAAAAAAAATAAGAATAATAAAATTGGACGTAAAATATCTAAAACACCCCAATCTCATTTGAATTAAAAGAAAAATCTCTCTTTCCCACATATCACAATCAGGACTTATTGGGAGGAGGGCCATCCCCCACACTTTTACCCATGATTCCATGAAGCAATGTGTGTGTATGGAGTATATATTAGTGTAGATTTATATTTTGTTGTTGGCCCCCCTAAATTATTTTATGGTGCTATGGACTTTTATCTTTTGAAATAACTAAAGCAAGGCCCCTCCCATTCCCTAGGTTTGTATTTTATTTTGTATTTATATATTATTTTATTATTTTAATTATTTTTTAAATATTTAATTTATAATTGACGTTTAATTTAAGATTAATCCTCCAATTACTTAATTGATGTATTTTTAGAATTTGTTTTTAAGTTCAACATAGATTTGCTTATAAATAATTTCCATGACATGAAAGAAATACGTTTTAAACTCTAATCAATTTAAAATTTAATATTACATTAAATTTTTTTAATATAATTTAATTTTTATTATTTTGTAATTTTATTTTTGACCCCCTCAACTAATTGTTCGGGGTCAGCCCCTATCACAATCACACATCACTTTTTTCTCTCTCTCAGATCTCATTTCAAAATTCATAGGAAAGAATTTAAAAATAGATGGATTTTAAATTACATGGTTTTATTTTGAATTTAAAATTCTTTCAATTTTAACTATAAAAAATATGCAGGATTTTAAATCCATTCATTTACTTTTTAATCCAAACAAGTGGAGTGGATTTGAGTGGTGGATTTGAAATTCATAGATCAAATCCTTCCATTAAATGGAGTCTTAGATCTGTATTTTTTCATAGGCTCTGACGTTATGAAGATTTTGTTTGAGAAGGAATCCCAAAATTTATTCAGATGAAACAGATGCATCAGCATTGATAATGTGTTCGAGTGCATCCGAGGACAAACTTCGTCACCTCATTAGGAAAATCGAAAGTAAATGTAAAAAATGTGAAATATATTGAGTATGACCTTTCAACCCTATCCATGTTTATTTTTATAGCAAATTTAGCTGAACCATGGCTCTGACGCTATGAAGATGATGGGTAGACGGTGTCGAAATTTGCCGCAATTTTCGTCGGAACACACAAGCTTGAAAAGAGTCTGCATTTCTTTTCTTTATCAACTTATGATTTGGGCCGTGGATAAACATTACATTTTGGTACGGCTATTGCACCTCTGACTTGTTTAAGTGCACTCCCTCACTCACTTTACTTATTTAATAATCATGTGAAAAATCCAAAATACATTTTAAGTAAAATTATACTATTAAATGCATCCACACTACTAACTACACTCTTTTGTCAACCTTTAAACTCTAAGGACATGTTTGATAGTAAAGACTAATTATCTAAAGTTAGGATGATATATAAATTTTATAAATTTTAAAGCATAATCTACTCTTAATCTAAGTTATCAAACAATCAATAAGAGATGATATATAGTTAATCTAAGTTTAATCTAAGCTATCAAACATGGCCTAACTCTAATTGCTACCGCTGCCACCGCCATTTCCGGTGGCCGCCAAATAAAAAAAATCAGAAATTAAAAAAAATATAGAAAAATCTTTTAAAAAATAAATTATAAATTTCGACAAATCAGTGTCGACTATCTATACTCTCATCAATAAATTGTTGTCGATGGAAGTGTATATGGTCGACACTGATTTGTCGGAAAAAAAATCGACAATTTTAGGTCGACCATATACACTCTCGTCAACAACAATTTTTCGACGAAAGTGTATAAGATCGATCTTGATTAGTCGAAATTTTAAAAATAATATATACATGTATACAATCGAGACTTGGCTGCTTGGAGGGGGGTTTGGGACGGGGATAGTGGACGAGGGGTGGGGGCGAGGAGGTGGGGTGGGACGTAGAAGAGGAGGGGATAAAAGAGAAGGGAGGGGGACGGCGTGGTGGGGCGGTAGCGACGGGTGGGGTGGAGGCCGGTGTTTTTGGGAAGGAGAAATGAGAGAGATGAGTTGTAGGGTTTATAAATTAGGATTTTGGTAGTGTGTTTAGTAAATAAATTTTTTTTTTTTAAGAGAGAATAGTATTTAGGACAATTTGGAGAAGTGCATCTAGCCTAATCTAATTCGGAGTGAAATGCATCAATTGGGGGTGTGCACTTAAATAAGTGGGAGGTGCAGATAGCCGCACCCATTACATTTACATTAAGAGGGGCTCTGCAGGCCTGCACCCCTCACCAACACCGACCCCTTTATATATTATAAATTTTAATTTTTTTAAATTTAAGTAAAATTAATAATGAATCTAATTAATCCTTGAGGTATTTACCCATGATTTTATACTTTCACTATCATATTAATTATAAGATAATAATTAAAATGAAATAAAAGTTACTTGTATTTATTGTAATATTACAGTGCCTTATTACGAAAATGAACAAAAAGTTGATACAAGTCTATCTCATTTTGCATCTTCACAATTTTTATTCCTTCTATTGATTTCCCTATAGAAGTGAATCAATAAAATATTAGAACAAAAATATATCATATCACAAAAATATCCATCATGAAATATTTAAGAAATTAGGCATTCTAATTAGATTTATTAGAACAGTTTTAATGAAACACTTACCATATTTTTTTTTCTCCAAGGTTAATAGTTGAATCATATTTCAAAGCAGTACTAAGCACAATTAAACTGTAGGCAATAAATGAGATCAATGTGGAAAATTTTCCAAATAAAAGGAATAACTCCAAATAAACCACTGTAAAACTCTTATTCATATATTACTTGTGGTGAAATCTCTTGGTTACAAACGGTCAATCATAATTAAATGCATGAATATGTTGAGAGTAATTTTGTAGTATTTTTTTTAAAGGGGTATTAAATGCATGAATATGCATATACAAGCTGGGTTTTACATGAAAAGGCTTTAACCTGGTTTATAAATACTGAGCCTAAACCTGACCTATTATCTGTGATAGACTTTTTTATAGATTTGACCCGACCTTTAAGTAAATAGGTTAGACTTACGAATCTTTTAGAAACCTATTAAAATATATGGAGTATTTAATTGGCTCTTGATAATGCAACATAAAGCTGACCATGCGAAAATACAGGTTCTTTCAAATATACACCAACAAAATCTAAAGTTTGCCCGTGTGCTTTATTAATGGTCATTTCATAGCACAAGCGTATCGAAAATTGTTTTCTTTTGAATGGAATAGATGTAAAAGAAGTTTCGCAAATCGAATATTAGTGAATCTAGCCTGCATAATTTACTCTGAGCATCAACTAAAAAAAGTTTTTTGCAATGTCATCTAACAATTATCATAAAAGGGATCATATTACCTACTGATCATTACTAAAAAAAATACAAGTAGAATATATTACCCTCTATAACTCCATTAGAATAAACCCTTAGTGAGACTAATAATTAAATTCATGAAGCCTCAAAGAGAGACAGGATTAGCAAGAATGAAATGAAAACTATGTATTTCATAACTACACACAAGTAAAGAACAACCAAAGACAAAGAAATCGATGAATGCCACCTATCCAAGAACACCAGGTAAGGAATACCAACATATTGAAGAAAATAACATCTCACTTACATAAATGATCACAAAATTTAAAAATATCTTCTCAATCACAACAAATTTTTGTGATCAATAATACTCACATAAATCTTCCATGCATAACATCAAACACCTTGAATGTATCAAATTGTTTAAAAATAGGCAGCCCTCATCTCAATCACACTAAATCTTTGTGATCAATAATAACACAAATCTTTCAGGCATAACATCAAACACCTTGAATGCATCAAATTCTATTAATCCATAACATATTTTCATGAGAATTTTATCAATCAATAATAACACAAAAATATCAATATATAGTTATTGAGATCAATAACTTATAAGTTAGAAAACTTTTAATAAGTTGTGATTGATAATATTTTTTTGGTAATGATCAATAGGTACTGCTCCCATTTTTTTTATTTATGATTCCATGAAAAGTACTTAAGGATAACACAGATCTAATTGATCAATAAATTATATCAAACATCTAAAAACCTAAAATACATAACTGACAAAAAAAAAACATATACATGTACACATCTTTGTTTTTTCTATCTTTACAACCGTGATAGAGACAGAAAAGAGTTTCAGTTTCACAAGCATATAAATAAACCGTAGTGTCAAAAACTCCACAAAAGATAGATCATATGATGGGTGAATGATAGAAGAACACAATAGTAGATACAGAGGCGGTTTCACCTAAAAGTTTTTATATATTACAATTCCAAAAAGTAGTACTCCCTCCGTCCGTCCCAATGAAAGCTACCCAACTTTTCATATTCGTTCGTCCCAGTGAAAGCTCTCCATTCCTTTTTTTTTTTTTGTAACTATTCCCTCTCACATTCATTATATTTTTCTCTCTCTCAATCACATCACCTCTAATACATCTACTTATTATATTAGTATTTCTTAATCTGCGTGTTCGGAGCTCATGAGGAGCTTTCCCCAGGACGGGGGAGTATAAGAGCCCCTATCAAAAAAAAAAAAAAAAGACAAACATGTTCTTCTTTGTTAAAAAAACACTGTAAAAAAATTAAATTAAAAAAATTGCAAAAACTCACAAAGGGGAAAACGTACAATACATGGAGATGTACTACTAATTGAAAGAACACGCATATAGACCAAAGAAAAGAGAGCAGAGGAAGACTTACCAGACGAGAGGTGTTGACGGCCGGAGTTGCTGCAGTAAATTGAAATAATAATAGAATAGAAGAATAAGATATAGAGGTAAACAGAGAAACACACATCAAGAGGTAAGAAAAAAACCCAAAAGAAAATTAATAAAAGAACAAAGAAATACAGGGGAATGACATGTATTACTTGAATTGGACAACTAAAAAGTGATTACTTGTTACCTGATGGAAACTGACCAAATTTGCGCAACTCCCTCTTTATTATAGTAATAGATATATATATTAAAGTTGAAGTAAAATTAATGATGAAATGATTTAACACGCTATTTTAGCAGTGAGATTACTACAAAACGTTTCAAAAGAAATTTTGTATTACTAGTTTTTTGCCCGTGCGCGGGTCGTTTGTAATTTTTTTTATAGTCCTTAAAAATATTGTAAAATATGTTTAGGAATAAAACTTTCCATTGTTTTATAGTGTTAATGTTGGCTCTAAATTAGTTTGGTTAAACTAAATTTCATTTTTAAACAAAAATAAAATAAAATAACAAAAAACATTAACTTGAAGGCCACCACTTGTACAATTGTTGTGATTAGTTTTAGTAATTATCTTTTAAATAAAATAATAATATATTAATAGACATGCACATGTATAATTGTTTCAAAAATAAGTTCAATCCAATATTTGTATGTTTGATTTTCTTATAATATTTTAAATTATAATAAGACCAATTTATAGTGATGCGAGCATTAGGAGCTTATAAAATGTAGTTACGAAGAACATTCAAAGAATACACACTAATTTCGTTGATTCTAATAGTCGAAAAAGTGAAAAGAACTGAAATTCGTTGATTCACGAAGAATACCGAAGTTGGAGTATATATTTATGAAATATACTTCATGGAAATTCTTCACCCTCCCCCATTCTTCAAAAAGTCCATTACTTATCAAAATAAAAAATGTAAACTCTTATATACATAAAATTTTACTGACCTTTCCCAATAAAAAAATATATATGCAACTAAACCTTTCAGAAAGTGCAGCTGCACCTCGTTCATCGGCTCCTTACCGCTGTCGTGCATGCTACCCTTCCTTTCAATATAAACCCCTTTCATTTTTATCAATATCGTATGCTCCCTTCCTTCCACCTCTGCACTATAACTATTAGACTCAGCTTAACATTAGTTCTATATATAATTTTTTTTTTGTTTTTTTTGGGATTAGTTAGTAATAAGGCAACACCTATTTTACATTTCAATTTACAAAGCTATCTACACAGTCGAATATCATGACATTAAGCAAGCAATAATAACTCTCCTCATTATCAAACTACATGATAAAGGATATATAAAATAGATAGGCAAATGAATCAAATGATCTAAAATATAGAGCTTATTTAAAAAAAATCACAAACACAACTAACATAAAACCACATATGTTCACAATCTATTTTACCTTGATGATGCCACAATAGTTCCCAAAAATAAATAAATCAGAAAAAATAATATCTCAGTCATGAGTATAATTGTGTAGATTTGCGACCCTTCGTCAACTCTATTTTCTTTTTTTACGGGTTATTTTTTTAGGATGACTATGAAAATTTTTATTCATAAAATTAACACATCTGGACTTGCCATAAAGGAACATTGGCCACTGAATGTGACTTATTTTCGAAACTGAATGAATGAAAAAGAAGAAACATACCTATCGAAAGAGGGGTAATTACCTTCGTCAACTCTATTTTCTTTTTTTACGGGTTATTTTTTTAGGATGACTATGAAAATTTATATTCATAAAATTAACACATCTGGACTTGCCATAAAGGAACATTGGCCACTGAATGTGACTTATTTCCGAAACTGAATAAATGAAAAAGAAGAAACATACCTATCGAAAGAGGGGTAATTACCTTGCATTGCAGGAATTGGGTTGCACAGTCAATATATTAGTACTCCCTCCGTCACAAAGAAACTTTCACACCTACTTTTTCAGTACTTTAGAAACTCCATCCATACAATATCTAAAATATTATATTTAATGTCATTATTTTTATGGTATATACATACACACAAATCAACTCACTTATTTAAATTATATTTCAAAATTCTATTTATTATAATATTTTTTAAAAATGGGGTGAACAGTAACTCTGAAAGTTAATCCAGGACAGAGGGAGTATAATTTAGGCATCTAGGATGCAAATATTAAAGAAAATGAAAGTCCAAAAGAAACTTGTTAGTAAAATAGATGAATATTATTGAAAAATATTGAGGTCTAACCTTTCATAGTTGGAGTACGGACCTTCCCGTTAAAACTTTTGAAAGAATCTAAAAACATTTAGAATAACACAAAATGATTAGCAAAGCAAGTGATGTTACTGCAATATATATATATATATATATATATATATATATATATGAGTTGCTTAGATTCATAACAATTAGGGTGAACTGTAAAGCCTGAAAAAATCAGTGATTGCAAATTTAAACTTCGCCCTTTGGAAGAAGTGAAGAAATGCAAGTCATAGCTACTTTGCATATAAACAGAAGGAGCGCCTAACAATGATTACTTCAACTAATCTGGTGAACTCTTCTTCTTCTTGCAGCTTCAACGCCTAGAAGCATACTTGTCATTTTATTTCTCTAAGTTAAAATTCAAATTAAATGCTCATTCATGGTTTGGAGAGAAACAGTCGCACCCAAAGAAAAGAAACTGACGTTTTGATTAGAAGTTAAATACGCCCATGGACTTTTCAGTTTCAGATTGAGGAGTGTAAATACTCAAATTGACACATGGCAAAAGGAAAAGAAATCTAAAATGGACACGTGTCGAATTCTAGAGAGCCCTCGTCCTCCTTTTATATATAAAGATACTATGGTCGAAGAAAAAAAAGACATAAAATTATAAGTTTACAAGTCGAATCAGAGGTTGGGGCGTCAATAAAACCTTGCCCGGAAAAACACTCCTCAGGGATAAAACTCGGGACAAAGAAAAAAGGTACACCCCTCTAAACCGACTAAATCAACACGATAAAAACCTGCAAAAATCAATCAAATCCAAAATAATCGAAAAAAAAAAGACTTATGTAAAATCAAAAGCATCGTCCCATCATCCTACATACAAGGCGATAAGGTTCATCTCATTGGCCAAGTCCTCCAATTAATAATGCCGTACTTATATATAAAAGTAATTATTAATTGTGTACGTTGGAGCATATATCCCCTTGTAGTCAATAATGGTTACCTCAACTATTATGATGGTTGTTTTCTCCTAAAAATGAAAAATAAGATAATTCATTGACACACTTTTCTGTTTTATAATTTTTTTTTTTTTACAGTCTACCAGTAAAATATAATCTAAGTTGGCATCACAAGGAACTACGTTAAAAACGAGAGATGTTTATTTAGGTCGGGTTAATTGGGCTGGCCCGTTTAACCCTGAAAAATGTAGGGTTAGGGTTTATGAATCATAAACCCGTTTAAATCCGAGGTTTTTTTATCCGGATCGGTTAGCCCGCGGGCTAATCCGGGCCAGCCCGCAGGTCTACAGGACCAGCCCGCTAACCCGAGTTTTTACCTTTTTTTTTTTAATAAAAAAATAAATTACTACATGCGAACAAATTTTGAATCATTTGGCCCACAGCCATAACTATATGCATTAAACATCCAATTATCATTCATTAGTCATTTTTACTACTCGTATTTTTTTTATTAGATTATGATATTTGTTTAGTTTTATTTGGTGACCAATGAGTTGTAGAATTGTGTTTAAATCTTCCTTTATTTTCTAATTTACTGATCATTAACTAATTATATATTTTTCTATTTTATTTTCTTGTTGGACGTGCTAATTTTGACTTTTAATTTTAAAAGAAAAAAAATTATTATAGCCCGTTAGTGGCTTGTTTAGCCCGTGACTCGTTAGGATTAGAGTTAGGTCCCAACAATTATAAGACCGTTAAATATGAACCGGTTAAGGTCCTAACCCGTTTAATCTGTAGCCCTGTACACTATAGGGCTATGGCCAGTGACGGACCCACGTTCGGCCATAGGGGTCACTGGGCCCCCACCAATTTCTGAATTATTTAGTATATATATCAATATTCTCTTTTCTAAAAGAAAATGGCCCAGTTGGTAGGCCTTTAAAAAGATGTGTAAAAGACCCCAGCTCAATTCCTCGCAAGTGCAATACCAATTTTTATTTTTATTTTTCCTTGTGAATCCAAAATTTAAATGCTATTGAAAGTATATATGCAATTGGATTTTATTGATTTGAATATATTTTTAATTGTTAAATTAATTTTTGACCCATTAAATTGAAAACAAGTTAAATTAAGTGTACTCTTTTTTTGAGAAGGTTTACAAGATCAATGGATGGATAGATAATACAGTTCTAAATTCTAGATCTTCAAACCACAGCAAATCAACTCGGCATCGTAGCCCCATCCAATCGCGAGGAAGAAGAAAACGAGTGAAACCTTTGTCCACCAAAAGAGCACAGGTCTTCATATCTCAATACAAGACACCCCACACTAAGGTACCATCATATCAAAACAATGGAGATAAAATCATGAGGTCAAAGGATCACCAAGTACCAAAATTCTTAAAGGACATTCAAATCCCAAACACCATCAGATCCCAAAAGAGGGAAAAACAGGGGTCTCAAAAGAGGGAAAACAGGTCCCATAGAAGGGAAGCAGGACGCATATAGCGTAGAGGAGTCGGACAAAGCCGACGGCACCATAACATAAAAACCCAAAAACTAGAAGACACTATCGAAACAACTATCTAAAACTGGAACAAAAAAACAGAGGAAATGAAATGAAAGGACAAAACACTAATAAGAAAACTATCTAGATAAACCATAAAAAACTAATCAACGAAAAAAATAGAGAAATAAAATGGAATCAACGGAACACTCTCCCAAACGGTCACCGTAGCTCCGTTAGGATAGACTGTCCATTGTTCCCAACTAAATCCTATAAAAAACCTACATATAATGTATTAAAAGACAAACATAAAACTGGTGGGGTGAGCGGATCTGGACGGCGGTGTTTGGCGGACGATCAAAAGATGGATGGGCGACGATCGACGGAGGTAAAATCGTGAAAAGCCGACGGACCAGATCTGAATAAACGCTGATTGATCTACATAATTTTTACATGGAAGAGGAGGTAGAAGGAAGAAGAAAGGAGGGGGAAGGAGGCAGTGGTTAGCTGTTTGGGGGCAAGCGGCGTAGGCTAGGGTTTTTTAGAGAGAGAGAAATTAAGTGTAGTCAAGTGTGACACTTTTCAATCAAAACTTGAATGCTATTTTTGCAAAGAAAAAAAAGTCATTCTTTTGCACACTCAATTGCATAGTGTAGTTAGTGTAATTGAGTTACAATTTTGATTTGATTTTAATGTGTGGATTAGAAACTCAATTGTATGTATATATCTAAATACATACAAGAATTTACCAGAAAAAAAATGATTATTAACTTATTTTTTGGTTTTTATGATAATCATATTTTAGCAAATTTGCCTAAAAAATGATTAATAATTGAGTTATAAGCATGAACGAAACAATCAAATATTCCTTCAAAACATAATTAAAGTCAACTTGTTCAATTTAAATTAATAGAATGATGGAGTATTATTGACAATGTTATAATGAAATTATTTAATAAATATAGTATAATATTATTACTTTAGTAACATTTATGACTTGTGTGAATTTAAAACTTTTATTTATTAAGTTTTTATAGTAATGTTAATCGGGCCCTCCAACCCTAAATTTTCCGTCACTGACTATGGAATCTCTGTTAAAAACCCTTGCTATGTCTTTACTTTTAAAGTTGTTATAAGATTATAAAATTATATCAGGCCCTATTAAATCGGGCAAGCACTAGACATGTCCAACCGGCCGAAACCGCCGGTTACGGTTAAAAACCGGCGGTTTCGGTTTTGCATTTTTGGTAACCGAAACCGAACCGGCAAACCGCCGGTTACGGTTTTCTAACCGCCGATTTTCTTTCTCTTCCCGTTTTTGCTTGTTTTCACTCCGTTTTCGCTCGTTTTTTGTTCGTTTCAACTCTTTTTTTAGAAACTATGTTACTAGAATTTAATAAAAATTATATAACTTAAATTTATACATGAAAAATAGAAGAATTGTGTATTAAAAAAATAAAAAAACCGAAAAACCGGCGGTTAACCGCCAAAACCGGCAGTTTCGGTTTGCCAAAACTTGCAACCGAAACCGAACCACTATTTTCCGGTTACGGTTCGGTTTTTGAACCGTAACCGACGATTTTGCCGGTTCCGCGGTTTGCCGATTAAAAACCGCCCATGTCTATCAGGCACAATATAAAATGATTTGTTTCATGGACCGCATTTTCTATATTCAAGGAATATTAGAAAGTTGGACTTTTATCGGAAGATCAATTTTTTTTATATAAATCTCGGTATATTAGAACCGACTAAGACTAATTTAAAATACAAATCTCACTTTTCACTAACGGTGAACCCCGTTTATCGAAATCATAATATTAACACAACTTTTACGGTTTTTTTTTTTTTTTTTTTTTTTTTTTTTTTTTTTTAAGTATGAATATTCGTACAAGTATCGACTAATTTCAGGGATCAATCTCACTGCTCATTTGAAAAGATTCCGTTTAAAGTCAAAATTTTGCGCTCTTTATAAACTGAGTCCATAGAAATTGTCCCATTAATCAACACAATTATTAAGATTCTTTAGAGATAAATAGAATTTATATTCAATGTTAATAAAGGGGTTATTTGCATTTTCAGAATTGCTAAAATAATTTTAGAATAAGCTATTTTCTTCAATTGATTGTATATCCTCAAAATATCATTATGTTTCATTTTAAGCATATAAGTTTTCAATTTTGATAATGAAATACATAATCTTTTTACTATTTTAAAAATCGAACTTAGAAGATAATTCGGACGTAAAATTAAATATATAACGTGTAGAAAACATATAAATGTTTCTAAGAATATAAAATGATTTAAGAGTATTTTATTTTATTCCTTAGTAGGTTTGACTAAGTTAAGTATATTTAACATTTGTGTAGGTACAAGTATTCATACCCGGGACGGGATCTCCTGTTACACAATGGTGTTACATCTTCTGTTACATCGTTTAGATGAATGCCATGTGTCTTAATTACATATTTAATTAATAGATAATTTAGGTTAATTATAGTAAAAATAAAATCTCTTTAATCTCTCTCCAAATTTAACTAAATCTCTAAACATTTAAATTAAAAAAAAAACTTACATGTATTTTTTTTTTTATACAAACTATACTTTTATATTCAAACTGTTTAAATAATTTTATTAGAGAAATCTTAAACTGTGTCAAAAAAATATTTAAAACCAGTTTATTTAAATATAATTAAATATTTTTAAGTGATTTAATAATTTTTGACATTTTATTTAAATATAATTAGATCAATGCAAAACAAAATATATAAAAGTACTTTTATATATATATATATATATATATATATATAATTTAATATTTTATTGAAATATAATTAAATACAAAACTGAATTTTTCCATTAAAATCTTTTATATTCAGTTTAACACTTATATTAAACAAAAGTGTTGAGTAAATATAGTTAAATAAAAAATTGACTTATTTAAAGATTTTATGATCAATTTATATTAAATGTAAAAAAATTGATTGTAGAACTTTTATTCTAGTTTTTTTTTTTTAAATATTTTTCAGTTTTATATTTAATTGTATTCTTCAGTTTTATATTTCACACAAAATTATTTAAGAAATTTATATCGATTTTATATTCAGTTTTTTATTTAATTTTGTTGTTTCATATTTTGTATTCATAATTTTTATAACAATAATTTTCAAATTTATTATTTCATAATATCTCAATTTTTTTAAAAAATCATATTTAAAAATGTTTTTCAAATTTTATATTCAGACAGAGTGCTGATCGATTATTTTTTTTCATTTTAGCTTCATAAATTAAATTAAATTCAATTAACTTTCATTTTTTCTATTTACT
This sequence comes from Galeopsis tetrahit, assembly GCA_963675135.1. NCBI lineage: Eukaryota > Viridiplantae > Streptophyta > Magnoliopsida > Lamiales > Lamiaceae > Galeopsis > Galeopsis tetrahit. The sequence continues at coordinate 62,139,842 of OY776132.1, forward strand.
TATAATTTTAAAAAAAAAAATGCTGCTGAGATTTAGTTAAATTTGGAAAGTGAATAAGGGATTTTATTTTGGTCCTAATTAACCTAAATTAGTTATTAGCTAAATTAGTAATTAAGACGCTTGTCATTCATCTAAACAATGTAACAGAAGATGTAACACCGTTGTGTAACAGGAGATCCCGTTCCCGTCATACCCTGATAACTAAGCCATTTTTTTTTTCAAATTGTAATCTAATTTAATATTTTAAAATTTGGTAAGTAAATCTTCATTTAAAAGTAAATTTGTAATACAAACCAACGGGTACAGTTCGCTTTTGTTTGAAAATGACACTTCATATCCGGATAGGAACAAATTTTCCGATTGATTTGAATTATATAAAAAAAAATGTACTTAAGAATTAAAATTGGCCAAAAGATTGCAATTTTTTACCCATCTAGCCAGACGGACCCAGTGAGGGGAGGGGCAGTGGCACCCCCACCAATTTTTATTTTTTTTATTTATATATATGTATTTTTTGTTAAGTAGTAATTATTTATATCATTTTTTTATATTTTTAAAATTACTTGATCACTTTAAATATAAAAATAATTCACAAAATAGATACATTTATTATATTATTTTATTTTTAAAATTGTTATTTATTTTAAATCCACATTTTCTCTTATTAATACACCTCACTAAAATCTATTTTATACTTTATTAATCATCCAAAATGATTCTCACTTATTTGATTACACTCCACTAAATTCATATTTCTTAAAAAACAGTCAATCAAGATATACAAATCATTACGGAATGGGAGAGTATATTTTAAGTTCTACATTTGACTAATAATGGCTAATGTCTCAACGGATTGGAGTTGTATCTTAAATTTTAACACTGTTTCACCTATTATAGGCTAAAACAATTAAAATTATTTTCTTTCAAAATATAAAAAAAGTAGTTAAATTTAAATTAATGAAATGTATTGAAAAATTTATAATAATTTTTTTTTGTACAAATAAGTATTTTGTCTTTGTATTAATGTAAATTGGACCCCCAATCTGTAATTTCTGGGTCCGTCACGGCATCTAGCCCTACTTTTTATTTATTTATTTATCCATTGTTAATTCATTATGTTATGGTTTGATTTCTTTTTTATGTAATTATATAATTTATTCCTCTCATAATTGTATATTTATTATTTCTTTATTTTTTTATTATTATTATTATTATATATATTGTATCTCAACTAATTTAAAATAGTGTAATTTTTTTTTATAATAAAAACATCCCCTAATCAACGGCCCAATTATTTATACCTTTTTCCTTTGTCTTTTTTATTTTTACTTTGCATTTTTTTAATGTTTATCTGCAACCGTCCATAACGATTTGGTCAAAAGAAATTAAAGCTGCTTAGATATAATAATTAACAAATATCGTTTTGCAAAGCCTTAATTTAAACTAAAGCAAGAGTTTTGAAGTTAACCTTTTTTTGGTTTCTTTAGGCCTAGGTGGAAATTAATGCATAACTTGTTTATTGAATTTTAAAATATTAAACTGGAGAAGGTGACTTAATGAATTACAAAGATGAATTCTTATATATACTAATATGAACTATTGTGAAACTAAATAACCACTAAACAACTAATTAGTAGTTAAGCTAATTAGTTAACTGTTTAAAGTAGTGAACATAATTCTAATTGACATTTTCTTTTTTATCTTGATACCTCTCAAAATCAACATGTATATGTTCGATCATCAGGCCCATTTTGTTCTTGAAACCATGGAGAAGAGAAAGAGTTGAAGGCTTAGTTATAATATCTGTTAGATTTTCCTCAGTAGATATATGAATCATCTTGATAATACCTTGTTGTATTTTCTCCCTCGTAAAATGAATATCAATGAAGATGTGCTTTGTCTTGTCATGTAAGCACAGGTTATGAGCCATTGCATGAACAAATTTGCTATCGGTATACATGGTCGTCGGTTGTGCAAGTTGGATGTGGAGATCATTTAAGATGTAAATGATCCACCATGTGGTGGCTGCCATAGCCCGATACTCACCTTCGGCTGAAGATCTTGCCACAGTCTATTGCTTCCTGGACTTCCAAGACATGAGAGAGTGACTTAAGTAAATGGCATATCATGTGATGTTTCGTATAGTATCTTGACATCTAGCCTAATCTGAATCGGTAAAGGCATGTAGTTTAAAATCATTGTTAAAAGATACCCTGGCCTGAATTTCCTTTAAGATATCTAAGCAACTAATGAACAATTGTCAAGTGAGCATAATTTGATTTACTCGTGAATTGAGTAAGTACATGAACAGGGTATGAAACATCTGACCTTGTCACAATAAGATATAACAACTCACCGACTATACTTCTATAAGCATAAGGGTCAGCTAGAGCTGGAGCATCATTATGTATAAAAGACTGTTTTTGATCCATAGGGGTAGGGCATGGTTTACAGCCCAAATAACCACAATCATGTAATAAGATCTAGAGTGTATTTTCTTTGACATAAATGATGCCTTTATTATTTTTGGCTATTTCAATACCCAAAATATATTTCAAAACACCAAGATCCTTTATTGTGAACTTTTTGTGAAGGTAATTCTTAGTAAAAATAATATCTTGCAAAGAGTTTCCTGTAACAATTAAATCATCCACATAACAAAGAATGACAGTGAAGGGAGTAGCATTTGATTTTTTAAATAAAAAATTATTTGCGACAGATTAAATATAACCAACAACAATAAGAGACTCAGAAAGTTTGTTAAACTATTGTTTTGAAGCTTCCTTAAGACTATATAAACTTTTATTGAGTTTGCACACCTTTTGATTAGTGTTATACCCAGGTGGGGTGACATATATACTTCTTAAATTAAATCCCCATGTAAGAAAGCATTATTTACATTTAGTTGATGTAGGTGCCAGTTCTTAACAACTGCTATAGCGAGTAAAATTCTTATTTTGGTTATTTTAGCTACCGAAGAAAATGTGTCAAAATAGTTAATGTCTTCTTGTTGAGTGTAGCCTTTAGCTACTAATCTAGCCTTGTATCTCTCTATTGTTCCATCAAACTTGTATTTCATTTTATAGACCCATTTACAACATATAGTATGTTTATTTGGAGGTAGTGATACAAGAGTCCAAGTGTTAGCCTTTTTTAGGGCTTGTAGTTCTACATCCAGGACTTTTTTCCAATTAACATTGTTTTCAACCTGTTTATATGATTTAGGTTCTGTAATTTGGAAGATGTTGTCAGTGAATGAGAGAAAGGTGTTAGACAGCTGATTAGTGGATAAAAAATCTGAAATAGGATAATTCTCTCCTAACTTGAGAAATTAGCAGTAGATCTGTTATGATCAATAGAAGCGGGCAAAGGGGCATGATAAACATCAAGATAGGCAGGTGGATGCCTAGTCCTCTTAGATTTTCTAACATTCTCATTTTTAGGGGGTTGTTCTTGATTTGTAATAAGGATAATAACAATAACTTGAATTTCTTCAGTGAAATTGGAATGTCGGGTATCATCTAGAATTAGGGAGTCATCAATAAAGGGTCGGTCATTTGCAAAATTTGGAACAGGAGAGTCACAGGTGTCATCACAGGAATTAATAACATTGTTGGATGAATCAAAATAATAATCTAATGGCATATTATTGGTATACAACGGCTGGACAGAATCATCAAGTTTGTGCTATTAGAAAAGGGAAATATATGTTCCAAAAATTTAACATTTCTAGAGATGATTATCTTTCCAATGATTAAATCAAGCAATTTATTACCTTTTGTACCAAAGGGATAACCCAAAAACACACACTTAGTAGCTCTAGGTTGAAATTTATGTCTATGAGATGTTAGTGTGTTAGCAAAACACAAACAACCAAAAACTCTCATATACGAGTAGTCCACCTCTTTGTTATACAATAGTTGAAAAGGTGATTTGTTATGCAAATTAGGTGATGGAATCCTATTAATTAAATGTGCAACAGTGAGAACGCAATCACTCCAATATTTAAGGGGAAGACATGAGTGAAACAAAAAGGATCTTACAACTTGAAGCAAATGTTGAAGTTTTCTTTCTACCAATCCATTTTATTGAGGAGTTTCTACACAAGAGGTTTAATGTATAATCCATAAATCGTGATAGAAATTATGTAGAATTAATTGTGTACCATTATCACTTCTTAGAATTTTAATCTTGGCATCAAAGTGAGTGTGCACCATATTGTAAAAATTCTGAAGAGTAATTTTAACATTAGATTTAGCTTTTAACAAATATATCTAAGTACACCTACAGTCATCTACTATGGTTAAAAAATATATATGCCCAAAGTGAGAAACGGTAGAAAATGGACCCCACACATCACAATGAATCATATGAAAAGCGCAATGCGATACATATTTACTAATAGGAAATTGTTGCTTCTTTTGCTTACCCAAAGGACAAATATCGCAAACATTATGCACGTCACTTGCTTTCACATTTAACTGGCTAATGGTAGACAAGTATTTATTAGAAATATGGCCTAATCTGTAGTGCCACAAATCAAAAACATTTAAAGGAGAGGCAGAGTGTACAGAATGAGTAGTTGTCTTTAAGATCAGTACCAATCACTTTCTTGGTGGTGATGTCCTGCAAAACATAATGTGAGGACAAGAAATTCACAGAACAAATAGAATATCTAGTTAAATGAGAGATGGATAACAAGTTATAAGTGAAATATGGAACATATAAGACATTATACAATGTTAGAGAATCACTTAAAACTATGTTTCCTATATATGTAGTTGTAGAGATAGCATAATTTGGTAAACTAATTTTAATGTTTGATTCAGATTGATCGGAGAAGTAAAAAGGACAAATTCTGAAATCATATGATTCGTAGCTCCTTTATCTAAAATCCAAGTAGAGATTTTAGGAACGGTACTTAATGTATTAGAACAAGAGTGCATATATGTATCCTTAATTTGATCAGATAGAGAAGCAATTGCCCCTGCTGCAACATGTGAGGATGCAAATTGGTAAAGTCCAAGAATTGTTCAAATAATTTTTGATTGAACAAGGGATTAGAAGCTACAGGTGCTTCATCTTTAGGAGAAAGTATAGCCATATTAGCAGAAGATGTAGGCTCATTCCTAATCCTAAGCCCTTTAGGTCCTTTCCAATCAGGGGGAAACCCAATCAATTGGAAACATCTATCAGTAGTATGTCCAATACCATTACAATGACTACATAGTAAAGGCTTTTTCTTATCTTTATAGAATTTAGGGTTCGGATGCTTAGCAAGCATTGCTATAGAATCAAAATTAATGGGGCTACATGTGTAAGGTTAGAGTTCTCTAAGACTCTTCTTGCACTAATAAGGAGAAAATTTTAGCTAATGCGGGAAAGGAGGCATTTAACAGAAATTGACTCCTAAGGGCAGAATAAGAGTCATCAAGTCCTATAAAAAATTTCATTATTAATGCATCTTGTGTTTGTGTTATGTTCTTAGGAAATTCACATACACAATCTTTCATAGCAAAACAAGAGTAAGACAAAACTGGCCTAAAACTCAAATACTCATCCCATAAACATTTAAACTGATTGTAGTAGACAACTAAAGATTGACTTCCCTGTGCAATTCCACTTAAACTCTGTTCAAGATGATATACCCTTCTTCCATCCGAACGAGTATATCGAATATACAATTCATCTCATACCTCTTTAGCCAATGAAAAATATTCCAAGGAATGTTTGATATCTGGGGAAATGGAGTTGAGAATTCACATCAGAACTAGGTCGTTTGCACGGACCCAAGTTGCGAAAATAGTTGGGTCATCTTCTTCAACCGGTCAAGGCAAAGAACCGTCAATCAAGGGTAGCTTGTTTTTTACACTGAGCGCCCATTTCACCGCGTGACTCCAAGAGACAAAATTCGATCCAGTTAGAAGATCAAGGAAGATAGCAACCGCCGGGTTATCATTGTGATGCAAGGCTAGTGGCGAAAGAGGATTTTTAACAGGATTTAAAGAAGTTACACTAATTCTACCCTCTCAAAAACACCAAAAAGCCCCAATTTCTGGGAAAGTCGATTTTGGAGGTGGAATCGTGTACGATCGGTGGCGTGATGAATACTTGATCAAGAATCGATCGAAACTATAAAATTGATACCATGTTGATATTCAAAGGAAGATTGGAAGTGGAAATGCATAACTTGCTTATTGAATTTTAAAATGTTAAACCGGAGAAGATGACTTAATGAATTACAAAGATGAATTCCTATATATATATATATATATGCTAATCTGAACTATTGAGCCTAAATAATCACTTAACTAATTAGTAGTTAAGCTAATTAGTTAACTGTTTAAAGAAGTGAACATAATTCTAATTGACATTTTCTTCTTTATCTCGATATTTTCAAACACAACTAACTACTCTCATAATTATTTATTAAAAAATAAATTACAGCTTAAAAAAATGTAATAATATAAATTAATGTAGTACAGTATTTAGTTAATTTTACAAACACTCCTCCATCACTCAATTAGTTAATTAATTTGCACTTTTGTACACCTTTTAGTTAATCATTAGTCATTACCTCCTCACGGTGCATTTAACTCTCCAACATTTGTGTAAAATAATTTTTCCACGCAATGGCTCATCTAATACTTTTTTTATATAATAAACCAACCCATATTTCAATGAAATAACTAATAACTAATAATGCTTAAAAATATACACATAAAATAAATTAACCAACTGCACAGCAAAATTGATTCACACAGTGAACCTTATTTAATAACTAAGTCTGACCATTAAACATGATATTCGATCGAAACGATCATATACAGTTACGTAACTGCTATACTTCCTCTGTCGGTAAAATTTTGCTCACTTCTTTTATACATGTTTTTAAAAAATCATATTTTAATTATAAAGAAATATATGTGTGATAACAAGTAAAGAATATTGTTGGTACATACCCAATCTTGTTAATAAGGTAAAAAAAATATTCAAAAGTTAATTGTTTAAATAAAATAAACATGTATTTTGTCAACCCAAAAATGGTGTGAACAAAATTTTACAGATCGGAGGGAGTACAAGAGTTTTATGGTTACAATAATGGGTGGATCATATTTAATTCAAAATATTTGAATATTTTTTTTTAGCTGCAATTTTTTCTTCTCGACCAATAATGGCACTCATTAATTTAATAATGTTAAATTTATACTCCTCTATTCAATAATAATTTTTTGCACTTTTCTTTGATAATTTTTACATCCTTACAATTGAACACCCTTTATAAATCACATTCTTATAATATTCATAATTTTATACAAAATGTCATTATTTTTTATACACAAGTCAACTTTTTCATTTATTTTATATATAAAGATTTATAAAATTATTTCTCAAAACTCTATATATTATTACACTTTTTTAATATGTGTATCAATTTATAAGGGCAGACCTTCTGTATGGTTGGGGTGGGCTGTAGCCCACCCAGCTTTTATATAAAAAAAAATATATATATATTTAATTCATTTATGTGATTCCATAAGGTGTCAACTGCTTTCCTCCTTTCACGGCTCCATTTCTTTATTTAATCCATTTCAATATTATATTTAATTTTGCATTCCTTCCATTCACATATAATATATTCATTTCTTTGTGTACAAGTTTAAAATAATATTGTTTATTTATAAATAAAAGTAAATTATAAAATAAATAAAGTAAGTATGATGGAGTATATTTTTTAAAATATAAAATAAATACAACTTATGTAAACAATTAAAAAAATATATACACTTTATGTGAACGGAGTGAGTAATAGATAATGAATAATTATTACTGTCAATTATTTAAGTTATTTTATTAATTTCTTTCTCTTACTACCGTGATGACTTAGCAAACATTTTCAAAGAGTAATTATCTATCACATACTATGATTATTTGTCTATATTGAAAGAAAATTGTTTGAAAATATTGATCCTGATTTTATTATTGATGAATTTTATCGAATAAAAAATAGCATGATACAACTTCTAGAAAAAAAAATTAGTTTTTTGTAATGTACGTGTATTTATTTTAAACTTTCAGTCCGTCCTACAATTTACACTACAACAAAATTGGTTTTTAGTCACAAACTACTCTCATTATTGCTTCTCTAGCTAAAAGTCTATAGTGACGGGAAATAGAGAATTAATGACAGGACCTGTCACTAAAAGTCAATTTCTGTCATTAAAGGTTTTTAGTTAGAGAAGTTATAATGACAGGATTTCTGTCACTAAAAGTCAATTTTCTTGTAGTATTAATTCTGGCTCCGCTCTTATCAATTTACATATGAAAGTTATTACGGATGGGATGCAATTTTTTACATATTATGGACTAATGATGTGCGTAACAAAAAATCAACAAAATCATTAGCACCGGCATACTTATAATTTAATGAGCATAAAGGTCAAAGATGAGAGCATTATATATAAATTATACTTATCCGCACTCAATTGTATGATGTGATTTATGCCATTGAGCTACAATTTTGATTTATTTCTAATTTAATAAGTAAATTTTTTTAAAAATCATTTAAAATTCAATTGTATGTATACATTTAATGGTATAAAACAAAATTCATTATATAATTATTCGAACAATTTTTTTTTATATCACAGTATCTAATTTAAGGACCGACTAATCTGCAGGGTCAATCCTATAGTCCATCTGCGGAGCTCCGTTTAAAGTCATAACTTTGCGCTATGTAGGAACATAGTCTCATAAAATTTGTTTTTTTTTTTGACGGATCCCCATAGAAATGTTGAGTATAGTAAAATTGGGGAATTTTTTTTTGTTGGAAATACATCTAATTAATACACAATTAGATATCGACCTTTAATTAAGACATTTCAACTTCATTAATTAATCACCATTAGGACCACACATCCAACTCAACATAAATTCCAACATGGTTGTCCAAATCACATCATATTTCAACCGCTTTACATTAAAAATTTAACACTGTCTAATAAAATATTACTACCTTTTTTGATTTTTATCTTGCAAGAAATCTGCATTAGTCTTCATATTTCTCGAGATAGATTTACATATACCATGTTATTCTAACCAGTCACACTTATAAATTGATAGATTGTATGAACATAATTTTCAATGTGCATGACCATATGATATGATCAGCTATACTTGAATTGTACAATCGTAGTGTTATTGCTTAAAAAATAATGTTTTTTTAAGATAGTGACACTTTGTATGTATAATTTAAACATTTTAAGAGAAAATTCATGTGAATCGGACTCATACAAGTATTACTCAAAATATATACTCTCCTCGTTCCATTATAATTCACATATTTTTCTTAATTCAACGTTAAAAAATAACTTGCACGCATTCTTATTTGACCGTGCAAAAATAACTTGCACACCTAAAAATAGAAAATTATTCATAAACTCCACTTTTAAAATATTTACAATTTTACAGAAAATAACATTATTTTTAAGCCAACGCATACACAATCAAAGATGGACGCACGCTATGTCCAGGGTGCATTGGGCCACACTTTTTCAAATATTCTAGTATAGATATCTTATTTTATACTCCCTCTATTTAATAAAATTTTGCTCACTTCTTTTTATATATATTTTTTTAAAAAATTATATTTTTATTATAAAAAATATATGTGAAATAACGAGTAAAAAATATATTGTTGATACATACTCAATGTTGTTAATAAAATAGAAAAAATATTCAAAAGTTAACTATTTAAATAGAATAAATATATATTTTTTGAACCACAAAATGAGTTTGAGCAAAATTTTACAGGACGGAGGGAGTATCATATCTATTGTAATTTCAAAGTGTCCAAGTGTTTTATAACTTTTTCTATAAGAGTCTCTGTTTTTTATTTGCAAAAGTTCGATTCTGGAGTAGTTCATTCCAAATAGTTTATTTTATTGTGAAAAAGAAAATTATTTAATAAAAAAATTATTAGAATAGAAAATGAGAGAATGATTAAAAAATACATTATATATTAAAAAAAAAAATTAGAAAAGAGAGAGAAATAATGTGGAAAGAGAAAATAATTTTAAGAGTTGCACTCTTGTGTATCAGTTATATGTATGTAACTACTATATCCAATCCAATATATGTAACTACTATATCCAATCCAATAACCCATTACAAATAACACATGACCCATTTACTATATCCAATCCAATAACACATCACTCATTTACTATATCAATTTAACACATACATTTTTTCATGGACCTTTATTTTATTTCAATTAATTTTTTTTTATTTTATCATTAAAAAATAATAATTTTTTAAAATTTTATTTTTTTATTTTACTCAATTGATATTTATATTTATCTTTTTAATATTATTTTTTAAATTTATTTTTCTTCTTGTTTATCATTTGTGTTTCAAATGATAATTTTTTTAAAGCACTTTCTTTTTATGTCATAAATAATTATTCTAAAATTTTAAAGTCTAATAAGAAAATTTTAAAAATAATATTAATTGTTTTTTTTAAGTATTAAATAGTATAATAATAATTTGTTTTAAAAAATAAAACTCTCACCTCTCTTAGGCAAGTGTTCAATTTTATTGGTACTATTTTACTTTAATTAATTGGTGTATAATTTTCACCTTATCCTTTTAAAATTTTACTTCATTCCTTACAAATTTCACTTCGTTTTACATTGTTTAATTATTTTTTTCATTTGAAATTTCATTTTTTAATCACTTTATTTTAATTATTTATAAATATAATTTTTAGTTTATAAGTGTTATGATAACCGTTGATAAGTATTATGATATATTATTAGTTAATATGCAGTACTGTACATATTAGTTCATATACAGTATAATATTAGTTTATATTGGTACATGTTTTAATTTTTTCGAGTTTCGAGTTCACATACTTTATGGTAATAGTTCAAATATAGTATAGTATTAGTTCAGATATTGTATAGTATTAGTTCACATACTCTATGGTACTAGTTCAAATATAGTATAGTATAAATTCAAATATTGTATAGTATTAGTTCATATATTAAATACTCCGTAATATTTTTATACCCACATTAATCTCTAGTACTATACAATATATTAACTAGTACTATACCATAGACGTACTAATATTATATCGTATTTAAACTAATATTTATATTTAACAAAAAATACATAACTTAACACATTTATAATTCCAGGCATACCATGCAAATTAATACATCAATATTAAAAAAATGATATTAACTAACTAGTAAGAAGAACAAAAGTGAGAATGAATCACACTGAACACACAATTCAATTAATAGATACGATCACACTCAATAAACATATGAATGCATCAACATGACGATGACCCCAAAGAAAATAATAAAGCTGATGCAATATTATGCTGGTTTCTTCCTCAATTCTCAACTCATTTAAGTTTCTAAATATAAATTTTATTTTTCAATTAGATTATATTATTAATTAGTTTTAAAAAATAATCTACAACCTTAAAAAACTTGTAACAAACCAGATATCATTTTAGAAATAATGAAGACATAACAAAATAATCTTAGTTATTATAAATCAGATTAAAGTTAGAAAGTGAGCATGTCATATTTATACATTTATACCAAAATTAGAAAAAATTTGAATTTTTTTAGTTTAGTTTTTTTTTTTCAATTTTTTTTGTATTTTTTTCCTAAATTTTGGTCATTTTTTGAAAAAAAAAACTCATTATGTTTTTATATTTATTTTTTAAAAGTTAAAAAAATAGAATAATATTTGACTTCGTGGTGATTCATTGGTGAATCGATAGTCGGTGTATAATTATAATTTTAATGAGTTGTATTTTAATTTAATTGATAAAATGGTAATATAGTATTTTACATGTATTTTTTTTTTAAAAAAAATGGGGGTGAAATTAATAAAAAAGAAGGTAAATAACTAATAACCCATGTAAAAAATTGGATTTAGTTACATGTATGTAACTTGTACACATAACTACATAAGTGCCTAAAAAAAGGGAGTGTGAATTTATTAAAAAAAGAGTGGATTTATTAAAAAAGGAGGGTAAATAGCACATAAGCAATTGCCTAATTTTAAATTTAAAAAAAAATCAAAAATCAAAATTCTAGAATTCAAGAGATTTCTGTTTAGAAAGTTTTAGAGAAAACACGTTTAAATTGGAGGATTCAGAATTAGTATTAAAGGAAGATATACACGTTCGATTTTGGAGTAGTTCATAGAAAATGGTTTATTTTATTATTTTTTATTTACACATATATAATGTTCCTTAGTTCTTTAATGAGAATTATTAATAGCAAAAATAATTTCCTTTAGTTCCACATATTTTGAATATCATAATCATTTCTACACTATTTTAGTTCCTTCGGCCGGCCGGAACAATCAAAATTTTCTAATATAATGATAGTATTTGTTCAAATTAAATAATTAAATGAGATATACTAACAATTTTATAATGATTTTTTTTGTAAATATAAATATTATTTAGTCTTTATAGTAATGTTATTGGGTTCCCAAATTCAAAATTGTTGAATGTATACAATATTCCACTTTTTTTTTATTTTATACATAAAAATTTATAAAATTATTCTTCAAAACTCTATTCATTACTTTACTTTCGTATTTTATATACTTCGTACAGATTAAGATGTGACGGGAAGGAGGGAGTACGGTTGACAGGATAAAGAAGGAAGTGTAGAGATTGATTAAAACCACAATTTGGAAAGAGTAGACAGCTTATAATTATCATGTTTGTGGACATATTCATGATTCACCAAAGTCATGGTGATCATGGTGCATGCGTACAACACAATGGCCACCCGCATGCATCGCTTACCGCCACGTCTAATTATCATATCTTCACGAACAAAAACAACACTCATTTTGGAGTATATATTTGAAGAATATTATGCTCGATCTTATTTGGCACAAATCTAATAATATACTCCCCTTCTCTGCTCACTTTTTTTTATACATATTTTAATTATAAAAAAGACATGTGAGTTAAAGAATAAAAAATATTATTGGTAAATACTCAATTTGTTAATAAAATAGAAAAAATATTCAAAAGTTAACTATTTAAATAGAATAAACACATTTTTTGTGGACAAAAAAAAAATAAACACACTTTTAATGGACGTAGGGAGTAATATTGAATATACTATAAATTAAGAAAGTAATAGAAAAATTTGTTGAATCGGGCTGCAAGACAAATATAAAAATTAGCTCTCAAATTAATTAGTATTATGTTAAAGAAAAATGTGTGTTAGTATAAAGGTAAATATGTGTTACTAAAATAAAGCTAATGCATATTTGCCCTTAAAATAACATTTTTTTATAGTAACATAGAGATAATGAGTTTTTTTAATTTTCTTGTGCAAATTTTGTGAGAAAATTAATTTGATCGGATTGAATTCAACCCGTGAATTTTTCAATCTCATTTCTAAATAAAAAAAACATTACATGTATAACAGTGTACATATGTTCTTCTCGATCTCATATGGGTTGTACCACAGTGTTCAAAATATACAATATAATATTTTAAAAACACACCAATTACAATATACTCCAAATGAAAGTGTTACATCCTCTGACCAAATATATACTCCATATAATTTATCTTTTTGGGTAGAAACAACATTTTGAGATTTATGATCGAATTGGTATATATAATTGTTGGAATTAATGGGAATTAATTGGGTTTTGACACCCTGATCTAATTTAATTAATTAGACGGACTAAACGTTAATTAAGAAATAATTGAACGTGACATAGTCGATCTACTCGCGGAGTAGATGAACGTGGTATATTTAATATCTCAAAACCGAGTTAAGGTGAGTGAGAAATTAATTGTTGAAGTTGAAGAGTTTCAATTTTGGAAGTTTGAGAATGTGGGAAATTGTCCCACATAGGAAACCTACAAAACATTAAAGATGTATAAAGGTATTGAAGTAGCTTGGTAGTTCAACTATCTAAAAGAGGTACACCCCTCTATGAGCCACACGCGCGCCCGGCCGGTAGGCTCGGCTTCGGCAATTGGTGGTCTTTGGGGCCAGGAATGGGCTCGGCCCATTCGAATCCAAGATGGAGTCTGCTCGGAGAGATCTGCATTCTCAGACTACTCTCCATCTTATCTCGAGAATGGTAAAGGCAAACAAGTTATTATGTGAATCTAAAATCCTTAAAGCGATTAGTAAATCTCGATTTACTTAAAATTGACAACGTTTAAAGCGATTAGTAAATCTCGATTTACTTAAAATTGACAACGTTGATACATCCAAACGATGTGAAATATGCACGGAAGCAAAAATGACCAAACTACCGTTTAAAACTGTTGAAAGGAACACCGCTGCTCCTCTAGACTTAATTCACACGGATGTATGTGATTTGAAGTTTGTACAAACTAGAGGAGGGAAAAAGTATTTTATTACTTTCATAGACGATTGTACAAGATTCTGCTACGTTTACCTTTTAAAGAGTAAAGACGCTTTCAAACGTTACAAAACTGAAGTAGAGAATCAATTGGACACTCGAATTAAGTCAATTCGTAGTGATAGAGGTGGAGAGTACGTAGCTCCGTTTGAACAATTATGTATTGAATCTGGGATTATACATCAAACGACAGCCCCTTACTCATACAACTACCTCCAAGTGTGGGGGTGTTTGGCTAAGGTTGAAGTACCACTTCCTAAGCAAGTTAAGATCGACCCTAAAACAGTCGATTGTATCTTTATAGGATATGCTTCAAACAGTAGTGCCTATCGATTTCTGATTCACAAATCCGACGTACCGGATATGACAGAAGGCACTACGATTGAGTCAAGGAACGCAGTGTTCTTTGAGAACATCTTTCCTCTTAAGGAAAAAGAGGAAGACTGTTCGAGTAAAAGAACTCTCGAAGCAACAGGCGACACTGTTAGTCCTTCCACTCAAGAGAGTGAAGAACCGAAACGCAGTAAGAGAGCTATAATTGATAAAGATTTTGGTTCAGACTTCATTACCTATGTTTTGGAGGAAGAAGAACCTAAAACTATCAAAGAAGCAATGGCAAGAGCAGATGCACACCTCTGGAAAGAAGCCATAAAAAGTGAATACGAGTCTATTCTCTTAAACCACACATGGGAGTTGGTTGACCTCCCTAAAGGTTGCAAGCCCTTAGGATGCAAATGGATCCTTAGAAGAAAGTACAAAGCAGATGGATCTGTTGATAAGTACAAAGCTCGTCTTGTTGCAAAGGGGTTTAAACAAAAGGAAGGGTATGATTTCTTCGATACATACTCACCAGTGACAAGGATCACCTCCATTCGGGTGTTAGTCGCCATTGCTGCGTTGCACAATCTCGAAATACACCAAATGGACGTTAAGACGGCGTTTCTTAATGGTGAGATGGATGCAGAAATATACATGGAGCAACCTGAAGGATATGTTGCTCCTGGAAACGAGAAAAAGGTGTGCAAACTCGTTAGATCACTGTATGGACTTAAGCAAGCTCCAAAACAGTGGCACTTGAAATTTGACAGTACAATGCTGTCAAATGGGTTTCGAATTAACGAATGCGATAAGTGTGTGTATGTGAAGGATACACCAACCGGATATGTTATTGTGTGCTTATATGTCGACGACATGTTAATCATGAGTAACAATCACGATATCATAGTTAATACGAAGAACATGTTAAGTAGAAACTTTGACATGAAAGACATGGGATTAGCAGATGTGATTCTTGGAATCAAGATAGAGAAAACGTCCAATGAAATTTTCTTGACACAATCTCACTATGTGGAGAAGGTACTAAAGCAATTTAAGGCCTTTGACGATCCACCTGCTAAGACACCTTTGGAACTCAATGTTCACTTGAAAAAGAATAGAGGAGAACCAGTGGCTCAACTGGAATACGCAAGGATCATTGGAAGTGTGATGTACATCACGAACTGTACATGCCCTGATCTTGCATGTTCGGTAAACAAGTTGAGTCAATACACGAACAATCCAAGTCATGAGCACTGGAAAGCGTTGAAAAGGGTATTACGATACTTGAAGTACACCATTGATTATGGACTTCACTACACAAGACATCCAGTTGTAGTCGAAGGATACAGTGATGCAAATTGGATATCAGACACGAAAGACTCGCTGTCCACCAGTGGATATGTATTCACTATTGGAGGAGCAGCAGTGTCGTGGAGGTCCAAGAAACAAACGTGTATTGCTCGTTCCACAATGGAATCAGAATTTATAGCGTTAGACCTAGCCGCTGCAGAGGCTGAATGGTTGCGTAATTTTCTGGAAGACATTCCATGTTGGAAAAAGTCGGTACCTGCGGTGACGGTACACTGTGACAGTCAAGCTGCCATTGGGAGAGCTACGAATGTCAAGTACAACGGAAAGTCGAGACACATACGTCGTCGACACAACTCCGTTAGAGAATTGATCTCCACTGAAGTAATGTCCATTGATTATGTCAATACGAAGGACAATATAGCGGATTCGCTCACGAAGAGCATAAACCGAGATCAATTGAACAAGCTGGTAGAAGGAATGGGTCTAAAACCCACAATAAAAACCAAAGCAGTGGTAACCCAACCATGATGACTGGAGATCCCAAGAACTTGGTTCAATGGGAAAACGAAGCTGTGGAGGTTAGTGATAAAACACTTGAAAACTACGACTATTCCGGACAGCACTATCTCAAGTGTTAACGACCCGTAAGATGTGGTAAAGGTTGAGTCTTCGACTCTTAATGATTCCTAGAGTCTTACCGGATACTCGAAAGGAAGTTACCTATATAAATGAGAAGTGAGGGCCGCTTCGACCAAACATTTATGAATACAAAGGACGTCCATGGCCAAAACGGACAAAAACGTGAGAACGTTACAAAGACGAGATTGAAGTGTGCTGACACTGTTGTCTAGGTATACACTATGGAGGAGTAGTTCAAGGCATCTCATCCACTAAGCCGCCGGTTTATCCGATAGTGTTTGGCTACGAAAAGTTCAAGGCCAAAAACCACTTATCCGGACGCACGGAGATCTCACTCGAACTGAACACTGATTCTGATGTTGTATAGATACGATTTTCACTCATGTGGGGGATTGTGGGAATTAATGGGAATTAATTGGGTTTTGACACCCTGATCTAATTTAATTAATTAGACGGACTAAACGTTAATTAAGAAATAATTGAACGTGACATAGTCGATCTACTCGCGGAGTAGATGAACGTGGTATATTTAATATCTCAAAACCGAGTTAAGGTGAGTGAGAAATTAATTGTTGAAGTTGAAGAGTTTCAATTTTGGAAGTTTGAGAATGTGGGAAATTGTCCCACATAGGAAACCTACAAAATATTAAAGATGTATAAAGGTATTGAAGTAGCTTGGTAGTTCAACTATCTAAAAGAGGTACACCCCTCTATGAGTCACAGGCGCGCGCGCTCGCCCGTCCGGCCGGCTCGGCTTCGGCTTCGGATTTGGCAATTGGTCTTTGGTGGTCTTTGGGGCCCGCCTATCTTTTTGCAGACCCAAAAACTCCGAAAGCCCAACTCAGGAATGGGCTCGGCCCATTCGAATTACTTCAAGAATGATCCAGAATAATCTGGAAGTCTCAAACTTGGTCTTCAAGACTTATCCACGTGCGAGATATTATCTCAACCGGACTCTTCCCTCAAACATACTTACGCTGAAATTCGCCCGTCTACCCTTCTACTCTCCTCTCGTCCCTACGCAGTGTGTTGAGCTCCCGGCTCCCGAAAGCCTTACACTGTTCTTTCTTGTGCCGGATTTATTTCCGAGAGTGTTCAGTTCGCACTACGTACGTTCGCCGATACTTCTTATACAGTGGTGCTACTGTGTAGGAAGTGAAAGTCGTTTTACCTTTGGGAACGGAACGCCGTAACAGTCGAGCACTATCCTGGGCGTATTCTGTTCTGCGGAAAAAGGGATTCCCTTGACTCGACTTATTTGTGAATTTCGTTTGTTATTCTGAAATTTTTGATATTGCAGTTTACACGCCGTAAATAGGTTCCAACAATAATTTCGACTGACTTCAGGTGCGATGTCCTCTGATTACTTTTGTGACACAGTTTTTAATGAAGAAATTATCATCAATGATTCATTGTCCACCGATTGACCTTTAATCATCATCACAAATACGAGAAAAATCATTTGAAAAAAAAAAAAAAAACTTGTAGGTGTGAGTTTTTATTGAGGGGAAATAGGTAGATTTTCAAAATCTAGTTCAACCACCCGGCCATATGATAGGTTCTTATTGATTTAATTAGCATGTGGTGATCATGAGAGGGTATTTGTGCAAATTAAATACTGAAGGAATATATGTGTAATTTATATTTAATAGAGCATTTGTCGTTCATTTGCAAATAAATAAATAAATATACTGAAAACAATTACAATCCATGCATCAATGCAAGATTCAAACAAAAAACCTTAAGACAGAAAATGCGCAAGAACCGTGATGAGAATAATATCTACAGTATATATATCCATCTGGAAAGCAATAAACAAAAAAACATGCCAGCTTTTGCTGCAGATTTTCGAGATATACAATTTAAACAAAACAAAACTATAGACAAAGAAACAGCCAGGGGTTTGTTTTGTGTTTGTTCCCAAGAAATTATGACACTCACCACACCCCACACTTTTTAACACCAAATAATTCATACTCTAAATAAAAACAAGTCCCCTAATACTGTACTCCTTAATCACTACAATATCTCTATTTAATA
Source organism: Galeopsis tetrahit (assembly GCA_963675135.1). NCBI lineage: Eukaryota > Viridiplantae > Streptophyta > Magnoliopsida > Lamiales > Lamiaceae > Galeopsis > Galeopsis tetrahit. Next base: position 62,158,595 of record OY776132.1, read on the forward strand.
AACGATGCTAGAATCATTCATTAAATAGCTAGAGGCAGTCACAGAGCCAGAAATTTTAGATTGGGGGGCCCGATTTACATTACTATAAAGATAAAATAATATTATATTTAATTCATTATAAATTTTGATTGTTTCGACTCATAATAGGTGAAACGGTGTTAAAATTATTAGACAAATGTATAACTTAAAATATATTCCCTCCATCCCGTAATGACTTGAATACGTTGATAAGTTCACTTTTTAAGAAATGTGAATTTAGTGAGGTGTGGGGTCAAATAAATAAATGAGGAGTATTTTTGGTGATTTAGTGAAGTATAAAAGAAATTTAATGAGGTGTTAAAAAAAATTAGTGAGATGTAGGAAAGAATGTAGATAAAAATGAGTGACAATTTTAAAAATAAAATAATGTAGTGAGAATATTAATTTTGTAGATTATTTACCTATTATGAGTGTGCCCACTGCCCCCGCTGGGCCCTATGTGGCTCCGTCCTTGGCTAGAGGTATTTTAAACATTTTACCTACTTTAAAAAGAAAAAAAAAGACTATATTTTAGAACAAACGACAAAAATATAATAGGAGACCATCATTTTTAGTCCGTCCAAACTTAATATGTATGTTTCAAAATAGAAACAATATTTTTCTTATTACCCTCAAACCATTACTTATTAACGTAAATTGTCATTCGATTTACTTATAAGTGGAGTACTCCATAATACTTTCCAAATTGTGAATGTACGTACAATCATTATACATAGAGAGTAATTGCAATGATGTACAGAGTAAAATATGACACAACACAAAGTTATAAGTAAATTAATTTGCAAGCAAATTAAACAGAATGAGTACTTATTATATAGTAAAAGAGTATAAAAATTACATGAAGTCTAGTAAATAATTATGATGTTGAGATGCTGAGCCTGGGAGAGGGCAATGATGAAGATGAAGATGAAGAAGACGAAGTAGTAGTAGTAGTTGGAGATGGCCAAAATTGAGCATTCTTCACCTTCGAAATGCTGCTCAATACACTTGCGGGCGTTACATCCCCAATTACTGTCACTTTTTTTGTTGCTAAATCTATACTAAATGATCTCACACCTGCATTTACATTAAAAACACTAAATCACAATATTCACCATTCATAAATACAAAATTAAATTAAATTAAATAATACGGAGTATATACGTACGTTGCAATCTGTACTAATATAACCTCTTTTTTTTTTTTTTTTCAATTTGTAATCTGTACATTTATTTTTATTTTTAATCCGATTGCAACTTGTATTATGACATATTAATATTAATTACAACTAAATTCTACTTTTGGCCCGAAAATGACATAAAAATTAGACAAAAACTTATATGCAATATTACACATTTAATATTAGCACAAAATAGTTAGAAAGAAAAAATCACCATTAAATGTCCAAAAAAAAATAGTGCAAGACAAGTAACACATTTTCACTTATATATATTACACATTTAATATTAGCACAAAATAGCTAGAAAGGAAAAATCACCTATTAAATGAATCTTTCCAAAAAAAAAAAAAAAATAGTGCAAGACAAGTAACACATTTTCACTTATAGTAAAACAGATCTGAAAGCAAGTTTTCTATTTGTTTTTGTGCATTTTGTGAAAAGATCAATTTTACCTGATTTTAACCTGTGAATTTTCAGCACATTCCTTGAATAAAAATATATTAAATAAAGTTTAAATTACAATCGGTCAATTTCGTAGTTTGTTGCAAGTTGATATATATACAGTGGTATAAGTTAGTACCTTCCATTCTTGAAATATGTTTTCTGAGTTTTCCTTCACAGCCCTTGCAGTGAATGGATACCCTCAACTCAATAACCTATATAAGTGAATCAGAAATTAATTAATACGAAAAATATTTGAGTTAATTAAAATGCCAAATTAATTAAATAATTAGTATTTACCTGTTGATTTGAAGATTTCTTAGCATTATTCAGATGATCGATCAATTTGATCTCTTTCACCGAAGAAGAAGAGGGATTATAAACTGGAGATTCATAGGCGGCGCGAGTGGACAGTGACCTAAAAGCGTCCCGATTCATCCGCTTATAATAATTATGGCGGTTATCCTTCACAAGAGGCGGCTTCGTTGAATTTGAATCTGGTACGAAATCGATGAATGGTTTGTCACTGAGTAAGTATCTGGAAGACGGCGGAATGTCATCGGCATCGGCGCAGCTTTTTCGGCGAAATGTTTCGGAGCTTTTTCTGGAAGGGTCGAATGGGAGATGAGATGAGCACGGGGCCGCGTTTGAACGGCGGCGGTCGATTGATCGGATAATGGATTTCTGGTCCATGCTTGAGCATATGGCTGTTGAAGCCGGAGATGCACAAAATAGGTCTATGGATTTCATTTTGGAGAATGTGTGTGTGTGTGTTTTGGTGATGGGTATTGGAAGGGGCCTGGGAGATATTCAAAATAAGGCCTTTCAATGTGGATATAAAGTGGGGGATTTCAGAATTTGGGAGTAGCAAAATGGTAAATAATTGATTATTTAAAGGGATAAAGTGGAGGAGCGATTTCAAAGTTTGGGAAGAAAACTAGCTAGTACCAAAATGTTAAATAAATAGATAGAGTACAATTCATCCTCTAGATAACTCACTCTTCCATTTTTATAATGGGCTTCATTTTTTTTAATAAATATTTCATTATAAGCTTTTTCTTTGTTTTTGATACCAAAGTATAAAATGTATATTGAGCAAAAAAAGTAGAGATATAGAAAAAAAGAGAGAAAAGGTAGAGATAGATAAGAGAGAGAAAGAGATTTTTTCCATTTAAAAAAACTAGAAGTTTAGGATTAGATGTTCAAAATTGATAAGTGAGAAACCTATGACCACGAAATGACGAAAACAAAGATAATATTAATTAGTTTATGTATAAAGAGATATATTGAGATTATGATGAGCTAGACAGGGCACTTTTGTAAATAAAGTGAATATTTATTTATAAAATAATGTCAATTTATGTAAATTAGAGATGATTGATAAGTGTAGATAAACTAGTATAAATAATATTATTTAAAAAAAAATGAAAATAATTAAATTAGGTATAGTTCTCATTTTCATTATTTGTTCTGATTTCCTTAAAGTGAAATATTACTCATTCACATCACTTTATTCTCATCCTCAAACTTTTATTTTTTTTATTTATAAAATCAACACAAAAATTTATATAAAATATTTTAATTATACGTAATTGAGATAAAAATTTACAAATAAGATAATGAATTTTTAGAAGTTATTCTAGTTAAGCATTTTTCATATGTAAAATATTTAATACAAGTGTTCTTCCGAAATGAATTTTGAATGATTTTTTTTGTACAAAGAAACCCTGCACCTTCTAAAATCAATTAAATAAGCCTTTCAGCTTAAAATTTGGGGGTAACGAGACTCTTAATTCTAACAAAACGAGGTAAGGAGGCTATTCCCCCAACTCCAGGCTCAAAGTAATAAAATGGGGTAAGAAGGTTTCATTTGTTTGATTTTAAATATTTAAGAATATATTTATACCAAAAAAATCCCCTCGAATTTTTTTTTATACCAAATTAAAAAAAATTTATGAGGTACTTAATTTGCATTGGAGACAATAATTTAGGGTTGAAATGGTAAATTATCCCTTAAATAAATGACAAAAATGATAATGGGGAGATTAAAAAAATAAAATAATCCGACCAAGACTTTAGATAAAGTGAGGAGTTTTGTATGAATAAAAATTGAGATGGTGGGGGGAAAGAAGTTGGGATTGTGCTTTTTGATTTAAGTGTGATGATTGCAAGCACTATTTGTTGAAGAATTTGTTATTAATTGACGTATGATTGCTCAATTAATATGATCAACTTGAATTCAGGGATTTAATAGCCGAAAGTATAGCCTTTATGTCTATTTTAGGTATTTGCTTCCTTAGGTTAAAAAAAATCTTGTAACTAACTTTGTTTTTTTTATTCAACTTGTATTCATGGAAATGACCTCTAAAAGATTTCATGGCTGAAAAAGATAACTTTGTTCAAGTTTGGGTGGAATTCAAATTCATCAAAATTATGTAACAGTAAATTTGATTCAAGTGAAATTTATTTTATTTTTTACCCATTTACAATATAGTCTAATTTATACTAATATTAAGAAAATAGTGTGTAACACGAGTCTCGATTCCTTGATTTTCTATAAATTCAGTCATCTACGGTGCACATATCTAACATCGAATAGTCTTAGAGTATTTTCATAACCTTTGCATTACGACCTGATGCTTTGCCAAAAATAACTGTATTAAATTATACTCCCTTCATTTCATAAAATTTATCGCATTTCTCATTTTTTATAGAATTAAAGAACATATTTTTTGACACATTTACCCCTCATTAATTTTTTTTTCTTCTCTTTTTTCTTTTATTTTTACACCTTCCTTTTTCACTCTTCCTTTGATCTTTCTATCATTACTATATTTCAAAAAAGAGATATTAATCCCGTCAAAAAAAAAAAAAAAAAAGATATTAATAGAGGTAGTCGGAAAGATCATTGGTAAAAATAGAAAAAACGATAAACTTTTTAAAACAAAATTTAAAATTCAACGTGACAAACTTTATGAAACGAATAAACCAAATGTTATTAAAGTCAATCTCAAAACTGAGTATCAAGTGATTTTTGCATAAGACAGCTCAATCCTTTAAAATCATGATCTCTCGATTCAAGTTCAATGCAGATTCATCCCATCACAAATATAATTTTTTTTAAAAAAACGGTTAAATCATATTAATTAGAGTACTTAGAAAAGTAGTTCATTTGTTAAGTTGTAATTTTTCTCTTATACAGAAAAGGGATGAGAATCATTTTTTCAATTCAATTTGATAATATAATTCATTCAATTTCAATTTTAGATTTTTCAATTCTCTCACCATTGCATTCTATTCAATTTATTCTTGTGGTAAAATTTGAAACCACCAACAAGCAATTACTTGAACGGTAGAATAATCTTTGTTCATTAAAGCCCACATTTTCTCAATTCAACCACAGAATAATCTTACTTAGATGAGTTTTTTTTTGGTTGAGAAGACTTGGATGAAGAGTTAAAAGAACCAATTTGAATATTAATTGATCTTATAATAGTTGTTTGCTTCTTTTACGATTTTACAAAGAGTGCTTTAATTAATTAAGAGAAGGGTCCCAATTTTTAATTGTACTATGATACAAAGCAAATGTTATAATCCAACCATGAACGGAGAAATTAAAGATGTCATAGTTTAGCATATACAATACTTCTTTTATTTCGTGATTATTTACACTTTTTTTTTTTTTTTTTTTTGTCACTTAACTATTTCCATACTTCTAATATGAAAGAAAAAAAATAATTACACAAAATTGATATCCTCCTAGAATATGTAGCAATTATTCTTCTCACGATCGTCATTCAATAATGCAAAATATTTGTAAAAAAATTAGAAAAAGAAAAACATGAATTAGTCGAGTAAAACAAAAGGCCTGTAATTCCTAGTGCAGCAGCCAGCACGTGATATTCTACCGGTGGGGGTACTATAAAAAATAATTAATTATAATATAATTTTCATAATTAATTGGATAAATAGTGGTGTGTACCTTATATATGTAACGTTGTCATTCTTGTTTTAAGTGGAAGTATGTATGTTGTTACGTTTGCTGCTGTTAATTTAAATTAAATTAAATTAATTAAACAGAATTGTGTGCCCTTCTCTCTGCCAATTTACAATCAATACACGTGACATGTTCCCAAGTGGGTTTTCTTGGCTTTTTGTATCCGTTAGAGTTTCATTTAACTTTTCATTCAATTGTATTATTCACACATGTTATTATGGTATTTACAGTTTATTGATTTTTTTTTTTTCACCGTTTGCATGTTATTTATCCATAGTACATACGTACCATGAAACACAAGGTGAGATAACAAATATGGAACAAATTATTTCATTCGATTTTGTATACCAGATGTCTCATTAGGAAGAAAATAATATGGGCATATGGGATGTATATTTCCCAACACTAATTTTTTTTTTTAAGGGTGTTACAAGATCAATACAAGATCTAAACAGATCAATACAAATACAAGCACAGACTCTTGATCTTCAACCCAAGGCAGATTCACTGGTATCGTTGCCCCTCCAATCTCGAGGAAGAGAAAAACGAGTGTACCCTTCGTTCTACAGTGACGTTTAGGCCCCCCTTTTCAAAACGAGACAACCCCACACTAAGGTATACTCATTTAAAAAATTGAGAGACAGAAAAATTAGAGACGAAGATCCACTAAATACCGAATCGTAAGGACGCCCAGCCCACTCAAAAAAATTTCCCAATCACCAACCGAGACAAAACAAGGATCCACTAAGGGATACGGTGCTGCACTAGGCATACTAAAAAACAAAAGATACAGAAGAAGAAAACCAAACAAACTAAGCAAGTAAAAAACGAAAAGAAAAAACACGGGATCAACGAGTCACTCACCCAATCGGTCACCGTAGCTCCGTTAGGGAAGATTGACCCATTGATCTCACCTAAATCATAAAAGGACCTCTAGATCTGGTCTTCACAGTGAACACACTACTATCACCGCACCAGGTGCGACGGTCTAGTGGCGATGGCGGCGCCGACAATGAAGGTCGAAGGCAGTAGCTCCGGCGATACTGACGACCCCAGTCAGTCGACGGTGAAAGGAGTGGAGAGGAGTAGAGGACGGCAATAAAGGAACGAACGGCGGGAAACGGTGGCCCAACACTAATTAATCTAAGTAGATCTAGGGTGTGTTTGCAAATCATATTGATTGATTCAAAGTGATTAAAATTGATTTTTGCAATAAAATTGAAAGTTGATAGTGTTTTAAAATTAAGCACTTTAAATCAATTGTTTATATGTTGTGGTGCCACTTTTTTTTTATACATTTACAAAAAACACCCTTCTTACATTTAGATAGGTAATGTGTAAAGATGAAATATTATTTAAATTGTGAGGGCAAAATTGTAAAATGGATTATTATAATGATGAGAAGCACATAGAAGCTATTAGAAGTAGGTGGAGAGATGCTTCATCAAAATCACTTTTAACAAATTAATTTAATCACTTAGTTGTGTTTGCAAACACTCCAAAAGTGATTCTATTTTTAAAAAAAAGTGTTTTAAGCACCTTGTAGTGTTTGCAAACACCCACCTAGAGTTGTTATTCCTCACTTTTAATTTTTATACGTATAATTAATACTCCCAATTTCATGATTAGAGCCGTTTCATGAAATTGATATCAAATTAAGGAAGTATAAAATTTTAATATATATCGTCAATTTTACATAATCTTCTAGAAATACGAATAGAGGTTAAATCTGAAAATATATATTGAGTTAATTGAAAAAAAAAAATCACCACTTTTATTGTTTTTATAAATTACAACGAGTAATTTTTTTCTTTGCGATTTGATAAATCACTTTTATAAATTTTACAATTTAATACATCTATCTATTTTTTAACAACTAAATGATGTGGTTGATAGAGCTATCGTAAGGTGTCACATAGATGTCACAATTAATGAAAAAAAAAAAATTGAAAACGTTTTTAAATAAAAACAATACTAAAAAACGTTTTTAAAAATAAATCATAAACCAAATTAATTATTACTCCCTCTGTCCAGTAAAATTTTATTCACTTCTTTTTATACATGTTTTTCAAAAAATCATATTTTAATTATAAAAAATATATATGGGATAACGAGTAAAGAATATTGTTGGTAGATACTCAATCTTGTTAATAAAATAGAAAAAATACTCAAAAGTTAACTATTTAAATAAAATAAACGTATACTTTGTGGACTCAAAATTTGGTCTGAACAAAATTTTACAGGACGGAGGGAGTATCATTTTTCTCCAAAAATTAAATGAACGGGGATTGCGTCCTTCAAATCACCGTCCAGAAAAAATAATCTAAATTTTTGCGTATTAATTTTTACTAAGTTTTGAAAAAAAAAAGAATAATAAAAAATATTGTATTGATTAGTCATAAAATTTACGTTGAACATATGTGTATTAACACCTCAATGCCACATCGACATCCACATCTTTTTGTATTGTCGAAAAATAAGTAGATACATCGAATTGTAAAACATAAAAATGTGGTGTATCGATCGAATTGCAAAGAAAAAAAAATATTGTAATCGATAAACCGTGGTTTTTTTTCAAATAATCATATATATATATATATATCACTTTATATTTCATTTTTAAATATATCTATAATTAGTGTCAAATAAAAATAAAAATCTAATTTGATCTATTACTCCATATTTAAATAAAATAAAATTAGAGAAATAGACGAAACAATAAAAAGTGTAGGAGAAATATGATAATGTCGGCAAGCTTGATTTAGGATAAGACATTATTAGTCTTCTCCTTGACCGTGATTAATGTCGGCACGGCAACTCTCACAACCACCGTACAATTCGTTAGCCCTTCGCCTTTTGGATCCAGAAGATAAGTAAATTAATTTATCTGGTTTACTTATCGCACAAGATAGGTAAATTAAATTAATTTTTCAGTTTCATTTAATTCTACTTAATTTTTAATACACGTCATCATTGTTAATTTTAAAAATATTTAAGCCCGAAACTTTAAAATAAGATTGCATTTCTTCACGTTTTTTTTATACAAACTCATGAAAAATATAGATTTTATATTAATAAAAGAAATTGTATATTAAAAAAATATAAATGTAGATTTTATATTAAAAAAATATTACTCCGTATTATATAAAGTTATAGATTTTATATTAAATTTTGTATCAATCTATTTATGTTAGATCAATCTTTCATAATATATTTGAAAATGCATTTAACTAGAACCAATTTATTAATACTATTTTTATGAAAACTCATTTTTTGGGACAAAAGAATTAATATAATAATTTATATATACATGTAGGGTGCCATTAATACTGTTTTAATGAAAACCCAATTTTTTGGACAAAAAAATAAATATATATATATATATATATAGCCAAACTCTTGTATGTACTCAAGTACATGGTGTATTTGAGTAAACTTTGACTTCTTTTTTTTTTTTTTTGATTTTTTTTTTTTGAAAAAGTGTATGATATATTAATGAAAAATGTATGTTATTATAACGACGACAAAGTGTATGATCTGTTTAATGAAAAATGTATGTTATTATAACTAAAAAGTGTATGTTCTATTAATGAAAAGTGTAAGTTATATATTAATGAAAAGTGTATGTTATTATAATTGATAAGTGTATGCTAATGATACACCTTTTGTTATTTGTACTTGCACTTTTATAATCTAGAAAAACTGATGCTAAATTTTTTTTAAAAGAATATTATTAATTTTACACGTTTTATTATTTTTTTACTTGAAAAATTGGTGCTAATTAAAGAAGAATTGATGATATGCGGAATTGATTTTGAGCCGGTTTCAAACTCGAACAAGGTTGCACGATTTGGGGTTGGCGTTGCCTTGGCAAACTGATTCAGAAATGTTTGATAATTTCTTTTCCGATGATGAATCTTCTTTCTCAAAAGTCTCACGGTTTATTTTTTTCATTTTGATAAAAAATATTTTTGCAAAATACCGAAAATATTGAATTAGTTCGGGAATTTTTTTGTTTTAGTCCTATAAGTTTGAGATATTCCAAAAAAAATCATTTAAGTTTCAACTTTACAAAATACGTCATTTGCCTTTCAATTTTAATCCTTTATATTTTGAAGGAATTATAATTGACTAATTTGGTGCCACATGTATTAAATTTTAGTAATAAAAATTGATTTTTAAATTTTAGTGGGGTGTGTATAAAATTTGAGGTTTATATAACATTTTATTAGATGTTAGTAGCCTTACACAAAAAAAAATTATTTGCATCTACTCCAAAATAATTATTTTGCTCCTCTATATATATATAAAAAAAAATTAAAAATTGCATCTACTTCAAACTAATTAATTAATTTTTTGAAAATATATTTATTTACCATGAATATTTGATAAAATGATGATATTATCATTAAATTTAGTTATACGTTTCAATTAATAGAGAAAAACAATATAAGGGTTACTTAGTCATTTTATATACATTTATTATTTTATTTAAATAAAATAACTCTATTTTTTTAATATATTTAAAAGAGAGATAGTGATGTGGCATGATGACGTGACATTTTTTAATATATGTGGCACCAAATTAGTCAATTATAATTCCTTCAAAACATAAAGATTAAAATTGAAGTAAAAAAGGATTAAAATTGAAAGGTAAATGACGTATTTTACTTTCTTCAAGTTTTCTTTATCCTCTTAACTTTCTCAAAATGTCAACAAATTTCAATGTTAGAATTAATGCAATATTGGATGTTAGGATTAATGCAGGTGGCTGTTCAAAAAGAAGCTTGAAGTTGGATTTGGTGGTGCCAGAGAGCAGATCAGATTCAAGGCTAGGTTGGTGGCAAGAGAATTCACACAAAGAGAAGGCATAGACTTCAATGAGGTATTCTCTCCTGTTGTTAAACATTGTTCAATAAGATTACTTTTGTCTAAGGTTGCTCAAGATGATCTTGAGTTACATCAGCTAGATGTTAAAACTGCATTTTTACATGGAGAACTAGCTGAAACAATATATATGCATCAACTTGAAGGGTTTATCATTCCTGAAACTGAAAGTAAGGTATGCTTGCTTAAGAAATCATTGTATGGGCTCAAGCAGAGTCCTAGACAATGGTATAGAAAGTTTGATACATTCATGCTTTCTATTGGTTTCTTAAGAAGCAAATATGATGGATGTGTATATATTGGTAAACAAGATTATCTAGAGAGCACCTATCTACAGATCTATGTAGATGATATGTTGATAGCTAGCAAGAGTATGAGAAAGATTACCCAGCTGAAGCAGCAGCTGAGTAGCAAGTTCGAGATGAAGGACCTAGGTGAAGCCAAGAGAATATTAGGCATGGATATTCTCGAAAACATGAAAGCAGAGAAGTTGTTCTTGTCCCAGAAGGGTTACATTCAGAAGGTCTTGAAGAGGTTTCTTATGCACCAGTCCAAACCAGTTAGTACTTCATTTGGTCAGCAATTCAAATTGTCAGTCAAGCAATCTCCTCAAACAGCTGAAGAGAAGAAGCAGATGCTTACTGTCCCTTATGCAAATGGAGTTGGAAGTCTCATGTATGCTATGGTTTGTAGCAGACCAGATCTTGCCTATGTTGTTAGTATGGTGAGTAGATTCATGGGAAATCCAGGAAAGTTTCATTGGGAAGCTTTAAAGTGGATTCTAAGATATCTGAATGGATTAGAACACTTAGGATTATTGTTTGAAAAATCAGTTGTTACCAAGAGTCCTTTGCTAGGATCTGTGGATTCTGATTTTGCTGGAAACATAGATACTAGGAAATCTTTATCTGGTTATATTTTTACATTGTATGGCACTGCTATCACCTGGAGAGCAGCTTTACAATCTATGGTGACCTTATCCACAACTGAAGCTGAATACATAGCATTGACAGAAACTGTGAAGGAAGCAATGTGGTTGAAGGGCATTCTGAGAGATTTTGACATATTTCAGAAAAGTGTTCCTGTGCTATGTGATAATCAGAGCACTATTCATCTAGCAAAACATCAAGTGTTCCATGAGAGGTCAAAGCACATTGATGTGAAGTTGCACTTTGTTAGAGATATCTTGGAGAAGAACATTGTTGAAGTTCAGAAGGTAGCTTCAGAAGAGAATGCAGCTGATATATTAACTAAGGCATTACCAAGCAATAAGTTCAATCATTGCATGGAGTTGGTAAACCGTAAACCTTAGAACCTAGGATGTTCATTAAGAAGAGAATGAACAAACAGCCTTGAGGAGGGCAGGGAAGAAGGTAATCTTGCATTAAGGTGGAGAATTGTTAGGATTAATGCAATATTGGATGTCATCTAATATCTATCAGAAGAGTTGCTATTGTTCTGATCTTGGAGTTCAGCAAAGTTGAGTTAAGGAGTAACACAACTGATAAAGTTTAGTGGTCTTATTAGGAGTCAACTAATCTGAAATTAAGAGTTTGGACAACTCTGCTGATGCAAGTCGTCTGAAGTCAGTTCAAGAGAGTTGGGGCCAAGTTTGCTGAAGCCAACTCAGCTTATCCCAAGTCTGCTGAGTCAAGTCTGCTGAAGTCTAGTTTTCAGAGTTAGTTAATTCTGTTATTTCTGTTAGTTAGTTGGTTGGTTAGTGGCGGTTATCCAATGCATTGTACATCTATAAATATACCATCTAGTGCATAGGTTGTGGGTTACTGAAACTGAGAGTTTTGAGAGATCAAGCTTAGTGAATACTTGTAATCTGTAACTTTCATTTGAGATTAGTGAAGAGAGTCTTCTATCCTCCGTGGACGTAGATCATTTGATCGAACCACGTAAATCCCGTGTTCTTTCTTTGAGTTCTTTATTCGTTTTCAATTCTTTGCGTTTCTAGTTGTCTTGATTTATCATTTGTGAGGAGTTGCTTTGTGGATACAATTCCATAACATTCAATGTGAAAGAAATTTCTTCATCCTCTTAACTTTCTCAAAATGTCAACAAATCCAATGTGAAAGAAAATATTGTGAAATGTAAAACTGTGCAGATCAAATACAAGTATGATACTGCCGATGCACACCGTAGATCAAATACAAATATAACTTATAAGGGTGTTGTGATATTTTATATCCTTATTTTTGAATTGATAAATCAAATATACTTTTGTAATAGGATAAGTTGTATTATATGGACAACTTAATCATTGTAATAGATTAGGATCTGTTATGGAGGAAAAACGCGCAAGCTCAAGACAAGAAGAGAAGATCAGACGACCAGAAGAGTAAATCAGATGAGTGCAACACACTTGATGACCAGAAGAATAAATCAGATGAGCGGAACTCACCTGATGACCAAAAGAGAGTAAACCAGATTAGTGGAACTCACCTTATTATCAAAAGAGTAAATCAGATGAGTGAAAGTGGAACTCACCTGATGATGATCTCTAGAGTAAATCAGATGAGTGAAACTCACCCGATGTTCAGTTTCAGGTGAGTATGATTCCAGGCACGATATAAGGGTACCTGATGCCCTGCCAATACGTACTAAGACTATTTGAAGAATAGGGTACCTGGGTGCCCATACGTATCAAGACTATCTGAAGAATTAATCAGTTAAGCCTGGTGTATTCTTTTTCGGTGGATATAGTTAAGTAGTTAAGTATAAGTATGTTCCACAAATTTTTCGCAAGTTTGGTATAGGTCTCGTCGACTTACTTGCAAAGGTACATGTAGATATGCATGCCATAATCCTCACCGAAAAGTCTTCATGGAGGTACATGTAGATATGCATGCCATAATCCTCACCGAAAAGTCTTCATGGCTGCCCATTACATTATCAGTGGATAATTTATATGTGGCTAAAGAAGAATTGATGATATGCAGACTTGATTTTGAGCCGGTTTCAAAAGTCGTACCATTTTTGGGACTGACTGGCGTTGCCAATTTACAATTTACAAAACTAGTCTAATTTATTTTTAATTTTATTTTTACCAATTTACAAAACTAGTCTAATTTATACTCCTTATTTACAATTTACAAAACTAGTCTAATTTATTTTTAATTTTATTTTTACCAATTTACAAAACTAGTCTAATTTCATAACCTTTGCATTACGACATGATGCTTTGCCAAAAAGAACTATATTAAATTATACTTTCTCCATTTTATAAAATTTATCGCATTTCTCATTGTGTATATATAACCTTTGACACATATAAAATTAAGAATGGTGGGTGGGTGGGAGGGAGTACTCCAGTTGGTGGGGCCGAAGAAGGAGGTACGCCACCGCCCCAGTTGGTGGGGGCCCCTCCCGGAGCTCTCCGGAGGAAGTTCCATACATTGTGGCCTGCGATGGTTTGTGTGGTGGACCTACGGGCAGGTGGTGGTGGGAGGGAGGCGATGGCCACAGTTGTTGGTGGAAGGGAGGCTATGGTCGCAGGTGGTGGTGGAAGGGAGGTATCGGCGGAGCCATCGGCCGCAGTTAATGGTAGTGGGACCGCAGTTGGTGGTAGTGGGAGTGGAGCTCGGTTATCACTCTTATTATGAAATGACAAAAGAGGGTAATACAAGTAACTCTTTCTCCATCTCCTTGTTCAGCGGCGGCGGAGACTACTTGATCTGTCCCTCCTGAATCAACAAGATTCGGCTTCCTGTTTCCACGGAGTGGGAGTATTGGAGACGTCATCAGAGAGAGATTGATTGAGAATGATTTAGAAATATCTCTGTAATGGGCTAGTATTTATAGCCCAACTGGGTGGTGGCCGGCGAGCATCGTTGGCAGCAGGAGAAAGGACTGCAGAGGTAGGGGAGTGGAGTGGAGCGGGCGGGCAGCATTGGGAGAAGAGGCGGTTGAGAAAGGACAGAGGTAGTGGAGAAAGAAAATTTGAGGGGGAGTGCAGACAACGAAATAGAACAATATTTAGTATTGTACCTCTCAGGATTCTTCTTATCTCCAATGGAACATAGTAATTTGTACTGGTCACATTATCAAACGAGAAGAGGTTGAGCGGCGAAACTTTAGTATCGATGAGGTATTCCGAATATATTTTCTCGGGATAGGCATAAACTCGTATATTCGGCTGCGCATCGTCCCTCTCGGATGCATCCCCTTATGTACAAAGTACATGGGAGAATAATTGGCATCGTCCCTCTCGGATGCATCCTCTTATGTACAAAGTACATGGGAGAATAATTGGGGTGTTGGGTTTGAATTATTTGTGAGAGCCGAGTCCACAAAAGAGTAAATCAGATGAGTGGAACTCACCTAATGATCAGAAGTCTAGAGTAAATGAGATGAGTGAAACTCACCTGATGTTCATCAAATGAGTGGAACTCACCTGATTATAAGAATAGTAAATCAGATGAGTGGAACTCACCTGATGACAAGAATAATAAATTAGATGAGCGGAACTCACTTGATAACCAAAAGAGTAAATCAGATGAGTGGAACTCACCTGAATCAGAAGAGTAAATAAGATGAGTGAAACTCACCTGATGATGATCAGAAGTCTAGAGCTCACCTAATGTTCAGCTGAGTCAATAAAATCAGCTGAGTAAAGCTCCAGGTCCTGCCAATACATACCAAGACTATCTGAAGAATTCATCCGTTAAGACTATTATGGTGTATTCTTTTTCGGTGGATACAGTTAAGTATAAGTGTGTTCCACAATTTTTTGCAAGTTTGTTATAGAACAAGGTTGCACGATTTGGGGCTGACTGGCGTTGCTTGGCAAACTGATTCATGAAATGTTTGCTAATCTAATTTCTTTTCCGATGCTCCGGACTTGTGAATCTTCTTTCTCAAATGTCACACTACTCCTAGATTGAATTTATTTCTTTCATTTTGATAAGAAATATTATTGCAAAATACGAAAATATCATTGTAGATTGAATTTATTTCTTTCATTTTGATAAGAAATATTATTGCAAAATACGAAAATATCATTGTGAAAGAATTCCGTCTCATCTAAAAGTCCGAACTTGTAGAGAGTTGGGGAATTAATTCTTGTATATTTAATTCCTAACACATTGTACTTTTATTTATTTATTATTGAATTAGTTCTAATTGAATTCATTAAAATAGGTCATGATAGTAAAAGTTCATTGTATTCAAGGGTGCCATTTGTGTGTAACGACGCTCTAATTTATTTTAATAAACTCTCCCAAAATGCATATATTCTATTAAATTATTTTTAAAATAATAATATTCTATTAAAAAGGCCAATTGAATTAATATGAAATCAGGTCATATAATTAAAGTTAATTAAAGAAATACAAAAAATAAAATAAAAAAAGATCAAATATTTACTACAAAACAAAAAGATTTAAATCAATCGGTCTTCCCCGTAAAAAAAAAAAAAAAAAAAAAGAAAAAAAAAAAAGAAAAAAACCTTCCCAAAAAGGCCATCCCTACAAATCTCTGTCCCGATAAAAGTTCAGTTTTCTTTTTCAGGCTCGACTCTTATACCTTCTTCAAGTTTTCTTCATCCTCTTAACTTTCTCAAAATGTCAACAAATCCCAATGTGAAAGAAAATACTGTGAAAGGTAAAATTGTGCAGATCAAATACAAGTATGATATTGTCGATGCACACTGTAGAGGAGGTTTGGAAATGGGAAATACTGACATTCACGTTGAATATGCACGAGTATGCACTTCAAGAATGGGAATAGGACTTCAAGAAAGGCTGGTCAAGACTTTGTAAGCTCCGGACATGATATGAGGGTGTAGGGATATTTTATATCCTTATTTTTGAATTGATAAATAAAATATACTTGTAATAGGATAAGTTGTATTGTATAGAAAACTTCATCATTATTGGAAGCTAGTTGATATGGAGGAGAAACGCGCACAAAGCTCAAGACATGAAGAGAAGATCAGAAGACCAGAAGAGTAAATCAGATGAGTGGAACTCACCTGATGACTAGAAGAATAAATCAGATGAGCGGAACTCACCTGATGACCAAAAGAGTAATTAGATGAATATGAAAGGGCTTCTGGGCAAGCTATCAATTATGTCAAATCCGGCACTTTCTATAGGAGTAATGTGGATTTGGAACAAAAATAGGTTGTGGGAGACATCTTTGGAGTGCATCAACCGCTAAACACCGGGAGATACTTGGGGCTTCCGTCGCTCATCGGGAGAAGGAAGAGGGACATATTCAGATTTCTGTAGGACAGGATGTGGAATCGACTGCAAGGTTGGGCAAAGAAACACATTTCTAAGGCAGGGAATGAGATACTAATAAAGGCTGCGACCCAAGCTATTCCAGCGTATGCTATGGGAATTTTTCTGCTGCCGTCAACTTTTATAGAGGAGCTTTAATGAATGCTCAATGCCTTTTGGTGGGGTGCAGGAGGTGGTTCGAAAGGGATTCGTTGGTCCACGTGGAATCAGCTTTGCGGAAGTAAAGAGATATGAGGTATGGGTTTTAGAGACTTTCACCCGTTCAATATTGCCATGTTGGGCAAAGTTGGATGGAGGCTCCAGATGGATACAGATTCACTAATGTGCAAGGTAATAAAGGCTAAGTATTTTCCCTCGAGCGATTTCCTATCGGCTTCGTTAGTTAATAACCCGAGCTTTACTTGGAGGAGCATATGTGAAGCCCAGGAACTAATTCGTCGTGGCACTCGATGGAAAGTCGGGAATGGTGCACATATTCAGGTATGGGGACAGCCCTGGATTGCTGATGATAACGACTTTTGGCTTCGAAATCAGATTGAGGGGGGTGAATTTTTGAGGATCTGCGAGTAGCTGACCTATTAATCCCGGGACAAAGCTGGGATATTGAGTTGTTAGAAACGCTATTCTCGGAAGGAGATGTGGACCGGATTGTCAAGACAGTTATCCCACCTTTGGGATCGATGGATAAACTGATATGGCACTTCACTCGGAGTGGCCAATATTCGGTTAAGACAGCCTATAAGCTGGTGAATGACATGATTAGAAGGGGTAGAGCACAAGTCGGGAGGAATTGGGCTGCTATTTGGAAAATTAGGGCCCCACCTAAAATCTGCAATTTTGTATGGCGACTCTGTAAAGGCTTCTTGCCAACGAGATCTCGTCTACACGGGAAGCATATTATTGAGGATGCGACTTGTCCTCATTGTTCAGCTGCAACGGAAGACGAATGGCATGCATTCTTGAGTTGTCCTTTTGTTGCAGAGGTTTGGATGTCGGCTGAATTTAGGGGGGCACTTAGCCGGGCGATGGTGGCGACAAATAATATGGAGGAGGTGGTGTTCACTTTATTGGTGGAGTTAGACGATTCAAATGATCAATCAAAACCCCATTAACCTAACCAACACACCTTCCATTTGAATTATACAAGCAAAATCGATTTAAAACTCAAATTTCATCACAAATCAAAACACCCAAACACAAATATGCTTAGCTCATGGCTAAATCAACAAAATGGATGAAGAAATTAAAAAGAAATAACATACCCATGCTTGATAATAATAAAATACTAGAAGAAAATTAAGATATCACCTATTTGCTTGCAAATATGAAATAAACCTTGAAATCCTCCACAAAATCTTCAATCTCTTGCTTGGAAATTAACAACTAAATTGCACTCTATTCTATTGAAATAACCTCTAATATATGGATTAAACTATCTAAAATGAGTGAGAAATTATGAAATTTGGATTTGGGGAGCTTGAGTGGTGTTCCAATGGGTGTTCTAATGGCTGCCTCCCTCATTAAAAACGAAAATGGGGCTTTATATACTCATCACAAAGTGTCTGGCACGTGTCCCTAGGTCAAAAGATGGAGAAGAGTGAAAATTTGTTCGGGCTCGACCATGCAAGGGGCTCGGCCGAGCTCCCTTTGATAAATCGTGCCTGCATTTTTTGCTGTCCACGGGCTCGACCGTGCACTTCCCTTGATGGGCTCGGCCGTGTTGCTTTGTTTCCGTCCTAAGTCGGGCTTGGCCGTGCTTGACAATCTTGGTTGGCCACTGTTGCGACGTGCGAATCCTCGGACATTAGGCTCGGTCGAGCCCATCCTCACCCTTGCTTTGACTCGATCGAGTTGCTGACTCGGTCGTGTTGTTCCTCTCTTGTTTTGTTCATAACTTTTGTTCCGGAACTCCGATCGGCCTGATTCTTGTTTCGTTTTGACCCTCTCTTCGATGTCTTTCATGTGATCCACTCATTGGATTGATCCATCGGCTTAATTTTTCGTGATTTGCTACAAAACACCTTGTTTACCTAGAAATCAAGCAAGAATGATCATGAATCAACATTTCTACAATTAAACCACTTTCTCACTATTCTAGCAAGCATAACTTGATATTCAAAGCATAATTCATCCACAAATTCGAGCAATCTCATGACAAATCAGTCGGGGCACCAATAAAATTTTGTCCAGAAAAACACTCCTTAGGGATAAAACTCGGGACAAAGGAAAAAGGTACACCCCATTTGAATTTTTACCTTTTCAATTTAATTAATTTTGTTAATTTATTAAATATTTTAATTTAATTTTAATTGATTTTTTAATTTTAACATTGGGGGTGTATATGATATTTTATGGGGTGTATATAATAAAAAGTGGAGTTACTTGCTAGTTACCTATCGCATGTAATTGGACAAAAATCAAAATAAATTGAAACTTAATGAATTAAATTAAAAAAGTGATAATTTTATGAACTAAATTAAAAAACTTGATAACTTAATGGATTAAAAAAACTTTAACCCTTTTATATTTATTTATTTACAGTCTACCACTAAAATATAATCTAAGTTGGCATCATGGGAGCTTATTATTATTACTATGTCTTTACGTTTTAAAGTTGTTATAAGATTATAAAATTATATCAGAGGAGCTTAATTATAATTATATTCTGCAACATTTAGGCCCTATTAAATCGAGCAGGCCCAATATAAAATGATTTGTTTCATGGACCACATTTTGTATATTCAAGGAAGATCAAGAAAGTTGGACTTTTATCGGAAGATCAATTTTTATTTTTATTTTAAGTATCGGCATATTAGAACCGGTTAATTTAAAATACAAATCTCACCGTTCGTGAGATTCATTTATCAATTGACCTCTTAAAAATTATTTAGAACTGACTAATTTAAAGTACAAATTTTATCGTTCACTAGCGGGAACCCGTTTATCGACTGATCTCTTATAAATTGTTTATCGAAATCATAATATTAACATAATTTTTATGGGTTTTTTTTTTAAACATCAACACAATTATTAAGATTCTTTAAAGACAAAAAAGAATTCATATGCAATGTTAATAAGGGGGTTATTTGCATTTGCAGAATTGCTAAAATAATTTTAGAATGAGCTATTTTCTTCAATTGATTGTATATCCTCAAAATATCATTATGTTTCATTTTTTTCTTCTAAGTTTTCAATTTTGAAAATGGAATACATAATCTTGTTACTATTTTAAAAATCGAACTTAGAAGTTTTCAACCAGCAATAGACGCGCCTCGGTTAGAACCTCACTAGCTGCGTCATTGCTCCAAGCGCAAAGATATCGAACTTAGAAGTTGATTCGGACTTAAAATTAAATACTATATAACAGTTATATAGAAAACATATAAATGTTTATAAGAATATAAAATGATTTAAGAGTATTTTATTTTATTTTTTAGTAGGTTTGACTAAGTGAAGTATATTTAACATTTGTGTAGGTACAAATAGTCATACCCCGATAACAATTAGCTCAACACTTAAAAGATTAACTAAGCCATTTTTTTTTTCAAGTTGTAATCTAATTTTAAATTTGGTAAATAAATCTTCATTTGAAAGTAAATTTGTAATACAAACCAAACGGGTAAGTTCGCTTTTGTTAGAAAATGACCATTAATTATTTATTGTCATTCAAATCAATATAATTACATGTTTATACGATCAATTGTTTGTAGACAAGTGACACTTCATATCCGGATAGGAACAAATTTTCGATTGATTTGAATTGTAAAAAAAAATATGTACTTAAGAAATAAAATTTGCCAAAAGATTGTAATTTTTTACCCATTGTTGGTCCTGAGAGGAGTGACACAAATGTATGAGGAATGCACTTGTGTATGTAAATTTTTACTTTTTCAATCAGATTACTTGATCTGCAGAGTTGTCTTGACAAACTCCCTGAAGTGTATAACTTTGACTAGATAACAATCCTACTGAAAACTATTTAGTAGTCAGTTGGAAAGCTATCTACTAAAGTTTTTTAGTGCGGAATAGTATTATGCCCTTATGTTTAAACTCCTTTAGGTTCTGAAAAAACTTGTTAACTCAAGAACTGTTTATCAGGGGACTTGTCCCAAAATGGTTTTGCACAATCTTTGAAAGATAAACTTTGAAATAACTTTGTGTGCAGTGTATGATTGTGTTAGAATGATAATGCAATAAGTAAATAACACAGTGACTTATAGTGGTTTAGAGTCTCAAGCTCCTACATCCATTTTCCCTAATTTAACAAGATAATTCATTCACTTTGGAATTAACTTGTTTTATAGTGTCAAGGTGCACTGATCAATAACACTTCTTCAAAGTGATTGATCCCTAGGATAATCTGAATTCTAGTGCTCAACTTCACTGAACTATTGTTGTATTCAATAACAGCCTCTAGTTCCTCACTTCTTACAACAACTCTTCTACTTTCTCTCTTAAAAGGTTAAGGATTGAGGTTGATTCCAACTAAATGAGATATATTTTACAATGAGATCAGTGTATGAAGGATAGGATATATCTTGCTAAGCTTGGAATAATTACAGTTTGGCTTAGCTAGAAGTGATTCGAAAAACTTATAATAATGCTTGAGTATATTGAAAGCTTGTATGCTTGTAATGGCTTGTGTTTCACTTTTCAGTTATAAGTTCATATATAAATATTATGTTGCACTTTTCAGTTATAAGAACTTACACATTTCATTAATATTGTGTTGCACTTTTCACTTATATTAACTTACACTTTTCATTAATATTGTGTTGCACTTTTCAGTTATAATGACTTACACTTTTCATAAAAAATTGTGATACTGACATGCACCTTTTAATAACATTGTGTTGCACTTTTCAATAAAAAATTGTATTGCACTTTTCAATAAAAAATTGTATTGCACTTTTCAATAAAAATTTGTATTGCATTTTTCAGTTATAATAACTTACACTTTGCATTAATATTGTGTTGCACTTTTCAGTTATATTGACTTGTACTTTTTAATAAAAATTGTGTTGCACTTTTTACTTATAATGACTTACATTTTTCGTGTTACACTTTTCAGTTATAATGATTTACACTTTTTAAAAAAAAAAAAAATCAAATGTTGACCGGTCAACTAGGGTGCATATAAGTACTCGACTCCATATGAGAGTTAGTCATATATAAATATATATATATATATAATATTAGTTCGATTTGGTTTGGTTTTTTCAGTTTTTCATTCGTGAAAACCGTAAATTAAACCATACTAAAAAAAAAATCAATTCTCAAAACCGTAAATCAAAAACTGAATCATATTTAACAGTTTGGTTTGGATCGGTTCGGTCGGTCTAAACCATACTTTGCACACCCCTAGTCAAGTGTAATGTGCATTTTTCAAGGTTGATTGTGTCAGAACTTGTACTTAGCCAACAGTCAGATGTGACAAGTTCTCTGAACATTCTTTGCTACAGATAGAATGTTCTTTGAGCATTTAAGTCTTCACTTCAGTCTTTAGTGCTTCTTCAGGCTTGATGGCTTTAATGCTTCATTAATGTTTTCTTCTTGAGTGTGTGTATTCAATGCATCATCTTTTAACTTTAGATGGGCATTTTGATCTATAGCACCATTTATCACTTTGTTCTTATAAGATCAGGCTATATGCTCCCCTCTTGTGCCATCAACCATGTTGTCCATTGTCTTGAGTCTTCAGGCAGCTTGTCTTTACATTATCAAATCTTTTGAACTAACTAAGAGAAAAGTTTTAAAGTTGTCTAACATTTCAGCTTGGACAACTATCTTATACTATGATGTCAACATTCCTGAGATTCTAGAATAAGATTGAGATTCTAGACTAAGATTAATTTTCTATACTGTCCCAACTTTCCTGAGACAACTAGATTGAGTGTAATCTCAACTAAACTGATCATCATCAATTAGGGGTTTTAGTATCTTAATCAAAATCAATTTATCTCTCAACACCCATCTAGCCCTACTTTTTTTTTTATGGGGGGTTTTACAAGATCATAAAATAAGATTACAAATCACGAGCACAAGATCTTGATCTTCAAACCATATTATCACCTCCACTCCAATCGTGAGAAGAGGAAAGACGAGTTTCCCTTTGCCTTCACAGGTGCCCAGGTCTCCAATTTTTTAACGAGACAACCCCACACTAAGGTGTTCTCATGTCAAGAATAGGAAACAGAAGAAAAGGACAAAGTTCCACCAAGTACCGTATCCCAAGAATCAGAACACCAGGGCTCTAGAGTTTATCTCAAAGAGCCCAACCATAAAAAAATAAGCTCCACAACCACAACAAAGACCCATAATGGAAAACGAGACGCCCAAGGAGCAACAAAAACAACAAACAACAACTAAATCACTATACTAAACAAACAAAATAAAGCAACCTATAAAACAGTAAATAGGATCAACAAAAAAATACCCGAACGGTCACCGTGGCTCCGTTAGGATAATTTCTACGTTGATCCCTAACAAGAAACGAAGAAAACAACTACATAAAAGAAGGGAAAATTGAAAAAATCGATGCATCGACGACGGTGACGGCAAGAACAAAGTAGATCTAAGGATCTACTTTCTAGATTTGAAAGGACAGCGACAACGAAAGGCGGCGGCAGATAGTGACAGTTCAGATCTAACACAATAACTCACAGATGTACAAAAAAACGAGGAGATCTACATGACAGAAGGCTAGATCTACAAGAGAAAGAGGTGGAGATGGGACTGTGTGTGAATCACACTTGGAGTGTGTGAAAATCGCAGCTCCAGTGTGTGAAAATCGCACACACCCATCTAGCCCTACTTTTTTGTTATTTATTTATCCATTATTAATTCATTATGTTATGATTTGATTTCTTTTTATGTAATTATATAATTTCTTCCCCTCATAATTGTATATTTTTTATTTTTTATTATATATATATATATTTTTTTTTTATTTTGTATCTCAACTAATTTAAAATAGTGTAAGTTTTATTTATTTTTTAATGAAAAAACATCCCCTCATCAACGGCCCAATTTCTACCTTTTTCCTTTGCCTTTTTTATTTTTACTTTGCATTTTTTAATGTTTATCTACAACCGTCCACAACGATTTGGTCAAGAGAAATTAAAGCTGATTAGATATAATAATTAACAAATATCGTTTTGCCAAGCCTTAATTTAAACTAAAGCAAGAGTTTTGAAGTTAACCTTAATTTTTTGGTTTCTTTAGGCCTAGTTGGTAGTTGCACAGTTTCATTTTGTAATAATAATGTACTCTCCATTCCACAGTTACTTTCGCATTTTTTTAGGGTGTTCCACGATAACTCCTTTAAAATGAAAAATCTTTTATAAAATATATATTCACAATATTCTTAATTTTTCTCAACTGTTACATGCACACAGTTAGCTCATTTATTTACTTTATATATAAAAGTTTATAAAATTACTCTTTAAAATTTCCACTAAATTTACTTTTTTTATTTTATATGTCACTTTCACACGTAAAAGAAATCATAGAACTCTGGAGAGAAGTATTTAGTTAATTTTGCAAACACCCCTCTATCGTCACTCAATTAGTTAATTAATTTGTACTTTTGTACACCTTTTAATTAATCATTAGTCATTCGGTGGATTTAATTCTCAAACATTTGTGTAAAATAATTTTTCCATGCAATGGCTCAACTAATTTTTTTTTTTTTTTTATGACAAAGTGGGATAGCTCAAGTGGTTAGAGCACCACTACCTAGGCCACAGGTCCTGGGTTCGAGTCATGGGGAGGGGAAAAAAGGGATGGGGTATTTAACTTGTAATCAAAAAAAAAAAAAAATACATTTTTTTATATAATAAATCAACTCATATATTTTAATGAAATAACTAATACTATTACTTTAAAATATACTCATAACATAAATTAATCAACTACACATCAAAATTGATTTACACAAAACTTTATTTAATAACTAAGTTTAACGTTCAATTAAAGTAGTTGAACATTAAAACATGACATTCGATCATATACAGTTACATAACTTATAACTTAACTCAAAATATTTGGGTTTTTTTTTTCTAGCTGCAACTTTTTCTTCTCGGACAATAATGGCAGTCATTAATTTAATAATGTTAAATTTATACTCCTTCATCCTATAAAAATTTCCCCCCCTTTTTTTTAATGGATGTGTCGAGATGATTTTCATATCTTTATAATTGAATACTATTTATAAATTCCTCCCTAGCAATATTTACAATTTTATACAAAATATAATTATTTTTTACTTACATATACATACAATTCAATTCATTCTTTTATTTTATATATAAAAAATTTATAAAATTATCCCTCAAAATTCTACACATTATTACACTTTATTAATATGTGTATCGATGTACTCCCTCTACCCACAAAGGTAGCTACATATTTCTTTTTTGGATGTCCATATGAAAGTTATTATGAAACGAAGAGTAATTATTTGCGCATTATGAACCAATGATGTATGTTACCAAAAATTAACAAAATCATTAGCGCCGACATACTTACAGAGTACTCTCTCCGTCCACCAAAAGTGTGCTCATTTCTTTTTTTGGGTCCATAAAAAATGGGCTTATTCTATTTAAATAGTTAACTTTTGAATATTTTTTCTACTTTATTAACAAGATTGAGTATCTACCAAATATATTTTTTACTTATTATATTAAATGTATTTTTTATAATTAAAATATGATTTTTTTTAAAAGTATATATAAAAAAAAGTGAGCACACTTTTGATGGATAGAGGGAGTATAATTTAATGAGAATAATGATAAATAACTTTTTTTTTGGGTCAAAGATGAGAGCATTATATATGAGTAGTTATATTTTGTGGGCATTCAATTGCATTCAGTGACGGAGCCAGAAAATCTCGGTAGGGGGCCCGATTACTTTAAAGATAAAAAATATACTCCGTATATATTTATTATACTCATCGAAATTTTACATGATAAAATTGTCAATACATTTCATTAAATTAAATTGAACAAGCTGACTTTCATTTTGTTTTGAAGTTTTGATAGTTCGATTCAAAATGAAGCGAAACAATTTAAAAATTACTAAAATATTAAATTTAAAAAATATTTTATTTTTTCGATTGTAAATGTCTTTTAATACATTAATGTGTTCCAATATTCTATTATTTGCACCGACACAATTTTTAAGAAAAGTGGATTTAGTGGTTGATGAATAAAGTATGGATATTTTGGGTGATTTGGTGATGTGTAAAGTGAATTTGGTGGTCTGTAAAGTAAAAGGTATGCAAAAAATGAGTGACAATTTTCAAAATAAAATGATGTTGGGAGGGTATTAATTTTGTTGGGTATTTTTATATTAAGAGTGTGTAAATAATCTTGTGACGTTCCAATAAAAAAATGTACAAATAATTACGGGACGGAAAGAGTATATTATATATATATATATATAAAAAATGGTGGAGCTCGATGGCCCCCTGGCCCCATTGTGGCTCTGTCTCTGGTTGCATTATTGAGCTACAATTTTGATCTATTTATAATTTGATGAATCAAAATTTTAATTGAAATAATTAAAAATATATTCGAATCATTTAAAATTCAATTGTACGAATACACACAATTGTATATTTTTTTTCATTATATAATTATTCGTTTTTTTTTATGCTACGATATTCGATTTAAGAACCGACTAATTCGAAAGGTCAATTCCAACGTTCACTTACGGAAATCCCATTTAAAGTGAAAACTTGTATGGACATGACCCCATAAAAATGGTGAGTATAGTAAAATTGGGGGAAAAAAATGTTGGAAAAACATCTAATTAAATATTCCTGAAGTTTAGGATGGATGCACAATTAGATATCGACCTTTAATTAAGACATTTCAACTTCATTAATTAATCACCATTAGAACCACACATCCAACTCAACATTTTTTTTTTTTTTTGAAGAACACATCCAACTCAACATAAATTCCAACATGGTTGTCCAAATCACATCATATTTCAACCGCTTTACATTAAAAATTTAACACTGTCTAATAAAATATTACCTTTTGATTTTATCTCGCAAGAAATTAATATGCACTAGTCTTTCATATTTTTCTAGATAGATTTACATATACCATGTTATTCTAACCAGCCACACTTATAAATTGACATATTGTATGAAAATAAAGTTGATCTCATGGTGTAAATTTATGTTTAGGGGTGTGCTTCTCTATAGGTTTCAGATTTAAACCTCTAAGGTGTAAACAATTTATATGAGATCAGTCTAT
This sequence comes from Galeopsis tetrahit, assembly GCA_963675135.1. NCBI lineage: Eukaryota > Viridiplantae > Streptophyta > Magnoliopsida > Lamiales > Lamiaceae > Galeopsis > Galeopsis tetrahit. Next base: position 62,185,637 of record OY776132.1, read on the forward strand.
ACAGAGCGGTGGAATTGGTCTCTCAAATTAGTCGGTCCTTGGACAAAACACTGAAACTTTAAAAAAATGTGCATGACCATATGATATGATCGGCTATACTTGCATTGTACAATCGAAGTGTTATTACTTACCCGTCAAAAAAGTATTATTACTTATACAAATACGTAGTAATTTTTATTTTTATTTTTAAAGATAACACTTTGTATGAATAATTTTAACATTCTAAGAGAAAATTCATGTGAATTGACTCACACAAGTATGGCTCAAAATATATACTCCCCTTGTTCCATAATAATTTGCATATTTTTCTTATTTCAATGTTCAAAAATAATTTTCACGCTTTCTTATTCGAACGTGCAAAAATAACTTGCACATCTAAAAATAGAAAATTATTCATAACTCCATTCTTAAAATATTCACAATTTTACTGAAAATGACATTATTTTTGGGTTCACACATACACACGATTCTACTCATTTTCTTTTTTACTTTTTACATAAAACTTATAAAATTATCATTTAAAACTCTACTCACTACTTTTCTTTCATATTTTATGTATTTGGTACTAGAGCTGGTAATTTGGGCCCGACCCGATGGACCGACCCGACCAACCCGAAACCTAGTATGGACTGGGCTCTAGGCCCAAATTAAGATGCGAAGGAACGGAGGGAGTACAATTTACAGGATAAAGAAGAAAGTGTAGAGATTGATTAAAACCACAATTTGGAAAGAGTAGACAGTATAATTATCAAGTATGTGGACATATTCATGATTCACCAAAGTCATGGTGATCATGGTGCATGCGTACAACACAATGGCCACCCGCATGCATCGCTTACCGCCACGTCTATTAATTATCATATCTTCACGAACAAAAACAACACTCATTTTGGAATATATATTTGGCCTATATTTGAAGAATATTATGCTCGATCTTATTAAATTGACCTCGTAGACAAAATCTAATAATATAATATTGAATATATACATATAAATTAAAAAAGTAATAGAAAAATTCACGGGTCAAATCGGATTGCAAGACAAACATAAAAACTAGGTTAAAAAAAGTGTGTTACTATAAATATGTGTTATTGTAAGAAAAACTAATGCAAATTTACCCTTACAATAACATTTTATTTTATAGTAACATATATAGAGATGAGAATGAGTTTTATTAAATTTCTTGTGCGAATTTTGTAAGAGGATTCATTTGACCCGACTGAATCCAACCCGTAAATTTTTTCCACTTTCTTTTTTTGGATGTCCCACAATATGTTCTGCGATTGTTGGAAACTATACGCCTGATAGTGTATACTGCAATATCGAAGAATCTGATAAAAAGCAAGTCGAGTCAAGGGAAAACCCTGGCGTTCCGTTCCCAAAGGTAAAACGACATCTACTTCGTAAACAATAGCACCACTGTAGACGAAGCCTCAACGAACGTACTAGGTACGAACGGAACACACACGGAAGGAATATTCCGGCAACACACGGAACTAATTCCGGCAGAGAGAGGAGAGAAGAGAGGAGAGCATAAGGGGGCGAATATCAGCGTAAAAAAGGAATGAGGGAAGAGTCTGTATTTATAGACAGATATCAGGCCTGGAGGTTGGAGAGAATTGTGGAGATACTTGCGCCTAAATTCACGCACACGTGGGAGGTGGCTCTTGACCACTAATCTGAGATTCCAGATTAATTTCTCACTCATTAATTTCAACAGTTTCTCATCCCATTTTTGACAAATTATTTTCTCTCTTCCATTCACATCACTTATATTTTATCTCATACTAATTTATTATTTTATCTCTCACCATCACATCATTTGTACTACATCTATTATTTTATCATATTTCTTAATCTAAACACTAAAAAGAAGTGGGAAACTTACTCGGGAACGGAGGGAGTAATACATTAGTACTCCCTCCAGACCGATTAGATATGCCAGATTTGAATTTTCACAAAAATTAAGAAACTTTATTGAAAAGACACATTAAATAAATAAAATTTCTATTATAATTCTATTTAATTAATGTTATACTTTTAATGTAATTAATTAAATAGTTATAGTAAATGATTTTAAAAAAATATTACTTTATAAGACATTCAAGGACTGGATGAGTAATCCCATTTTATGCTTAACTTGAGTGTATCCGAAAAGAAGTCATGTAACATTCTTAACACTTGTTAAATGCTGTGCTGATGCTGTTTATTCTTGGGTAGTGCTTGTACCTAAACATTAATAAAAGAAAGGCACTTTTTACTGATAAAAAAAAAAAAACTCTTATGAAACATTAATACAAGAAAAATAAGTCTATCTAGAATGATATCTAATTTGATCTATTACTCCATATTTAAATAAAATAAAATTAGAGAAATAGATGAAACAATAAAAAGTGTAGGAGACCTTGGTTACAATCGTGAGAAATATGATAATGTCGGCAAGCTTGATTTAGGATAAGACGTTAGTCTTGTCCTTGACCGTGATTAATGTCGGCACGACAGCTCTCACAACCACCGTACAATTCGTTAGCCCTTCGCCTTTCGGATCCAGAAGATAAGTAAATGAATTGATCTAGTTTACTTATCGCACAAGATAGGTAAATTAATAATTGAAAAGTGCAACACCATTTACCAAAAAGTTTAAGTCAGTAAAACTGAAAAGTGCAACATGGACTAGAGTGCACAACATGCACTCGAGTCCGTAGCAGACCAACCCATTTTTAATACATGTCATCATTGTTAATTTTAAAAATATTTAAGCCCGAAACTTTAAAATAAGGTTGCATTTCTTCACATTTTTTTATACCAACTCATGAAAAATATAGATTTTATATTAATAAAAGAAATTGTATATTAAAAAAATATAAATGTAGATTTTATATTAAACAAATATTATTATATAAAGTTATAGATTTTATATTAAATTCTGTATCAATCTATTTATGTTAGATCAATCTTCCATAATATATTTGAAAATGCATTTAACTAGAACCAATTTATTAATACTATTTTTATGAAAACTCATTTTTTGGGACAAAATAATTAATATAATAATTTATATATATATGTAGGGTGCCATTAATACTATTTTTATGAAAACTCAATTTTTTTTGGACAAAAGAATTAATATATACATATATATATATATATAGTCAAAGTCTTGTATGTACTCAAGTATATGGTGTACTTGAGTAGACTTTGACTAGTCAAATGTTGACCGTTGACCGGTCAAGTATATGGTGTACTCGAGTAGACTTTGACTAGTCAAATGTTGACCGTTGACCGGTCAACGGTCAAACTTTGACTTTTTTTTTTTTTCGATTTTTTTTTTGAAAAAGTGTAAGTTATTATAATTAAAAAGTGTATCTTTGTTTTTTTAATGAAAAATGTATGTTATTATAACTGAAAAGTGTATGTTCTATTAATGAAAAGTGTAAGTTATATATTAATGAAAAGTGTATGTTATTAAAACTGTAAAGTGTATGATATATTAATGAAAAATGTATGTTATTATAACTGCAAAGTGTATGATCTGTTTAATGAAAAGTGTATGTTATTATAAATAAAAAGTGTATGTTCTATTAATGAAAAGTGTAAGTTATATATTAATAAAAAGTGTATGTTATTATAATTGAAAAATGTATGATATTAGCTAAATACTTGTATGTACTTGCATGTACGGTGCATATTTCAATTTCAATTTTAATTCATCAATTAATTTTAATTTTATCTGCACCCGTTCATTTAATGAGTTCACCCCGCAAATTATTTTTTACTATTATTATTTGCACTCGCTCATTTAATGAGTTCACCCCCAAATCATTTTTTATTACGGTTATCTGCACTCGCTCATTTTATGAGTATATGTAAATCAATTAAAAGTATATGTAAATCTTTAAAGTAGACGTAGATTAAAAAATGGGATATATACATGTCGAGTCGAGATATTTCTATTGATCTAAACTGAATCGTAAGTAGTGCACACAACTTTCGGTCATTTGATATGCACACAATCGAGGATGATAACAAGTCATTTATTTGGACAAAATGAATTTTGTATTTGGGAGACAACATGCATGGCATGTATCAACATTATCAAATATATCCCTTTTAACCAATTTTCATTTACATGCTAACTGTGACTCTTCTCAAGTTTTCTTTGCGCGCATGCATCCTGTTTATAGAAAAAAAGTTACTCTTTGATACGGTCCTCTTTGAACAGATTGTTGCACTCCTCCTTCTTCTTCTTCACACTCTTCCTTCTTCTACACACTGCTTCTTCTTCTACACACTCCTCCTTCTTATACACAGTGCTTCTTCTTCTACACACTCCTCCTTCTTCTACTCACCTCCTCTCCGATTTAAAATGTTAGAAAAATATCTGGCCACACTCCTCCTTCTTCTACTCACCTCCTCTCCAATTTAAAATCTCAGAAAAATATCCTGTCGATTCCTCCACTTTCGAAGAGAAAGTTGCTTCGATTAAATATCGATATAACACGGCCAATGGCCTAGGATGCCTACAAATGGGAAATACTCACATCTTGATAAAATATGCCATCGGAGATGATTCTTTACATAGTCAAATAATTCAAACCCAACACCTCAATTATTCTCCTATGTACTTTGTACATAAAGGGGTGCATCCGAGAGGGACGATGCGCAGCCGGATATACCAGTTTATGCCTATCCCGAGAAAACATACTCGGAATATCTCATCGATACTAAAGTTTTGCCGCTCAACCTCTTCTCGTTTGATAATGTGACCAATACATATTACAGGCAAAACTTTAGTATCGATGATGTATTCCGAGTATGTTTTCTCGGGATAGGCATAAACTCGTATATCCGGCTGCGCATCGTCCCTCTCGGATGCACCCCTTATGTACAAAGTACATAGGAGAATAATTGGGGTGTTGGGTTTGAATTATTTGTGAGAGCCGAGCCCACAAAAGAGTAAATCAGATGAGTGGAAAGTCTAGAGTAAATCAGATGATGAGTGGAACTCACCTGATTATAAGAAGGGTAAATCAGATGAGTGGAACTCACCTGATAACAAGAATAATAAATTAGATGAGCGGAACTCACCTGATGACTAAAAGAGTAAATCAAATGAGTGGAACTCACCTGATTATCAGAAGAGTAAATAAGATGAGTGGAACTCACCTGATGATCAGAAGTCTAGAGCTCACCTGATGTTAGCTGAGTAAAGCTTCACGCCCTGCCAATACATACCAAGACTATCTGAAGAATTCATCAGTTAAGACTATTATGGTGGATTCTTTTTCGGGTGGATACAGTTAAGTATAAGTATGTTCCACAAATTTTTCGCAAGTTTGTTATAGGTCTCGTCGACTTACTTGCGAAGGTACATTTAGATATGCATGTCATAATCCTCACCGAAAAGTCTTTAGGGCGGTCGATTACGTTATCAATGGATAATTTATATGTGGCTAAAGAAGAATTGATGATATGCGGACTTGATTTTGAGCCGGTTTCAAACTCGAACAAGGTTGCACGATTTGGGGCTGACTGGCGCTGGCAAACTGATTCAGGAAATGTTTGCTAATCTAATTTCTTTTCCGATGCTCCAGCGGACTTGTGGATCTTCTTTCTCAAATGTCACACTACAGGTACTTTTTACTTCTAGTTTGAATTTATTTTTTTCATTTTGATAAGAAATATTATTGCAAAATACGAAAAATATCATTGTACTTTAATTTATTTATTATTGAATTAGTTCTAATTTTTAATTTATTTGTAATTTTTAGAAATGCAAATGAAAATTGGGAAAATCTTAAATGCACAGGGTGCACCTATCAAATTCTTGTGCACACGATTTTTACCCATTTACCCATTTGCGCATATGACCCGCTCCGGTCCATATACTTATATTCGGGTCAGTATATAAAGTCAATATTTTATTTTTAGTATTTTTTATTATATTCTTCACGCCCTTTTGTATTCCCGCTCTCTATCATCTTCTTCCTTCTTAGATAAGTTAGTACGCTTCCTCTCGTTTTTGCTCTCCTTTTTCTCATTATTCTCGTATTTCCGACGGTTATAGTGTTTTTCCTTATCGTGTTATCGTTTTTCCGGCGGTTATATTGTTCGTTCACCACCACCGTGCCACCACTGTTAAGCTCTGTATCGATTTCACTCTCTTCCTCTCCTTTTAACACTCAGGTAATATGTTTTATTGTTATTTTTACTCTTTATTTCATTTTTATTTGATTTTTAGGGTTTAGATTTTTGTTTTACATGTTTTTACTGTGAGTATGTTTCATCTGTTGTTTATATCTGTTGTGTTGTAGTTCATATCTCGTTTGTTGTTGTTTATATCATCTTCTATATTTTTGCTTTGTTTATTTCTATTTTTTGTTGTTGCATGTGTTCTTTCATTTTTGAATTTTTGTTAAATGTTAGATCTATTACTGAAATTCGTAGATAACTGCCGGAAAATCGTAGATAATCGCCTGAAATTCGTAGATAACGCCATCTGAAAAGCGTAGATAACGACCTGAAATGATTGTGGAAGAGAGAAGTCTCTAAATTCGAGGGACTGTTTGGCAGGGGAAAATATAAGTTATGGGCATTAGCTGCCATTACTCTCTTGGCACTTTGGTCCATGTTCACAGACACTGTCACTCTAAAATGGTCTGATGTTAATCTTCATCACGATTTGGACCCCTCCATCCATGGTGATCTTGATGTTCTGGTACACCAGATCTAATTCTATACCACTTTTTACTTTAATCGGATGTTATTCATTGATTTGATGATTATTTCAATTGTGTTGGGAATTAACTTAGTACGGAGTAGTATAATAGGAGTATATGCCCCTCTCTGTTTTTTTATGTTCATCTATTTGCCTCGGGTAAGTGTAAGATACACTGTTATGAGATCTAATTGAAGTATCTGTGGAGCCAATAAATAAATGTTTACCTAAATTGGATGGAAATCGAATAATTGAATGGCCAAAATTGGATGTTTTTGCTTGCTGATGAGAAACTGCATAGTGATTGAAGTTTATTGAATTGTGTTGGTTGAATATATGGTTCAAAGGGGAAAAATGATTGTGGAGTGTTCTTGATGGACCATTTGAAGAATTTCAATGGTGTACCTTACAATTCCACATGTTTGAAAAAGGTTTTTTTTTTAATTTATTATTTTTAAATCTGCTGTTCTTTTTTCAATTTCAGTGTTTAATATTTTGTTTTTCCTTTAAATATAGGCAAGTCTAAGAAGATGTTTAAAGGCTGAATTATGTTCTAGCATTCTGTTGTCTGACATGAATCACTATAGAGTTGATGTCATTAAAAATTTGAAGGTGTTTTATGAGATGAAGCCTCAATTTATCAAAGGAAAAGAGAAAGTTTAGAAAAGAGATGGTGGTGATATGATGTGGTGATGAATTTTGTGTGATTTGAAGAAGATTTTATTATTCAGTGTGCTATACTTTTACAATGAATACCTATTTTCTAATGTTTTTTTATGTTGATTTTGGACAAGATGTTATTTAGTTTCATTATTAGTGAAAAGTGTTGATGTTGATGTTTTCCGTATGAAAAGTGTTGTTTATTATTACTGAAAAGTGGTGTTTATTATTAGTTAAAAGTGTTGTTTATTATTAGTGAAAAGTGTTGTTTATTATTACTGAAAAGTGGAAATAGTTATTAGTGAAAAGTGTTGTTTATTATTACTGAAAAGTGGAAATAGTTATTAGTGAAAAGTGTTGTTTATTATTATTGAAAAGTGTTGTTTTGTAATACTAAATTTTTTTAATTCAAAATAATTAAAAGTGGTAACTATTATTACTGAAAAGTGGAAATAGTTATTAGTGAAAAGTGGTGTCTATAATTAGTGAAAAGTGGAAATAGTTATTAGTGAAAAGTGTTGTTTATTATTACTGAAAAGTGGAAATAGTTATTAGTGAAATTGTTGTTTATTATTATTGAAAAGTGGTGTTTATTATTATTGAAAATTGTGGTTTTGTATTACTAAATTTTTTTAATTCAAAATAATTAAAAGTGGTGACTGTTATTACTGAAAAGTGGAAATAGTTATTAATGAAAAATGGTGTCTATAATTAGTGAAAAGTGGAAATAGTTATTAATGAAAAGTGGTGTCTATAATTAGTGAAAAGTGGAAATAATTATTAATGAAAAGTGGTGTCTATAATTAGTGAAAAGTGGAAATAGTTATGGGAGAATTACACTATAGGACATTTAAGGACACAGGTTTTGAACATGTGTCCTTATACCTGTTTCCAGGTATCATAACCACCAGTCCAGCAGTTACTTTGTTGGTAAACATTCGCGTTTTTATATGTTATAGTTGTTCCCTGATCGCATAGTGTGCACGTGCACACTATGCACAGGAGACCAACTCATGAAAATTATATGACGATGCATTTGACGCTAATGAATAGTCGTGAACGAATTAAATTCATTAAAATAGGTCATGATAGTAAAAGTTCATTGTATTCAAGGGCGCCGTTTGTTTGTTTGTAACGGCGCTCTAATTTATTTTAATAAACTCTCCCCAAACGCATATATTCTATTAAATTATTTTTAAAATAATAATATTCTATTAAAAAAGTCTATTAAATTAATATGAAATCAGGTCATTTAATTAAAATTAATTAAACAAATACAAAAAAAAAAAAATCCTCATCCTCTGAAATACCTACTACAAAATAAAAAGGGTTAAATCAATCGTTCTTTCCCGTAAAAAAAAAATGATCTTCCCAAAAAGCCATCCCTGTAAATCTATTTCCCTTTCATTTATTACCAATTTCGCGGTGACAAAGTCCAGTTTTCTTTTTCAGGCGACTCTTCTACCTTCTTCAAGTTTTCTTCATCCTCTTAACTTTCTCAAAATGTCAACAAATCCCAATGTAAACGAAAATACTGTGAAAGGTAAAACTGTGCAGATCAAATATGATACTGCGGAATGCGGATGCACACCGTAGAAGATGTTTGGAAATGGGAAATACTCCCATTCACGTTGAATATGCATAAGGAGATATTTCTTTACACGAGCATGCACTTCAAATCAACCATCCCAGTTATGTTCCTCTCTACATGGTTCATAAGGAAGGGAATGGAACTTCAAGAAAGGGTGGTCAAGACTGTGTAAGCTCCAGACACGATATAAGGGTACATAGGTGCCCTGCCCAGACGTATCAAGACTATCTGAAGAATTCACCAGTTAAGCCTATTATGGTGTATTCTTTTTTGGTGGATACAGTTAAGTATAAGTATGTTCCACAAATTTTTCGCAAGTTTGTTAGAGGCCTCGTCGACTTACTTGCGAAGGTACATGTAGATATGCATGCCATAATCATAATCGAAAAGTCTTTAGGGCGGCCAATTACGTTATCAGTGGATAATTTATATGTGACTAAAGAAGAATTGAGTCGCAAAAGTACATGTAGATATGCATGCCATAATCCTCATCGAAAAGTCTTTAGGGCGGCCAATTACGTTATCAGTTGATAATTTATATGTGACTATTTTCGTGATGAGCAATCAACGTATGAAGATGATAATATGCAGATCTATCATGGTGAATATAATGGACCACCAATTTTTGATAAATATTTTGATGAAGATTGTGGTTTTGATGGACCACCAATCTTTGATAAATATTTTGATGAAGATTGTGGTTATGATGGACCACCAATTTTCGATAAATATTTTGATGAAAATTGTGGTTATGATGTACCACCAGTTTTCGATAAGTTTGTTGATATGTTGGTTGATGATGGTTATTGTGGCCCCCCAATTTTTTACGAGGAAAAAGAGAAGGGAAATATTTTTGTAGTTAAGAATGTTCGTGTTCATCTCAATATTTCCGACTTAACGATGGAGGTTCTTATCGTCTTATGGTCAAAAGAGAAGAATTGATGATATGCAGACTTGATTTTGAACCGGTTTCAAACTCGAACAAGGTCGCACGATTTGAGGCTGACTAGAAATATTTTTGCAAAATAACGAAAATATCATTGTAGTTTAATTTATTTATTATTTAATTAGTTCTAATTTTAATTTATTTGTAACTTTTAGAAATGAAAATGAAAATTATATGACGATGCATTTGGCAATATTGAACAGTCGTGAACGAATTGAATTCATGAAAACAGGTCATGATAGTAAAAGTTCATTGTATTCAAGGGCGCCATTTGTAACATTTGTAACGGCGCTCTAATTTATTTTATTAAACACTCCCCAAACGCTATTAAATTATTATTAAAATACTACTCCCTCCGTCCCACAAATATAGCCACATATTCCTTTTTTTGGATGTCCCAAATTATAGCCCCATTTCCTCTTTTACTTTAGTATTAAATGTTTTATTGTCAATTTACCCCTAATTTATAAGAGTAATTAATGCTTAGCAGATTTTGAAGTATTAGATTTCCAAGGGCAAAATGGACACATTAGCTCAATTTGACTGCATTTATTGATTTTTCTTAATCTGTGTGCAAAGTCAAATGTGGTTATCTTTATGGGACGGAGGGAGTAATATTCTATTAAAAAGCCAATTTACTTAATATGAAATCAAGTCATATAATTAAAATTAATTAAAGAAATACAAAAAATAAAATAAAAAATAAAAAAAATCTCCTCATCCTCTGAAATACCTGCTACAAAACAAAAGGGGTTAAATCAATCGGTCTTCCCCGTAAAAAACAAAAGGGGTTAAATCAATCGGTCTTCCCCGTAAAAAAAAAATCGGTATTTCCCAAAAAGCATATGTGCAAATCTCTTTCCCTTTCATTTATTACCAGTTTCGCGGCGACAAAAATCCAGTTTTCTTTTTCAGGCGACTCTTATACCTTCTTCAAGTTTTCTTCATCCTCTTAACTTCCTCAAAATGTCAACAAATCCCAATGTGAAAGAAAATACTGTGAAAGGTATCAAACACAAGTATGATACTGCCTATGCACACCGTAGAGGATGTTCGGAAATGGGAAATACTCCCATTCACGTTGAATATGCATACGGAGATGTTTCTTTACATGAGTATGCACTTCAAATCAATCATCCCAGTTATGTTCCTCTCTACATGGTTCATAAGGATGGGAATGGGACTTCAAGAAAGGGTGGTCAAAATTGTGTAAGCTCAAGGGTACATGGGTGCCGACGTACCAAGACTATATGAAGAATTCACTAGTTAAGCCTTTATGGTGTATTCTTTCTAGGTGGATATAGTTAAGTATAAGTATGTTCCACAAATTTTTCGCAAGTTTGTTAGGGGTCTCGTCGACTTACTTGCAAAGGTACATGTAGATATGCATGCCATAATCCTCACCGAAAAGTCTTCAGGGTGGCCCATTACGTTATCAGTTGATAATTTAAATATGGCTAAAGAAGAATTGATGATATGCGGACTTGATTTTGAGCCGGTTTCAAAAGTCGTACGATTTGGGACTGACTGGCGTTGCCTTGGCAAACTGATTCAGGAAATGTTTGGCAATTTCTTTTCCGATGCTCCAGCCGACTTATTGATTTTCTTTCTCAAATGTAACACTATACTTCTAGTTTGAATTTATTTGATAAGAAATATTTTTGCAAAATAACGAAAATATCATTGTAGTTTAATTGATTTATTATTGAATTAGTTCTAATTTTTAATTTATTTGTAATATTTAGCAGGCAAATGAAAATTATATGATGATGCATTTGGCAATAATGAATAGGCGTGAACGAATTGAATTCGTGAAAATCGGTCATCATAGTAAAAGTTCATTGTATTCAAGGGCACCATTTGTAACGACGCTTCATTGTATTCAAGGGCGCCATTTGTAAGGGCGCCATTTGTAACGACGCTCTAATTTATTTTTTTAAACTCTCCTCAAACGCATATATTCTATTAAATTATTTTTAAAAAACTATATTCTATTATAAAAGCCAATTAAATTAATATGAAATCAGGTCATATAATTAAAATTAATTAAAGAAATACAAAAAATAAAAAAGATCTCCTCATCCTCTGAAATACCTACTACAAAACAAAAAGGGTTAAATCAATGGGTCTTCCTCGTAAAAAAAAAAATTAGTCTTCCCAAAAAGCCATTTGTGCAAATCTCTTTCCCTTTCATTTATTACCAGTTTCGCGGCGACAAAAGTCCAATTTTCTTTTTCAGGCGACTCTTTTACCTTCTTCAAGTTTTCTTCATCCTCTTAACTTTCTCAAAATGTTAACATATCTCAATGTGAAAGAAATTACTGTGAAAGGTAAAACTGTGCAGATCAAATACAAGTATGATACTGTCGATGCACACCGAGGATGTTTGGAAATGGGAAATACTCTCATTCTACGGAAAATGGGAAATACTCCCATTTACGTTGAATATGCATACAGAGATGTTTCTTTACACGAGTATGAACTTCAAATCAACCATCTCAGTTATGTTCCTCTCTACATGGTTCATAAGGATGGGAATGGGACTTCAAGAAAGGGTGGTCAAGACTGTGTAAGCTCCAAGCACGATATAAGGGTAGATGGGTGCCCTGCCCAGACGTACCAAGACTATCTGAAGAATTCACCAGTTAAGCATATTATGGTGTATTCTTTTTCGGTGGATACAGGTATAAGTATGTTCCACAAATTTTTCGCAAGTTTGTTAGAGGTCTCGTCGACTTACTTGCGAAGGTACATGTAGATATGCATGCCATAATTCTCACTGAAAAGTCTTCAGGGAGGCCCATTACGTTATCAAATGATAATTTATATGTAGTGTGAGGTTTATCTCAAATCTCTAAGATCAGATGAGTTCGACTCGTCTGGTAGGATCAGGTAGATTCTAGTCTACTACTGTACTCGTCTGTTGGGCGGATCAGATGAGTTACTTAGTCGATAGAAGTCTTCTGAAGGACTCAGCTGTTGGGCGTATCAGCTGGTGGAGTCAGACAAGTTAACTTAGACCAGATCAGATGAGGTGGAGGAGTCCAATCAGATGAGATGGTGTTGCGAAGAATTAGACGAGTTGGGGAAGACCAGACAGGTTGGACCAGATCAGTCGAGTTCTGATTAGCAGAGTTAATTTTTGGCTAAGTGTTGGTCGTCTTGTTTCGAGAACAAGTGAAGGGCAAGGAGGTCAATTCAGATTGGGTCACGCTGAAGGTGTAAGTTTGTTACATGGTTGTAACAGAATCCACATGGCAATCTTCACGCGTTCAGAGCATGCTGCAATCACCATTGACATCTATAAATACTCCATTACTTGTAATCGTAATCTTTTGACGCCTGCGAGCATTCGTTTTGAGAGTTGAGAGTTTACGAGTGAAGTGAGGATAAATTCCCTTTCTGAGTGATGAGTGTGTAAACATCTCTTATACTAATCAAATTGAAGTCGTGTGTCCAGTGGATGTAGATCACGTTGATCGAACCACTTAAATCTTCTTGTGCTCTGTTTTCTGTTTTCGTTTATATTTGTGAATTGCCATACTTTCGTTGGATTAAATTATTGGTAGATTGTTTTGCTTGTGATTGGAGACGTCTAATCAAAGTGGAATTATCATTGACAATCGTAACATGTAGCTAAAGAAGAATTGATGATATGCAGACTTAATTTAGAGCCGGTTTCAAACTCGAACAAGGTCGCCCGATTTGGGGCTAACTAGCATTGCCTTAGCAACCTGATTCAGGAAATGTTTGTCAATTTCTTTTTCGATGCTCCAGCCGACTTGATGGATCTTTTTTCTCAAATGTCACACCACATGTACTTTTTACTTCTAGTTTGAATTTATTTCTTTCATTTTGATAAGAAATATTTTTGCAAAATACCTAAAATATAATTTATTTATTATTGAATTAGTTCTAATTTTTAATTTATTTGTAATTTTTAGAAATACAAATGAAAATTATATGACGATGCATTTGGCACTAATGAATAGTCGTGAACGAATTGAATTCATGAAAATAGGTCATGACAGTAAAAGTTCATTGTATTCAAGAAACGGCACTCTAATTTATTTTATTAAACTCTCCCCAAACGCATATATTCTATTAAATTATTTTTAAAATACTAATATTCTATTAAAAATGCATAATTAGTCCACATACATTTTAATACATATAAAATAACTAACTTGAGATTTTTAGAAAGTTACAATTGTTGTAGTGAAAAAACTACTTGCAATAAAAACTTATCATAAATCTTTTTGTATTAATTAAAGTCAAAACTCTAAGCCCATGTAGAGCTGGCAAATCGGGCCGCTCGACCCAGCCTAGTCCATCGGGTCAAGTGATGTTCGTGTGCTGGATCGGGTCGGCCCATAAATTAGTCGGACCTATCAAATTTGAGCCCATTCTAGCCCACCCTAGCCCGCTGAGCTAGTGGGACGGCTCAGCCCATGAAATATTTTTTTTAAAAATATCTTAGCAAAAATTATATATATATATATATATATATATATATAAACATTGTTATGTATTGGTCACATACTCACACATAATTTTTATTTATACAAATAATTATAATTAAAAATATGGAGTACATTACTAATGTATTAATTATACATAATTCATAAATGGTCATAAAGTATAACATTACTTTATATAAATAATTCATAAGTTCAAATTTCAAAGTCAAAATAAAATAGAACACACAATAATATTTAAAAATAATGTACTTTACTTATTTTAATTATTTATTTTCCAAAAGAAAAAAAATTATCGGGCCAAACGGGCTACCTATGGGCCGGCAGGCCAAATTCAGCCTAGCCCGCTAGGCCCGTCGGGCCCATCGATTCGGGCCAAATAGGCCCAGTTCTATATGGGCCTCTAATTTTAGAGCCCAACCCATACTAGATTTCGGGTTGGCCAGCCCGACCCATCGAATCGGGCCTAAATTGTCGGCTCTAAGCCCATGTAGTTCAAAAGTTAAAATAAATGTGGTCCCATCATTTTAATTTAATCTCTATATATATTTTAGTTTTTTGACAAAAAAATATTAGTTATTTTTATTACTTTGAAAAATAAATTAAATAATTAAAATATTTGTTGATGTTGATATGAGTGTTCTGTTTAATGATCCAACACTGACAGCCGAGTGTTGTGTTTAATGTTCCCAACACTCATGACAACATCAGAATTTGCCCTTCCTTTTCTCACTAACTCTTATCTTACGCTTGTTGTCTAATGATGTCCCCAGAGCAGTTAGAAGACGTGGGCAACACCAAGTCATGCCACTGCGTGGGAGTGAGAAGTCATTAGAACATGGTATAACAAGTTCCTAAATTCTAGGAGTGGTGAAGAGAAGTTCTATAACCGCATGATCTCAAGGTTGAGGCGATCATGGGAGTTGATGGCAATTCGTGGATGAAGCCTATAAATACAGAAGCTGCCCTCAACACAAGATACACAAGAAGAAAAGTTGAAATCGACTACTACTCTATTGAACGCTATATACGCTTCTAGTTAGGAAAAACTTTGTTTCTTCTTGTAGTTCTCCACATTATTATAAACCCGAATAGTAGTGTGTTAGAACATAGTCTTATTTACTAGGTTGTGTGATTAGATCTATGAGGGAGATAGTTTCATAGGATCTAGTAAATCATTATACACTTTCGTAGTGTAATTATACACCTCAAAGAGGTTGTACTCGTTTCACATATTTTTATATAGTGAACAGCGTAGATTATTTTATAATCTACGCAAATTTTGAATACTTCTATTTTCAGTACGTGCAATTTAAATTCCGCTGCATAGTGTTGTCTAGATTGTGCCAACACAACAGACAACATCTCTGATTTCGCACGCACACACACTTTCAGTTGGTATCAGAGCCAACTACTTGATACACTAAGTAGAGATTCTGCTTAGAGTGTGTAAAATCTGAAATGGAGTATCCACTTTCACCCGCACTAAAGCCTCCGATTCTAGATGGCACAAATTATGCCTTCTGGAAACCAAAGATGAAGATGTACATCAAATTCATTGATGAACGAGCCTGGAGGAGTGTTCTTGATGGTTGGACTCAACCAAGAACTGTTGCGGATGAAGACAATGAAGCTCGGATCAAGAGAGAGCTCGACTGGACTGCTGAAGAAATCACAACCGCAAGTTACAATTCAAAGGCATTGAATGCAATCTTCACCTCAATCGATGCCTCAATGTTCAAAATCATATCAAACTGTATTTCATCGAAGGATGCATGGGATCGGCTGCAAGAACATTGTGAAGGATCGGATAGTGTACGAAGGACCAGACTGCGTATGCTTGGAACCAAGTTCGAAAACCTGAGGATGAAAGAAGATGAAACCATTTCATCTTACAACGAAAAGCTGACTGAGATTTCAAATGAAGCTCATTCTCTTGGAGATCCAATATCAAATCAAAGGTTAGTACATAAAATTCTTAGATCTGTTCCTAAACGTTTTGAACCTAAGATATGTGCTATAGAAGAAGCTAAGGATACTGATGTGTTAAGTCAAAATGAATTGATTGGTATTTTGAAAACTTATGAGATGAACATTTCTGAAAAGACTGATAATGAAAAGAAAGTGCTTGTTTTCAAAGGTGATGCCTCATCATCTGTATCATCAGGTTCTGGAAAGTCTCCTTATGTTACTGAAATTGATTCTGATGAAGATGATATTGAGGAATACCTTAACAATCCTGATTATATGGCTTTCATTACTAAACAGTTTAAGACATTAATGAAGAACAAGAATAATAGGTTTAAGGATAACATTCAACCTAAGGTTCAGATTAATAATACTCAACAATTGCCTATTAGGAAGAACAATTTTAATCCTTCTAGACAATTAGAAAGCGGAAACAGGTTTAGATCTGACCAAGATTATAGGAAGAATGTTAAATGTGATGCATGCTCTGGATATGGTCATTATGCTAATGAATGTGCTAACACCATTCTAAAAAAGAAACTTAATTTCAGTGCTACTTTAAGTGATGAGTCTGATGTTGATCATGATCCTGAAAAAGATATTGAAAAAGCTTTCTCTGCTAGAATTCTGTATGATGATACTTTTGATGATGATCTGGACGATTATTATGATGTGAGGACAAATGAGCCATCATTTGAGAAATCACTGAATAATAATGTACCAGAATTTAACTGTTTCACAAGTTCTGTTAATGAGACAGGTACATCAAATAAAGCAGGTTTATCCAGAAGAGATGCTGACATTCAAGACTTGTCTAATACTGTTTTCAAACTAGAAAGTCTTTTAACAAAGAAGGATAAGGAAATTTCTAAACTCAAAGAAAGACTTGATGTGTCTGTTCTTGATTTTAAGAAATATTCTTATGAAAAACCTTTAACAAATGAAAAGGTTTGCAAAATATCTTCTGAATCTGAGAAACTTAATCACATCATTAAGTCTCTAAACTTTGAAAATTCTGATTTAAGAGAATCTATTACTAAGCTTGAAGGTATTCTAACAAGAAAAGATATTGAGATATCTAAACTTGAAGAAAGATTGAAGGAAGCCTCACTGAGCTTTAAAAGATTTTCTGAAGGGAAGAACAAACTGGAAGACTCTCTCATGACCAACAACTCAAGTAAAACAGGTATTGGCTATCAAGGTAAAAATTCAAAGAAGTCTGAACCTAAGAAACCTACTGTTTTTGTAAAAGCTGAAGTGAATTACAATCCTAGTGTTTCTGTTAAGACTCATATTATTGCAAAAGATGTTATATGCCATTACTGTTTCAAAAAGGGTCATAAAAGTCCTCAATGTTTGAAGAAGAAAAATGATCTGAAACATTCTGTATTGCCTGAAATGACTCAACATTCAAGATCACATAGCAATTCTGCATGGATTCCAAAAGAAAATACATTTTGTAATGTTGTTCATATGTCTCTAAAAGCATGTATACCTGGATTATGGTACTTTGATAGTGGCTGTTCTAAACACATGACAGGTCAACTTGATTATCTCACTGATTATACTGTTTACAATGGTGGTAATGTCACTTATGGTGGTGGATCAAAAGGAAAAATCATTGGTAAAGGGACATTGAATGTTCCTGGTTTTCATAAGTTATCCAATGTTCTGCATGTTGATGGGTTACTGGCCAATCTTATAAGTATTGGTCAATTATGTGATGATGATTTGCATGTTAAGTTTGATAAGAACTCATGTTATGTGCTAGACAAAAACTCTAAATGTATCATGATGGGAAACAGATCTGCTGATAATTGTTATCTCATTGAATCTGAACTTATCTACAATAAGGCTAAAGTTGATAATAGTATTCTGTGGCATCATAAACTTGGACATGCTAACTATAGACAGCTTGATAAACTTGTTAGATTGAAAGCTGTTACAGGTTTACCAGATCTGAAATTCTCAGATAACAAGGTATGTGGACTTTGTCAAAAGGGCAAACAGATTAAAGTGTCTCACAAAATGTTGGGACATTGCTCAACCAAACATTGCTTCGAATTACTGCACATGGATCTTATGGGTCCTATGGAAAGAGAAAGTATTGGAGGTAAAAGGTATTCTTTAGTTGTGGTTGATGATTACTCTAGATTCACATGGATTGAATTCCTAAAAGATAAATCTGAAACTTTTTCCATTTTCAAAATTCTGTATAAAAGATTCAAGAATGTTTTCAATTCTAAAGTATGCAGAATCAGGTCAGATCATGGAAGAGAATTTGAAAACAGTTCCTTTACTGAGTTTTGTGAATCAAAAGGTATAATCCAAGAGTTTTCTTCTCCTAAAACACCTCAACAAAATGGCATAGCAGAAAGAAAGAATAGAACACTTCAAGAAATGGCTAGAGTCATGCTATGTTCTAAGAACTTATCTAAAAGATTTTGGGCTGAAGATCTTAATACTGCTTGTCATATTTCTAATAGAGTTTATATTAGAACAGATTCTACTAGAACTCCATATGAAATTCTGAACAATAAAAAGCTTAACCTTAAATATTTCCATGTTTTTGGCTGTGTATGCTATATCTTGAATGACAGGGATCAGTTACATAAGTTTGATTCAAAGAGTGACAAAGGCTTCTTTCTTGGTTATAACTTTAGGACTGATATTGTACAAGAATCTGTAAATGTTATTTTTGATGATGATACAAGCATTACAGGTAAAAGCATTGAAGATGAAGACATTTCAGACTTGATTGATGTACCAATCAATACTGAAAATGTTGAACAGGTTCAGAATGTTGAGAAGAATGATGACACACCTGAGAAAACATCTGATAATACAGACCCTGAAAATCTGTATAATCTCCAGAAAACTCCTTCCATAAGGATTCAGAAATATCATCCACAAGACCAAATCATTGGTGAACAATCTACAGGTGTTCAAACCAGAAGAAGAATTGGCATGAACTCAAAGGATGTGGTAAGATCTATATGTATGTCATGCATGTGTAGTAAGGTAAATCATGAATGCTATCACTCTGAGATTGAACCTGAAACTGTTAAAGAAGCATTAGATGATGAGAATTGGATAGAAGCTATGCATGAAGAACTAATCAATTTGTTTGGAATGATGTGTGGACATTAATTCCTAGACCAGACCATATTAATGTTATAGGGACTAAATGGATTTTCAAAAACAAGACTGATGAAATGGGAAATATTATTAGAAACAAAGCTAGGTTGGTTGCTCAAGGGTATACACAGGTAGAGGGTGTAGACTTTGATGAAACATTTGCTCCTGTTGCTAGAATTGAATCCATTAGGCTCTTACTTGCCATTGCATGCTATATTGATATAAAACTGCACCAAATGGATGTTAAAGCTGCCTTTCTAAATGGTATTCTAAATGAAGAAGCTTATGTTGAACAACCTAAAGGCTTTGAAAACCCTGATTTTCCTGATCATGTCTATAAATTGAAAAAGACTCTATATGGCTTGAAACAAGCACCTAGAGCATGGTATGAAAGATTGACAGATTTCTTGATTGAGTTTGGTTTTGTAAGAGGAGAAGCTGATAGAACACTGTTCATCAAACATGATAAAAATGCTATTATGATTGCTCAAATCTATGTTGATGATATAGTATTTGGTTCTACTTGTGACAATATGCTTAAACACTTTGTGAATGAGATGACATCTACTTTTGAAATGTCTATGGTTGGTGATCTAAATTACTTTCTAGGACTGCAAATCAAACAGCAAAAAGATGGAATTTTTATTTCACAAAGTAAGTATGCTAAAAGTCTTGTAAAAAGATTTGGATTAGAGAGTGTTAAACACATGAAAACACCTATGGGATCAACTCAGAAACTGGGTAAAGACAATGTTGGCCAAAATGTTGACTCAACACTGTACAGGTCTATGATTGGCAGTTTGTTATATTTGAGTTCCAGCAGACCAGATATTATGTTTAGTGTCTGTTTATGTGCTAGATACCAAGCTAACCCCAAAGAATCACATATGAATGCTGTTAAAAGAATCATTAAGTATGTTGCAGGTACATGTGATTTAGGTATTTGGTATAGCAAAGACACAAACTGCACCTTAATAGGTTACAGTGATGCAGATTGGGCAGGAGACTGTGATGATAGGAAAAGCACAAGTGGTGGCTGCTTCTATATGGGAAACAACTTAATCTCTTGGCACAGCAGAAAGCAGAACTGTGTGTCTCAATCAACAGCTGAATCTGAATACATTGCAGCAGGGAGTTGTTGTACTCAATTACTTTGGTTGCAAAAAATGTTTCATGATTATGGCTTACCTAGTGATGTTTTGACTGTGTACTGTGATAATACTAGTGCTATAAATATCTCAAAAAATCCAGTGCAACACTCATTAACAAAGCATATAAGTATTAGACATCACTTTATAAGAGATCTTGTTGAAAAGGAAGTTGTTAAGTTGGAGTACATATCTACTGAAAAACAATTGGCTGATATATTCACTAAAGCTCTTGATGATAAGAGGTTTTCTTCTTTACGAAAATCTCTTGGCTTATGCAATATCTGAAAATATGATCAAGGGTGTTGTATCAAATGCGGTAGCATTTGAGACAACACTAAGATAAGTCACTTATGTGTTTCCTTGCTTTAATTTTCGTAATTATTGAATTAATGAAATTCCTTGTGATTGATATCTGAATTCTGAATGACTTGTGAAAAATACTAAAGAGCCTATACACCTCTCAAATGCTACAAAAGAAAAATCACGTATTAGATGTTTTATAAATCACTGAGTAACTATGGGACACGGAGCTCGCTACTACGATGATCTCTTTTCAAAAGGTGATATAAATTGCATCAATATATTCACAAATCCATTGAGTAACTATGGGGCACGGAGTTCGCTGCTACGATGCACTCTTTTCAAAAGATGGATCAATGTGAAGTGTGATAAAAAGATAAAAATATTAGAGCAACACATATGATGAAAAATCATGAAAAAACTGTGTTGAGGTGTATAGAATGCCATCAATAGTCAAAACACTTGTTAATTCAGATTCTTATCCCAATTTTCGTGGAATTAGTTATTTTTGATAATTATTAAATATTATTCTCTGAAATATTTAATTTGACTTGGTCTTAACTTGGTTTATTATTTCAGTTCCGCTTTTTCTTAATCTTTGTTTTTCAGAATTCTTATTCTCCCTGTTAACCACGATCAATTAGTGGGGAAGTTACTTCCACTACTTCCCTTACTCTCCAAAAATCGTGTAACTCCTTCCTCTCGATTCCCCATATAAGATGAGTCTCCATTACAGTGTTGGAAAATACTTGAAAAGCTTTGTTAACTCTTTTAAGCCTGGTAATTACTGATCTTAAATTATATTTACAGCACTCGAGTATATCTAGTTCCTATGTCACATCATTTTTTGACTCACACTGTTTGAATTCTTATTTGCATCTATCTGTGGAATTCGAAAAGTCTCAAGAATTAATTTTGATTGTCTTGTTTTGTGTGTACAGGTTCCAATATGTACAACACTCCTCAGATCACTGCTGCACACTCAAACTCGAATTCAAGCAACAAAATTTCTCCAAACCCTCTCAATCTCCTTGCTGAAATGGCATCATCCAACTCACCAAACTCTCCATCATTCACAGTTGGAACCATCGTTGTTCCCTTTGCCACTGAAGAATCTCCCACTCAAACAACTCCTCTTGAAATCGTTCCCTACAATCCATACGACATTCGCACTGAAATCGCGAATGCAAACGCCACTGCAGAAATTTCAACCTCCAACCCACTAGATGAGCCCTCATCTGAAGCTCCCGCACCAGAAATCACTCCAGTAACCCTACACTTCCCTCTGGGCACTCCTTTCAACACTTTGAAGGAGGCCTTCGAAACCCTAAGCCTCAAAACAAAACACCCTGTTTTAGTGCTTGAGGGAGAAACACTGGATAATGCCATGTTCAAAGACGATGTGGACATGCAGACTCAGCCGGAATCCTCTGATGAAGAAGTCTTGGCCGCTAAGTTCGACAAGATTCATCGGCAGAAAAAGGGCAAAAAGAAAGCTGCTGTTGTTCCAAATGCACGAAAATGGCCTAGTGGTAAGAGAAAGTCTCAAAGAAATCTGGGCAAGATCGTTGATTACACTGGAAAGGGGAAGAAGCCCAGAACGGATGGGAATGCGTCAAAGCCGATTGCTGTGTCTGATTCTGAATCAGAACCAGAAACAGAGGCTGAACAACCTGCACCTCCAGTGGAAGAAGAGGTGGTTGTTAATGAAGAGGATGTTGACGAAGTTGCTGAGGAAATGGAGGAGGAAAGTGAACCCACTCCACCAGTCCGACGATCAAAAAGGCTCCGAGAGCCCGAAAGTGTTGCCTCTCCGATGGCAACACCAGAACAATCAGAACATGAATAGTCATCCAGCTCTTCAGAAGAGGATGAAAATGAGGTACTTTTCTCTTCTGATGATAGGAATAGTGATTCTAATGAAGATTACAATGATAAGTCGAGCATACAGTATAGAACTATAAGAACTAGGCAGATTCTAAGTGAAAGATTGATTAGAACTACTCCTGATTTTGAGGATATGAATCTGCTTGATTGGCTTAAAGAAAGATCTTTACTGAATGCTTTGCAATTTGCTTGTCCTTATATTGTTGATTGGATTTATGAATTCTATGCAAACATCCCTCAATTTGTTGGTGATCCCAACTCTACAAGATATGGGCAGTTTTGGTTTAGAGGAAATAGGCACATGATTACCCCTAGGAGGATCAATATTTTACTTAAAACTAAAATTATGGAGGATCCTGTTGTTACTGATCATGATGTGATGATAAGCATCTTGACTGGGGGAGTAATCACAAAATGGAGAAGAAGAATTTTGGCCTCTAAACTCACAAGTCTATATTCTGTTTTGCATAAGTTGGTGTGTTTTAATTGGCTGCCTACTACAAACAACACCACTCTCACCTTAGAACAGGCTGTATTGATGTACAAGATTGGGCATTTGAAAAGGTTTAACCTAGGACAGGTTATTTTCACCAACATGATGACCTTTAAATCTGACATGACTGGGAGAGGTATCCTACCTTACCCATGCCTTGTGTACAAATACTTGATGGACAAAGCCTTTGAGAGATTTGAAGATGAGGTTGTAAGTACCTATGTTCCAAGTTTTAGCATCTCAAATCAGTTCCTCATCCAAGGTGAAAGGGTGGTTGATCTTCCTTTGAGAATGAATGATGATGAAGCAGGCCCCAGTAATGTTCCAGCAAATGATATCTTCCACAATACCACACTGCCTCCTGAAGGAGCTGCCTCCTCAATCTATTTATCTTCACATTACATTATGAGGCAGATTGATATCTTGCAGGGTTCCATTCTTAACTTGCAGCATTCTGTGGAGGATCTTCTAATCCAAAAGAAATTTTGGATGGATCTTCTTTCCACCTCAACAGGGGGAGTAGCTGACAGTTCACACAATCAGCCCACTAACATTGTTGCTCCTACTGTAGATGAACCGGATTCAGTTCCTGGCCGAGCTGATGAACCTGTTGTTGACACTGCAATGACTGAGGGAGATGAACAGGATATCCAGGATCTCTATGGTGATCTGGATAAATGATGAACTTGAAGACAGGGGGAGAGCTTACACAATGGGGGAGTAAATGCATATTATGGAGATGCAACTGATACATATCAGCCCAATCCTTTCCCTTGTGTTAATTTCAGTTCTTTCCTTGTTGTAAAAGCTTTGTACTTATGTTTTTATTTCCTCAAACTCTGTTATTTAAATTTTGTAATTATTTTTAGGATTTATTTTTGCTTTAGTTATTTAAATCTAAACAAGTTTTTTGGTTTAGATGTTGTTTACTTTAATTTGATCTTACAGATTGTTACTTCATTTTTTTTTTGGAATATCAATTGTGTAAACTTCTTAATCAATATCTATGTTGTGTGAACTTCAGTTGTGTTGATGTAGAAAGGTCAAATTGGGGGAGATTGTTGATGTTGATATGAGTGTTCTGTTTAATGATCCAACACTGACAGCCGAGTATTGTGTTTAATGTTCCCAACACTCATGACAACATCAGAATTTGCCCTTCCTTTTCTCACTAACTCTTATCTTACGCTTGTTGTCTAATGATGTCCCCAGAGCAGTTAGAAGACGTGGGCAACACCAAGTTATGCCACTGCGTGGGAGTGAGAAGTCATTAGAACATGGTATAACAAGTTCCTAAATTCTAGGAGTGGTGAAGAGAAGTTCTATAACCGCATGATCTCAAGGTTGAGGCGATCATGGGAGTTGATGGCAGTTCGTGGATGAAGCCTATAAATACAGAAGCTGCCCTCAACACAAGATACACAAGAAGAAAAGTTGAAATCGACTACTACTCTATTGAACGCTATATACACTTCTAGTTAGGAAAAACTTTGTTTCTTCTTGTAGTTCTCCACATTATTATAAACCCGAATAGTAGTGTGTTAGAACATGGTCTTATTTACTAGGTTGTGTGATTAGATCTATGAGGGAGATAGTTTCATAGGATCTAGTAAATCATTATACACTTTCGTAGTGTAATTATACACCTCAAAGAGGTTGTACTCGTTTCACATATTTTTATATAGTGAACAGCGTAGATTATTTTATAATCTACGCAAATTTTGAATACTTCTATTTTCAGTACGTGCAATTTAAATTCCGCTGCATAGTGTTGTCTAGATTGTGCCAACACAACAGACAACATCTCTGATTTCGCACGCACACTTTCAATATTTAATATGACTTGGATTACTACATGCATATTTAATACTACATATTATAATGTAAGTTACTACATCAACAAAAACAATATAACAATAATAATATTTTACTACATAAGGGCATGTTTGTTTTGGGATTTTGAGAATTTTGAAATTCGGATTTTAAAATCTAGTGGATTTCAAAATTCTAATGTTTTTTATGTTTTGTGTTTGTTTTGGGATTTAAATAGGGTAGTATTTAACTTTATAGTATAGGATTATAGGTTTTATAGGTATTTATATAGGGTTTGTAGGTATTTATAGAGTTGACTTTTATAGGGTTATATGGTGGGATTTTGAAATCCTGAATCAAAATCCCAAACCGTAACGGGGGTGGAGTTTCGAAATCCCAAATCTGGATTTCCCATCCCAAAACAAACATGCCGTAAAAGAATATCTATTACTATATAAAATAGTTTATGTTATTACTACATATAATAATGTGTTTAAGTAAACAAAAAACTACTACTCCATACTACATACTACAGTTCGAATTACTACATTGAACAGTGTTTGTTACTATTTGTAACTTTATCAAATGATCTAATATCTTTGCATCATCCTGCAATAAAAGAATCGGTATTACAACATGGTTATTGTGTATTACTACATGCAATAATATATGTTACTACATATTATAATGTGAGTTACTATATCAACAAAAACACTAAGAAAAAAAATGTTACTAGATAAAAGAATCAGTATTGCTATATACAATAGTTTGTGTTATTACCACATAAAATAATGTGTATTACTACATATTACAATTTGAATTACTACATTTAGTAGTGTCCTATTACTACATTAAAAAAAAACCGTCACAACCGCGGAAGGAAACCGTCGAAAGAAAAAACCGTCAACCGCTTGAGAGATAGGAAAGAAAAGATGAACTGAAAGAAAAGAATTCGAAAAGACAAAAATAAAATCAGTGTTCGACAATAAAATAAAAAATAAAAAAATTCACAGAATCGGGTCAAATATTAAAACATAAGTTGGTGAATTGACAAATACATTAAGAATTGGCTCAAATGAATTAATGGGGGTCCAATAACATATACTACTATTTTTTTAAAAATAAAATTATTTTATTTTATTGAATTTATGATTTATAAATATATTTATAATAATCTTACTTATTAAAAATATTTTTATAATATTTATAGAAATGTATACATTATAAATATAATAGAATAAAAAAGGTTAAACTTACTATAACAATAAAAAGGTATAAAAATTAATATAACATGTAATTTTATTATTTTAATAAAATGAAACGCGGGCATATAACTAGTTATTTAATTGATAAAATGGAGGTGAGCAGTATTTAGTGGATTGAGGTACAAGTCTAAGTTGATTTAATTACCTAAAGTAAATAAGAAACACTCTTTGTAGGTCAATATTTTTTTAAATAAAAATTACTCGTGCATAACTTCGTAATTGAAGAATGTCTTTTTATGGACAAAAATTTATGTATATCATATTCACGTAATTTTAAGCTGAACTTACGAAGTATAACTACTTAATGATTTTAAAAAGATTTTTTTTATATATAAAATTATACATTTTAAAAACATGTTACTATATACTCGTATTAATAGTCTAAATAAACCTAATTTACAGAACCTGACATGTGTTATAACACTGTCAATAACAAAATTCTTGTATAATAAAAAAAAAATCTCATTGGAAACTTTTACATATTTATAGATTGAAATGATTATTTTAATTTTAGGTATTATTGGTTGTTCCAAGTAAAAAGATTATTATTTAATATAAAAGTGTGTTGCGATTGGATTTTTAAAGAAAGACAAAATTAAAAATTTATACTTATTAAATTAAAACTTTATAGAAAACCATGGTTGTATGGGTCTGAATCAAAGTATATGTTTAATCACGCGTTTAAAGCTGTAGGGACAATGGTTAGTGAAAAAGTTTAAGAAGCTGATTTTATTAATCTTCCCTTTTCTTCATCTTCCCTAATTTCTTCTCCAAATTAATTTTCTGAGCCGACGATAAATTGACTTTTTTTAATATTTTATAGAAATTATCTAACTAATTAAATTTGATAAATAATATTATAAATTTTCAATCCTTTCCCTCAAAAAAACTGTGACTGACTTACTCAGTTAAAGTCTTCAAAATATTTTTTTTCCTTTAAAATCAAAAGTAACTCTTAATTTAAAAAAAAAAGTAAGAACAAGACTAGTAGAGAAGGTCATACACGATGGCTGTAGGCCCAATCATTTTTAGAAAAGACTCAAGACAGAACTATATAATCACTTGTTATAATATTTTAATGAATTTTTTTTTGATAAATATATATATATATGTTGTCATAATATTGCACATGAGAAAACAGTCCGATTTTATGTCATGTAGTTGTTTCTTAACTTTTAAACATGCCAACTCTATAAATTTACCAAAATAAAAATTCGTGTCGCCGTATTTTTTTTTCCGGAGCCCATGTTGATGTTGTATGTGATGTTATCACATTTTTCACAACATTAGAGTTTGTCCTTTCTTTAGATCATGCAGTTGCAATTCATGGCTCAAGGAGTGATGCATGGTTATTTGCACAAGGTGAGAGGAGTTATTCCATGAAGTATTTCATATCCAAAGTTATAGGGTCTATAGTTGAAAGCCAAAGATCAACTATGTATATAAATAGAGATTGAAGATTTCAACATACGTAAGGAATAATCGGGTATCATATATTCTATTGTTGATCATGCTTAGGTGATACGATCATTATTTTTTCTTGTACGTTACTCCAAAATGCCTTAACATTTCAAGTAGTATAGAACGGTTATTGTGTTAATTGACAAAGAGATCATCGATAGACTGACAAGTCAATTTAACAATATTTTACAACTAGTCTTTTAAAATCCAATAAGTGTATATCCAGTCTTCGATTTTGTTGTGAAAATTCTACCTTGAAAATATTTCACGTTCACTTTGATTTAGTGAAGGTTTCACCTTAAGACTCGCATCAACTATTTTAGC
This sequence comes from Galeopsis tetrahit, assembly GCA_963675135.1. Taxonomy (NCBI): domain Eukaryota; kingdom Viridiplantae; phylum Streptophyta; class Magnoliopsida; order Lamiales; family Lamiaceae; genus Galeopsis; species Galeopsis tetrahit. Next base: position 62,213,829 of record OY776132.1, read on the forward strand.
CTGTGTTAAAAGGGTTTTTTTTTTTTTTTTTCTCTTTTCCATTTGCAATTTGTGTCTTAATCTTTCTATCCTTGATATTTTGTATTTCAGTTTATATTGTATTGAATGTTAGTACATCTTGTACAACATTTTCCATTCTTTTATACGTACACTTGTATCCCACAAACTTGGCACCAAAACGTTGACTTTACAATACAAAATGAAGCCGCTCAACTTAGGGAAAAAAATCAAAGTCTCTCAACCCATGAGAGAAATCAGAGAATCTCAATCCATTGAGGTTATGTGAATGTGATATACAATAGTGCTCCAAAAAAAAAAAGTGATATACAATAAGAAAAAATAGTATAGTAAAAAGGAAATGTAAATCAAATTCTTAAGGAATGTAGACAAAGTTGGCAGCGTTTCTTAAGTGAAACTGTTGTACGTGCTTTTGATGGTTGATTCGTATGTGGACTATTTGTTAGCACGAGACAAACATGTATAATGATCGGGGGTTTATTACGTGTTTAGGGAGTATTTATGTGATGATCTTGATGATCTATTGAAGAACAAAGAAGAACACCAAAAGTAGCTTCTTGGAGAAGCTAAAGCTTTAGAAGCTTGGGAGTGTTTATTGCTTTGGGTTGGGAGTGATTTTTAGGAATGGGTAACTTGTGTACAAATGAGCCTCTTTTAGGCATTATATAGTGGTTTCTAGGGGCTGCCCGCCCTTTACACGTGGCACGCCCTCATTGGACCTGTCTTCTGCCCGAAAAGGTGATTTGATGGCGCATTTAATGCTAAACCGCCTTTGGTGCTCGTCCTCGCCGGAATGCCGAGGAGCTGAGCTACGGTGGTCGCCGGAGGACCATTTCGAGGAGTGTGGTCGCCACGCTCCATGCTGTCTCCCAAGACTTCAGTACTTAGACTATTCTAGCTAAGATAGATATGTGCTCGCCACACATTTGGGCGAGCAGCTAACTAAAACATGTGCTCGCCCACATCTTTGAGCGAGCACTTAAATATATTAAATACATTTATTCTATTACACTTTCTTGGTCTTGTTGACTAGTCGTCGCAAGACTTTGTTGACTGGTCCTCGCCACGTAAACTGATGACTAGGATTGACTTGTCAAAGATTGACTTCTTTGACTAGGTATAACATTTGCCCCCTGGTCGCCTTTCTTCGTATTCGCAGAATGGTAAGGCGAGCAGTATGGTCGTCTTGGAAGGTGAGATTGTTTGACAAAACAAAATCAAATTTGAGATCTTGATGACGTGAGAAAGAGGCGGTCGCCTCGTCTCCAGCGCCGAGCACGATTATCGAAGCAACTTTTCATGATGACGGATCTGACACGTGTCAGGCGCGTGGTCGGCGCCCGAAATTTGAATTTAGCGTGTGGGGCGCGTGCCGACCTCAAAGGTCGCGCGTGTGGCCCACTCGCCGAACTTGAATTCGGGAAAGACCCAAATTTTTGGGAAAATTGCGTTTTTGACCCCATTTTTTGCACATAGGTCCCTGCACAAATTTGCCTATAAATAGGCCCTTCATCTTCATAAGAAAACTTTCACTTTTCTGCAACTTTCGAACCTTTCTCGAGATTTCTTCTAAACTTTCTACTTCAAGCTTTTCCGGCGTGTTTGGGTGGTTTTCGATCGTCAATAAGGTAAACAACTTGCATTTTCTTCTTTAAAACTTCTTTCTCCCCCGTTTCTATAGAAAAAATGGAAGTTGGTGGTGGCTCCGGTGGTGGTTCCGACGGTGGTCCGCCGCCGTTGGTTGGTGGTTTTGAGAATTCCGGCAGCGTAGACCGTTTGGCCTTGGCTCTAATGGAGAGGGCATCCTCTTCGGACTCTAGGATCCACTCCCCCGAACCTATAAATGTTGGAGTCCGAAATCTTGGAAAGGCAGTGGTCGTCGATGTCGACGAGTCCGACAGGGAGGATGCCGGCAATGATGCCGAGGAGACTGACGAGGAGACCGACTCAGATCTGCGTGATCCGGATTTGAATCGAGGGGTGGGCGAACAGCTAGAAACTGCCCAAGTCGAGGAGACCTTGACGAGGAGTCTCCGCGAGGACTTTGAGGAAGTTGTTCAGTATGCAGAGAGCATAAAGGACATTTTGAGTGGTAGGGAGAATCTGGATGGCGACGAGGTCTCGAGGGAGGCCTATTATAAATATTTCTGCGAATACCCTCCTCGAGAGGTTCCTCGCCCGCACCGAGAAGCTTTCCAAACTGAGTATGAAGCGAGCAAATATGCGAGCAAGGTCTCCTCGGCACAGCTAGAAAATTCCAGGAAGAAATATCAGCTGCCGGCCGACGTTTGTTTCTTTGTTCCTCGCCCGGATGAGAGGGCCGACCAGTCGCCAGAAGGGATGGTCGCCGTCAACATCGGCATGATGGAGGCAGGGCTTAGGTTCCCCCTGCACCCCAGTATCTCGAATTTTTTACATTTCTTAAAAGTGGCCCCTTCTCAAATTTTGCCGAACGGTTGGTCGAACCTGATCGGCATTCTTACACTGTTCGGCCTGGTGGCGGCCGAGAACGGATGTCGGAACACATGGTTAAGCCCTAAAGAGATTAACTATCTCCTTCAGGCGACCGAGGCCGGAGAGAAGGTCGGCCACGGATACTATTACGTGAGGGGCTGTGATAATTTCAAGTTGGTTGAAGGGGTTCCCAACAAAATTAGAGATTGGAAAACCAATTGGTGGTGGGTAGCCGGGGACTGGAAAAGTCCAGTGAGGCCGGATGGCTCCTCGGATCGCATTCCCCTTGACACTGAATATCAAAGAATTCGTGGTAAGTTTTTTTTATCTCTGCTCGTTCTTGTCTATACTGACTAACTCCTCGTTTTTGTAGGTGAAATTGTTCGCAAGAAGACCGCCGAGCACCGTCTCACGCCCCTCTTCCAATACCATATTTGCTGCGTACTCAACCGTCGCTACCTGGAGAGGTCATGTCGCTTTCTGAACAGGGAGTGTACGCGTGAGCGAGCAGGTCTCAGAGTACCTCCTCATCACTTCACTCGAGAGTTCCCTCCAGGTATCAACATATTTCTAAGTTTTTTGTGAATTTGCTCTTCGTAAACACTGACTCCTCGCCTTTCTTAGTAGTGGTCCCAGAGAGAGTTGTCACTTACCTTCCTCCATCCATCGAAGTTGATCGCATACTGTCGAGCAGGATGATGCAACAAGCGAGAATGCTGCGCGAGCGCAAGGTAGTTGACGGCTCCGGCAAGAAAAGGAAAGGAGCGGAGACCTCGGGGGCTCCACCCAAGAAGATCGCTAAACCAACCCGAGGGGGCTCTTCTCGCCCCCCTGCTACCGAGCAGAGGATCTCGCCGAGGAGATCTCCCTCGCCTCCCCCCACACAAGTCGTATCCCCTCCTCCCCGTAATACTCGGTCACGAGAGATCGCCGCGAGCTCGTCGGCCGGGGAGAGGGCTCAGGGAGACAACACCCTTCTCGGCTGGGATGCCGCAAGGGTTGCCAAGTAAGTTTATTTATCAATGAGATTTTTTTAATATTTTCAAGTACCTTTTCCTAAAATTTTTTTTCTTCTTCTCTAATAGTGTTGCCGACTGCCGGATCGTCGAACCCTTCAACCCGAACCTCCTCGGCTTCTACCGGTCACGGGATCCGGTCGACAGAGAGCCCTTGAATCCGATCGCACTAAGGGCTGTGAAAAATCTGTCTCGATCGCTGACGACCACACTGGTCGACGAGGTGGACAACCATAACTCGCTGGAGAATGCGAGATTGGTCGCCATAGACTTGAGCCGGGCATCTTATACGATGGAGAAGCTCGCCAGCCAGATCGCCGAAAGCCGCAAAGTCAGCGAGGACAGGAGTGCGAAGCTCGCCCAAATGGCCAAGGCTAAAGCTGTTGTCGAGAGGAAGGTGGTCGACCTTGAGACCAAGTTGGCCGATGTCGAGGCAAAGTTGGCCGATTCTGAGGCCCAACTTGAGACGATTCGAAAGAAGGATCAAGAAGATCTCCAAGAGATCGAACGTCTCCGTGCTCGCCTCAAGACTGCCGAGGACGAGGTAAGAACTCTTCAAAATAAATCCGCAACTGACGAGGAAGAGTTGGCCACTCTTCGGCAACAGCTGGTCGACCTGACGGAGGAGCGAGATGAGACCAATGAGCTCGCTGGGGGCGTGGCCATGTTATCCCCTTACTGCCCACGGGCTCATTCATCGGTTATTGGAAGTTCATCCAGGAGTGGATGTGACTCCACTCGGCGGGTTTTTGGACGACCTCCTTATGAAGGAGAATCCTCAGCCGGAAACAGAACTCCCTCTGCTTCCTTTGATGGAGTTGGGACTCCTGTTCCCTCGACTGTTGGGTGTTCCGGTCCTCTTCTCGAACCCTCCACAAGACTCCCCACCTCAACAGGGCGAGCAGGATGCTCCTGCCGAGGAGATTGTGAATGAAGAGGAAGCCGAGGAGAATGCTCCAGTAGCTTAGTTGTATTTTATTTCTGTTTTTAGGACTGCTCGGCCATTAAGGCCTTTTTGTAATTTCAGCCTTTTAAGGCTTTTCAATGAATGGAACTTTTTGCTTATACGATGTTTGGTTATTTTGAGTGATCGTTCTCGTTACTGCTTTCCAACTTATGTTATGATTAATTTTTTGCAAGCATTTTTTGATAAGTACTTGTCTTTTTGAAAACTCCTTTTATTGCGAGCATCTTTGCGGAAGAGTGCTCGTCTTTTGTCTTTGCGAGCACCTTTAAGAAAGAGTGCTCGTCTTTAATCTTTGCGAGCATCTTTAAGAAAGAGTGCTCGTCTTTTATCTTTGCGAGCATCTTTAAGAAAGAGTGCTCGTCTTTTATCTTTGCGAGCATCTTTAAGAAAGAGTGCTCGTCTTTTAGAGTTAACCAATCGTCGGTTGAACTCTTTTTTATTTGGTAGGTAGTGATCGTCGTCGCCACTACCTTGCGAGCATCGTTAAAAAAGAGTGCTCGTCTTTGTTTCCTAGATGGCTACGCAGAGCCTTGTCTAAAAATTCAAACTTATCTAACACTTGATGGGAAATTAAAACTTGTACTTGTATTGAAATGATGACTAGATACAAATTATATAATTATGAAAAAATTAAAAACTTACTGGTAATACTTCTTCAGCTTGACCGCGTTCCACGGGTATTTGCTCGGCTTGCCCTCTAGATCTTCTAGCTCGTACGATCCGTTCAAGAGTGTGCGCGTTATTCGGTACGGACCCTCCCAAGTCGGGCCAAGTATGCCAATGGACTGCTCCGTCGCCCTCCGAAGTACGAGCTGGCCGATAGTGAATTGGCGAGCACGTACTTTGGTGTTGTAATAGCGCTCTGATCTTTGCTTGTACACCACGTTCTTCTCGTCCGCCGTTAGCCTTCGCTCTTCTAGGAAGTCCAAATCGGAGAGTTGTGCATCGTTATTCAACTGCTCGTCATAATTTGCTACTCGAAAAGTTGGGACCTGCCCCTCTGCTGGTATGACAGCTTCGGTTCCGAACGCGAGCGCGAACGGAGTTTCACCAGTAGAATTCCTAGTGGTCGTCCGATATGCCCACAGAACCATGTGCAGCTCGTCCGCCCATTTGCCCTTCAATCCATCTAGCTTAGCTTTCAAGGTGTGTTTGATGATTTTGTTGATCGCCTCTACTTGACCATTTGATTGTGGATGATAGGGTGTTGAAAAAATTTTCTTGATGTTCCATTCTGAGCAGAAATCCAGCATATCTCGACTTGTGAATTGACGCCCGTTGTCGGTCACTATTGCTCGTGGTAGGCCGAACCTGCAAATTATGTTTTTCCAAATGAAGCTTGTCATCTGGGCCGTTGTGATGGTCTTCAATGCCTTCGCTTCGGTCCACTTGGTGAAGTAATCGACTGCTACGACTACGAAAGTTACCCCCCCGACGCTAGGCGGGAAAGGTCCGATGATGTCGATGCCCCACTTCGCGAAGGGCCAAGAGCTGTAGACGGAGATGAGCTCGTCTGGAGGTGAGTGAATAGTTGGTGCAAAAGCTTGACATCTCTTGCACGCCTGGGCGTAATGAATTGCATCCTTCTTCAGTGTTGGCCAAAAGTAGCCTTGCCTCATGATATTTAAAGCGAGCGCTTGCCCCCCTGTATGATTTCCACATGATCCTTCGTGGATTTCGTACATGACGATCTTCGCCTCGTCTTCTCCGAGGCATTTCAATAAAGGCATTGAAAAACCCCGTTTGTACAGCTGGTCGCCAACAACAGTGTACCTTGCGGACCTGAGCTGCAATCTGGTTGCTTTCACTTTGTCCCCCGGGAGCTCGCCGGTCTTGATGTACTTGATGATCGGCGATCTCCAGTCCTCGTCGCTGGTCGCTTCAACCTGCAAAATCTGACCTCTGTTCACCGATGGGGAAGAAATTTTAGTGATGGTCGCTTCTGAAAATATTGCCTCCCCCTCTGAAGTGGCCAGGCGAGCTAACGCATCTGCTTGCGTATTGTCCTCCCTAGGGATTTGCTCGATGTGGAATTGATCAAATTGCTCGAGTAATCCTTTCACTAGCTCTTGATACTTTATCATTTGATCGCCGCGAGCCTCGTAGTCGCCCGTAATTTGATATACAACCAGCTGAGAGTCAGAAAAAAAATTCAGTTTTCTGGCGCCCACAGCCATAGCCATCTTGATTCCTGCAACCAGAGCCTCGTACTCTGCTTCGTTGTTGGTCGCCCGATACTCGAACTCGATCGCCGAAGCAAACGTCTGTCCGGTTGGGCTGGTGAGGACGATTCCTGCCCCTGCTTTGGTGCTCGTCGAAGAACCATCGACGAACAGTGTCCAAGGAAGCTCGATTCCCTCGTCCACTTTCTCCGGGAAAGTGAGCTCTACAATGAATTCAGCCAGCACTTGTCCCTTGATTGCCGTTCTAGGTGCATAGGTGAGCCCAAATTGCCCTATTTCCACCGACCATTTCAAAAGTCTTCCAGTGGTATCCGGACGATGCAGTGCTCGTCGGAGTGGAAAGGTGGTGAGGACGACCACCTCGTGGTCGAACAGGTACTGCCTTAATTTTCTGACGCTCATGACTAGTGCGTACGCCAATTTTTCCATTGGAGTGTATCTCAACTCCGCATCTCTCAGTGTTTGACTTACGTAGTAGATAGGCAGATGTGTGCTCCCCTCAGCTCGGACGAGCACTGAACTGATTGCACAGTCAGTGGCCGCCAAGTATAGATATAAAATTTCGCCGGGGACTGGCTTAGACAGGATCTTCGGATCCGATAGATATTCCTTTAATTTCTCGAAAGCTTTCTTACACTCATCGGTCCATTCGAACCTCCCTTTTTTCAGAGCATCGAAAAAAGGTTTGCAACGATCGCCCGTTCGTGCAATAAATCTGTTCAGCGATGCAAGGCACCCTGTCAACCTCTGTACTTCTTTCACGTTCCTTGGGCTTTGCATGTTAATGACTGCTTGAATTTTACTCGGATTCGCCTCGATGCCCCGCTGGCTAACCAAGTGCCCCAGAAATTTTCCTGAGCTAACTCCAAAGCTGCACTTCTTCGGATTTAACTTCATGTTGTACTCCTTTAGTATATCGAATGTCATGGCAAGGTGGTGTAGGTGATCCTCTTTTCGCAAGCTTTTGACAACGATGTCGTCGATATAGACCTCCACCATCTCGCCGATGTGTTTCTCAAACATCTTGTTTACCAGTCTTTGGTATGTTTCCCCCGCGTTTTTCAAACCGAAAGGCATTCTCTTCCAGCTGTACATTTCGGTGGCCGTCATGAAGGCCGTATGCCGCTGGTCGTCGGGATGCATTGCGATCTGATGGTAGCCTGCGAAAGCATCCATGAAAGTTAACATCTCGTGCCCCGCTGTGTTGTCTACTAGGTGATCAATGTGGGGCATCGGAAAGTGATCTTTTGGACAGGCATCGTTTAGATCTGTGAAGTCTATACACAATCTCCACGACCCGGTCGTCTTTTTGACGAGCACTGGATTGGCCAACCACTCGGGATCAGTTCCAGTTTTCTCGATTAATTTATTATCGATCAATTTCTTGACTTCGATTGCCAAAGCCGCATATTTATCAGGCCCAAATTTCCTTCGTTTTGGGTGATAGGTCTCCTTGCTGGATCAATATTCAATCTGTGGCAGGCATGATTCGTGGGAATGCCCACCATATCCTCGTGCGACCAGGCGAATGCACCGATGTTTTCTTTCAAAAATGCGACCATGTCCGTTCGCGAATGTTCTGGTAAATTCGAACCAATGAATACCTCGAGTTCCGGACGAGCCTCGTTTAAATGAATGGTTTCGAGGTCCTCCGCCGAAGTCGCCCGCTCTTTAGGCTCCTTCCAACGAGGATCCTCAATTCCGAACTCCGGCTCAAAGCCTAACCTAGGTTCCAGATCTGGAAAGTTTTCTGGCAACTGGTCGTCGGGGAGCTGGTCGCCCGAGACTGTCTGCTCGTCGATATCCATTGGGGTGTGGTCGTCCACTTCCATGGAGGCGTGCTCGTTCGCCTCCACTTGGTGGTCGTCGAAACTATGACTGCACTCCCCAATTTCAATCTTTCGGTACTTGCTAGGAAGACCCTCCAAGTAGTTCACTTGCTCTGTTTGTGTTTGACACTTAATATACTGGCCAATCATAGTACTTTCCTTAGAATGACGCTTTGCAAAATGGACGAGACACTCCCTCGCCCGCGTCTGATCGCCCTTGACGGTTATAACTCCCGCCGGGGATGGAAATTTTACACAGTAGTAATAAGTAGAAACGGCCGCCTTGAACTCGTTGAAGAAAGGTCGGCCGAGGAAAACGTTGTAGGACGATGGCATGTCGATGATCAAGAAGTCGAGCTGCCTAGCATGGTGCATTTCTGGCTCTTTCGACGATGCCAACTCCAAGGATAGTCTGATTTTCCCAATGGGAAGGTTGCGCGTATCCCCAAAACCTACGATTATATCATCGCAAGGCTCGATGTACGCTGCATAATCACCTAGAGCATCCAGAGTATGCTTGAAGAGGATGTTGGTGTATGCCCCAGTGTCGACCATTATGCGATGGACGTTTGTTCCCATGATCTTCCCCGTGATGACCAAATGTTGTACGTGCTTTTGATGGTTGATTCGTATGTGGACTATTTGTTAGCACGAGACAAACATGTATAATGATCGGGGGTTTATTACGTGTTTAGGGAGTATTTATGTGATGATCTTGATGATCTATTGAAGAACAAAGAAGAACACCAAAAGTAGCTTCTTGGAGAAGCTAAAGCTTTAAAAGCTTGGGAGTGTTTATTGCTTTGGGTTGGGAGTGCTTTTTAGGAATGGGTAACTTGTGTACAAATGAGCCTCTTTTAGGCATTATATAGTGGTTTCTAGGGGCTGCCCGCCCTTTACACGTGGCACGCCCTCATTGGACCTGTCTTCTGCCCGAAAAGGTGATTTGATGGCGCATTTAATGCTAAACCGCCTTTGGTGCTCGTCCTCGCCGGAATGCCGAGGAGCTGAGCTACGGTGGTCGCCGGAGGACCATTTCGAGGAGTGTGGTCGCCACGCTCCATGCTGTCTCCCAAGACTTCAGTACTTAGACTATTCTAGCTAAGATAGATATGTGTTCGCCACACATTTGGGCGAGCAGCTAACTAAAACATGTGCTCGCCCACATCTTTGAGCGAGCACTTAAATATATTAAATACATCTATTCTATTACACTTTCTTGGTCTTGTTGACTAGTCGTCGCAAGACTTTGTTGACTGGTCCTCGCCACGTAAACTGATGACTAGGATTGACTTGTCAAAGATTGACTTCTTTGACTAGGTATAACAGAAACACTAGATCTTTCTCTAAGTATTAATAAGATAATACTCCCTCCGTCATAACTATACTCAAGATCATGTTTGTCCTACATTCTGATACACTGCAGAATTTGTTAAGTTTCAACAGCTTTATTAGAGATTATAAGAAAGGAAAAGGAAATGCTACTTATATTTGTCGTGTTGTTTGGCTCATTCGAAAGTGGAAGAACGCTGTCATTTTCAAAAACGAGTCGACGCCATCTATTCCAAAATTCATGGAGGAACTCAAGGCGAGATTATGGAGCTAGTTCGTGGTAAATACCCTTTACGCAACAACTTCTCCTTTAGGACTGAGTGTTAGAACCAAATAAATGTTTAGGTTCTTGATGGATAGGTTGTGATTTTTGTTTGCTATCTTTTTTCATGTTGTTATGCACCTTTCTGCACTACTTGTAACTTAAGCTCTTTTTGGGCATCCCTTATGCCTACTAATGATAATAATTCTCTTTGACCGATCAAAAAAAAAATGCTCTTAGAAAATCCTAATTATAGCATAAACAAAGTAAAAACAATTTCACTTGATTTGACTATGTAGAGAACACACGAAGCATTCACCTACCCTTGCACTTCTCCGAATTTCGTTCGTAGTTGTTCTTTGCTTTATTTGTCAATTTCTTAATTTAGTACTAATTTTTCTTACTAAGTTGTGTTAATTGTTCTCAATTATGAATTTCTTGTTTGCATATTTTAGTAGGTAAATTACTTGTGAGCTTTTAAAATCGTGTTTAGTTTGATGAATTGTTTTTGGATTATTATTTAGCTTTACATCAAACACCCGAGACTGTTGTTACATTGGTTATGTCGACATACAACTTTAGGGACTCGTTGCACAAACCCACCTCCTAGGTCGATACTAATTGATCGAATACTTTCAATACTACTACTAACCCTTATGCTTGAGGGGGAGTAGTTAGTAAAAATATATTGCTAAAAAGTTTGTTCAAGTAAAAAACACAGCTTCCATTTTCTTCAAGCAATTCACTGCATCAATTGTAGAGATTTTTTTTTTTTGGTAAAAAAGACTTAAAAAAATGATAACTTCAAAAACAACTTGGAGTATTTGTTTTCAACGCCGAAAACACCATTATATGTCAGATAATTTTAAATATTCTTACATGACCTCAACACTTTTTCACCCTTCACAACTTCTCCAAATAGAACAAAATTTCAAAAACCTCTTCGTACTGTTAATTAATATTCAAATTTTATTAAATAATGAAAATAAAATATGAACTACAAACTTTGCTTATATGTATATATATAAGATATTTAAAATAATTGAAATGTTTATGAGCTTGAATCGATTGCTTCGTTGACCTCATATTAGAATCAGACCTGCATGTCGCTCTCATATGAATGTTATCAATTTTTTTAATATAACAAAACTTAATAAATTGTGTAATAAAATATAAAATAAAACACTAAAACTAGTAAATGTTTGTATATGAATTATGTCATACTAAATTATTAACCATTAATTGCCTAAGGTCCTCCACCAATTCATCAACACTTTGTCAATTTCTTATTATATATTTTTTTTTTTTTGAATCAAAATTCTTCATTGTTGGTATGAGTGATACCTTTTGTGTTTTTTTGCATCAACACTAAAATTTTGGAGCCATGTTTTGTGGGTTGTGGTTGAATTGTTCATCCTTCCTCTTTAAGTAAAGATAATGGAGATTTTTTTATGTGAATCAATGGCTTGGTGACAACGGGCAAATTTAAATTAAGAGTCATATTTTGCACTTAAATGTGTGGTGTAATTAATGCAATTGAGTCAGGATTTTAATTTGATGGACCAAAATTTTAATTGAACAATGGAGAATATATCAAAATCACTTAAAATTCAATTGCATACAAAAGTTTGTTTTGAATTAAAATATTTATACATTCGATCGCTATTTTTTAACTATTCTATTTGGTGAGACCTCACCAAATTCTCAGATACCAAGAAATCAATTGAGGTTGGTAGATAATTAAATGTGAATACATACCTAAGTGAAGACCTCGAAAATCAATCAATGGCTAGCAAAAGTAGAGGGCGGGAACCAGAGTTGGTAACCTGCAATAAAACCGGGTTGGAGAGGGTTCTAGCGACGACCCTCCGACGCTCAAGTTTGTTGAAAAATGAAGAAGACGAGTAAATCGTAGAGAGAGAGAGAGAGAGAGAGAGAGAGAGAGAATGTACAGTAATGAGAGTTTCCATTACGGTTATACTCGACCTCATTTCCATTACGGTTATACTCGACCTCATTTCCCACATATAGCATTAGCAATACTAGTTCTCCATGCATTAGCTTCAGTTCTCCATGCATTAGCTTCAGTTCTTTGTTGGCTTGTGTTTGAAATGGAAACGGAGGTGGGTTTTGAAAATTGTGAATCGCAATTTGAAAATACAAAAAATTCTCTCAATCACATTTTTTTAATGATGTATGGGGAAGATTGAATAAAAGAAAATTTATAAAAAAAGCCATTTAGGCACCTAGCTTCTTAATAAATAAAGGACAACTATTATAATCTTTTTTAAAAATGACAAAAACGCATGTTAATAACCCATTATAGCCTTATATTTAAATATGGAAATTAATTTATTAATTTAATAATTAAATAACAAGTCTTCATCTTCCTTATTTGTCGCCATAGATTCAACCACATACCTCTTCAATTGATTATCAACATTGGCAAATGTTACCTGATCCAGGCGCTCATCATCATCATTCTCAAAGTTTCTGCTGCGTAAGGTAACGTTAGTTTATTGCATCGCCTTCTTCACAACAAAATCGTCTATTGCCTCAACGAACCCTTCCTTTTGATAATTAATTGCACTCTCAAAATCCAAATCAATGTTTAGATTTCCTGCACAGTCAGATTCTTCGATCGGCTGCTTGTTGCTTTTAGGGATTGGAATCGAGATTAGGGCTTCACGATCGGCGGGGTGATGCTTAGAGGCTTGTTCCTCTCTTTCAACGACGACCATGGCTATAAGGTCTCGTCTCCTTTGCTCTTCCATAATTGTTTCCTCGATCTGTTCTTTCGACTGCACATGATCAAGAGACTTTCCACGCGATCGTTTCTTTATATTCCTAGGGGATTCAAACTTCACTGATTTCTTCATTATGGATGACGGACGCGAAGCCGCCGGAGATACAGTAGTCTTCCCCATCAAGGTCCAGAATTCGGAGGTGGCGGAGGTGGGCCTTTAACGACGATTTTATCGCCTAGGAGTGGGGCAACGCAGCGTATGGTCCACATGGGAACCATTAATCCGGTCAGATGAAGAGTTTTGCCAAGGGTATAATTATTAATTCCACACGTACACACATAATTTGCAAAGAATTTAGGATTTTTTGAGATGATTTTAATTTAGGTTCAATGTTGCTCTGTTTTCGTGTAATTGTGATGATTTACGTGCGCGTTGCTAAAATGTAGTTCATGATTATTTGTTATTGGTTTGGTCAAGGGATAATGCAGATCTTATTTTGCATATGTATACGTATTTTTGCATAATCACATTCTAATATGAAGACACCGTACTATTTTTTCTGCATTATTCATTTTATTATGCAGTTTTAGATTTCACTGTTCTGCATTATTCATTTTATTATGCAGTTTTAGATTTCATTGTTCTGCATTATTCATTTTATTATGCAGATTTAGATTTTATATTAATTTTCCAACCATGGTCTAGGGAGCAAAATGTTCTTCTCACTTCTCACTTCGTCTTCTTCCGTACTTCACGGTTTCCTTTCTTCACAAATTGAAAAACCCCAAAATTCTGCCTAAAATTAAGGACTTCTGTCCGATGTTGTTTAGGAAGTTTAATTTTTGGAAGGTTTTAATTAATTGCGTAATTCGGGGGATTTAATGAGCTGATAGAATTGGCTTTAAATTTCAAACATTCAAACATTTTCTCCATATTAATTTCGAATTTATGTATTAAGGGCATGATGATACATTTATGTTCCATTTTGTCCTTATTCTGAAACTATTTCAAATCATGTCTTTATTTAAAAAAACACTAGGTGAAATGACCTTTTATTTGAAATCCCCTAATTGAAAAGTGCAACACAACTTTTAATGAAAAGTATAAGTCATTATAACTAGAAAATGCAAGTTAGTATAACTAGAAAATCCAAGTTAGTATAACTAGAAAGTGCAACACAATATTATTAAAAAGTGCATGTCAATATACTTGAAAAGTGCAACACAATATTTTAATGAAAAGTGTAAGTTATTATAACTGAAAAGTGTAACAAAATACGAGTAAAAAGTGTAACATAACATTACTAAAAAGTGTAAGTCACTATAACTGAACATAGTGTTGAAAAAGGGTCGAAAGTGGTTTAATCTTATTCTTACAGGATCAAAGGTGAAATATTTAACGGTTTATACAATTTTCATCCGTTAAAACTAAAGGAAATAAACTACAGGACCAAAAGTGCATGAAAAAGGACCAAAAGTGATTTGAACTCATTCTTACCGGACCAAAAGTGCAATTTTCCCAAAATATGTTACAGAACCTGACATGTGTTATAACACTGTCAATAACAAAATTCTTGTATAATAAAAAAAAATCTCATTGGAAACTTTTAGTACACATTATAGATTGAAATGATTATTTTAATTTTAGGTATTATTGGTTCCAAGTAAAAAGATTATTATTTAATATAAGGGGCATTTGTTATAAGGGTCATTTCACCTATATAAACTACAAATAGAAACAAACATTTTGAAAGTTAGAAAAAATAACAAATTGATGGATAGATGTACAATTATACCCTTTCTTTATAATTACATCCGAAAATTCCATATTAAATTAATATAATTTATATTATTCAAATTAAGATTTCATCAAATCACAAATCATCTGGAATCGCGGTAATAACTACTCTCAAAATTCAAAACTTTCCTAAAAATGAGATGGAGTATTGGAGAAGCTAAATTACAGAAATTTCGGAAGGTAGAAACTTGGGGTTTTATGCACATTTTAAAATTTGATTATGCAAAATCCACGAGTGTATATTTAATCATGGTGTTATACCCTAAAAAATATCTAATATAATTTTATATAAAAAAATAAAATATTCTGCATGAACAAATTTGTTGGACAAAATTTATATTTGTTTATAATTTATATATATATATATATATATAAAAAGAATTTTTAGATAAAATCTACTTATAATATTAAACTATTAAGTAAATCGATATATAAACATACCATGAGTCTTATTAAATTAGGAATAACTTCTCCATTAAATTAGGAATAAATGATTGTGATAATTAATGTTAATTGTAACTTCTCCATTAAATTAGGAATAACTACCAATAAGCATTAATTTTAAATTAAAATGACTTCATGTTATCTTTAGGGGACTAAAAAAACCGTTTAAGCACAAGAATCGACAAAATTAAATAACATGGATAGAAAACCGTATCAAACAAAAAATAAAGAAGAACAAATTAATTAATTAATTAATTAAAAAGTAAAAGAATATATGCTTGGCTACATGCTAAAACGATTGGCACATTTTAATATGTGTGGCATATATGCAAAATCCACGAATTTTATATTTATTTATAATTAATATAATCATAGTATTATTATATAATAATGGTGGTATCACCTAAAAAAATATATAATACTCCAATATAAGAAAACTAAATGTTATGCAACAACAAAACTGTCCCACATAATTTATATTTGTTTATAATTTATATATATAAAAAGAGTTTTTAGATAAAATCTACTTATAATATTATTCTATTAAATTAATTAATTAATTATTTATTGATTAAAAGAATATAGGCTTGGTGATATGCTAAAGAGAAAATGCACATTTCGATATATGGAACATACATGCAAATTAAATAATCATGGTGTTATTTGCCCCAAAAATATATAATATAATATAAGAAAATTAAAATATTAGGCAACAACATAAATGTTCGATAGAATTGATCTATATTTATAATTACTCTTAATATTAAACTTTTAACTAAATCGAAATATAAACATTGATGGGTCTTATATTGATGTTAATTATTAAAAAAAATTAGAGATTAAAATCAAAATATAAAATATATAATGTAATATATAAGAAAAGTAAATATTTGAATTAAATTATGGATATCATTGAAAGCATATAATATATTACATATAATTGTTAATATTTGTCAAAATATTATTATAACATGGATACCATTTCATTGGAAATAGATAATATTCTGCATATGCGCATTTTGCGTCAGAATAAATGCGAAAATAATATTAATTGATTGCATATGTGCATAGGATTAACTAGATGTGGGAAACAAAGTTACATCTGTAAATGTATATTAGTAAAATAATATAATGATGGTGTTGGTTTCGATTGGAGGGGGATAAGTGTATATAATGTGAAACAAAAAAAAAATGATAAAAAATATTACAGATGAACAATACTACAAGATAAACACCTCAAATATATAATAAGATCGAATACAAATTAATAAAAAAAATTATGTCAAACCAATAGAATTGGAAAATATAATAACATTGAATAGTGATTCAAACAATTCTACTGCTTCCTAATAACCGCATAACATATGATTACCACCTAAATAGTGGCTTGGTACAGAAACCAAAAATCTATATCTAAATCAATAAATTTCAAAATGAATAAGCAACAATAAAAAAAAGTGAAAAACATTCTATTGGACAACATTAGTTTTATCAGTTCCAAAAACACTTGAACATGTCAAGGAATCATGCCTGCCTTTTTTTACCACACCTCTTACAACTGGTAGGTTTTACTTTGCGAAATTCTCCATAGGACGTCATCCTCTTCTACTTAGGTCTTCCGGGTAGGTTCTGCAGAATTGAAGAATGGTTGTCGATTGTTGAACTAGTAACAACTTCATTTTTCCCTCATATCGGAACTTTAGAATCACAGAATATTCCATTTTTCGATTGTGATTTGATCCGTTAAAATATATGGAACAATCGATTAGTAAACCCTAATATGCAGTCTTGTATAAGAAAGATATGAATTAAAATATGTCATATGCAAGAAAACGATGAATGAGAATGATGAAATCTTGAATTTTGGAAAAAAACGAAAGACCAAAGAAACTCGAAAAAACTGGAATGGTTCTGCAAAAAAATTCTTATTTTTTGAAAGCAATGAAAAAATCAATTGCAAATTGGGATACGAAAGGTAATTAATCAATTAAGGAAAATTTGGTAGTGATTGAGTAATTTGTAGTTTCTAAGGGGAATGAGAATTTAATTTCAATTTGAATAACAGATTCGTGGAAAGTGGAATTTCAATTTCAAATTTATTCTATTAATCAATTAATATTGTTTTTTAAGACCAATGGGCATAATTGGGTATTAACACATCAATTTGACCTTAATAGAAATGTTTTAATTTGTTTCCTTTGTTTGAAAATGAGTCTATAGGATTGTCCTTCCTAATAATTAAACCCTTAATATAAAAGTGTGTTGCGGTTGGATTTTGAAAGAAAGACAAAATTTTTTTTTTGAAGTCTCGGGTATCCGGTTTTTGACCGACTAATCCCGGGGACCAATCCGAAAGAAAGACAAAATTAAAAACTTATACTTATTAAATCAAAACTATATAGAAAACCATGGTTGTATGGATCTGAATCAAAGTACAGTACAGTAAAACCTCTATAAATTAATGAAGATTTCACATAAAAGGTCATTTCACCTAGTGTTTTTTTAAATAAAGACATGATTTGAAATAGTTTCAGAATAAGGACAAAATGGAACATAAATGTACCATCATGCCCTTAATACATAAATTCAGAATTAATATGGAGAGAATGTTTAAATGTTTGAAATTTAAAGCCAAGTCTATAAGCTCATTAAATCCCCCCGAATTACGCAATTAATTAAAACCTTCCAAAAATTAAACTTCCTAAACAACACCGGACAGAAGTCCTTAATTTTAGGCAGAATTTTGGGGTTTTTCAATTTGTGAAGAAAGGAAACCGTGAAGTACGGAAGAAGACGAAGTGAGAAGTGAGAAGAACATTTTGCTCCCTAGACCATGGTTGGAAAATTAATATAAAATCTAAAACTGCATAATAAAATGAATAATGCAGAACAATGAAAGCTAAAACTGCATAATAAAATGAATAATGCAGAACAATGAAATCTAAAACTGCATAATAAAATGAATAATGCAGAAAAAATAGTACGATGTCTTCATATTAGAATGTGATTATGCAAAAATACGTATACATATGCAAAATAAGATCTGCATTATCCCTTGACCAAACCAATAACAAATAATCATGAACTACATTTCAGCAACAAGCACGTAAATCATCACAATTACACGAAAACAGAGCAACATTGAACCTAAATTAAAATCATCTAAAAAAATCCTAAATTCTTTGCAAATTATGTGTGTACGTGTGGAATTAATAATCATACCCTTGGCAAAACTCTTCATCTGACCGGATTAATGGTTCCCATGTGGACCATACGCTGCGTCGCCCCACTCCTAGGCGATAAAATCGTCGTCAAAGGCCCACCTCCGCCACCTCCGGATTCTGGACCTTGATGTGGAAGACTACTGTATCTCTGGCGGCTTCGCGTCCGTCATCCATAATGAAGAAATCGGTGAAGTTTGAATCCCCTAGGAATATAAAGAAACGATCGCGTGGAAAGTCTCTTGATCATGTGCAGTCGAAAGAACAGATCGAGGAAACAATTATGGAAGAGCAAAGGAGACGAGACCTTATAGCCATGGCCGTCGTTGAAAGAGAGGAACAAGCCTCTAAGCATCACCCCGCCGATCGTGAAGCCCTAATCTCGATTCCAATCCCTAAAAGCAACAAGCAGTCGATCGAAGAATCTGACTGTGCAGGAAATCTAAACATTGATTTGGATTCTGAGAGTGCATTTAATTATCAAAAGGAAGGGTTCGTTGAGGCAATAGACGATTTCGTTGTGAAGAAGGCGATGCAATAAACTAACGTTACCTTACGCAGCAGAAACTTTGAGAATGATGATGATGAGCGCCTGGATCAGGTAACATTTGCCAATGTTGATAATCAATTGAAGAGGTATGTGGTTGAATCTATGGCGACAAATAAGGAAGATGAAGACTTGTTATTTAATTATTAAATTAATAAATTAATTTCCATATTTAAATATAAGGGTATAATGGGTTATTAACATGCGTTTTTGTCCTTTTTAAAAAAGATTATAATAGTTGTCCTTTATTAAGAAGCTAGGTGTCTAAATGACCTTTTTTATAAATTTTCTCTAAATTAATAACCTTTGAGATCATGAAATTTTATTAATTTAGAGATATATTAATTTATCGATAAATTAATATTTTATTAATTAAAAGAGAGAGCTCTTAAATTAAGTAAATTTAGTACATATATATTAAAAATAAATGAGATCATATATGTTTAATGTATCAACCCATTCTTTGTAACTAATTAAATATATTCATGTATAATATCAATTCATTGTATACAATTAACTATATTATATTCATGGACGCATGTAATTCATTAGAATTACTTAAATATAACTATATAAATCTCAATATGAAAATAAAATAATTCATAACACCAACCATGTCTTCTCATCTAAAAGGCATCGCAAAACATCATCCATGAATCATCAAATGTGTAAAACATTATGTAAGTATATATAAGAGAGACCATCCCACATGCACTCAAAAAAATTTACAAGAGTGGGTTGATGAAATTTTTTTATAAGAAAGACCATATCATAATATTTTTAATTGTAATATTTATGAATTATTAATTTAGAGTTTTAATGGGACCTAATATTTATAAAAGAATTTTTTGAAAAATTATTATATTATTATCTTATCGAATTTGATGATTTTTTACAAAGGCACAAATCGGAACCGGAAAATTTTATCATTTTAAAGAGTTTATTAATTTATAGAGTATTGATTTATATTAGAGGTTTTACTATATACTATGTTTAATCACACGTTTAAAGTTGTGGGGACAATGATTCGTGAAAAAGATTAAGAAGCTGGTTTTATTAATCTTTCCTTTTCTTAATCTTCCCTTATTTTTTCACCAAATTAATTTTTGAGCTGACGATAAATTGATTTTTTTTAATATTTTATAGAAACTATCTAACTAATTAAATTTGATAAATAATTTTATAAAATTTCAATCTTTATCCCTAAAAAAATTGTGACTGATTTACTCATTTAAAGTTTTCAAAATATTTTTTTCTCTATAAATCAAAAGTAACTCTTAATTTAAGAAAAGTAAGAACAAGACTAATAGAGAAGGTACACGATGGATGGTTGTTGACTTGTAGGCTCAATCCAATAATGTGAGTTTGAAAAAAAGAATCAAAACAGTACTATATAACCACTATGTTATCATAATATTGCACATGAAAAATCAGTTTGATTTTATTTCATGTAATTGTTTCTTTACTTTTAAACATGTCAACTCTATAATTTATCAAAATAAAAAATTCTTCGTCACCGCATTTTTTTCGGAGCCCATGTTGATGTTGTATGTGATGTTATCACATTTTTACAACATTAGAGTTTGTCCTTTCTTTATATGACTATTTTTTTTATAATCGGATGTTGTCTTAAATGTTTTAACATGCAGGTTGAAATTTTAGAATGTTCTTCAAAAAAAAAAAAAAAAAAAGAATGTTCTTCAAGAATCTCGAAGAAATTATGGATCTAAATTATTGTAGAAGACTCTAGATCATGCAGTTGCAATTCATGACTCAATGATTCCATGAATATCTCATATCCAAAGTTATAGGATCTATAGTTGAAAGGCGAAGATCAACTATGTATATAAATAGAGATCGAAGATTTCAACATACGTAAAGAATAATTGGGTATCATATATTCTATTGTTGATTATGCTTAGGTGATATAATCATTATTTTTTCTTGTACGTTACTCCAAAATGCCTTAACATTTCAAGTAGGGTTTAGTCTAGTATATACTTGAGTGTACGTTGTACACCCTAGTTCAATTTTTTTTATTATTATTATTATAAAAATAATTACATGACCTATAAAATAACTTTTTTTATTTCTTCATTTTTTACCTTTTTTTTGTTTTATTTAATTTATTTTTATTTTTTTACCTTTTTTTTTACTTAAAAATATACACATTCTCCATTTAAATTAAATTTTTAAGAAAAAAATTTATTCAATAAAAAGTGGAACACAAAATTACTAAAAAATGTAAGTCAATATAATAAAAAAGTGCAACACCATATTTACTAAAAGTATAAGTTAGTATAACTAAAAGTGAAATACGATATTTCTGAAATGTGCAAGTCGGTATTACTGAAAAGAGCATCACAATATTAATGAAAAGTGTAAGTCAATATAACTGAAAAGTGTAAGAGTCTATAACTGAAAAGTGCAACAAATTTTTTTACTGAAAAGTGCAACACAATATTATTAAAAAGTGCAAGTCAGTATCACAATTTTTAATGAAAAGTGTAAGTTATTAAATTGAAAAGTGCAACACAATATTACTAAAAAAGTGTAAGTCACTATAAATAAATATATTATTATACAGTTTAATAATTGAAAAGTGCAATACCATTTTACCAAAAAGTGTAAATTATGAAACAGTGCAAATCAGTACAACTGAAAAGTGCAACATGAATTAGAGTGCACAACATCCACTCGAGAGATCAACCCTTCAAGTAGTATAGATCGATTGCCGTGTTAATTGATAGAGAGATCATTATAGACTAATAAGTCGATTTGACAATATTTTACACCTAATCTTTTAAAATTCAATAAGTGTATATTCAGACTTAAATTTTGTTGTAAAAGTTCTACCTTAAAAATATTTCACACATCCTTTGTATTAACTTTGATTTAGTAAAGGTTTCGTCATAAGAATCGCATCCACTATTTTAGCGTGTGTTAAAAGTTTTTTTTTTCTTTTTCCATTTGCAATCCGTGTCTTAATCTTTCGCTATCTTTGATATTTTGTATTTCAGTATTGAATGTTAGTACATCTTAGACTACATTATTACAATGAAGTGTACACAAGTAACAAATAAAAGTAGAAGGGAGAGCTTCTCTCTCTAGAGAGTTGCTTCTCCCTTTCTTCATTGGCCTTCGTCGTAGATTCGTCGTTTACGTTGCCGTCATCGTTCTTGTCTCTGTTGTTGCTTTGTCTTTGTTGTCGTCTCAAATCTGTTGGTTTCCGCTTGAGTTGTAGATCTGTAAATTTGAGGTGTAGATCTGCAGATTTAAGGTGTAGATCTGCAGATCTAAGTTGTAGATCTGGTGTAGTTTTTTCAGTTCTTGTTAGGGATCAACGTAGATCTTGTCCGTAACGGAGCCACGGTGACCGTTCAGGTATTTCTTCGTTGATCCTATTTTATTGCTTTCTTAGGTAGTTTTGATGATTGCTTAGTTTTTGTTTCTGTTGGATGTCTCTGTTGCGCGGACTTTGTTGTGTTTGTGAAACTTTTTTGATGGTTGGACTCCTTGAGATGGTCTCGAGAGCCCTGGTGCTCTGGTACTTTTGAATCGGGTACTCGTGGAACTTTGTCTGTTTATTCTGTTTCCTATTCTAGATATGAGAACACCTTAGTGTGGGGTTGTCTCATTTAAAGATTGGAGACCTGGACGCGTGTTAAGACAAAGGGAAGCTCGTCTTTCTTCTTCACGCGATTGGAGTGGACGGCGATATCCGTTTGGTTTGAAGATCAAGATCTTTGGCTCGTAATTTGTAACTCTATTTTATGATCTCGTAAACCCTGCCATAAAAAAAAAAAAAAAGAATGTTAGTACATCTTGTACTACATTCTCCATTCTTTTATTCGCACACTTTTAGCCTAAAAACTTGGCACCAAAACTTTGACTTCACAATACAAAATGAAGCCGCTCAACTTAGAAAAATAATCAAAGTCTCTCAACCTATGAGAGAAATCAGAGAATCTTAATCAATAGAGATTATGTTATACTCCCTCCATTTTTTAATAAGTGTCATTTTGGCTTTTTTCAACAAATTAAGATAATAAATTGTGGTTTATATTACCCTTCATTAATTATACTAATTTTAATATAGAAATTTTATTTGAAAAAGAATGTGGTCAAGAATGTAGCTAGTATTCATAATCAAATTAATTTTGGTATAAACAATTTTTGTGGAATTTATTTATGAAAAATATTTATGGTAAATGTATAAGGGTAAAATAGTCAAAATTAAAGGAAAAATTCTAGAATGACACTTATTTTAAAATTAGTTAAAAAAACAAAGTGACACTTATTAAAAAATGGAGGGAGTATTCAATAAGAAAAAAATAGTATAGTTAAAAATAAATGTAAATCAAATTTTTAAGGAATGTAGACAAAGTTGGCGGCGTTTCTTAAGTGAAACCCTATATCTTTCTCTAAGGGCTTGTTTGGTTTGTTGGATATGATAGATATATTAGGATAGAATAGATATATTAGGATAGGATTTAGTGGGACAATTTGAAAAATTGATTTAAAATTCATGTTTGGATTGATGGATTAAATTTTAAATTTTAGTGTCAAATGTCAAAAATACTCTTTGACATTAAAAGATATATATGTGGCAAATTGTAATTACTTTAGTTGGTAAGGGCAGTATAGTTAAATCACATCATTTTTATTCTCAAGGACTAATTAACTCACCTTCCCTCCTAGACTAATAATCATGCATGTAGGTGATTAAGTGGGACAATAATATCGAGCCATAATTAATCTCGGGCCAATTTCTAACAAACCAAACATGAAAATTTCATGGATAAAATAATATTTTCTACCCAATCCAATAAACCAAAAAAGGCCTAAGTATTTAAAATAATACCACATACAAAACAACACAAATATGAGAATTTTCAAATTTAATTAAAGAGTATTTTTTACTTTTATATAACAAAATTAAATGAATAAAATAAATACAAGACAATATCACATGAACATTTTGAGCATTGTGCATTTTAAACAATAATATTAATTTGCACAAGTAATAAAATTAATAGTTTACGGCACAAACCATTCTCTTTAAATATGCTGCTAAGGTAAATGTAGACATGAGATTCTTTCAGGCTATTATGGAAATAGGCTTGGGGCTGATAATTTGAGGCAAGATGGGAGCCTTTCTTACATGTTGAACGATTTGTAGATCAAGCTTAATGATTGTCGACGAGGGCGAGGCATGGGGAGTCGTCGAGGCTCTAAACTGGGTTGTGACCTTGGGATTCTGCAAAGCTATAATCGAGATGGATGCGAAGAGAGGTTCGTCATGAGATCAGTAATTCGTCGGCCTCGAGGACTACATTTTGCTGGCTAAACGTATTCTACAAGAAAATCCATTATTTGAGGTGAAAGTGATTAGTCGTAATGTCAATGTAGTGACACTTTTTCTTACTGGAAGCTCTCATAGTTTCAAGAGTTCTTATAGTTGGAACTAACCTTCAATCTTTCTCTGAATACTATTAAAAAAAAAAAACAAAGGAAAAAGTGGTCACTTATCGAATTTTTTTTTTTTATACTTGGGCTTTAAGTTATATTCTTTTTTATTATTTATTAGATTGCAGGCCCAAACCAAGCAATAACTCTATAAGCCCAATTTGAGGTTTAAAAAAAACCCTAATCCCAAAAAGCTACATAAATAAATTAGGGTTTTCTGCGCAGTTCCTTCTTGCCCCATCTCCGCCAACCTGCAAACCCTAAACCCCCATACCTTTATCCAACAAACACGAAATGGGTATGCAAAAACCATTCAATTAAACGTTACAATTTACTGCTTTTGCTTTGTATATTGATGAATTCTTCTTTTGTATTTTGTTAATGTAGCGAGGATTAAGGTGCACGAATTGAGGGAGAAGAACAAGACGGATCTTTTGGCGCAGCTGAAGGATTTGAAGGCGGAGTTGGCGTTGCTGAGAGTGGCGAAGGTCACCGGCGGCGCTCCGAACAAGCTTTCCAAGATCAAGGTAGTGAGGCTCTCCATTGCCCAGGTATTGACCGTGATTTCTCAGAAGCAGAAATCTGCTCTCAGAGAAGTCTATAAGAACAAGAAGTACTTGCCTCTTGATCTCCGCCCTAAGAAGACCCGTGCAATCCGTCGCCGTTTAACCAAGCACCAGGTTTGCCGATGACTCAATTTTGTTTAATATATGTTTGAATCCTTAGTTTCTATGTGAGGCTTATATATGCTATATTTTGGTGTCGTTGATTTTCTGAGTTTAAAAAAAAAATTGGGATAGAGATCTTACCTGAATAGTATAATACAGGACAGTTCGATGTGCATTTAATCCTGTCTTATCATTATGTAATTTCATCGTTAATGTATCGGATGTTTAAAATGCAAGTGTGTTTGTGACTTTAAAATGTAAGTATGTTGTTTAAAATGCTACTACGTTTGTGAATTTATAGGAATTTATACATTTCTATGCACATTCTACCAAATTTGATCATTACAAATGTCCAGATACATATATTATCTGACGGACTTCTTATGAAGCATCTTAGTCCATCTTTATTGGACTCAATCGGGTTTTATGAGGTCCACAGATGGCTTTTTCTCTGTAGCTGTGGTCAATCATTCTCCAATATGATTAATATGTACTGGTCGAATATCTTTTTGAATGAAGTTGGTTGTTCTCAACGTGATCTTGAAAACTAATGCTTCCTCATTGTAAAAGTCCTGTATATTTTTATAGGCTATGCTGCATTTGAATGTTGACTTAGTGTCCTGTCTGCATTCGTCATAGTTGCATAACAGATTATATCTTGTATTTGTTATTTGGGTGGGTTATCCGGTAGGTCTGGTTGAGCACTCAAATGTGCTTGCTGGTTCTTTTGTGTATAATTAACTGGAATTAATGAAAATGTAGTAGCCTAGTTTTGATGCTATGAGATGAGATTGAAGTTTAAATTGATGAGGGATTAAGTTGAAATCAAATGAAAGCAAACCAAAAGAGTAATGTGAATCAAATGAAGATAATAAGTTCTACCTCCTGTGTTGGAAATATCCCAACCTTTTCTCTATCTTCCTTTTCCTTGCCGGGCTCCCTAATGTGCTTGCAGGTACTTGTTTGGTTAATTAACTGGAAGTAATGAAAATGTAGATGTCTAGATTTTATGAAATGAGATGAGATGGAAGTTTAATCAAAGAGAGATTATGTTGAAATTAAATGAAAGGAAACCAATAGAGTAGTGTGTATCAAATGTAGATAATCAGTTCTACCTCTCTGAGTTTGAAATGTCCCTACCCTTTATTCTGTCTTCCTTTTCTTTGTATTGGGTTCTTCTCTGATTAATCTTCCATCTGCTTTAATTCTACCTGTAATTCGACAAAAGAAAATGTAATATACATAAAGTGCTGTGTGTGTAGCTGTCGTTGCAATTTCTATTGTGAAGTTTTATTATCATATCTGTAGCCGTTGTTCTAACTGCTATACTTTATTTTTGTAGGCATCTTTGAAGACCGAAAAGGAGAAGAAGAAAGAGATGTACTTTCCCTTGAGAAAGTATGCCATTAAAGTTTAAGTTAATTGGTTATTGAAAACCAATTTTGGAGGATATTGATATTGTGTTGATCTATTGCTAGATTTTGCAATTTAAATACTTGTCATAATTAGACATGAAATACAAGTTCCATTGTTTTTCTATATAATGCTTTGCTTTTATGTTCTTTCTCCCCATATAATCTTTCTTGAATATATGTTCTTTATGCAACCATTGACAGTAATAGTATGATTGATTTGCAATGCCTTGTTCTACTCTTTCTGAAATGTTTTAATAATTGGCTTGTTTAATTGTGCCAGCTGAAAATGTTGATAAAGGTATTGCACTCTCTTTGTCACTAAAAGGTCTCATCGGAGGAATGACTCACTTTATAAGAAAACTTGTTTTATTGATTTTGCCGATTAACTAATTAAGAGTTGTTTTGCACTTTCGCTGTTTAGCCATTTCCACCAATTTTGATATGTCAGCTTGAAGACATTTATGGTTGGCTTGAAGGCATTAGATTTAAGTCCATAATCTTTGTGTACACTACCTCTATCATACATAGGGCTTGGTCAGCTTATAGAAAAATTATTTTGTGCAGAGAAATAAAGATATTATTATAAAAGAAAAGTGAAGAAATGTCCCGAGGGGAAAACTCTACCCAAAGTTCTCATATCTTTACGAATGTGTTTTTAGTTTGAAATAATACTATTTACACTATTTTATTTCCACCCTCCAACACAATCAATTTTTTACACTATTTTATTTTCACCCTCCAACACAATCAATTTATAATGGATCCCACAACATCTCATGTAATTATTAATATTAACAACATTATTTTATATTTAAAAAAAAAAAAACAACAATAATTATTAATAATTATAATTGTAAAAATAATAATAATATAATTTATTAAAAAATAAAATATAAATTTAATTCTAATAATAAAAATAATATAATAATAATTCACAACATATTTTAATAAAAATAATAATAATTATTTATAATAATATTGATTATCTTAAATAATTATAAAAAATTAATATTATTATTTAATAAAAATATTATCATTTAAATATAAAAAAATCAATAATCAAAGTATTATAATAAAAAATATTATTATTAAATAAAAATATAAAAATAATAAAAATATATAAAAGTAATAAATATTAATAATGTTATAATTATTAAATAAAAATTTAAAAATAATTAAAATATATACTCCGTATATAAGTATTAAAGACCAAATAATTAAAATTAATAATAATATTATTATTGTTTAATATATATATACATATATAATAATAATAATTTCAACCAACAATTATATTTTCAATAACCATAAATTTATATATTACTCACATTTCATTCCTGATCCATACCGATCAAAAGAATTACTATTCTTATGTCATTACATTCACCCCTTAATTTCATTCATGAGTTCATTCCATTCAGCCACAATTTCATTCAATCATACTAATCATGTCATTAGTGTTCATTTCGCTATACAAAAAATTATAGATAATATATGGGCAATGACCTCTTCAAATGGTGGAGGTGACCCGAATCTTGGCAAGAGAATCAGCTGCCTGGTTCGCTTCCTTGAAGAAATGGGTGAAGCGGACCATCATGTCCTTCAAAAGGTGGCGTGTAACGCTCCATAGGTCCCGAAGTCTCCAAGGTATAATCTAAATGAGACCCTGACAGGTCCGGACTGTCAACTCCGAGTTAGACTCAATCCGTAAGTGTCTCCAGCCCTGAGAGTGTGCAAACATAATAGCATGAAGCCCCGCCGCAATCTCAACCTCAAGAGGAAAGCCCCAACCAACACTACGAGCGAAAGCCGCCACAAAGAAATCTCGAGAGTTACGGAACAACGCCCCAGCAAAAAGAGCCCCTGGAGAGGAGATACAACTACCATCCACATTCACCTTGTATCAGCCTGGGTTTGGCGGGAACCACCTAACCGGGACTTGAACAGATCGAGGGCGACAGTGAATCCCCAGAGCTCGACAAACAACTAAGTCACAAATAGAGCCATCCCCGCGACCCTTGGAAAGGTCAACAGACTCACATACCCCTGAGAGGACAAGGGTTAAACATCTATGAACGGTGGGCCTCGCACCATCAAAGATCACACAGTTGCGAACATTCTAGATGGCCCAAACAGCAGTGACAAAGGTTACCCTCCAAAGCTCCATAACATGTGGACTAAAAGACATACCCAAGGCCTGGAGAAACATATCATGGAATCTTAACTCAAAGTATAAATGAACCTGAAAGTAAGAACTAATAATAGAGAAAACCTAACGCGCGAAACTGCAATCACACAGAAGGTGATCAGAGGTCTCCTCCGCAACTTGACAAAAAGGGCACATAGAAGGACCTGAGACCCCATAACGCAACAAACAATCCGCAGTGGAAAGTTTGGCCCAAATTGCCCTCTAGATGGTAGTGGAGTTGCACATAGGAATAAAAGAGCCTCAAATCTAAGAAGACCAGTTGACACGAAGAAGGGCTGCCGAAGAAGATCATAAGCCATAGTTGTGGTCAACTCCCCTAAAACCGAAGAAGCCCAAACGAGGCGATCCGGGGCCCGAGCAACATGGATGGCAAGAATATCCTTAACCTGTCAACCACGTCAGTGCATGCCAAAATAAATGGCAACGAGAAGTGCCAACAATCATCATAGAAAAAGTCCCCGACTTTTCCCACCAGTGAATCTCGAAACGGGCCCTGCAGGCCAAGACGAACAGAGATGACGTACCCCAACCAGTTGATTACAAGTTAAATACCTATCCCTTTTTCCCCTCCCCATGACTCGAACCCAGGACCTAAGGCCCAGGTAGTGGTGCTCTAACCACTTGAGCCATCCCACTTTGTCAAATAAATATCAAATAAAATAGGGCCCAACCGGGTTCGAACCGGTGACCTCTTGATCTGCAGTCAAATGCTCTACCACTGAGCTATAGACCCTTGATAAACTGACTCTAGAGTTGCTACCAACTACCCAACATGATCCATCATATAGACGAGGGAGGTATCTCTGAATACCAGGGCCAATAGAAGACACCATTAGGGCTGAAAATCAAACCAAGCTATTCGATACTCGATTCGAGATCGTTCGGTAAAAGCTCGTTTGAGCTCGGTTCGACATAAATATCAAACAAGATTGAACATAAATTTACGTTCGGTATGGTCCAAACCTCAGCTCGAGCTCGATAAGTAAAAAAGATAAATTTAGTGTAAAAATGTCAAACTACTCGAGCTCGGCTCGAAAAAAGCTCGTTCGAGCTCGACTCGTTTAATTATCAAACAAGCTCAAACACTAATTTCAAAGCTCGATAATATTTCAAACAAGCTTGAACAGCATCGCGTTCGGCTCGACTCGACTCATTTACAGCCCTAGACACCCTATCATAGAAACGAGGGTGCCCAAATGGAAGCACAAACCAAGAATGCTGGATATCCAAGTCTGGAGAAGAGTTCTGGAGGACATCCCAAGCGAGCTTGCAAATGAAGGATTTATTAGCAAGCTGTAAAGATCTAACCCCGAGTCCCCCTTCAGCTAAAGGAGTACAACAACGCTCCCAACTGTCTTCAATAAAGCCCTAGGCCAACGATAAACCATCATAGTGTGCACGAGAGAGTCTGTGATAACCGAATTAATGAGGCAGCGACTCCAGTAAGGGAAGAGAACTACCCTCCCACCTCCTAAACTTTCCAATAATAGAGTCAATAGTCTTATGTAGGTGGGCGCGATGAGGGGCACCCCTGAAGATTGGAACCCCCAAATAAGTGAAGAGCAGAGAACCTGCAATAATACCAGTCTCACGTGTCGCGGAATTCGAGGAGGAACAGAGGACCCATAAAAGACCCTTGATTTCAGAGGACTGAAGATCTGACCCAACATCGAACCATATGCCTGAAATGTTTTGCACTGTCGCCTGAGCAAAGATCATGATGTCGTCAGCATAAAAGAGATATCAGGGAGCACGGAGGATAGCAGCAATGCGACCGTGCTGGATGTCTCAGTCAATCCATCTACTAAGGGCCTCCTCGGCAATACAGAATAGTAGTGGGGAACTAAAATGTAATTGGCAAGGAGTGAACTTATTGTGCTTTGTGTGATCTTAGAGCAAGCATTAACCGCATGCCATTATCACTCGTCAAATCACTTGGCTTGGGAGAATTGAAGCCCACTACCATGAATCTTCAATTGGAGGATCGCTCCATGGCATATCCCTTAGGCACAGTCGAGGATGTCCTCGTAAAGGTGGGAAAATTCGTCTTTCCGATTGATTTTGTGGTGCTTGACATGGACAAAGATAGGGCAATCCCCTTGATCTTGGGAAGACCGTTCTTAGCAAAGGGGGGGAGCTATCATCAATGTACGAAATGGAGTGCTCGAACTAAATGTTGGTGATGAGAAGATATCTTTCAACATTTATATAGTCGTTAGATTCCATGATGATGATGATGAGGATGAAGAGTATGAGTACCCCAAGAGAGATCACCATCCAACATCCGTGAAAGATAAGACGGAAGAAGATTCTAAGATCAATCTTTTAAAACAAAACCCCAAGGTGGAAGACAAAGATTTGAAGATTGGTAAGAAGGCCAAGTTTGGGGGAGTTTTCTTCAAAAACTCCCCTAACTTAAGAATTGCCACTTGTGAAAATGTGGGGGTGAATGAGGCATCACATTTTTATGATATGATTGAAGAGCCAGATGGGCTATCTTGTGGGTGTTTCAATGGATTCAAGAAAATTGGATGGGTAAAGAAGTTTAAGAACAAGGATGATGATGGGGTGACTTGACAAATCATCTTAAAAGAACCCGTCCGGCATAGGACGTTAAAAATAACGTTACTTGGGAGGCAACCCAAGATTTTATTGCTTTCATTTCATTTTTTACTTTGTTTGTAATAGTTTTTGATAGCTTAGTCACTTTTGTAGATATGGATGAGGAACATTATGGATCCAATTCTTGGAGAATGGAGAAGACATCAAAGTCAACCACGGATAGAGAGAACAATTGGTGTAATGATGATCCTTTAGAGAAGCTTTGGATGTGCAAGGAGGGAGGTAACGAATTGTAGCCCCAAACTTAGAATTTGTACATAGTAAAATTCTAAGTTTGGGGAAGTTTTTTTTTTTTTATTTATTATTTCTTCACTAGTTTGTTATCTCTTGCACCGGTTCGTCATTCTACTTGTGTCACATTTTGCACCGGCGCACGATTGCATCTCATGTGTATATTGGTTGAGTTGACTTTGATCATATTATTGGATAGTATATTTGTGGTGAAATGTAAGCATGGGTAATCCTTGGAATCCATAGTTGAGGAGTTGTGGTGATTTCTATTCTTTGAATGTATGTATGATTGGTGATGGATTATAGTGCTTATGTTGTGTTCATCTTTGTGGGTTTTTTATGCTATGAGTGCATGATGTGTTGTTGGGGAGATAATTGATGAATGTTTGAGTTCTATTGAATAAACCGGTGAGAATTGAGCCCTAAATCAAACATTAAGTCGGTTTAGTTCATTTGAGAGTGGATTGAGTCGTTGGTAGTGATCCTAGAACTTGTCCAAGTTCTTGTTTGAAACCATAATTGTGTGAAACTTTGTGATGTGATTTAGGCATCTTTTGTACTAAAAAGTCACTTAGCCAAAATTTCCGAAAATCAAAGTAATCTTCCGTAGTTAGCCCATTTGAGCTTAATTCCTCATTTTCTTGGCAACCTACAATGTTGAACCACTTAGCCTTTTTGAGCCTTTGATATCCATATCTAGCGGAGGATAAAAGATGAAGTGGAAAAACATGTGCTTGAATGTCTTTGATTTGAGAAAGATTGGAATGAGTTGAGAAAGAGAAAATATGAAAAGAGATGTAAAGAAAAATCATGAAAAGAAAGGAAAGGAAATAGGGACAAAGATCCCCAAGAGCTTAAAAAGAAAACTTGGTTCAAAAAGATGAGGTGATGAATGAATGAAAATGAAAAGTGAGGATAAAGTTGTAAACCTTGAGAGTGAAAGCACGAAAAATGAAATAACAATATTTGTCCTCCACTAGACGAGTCACATATCCAAATACATCTCACCTTGTCCAAAGAGCCAACGTTACGTCCTTGATTAAGTCCTATTGATCACATTATTGAACATTTGAGTGGTGTAGAGAGTAGAATTTGGGCAAGCTTATGGTGATTTCAAAGCATGACTTGATCGTTGAGTGCACATATGTCCTTAATTTGTTTGAGTGTTTGAGAGAAACACTTCATCTTGTGAGTAGAGAACTTGATCATTTGAATATTGTCTCCCCGTTCACAATATGTTGTGTGCTTGAGTTATCTTCGACCTATGAATGAGATTTGCAATAATGAGCTTATGACCATCATTGAGAAAGCATCTTAAGGAAGAGAACTCACCACATTTCACTTTGCATGTGTGATTTTCATTGAACATTCCATTGTGATCATTTCACCCTCATGTTTTAAGCGCTTAGTTGTTTGAGGAAAAACAACATTTTAAGTTGGGGGGGGGGGTGTTGATTCGGGTGGAATTTACACGTTTTTTATGCACATGTGAAACTCATTTTGATTGTGATTTCATTGCTTTATGGGTCGATTATAAATGTTTTGGTCAAAATAAGAGAAAGGTGGTGTTTTATCGGTTTTGTAGGAAAAACGAGGATTTTGGAAGCAAAACACATACCACATCTCACTGGACCGAAGAGAGGAGAACATCATTGGATTCTTCTCGAAAAACAGAGTGGAATGGAAAAACGAATTGAGTCTCTCAGAGGTCGAAAGCTCAAGATACGAAGAGACGAAGATGGAGGGTAAAACCCACCCGACCGGGCCACATTTCCACCCGGTCGGGCCATCCTCCACCCGACCACACCTTGTCAAATTCGAAACAAAGGCCCATACGGGGCCACTTTTTGCCCTAAGCTGGGCCACATGCATTTTTCGGTGGTTTTTGTGCAGTTTCGCCAATTTCGAAGGACCTACTTGCAAAACTCACTCTCAAACCCTACCCCAACACAATAAATACCTCATATTCTGATTTTTCAAGGGGGTTACCCCTTTCACAAGACATTCACATATAGCAATATATAGTTGGAGGTTTTCATCATCAACTTCTTCATTTCTTCATCAATGGGAGCAAGGATTGAGCCAAAAGCTTGGGAATTCTAGTCCCCATCATCCATTAGTCTAAGTTTTCGATTTCTTTCACTTTTTATTTGCTTTGATCGTTAAATATTATAGTATTTTGATTATGTTGGTTATTGGTTAGAACACTTTTGGTTCTAGGGCTATGTTTACACTTTGGATGATGATTATGAATTAATTTCTTGTTTATTTGGTGGTTGTGTTGTCTATTTCTATTTGAATGCTTAATTTTCATTGCAAGACATGTTGTCAATGACCATGATAATATGTTTGATTTATTATTAATTGAAATTGGATTGAGAAATCTTTTTCATTAATCGTACTTAAGTATTCCACCCAATTTATTGTGAGCTCGAGAGAGGATCAACTTTTGGGATCTTAGGAACTTTTTTTGGGATTTATTATGCATGCTATGTAGAGATACTAGTTTGGGTAATATTTCTCTTGGATTAATTGGATCGAAAGAACTTTTAATTCATTATTTAATGATCAACCTTATAGTAATAAACACAACACCACTTAAATAGGTTTGTAATCATAAATGGACCCCTTAGTGTGACATATGCCTTGGAACCTACTTTCTTTTATTTGAGTTTAATCCTTTTTTTTTTTTTTTTTTTTTTGTAATTTTGTGATTTGTATGAGCACTACTTGATCGATTTTATCAATTACGCTTTTATTGTTTACTTGTGACACTTGGTAGGCAATTTAGGGTAATCAAACACTTAATTTTCGATCACGTCTATTTAGAACTAGATCAACAAACTCCACTTTTACACTCCTCCTCCATGTGGGATCGACCTCGTACTTACTTCGCTACAATATACACTGTATACTTGTGGTCGTGTATTTTGGTGTTGTGAAATACGTGAACATCGATAAGGCTCGAGTTCGGCTCGACTCTTCCGTTAAATGAGTCGAGCTTGAGCTCGTTAGATACTTGATTTACTAACGAGCCGACTCGAGCTCGACTTGTTAGACTCGATATCTAATTTTTTTTCTTTTAATTTCATTAAGCTCGTTAAGCTCGGCTCGATAGGCTCGTTAGGCTCTTTAACAAGTCGAGCCGAGCTCGTTTCATAGCTCGTCAATGTTATCGAGCCGACCTCGGCTCGACTCGTCCGTTAAATGAGTCGAGCTTGAGCTCGTTAGATACTTGATTTACTAACGAGCCGAGCTTGAGCTCGTTAGATACTTGATTTACTAACGAGCCGACTCGAGCTCGACTTGTTAGGCTCGATATCTAATTTTTTTTTTAAATTTCATTAAGCTTGTTAGGCTCGGCTCGATAGGCTCGTTAGGCTCTTTAACAAGTCGAGCCGAGCTCGTTTCATAGCTCGTCAATGTTATCGAGCCGACCTCGGCTCGATAAGAGCTCGAACTTCAAATACTCGACTCGAATAACAACCATATCTCCGCCTCAAAGAGAGACTTTGAATCTCCCTCCAGCTGAATACGACCCTAAATATCCAGTAGATTAGTCGTAGCACTATCAATCTCCACAAAATGTTCCGAAAGACCTCCCTGTTCCAAGTTCTGAGAGAAGCCTTTAGACGCTTCAGCTTTCTCACGACCCGAAAGATGGGGTCACTAGTAGTATGGGGAAGCAGCTAAGAAACCGAGACTGACTCCATAAAATCGGGGTGAGAGACCCACATATCAAGGAATCTGAACGGGCGGGGGACACGAGGAATCAGAGTGTCTAGAGAGAGCATAATAGGGTGATGATCCGACATATCCATGTGAAGGACTGTGGCCTCAATGCCTTGCCAAAGATCAAGGAAGCACTGAGAGACCATAATACGATCCAATTTGGCTGCAATATATCCCTAACGTGCATGTCTGGTGGACCAGGTGAACTGAACTCTAGAAGCAACTATCTTGAGGAGACCCGAATCGTCTAGAAAGGATCGAAACTCGTTAACAGCCTGTCGGTTGCCCGTAGCACCCACCTGTCTCTCGTGGTTACCCAAAACAGAGTTGAAATCCCCCAAAATGCATGTGTTGGGGCCCTGAAGGCCCATGATATCCGACTAGAGACGACGACATACATTTTGTTTGTGGTTAGGGCTCTAGAAGTAGAAAACATTTTACTTCTTTATTCCCTCTTCATTCTTCAACTCGCCAGTTGTCGTTGTGCAGCAGACTGCCACGGTTGCTACACTTACCGCCGTTGTCTTGTCCTTGCTCATTTTCACCCCAAAGCTCACAGATGTTGTTGCAAGATGTTGTTGCAGTAAAAAGTCTCATGTTTTGGCAAAACCTACTTAAATTTTTAGGTAAAAAAATAAAATAAAAATTATAAAACCCTAATGCAGAAATTATGGGCCACAGGCCCACAAGATCGGTCGTTATTTTCTTTTTCGAATTATTTAATTTTTTTATTAATTAATTTGCAGTATTTAAAAAAAAAAATCGGATAGGTGTTAGGCTGTCCAAATCAATCTTACTACCAATTTTAGAGATATGTAAAAAGTTGGTTTATTGTTATAATGGGTTTCGTAGATATGATAATTTGTACTCCTATCTGTTTGATTATTGGCTTTTATCGTACTCTCTAAACATCTCACGTGTTCTTTTTGTTTTAAATTCATACGTGCATTTATTTGAATCTTGAAAATTTATACTCCCTCCATCCCCGAAAAGTTTGCGGGGAATCTTGGGCACATGGTTTAAGAAAAAAATGTAATGATGAGAGTGTTGAGGGGTAATTTTGTAAACTTTTATATATAAAGTAAATAAAGTAGTTGGGTTGAGTGTATGGTGGGTCCCAAAAGTAATGGCATAAAGGGTAAATATGTGTATATTGTGAGGGTGGGATTATGATGATTATTTCTATTTTGAGTTATGCAAACTTTTCGGGGACAAACAAAAAAGAAAAGTATGAAAACTTTTCAGGGACGGAGTGTGTAATATTATGAGGCGAGTAAATCGGGAAAAGTTGTCAGAGTTTTAATAAATAATTAAATTAAACGAGGTAGCCACATGAAGACGAGCAATTGAAAAGGTGTAAAATTGGAGTAAATTATAGCAGGTACCATCTTCAATTAGGGATAGAAAATTAATTATAAAAATGCACTCAGGAGAGACCAGAAATACAAAATCAGTCCGCAAGTTCAATGTAAATTATATTATACCAATTGGTGCAGTTTAGACTCATTGATTTTGAATCAAACTGTTTTTCCATTTGTTTACAGGGAAAAAGTAATTTTTTTGTTAGAAAAAAATGATTGAAAAGTATTAATTTATTATACTGAAAATTTTATTATAAATCAGCATATAAACTCTTACTTATTTCTATGAATTAGTATATTTTATTATATCCTTTGAATTTACAAGATAATAAAAAGGCAAGCCAATTAAAAGAGTATTAAAATAAGTGGGCGGTGGGGTCAAATGAAATGTCTGGGGTGGGGAGTATGTAACCTGGGAAGTCTCTTGACTATTGACCTGATTATCATAACACGGTCAGGTCAGATTATTTAATTTCCTAATCTAATCTAATCCTAATAATTAATTAATTCTCGATTAGATTAAGTTGATCGAGTCATGATGAGATTCCATTAATCACACGCGTGGTGAATTCAGCCTTTTGCTAATTTGATCATCGCTCAGGCCATTCACGTAGCAACAAAACTGAAATTCTGGCTAGTTATAATAATAATAATTAAACAATTCTAGATGTTCTAACCTCTATCAACTGATTTACATAGAATATTATGTTGATGTAGAATCTTCAACTAATTATTATATATATATATATATATATATATACACTTTTGACGCGATTAAACTAGGCCATCTAAAAAATTAATATACTTTGTTACGTATGAATTAATCGGGTCACTTAAAAATTTGTGAATTGCAAGTATATGATTTACTATAAGATCAAAATATAGTGCAAGAACAATAATACACACATAATTTTTTAGACGAATTCTCGCGGCAAAAATTATTTTACTGCTACAAGACCAAAATATGTTAGTAAAATGCCAAAAAATATGCTACTAAGGGTAATTTGTGCTATGATGCAACATGTGATATTGTGATTAATCATGTCGAGTAGGCCAAGGTGAGAATGACCGGGCAGGTTAGACTTTTCACAAAAAAGTTTGGGCTTGATTTTTTAATTTTTGAATCCATATATATCATAGAATTTTTAAGATGCTTGTCATAACCCTTTTTTAAATATATCTGACCCAAAAAAAATTTAAGTCATTTTTAGTGTCGTTTACTAAATAAATTTATGCAAAGTTAGCTCTTTAAATCTCAAAATGAAAAATAAGAAAAATTTATCTAAGAATTGTCAAATAGTAGAGCAATAACATACAATATTTATCGAATAGTCCATAAACAATACTCCATTTAAATGCATACTATATTCCTATCATTTCGCTTCAACGATTACAAAGAAAAAAAAAAGTTATTTTTCAAAATAATCTCATATTAGTTGCTAACATTTTTTTAATCTAATTTACTAAGTAAAAAATTGTGTATTACACCTATACAATATATATTGAGTACTTAACAATTATGTATTAATATTATACTCCATGTATATTGTTTATTCAGTGTTACTATAGGACGACTTATTGAATTTAAAAAGTCTATAAAAAAGCTCAAACTTAACTTATTCAAGTAAATGAACTTAAAAAAAAAAGTCTGAATCTAACATATTTATTAAACGAGCCAAATCGGGGTACTAATAGACCAAGTCGTAGACTTATATTGGGTAGTTTGATCCATTTTATCCCTAATGCGCGCAAGAAACATCACATGCTGTTAGGTTCTATTTGTTGTCTTAATTAGCTCCATATTATTACTTGAAGGTTGTTAGAGTTGTCAAAAGAGACAAGTCGTCACTCTTTTTGGAGTTTTTATTTTTATGAAATAATTTTTCCTGCCACATTAACCACATTTTTATTGGAATTCTTTCACAAATAGAAAGTTGGTAGTATGAAAATTAGAAACATCATAATTATGCATGTTATAGACCTTTGTTCATATTAAGTTTCTTTTCAAACAATTGAAATCAAAATAAATATAAATAAAGGGGACATCAGCTTCGATGTTCATATCTTATGTTAATGGACCCATAATCATTTTGCTTTAGTTTGGTATGGTAAATTAATTCATGATACATGAATAATCAGACTTATAAGTTATAATAGATGTCTAATCAGACATAAAATAAAAAAATTACTCAACATATAAAAATACATTTAATTGCGTATATATTGAATGATCGAAAGATACACTATTTACAATTTAATCTCGATAAGTTAGGCTATTTGAGCATATATAGATAATAGATATCTCAACATATCTATCATATCACGCCAATATATCCCGACATATGCGTGCATTTAGGAACTCTGTATGTAATTAATTAGAATCTGGACATAAATCTGAAGTTGATATATACATTTATTAGGTTGCTAATTAATAGGATTATTACATAACGTATCAGGACTGGAAGCTAAAGTTATCGTTTTAAATAATTAATTTCAACTTTTCGATTGCTTTAAAGTTAAGCTATTGTTCTTCAGCAATTATATATTTGTCATTATATCTTTTTGCCAAAATATATTAAATAATATTGGCATGCATATTTTATCATTAATTGATGCTAACGTGCCGTGGCAATTCTTCGTAAAGAAAACAAATCATCATGGAAATTCTACTGCAAAAATGAGAATAAAAAATTAAGTTAATTGTCTTATCGGGAAAATGTTAATAATCATATCTTAAGTGCTAATATTCTTTAATTTATAGTTAATGTGATCACAAGTTTGATTAGAAAAAGTACGTATAACATGTCACAAATAATAATAGTAACTTTTTTATAGTAACTAAAGTTGTCACCCTTATTGTTGGCCACATTTAATTTATTTCGATCGTATATTCTTCTGTAAAATTGTCTCCAAAAAATGTTTTTTCGTTAACTTGTAAATTAACATCATTTTCATTATTCATTATTAGACCAATATAACATTATTACAAAATATCATTTTATATAAAATATCACTGTTTATCTTCATATATAATTATTACTATTATTTTCGCCGTCTCGTCTCACTCACAGAAAATGCAATTTCTGAGTGTCATTCTTACGCAGGATCAAGTTAATTTTCTTTATATTGTTTCGGGGATGTTCCCGAAAACATCAAATTTAGTTAATTGTTCAATATTATGACATAATTAATTATTAACATACAATAAATTTTTAGCTAGACAGAGAAGTGGAATTGTGACTTAGACAAAATATCCTTACTTGACTTTTTAATTTTATAAAATGCCACTCTAATGGAGATATTGATGGAAATCAATATCAAATATTTAATTAGATATTTATGCTTATATTTAGGAGATTTGTTTTGATTTTATTATATTTAATATTTATATGTTTCTTATTCTCCAAGTATATTTCATATTATAAATAGACGAGTTTTAGAATGTTATTAGGGAGTTGAATTGATTAATAAAATAGATGGTTTTGTCCCTTCGGTATATTCTCGTCCCTTCGGTTTATTATCGTCCCTTCGGTTCATGTGTTCGTTGTTCTTGATCATTGATAAGATTGAGGCTTGCGCTGCGTCAGTTGGTATCCAGAGCTGGGAACGATGCCTCCCAAACGTCAAGATACATCCTCTTCCGACGATGTTACGCAAATCCGCCAACAATTGGGATCTCTAGTCACAAAGATGGCCGCTTTCCGTATTCGACAAGAACAGTTGGCCATGCAACAACAAGAATTGATCGCCAGCCTTCGCGTTCATCTTCCCGGTTTTGGTGGCAGATATGACAGTCCCCCCATATACGACGACGCTGTCATTGCTCCCTTCTACGAGGAATTTGTGTGTGATGACGATGGGTATGATGGCCCTCCGGTATTTGATGAGTACGACGATGACAATCCGCAAGAAGAATTAATGAGGGATGACGAGGGCCCTTCTTTGATCATCCAACAAGTATGTTTCCCTCGTCAACAACCGGATAGTCCTACTCTACGTCCATCAATATTCCAGTCATCTTGCACAATGGGTGGCAAGATATGTCGATTTTTAGGCGATTCGGATACTTGCAAGCATGTTGTTGCTGAGGTTGCAGTCTATAATACGTGGTCATGCTTGCGGCGTTCACCCGTTTTGGTGTCTTTTACAATCGGTTCGTCTTACAAGGTGTCTATTGGTTGCGTCTCGTCGGGTTGGTTTTCTTGCATGTTAATCCGAATACCTAGCAGCTACCTCTTCGTTCTTAATTGCGTTGCTCGGATGTTTTCAACGTCATGGATATTATTGTGCTTTCGGATGGACCTCGCGATGTTTCCGATTCGAGGGCGAATCGTCTCCCACTCGGAGAGAATGATGGAGATATTGATGGAAATCAATATCAAATATTTAATTAGATATTTATGCTTATATTTAGGAGATTTGTTTTGATTTTATTATATTTAATATTTATATGTTTCTTATTCTCCAAGTATATTTCATATTATAAATAGACGAGTTTTAGAATGTTATTAGGGAGTTGAATTGATTAATAAAATAGATGGTTTTGTCCCTTCGGTATATTCTCGTCCCTT
Organism: Galeopsis tetrahit; assembly: GCA_963675135.1. Lineage (NCBI taxonomy): Eukaryota > Viridiplantae > Streptophyta > Magnoliopsida > Lamiales > Lamiaceae > Galeopsis > Galeopsis tetrahit. The sequence continues at coordinate 62,254,924 of OY776132.1, forward strand.
CGGTTTATTATCGTCCCTTCGGTTCATGTGTTCGTTGTTCTTGATCATTGATAAGATTGAGGCTTGCGCTGCGTCACACTCACTGAACGCACATGTGATTGTGTCTCGACCACACAATAAAAAGTGCAAGACCGTTAATGTCATTTTTCAAGAAATGAGCGACATTTAAATTTGGTCAAGTTTTTATATGTACTTCCTTGTTTTCGGCTAAATGTCTCGTTTAATATTTTACACACTTTTTAAAAAATAATACTCCGTAGTATTAAATAAATAATGTACATAAGGTAAAGAGAAATAAATAAATAATGAAGTGTTGACAAAATGAAAATAAGTAACTTAGTCTCGGATTTCCTAAATAATAAATTGAAGCACTTAACCTGACACGAAAGGAAAGGAGTATATAATTTCCATAGGTACACCAAATTACACTATGAAATTCAAGATTCACTGAGCTGGTATATACAGTACTATTACTACTATATATATTAGAGTAGCTGATTGATAATTTTAAAATTCATCTAAAGTAGACATGCTCGAAAATGTTCCAATTTAAAAAATACTTCTACATCTCAATATCATCCATTGACCGTAATTAGCTTGAACGTTTCAAGGATATTCCCTAATCATCAGATTTTGTTGGAATTTGCATAAAAATTAAATAATAATCAATAGTATTTATTTTCTCTAGTTTTGAATAAGTTAAATTACAAATAAATATAAATAATACTTTGATGTGGTTCATATATATAATATTCTTGAACTCATTATTCTATTATATATTTGGTCTTAACAAATTTAGTCAAGTTTATGAACTCGTTAATTAACGTCACCACGACGATTAGTGAATAAGACGAGGACATCTCAGAGTCAATGAAGATCAGTCAAAGTCAACAACTCGAAGAGTGTTTATCAATGTCAGCTCAAAACTTCTATTCGTCCACCTCATAGGGCACAACCTGATCGACACATTGGTTGTTTGGGCCAGCGAGCTCATCTCGCATTGATGTCCACCCGGAACGAACAACCACATCGGTAAGGGTATCAGTCCATCTAAGTCAGTCCATCCTACGTGTTTATAAGATAAGGACAAATCAACTTTGTCCACCTACTGTAGAATACTTAGTCATTAAATTTTAAAAGTCCATATGCCATATAGACAAACACTTGTTTTTCTCTAAAAATATGAATACTGTAATAAAGACAATCAATACTTGCATATACTATTTTAAAAAGTTCTTTAACCTAATTAATAAAACACAATATGAATATCCAACAACAAAATATTCTCTCTCTTCTTAAACTATCTCAAGAATATTCAATACAAAGTTTGATCAGTCAACCAAGCCACATATACAACTTAAAAACGGACTATCAACATATTCAACTTCATAGCTATACCAAACCCTAGAACTAAAGATCCAAATAACTAATTTGCACAAGACTCTACAACTTATTTTTGTAGCTCAACATTGAGTACAATTGAGAGTTAAAATATATGAATTCGAATAATCTAATAGTTTAATTGAATCAGTGCACAATATATAGTTTAATATATTACATAAAACAAAAATTTATAACATGCATGAAAGTTAACAACGGGCATTGCTTGAAAAGATTGAGGGGACCCAACCCAAATAGGTATTGGCAGATAAAACCTGAATATAAAGATTCATTTGACCAATTAAATAAAGATCTTAAATTATTAAAAAAAAAGTAGAAAGCGTCATACATCATTATTTGAAATAGTCTCAATCCTATTCTGTATTTTGATGGTATATATATAACAAGAATTGGTCTCACAGACATGGTATGGACCACAACTTTAGTAAGCGCTTCAACATTTTATTTTATTTTTTCTAAGCATTTTCTTTTATATAATTTCTATTGATAACTCAATAAACCTATGTTCATTGAAGCTTGCAATAAAAGGTCTTTTTGTTTTTTACCCAACAAGGAGATTGAGGTCGAGGGTAAAAAACACTGACAATAAAATTCCCAAAAATCTACACATAAATATTGATATGGTTTATGTGCATAAAGTCAATAGATTAGACATTGAGAATAGCTCGATCAAGCAAGTAGCAACTCTGGACAAGGATATATAGGGATAATGTTCAAAGATATTATGAGAATTGGACTAATTTGTAAAGTTAGTCAATTTTTTTGTCTAAATCAATTTTCTTAATTAAGTCCTATAGCTTTCAAAATAGTCTAAGTTTTGTCATATATTGATAAGGTTGAAGAATTTTTGAACGTGCTACTCATGTAATATGTCGAAATTTCATGTAGCAACGGACTAACATTGCTTACATGGCACTGGCGGAGCCAGCATGGTACATGGGGTACAACTGTACTCCCAAAATGATTTTTTTTTTTTTTTTAATAATCTTAGATATTAAAAAAAGAAAAAAATGACTCAGTTTTTTTCGGCGACAATCATGCATTCCTTCTTAAGGAACTCAAATTAATTAAAAGGTCATGCAAAAAGATTGACCCAAATCAAGGCCCAGTCAAACTGTTTATTAGTATTATTTAATTTAAATTTATGTTTTATTTACTTAATATGTTTATTCGATAATTTTTAATTTACAATGAATTTATTTGAGTTTATAACTTATACGTAATGAATTAGAGCTTATATTATAATGGCTAATTTACTACCATGTGCTAAATTTTTTTAATTAAAATAGATAATGGTTTGAAACTTTGAAATTTAAATTGTTAAATTGTAGACTTATTGTAGAATTAAAGAATTGTATTTGCTAATTTTCTGGAGTACATTATAATTATTATTTTTTGTCTAATTCAATTAGAAAATGACTAAAAATAAACTTATGTTAAAGAAACTCAATTATTTACCTAAGGACCCATACTTTTCTTTTTTAGCACTAAGTTTTTATATATGAATTGTTTATTAGTATTATGAGAGATAAAAGTGAAGTAGTACAGACTTCATTAAATAAGGAACATTAACAATGGTAAAATGTGTCATTTTTCGTACCCCGAATTTTAAATCCTGGATCCACTGTTACATGGTATATATAGTGAGACACAAATACATTAATTAATTTTAATTGGAAGATTATAAGAACCAGAAATTAATTATCTGACTAAAAGTTACTGAATTAAGAAAAGTGATTCGTATGAGACTAAAATCGTAAACATTTAATAAATATGATACCAATTTTACCATTTAGACCGAGAATAGCGAGCTATTCCCAAAAATAAATAAAAAGACATGATAGTCACTTAAAAATGTGGGATTATTTTTCGTAAATCAACATTAAATTAAGGTTAGAAATTCATATTTTAGATATGTTAATCTATGTAATAGAAACGTAAAAGATAGCAAGGGCGCAACAAAAGATCAAATACAACTCGATTCATTGAATTAATTTACAATATTCACATTTTGCCTCTTCTCCTATGTGCTCATAAATCATCAAGATTTCATTAAAGAAAACAATATTGAGAATTTTGTGTTACATTCTTTTATATTAAAAGTTAAAATATTATTGGTTTGGATAATATAAATAGAGTATTATTTAGTTATGTACCTTGACTTGGGACATTGACCTAGATTCACTTAGCCAAGTTATGAATTTTTTTTTTCCCCTCAAAAAGTTGATGTAAATAAAAAAACATAAATAGGACCCCTAATGGAAACTCGTGGTTACTGTCATTGCACTCTTAAGTACTTTTTTTATATCATTAGATCTTGAACTTTTTTAAAATGGTCATTTCTTTTACTAACTTAAACATCGAAATATCTACACTCAAAACTGTTTCGGGTGTATTTTTAGATGTTTTATAACTCACTTTAGATGAATTTCAAAGAGAGACTGGTATTTTTTTATAATGTTTCATCTATTATTTCATTTGAGTATTATTCATCATATTAATTCTGTGTGCTCGATCTCTTTAATTACCACTTTACCACTTATATATATTCATCGTATAATTAACAACATTTTATATATTAAATCTGCAATAAAGTGAGGCACCTACTCTCACGATCAAGAAAGATAAAATAAATAAATAAATAAATAAATAAAGAGAAAAAGTGAATAAAGACCATTTCTCCAAGAGAGAATATATATGGCATTTAATTTAAAGACTTGCATGCCTTTAATTTTATCATCCCAAAATCCATTCTTAATTTAATTTAAACCCGATTTTTTCATCTCTAATTTGCCTTTCGTTTTCTTGCATTAATGTATGTATTGTAGCAATTTCATACTATAATATACTACTAATATTGTTGTTATATGATTTCTTTGGGTGAACTATCTCATGTATGAAATATGCTTAATAATAGTTTTAAAAAAATGTTGATCATAATTTACTTATGAATTTTTATCTCAATTTAGCTTAATTAACTATAATTTATAATCATATCTCATCTCCCTTATATATTAATTTTGAATCTCTTCTTGCTGATGTGACTTCTCTAAAACCGCAGTCCCCATTCTCTTAAATTCTGTAATTTTATTTTTTTTTAAATTGTTTTTTTCTCTTCCCTCTTTCCTCTCTCTTCCCTCAAATTTCTAGCTCTTCTCTCCTCTTTATCCATTTACATTTCTAATTTTATATTTTATTTTAAATTTTTTCTTTAAATCATCATTTTCAAACAATTCTATTTTATATTTTCTCTCTAACAAATCTTAATCTTCAAATTTCTTTGATTCCATAATTTTGATTTTACTTTTAAAATCAAAATTATTTTATCTTTTCTTTCTTGATTCCCTTTCTTAATTTTGATTTTTAAAAAAAATTATTTTATCTTTTCTTTCTTGATTCCCTTTCTTATCAGTGTTTTCTAATTCTATTTTATATCTATTCTAACTTATTATTTTATTTTTAAATAAAATTACATATATCTACATTTAAACTTTTTTTATATTAAAATTTAATCAATAATATTTGTTTTTCACAACCCGCTGAATCTATTATTGCTGACGTGTGTTCTTTAAAAATATTTTTTTTTCTAAAATTTTTAATTCCTGTCATTTTGATTTTTTTTTTTAAATATTTTTCTCTTTCCTATTTTTTTTCTCTCTTTTTTATCCATTCTCTCTCCTTTTAACTTCTTTTTAAATTTCCTAAATAATTATAATTTTATTTATAATATTAATTTTTCATTTTTAAAATCATTCTCTCTCCTTTGAACTTCTTCATCAGGTTAAATTTCCTAAATCTTCTCTTATATAATAATTCCGAATCTATTATTGCTATTGTGTCTTTCTTTAAAAGCTTTCTTTTCTAAAACTCTTAATTTGTAATTATGATTTTTTTTTTAAAATAATTTTCTCTTTCCTATTTTCTCTCTCTTTTTTATGCATTCTCTCTCCTTTTAACTTCTTCATTGTTCCTAAATAATTATAATTTTATTTATAATATTAAAATTTTCATTTTAAAAACCATTCTCTCTCCTCTAACTTAGTTTAAATTTTCTAAATAATTATAATTATAATTTTATCTATAATATTAATTTTCATTTTTTAAATTATTTTTTAATTTTTCTTTTTATCATTCTTTCATTTTCTTCTACTACATAAATTTTTTTTTACTATCCCGCGGGTTTTGAACTAGTTACATCTAATTCTAAATCTTCTCTCTCTCTCCTAAGTGTCACTCCAAATTCTTTTCATCTGTGTTTTCTCAAATTTTTTGAATTTCACATTATTTTATCTCTTTTTCTCTCTCATTTCTCTTTTGGGGTCTTCTAAGGATAGTCCAGTGTCGCTCAAACTATCAACAGTCCATTAATCTGAGTCATCAGATCTGAAATCTAATGGCTTATATTTGATGACCTGCTACCTGTTGCACTTGGCGTCGCAGAATCCATCGCCTTGCATTGCACTTATTATCATTTTTTATCGCCCTATCGCACTTTTAAATTAATTTTAATAATTTTAATTACATAATTATAAAATTACAAATTTATCCTCACATAATTAATAAAAAAAATTAATAATAATATATAATCTTTATTTTAATTCTCATATCAAATCGTTCCAAAATTATATTTTTGAGTTTTAAGAAATAATAATCTAATTTTAAATTTATTATATATATTTAAGGTGATACTTGACCGATACACACCAATTTTAATTATTTATTTATATTTTATTTGCACCCGATCATTTAATGAGTTCACCCAAAAATCATTTTTTATTACGGTTATACGCACCCACTCATTTTATGATTTCACTTCCGAATAATTTATTTTATCGCGGTTATCTGCACCCGCTCATTTTACGAGTTCATTCCCACATTATTTTTTACCACAGTTATTTGCACCCACTCATTTTATGAGTTCAACCCGAATAATTTTTTATCGCTGTTATCTGCACCTGCTCATTTTACGAGTTCACCCCCAAATTATTTTTTTACCACAGTTATCTACACCCCTCATTTTATGAGTTCACCCCAAAAAAAAATTAAAAAATAATTACATTTAAAAGACTATATTATCCTTTTATTAATTTACACAAAATATAATAAAATCAACCTTAATTTGTATATTTACAATCGGCAGTCGAGTCATTGCCGAGTTACCGTCGATTCACCACCAAGTAGACATGTTCGTCGGTTGAAAACCACCGATTTCGGTTAGAAATCGGTGGTTACGGTTTTCGAAAATGGCGAATCGTAATCGAACCGCGAACCGCCGGTTTGGCGGTTTTAATTTTTTTTTTTAAATATTATCTCCGTTTTCGCTCGTTTTCACTCCGTTTTCGTTCGTTTTAACTCATTTTTTAGAAAATACATTACTAGAATTGAATAAAAAATTATATAACTTAAATTTATACATTAAAAATAGAAGAATTGTGTATTAAATTTTTTTTTTTTATTAAAAACCGCCAAAACCGACGGTTTGCGGTTTGTCAAAATGTCAAACCGTAACTGAACTGCCATTTTTCGGTTACGGTTCGGTTTGCAAACCGTAATCGGCGGTTTGGCCGGTTTGGTGGTTCGATTTTGCGCATGTCTACCACCAAGTCATCCATATTTTTAGAAAAAAAAAAAAACTATCGAAATTATATACAAATCTCGATTTTTTTTCTTTTTTATTTTTCTTCCATTCTCCTCTTTTTCTTTCTTCCCATTTTAAGTTTTTATTCCAAACTTCTAATTTCTTCGGGTTTTTTTTCCTTTTACATTTTTTTTAATTTTCCTGCCTTTATTTTCCATTTTTATGTGTATTTATTTTGATTTTAATACAAAATAATATTATATGTATAATTTTATTATAGTCGGTAACACAATAAATAATAACTACCATTAACAGTAATTAGTAATATCTTATTTAATAACAAATAATTTTAAACATTTAATTATATTCAATAATACAAAAAATAATTATTAGTAATACCACGAATAATAATCAATAATAACATGCATATTAGTTAGTAATATTTTATACAATAAAAAATAACTTCACACATCTAATTGTATTCAATAATACCAAAAACAATGGAAAAAAAAGGAAAATAAAGGCAGGAAAAAAAAAAGTAAAAGGAAAAAAACGAAGAAATTGAAAATTTGAAATAAAAACTGAAAATGGGAGAAAAAGAGAAATGGGAAGAAAAATTAAAAAGAAAAAAAAATCAAGATTTGTGGCTAATTTCGATAATTTTTTTTTAAAATTATGTTTTACGATTTTTTTTTCTAAAAATATGGGTGACTTGATGGTGAATCGACGGTAATGACTCGACTTCAGATTGTAAATATACAAATTAAGGTTGATTTTATTATATTTTGTGTAAATTAATGAAAGGATAATATAGTCTTTTAAATGTAATTATTTTTTTAAAAATATTTTTGGATGAACTCATAAAATGAGGGGTGCAGATAAACGTGGTAAAAAAATAATTTAGGAGTGAACTCATAAAATGAGTGTGTGCACACCGTGATAAAAAATGATTTGGGGGTGAACTCATAAAATGAGCGGGTGCAGATAACTGTAGTAAGAAAAATGATTTTTGGGTGAACTCATTTAATAAAAGGATAATATAGTCCTTAAAATGTAATTATTTTAAAAAAATAAAATCATTTGGGGTGAACTTATAAAATGAGCCGGTACAAATAAACGTGGTAAAAAAATAATTTTGGGGTGAACTTAGTAAAAAAATAATTTAAAGGTGAACTAATCAAATGAGCAGTAGATAAAATATAAATAAAATAATAATCTAATTCTGTTAAAAAAAATCTAATATTACGTTCTTTTAATTTAAATATTATTATTATTAATTTTAATGAAGGATAAAATAGTAAATAATAAAATAAATTTAAATAATTATTTTAAAATATTAAAAAAAGACAACAGATATCAAGTTAGAGCGATACAGAGCGATACAATTTAACATCCGAACTATTAATAGTCCAGGCAATACAAAAACTATCCTAAGAAAATCCCTTCTCTTTTAACTACATTATTTCTACCAATTCTTTTTTTCACTTTCTCATTTTATTTTCTCTCTTGTTGATTAATAATTCTCATATTCATTTTCTATAGTTATATAGCGTCAAGGATTTGAATACACGGTATACACCTAATACTAATATGCTAATATAGTAATACCATCGGTATTTTCATACAGGGATACATACATACTATATAGTCTATATTAGGCATCCATGAAAACGACATTGTTAGCTAGTTAATTAGAAGAAATTTGAGTTTTAATTAATTTAAATTCTCATCGATGATGTATATGGATGTAACTACCAAAGTCAGGTTAAATATTAAAAAATGGTGACAGAATCGTTTAGAAGAAGGGTGTTTCTTAATTTAAAATAAAATAAAAAATCAAATAGAGAAACAAGAATGAAGTTGCGTTTTTAGTTTGTGACGGATGTTTCTTTACTGACTCGTTTACGCAATCTTGAGCTTTATACATCCTCTGTTCACGGACTCGTTTACGCAGGTAACGTATCGCAATTAAAACTAATATCACATTTCAATTAATGTTAATATCACACGTTCAGTTGACAGATATAAACGGTGCAATGGAGACTACTCGAATAATATTAATGAGTTTCATTAAATAATATTATTTGTAAACTTGATGCACATAAAGTTTGCATATGAATCTGAAACCCAAAATAAAAATAATTATCATAATTTTCACAGATTTATCCTTAATATCATTCCTTTTGAAATTTACCATACCTTTAATTCAATTATTTTATTAACTTTATAAATAAAAGTTTATAAAATTATCCTCAATAATTTAATCATTACATTTTTTTTTTAAGTATGTGTCCAAAATTTTCGGCAAATTTTTGTGATACAGGTGGAAGTATATACCAAATATTTAAATATACTATAAATACGTATTAATAATTAATAACATCAAATTAGAAACTAATTGACAGCTTGAGATAATCTGGTAAAACTTAATACTAGTACATTTTTTTTACAATTCTTTACTATTCCTTCTTTCTTTACTATTCTACTGATATTTGGTGGTACTTTCTAAAATCACAATGTATCACCATCATGTACATTTTTTACCAACCGTTTATATTACTCCCTCTGTCCCCGGAGGAAGTTGCATCCTTTGATCGGCACACATTTTAAGAAAATGTGTAATGATTGATGTATTTTAAGAAAATGTATAATGATTGATGTTTTAAGGGGTAGTTTTGTAAACTTTTATGAATAAAGTAAAGTAAAAAATATATTGAGTGTGGAAAAGTAATGACATATGAGTAAATATGAGTATATTTTAAGGGTGAGGGTTGTGAAAATATTTCTTTTTATGGAGTGTGCAAATTGGTATGGGACATCCATATATGGAAAGTGTGCAAATTGTTGTGGGAAGGAGGGAGTAATTCTTTTACCGACCAAATAAAAAATTGTACTACATTTTTTTATGCCAGAAAAAACTTTACTGTACATTGACATCCATAGTTACTATCGACGCTGCCAATAGCCGTTAGCTTTATCCCACAGATTAGGATTCTTTCTACTCCCATTTGCTTTGAAATTTCAACTAAATTCACACAAACGCGTCTTCTCCTTTTTTGGTCAACTCAAACCCCTCTCTATAAATATCCCCTTCCTCTCCCCCACTTCTCATAACATAATCCATCTTTATCTTCTCTAAACCAACACAAGCCAATCACCCATACCATAAACATTCTCCAAACATCTTTCAATTACTACAAAACAAAACAAAACAAAATGAAGGGTTCACTCTTTTCCAGAACTTCTCCTCCATCGCACCACTCCCCTTCTTCAACGCCGCCGCGCCCCCACCACACCTTCTCCGAGACTATCATGGACGAAAACATCGACTACGCTGACACCATAATCACCAAATGGAATATCGACACCCATAATTCCACACCCTTGTTTACCGATGATAAGAGAGAAGCCAAGAGATTTCTCGAAGCGGTTACTGGTTTGCAGCAGGCGATGCACCATCACGTGAAGATCCGTTCGAGCTCTGACATACTCATCAGAGCTCAGAATTTGATGCAAATTGCGGTTAAGAGGTTGGAGAAGGAGTTTTATGTCATTTTATCTGCAAACAGAAAAAATCTCGATTCTGAATCTGTCTCCAGCCGCTCTTCCCGGGCTTCGGCCCGCTCCAGTATTTCCGACTTCAACGAAGATGAAGTTTCAGAAGAGGAAGAGGGGAGTACGACGCCGTCTCGTACACCGCCTCGCGCCGGGAATTCTATCTCTGAGGTGGATGTTGCCATGGCGGATCTGAAAACCATTGCGGATTGTATGATTTCCTCTGGCTATGCGAAGGAATGCGTTACCATATACAAACTCATCAGGAAATCGATTATTGATGAGGCTTTGTACTATTTGGGGGTTGAGAAATTGAATTTTTCTCAGATGCAGAAAATGGATTGGAAAGTTCTAGAGCCTAAAATTAAGACGTGGCTACACGCAGTAAAAGTCTCCGTTAAAACTCTCTTCTCCGGCGAAAGGATTCTCTGCGACTTCGTTTTCTCCTCCTCCGAGAAGATTGCGGAATCGGTCTTCACCGAGATTTCTAGAGACGCAGCTGTCAATTTATTCAGTTTCCCTGAGAATTTCGGCAATAGCAAAAAGATTCTGGCTCCCGAGAAAATGTTCCGCGCCCTAGATCAATTCGAGGCGATTTCCGATTTGTGGCCGGAGATTGAGTCGGTTTTCTCTCACGATTCATTGTCTCCGGTGAGATTCGCGGCGGAAGCGGCCTTGGTGAAGCTCGGCGAAGCCGTGAGGACTATGTTCGTTCAATTTGAGGCGGCGATTCAGAAAGACTCATCCAAAACGCCGATCGGCGGCGGCGTCCACCCTCTCACACGCTACGTGATGAATTACCTCGTTTTTCTCGGCGATTACTGCGGCGCAATCTCCGTCATAGTAACGGACTGGTCCGTGGGCGCGCAGAGTCCGTTGCCGGAGTCCTACTACGCAAGCCCCATCGCCGGAGAAGATCCCACCGGAGCAGCGCTAACCGCCCGACTGGCGTGGCTGATTCTCGTCCTCCTCTGTAAGCTCGACGGCAAAGCGGTTATGTACGACGACGTCGCATTGGCTTACTTGTTCTTAGCGAACAACTTAAACTACGTCGTTTCAAAGATCCGGAACTCGAGTTTGGGGCTCCAGATGGGATTGGATTGGATCTCGGATACCCAATCCAAAGTGGAGAAATACTACGGCAACTACGAGAGAATGGGGTGGAGTAAAGTTTTGTCGTCACTTCCGGAGGATCCAACGGCTGATATTTCTCCTGAGGATTCCACGGAATGGTTCCGGCGCTTCAATTTGAACTTCGAGGAGGCGTACAATAAGCAGACTGCGTGGGTCATACCCGACCCGAAGAGACGAGACGATATTAAAATCTCTCTAGCGCGGAAAATCGTGCCGAGTTATCGGGAGTTTTACCAAATGCACAGAGGAAACTACGGGAGACAAATGGGGGGTGAGGCAATTGTCAGATATGCCCCGGAAGATTTGGATAATTACTTGTCGGACTTGTTTTTTGCCGGTGGCGGAACATCTTCGCGTGGGAGTTATCAAGAATCATCGCCGTCGTCACGCGGCCGTTGATGGCCGTCCAAGTGGACATGTGCATGTGCATCGAAGTGGATTGAGAGTTACGTATTTGTTGTTATATATATATACTGTATACATTAAGCAAGTTGTAAAGAAATTGAACATCAATTCTAGTCTAGAGAGGGACACCAATTTCACTATTTGAGTGTATAGTAAGATAGAGAGCAATTTGGCTTATTCATCATAAATTATTCTTTGGTTCTTTACAAGAGCATGAATTGTTATAACTTAAAAAGGAAAATTCCGGCTATGTTTACTTTTGATTTTAAAAATTAGATTTTGAATTTTAAGATACTAAACCCATTAAAGTACGAGATTTAAAAATCGATTTTCAAAATCCATTCAAAACCACTCATATCAAACATATTGATTTGATATAAAATTATGTATCAATATAATATCAAAAGTTATATCAATATAATATTACTTCAATCATTATAATCTTTTTCAATAATAATATAATACTCCTTCATCCATCAAATGTAGTCCAATTGGAGTGGGGTACAAGTTTTAAAGAAATTGTAGATAAAGTAGATAAAGTAAGAGAATTAAGTGATGGTTGAAGGGTGATGGTTTCAGTGGGGCACAAGTTTTAAAGAAGTTGTAGATAAAGTAAGAGAATTAAGTGATGGCCTTAAGTGATGGTTGAAGGGTGGTGGTTTCTATAAAGTGTATGGAATTACATTTGATGGACAAAAAATATGAGTCAAATGGGACTACATTTCATGGACGGATGGAGTAATACAATAATAATACAATAATATAACACACATTCAATCATTACACAATTAAACTAATCATTATAATTTCACCCAACAATAATATACTCCAATACTCCCTCCGTCCAATTTTATTATGCTCACATCTCTGGGCACGGGTTTTAATGAATATTGATTAGTTTATTCATAAAGTAGATAAGTTGAGGGTATGATGGGGTATTGTGGGGTCCATTTATAAATAAATGATTGTGTATAAATAAAGTGAATGACAAAGTGAGTAAATAAGTGAGGGTAGAAGGGTGGAGATAAAGTAGTATGAATATTATTGTTTCTAAAAAGAGTATGTGCATAATAAAATTGGACAACCAAAAAAGGAAAGTGAGAATAATGAAATTGAACGGAGAGAGTAATACAATTTCATTCAGGGGGTGTATTGCCTTGTGGATTCTGTAGGATTTTTTTGGACTTTCAAAGTTTGGGGGTATTCAATTCGCATTTTTAAAAGTCTTTCAAAATTTTGAGGTATTCAATACAGATTTTAAAAAGTCTTTAAAAATCTTTAGATATTCAACCGTTTATGAATTTTAATACTCAATGAATTTTGTTGGATTCTCTTTCAAAAATACAAATAAATTGCACTATCCAAAATCTCTTCTAAAAACAAGAGATTTCAATGGATTCTCTTAGAGAACTATGAAGACAAAAGATCAGAACTAAAAATGGCAATATTGACCCGACCCGTGGGTACCCACTCCACTCGCAAGCTTTGGTTAGATCAGATTCGCCCTGTATTGAGTATGGGTCGGATCTGGGTCTTATGCTCGACCCGCGGGTATCCGACCCGACCCAAATTAATATATAAACTTTATAATATATATATATATATATTTTTTTTTATTGATAAAATACTTTATATGTATATATATTATTGGTAAAATATTTTATACGGAGTATAATATATATATAATATTAATTTAAAAAAAAAACACTTAAAAAAAACTCTTTGCATCAATATCGGAGTTTATGAAAATGGTAAAGTCTAGTATACACTCGAGTGCATGTTGTGCACCCTAGTTCATGTTGCACTTTTCAGTTTTACTGACTTACACTTTTTGGTAAATGGTGTTGCACTTTTCAATTATTACTAAAAATATTATTATACAATTTAATAATTGAAAAGTGCAACACCATTTACCAAAAAGTGTAAGTCAGTAAAACTGAAAAGTGCAACATGGACTAGGGTGCACAACATGCACTCGAGTGCATACTAGACCAACCCTATGAAAATCTATGTATATCAAAAAAAAAAAAATATATTTCACAATCCTATCAAATCTATGAAAATTCATATAAATCAATAAAAAAAGTCAGTCAAACTCTGTATGGATTCTATAGATTTTATAAATCCACGTACTTTTTAAAGTCCAAAAAAATCCAATAAAATCTCAATTGAATACACCCTCCTCAATCTTACACATTAATTATATAAAGTTAAAATCTTTTATTATTCCAAAATTCAAAAGATCAATTTTTAAAACAACTCAAACCCCAAATAAACATCAACTACTCGAATTTGTTATGCATAGTTGGTTTAGAAAACTCATTGTTGATTGCATTTTTGCATTACTCTACTAATAAAAATATTTTATTTGTTATTAACTCAATCAAACATTTACACAAATTTTAAGGTAAGATTTACGTGTTAAGGGACTACGGGAAATGACATATATTGTAGTATTAAAATATTTGAGGGAATATTTTAAAAAAAATGAGTTGTTTTATTTCCTCTTTAAAAAATATTGAACACAAAATATTATTGAACAAGTATGACCATATTTACTCGATAGAGACTAGAGGTGTCGAAAGCTTGTTTAGTAATGGATTTTTTATGACGATAGGAAGGAGAGACGACATGCCAACCAGTCTCATTCCCGCCAATTTCAGAATGATTGAATGAATGATACAATTAAGGGTGCGGCTAAAGGCACCCGACTTTCCTATGAGTACACCCACGCGATGAGGACACACACAAAATGGATGAGGACACCCACCTGAAAATTCCAAAATTACCCCCTCTCTCAATTAAAACCTAACTCATTCTCTCTCTTTTCATAATATTCAGACACCCACCATTTTTACACCTCCATTTCTGTCGCCGCCCACTGCGCAGCCCCTCCCTCTCCCCGTTCGCGGCCACCTCCTTTCGTCGCCGCAGCCCCTCCCACTCCCCGTTCGCGGCCGCCTCCTCTCGTTGCCGTCGCCGTCCCCGTCTCCCCACCCAACACGCGCGACAACGCCGCCCCCTCTCCCAACGTCGCCGCGTCGCAGCTCCGCCTCCCCTCCCCACGCGGCGACAGCGCCACCCTCACTCCCCACGTCGCCGCCTCTTCTCCTCCCTCGTCCGCCGCGGCCGCCGTCGCCCTCCTCCCATAGACGCGGCCGCTCGCATCCCTCCGCCACCGCCGCCTGTTCCAGGTACTTTTTTTAATTTTTTAGAAATTTTAGGGAAAGAATTAAAAGAGAGGAAATGAGATGTCAATTTATTTTTGGCAATTACTTGTGTGTACTAGTTACATACATGTAACTTGTTTTTTTTTAATACAATTTTCTAAATAGATGAATTTTACTCATAAGTTATGGTAAATATAGTATAATATTAATTTAAATACAGTATAGTATTAGTTCAAATACCGTATAGTATTAGTTTAAATACAATATAGTATTAGTTTAAATACTCCCTCCGTCCCGCAATAAGTTTCCCCTTTCTTTTGGTTGTTTTGATTAAGAAATATGATTAAATAATAGGGGTAGTACAAGTGATGTGATGTTGATTGAGAAAATAATAGATGAGTGTGAGATGAAGTATAATAAAATAATAGATAAAGTGTAAGTGATGTGATTGGGAGAGAGAATATCATATGACAAAAATGGAAAAAAATGAAATGAGAAACTTATTGTGGGACATCCATAAAAGGAAAGTGGGAAACTTATAGGGGGACGGAGGGAGTATTAAAAAGGAACCAGTTACATGTATGTAACTGGTACACAAGAGTGTAACCCTTTATTTTTTTATTTTCTCTTGCTAACAGAATTTTGATAGAATATAATAAGTGGATGAGCAATTTTTTTGATAGTGACTAAAATGTGGGTGATCAAATCTGAAAAGTGGTAAACTTCAGTAACCAAAAGTGATATTTTCCCTTTATATTATTTATAGCTTAATTATTTTTATAATTTAATATTATTAAAATATTATTTTTATTCTTAAGTTTATTACATTAAAATTGTGACTTATATTTTTATTAAATATAATTATTTAATTTTTATCTATATTATCAAATAATATTTATTATCATTTGAATTTTTATTATTTATTAAAAGAATACTTTTTGAATCACCAAAATCAATAAATTACTCCAGTTTTAGAGGTTTGAGCAAAATTTAATTTTTTTTTTTTTTAGGGTGAAAATACAATTAGATGCATAACGTAAATCTATGTCTTCCTTGCTTCTAACTCATCTTCACCCGAAAAGTCTTTCTCCAAACTCAATCGTGAGAGTAGGGAGAGAAAGTAACCTCCTTTGCCAAGTTGTGTGCTGTCCAGTTCTCCGATCTTGAGTGATGATTAACGTCGCACACCACGACACTTGTCAACTCTTCCTTGATCTTAGCCAGCCACACCCCCTCCGGACTGCGAATAGTGTCCATGTTATCCAGCAAATTAACTGCTTCCAAGCAATCTGTGAGGATCCTCACTTTGTTTTCCTTGAGATGCCTTGCCTCCCTCGTACCTTCAAGTATTGCTACAAGTTCTGCCCCTAGAGATGATCCTGGGTTTTTTATTCTTTTAGCACCTGTTTTCACGATCTTTCCTTTCTCATCCTTGATATAGAAACCAATCCCAAACCTTCCCCTTCCTGCATCATATGCCGCATCTACTTCAATCACGTAGCCCCTCTCCCTATCCCTCGCTCCGTGGCAACCACTTTTTTTCCCAGCAATTGGGATTGTTGATATAGTTCCAGATAGTCTAGGATCCATCTAGTTCCACTAAATACATAGTAATTCTCTTCTTTACCACCATAGGTTTGTCGACAATGCTCATTCCAGATTCCCCACAACATCATCACTCCAGTTTCACACTCCTTCGTGTTGAGCACCTCCCACCACCAACATAAGAACTCCACAGGCTCCATACTACTACTCGTTTTAAAGCTGCTCCAAAGCCCAATATCTTTCCATGCCTTTTTTGCGAAATTGCATCTCCCGATAGTATGTAGCGTCGAAGTGTCTTTGCTCCAACATTTGGCACACCATTGAGGGACATCCATTTTCCTTCTCGTTAAGTTTTCTCCAGTTGGCAGAAACTGTTTTGCCAATCTCCAACATAAAATCTTCACTTTCGGTGGGATAACCAGTTTCCAAAGTTTTCGCCAGAAACCCCTAATGATTGACTGATCAGAGCATCCCACCTGCACCTCTTGAGACCGCTCCGCTTCACTAATCATCTTATATGCTGATCTAATCGTGTACTGGCCCTTTGTCTCGGGTCCCCAATACTTGACATCCCTACTTCCTTCAATTGTCGTGTTGAGTATGGCCTCCGTTTCGAATGGCAAAAAAACTTGTTTGATCAGTTCTTCATTCCAAGTGTCATCCTGCTTAATATATCTACTCACCGACGAACCCGATGCAACCGTGGACTTGATCACTCCATCCTGCAATTGATTGACCCATGCATCCTTAAAGATGTGTATGTCCTCCCCATTACCCACTCTCCATCTCATTCCTTTACGGATAATCTCCCTACTCCACGCCAGAGACCTCCAGACAAATGATGGATTTGATCCCACATCAACCTCCAAAATATCCTCGTGCTTGAAGTATCTTGCTTTGAAATTTTTTGCCAACAATGAATCTGGTCTTGTACTCATTCTCCAAATCTGTTTTGCTAGCAGAGCCTGATTAAATGTGTTCAGTTTCCTAAAAACCATGCCCCCTTGGTCCTTAGGAATGCACATTTTATTCCAAGAGTTCCAATGGATTTTCTTCTCCCCTTCTTTACTGCCCCACCAAAATTTGTTGATCAGTTGCTCAATGTCCGAGTATAATGATGTAGGGAGTTTAAAGCACATCATTGTGTATAATGGGATCGACTGCAAAATTGCTTTGATCAATATTTCCTTTCCCCCCGCTGAGAAATCCCTAATTTTCCAACCTTGTAACCACTTCTGAATCTTGTCCAAAATGAACCCGAACTGTACCCTTTTTGCCTTCATCGAAAATGTTGGTAGGCCTAGATACATCTTATGACCTTGCTCCGTTCTGACTCCCAAAAGATTTGTAATTTCTATCTGACTCCTTCTTGGTGTAAATGGGCTATACACAATTGCCGATTTTTGGAAATTAATCAGCTGGCCCGACGCTGCTTCATAGACAGAAAAAATCTCCTTCAAGGTCTGGCTTTGTTCAATTGTAGCTTTTGTGAAAATAAGGCAGTCGTCTGCAAACAAAAGGTGTGAGATTATTGGTGCCCCTCTCGCAATCTGCACTCCTGATATCCTCCCCTCCTCCACATTTTTCTCAATTGTTGATGTGAGCCCTTGTGCACAAATTACAAATAAGAATGGCGATAGTGGGTCTCCCTGACGTAGTCCCCTCGTAGGCCAGAAAGTCTTTCCTATCACCCCATTCAACTTAACCGAATAATTCACCGTTTCCACACATTTCATGATCAGATTAACCCACTTATTGCTAAACCCCATCTTCATCAACATACCTCTCAGGTATCTCCATTCAATTATGTCATACGCCTTGCTCATGTCGAGCTTTAGTGCCGCGTATCCCGTCTTGCTTTTGTTATGCCTCATCCAGTGGATACATTTATAACTGATAAGAACATTATCAGAAATCAATCTTTCAGATATGAATGCACTTTGAGTCTCTCCGACAAGTCCTTTCAAAACTTTTTTCAGCCTGTTTGCGATTGTCTTTGCAACCAGCCTGTAGCTAACATTGCTAAGGCTTATTGGTCTGAAATCCAAAACTCTTTCAGGGCTCTTAACTTTTGGAATAAGCGTAATGATCGTGCTATTCCATTCTTCAATTGATCCATCCCCATTGAGAATATTCAAGGCTACCGTCGTAATATCCTTTCCGATTAACTCCCAATTATGATGATAAAATGCCGCTGGCAGCCCATCAAGCCCCGGGACCTTCCCTGCCTTGAGATCCATTATTGCCCGTTCCACTTCCTTGCTTGAGAAAGGAGCCTCCAAATAGACCTTCATTTCATGTGACAAAGAGTTTTTGACTCCTGATGTAAATAATTCCTGGAAATAATCAATGATAATTGTCTCCACCTGTGTCTATTGTGTACACCACTTTAAGTTGGGCAGGGAGTATATAAATATAGAGGATTCGAAAATTTTCACATAAATATAAAAGAGTCACTTAAACAAAACATATTAAAAAATCACAGGAAAATAGAAGTGTGTGAGATTTACAGTCTTTTCTTGCTAAAACCTCCCAGAATCCAACTGCCTTCATCGCCATCAATCTATTTCCGATTAGGGCTCCACTTTAGGATTTTCCCAATTCATATTCAAATCTCTCAATTTGAGTTGCAGTTGCAGCCGAAGAAGAAGAAGAAGAAGAACAAGTACAAGTAGAAGAAAATGTCCGTACAGGAATATCTTGAGAAGCATATGCTCTCCCGGAAAATTGAAGACGCCGTTAATGCCGCCGTTAGGGCAAAGACGCCCGATCCCGTCCTCTTCATCTCCAATCACATGAAGAAATCCATCCCCTCCGTCATCACCAACGTTAAAGCCCGCCAAATTCTGGATAGCAGAGGAATTCCCACTGTTGAAGTCGATTTGTACACAAATAAAGGCGTCTTTCGCGCTTCTGCACCCAGCGGATCCACCTCTGGCCTGTATGCACTCTCAAACCTCCCCTACTTTGCGTTTCTATTCTTCATCTGTTTTTTCACCTAGTAAAATTTCTATGCCTGCATTATGTGTAAAATGCGGTAGGAATGGGGCTGAACCAGTTATTTGAGCTAATGCCCTTTTATGTTTTGTTATTGCTTGAAGTTTATGCTAACATACCAATATTGAGATCTTTTATAGCTTATGAATCTTTAATTTGCTAAGTTCATGGGTTCTAAGGAAATGTAAATCATCTAGGACTCAAGGTCAACTGGTTTCGAACACAGTTGCAGAGTTGATGAAATTTTAGTTGAGCTTGATCGATGAATAGTCAACTAAAACTCATTTGTGCCCCTATGTAACAAGTAATGCTATACATTAGATGCTGGATAGAGGAATGGAGCAGTCTTATGTTCATGATGTGAGACTCAAACTCTATTTGAGCATTCTTCTTTCAAAAAGTCTGGTTTTCTCTTTGTCCATATATGAGCGGCATCTCATTTGAATGTTAATGGAGAAGCAGTCCCCTTTGACTCTGAAACTGAGATTAAATCCTACTCGATTGAGAAGCTTGTAGTGTGCCTGTTCCTAGGTTCAACTGTCGTTGATATGCGGTCTCAGAGCCAATGAACTGAGTGGATCTCATGGCGGTTGATTTTGTATATCAAGTGATTGTGATGGAAAAATTGTGTTATCATTGCTAGCTTATATTCATAAACAAGTTAAGGAAGTTTTTCCTATCAACATGAACAAAATAGACGAGGATGCATAATTTTTACTGCACCTTATCAGGGCTGTCCTCGATATTTGGTTCTTCAGATGAATGCTTCTAAGGAGAAAGAAAGAGGGAAATGAACTCTGTTTAAATTAACAGAGTTCACAGCATTACCTAGCAACTAATGATTTAGCAGCTGTTTGTATAATTGGATGACCATATCTTTAGGAGCTGCAAAATCAACTTATATAGTCTAGCCACTAAAAGATAAATTTAAGAAAGGAACAAATAGAATATTTGAGGAATTGAAGGTAATTAATCCTGTATCAGTACACCAGGAAAAGCTGAAGCAGCAAATTGCGAACTATGTTGTCAGATGGTCATTTTTTTTATTGTGACCACTTGATGGCTGGACCACAGGTTTCAATCAACATCCTCCCTTTTGAACGATACATGAGGCATCTGTTGAGATGCAACTGTATTTATGCCATATATTCTTTGGAAAAGTATTGTGTCACTACTCACTGATAAGTTGTTTCTGGTTGCTTTTCTAGACCTTTCTCTTATTAGGATTGTAGAACTTTTCAGAAAGCAATCAGTATCAGATCTTTGACATTTCTTTTACTCCCTTGTCATCAAGCAGAATTTATATTTTTGTAGGAAAATGGCAGAAGAGTCAAGAACAACTGTTTTGTCCCAAATACTTTCTTGTTTGGTTTTCACCAAGGTCTCTGATTGACTTTCTTTTTCCAGTTTTAAATTGATGGTGGTATGTAGCGAATATGTTTCTGATCGAATTATTACTTCAGCTACGGGATACCATTGCATATTGCATCATTTTTAGTCAAAATTGTTTGGAACTACCTTTTGGTTTTCTTCAATTATTTCTGATGTACAAGTTCCTTCCACTGTTTCCCCTATCTATGGATATTTGATCTGCTCGTCAAATATCATCTTTAGACGAGTTAGTTGTATTACGTCTGAACTTGTTAACAGAACTATCACATTCTTAAAACTAATTAGTGTAAACAAAATTGTATTATTGTATGCAGGTATGAGGCAGTAGAAGTGCGAGATGGAGACAAGGGAACATATCTTGGAAATGGTGTGAGTAAAGCTGTTGCGAATATCAATGAGAAAATATCTGAAGCTTTAGTTGGTATGGATCCAACTCTTCAAGTTCAAATTGATCAAGCCATGATTGACTTGGACAAGACAGATAGGAAGGTAGCTTTTATTCTGTTTGAGTTATTTAATTTTATCTAGATAATTATTGTTTATACATGTGCATGCAAGAGCTTTAGACTCATGTGACTTCTGATGTTTACCTCTCTCTTTTGATGCCTTAATGCCAATTGCAACTATGCTCTGCTTATTAAGCTTGTTGGTGTACTTGGTTATAGGGTGAACTTGGGGCAAATGCAATTTTAGCAGTCTCAATGGCTGCTTGCAGAGCAGGAGCAGCTGAAAAGGAGGCATGAATTCCAGTCCTATATAGCAGCTTTCCTTTCATAGACAAATAATTTTTTCTCTGATTCCATGTAAAAGTTCATTTGCAGGTTCCACTATACAAACACATTGCTGATCTTGCTGGCAGAACTAACTACCATATTCCTGTACCAGCTATCACTCTCATAACCGGTGGAAAACATGCTGGGAACAATCTGCCAATTCAGGTAAAGCATATTTATAATTGAGTTATGCGTGTCAATGGCTACTTTTATTTATCTGCACTTCTTTAAACAGCGTACTGCTTATTCTGTGAATGGTTTTCAGAAATCCAATATTAGTAATTACTCATGTGTATATGTATTTTCTCTTTTGTGTCGGTTTAAGGGATAAAGTGTGTCAACTCTGTATTTAGTCCCTAATCAACTGCTCAGTCATGCCCCATGGTAACTATAAAATCAGAATCTTCACTTTATGTGCAATCTGTTATTCACTCTTTGACAGCATTTGAAATAGAAGAAAAAATATAAACCTTTGAACCCCATCAAGAGTGGTTTATTTCTCCCGGAGCACCACCACCGGAAAATTTCCCTTGAATTTTACTCTCACTCTTAACTTATAGGGGTTCCTCTGGACCAAACTTTTTGAGGCCAGCACTCCCTATCTGTAGTGGAATCTGTAGATGGTAGAGCTATTGTATATTCAAGATGATATTAGTTTTTTTATTTATTTTTTTATATATATAATTTGAAAACTTGTTGAGCAAGAATTCATGTATCCAGATATGTGATTATCCCACAACCAGAGAGCAATTAACCAGATTGATCGACTTGTGTCATCTATTCTGGAATACTGGACGTTACAAGAATGTGTTTTGAGCTTTATTTGCTCTATGTTAAGGAATTGTACACCTGTACTTTGAGCCTTAACCCCTTATATGACTGACAATGTTAGCTAAATGTCATCAGGAAATTATGATTCTTCCTGTTGGGGCAATCAAATTTGAGGAGGCATTGCAAATTGGATCCGAGACTTATCATCATCTAAAGGTGAGGTTTCCCAGCTAAGAGGATGCTCTTATTTTAATTTTGTACAAGTTTACATTTTTTTGTTATTGATACACATTTACATTGCTGAAATTCTTATTATCCTCTGCTTTTCGATCATATATTACAATATAAAATGAAAGGACTTTTTAGCATTTCAACCCTTTGATATCTTGCTATTGATATATCTGTTTCACTATTTAAAATTCAATTTGAAACCACTTGATTTAATTTGTTTCTAGTATTAAAATGCACAGAGGCACTTACTTTTTCAGTTTACCAATACATGCAAATAGATGTCGTAGCTAAATAGTTAATACTAATATTTGTACATAGGCATCTCCAATGTGAGGTTTGGTGTATTTTCGATTGAGAGTACCTATCATGGTAGTGACCATTGAGGATCTTGGCTAAACATTAAGATCTTATCTATGTATCGAAAACACAGTATGCCCTACTTACAAAAATGCTTAAAGTCAAATGGTTGAATAAGGTTAACTAACACCTTAATTATGAGGTGTAACCAAGAATTAATACCAATATAATATTTATAGAAGGTTGTACCTTCATCTTGCTGATCGCAGATAAAAAAGTTGTACTTTGTAGAAACACAGCTCTTTTTCTTGGGATGGAAGGAATATATAGCAAAATTGGTTTAATGATTTTGGTTCCTCAGGCTGTGATTACAGAAAAATATGGTTCACATGGATGTAGTGTTGGAGAAGATGGAGGTTTCGCTCCGAATATATCCAGGTAAGTTTTCTCATTTGGTCCAGTCTGTTGATCAAGCCATTTTTCTCAAATTCTTCCACCTGCAGCTTGAAAGAAGGCTTGGATTTTGTAAAGGAAGCTATTGAAAGAACAGGATACAATGAGAAAATAAAGATATCAATTGGTGTTGCTGCTACTGAATTTTGCATAGGTAATGACCATAAAGTTATCTTAATTGACACTCTTATTAATATAAAATATTATATGATCTTGCTGGATTTACCAAATAAGAGAGCTTTTTTTTTGACGGGCCAAATAAGAGAGCTTTGATACAAAGCCTATGCAAAAAAAAAAAAAAATCCTTAAAATAAATTCCTCTTCTATTTGAAACAAAAGAGTTGTAGTGCCTCACGGTTAATGTGTTCTTTCTTAAGCATCATGACAGTTTTTCTTGCTAGACTAAATCATCCCAGTTAAAGATTTATGATCTAGTGATGAAAATGATAATCTCTGCTCCAGTTTAAATTGTTTAAAGTGTGAAAAAAATGATTTGACTTCTTTGAATATGGTCTGAACAAAGTCTAGGAGAAAGAGCAAAATTTGTTGTCATAAGAAAGACAGTAGACAAAGATATGAGGACTATGGAAAAAAATATAAGTTGGCAGTTGCATGGTTAGAAGATCATATTGGGTTGGGGATCATGTTGGGTTTCCTATTAGTGTGAAGCGTCGCTTAAAGTATTCATTTCTACTAATTTCTCATCATATAGAATTCAATATTCGTACATTTTATCATATCGTGTTGATGCAGCACTTTAACATATCGTGCTATGTCAACATAACAGATCTCTGTGGTATTGCATAGTTGGTGAATAAGTTTCCGTTTTGAATATGAAAGAGGACATCAAACAATATAAACTGTATCAATGGAATGTGGCCAAGTTAGTGAATATCTATTTGTATTCCTGAAGGTGGCTGCACACTATAGCACTTAATTTTGAGTTTGACATGCTCATGTGCTAGTTTTTCATTATTGAATTTAAATATTTATTTTCCTAAAATATAAAATATTTATTGTTATCAGCCTTTAAGTATATAGTATGAAGTTACCCTGGTGTAGTATTTTGGATTGTGTTTGGAATGCTTGTGCAAGGTTATTATTTCATTTGTTTATTACAATCTGTATTTAATATAGTTATCAAAGTTCATTGTTAATGTAGAAGTGATGCATGATAAAATGTGATAAAGATAAAGTCGCCGGTGACATTTGTACCTTATTTGATAGCTCTCCCCATATATCAATGGTATTTTTTTTTTTTTTTGAAGTTAATATATCAATGGTATTTAAGTGTTTTGTTTCTTTGGAATAAGTCTCTTTTGAACAATAACATTTACTCGTTTATCTGAAAACATCATCTCTTTTGCCTTTTGGGTCAGGTTGACTGGTATATAAGCTTTGTGGTAGATTCAAATCGTGTTTTGTCCTACTTATTGAACTTTTGCATCATTCCTGTTCTTTTGTGAGATATAATCTTTTTGTTAGAAAGAGAAATATTTCCTGATGTCTGTGGCCTGTTGGATCTCTTCAGCTATTGAGAACCTTCGTAGGATTGTTTATTACCCATATAAAAAATTGTGTTCAAACTCATTTTAGCTTTTTTTTTCTTCCGATCTTAAAGATAGTTGGGGAGAAGATGATTATTTTTTCTTTTCTTTGCTTATTTAGGTACCAAGTATGATTTGGATCACAAATCACCAAATAAATCAGGTCAAAATTTTAAATCAGGGGAGGACATGATTGATATGTACAAAGAACTCTGTGAAGGTATCTTTTTCACAACAGTAATTCCTCTTCTATTTCTTTTATCATATACTAGTATATACAATGAACTGTTGGAGGACATCTTAATTGCAGCTCAAATTTCTTTTATAGCACTTTTATCTACCATTACTTTTAAAACTATATTTATTTGCTTTCATTATGTTGACTCACTTCCTCTAATTCCTGTATGGTGCTCTCTCAGCCTACCCTATTGTGTCAATTGAAGATCCATTTGACAAGGAAGATTGGGAACATTCCAAATATTTCTCTAGTCTTGGCATATGCCAGGTCTGAAAGCAACCCTATTCTAATGAATTATTTGAAAATATCTTAGAGATGTTTTTATGCTGGGTGATGCAAGGCAGAGCTGTTTCTTTTTAAAACAAACAAGCAGGTTTGCATGCAAACTTATTTAGTTCTGAAAGTGGATTTTTTTGATTTTAGGTAGTAGGAGATGACATGTTGAATTCGAATCCTAAACGAATTGAGAGAGCTGTACAGGAGGCTGCTTGCAATGCTCTTCTTCTCAAGGTACTTTCAAATTTTGGATCTTCACATATGAAAACGTTATTTTAGCTGCAAATTTGAGCTTGCAATTTCTTGCTTTTACTATTTTTGCACAATTAACAAAATGTCAATGTGGGTAGAGCATGAACAACCTATTCGTTGTTCAATAGTAGAATAAGACATGTTTATGTACCTTTATATGAGATTAATTTTCTTGACAGAAGCTATTCTATTAAGTTGCAGAATGTGCTTTAGGGGTTGTACCTTTTCTTTTTAGCATGTCTAAAGATTCTGGTCTCTAGCTTTTCCACTAGCATTGATGTTATAGGAATAGTCTCTGCTTAGGGGTTTAAATGAGCTGAGTCTGAGTAATGTCAAACTCGAAATCGACTTGATTACAAAACTCAAAGCTCAAAACTTGACTTGAACTTGATCGAGCTCAATTCTGTTGAATATTTGATAGAAAACTTGAGCTCGAGTCGATAACCTACATGACATTAATTAGAAATTTATTTAATTTATAGATAGAGTATATTTGTACATAAACAACATATTATGGGCAAAATGGTAAAATTAAACTCGTGCCTGATGAGCCTAGTATTACTGAGCTCGATTTGAGGGCCGGGTCGACTCAGTTAAAATTACACCCCTGCCTCTGTTGAACGATTATGTTGTATAACAATACCTTCCTGACTGGTGTATGTTACTATTCAGGTGAACCAGGTGGGAACAGTGACAGAGGCGATTGAAGCAGTGAAGTTAGCCAAGGATGCCAAGTGGGGTGTGGTGATATCTCAAAGAAGTGGGGAAAGTGAAGATTCGTTCATAGCTGATTTAGCTGTTGGTCTTGCCGCTGGCCAAATTAAGGCTGGTGCACCTTGCCGTGGAGAGAGATTAGCCAAGTATAATCAGGTCCACATCTACTATGACTATCATCATATCGTATGGGAAGAAGATAGATGTCAACATACAAAAGTAATGGCTAATTAAATTAAACATTTTATTGTGCGCAGTTGCTGAGAATCGAGGAAGAGCTGGGAGATCAATCAGTATATGTTGGCGACGACTGGAGGCACTGGTGATTATCTATCACCAACTATAGTTATGGAGCTGCAAATTGGATTGGATGAAGGTCTACAGCTGTTGTTCAGGTGATATATTCAGGGTGCCTTGATACGGGTTTTGAATGTCAATGCCAAAATAGATTTGGAGTTTTATTGTTAATCTGATGCAGTGAGTACAATTTTCCTTGGCATTTTTTCACTGATGAAAAACTCGATTTTCAGTGGGTATTGATGGTGATGATGGTTTGAAGTTTGAACTCCCACTAAAATCCAACATTTAACAAATATAAACTCTATACATTCATTATTTTCATTAACTTCATAATTAATTTAAATAGAGACGGATTCACAAATTTTATTAGAAAATATATTACTATAAAATTAATATTTTATCTATTTATATTATTTATTAGATGGTCATTTTTGGTGATTCCTGGGATGAACTACATATCAAACTCTTCGTCTCTTTGAGCGTCTCATTCACTCAATTTCATATACGATAAACTCCGTGAAAGGTCGTGTGGATTGCTTGTTGTTCATTCACAATTATTTGGTGTAGTGTTGGACTGTTAGTGTTTCACGTTGTTCTTGTAGTAACACTTTTTTTCATTAAGCAGCTATTTTAAGTTATAAGTGTTATTTTGTGCATGTCTATTAGTGAAACCCCGCATTCTATTTTTTTATGATGAGCGTGTTTCCTTTAGGATAAACGGAGAGAAATACCCCTTCCAAGTTCCAACCCGTTTTGACCTAGTTCACCCGCAAGATTTCACCCCCTCCCATATATAGTACTTAATATTACACATAATTACAACTAGTCACACGTACTCGGCACTACCACAACTATAAGTTATAGTAATACATTAATGAGTAATGTTTTAGTTGACATGGGTGATTTGGCGTTGAAATTATAAGGAGAAACATAAAAATCGTGAAAATAAAAAAAGAGATTCAAGTAATAAATTAATGTAATTTTCGGACAAAATGATGTGTTCTGCAATTTCTTGGTTGCCATTGCAAATGTTTGTGAAGGAGTGAAAATTGCTGAAAACGCATGAAGATCAAAAGGAACTGGTATTGACCCCCTTTTGAGGAAGAAGACGGTATTGTTTTTTGAGAAAATTTGGGGTGAGGAAGGGGAGGGATAGTACGGTTGAGGGGGTTGAATTTTTTTTTAACTTTTAAAATATTATTAATAATTAAATATTTTTTCTACTTTTAAATTAAAAGGATATTTTTACTAATTTTATCATTTTATAGTATTTATTAATCTAATTTATTAAGATGCATTGTGATTGCATATTGGATAGTATAAATATACTATTGCAAGTACAATCATATTAAAACAATTAGTTACATTAGATCAATGATCCAAAAATAATTAACGAGTTTCCTAATATCAGAAATGATAAGAACAATAAAAAGATCCTAGTAAGTTAAACAATACTTAAAGAACAATAGGTAAGATGATTAGTTGAGAGATCCATCTCACAAAATAATAGAAAGGAATCAAAGGATCATATCGTAGTTGAGTACCTAGGCCCGTGCCACACAACGGATCTTGTGCAGGTACAGGTCAGCCTATCCATAGGCGTGGTGGCAACTGGTGAAGAATGGAGATGGGCAGATGGCAGCAGAGAGTAGTGGCAAATGACATAGTACAACAACTGTGGTGAGGCGATGAAGATGAGGCAAACGATTATAAAAGAAAGATTAAAATGAAATAAATCTAAAGCTTGTCATGATCATCTCTTCTCAGCTGAAAATCCAAATACCCCTACTTGTAAATCATATGACAAGGGTACACCTTACACATACCGACTCTAATCTAACAGTAATAAACAAAAGAAGATGAGCATACATTGATTTAGAAATTCAGCAATTAGATGGAGCATCAAATTCAACACAATTTAGCTCACAAACAAATCCGATAATAAACTGCATATGAATGATGTACAAGACCTACACGGCTTGTGGAATCAAAATCAAATCAGGCCTTAGTCTCTTCATCATCCTCCTCTATCTTGGGTGCCAGGTAGAATCTTATGTAGCCCATTTCTGCAATCTTGTACTCCACCACAACTGGAAGCTCCGAAGACAAGCTTATATTGACCGTGCTTGATAAGGGTGTTGCCTTAGTGAAGGAGTTCAAATACCTAAGAGCAAAAGTCAACGACACTGGCTCGTTCATTTCTATAACAGTTGCTTCTTCAGGCTGCATATTATCAAACAAACAGAAAAAATGATCAAACTAAAAAGTTAATTTAGGAGGCTAAGGTAATGAGAATTGGCATAATAATGAACCTTGTCCACAGTGGTATTTTGCCTGCACACAACATTTGCTGTTCCGATATCACCCCTTGTTGAGAATTTTACACCCTCCTTTGTAACAGAGATGACAACTGCAATTGCTCACAAGATAATGTTAATCTCAGGACAATTATACTAAGCACAATTTATGTTTAGAAATGTTTCCACATTACCTGTGTCACCAATGCTGCTAAGATCCTTGCAAATTCTTGCAAATTCTGCAGATGGCATCTTAACTATAGCATGGTACTCAGCTTCTGGGATTCCAAGATGCTCACTGTCAATATCCATAAGCTTCATCTCAAAATCTGAGATCTTGTCTTGAGCTGTGAAAAGGATAACACAAGATTCTCATCATAAATAGGCTAGCAAATAAAATTAAAACATCAGTTTTCAGAAATTAAAAGAATTAAACAGAACAATGGTTATGAGCCACGACACAAACTCACCTATACCAAACATGCTAATGCCTCTTACAGACTGGAGTTCATATAGAATGCATAAGTACCAAAAGCCAGTACATTTCCTAAGTTTTCCTATAGCATCTAAGCATTTTATATGTTAATTGTCTCTCAACAATTTCAACAAGCAAGCACATTAGCTCATGCTACTAAGAGAATCACAAACGCAAAAGAATATCAACTTGACTGGACTATGACACAAGTAGTAAATCAGACACAATGTTGAGTAAATCATACGATATATTGTGACCCACTTTAACAAAAGTACAAAACACAAGTTCACCACTTCCATCTTAAAATACCCTAAATCAAATTATGAACACAACAAAATGAATTCGCAGCTCCCAGCCCTATACATTTTATCACGGAAGGGGAAAGCAAAGAACCAACAACAAAACTAAAACACTGGCAGAAAATAGCAGGTCGAACTTTTGGCTCAATTTTACCACAATAGAATTAAAAGAAGCTCTACTTCTACATGTAAACTAAAGGAATTGAGTAGATCCATAAGACCAAAACAGATTCAATTCAGAATTTGCCATTTGTTCTTAACAGTAAAAAAAAAAATCAATCATAACAAAGATTATATTTTAGAGCATCTAATTCAAGACGATAATATATCTCGGAGAAAACAGTAAACACACAACAAATCTCAAGGTTGAAGGTACACTAAAAATAGCAAAAAATAAGCCAATTTTTTCAGCAAAAATGAGAAATATGTAAACATACTGGGACTCTCGAACATGAAGGTTACAGTGTCGCTGCCATCGTCAGCCTTGAGAGTGATGATATCATCATTTCCGGCGCACTTGAGCATTTTGGCCATGTTGTTGAGATTCATTCCCATGGAGATGTTGCGGTCGCAGCGATAGTGCTCAAAGCCCTCCGATCTGAGCAGCAGCGCCACCAGTGCAACGTGGCTCGAATCCATGGCTTGGAGAGAGAATCCGGTGGCGGAGCAATCGAAATTGGCATCATTTACCAGATCCTTAATCGATTCCAACACCTTCTTCAACAAACTCCCCTGCACCAACCTCAGCTCCAACATCCTTACTTGATTCAAACGATCCCCTTTCCCTCTGCGCTGGTTTGAATCTTTTGGAGAGAAATTAGAGGTTAGGGTTGAAAATTGTAGTGAAATGGAGGGAAATGGAAGGGCTAGGGTTTATATAAGAGTAGCTTGAGAGTGCAGTGGAAGCTAGGGCTTTGATTGGCGGGAGAAAGGAAAGTTGTAATTAGAAATGTTTTTAATTCCCGCCATAATTTTGGAAAATGGGCCGTGGATGTGGCCCATTTAATTGAGGCCCAAAACCAATTTGTCAGAATCGGAAAGCCCAATGGCCACCTTGAAAATTTCATGTCATAATCTTTAGAATATACAAAAATAAATGATTTTTAGTTTTTTTTAGTGGAATTAAGAGTTAAGTTTGTCTTGAATTAATGAATAATTTTTTTAATACATTACATAAAAAAAATCATACAAAATTATATTTAGTTAATTAACAAATGCAAGTTAAAAATTATAAGTATTTTTTAAAATAAAAATAAAGGTAAAATTGGAAAAAGGGTAAAAAAAATAAAAATTAAAAAGTCATTTAATTATTTACAAAGATATAATACTAAAACATCATTGACTCTTAACCATCAAGTTGATGATTGCACTAAAGTCACATTAAAATGTCCAATTTATTTTTTTGGTTAACTTTCTTCTCCTCTTTCTTTCGAACATTGAAATCTTTTATTATTGAGTGTCCATTCTCATTGTTAAGAGGCTCAATATTAGAAAAAAGATTTAAATAGAACAAAAAAAAAAAAATTAATAGGACGGGCGAAAATAGAAAACAAATCTATATTTATGAAAGGTTGGGAGAATACTTTTCTTGAATAAAAAAACTACCACAATATTTTAAAATATGTACATTTATTACACATTTATCATAATTGTATGAATATTTATCTAAATTACCATCGACAAGAACGTGACGAAAGAAAAGTATTCTTATTGGTCCAATTTTTCAATTAGGAACTTAATGGGGTGTTATCTAATCTACCATACTCGTTTTTTATGTTTTATCTGCTTGTGCTTTTATTTTCCTTAATTTTATTTATAGGGCCTCGAAATATGCAGTCGAACTAACTTAAGGAACTCTTAAAATATTTTTTAATATTTTAAAAAAATAAATACTTCCATTTTAATGTTTTTATATTTTTTTTCATGAAGATTAAATATTTTATCTAATGACACTAACGCTAATGATAAAGATAAATGACATAGTTATTTTTAATTGATTATTTATTATAAGATATGGCGAATTCCATAGAAAAAAATCATTTTAGTTTTACCCCCGACTAACAAAGAGTATAAGTAGTTTTAAATATATGGGAACATATATTTTTCACCGTGTACTTTCTAATCAGCTTCGTTAATGAGGATAGGTAAAAATATGTGGATGTAAAACTACGATAATTAAAAGTACGGGGGGTAAAACTATGAGAAGTAACAGTATAGAGTGCATAAAATGTATTATAAAAAATACCTTGAGATATGTGTACTTGACATTTTTGATAAAATATTTTTTAAACATATCACTTATAATATATTTATTATTTAATTATTTTTTAATTAATATAAAAAAGTAACAAAAATTTATAAACGGACAAATGAAGTAATACATCATAATTTTTGTGAAATTTCAAAATATTAGATAAAAATCAACAAAAGCATTGACACTCTCATGCAATAATTTATCATAAACATAATTATAATTTGAATTAAAATTTCCACGTCCAATAATTGCTTCTTGAGAAAATAGAAGTAGTCAAGCTATGAATTAAATGATAGGGCCTATGATAGTTGAAGGATGGCTGACTTATTAATCACCAAGTTTGAAGTATGACTGACTTATTAATCACCCAATTTAATAGAGTTGATTAGTATAGGATAGATAATTAGGTTCTAACATAGCCTACGTACTAGTTTAATTAGGTCTAAAATATATTTTTATCAATATATAAAATGCATTCGATTGTGTGTATATTAAATTATTAAAAAATATAATATTTATTATTTAATTTAAATTATTTGAGATATTCAAATTTAATCATAAATATCTCAATATATCTATTAAATTAAATGAAGTATTAGAACAAAAATCATAAAATAATCCAAATCGGGAGATAATAAATCATTGTGTAAGAAAATATAGGTGATTATTTTTGTCCAACCAATTTATTTTGCAGGGCATTTATACATCAATTGATTTGATCTTATCTGTTTTATTTTATACACGCAATTCATTATATATTCAATTGATCTTTATCTGTTTTATTTTATACACGCAATTCATTATATATTCAATTGATCTTTATCTGTTTTATTTTATACACGCAATTCATTATATATTCAATTGATCTTTATCTAAACTTGTATGCAATATTGCATACATGTAATATTGACGCATTAAGGTAAATTAAGTTAAAATTCGTGGGTCAAACACGGGTCAATTTTAATTAGAATATTTATTTTCGCTCTTAAATATTATCTTACTACATGATCACATCTATGTTACTACAAAATCTAAATTTTATCACTACAAGGTCAAAAGTGTAATATACAAGTACAAAAATATTCTGGATACTAATTTTTTTCGGTAAAATTACTAAAATAATTTTGACTTATTCGGCTACATGACTAAAACAATGTTACTACAAGACCAAAATTTTATCACTACAAGGTCAAAAATGTATTACTACATGTCAAAAAATATTTTGGACACTTAATTTTTTTAGTGAATTTATCAGAATGTTTGACATATAGTAGTAAATGTTTGGCGTGGTAATATTTTGGTCTTATAGTAACAAAATTTTGATCATGCAGTAAACCACATGTTTGCGACCCGCAGATTTTCTGGGCAACCCGAATCCGGCCTTATGACCCACAATTTGTTTTAAATTGTCTTAATTTGACTTTTGAACTAAATGAATTTATAGTTTTGACTTGGTCTAATTGAGATAGTATGCATATATGCAATATTTCACATAAGACTAGCCATAATTGAGATAGTACTCCGTATTGATTTAGAACTAACAATAGATTTTTATGGAACCAACCACGAACCACCTGCATAAATCATTTGTACATTTTAGTATGCCATGTTTCTGAATTAATATATTGTTGTCGACAAGACAATATGAGTTTTTTTAAAAAAAAAAATTAGTATAGAGAAGACATACACCCAAAACATATATATGCTTATGAATTCTTTCAATGCACTAAATTAGTCCAACTTCAATTGCTTTAAGTTCCGCCTCAATAACTGAGTCCAGAGCTTTAATCTTTGTGTGATCAATAGTAATGGTATGTTTGTAGTAATTGAGGAGGACCATTCTAACTCCATACTTTTGTTTTTCACCGCATCGAATGCTGCATCAACCTTCATGGATATGATAGGGGCAAAGTGCCATAAAGGATCACAAATGGTTGATGATTAGATGCCCTTGTGGTTGGGAAGTGACAATTTTCGTTTGGCTTCTTGATACTCCGGTATATACGCCACTCCAAATCAGAGAAAATGTTCTAGTTGTTGTCAATTGTATCATTCTTCCCCATACTGTGGTTAAACTAGCATCTTTGTCTCTCCATATTCCCCAAGCCATATTCAGTACCCTTTCTAATGTGGTTGTTCCTTCTTAATCACCAATCGCTTGTAAAAAACATATCGTTGGGACATGAACTGCACGTTTGAGGGTCCATAGTTTCTTCTTTTTTCAAAGTGACTTCACATGCAGGCGAGCAAAAAGAGTTTATATTGTGGTTGCCTAAAAAATCCCACACAAAATACATCTCAGATTTATCGGAACTTGCTGTCGAACAAGATTGTCTTCCGTTGCCAACTTGTCAAGATACCCCACACCATTTTCCATGCGAAAACCTTCAGTTTTAGGGGTATAGATTAAGAGCTCATACCCATTTCTAATCCTTCATCCTGGACGACTGATCCTCCCCAATTCTCATTGCCTTACTCCAATCTAATCAATAACCGGACTTGACCGTGTTATTTTCATTCTTTGTGTCTTTTCAATATCGACTATATCCTTTATCCGCTACTCCAATCGGCGTATCCACAATGACATGAACCTCAAAATGAAGGAAAAATTGATTTAATTAGGGCTCGTTCCATGTTCCATCGTTAGTAATGTAGCCTGAGTTTGACGAGTCGCTCGCAATCCCAGACTGTAGGCGACCTTCATTCAACCTCAATACTCATGCATCTTTGTAAATGTTGATTTATTCCCCTTATTCTATGCTTCATTGCATACACTCATTTATCAATCATCTATCCCAGTACAACGACCTCCAAACAAAAGATGGGTTCTTTCTAATATTGGCGTCCATAATGTCTGATTCCCTATAGTACCCTGCCTTTATAGTTTTCGCAACTAGAGAGAAAAGGTAAATAATTAGCCTCCAAACCAGTTTAGCTAGAAGAGCTATGTTAAAAATCTTCAACTTTCGGAAACAGAGACCTCCATCATCCTTATTCTTGCATAGTTGATCTCATCGCTTCTAATTCATTATGTTTTCATTCTCATGTTTTCCCTACCAAAAGTTGGCGCACTGTTTCTCAATATCATGACGGATAGTGAGTGGTATCCTGAAATACGATATGTCATAAGTAGGGATGGCTTGAATCACTACTTTAATCATGTCATCTTCACCTCCTTTTTAAAGTTCTTTGTGTCCAAGATTCTAATTTTCAATTTGATTGTGTTCTCGATCTCTCTAGCGATTTTATGTTAGATCAATTGTTCTCGATATGTTTCACTTAATGTTCCTTTTTACTGGATTTTTAATCCATGTCGTTCTTACTATTATGAAAAATTGATTATTTTTTGACATGACACATGTCAATAAACTGAACAGTGGAACACAAATGTCATGTTTGTTTTGGAATTCACCCAACCAGATGTGCGATGTTACGTCTTTCGTCTTGTTCTAGTTTAAGAATTAAAATTTGGATTTCACCATCCAACAATATCTACCCTATAAATCATACTATTGAATTGAATCACTCAATCTTCCACAATTAATTTAAAATAAAATTATATTTTATTATACTCAAAATCTCAAAACAAACACACACAGTCATTGTTCATCAGAATTTTGAAATTCAGAATTTCTCAATCCAAATTTCCAACATCCTACATAATTCCAAAGCAAAATACTTAAAACTAACACATGTGATCTTTTATCATCTCTCACATATGCTATTAATTTGTTGATTGTATGAACTATATGACCCACTAATATACTCTCTCATTTTCATATTGTTTGTCATTTTTTACTTAGTTTTTATTTCAAAATGTTTATGGTCAATAATTATTGTATACAAAATAAAATCTCTTTTATGCATTTTTTTTAATGATAATTGAGTCAAATTATTTCTTGTTTTCTTTTATTTTAACTTTTTCCCCTCTTTTTTTTTTTTTCTCTCACAACTAAGATTATAAAATGGAGGGAGTATATGATTTGTGAAATGTGATGCGTTCATAATTGTTAATGTGTAATGCAAATTGGATGTTAATGAGTTGTTTCTATTGTATGAGAATGAGAGAACCATATTAGCTACACAATTCCACTGAAAGTGAACAAGACATATGAAGTTACTAAAATAGTTGAGTGATTTGGTCATCTCAACTGATTGTTAGTCATCTCGTCTGATCTTATGGAGATAACTCATCTGAAACTGACCTAAGTCATTTGGTTTCGTTTGCGATTTTTAGAAACTAACAACTAAACGGTTAATTCGTTCCATGGAGGTTAAAGGTCAGTTATTAACCGTATTGGGAAAATCTATCTTCTAATAATTAACTTATAACTGCCATGCAACAAATTAACTTTTTAGTTGTTAGTTTCTGAAAATCTCAATTGAAACAAATGACTTGAGCTTTTCTCAGCTGTTTTGACAATCAACTAATTTTGCCTCAGTTGTTATGTCCTCAACTCAGTTTATATTAATCCAGATGACTTAGATCAGTCTCAGATGAGTTATCTCCATACTACCAGACGAGATGAGCCACAATCAGGTGAGATGGTCTATCAGTTGAGATGACCAAATCACTTAGCTGTTCTGGTAACTTTAGACAACTTGTCCACTCTCAATGGAGTTGTTCAGCTAACACGATTCTCTTATTTTCATGCAATAAAATCAACTCATTAACATCCAATTTGTATTACACATTAACAATTACTACCAAACTAGGCATAGAGAATTGATTGGAGACTGATTAGGGTAATAATTGCATTGAAAATTATACCAAAATACTACTCCCTTCGTCCAATTTCATTATTTCCAATTTCCTTTCATAGTTGTTCAATTTCACTATTTCCACTTACCTTCTATGGTTGTCCAATTTCATTATATATTCTTATTTCTTTTTTGTTTTGAAAATAATATTATTCAAACTATCTTATCTCCACCCTCTAATCATCAATTATTTATTCAAATTGTCATCACTTTATTAATAAATAATCACTTTATTTACAAATGGACCTACAATATCTTATCATACCCACAATATATCTATTTTATATTAAACTAATCAATATTAATTAAAATCTGTGCTAGTAGAATTAGACATAATGAATCTGAATTGAGGGTGTATTAAATTGTATTAGTCTCTTTGTCATTTATGCCAACTTTTAGCTTAATCAATATAATGATAAAATTTTCAATATACTGTATTTCTTTCGTGTCTTTTGGCTTAACCAAACGGTATAAGCAGAGCTATCAATTCGGGTCGTCCGACCCAACCCAACCAACCCATCGGGCCACGATATTCGTGGGCTAGGTCGAATCAGTCCATAAACTGATCAGGCCTACAAATTGGGGGTCTAGCCTAGCCCATATATAAATCTCGTTATATATTGATCACATACTCACACTTAATATTTATTTATATAAATAATTATATATATTACTGATATACTAATTATGCATAATTTATAAACGATCATAATCATTATAGCATTAAATGGACAAACAATTAAATGGAAATCAATCATAATGTTTAAATAGATTTTATGAAGGATACATAATTAATTAGTTATTTAACGACAACAAGCAATTAAATGGACAATAAAAAGCAATTATATATTACCCTTGTTTTTAGTTCTACTGAGATAATTCATAAATGCTGAAAAACCCACCAAAAATTAATAAAACAATGGAGAAAAAAAAAACAAACTCATAAAATAATTGCTACTTTAATTTGTTGAAGGAAAGAAGATAGATCATCACAATTAGAAGTTTTGGACGATGTTTTGCGACCGAAATTATGTATGAGAAAAAATGAAAAGTAAAAATTCTAGAATGAATTTCAATTTATGTACACCATAAAGTGAGTAAACTAATTTTAATTGTTAAATAAAATGCTTGGGCCAAACTAGTCGTCTATGACCCGTCAAACCAAATTCAACCTAACCCATTAGGTCCATTAAATATGTCAGGTCGGGTCAAATAGGCCCAACTATATATGGAACTATAATTTTAGAGTTCGATCCATATTGAACTTCTAATTGACCGGACCGACCCATCGGGTCGGTGCCATTTGCCAACTATAGGTATAACTATGATAACAAAGATGGATTATCTAAGATTAGGAAGATAACTAAACTTTATAAATTTTAAAGCATAATCTACCCTTAATCTAAGTTATCAAACAACCAATAAAAATGATATATAGTTAATCTATGTTTAATCTAAGCTATCAAACATGAACTTAATTTATGTTATCTTATTTGTTTCTTCCACTCACTAATTTGATTTATCAAATCATGACTAAATTATCTCTATTTCAATTCTATGTTGATGTAGGTTGGTGGCTATGTTTGGTATTTTGAATGATTGTGTCTATTAGTTCTTATATTAATCCACGTGTTTATCATTTCTATAGTAGTTTGTGTATTAATGCATGTCTACAATAAACGAGAGTTAAATATGCACCTTGATAATTGATATATATTCGGTTATGAGTTATGATCATTTGAATACTTATGTTATTTTTTAAATTTAGACCCAATTGGTAGATATATTGAATTATTAACATTTTTCTCATATTAACATTGAGTTATCAATTTTTTTACACATATTATATGAAAATTAATTTGAGCGTCAGAGTCCCTACATTAGGATTTTCTCTGATGTGAGTTTTGTAAATCCATTTGATTGAGTTTTTGAATCGAAGCACTTGAAGAAGATGAAGTCTCAAGAACGAATATTTTAGTAAATAAGTGACAAATGACAAAATGAATTAAGAGATTGAGAAAGTATATATTTAATCTGAATTGATATAATGATTGCTCTTATGAATCAATTGTGAAGTAAATCCAATTGGAACCTAGTTAAATCGACCACCGATTCTTTCAAGAGAAATACCAGACACATTTTCTATATTATTTTTTTTGACAGATTCTAGTTATTTGATATTCATTAATTGTTTGATATTTGTTATTTAAGTTTAATTGTAAACACGGCCATGTCAAATCAATGATAATTTTTTTTTTTTTTATGTAATGAGATGTATACATGTAATTTAATTTCAATTGATTTTAATATATTATCAATTGTTTAATTGAATTTTTATTCATTAAATTAAAATTAATTAGGTCAAAATTACAGAATTACACTAATTATATATATATTTTAGAGAATTTACAAGATCATAAAATAGAATTACAATTCACGAACTAAGATCTTGATCTTCAAACCAATGTGGATCACCAAAATATCGCCGTCCACTTCAATTGTGAGAAGATAAAATACGAGTTTTCCTTTGCCTTAAAAGATGTCCATGTCTCCAATCTTTAAACGAGAGAACCTCACACTAAGGTGTTTCATGTCAAGAATAGGAAACAAAAAAATAGACAAAGTTCCACCAAGTACCCGATCCCAAAAACTAGAACCCAAGCACTCTCGAGTCTATCTCAAGAAGCCCAACCACAAAAAAGGAGACCCACAACCACAACAGAGCCCCCATAACGGGGAAAAGACGCACAAGGCGTAACCGGACAAAACAAACCGCAACAAAAACGAAACTAAACAAGCACAAATACTACCTAGAAAACAGTAAACATGATCAACGTAAAAATACCTTAACCGTCACCGTAGCTCCATTCGAGGTAATTTCTACGATGATCTCAACTCAAAAGCAAAAGACAACTACATAAAAGAAGGGAAAAACTAAAAAGATATATAGGAGAACAAAGTAGATCTAAGGATCTGCCTCCTAGATCTGAAAGGACGACAGACGGCGGCAGACAGTGACGATTCAGATTTGACACTATAACTCACAGATCTAAAAGAGAACGAGCAGATCTACATGAAAGAATGCCAGATCTACAAGATCTACAAGAGAAAGAGGAGGAGACGGGACTGTGTGCGAATCACACTTGGAGTGTGTAAAAATCGCACACACACGCTCCGCTAATTATATTATGTTATTGAGTGCACACATAGTGTAATTTTAAAATAATTGCATGTTAACGTACAATACAAGAGATACATGTCATCTGACCTATATAAACGAGAAGTTGAGAAGTATGTCTTCTGACCTTTATAAACGAGAAGTTGAGAAGTGACATTACATTAAATGCATGTTTACGTTTGTGGTAATTTAATTGTTTATTGTATTTAATTTTGACAAGCTTGTCCCCACTGAGTTGTGGTTTGCTCACCCCTTTATTTTAACATTTTCAGATTTAAGGAGCTGATGGCGAGAAGGAGCGGTGAATGATAAAATTATTATCATCATTTAATAAAACCAATTGAGTTTGTTCAACTCTTTAATATACTTTTCATGAAATATTGAGTAATGGTTCACTAGATATTTTTAAGTTCTTTCGAGTTGTTATTTATTATTTAAGCTTCCGTCAAATATTATTATATTTATTGAAAAAAATAAATTTGTAAGTTTCATTTCTTAATTCAAAATTTTGGCTGAACTTTAGCTTTATTGTAGGCCTTTAAGTCCAACATGATGAGACAAAGTGGGATAGCTCAAGTGGTTAGAGCACCACTACCTAGGCCTTAGAGACAAAGTGGGATAGCTCAAGTGGTTAGAGCACCACTACCTAGGCCTTAGGTCCTGGGTTCGAGTCATGGGGAAGGGAAAAGGGATGGGTATTTAACTTGTAATAAAAAAAAACTACCTAGGCCTTAGAGGGTTCGAGTCATGGGGAGGGGAAAAAAAGGGATGAGTATTTAATGTAATTCAAAAAAAAAAAGTCCAACATTGATGATCTATTTAACTTCATATATATATATATATATATATATATATATATATATATATACTCCCTCGGTTGATAATAAATCATTTTTTTACTTTAAATTATCTTATTCAAACATCTTAAAATTACATTACACGTGACATTATTATTCATAATATTTTATTATTTTATTACTTAAAAAACTTTCATATAAGGCGGATGAGGCCGAAGCATCTGTACAAGTCACCCCCAAGGCCAAGAAGGCAAAATGCTCCGCTGATGCTGTAGACTCCAAGCCTACATCTCCCGCACCCATCCCCTAACACATCTCCAAAACCATTTCAAAGCCAACCTCCTCCACACTGCCAAGATCCAAAGCTAAAGCTAAACCCAAAGCCAAGGCCACCCATAACCATCTTATCTCCCAAACACTTGGGGCAGGTTTGTTTTGGGATGGAAAATTCGGATTTGGGATTTCGAAACTTCACTCCCGTTACAATTTGAGATTTTGATTCAAAATTTCAAAATCTCACCCTATAACCCTATAAAAGTCAACTCTATAAATACCTACAAACCCTATATAAATACCTATAAAACTTATACTCCTATACTATAAAGTTAAATCCTACCCTACATAAATCCCAAAACAAACATAAAACATAAAAAATATTAGGATTTTGAAATCCACTAGATTTTGAAATCGGGATTTCAAAATCCTCAAAATCCCAAAACAAACATGCCCTTGGGGTATTTTTGTTTTAGGACTCACACGTCCTGTCTTGTTCTTGTTCGAGATTTTACATTTGAATTTCACCATCCAATTTCATCCACCCCTAAAAATATTTATATATTATACTATTATTAGTATAATACAACATCACTCACTATTACACAATTGATTTGACATAAAGTTACATTCTATAATACAATATCACTTACTCTTACACAATTGATTTGACATAAAATTACATCCTACCATATTCAACATCCCAAAACAAACATACACAATCATTATTCATCAGAATTTCTCCATTCGGATTTCCCTCCTCCTACATAATCCCAAAACAAACATAGCCTTAGGGGTGGGCACAAAATGGTAAAAATCGAATCGATGATTTTCGATTTTATTTGGCTTGATTTATTCGATTGTTCGGTACAATTGAAATATTTTTTTAAATTTCAATTTTCGGTTCGGTTTATATTTTACAAAACCGAATAAACCGAACCGAACCGAATTTCTTTATATGGAACAATACATTAACAAAAAGAAAATCTACTTAAAACTTTATTAATTTTCAATTTGACATTTGTCGTCTTCTTGCCCCACTAAAAAAATAATTATCTCCCTTGAAGATGGATTTTATTGTGGGAAATGCAACAAAATCATTAATTTTGTGTGT
Organism: Galeopsis tetrahit; assembly: GCA_963675135.1. NCBI lineage: Eukaryota > Viridiplantae > Streptophyta > Magnoliopsida > Lamiales > Lamiaceae > Galeopsis > Galeopsis tetrahit. The sequence goes on from OY776132.1 coordinate 62,297,401, forward strand.
GTGAGATTTGTATGGTTTGTAATTTTAAAATTTGAAGTACTTGTTAGTTTGGATTATGAACTCCTGAACTTATAATTTGAATTTGATTTTTAGTGTAAAAAATCCTTGAAAAATGTTTAATTGTTGAAAAATAATATTTTATGCAAAAATTTCGGTTTAAACCGAACCAACCGAACTTTTATTCGGTTTGATTCAATTCGGTTCTAACAAAATTCGTTTCGATTTCAGTTTTATTTTTTAAAATTTAGGTTATTTTGGTTCGTTTGAAAAAAGCTTAAATTTAGGTTATTTTGGTTCGTTTGAAAAAAAGCTCAAAATCAAACCGAACCATTTGCATGCCCACCCCTACAAACACTCACTCACCTCCCCCAAACTCTTTTTTTTAAGGGTTACAAGAATAATAGAACAAGATCAATACATTATAACCCACAAGATCATCTTCAACTCAAAAGGATCAAATCGACACCTGTTCCATCCCAATCGTGAGGAAGTGGAGAGACGAGTGCAACCTATGCCCACAAATACAATCGGGTCTCAATTCTCAAAACGAGATAAATACCCCACACTAAGGTATATTTGCGTCAAGAAACACAAAGAAAAAAGGAAAGACAAAGGTCCACCAAAAACAATATCCAAAACATAGAGAACAACAAAGGACCCATGCAGGGAAGAAAAAACGCACTAGACTAGGCGAGGAGAGACCACTCAAAGCGGAGGAAAAAACCAGCAAGAACCGAAAATAAAAACAAACTAAAATACTAGAGAGAAATACTAAAAATCTAGAAAAAACAATAAATTGGGATCAACGGGTGACTCATCCAAGGGCGGATCTTTTACTTGGCTAAGATTGGCTACAACCCACCCCAACTTTTATTAAAAAAAATAAAAAATTTGTGGAGTATTTATTTATTTGATTCATTTCCTTCATTACTCATTTCCTCTCTTCAGTGTACCTTTTCTTTATTTAATCCATTTCAATTTTATATTTAATTTATTTTATATTTAATTTTGTACTTCTATCCACTATAATTTTTTTTTATTCTGCCCATCACATACTTTTTGTAATATTGTTTTGCTTAAAAAAATATTTATTTATAAATAAAGTAGATAATAAAATAGATAAAATAGAGATGAAATAAAGCAAGTGTGATAGGCGATATTTTCAAAAAAAATAAAACAGACATATTTATTTGTACAATTAAAAAAAATGCACACTCTATGTGAACGGAGTGAATATAGATAATGGATAATTATATTATGTATTGTTAATTATTTATGTCATTTTATTAAGGGAAAATATCAATTTTGGTCATCCAGTTTTACCTCTTTTCATATTTGATCACTCACATTTAGTCACTATCAAAATTGGTCACTCACTTATTATATTCTATCAAAATGGATCATTCCGTTAGTCAATCTATCATTGACTAACGGAGAAAGAGTTTTCAGCTCAAAATTTTCAAAACGGTTAAAAACTCTGATGCATCTTCTAGAAACTAATGAAACAAACGCAGTAGCAAAAATGAAACATGTGGAACCTACCGGAGCGTGAAAAAATGTCCATTGAAGAATCTTATTTTATATTTAATTTAAGTTTTAAGTTTTAAGTTTTTTATGACAAAATTATTTTATTATATTTATCTTATAGATTAGAAGGAATTCTCATTATATTTATCCAGGTTAGAAGGAATTCTCATGCATCTTTAGAAGGAATTTTCATTATATTTATCCTTGATCAGAAAGAATTCTTATGCATTTTTGGAACGTGAGTAGTCAAAAAAAAAATTCAGTAAATTTTTAATAATTATTTAACTCAATTATGAATTCATTTGTTGCTGGTTTACTTTCTAGAACGTAATTCTGGTAGTCAAAAAATTTCAGTAAGTTTTTAATAATTATTTAACTCAATTATGAATTCATTTGTTGTTGGTTTACTTTTTATTTTACAGGAAATGAGAAACTAGAGATAGAATGAAACTTTTGTACTCGGGTTTTTTTTGAACAATTGTACTTTGTTTTTCAATTCTTGGTTTCATATTGAATTTGTATAATAATTGGAGATATAAATTTATTTCAATTCATTTCCCAATTTATAATTATTGGAGCATAATTTGTGGTGAAGATTAATTGTTAACAGTTTTCTAAAATTATTCATTCAAGATTTTGTTCTAAATATTTTTCTATTAAGATCATTATTGCAGATTTTTTGAAATGTTAGTCAAATAATTGGGCATTTGAAATTAATTGAAATACGTAAATTTCTAACTCCTGGACTTCTCATTTCCTAATTATCTATAAAATAAAAAGTAAACCACGTAAAAGATGCATCAGAATTTCTTCTGACCTATTATAAATATTTTTGCACATGTATCATTCTTGCTTCCGGAAGATGCATGAGAATTTTTTAATCTAGGGTTTTGAGAAATTTCACGGCTCAAAACTCTTTCTCCGTTAGTCAATAACAGATTGACCAACAGAGTAATCAATTTTGATAAAAAATAATAATTGGGTGACCAATTTTGATAGTGACTAAATGTGGGTGACCAAATATGAAAAGAGGTAAAACTGGGTGACCAAAATTGATATTTTCCCTTTTATTAATTTTGTATTTGATGCATAATTTTGTATTTGACACTTTCTTCTCATACCACCGAGATGACTGAGCAAGCATTTTCAAATATGAAACATGTCAAAAGTGTTTTTCAAAATAAAATGGAGAGTGATTATATATCAGATACTATGATTGTCTATATTGAAAGAAAATTGTTTAAAAATATTGATTCTGATTTTATTATTGGTGAATTTATCAAATAAAAAATTGCATGGCAAGCAACTTCTGCAAAAAAAAAAAAAAAAAGATTTTTTGTATTGTATTTATTTGAAATTTTCAGTCCGTCCTAAAATTTAATCCTGGATCCGCCCTTGGACTCATCCAATCGGCCACCGTGACGCCGTTGGGGAGGATATACCCATTGATCCCACCTAAACTTTAAAGAAACTTACGGAGCCCTTAGATTTGAGGAGATGAAACTGGTTAAGTGGCGAACGAATGCGGTGGTCCGGCGAAGTAACTGAAAGACCCGGACTTGTGCTAGCTACGGTGGATCAGTGACCTTTTAACTCTTACATAGAAACCAACGACGACAGAGGCGGTGTGCAAGACAAAGACACAATTGAGAAGAGATCAAGTTCTACGAAGAGGAGCTGAGAAATTAGCGAGGTGGGGAACGCAGATGGAGGTATGGAGTGGGCGATGGTAGGCGGTGGAGGGCCGCTTATTTTTTACGTTATGGCGGTGGGCAACTTATTTTTTAGAATGAGATGTAGAGAGAGGGAAGAGGGTTTTCTCCTATAGAGAGAATTACATCATTTTCTCTCTTTTAGTGTACCTCCCCAAACTCTTAAAACTTAAACACAACTAATCCAATCAGCTGATACTCACACAACTGAACAAACTCAAACCCCAGTTGACTTAACTTTGACTGACTCTCTACATAACCCATCTGACCCATTGACATTACATGCAACATAAGATTGCGCAAATAAATAACTTTCACATTAAACTACGTGCGTGTAAATAGTAAATATTGAAATAAAATGAGAACGTAGAAAATAATAAATACTCCGTATATAATATATATGTTTTTATTTCTTTATTTTGAAATTAAAAAAGTTAATTTTTATGATATGATGATTAAGTGTTATTGATTTTTTCTTTAAATACACTAAATAGAACTAAAAAAAAACCATTAACAAAATGTCAGATCAAACCACTGAAAAATGGTCTATAACAGACTTTGACTCATGAGTCAAAGCTTGGTCTAAAAATTATATATCAGGTTCAATTTTTTTTTTTAAGTCTGACTTGGTCCATTCACACCCTTGTTAAACAAGGTAAAAAATTTGAATCATATTTTCAATTATGATTTAATTTTTTTTAAAAAGACTAGTTTCATAGGTATATTATATGATTTGTAGGCTCATGATCCTATACAAATTTTATTTCAAAACAAAATAAATTGTAAATATTAAAGTGAAACTCCATGGACAAGAATGAGACCGACCCACACTATATTTATATTATATTGTAGTATTTGTTAATGTAATGTAAAAAGTCACCTTGTAAACATGGGATATATACTGCACAAACAAATACTCCTATAACGTAGAAATTCTCCTGTACTGATCAAAACAAAACTGTTGCCAAATTAATGTAATGAATTAATTGTGAGCCGCACAAATAATTCCACGCGTTTACTTTTGTGTCTAATTTCCAACCACTTTCAACGCAAAATAAGTTAAGAGTTATAAAAGCTTCAAACTCAAAAGTCTAAAACCCCATAATCTTATTTCCGGTTTTTGTATAAATAAAATTAATGACATCTTACCTCATGTTTATTACATCTATTGTTTTAACCCCAAATTAAATAACTAGCCCCATCTACGTACACTAGGCCTTTAATTTCATAAATGTAAAATAGACTAAATAATCCATTCACAAAAAGTTAGTTGCCCCTTTTAATGCATTTATAACCTAAAATATTAGGACTAATATTACTAAGCTGTTTTTTTTTTCTCCACGAATAATTGAAATAAATGGTTGATACTTATTAGCTAGTTTATTTTATGAAAAATACCAGTTTATACGATGAAAAATATTAAGTGTATATTGATTTTTTTTTTTAATATTATTCCATGTATAAGTAATACTCGTAGTTTTCTTTTGTATGAACTATAGAGAAACAATGAATTACGAAAATTATAATTTCATTGAATGAATGTAAAGAATACATGAGGGGAGTATTTATAGATACAAAACATATCTACTATATATCTCTAATTTAAGGAAATAATTATATCTAAGAAAATAAAGATTTACAAGATATATAAAATATATTATACAAGATATATATAATATCTCTTAATATATTTATATATGCCTAATACGCCCCCTCAAGATGGAGTACCATAGGAGAGTCCAATCTTGATCATCAGCATTTGAAGACGAGAACGAGTAAGAGGCTTTGTGAGAGCATCGACTAGTTGATCTTCAGAAGACACATGTGCAACACGTAACTGAGTTGTTTTGATCAAATCCCGAACGAAGTGATAGTCAATGGCAATGTGTTTCATTCGAGAGTGAAAAACCGGGTTGGAGCAAAGATACGTCGCACCAATATTGTCGCAGTAGATGGCAGGGAGAGTTTTGATGGTAAAACATAGTTCTTGAAAGAGAGATTTTAACCATTGTACCTCAGAGGCAGCTGATGCAATGGCCCGATATTCTGCTTCAGTGGAGGAGCGAGCAACCGACTTTTGTTTCTTGGAAGACCAGGAGATGGGATTTGGTCCAAGAAAGACAATATAGGCACTTGTTGACGTACGATCATCAGTATTTTCGGCCCAATCAGCATCCGTGAAGCAGTGGAGTGAGTTAGATGGGTTGGGGCGGAGGGTAATTCCAACATCTCTAGTTCCATTAAGATATCGAAGGAGGCGTTTTACAGTGCCCCAATGAGTTGTGGTGGGAGCATGCATGAATTGAGACAATTTATGCACAGCAAAAGCAATATCAGGTCTAGTAAGTTGGAGGTATTGGAGACTTCCAAGAACTTGACGATATTGGGTGATATCAGTGGGCGGTGTTCCATCAGAAAGAGATAAATGAGTAGAGGTGGAGAGAGGGGTTTGGACAAGTTTGGAAGTGAGCATATTATATTTGGTGAGTAGGTCAATGATATACTTACGTTGGGAGAGAAAACAAGTTTTCTTAGTACGGAGCACTTCCACACCTAGGAAATAGGAAAGTGAGCCTAAGTCTTTGACAGAGAACTTTGTACTAAGGTCTGAGGCCACTTTTGTGAGGAACGAGGTGTTGTTTCCTGTAAGGATTAGATCATCAACATACACGAGAAAATAAGCAGATATACCGGATTTGTTGTATACAAAGAGAGACTCATCAGATTTGGTGTGAATGAAACCAATACTCTCCAAGAAGGTTCGAAGAGCAAAATACCAAGTTCGAGGTGCCTGTTTTAGGTCATAGATGGATTTATGTAACTTGCACACATATGTAGGAAATGTTTTGTCAACAAACCCGGGTGGTTGAGCCATAAAAACAGATTCGGCTAAGGAACCGTGAAGGAAAGCATTATTCACATCGAACTGACGAAGTGGCCAATCTTTGGTGACTGCAATACTCAGGACTGCTCGAACGGTTGCTGGTTTGACCACAGGACTAAATGTTTCAGAAAAGTCAACCCCAGGGCGTTGGTGAAAGCCTTTGGCGACAAGTCGAGCTTTGAACTTGTCTAAGGAACCGTCTGGTTTTCGTTTGATGCGAAAGACCCACTTCGAACCAATAATGTTTACAGAATCATCAGGTGGTACTAAATCCCAAGTACCATTTTTGAGAAGGGCATTAAATTCAGATGACATGGCCTCCCTCCATCGTTCATCTTTTAATGCCTGAGAGACGCAGCTAGGTTCAGTGTCAGAAGATAAAGTAGAAGATAGACCATACCTCAGATTTGGTTTGAAGATACTGTTTTGGGCTCGAGTGACCATTCGATTTTGTTGTTGTATAGGTGGGGATGGCTGTGAGGGAGCATCTGGAGACTCGAGATCAAGGGTTTGTATAGTGGAATTAGGGTTTGGAGTTGATGGGGGTGTACTTAGTAATCTGGGGGGTGCAGCAGGGCTGGGCGTTGGGCTGGTGGGTGTATTAATCGGAACCGGGGGTGTAGGTAACGGGGGTGGTGGCGGGGCTGGATTCTCATCGAGAGATGGTATATTTTGGGGAGGTGGTGTATTCATAAGGTTTGTGGGTGGGGCAGGATTGGGGGAAGGGGCTAGGGGTGCATTGGTGGGTGCAGAGGGTGGATAAATTAAGACAGTGGGTGTGTCTGGCAGATTGGAGGGTGTATCTGTTAAGGCAGGGGGTGTATCAGGAGCAGTTTTAGGAGTGGCTAGAGGAAAGACATTTTCAACAAATTGAACATGACGAGAGGTATATATTTTGTTGGTTTTTAAATCAAGACAAAGATAAGCAGCTTGGGTAGGAGAGTATCCAATGAATACACAGGGAGTGGATCTAGGGTCTAATTTATGGGAAGTGTAGGGGCGGAGCCAAGGATAACATAAGCAACCAAAAACTCTAAGTTTGGCTAGGTTGGGAGTTTGTTTTAGAAGGAATTGATATGAGGACAACATGTTAAGATTGAGTTTTGGTAGACGATTTATAATATAGGTAGCAGCATAAACTGCATGAGGCCAATATGTAAGGGGCATGGAGGCATGATGTAAAAGGGCTAAGGCAGTATCAACAACATGTCTGTGACGACGTTCAGACATGCCATTGTGTTCAGGGGTGTGGGGAGGAGTTGTGAGATGAGATATACCATGAGTTTGAAGGAGGGATCGTAGGGTAATGAATTCGCCCCCGTTGTCAGTATAGAGGGTTTTGATTTTGGTGTTGTAGAAGTTTTCTACGATGCTTTTAAAGGATGTAAAGGTAGGGAGGACATCAGATTTGCGTTTTAGAGGGTAAATCCATATATATTTGCTAAAGTGATCAACAAAAATGACATAGTATTTGAAGCCTTCAGTTGACAGGACAGGGGACGACCACACATCAGAAAAAAGAACCTCAAGAGGGGAACTAGATATAATGTTTGAATCGTAAAAAGGAAGTTTATGACTTTTAATACAGTTGCAAGAATCACAATAATGCAGTTTTGAGGTCGTGATAGGTAGGTTGTACTTGGATAAGGTATGAGAAAGGATTTTGGAGGATGGATGACCTAAACGAGCATGCCATGTGGGTGATGGTTGTTTTTCCGAGATGGAGGTTGTGGGGTTAAGAGACGCTCGAGTCGGCCATACGTAGAGATTATCTACGCGACTCCCCGTGAGGAGAATGGTCCCCTTTTTGCCATCCCGCACCTGAAAATAAGTGGAACCAAAAATAATGTTAACATCATTATCTCGACACAAGGTTGAAACAAAGATAAGGTTTTTGGCCATTTGTGGGACAACAAGGACGTTTGAGAATTTTAGCATATTAACATGAGGAAACGATAAGGAACCAATATGCGAAATTTGCAAACCGTTACCATCACCGATGACGACATCATCCGAACCAGAATATGGAGAGAAAACAGATAAATTATGGGGATGAGTTGTGATATGATGAGAGGCCCCGGAGTCCAAGATCCAGGGTCGGGAGGGGATCTGTGAAATAGCAGAGTGGACGGATGTGGTGTATGTACCAGTAGGATGGGTGTGTATACTGGGTGGGGTGTATGTAGTAGTGGAGTGGGTGCGTAAATGCGGGGGGTGTATTTACCAGAGTTGGGGTGTACGCTGCTGCAATGGAGTATTGAGCTTGGCCCATCTGGGCAGCAAATGCATCCATGAATTTAGATTAAGTGATGGATGAGAAAGTATATAAGTAGTGTGACGCTGCTGTGATGAGGGAGAGAGACTAAGTGATCTTGATAGTTGTGATTTGTTGATAGGATCAAGATAGCAAGAAGTAAGGAGTTATGCAGGAAGCTGCTGTGATGAATTAATTTGAGGGAGGAATTAATTCGAGGGAGTAAGGAGTTACGCAGGAGGGAGTAATTTTAGGATAATCAAGAAACTGAATGTTGATCAAGAAATAGAGGGAGGAGCAGTTGTGAAGGAACCAAAGTGATGAGGCTGGTAGTCGGGAGTTTTGAACGACGTCGGACGTCGGACAACGACTACAAGAAAGAATGTCGGATCGAGGCGTTAGCCAGATGACTCGTTGATACCATATAGAGAAACAATGAATTACGAAAATTATAATTTCATTGAATGAATGTAAAAAATACATGATGGGAGTATTTATAGATACAAAACATATCTACTATATATCTCTAATTTAAGGAAATAATTATATCTAAGAAAATAAAGATTTACAAGATATATATAATATCTCTTAATATATTTATATATGCCTAATATGAACTAGTGATTTAATTTTTATATGAGTTAATACTTTTCATTATATTATATTATATTTTAGTTTAGTTTTTTTTTTTTTTCGAATGAATGAATCAAACTTTTGTTAAAATTTGAATCAGAATTAATGTACTAATTAGTAATTACACACCTTGTATCTGGTCGTGTAACTGTGTAGAGGTTTTTGTCAAACATCAGTCATATGAATAAACATATAGCAAAATTTGTGAACATAAATTCTATTGGAAACAGAAAGTACATAAATTGCTTTTTGACAACAATTAAAGTTCTTTTTTCATTTAATAATAATACTGAAAGGCAATGAATTTAAATATAACTATAAATGATCACAGGTGAATGTATGACATGTCTTATAACCCCGCAATTTCGGATACAATAACACAATATGAATTTAAAACAAAAATTAAAAATTTGTATTTGGTCGCGCGTATCTTTGTGTTGTTATCGTGTATGTTAGACTCATAAAAATTAATATATAACACATTAACTCTTTAACAACATATTACCTATTATTGACATGCATACGACACGATAACGACATGTATCGGATAATAACACAATATTTTTTTTAATATTTAAATACAATTTTATTTTATTTTTTCTACCATGTCATGTCACATCACACATAAAATATTGTGTTGTTATTGTGTCGTGTCGACACATAAATTATTGTGTTCGTGTCGACACATGTTCTTATTGTGTCGTGCCACTATTAATTGTGACTCAATTGCACCATGCAATTGATACAGAGTCTAGCTCTGAGGGCCCTCACTGGTGGACGATGTGATTGATCATCTAAATTAGTTTATTTTTCGGACTAGATATCTAAATTAAAAAAAAAAAAAAAACACAAGTGTGACTTAAAAATTGACTTTTTTCGTTTGATAGTGTAGGGTAAATTAGATCGTTAGGGAAACCACGGAAAAATCATGAGTTGGTGGAAGTTGAGAGATACATTAGTGTTTTAAGACCATGGTCACATGTTTGCAACTTGCCATGCCAACCCTATAATAATAATTCAAGTCTTTTTCTTTAATTCAATTTCTCAAACATTGCCTAACAAACCTTACCTATTCATTATATAAACTAAATAACGAAGCACTCTCTATATGTAACTCATTTAATTATTTTCAACCCCTCTCTCTAAGATATCAAACAACATGGATCTTATGCTCATTCTTCTCTACACTTGCCTCCCCCTTATTCCCCTACTCTGTCTCATATTCAAAATTCTCGATCAAAAAAGACACCAAAATTGTTACATACTCGCCTACGAGTGTTACAAACCGAGCGACGATCGCAAGCTAAGCACCAAATTCAGCGGCGAAATCATTCGCCGCAACAAACACCTCGGCCTTCACGAGTACAAATTCCTCCTGAAGGCCATTGTCAGCTCGGGGATCGGGGAAGAGACGTACGGTCCGAAAATGGTGTTCGACGGACGAGAAGCTTCCCCGACCCTGAGAGACGGGCTCGTCGAGATGGATGAGCTTTTCGTCGATAGCATCGACAAATTGTTCAAGAAAACCGGAATCTCCCCCTCGGAAATCGACATCCTAGTGGTGAACATCTCCATGCTAGCAACCGTCCCTTCTCTCTCATCAAGAATCATCAATTTGTACAAGATGAGAGATGATGTCAAAGTGTATAATCTCACCGGCATGGGGTGTAGCGCTAGTTTAATCTCAATTGATATCGTGCAAAGCATTTTCAAAAATAAGAAAAATCAACAAGCTTTAGTAGTCACATCGGAGTCTCTAAGCTTAGGGTGGTACACCGGCAATGACAAATCCATGATTCTTGCTAATTGTTTGTTCAGATCAGGCGGTTGCGCCATGATCTTAACAAACAAACCTACTCAAAAGGAAAAGGCCATGTTCAAGCTCAAAACCCTCGTCCGGACCCACCACGGCGGGCGAGACGAGTCGTACGGTTGTTGCACGCAAAAAGAGGACGAAAAGGGCCTCGTCGGGTTCCATCTCGACAAGACCCTCCCGAAAGCCGCCACGCGGGCTTTCGTCGATAATCTAAAGGTAATGGCTCCAAAAATCCTACCTCTGCGGGAGCTTCTGCGCTTTTCAGCACTCCTGCTAGCGCGGAAGCTCCTGCAGAGATGGAGCAAACTGGGGGGCGGGGCCCGCCCGGTTATAAATTTTAAGACGGGTGTGGATCATTTTTGTCTACACACGGGTGGGAAGGCGGTGATAGATGCGATCGGGCAGAATTTGGGTTTGAACGAGTACGAGGTCGAGCCGGCTCGTATGACGTTGCACCGGTTCGGGAACACGTCGGCGAGTAGCTTGTGGTACGTGTTGGCGTACATGGAGGCAAAGAAGAGGCTGAAGAAAGGGGATAGGTTGTTTATGATAAGCTTTGGGGCAGGGTTTAAGTGCAACAGCTGTTTGTGGGAGGTTGTAAGGGATTTGGACGGTAAGAATGTGTGGCAAGAGTTTATTCACAATTATCCTACTAAGAATTTGAATAACCCCTTCTTGGACAAGTTTGGATGGCTCCACAACGAGGATCCAGATACGTTTCTATTACCGGATGATTACCAAATACCCGATTGATTCGTGTTATGTTAAAAAATGATCAACTGTCTTCTAATCATATCATGGGGCAATATGCACGTGTTAAAGATTCAGCAGATGGAACACCAGGTGAAACACACAGATTGATTGGAACAGGGAAAATTGATCTTGTTTTTATTGTGTCTTTTCTAATGTTTTATACTATATATATAGTTTTTTTTTGGGTCATTATATACGGTTTAAGATGAATTGTGAGTGAATAGAAGTGGTAAATATACTTCAAAGTGAAGATTGTTTTAGAGCTGAAATTTGTATCCTATTTAAACATGTTCTTTACAAGATTTTATCGAAGTGCGTGCTATATATATTTGTGCATTTAATAACCCTTACTCTAACTCAAAGTGTAATTATTTATATTTATGGAATCATTGTATAAAATAGAAATAAATACATGTTGAAAATAATTTAATGAATAATTAACTAGAGACGTAAGGGGTATAATTACAGCCAAACAAACATGGTGTCAGTAAAACTAGGAACCAATAATAAGGAAGGGAATTTAAAGATTTTCACAGAAGTTGTTGAGTAATAGTAATGGCAATGGAATTTTAAAAAGATATAGTTTCATGAGTATTTTAAATTCGCAGAAGTTGTTGGATCGATGATAGTAAATAGTAATGGTAATAAAATACAGTAATAATATTGGTGGCGCAGAAGGTAGCCAAATGTAGGTAGAAAAAGCTACTACAGCTGGCTTGGGCAATTAAGATGCAAATATGGCAATATATATCAATCCAACTACGCCTCCATGTGACCATTAAAGTATCAGAAAAGGACACCAACATTTTACTTCAACATTTTAATATTGAGGTGATATTAAAAATTCAGTAGAATGGAATACCAGTGAAACAGGAGAATCGAAACGTGAAATAAGAATATATTTTAGAACAAATAAAAAAGGAATACGACAACATTTGGGACCGAAGGAATACAATACATATATGCATGTGGGAAATATTAATGGGTACTGATGCACTATCTTGTCTTAATTAATTTGTTGCATTCCAAATCAAGGATTATTGGCTAATTTTACTCTCTAGCCATTTTGATCTTTCTCATTTGCATTTTTGTGCATGTCTGTTTGCATTTAATTTTCTAGACTGAAGATGTACGTACGAATACGAATAGATGTTGGTTAAATATGAGAAAACACATAGATTTAAAATGAACATGTATTTGAAGTTTTTTTTTTTTTTTGAAAGAAATGATTAAGGAATTAATATAAATAAATTATTTCACATTCATCTATAGATTCCATTCAAATTTTTAGTTGAATAAAATTATTTTAGGTGGTGTTTGGTTTAAAATTGGTTGAATTTGAATTGGTCATTCATAATTCAATCTCAATGCCTCATAATTCAAATATCAATTAAACTAATATACATATACACCTATTTTTATATAATCATATCACTATTTTTTTTAGTCATATTCTCTTTTTTCTATTATTTTTCTACTCACTAATAAAATATTACAACTACGGAGTATCATTTTTTATTTGACATAAAGCAACATTCACCCCTATTTCTCAATCTCTATCCAAACACAGTTTAAATATAATTACTATTCATGGATTAGTCCAATCCACTTTTTTCAATCTCTAATCACACACCAATTTATAGTATCATAGTTTTTGACTCACGCCCAAGTCAATGAGTCTTTTTTCCAAATGGTATAAGTGATAATCTAACTCACGTACGGGTGAGGAATTGTGTTAAAAGAATAATATAAATTAATTCATTTCACTCAACGCAACAAATTCGAACTTTTAAATGAAACAATATTTTTTGAAAATAAATAACATAAACTCGCGCGCTTGAGCTTTGGGCAAAACAAGTAATTCATCATATATATCATACCAATATATATACTTGATGATTGTGAATTCTGTTGAAGTGAACCAAAAAAAGAAAAAGGAAGGACACGTAGCAATAGTGTAGAGGTCGAATTCATTGGACGTGCTTTATTTTCTAGTTTTTTACCCTTTGTTTGTTTGTTTGAATTATCCTTTCCACTTTATGTATCAACCTGAAATATGTAAAAAAATTTTTTAATCATCCACATGTTATAAAAATTGTATTTTTGTTCATTCAGATCACTTAATTATTTGTTAGAAGTAATTAAAAAAATAAAAATATAATTTCAATCGTGGTTGTGTTTCACTGTTTTGAGGTATGATGGTACCGAGTTTATAAAAATGAAAATTGATAATAATTTCAAAAATAATTTTAGAAAGGGATGAAACGTTCATTTGAACATCGATTACAGATTTTAGATAATATGAAATTATATGACTAAATTTTTTTTTTTTGAATATGATGATAGCAATTACTGAAGCAATGAACATGGCGCCACTCTATACCGAATTATGTCAATTAATCAGAGAAATAATTGAATGCTAAACCTTAATTCTTAATTAAATTCTTCTGCCGAAAGAAAAATAATATTTATAATAATTGTTATATGAATCAAATGGAGGCAGCTTGCAATAATTGTGCAGAAAGTATATTTTAAATATTGTTATAAGTATATATATATATATGTTTAATAGTGGTGATGGCGGCTACATAATGAGTAACCACTTGATCATTTCATTTAATGTTATCACTCACCTTCCCCAATAATAACAACTCTTAAGCGTCACCCCAGAAATTATGTGCAAGTTGGTATGAAACTGTTTTATAAAATATGTTCGGATATTTCATTCAACATTTACTGTTTACGTAAAATTGTTTGAGTTATTTATTAGTATTAAAAAATATATAATATAAATTGAGTATGAAAGTCTTTTGAGTAATAAATTAATAACTTTCAATGTAATTTTGAGATTTTTTTGAAGGGCGAAGTTTAATTTTTTTTTAATACTAAATTAAGAAATGATTAATCTAATATGAGACGTTTTATTTTAGACAAAGGTTAACTCACCGTTAGTCACATCCCTTAAATTGTTAGCTTACTTATTCCAAGTAGCGCCAATTTTTTTTGTGTTTCATGAGAATTAATTGGATTGAATTCATTGTTTCAAAGGAATATTTTGTTTCTTTTAATTTTCTTTGATTCATTTTGTAATCGTGCATAGAATGTCATATACTCATATATATTATATATATAAATATACACGTGTGTGTGCTTAATAATTGAGAACACCATATGATAATTGAAAATCCTGCAAATTATAATTTATATACACAGTATAAGGCAACTTGCAACTAGAACAGAGACGAAGGCCCCATTATTAATATTTTAAAATTATACTCCATTATTTACTGATTATGCAATTTCTGTAGTATTAATGAAAGTGATGTAGGAAATAATTAGAGAGTTGAGGTTCCGGTCCAACAAGGAAAAACATGCATGGGACGTGTTGTGTTGTCTCTTCTAATGTTAATTGAAAAGCCATGTAGGGCCTGCTCCCCCACTAATTTTTCGTGATTATTTATACACTTTTTTAATTAAAACATTTCAAGATTATTTGCACATTCATAATATGTAAATAATTCAGAAAATTAATATTTTTACTATATCCTTTCATTTTAAAAATTGTCACTCATTTTAATTCTACATTCTTTCTTACACAACTACACCTCACTAAATTCTCTTTTACACTAATTAAATCACTCAAAATACTCATCTCATTTGTTTGACCTCACACCTTACTAAATTCACATTTCTTAAAAGGTGAATTTGTCAAGGTATATGCAACTAAATGCAGAGGTCATCATAGTCGATGAAGTATATTTTAAGTTCTACATTTATCTAGTAACAAATGAATTTTAACACCGTTTCACCTATTATGAGTTGGAACAATCAAAATTAATTTTATTCGAAATATAACAAAATTTATTAAATTTAAATCAATCAAATGAGATATATTGAAATATTTTATAATTTTTTTTTTCAAAACTAATATTATTTTTTCATTATAATAATGTAAATCGACCCCAATTTAAATTTTTTAGTTCAGTCACTTTTGACATTAAATTTAGATATTATATTTTACATCTAAATATATTAATATTTATCTTTAAATTTTACAAAATAAATAAATCCTTCCGTTCCGTTCCAATATCATTAATTTTCTCACTTTACAATACTTTTTTGAATGCTCCACAATAAATTTTTCATTCTATTTTAGTAGCATATATACTACTTTACTATTTAATCTCTTTCAATCATATTACTCGTACTTTATTTATTATTTTATATATTCCATCATCTCGTACTCATCGATTACTTTCTCTTTTTTATTCATACCACTTGTACTATTTATTATTTTATCATATTTTTTAATCGAAATACCTAAAAAAATGGAGACAGATATAGTAGAACGGAGGAAGTATGTCTTTAATATATTAAAACGGACGTTGTCTCACTTGTCCACTACGAAAATCACCTGCAATGTGTATATGCATACATTTTTTTTTTCTTATGGATTTACAATATAGACAATCAATCAAAAACTTATTTTAAATTAATTAAACCTAAATTAACTATATCTCATTATGAGTGGTTTGATAATTTAAATTAAGCATAGATTATACTTTAAATTGTACTGTATAAAGTTTAGATATCATCATAATCCCAATTTAATTAGTCTTTTACTATCAAACATGGTTTATTTTTACTTGGATGCCTTTTATTTTAACTCGAGATGACTTGCGTGCCTTCTTCGGCTAATGAGACCTCCATCCCGAAGCCTTCGGGTAAAAATTATTGTAAGTTGATCAATTAGAAACTATCAGGCGGTGTTTGTTTTGAGATTAGCCAATCCGGATTTGGATCGGTCCAATCCCAATTCAATCTCTCTCAATCCATTTCAATTCAAATACAAATTCAAATATCAACCCACCCCTATAATACACCTATACACCTATCTTTATACAATCAAATCACTATTTTTCTTTCCAATCAGGGGAATATTTTTTTTTAGTCCTATAAATTTAGGGTTGGTCTGCTATGGACTCGAGTGCATGTTATGCACCATAGTCCATGTTGCATTTTTCAGTTTTACGGACTTACACTTTTTGGTAAATGGTATTGCACTTTTCAATTATTAAACTGTATAATAATATTTTTAGTAATAATTGAAAAGTGCAACACCATTTACCAAAAAGTGTAAGTCAGTAAAACTGAAAGGTGCAACATGGACTTGTGTGCATAACATGCACTCGAGTGCATACTAGACTTTACCATAAATTTAAGACATTCCAAAATAAATCCTTTAAATTTCAAACTTTACAAAATACATCCTTTATGTTTCAAACTTTCAATTTCAATCCTTTTTTTATTCAGTTTTAATCATTTATCTTTGAAAAGAATGAAGTGGTGACTTGACACTTCATATATTTAAAAAAAAGGACACATCATCATGCCACATCATTATTTCTTCTATTAAAAAAAAAGAGTTCTCTACACAAAAAATAAATAAATTATCTTGCTCTAAACCAATTAATTCACTCAAATACTCAAACAATTACAAAAAGAAGTGGATATATTTGTAATTTTTTTTTTCATATGATATAATTGTAAAATAAAATAAAATCGTATTTTTTTTTTTACAAAGAATTAACCTTTTAATGTATTAATTAGCTCAACAGTGCAACTGATGCATAACTTTTTAATAAAATAAGTGTGAGTGTTATCTCATAATCTCATAGTCAGCACAGTAAGTAGTGAGCTGATAGGATCACATAAGATGACTTAGGTCGAAATCAGATGAGTTGAAGGTTTTCAATCAGCTGAGGAGGTGATGCTTAGAGTTCAGCACAGTTTGTTAGATCAATACAGTACTGGGTCAGCACAATACTGGATCAGCACAGTACTTCAGCAGAGTATATCAGCACAGTAAAGATCAGCACAGTAGAAGTCTATCAGTAGAGTCAGCTTTTGATCACATGAACAGAAGAGTTGAGTATCAGAACACTAAGTAGTGTTCTGATCTTCATGGACAAGTCTTCTGATATGAAAGTTAGTTAGTTTAACTAGCTGCATTACAGTTACAACTACTTGAGGGCATAACTACTATTTCAGTTGGGCAATAACAGAGCACATGGGTTGTTACAAGCGGTTGCAAACGGTTGATAACTACTCAAGCAGTTCCTAACAACAGCAACTACCTTGGTCTTTATATACTCTTGTATGTGTACATTGTAAAGGTTGCGATTTTGGATGCAAGTACGATTGTAATCTTTGAGTTGTGTGAGTTCACGAGTGAAGTGAGGAAATATCCTATTTCGAGTGAATGAGTGTGTAAACATTCTTGATCAATCAAAGAAGTACTCGTCAGGTCCAGTGGATGTAGATCACATTGATC
The DNA here is from genome assembly GCA_963675135.1 of Galeopsis tetrahit. NCBI lineage: Eukaryota > Viridiplantae > Streptophyta > Magnoliopsida > Lamiales > Lamiaceae > Galeopsis > Galeopsis tetrahit. Next base: position 62,315,314 of record OY776132.1, read on the forward strand.
GAACAACTTAAATTCTTGTGTGTTGTTTGTTTTGTTGATTACTTTTTGAATTACTATCTTAATTGGTTATTTCTTATAGCATCAAGTATTCTACTTGGTTGGAGACGTCTAATCGACTGGAATACTTGACAATTGGCGCCGTCTGTGGGAAACTGAAGTAGCTGCAAATCTAAGATGGAGAATTCTACCAAGTACAACATAGGGAAGTTTACAGGCACGGGAGATTTTGGGTTGTGGAAGGTCAAGATGCAGGCCCTCCTTGAACAACAAGAATTATTCGAGGCTCTCGAAGAATTCGAAGAGACTGCAGCAGCTGCGTTTGAAAGGAGCAAGTTGCTCAGAAAAGCTCGAAGCACGACCCTACTCTGCCTTGGAGATAAGGTTTTGAGGGAGGTTGCTAAAGAGAAGTTAGCGAATGAGGTTTGGGATAAGCTTGAGAAGTTATATATGGTGAAAACTCTTGCTAACCGACTCTATTCGAAACAAAAACTGTATGCCTTTAGAATGAGAGATGACAAACCCATTACGGAGCAGCTAGATGAGTTCAACAAGATACTTGATGATCTGGAGAATTTGGATGTCAAGCTAGAAGAAGAGGATAAGGCTCTTATCTTGTTGAGTGCTCTTCCTAAGTCCTTTGAAATCCTAAAGGACACCATCTTGTATGGTAGAAAGTAGGCAAACACATTGGAGGATGTGATCTTAGCTGTCAAGTCCAAAATACTACATAATAAGACATCTTAAGGAGATAAAATTAGCAGTGGAGAAGGATTGACAATCAATGGAGGACAAAAGAAATATGCCTCCAAGAAGGGGTCTAGTCAACCCAAAGGAGCTGATAAGGGAAAATCAGCAATGTCAAATCAAGGGGAAGTAGTGTGCCACCACTGCAACAAACCTGGGCACTACAAGAGTACTTGTTTCAAGTACAGACAGCTTATGAGAAAATCTGGTCCCAAGAACCCTGTTTATAAGAATCAAGCAAATCAAACCCAAGAAGATAAGGAGCAGAAGGGCTATGAGTCAGCTCAGTCCCTATCCATCACTTCCACTAAAGAACAACAGGATTGGATTTTAGATTCAGGGTGCTCTTTCCACATGACTCCAAGAAGAGGCTGGTTTCATAATTTTAAGCATCAGAATGGAGGTTCTGTGTTGTTAGGGAATGATCACACTTGCAAAGTTAAAGGTGAAGGTACAATACACTTGAAGATGTATGATGGAGTAGTGAGGATTCTCAAGAGGGTCAGGTATGTTCCTAAACTCAAGAGAAATTTGATATCTCTTGGTATGCTGGATTCAATGGGCTACAAATTCCAGTCAGAAGACGGAGAGCTCAGAGTTTCAAAGGGGGAGCTTACTGTTCTTAAAGGTGAGAGAAGGAATGATCTCTACTTTCTTAAGGGAGGAACAGTGATTGGCAGATCAGATGTGGCAAGAGTGCAAGACAACTCAATGTTGTGGCACAGAAGACTAGGTCATGTAGGAGAGAAGGGCCTACTTGAGCTAAGTAAGCAAGGATTGCTAGGTGGTGACAAGATCACAAAACTTGATTTGTGTGAGCACTGCATTCTTGGGAAATCCAAGAGATTGAAGTTTTGAAAGAGTTCACACTCTACCAAAGGAATTTTGGACTATGTCCATTCAGATTTATGGGGGTCAGCAAGGAATCAGACCAGAAGTGGTGGGAGATACTTCATGTCTATCATAGATGACTACTTAAGAAAGGTATGAATCACTATCATGAAATCCAAGTCAGAAGCATTTGAAAAGTTCAAGGAATGGCTCACTGAGGTTGAGAATGTCTCTGGAAAGAAGCTCAAGCATTTGAGAACTGATAATGGGCTGGAGTTGATAATGGGCTGGAGTTCATATCAGAAGAGTTCAATGTTTTCTGCAAGAAGAAGGGTATAGTGAGGTATAGAACAGTACCAGGTACACCTCAGCAGAATGGAGTAGCTGAGAGAATGAGCCAGACTTTGCTTGAGAGGGTCAGGTGTATGTTGAGCAGCTCTGGATTTCCTAAAGTATTTTGGGGAGAAGTAGTGTCAACAACAACCTATTTGATAAACATAAGTCCTTCCTCAGTTGTGCAATTTAAAACCCCAGAAGAGTTATGGTCTGGCCATGCAGTTGAGTACAGTAATTTGAAGGTTTATGGTTGTTTATCATATGCCCATGTCAAGCAAGATAAGCTTGAGCCTCGAGCCTTGAAATGTGTGTTCGTAGGGTATCCTTCAGGAGTGAAAGGGTATAGGTTGTGGTGCCTTTAAGTTGGGATGCAGAAGTGTATTATCAGCAGAGATGTAACTTTTGATGAAAGTAGAATGCCATTGAAAGAAGAGGCAAGTTCAAGTGCAGCACACAACAGACCAGATGAGACACAGGTTGAGATGGAGCATGTTGACACCAGAACACTAACTGAAGATCATATTGATCCAAATGAGGAGGAGACTACTCATAATGATACTGAGCTTCATGATTATCAGCTGACTAGGGACAGAACCAGAAGAGAAGTCCACCCACCTCAGAGGTATGGTCAAGCTGACATAGTATCATTTGTTTTATGTGCAGCTCTTGAGGTGGAGTCTCTAGAGCCTAAAAGTTACACAGAAGCCATCAACTGCCAAGACAAAGAGAAGTGGTTAGTTTCTATGGAGGAAGAACTGTTATCTCTGAACAAAAACCAGACTTGGGAGATTGTTGAGAGACCTAAGAACAAAAAACTTGTTGGGTGTAAGTGAATCTACAAGAAGAAGGTGGAGGCTCAAAGAGGTGGCAAGATTAGGTACAAGGCAAGGCTTGTAGCTAAATGATTTAAACAGAAAGAAGGTATTGACTTTAATGAAATCTTCTCACCTGTTGTAAAGTATTGTAGCATCAGAATCTTGTTGGCTATGGTTGCTCAATATGAATTGGAGTTGCATCAGATGGATGTGACCACGACATTTCTTCATGGAACTTTAGATGAGAAGATCTACATGAAAATACCAGAAGGGTTGGACATAGAAGATGGAGAAGACAAAGTGTGCTTACTCAAAAAATCACTCTATGGCCTCAAACAAAGCCCTAGACAATGGTACTTAAGGTTTGATGAGTACATTTGCTCAGCTGGTTTTGCAAGAAGCTTGTATGACAGCTAGACATGGGCGGTTTTTAACCGGCAAACCGGCGAACCGGTAAAACCGCCGGTTTGGTAAACCGCCGATTACGGTTCAAAAACCGAACTGTAACTAGAAAATGGCGGTTCGGTTTCGGTTGCAAATTTTGGCAAACCGAAACTGTCGGGTCGGTTTATTTATTTTATTTTTTTTAATACACAATTCTTCTATTTTTTATGTATAAATTTAAGTTATATAATTTTTATTAAATTCTAGTAATGTAGTTTCTAAAAAAAAGTTGAAACGAACAAAAAACGAGCAAAAACGGAGAGAAAAAAAAGGAAAAAATCGCATAACCGCCGGTTTTTAATCGAACCGGCGGTTAGAAAATCGTAACCGTAACCGACGGTTTGCCGGTTCGGTTTCGGTTACAAAAAAGGCAAAACCGAAACCGCCGGTTTTTAACTGAAACTGGCGGTTTCTTCCGATTGAACATGTCTAATGACAGCTGTGTTTACTTCAGACGAGTTGGAAGTTCAGTTACCTATCTTTTGCTGTATGTAGATGATATGTTAATAGCAGGGGAGTCTATTAACAGTATCAATCGGGTGAAAGAGATTCCCAAAAGAGAGTTTGAGATGAAAGATCTTGGTGAAGCTAAAATGATTCTTGGGATGGAGATCAGTAGAGTTGAGGGAGCAATTTAGCTTAGTTAGCCTACCTATCTGAAGGTGTTAGAGAGATTCAGGATGCATCAAGCTAAATCAGTTTCTACACCAATTGGCCAGCATCAGAAGCTATCCAATCAGATGTGTCCCAAGATCAGCCAAGAGAGAGTTCAGATGAGCAAGGTTCCTTATGCCAGTGCAGTAGGGAGTTTAATATATGTTATGGTGTGTTGTAGACCAGATTTAACTCACGCAATGAGTGTAATCAGCAGATACATGAGTGATCCAGGCTTAAGTCATTGGGAGACAGTTAAGTGGGTCATGAGATATGTTCTGGGATCAGCTGAGAAGGGTCTGAACTTTCAGAAGATATCAGATGAGGCAGAAGCACTTGTGGGATATGTTGATGCCGACTATGCAGCCAATGTAGACACAAGAAAGTCCTTGACAGGGTATGTGTTCACCTTATTTGGTACAGCTATATCATGGAGGTCAATACATCAGTCTGTAGTTGCATTATCTACTACAGAACCAAAATATGTAGCCTTGACTGAAGCAGATAAGGAGATCATGTGGCTAAGGGGGATCTTGAAGGAGTTTGGTATATCACAAAGAAGTGTGATTGTCTTCTGTGATAACCAAAGTGCAATACATCTTGCAAAACATCAGGGGTATCATAAAAGAACTAAACATATAGATGTGAAGTTGTACTTTATAAGAGATATTGTAGAGAAGGGGGTGGTCCAGGTAGTGAAGATTGCTATAGAGGAGAACCCCGCTGATGCGTTCACTAAGACATTGCCAAAAGAGAAGTTTGGCTTGTGTCTTAGACTTATTGGACTGCATTAATTCCTCCGAGGAGAAGGCTGTTGATCCTGTGGCAGAGGAGCAGTGGTGGAGACTATTCTTTGAGGAAAATAGTGGTTTTGTGTTTTGGTGGAGGTTAGTTCGATTATGAGCTAAATGTGGAGAATTGTGAATGTTATCTCATAATTTCATAGTCAGCACAGTAAGTAGTGAGCTGATAGGATCAGATAAGATGACTTAGGTCGAAATCAGATGAGTTGAAGGTTTTCAATCAGTTGAGGAGGTGATGCTTAGAGTTCAACACAGTTGGTTAGATCAGCACAGTACTAGGTCAACACAGTACTTCAGCAGGGTATATCAGCACAGTAGAAGTCTATCAGTAGAGTCAGCTTTTGATCACAAGAACAGAAGAGTTGAGTATCAGAACAATAAGTAGTGTCTGATCTTTATGGACAAGTCTTCTGATATGAAAGTTAGTTAGTTTAACTAACTGTATTACAGTTACAACTACTTGAGGGCATAACTACCATTTCAGTTGGGCAATAACAGAGCACATGGGTTGTTACAAGCGGTTACAAACGGTTGATAACTACTCAAGCAGTTCCTAACAGCACAGTACTATCAGCACTCTTTTTTGTGTAGAGAACTCTTTTTTTTCTTCAAATAACTCTTTTTTTTTTTAATAGAAGAAATAAGGATGTGGCATGATGATGTGTCCTTTTTTTTAAATACATGAAGTGTCAAGTCACCACTTCATTCTTTTCTAAAATAAAGGATTAAAATTGAATAAAAAAGGATTGAAATTGAAAGTTTGAAACATAAAAGATGTATTTTGTAAAATTTGAAACTTAAATGATTTATTTTGGAATGTCTTAAACTTATAGGACTAAAAAAAAATCTCTTCCAATCACTCATTCTCTCTCACACTCTCTTCTCTCTTACTTTTCTTTCACACACTCATTCTTTCTCCTACTTTCTTTTCTCTCTTACTTTTTTTTCACAATTAACAATAATAAAATATTATAACATCTTACTATTCATAAATTACCCAAATTCCAATCCAATCCACCACAATTCCAAACCAAACACCACCTAAAAGTGTGAGAAGAAGAGTTATTAAATTACAGTATATAAGTAAGAAATGAGAAAAAATGGGAGGGGCCCTTACCTTGTGTGTGCGTCGACACTAATTACACAAGCCCTACATTCTATAATTTGGTAGAATAATAAGTTGACACGTCTAAGCTGTTTCATATTTAATTTGTTATTTTTGGTGTAATCAAATTTGTACTAACATGGCTTCATTACACTCAACTGTTAGACTATCCTCAATATGTGACCTTCCTTCGACCCAACCCAACCCTTCAATATTATATTAACTAGTGTAAGATCCGCGTTTTACGCGGGATTGAAATAAATTTATAATATATTTTAATTTATTAATTAAAAATAATCTTTAAAATATTAATAGATTTATAAATTATTTATTCTATTAAAACATAAGAAATGAGATTACATTATGTATATATGATAAGAATTATAAATTTATTTATAAACAAATTTAATATAATAAATTACAAATTACGGAATTTTTTTTATACGGAGTATATCTTTTCATTTGAATCTAGACAAAGAATTTTCAATCACTCTTGTTCTTGTTCTTGACTCAAGAGACTACAACTTACAATTGTCCGTGTGTAAACACAGGTTTAGAAAGGTAGACACCTACTATGAAAATGGACTAACAATGACTTTTATTTATCGTGTCATTGCATAAGACAATAGAATGTGAAATTACTCCATCAAAACTTTACGCGGGAGTCGTGTCATTCGAAAAACTCAATGTCATTATCGGGATAAAAATTTTACTACCAACATTTCTCCCAGAAAAAATTTGTCCTTCATTGAATCTTAAAAAAATGAAAAAAGGAAGATTAAAAAAACAATAAAATTAAAAAGAAAGATGTAATAGAGCAAGATAAATGAATGATCAGATTGACAAACGACACATGTGTCGAGAGAAAAATGTGAGTACAAAAAATTTAGATTGGAAAATCGTGGTTAGATTTCAATTTTTTTTAATAAATGAATTTTACCCTATTAAATTTGTAACTTTAACAATAAAGTTCAAGATGGTGATGACCACACATAGATAAGAAATTTACTATGCGACAGAGTCAAATAGACAAAAAATTGAGAATTAAATAAAAATATATGTAGGTAATATAAATATGTACTAATCATATTGTGGTAATTATGTTAGAAGCTTAGTTATATATATGTGTCGTAAAGGTATAGTTATTGTTGGTCCTGAAAGGAGTATATAACAAGTGTATGAGGGGGGGGATACACTTGTATTCAAATTCTTTTCTAACTTGATCAAACCAGAGCTCAGCAAGGTTGTCTTGGACAACTCTGCTGAAGATGATTAACTCTTCTAAGATAATCAGACTACTAAGTACTATTGAGTACTTAGTTGAATAACTATCTAAGGGAGTTATATGTGCGGAATAATGGTTGGCCCTTTTAGTTTAAACTCCTTTAGATTCTGAAATCACTTGGTCAATTCAATACAATCCAGTTTCAGGGAACTTGTCCAAATCAGTTTTGCACAGTCTTTGAATGTTTATCCTTTGAAAGATCAGTTTTGTGTGCAGTGTTGAGTGTATGAAAGTACTTGAAAGTAAATCAACATAAGAGTTTATAGTGGTTCAGAGACTCAAGCTCCTACATCCACTTTCCCTGATTTAACAGGATAATTCCTTCACTCTTGGAATTAACTTGTTTTATAGTGCCAAGGTGCACTTGATCAAGAACACCACTCTTGGTGAATTGATCCCTAGGATGTCTAGAGTCCTAGTACCCTCTTCTCAACTCAGAACTGAACTGTTCTTCTCTCAACAGTCAGCTCCTACCACTTTTACTACTACAACCTTCTCACTTTCACTCTTGAAAGATATGAGGATTGAAGTAAGGTTCCAACTAATGAGATATCCTTTACAATGAAGATCAGTGTATAAGGATAGAATATCTCTCTAAGCTTGTGTATGAATATACAATGTAATTCAGCTTAGAAGAAGTGTATGAAGACTAAGATAGTCTTTGAAAGCTTTGAAAGCACTCTAGTTTGTAAGAACTTGAGGTTAGATGTGCTTGGTTGAGGTTGAAGTTGGATGCTAGTTGGATGCTTTCAAATGGTCTTCACACTTCTGTATTTATAGACAAATGAAGGATTTGCCCGTTGGAGAGGCAGCCTCCATTGTCCATAAATGTCTTCTTTTAGTTCTTCAACTTTGAAGACAGAATCTTGATAGTGACATGTCCTTATTTGGGAAATAAACGGCTGTAAGAGTTTTGTCTTCATTCTGCAGCACTCTTTCCAATATCTGACATTCAGATTCTCTTGTAAGAATATGGACATGTCTTATGAAGGTTGTTCCATTGATAGGACAACATTCCTCATCATTTGGACAACTCTCCTTATCACTATCAGCAGTCTTGCTTATCAGCAAGGTTGACTTGCTCTTTTTCAGATGACTTGGCTCATACCCTTTGCTTCACTTCAAGGTGATCTTAGCATGTTGATTTGCAATTCTTTAGGGTGTGTTTGTCTTCAGCATAGTTGACCTCAACTTTCAGAGCACTTGATCTTGACTTCTTGTACTGAGACAACTCCTCTGGACAACTCTCCTGATCAGTATAGTTAGTCTCAAAAGACTTAGTGTTGTATCCAGAGTTTGAGCCTTGAGGGGACTTGATTTAAATGAACTTCTAAGCATGTGTTCCCCCTCAATTTGTGCATCTAATCATCTAAGAGCTACCTAACATATTAGCTCCTCATCTAGCCTTTATACTATATGTTCTAACATTTCTAGAACACATTCAATCATGACTTAGGCATGTCTCAGGGGGTTTTGGTATTCAATCAAAACATAACTCATTTTATTCCCAACAATTTCCCCCTTTTTGATGATGCCAAAACCTATACAGCTTGTGCAAAAGTGACTTAGCTACACCTATTACATTAATCTTCAGAAGACATGACTAAGGTCAGTTATCCTGAAAAGCAATGTGTTAGTGTATTCACCATTCATGTTGCACATAGGTTTCATAGATAGGCATAGAGAGATGAGTGTTTCTTGATTCAAAATAAGTTCAACTATCATTCATTCAAAAATCATTACAAGCATGTTGATAGTTGAATTTAAAATATCAGAGCATGAATCAACAACACTAAATACATCAGAGTATTTCATTCTAACAGTTCAACACATATACAAGATTTTTCAGTATCAGAGCATAAACTTGTATCAGAGCACCAATCTTGTATCAGAACAAATACTAACACTTCAAGACATATACAAGACTTTCAACATCAGAGCACAGAGCTTGTATCAGAGCAATCCATATCAAATTAGAGAAAACAGGTTAGCACACCACATCAGCAATCTTGACCATATTTCAGCATAGTTGATCAATAAAAAAAAAGGTCAGAATACTTAGCCATTTCAAAGATCATCCTCAGGAGGTGGCAGCATTCCATACTGTGCCCACACTCTTCTTTTCAATGCCATGGCTTCTTGGTTTGTTCCCTTAGGACCAAGAACCATCTTGTTTAGCTTAAGGATCTCAGTGAATTCTCTCAGAATTCTTGCTTGGTCAATCCATCCTTCAAGCTTTGGAGGCATGTATATGATTGGCTTAGGAGCTGTGAGTTCAATTCTTGCAATATCAGCAGCTGCAAGCAATTGTTGATAGAGTTCTTTGTAGTATTCTATCATGAACTTAGCAAAAGTGGAGTTGGCATCTCTTCCATTCCATCTGTCAATGACATATTGATCATAGACATACTCCCTTTTGGCTTCCTCCCATAAGTCATTCAGCTGAACTGGTACCCATTTATCCAAGTGAGGATATTTGGTGTCCATTGGAATCAATAGCTGTGGCTTCATCTTGTTGTAAGTTGCTCTCTTCCTTCTTGGCTTCTGGAAGTCTGTTCTTCTCTTATCTCTTGCTCTGTTGGCTTCTTCCATCAAGTCCATTTTCTCTTGGGCTCTCATCATAGCCAGTTTCTGTTGTGTTTCAGGGTCTTTGCCATACCCTTCATGAAACAGCTTTGATGGATCATTGAGTACCACAATCTTTGTCTTCTTTGGTCCAGGTCCAAAGCCTTCTTCATATAAGATTTCCACATCTTCAGTGACTTTGGTACTTTCAGTGGACTTAGTCTCAGTAGACTTGTCTTTTTCAGCATTCTTGGGCTCTTCAGCTGTTTTGGCCTTCTTTGAGATAGGCTCATCATCAACAACTCTGAATTCAGGTGGAAGATCAAGGCTGTTGGGAAAGTCAGTGAATTTCTCAACTTGTCTCTTCTTTCCTTGGGCCTTCTTGATCTTTCCTCTAGTTTGGACACCTTCAGCATCCTTGTCCAAACCAGATACCTCACCACCTGGTCTTTGTTGTAACCTCACTCTTTCCTCTTGAGCTGAGGTGTTGGGAATAAAATGAGTTATGTTTTGATTGAATACCAAAACCCCCTGAGACATGCCTAAGTTATGATTGAATATGTTCTAGACATGTTAGAACATATAGTATAAAGGCTAGATGAGGAGCTAATATGTTAGGTAGCTCTTAGATGATTAGATGCACAAATTGAGGGGGAACATATGCTTTGAAGTACATCAAGAACAAGTCCCCTCAAGGCTCAAACTCTGGAATCATGATCAAGTCTGCTGAAAGACAAGTATGCTGATCAGGAGAGTTGTCCAGAGGAGTTGTCTCAGCTCAATTAATCAAGATCAAGTGCTCTGAAAGCCTGAGGTCAACTATGCTGAAGAGAAAGAGACAACCTCACCCTAAAGATCTTCAAAGAAACAAGCTAAGATCATCTTCAAGAGAAATAAAGGGAAAGAGCCAAGTCATCTGAAGAAGAGCAAGCCAACCTTGCTGATAAGCAAGACTGCTGATAGTGATAAGGAGTGTTGTCCAAATGTTGAGGAATGTTGTCCTATCATTGGAACAACCTTCAGAAATGATGTCCAAGTTCTAACAAGAGAATCTGAAAGTCAGATATTGGGAAGAGTGCTGCAGAATGAAGACAAAGCTCTTACAGCCGTTTATTTCCCAAATGAGGACATGTCACTATCAAGAAACTGTCTTCAAAGTTGAAGAACTGAAAGAAGACATTTATGGACATTGGAGGCTGCCTCTCCAACGGGCAAATCCTTCATTTGTCTATAAATACAGAAGTGTGAAGACCATTTGAAAGCAATCTCAACACAATCCAACTAAGCTCAAGTTCTTACAAGCTAGAGTGCTTTCAAAGCTTTCAAAGACTATCTTAGTCTTCAAACACTTCATCTAAGCTGAACTTCATTGTACATCCATACACAAGCTTAGAGAGATATCCTATCCTTATACACTGATCTCCATTGTAAAGGATATCTCATTAGTTGGAACCTTACTTCAATCCTCATATCTTTCAAGAGTGAAAGTGAGAAGGTTGTAGTAGTAGAAGTGGTAGGAGCTGACTGTTGAGAGAAGAACAGTTCAGTTCTGAGTTGAGAAGAGGGTACTAGGACTCTAGACATCCTAGGGATCAATTCACCAAGAGTGGTGTTCTTGATCAAGTGCACCTTGGCACTATAAAACAAGTTAATTCCAAGAGTGAAGGAATTATCCTGTTAAATCAGGGAAAGTGGATGTAGGAGCTTGAGTCTCTGAACCACTATAAACTCTTGTGTTGATTTACATTTCAAGTACTTACAATACATCAACACTGCACACAAAACTGATCCTTCAAGGATAAACATTCAAAGACTGTGCAAAAATCTATTTGGACAAGTTCCCTGAAAACTGGACTGTGTTACATTGACTAAGTGATTTCAGAAATTAAAGGAGTTTAAACTAAAGGGGCCAACCACTATTCCGCACATATAACTCCCCTAGATAGTTATTCAACTAAGTACTCAATAGTACTTAGTAGATTGATTATCTTAGAAGAGTTAATCTTCTTCAGCAGAGTTGTCCAAGATTTCTGGAGCTATCAGCAGAGTTGGGATTACTTGATCCAGGGAAGTTGGACAAGTAAATCTCATGAAAAGTTATTGGATATATGGAAACTGAGAAGGTTCTCAGCAGACTTGGTCAAGTCTACTGAATATCAGAAGAGATGGCTGAAATTATTCAGGACACTTGTCCATTGGAATTCAGGACCACATCTCTTTAGGACACTTGTCCAAGTGGGGTCAGATAAGTTGTCTTGGCTATCAAACTATTTCCTTGGTTTGATAAGCACCTATTTTGGGTAATCATTGCCTACCTTGATACATGTCCCAACTACAGATATCATTTCTGTGGGATTTAATTTGTCCCCCACCCAAAAGGTCGCTTTCCATGCATTAAATGCCAAGATTTAACTCTTGTTTGCATTACACCTTTTCAAACCATGATCTATCTCGAAAACTCCCCAACCATTAACTAATATTAAATACCTTCCACGTTTTGAATAAAACCAACAAGTCACTGTTACATTGGTTTTTAACCATTGGATCAAAACTGGCCAACTCCCCTGAAATTCATCCTGGCCGTCCAAGTGTATCTTTCCATATTTGACAACAGTTGAAAATACACAAAACTCACCAACCCATTGACAAACATTCTTTTTAGAATATTCTCAAGTCTTAAGAACTCCCCACACACTCTTCTTTCCCAAGCATTCGAAACCCTAACCTATTCTCCTCAAACTCTCCCAAAACTTTCTAAATTTCATCTCTGCAATCTTCAATGGCTCCCAAAGTTAGACCAGAGATGATCATAGATTTTTCCAACAAGGCTCTAGACCTTGATTTTGGATACCTAAGCAACAAAAACAATCTTCATTTTGAACCCATAATCTCCTTTGAAAGTGTAGATTCTGAGATTACTCCAACCCTGAGATGGTTGAGAAGGGCTGGTCTTCAAAAGTTTTTGGAAGAAATACCAAGCTCCTGCTTGGAAAGCTACATGGCTGAATTCTTTGCCTTTCTCAAATGGAGGGGCAAGCCTGAAGATGGTGAAGTTTCCACCAGACTGTCATATGTTGCTGAAGGAGAAGAGGAAGAAAGATTTCATAGAGTGAAATTCTCTTCAGAAGATCTTGAAGGAGCTTTTGGATTGCCTTCTGAGGGAAGGAATCCAGAAATCTATGGCACTGGTCATGAAGAAGAAATAGCTCAAGAATGGCTATTGACACCAGGCCCTCTCTCCTCAACTCAAAACAAAAAGACTCTCAAGCCAGAATTTCTCAACCTCTTTGAGGTAGTAGCTAAAAGTCTCTTGACTAATACTGGAAGCTTGGAGCAGGTCAGCCATCCAAGAATCAGAATCATGGCTGCAGTCATTGATGCCAGTGATAAAGGCATCAAGTTTGATTGGAGGACTTTCATCATGTCTGAGATGATGAAGGAAAAGGCAAAATTCAAAGTGAAATCTCACAATAAGGTTGTGCTAGAAGGGAAACTCAAGTATTGCACTAGGGCAAACTTGTTGATTGAGAGATTTTCCCACTACTCCCAAATGCAAACCTTTGCAAAGCCTCTCCCAGCTCAAAAGATTCTATTCAGAAAGCTCAGCAAGAAAACTGAGCAAAGGAGGATGTTAATGGCCAAGCCTGCTGAAGCAAAGGTGGAGGAGAAGCCAAAGATGAAGAAGAGGACTAAAGCAAGAGTGGTGAAGACAAGGAAAATGTCTCAGATTATCTCAGAAGAGAACTCAGATGCTTCAACTGAGATTGAAGAAGTTGCTAGAGAAGGTGTAAAAGTGCCATCTGATCACTCAGAAGAATTAAGGCAAAAGTACAATGAGACTAGACAAAAGTCTAGGGGTGATAAAAGAATCAGGGAGGTTGTCCCTGAGAAGAATGAGGAAGGGAGTGGAAGCAGTAGGGCTAGCAAGAGAAGGGTCAAGCCTACTGACAAGGTGTTGGAGCTTCAGGAAGAAAGGTCTCTACAACTTGCTCTAAGAGAGGGCAGAGCTGAAAGCAGGACCAAATCAAAGTCGAGGACCAACTCATCTGGTTCTGGAACTCCAGAATCCAGAGTCCCTGAAGGTCAACCAATGGAGGCCAACATCCCTGAAATTCAGAATCCTGAGCCCAACTCCCCTGAAACCCATATAACCCCAACCAATCAACCTATCACTCCCATAAATCTCACAAAGAGATACTCTCCTGAGGGAAGTGTGCAGAGAAGTATGATAGATGTGCTAGCTGATATAGCTGTAGATGAGACAAGATTACAATCTCCCATTGACTCATCTATGCTCAATTACTCAAAGCAATTAGAAGCTGCACTTTTTGAGCCAACCCCCCTGAGTAAAGCCCCTTCAGATCCATTGCTCTCAAAAGCAACTGAAGATCCTTCTACTGCACCCAACCCATCTGAAGCCAACATTCCTGAACTTAATCTGCCTGAAGCCGCATTAGGAGAACCCAGAGCCAACTCCCCTATAACCCAAAGTCCCCATTCAAGTGGAGATGAGGAGGAGTATACTTATGAAAGTATGCTCAGAGGAGGAGCCAAGGCTACTGTGGACAGTTTGTATCCACAACTTGCTGAATTTCCAAGAATTCAGAAGGTCTTTCATGATCTAAGGATGCTTGTTGATGTAAAAGATAAATCCTTGATGGAAATATCACAAGTCATCCAAGATAAGGGTGCAAACTGGTGGCAAGTGGAGGAGAACAGATTGTTACACTTTACTGGAGTTTCAAAGACAAGATTCCTCACTGATGAGGAAGTATTTGCAAAGTTGGTGGATGACAAGATCAATGAGGAGAGGGAAAGGAAAGCTAAGGGCATCAAACACCCTGAAAGCAGCTCCAATGATGATGACTCCCCAGATGATCCCTCAAACCCCTCTAAACCAAACCCTCCTGAAACCCCTCAAGCCAATCTTCTCAAGCCTCCTGTCTCTGAAAGACTTTCCAACCCCCCTAGAACCTATCATAGGAAAGGCTCTGTCATTTCAGAGGTGTTGACCAAGGATGGTAACACAACCAAGGACACATCTGCCAATGAAGGTTCTTCTGAACCCAAGGCACAGCCTAAAGATGTGGAGGTTCCTTCTCTAGAGGCTAGTTTGATTAAGGCCTATTCAGTGTCAGAAGAGTTGGAGACTGATCAGCCCTTAATCATTCAGGATGACTCAGTGGCTGTTGATATGAGCACTGTGATCTCCCCACAACTGCCATCTTTGAACCTTGCTGAAGGTGGAGATGCTGCAGGTTTAGGAGAAGGAGTTGAAAAGGAAAGTAGATTTGAAAAATCAGAGGGAGTTGTGGATGAAAGAGAGGTAGTTATCACTAAGATTGTGAGTGTACCAACATATGAGGGTGGTATAAGTGAGGAAGGACAGGCTATTCTTGAAGTCAAATCTGAACTTCAAGAATCCCTTGATGAGAGGAGGCCTGTTTCTTTAAGTGAGGAAACTTTTATTGAAGGAAGAAAAGAAATAGTTGAAAATGAGGAGAAGACTGCTGATGTATCAGAGTCTTATGAAAAAGAAAATGAGGGAGATAAGTGTGTTTTCACTGATGCTTTTGATTTGTCTGATATTGCAGGGATAAGCTTTGATCAAATATTTGCAGAAGATCTCTTGACAGATGCTCCCATCCAAGTTGACACTGGATCAGCACAAGCCTTGCTTGGGATGCAATCAGAGAAGTTGGATTCCTTGGCTCAACAAGTTCAAACAGCTCATGAAGAAACTTCTGGAGCATTAGATGAGCATGGAAGAACCCTAGCTTCTGTTGAAATGAGACTAACTGGATCTGAAGATGTGGTGCTACCCACATTGGAAGCAAGAATTGAAGGAGTAGAATCTGGTCTTCAAACCATCTCTACTGAAGTTCACAAAGCCAAAGTCAGTATGTAAAACATCTCAAAGGAGGTCAAGAAGGATCAAAAAAGGCTGAGAGACAATCATAATGCAAATGTTCAAGCTATCAGATTGACAATCAAGCAAGCTCTTTGCAAGAAGACAGCCTTGCCGAAGAGAAGAGCTGAAGAGCAAAGGCTAGCTATGGTCAAAGCAGCCTCAGAAAAGTTTTCCCAAGAAGTGTTGGCCAACATTGCTGAAGGTGCAGTGGCCAACCTCACTGAGCTCCTGAAAGCCCAATTGGATGCATCTCTTAAGGCAACCATGGAGGAGGTTGTTCAACAGAAAATGAAGCATGTTCTTGCCTTTCTTAGCTTAAGCAGTGACAGGATGCAAAATATACATGATGAGAATGTTTTGATGCTGCCAAAAAGGGGGAAAGGGAAAGAGCAAGGGCAAAAGGTGCCTTAGTGATTGGGAGTCCAGTGAAAGGAAAGGACAAAACCCCTGTAGGAAAGGGAAAAGAGCCTGCAGTGCTGAACTTGGAAGAATTGGATGAAGAGGAGCAGTTAGCACTGGCATTGAAGAACTCTATGGCCTCAGCTCAAGAAGAAAAAGTGAGGCTACAACAAAGACCAGGTGGTGAAGTATCTGGTTTGGACAAGGATGCTGAAGGTGTCCAAACTAGAGGAAAGATCAAGAAGGCCCAAGGAAAGAAGAGACAAGTTGAGAAATCCACTGACTTTCCCAACAGCCTTGATCTTCCACCTGAATTCAGAGTTGTTGATGATGAGCCTATCTCAAAGAAGGCCAAAACAGCTGAAGAGCCCAAGAATGCTGAAAAAGACAAGTCTACTGAGACTAAGTCCACTGAAAGTACCAAAGTCACTGAAGATGTGGAAATCTTATATGAAGAAGGCTTTGGACCTGGACCAAAGAAGACAAAGATTGTGGTACTCAATGATCCATCAAAGCTGTTTCATGAAGGGTATGGCAAAGACCCTGAAACACAACAGAAACTGGCCATGATGAGGGCCCAAGAGAAAATGGACTTGATGGAAGAGGCCAACAGAGCAAGAGATAAGAGAAGAACAGACTTCCAGAAGCCAAGAAGGAAGAGAGCAACTTACAACAAGATGAAGCCACAGCTATTGATCCCAATGGACACCAAATATCCTCACTTGGATAAATGGGTGCCAATTCAGCTGAATGACTCATGGGAGGAAGCAAAAAGGGAGTTTGTCTATGATCAGTATGTCATTGACAGATGGAATGGAAGAGATGCCAACATCAATTTTGCTGAGTTCATGATTGAGTACTACAGAGAACTCTATCAACAATTGCTTGCAGCTGCTGATATTGCAAGATTTGAACTCACAGCTCCCAAGCCAATCATATACTTACCTCCAAAGCTTGATGGATGGATTGATCAATCAAGGATTTTGAGAGAATTCACTGAGATCCTCAAGCTGAACAAGATGGTTCTTGGTCCTAAGGGAACCAACCAAGAAGCCATGGCCTTGAAGAGGAGAGTGTGGGCACAGTATGAGATGGTGCCACCTCGAGAGGATGATCTCTAAATGGCTAAGTCTTCTGACCTATCTTAATTGATCAACTATGCTGAAAATTGGTCAAGTTTGCTGATGTGGTGTGCTAATCTGTTTGCTCTGACTTGATATGGATTGCTCTGATACAAGCTCTGTGCTCTGATGTTGAAAATCTTGTATATGTCTTGAAGTGTTAGTATTTGTTCTGATATAAGATTGGTGCTCTGATACAAGGTTATGCTCTGATACTGAAAAATCTTGTATTTGTTAGAAAGAAATATTCTGATGTATTTAGTATTGATGATTCATGCTCTGATATGTTAAATTCAACTATCAACATGCTTGTAATGTTTCTTAATGAATGATAGTTGAACTTATTTTGAATCAAGAAACACTCATCTCTCTATGCCTATCTATGAAACCTATGTGCAACATGAATGGTGAATACACTAACACATTGCTTTTCAGGATAACTGACCTTAGTCATGTCTTCTGAAGATTAATGTAATAGGTGTAGCTAAGTCACTTTTGCACAAGCTGTATAGGTTTTGGCATCATCAAAAAGGGGGAAATTGTTGGGAATAAAATGAGTTATGTTTTGATTGAATACCAAAACCCCCTGAGACATGCCTAAGTCATGATTGAATGTGTTCTAGAAATTTTAGAACATATAGTATAAAGGCTAGATGAGGAGCTAATATGTTAGGTAGCTCTTAGATGATTAGATGCACAAATTGAGGGGGAACACATGCTTAGAAGTTCATTTAAATCAAGTCCCCTCAAGGCTCAAACTCTGGATACAACACTAAGTCTTTTGAGACTAACTATACTGATCAGGAGAGTTGTCCAGAGGAGTTGTCTCAGTACAAGAAGTCAAGATCAAGTGCTCTGAAAGTTGAGGTCAACTATGCTGAAGACAAACACACCCTAAAGAATTGCAAATCAACATGCTAAGATCACCTTGAAGTGAAGCAAAGGGTATGAGCCAAGTCATCTGAAGAAGAGCAAGCCAACCTTGCTGATAAGCAAGACTGCTGATAGTGATAAGGAGAGTTGTCCAAATGATGAGGAATGTTGTCCTATCAATGGAACAACCTTCATAAGACATGTCCATATTCTTACAAGAGAATCTGAATGTCAGATATTGGAAAGAGTGCTGCAGAATGAAGACAAAACTCTTACAGCCGTTTATTTCCCAAATAAGGACATGTCACTATCAAGATTCTGTCTTCAAAGTTGAAGAACTAAAAGAAGACATTTATGGACAATGGAGGCTGCCTCTCCAACGGGCAAATCCTTCATTTGTCTATAAATACAGAAGTGTGAAGACCATTTGAAAGCATCCAACTAGCATCCAACTTCAACCTCAACCAAGCACATCTAACCTCAAGTTCTTACAAACTAGAGTGCTTTCAAAGCTTTCAAAGACTATCTTAGTCTTCATACACTTCTTCTAAGCTGAATTACATTGTATATTCATACACAAGCTTAGAGAGATATCCTATCCTTATACACTGATCTTCATTGTAAAGGATATCTCATTAGTTGGAACCTTACTTCAATCCTCATATCTTTCAAGAGTGAAAGTGAGAAGGTTGTAGTAGTAGAAGTGGTAGGAGCTGACTGTTGAGAGAAGAACAGTTCAGTTCTGAGTTGAGAAGAGGGTACTAGGACTCTAGACATCCTAGGGATCAATTCACCAAGAGTGGTGTTCTTGATCAAGTGCACCTTGACACTATAAAACAAGTTAATTCCAAGAGTGAAGGAATTATCCTGTTAAATCAGAACAAATACTAACACTTCAAGACATATACAAGACTTTCAACATCAGAGCACAGAGCTTGTATCAGAGCAATCCATATCAAATTAGAGCAAACAGGTTAGCACACCACATCAGCAATCTTGACCATATTTCAGCATAGTTGATCAATAAAAAAAAAGGTCAGAAGACTTAGCCATTTCAAAGATCATCCTCAGGAGGTGGCAGCATTCCATACTGTGCCCACACTCTTCTTTTCAATGCCATGGCTTCTTGGTTTGTTCCCTTAGGACCAAGAACCATCTTGTTTAGCTTAAGAATCTCAGTGAATTCTCTCAGAATTCTTGCTTGGTCAATCCATCCTTCAAGCTTTGGAGGCATGTATATGATTGGCTTAGGAGCTGTGAGTTCAATTCTTGCAATATCAGCAGCTGCAAGCAATTGTTGATAGAGTTCTTTGTAGTATTCTATCATGAACTCAGCAAAAGTGGAGTTGGCATCTCTTCCATTCCATCTGTCAATGACATATTGATCATAGACATACTCCCTTTTGGCTTCCTCCCATAAGTCATTCAGCTGAACTGGTACCCATTTATCCAAGTGAGGATATTTGGTGTCCATTGGAATCAATAGTTGTGGCTTCATCTTGTTGTAAGTTGCTCTCTTCCTTCTTGGCTTCTGGAAGTCTGTTCTTCTCTTATCTCTTGCTCTGTTGGCTTCTTCCATCAAGTCCATTTTCTCTTGGGCTCTCATCATAGCCAGTTTCTGTTGTGTTTCAGGGTCTTTGCCATACCCTTCATGAAACAGCTTTGATGGATCATTGAGTACCACAATCTTTGTCTTCTTTGGTCCAGGTCCAAAGCCTTCTTCATATAATTCCTCAACATCTTCAGAGGCTTTGGTACTTTCAGTGGACTTAATCTCAGTAGACTTGTCTTTTTCAGCAAACTTGGATATTTCAGCATTCTTGGGCTCTACAGCAGTTTTGGCCTTCTTTGAGATAGGCTCATCATCAACAACTCTGAATTCAGGTGGAAGATCAAGGCTATTGGGAAAGTCAGTGAATTTCTCAACTTGTCTCTTCTTTCCTTGGGCCTTCTTGATCTTTCCTCTAGTTTGGACACCTTCAGCATCCTTGTCCAAACCAGATACCTCACCACCTGGTCTTTGTTGTAACCTCACTCTTTCCTCTTGAGCTGAGGTGTTGGGAATAAAATGAGTTATGTTTTGATTGAATACCAAAACCCCCTGAGACATGCTTAAGTTATGATTGAATATGTTCTAGACATGTTAGAACATATAGTATAAAGGCTAGATGAGGAGCTAATATGTTAGGTAGCTCTTAGATGATTAGATGCACAAATTGAGGGGGAACATATGCTTTGAAGTACATCAAGAACAAGTCCCCTCAAGGCTCAAACTCTGGAATCATGATCAAGTCTGTTGAAAGACAAGTATGCTGATCAGGAGAGTTGTCCAGAGGAGTTGTCTCAGCTCAATTAATCAAGATCAAGTGCTCTGAAAGCCTGAGGTCAACTATGCTGAAGAGAAAGAGACAACCTCACCCTAAAGATCTTCAAAGAAACAAGCTAAGATCATCTTCAAGAGAAATAAAGGGAAAGAGCCAAGTCATCTGAAGAAGAGCAAGCCAACCTTGCTGATAAGCAAGACTGCTGATAGTGATAAGGAGTGTTGTCCAAATGTTGAGGAATGTTGTCCTATCATTGGAACAACCTTCAGAAATGATGTCCAAGTTCTAACAAGAGAATCTGAAAGTCAGATATTGGGAAGAGTGCTGCAGAATGAAGACAAAGCTCTTACAGCCGTTTATTTCCCAAATGAGGACATGTCACTATCAAGAAACTGTCTTCAAAGTTGAAGAACTGAAAGAAGACATTTATGGACATTGGAGGCTGCCTCTCCAACGGGCAAATCCTTCATTTGTCTATAAATACAGAAGTGTGAAGACCATTTGAAAGCAATCTCAACACAATCCAACTAAGCTCAAGTTCTTACAAGCTAGAGTGCTTTCAAAGCTTTCAAAGACTATCTTAGTCTTCAAACACTTCATCTAAGCTGAACTTCATTGTACATCCATACACAAGCTTAGAGAGATATCCTATCCTTATACACTGATCTCCATTGTAAAGGATATCTCATTAGTTGGAACCTTACTTCAATCCTCATATCTTTCAAGAGTGAAAGTGAGAAGGTTGTAGTAGTAGAAGTGGTAGGAGCTGACTGTTGAGAGAAGAACAGTTCAGTTCTGAGTTGAGAAGAGGGTACTAGGACTCTAGACATCCTAGGGATCAATTCACCAAGAGTGGTGTTCTTGATCAAGTGCACCTTGGCACTATAAAACAAGTTAATTCCAAGAGTGAAGGAATTATCCTGTTAAATCAGGGAAAGTGGATGTAGGAGCTTGAGTCTCTGAACCACTATAAACTCTTGTGTTGATTTACATTTCAAGTACTTACAATACATCAACACTGCACACAAAACTGATCCTTCAAGGATAAACATTCAAAGACTGTGCAAAAATCTATTTGGACAAGTTCCCTGAAAACTGGACTGTGTTACATTGACTAAGTGATTTCAGAAATTAAAGGAGTTTAAACTAAAGGGGCCAACCACTATTCCGCACATATAACTCCCCTAGATAGTTATTCAACTAAGTACTCAATAGTACTTAGTAGATTGATTATCTTAGAAGAGTTAATCTTCTTCAGCAGAGTTGTCCAAGACAACCTTGCTGAGCTCTGGTTTGATTAAGTTTGAAAAGAATTTGCATACAAGTGTATTCCCCCCCCCTCCCATACACTTGTTATCTACTCTTTTCAGGACCAACAAGTGGTATCAGAGCAGGGGTTCAAAGACCACTGCTTCTGAAAAGCCATCTTGGTTTTCAAAATCACATATTGGCTGTGGTCACTGAACTGATCTCTCTGAAATCCTTAGTGTATTTTGACTGACTATTTGTTCTTGAATTATGGCCAACAACAATGCTGCTGTTCCACCTCCTACTATCCAAGGATTGGACAACATGGCTACAAATCCAGTCAACCACATTTCACATCACAAACTGCCCATGTTCTCAATTGATAACTATGATTTCTGGAAAATCAGAATGAGGGCTCATCTTGCATCTCTTCATACTGATATGTTGAGAGTGATCACAAGAGGTCCTTTTGTGTTCACCTTTGTCAATCCCAGAGTCACAGAGGCTCAAAGGGCAGATACAAGAGATGTACTACCCAAAGATGAAGATGACTTCACTACTGATGAAAAGAGGAAAGATAATCTGAATTATCTAGCAATGAACACCCTCTACCAAATAATTCCAGATGCAATTATGGGTAGAGTCTACCACTGCACAACAGCCAAAGAAATTTGGGATACTCTTGCTGAAATGTGTGAGGGTACTGAAAAGATCAAGGAGAACAAGCTCCAAGTTGCTGTGCAGAAATTTGAACAGTTTGCAATGGAGTCTGAGGAATCCATTGACAAGTTTGCTGGTAGATTCACTGATGTGATGAATGAAATCAACTCACTGGGCAAGGTCTATACCAAGAGAGAAGTGGGGTTGAAGATCTTGAGAAGTCTCACTCAAAAGTGGGATGTCTATGCTGTAATGATGCAAAATACCAAAGATCTTTCCACCATGCCCATGCAACAAATCTTCTCTGAACTCAAAACTTATGAGTTCAACCTCAATAGAAGAAAGCCTATTGAGGAACCTTCAAATCCTACTAAGGGAGTGGCATTCAAAGCCAAAACTGCTGAACCAGAGATGCAG
Source organism: Galeopsis tetrahit (assembly GCA_963675135.1). Taxonomy (NCBI): domain Eukaryota; kingdom Viridiplantae; phylum Streptophyta; class Magnoliopsida; order Lamiales; family Lamiaceae; genus Galeopsis; species Galeopsis tetrahit. The sequence continues at coordinate 62,337,849 of OY776132.1, forward strand.
TCCACTCCAAGATCATCAAAGTCAGTCTCAAAGACTGAAATGAAGGAAGAACTAGCCTTGATGGCTAGAAGGTTTGAAAAGCTAAACTCAAGGTTTGGTAGATACAAGAAATTCTACCAGGACAACAAATTCAGGAGATACAACTCTCCTGAAGCACAGGCTGAAGTCAAAAAGCCTGAAGAGAAAAGATCAGAGGACAAGTACTCTGATAGGAGAAGGTCCAGTAGAGCTGAACCTTCATCATCAAAAAGAAGAGAAGAATCAAAGAAAGAAGATGATGAAGATCTGTGCTATAACTGTAAAAACAAATGGCACTTCCAGTATGATTGCCCTGAATTAAGCTCTAAGGAGAGAAGGGAGAGGCAGGCCAAAAGAGATAGGAAATTCACCAACAGAAAGGCCATGATGGCTGGTGAAGAATCTGATAGTGCTGAAAGCCTCAACTCCTCTGATGGACTATTCTCCAACAGTGATGATGATGATGATGTCTGCAACATGGCTCTTGAGGATGATGAGGTATCCTCCACTTCTAGCTCACCATCATTCATCTCACAAAACAATGGTGAGGTCAACTTGAAACTCTCCCTTGGAAAGTTGATGGAAGATTTCACTATGTTACAAGAATTTCATGATAACTGTGTGAGGGAAAATGAAAGATTGGCTATTGAACTTGCCAAAAACTCTGAGGCAGTTGTTGATGTCAAGTCTACTGAGTTGTATCAACAAGTCTTGAGAGAGCTTGAGGAAGCAAATCTCAGGATAGTTGACCAACAAAAAGAGATTGATGATCAACTTCTCTCTCAGAAGAGAAAAGATTTTGAAATCAAAATTCTCAATGCCAAGTTTGAAAACCTCTCACATGAATATGATATTCTTAAATCAAGTGAAGAGAGCCTGAAATTAAAGATGTCTGCTCTGAAGAAATCCTCTAGAGCAATAGAGGAAATTCAGAGTTATCAAAGACCTATGGCTCAAAGAAGTGGATTAGGTTTTGATCCATTTGAATCTTCACCTTGTCTTAGTGTTGCTTCTGTGAGTAACACTAAGAGAATCTTTGTTAAGTCAGTGGCACAGACTGAAAATGAAATAATTCAGCCACTGAACAAAGGAAAGGGCAAAATGGATGTTATGCCTACTCAAGTGCTTCAGGAGATTAGGCCAAAACCTAAGTAAATGGCCAAAGCTCCCGAACACAAGAGGAATATTGGTCAGCAGAGTAGACCCAAAGGTAGGGCAACTCTACTGAACAATGTTCAGAGGAAGTATCCAAGGTATAATCAGCCTAGGCCAACTCTTCTGAGAAAGCCTCAGCTGAATAGACCTAGGGACAACTTTCCTCAAAGGCAGAATAAAATGAGACAACCAAAACCCTTCATACCAAAGGGTAATGGTCATAAGAAAGCCTTTCCTCAAAGATTCCCTCAAGCTGCACAAAGAACTCAAAAGTTCAGGAGACTTGACAACTCTCCTGAAACTTATAGAGTTAACACATTCACACACACTTTCCCAAAGGCATTTAAGGGAAAGACAGTGTATTCAGATGCTAAAGGAAGACAACTTAGCCACCTTGAATCAATCAGGGTTATTAGGCAAGTTTGGGTTCCTAAAGGTACAGCTAACCTCTCAGGACCCAAAACTCAAAGGGTACCTAAACCCATCTAATTGTAGGTACCATTGGGCCACAAGAAGAGGAGCATGAGCAAAAAGTCAGCATGGTATCTTGACAGTGGATGTTCAAGGCACATGACTGGAAACAAGGAACTTCTCACTGATTTTATTGAAAAAGAAGGCCCAAATGTCACTTTTGGAGACCGCTCACAAGCAACTACAAAAGGTTATGGTACTTTGATGATTGGTAACATCAAAGTATCCAATGTATCTTATGTGGCTGGTCTCAAGTATAATCTCCTAAGTATCAGTCAATTCTGTGATAAAAACTTCAATGTTGAGTTTTCAAGTGGAAAATGCTTAATCAAAAATAAGACTCAACAAATTCTATTGACTGGAACTAGGAAAGGAAATGTGTATTTTGCAGACTGGGACAAGTCTACTGATGCTGCATGCTTCATTGCTAAGAGTTCTAGTGAACAAAGTTGGTTATGGCATAAAAGATTAAACCACCTGAACTTTAAAACAATGAACAAAATTGCTAGAAATGCATTAGTCAAAGGACTACCTAATGAGGTTTTCATTAAAGAGCATGTTTGCAAACCATGCCAAGAAGGAAAACAGATCAAAGCCTCATTTAAGGGAAAACCAGTCATCTCTACTGAAAGGGTACTTGAACTGTTACATATGGACCTTTTTGGACCAATTACCCCTGCAAGCATAAATGGTAGAAAATACACATTGGTTGTAGTAGATGACTTCTCTAGGTTCACATGGGTAGTATTTCTCCTTAATAAGAAGGAAACTCAAGTCAAACTGCCTGAACTTCTAAAGAGATTGTCAAATGAGAAAAGCCTTAGCATTATCAAGATAAGATCTGATAAAGGCACGGAGTTCATTAACTCATACATCAATGAGTATTGCACATCTAATGGAATAGCTCATGAAACCTCAGCAGCTAGAACTCCCCAACAGAATGGAGTTGCAGAAAGAAGAAATAGAACTTTAAAAGAAGCTGCTAGAACTCTAATTGCTGATTCAAAATTACCTAAGAGGTTTTGGGCTGAAGCTATAAACACTGCATGCCATACTCAAAATAGATGTTTGATTATTAAGGGGCAAGACAAAACCCCCTATGAACTCTGGAAAGGAAGAATGCCTAAAGTGTCTTACTTTCACATTTTTGGTTGCAAGTGTTTCATTCACAATAATGGGAAAGATCAGTTGAAAGCCTTTGATAGCAAAGCTGATGAAGGAGTGTTTCTTGGATACTCCCAAATCAGTAAAGCTTTCAGGGTCTACAACAAGAAAACTCTTATTGTGGAAGAAACACCTCATGTTGTGTTTGATGAATCTACTCATGAGTTCAGGAATGAGAACTTGGAATCAGAAGAAATCACACAAAGAACAACCAGACTAAGCCTAAAAGACAAAGACACTGAAATCATAGATGTTGTCCAAGCCAATCTACCTGAAAACTCTATGTTGGACAACCATCCTGAAGGCAACCTTCCTGAGGCAAATCCCACTGAAAGGAATGGTGAACTGAATGATCCAATCCCAGTTCACATCCAGGTAACAACTACCAATGAAGAAGCAGTTCCTGCTGAGGTAGTTAACAGGTCAAATAATCAAGGGGGAACTCAAAATGTTGAAAATACCAATGTCCCTGACATTGAGGACAACACCCCTGATTATGATCCTGAATTAGATCCTGCATTCAATTATCCTGAATTCTATGATCAAATTGACTCAACTTCAGTAGAGGACAACTCTACTGAAGAGATCAGAAAAAGAAGGACTTGGTTATCAGACCATCCTACTGATCTAATACTTGGTGACCCAAGTATTGGAGTCAAAACCAGAAGATTTCATGGTGAAAGTGCTCTTTTCTGTTGTTTCTTGTCAGAGCAAGAACCAAGTGATATTGTGGAAGCACTTCAAGATGACAATTGGATCACAGCCATGCAGGAAGAATTGAATCAATTCACCAGAAATGAAGTATGGGAGCTGGTGGATAGGCCTTCACATCAAGATGTTATTGGAACAAAGTGGGTGTTCAAGAACAAGAAAAATGAAAATGATGTGATTGTCAGAAACAAAGCAAGACTTGTGGCAAAAGGCTATTGCCAACATGAAGGCATTGACTATGATGAGACATTTGCACCTGTGGCAAGGCTAGAAGCAATAAGGCTCTTTCTAGCCTATGCAGCCCACAAGAGGTTCAAAGTATACCAAATGGATGTCAAGAGTGCCTTTCTGAATGGAGTCTTGAAGGAAGAAGTCTATGTAGAGCAACCACCAGGTTTTGAGGTTGGAAACCAAGTTTACAGACTCAAGAAAGCTCTATATGGACTCAAGCAAGCCCCTAGGGCTTGGTATGATACACTGTCACAATTTCTCTTGGATCATGGATTCACCAAGGGAACTGTGGACAGAACTCTTTTCAGAATATCTGAAGGAGAGGACATCTTGCTTGTCCAAATTTATGTGGATGACATAATATTTGGATCCCCCAATGAGAAGCTGTGTGAGAAATTCTCAAAGCTAATGCAAAGCAAGTTTGAGATGTCCATGATGGGGTTGATGAACTTCTTTTTGGGTCTTCAAGTCAAGCAATCAAAAGAAGGAATCTTCATCAACCAAGCTAAGTACACCAGAGAAATGATCAAGAAGTTTGGGTGTACAACTAGCAAGCCAGTAAGGATCCCAATGAACACAAATTGGAAGATGGATCCTGATGAGAGTGGTATTTCAACCAACTCTACTGAGTATAGAGGAATAATTGGTTCACTCCTCTATCTCACTGCCAGCAGACCTGACATCACCTTTGCAGTAGGTGTTTGTGCAAGGTTCCAAGCAAATCCTAAGAAAAGCCATCTTGAGGCTGCAAAGAGGATTTTGAGGTATCTCAAAGGCACTGAAAATCTAGGCCTTTGGTACCCTGCTGATGACAACATTGAGTTAACTGGCTACTCAGATGCTGACTATGGAGGTTGTAAAATTGACAGAAAGTCCACTTCAGGGACATGTCAATTCTTGGGCAACAAGCTTATATCTTGGTTCTCCAAGAAGCAGAACACAGTGGCTACTTCCACCACTGAAGCTGAATATGTTGCAGCTGGAAGTTGTTGTGCTCAAATCCTTTGGCTGAGACAACAACTGAGAGACTACAAAGTCAACTCTACTGAAGTGCCAATATTTTGTGATAACAATAGTGCCATTGCTATATCACAGAATCCTGTATTGCACACAAGATGCAAGCATGTGGACATCAAGCATCACTTCATTAGAGACCATGTGGAGAAGAAGGACATAAAGTTGGTCAAGATCCACACTGATCATCAAAAAGCTGATATTCTAACTAAGCCACTTGCAGAGGCAAGATTTCTGGAGCTATCAGCAGAGTTGGGATTACTTGATCCAGGGAAGTTGGACAAGTAAATCTCATGAAAAGTTATTGGATATATGGAAACTGAGAAGGTTCTCAGCAGACTTGGTCAAGTCTACTGAATATCAGAAGAGATGGCTGAAATTATTCAGGACACTTGTCCATTGGAATTCAGGACCACATCTCTTCAGGACACTTGTCCAAGTGGGGTCAGATAAGTTGTCTTGGCTATCAAACTATTTCCTTGGTTTGATAAGCACCTATTTTGGGTAATCATTGCCTACCTTGATACATGTCCCAACTACAGATATCATTTCTGTGGGATTTAATTTGTCCCCCACCCAAAAGGTCGCTTTCCATGCATTAAATGCCAAGATTTAACTCTTGTTTGCATTACACCTTTTCAAACCATGATCTATCTCGAAAACTCCCCAACCATTAACTAATATTAAATACCTTCCACGTTTTGAATAAAACCAACAAGTCACTGTTACATTGGTTTTTAACCATTGGATCAAAACTGGCCAACTCCCCTGAAATTCATCCTGGCCGTCCAAGTGTATCTTTCCATATTTGACAACAGTTGAAAATACACAAAACTCACCAACCCATTGACAAACATTCTTTTTAGAATATTCTCAAGTCTTAAGAACTCCCCACACACTCTTCTTTCCCAAGCATTCGAAACCCTAACCTATTCTCCTCAAACTCTCCCAAAACTTTCTAAATTTCATCTCTGCAATCTTCAATGGCTCCCAAAGTTAGACCAGAGATGATCATAGATTTTTCCAACAAGGCTCTAGACCTTGATTTTGGATACCTAAGCAACAAAAACAATCTTCATTTTGAACCCATAATCTCCTTTGAAAGTGTAGATTCTGAGATTACTCCAACCCTGAGATGGTTGAGAAGGGCTGGTCTTCAAAAGTTTTTGGAAGAAATACCAAGCTCCTGCTTGGAAAGCTACATGGCTGAATTCTTTGCCTTTCTCAAATGGAGGGGCAAGCCTGAAGATGGTGAAGTTTCCACCAGACTGTCATATGTTGCTGAAGGAGAAGAGGAAGAAAGATTTCATAGAGTGAAATTCTCTTCAGAAGATCTTGAAGGAGCTTTTGGATTGCCTTCTGAGGGAAGGAATCCAGAAATCTATGGCACTGGTCATGAAGAAGAAATAGCTCAAGAATGGCTATTGACACCAGGCCCTCTCTCCTCAACTCAAAACAAAAAGACTCTCAAGCCAGAATTTCTCAACCTCTTTGAGGTAGTAGCTAAAAGTCTCTTGACTAATACTGGAAGCTTGGAGCAGGTCAGCCATCCAAGAATCAGAATCATGGCTGCAGTCATTGATGCCAGTGATAAAGGCATCAAGTTTGATTGGAGGACTTTCATCATGTCTGAGATGATGAAGGAAAAGGCAAAATTCAAAGTGAAATCTCACAATAAGGTTGTGCTAGAAGGGAAACTCAAGTATTGCACTAGGGCAAACTTGTTGATTGAGAGATTTTCCCACTACTCCCAAATGCAAACCTTTGCAAAGCCTCTCCCAGCTCAAAAGATTCTATTCAGAAAGCTCAGCAAGAAAACTGAGCAAAGGAGGATGTTAATGGCCAAGCCTGCTGAAGCAAAGGTGGAGGAGAAGCCAAAGATGAAGAAGAGGACTAAAGCAAGAGTGGTGAAGACAAGGAAAATGTCTCAGATTATCTCAGAAGAGAACTCAGATGCTTCAACTGAGATTGAAGAAGTTGCTAGAGAAGGTGTAAAAGTGCCATCTGATCACTCAGAAGAATTAAGGCAAAAGTACAATGAGACTAGACAAAAGTCTAGGGGTGATAAAAGAATCAGGGAGGTTGTCCCTGAGAAGAATGAGGAAGGGAGTGGAAGCAGTAGGGCTAGCAAGAGAAGGGTCAAGCCTACTGACAAGGTGTTGGAGCTTCAGGAAGAAAGGTCTCTACAACTTGCTCTAAGAGAGGGCAGAGCTGAAAGCAGGACCAAATCAAAGTCGAGGACCAACTCATCTGGTTCTGGAACTCCAGAATCCAGAGTCCCTGAAGGTCAACCAATGGAGGCCAACATCCCTGAAATTCAGAATCCTGAGCCCAACTCCCCTGAAACCCATATAACCCCAACCAATCAACCTATCACTCCCATAAATCTCACAAAGAGATACTCTCCTGAGGGAAGTGTGCAGAGAAGTATGATAGATGTGCTAGCTGATATAGCTGTAGATGAGACAAGATTACAATCTCCCCTTGACTCATCTATGCTCAATTACTCAAAGCAATTAGAAGCTGCACTTTTTGAGCCAACCCCCCTGAGTAAAGCCCCTTCAGATCCATTGCTCTCAAAAGCAACTGAAGATCCTTCTACTGCACCCAACCCATCTGAAGCCAACATTCCTGAACTTAATCTGCCTGAAGCCGCATTAGGAGAACCCAGAGCCAACTCCCCTATAACCCAAAGTCCCCATTCAAGTGGAGATGAGGAGGAGTATACTTATGAAAGTATGCTCAGAGGAGGAGCCAAGGCTACTGTGGACAGTTTGTATCCACAACTTGCTGAATTTCCAAGAATTCAGAAGGTCTTTCATGATCTAAGGATGCTTGTTGATGTAAAAGATAAATCCTTGATGGAAATATCACAAGTCATCCAAGATAAGGGTGCAAACTGGTGGCAAGTGGAGGAGAACAGATTGTTACACTTTGCTGGAGTTTCAAAGACAAGATTCCTCACTGATGAGGAAGTATTTGCAAAGTTGGTGGATGACAAGATCAATGAGGAGAGGGAAAGGAAAGCTAAGGGCATCAAACACCCTGAAAGCAGCTCCAATGATGATGACTCCCCAGATGATCCCTCAAACCCCTCTAAACCAAACCCTCCTGAAACCCCTCAAGCCAATCTTCTCAAGCCTCCTGTCTCTGAAAGACTTTCCAACCCCCCTAGAACCTATCATAGGAAAGGCTCTGTCATTTCAGAGGTGTTGACCAAGGATGGTAACACAACCAAGGACACATCTGCCAATGAAGGTTCTTCTGAACCCAAGGCACAGCCTAAAGATGTGGAGGTTCCTTCTCTAGAGGCTAGTTTGATTAAGGCCTATTCAGTGTCAGAAGAGTTGGAGACTGATCAGCCCTTAATCATTCAGGATGACTCAGTGGCTGTTGATATGAGCACTGTGATCTCCCCACAACTGCCATCTTTGAACCTTGCTGAAGGTGGAGATGCTGCAGGTTTAGGAGAAGGAGTTGAAAAGGAAAGTAGATTTGAAAAATCAGAGGGAGTTGTGGATGAAAGAGAGGTAGTTATCACTAAGATTGTGAGTGTACCAACATATGAGGGTGGTATAAGTGAGGAAGGACAGGCTATTCTTGAAGTCAAATCTGAACTTCAAGAATCCCTTGATGAGAGGAGGCCTGTTTCTTTAAGTGAGGAAACTTTTATTGAAGGAAGAAAAGAAATAGTTGAAAATGAGGAGAAGACTGCTGATGTATCAGAGTCTTATGAAAAAGAAAATGAGGGAGATAAGTGTGTTTTCACTGATGCTTTTGATTTGTCTGATATTGCAGGGATAAGCTTTGATCAAATATTTGCAGAAGATCTCTTGACAGATGCTCCCATCCAAGTTGACACTGGATCAGCACAAGCCTTGCTTGGGATGCAATCAGAGAAGTTGGATTCCTTGGCTCAACAAGTTCAAACAGCTCATGAAGAAACTTCTGGAGCATTAGATGAGCATGGAAGAACCCTAGCTTCTGTTGAAATGAGACTAACTGGATCTGAAGATGTGGTGCTACCCACATTGGAAGCAAGAATTGAAGGAGTAGAATCTGGTCTTCAAACCATCTCTACTGAAGTTCACAAAGCCAAAGTCAGTATGTAAAACATCTCAAAGGAGGTCAAGAAGGATCAAAAAAGGCTGAGAGACAATCATAATGCAAATGTTCAAGCTATCAGATTGACAATCAAGCAAGCTCTTTGCAAGAAGACAGCCTTGCCGAAGAGAAGAGCTGAAGAGCAAAGGCTAGCTATGGTCAAAGCAGCCTCAGAAAAGTTTTCCCAAGAAGTGTTGGCCAACATTGCTGAAGGTGCAGTGGCCAACCTCACTGAGCTCCTGAAAGCCCAATTGGATGCATCTCTTAAGGCAACCATGGAGGAGGTTGTTCAACAGAAAATGAAGCATGTTCTTGCCTTTCTTAGCTTAAGCAGTGACAGGATGCAAAATATACATGATGAGAATGTTTTGATGCTGCCAAAAAGGGGGAAAGGGAAAGAGCAAGGGCAAAAGGTGCCTTAGTGATTGGGAGTCCAGTGAAAGGGAAGGACAAAACCCCTGTAGGAAAGGGAAAAGAGCCTGCAGTGCTGAACTTGGAAGAATTGGATGAAGAGGAGCAGTTAGCACTGGCATTGAAGAACTCTATGGCCTCAGCTCAAGAAGAAAAAGTGAGGCTACAACAAAGACCAGGTGGTGAAGTATCTGGTTTGGACAAGGATGCTGAAGGTGTCCAAACTAGAGGAAAGATCAAGAAGGCCCAAGGAAAGAAGAGACAAGTTGAGAAATCCACTGACTTTCCCAACAGCCTTGATCTTCCACCTGAATTCAGAGTTGTTGATGATGAGCCTATCTCAAAGAAGGCCAAAACAGCTGAAGAGCCCAAGAATGCTGAAAAAGACAAGTCTACTGAGACTAAGTCCACTGAAAGTACCAAAGTCACTGAAGATGTGGAAATCTTATATGAAGAAGGCTTTGGACCTGGACCAAAGAAGACAAAGATTGTGGTACTCAATGATCCATCAAAGCTGTTTCATGAAGGGTATGGCAAAGACCCTGAAACACAACAGAAACTGGCCATGATGAGGGCCCAAGAGAAAATGGACTTGATGGAAGAGGCCAACAGAGCAAGAGATAAGAGAAGAACAGACTTCCAGAAGCCAAGAAGGAAGAGAGCAACTTACAACAAGATGAAGCCACAGCTATTGATCCCAATGGACACCAAATATCCTCACTTGGATAAATGGGTGCCAATTCAGCTGAATGACTCATGGGAGGAAGCAAAAAGGGAGTTTGTCTATGATCAGTATGTCATTGACAGATGGAATGGAAGAGATGCCAACATCAATTTTGCTGAGTTCATGATTGAGTACTACAGAGAACTCTATCAACAATTGCTTGCAGCTGCTGATATTGCAAGATTTGAACTCACAGCTCCCAAGCCAATCATATACTTACCTCCAAAGCTTGATGGATGGATTGATCAATCAAGGATTTTGAGAGAATTCACTGAGATCCTCAAGCTGAACAAGATGGTTCTTGGTCCTAAGGGAACCAACCAAGAAGCCATGGCCTTGAAGAGGAGAGTGTGGGCACAGTATGAGATGGTGCCACCTCGAGAGGATGATCTCTAAATGGCTAAGTCTTCTGACCTATCTTAATTGATCAACTATGCTGAAAATTGGTCAAGTTTGCTGATGTGGTGTGCTAATCTGTTTGCTCTGACTTGATATGGATTGCTCTGATACAAGCTCTGTGCTCTGATGTTGAAAATCTTGTATATGTCTTGAAGTGTTAGTATTTGTTCTGATATAAGATTGGTGCTCTGATACAAGGTTATGCTCTGATACTGAAAAATCTTGTATTTGTTAGAAAGAAATATTCTGATGTATTTAGTATTGATGATTCATGCTCTGATATGTTAAATTCAACTATCAACATGCTTGTAATGTTTCTTAATGAATGATAGTTGAACTTATTTTGAATCAAGAAACACTCATCTCTCTATGCCTATCTATGAAACCTATGTGCAACATGAATGGTGAATACACTAACACATTGCTTTTCAGGATAACTGACCTTAGTCATGTCTTCTGAAGATTAATGTAATAGGTGTAGCTAAGTCACTTTTGCACAAGCTGTATAGGTTTTGGCATCATCAAAAAGGGGGAAATTGTTGGGAATAAAATGAGTTATGTTTTGATTGAATACCAAAACCCCCTGAGACATGCCTAAGTCATGATTGAATGTGTTCTAGAAATGTTAGAACATATAGTATAAAGGCTAGATGAGGAGCTAATATGTTAGGTAGCTCTTAGATGATTAGATGCACAAATTGAGGGGGAACACATGCTTAGAAGTTCATTTAAATCAAGTCCCCTCAAGGCTCAAACTCTGGATACAACACTAAGTCTTTTGAGACTAACTATACTGATCAGGAGAGTTGTCCAGAGGAGTTGTCTCAGTACAAGAAGTCAAGATCAAGTGCTCTGAAAGTTGAGGTCAACTATGCTGAAGACAAACACACCCTAAAGAATTGCAAATCAACATGCTAAGATCACCTTGAAGTGAAGCAAAGGGTATGAGCCAAGTCATCTGAAGAAGAGCAAGCCAACCTTGCTGATAAGCAAGACTGCTGATAGTGATAAGGAGAGTTGTCCAAATGATGAGGAATGTTGTCCTATCAATGGAACAACCTTCATAAGACATGTCCATATTCTTACAAGAGAATCTGAATGTCAGATATTGGAAAGAGTGCTGCAGAATGAAGACAAAACTCTTACAGCCGTTTATTTCCCAAATAAGGACATGTCACTATCAAGATTCTGTCTTCAAAGTTGAAGAACTAAAAGAAGACATTTATGGACAATGGAGGCTGCCTCTCCAACGGGCAAATCCTTCATTTGTCTATAAATACAGAAGTGTGAAGACCATTTGAAAGCATCCAACTAGCATCCAACTTCAACCTCAACCAAGCACATCTAACCTCAAGTTCTTACAAACTAGAGTGCTTTCAAAGCTTTCAAAGACTATCTTAGTCTTCATACACTTCTTCTAAGCTGAATTACATTGTATATTCATACACAAGCTTAGAGAGATATCCTATCCTTATACACTGATCTTCATTGTAAAGGATATCTCATTAGTTGGAACCTTACTTCAATCCTCATATCTTTCAAGAGTGAAAGTGAGAAGGTTGTAGTAGTAGAAGTGGTAGGAGCTGACTGTTGAGAGAAGAACAGTTCAGTTCTGAGTTGAGAAGAGGGTACTAGGACTCTAGACATCCTAGGGATCAATTCACCAAGAGTGGTGTTCTTGATCAAGTGCACCTTGGCACTATAAAACAAGTTAATTCCAAGAGTGAAGGAATTATCCTGTTAAATCAGAACAAATACTAACACTTCAAGACATATACAAGACTTTCAACATCAGAGCACAGAGCTTGTATCAGAGCAATCCATATCAAATTAGAGCAAACAGGTTAGCACACCACATCAGCAATCTTGACCATATTTCAGCATAGTTGATCAATCAAAAAAAAGGTCAGAAGACTTAGCCATTTCAAAGATCATCCTCAGGAGGTGGCAGCATTCCATACTGTGCCCACACTCTTCTTTTCAATGCCATGGCTTCTTGGTTTGTTCCCTTAGGACCAAGAACCATCTTGTTTAGCTTAAGGATCTCAGTGAATTCTCTCAGAATTCTTGCTTGGTCAATCCATCCTTCAAGCTTTGGAGGCATGTATATGATTGGCTTAGGAGCTGTGAGTTCAATTCTTGCAATATCAGCAGCTGCAAGCAATTGTTGATAGAGTTCTTTGTAGTATTCTATCATGAACTCAGCAAAAGTGGAGTTGGCATCTCTTCCATTCCATCTGTCAATGACATATTGATCATAGACATACTCCCTTTTGGCTTCCTCCCATAAGTCATTCAGCTGAACTGGTACCCATTTATCCAAGTGAGGATATTTGGTGTCCATTGGAATCAATAGTTGTGGCTTCATCTTGTTGTAAGTTGCTCTCTTCCTTCTTGGCTTCTGGAAGTCTGTTCTTCTCTTATCTCTTGCTCTGTTGGCTTCTTCCATCAAGTCCATTTTCTCTTGGGCTCTCATCATAGCCAGTTTCTGTTGTGTTTCAGGGTCTTTGCCATACCCTTCATGAAACAGCTTTGATGGATCATTGAGTACCACAATCTTTGTCTTCTTTGGTCCAGGTCCAAAGCCTTCTTCATATAATTCCTCAACATCTTCAGAGGCTTTGGTACTTTCAGTGGACTTAATCTCAGTAGACTTGTCTTTTTCAGCAAACTTGGATATTTCAGCATTCTTGGCCTCTACAGCAGTTTTGGCCTTCTTTGAGATAGGCTCATCATCAACAACTCTGAATTCAGGTGGAAGATCAAGGCTATTGGGAAAGTCAGTGAATTTCTCAACTTGTCTCTTCTTTCCTTGGGCCTTCTTGATCTTTCCTCTAGTTTGGACACCTTCAGCATCCTTGTCCAAACCAGATACCTCACCACCTGGTCTTTGTTGTAACCTCACTCTTTCCTCTTGAGCTGAGGTGTTGGGAATAAAATGAGTTATGTTTTGATTGAATACCAAAACCCCCTGAGACATGCCTAAGTTATGATTGAATATGTTCTAGACATGTTAGAACATATAGTATAAAGGCTAGATGAGGAGCTAATATGTTAGGTAGCTCTTAGATGATTAGATGCACAAATTGAGGGGGAACATATGCTTTGAAGTACATCAAGAACAAGTCCCCTCAAGGCTCAAACTCTGGAATCATGATCAAGTCTGCTGAAAGACAAGTATGCTGATCAGGAGAGTTGTCCAGAGGAGTTGTCTCAGCTCAATTAATCAAGATCAAGTGCTCTGAAAGCCTGAGGTCAACTATGCTGAAGAGAAAGAGACAACCTCACCCTAAAGATCTTCAAAGAAACAAGCTAAGATCATCTTCAAGAGAAATAAAGGGAAAGAGCCAAGTCATCTGAAGAAGAGCAAGCCAACCTAGCTGATAAGCAAGACTGCTGATAGTGATAAGGAGTGTTGTCCAAATGTTGAGGAATGTTGTCCTATCATTGGAACAACCTTCAGAAATGATGTCCAAGTTCTAACAAGAGAATCTGAAAGTCAGATATTGGGAAGAGTGCTGCAGAATGAAGACAAAGCTCTTACAGCCGTTTATTTCCCAAATGAGGACATGTCACTATCAAGAAACTGTCTTCAAAGTTGAAGAACTGAAAGAAGACATTTATGGACATTGGAGGCTGCCTCTCCAACGGGCAAATCCTTCATTTGTCTATAAATACAGAAGTGTGAAGACCATTTGAAAGCAATCTCAACACAATCCAACTAAGCTCAAGTTCTTACAAGCTAGAGTGCTTTCAAAGCTTTCAAAGACTATCTTAGTCTTCAAACACTTCATCTAAGCTGAACTTCATTGTACATCCATACACAAGCTTAGAGAGATATCCTATCCTTATACACTGATCTCCATTGTAAAGGATATCTCATTAGTTGGAACCTTACTTCAATCCTCATATCTTTCAAGAGTGAAAGTGAGAAGGTTGTAGTAGTAGAAGTGGTAGGAGCTGACTGTTGAGAGAAGAACAGTTCAATTCTGAGTTGAGAAGAGGGTACTAGGACTCTAGACATCCTAGGGATCAATTCACCAAGAGTGGTGTTCTTGATCAAGTGCACCTTGGCACTATAAAACAAGTTAATTCCAAGAGTGAAGGAATTATCCTGTTAAATCAGGGAAAGTGGATGTAGGAGCTTGAGTCTCTGAACCACTATAAACTCTTGTGTTGATTTACATTTCAAGTACTTACAATACATCAACACTGCACACAAAACTGATCCTTCAAGGATAAACATTCAAAGACTGTGCAAAAATCTATTTGGACAAGTTCCCTGAAAACTGGACTGTGTTACATTGACTAAGTGATTTCAGAAATTAAAGGAGTTTAAACTAAAGGGGCCAACCACTATTCCGCACATATAACTCCCCTAGATAGTTATTCAACTAAGTACTCAATAGTACTTAGTAGATTGATTATCTTAGAAGAGTTAATCTTCTTCAGCAGAGTTGTCCAAGACAACCTTGCTGAGCTCTGGTTTGATTAAGTTTGAAAAGAATTTGCATACAAGTGTATTCCCCCCCCCCCCATACACTTGTTATCTACTCCTTTCAGGACCAACATGAGGCCATAGAGTTCTTCAATGCAAGTGCTAACTGCTCCTCTTCATCCAATTCTTCCAAGTTCAGCACTGCTGGCTCTTTTCCCTTTCCTTCAGGGACTTTGTCCTTACCCTTAACTGGGCTTCCAATCACTAAGGCACCTTTTGCCCTTGCTCTTTCCCTTTCCCCCTTTTTGGCAGCATCAAAACATTGGGGTTTTAGCTCACTCATTGTTGTGGCCATTAGGGATTGTGCCTGATTTAGGGATTTCATTTCTTCCAACAAATATACATTTTCATCATGTATATTCTGCATCCTGTCACTGCTCAAGCTAAGAAAAGCTAGAACAGGCTTCATTTTCTGTTGGACAACTTCCTCCATAGTTGTTTTAAGAGATGCATCCAATTGGGCCTTAAGAAGCTCAGTGAGGTTGGCTACTGCACCTTCAGCAATGTTGGCCAATACCTCTTGGGAAAATTTTTCTGAGGCTGCTTTCACCATAGCTAGCCTTTGCTCTTCAGCTCTTTGTCTTTGCAGTGCAGTGCAGTCTTTCTTCCAAGAGCTCTCTTTACCACTGACCTTAAAGTCTTCACATTCCTATTGTGGTTGATTCTTAGCAAAGATTGCTCTTTCTTAACCTCCTTTGAAACTGACCTCATGGTGTTTTTGGCTTTGATAACTTCAGTGGAGATGGTTTGCAAACCAGTCTCAACTCCACTGATCCTTGCCTCCAAGGTAGGTAACACCACATCCTCTGAGCCAGTTAGCCTCATTTCCACAGATGCCAAAGTTCTTCCATGCTTATCCAAGGCTCCAGAAGTTTCTGCATGAGCTGATTGTACCTGGTGAGCCAAGGAATCCAACTTCTCTGATTGCATCCCAAGCAAGGCTTGTGCTGATCCACTGTCAACTTGGATGGGTGCATCTGTTAAGAGTTCATCTGCAAAGATTTGATCAAAGGTTATACCTGCAATATCAGACAAATCAAAAGCATCAGTAAAAACACACTTGTCTCCCTCCAAATCTTTTTCATAAGACTCTGATACATCAGCAGTCTTCTCCTCATTTTCAACTATTTCTTTTCTCCCTTCAATAATGATTTCCTCACTTAAAGGAACAGGCCTCCTCTCATCAAGGGATTCTTGAAGTTCAGATTTGACTTCAAGAATAGCCTGCCCTTCCTCACTTATATCACCCTCATTTGGTGGTACACTCACTATTCTAGTGATCACAACCTCTCTATCATCTACTTCTCTCTCTGGTTTTTCCACTATCATCTCTTTTTCAACTCCTTCACCTAGACCTGCAGCATCTCCACCTTCAACAAGGTTCAAAGATGGCAGTTGTGGGGAGATCACAGTGCTTATATCAGCAGCCACTGAGTCATCCTGAATGATTAAGGGCTGATCAGTGTCCAACTCATCTGACACTGAATAGGCCTTAACCAAACCAGCCTCTAAAACAGGAACCTCCACATCTTTAGGCTGTGCCTTGGGTTCAAAAGAACCTTCATTGGCAGATGTGTCATTGGTTGTGTTACTATCCTTGGTCAACACCTCTGAATTGACAGAGCCTTTCCTATGATAGGTCTTAGGAGGGTTGAAAAGTCTTTCAGATACAGAAGGCTTAGGGATATTAGCTTGAGGGGTTTCAGGAGGGTTGGGTTTGGAGGGGTTTGAGGGATCATTAGGGGAATCATCATCATTGGAGCTACTATCAGGGTGTTTGATTCCCTTAGCTTTTCTTTCCTTCTCCTCCTTAATCTTATCAGCTACCAGCTTTGCAAAGATTTCCTCATCAATGAGAAATCTTGTCTTTGAGACTCCAGCAAAGTGTAGCAATCTGTTCTCCTCAACTTGCCACCAGTTTGCTCCCTTATCTTGGATGACTTGTGATATCTCCATCATAGACTTATCTTTTACATCAACAAGCATCCTTAGATCATGAAAAGTCCTCTGAATTCTTGGAAATTCAGCAAGTTGTGGATACAAACTGTCCACAGTAGCCATGGCTCCTCCTCTAAGCAT
This sequence comes from Galeopsis tetrahit, assembly GCA_963675135.1. NCBI lineage: Eukaryota > Viridiplantae > Streptophyta > Magnoliopsida > Lamiales > Lamiaceae > Galeopsis > Galeopsis tetrahit. The sequence continues at coordinate 62,354,828 of OY776132.1, forward strand.
ACTCTCATAAGTATACTCCTCCTCATCTCCACTTGAATGGGGACTTTGGGTTATAGGGGAGTTGGCTCTGGGTTCTCCTAAAGTGGCTTCAAGAAGGTTTAGTTCAGGAATGTTGGCTTCAGAAGAGTTGGGTGCAGTAGAAGGTGCTTCAGTTGCTTTAAAGAGCAATGGATCTGAAGGGGCTTTACTCAAGGGGGTTGGCTCAAAAAGTGCAGCTTCTAATTGCTTTGAGTAATTGAGAATAGATGAGTCAAGGGGAGAATGTAGTCTTGTCTCATCTACTGCTATATCTGCTAGCACATCTATCCCACTTCTTTGCACATTCCCTTCAGGAGAGTATCTCTTTGTAAGATTGATGGGGGTTATAGGTTGGTTGGTTGGGGTTATATGGGTTTCAGGGGAGTTGGGCTCAGGGTTCTGAATTTCAGGGATGTTGGCCTCTATTGGTTGACCTTCAGGGACCTTGGATTCTGGAGTTCCAGAACCAGATGAGTTGGTCCTTGACTTTGATTTGGTTCTGCTTTCAGCTCTGCTCTCTCTAAGAGCAAGTTGTAGAGACCTTTCTTCTTGGAGCTCCAACACTTTGTCAGTAGGCTTGGCTCTTCTCTTGCTAGCCCTACTGCTTCCACTTCCTTCCTCATCCTTCTCAGGGACAACCTCCCTGATCCTCTTATCACCCCTAGACTTTTGTCTAGTCTCATTGTACTTCTGCCTTAATTCTTCTGAATGATCAGAGGGCACTTGTACACCTTCTCTAGCAACTTCTTCAATCTCAATTGAAGCATCTGAATTCTCTTCTGAGATGATCTGAGACATTTTTCTTGTCTTCACCACTCTTGCTTTTGTCCTCTTCTTCATTTTAGGTTTCTCCTCCACCTTTTCTTCAGCAGGTTTGGCCACTATCATCCTCCTTTGCTCAGTTTTCTTGCTGAGTTTTCTGAACAGAATCTTTTGAGCTGGGAGAGGCTTTGCAAAGGTTTGCATTTGGGAATAATGGGAAAATCTCTCAATCAACAAGCTTGCCCTGGTGCAATACTTGAGTTTCCCTTCTAGCACAACCTTGTTATGAGCTCTCACTTTAAACTTGGCCTTTTCCTTCATCATCTCAGAAATAATGAAGGTCCTCCAATCAAACTTGATACCCTTGTCACTGGCATCAATGACTGCAGCCATGATTTTGATTCTAGGATGGCTGACCTGCTCCAAGCTTCCAGTATTACTCAAGAGACTCTTAGTGATTACCTCAAATAGATTGAGAAATTTAGACTTGAGAGTCTTCTTGTTTTGTGTTGAAGATAGAGGACCTGGCACTAATAGCCATTCTTGTGCTATGTCATCTTCATGGCCAGTACCATAAGATTCTGGATTCCTTCCTTCTGAAGGCAATCCAAAGGCTCCTTCAAGATCTTCTGAAGAGAATTTCACTCTATGAAATCTCTCTTCTTCATCTTCTTCAGCAACATAGGACAATCTGGTGGAAATCTCACCATCTTCTGATTTGCCTCTCCATTTGAGAAAGGCAAAGAACTCAGCCATGTAGTTGTCCAAACAAGAGCTTGGCCTTTCCTCCATGAATTTCTGAAGGCCTGCTCTTCTCAACCATCTCAGGGTTGGAGTGATTTCAGGATCTTCACTTGTAAATGATACTATTGGCTCAAAGTGAAGGTTGTTCTTGTTGCTCAAATAACCAAAATCAAGGTCAAGAGCCTTGTTGGAAAAATCTATGATCATCTCTGGTTTCACTTTGGGAGCCATTGAAGATTGCAGAGATGAAATTTAGAAAGTTTTGGGAGAGTTTGAAGAGAATAGGTTAGGGTGTCGAATGCTTGGGGAAGAAGAGTGTGTGGGGAGTTCTTAAGACTTGAGAATATTCTAAAAAGAATGTTTGTCAATGAGTTGGTGAGTTTTGTGTATTTTCAACTGTTGTCAAATATGGAAAGATACACTTGGACGGCCAGGATGAATTTCAGGGGAGTTGGCCAGTTTTGATCCAATGGTTAAAAACCAATGTAACAGTGACTTGTTGGTTTTATTCAAAACGTGGAAGGTATTTAATATTAGTTAATGGTTGGGGAGTTTTCGAGATAGATCATGGTTTGAAAAGGTGTAATGCAAACAAGAGTTAAATCTTGGCATTTAATGCATGGAAAGCGACCTTTTGGGTGGGGGACAAATTAAATCCCACAGAAATGATATCTGTAGTTGGGACAGGTATCAAGGTAGACAATGATTACCCAAAATAGGTGTTTATCAAACCAAGAAAATAGGTTTGATAACTAGGACAACTTATCTGACCCTACAAGGACAAGTGTCCTGAAGAGATGTGGACAAGAGTCCTGAATGTCAATGGACAAGTGTCCTGAGAAGTTATGATCATCTCTTCTGCACTTCAGTAGATTTGTCCAAGTCTACTGAATATCAATTCAGCTCTTTTACTCCCTTTAACTTCAATGAGTTTTACTTGTCCAACTTCCCTGGATCAAGTAAACCCAACTCTGCTGATAGCTCCAGAAACCTTGCCTCTGCAAGTGGCTTAGTTAGTATATCAGCTTTTTGATGATCTGTGTGGATCTTGACCAACTTTATATCCTTCTTCTCCACATGATCTCTAATGAAGTGATGTTTGATGTCCACATGTTTGCATCTTGTATGCAAGACAGGATTTTGTGAGATAGCAATGGCACTATTGTTATCACAAAATATGGGCACTTCAGTAGAGTTGACTCTGTAATCTCTTAGTTGTTGTCTCAACCATAGGATCTGGGCACAACAACTTCCAGCAGCAACATATTCAGCCTCAGTAGTGGAAGTAGCCACTGTGTTTTGCTTCTTGGAGAACCAAGATATGAGCTTGTTGCCTAAGAATTGACAAGTCCCTGAAGTGGACTTTCTGTCAATTCTGCATCCTCCATAATCAGCATCTGAGTAGCCAGTTAACTCAATGTTGTCATCAGCGGGATACCAAAGGCCTAGATTTTCAGTGCCTTTGAGATATCTCAAGATCCTCTTTGCAGCCTCAAGATGGCTTTTCTTAGGATTTGCTTGAAACCTTGCACAAACACCTACTGCGAAGGTGATGTCAGGTCTGCTTGCAGTGAGATAGAGGAGTGAACCAATTATTCCTCTATACTCAGTAGAGTTGGTTGGAATACCACTCTCATCAGGATCCATCTTCCAATTTGTGTTCATTGGGATCCTTACTGGCTTGCTAGTTGTACATCCAAACTTCTTGATCATTTCTCTGGTGTACTTAGCTTGGTTGATGAAGATTCCTTCTTTTGATTGCTTGACTTGAAGACCCAGAAAGAAGTTCATCAACCCCATCATGGACATCTCAAACTTGCTTTGCATTAGCTTGGAGAACTTCTCACATAGCTTCTCATTGGGGGATCCAAATATTATGTCATCCACATAAATTTGGACAAGCAGGATGTCCTCTCCTTCAGAGATTCTGAAAAGAGTTCTGTCCACAGTTCCCTTGGTGAATCCATGATCCAAGAGGAATTGTGACAGTGTATCATACCAAGCCCTAGGGGCTTGCTTGAGTCCATAAAGAGCTTTCTTGAGTCTGTAAACTTGGTTTCCAACTTCAAAACCTGGTGGTTGCTCTACATAGACTTCTTCCTTCAAGACTCCATTCAGAAAGGCACTCTTGACATCCATTTGGTACACTTTGAACCTCTTGTGGGCTGCATAGGCTAGAAAGAGCCTTATTGCTTCTAGCCTTGCCACAGGTGCAAATGTCTCATCATAGTCAATGCCTTCATGTTGGCAGTAGCCTTTTGCCACAAGTCTTGCTTTGTTTCTGACAATCACATCATTTTCATTCTTCTTCTACTTGAACACCCACTTTGTTCCAATAACATCTTGATGTGAAGGCCTATCCACCAGTTCCCATACTTCATTTCTGGTGAATTGATTCAGTTCTTCCTGCATGGCTGTGATCCAATTGGCATCTTGAAGTGCCTCCTCAATATCACTTGGTTCTTGTTCTGACAAGAAACAACAGAAAAGAGCACTTTCACCATGAAATCTTCTTGTTTTGACTCCAATACTTGGGTCACCAAGTATTTGATCAGTAGGATGGTCAGACAACCAAGTCCTTCCTTTTCTGATCTCTTCAGTAGAGTTGTCCTCTACTGAAGTTGAGTCAATTTGATCATAGAATTCAGGATAATTGAATGCAGGATCTAATTCAGGATCATAATCAGGGGTGTTGTCTTCAATGTCAGTGACATTGGTATTTTCAACATTTATATTTCCCCCTTGATTATTTGACCCATTAACTACCTCAGCAGGAACTGCTTCTTCATTGGTAGTTGTTACCTGGATGTGAACTGGGATTGGATCATTCAGTTCACTATTTCCTTCAGTGGGATTTGCCTCAGGAGGATTGCCTTCAGGATGGTTGTCCAACATAGAGTTTTCAGGTAAATTGGTTTGGACAACATCTATAAGCTCAGTGTCTTTGTCTTTTAGACTTAGTCTGGTTGTCCTCTGTGTGATTTCTTCTGATTCCAAGTTCTCATTCCTGAACTCATGAATAGATTCATCAAATACAACATGAGGTGTTTCCTCTACAATAAGGGTTTTCTTGTTATAGACTCTGAAAGCTCTACTGATTTGAGAGTATCCAAGAAATACTCCTTCATCAGCTTTGCTGTCAAAGGCTTTCAGCTGATCTTTCCCATTATTGTGAATAAAACACTTGCAACCAAAAATGTGAAAGTAAGACACTTTAGGCAATCTTCCTTTCCAGAGTTCATAGGGGGTTTTGCCTTGCCCCTTAGTGATCAAACATCTATTTTGAGTATGGCATGCAGTGTTTATGGCTTCAGCCCAAAACCTCTTAGGAAAATCTGAATCAGCAATTAAGGTTCTAGCAGTTTCTTTTAAAGTTCTATTTCTTCTCTCTGCAACTCCATTCTGTTGAGGAGTTCTAGCTGCTGAGGTTTCATGAGCTATTCCATTAGATGTACAATACTCATTGATGTATGTGTTAACTCTATAAGTTTCAGGAGAGTTGTCAAGTCTCCTGAACTTTTGAGTTCTTTGTGCAGCTTGAGGGAATCTTTGAGGAAAGGCTTTCTTATGACCATTACCCTTTGGCGTGAAGGGTTTTGGTTGTCTCATTTTATTCTGCCTTTGAGGAAAGTTGTCCTTAGGTCTATTCAGCTGAGGCTTTCTCAGAAGAGTTGGCCTAGGCTGATTATACCTTGGACACTTCCTCTGAACATTGTTCAGTAGAGTTGCCCTACCATTGGGTCTACTCTGCTGACCAGCATTCAACTTATGTTCAGGAGCCTTGACCATTTCCTTAGGTTTTGGCCTATTCTCCTGAAGCATTTGATTAGGCAGATCATTCATTTTGCCCTTTCCTTTGTTCAGTGGCTTAATTATTTCATTTTCAGTTTGTGCCACTGACTTAACAAAGATTCTCTTAGTGTTACTCACAGAAGCAACACTAAGACAAGGTGAAGATTCAAATGGATCAAATCCTAATCCACTTCTTTGAGCCATAGGTCTTTGATAACTCTGAATTTCCTCTATTGCTCTAGAGGATTTCTTCAGAGCAGACATCTTTAATTTCAGGCTCTCTTCACTTGCTTTAAGAATATCATATTCATGTGAGAGATTTTCAAACTTGGCATTGAGAATTTTAAGTTCAAAATCTTTTCTCTTCTGAGAGAGAAGTTGATCATCAATCTCCTTTTGTTGGTCAACTATCCTGAGATTTGCTTCCTCAAGCTCTCTCAAGACTTGTTGATATAACTCAGTAGACTTGACATCAACAACTGCCTCAGAGTTTTTAGCAAGTTCAATAGCTAATCTTTCATTTTCTCTCACACAGTTATCATGAAATTCTTGTAACAAAGTGAAATCTTCCATCAACTTTCCAAGGGAAAGCTTCAAGTTGATCTCACTATTGTTTTGTGAGATGAATGATGGTGAACTAGAAGTAGAGGATACCTCATCATCCTCAAGAGCCATGTTGCAGACATCATCATCATCATCACTGTTGGAGAACAGTCCATCAGAAGAGTTGAAGCTTTCAGCACTATCAGACTCTTCACCAGCCATCATGGCCTTTCTGTTGGTGAACTTTCTGTCTCTTTTGGCTTGCCTCTCTCTTCTCTCCTTAGAGCTTAATTCAGGGCAATCATACTGAAAGTGCCCTTTCTTTTTGCAGTTATAGCACAGATCTTCATCATCTTCTTTCTTTGATTCTTCTCTTCTTTTTGATGATGAAGATTCAGCTCTACTGAACCTTCTCCTATCAGAGTACTTGTCCTCTGATCTCTTCTCTTCAGGCTTTTTGGCTTCAGCCTGATTTTCAGGAGAGTTGTACCTTCTCCTGAATTTGTTGTCCTGGTAGAATTTCTTGTATCTACCAAACCTTGAATTTAGCTTTTCAAACCTTCTAGCCATCAAGGCTAGTTCTTCCTTCATTTCAGTCTTTGAGACTGACTTTGATGATCTTGGAGTAGACTGCATTTCTGGTTCAGCAGCTTTGGCTTTGAATGCCACTCCCTTAGTAGGATTTGAAGGTTCCTCAATAGGCTTTCTTCTATTGAGATCGAACTCATAAGCTTTGAGTTCTGAGAAGATTTGTTGCATGGGCATGGTGGAGAGATCTTTGGTGTTTTGCATCATCACAGCATAGACATCCCACTTTTGAGTGAGACTCCTTAAGATCTTCAATCCAACTTCTCTTTTAGTGTAGACCTTGCCCAGAGAGTTGATTTCATTCATCACATCAGTGAATCTACCAGCAAACTTATCAATGGACTCCTCAGACTCCATTGCAAACTGTTCAAATTTCTGCACAGCAACTTGGAGCTTATTCTCCTTGATCTTTTCAGTACCCTCACACATTTCAGCAAGAGTATCCCAAATTTCTTTGGTTGTTGTGCAGTGGTAGACTCTACCCATAATTGCATCTGGAATTGTTTGGTAGAGGGTGTTCATGGCAAGATAATTCAAGTTATCTTTCCTCTTCTCATCAGTGGTAAAGTCATCTTCATCTTTTGGGAGTACCTCTCTTGGGTCTGCCTTTTGAGCCTCAGTGACTTTGGGATTGACAAATGTGAACACAAAAGGACCTCTTGTGATCACTCTCAGCATGTCAGTGTGTAGGGATGCAAGATGAGCCCTCATCCTGATTTTCCAGAAATCATAATTATCAATTGAGAACATGGGCAGTTTGTGATGTGAAATGTGGTTGACTGGATTTGTGGCCATGTTGTCCAATCCTTGGACAGTAGGAGGTGGAACAGCAGCATTGTTGTTGGCCATAACTCAAGAACAAACAGTCAGTCAATATACAATTAGGATTTCAGATAGATCAGTTCAGTGACCACACTAAATATGTGATTTTGAAAACCAAGATGGCTTTTCAGAAGCAGTGGTCTTTGAACCCCTGCTCTGATACCACTTGTTGGTCCTGAAAGGAGTATATAACAAGTGTATGGGGGGGGATACACTTGTATTCAAATTCTTTTCTAACTTGATCAAACCAGAGCTCAGCAAGGTTGTCTTGGACAACTCTGCTGAAGATGATTAACTCTTCTAAGATAATCATACTACTAAGTACTATTGAGTACTTAGTTGAATAACTATCTAAGGGAGTTATATGTGCGGAATAATGGTTGGCCCTTTTAGTTTAAACTCCTTTAGATTCTGAAATCACTTGGTCAATTCAATACAGTCCAGTTTCAGGGAACTTGTCCAAATCAGTTTTGCACAGTCTTTGAATGTTTATCCTTTGAAAGATCAGTTTTGTGTGCAGTGTTGAGTGTATGAAAGTACTTGAAAGTAAATCAACACAAGAGTTTATAGTGGTTCAGAGACTCAAGCTCCTACATCCACTTTCCCTGATTTAACAGGATAATTCCTTCACTCTTGGAATTAACTTGTTTTATAGTGCCAAGGTGCACTTGATCAAGAACACCACTCTTGGTGAATTGATCCCTAGGATGTCTAGAGTCCTAGTACCCTCTTCTCAACTCAGAACTGAACTGTTCTTCTCTCAACAGTCAGCTCCTACCACTTCTACTACTACAACCTTCTCACTTTCACTCTTGAAAGATATGAGGATTGAAGTAAGGTTCCAACTAATGAGATATCCTTTACAATGAAGATCAGTGTATAAGGATAGGATATCTCTCTAAGCTTGTGTATGAATATACAATGTAATTCAGCTTAGAAGAAGTGTATGAAGACTAAGATAGTCTTTGAAAGCTTTGAAAGCACTCTAGTTTGTAAGAACTTGAGGTTAGATGTGCTTGGTTGAGGTTGAAGTTGGATGCTAGTTGGATGCTTTCAAATGGTCTTCACACTTCTGTATTTATAGACAAATGAAGGATTTGCCCGTTGGAGAGGCAGCCTCCATTGTCCATAAATGTCTTCTTTTAGTTCTTCAACTTTGAAGACAGAATCTTGATAGTGACATGTCCTTATTTGGGAAATAAACGGCTGTAAGAGTTTTGTCTTCATTCTGCAGCACTCTTTCCAATATCTGACATTCAGATTCTCTTGTAAGAATATGGACATGTCTTATGAAGGTTGTTCCATTGATAGGACAACATTCCTCATCATTTGGACAACTCTCCTTATCACTATCAGCAGTCTTGCTTATCAGCAAGGTTGGCTTGCTCTTCTTCAGATGACTTGGCTCATACCCTTTGCTTCACTTCAAGGTGATCTTAGCATGTTGATTTGCAATTCTTTAGGGTGTGTTTGTCTTCAACATAGTTGACCTCAACTTTCAGAGCACTTGATCTTGACTTCTTGTACTGAGACAACTCCTCTGGACAACTCTCCTGATCAGTATAGTTAGTCTCAAAAGACTTAGTGTTGTATCCAGAGTTTGAGCCTTGAGGGGACTTGATTTAAATGAACTTCTAAGCATGTGTTCCCCCTCAATTTGTGCATCTAATCATCTAAGAGCTACCTAACATATTAGCTCCTCATCTAGCCTTTATACTATATGTTCTAACATTTCTAGAACACATTCAATCATGAGTTAGGCATGTCTCAGGGGGTTTTGGTATTCAATCAAAACATAACTCATTTTATTCCCAACAGTTATAAATTTTTTGGAGCATTTCCTTGAAGACATATTGTTGGTCCTTGGTGGAGTATGACACAAGTGTATGGGAGGGGGGGGAATGCACTTGTGTATGCAAATTCTTTCTTTTCAAACAGTTTGGTCTTATCAGGCAGGTTGTCTCACAACAAGCCTGAGTGTGAACAATGATAGATACTTGTCCTACTGATCACTATTAAGTGATCAGTTGACTAAATATCTAAAAGAGTTGCTAAGTGCGGAATGTGGTTGGCCTTTGACTCAAAGAAATACTCTAAGATGATTTCTGAAAAATAGAGTTATCAGGGACTTTGTCCAAAACAGTTTTTCTTAACTTACTGAGTTTTGCTCTTTGAACTGTGATTGAATGTAAGTGCAATAATAAAGGCAGTAAGTAAATGGCACACAATTTATAGTGGTTCAGAGACTCAAGCTCCTACATCCACTTTCCCTGATTGAACAGGATAATTCCTTCACAATGGAATTAGCTTGTTTTATAGTGTCAAGGTGCACTGATCAACAACACTCTCTTAGTGCTTTGATCCCTAGGATAATCTGAGTCCTAGTGCTCAATCTCTCTGAGTTAAGACTGTGTTTCACAGTAACAGTCTTTAACTCCTCACTTCTACAACAAACACTCCTTCACTTAATGAGGTAAGGGTTTGAGGTTTGGTTCCAACTAGTAGAGATATCCTTTACAATAAGAACAGTGTAAAGGCTTAGGATATCTCAATGCTAAGCTTTGGATGTTTACAAAGATTGGCTTAGCTAATTGAAGTGATCAGGAAACTTGGGATTCTCAAGAACAGCTTTGGTTTCCTTTTGTTTGCTTGATGATAGTTTGATAGCAAGTAGTTTGATTTTTTTGAATCCTTTGATCACTTCTGTATTTATAGGCAAATTTGAACAACTAACCGTTGGAGGGATAGCAATTCAAACTTGTCTATTTGCAGCACCATTGAAACGGCTATGAAGTTTGGCATCCTTTTATCCACTATGTAAAAGCTTCTTCAATGGTTGCTAGAATGAATGTGTTGACTTCTGAAAAATGCGGCTGAGATGACTTGTGTCAGATTCCAAATATGCACATTTCCCAAGGTTGATTTGTGGCAAACTCTACACTCAACCAACGGTCAGATGGGACAACTTCCCTGAACATTCCTGCTGCAACTTTGGAATGTTCCAACATTCATTCAATGCTTCTATCTTTAATGCTCTAAGTCTTCAATGCTTGGTTCAGGCTTGATTGGTAATAAATGCTTCATTGAATGTGTCTTGCATTCAATACATTTGATCATTGGCACTTTGATTGATCTGATGCAGTTCTTATCAGTGCAACAAGCTTTGCCTTATCACTCTTGATCTTTTCAGCCATGTTGTTCACTCAGTCAGCTTGTCTTGTAAACTCAGCAAGTTTGGCCTTAACACTTATCAAGCTGCCTAACATTCCAGCTTTGGACAACTATCGTGAACTCTAAATCTCACAACATTTCTGAGATTTTAGACTTAAGCACTTCTACATTTACTCAAGTATCCTGAGACAACTAATCTGATCTCACTTGAGTGTATCTCAACTAATCTGAACATCATCAATGAGGGGTTTTGGTATCTAAATCAAAATCATTTTATTCCCAACACATATGATCCCCGTCCTTTGCTGATTGGATGATCAATCATTCAACCCATGCATTGACGTAAAATTGAACATCATGTTGTACGTTCGTCTATTTTTTATAAAATGCCCACTTTTTGCATCATTCTCATTCAAAATGTTTTCAAGGTTTCGAGTGCTTCTTTCATATTGGAGAGTTGAAATTTTTCATTGGAGTGGAACTGTGAAAATTTTGGAGGATTGTCATACCTTTTTTTTTCATCCGCTCTTCATTATACATTTTGACATTGCAATAATTAAATGCACATGTATGCGACATCACCAAAATCAAGATAATCTTGAAAAATAAAATAAAATTTTAAATAATAAGCTACATATACTTTTTTTTAAATGAAATAGAATGTTATGATTAAGAGAAATTGAATATCATACCATTGATTAGTAATCTTTGTTCATGTGTTGTATTTTTAGCGAGCGGGCATAATAGAATGGTGCATACCTAAGATGCTTGTAAGTTGTTCTTTACTTCGTAATAGAGCTATTCTTTTCTTTTTTGTTGTCAAGTTATTTGAATATATTTATATAATATTATATTTTTTTTAAAATTAAAATTAAAGTACTAACTTGAATGAGCGTCAAGTATACACTTTGATAGTTATCTAGCACTGTTAAGTTTTAACCTTGTTTCTCTCAATAACTTGATCTAGTTTTAGAAAAAGTCAAATACATATAATTATATTTAACCTAAAATAGTTTTTAAAATATTTTATATATACTATAGTTAATAATTTATTTATAATAAAACATTCTATTGATAAAGATATATAGAAAAATCGATCATGAATGGTCCTCCATTTTTTCCAGAAAGTACTGATATTCAAATCATCTGTATAAGTTTTAACCTTGTTTCTCTCAATAACTTGATCTAGTTTTAGAAAAAGTCAAATACATATAATTATATTTAACCTAAAATAGTTTTTAAAATATTTTATATATACTATAGTTAATAATTTATTTATAATAAAACATTCTATTGATAAAGATATATAGAAAAATCGAACATGAATGGTCCTCCATTTTTTCCAGAAAGTACTGATATTCAAATCATCTGTATGATTAAAAGTATTTACTGAAAATACATTCAAAAATAAAACTCATCTATATATAAAGCGAATCATTAAAATTGATGTTTATAAAATATGATTAAAAATTAATGTATTAAACTTGCACTTATTTGCATTTTTAGCTAATTGAAAATAAAGAATATCTAAAAATAAAAAAAATGAAGTATACATTTTTATATATAAATTTAAATTAATAGCAATTTTCTGCTATCAAGAAAATTGAAAGCAGATTATTATTTAAATACATTTAAACTTATACTATATAAATTTATTATGGTAAAGTCTAGTATGTACTCGAGTGCATGTTATGCACCCTAGTCCATGTTGCACTTTTCAATTTTACTGACTTACACTTTTTGGTAAATGGTGTTGCACTTTTCAATTATTACTAAAAATATTATTATACAGTTTAATAATTAAAAATTGCAACACCATTTTCCAAAAAGTGTAAATCAGTAAAACTGAAAAGTGCAACATGGATTAGAGTGCGTAACATGCACTCGAGTCCATAGCAGACCAACCCATTTATTATATATCAGTAGAAAATCTTCTACTTTAATTTCACGAAAAATGTTAATATATATTGTTATTATCATTTTTATTTAATTATCGGTGGAAGTATAAAATTTAATACCTTCCACTATCTACAAAATTAAAATTGATTCAAATTTAATTAGTCAAATGAGACGTTGAAACACGCGCTACTAATTTCCCTATAATTAAGATATTAATTTAAAAATATAGATTAAGATAGATATATTGACTTGGTACACTATCAATGCCATAAATAAGTATATGCCATAAATTTACTAACAAAATTCACTAATACATAAAGTGATTTAAGGTAATAATTGCATATCTCTATATATAATTCTTTTGTCATACACCCATGTGATTTATATATACCATTAGGGAAAATATCACTTTTGGTCACTGAACTTTACCACTTTTCACATTTGATCACCCACATTTCATCACTATCAAAATTGGTCACTCACTTATTGGTCACTATCAAAATTGGTCACTCACTTATTATTTATCTATCAATTTTGATGGTGCTGTTAGAGAATCCGTCATTTACTAACGGAGAAAAGGTTTTGAGGGCCCAACTTTTATTTTCCCTCTTTTAATTCCTTACCCCTAAACTCTCAAACCCCTTTTTTTTTTTTTTTTTTTACTGAATTTATCTTCAATTAATATTACTGGTGTGGGGTTAAGAAGACATTTTGGGCAGCTGCTAGAGCAACTAGAATTCAAAGCTTCAAGCAATAACTTAGATGAAAAAGCATATGACTGGCTTGTAAAGAGAAATCCTTCCTAGTCCTAGTGGTCCAGAGCATACTTCAATACTATTTTAAAGTGTGATATCTTTACCAATAACATGTGTGAGAGTTCAAACTCACTCATTCTTCCTGCAAGAGACAAACCAATCATCACCATGCTTGAAACAATCAGAGAAACATGGTGAGACTGCAAGTGAATGGAGATGCTGCAGAAAAATGGGATGATGCACTATGCCCTAGAATCAAGTTGACACTACAAAAAAAAATATGAAGGAAGCAGCTAAATGCATTCCTATGAAATCTAAGTCATTGCTTTTTCATCTTTACAAGCCAGTCATATGCTTTTTCATCTAAGTCATTGCTTGAAGCTTTGAATTCTAGTTGCTCTAGCAGCGGCCCACAATGCCTTCTTAACCACACACCAGTAATAATAATTGAAGATAAATTCAGTAAAATTAAAAAAAAAAAAAAAGGGTTTAAGAGTTTAGGGTTAAGGAATTAAAAGAGGGAAAATAAAAGTTGACACTCAAAACCTTTTCTCCGTTAGTAAATGACGGATTCTCTAACAGCAGCATCAAAATTGATAGAGAAAGAATAAGTGAGTGACCAATTTTGATAGTGACCAATAAGTGAGTGACCAATTTTGATAGTGATGAAATGTGGGTGATCAAATGTGAAAAGTGGTAAAGTTTAGTGACCAAAAGTGATATTTTCCCATACCATTACTATAATTTTGATACTAATTTTAAAAAATAATGGAATTATTTTTTATTTAATTGATTGTAATTAGTAGTCATAAATTTTGAATAAAAGATACTCTTATATATTACTTTTACCAAAATTAGCTTTCTCATACATTCATGAAATTAAATCATTCCATTTTTAAAAAAATCTAATATAATAAATATTATTTGAATAGATAAGTTTTCATATTCCTAAATCCTAAAAGTAAAATTCTTCTTATTTTTTCTTAATATAATTTAGGAATAATACATAACTTATTTATTTTTTAATCTTATATTTTTAAGCCAATGGAAGATTATACTCCTTACTTTCATTTAAAATCGGCCCACTATAAATACAAATTAATTATTTATTTTTTAATCTTATATTTTTAAGCCAATTGAAGATTAGACTCCTTACTTTAATTTAAAATCGGTCCACTATAAATACAAATTAATGGACATATTTAGATGGATTGATTGAATTCTATATATGAGAATTAGTTACTATTTAATTGATTGTAATTAGTAGGCATATAAAAATGTTAGTTATTGAAATTTAAGTTTTAAATATATTATTAAAATTTTTGTATTTTATATATTAATATATATATATATATATATATAACTATTAAAAATATTTATAAAATAAGAGAATGTTTATACGCAATCAATTAACCTACAATGGAATTTGAAATTTGAGTATTTTATATATTAAAAAAGATATATAAAAATATAACTATTAAATTTTTTATAAAATAAAAAAATATTTTTACGCAATCAATAAAGATACACTAAAATTAGATTGAAAATATCTAAGAAACATACCTTAATAATCGTGTATATTAAATAATATGATCTTCACGATAAACATTAAATAAATTCAAAATCTTCACGGTAAACATTAAATAAATTCAAAATCTTCACGGTAAATGAGCAATCTTAATATTAATTTGGAAAGCAAGTGCACATAGGAACGTGTGAAAAATCTAATTTGGAAAGTAAATTTCATGGTAAATTAACAATATTAATTTGCACAATCTTGTTTTAGTTAACATATAGTAGTAAATTAGTGATGTATTAAAAAAATAAGTATAAATTGATTAACTTAATAAATACTTTCCATATAAAACATTAATAAATTAAAGTAAATTATAAATAAATATATATGTTTGACGATATCCAAAATTAAAAGAAAGGAATATAATACAGAAGAATAAGTTTTAATTCAAATATACACGTAAACTGCAAATACATTTCAAGAAAACATTTTTATACATTAAACATAAGAATAGTACTATAACGGTAACAAATGTAGATGTAATCACAATTACAAAAGAATCCTTTGATTATGGTATATTCTTTGGCAAAATTATAGTTTAATAAAAAAAGAACATATCCTCAGGTTTGAGGAACGTTTGAGAAGAGTGAATTGAGAAAATTGAAAGAGATAAGCTCTTATATTATACTCCCTCCATCTTTTAATAAGTGTCATTTTAGCTTTTTTCAACAAATTAAGATTATAAATTGTGGTCGATATCGCCCTTCATTAATTATAACTAATTTTAATATAGAAATTTTGTTTGATAAAGAATGTAGTTAAGAATGTAGGTAGTATTCATAAACCAAATTAATTTTGGTATAAACAATTTTTGTGGAATTTATTAATGAAAAATATTTATGGTAAATGAATAAGGATAAAATAGTCAAAATTAAAGAAAAAACTCTAGAATGACACTTATTTTAAAATTAGTTAAAAAGTCAAAGTGACACTTATTAAAAAACGGAGGGAGTATAAGAGATTGAATTAAGATAAGATAGAAAAAAACATATCTTTAATTACTGATTAACTTAA
The DNA here is from genome assembly GCA_963675135.1 of Galeopsis tetrahit. NCBI lineage: Eukaryota > Viridiplantae > Streptophyta > Magnoliopsida > Lamiales > Lamiaceae > Galeopsis > Galeopsis tetrahit. Next base: position 62,370,512 of record OY776132.1, read on the forward strand.
TTAATTAGCATAATTTAAGGAATTTATAATAATGGTTACAAAAATAAATATTCATAAAGTCAAATTATATTTTATGTAATATTTGAAAATTATTTACATAAAAATTAATTATTATATCATTATTATTAATAATAAACTTTGTCATATATTTTAAAAATATTCTAAGCCATTGAACAACAAATTTAAGTTTAACTTATTGAAAGATATTTCTAAACATCAGATTTATTTATATACATGATCATATATCATAGATAGAAATGAATAATAGGATGAGACCATTTTTTAATTAAAAATAAAGAATTTAGATTAAAATTTAATTCATAAAGTTAATAAGAATTGATAGATTTTAAAATGTAAAAAATTGGTGAAAAAGAAGAGGAGATAAATGATGGTGGCTTTGCCACCTCATTGTTATACATTTAATGTAAAAAAAAAAAAAAAAAAAGGTTAATATGAATAAAAATAAAATTGTTGAATTTTTAAAATGTTAAATTTTTATTATCATTAATTACTGGTTAACTTAATTAATTAACATAATTTAAGGAATTTATAATAACCATTACAAAAATAAATATTCATAAAGTCAAATTATATTTTAGGAAATAGTTGAAAATTATTTATATAAAAATTAATTATTATATTATTATTAATAATAAATTGTTTACTTTTAAAATATTCAAAGGCATGGAACAACAAAATTCATTTTCATATACCTTTTTAAAAAAATTAATAATGAAATATATTATACGAAATTGATACATTTAAAGAATAAATATATATGGAATTGTGTGCTTATGCATTTCGTAAACATTTCTAAAAAAATTTAAAATCTCCATACATGTCAATTCAAGGACACTAAATATACATTTAGAGATTTTTTTACATAAATTTGTAAGACTTCTTAAATGTTGATCATCACGAATTCAAGAAATTACAACTCCTAATTCATAAACCTATATACGTTACAATTTGAGAAACAATAAACAAATAAAAAGATCTAATTTTTCTTCTCTATGATATTGTCATTGTTGTAAATTTTGATATATGATGAAGAACCTGCAAAACAAATTAAAACTGAATTATAGAAAAATATTAGTGAAAAAATTAAAAACGGACTCACATAAAACCAAATTTGGTGAAAGCATTGTACCCATAAACCCACATTGCTAATGATCTCCATGTCTATTAGCAATAGAAATAACATTGAATCGTAGAAAAGAAAATATGGTGACTTTAAAAGAAGAAAACTATATAAATTAATTGGCATATGAGACTTTTGAGTTTCTTACCTTTGAGAAAAAAACATGGTCATACTCGAGAAGAATGAAATGAACATGGTCATACTAAAAATGAAAGGAAGAAATGCACACAAACATTGAGAATGGATTTGTGACTATAATAGAAATTACATATTTATAGATCTAGAAATATGAATGTAGGGTTGAGATTAAAACTTATAATGGAGGGTTGAAATTAAAAGATGAAAGTTAAAATGAATAAGAATTGAGAAATTTTGAAATGAAGAGATTTGGAGGAGAGAGAATTGAGATAGGTTATTGAGATTGTGACATGTGTCTAAAGGAGGTTTGCAAATATATAAGTATAGATTTCTCTCTCATCCACATATATAATTTACAATCTAACCCAAATTTAATTTTATCATACTTTATCAGTGACTCAACCCAACCCAAAAATAATTATTATTTTTTAAATACATATTATATTATTAATTTTTACTATATTTTAATGTGTAAATTGGTATATAAAAATTACTTGATATTCTAAATTTGTAATTATAATATGATTTTTTTTTTTTTACTATTCTAAGTTTGGAAAATTTGGATAATTTTGAGAATTTGAAAAAAAATTGGGATAATTTAGATCCATAATAGCTAGAAATATTAGAAGATAAAAGTGAGAATTTTAGTTTGTGTTTTAAAATAGCTCGATATTGGACTCTATTTATAGAGGGAAAAAAATTACGAAATTTGATATATACATATATTTTTATTTAATACATATTATCTTCAATATCTATAAATCTAATTATATCACAAAAAAAAAAAAAATCACAGCAACCAATAGAAATGCGACACTTGTCACATTATTCAACAATATAAACTCCTTGACACTGGATCTGTCAACCGCCCCAATGTCATGCAAAGGTTGAACATTTATTATTATTTTAATATTAAATTGTTTGTCATCTAGCTATGACATTTACACCAATGTCACCAATAAATGTAGTCTTAAAAGAAGTGCAGTAAAATATCTCTACATTTAGAGCATCTCCAATGAGGGGTAGAAATCCCATGTGGATTGCTACTCACAACTCAAATTAAGGGTAGAAGGGGTTGGAGAAAGTTTACATAAAAAAAGCCCTCTGCATTTTTAAAAAATCCTCTCTCTAAAAAAGAAACCCTAGCCCCCATCCTCAACCCCACAGCCGTCGCGTACACCTCCTCCCACCTTTCTTTTTTCCTCTCTTCTGCATAGAAAATATGTAGATCTATCAGCGCTCTTCCAGATCTGTTCGAGGGCTTCTCAGAAGTCTACTGACAAGTGACATCGCCCATCTGCCGCCTTGCGCCGTCTTGGTTCTGTATCTAACCAGATCCGCCGTCGCCGGAGTTGCTCAGATCCGCCGTCGTCCGTCCGATTTCATGTAGGTTTTTTCTGAAAGTTAGTAGGGATCAATGGAATGTTTATCCTAACGGAGCTACGGTGACCTTTGGGAGGAGTGTCTTGTTGATCCCAGTTTAGTTCTTTGTTTTTTTTTTATATATTTTCCAGGTCTTAGCTTTATCATGTTTTCTGCTTTTCCTTTTCTGCCGGCTTTTGAGCCTTTTATCCTTTTGAGGATCCATGTATCCCTTTGTGGAGCTTTGTGTGCTTGGTTTTTTTTTTTAGTAGGCCTTTGGCCTTAAGATCTTGGTATTTGGTGGAGCTTTGTCTCTATTTTTTTGTCTCTTTCTTTTGATAGGAGAACACCTTAGTGTGGGGCTGTTTTCGTAGTGAAAGTAGATATTTGTTCGTCATTACGGGACAAAGGGTACACTCGTTTATTCTCTTCCTCGCGATTGGAGGGGCGACGATACCATTGAATTTCGTCTGGTTTGAAGATCATGAATTTGAGCTTGTAATAGTTATGTATTATGTTTTGATCTTGTAAACTCTCAAAAAAAAAAAAAGGGTAGAAGGGGTTGGGGGAGAGATGATGTGAAGGAGAGAGGAGTAATTTATACTCATATTTAAAGTGGTCCCAACTTTTTTTTTTCTTTTTTTTTTTTATAACTTATGTTTTAATTATTATTATTTTTAATTGTATTTTAATTTGTATTTACCATTGATGTATTTTTTATCTTATACTCTTTGTATTATTTCAATAATATTTTGTCAAAAAATATATTAACATTATTTTATTTTTATATATAATAGTTAAAAAGTTTTTTTTTTTTTAAATTAAGTAAATAAGTTCAAGAATTCATGAAGCATTTACAAAGCTAGTGGTATATTTTGAATGATAGACAAATCAAATAGCGACATGTATGGTATAAACAATATTTATGTTATATAAAAGTAAGTAATTTTGCTAATATCTATAAACTAAATAAATTTTGCTATAAACAATATTTATGAAAAATATTTATAATAAATGAATAAGGGTAAAATACTCAAAATTAAAGATTTTTTTTTTTTCAAAGTGACACTTATTTTTAAAATAATTAAAAAAATCAAAGTGACATTTGTTAAAAAAAATAGAGGGAGTATAAATTATACTCATATTTAAATTATAAAATAAAAATAATGAATGAAAGTATGTGAAGAGAAAAATATATATAATTGGAGGGTGGGACCTACTTTTGAGGTAGAATGCATTGGAGGGGGTAGAAGTTTTTTGAAATAGGAGTAGAAAACTTTTGAAGTGACACACATGTGCAAACTTAAAACCCAAAAATTCTCACTAGCACTGTGGATGCTCTTAGCCACCACTAAAAAGGTGTTAGATTTGTGAAAATTCGGTCCAATAAATGGCAATGACATTTGACATACATCTTTCACTGCCACTTTCTTTTCCGACAATACTCAAGTTTTTTCAATAAATGGAAACGACTGCACACAGCATACCTACTCGGGATGTCCCTATTACAGTTGACGGGAAAGCTCATTAACATTTCGTAGGTGTTAAAAGAAATATGTACTGACTTATACGATCGTGTGAGACCGTGAGGAATACGTGGTTTATGGGGCGGCTCGCCCTCTTCGATTAGTTGAAAAAGGCTTAGCTAGGCACCGTCCTACCCTGTTCGGGAAGACCTATTGCCCTAGACTACGTTAACTGTCCATTCGAATTAGAATGAGTTATTGATATTTCATTCTTCTCCATCCAAATACCCGTGTTTCAATCTCTATAATACACTTACACACTTATTTTTATACAATTACATTAATCTTTTTTCGTTTCAATCATTTATTTTCTCTTTTACTTTTCTTCTTCACACTAATTACCCCACTAGAAAAGAATAATAAAATAATACAACACCACTCTTAATTTGACATAAAATTCTCTATTCATTCATCCACACTTCTCAATTCTTATTCAAACATACTCCGTAATTACTATTTACGGATTACCGACCATATCAATATTTTTTCATCTCCGTCCATGTTACATTCACTACAATCTCTTACCGAACAAGATCTAAAAAATCATAAACTAACATAAATAAACATATGTTATTTTTAAAGTATTGAAACGTGAAACAATCTGGCGTAGTACTCCTTAAAAAATAAAATATTTAGGGTTAGTAATTAGGATTGCAACACCTCGATTATGGCAATTAATATTATTAGTCAATTATATAAAGCCGCCCGGCTTTTATTACATAATTAAGCTTAGTTATTGGACATACGACTTTAGGAAAAGCCCATAATATATTTTTCAAACGCATTTATATTATAATTTGAATTTAAACTTTAATTATAGCACGTAGTAGACGATCAGTTAATTAATTTTAATACTCTAAGCAGAATTAGAGGGATTTTTGCATATACAGTATTACGAGGCTGTAAAAAGTTTAGACAAAAACTTGTACTACTATTCGAATAGTGTTTTGATTTAATGTAATATGTAAATAGTAAATATCAGTGCAATAGATTTCCGTTTTATACATTAAACTGTCTCACACAATATTTACTCAAGTTTATAGTTTAGATTTTCATTTGCTTTACGGAATATACATGCATGGTGATAACTAATTGCGTTTGAATTAGATTTGAGAATAATTTAAAATCTGGTAGAAAATAACTTGAAGTAATTGTTTGAATAAATTGACATAACTTTGAAACATATCACTCTCTTTTGAATTAGGTTCAATTTGGGTGATTTTTGAAATCATGGGTATAAAATCATTTCATGTACTAATTATAAATAGTAAATACTTCAATCATTAAAAACAATTAATCATAATAAGTTTAATTAAGTTTGGGTCAGATCTCCGAATTATTACACATGCATAGGCATAGCACATCATCTGTTTAACATCAAAGCTATCCAACTTCAACTAATCAAGCTTATCTTTTCAAAAGTTATAATATCATGGTTGAAAATATTTACAACTTAAACTCATGGTGGATATATTGATATTGGTAAAACATAAAAATTTAATTTAATATTAAATTTTTTAATCCACAAATTTAATAAAATAATTTGAATACATTTCCATCCATAATAAAATATAATATACAATGTTATTTCATATGATATATTTTTAAAATTTATCTACATTTTCTTAATTTATTTTTATATTTTTTAATATTAGGCTCTTGTTATTGTATACCGATATTTATCGATTTATTTTACAAATATCGATTATTCTCAATATCAAAATCGGTGACCACAAAAATTGAATATATCAAGAATATTTTCAGATATTTTTGTCAATGATAAATATGCAATTTATCACATTTTTAAAACGAAAAAAACCCTCTATATATATATAATTTTTATTTTTTTTTGAGAAAGTCTTGCATGAGAGTATCTCAGGTGCGACAAAGTATAATTTAGATATGACGTTTTAACACTTTAAAAGATGTGTGTTCATAATTTATGAACGGTCTATCCGTGAAACCATCGTCTCACACTCTCACAAGTCACATCAGGCATCTTTTCGTAGACAAATTATATATAGTCCCACATGCTTTTCTATTGATGATCATATATATATATATATAGTCCCACATGCTTATTAGTTGACGAGTTTAATTAAGGGTCGTCGATAGTAACATGACTTCTCTAAAGAAATTAAATGCCCTCCAATTTAGCTAGGTTAATTAATTATTTTTCAAAATGATAATGAAGTTGAAATACTTTGAAATTGAAATTTATTTAAAGGCTTTTTAAAGTTCAAGTCCTGAACTAACGTTTTAATTAATGAAACTGAAAAAAAAAATTGAAATTCCATTTCACATTCCGTTGAACGTATAGTTTTTATTTTTATTTTTATTTTTTATATACGCATATTAATTACACTTCAGTTAATAATTGATTTATATTTGAAATAATTATAGCAGTGTTCTGTAAATTTAATTTGTTGTGTCTTTGTGTGGTCGCAAATTAGTCTTATTTGTCGGTGGCTCTTAATATGATACTAGTTGTTTATTGAAGGGTAATGATGTATATCCAATTATTAAATAAATATATAATACTAGGAGTAATGGGGTATATACATATGATCAATCATATCAACAATGTAATTAATATTTTTTTATAGGTTTATTTATTTTGTCCTATAATTCCTAAACAGATCGAGCCGCAATAAAACTTAAATACATTAACTTTGACAAATTTGTGAGCAATCTCATCCATGGAAATGAAGAGATAATTAAGACAATTGATAAATATAAATAAGTTTGCACAATTTGTAAGTATAAAATGAATTAGAGGTTAGTATTTGCTATGGATGTCTTCATTGAGAAAAGGCGTGTCCGTGTGTGTTTTATAATTGGTTAAAAGAAGTAAAAACGTTATTTTATCAAAAATATAATATATATATATATATATATATATATATATATATCATTATCTTTATTCTTTTGAAGCAATGCTCAATGTGTTAATATATTTTTTTTATTTTCACATCAATCGCACAAATTATTAAAATGTCTACAATATAATTATTTAATAAGCATAATTTGAAAATATTATTTTGCTAGCAAGTTTTCAAATACTTTAATTCTTATAAACCATGTTGGTTTTATTTTTCTATTATAGTCATTCTCGTCGCATATCAAACTTTGTTGCTCGACTTTGGATACCACAATGTACATGTAGTTCATGACTGAGAACTTTTTGCCTTGTTAATGGCCATAGTAGGGGATGAAAAGGTTAATGGTTAATTTTGTGTGTATTTCATGAGATATTATCGTGTGGGACGGTTTCTGCATGTTACCGTAAAATTTTACACTTTTTACTTTTAATAAAAAAATTCATTTAAAAGTTTAACACATTTTTACTTAAAAAAAAAATTAGTCACTGTAATTGAAAAATGTAACTGATTATAATGTGAAAAGTGTAAAACATTTTCTCTTAAAATTTTTGAAAATGGGGAATGGATGTTTGTAAATACAAATTAAATTGTACAGATGAAAATAATTTTTTTATTCAGTAGTCTTTATGATGTACATGATTTTATATATATATATATATATATATATATATATATATATATATAAAAGATCGACCTTGTCTTATAATAAATATAAAAACTTATTAAAAAAACATAATAAATGACCGTAAAATCAGTTAAACATTAAATCAGGTTGTGACAATTATCTGATATCACATTCTGAAATTGTGATCATGTCTCATTGATTGATTTAGAGTATGATTGATTTTTTTAATTTGTGTTTTTAATGAGGCAAGAAAATAATTTTATTAGTCGGAGAATAAATGTGAAATTTTAAAATCAGTAATTAAAAGAAGTAGAATCTGCAATTGAGGAGTAATTCCATAATCAAATCTCGGGAAAATTATTTTTTCAGGACCGCAACTTAGGGGTGTTTGCAAAAAGAGGACCGTAACTTTGCGGGCTGGCAAAATTAGGCCCGTAACTTCTTTTTTTCGCAATTTCAGGCCAAATTAGCCCAATCAATCCAATTTCGGGCTGATTGAGGCCCATTATTCGGGTCAAACTTATTTATGGCAAAAAGAGGACCACAACTTTTTTAATGCAATTTTAGGATCAATTAATATCCCTATTATAATAATTTGAATTTTTTTTTTCTATGTGTCTCAACACAAATTCAATATTCATATTTTATAATTTTCTCATAATTTTATTTTTTTCCCCTTTTAAAACAGTTTTTTTAATAAGTTTAAAATTGTCTCTAACCACTTCTTCTACCACTCATCTTCCCCAATTTTTAACAATTTAAATTCTAAAAATCGTATTTGTATTTTAATACATTTTTTATAATCTTAAAAAAATAAAACTTTTTTTTATTCTTTTGGAGCTGGGTCTCCCGAGGAAAATTTTCTAAAGTAAAATCAAATATAACTTTTATAATAAAATAAACTTTAAAATTTTAATTTTTAATGTTACTTACAAAAATAAATATCTTGTGTGAAATTGACTTTCATGAATGAGATTGAACTTTACTCTAGAGTTTGTATTTTACTTTATATATAGTCTTTATTTTAAAATACGATTTAAATAAAGTTATAACACTTCATAAAATTTATAAGTGTTAAAAATATGTATGAGTCCGTCTTATAATTTTTTTGTCAAAATATTAATATAATAAATTATCTTCAATCAGGTCTTCCACTAGTAAATACGAAGTATATAATTTTTAAAATATACTCTAGTTTATATTCCCTTCATCAATTAGATCCATTTTCATGTCTTATACTAGTTTAAAATATTATACAAAATTTTCCATAAAATTTCGAATCGAATAGTTTAAATAAAAATACTGGAAAATGTTTGATCGAAATTTTGTAATTAATGTTTACTATAATCCTCTCAATTATAAATCTATAAAAAAATTTCCTTCAATAAAATTTATAAGCATTATTTATGTAAATACAATCTAAAATGTACTAATTAAACATTTAAAAATTATATTTATATTTAAAAATTGTGACAATCTTTTTAATTAACAATTAAAAATTTATCATCCCAATTTATAATATTTTATTCATTCATTTCACTATAATTTATATGTAGTATATATTTGTTTCTTTAAACATAAATAATGTTTTCTAATTCATAACAAATTATTACATCTACAACTTTCAAATTTAATTTTTAAAAGTTTACGAGTATTTTTTATTTATTTTGTCATGTTTCTTAAATTTGCATTAAAAAGTTACAGTCCTCTTTTTGCAATAAATAAGTGTGGACCGAAAAATGGGCTTCAATTAGCCCGAAATTGGGTTGATTGGGCTAATTTGTCCTGAAATTGAGAAAAAAAGAAGTTACGGGTCTAATTTTGCCAGCCCGTAAAGTTACGGTCCTCTTTTTGCAAACCCCCCTAAGTTGCGGTCCTTAAAAAATAATTTTCCCATCAAATCTCACTGTAGCTAGCTCCTTGGAAAATAACCTTGTTTCAAATGATATACCCCAGTCCTGGTGAGTGATGCAGCGTCCGTGATCAAAAGAAAGAATAACAAGAATCGTTGATTCACAGAATACCCGAATCCTGATAAAACGAAGAATAATTCTTCAATAATAATTTCAATATGCAAAAACTGCCCGACAATGTTTGGAAAACGAGAATAAAACCAAACCCTAGTGTACGGAATTAGGAAATTACAAAAAAACCCCAAAACAATTAAAAATTGTAAAAATAACACTCAAAAAGCAATAAAACGCATTTTTGACCACTCAAACGATGGAATTTGGCCAAAAAGCGTCGCATGTCACAGCAAAGCAGTGAGTTTGACTCGTAGCATCGATTCCACTCGAAAAAGTGTGCTCACACGCAAAAATCGGGTTCCGGCTCCCAAAACTTCAAAAATTCTTCGGATGCTCTCGTTTCTTAAAAAATTGTAACGCCACTCGTGCTACATCATGGAGTAATACAAATTCAAGAAGCAACCACAAACATCCTCCCCTCACTCTTACCGGTTCACCTGATGATTATGTAACACCACGGAAATAATTCATAACACTCGGCTCATACATTGTACTCAATCCTCCATATCTTCTATACGCATGTAAAATCAAGTTTTCAACTCTAAAATGGAGCCATGGAGGGTTGCGATAAAATGAAGAGTTAGGTAGTGAAGGTGTAAAGACATACATTCTTGTTATTTATAATTAAAGTTTCAAAGAACATTTAAAATGGAAGTTCACCAACTCTTCCAAGTCTTTTTTTTTATTACATTATTAGTCATTTACTACATGTTGTTTGAAAGTCAAACTCCAATCACATTGATGCGTTCAAAATGAACTCACATAGTTTAGAATTTATTTAGAGCTAAATTAAAAAAGTGAAACCAGATAATAATTAAACAAGATAAAAATTGTAAAATCATTTTAGAAACTAAAAAGTTCATGAAACGGATTTGACTTTAATCAAAAGAAGAGAACAACTAAATACAATAATTTTGAAAACAAACGCTATTGATACTCTTTTGTAAAAAAAAATAAAAATAAAATAAAAAAAATTAAAAAAAAAAGGTCTTCCCACTATAAGATAAGATTCGTAATAATAAATACTAATACTTTAAGGGCATGTTTGGTTTACAGGTTGGGATTATCTAGATAAGGTAGGATATGATTAGATGGGATTGCATTATTTTTTGAATTGAGATTTGTGTTTGGATTGATGGATTAAATTTTGAAATTTCTTAGGGATAAGTTTTGTTTTATGTTTGCATTATCCCACCTTCTCTTTGGGACTAATAAACACTCAAATAAATGATTAGGAAGGATAATAATTCCGGGCCTATTTTAATCACGGGTTTAATTCCTGTAAACCAAACATAGAAATAATTGGGATAAAACAATCTATCCTGTTTAATCAATTAAACCAAACATGCCCTAATATAATGGATTGGATTGTTGATCAAACATATAAATCTTCTTTTATATAATTGCACTTCTAATTAATGTGATTACTCTACGTAAAATACAGTTGTCCTACAAATACATTAAATTAACAAAAAAATTATAAATATATCCTTTTAAAATAAAAATAAATAAAAATATTTAATTATAAAATGATATATATATATATATATATATATATATATATATATATATATATATATATATATAGCCAAGTCTGACTGTGGTCAATTCCCGTCCAATTTTTGTGGGTCCAACTTTTCCTTTTTTTCCGATTTCTGTGGGTCTAATTTTTCCTTTTTTTTTTTTTTTTAGACAAAGGTCTAGTTGTTTTAGTTTTTGGATTATATCATTCATTGAGTCTTTTTTTTATTATATTTGCAGTCCAATTACAAATTAATTATTAAAAAATATTTGTAATTAAATATACCTCTATAAATTTTAATTATTAAAAAATATTTGAAATTAATTTGTGTATATTTGTACATATACTTTTGTTTCTCAAAATTATATAGGGTTGGTCTGCTATGGACTCGTACACTTTTTGGTAAATGGTGTTGCACTTTTCAATTATTAAACTGTATAAGTAATAATTGAAAAGTGCAACACCATTAACCAAAAAGTGTAAGTCAGTGAACTGAAAAGTGCACATGGAGTAGGGTGCACAGCATGCACTCGAGTGCATACTAGACTTTACCAATTATATATAGATTTTAATGAGATAGTTTTATGAATCTATTTCGTAAAATTGAATTTTAATTAATTACTTTATTTCGTCATAAGTTTTCATCTTTTCATTTAAATGTCTCACAAAAAAAATTCTCATTTTATTTGTGTATATACATTGTGACTCCACCTCTTTTACTCTTAAATTATTCTACACTTCATTTTATTCCATCTCTTCAATCATATCAATTTTACTACACCTCATTTTATATTAATGCTTTTTAAATTATGTGATAATTAGACGGATGGAGTAATATTCCATCAATAATTATAAATGAAAATAGATTTAAAAAAATGTAATTGAAGCTTCATTCACAAGATGAAATCAATGATACGATTTCACATAGTATTATTGTTTTTCAAATTTTATAAAATTCAACCATTGAAAATTTTAAATCGTACGAAAGAATTACTAGTATATCTACTGTTATTAGTTAGTTGGGCAATTCTTAAGGTAGTCACATTTTACAAAGTGACTACGCAGTCACTTTGTCGAATCGCGCCATGTGGCGTCGTAACCGTAAAAACGACTTGCTACCTGTCATACAGGTTTCAGTTATTTTTAGCATTATTTAAATTAGATTTTGTTATTTACTATATTACCCTTCTTTTTAAATTTTATTTATATTTTACCTGCACCCACTAATTTAATGAGTGCACCCCCTAATCATATTTTTACTACAATTATCTGCACCCGCTAATTTAATGAATTCACCCCCTAATCATATTTTTACAACAATTATCTGCACCCGCTCATTTAATGAGTTCACCCCCAAATCATTTATTTTTACAACAGTTATCTACACCCGCTCATTCTATGAGTTCACCCCCAAATTATTTTTTACCACAATTATCTGCACTCGCTCATTTTATGAGTTCACCCCCAAATTATTGTTTTACCACGGTTATCTGCACTCGCACATTTTATGAGTGCACCCCAAAATATTTTTAAAAAAATAATCACATTTAAAAGACTATATTATCCTTTTATTATTTTACACAAAATATAATAAAATAAACTCTAAAAAATCAATTCACCACCAAATCACCCATATTTAAAAAAAAAAAAACGTAAAAATATAATTAATAAAAAACTATCGAAATTAGCCACAAATCTCAATCTTTTTCTTTTTAATTTTTCTTCCCCCTCTTCTTTTTCTTTTTTCTTCCCATTTTCAAATTTTTTTCAAATTTTTTTTTTCTTTTCCTTTTTAAATTTTCATGTCTTTCTTTTCCATTTTTTGCATGTGTATTTTTAAATTTTAATACAAAATAATATTATAGGTATAATTTTATTAAAGTCGATCGGCGGTGCACCTAAATTTTAATTTGATGAGTAAAGGACCTGCCGGAAATCCATGCATGTCGGCGGGTGACCCAGCCACCACCATGCCAGACCACCCCCTCGACGGCGACGGCGGCGCTTCGATCTCGGCCGCTGAAGCCCGAGACCCCTCCTCGAATCGCAATCGCGATTCTTCACTTCCATAACAATCGACATAATCTTCCATCTCGGCCACGATCCATGGCGGCCGAAATCCTCTCCTCATTTCGACCACCGACGCGACTGCTTCGATCAATCTCCCTTGCGTTCGCGATCCAGGAGCTTCTCCTACATCAACGACGCTCGCCTGCAACACTCGGATCGACGCTGCCTCTCTCTCGTCGTTCATCTCTGTCCAAATCGAAGCTACATTGCTTCATCCGTCTTCTTCACCCTGCTCCTGCGCAGCCTCTTCCTTCGGGTGACGACGGCCCGACGGAGGACTGTGAGTATGTTGCTGATGGATCTCTGACCGGACGACACTCGGAGCCGGTGACCTTGCTGATGAAATCCTAAGCGATGACTACTGGCCTAGGGTGTCCTCCCATTGGGCTAGGGTTTCCTTCAATTGGGCTTGGTAATGTGCACCCTCTATTTTCTTTAGTACACCCCAATCTGCACTCTCTCCACTTTTTTTTATGGTATTATTGTTTTTGGTATTATTGATACTGGTATTACTAGTTATTGATTACGGTATTACTATTAATACACTATTGAATTAATATTAATGATTATTGATTATTAATTGTGGTATTACTGATTATGTGAAATTATTTATTACTGATTATTATTATTTTTATGGTATTACATATTATTGTTTATGGTATTACTGATAATTGTTTTTGGTATTATTGAATATAATTAGATTTGTGGAATTATTTGTTATTGTATGAGATATTACTATTCAATGTTCATGGTATTACTACTTACTGTTCATGGTATTACTGATAATTATTTTTTGTATTATTGAATATAATTAGATGTGTGAAATTATTTGTTATTGTATAAAATTTTACTGATTAATATTAATGGTATTACTGATTAATGTTTGTGGTATTACTAATTATTGTTAATGGTATTACTGGTTACTGGTTATTACTTGTTGTATTACCGACTACTCCCACCTTCCTATTGAAAGCTACCCAACTTTCCTTATTCGTTTGTCCCAATGAAAGTTACTCATTCTTTTTTTGTCAAACTATTCTCTCTCACATTTCATTATATTCTTCTCTCTCTCAATCAAATAAAATCATACATATAATATTATTTTGTATTAAAACTAAAAAATATACTAATGAAAAAAAAGTAGGAAACAAAAAAAAAACGAAGAAATAAAAAGTTTGGAATAAAAATTGAAAATGGGAAGAAAAATTAAAAAGAAAAAAAATTGAAATTTTTGCCAAATCTCGATAGTTTTTTTTAATTATGTTTTTACGATATTTTTTCTAAAAATATGAGTGATTTGGTGGTGAATCGACGGTAACTCGGCAATGACTCGGTTGTAGATTGTAAATGTATAAATTAGGGTTGATTTTATTATATTTTGTGTTAATTAATAAAAAAAAATATAGTCTTTTAAATGTAATTATTTAAAAAAAAATATTTTGGGGTGAACTCATAAAATGAGCGGGTGCAGATAATTGTGGTATAAAAATAATTTGGGGGTGAACTCATAAAATGAGCGGGTGCAGATAACTTTGGTAAAAATATAATTTGGGGGTGAACTCATAAAATGAGCGGGTGTAGATAACCGTTGTAAAAAAGAAATGATTTGGGGGTGAACTCATAAAATGAATGGGTGCAGATAACTATGGTAAAAAATGATTTGGGGTGAACTCATAAAATTAGCTGGTGTAGATAATTGTTGTAATAAATTATTTTATTGTATAAGGATAAAAATGTAAATTTACAATAATATATTTTAATTAATTTAATTTAATAGAAAATACAAATTTATGACACATTACGACACATTACGACAATACATATCGTAAAATTTACAAAAGGTAACATGTCATCAAATCTAAACCTTTAGATTAGATTTTTAATGGCTTATATTAACTTACTACGGTAGTCATTACGACACGTTACGACACTCTGACTACATATAGAAGGTCCCTAATTAGTTAGGTAGGACTAGACTAGGTTGTGCCGTCGACCTGGCCCATGACCCATTAGGTTGTGTGATACTCTTAGGTCAGGCCCATTGGACTTTCACTTGGATCCAATTCAATTTGCCGTTCGGCCTCAAAATATGCGGTCTAGCCCAACTCAGAAAAGGACTATTGGAGTTTTTTTTTATACTATTAACGGCATTTAATAATTTTTTATTTTCCTTCAAAAAATTAATACTCCCTCCGTCTTAAAGAGAATTTACATCTTTGAAATGACTCACATTTTTTAAAAATGTATAAGAAAAGTGTAATGAATGATAATTTTATAAATTTTTATAAGTAAAATAAGGACATGTTTGATAGCATAGACAGATTATCTAAGATTAGGATGATAACTAAACTTTATAAATTCTAAAGCATAATCTACCCTTAATTTAAGTTATCAAACAACCAATAAAAATGATATATAGTTAATTTAGGTTTAATCTAAACTATCAAACATGGTCTAAAGTAAAATGTAGATTGGATGTGAAAAAATAATATATATATATATATTGGGTTAGGATTATAAAAATATTTCATTTTACAACTTGTGTAAATTGGTATGAGACAATTAAATACAACAAGTGTGCAAATTTATTTATGTGGGGGATGGAGTTTTTTTTTTTTTTTTTTCTAGTTACAAGTACAATCTCTCATAACAAATCTAAATAACAGTGTAAACTTTTAATTTGAGGCTGATTGTAATTGATGACGAACTTTATACCTCAGGTTAGAAAAACCCAAGAAGGCATTAGTAGTTGAAACTACTTAGAACTACTAACTAATCCACCCAAATTCCGTCCACTCCCCAACGACGTATCCGATCAATTTATTTCACCAAGCAGGTGGTGTGCGGCAATGGAGACGACGGAATGCCCATCTGAGATCGGCGCCGGGAACGATCTTCCTACATTTAAACTTCTATATTCTTGTCCGGCAGGTTTTTCTCCTTCTGAGGTGATACGAATTTTCGGTTTCTTTTTCTCTATTTTACCACTCTAAACAATGCATTTTTTTTAATTCTATATGTATGTACCAGGTCTCAGTGATGTTTGATCAGGCTTATGATAGGATTCCTCATCCGGATACTAGCTTGGAGAATTCGATCGCAGAGGTTCTATTCCTATTTTCCGAACGCATCTCTGTTTGTCAAATTTGTACAACTTTTCTTCATTGTGCTTTCTTGTCAATATTGTGAATTCAGAATGTTTATTTTCATGTTAGATATGGAACAGGAGAGTTCAGCAAAATTCGTCCTTGTACAATGGATTAAAGTTCAGGGTATGTGTGTGCTTTTCTTAAGGCCTCAGCTGGTATATGTTTTTAATTAATTTGCTTTGGGCAAGATTTCCTGTTTTATTAATTATATATGCTGCCTTACTGAACTTGATAAAGATAAAGTTTCTGCTTCAGTTTAGAATATAATTTGCCTACAATGAGATTACTTTGTGAGTTAGAAATATAATTCAGTTCAGAATTTGACAGTATGGTGGGCACACCATGGGTGGCGGGTCTGATTCTTCTCAGAAGACTGGTATTTGCCTTCACCTAGGCTTGACAGATTATAGGTTCTTCCCTTTCCCTCCCCCTCTCCCTCTCTCTCCACATTTGTGTGCATTGCACGACTGATGGCATCTGACTTTCTTTGCATGATTTAAGATCTTAAAATTCTTGTTGAAATGCCTCAAAAGAAAGAGATAGAAGCTATTGATCTGTCTCTTTAGAGTGAGATTGTGAATATAGAGTCATAGACGATTTGTTTGATTATGTTTAAGCTTGTGTTCTTTGCTTACTTGAATCCTATAGAAATGTCCATATAGCTCGGATTCAAGGCTTGATGGAGTAATATTTTTTGGTGCCTCAGTCTGCAATTGAAGAAACTGAGACCTCTGTTAATGGTCATGGAAAAATAGAAAGTCACATGCTGATGTCTTTTTGCATGTGCCTTAGTGGTGTCGTTAAATCTCAAAGGGATGATAAATTGTGGCAAAATCTCTTGAATAACTCTTAAAGTAGTGTTGTTTCATCTGGTTAATTTAAACCGCCACTTTATCAGCGGGAATGCAAGACAAAATTTTATTGTTTAGTGTTGCTCCAAACTTATCTCAATATTTTCCTGTACTTTTTATTTCGGTAGCAAAAGCGATGATTTTAAACTTGTATTTCTTGCTCAGGACGTTTACGGGATCAAACTTGAATCCTTTGTGGGAAAGATTTCTCATTCCATCTGAAGGTGAATCTGTTCTATCAATAAGCAGTTCAAGACATAAGAATGTCATGATTTTAATTCGTATGCTGTTTTGATGTTGCTATTACCGTATTATGCCTCCAACCCCACAAACCGCAAAATATAAGCACACACATTTCTTGTAAGAGTCAATGCAAGAATTATTGGTCAAAAACACAAATACTGGAATTATTGATATCGATATTTGAAATGAGTAGACAAATTTGATATACAACCAGTGAAAATTATTATTATCATTTATTTGTAGATGACTGGATTAGGTGTCAGCATACCTCCAATCCTCTTGGCAACGGTGCAATTGTGGAGACATCAAACAAAGATGTGGTTGTGCTGCAAAGAAGTTCCAATGTTGGTGAATTTCCTGGACACTTTGTTTTCCCTGGAGGCCATCCAGAGGTGAGGTACCATTTAAATAAACTTGGTGTCCTCTTTTCTGACAATATTCTAGTACAGTAAAACCTCTCTATAGTCATATCCTTGGGACCACAAAAAAATATTCCTAAATGGGGGTTATTCCTAAATAGAGTTATAAGGTTTTTTTTTTTTTTAAATGCATGTATATTATATAATGGTATAATTAGTAGATACATGTACATGATGTAATGTGTTGAACTTAATTGAACTAATTTACTCACGTAATATGAAAAGACAATACTCAAGAGTCACCCACCATAGATGCATGTACTTGCTTTTGATTACTTTAATTTTTTCATCTATAAATACTATGTACTCCCTCCGTCCCGGTATAAGTTTCCCCTTTCTTTTGGTTGTTTTGATTAAGAAATATGATTAAATAATAGATGTAGTACAAGTGATGTGATGATGAGAGAGAAAATAATAGATGAGTGTGAGATAAAGTATGATAAAATAATAGATAAAGTGTAAGTGATGTGATTGGGAGAGAAAAAATCATATGCCAAAAATGGAAAAATATGAAATGGGAAACTTATTGTGGAACATCCATAAAAGGAAAGTAGGAAACTTATAGGGGGACGGAGGGAGTATAATACATTTTTTTTTATAAATTACATCAAATCAACATTTTCTTCACGCATATAATGGCACAAAAAATAGAAAAGAGAACTCAAATGAGTGAAAAAATTCGTGTGGAGATGTGCAATCATTGTCACAATCAACCTTGAACAAGTATTTTAAATAAACTTAAATCTATTGTAAAATTATATATATTATTATGATTTATTCCTAAATGGAGGTGTATTTCTTTATGTTGGAACTTGAAAAAATATGAATTATGACAATATGGAGTTTATTCCAAATTATAACTGGTCCCAAGTTGGGACCATGAATTTTTTTTCCTAAAGAGAGTTTATTCCTTAATAGAGTATTCTTTTTGAGAGGTTTTACTGTAAATATAATGTGTATATTCTTGCCTTTTTAATGTTCATATGTGATGCCTAAGTCTGGTGTACGAGGCTGCTAACTGCCTGCAATGTAACTGTTAGTTAAGAGAATGGATAACACCTCACCGAGAGTAAAGGAAATAAGATTGAATATATTGAAAGAAAAATAGAATAACACCGGGAATAATCCCGTCCAAGCATAATGGCCGATTCCTACGAGAAAGATCCCGTCCCAAGCCTAACGGCCGATTCCTATGGGAAAGATCCCGTCCCAAGCCTAACGGCCGATTCCTACGGGAAAGATCCCGTCCCAAGCATAAGTCGTAAATAATGATCTCTAAGATAATCTCACTAGGGAGACAAAGACAATATATAAAGACTAAACCCTAGAATACTAAAGCCCATGGGCCACTTTATTAATTAAAGTAAATTACTATAATATCTACTCCCTCCGTCCCACAAAGATAGCCACGTATTCCTTTTTTGGATATCCTTATAATTATAGGCACCTTTCCTCTTTTACTTTAGTATTAAATGCTTTATTGTCAATTTTACCCCTAATTAACAAGAGTAATTAATGCTTAGCAAATTTTGAAGTATGTGATTCTAAGGGCAAAATTGACACATTAGCTAAATTTGACTACATTTATTGATTTTTCTTAATCTGTGTGTAAAGTCAAATGTGGCTATCTTTGTGGTGGGACGGAGGGAGTAATATATATCTAATATCTTATGCATCAGTAACATCATACAAGTTCTAATTCTTGTCATCATCATGTTACTATCATTTAGCTTTGAAGTATTTTAGTCAATGCATTATCATGTCAAATTTAATCTCTATTAAAGCTTAGCTATACTCTCTATGAAGCAATACCTACTTATGTTACAAAACTTGGCAGCCCCAAGAAGTTGGCATAATAAGCCATCACAGTGATGGAGAATCAACTCATCCGATGGTCAACAAAAAGGTTTCTCAGGAAATGTTTGACAGCATAATTCGTGAAGTAGTTGAAGAAATCGGGGTTCCTGCTGCTACCCTTGTAAGCATGACCCTTTTTGGTTATAAGGAGTATGTTTTTAAGAAAGTATTTTATTTGGCTAGTTTTTTCATTCAAATGAGATAATTTAATCCTTCTGTTTTCATTTCAATTCTGGTTTATCTACCTTCCGTAAACAGCTTGATCTCTCTTCTGTTGAATAAAACTCGTTATTCAATTAGCAGATAGTTGAATGAGATAATATTTAGCCTCCACAAATTGAATTATCTGCCTGAAAATTTATGCATTTCAATCTGTCAATTTTTGTGTGTACTATGTCCTTGAGCTGTTTACTGTTGCCTAATATTTGATCAGCAAATAAACAATACTGAAATAGTTTGAAGAGAAAATAAAGTTTGTTTCCTTTTTGGGGGCATGGCCTGCTGAATTTCTGGTATTTTAGCATTTTTTGTTTATTGACCAAATTATTTTAAGCAGTTTGTAAGATAGGTGCTATTTACCACATTGATAGTAGACAAAATGGAGAGTGTGCAGTGCGATTTTCTGACTCATAGGGATGATTTGAATACTTAGCTAAGCTAATCACTATATTGATTACCACTTAAAGCATCAAGTAATTAAACAAATGAAATTGTTTCATATCCTAATCATATGAAAACATCTTCTTTTTGGACATTAGCCAAGCTTAGATAAAAGAAAGACCACTTATAATGCATGAGTTACAGATAAAACCATATCTTGGCGGCAAAAAGGCTTAAGATTAGCATCCTAGTTTTGACTTTTCATGTTCTACTTCTCAACCTAAACACTCTGACTGATAGAGAAGACATATCTCTTGGGCATAAATCATGGATTGACAAAAAAGTGGCTGAACTCAAGGGTCTAAAATAGCGTATTTCAGAAGTAATTATTAGTTTACTTATTTAGTCTTTTGTAATGGTTATAAATAAAACCTTCTGTGAGATAGGAAGGCATCAAGAAGCATAATTTCAATAACTAGTCTTGGGGACAGGGTTATAGTTCCTGTTGAGGAAAATTATTTCCTGTACTTTGTTCTCAGCCTATCATTAGTCAATAAAATCTTCATCGTGGTTCTCTCTAACACTGACCATGAAATTTACCGTCTTGACTAATAATTGATCTGAAATTATCGCATGTACATGTAATCACTAGCAGGATGCTAGCACATAACTCAAGTTCTATGACAGTGTTAGAAGCTGATCATACGCTGCCTTGATTTTCTCTTGTCTGATGTTATGATTCTAGGTTTGTCTAGGACAACATGAAGGTTTATTTTGATGCTTTTCTATGATGTAGGGCCAGCCAGTCTTTATTGGTATCTCACAGAGGGTGCTGAATGTTAGACCAACAGCATTTTTCTTCATTAAATGCAGTCTTCAGTCAAAGGAGATTCAACAACTCTATTCTGGTGCTCAAGATGGTTATGAATCAACACAGCTTTATACTATGACAATGGTCAGTAACTTAGTATGCATAACTTGTTGTATTATTGACAATGAATTGTGACTTTGCGATGAAGGTTTGCTTGGTGTAGTGCATTTAGGAAATACACCCCTAAATATAGAGGCTATTTATTGAAAAATTGGTAAAAAAATAAAGTATCATTAGGAGCATGCACTGAACATGACTATTAATTGGATACTGAAAAACCACTAAAACCAAATCACTGTTTGAGTAAAATTGCTGATGGGCGGAGATTTTTAAAGTTGCATTTTGTTTTACCAACAGGATGTCTCTCTTTCCAAGTTAAAGACTCCGGTACACACCATGTCATGTTTCTGGTTTGAAAGATGAAATAAACTATTTTGCTAGCATGTTCCGTCTTGTAATTAAGACCACATTCCGAAAGACTGTAAACTACTCCCTCTGTCCGTCTATAAGCTTCCCATTTTGCCATTTTGGTTTGTCCGTCTATAAGCTTTACATACCCTTTTTGGCAAATACCTTCTAAATTTATATCCCAACACTTCACTTTTATTTTCATATAATGCCACTCAATTTTGGTTTTATATCTTACTTTTTCTCTCTTTCAATTACATAATCTATGTGCCCAAAAGTAGCGGGAAGCTTATAGATGGACGGAGGGAGTGTTTTTGATGTACCACATAAGATATAGTATGACTACTAGTGAGAGCATAGAAGTGATCTTATGCCCATGTCTTGTTCATTTATAAATCAAGAACATTGAAGAAAAAACTAACCTGTATTAAACAGTTCTAAGTGACTGTTGAGTCACAATTGTCCATAGAATACTTTGAGAACAACCGTTTATAATTTCCTTTGAGCCTGGTCACTTGGATGTCTTTTTAGAGAGAGATAACAAATGATGTTATCTTTTATTGTGCTCATGTTGCTTTATAAGGATTATTCGGTTACTCATTAGTTATCAATTTTTAATGGTTTATTATCAGAGCGATTTGGTGGGCATCGCATCTAAAATGCCTGGATGTCACCAAGGAGGATTTGCACTCTATAAGTTGATGTTAGATGCTGTTGCAACAGAGAGCTGATTGTGTATATAACCCCTGCTGAATCAAGGTTATTCCTTTATACCTTGACAAGAATCGAGCTTCTTCTACGCTTTTGTTGGTAATGTTGTCCTTAAAGCATGAGCCTTCTCTATAAGGAATAACTTGATATTCATTCTATATTTCTCACTCTGCATATGTACTAACTAGTGATGGCTGTGACTAGAAGGAAAGTTTCCAGATTTCACCCCAAAAGTTAAATGGTAAAAGAAAACAGAATTACGGAAACCTTTTAATGCCAACGAAATTGAACGTATCTAGTGAGAACATTTATAGTTTGCAATAGCATTGCAAGTGGGAAGAATTCAATGACACATGTACAGTATTGGCTATTTGAAAGCTATGACATAATATGGTAAGTTTAGTTGTTATTGAGCTGCCATCATATGTGAGTGTGATAACAATTTATTCAAATGTCATGATTGAATCTGTGTCATTCTTGTTTATCTGTTTTTAGTCAGTTTCATTGGTTGGTGCATTTTGCACGCCTTCATTGTGGTACTGTGTTTCACGATTGTGGAGTGGAGGCCAATTAGTTGGTTAGTGTCTTTTTGTTGCTCATGTGGTGCCCCTCCAACACCCACCTTACTTATATACTCTCTCCATCCGGTGAAAACTATCCATGAGCTTTGAGCACAGAGGTTTAAAAATATAATAAGTAGATGTATTAGAGGTGATGTGATTGTGAGAGAGAAGAATATAATGAAATGTGAAAGTGAGTAGTTTGCCAAAAAAAGAATGGATAGCTTTCATTGGGACGAACGAAAAAGGAAAAATTAGTAACTTTCATTGGGACGAACGAAAAAGGAAAAATTAGTAACTTTCGTTGGGACGGAGGGAGTAGTCAATTAATTATGGTCCCTCACGTGCAACAATTTTAGTGGCATCCATTCACGAGTCACCAATTCGAGTATGTTCAGTTTAGTGAAAGTGCTGTCAATTGAAGCTTTGTTGAAAGTCTATGTAACCAAATGGTGGGTTTCTTATATCGGAATTATCATTTGGCATTATTATAAATTTGACATTTTTTATATGGTGATAGATTCTCGTTCGCAAGAATTGAACAACAAATTTAATGACAACATAGTGGGGTTGGTTAATCTTAGGATGGCTTTAGATTCAAGGGAGATGCATTTATCATTCGGAATTGACTACATTTGCAAGTTGGTAGAAAAGTTTTATCCACAACTTCTTGATCAACATGAGATGCTACAATTGAAACAGGAACTTAAGCATTTTGATCATGTGCGACAATTTTCTGATTATGAAAAATTGTCAACGATTTCTGATTTATGCCAATGTTTAGTGAAGTCTAGGAAATCAAACATTTACCTGATGTTGTTTAGAGTCGTCACTCTTGTTCTCACACTTTCAGTTTCTACAGCTATTGCAGAGCGTTCATTTTCTGCTATGAACGTAGTCAAGATTACACTTTGAAACAAGATGGAAGATGAATTTCTTTCAGATTGCTTGTTAGTGTATATTGGAGAAGCAAATTGTAAAAACATTATGTATAGACTCAATTGTAGATGGTTTTCTGATGGAGATATTGATGAAAATCAATATTAATATTTGATTAGATATTTATGCTTATATTTAAAGAGATTTATTTTGATTTCATTATATTAATATGTTTCTTATTCTCCAAGTATTTCATATTATAAATAGATAAGTTTTAGATTGTTATTAGGGAGTTGAATTGATTAATAAAAAACCAGAGTTGTTCTCCGTATCTCTCTTACGGTATTCTTTGTGAATCAACGTATGTGAGTTTGATCACTTTTCCTGGTACTCGTAGAATCAACGGATAGTGTGTGTTTCTTTTGTGTTCTTCGTATTTATCTTCTTTATTATACGCTCTCGTCGCTGCTTCATTTTCATGATAATGCAAAAGTGACATTTTAAGACATATTTATGTATTTTGAGATATTTAACGATGAATATTGATATACTTGGTGCAAATATGAAATATCAAAATTTCATATCGGACATATGTCAAATATTAAACTGTATCAGTTGCTCCCAGTCCACAATTCTGATTCTCCACTGACTAGTCAAGAGTTTAGTATATATTCAATATGGGTTGGTCTGCTATGGACTCGAGTGCATGCTGTGCATCCTAGTCCATGTGCACTTTTCAGTTCACGGACTTACACTTTTCAATTATTAAAATGTATAAGTAATAATTGAAAAGTGCAACACCATTTACCAAAAAGTGTAAGTCCGTAAACTGAAAAGTGCACATGGACTAGGATGCACAGCATGCACTCGAGTGCATACTAGAGTTTACCATTCAATATTAAAAACACTTTGATCAATTAAATGCATTCAATAGATATCTGTAGTTGTGTAAGTAGGCTTTTAATTAATAGTACGACCAATTTCATACTTATATTCGGTACACTTTGAGTTGAATGTGGCACGTAATGCTAAAACAAGTAGAATTAATAGATGACTTTTAACATCTTATTTTCCCTAAATCTAGAAACTAGGTAATCCAACTCCAGAGTAATGTTGAATGTTTTTAAGTTAAAAGTCAAGTCACTTTAAATAGATACATTAATATATGTATGTGATATTCTGAATTACTGTTTAATTTTAACTTTAATTACAATATCCTGTTGTTAGATTTTTAATTAATTAATTGCATTGTTGGATCTAAATTCCGAGTAGGTATCTTATTCACCCGAGTGCACATATATTTGAGTTATTAGTAATTACTAATATTTTATAATATAAATGTAATGTTTTTATTAAATATTTTATGCATTTAAAAAAATATTTTTCACGAGTTATTCTTTCTCAAATTGATTAATATATTGTCTTGCATGTTAATTACTTTGCATATTAAAAAGTATTATTCTGAATATACAACTTTTTTCCTAAATCCCACCCACTTGCAATTTCCCCTGCAACAGGCCCATCTCTACATTTAGTCAACCATGAAAATTCAATTATTCTGATAAAAGACAATACAGATACAGGCCTAATCGGCCAAAATAATCTCTTATTACATCCTTTTGAGGTAGGTCATTTTCATTTAAATCCCATCTTATATTTCAAAAGTTACACGTTTTATCATTTTAAATATTTCAGTGAATTTTATTTTTTAGCAATATTTACTATCTGTCTCTTTACATTAATTTTTTTTATCTCTTTCTACTTTTTTTTGTTTTTTATTTCTCTATATTACAATTCACTAAACCTATGATACTATATTATTACTTAATCAATATATTCAAAGGTGCATATGAAGTATTTAGTTGTTGCACTGACTTTGAACATCAAAAATTTATTTATATATTTCTTTTATATACTACTACTTATATACTAGGGATTAAAATGATAGGGATGGTACCCAATAATATATTCTATTTCGAAGTTTTAGAATTTAAATTTTAAAATTCAACCTTATTAATACTTATAAATTCTATAAAAAAAAATCAATTTTATAAATATCTACAAATCTTATATACTACATATAAACTTGGTATAAACACATATAAATTTTATAACATAAAATTAAATTATAGCCTATTTAAATCTCATTTTTATTACTCCCTTAATTCCACAAAGATAACTATATTTTTCTTTTTCGAATTACATAACGGTTGATGAAATTATTGGAGTTTGATCAAAATATGAATGGAGTCAAGTTCAACACTATAGAATCATCATTAAACTTTAGTTGATGTTAAAGTCGTGCATGAATGAATGGATAAGGAGGAGCCATTGACTTCCAAATGAAGGGTCAATTTTTTTTTTTTTTAAGATTTGATAGTACCTAATATTTATTATTTTGAATATTATTTACACAGAGTTTTGCTCAAAATTTTAGTTAGACGTCTTAATTAATTTTAATTTGAACTTGACGCTCTAACCAACTGAGCTAATAGGCCAATTACATTAAACTAAAATTATAATATGTTTTTGTATAAGATTTAACAATACACTTAAAGTATTTGTAAGTTTTGAGGTGATGACATCGTGCATTATGAATCCTCTAAAACTCATTAATATGCAACTCATCCTTATTCATGTGTTTTCAACTTTTTTTTTTTATGTTATCTGTCAACTTTCATTAATGGGTCACACTTGCGTACCCCAGTGCACCGTACCCCCTAGTTTTAATTTTAATTTTTTATTTATATTTTATGTGCACCCATTAATTTAATGAGTTCACCCTTAAATTATATTTTTACTACAATTATCTGCACCCACTCATTTTATGAGTTCACCCCCAAATCATTTCTTTTTTACAACAATTATCTACACCCGCTCATTTTATGAGTTCGCCCCCAAATTAGTTTTTTACCATAGTTATCTGCACCCCGCTCATTTTATGAGTTCACCCCCAAATCATATTTATACTACAGTTATCTGCACCCGCTCATTTTATGAGTTCACCCCAAATCATTTCTTTTTTACAACGGTTCTCTACACCCGCTAATTTTATAAGTTCACCCCTAATTTTTTTTACCACAATTCTCTGCACCCACTCATTTTATGAGTTTACCCCCAATTTTTTTTTAAAAATAATTACATTTAAAATACTATATTATCTTTTTATTAATTTACACAAAATATAATAATAAAATCAACCATAATTTATACATTTACAATATGTAGTCAAATCATTGTCGAGTTACCGTCGATTCACCACTAAATCACCCATATTTTAGAAAAAGAAAATCGTAAAAACATAATTTAAAAAATCTATCAAAATAAGACACAAATCTCAATTTTTTTTTCTTTTTAATTTTTCTTCCCATTTTCAGTTTTTATTCAAAAAAATTTATTTCTTCATTTTTTTCATTAGTATTTTTTAAAATTTTAATACAAAATAATATTATATGTATGATTTTATTATACTCAATAATACAATAAGTAATAATCAGTAATACACTAATACCATTAAAAATAATTAGTACTCCAATATCTTATACAATAACAAATAATTACACATATCTAATTATATTAAATAATACTAAAATCAATTATTAGTAATACCACGAACAGTAATCGGTAATACCATTAATATTAATCAATAAAATTTTATACAATAACAAATAATTCTACACATCCAATTATATTCAATAATACCAAAAACAATTATCAGTAATACAATGAACAGTAATTAGTAATATCATGAACATTGATCAGTAATATCTTATACAATAATAAATAATTCCACAAATCTAATTATATTAAGTAATACCATAATCAATAATATGTAATACCATAAAAAATAATAATAATAATCAGTAATGTCTTAAACAATAATAAATAATTTCACACAATCATTAATACCACAAACAATAACCAGTAATACCACAATTAATAATTAATAATACCGTAATCAGTAATCATTAATTTTAATTAATTTGTATATTAATAGTAATACTACAATCAATAAATAGTAATACCAGTACCAATAACTAATAGTGCCATAAAAAAAAAAGTGGAGCGAGTGCAAATCGGGGTGTACTGAAGAAAATAGGGGGTGCACATTACCAAACCCAATTGAAGGGAACCCTAGCCCAATGGGAGGGCACCCTAGGTCAGCAGTCGTCGTTTGAGATTTCATCAGCAAGGTCACCGGCTTTGAGTGTCGGCCGGTTAGAGATCCATCGGCAACATACTCACATTCCTCCGTCGGGCTGCCGTCAGTCGGAGGAAGAGGATGCACAGTAGCATGATGAAGAAGACGGACAAAGCAATATAGCTTCGATTTAGGCAGAGATGAACGACGAGAGAGAGGCGGCGTCGATCCGAGTGTTGCAGGCGAGAGCCATTGATGCCGAAGAAGCTCCTGGATCGCGAACACAAGGGAGATTGATCGAAGCAGTCGCGTCGGTGGTCGAAATGAGAAGAGAATTTCGACCGCCATGGATCGTTGCCGAGATGGAAGATGATGTCGATTGTCATGGAAGTGAAGAATCGCGATTGCGATTCGAATATGGGTCTTGGGCTTCAGCGGCCGGGACGGAAGCGCCGCCGTCGCCGTCAAGGGGGTGGTCGGGCATGGTGGTGGTTGGGTCACCCGCCGATCGGCATGAATTTTCGGCAGGTCCTTTACTCATCAAATTAAAATTGAAATTCAAGTGAACTGCCGATCGACTATAATAAAATCATGCCTATAATATTATATTGTATTAAAATTTAAAAAATACTCATGCAAAAAATGTAAAAGAAATGTAGGAAAATTTAAAATAAAAAAGGAAAAGGAAAAAAAAATGAAGAAATAAAAAATTTGGAAAAAAAAAAATTAAAAATGGAAAAAGAGTAGGGGAAAGGAAAATTAAAAAATAAAAAATCGAGATTTATGGCTAATTTCGATTTTTTTTATTAATTATATTTTTACGATTTTTTTTAAAAATATGGGTGACTTGGTGGTGAATCGATTTTTTAGAGTTTATTTTATTATATTTTGTGTACATTAATAAAAGGATAATATATTCTTTTAAATGTGATTATTTTTCTAAAAATATTTTTGGGTGAACTCATAAAATGTGCGAGTGCAGATAATCGTGGTAAAACAATAATATGTGGGTGAACTCATAAAATGAACGGGTATAGATAACTGTGGTAAAAAATAATTTGGGGGTGAACTCATAAAATGAGCGGGTGTAGATAACTGTTGTAAAAATATGATTAGGAGGTGAACTCATTAGGGGGGTGCAAATCATTATTGGGTGAACTAAAAAAATTTGTGGGTGCGAGTTTATTGAGGGTGAACTGAGTAAACAGATGGGTGTGTGACTGGAATCTGAGGCCCAGTCCCAAAGAAGACCCAATAACTGGAAAGTCATAGGTAGGGTGCATAGTGCATCCAAGTGTATACAAGTATTTGCCTTCATTAATTTATCGGTCTTTAATTTGTATGTCGAATTTTGGGAATAACCAAATTCACCGTAACATTGTATGAGTATCCATATTACAATTTGGATCCTTTCTAATCTAATCTTCACCATTTTCGCGAATATATATTAAGAGTGTGTGTGTTATTTTCAATAGGACCTGTCAAGCCCCCATTCCACAATAATCAATTTTATGGAAATAATTGACACACTATTTAAAACTAAAATTTTAACTTAAGAAATAAGACTTATGATTTTATTTGATAATAATTTTTTTGAATTTCAACAGAAGTCTCAAAGTATAAATATCTATCATGGCAAAATCTAACCATCTTGTAAAAGGTCTCCCAATTGAATTACTTGAACTTTAAATAAACTACATCATAAAATTCTTAATAAATAATGTGGCTGGCTAACATTCATCGCATCTCTTTAGGGTTGGGCACAAAACCGAATTTTCGAATCGAACCGACGATTTTCGATTTATTTGGTTTAGTTAATTTTTAAAAAATGTTATTCGGTTCCCTTTGATTTATATTTTACAAAATTGTATAAACCGAATCGAATTACTTTATATAAATAAAAAAAATACTTATTTAATTAATAATTATACGAAACAGTAAGATAACAAAAAGAAAAACCTACTTGAAGCATGCTACTTCATTAATTTTCAATCTCAATTTTTCAATTCGGTCTTTGTCGTCTTTTTGCTCCAAAAAAAATAATTATCTCCCATGGAGATGGATTTTATTGCGGAAAATGCAACCAAACTATTAGTTTGAATGATTTGTAATTTGAAACTTTGATGAACTTGTTAGGATTATGATTTCTTGAGCTCGTAATTTAATTTTTTTTAATGTAAAATGTCCTTGAAAAATGTTTAATTGTTGAAATAAATATTTTATGCAAAAATTTTGATTTAAACTTAACCGAACCAATCGAACTTTTTATCGATTCAATTCAATTCTAATAAAATTCAATTCGATTGAAAAAACTCAAAATCGATCTGAACCAACGGAATGCCCTCCACTTCTTTTCCACACCTCATCAATGCTCATCATTGCTGAGTTTTTTTTTTTTTTTTTGTAGTATTATACCACAAGGGTTTTTATTGTTGAGCATAAATGTTGTATATGAAATTAATCTTTTTATAATTTTCATTTCTAAAAAAGAAATATTACCTATACACTATTTTATTTTTATTTTATCTCAACTCTAAACTTCAACTCTAAACTACACGAAGTAGTATTTTTTATATAAACAATCAATCTTTCTTAAAATTCATGCACCTCAAATGAAAATTATAAAATGAATGGAGGGATGAGTATTTTTCTTGAAAATTTAAAATATTATATTAAAATAGTGAATGGAGGAGGGGGTATTCTTTCTGCGAGAAATTAAAATATAAACAATTAATTAAAGAAAATCAAATTAATAAGATTAATATGTTAAAATTTTAAAATAGGGGGTGACTTAATGATTTTTTTTTTTCAATTTATAAAAAACACAGAGAAAGGCTTAACGCTCCACAATTCAGTTATATCCGTTGGCTGTTCTTCCACCCCGCCCCTCCCCCACCTTCATTTCCGTTTTTTAGTATTATTGTCCACCGGTAATATAAATCTCTTTTTTGTTAAAAAAATATAAATTTCTGTATTACTGTATATCACCTTTTTAAAAATATTTTTGAAAAGAAAACTTTAATTTAATATGTTAATAAATACTTCTGCCGTCCAATTTCATTATTCACACTTGTATGTCTAATTTCATTATTCTAGTTTCCATTTTTTAAATTATTTGTTCATACTATTTTATCTACACTTTTCTATTTATTTTATCTATATACAATTACTGTATTTATAATTGGACCTCCAAATATCTCATTATACTTTAAATTTAATAAATTCATGATCGAGAAGTGAACATAATAAATTTGGAGGGAGGAATTATAAAAAATGGCTTCTCACCATTATTGGAGTTAGATCTCAGGACACAAAAAGGGAACACAATTTTTTAACTTTTTCTTCCGTTCATTAATACTTGTAATATTTTCCAAAAATAAAAACACATGTGAAAGACGCCACCACATAATCATTCAACCTTTTAGATCTTTCTTTTCCTGTTAATTTGAATGTGATTCAAAACAAAGCAGAATTATTTATGTATATATATCATCATTCATGTGTATGCAAAGGTTTGTTGCATACATATGCCTTTGATGGCCCCATTATTTTAGCCTAAATAAAAACACATCTTCTTTCAATCTTTTTAATAAAAAAGTAGAGATTGTTTTTATTGTTTGATCATATCAAATGTGGGATCTTTCTTCACAACCAAGGTAAAAATCTTCTGTTTCAATTTTTATTTCAAAATATTCAAGAATGTTTCTGATGATGTTTTTGCATATTTTTTCCAGAAATAAAATAACCGGATTGGAATGAAGATTTTTGAGGATTTAAAAGAAATGAATGATGTTGTTGATTTGGGAGTTTGAGGGAAAAAAAATAAAAAAAAGGCATTATGGACTATTCTTCAGCAGGACAAACTCCCAACATATCTTATTCAGCAGGACAAACTCCGAGCTTATTATCTTCCTCAGCAGGACAAACTCCCTACTTATGGGCTATACGAACTTCGGCCACCTCGGGGGGACAAACCCCGTCGACCCCCCGGAAAAAGATGACGAAGCAATTGACCGGGAAACGGGACGACACGGGGCTGCACTCTGCTGCAAGAGCAGGGAACCTGGTGGCAATAAGAGAGATCATAGATGAAGCAGGGGAAGATGAGTTGTTACAAATATTGGCTAAAGAAAATTCAGCTGGTGAAACAGCTTTGTATATTGCTGCAGAGTATGGTTACTTCGAATTAGTCAGTGAATTGATTCAATTCTATGATTTAGCAGCTGCTGGAATCAAAGCCAGAAATGGATTTGATGCTCTTCACATTGCTGCCAAACAAGGGGATTTAGGTGTCTCTTCTGAGTAACACTTGTGTGAACTTGATTTAATTTCATTTTTTTGGTCATGTATATATTGATTTTTTGTTGTTGTTGTGGTAGAGGTGGTGAAGGTGCTAATGGAGGCGCATCCGGAGCTGTCGATGACGGTGGATATAGCGAACACGACGGCTCTTCATACGGCGGCGACTCAAGGTCGAATCGAGGTTGTGAATTATTTCTTGGAGTCGGGGAGTAGCTTAGCTACTATAGCTAGAAGTAATGGAAAAACAGCCCTTCACTCTGCTGCAAGAAATGGTCATGCACAAGTTGTGAAGGCCCTCTTGAGTAAGGAGCCTCAAATAACTACGCGAACGGATAAGAAGGGACAGACGGCGCTTCACATGGCCGCCAAGGGCCAGAGCGTCGAGGTGGTTCAGGTGTTGGTCGAGGTTGATCCGTCCACCATTAATATGGTGGATAGTAAGGGTAATACCGCGTTGCACATTGCTTGTAGTAAAGGCAAGGCTCAGGTGATGTATTTGTCTTGGATGAGTAAGTCTCTTGTACACCAGTTGTACAACTGTGCAACTAGTTGTACAGCTGTGCAACTAGTTGTACATCTGTGCAATTAGTTGTACTTTATCGTCTTGAATTTGTTCAAATTAATTTGGAGTTCGTGTTACTTACATACATGGATCTTGTTTGAAATAAGGTTGCGAGTTTGTTGCTAAGCCTGAAGGAAACGGACACGAGGGTCGTGAACAGGTCTAATGAAACAGTAATCGACACTGCAGAGAAACAAGGCCATTCTAGTATTGTAGCAATGCTTCAAGAACACGGAATTCTGAGCGCACGCGCGTTGAATCCCAAAGCGAATAATCCTGCTCGAGAGCTGAAAAAAACAGTGAGTGACATAAAGCACGAAGTCCATCATCAGCTAGAACACACACGACAAACGAGGAAGCGCGTCCAAGGCATCGCCAAGCGCATCAACAAAATGCATGCTGAGGGGCTCAACAATGCCATCAACTCCACCACCGTGGTGGCAGTGTTGATAGCCACTGTTGCATTTGCCGCCATTTTCACTGTCCCCGGACAGTACGTGGACGATCCCAACAATATTCCCGAGGGGCTTTCTCTAGGTGAGGCGTACATTGCGCCTCAATTGCCCTTCTTGATCTTCTTCATATTTGATTCAATCGCACTCTTCATTTCCCTAGCTGTAGTCGTGGTACAAACGTCTGTGGTGGTGATTGAAAGCAAGGCGAAAAAGCAGATGATGGCAATCATAAACAAGCTAATGTGGCTGGCCTGTGTGCTCATTTCTGTGGCCTATTTGGCTTTGGCTTTTATAGTGGTAGGTAGAAAGGAGAGGTGGCTAGCCATTGGCGTTACGATCATCGGGACAACTATTTTGGCGACGACGTTGGGTACGATGTGTTATTGGGTTGTGTTGCATCGAATCGAATTGAAGAATAAGAGAAGGATGAGCAGGAGAAACTCAACAGGGAGTAGATCAAAAACAGGGTCGGCTTCCTTCCCATCAGATGGTGAGGCTATGGAGGGTGAATTTAAGAAAATGTATGCAATTTAAAATTGATATATATCTAACAAATATACGAGCTCTTTGATTAATAGAATATCACATGTTGATATTGAGAAAAGAATTACATCAAGTTTTCCTCTTAGATTCTCTTGTTGCTAACAAACCATGATGAAAATAATACAAAATATCGCAGATGTATTGTAAATTTAGATATTGCGATACGGACATTGGGATCTAATGTATTTTTTCAAAGTATCACAGTAATATTGTAAAATATCGCTAAATATTGATATCATTCAATCGTAGTGTAAAATTAGGCGAAAATCGAAAAATATTGCAATATGATGACACCTATTATA
The DNA here is from genome assembly GCA_963675135.1 of Galeopsis tetrahit. Classification (NCBI taxonomy): domain Eukaryota; kingdom Viridiplantae; phylum Streptophyta; class Magnoliopsida; order Lamiales; family Lamiaceae; genus Galeopsis; species Galeopsis tetrahit. Next base: position 62,404,658 of record OY776132.1, read on the forward strand.
TTTTGTGATTTTTTTAAACATATAAATGGCATGTGCATAACTATATCTAAAATATTATAATGTGATGAGTTAGCACCAATATTGTTTGGACAAAAATGACATTATACCTGCGTAAAAAAAAGAAAAGAAAAAAAAATGGCATTATACCCAAGGGTAGAGGGACACTGTGGCCAAGGTGGGCTATAACTCACCTTAGTTTTCTGAAGATGGTTTGTTTCAGTCTCTCAAGTGATTTTTTCAAATGATATTCTTCACCATAGCTTTGAATACGTGGTACTTCTTTGTATCTTTGTATACCACTTCCACCTTAGGTAGATCTTGACATTCTCGTTAATATGATATTCAGACATCATAATATTATCGTCAATAGACGTATTTAATAATAGCATTAGTGTAGACAAAAAATCTCAATGAAGTGTATGGTTATAGATCGGTGACTAAGAATATCCAAGAACCTATTATCGCTTGACACACACACACCCCCCGAAACATCATTTGAAACCTAAAAACTCAAAATCGCACTGTGTATGTTTCTATTTGATTAATCACTAGAACTGGAGTCATGTTTATCTGGATCACCCGATAGAAATGTGATTCACACTGTGTAAGTTTCTATTTGATTAATTGCTAGAACTGGAGTCATGTTTATCTGGATCACCCGATAGAAATGTGATTGTGCTGGGTTATTCCACAAGAACAGTCGTGTAGCATACCGATTGATTGAATATGTTACTGAGTTGGAGAAAAAATGTTGAACTTCGAAATAATGAATTGAATCCCTCTCGATTTCAAAGGGCATTTGACTAGTTTATCTAAATTTCTATTTCAACGCGATTTTTAATCACTGCATTTTCGGCCCCATAAAAATCACATCTTTATCTTACATGTGGCGGGCCATTCATTTATCGTGGGCTTGCAAGATTCATACTAAACAACGTTTAGTCCAGATTATGGTCCTTCTAATCTTCCCTAATCTGAGCCACCAAATGTGGCCTATGTGAGAAAATATATATATATATATCAATTCTTTTTTTTTTATCCTTATCAAATGTTACTTAAAAAAACATAAATAGACCCAACACCAAATATAGCTCAATAAGACAAAATATAAGAAAAATATTGACTAAATCAATATGACCAAATATTATTATTATAATTATTCACATATTTTACAATACTAAAATACACAACCATAAGTGTACGGTGTATATCGTAGCGTGGTAAGTAAGAGTCGATCCCACAGGAAGAAGGAGTGTTAAAATGGCATTTGTTGATTGAATTCTAAATAGACAATGATCGAAATTTTAAGTGTTGAATTACTCCTAAATTGTCTACCAAATTTGTCACAAATAAACAATTAAAGATCAATAATAAAATCGATCAAACAACTCGTGCAAATCACAAAAAATAAGGGAAATGTGAATTAAACTCAATTAAAAGAAGATAGGTTCCAAGACACATGTCACACTAAGGGATCAATTTATGATTAAAAGCCTATTTAAGTGGTGTTGTGTTTGTTCCTATATGATTGATCACTAAATAATGAATTAAAAGCCTTTTCAATTCAATTAATTTAAGAGATATTATTCAAACTATTATCTCTACAAAGCATGCGCAATATAGCCCAAAAATGCTCCTAAGATCATCACACACCCTCATAATAGTTGATCCTCTCTCGAGCTCACAATAAATTATGTGGAATGTTTGTGTTCGATTAATAAAAAATATATCTCAATCCAATTTCAATTAATAATAGATAAGCATATCACTGTTGCGCACTAATGACATACTTTCAATGAAAACCAAATATTCAAATAGGAGTAAACAACACAAACACCAAATAAATTAACAAGAAATTAATTCATAAATATCATCCAAAGTGTAAACATAGCTCTAGAACCAAAATGGTTTTAGCCAAATACCAACATTATCTAAACTATTGCAAAATTAAAAGAAAAAAACAAATAAAAAGATAAAGGAAAGAGAAAGAAAAAGCTTAGTCTAGTAGAAAATGGAGACTAGAATTTCCAAGCTTTTGGCCTAAGTCTTGCTCCAAAATGTGCAAAATGACTAAAAGGATGAAAAACATCTTCTAGTGTGTTTTTGTGTGAGGGTTTTGCTTGGAGAATGGGTGAAGAGTGACAAAAAATATGAAAATAGAGTATTTATTGTTGGTCCTGAAAGGAGTATATAACAAGTGTATGGGGGGGGGGATACACTTGTATTCAAATTCTTTTCTAACTTGATCAAACCAGAGCTCAGCAAGGTTGTCTTGGACAACTCTGCTGAAGATGATTAACTCTTCTAAGATAATCAGACTACTAAGTACTATTGAGTACTTAGTTGAATAACTATCTAGGAGAGTTATATGTGCGGAATAGTGGTTGGTCCTTTTAGTTTAAACTCCTTTAGATTCTGAAATCACTTGGTCAATTCAATACAGTCCAGTTTCAGGGAACTTGTCCAAATCAGTTTTGCACAGTCTTTAAATGTTTATCCTTTGAAAGATCAGTTTTGTGTGCAGTGTTGAGTGTATGGAAGTACTTGAAAGTAAATCAACACAAGAGTTTATAGTGGTTCAGAGACTCAAGCTCCTACATCCACTTTCCCTGATTTAACAGGATAATTCCTTCACTCTTGGAATTAACTTGTTTTATAGTGCCAAGGTGCACTTGATCAAGAACACCACTCTTGGTGAATTGATCCCTAGGATGTCTAGAGTCCTAGTACCCTCTTCTCAACTCAGAACTGAACTGTTCTTCTCTCAACAGTCAGCTCCTACCACTTCTACTACTACAACCTTCTCACTTTCACTCTTGAAAGATATGAGGATTGAAGTAAGGTTCCAACTAATGAGATATCCTTTACAATGAAGATCAGTGTATAAGGATAGGATATCTCTCTAAGCTTGTGTATGGATATACAATGTAGTACAGCTTAGATGAAGTGTTTGAAGACTAAGATAGTCTTTGAAAGCTTTGAAAGCACTCTAGCTTGTAAGAACTTAAGGTTGGATGTGCTTGGTTGAGGTTGAAGTTGGATGCTAGTTGGATGCTTTCAAATGGTCTTCACACTTCTGTATTTATAGACAAATGAAGGATTTGCCCGTTGGAGAGGCAGCCTCCAATGTCCATAAATGTCTTCTTTTAGTTCTTCAACTTTGAAGACAGAATCTTGATAGTGACATGTCCTCATTTGGGAAATAAACGGCTGTAAGAGCTTTGTCTTCATTCTGTAGCACTCTTCCCAATATCTGACATTCAGATTCTCTTGTAAGAATGTGGACATGTCTTCTGAAGGTTGTTCCAATGATAGGACAACATTCCTCATCATTTGGACAACTCTCCTTATCACTATCAGCAGTCTTGCTTATCAGCAAGATTGTCTTGCTCTTCTTCAGATGACTTGGCTCTTTCCCTTTTATTTCTCTTGAAGGTGATCTTAGCTTGTTTCTTTGAAGATCTTTAGAGAATGATTGTCTCAAAACCCTTCAGCATAGTTGACTGCAGGCTTTCAGAGCACTTGATCTTGACTTCTTGTACTGAGACAATTTCTCTGGACAACTCTCCTGATCAGTATAGTTAGTCTCAAAAGACTTAGTGTTGTATCCAGAGTTTGAGCCTTGAGGGGAATTGATTCAAATGAAATTCCAAGCATGTGTTCCCCCTCAGTTTGTGCATCTAATCATCTAAGAGCTACCTAACATATTAGCTCCTCATCTAGCCTTTATACTATATGTTCTAACATTTCTAGAACATATTCAATCATGACTTAGGCATGTCTCAGGGGGTTTTGGTATTCAATCAAAACATAACTCATTTTATTCCCAACAATTTCCCCCTTTTTGATGATGCCAAAACCTATACAGCTTGTGCAAAAGTGACTTAGCTACACCTATTACATTATTCTTCAGAAGACATGACTAAGGTCAGTTATCCTGAAAAGCAATGAGTTAGTGTATTCACCATTCATGTTGCACATAGGTTTCATAGATAGGCATAGAGAGATGAGTGTTTCTTGATTCAAAATAAGTTCAACTATCATTCATTCAAAAATCATTACAAGCATGTTGATAGTTGAATTTAACATATCAGAGCATGAATCATCAACACTTAATACATCAGAGTATTTCATTCTAACAGTTCAACACATATACAAGATTTTTCAGTATCAGAGCATAAACTTGTATCAGAGCACCAATCTTGTATCAGAACAAATACTAACACTTCAAGACATATACAAGACTTTCAACATCAGAGCACAGAGCTTGTATCAGAGCAATCCATATCAAATTAGAGCAAACAGATTAGCACACCACATCAGCAAACTTGATCATTTTTCAGCATAGTTGATCAATCAAGATAGGTCAGAAGACTTAGCCATTTCAAAGATCATCCTCAGGAGGTGGCAGCATTCCATATTGTGCCCACACTCTTCTTTTCAATGCCGTGGCTTCTTGGTTTGTTCCCTTAGGACCAAGAACCATCTTGTTTAGCTTAAGGATCTCAGTGAATTCTCTCAGAATTCTTGCTTGGTCAATCCATCCTTCAAGCTTTGGAGGCATGTATATGATTGGCTTAGGAGCTGTGAGTTCAATTCTTGCAATATCAGCAGCTGCAAGCAATTGTTGATAGAGTTCTTTGTAGTATTCTATCATGAACTCAGCAAAAGTGGAGTTGGCATCTCTTCCATTCCATCTGTCAATGACATATTGATCATAGACATACTCCCTTTTGGCTTCCTCCCATAAGTCATTCAGCTGAATTGGTACCCATTTATCCAAGTGAGGATATTTGGTGTCCATTGGGATCAATAGCTGTGGCTTCATCTTGTTGTAAGTTGCTCTCTTCCTTCTTGGCTTCTGGAAGTCTGCTCTTCTCTTGTTTCTTGCTCTGTTGGCCTATTCCATCAAGTCCATTTTCTCTTGGGCTCTCATCATAGCCAGTTTCTGTTGTGTTTCAGGGTCTTTGCCATACCCTTCATGAAACAGCTTTGATGGATCATTGAGTACCACAATCTTTGTCTTCTTTGGTCCAGGTCCAAAGCCTTCTTCATATAATTCCTCAACATCTTCAGAGGCTTTGGTACTTTCAGAGGACTTAGTCTCAGTAGACTTGTCTTTTTCAGCAAACTTGGATATTTCAGCATTCTTGGACTCTTCAGCAGTTTTGGCCTTCTTTGAGATAGGCTCATCATCAACAACTCTGAATTCAGGTGGAAGATCAAGGCTATTGGGAAAGTCAGTGAATTTCTCAACTTGTCTCTTCTTTCCTTGGGCCTTCTTGATCTTTCCTCTAGTTTGGACACCTTCAGCATCCTTGTCCAAACCAGATACCTCACCACCTGGTCTTTGTTGTAACCTTACTCTTTCCTCTTGAGCTGAGGCCATAGAGTTCTTCAATGCAAGTGCCAACTGCTCCTCTTCATCCAATTCTTCCAAGTTCAGTACTGCTGGCTCTTTTCCCTTTCCTTCAGGGGCTTTGTCCTTACCCTTAACTGGGCTTCCAATCACTAAGGCACCTTTTGCCCTTGCTCTTTCCCTTTCCCCCTTTTTGGCAGCATCAAAACATTGGGGTTTTAGCTCACTCATTGTTGTGGCCATTAGGGATTGTGCCTGATTTAGGGATTTCATTTCTTCCAACAAATATACATTTTCATCATGTATATTCTGCATCCTGTCACTGCTCAAGCTAAGAAAAGCTAGAACATGCTTCATTTTCTGTTGGACAACTTCCTCCATAGTTGTTTTAAGAGATGCATCCAATTGGGCTTTGAGAAGCTCAGTGAGGTTGGCCACTGCACCTTCAGCAATGTTGGCCAATACCTCTTGGGAAAACTTTTCTGAGGCTGCTTTCACCATAGCTAGCCTTTGCTCTTCAGCTCTTTGTCTTTGTCTTTGCAGTGCAGTCTTTCTTCCAAGAGCTCTCTTTACCACTGACCTTAATGTCTTCACATTCCTATTGTGGTTGATTCTTAGCAAAGATTGCTCTTTCTTAACCTCCTTTGAAACTGACCTCATGGTGTTTTTGGCTTTGATAACTTCAGTGGAGATGGTTTGCAAACCAGTCTCAACTCCACTGATCCTTGCCTCCAAGGTAGGTAACACCACATCCTCTGAGCCAGTTAGCGTCATTTCCACAGATGCCAAAGTTCTTCCATGCTCATCCAAGGCTCCAGAAGTTTCTGCATGCGCTGATTGTACCTGGTGAGCCAAGGAATCCAACTTCTCTGATTGCATCCCAAGCAAGGCTTGTGCTGATCCACTGTCAACTTGGATGGGTGCATCTGTTAAGAGTTCATCTGCAAAGATTTGATCAAAGGTTATACCTGCAATATCAGACAAATCAAAAGCATCAGTAAAAACACACTTGTCTCCCTCCAATTCTTTTTCATAAGACTCTGATACATCAACAGTCTTCTCCTCATTTTCAACTATTTCTTTTCTCCCTTCAACAATGATTTCCTCACTTAAAGGAACAGGCCTCCTCTCATCAAGGGATTCTTGAAGTTCAGATTTGACTTCAAGAATAGCCTGCCCTTCCTCACTTATATCACCCTCATTTGGTGGTACACTCACTATTCTAGTGATCACAACCTCTCTATCATCTACTTCTCCCTCTGGTTTTTCCACTATCATCTCCTTTTCAACTCCTTCACCTAGACCTTCAGCATCTCCACCTTCAACAAGGTTCAAAGATGGCAGTTGTGGGGAGATCACAGTGCTTATATCAGCAGCCACTGAGTCATCCTGAATGATTAAGGGCTGATCAGTGTCCAACTTATCTGACACTGAATAGGCCTTAACCAAACCAGCCTCTAAAACAGGAACCTCCACATCTTTAGGCTGTGCCTTGAGTTCAGAAGAACCTTCATTGGCAGATGTGTCATTGGTTGTGTTACCATCCTTGGTCAACACCTCTGAATTGACAGAGCCTTTCCTATGATAGGTCTTAGGAGGGTTGGAAAGTCTTTCAGATACAGAAGGCTTAGGGATATTAACTTGAGGGGTTTCAGGAGGGTTGGGTTTTGAGGGGTTTGAGGGATCATTGGGGGAATCATCATCATTGGAGCTACTATCAGGGTGTTTGATTCCCTTAGCTTTTCTTTCCTTCTCCTCCTTAATCTTATCAGCTACCAGCTTTGCAAAGAGTTCCTCATCAATGAGAAATCTTGTCTTTGAGACTCCAGCAAAGTGTAGCAATCTGTTCTCCTCAACTTGCCACCAGTTTGCTCCCTTATCTTGGATGACTTGTGATATCTCCATCATAGACTTATCTTTTACATCAACAAGCATCCTTAGATCATGAAAAGTCCTCTGAATTCTTGGAAATTCAGCAAGTTGTGGATACAAACTGTCCACAGTAGCCATGGCTCCTCCTCTGAGCATACTCTCATAAGTATACTCCTCCTCATCTCCACTTGAATGGGGACTTTGGGTTATAGGGGAGTTGGCTCTGGGTTCTCCTAAAGTGGCTTCAGGAAGGTTTAGTTCAGGAATGTTGGCTTCAGAAGAGTTGGGTGCAGTAGAAGGTGCTTCAGTTGCTTTAAAGAGCAATGGATCTGAAGGGGCTTTACTCAAGGGGGTTGGCTTAAAAAGTGCAGCTTCTAATTGCTTTGAGTAATTGAGCATAGATGAGTCAAGGGGAGAATGTAGTCTTGTCTCATCTACTGCTATATCTGCTAGCACATCTATCCCACTTCTTTGCACATTCCCTTCAGGAGAGTATCTCTTTGTAAGATTGATGGGGGTTATAGGTTGGTTGGTTGGGGTTATATGGGTTTCAGGGGAGTTGGGCTCAGGGTTCTGAATTTCAGGGATGTTGGCCTCTATTGGTTGACCTTCAGGGACCTTGGATTCTGGAGTTCCAGAACCAGATGAGTTGGTCCTTGACTTTGATTTGGTCCTGCTTTCAGCTCTGCTCTCTCTAAGAGCAAGTTGTAGAGACCTTTCCTCTTGGAGCTCCAACACTTTGTCAGTAGGCTTGGCCCTTCTCTTGCTAGCCCTACTGCTCCCACTTCCTTCACCATCCTTTTCAGGGACAACCTCCCTGATCCTCTTATCACCCCTAGACTTTTGTCTAGTCTCATTGTACTTCTGCCTTAATTCTTCTGAATGATCATAGGGCACTTGTACACCTTCTCTAGCAACTTCTTCAATCTCAGTTGAAGCATCTGAATTCTCTTCTGAGAAGATCTGAGACATTTTCCTTGTTTTCACCACTCTTGCTTTTGTCCTCTTCTTCATTTTAGGTTTCTCCTCCACCTTTTCTTCAGCAGGTTTGGCCACTATCACCCTCCTTTGCTCAGTTTTCTTGCTGAGCTTTCTGAACAGAATCTTTTGAGCTGGGAGAGGCTTTGCAAAGGTTTGCATTTGGGAATAATGGGAAAATCTCTCAATCAACAAGCTTGCCCTGGTGCAATACTTGAGTTTCCCTTCTAGCACAACCTTGTTATGAGCTCTCACTTTAAACTTGGCCTTTTCCTTCATCATCTCAGAAATAATGAAGGTCCTCCAATCAAACTTGATACCCTTGTCACTGGCATCAATGACTGCAGCCATGATTCTGATTCTAGGATGGCTGACCTGCTCCAAGCTTCCAGTATTACTCAAGAGACTCTTAGTGATTACCTCAAATAGATTGAGAAATTTAGACTTGAGAGTCTTCTTGTTTTGTGTTGAAGATAGAGGGCCTGGCACTAATAGCCATTCTTGTGCTATGTCATCTTCATGGCCAGCACCATAAGATTCTGGATTCCTTCCTTCTGAAGGCAATCCAAAGGCTCCTTCAAGATCTTCTGAAGAAAATTTCACTCTATGAAATCTCTCTTCTTCATCTTCTTCAGCAACATAGGACAATCTGGTGGAAATCTCACCATCTTCTGATTTGCCTCTCCATTTGAGAAAGGCAAAGAACTCAGCCATGTAGTTGTCCAAACAAGAGCTTGGCCTTTCCTCCATGAATTTCTGATGGCCTGCTCTTCTCAACCATCTCAGGGTTGGAGTGATTTCAGGATCTTCACTTGTAAATGATACTATTGGCTCAAAGTGAAGGTTGTTCTTGTTGCTCAAATAACCAATATCAAGGTCAAGAGCCTTGTTGGAAAAATCTATGATCATCTCTGGTTTCACTTTGGGAGCCATTGAAGATTGCAGAGATGAAATTTAGAAAGTTTTGAGAGAGTTTGAAGAGAATAGGCTAGGGTTTCGAATGCTTGGGGAAGAAGAGTGTGTGGGGAGTTCTTAAGACTTGAGAATATTCTAAAAAGAATGTTTGTCAATGAGTTGGTGAGTTTTGTGTATTTTCAACTGTTGTCAAATATGGAAAGATACACTTGGACGACCAGGATGAATTTCAGGGGAGTTGGCCAGTTTTGATCCAATGGTTAAAAACCAATGTAACAGTGACTTGTTGGTTTTATTCAAAACGTGGAAGGTATTTAATATTAGTTAATGGTTGGGGAGTTTTCGAGATAGATCATGGTTTGAAAAGGTGTAATGCAAACAAGAGTTAAATCTTGGCATTTAATGCATGGAAAGCGACCTTTTGGGTGGGGGACAAATTAAATCCCACAGAAATGATATCTGTAGTTGGGACAGGTATCAAGGTAGACAATGATTACCCAAAATAGGTGCTTATCAAACCAAGAGAATAGGTTTGATAACTAGGACAACTTATCTGACCCTACAAGGACAAGTGTCCTGAAGAGATGTGGACAAGAGTCCTGAATGTCAATGGACAAGTGTCCTGAGTAGTTATGATCATCTCTTCTGCACTTCAGTAGATTTGTCCAAGTCTACTGAATATCAATTCAGCTCTTTTACTCCCATTAAACTTTAATGAGTTTTACTTGTCCAACTTCCCTGGATCAAGTAAACCCAACTCTGCTGATAGCTCCAGAAACCTTGCCTCTGCAAGTGGCTTAGTTAATATATCAGCTTTTTGATGATCTGTGTGGATCTTGACCAACTTTATATCCTTCTTCTCCACATGATCTCTAATGAAGTGATGCTTGATGTCCACATGTTTGCATCTTGTATGCAAGACAGGATTTTGTGAAATAGCAATGGCACTATTGTTATCACAAAATATGGGCACTTCAGTAGAGTTGACTCTGTAATCTCTTAGTTGTTGTCTCAACCATAGGATCTGGGCACAACAACTTCCAGCAGCAACATATTCAGCCTCAGTAGTGGAAGTAGCCACTGTGTTTTGCTTCTTGGAGAACCAAGATATGAGCTTGTTGCCTAAGAATTGACAAGTCCCTGAAGTGGACTTTCTGTCAATTCTGCATCCTCCATAATCAGCATCTGAGTAGCCAGTTAATTCAATGTTGTCATCAGCAGGATACCAAAGGCCTAGATTTTCAGTGCCTTTGAGATATCTCAAGATCCTCTTTGCAGCCTCAAGATGGCTTTTCTTAGGATTTGCTTGAAACCTTGCACAAACACCTACTGCAAAGGTGATGTCAGGTCTGCTGGCAGTGAGATAGAGGAGTGAACCAATTATTCCTCTATACTCAGTAGAGTTGGTTGGAATACCACTCTCATCAGGATCCATCTTCCAGTTTGTGTTCATTGGAATCCTTACCGGCTTGCTAGTTGTACACCCAAACTTCTTGATCATTTCTCTGGTGTACTTAGCTTGGTTGATGAAGATTCCTTCTTTTGACATCCATTTGGTATACTTTGAACCTCTTGTGGGCTGCATAGGCTAGAAAGAGCCTTATTGCTTCTAGCCTTGCCACAGGTGCAAATGTCTCATCATAGTCAATGCCTTCATGTTGGCAGTAGCCTTTTGCCACAAGTCTTGCTTTGTTTCTGACAATCACATCATTTTCATTCTTCTTGTTCTTGAATACCCACTTTGTTCCAATAACATCTTGATGTGAAGGCCTATCCACCAGCTCCCATACTTCATTTCTGGTGAATTGATTCAGTTCTTCCTGCATGGCTGTGATCCAATTGGCATCTTGAAGTGCCTCCTCAATATCACTTGGTTCTTGTTCTGACAAGAAACAACAGAAAAGAGCACTTTCACCATGAAATCTTCTTGTTTTGACTCCAATACTTGGGTCACCAAGTATTTGATCAGTAGGATGGTCAGACAACCAAGTCCTTCTTTTTCTGATCTCTTCAGTAGAGTTATCCTCTACTGAAGTTGAGTCAATTTGATCATAGAATTCAGGATGATTGAATGCAGGATCTAATTCAGGATCATAATCAGGGGTGTTGTCCTCAATGTCAGTGACATTGGTATTTTCAACATTTTGATTTCCTCCTTGATTATTTGACCCATTAACTACCTCAGCAGGAACTGCTTCTTCATTGGTAGTTGTTACCTGGATGTGAACTGGGATTGGATCATTCAGTTCACTATTTCCTTCAGTGGGATTTGCCTCAGTAGGGTTGCCTTCAGGATGGTTGTCCAACATAGAGTTTTCAGGTAGATTGGTTTGGACAACATCTATAAGCTCAGTGTCTTTGTCTTTTAGACTTAGTCTGGTTGTCCTCTGTGTGATTTTTTCTGATTCCAAGTTCTCATTCCTGAACTCATGAATAGATTCATCAAATACAACATGAGGTGTTTCCTCTACAATAAGAGTTTTCTTGTTATAGACTCTGAAAGCTCTACTGATTTGAGAGTATCCAAGAAATACTCCTTCATCAGCTTTGCTGTCAAAGGCTTTCAGCTGATCTTTCCCATTATTGTGAATAAAACACTTGCAACCAAAAATGTGAAAGTAAGACACTTTAGGCAATCTTCCTTTCCAGAGTTCATAAGGGGTTTTGCCTTGCCCCTTAGTGATCAAACATCTATTTTGAGTATGGCATGCAGTGTTTATGGCTTCAGCCCAAAACCTCTTAGGCAAATTTGAATCAGCAATTAAGGTTCTAGCAGCTTCTTTTAAAGTTCTATTTCTTCTCTCTGCAACTCCATTCTGTTGAGGAGTTCTAGCTGCTGAGGTTTCATGAGCTATTCCATTAGATGTACAATACTCATTGATGTATGAGTTAATGAACTCGGTGCCTTTATCAGATCTTATCTTGATAATGCTAAGGCTTTTCTCATTTGACAATCTCTTTAGAAGTTCAGGCAGTTTGACTTGAGTTTCCTTCTTATTAAGGAGAAATACTACCCATGTGAACCTAGAGAAGTCATCTACTACTACCAATGTGTATTTTCTACCATTTATGCTTACAGGGGTAATTGGTCCAAAAAGATCCATATGTAAAAGTTCAAGTACCCTTTCAGTGGAAATGACTGGTTTTCCTTTAAATGAGGCTTTGATCTGTTTTCCTTCTTGGCATGGTTTGCAAACATGCTCTTTAATGAAAACCTCATTAGGTAGTCCTTTGACTAATGCATTTCTAGCAATTTTGTTCATTGTTTTGAAGTTCAAGTGATTTAATCTTTTATGCCACAACCAACTTTGTTCACTAGAACTCTTAGCAATGAAGCATGCAGCATCAGTAGACTTGTCCCAGTCTGCAAAATACACATTTCCTTTCCTAGTTCCAGTCAATAGAATTTGTTGAGTCTTATCTTTGATCAAGCATTTATCACTGGAAAACTCAACATTGAAGTCTTTATCACAGAATTGACTGATACTTAGGAGATTATATTTGAGACCAGCCACATAAGATACATTGGATACTTTGATGTTACCAATCATCAAAGTACCATAACCTTTTGTTGATGCTTGTGAGCTGTCTCCAAATGTGACATTAGGGCCTTCTTTTTCAATGAAATCAGTGAGGAGTTCCTTGTTTCCAGTCATGTGCCTTGAGCATCCACTGTCAAGGTACCATGCTGCCTTTTTGCTTGTGCTCCTCATCTTGTGGCCCAATGGTACCTGCAATTAGATAGGTTTAGGTACCCTTTGAGTTTTGGGTCCTGAGAGGTTAGCTGTACCTTTAGGAACCCAAACTTGCCTAATAACCCTGATTGATTCAAGGTGGCTAAGTTGTCTTCCTTTAGCATCTAAATACACTGTCTTTCCCTTAAATGCCTTTGGGAAAGTGTGTGTGAATGTGTTAACTCTATAAGTTTCAGGAGAGTTGTCAAGTCTCCTGAACTTTTGAGTTCTTTGTGCAGCTTGAGGGAATCTTTGAGGAAAGGCTTTCTTATGACCATTACCCTTTGGCATGAAGGGTTTTGGTTGTCTCATTTTATTCTGCCTTTGAGGAAAGTTGTCCTTAGGTCTATTCAGCTGAGGCTTTCTCAGAAGAGTTGGCCTAGGCTGATTATACCTTGGACACTTCCTCTGAACATTGTTCAGTAGAGTTTCCCTACCATTGGGTCTACTCTGCTGACCAGCATTCAACTTATGTTCAGGAGCCTTGACTATTTCCTTAGGTTTTGGCCTATTCTCCTGAAGCATTTGATTAGGCAGATCATCCATTTTGCCCTTTCCTTTGTTCAGTGGCTTAATTATTTCATTTTCAGTTTGTGCCACTGACTTAACAAAGATTCTCTTAGTGTTACTCACAGAAGCAACACTAAGACAAGGTGAAGATTCAAATGGATCAAATCCTAATCCACTTCTTTGAGCCATAGGTCTTTGATAACTCTGAATTTCCTCTATTGCTCTAGAGGATTTCTTCAGAGCAGACATCTTTAATTTCAGGCTCTCTTCACTTGCTTTAAGAATATCATATTCATGTGAGAGATTTTCAAACTTGGCATTGAGAATTTTAAGTTCAAAATCTTTTCTCTTCTGAGAGAGAAGTTGATCATCAATCTCCTTTTGTTGGTCAACTATCCTGAGATTTGCTTCCTCAAGCTCTCTCAAGACTTGTTGATATAACTCAATAGACTTGACATCAACAACTGCCTCAGAGTTTTTAGCAAGTTCAATAGCTAATCTTTCATTTTCTCTCACACAGTTATCATGAAATTCTTGTAACATAGTGAAATCTTCCATCAACTTTCCAAGGGAAAGCTTCAAGTTGACCTCACTATTGTTTTGTGAGATGAATGATGGTGAACTAGAAGTAGAGGATACCTCATCATCCTCAAGAGCCATGTTGCAGACATCATCATCATCATCACTGTTGGAGAACAGTCCATCAGAAGAGTTGAAGCTTTCAGCACTATCAGACTCTTCACCAGCCATCATGGCCTTTCTGTTGGTGAACTTTCTGTCTCTTTTGGCTTGCCTCTCTCTTCTCTCCTTAGAGCTTAATTCAGGGCAATCATACTGAAAGTGCCCTTTCTTTTTGCAGTTATAGCACAAATCTTCATCATCTTCTTTCTTTGATTCTTCTCTTCTTTTTGATGATGAAGGTTCAGCTCTACTGGACCTTCTCCTATCAGAGTACTTGTCCTCTGATCTCTTCTCTTCAGGCTTTTTGGCTTCAGCCTGATTTTCAGGAGAGTTGTACCTTCTCCTGAATTTGTTGTCCTGGTAGAATTTCTTGTATCTACCAAACCTTGAATTTAGCTTTTCAAACCTTCTAGCCATCAAGGCTAGTTCTTCCTTCATTTCAGTCTTTGAGACTGACTTTGATGATCTTGGAGTAGACTGCATTTCTGGTTCAGCAACTTTGGCTTTGAATGCCACTCCCTTAGTAGGATTTGAAGGTTCCGCAATAGGCTTTCTTCTATTGAGATCGAACTCATAAGCTTTGAGTTCTGAGAAGATTTGTTGCATGGGCATGGTGGAGAGATCTTTGGTGTTTTGCATCATCACAACATAGACATCCCACTTTTGAGTGAGACTCCTTAAGATTTTCAATCCAACTTCTCTTTTAGTGTAGACCTTGCCCAGAGAGTTGATTTCATTCATCACATCAGTGAATCTACCAGCAAACTTATCAATGGACTCCTCAGACTCCATTGCAAACTGTTCAAATTTCTGCACAGCAACTTGGGGCTTATTCTCCTTGATCTTTTCAGTACCCTCACACATTTCAGCAAGAGTATCCCAAATTTCTTTGGCTGTTGTGCAGTGGTAGACTCTACCCATAATTGCATCTGGAATTGTTTGGTAGAGGGTGTTCATGGCAAGATAATTCAAGTTATCTTTCCTCTTCTCATCAGTGGTAAAGTCATCTTCATCTTTTGGGAGTACCTCTCTTGGGTCTGCCTTTTGAGCCTCAGTGACTTTGGGATTGACAAATGTGAACACAAAAGGACCTCTTGTGATCACTCTCAGCATGTCAGTGTGTAGAGATGCAAGATGAGCCCTCATCCTGATTTTCCAGAAATCATAATTATCAATTGAGAACATGGGCAGTTTGTGATGTGAGATGTGGTTGACTGGATTTGTGGCCATGTTGTCCAATCCTTGGACAGTAGGAGGTGGAACAGCAGCATTGTTGTTGGCCATAACTCAAGAACAAACAGTCAGTCAATATACAATTAGGATTTCAGATAGATCAGTTCAGTGACCACACTAAATATGTGATTTTGAAAACCAAGATGGCTTTTCAGAAGCAGTGGTCTTTGAACCCCTGCTCTGATACCACTTGTTGGTCCTGAAAGGAGTATATAACAAGTGTATGGGGGGGGGATACACTTGTATTCAAATTCTTTTCTAACTTGATCAAACCAGAGCTCAGCAAGGTTGTCTTGGACAACTCTGCTGAAGATGATTAACTCTTCTAAGATAATCAGACTACTAAGTACTATTGAGTACTTAGTTGAATAACTATCTAGGAGAGTTATATGTGCGGAATAGTGGTTGGCCCTTTTAGTTTAAACTCCTTTAGATTCTGAAATCACTTGGTCAATTCAATACAGTCCAGTTTCAGGGAACTTGTCCAAATCAGTTTTGCACAGTCTTTGAATGTTTATCCTTTGAAAGATCAGTTTTGTGTGCAGTGTTGAGTGTATGAAAGTACTTGAAAGTAAATCAACACAAGAGTTTATAGTGGTTCAGAGACTCAAGCTCCTACATCCACTTTCCCTGATTTAACAGGATAATTCCTTCACTCTTGGAATTAACTTGTTTTATAGTGCCAAGGTGCACTTGATCAAGAACACCACTCTTTGTGAATTGATCCCTAGGATGTCTAGAGTCCTAGTACCCTCTTCTCAACTCAGAACTGAACTGTTCTTCTCTCAACAGTCAGCTCCTACCACTTCTACTACTACAACCTTCTCACTTTCACTCTTGAAAGATATGAGGATTGAAGTAAGGTTCCAACTAATGAGATATCCTTTACAATGAAGATCAGTGTATAAGGATAGGATATCTCTCTAAGCTTGTGTATGGATATACAATGTAGTACAGCTTAGATGAAGTGTTTGAAGACTAAGATAGTCTTTGAAAGCTTTGAAAGCACTCTAGCTTGTAAGAACTTAAGGTTGGATGTGCTTGGTTGAGGTTGAAGTTGGATGCTAGTCGGATGCTTTCAAATGGTCTTCACACTTCTGTATTTATAGACAAATGAAGGATTTGCCCGTTGGAGAGGCAGCCTCCAATGTCCATAAATGTCTTCTTTTAGTTCTTCAACTTTGAAGACAGAATCTTGATAGTGACATGTCCTCATTTGGGAAATAAACGGCTGTAAGAGCTTTGTCTTCATTCTGTAGCACTCTTCCCAATATCTGACATTCAGATTCTCTTGTAAGAATGTGGACATGTCTTCTGAAGGTTGTTCCAATGATAGGACAACATTCCTCATCATTTGGACAACTCTCCTTATCACTATCAGCAGTCTTGCTTATCAGCAAGATTGTCTTGCTCTTCTTCAGATGACTTGGCTCTTTCCCTTTTATTTCTCTTGAAGGTGATCTTAGCTTGTTTCTTTGAAGATCTTTAGGGAATGATTGTCTCAAAACCCTTCAGCATAGTTGACTGCAGGCTTTCAGAGCACTTGATCTTGACTTCTTGTACTGAGACAATTTCTCTGGACAACTCTCCTGATCAGTATAGTTAGTCTCAAAAGACTTAGTGTTGTATCCAGAGTTTGAGCCTTGAGGGGAATTGATTCAAATGAACTTCCAAGCATGTGTTCCCCCTCAATTTGTGCATCTAATCATCTAAGAGCTATCTAACATATTAGCTCCTCATCTAGCCTTTATACTATATGTTCTAACATTTCTAGAACATATTCAATCATGACTTAGGCATGTCTCAGGGGGTTTTGGTATTCAATCAAAACATAACTCATTTTATTCCCAACATTTATATTATTGGGGTAGAGTTTGAGAGTGTTTATTGCATTTAAAACCTTCAAGTTGGCCAAGTTGACTAAGTTGGTGTGCCGACCCGGCCAAAATAAGTAGGCAAGGTTGGTTGGGCGGGTCGAGTCGCTTGACCCATTTTTGACCTTTTTCTTCGTTTTTTCACATCTCGAGCTTTCGACCTCCAATCAACTTAATTCTTTTTTTATTCCACTTCGTTTTTCGAGCTGAATCCAGTGGTGTAATTCTAATTTTGATTCAGTGAGTTCTAGGCACGTGTTTTAATCCCAAAATTCTCATTTTTCCTACAAAAATTAACAAAACACTACCTTTCTCTCAATTAAGTCAAAGTATCCACAATTGATCAATAAAACATGAAATTATAAGAAAGATAAGCCAGAGAAGATCCTGAGATTTTTGTAGGCCTGGTGCGAACAAGAAAAAATGGCTCTTCTTCTAGCATTTTGTACGTAAATGGGTTTTTGCATAATGGGGATGGGTGAGAGAGGAATATTAATTTTATAGAGGGTATAAAGGGTATTTTTTACCACCCATTTTGCATCTAATAGTAAATCTGAAAAAAGTTAGCACTAGAATGTAAAAACGAGGGTGTAAAAAGCACATAAGGGTAAAACTTTTAAAATAAGCATGAAATGTGTACATATGAACCGTGCATGAAACATGCATATACATATCATGCACAAAATTTGCACAAAATGTACACGTACACTTCGTTTACAAAATGTGCACATGACATTTGTATTTTATTAACTACAAGAAAAAAATATTTTATCACTCATATTTCGTCACACTATAAAATGTGTCACTCATCTTTCGTCAAACCCACACATTGTGAGATTTATCTCAAATCTCCTAGACTAGACGAGTGCTACTCGTCTTGTGAAGATCAGGTAGATTCTACTCTACTACTGTACTCGTCTGTTGGGCAAATCAGTCGAGGTACTTAGTTGATAGAAGTCTTCTGAAGGACTCAGCTGTTGGGCGTGTATCAGCTGGTGGAGTCAGACAAGTTAGCTCAGACCAGATCAGATGAGTTGGAGGAGTCCAAACAGATGAGATGGGTGTTGCGAAGGACAAGACGAGTTGGGAAGACCAGACAAGTAGAGGTCTGACCAGACTAGTTGAGTTCTAATAGCAGGGTTAATTTTTGGCTAAGTATGGAGTCGTCTTGTCTTGCGAAGACAAGTGAAGGGCAAGGAGGTCAATTCAGATTGAGTCACGCTGAAGGTGTGAGTTTGTTACACGGTTGTAACAGAATCCACGTGGCAACAGAGCACGCTTTCAACACACGCTGCAATCACCCTTGACAACCTATAAATACCCCATTACTTGTAATTGTAATTCTTGACGCCTGCGAGCATTCGTTTTGAGAGTTGAGAGTTCACGAGTGAAATGAGGATAAATCCCTTTCCGAGTGATGAGTGTGTAAACATCTCTTGAACTAATCAAATTGAAGTCGTGTGTCCAGTGGATGTAGATCACGTTGATCGAACCACTTAAATCTTCTTGTGCTCTGTTTTTCGTTTTCGTTTATATTTGTGAATTGCCATGCTTTCGTTGGATTGATTATCAGCCGATTATTTTACTTGTGGTTGGAGACGTCTAATCGGAGTTGAATTTTCATTGACAATCGTAACACACATATATATATATATATATATATATATATATATATATAAGATTAGGCCTCCGAAATCTCGGGGCCCAGGATGGTTGCCCCTATCGACCTGCCTCAGTGCCACCCCTGCTTTTATATACGTTCCGAATATTCTATATCTAGTATTGCCTACTCTTTTTCCTTAATGCAGCAGATTTTATTATTGGGATGCCACTTTTACTTCTAATATCTTTGTTTGTTATTTTGTTGGTCCTCTCTCTGTACTGTACTCTTGTGCCTCTTTTTACGCTTAATATATTTTGTCTTGTTCCAATAAAAAAAAAACTATTCCATTTTAATATACATGTTGTTTTAAAATTTAACAATAGATTTTGATTATATTTTATGTCAATATTATCCGTAATTAATGATAGTTTATTTTTGTATAGAAAACACAAAATAATATTTACACCTAGAGAATTGTTTTTCTAAATTATGGGAAACATTTGTGGAAAATTAATAAGGGTAAAATTGAGATATTTAAAAAAAAAAAAAACCTTGTTTTTTTGATGGAAAAACCATTGCAAATTGTGTTTGCGACGAAATTTTGGCCATCACTAAAACACTCTTTGCAAAAATTTGCGACAACATTTGCGATTGATTGTATTTAAAAAAAAAAATATATTAGTATTATTATTTAGAGAAAGATTTTACATTTATACAATACTTTATTATTAGTACTATGTAGTATATGTACCAATATAGAAAAATTGCAAATCTTGCTTGTCAAATTAAGGGTAGCAAGAATTGTCCATCTTGTTAGGGGTATCAAATTGTTTGTCTCTCAAAACCCCTCAACTTGGAATTGCTCATTTCCCCTAGTACAACTCCATGAATTTAAGTTTGAGTGATTCATTTATGTCAATTTGCGACCATTTGCATCTTCAATTTAAATTTGAGTGATTCATTTGTGGCTCGTAAAAATAGTTGGACCTTTTTTCTTCTTTTATGAGGCTTTATCTAATTCCAGTATTACTACAAAATGGACACACAACTAACTATTTTTTCCTTTTTTTATTCTCTTTGAATTTATTTATACGTAGACGCAGGACATATAAACATCATTGATTCTATTACTATTACCCTATATTTGATTTGAGATTATGTAGAATGTATAAATTCTTAATTTTTAATATATTGTTTTATGTGTGTCTGTTTTGAGATCAATTTTGAGTAGAATATGATATAACTTTATGTCAAATCAAATCAGTTTGGATGTTAAAATTTAAATTTTAAATTCCGAACTAAAAAAAGATGAAAAATTTAACACTCCACGTCTAGTGGGGTGAATCTCAAATCAAACATTTCCTTTATTGTTTTTCTTTTACCTAGGATAAAAAAATTTATAATTTTTTTTTTAACTTGTTCTCATGTCTCAAAGATATGCTGCAATAAAGTATTTTTACCTTAAAAATGGGGACACATCGTTAACCTGCAAAAATTCTTTAATTTTTACCACGGTTTCACCTCTTCTAAGTTGAATGTTAATCGGAAAATACTAGCTCCGTCATCAGGCATGTCGAGCTTCAGCAGGAAACTTGAACAACTCTCTCCACAACCACAAACCTCAGTTTCCATCCACAAAGTCTCAAAGTAATTGGCTGATGTGAATAACAAGGCTTACCAACCAGAAATGGTGCCAATTAGTCCTTATCACAATGGACATCCCAAGTTTAAAACAACAGAGGAACTCAAGTTGCGTTATTTTAAATCTCTTCTCGAGTGCAAACCTGAGATACAAGCTCAAGAATACATCTCAGCTATCGAATTTTTTTCCAACAAGGCACGCGATTGCTACCCAGAAGTAACCATGACTCTTGATGAGTTTACTGCTATGTTGGTTCTGGATGGCTGCTTCATTATTGAAGTAATGTAAAATTCTGAACCTTACATGCACACCTTTCCCGCTAGATCGAGTTATGGAATTCTGCTACGGGATCTGATTTTGTTGAAAAATCAAATTTTGTGGTTTGTTGTGTGCAAACTTTTTGACCTCATTGAAGGAGTAGAACATCACACCGTACTGATGGAAGGTGTGTTAGAATTCTATTAGAAACTTTATTGGGATATCTATATCCCTATGTTTGTATTGGTAAACCAAATATACTTGTAAGAGGATAAGTTGTATTGTATAGACAACTTCATCATTAATCCTGTAATAGATTAGGATCTGGTCAGTATCAGCTGGGTTAGAAGTCAACTGATATAGTAGAGAAACACGCACAAGCCTAGAAGAGAAGACTAGAATTCAGATGAGAAGAATCAGATGAGTAAGTACTCATCTGATGATCAGCTGAGCGACCAGCCAAGGTCTTATCAGCTGAGTATTCACTATCAGCTGAGTAAGCCAAACACAGCTGAGAATAAGTCTGTCTGTCTGACTAACCAGAAAAAGTCTATACAGCTGGGGAAACGATCAGAAGACAAAAGCCAAGATCAGAAGAACAATATCCAAGATCAGTAGAGTAAAACAGCTGAGACGGAGTCTTCTGTTCTACGAATAGAGAAGACAAAATCAGAGCTGACGTGGACCAATTGGGAGACGACAGTGGACACCTAGATTCTGACAAGGCACAAGGCTCAAGAATGGAAAAGTCAATGAAGCATTAATTATTACTAGGCAACGGTAATAATTAATATCTCCTGGTCTAGAGATTGTGATTCCCGAAATAGTAGGATTTGAATGTTAATCATCCAACGGTAACATTCAAATCCACACTATAAATATGAGTTCAATTCATATCTCATGCATGAGTGAGGGTGATGCAAAAGGCTGAGCAAAATGTTTAACTCCAGAAAATCAGAAGAGCTCAAGAACATCAGAATAGAAGACATCAAACAAGCATCTATACCCACACCCCCAGTGAGTGAACTCATGATATCTTAGCCTGTATAGCCACATATATATCCAAAGCTTAGAAGAGAATTTCTCAATCCTAGCTCAAGGCTAAATCAGATTGTAAGGGAAATTCTCATACTTAGTCTTTCTCGAATCCTCTTTTTATCCTAAACCTTTAGAAGATAGGTCGAGTTTCTCACACTAAGTACAACAAAGTCATCGCTGTAAAGGGTACTTGTTCCCTCCCCAACAAGTAGATCCGTATACAACAAGGCGAGTGTATCTTGATCAAAAGTCTTCTCTTGAGACTATAAAGTTAGCAAGATGTCTTCCCTTTGGGACATTAAAAGGAGCATTGAGATAATATCATGATTGATATCGTGAGAGTGGATGTAGGACATTGAGGTCCGAACCGCAATAAATAACTGTGTTATAAATTGCTTTAACATGCATGATTTACATATTGCATAACATGTTTTAAAAGACATTTTTGTATCAGCTGATATACTTTTATTTACTTGTTAAACATGGCAAAGCAATGATTCTTGACGCCCTTGTCGTTCTGAGTTCAGAAAGGTATTATGGAGAAAAATCTGAGGTCGGAGTCAAGAGTTCAGTCTATTTTAAGAAGTCATCTTTATGAGCTGACATCAAGTTAGCTAATCTTGCATGAAATTAATTACAAGGGTTTTTCTGTTAGACGAGTATAATCTTTATAAACGGGCACACTACGATTCCGCACACGCCTCTCTATCAATTGTTCTAACCAGCAAACTAGTTAGTTCTAGACTCCTTGCAAATCAGTTGACCAAGTCATCTGTATAGAAGAGTTATTTTGTTTTCTACATTTAAACTCTATCAGCTGACATCAAGTCATCTGATCTTTCAAAAAACTCTTCTGATATATTTAGGTGAAATCGGGACCATCAAATGTTTCTCAAGAAAAAAAAAAGGTACGAGATGAGGAAATCAGAGGAGGTAAAACATATACTTAATTTGATTCACTCTAACTGGTGTCCTCCTACTACTCCTGATGATGCCCATACGTTTACTTGTTAAACTACAAAAACCATTCTTGATCTTGTGACCCTCTTTGCTTCGGAACTGTACGATACTAATGTGAAGTTTCTTCATAACAAGAATATGATCCCCATTTATATATATAGAGTAGGCCCTCGAAATCTCAGGGCCCAGGGCGGTCGCCTCTACCGCCCTACCTTAGGGAAACCTTGAGATAAGCTCAAAACGTGCACTAAAATCTCCATCTGAATCAGTAACCAGACTAAAGATTGAAAGAGATCATACATGTG
Organism: Galeopsis tetrahit; assembly: GCA_963675135.1. Lineage (NCBI taxonomy): Eukaryota > Viridiplantae > Streptophyta > Magnoliopsida > Lamiales > Lamiaceae > Galeopsis > Galeopsis tetrahit. The sequence goes on from OY776132.1 coordinate 62,427,620, forward strand.
AAAAATATTCAGGGAAAAAACATAATTGTCTTTACTAAAGAAAAGAAATGAAGATAACCAATTGTCATTACTCACAATCATCGTGCAAGTCTCCATTTTCGTCGATACCTTCTCGCGTATATAATGATTCTTACACTGATTCATCGACTCTCTGTCTAGAGGGAAAACTCAAATATAGGTCAAGATCAGTGTAGAACCTAATCTTGAAGACATTCATCATGGAACCTTAGCATATGTTGAATGAGCGTCTTACCCGAAACTATATGTGCTTGTGATCACTCAAAGCTACTCTAATCTTCTTTCTCCGCAGTTTCTTCTCATGATCTATTTTCAGGCAGCATCAAGGGTGGAGGGCACTATGGCTACGGTGGGTTATAGCCCACCCTAATTTCTTATATGTTAGTTTTCTAAAGATGACTTTTCTAAATGATATTCTTTACCTCTACAACCTTGGATCCGTGATATTTTTTTTTGTATCTTTGTATACCACTTCTAGCTTAGCCCAATCCCTCACATTCTCGTTAATATAATCTTTAGACGTCATAATAAAAATAGCCATTCAGGTGACTTGGTCAAGTTCATGTTACTTGGCCTCAGTTCAGATGACTTGTCTCAAGTGACTTTTCCAGATGACTTAGGTGACTTTTCCAGGTTACTTTTCTGAAGATGACTTGTCTCAAACTCTCAAGAGTTTTTTTACAGATGACATTCTTACCTTAAAAAAAAAAAGGGATACATCGTTAATCCGCAAAAAATCTTTACTTTTTACAACAATTTCGCCTCTTCTAAGTAAAATGTTAATCGAAAAATAATAGCTCCGTCATCAGGCATGTAGAGCTTAAACAGGAAACTTAAACACCTCTCTCCACAACCACAAACCTCAGTTTCCATTCAAGAAGTCCCAAAACAATTGGTTGATGTGAATAACAAAGCTTACCAACCAGAAATGGTGTCAATCGATCCTTATCACCACGGACAGCCCAAGTTTAAAATAACAAAGGAATTCAAGTTGCGTTACTTTAAATCACTCCTCGAGCGCAAACCTGAGATACAAGCTTAATAATACATCTCACCTATAAAAAAAAAATTCAACCAAGCTCAAGAATACATCTCACCTATCAAAAAAAATTTCAACAAGGCACGCGATTGCTACCCAAAAGTAACCATGATTCTTGATGAGTTTACTGATGTGTCAGTTCTGGATGGCTACTTCATTATTGAAGTAATGTAAAATCCTGAACCTTGCAGGCGCACCTTTCCCACTAGATCGAGTTATGGAATCCTGCTACGGGATCTAATTTTATTAGAAAATAAAATTTCATTGTTTGTTGTGTGTAAACTTTTCGACCTCATTAAAGGAGCAGGGCAACACACCATACCGATGGAAGGTGTGTTAGAATTATGTGAGGAACTTTTCTAAAAAAAAAGGTTTGAGACGAGGAAATCAGAGGAGGTAAAACATATATTTGATTTGGTTCACTCTTCCAAATACAAGAGCCATTCTTGATCTTGTGATCCTCTTTGCTTCGGAACTGTACGATACTGATGTGAAGTTTCTTCATAACAAGAATATGATCCCCATATATATAGAGAAAGAATGCACCCGAAATATCGGGGCCTAGGGCGGTCGCCCCTACCGCCCTACCTCAAGGCCACCCCTGAGATAAGCTCAAAACTTGCACTAAAATCATGCAAATTCCATCTGAATTAGTAACCAGGCTAAAGATTGAAAGAGATCATACAAGTGAAAAATATTCAATGAAAAAAAATAATTGTCTTTACTAAAGAAAAGAAATGAGGATAACCAGTTGTCACTACTCACAATCATCCCACAAGTCTCCATTTTCGTCGATACATTCTCGCGTACATATTGATTCTTACACTAGTTCATCCACTTTCCGTTCAGAGGGCAAAACTCAAATATAGGTCTAATCAGTGTAAACCCTAAACTTGAAGACAATCATCATGAAACCTTAACATATGTTGAATGAGCGCTTTACTTGAGACTACATGTGCATGGTATGTCGTCCACATAATGGACAGCTGAAGAGATCTCTCAGCAGATGAAGAGATCTTCCTTCTCCACAATTTCTTCTCAAGATCGTTTTTAGGCAGCATCAAGGGTGAAGGTACACTCTGGCTACGGTGAGTTATTGTCACGCCCCAAAGTTTATTAAAATAGATTTTACGAAATAATTGACAATTTAAAAATAAAAGGGCATGAAATAACTTTTCACTTAAAAAAATGAGACTTACAATTTTATTTTACAATAAAGATAATTAACAATCAGCGGAAGCTTAAAGAATTAAATAGCAACTCAAAATAATTTTTAAATATATAGGAAACAACAACAACTCAATTGACCGCTCCTCCTCACCATTAGCTCCGATATCTGAAAATGTTAGAAAGAAGGGGTGAGCAAACCACGGCTCAGTGGGGACAAGTTTGTCAAAACTAAATACAACAAGTAATCAATTCGATAAATCACATTAAACATGTATAACTTAATATGTAATAGTTCTGTGAGAATGTGAGAATTAAGGTTTGATCACCGTTAATGTTGGTGAGTGAGATAACTTGTATATATACTGTGAATTACAAAGGAACAGATTTACATAATTGTTGCACAAGAAACATAATTGTTGCATAAGAAACATAATTGTTGCACAAGAAATAAATACAAATAAATGCAAATTCCTATATACAAGGAAGATAGAGATAATCATGGAATTATCCCTTAATATCCCCCGTCAAGCGTTGCGCGGGATGCGGAGAAACCCAAAGCTTGGAACGCAGGAACTCGAACGCTGGGCGAGGAAGACTCTTTGTGAACATGTTTGCGAGCTGGAGATGAGATGGCATAAAGTTGGTGAGTAGTTTTCCAGAAGTGACCATTTCTCGGACAAAATGACAGTCGATGTCTATGTGCTTTGCCCGCTTATGGGCGACCGGATTTTGGCTGAGGAAGAGAGCACTTCTATTATCAGTTAGAAGTACCGGGCAAGCAAGTGGAAGCTGATGAAGTTCCCGCAGAAGATTCGTCAGCCAGATTATGTCAGCAACTGTGTTCGCCATGGTCCTATATTCAGATTCACAGCTCGAGCGAGCCACAGTTGGTTGCTTCTTGGAACTTCAAGAGACAAGATTGCCTCCTAAGAAGATAGAATACCCGTAAGTGGAACGACGAGTCTTAAGATGTCACGCCCCAATTTTCATAAAGGCAGATTTTTCGAAAATACTTAACAATTTAAAAATAAAGGGCATGAACTATAAATTTTTGACTAAATAATTGAGTTTTACAAACTTACATACTAATAATATTAAATGACAAGCAGCGGAAGACTCAAAATTGTAACAAATCTCTACTATCTCATGAAAAAGCTTAATAAATATATAAACTAATCAAAATTGATTTTACAAAATCATAATTGTTTTATCATCCACCGCGTCTCCTCGCCATCAACTCGTCAACCTGAAAGTGTTAATTGTATGGTATGAGCAAAACCACTAGCTCAGTGAAGTCACTTTGACAATATTAAATACGACATACAAATAAAATGTATATCCATATAAAATCATATAATTCACATAAAGTCACATAAGCACCTTTCATCTCATATAAACACTTTTCATCATACTTTCGATTAATTATTAATTACGTTTCACGGTTATCCCAAGGATCTCTTTTAAATCCCACTGGGTCCCCCTCAAAGACCTCTTTTCAGTCCCGAGTTCTTTTCTTGTGCATGGCGGATTCCCCAGAGATCTCTCTTCAATCTCGGGTTCACCGAGGACCTCTCTTCAGTCCCGGGCCTCTTTTAAGCCCCTGGCCTTTCATAATCTTTAACAATAAAATATTCACTCGCATTCAAGTCACATATTACAAATAAACAGTTTATTCATAAGAAGTAATTAACAAAGGCAAATAAACCACACCTGAAATAAATGTCGTGAATACAAATGAGGGAAATATCACGTTACTCTAGAGACGGATGAAGATAATATAGTGACTTTTCTGATTCAGAGATAAACTCTTTTTTTATCGTAAAATATTTCTATAATTTAATTGGTGGAAAAAATAAGAGTGAAAACAGTGTATTTAAAATAAGAGAATACGCTGGAATTTATTGAGAATAACATGGGATTTTAAAGTTATTTGACTTCAAATAAATAATTAGCCTCCCAGATATGAGTTCAGGCGTTCGATCGATCCGAGAAAATTGGAATTGAATTTCTAGTTATTCATTATCCAAATTTAATTTATTAGTAAATATATATATATACTGTATATACGTACACATATATACTCAAATGAGAAAGAAAGCTATCTACCACAAATCTAAATAAATTTATTACTGTACCACACGATTATATATTGAATATTTTATTTAAAATATTTTAATTTAGAAAAAAATAGTATCTCAAATAATATATATATATATATATATATATATATCCAAAATAATATCTTATGTATTTTATAGTAATTAAAATTTTGGGGTGTTACATCCTTTCCTCCTTAAAATATTTTCGTCCTCGAAAATTTGAATATGTTTGATAAAATATGCATGCACATGAAACATAATAGCATAGTCTTGCATCATAACATAAAATAAAATGTATAATGTACGTACCTCGTAGAGTTGTAGAGTTGAAGCGGGAGGCGGTGATGGACGAACTTTACTTTTAAAAATATATCTTTGTAAATAAATACACCTTAAACAATTTTGACTCATAATTTTTTTTTTAAACAAGTCTACAAGAACGTAGACCTGCTTTGATACCACTCTGTCACGCCCCAATTTTCATAAATGTTAATTGTGTAAGTATTTTTTGCAAAATTAACATTTATGAAAATTGGGGCGTGACACAAGACACCGAGCCCAATCAGCATCAGAATAGCCCACAATTGATCGATCAGGTCGGCGAGCAAAGGTGAGGCCATAGTGGATCGTCCCTTTGACATATCTGATGATGCGCTTGACCGCAGAAAAGTGGTCAACAAAGGGGGTGTTGGTCCCTGAACGAGTAGTTAATGTGATTAAAGTCTAGAGGGGAGGGGTGAATAGACTTTAAAACCTTTTCAATTAAAGAGTTGAAAACCTCTTCTGATGTCTATGTTAGCTGGACTGCAAGTCTGCTGGTCTAGAAGACTATAGTTATCTAATAGAGTGTTTTGTATGCGGAAGTGAGTAGGCCTTTTATTTAGACTCGTTCGAGTGTTCTTTTGAAATAACCAATTACTTGTTTTATGAAGTACTTAGCTGATGCTGGTTTGAAAGATATGGCCTTGTTTTTATAAAGATGTTTCAAATCACAGTATGCACTATAATATAGATAAGTAAACTGAAATGTAAAGTGCAGTAAATAAATAACACCGTATTTTATAGTGGTTCGGATATACGTTCCTACGTCCACTCTCACGTTCCAAATGTGATATTTAATCCCTTTAATTTCCCGTGAATTACAAGGGCTTGTCCTTTATAGTCCCAAGAGTAAGACTTTGAGATCTGAGCAGTTCCAAACTACTACGGTCTCCACAAGTGATTTGTGAGCACTTGTACTCTTACGGCATGATTGGTACGATTGAATGAAATTATGACTGAATGGAATGAACTCGTGAATGGAATGAGGGGCTGAATGGAATGACATATGAATTGTCATTCTCATGATTGGTATGGATAAGGAATGAAATGTGAGTATTATATAAATTTCAAACAATAATAATATTATTATTAATTATAATTATTAGGCCTTTCATACTCACATATATTTTTATTATTTTCGATTTTTAATATAATAATAATATTTATTACTTTTATATATTTTTATATTGGTATTTAATAATAATATCTATAATTTTAAATATTTTTTTATAATACTTTTATTATTGATTTTTATATTTAAATGATAATATTTTTATTAAATAATAATATTATTTTTTTATAATTATTTAAGATAATTAATATTATATAAAATATTTTTATTTTTATTAATATGTTGTGAATTATTATTTATATTATTAAAATATTTTATTATTTTTATTATTAGAATTAAATTCATAATTTATTTTTTATTAAATAATGTTATTATTATTTTTACAATTATAATTATTAATAATTATTGTTGTTTGTTATTTTTTGGAAGTATAAAATAATGTAGTTAAAATTAAAAAATAAGTTATGATATTTTTGTAAAATATTTTTGTTAAAAAAACTCATTCCTAAATATATAGGAATAGCTAAAACCATGGGGGATGGGAGGAATCACCATTCCCTAAATTTGAGGAATGATCATTCCATTTGGAATGAACATTCCTAATATAAAAACATACCAATCACGACATTTGGAATATAATTAAGAATGGTCATTCCATTCCGACCTCATTCCTGCGTACCAATCATGCCGTTACAAGGGTTAAAAAACTTAACCTTATGGTGGGGTGTCACATCCCAAATTTAGGGTCTAGAAGAAATCACCATACACTCTACTATTTAACTATCAACTAAATCAATTAAAATAAAACTTGGCGGAAGCGACATAAATCAAACACATTTTCCTCAACAAAATACTGATTAGACCATTTATTTTAAAATAAAAGAGAATATTTGCTATTGATAAAGACAATTATTTTTAAAGAACCAAAATATTTTAATCCAACCATAACCTAAAACAATTCAACGAAATCACTTAAACAAATAAAATTAAATAGTTTTCCTAACACAAAATTAAATAAACATTAAACATGACCATATTGAGTTCATTAAATTGCATATTAAACTACTAGTCTCCACCGCCTCGCCACCACGTCAAAGCCTCCTCAATCTGAAATATTAATAATTATGAAGGGTGAGCAACACAACTAGCTCAGTGGGGATCCGTTTGTCAATGTTAAATACCAATCATGCAAACAATTATTGAATTCTACAACACACTGTAAATTCAGCAAGGACCCACAAGTGATCCGAGCTACTATAGAACTGTTGAACATATCATATCATATAACTGTAGCTGTTGACTGTTGACTATGGAATGTCGCATTTAGACAATAATAATTCACACTCAAAGCATTTAATAGAGACAAACATATTGAATATAAATCCCCACCTTTAAATCTTGATAAATCTTGACAAGTACGGTAGATGAAATTAATGTGATCCTTCACCTAAAAATAATAAACAACATGCCTTAAAAAATATTATATCTAAATTAATACATAACACACAATCTTATTTCTAAATGATGAGTCACGTGTATACCCTATCTACAACAATTTAATTGCCTGAATGTATTATACATGCTGTATCAAACTAGGCTAAGTTACTAATTAATATTCTGAATATATACCTTTAATCTAACTACAACTCTCGAACAGCCTCATCAAAATATAACACCTAATATAATAATCTAATTATCCTACGCATGAAAATTAAAACTATATGGGTTTCGTAAAGTATGAGAGTGATTTCGACAAAAAGAATAATAATACTAAAGAGGAGTTGAATGTTACCGTATTGAGGAATACTCGGCCGACGACACAAGGGTTGAAGTATGGGGAGGTAGAATTGAAATTATGTTTCCTATATATATATATATATATGCGCTTAAATTAGGTTTAGAAATTTTTATTTGGGCTTGGGCTAAGTATTAGAGTTAAAATTTTTAAATACTTAAAACTGAAACGGGCTTGGAATTATATTATAAATTTTAATAAACTAAAGAAATAGTTAATTATATTTATATCTTATGCAAGTATATATTTATTATAATCTATTTTTTTTTAAATAGTATCTTATGCATTTTTATAAACAATGGTGATTAAAAACTCGGGTGTTACATGGGGGTTTTGGGGTTTTTGAATGGATCCAACTAATGGTTCAAGCTTATAAATTGCTTAACCACTATGCCTAAATCAAATGATATACAATATGTATTGGATTCAGGTTCTTTGGTTGGATGAGGAAATAACTTAAGAGCTAAAAGGTATTCTGGTACTTTTCTGGGCTCTTGAGAATTCTTTAACAGTGGGTAGCTTTTTGGCTTGCTTGCTTGATTAGCTTTCGAATTCTTGAGTAGTATTTCCGTGCTTTGTTCTTCCTCATCCTCTTGTATTTATAGGGAGGATTGCTGCAACTAGCCGTTGGAGTTGACTAGCCGTTTGACAATCTTTCCTTGTGTGCTTGATTGATTCCTTGATTCCAGCCGCTTTGATATTGATTGCTTCAAATCTGGGATCATGTCAATCTTCTAAGTAAGGTAAGTCTTGATTTGAATTTCACAAGATGACTTTGGAATCAGCCGAGTCTTTGACGAGCCACTAGTCTGCTGATCTTGTCTTCTAGTTGTCTGGTAAACTCGTCTGGCTTAGTGAAGTCTGTCTTCTGATATCAGATGAGTATTTGCTCTTCTGATCTGGAAAAATACTTGTGCTGACTTCGGCCTTCTTCGACTTGGACTTTATCAGCTAAGAAGGTATACAAACACCTTACTTATCTGATCTTCAAGGATCTTCTAGTCTTCATATCTTCTACTCTTCATCTCTTGAGATTACGCATGTAGACTTGGATTGTGCTAATCAGCTGAGATTCATACAGCTGATTACATAAGACTAGACTTAGCTGAGCTGAACTATACAGGTATCAGCTGATCCTATTACATGTATTTATAAACTCTAAGTGTTTTGGCCATCAAAACTATCCTATCATGTACTGGGGCTTAGGGTGAATTTATATCCCAACAATTTCCCCCTTTTTGATGAAGCCAAAACTAAACTTGATAAATGCTCTTAATGAATAAGATAAGAGTTTATAAATCTTTGAATGAAGTTTCTGATGAAGACAATGAGAATTTGTCTTGTAAGTAAAAAGAACTATTACTTGTATAAAATATTTGGAGTTTTACAGATTACAAGTTTTAGTATCTTTGAACTTCTTGAGTAGTCTTCATCAGGTCTTCAATTGTTCAGATGCGGTAGGCAAGGTATAGACGAGTGCGAATTTCTTCCATGTGCTGTAGGTCTGTAACATTTTCTTCAATGTAGATCTTCTCCAGAATTCTTTTGACTTCTATCATATCAATTCTTCCAGAATCCAGAGTAGGTGGCTCCCAGACAGGGTCTTCAGGGGTTAGAATTTTATAGCCTAGTTCTTTGGTTGACTTGACTGTTTCTGTCCAGAGCACTTGATCTTCAATTTCCATGAACTAAGAGAATTGAAGAAAATCTTCTTCATAGGTGGGGAGAGGGCCAAATTTTCTCACTATGTGATGTTGAAGCTGCCATTTCTTCTTCAGAGGGTACCATCTGTGTAGCTCGTCTGGAAGTACCAGCATGTCCACATATGTGCTATCAGTTACTCGAGCACTTTCTTCTTTTTCTTTGTCTTTCAGTGCTTTCCTGAGTTTGGCCACTTTTCTCTCAAACTTTGCCTTGACTGCCTTCGCATCATTGAGCTTCTTCTATTTGAGCTCTTGAGCTTCTTGCATTTTTCTTTTCTTCAGCTCTTGAGCCTCTTTCTCTTCTTCTGTAGGCTCTGCTGGGGCTGCTGATGTTCCAGCTGCCTTCCTTTTTCTTGTCATCCTCATATCAGGAGCTGTTTCTTTAGAGGCAGTGATTTGCAGCTTTGTAGCAGGGCCTTGAGCTTCACTCTGAATAGCTTCTTTCATCTTCGTAGCAGCATCTTGGGCTTCATCCTGAACAGCTTCTTTTCCTTTTCTTTTCTTGATTTTGCTTTTCAAACCTCCCAAGGTTTCATTCAGATCATCTTGTGCTACTACCAGTTCAGCTTGCTGAGCAGTAGACTTCTCCAGAGCGTTTATCAACACATCTTCCCCCTTTTTGGCTTCAGCAAGATCAGCCGCAAATGGTTTCATGGCATTTAAGATTTCAACATGAAGGGTTTACTTGAGAGCCATGGCATTTACTCTGCTGACATGAGTGAGTTGGGTGATGCTATGCTTCAGAACTTGAGCATGAGAAGTGGAGGCAGAGGCTTTCTCCAACTGAGCTGTGAGAGATTCTAATTTGTCTGCTGTTTCTTTCAGCTGAGCCCTGAGCGTCTCATTCTCTTCAGCTGCCATTTTGAGTAGAGCTTGTCCTTGTGTAGCTCTAGCTTCAGCATCATCAAGCCTGTTTTTGTAGATGGTCTCCATGCGATTTGTTTCATTGGCATAGAGATCAACAAACATTTTGGTTTTGTCTGCTGTTTTCTTAATTTTAGAGTGGATATACTCTTCTATCTGATTATGGAGTGTCTCACCGAATTTGTCATCAATATCATGTATTTGATTGGTGAGACGAGTCCTCTGCTCCTGAACAACCCTTTCAACATATCTGGCAAGTTGTATGCCTAGTCCCTTCTCAAAGTGCATGTCTATTGCTTCCTTGACCTGAGTGCATATGTATGCTCTATAGTCAATAAACGAAGTGGAGGGGGAGGCAGTACCTTGTGGTTGGTGTTGTGGAATGTGAGTGATGTTTGGATGTACCACCAACGCCTTGCCTTTCTCTTATGCTGTTAGGTAATCTTCCTTTAAAAAGTTTGATGTGGCATCAACCAGATGAGCAGAGATTCTTCTTTCTTTTTGATTTGGTTGATCAATGAAGTGTTCGAGCTCATTTCTAGGCATGAAATGAGTTGGAATTTTCAGGACTTCTTCTCTCCTGCCTCAGCTGAGTCATCTGTCTGAGCTGTGTCAGCTGTCTTCAGCTGATCTTTAGATTGATCAGGATCTGAAGTGGTCTCTGGTGCAGAAACTGCTTGATCCTCAACAGTAGACTTTGAAGTGGAGGGAATACCTAGAATCCTCTCACATATTCGTGCCAGTGCTTCCTCAGGTAGCAGTTCAGTGAATGATTTAACTTGAGCAACTTCTTTTTGTTCCATTTCCCAGTCTAGAAAGTGAGCCGCACCACCCATTCCTTCCATGACCTCTATAAGGTCATCTACCTCATTCCTTCTGAGTTCAATCCAAGTACACACCCTGAGTACTTGCTCAAATTCGATTGAATTTTCATCAACTCCAGGCACATTAGACCTTAGCAGATTGTCTATCCTTAATCTCATTATCTTTTCCCTTGTGCACATTGGATAGTGCACCATTTTAAACTGAGACTGATGTTGAGGAGGGTCTGCTGATGTCAATTTTTCTAGATCAGAAGAGGTATTGGGGTTAGGGGATTGGTTTGTTGGGACGGTTTCCTCTACTGTGTGAGTATCAACAGGGATTTGGGAAGTGGTATTTGTGGGGTCAGTTGCTGTTATGAGGCTAGGGGACTTAAGTTTCTGAGTTTGTTCCTCTGCTGTGTGAGTATCAGCAGGGATTTTGGAAGTGATGTTTGAGGGTTCAGAAGGGTTGACAGGATCAGCAGGGTCAAAGGAGGATATTGGGGCTATATTCATTGGGGAAGGAAGTCTGGATTTCTTTGACTTCTTGGTGAAAGAGGAGGTATTCTTCTTTCTCTTCTGACTCTTAGATAATTTGGAAGGAGTAATTGTAATAGAAGGGTTAGAGATACCTGCCTTTTTCAAAGGAGAGGCAGATGGGGTAGCATCTGAATCAGATGGGGAGATGAGCCCATATCTAATCAGAAACCTTCTTTGGGCTAAGGTCTGATTGTCATCATCATCAACAACCTTCTGTTGGACTTCCTCCTTCGTGTGATCTTCCTCTTCTTCAGCAGACTCAGCAGAGTCTTGCACAAACTCCTCTTCCTTTTCAGCTGCATCTCCTATGGATGCTTCAGCTAGTTTCAGCCTCTCTTTCTTCAACCTTGCTGCCTCAGCAAGAGCTTCCTTCTTCAAGTACCATTTGGATGAATGGATCTTCTTTGCTGGTCCCATCTTGTAGTTCTTGGGGAGTATATCTGGAAGTATTATACTTAGCTTGTTGACAAAGCTGACAGTGGATGTGACTCTCCAGAGACACCTTCTTTGCTTCAAGAGCTATTCTGTCCATGAAGAGTCCTTGCCAGTCACCATCTATCTGATCCCAAATTGCAGCCATAACTCGAACTTTCAGAGTGGTAACTGCATCATGACTGAAGGTATTTCCTAGCAACATCTTTCCTGCTATATCCATCAGTGTTTGGAATTTTAGATCCAGTTGAGTTTTCTTAACTCCAATGGCTTTGGCAGCCTTGATTCTTCCATTAGTGAACATCTCAATGTATTCTTTTTCTTTTCCCATGATGTAGGTCGATATGTTGATCTTCCCACTGGGTAGATCAAAGAGATCTTTTAGTACCTCCCGAGTGATCTTCACTCTGTGTCCACCCATGTAACGTTCGACATAGGAGCCTTTTGACACAACTTTCGAATATAAAGCCAGCACATCCTGTTCGTAGACATTTGCTGGTGCTGCCTGCAGGAATTCACGAAGATTCAGGTTGAGACAACGAAGGAGTATTTCTTTGTTCTCATCTGTGTGTTTTCTCTTGAAATACAGAGCATTCTCAGTGAAAATCTTCCCTTCTTTCGACCACTTTGCAGCATCGAGTGTGCCAGTGATCTTGGTCTTCTCATCGTAAATCTCAATAATACCCATTCTGAGTTTTGGTAGAGTAGATAAAAGGTTTAGGGCGCTTTGATAGGATAATTTTCAGAACGAGAGTGTTTGAGAATGATCAAGAATTTTGAGAGCGAAAGGGTTTTGAAGAATGGCTTAAGAGTTGGTTATATACTTCAGTAAATCTCGAAGTGTGTTTTGATCCAACGGTAAAAAATAGGTTTTAGAGGAGTAACTCTCAAGAATAGCCCTTTCATCTTCAGCCCATTACTTTGATTTTGCCGGCTTAAATTGCCATGTGTCAATTTTTGACTCGTCGGCAGAATAGTAATTGATTGTTAATGACATCATTGCCAAAAATAGCCGTTGTGACTAAATTACAGTAATTTTGATCAATTTAGGCCATTTTCTATAAGTAATATACATTCCTTATATAGCCTTCTTCCCTTAATTACATTCAGAATCAAATCTAGAATGATTTTTTTTTAATCAAATTAGGCTTCAAGTTTTGCTGAATAGGCGTGTTCTGATCAGCAGAGTAAGTCTTCTTATTTCCTTGAGAGGTCTGCTGATTTCTCTTGAAACGTCTGCTGGTCAGCTGAGTTGGTCTTCTGGTCAGTTGAGTAAGGAGTTTTGAGTAGCTGAGTAAATCTTTTGAGTAATCTTATCCACCTGGTTTGATGGATCTTTCTTTAATTCCCCCTTAACCATGTGGAACCTTCTAGGCCATATGAAGTTGGTCAGCCTAGATGATATTCCACTGGCTCAGGTTGTCCTCACCATTAGATGGGATGTAGCATCTAATGTGTTCTTGTTGAATTTCTTCGCCTCATCTTCCTCTCTTGTAGGAGGGAGAAGATTGGAAGATGCTTCAATGGAGCATGTAAGAAAAGATAGAAGACAGGTCTTCTTGATTGGCTTTGACAAGGTATCCTCTGGGAATAAGCTTTCCATGTTGAACTTCCCCCTGGAGAAGAAGCTCTGCTTGCTTGATACCTTGTCCTTTGCATCTCTTCTTTCTTTTCTTTTCAACATGAACTTCTCTTCTTTCTTTTATTTTCAGAGCATACATATGTTGGATGATCCAAGTATGCTTTGCTGCATCATCTCTATCTGCTGGACATATCTTCATCACTTTCACCCATGACCTTGGTTGAGGGGTGATGTCCATGCCATCTTGTTGGTCCCTGAACGAGTAGTGAATGGGATTAAAGTCTAGAGGGGAGGGGTGAATAGACTTTAAAACTTTTTCAAGAGAGTTGGGAACCTCTTCTGATTGCTATGTCAACTGGACTACAAGTCTGCTGGTCCAGATGACTATAGTGATCTGAATGAAGAGGTTATATGCGGAATTATGGTAGGCCTTGATTAGACTCGTTCTTTTAGTTTCTTAAGAAAGTGTTAACTTGTTTTGCTTAATGAAAATGCTCAGCTGATGCTGGTTTGAAAGTTATGGCCTTTTTTTGAAGACAGTTGAAAATACAGTATGCACTATATAAAGATAAATGAAATGACAGAAATATAAAGTGCAGTAAGTAAATAACACCAGGTTTATAGTGGTTCGGATATACGTTCCTACGTCCACTCTCACGTCCAAACGTGATGTTTAATCCCTTTAATTTACCAAAAATTACAAGGGTCTTGTCCTTTATAGTCCCAAGGATAGGACTTTGAGATCTGAGCCGTCCTAACAGCTACGGTCTCCACAAGTGATTGTAAGCACTTGCACTTTGAGGGGTTCAAAAAATTTAACCTTTCGGTGAGGGTTTGGGATTTTTGAAGGGTATCCAACTAATGGTTCAAGCTTATAAATTGCTTAACCACTATGCCTAAAACAATGAATATACAATATGAACAGGTTTCAGGTTCTTATGGGTTGGATATAAATCACTTAAGAGCTACAAATATTCTAATGGTTTCTGGCTCTTGGAGAACTCTTAGAACAGTATGGCTTTTTGCTTGATTGCTTGCTTAGCTTATTGAATTCTCTCGTTGTGACTTCGTGTTTGTGATTTCTCATCCTCTTGTATTTATAATGGTGATTGCTTGCAACTAGCCGTTGGGGCAATCTTTTCATGTTGGCTTGATTCCTTGATTCCAGCCGCTTGATTGCTTCAATCCTGGGATCATGTCAATCTTTTAAATAAGGTAGGTCTTCATTTGAATTGCAAGATGACTTTGGAATCAGCCGAGTCCTGGAAGAGCACATAGTCTTCTGATCTGTACTACTAGTCTTCTGACTACTCTTCTGGCCTTAGGTCTTCTGTCTTTTGATATCAGTCGAGTAATACTCTTCTGATCTGGAAATTCTTTGTCCTGCTTTAGGCCATCTTCAATCTTGGACTCCATCAGATTAGTAGGTATACAAGCACCTTAACTTATCTGGTCTTCAAGGATCTTCTAGTCTTCATGTCTTCTACTCTTCTCATCTTGAGGATAGGCATGTAAGCCAGGGCTGTGCTGATCAGCTGATATCAATACAGTTGATCACACAAGACTAGTCTAAGATGTTCTATACAGGTTAGCTGATCCTATTACATTTATAAACTCTAAGTGTTTTGGCCATCAAAACTATTCTAACATCAAGTGGGGCTTAGGGTGAATTTATATCCCAACAATTTCCCCCTTTTTGATGAAGCCAAAACTATACTTGATAAGTGCTCTTAATGAAATAAGATAAGAGTTTATAACATTTTTTTTTTAAAACTGAAGTATCTGATGAAGACAATGAGAGTTTGTCTTGTAAGCAAAAAGAACTGGAACTTGAATATATATAGAGCTTTTACAGATTACAAGTAATAGTTTCTTTAAACTTCTAAGGTGTTGGGATATAAATTCACCCTAAGCCCCACTTGATGTTAGAATAGTTTTGATGGCCAAAACACTTAGAGTTTATAAATGTAATAGGATCAGCTGACTTGTATAGAACAACTTAGACTAGTCTTGTGTGATCAACTGTATTGATATCAGCTGATCAGCACAGTCCTGGCTTACATGCCTATCCTCAAGATGAGAAGAGTAGAAGACATGAAGACTAGAAGATCCTTGAAGACCAAATAAGTTAAGGTGCTTGTATACCTACTTATCTGATGGAGTCCCAGATTGAAGATGGCCTAAAGCAGTACAAAGAATTTCCAGATCAGAAGAGTGTTACTCTACTGATATCAGAAGACAGAAGACCTAAGGCCAGAAGAGTAGTCAGAAGACTAGAAGTACAGAACAGAAGACTATGTGCTCTTCCAGGACTCGGCTGATTCCTAAGTCATCTTGCAATTCAAACGAAGACCTACCTTATTTAGAAGATTGACATGATCCCAGGATTGAAGCAATCAAGCGGCTGGAATCAAGGAATCAAGCTATTATGGAAAGATTGCTCAAACGGCTAGTCAACTCCAACGGCTAGTTGCAACCAATCTCCATTATAAATACAAGAGGATGAGAAATCACAAAAAAAGAGGTCACAAGAGAGAATTCAACAAGCCAAGCAAGCAATCAAAGCTAAAGCCATACTATTCTAAGAATTCTCAAAAGAGCCAGAAACCATTAGATTATCTATAGCTCTTAAGTGATTTCTATCCAACCCCTAAGAACCTGAAACCTGTTCATATTGTATATCAATTGTTTTAGGCATAGTGGTTAAGCAAATTATAAGCTTGAACCATTAGTTGGATACACCTCAAAAACCCCAAACCCTCACCGAAAGGTTAAAGTTTTTGAACCCCTTAAAGTGCAAGTGCTTACAATCACTTGTGGAGACCGTAGCTGTTAGGACGGCTCAGATCTCAAAGTCCTAACCTTGGGACTATAAAGGTCAAGACCCTTGTAATTTGTGGTAAATTAAAGGGATTAAACATCACGTGTGGACGTGAGAGTGGACGTAGGAACGTATATCCGAACCACTATAAATTCGGTGTCATTTACTTTCTGCACTTTACATTTCTGTCTTTACATACATTATTATATAGTGCATACTGTGATTTCAATATTCTTCAAAACAAGGCCATAACTTTCAAACCAGCAGCAGCTGAGTATTTTCATTAAGCAAAACAAGTTGAACACTTTCATAAGAATTACAAGAACGAGTCTAAACCAGGGCCACCATAATTCCGCATATAACCTCCTCAGTCAGATCACTATAGTCATCTGGACCAGCAGACTTGCAGTCCAGTTGACATAGCAATCAGAAGAGGTTCTCAACTCTGTTTGAAAAAGTTTTAAAGTCTATTCACCCCTCCCCTCTAGACTTTAATCCCATTCACTACTCGTTCAGGGACCAACATAAGGTAGTCTTCATCAGGTCTTCTGATCTTCAAATGCGGTAGGCAAGGTACAGACGAACTCGAACATCTTCCATGTGTTGCAAGTCTGTAACATTCTCCTCTTCATAGATCTTATACAAAATCCTTTTGATTTCAATCATGTTAGCTCTTCCTGAGTCCAGAATGGGTGCATCCCATTTGGGTTCTTCAGGTGTTAGGATTCTGCAATTGTCAAGTTCTTTGGCTGTCTTGACAATTTCTTCCCAGAACACTGGATCTTCAATGGTCATGAACTGATTGAACTGGAAAAATTCATCTTCATAAGTAGGGAGAGGGCCAAATTTCCTTACTATGTGGTGTTGAATTTGCCACTTCTTCTTCAGGGGATACCATCTTGGTAGCTCATCTTGAAGGGCTAAATAATCCACATAATTGCTATCAAACACCAGGACATTGTCTTCTTTTGCTTTGTCCTTGAGTGTTTTCCTGAGTTTGGCAATTTTCCTTTCAAATTTGGCTTTGACAACCTTCGCATCATTCAACTTCCTTTGCTTAAGCTCTTGAGCTTCAAGCAACTTCCTTTTCTTCAACTCTAGAGCCTCTTTCTCTTTTGCAGTAGGCTCTGCTGGAGTTGACTTCTTACTGGACTAAGCTGACTGAGCTTGCTCATCTGCCTTCCTTTTCCTTGTCATTCTCTTCTCAGGAACTTGTTCTACATGAACAGTGATCTGTAGAGTCTTGGCAGGAGCTTGATTGGGTGCTTGGGTATCTTCTTGAGCAATTTCTTTGCCTTTGCCTTGCCTGCTCTTGATTTTGCTTTTTAAACCACCCAAGGTTTCATTCAGCTCATCTTGAGATACTACCATTACAGCTTGCTGTGCAGTAGACTTCTCAAGAGCTCTTATCAGCATATCTTCCCCCTTTTTGGCTTCAGCAAGTGCAGCCGCAAAAGGCTTCACGACATTCATTATTTCCACTTTCAGAGTCTGCTTCAGTGCCATGGCATTAACCTTGCTGACAGCAGTTATGTGAGAGATACTGTGCTCCATGACATGAGCAAGAGAATTGGTGGAGGAGGCAGCTTCGAGCTTTTCTGAAAGTGCTTCCAATTTGGCTGCTGTCTCCTTCAGCTGAGTCTGCAGTTTCTCATTCTCCTCTACAGCTGCCTTAAGAAGGGTTTGACCTTCATTGGCTCTTGCTTCAGCATCTTTAATTTTTGACTCGTAGGCTGTCTCCAATTGGGAAATCTCATCAGCAAACATTTTGGAGATATCACCTGCCCTCTTCTGGATGGTGCTGAAGTATTCACCTATCTGATGGTGAAGTGACTCTCCAAACTTGTCTTCAATGTCAATAATCTGGTCATGAAGACGAGTCCTCTGCTCCCTAACAGCTTTTTCAACATATCTTCCAAGCTGTAGGCCTAAACCTTTCTCAAAGTGCAAGTCTATTGCAGCTTTGACCTGTGAGCAGATGTCTGCTGTATAGTCAACAGATGGGGTAGGAATTGATGTAGATCCTTGAGGCTTTGGATGAACAATCAGTGCTTTGCCTCTTTCTTCAGCTGAAAGATACTCTTCATTGAGGAATGAGGTAGTGGCCTTAACCAGATGGGTCATGATCTTTTCTCCTTTATCAAAGAAGTGAGCCAGGTGATCTGTAGGCATGAAGTGAGCTGGTACTCTGACTACTTCTCTTTCAAATTCTACTCTGTCAGCTGGTTCAGCTGAGTCTTCTGCAGGGACTGTTGCAATTGAGTCTTCCACCAAGGCTGTTGCAGCCGAGTCGTCTGCCAAGGTAGGTGCAGCTGAGTTATCCACCGTTGCTTTTTCAGCTGTCTGCTGATCTGATGAGCCTTCTGGGACAGAGACATCATCAGTTGGGATTCCTAGAATCCGGTTGCAAACTACAGTCAGTGCCTCTGCTGAGAGTAGCTGAGCAAAAGATTGAACCTGAACAACTTCCTTTTGCTCCATTTCCCAATCGAGGAAGTTTTCCTTTCCTCCCATTCCTTCCATGACCTCAAGAAGGTCATCCACATCATCTCTTCTGAGCTCAATCCAAGTACATATCCTAAGTACTTGTTCAAATTGGATTGATTCCTCATCAACACCAGGAGTTGTAGATTTGAGCAGATTGGCTATCTTCATCCTCATTATCTTCTCCCTTGTGCACATAGGATAGTGCACCATTCTGTACTGAGGTTGAGAGGGGCCAGCTTGATCCAGGTCTGCTGGTGCCAATCTTCTAGAGCAGATGGGACAGTGAGGGTAGGAGATTGGGTAGCTGGGGCATTTTCCTCTGCTGTGTGAGTATCATCAGGGATTTGGGAAGTGATATCTTCTTGTTGGGTAGGGAGGTGAGATTGATCTTATGTGGGTTGTTCATCAGCAGGGTTTTGAGTCTGCTGGTCTGGTTCTGTTTCTACTTGAAGATCAGTAGATGGTTGAGCCTGATGATCTTGGACATCTGCTGTTTGAATATCAGCAGGGGGTGAGGATGTGAGCTGAGTTTGATCATCAGCAGGGGGTGTGGAGGAGGTCTGTGTTTGGTTGTCTGCTGTTTGAACATCAGCAGGGGTAGGCAATTGTGGTTCAAGGGTTAATTGAGGCTGGGCTTGTTCCTCTGCTGTGTGAGTATCAACAGGGATTTGGGTATCAGTGTTTGAAGGTTCAGATGGGTTGGAATCATCAGAAGGGTTGTAGGATGTAATAGGGGCTATGCTCATGGGAGTAGGGAGCCTGGATTTCTTGGTTTTCTTGGTGAAAGAAGAATTGTTCTTCTTTCTCTTCTGACCCTTTGACAGTTTAAAGGGTGTGAAAGTGAGAGAGGGGTTAGAAGTACCTGCCTTTTTCAAAGGAGAGGCAGTGGGAGTGGCATCTGAATCAGATGGGGAGATGAGCCCTGATCTGATTAGAAATCTTCTTTGTGCCAAGGTCTGATTGTCATCATCATCATCCTCATCAGCCTTCTTTTGAGCCTCTTCTTTGGATGGCTCCTCTTCTTTTTCAGCAGCAGAGTCATGAGCAGACTCTTCTGCCTCCTCAACAACATCTTTGGAAGATGCTTCAGCCAACAACTTCCTTTTCTCTTCTTTCAACCTTGCTACCTCAGCAAGAGCTTCCTTTCTCAAATAATACTTGGAGATGTGGAAGGTCTTATGAGGTCCCCCATCTTGTACTTCTTTGGGAGAATATCTGGAAGGATGATGCTCAGCTTGTTGACAAAGCTGATTGTAGCTGTTACCTTCCATTCTCTTGACTGCAAGTCCAAAGTGACTTTCTTTGCCTCAAGAGCAATTCTATCCAAAAATAGCCCTTGCCAGTCTCCATCAATCTGATCCCAGATTGCAGCCATAACTCTAACCTTCAAAGTGGTAACAGCATCATGGCTAAAAGTGTTACCAAGCAACATCTTGCCTGCAATGTCCATCAGGGTTTGAAATTTCGGTTCAAGTTGGGATTTCTTAAGTCCAGAGGCATCAATAGCTTTGATTCTTCCATCAGTAAACATCTCCATATACTCCTTTTCTCTACCCATAATGTAGGTGGAGATATTTATGTTCCCCCTTGACAAGCTGAACAATTCCTGAAGAATTTCCCTTGTTACCTTGACCTTGTGTCCACCCATGACACTTTCAACATAAGATCCCTTCATCACAGCGTTTGAGTAGAAAGCCAGCACATCTTGTTCATAAACATTTGTTGGTGCTGCTTCCAGAAAATCACGAAGGTTGAGGTTGATGCAGCGAAGAAGGATCTCCTTGTTTTCAGCTGTATGTTTGCCCTTGAAAAACAGAGCATTCTCTGTGAAAATCTTCCCTTCCCTAG
This sequence comes from Galeopsis tetrahit, assembly GCA_963675135.1. Lineage (NCBI taxonomy): Eukaryota > Viridiplantae > Streptophyta > Magnoliopsida > Lamiales > Lamiaceae > Galeopsis > Galeopsis tetrahit. Next base: position 62,448,214 of record OY776132.1, read on the forward strand.
ACCACTTTGTTGCATCTAGAGTTCCAGTGCTCTTGGTCTTCTCGTCGCAAATCTCAATGATTGCCATTCTGAGTGTTTGAGTGTTAGGTTTGGAATGCTTGAAAGAAATTTGTAGAACGAGAGAGTTTGAGAGCAATTGAGTAATGTGAGCGAAAGGGTTTGGGAGAGGTTTAACGGTTGTATATATATACTCCAGCAATTTTAGAGGTGTGATTGATCCAACGGTCAGATTGGATTTTAATGTGGAGTAGAACCTAAGATTTCCTTCTTTGATTTCGGGCCTTTCTTTAAATTTGCCGGCTGAATTTGCCATGTGGCAATTGTTGATTTGCTGGCGATATGGTAATCAAGTATTAATGACATCATTACTAAAAATAGCCGTTGTGACTAATTTTGTGGCAAGAAGTGATCATCAAGGCCGTTTTCTATAAGTGAATTTCATTCCTTATATAGGCCAATTTCCTTAATTACATTCAGAAATAACTCTAGAATGAATTACATGATCAAAGATGGTCATTATACTCTAAAATAAAGTGATCTGATCAGCAGAGTGAAGTCTTCTGATTTCTGCAAAAAGTCTGCTAATTTTTCTTGAAAGTCTTCTGGTCAGCTGAGTTGGTCTTCTGATCAGCTGAGTAGAGGATAGAGGTTTGCTGTGATGATCCAACCTGGTTGATGGATCTTCCAGCTTTGTTGTGAGTGATGATCCAACCTGGTTTGATGGATCTTCCAGCTCTATCTCTGAACCATGTAGGACCATCAAATCAATTTGATGATCAGCCTGGTTGATATCCCACTGGTTCAGGTTGCCCTCACCATCTGATGTTCCTCATCATCAGATGGGTTGTAGGATCTAATGTGTCCTTGTTGAATTTCTTCGCTTCTCTTGAAAGGGAAGAAAGATTGGAAGAGGCTTCAATGGAGTGTGAAGAGAGAGCCATGGACTTGGTCTTCTTGATTTGTTTAGACACAGTAGCCTTTGATAACAAGCTCTCCATGTAGAACTTCCCCCTGGAGAAGAAGCTCTGCTTGCTTGCTACTTTGTCCTCTGCATCTCTCCTTCCTCTAGTTTTCAACAAGAACGTCTCTCCTTCCTTTAGTTTTCATAGGCATACTTATGTTGAGTGAACCAAGTATGCTGATCTGCATCATCTTCATCTTCAGGACAAATCTCCATCTCCTTCACCCAAGACCTTGGTTGAGGGATGATCTCCATTCCATCTCTTCTTTCGATTTTCTCCATACCTGAAACAAGAATAATAGTTAGTGATTTGTGTTCTTAGGTGTTCTCATAACTTCCTCCTTTTATAGGGGTAGAAATGAGGTAGTGGAGTGAAAGATGACAAAACTATAGAGTTGATAGGTCTGAATTTCTGAAAAGTTACTTCTTAAGATCAACAATGAGATTCTTGATCTAAGGGTTCACATTTAAGGAGATTCAGACTCTATCTTATGGAATGCAGAATTTATAAATTTTGAGCAAGAGTTATTTGGAATCCGTACAGTGCATGCATACTGTTGAGTCGGTGAGGATGGTGTATTAATCCAACCAAGTATAACTCAATAGTATACTGTATAAATGTATAATAATAAAGTATTTTATGAAGAATAATTTATTCTTATACATATGTATACATTGCTTAAGCATGGATCCTAATTAACTTTGTTCATGTCTTCTGAATATATATATATATATATAATATGCAATGCAGATTGTAGAGTATTTCATCAAGGATTCTTAAGGTATCATTGATTCCCCCTTGATTAAATGACTCTAAGTTTTCCCTCAGCTTTATTTGTCTTCATCGGGAAAGTACTTACCTGAAGATGAGGGTGTCTATTCACCTCATCTGATTCTCCTAGTCTGCTGCAACTGTATCAGCTGAGGTCTTCAGCTGATCTTTGCTCTTCATGTGCTTGGATCCAGGAGTCTTAAGCTGTAGCATAGGGTCTTGAATCTTTCTTCAGCTAGGGGCTTAGTCAAGATGTCTGCTCTTTGGATATCTGTGTGAATTTTCTCCATCTTGATGTCCTTCTTTTCAAGGTGGTCTCTTATGAAGTGGTGTCGAATGTCGACATGCTTGCACCTTGTGTGGAGGACTGGATTTTGAGTGATGGCAATGACACTGCTGCTGTCACAATAGATAGGGACTTCTCTTGCCTCTACATTGTAATCCTTGAGTTGTTGAACTAGCCAGAGCAGCTGACTACAACAACTTCCAGCTGCCATATATTCTGCTTCAGTGGTGGAGGTTGCAACTGAAGTTTGCTTCTTAGAGAACCATGATATCAACTTGTTGCCTAGGAATTGACAGGTTCCAGATGTGGATTTCCTATCAATTCTACATCCTCCATAGTCTGAGTCAGAATAACCACTCAATTCTAGATTGTCATCAGCAGGGTACCATAGTCCTAGATTGACTGTTCCTTTTAGGTACTTGAGAATCTTCCTTGCTGCTTCTAGATGACTTTGCTTTGGGTTTGCTTGAAACCTAGCACATACTCCTACAACAAATGTTATGTCTGGTCTGCTAGCTGTAAGGTATAGTAGAGATATACTTGATCTCCTTTTTCAAATCCTGGAGGCTGCTCTACATACACTTCTTCTACCGAAATACCATTTAGAAAAGCACTCTTGACATCCATTTGATATACCTTGAAGCCCATATATGATGCATATGCTAGAAACAGTCGAATGGCTTCTAATCTGGCTACTAGAGCAAAAGTTTCATCATAGTCAATCCCTTCAGATTGTGAATATCCTTTTGCAACTAGCCTTGCTTTATTTCTAGTTATCACATCATTTTCGTCCTTTTTATTCTTGAATACCCACTTTGTTCCTACTACTTGTGGTTTTCGGGACGATCAACCAATTCCCATACTTCATTTCTTTCGAATTGGTTTAGTTCTTCTTGCATAGCAGTGATCCAATTGCTATCTGTCATTGCTTCTTCTATGTCAACTGGTTCAATGTTGGATAGGAAGGCACACCAGCAGAACATAGATGATTGGGAGTTCTGATTCAGTTGTCTTCTGGTCTTGACACCTGAGTCTCCTCCTCCTAAGATGAGGTTTGATGGATGATTGTTTCTCTATGTATGCCTCACAGGAGTATCTGCATTAGATGTGCTTGGATTCTCATCTGTTCTAGTGCCATCAGGGGGGTTGACTTGATTTGGTCGATCATCATCTGTATCTTGTGTGTCAAAGAGATCATTCCCCCTTGCATTTGGGATTGGTGCATCTTGATTCTGGTCAGCTTGCTCTGCTTGAGTTTGAGATCTAGTGACAGGTCTATGAGGCTTATCTTCCTCTGGTTCTTCAGGGAAAGGTTCATTGACTTCAATGAACTCATCTGGTCTGGACTTGATCACTAGCTGTCTCATCTGATCTGCATTTGAGTTTGTTTCTACTGCACTCTTTTCACAAGATTCATAAAAAACAACATGAGGTGTTTCTTCCACAAGAAGGGTTCGTTTGTTGAGTACTCTAAATGCTTTGCTAGTAGAGGAGTATCCTAAGAATATCCCCTCATCTGCTTTGGCATCAAAGACATTCAACTTACTCTTCCCATTGTTGTGAATGAAACACTTACAACCAAATATATGAAAGTAAGATACTCTAGGTTTTCTTCCTTTCCACAGTTCATATGGGGTTTTCTCATGAATTTTGTGAATACCTGACCTGTTTTGAGTGTGACAAGATGTGTTGATGGCTTCTGCCCATAGCTTCTTAGGAGTGGAGAATTCAGCAAGGAGTGTTCTTGCAGCTTCTTTGAGTGTTCTGACTCTTCTTTCAGCTACACCATTCTGCTGTGGTGTTCTTGCTGCAATTGTCTCATGCTGAATACCATTAGAAGTACAATAGGCAATAATATAAGAGTTAATAAATTCAGTGCCTTTGTCACTTCTAATTTTCACAATTGGTTCTCCTTTCTCTACTTGGATCCTCTTCAATAGTTCAGGGAGCTTCTGCTGAGTTTCACTCTTCTTGTATAAGAAGATAACCCAAGTAAACTTGGAATAGTCATCTACAACAATGAGAGTATACTTTCTCCCTGTTAATGTGGTTGGTGTGATTGGTCCAAAGATATCCATGTGAAGCAATTCAAGAACTCTGCTGGTTGATGCTGTCTTCTTGGTCTTGAAGGAGACCTTTGTTTGCTTTCCTTGTTGACATGCATCACATACCTGATCTTTACAGTAGAGTTCATTAGGCAGACCATCAACTAAGGATTCCCTTGCTAGCTTGTTCATAGTCTTAAAGTTCAGATGACTAAGACGTTTGTGCCATAGCCAGCTGACATCTTTAGGGCTCTTCACAAGCAGACATGTATCCTTAGGACAGCTGTTCCAATTTGCAAGATACATACTTCCCTTTCTAGATCCTGTTAAAAGGTTTTGTTTTGTTCTTTTATCACTTATGAGACACTCATCTTTAGAGAATTTTACTGAGTAACCAGTGTCACAGAAATGAGAAACAGATAATAAATTAAACTTTAAACCCTCTACATATGATACATCATGTACCTCAATGTCACCATTTTTAAGGGTGCCATATCCTTTTGTGTTACCGTGCGCGTTATCACCAAAGAAGACTTTTGGACCTTTCTTCTCTAAGTAGTTGGTCAGCAGAGCTTTGGTTCCTGTCATGTGAGTTGAACATCCACTATCTATGTACCATGTTTCTCCTGCTAGACCTTCTCTTCTGTATAGGTCCCTCCTTTCCTGCAAGAAAAGTTAAGTCTTAGGTACCCATTTTGTCTTGGGTCCTTGGGTGTTAGTACTACCCTTGGGAACCCACATATACATTGGTCGTCTGAACAACCTTGAGCACTTGAGTTGTTTCCCTCGGGTATCACAGAACCAAATCTTACCAGTTAGCACCTTAGACTGATCTGATTTGTTACTTGTGTCAGCTAAGTAGTAGTCAAATGGTTTCCCTTTATAGGAGTGTACATACATTATCTTTTGACTAGTTACATTCGGCCTGTGTGCATTAGCTGGACGATGCACACGATTATATGGACCATACTCTTCTATTCTCACAATATCATAAGAGATAGGGGGTGCAAAGAGAACAAATTTGTTTGAAGAAGATTTCTTCTTCTTGGCTGGAGCAGCATACAGCTGAGACTGTCTTAAACGAGATGGTCTAGGCTGTTTGTTGTTCCTCTGTACAGGCTTGGGGTTAACTTATCTTTTACCCTTTTTGGTGTTGGGATAGTTAGCCTTAGCTGGTACAGATGCCTTTTGGTTCATATTAGGTTCATTGTGTTTAGAACACTCACCATTTTCATGTGTCTGATTAGTGCACTTGTTAGGTGTACTACCCCCAGCTGGAGAGGATGTTGATGGATTAAGTTCATAGCCAAAACCCATCTTATTGCCATTTGATCTATAATATTCAGAGATACTTTCAATAGTAGTAGATGCTTTATTGAACTCTGATATCTTTTGATTTAGGCATTCCTTCTCCTTTTCTAAGAGCTTGTGTGCTTGGAAGAGGTCATCGAACTTGGATTGTAGTGAACGAAATTCCTTAGTTTTTAAGGCTCGAGTTTCTAACATCCCCTCATACAACTGAGTTATTGTGGTATTTTCTTTCTTAAGAAGTTCCACTTCTTTGGTCAATCTTTTATTCATTGTGACCAACTCAGGGGTGTTATCAAACTTAGTCTTTTTCAACTTAGCAATTTATTTTCTTAGATCCTTGTTCTCCTCTTCCACTTCTATAAAAGCTCTAGTGGCAATATCCAGATCACCTTTTACCTTTCTTAAAGATTGATAATAGGTGTCTTCTGATTCGCCTTCAAATGAGTTTATCTCATCTGTTTGTGAAAAAATAGGTGAATGGAAAGTAGTAGTATAGGAATTTACCTCATTTTCACCTATGGCCATCATAGCTAGATCATCTGAATCATCTGAGAAGATTTGACAGTCTGGTGATGTAGGGAGTTCATCACTATGATATTCAGATTCTTTAGTCACCATTGCTTGCTTATCTGAATTTCTTCTGTCTCTTCTTGGCCTTCTTTCTTCTTTGTCATCCAAATCCAGCTCAGGGCATTCATAGACATAATGTCCTGGTTTGCCACAATTGAAGCATGATCCAGATTTCTGATTTGAGTTGCCTTTCCTTGGAGGAGTGGCATCTCTTCTTCTGGATCCTCGACTGTTAGATGACTCCACATCCTTTCTAGGATGTCTTTCTGGTGTTCTTTCTCTAGAACCTCTGGAGGGTGAACTGACTCTTCTATCTTTGTAGTTTCTATAGAATTTTCTATATTTGCTGTTGAGAGTGTTCATCCTTTCGAATCTCTTGATCATAAGAGCCATTTGCTCTTTCAGACTCATGTCTGATCCTTCAAAGTCTTCTGTTTTCAGTGAGGTCTTGCCAGATGAGGTACTTGCAGCTTTTGTATTGGCTGCCTTGAAGGCTACAGTCTTGGAGGTAGATGGGGCTGCAGTTGGCTCATCACTTCCTGAGTTTTCTTCTCTGTCAAGGTCATATTCATGAGCTTTTAGGTTCTGAAATAGAGTTTGAGTAGACCACTTCTTGATATCTTGAGTATCTTTGATGATGGTCTTCTTGAGTTTCTATCTCTTGGGTAAAGAGTCCAAGATCTTCAAGTTTTTCTCTCTATTTGTATACTTCTTGCCTAGAGATTCAATCTCATTTATGATCTTTGTACATCTATTGTCCAGCTGATCAATAGTTTCTTCTAGCTGCATCTTGAGGTGCTCAAACTTCTTGACTGTTGTTGACAATTTGCTTTCCTTGATCAGCTCAGTTCCTTCACAGAGGAGTGCCAATGCCTCCCACATTTCTCTGGCTGACTCACAGTGGATTACCTTTGCAATGTACTCATTTGGAAGAGTTTGCATTATGTAATCTTGAGCAATGCTATCAAGATTTGATTGCTTCATCTCTTCTGGTGTGAGATCCTTCATGGGCTTGGGAACAAGTTCTCCAACTGGAACTTCTGGATCACCATTTGCAGTGTTGACTGTCATGATGGTGATTGGACCTTCTGTGATTACAGACCACATCTTGTAGTGGACTGATGTGAGATTCTTCCTCATCCTGATCTTCCAGTAATCATAATCCTCAACTGAAAACTTAGGCAACTTTCGCATATTAGCACTCATGCTGTATGAGTTTTCAAAAACAAGTTTAAAAAAAAAGATCTGTTCAAGAGGACTACAGAAAGACTCCCTCAAGTCTTCTGATAATCTAGAGACAGTAGTCCGTTAGAACCACTGCTCTGATACCACTTTTTGGTCCCTGAACGAGTAGTGAATGGGATTAAAGTCTAGAGGGGAGGGGTGAATAGACTTTAAAACTTTTTCAAGAGAGTTGGGAACCTCTTCTGATTGCTATGTCAACTGGACTACAAGTCTGCTGGTCCAGATGACTATAGTGATCTGAATGAAGAGGTTATATGCGGAATTATGGTAGGCCTTGATTAGACTTGTTCTTTTAGTTTCTTAAGAAAGTGTTAACTTGTTTTGCTTAATGAAAATGCTCAGCTGATGCTGGTTTGAAAGTTATGGCCTTGTTTTGAAGACAGTTGAAAATACAGTATGCACTATATAAAGATAAATGAAATGACAGAAATATAAAGTGTAGTAAGTAAATAACACCAGGTTTATAGTGGTTCGGATATACGTTCCTACGTCCACTCTCACGTCCTAACGTGATGTTTAATCCCTTTAATTTACCAAAAATTACAAGGGTCTTGTCCTTTATAGTCCCAAGGATAGGACTTTGATATCTGAGCCGTCCTAACAGCTACGGTCTCCACAAGTGATTGTAAGCACTTGCACTTTGAGGGGTTCAAAAACTTTAACCTTTCGGTGAGGGTTTGGGGTTTTTGATGGGTATCCAACTAATGGTTCAAGCTTATAAATTGCTTAACCACTATGCCTAAAACAATGAATATACAATATGAACAGGTTTCAGGTTCTTATGGGTTGGATAGAAATCACTTAAGAGCTACAAATATTCTAATGGTTTCTGGCTCTTGGAGAACTCTTAGAACAGTATGGATTTTTGCTTGATTGCTTGCTTAGCTTGTTGAATTCTCTCGTTGTGACTTCGTGTTTGTGATTTCTCATCCTCTTGTATTTATAATTGTGATTGCTTGCAACTAGCCGTTGGAGTTGACTAGCCATTGGGGCAATCTTTCCATGTTGGCTTGATTCCTTGATTCCAGCCGCTTGATTGCTTCAATCCTGGGATCATGTCAATCTTTTAAATAAGGTAGGTTTTCATTTGAATTGCAAGATGACTTTGGAATCAGCCGAGTCCTGGAAGAGCACATAGTCTTCTGATCTGTACTACTAGTTTTATGACTACTCTTCTAGCCTTAGGTCTTCTGTCTTCTGATATCAGTCGAGTAATACTCTTCTGATCTGGCAATTCTTTGTCCTGCTTTAGGCCATCTTCAATCTTGGACTCCATCAGATAAGTAGGTATACAAGCACCTTAACTTATCTGGTCTTCAAGGATCTTCTAGTCTTCATGTCTTCTACTCTTCTCATCTTGAGGATAGGCATGTAAGCCAGGGCTGTGCTGATCAGCTGATATCAATACAGTTGATCACACAAGACTAGTCTAAGCTGTTCTATACAGGTCAGCTGATCCTATTACATTTATAAACTCTAAGTGTTTTGGCCATCAAAACTATTCTAACATCAAGTGGGGCTTAGGGTGAATTTATATCCCAACACATCTTTTCTTGCAATTTTCTCCATTCTTGAAAAAGAATAAGTGTTAGCAATTTGTGTTGGTGCAGTAGTTCTCATGAATGCCTCCTTTTATAGAGGTAGAGATGAGATAGTGGGGAGAAAGACGACAAGAATAATGAGTTGATAGGTCTGAATTTCTAAAAAGATTACTTCTTAAGATTAACAATGAGATTCTTGATCTAAGGATTCATATTTAAAGATGTTCAGACTTTTTCTATGGAATGCAGAAATTATAAATTTGAGCATGAGTTATTTGAAGTCCGTACTCAATCTGTATACTGTTGAGTCAGTTAGGTCGGTGTATTAATCCAACCAAGTGTTGCTCAATAGTATACTATATATATGTATAGTAATAGAGTATTTTATGAAGAATAGTGTATTATTATACATATGTGTACATTCCTTGAGTACATTCTTCAACTAACTTTGTTCAAATTTTCTGGAGATATATATATTATGAAAAGCAGATAAATAGAGTATTTTTATCAAGGATTCTTAAGGTATCATGGATTCCCCCTTGATTGAATAACTCTATGTTTTTCCCTTAGCTTTATTTGTCTTCATTGGGAATTACTTACCTGATGATGAGGGTGTCTATTCAACTCATCTGTTTCTTTCCTAGTCTGCTGCAGCTATATTAGCTGAGGTCTTCTCAGCTGACTTTTGTTCTTCATAAGATTGTGTCAAGTAGTCCTAGGCTATAACATAGGGTCTTGAATCTCTCTTCGGCTAGGGGCTTAGTCAAGATATCTGCTCTTTGGATATCTGTGTGAATTTTCTCCATCTTGATGTCCTTCTTTTCAAGATGATCTCTTATGAAGTGGTGTCGAATGTCGACATGCTTGCATCTTGTGTGGAGAACTGGATTTTGAGTGATGGCTATGGCACTGCTGCTATCACAGTAGATAGGGACTTCTCTTGCTTCTACATTGTAATCCTTTAGTTGCTGGACCAGCCAGAGTAGCTGACTACAATAACTTCCAGCTGCCATATATTCTGCCTCAGTGGTGGAGGTTGCAACTGATGTTTGCTTCTTTGAGAACCATGATATCAGCTTGTTGCCTAGAAATTGACAGGTTCCTGATGTGGACTTTCTGTCTATTCTGCATCCACCATAGTCAGAGTCAGAATATCCACTCAATTCTAGATTGTCATCAGCAGGGTACCATAGTCCTAAGTTGACTGTTCCCTTTAGGTATTTGAGAATTTTCCTTGCTGCTTCTAGATGACTTTGCTTTGGGTTGGCTTGAAATCTGGCACATACTCCTCCAGCGAAGGTTATGTCTGGTCTGTTGGCTGTAAGGTATAAAAGTGATCCAATAAGTGCTCTATATTCAACTTGATCAACTGCTTTTCCAGACTCATCTGGTTCCATCTTGAATGAAGTCATCATTGGAATTCTTGCAGTCTTGCTTTGTTGAGCTTTGAATCTTTCCAATAGGCTTTTGGTATATTTGGATTGGTTTATGAAAATCCCTTCTGTACATTGCTTGACTTGAAGTCCTAAGAAATAGTTCATTTCACCCATCATGCTCATTTCAAACTTCCCTTGCGTTAGTTCAGAGAACTTCTTGCACATCTCTTGATTGGGTGATCCAAATATAATATCATCTACATATATTTGCACCATTAGAATATCATCTCCTTCTTGTATTCTGAAAAGTGTTCTATCAACTTTGCCTTAGGTATATCCATTGTCAAGGAGAAATTGTGACAATGTGTCGTACCAAGCTCTTGGGGCTTGCTTCAGACCATAGAGAGCCTTCTTCAGACGATATACTTGATCTCTTTTTTCAAAGCCTGGAGGCTGCTTTACATATACTTCTTCTACCAGGATACCATTTAGGAAGGCACTTTTGACGTCCATTTGATATACTTTGAAACCCATATATGATGCATAGGATAGAAATAGTCGGATGGCTTCTAGTCTGGCTACCGGGGCAAAGGTTTCATCGTAGTCAATTCCTTCAGATTGTGAGTAACCTTTTGCAACCAGTCTTGCTTTATTTCTGGTTATCACATCGTTCTCGTCCTTTTTGTTCTTGAATACCCACTTCGTTCCTACTACATTGTTGTGTTCAGGACGATCCATTAGTTCCCATACTTCATTGCGTTCGAATTGATTCAATTCTTCTTGCATGGCAGTGATCCAATTGCTATCTTTCATTGCTTCTTCTATGTCAGCTGGTTCAATATTGGACAAAAAGGCACGCCAGCAGAACATAGAGGACTGGGGATTCTGATTCAATTGTCTTCTTGTCTTGACACCTGAGTCTGCTCCTCCTAGGATGAGGTTTGATGGATGGTTGGATTTCCATGTATTCCTCACAGGTGTGTTTGCACTAGATGAGTTAGGGTTCTCATCTGCTCTAGTGTTATCAGGAGAGTTGACTGGATTTGATCGATCGTCATCTGTATCTTGGGTGTCAAACAGATCATTCCCCCTTGTATTGGGAATTGGTGCATCTTGATTTAGATTTGTTTGCTCAGCTTGGATTTGTGATCTAGTGACAGGTCTATGCGATTTATCCTCCTCTGGATCTTCAGGGAATGGTTCATCAACTTCGATAAACTCTTCTGGTCTAGACTTGATCACTAGTCTTCTCATCTTTTCTGCAGCTGAGTCTGTGTTGACTGCATTCTTTTCACAAGATTCATTAAACACAACATGAGGTGTTTCTTTCACTAGAAGGGTTCGTTTGTTAAATACTCTAAATGCTTTGCAAGTTGAGGAATATCCCAAGAATATCCCTTCATCTGCTTTGGCATCGAAAGCATTTAACTTACTCTTCCCATTGTTGTGAATGAAACACTTACAACCAAATATATGAAAGTAAGATACCCTAGGTTTCCTACCTTTTCACAGTTCATATGGAGTTTTCTCATGAATTTTGTGAATACCTGACCTATTTTGAGTATGGCATGCAGTATTGATGGCTTCTGCCCATAGTTTCTTGGGGGTAGAGAACTCAGCTAGGAGGGTTCTTGCAGCTTCCTTAAGTATTCTGACTCTTCTTTTAGCTACACCATCCTGTTGTGGTGTCCTTGTTGCACTTGTCTCATGCTGAATTCAGTGCCTTTGTCACTTCTAATTTTCACAATAGGTTCTCCCTTTTCTATTTGGATCCTCTTTAGCAATTCGGGAAGCTTCTGTTGAGTTTCACTCTTGTATAGAAAAATGACCCAAGTGTACTTGGAGTAGTCATCTACTACAATTAGAGTGTACTTTCTCCCTGTTAGAGTTGTTGGAGTGATTGGTCCAAAGAGATTCATATGTAGTAGTTCTAGAACTCTGCTGGTTGATACAATCTTCTTGGTCTTGAAGGAGACCTTTTTTGCTTTCCCTGTTGACATGCATCACATACCTGATCTTTACAGTAGAGTCCATTAGGCAGTCCATCAACTAAGGATTCCCTTGCTAGCTTGTTTAAAGTCTTAAAGTTCAAGTGACTAAGACGTTTGTGCCATAGCCAGCTGATATCTCTAGGGCTTTTTACAAGCAAACATGTATCCTTAGGACAGCTGTTCCAATTTGCCAGATACATACTACCTTTTCTAGATCCTGTTAGAAGAGTTTATTTTGTTCTTTTATCACTTACTTGACAGTTATCTTTAGAAAACTTTACTGAGTATCCAGTGTCACAAAAATGAGACACTGATAGTAAGTTGAACTTCAAACCTTCTACATATGATACATCATGTACCTCAATGTCACCATTCTTTAAGGTGTCATATCCTTTTGTGTTACCGTGCGCGTTATCACCAAAGAAGACTTTTGGATCTTTCTTTTCTGTATAGTTGGTCAGCAGGGTTTTGGTTCCAGTCATATGAGTTGAACATCCGCTGTCTATGTACCAAGTTTCTCCTGCTTGGCCACCCTTTCTGTATAGGTCCCTTCTTTCCTGCAAGGTAGATTAGATCTTAGGTACCCATTTTATTTTGGGTCCTTGGGTGTTAGTAGTACCCTTGGGAACCCACATATACATTGGTTGTTTGAATAACCTTGAGTATTTGAGTTGTCTCCCTCGAGCATCACATAACCAAATCTTACCAGTTGACACCTTAGCTTAGTTTGATTTGTTATTTGTGTCAGCTAGGTAACTGTCAGATGATTTCCTCTTGTAGGAGTGAGTGTGAATTATCTTCTGACTAGTTACATTCGGCTTGGGTGCATTAGCTGAACGATGTACACGATTATATGGACCATACTCTTCTGTTCATACAATATCATAAGAGATAGGGGGTGCAAAGAGAACAAATTTGTATGAAGAAGACTTATTCTTCTTAGCTGGAGCAGCATACAGCTGAGACTGTCTTAGACGAGATGGTCTAGGCTGTTTATTACTCTTTTGTACTTGCCATGACGTACTCAGCTGAGTTGAACCCAGATGAGTTTGCCTTGGCTGTGTATGCTTAGGGTTAACTTGTCTTCTACCATTTTTGGTGTTGGGATAGTTAACCTTAGCTGGTACAAATGCCTTTTGATCCATATTGGGTTCATTGTGTTTAGAACACTCACCCGTTTCATGTAATCGAGTAGTACGCTGGTTAGGTGTACTGCCCTCAGCTGGAGAAGATGTTGATGGGTTAAAGTCAAAGCCAAAACCCATCTTGTTGCCATTTGATCTATAATATTCAGAGATGTTTTCAATAGTAGCAGAAGCTTTATTGAACTCTGATATCTTTTGATCAAGGCTTTCCTTCTCCTTCTCTAAGAGCTCTTTTGCTTGGAAAAGATCATCGAACTTAGATTGTAATGAAGGAAATTCTTTAGTTTCTAAAGTTTGAGTTTTTAACATCCCCTCATACAACTGAGTTATTGTGGTGTTCTCCTCTTTAAGAAGTTCCACTTCTTTAGTCAATCTTTCATTCATTGTTACTAACTCAGGGGTGTTGTCAAACTTAGCCTTTTTCAACCTTGCAATTTCTTTCCTTAAATCTTTGTTCTCTTTTTCCACTTCTATGAAAGCTCTTGTTGCAATATCAAGATCACCTTTTACTTCCTCCAAGGATTGGTAATAGGTGTTCTCGAATTCGCCTACAGATGAGGCAAGTGAAAAATTGATGTATAGGAATTTACCTCGTTTTCAGCTATGGCCATCATAGCTGCATCATCTGAATCATCATTTGAGAAGAGTCCGCAGTCAGGTGATGAAGGTAGATCATCACTTTGGTATTCCGATTCTTCAATTACCATTGCTTGTCTATCTGAGTTCCTCTTGTCTCTTCTCGATTTTCTTTCTTCTTTATCTCCTGGACTTAGGTCTGGACATTCATAGACATAGTGTCCTGGTTTATGACAGTTGAAGCATGTACCTAATTTATGACTTGGAGTACTTCTTCTTGGAGGAGTAGCATCTCTTCTCCTATAACTTCAACTATCAGACGACTCCATATCCTTCCTAGGATACCTTTCTGGAGTTCTTTCTCTTGATTCTCTAGAGGATGATCCTGATCTTTTATCTTTGTAATTTCTGTAGAATTTTCTGTACTTGCTGTTTAGGGTGTTCATCCTCTTAAATCTTTTGATCATAAGAGCCATTTGTTCTTTTAGACTCATGTCTGATCCTCCTATGTCATCTATGTTCAAGGGGGTCTTGCCAGATGAGGTGCTTGCAGCTTTTGTACTAGTTGCTGCCTTGAAGGCTATAGTCTTGGAGGTAGATGGAGTTGGTGTTTGCTCATCATTTTCTGAATTTTCTTCTCTCTCCAGATCATACTCATGAGCTTTGAGGTTTTGGAACAAGGTCTGAGCTGTCCATTTCTTGATGTCTTGAGTATCCTTTATGATGGTCTTCTTGAGTTTCCACTTCTTGGTTAGAGAGTCCAGAATTTTCAGATTTTTCTCTCTATTGGTGTATTTCTTCCCCAAGGACTCAATCTCATTTATAATTTTGGTAAAACGATTATCCAGCTGATCAATGTTCTCTTCTGGTTGCATCTTGAGGTGTTCAAACTTCTTGATTGCAGTTGCAAATTTGCTTTCTTTGATCAGCTCAGTTCCTTCACATAGGAGTGCCAGGGCATCCCACATTTCCTTTGCTGTTTCACAATTAAGCACTTTTCCAATATATTCATTTGACAAGATTTGCATTATGTAATCTTGAGCAATGCTGTCAAGATTTGCCTGCTTCATTTCTTCTAGAGTGACATCTTTCATTGGCTTGGGAGCAAGTTCTCCAACTGGGATCTCAGGATCACCATTTGCAGTGTTGACTGTCATGATTGTGATTGGGCCTTCTGTGATCACGGACCACATCTTGTAGTGAACTGAGATAAGATTCTTCTTCATCCTTATCTTCCAATAGTCATAGTCTTCTACTGAGAACTTAGGAAGTTTACGCATGTTAGCACTCATGCTGTATGAGTTTTCAAAAATAGGTTTTTCAAAAGATAGACCTGTTCAAGAGGACTATAGAAGGACTCCCTCAAGTCTTCTGATAATCTAGAGACAGTAGTCAGTTAGAACCACTGCTCTGATACCACTTGTTGGTCCCTGAACGAGTAGTGAATGGGATTAATGTCTAGAGGGGAGGGGTGAATAGACTTTAAAACCTTTTCAATTAAAGAGTTGAAAACCTCTTCTGATGTCTATGTCAGCTGGACTGCAAGTCTGCTGGTCTAGAAGACTATAGTTATCTAATAGAGTGTTTTGTATGCGGAAGTGAGTATGCCTTTTATTTAGACTCGTTCGAGTGTTCTTTTGAAATAACCAATTACTTGTTTTATGAAGTACTCAGTTGATGCTGGTTTGAAAGATATGGCCTTGTTTTTATAAAGATGTTTCAAATCACAGTATGCACTATAATATAGATAAGTAAACTGAAATGTAAAGTGCAGTAAATAAAT
This sequence comes from Galeopsis tetrahit, assembly GCA_963675135.1. NCBI lineage: Eukaryota > Viridiplantae > Streptophyta > Magnoliopsida > Lamiales > Lamiaceae > Galeopsis > Galeopsis tetrahit. The sequence goes on from OY776132.1 coordinate 62,463,816, forward strand.
AACACCGTATTTTATAGTGGTTCGGATATACGTTCCTACGTCCACTCTCACGTTCCAAACATGATATTTAATCCCTTTAATTTCCCGAAAATTACAAGGGCTTGTCCTGTATAGTCCCAAGAGTAGGACTTTGAGATCTGAGCAGTTCCAAACTGCTACGGTCTCCACAAGTGATTTGTGAGCACTTGCACTCTTACAGGGGTTCAAAAACTTAACCTTATGGTGGGGGTTTTGGGGTTTTTGAATGGATCCAACTAATGGTTCAAGCTTATAAATGGCTTAACCACTATGCCTAAATCAAAGGATATACAATATGTATTGGATTCAGGTTCTTTGGTTGGATGAGGAAATAACTTAAGAGCTAAAAGGTATTCACGTACTTTTCTGGGCTCTTGAGAATTCTTTAACAGTGGGTAGCTTTTTGGCTTGCTTGCTTGCTTGATTAGCTTTCGAATTCTTGAGTAGTATTTCCGTGCTTTGTTCTTCCTCATCATCTTGTATTTATAGGGAGGATTGCTGCAATTAGCCGTTGGAGTTGACTAGCCATTTGGCAATCTTTCCTTGTGTGCTTGATTAATTCCTTGATTCCAGCCGCTTTGATATTGATTGCTTCAAATCTGGGATCGTGTCAATCTTCTAAGTAAGGTAAGAAGGGACTTATCATTGCCTGTTACAATGATGTCATCCACATAAAGGAGCAAGAAGATGACTGAATTGCCCTTGTGGAGGTAGAACAACGAGGAGTCAGATTTGCACGCAGATAAGCCGAGACCGAATAAAAAGGTACTAAACATTTGAAACCAGGCGAGGGGAGCTTGCCTCAAGCCATACAGTGCCTTCTTGAGGCGACAAACATGATCCGGAAAGAGAGCATCGACGTAGCCAGGTGGTTGGGCCATGAAGACAGGCTTGTCCAGAACACCATTGAGAAACGCGTTCTTGACATCGAGTTGATGAAGGGGCCAGTTAGACTGAACGACAATGGCGAGCACAACGCGAACAGTGGCAGCCTTGATCACTGGGCTGAAGGTGTGAGAGAAGTCGTCGCCAGGAATCTAAGTGAAGCCCTGGGCGACCAGTCGACCTTTGTGTCGCTCAACAGAGCCGTCAGAATGATACTTCGTACGAAACACCCATTTGAAACCAACAATGTTCACACCAGGCGGACGAGGAACCAAATCCCAAGTGTGGTTGTTACGAAGGGCATCAATTTCCTCCTGCATAGCAGCCAACCAAAGAGGCGACTTGGCAGCCGATTTGAACCCTCAAGGTTCGGAAGATAGTGTCAGGGCAGATATTAAAGACGAGGAAGAAGAGTTTACCGGATAATTTGGCTTGAATATGCCCGCCTTGCCCCGAGTGATCATAGAATGAGAGGGGGTAGGTGGAGGAGGCAAGCGTCGAGCAGGTTGAGCGACCACTGGAGGATCAGGTAGTGGTTGGGCGATCACTGGAGGAACAGGCTGAACAGGCTTTGAGGAGCACATCGAGCAAGGAGTAGGCGAGCTCGGAGGAGATGGGTCTACGGCCGAGGAGGGGCTGATGGGCTCCAAGAAAACCGAAACATCCAACATAGGCAAAGGTGAGGAGCGAGCAGAATCCGAGAACGGGAAACACTGCTCGTCGAACTTCGCATGACAAGTAACGAACACCTTGTTCGACTCCTGATCAAGACAACGAAAACCCTTGTGAATGTTGTTGTATCCCAAGAAGAGACAAGGGCGACTACGAGGAGCCAGTTTGTGTGGAGCATAGTCCCTGAGAAAGGGATAAACACGACAACCAAGTGGCTTGAAATTTCCGTAGTTCGGTGACAAGGCGAACAAAGTCTCAAATGGAGAAGTACCATTAAGAATAGTGGAGGGCAGACGATTGATGACGTAAACAACAGCCACAAAGGCATCATACAAAAAACGAGCAGGAAGATTGGCATGAAACATCATAGGCAGACCTGTTTCAGTGATGTGACGATGCTTGCGCTCGGCCCTTCCATTTTGCTCAGGAGTGTATGGACAGGACAACCAATGAAAAATACCATGATCTCGCATGAAACCAGAAACCCTATGATTGACGAACTCGGTTCCCCCATCACTCTGAAAGGTTTTCATGGTCGTAGAGAACTGGTTGCAAACGAAAGAGTGAAAGGTTTCCAGAATGGTGGGAAACTCACTCTTAGCCCGCATAGGATAGATCCAGGAAAAACGAGAAAAATCATCAAGAAACACAACATAGTAGCGATAACCATCAGTGGTTACAACAGGTGCAGGACCCCATAAATCACAATGCACTAAATCAACAACTGAGACAACTCGCTTTTCATTAACAGTAAAAGACAAACGCTTGTTCTTGGCCAATTGACAAGAGAAGCAAATACCAGGATTTGGTAATAGAGACGTAACTGAAATAGCACCTAGTCTATGTAAGGTTTTCAAGGTCTCAAACGGGACATGCCCCAAACATAAGTGCCATAAATTAAATGAAGCCTTCGACATGGTGGAACGAACAGCCGCAACAAAAGCTGGAAGGGAGGAATCCAGCTCATACAAACCACACTCACATCTGCCCCGAGCGACCACTTCCTTGGTGTTCCTCTTCTTAACAGTAAACGATTTGTCAGAGAAAACCACATCAACATGCAAATCAGACATTAATTTGCTGATGGATAATAGGTTCTTCGTGATGTCGGGCACAACAAGCACATCATGAAGCTGCATGGTACGAGAAATAGACCGAGAACCAATATGCGATATAGGTAAAGCAGAACCATTACCGACTATAACCGAACCATTACCAGTGTAGGATGGGACGTCATGTGAGCAGAGGCCCCAGAGTCAATGTACCAGTCGGAAGTGGGGGGTAGAGTGAGCGAGCAAGCAGAGTGAAAGGCTTGCGCAAGATGGGCAACAGACTGGTTGGCAGGGCGAGCATAAGAGTGATTAAGTGCCGACGAGGGTGGATCGCGTTGGCGAGCATAGCGACCCGGACACTTGTCAGCGTAGTGCTCGCCCCTGCAAATTTGACTGTGAGGAACATATGGTCTGCGATCTCCACGATTGTCACCATGGCGACCACATCTAAAAGAAGAAGAACCGCGATGAGAAAACTGACCGCGAGACTGTGAGGATTGGCGAGGACGATCATGAGCAACAAAGGCGGCAAGTGGGGGCACAGGTTCAGGAGGCTTGTTCATAATTTCAAAGGCGATCGTCTGATGAAGGAGATCACGGAAGTTGGGAACCGAAGGGAGAGCTATACGGGTGTCGGAGAAACCGCCAAAGTAGAGGCCCAAACCTCGAAGAAACCAGTGAGATTTGTCTGATTCATCAACAGGCTTGCCGATGGCGGAGATTTGGTCATAAAGAAGCTTAAACTTGCGACCATAATCGGCAACAGACATGTTATTTCGCTTGAGGAGGAGAAGCTCCTCACACAATTGGGTCGTGCGAGATTGCGAGGAGTGATTGAAGGCAGCCTCTAGGGTAACCCAAGCATCGTGCGAGGTGTCACAGTCAATAACTTCGGAGAGAGACTTCTCAGTGAGGGAGGAGAGAAGAAGACCAAGGACCTTCTAATCTTTAGCCCGCCAAATGGTGTAATCCGGATTGGTGGTGTTGTTCGTGGTGGCAGCGGGAGCGACGGTGGTGCCATCCACAAAATCGAGTAGATTGGCACAGAGGAGCATGGGGAGAACTTGTTTCTTCCATAGGAGGTAATTTGCAGAGGTCAATTTAATCGTGACCATATGAATGAGAACATTCATGGGGATGGAAGAATCGACCATTGTAAAGATCGAGGGGGACCGGCTCGATCGAGAGAAGGGCAAGGGGGACTAGCTTGCCGGAGGGTGAAGAGATTTGTCGTGAGGGCGGTGGGGAACGGTAGATCAGGATCGAGAGGAGGCTGATACCATGTGAGAATGTTAGAATTAGGGTTTGATCACCGTTAATGTTGGTGAGTGAGAGAACTTGTATATATACTGTGAATTACAAAGGAACATATTTACATAATTGTTGCACAAGAAACATAATTGTTGCACAAGAAATAATTACAAATAAATGTAAATTCCTATATACAAGGAAGGTAGAGATAATCATGGAATTATCCCTTAATAAGTTCAATATCATCACCTCGTTTATAAAGGTAAGAACACCTATCGTCACCTTGATTATAAAGGTCAGAACACCTATCGTCACCTCGACTATAAAGGTCAGAAGACCTATCATCACCTCGTTTATAAAGGTTAGAAGACCTATCCTCGTTTATAAAGGTCAGAAGACCTATAATCACTTCATACATCTTTCACATGAATATCAATATAATCACATATAACATTTAATAGTAATAAACATAATAAGTTAAAAATCATATTTCACATAAATATCAAAATAATCACATATCGCATTTAATAATGACAAACAAGATAATAGAAATCCCTACCTCAATTTTATGTCGTGAACGTAATGGATGCAAGTGTCATTAACTTCTCGCGTCTCGCGATTACTGGTTTCTAACATTAAATTAAGTCTATTAAGAACACAACCCTTCAAATTAAAAGGAATATAATATATATCAACCTAATTAAGACATCTTAAAAATTACGCACAGGTCATATAAATTAATCTCCATCTAACAACAATTTCTAAATCTGACATGTATGGCATACAATTAAATTAACCAGATTCTAACTTAATTGAATAAATCTAACACTAAGCCTGTTTTTATATAAATCAATCTATTAACTAAACAAAATCATTAATTAATTCATATAAATAAATAATCCATATCTTCTTCTTTCTCATATATCCCACGCAAAATATATATATATATGAACAGAACTGCAACATTCAGAAATAAAAGAATTGAATCGAATAAAATTATGCATGCCTCTTACGATTAATCAGAAATATAAAAGAAGAAAGAAGAGTACCGTATATTTCTTGGGGCAGAGAAAACCATAGTTTGAAAAACGTATTTTGTATTTTGAGATTTGCGTAAAATTTAGAACAGAAATCTTATATATATGTATACATATATAAAAATTGGGCTTTGGCTTTAACTTGAGTGAGATAAAAATTATAAGTTTAAAATCTCAAAAGGCCTTAATTTAAATTGGTTTTGAAAATTTATTTTAATATATATCCTAAGAATTATAATATAACTTTAAAATAAATTAAATAAATAATTATACATATAAATATAAATTATAAATTTTTACGGGTGTTATAGTTATAGCCCACCCTATGTAGTTTCTTATGTGTTAGTTTTTTGAAGATGACTTTTCTAAATGATATTCTTTAACGCTGGAGCCTTGGATCCGTAATATTTGTTTGTATCTTTGTATACCACTTCTAGCTTAGCCCAATCCCACACCTTCTCTTTTATATGATCTTCTGACGTCATAATAAAAATAGTCATTGAGGTTACTTGGCTTCAATTCAGATGACTTGTCTCAAGTGACTTTTCCAGATGACTTACTTGGCCTCAATTCAAGTGACTTGTCTTATGTGACATTTCTAGATGGTTTGTCCTTTATGCCGCCAAAATATGTCGTTCCCTGAAATCACGACCCGTGGGTAAAAGACGAATTAAACTTGTTCGCTACGAATGATAAATCTGAAGAGAAGATTAATACACCCCTGAGGGTAGAAGAAAGGAACGGGCCTAAACGCGGGGCCCAGCCTATATCTTTGAGTCTATTACTCGGGGCCCAGGTGTCCCTGGCCCAAATATCCTTAGCCCCAACGAGGAGTTATTGGGACCTAGTCTTGAGAATAGTGGCCCGAAAGGAAGGAAGATAGAAGGAGTAAAGTAAGACCGAGTCTTACGGAGCAGTTGAGAAAGAAGAGGAAGAAGGATTCTCCCTCTCTCCCACGAAAAGGGTCAGGTATAAAGGCAGGTTTGTTTTACTAAGTTGACTACGTTTTTCATACTAAGAGAACATACTTATTTTTCATACGAGATATACAGAAAACGAAAGAGAAACCCTACGATTCTTGCGAGAATTTCCCTTGATTAAGGGAAATTCCTCTTTAATTCTCCCGAGATAACTTCTGACTTGAGCGTCGGAGATTCCACATCGGAATCCCCTCCGGCGTGTTTTTGCAGGTCTTTTGGGAGCTTAAAGGAGGATCACTCGTGAGAAAGATTGCGTGAAAGTGACGATTTTAGCCCACAACCGCTATAATCCGGAAAGGGAGATTCAGTATCCCTCATCGTTACTTTTTGACGCTATAACTGGCGCCGTCTGTGGGAAATTTTCGAGCTAAGAAGTGAGAAAGTTTCATACAAAATGGGCGGAGAACAGGATCTGATGAAGCAGACTAAGGAAAAGGGAGATACTACTACCTCTCCTTTCCCTCCGCCTCCTCCGGGTTTTCCCTTAAACAGGAACCTAGGGAAACAACCCTCAACCACTGCACTGGACGATAACCCTCCCACACCTGAGGGACATATGACGGGTACCTCTGGAGCCTCCGGAAGTGGGATCAATAAGGATATACCTCCTTCCAACGCACAGCCCGAGCTCCTTACTATTTCTCAGGATCAGCTAAATGCTATGATCGCCTAGGCCGTGGAGAAAATAATTGCCTCTCGAGGAGTCCATAACTCTGGCGCTGTTCCACCAGGGAACGAAAATACGAAGCAGAAGAATCCAGAGCACATGATTGATTCCTTTCTGGCTCCTTCCAGAAACGAGGGGGTCCCTCGAGATCAAGAAGATAAAGTACATTCTCAAGCCGAAAGGAGTGTCCCCAACAGAACCCCCAGGAGGAACATGGAAGTAGCCCCTGAAAGGACTTTGGATATGGAGACAGGCGAGAGTACGGATGACACTTATCAAGGGGCCGTCAGTGATCAGATACAAGCACTCCAAAGAGAAATGAAGGACATGAGGAAATAAATGACCAATAATGTAAGTAAATCTCCTTATGTTACTGGTTGTCAATTTACTTCAAACATCTTGCAAGACGAATTACCTTTTAACTTCAAATCTTTGAACTTTGAATATGATGGTACGGCGAATCCCTATGAACACCTGGTGAGATTTGAAAATGCCGCCCTATTGCACCGCTATGGAGAGGGTGTCAAGTGCAGGGTCTTCTTAACCACTTTATCCAAAGTTGCACAACAATGGTTCACGCAATTGGGACTTGACACCATTCACTCTTGGTCGGAATTTAGCGAATTATTCCTGCATCAATTCGCCAGTGCCAGGAGGCAGCCCAGAGCCACCCTCACCTTGTTCAACATGAGACAAGGAGATAATGAAAGCCTTCGAGATTTTCTAAAAAGATTCAATCAAGCTGCCCTGGAGGTACCTACTGCCTCTTTTGAAGTTAAGATTAATGCCCTTACTAACAGATTGAAAGATGGAGACCTTTTCACCTCCCTGGCCAAGAAACCGGTACAGACATTTGATGAACTATTAAGGAGAGCCGAAAAATATCTCACCCTGGAGGAAGTACGGAAAGCCAAACGCTCTGAAACTAAACCAGTGGGAGGAAATGGAGAGCGAAGGAGAGAAATCGTATCCAGGAGGCCCAGTCCTGAGAGGCATAGAAGTTCAAGGAGGACTAGAAGCATAAAGGAAGAAGAAGCAACACGCTCGGGTCCCAGGGGAAGGTTCGAGAAATATACCCCTCTAAAAATAGAGCCAACGGAAGTCCTAGAAGTAGTAGGGGATCACCCTAACATGAAATTCCCCTATTCCAGAAACAGAGGTCCTCAGAATCCTAAATCTGATAAGTTCTGCCGGTTCCACAATGATTACGGTCACGATACAAATCAGTGCTGACACTTGAAGGATGAGATAGAGAGGATGATCCAAGCAAACCATCTTAAAGAATTCACATTCAAGGATAGGCAGGGCACTCGGGGGCAGAAGAGGAAGGATCCGGAGGGGAAGCCAGATGAGAACAGGAGAGAGCAGAGGAAGGATACAGAAGATCAACCCCCTCCTCCCCAGAAAAGGGGGACAATCAACATGATTATGGGAGGCCCTACCGATGGAGATTCCTTCAGACAGAGGAAACATAGTGTTAGATCGTTGAAGGTTGAGAGGAACGTGGAGAACCGAGAGATAGAGAAGATGACAGTGGTCCCAGACATTCATTTTGAACCGGAAGATGCTGGAGAACCTAGGGAAACTCATAATGATGCTCTAGTCATTACCATGGACATCGCAGGGTATGACGTGACGAGAATTTTTGTGGATACAGGAAGCTCTGCAGACATCATATTTCTGGAGTGCTTCAAAAGGATGGAGCTAAACATAAAGCTCAGGCCAGTGGAAACTGCCCTTTATGGATTCTTAGGGGGTGCAATCTAACCCCTCGGTTCGACATTATTGCAAGTGGGGCTAGGGACTGCCCCTAACCGACGTGTACAGGTGATAGAGTTTTTGATAGTAGACGTTCCATCCTCATACAATGCGGTGATGAGAAGACCAAGCTTGAACATCTTTCGGGCAGTAATTTCCACCTTCCACATGAAGATGAAATTTCCCGCCTCGGGGGGAGTGGGAGAGATACGTGGAGATCAGTATCAAGCAAGGAAGTGCTATGTAGAATCAGTGAAGATAGCAGACATGGCTATGTTCCGAGGGTTGGAAAGGTTTAAAGGTGAGGACCCGGAGTTGAAAAAGCAAAAAGTGGGTGAATTGGCAGGGGAACAACCCAAGATTAAGGCAGATGAGGAGCTGATGAATATTGAGCTCTACACAGGGAAAGAAGGATTTACACCAGAATTGGCACCCATATGCACCCAGAACTTAAAGAGAGAATGATAGCCACTCTCCGAGAGAATGCAGACATATTTGCTTTTGCCCCAACGGATATGACGGGTATCCCTCCAGAGATAGCAGTACACTACCTCAATGTAGATCAGAGGGCGAAACCAGTAAAGCAAAAACAGAAGAATTTTGGTAAGGAAAAGAATCTTATTGTAAAAGAAGAGATTGCCAAATTGTTGAGTGCAGGACATGTGAAGAGGGTACAGTTCCCTGAATGGCTCTCAAACGCAGTGTTGGTATATAAAAGGAGCCGGTAAATGGAGAATGTGCATCGATTTCAGGGATTTGAACAAAGCATGTCCTAAGGATCATTATCCCCTACCTAGAATTGACCAGTTGGTAGACGCGACATCAGGATTCGAGTTGCTCAGCATGATGGACGCGTATCAGGGATACCATCAGATTCAGTTGAATCCCCCTGATATCCCGAAGGTATATTTTATTGTAGCATGTGGTACCTTTGGCTATATACGCATGCCCTTCGGACTAATAAATGCAGGAGCCACCTACCAGAGAATGGTAGACTTAGTATTTCGAGAACAGATTGGTAGGAACATGGAAATCTATGTGGATGACATGTTGGCTAAGAGCATTAAGGTAGAGGAACATATAAAGGACCTGAAGGAGATATTCCAAGTAATCAGGAGTAATGTCATTAAGCTGAATCCATCTAAATGCACCTATGGAGTGAGGTCAGGAAAGTTCTTAGGATACATGGTGACTCAGAGGGGAATAAAAGTCAACCCTGCAAAAGTGAAGGCCGTACTTAACATGCAGCCCCCTCGAAACTTGAAAGAGCTACAGACCCTGAATGGAAGAATAGCAGCCCTGAGCAGATTCATAGCAAGGTTGGCGGAGAAAAGTCATCATTTCTTCAGGACACTAAGGAAGGGATCGAAATTCGAATGGGATGAACGTTGTCAGAAAGCCTTTGAAGAACTTAAGCTTCATCTGGAACAACTTCCAAAATTGACAAAACCCTTTCAGGGAGATGTCCTACTCCTATATCTCTCAGTGGGGGAGCATTCCTTAAGTACAACCTTGATGAAGGAAGAGGGCTCCACACAGCAGCCCATATACTATGTGAGTAAGGTAATCCAAGGAGCAGAGATCAGATACTCAGAGGTGGAAAAGGCTGCTCTAGCGGTGATAGTGACGGCTAGGCGATCACGCCCTTATTTCTTGACATATAAAATCATTGTACGGACTAACTACCCTTTGAAGCAGGTACTAGGAAGGGCTGATTTGTCGGGAAGGATGGTCAAATTGGCCCTTGAATTGCAGGAATATGATATTGATTATGAACCCAGGAGGGCTATTAAAGCCCAAGCCCTAACATATTTTATTCAAGAATCCACTAGAACAGAGGAGATGGAGGGTTGGAAGGTGTATGTCGATGGCTCCGCATCAGCACTTGGGTGTGGAGCAGGGATAGTATTGATAGACCCTGAAGGCCAAGAGATACAAGTTGCAGTCAAATTTTGATTTTCAACCTCTAATAACAGAGCATAATATGAGGCCCTGATCAGAGGAGCTGACATGGCAGCGGAGCTAGGAGCGCAAAAGATCACTCTATATTCAGATTCGCAGTTGGTGGTGCAACAAGTAACAGGGGAATACCTCGCCAACTATGAAAAGATGATTGCGTATTTGGAGCAATTGAGGAACTTGAAGAATAAATTCCATGCCTTCGAAGTAATATAGGTACCAAGGGAGGAAAACACGAAGGCAGATGGGTTGTCCAAGTTGGCCAGCTCCACTGAGTTTGAGGGTTAAGGGAAGATAACCCTGTTAGTGGCGGATCGGCAGACGACTGAGGCTTTGGTTGGAGAGATAACAGAGAGAGACGACTGGAGAAAAGAGATATGGGAAGAATTGAGCAAGGATCCCGCGACTCCAGCATCCAGAGAAGCCAAGGCTTTGAGGTTAAAATACTGTATCATTGGGGATCATTTATACAAAAGATCATTTACCCAACCATACCTGAAATGTCTATCAAAACAAGAAGCGGAATTTGTGATCAAGGATATTCATGAAGGTTTTGCAGCCAGTCATGAGGGCTATAAGACTATTGTGAAGAAGGTGTTCAAGGCAGGTTTTTACTGGCCTAGTGTGATGAGGGATGCTCTAGAATTTGTGAAGAAGTGTGAGAAATGCCAGAAGAATGGACCACTGATACGCGTACCAGCGGAAGAAATGGGGGCCATGTATTCGCCCTACCCATTTGCGAAATGGGGAATAGATTTGGTAGGGCCCTTCCCTATGGCACCTGGAGGAAGGAAGTTCTTAATTGTGGCGGTGGACTACTTCAGCAGGTGGGTAGAGGCCGCACCACTGGCTAAAATAGAGGAAGACAATGTAATTAATTTCTTAGCAAGGCACATCTGTTGTCGGTTTGGAGTACCAAGGATTCTAGTCTCAGATAATGGTACGCAGTTCAATGGGGATAGAGTGAGAAAGTGGTGCTGGAGATGGAATATCCTATAGAGGTTCACTTCAGTGGCTCATCCACAGGCTAATGGTCAGGTGGAGGTCACGAACAAAATCATAGTGGATGGCATCCGAACCCGCCTACAAAAAATAGGAGGGGAATGGGTGAAGGAACTGGACAATGTCCTCTGGTCTTACAGAACTAACCCTAAGTCAGCTACGGGGGAGTCTCCCTTCCAATTGGTGTACGGGACAACATCAGTAATACCGCCAGAGGCCCGGTTAGTGCTGGAACACGCCGGCGAAGGCGGTCCGTCGCCAGGTTCGTTGTTGTGTACCAAACGTATAAAACGAATTGAAACATAAAAAACATGCATCTAAAGCATAGTTTAGATCTGTTACCTTTGAAGATCGAGGTGTTGATTCCAATCTACGGATCTTCTAGTCTGTCTCCCAACCTTGTTCGAACATCGGGTGGACGGCGCGCTATCAAACGTGGAGAAGGGTGCCTTTAGTTAGTCTCCTTGAAACCCTAGCCGTTTTCTCAATTTCGTGTGTGCTAGGGTTTCAAAACTATTTTGAGGCTCCTATTTATAATCTCCATCAGTTCATGGGCCAGCCTAGGGATCCATTAGAAGGTATAGGGTTTGGGCTTCTTACAGGCCCAAATACTCTTATGTTCAGCCCAGAACATATAATTTGGCCCGAGAACATTAATTCATTCCACTAGAGAATTAATGTTGCACTCCCGTCCTATCCCGAACTGAATCAGGGCTTCTATTAGACTTTATAATTCCCCGTGTTTAAGATATCGCACGTCCATTAATTATTAAAGCTTCTGACTTCTTTAAATAATTAATTTCTATAATTCCTTGAGTAGTACCACTCAACCTTGTTATCGTACGGATTAAATCCACCTGCAGGGTTTAATACGACAATCCTTTATGAGTTTCCTCAAGGGGACATCATCAGCCTGGATGTACAGGACACGGTGCCCTAATGCCAATAAGTAGACATCATGCGAGCGATGCCACTACCCAAAATACGGAGCGTGAAGAATCTACCAAGATTCTCACCTATGGTACATCAAAGTAGTGAACAAGCACCCCACACATCTAAATATCACACTTAGGGTTAAGAATCATAAAAGTCACCAAGACCTCTAGTTCTTCATAACAGTCAGAACAGAAGAACATGTCTTATCTGTGATCCATTCAATACGCCTCAGCGCACTAGTATAAACTAATGGCCAAGACAAACCACTAACAAGTTTATACTACAACTTAAACCAATAGTTTTGTCCATAACTATCTCAGTTGTGAATATTGTTTATATCTTACAAGGGACTGACAATGTGATCTTCTGTGTGACTACAAACCCACCAGATCGTCTACAATGCAAGATAACCAGACATACAAGAAATCACAAAGAATGCAATAATGTGAAAACCCATTTATTTCAGATAAAAGGAAATCGAATATACGTCACAAAAGCCCACTAAAAGTTTGCTTTACAGTATACACCAACAATCTCCCACTTATACTAAAGCTTAACTTTTAGTATACACATAAAGACATCAACATTTCTCCCACTTATACTCAAAGTCTAGCTTGTAATACATCGTAAACCAAGACCCTCTACATGTTTCTCAAAGACTTTTATTGCCAGCGTCTTTGTGAAAGGATCAGCCAAGTTATCCAACGACGCAATCTTAGCTACAGCCACGTCACCTCGATTTACGATATCTCGTATAATGTGGTACTTTCGCTCTATGTGTTTACTTTCTCTGTGGGCTCTAGGTTCTTTCGAGTTTGCCACTGCACCTGCGTTATCACAATAAACAGTGATACACATCGGCATACTCTGAGATACCCCTAATTCCAGAAAGAAATTACGCAGCCAGACAGCCTCCTTTGCGGCCTCTGAGGCAGCTACGTACTCGGCTTCCATAGTGGAGTCCGCGATGCATTTCTGCTTCACACTTCTCCAAGATATGGCTGCGCCTCCCAGCATAAACACATAACCCGAGGTTGACTTCTATTCATCTCGATCAGCTTGGAAATCTGAATCGGTATAACCTAAAGGAATCAAACTATTTGACTGGTATACTAGCATATAATCTCGAGTCTTTTTCAAGTACTTGAGAATATGCTTAACAGCAGTCCAGTGTCCTTGACTAGGGTTAGACTGATATCTTGCTACCATGCCGACTAAATAGCAAATATCAGGCCTCGTACACAGCATCGCATACATAAGGCGTCCTACAACCGAAGCATAAGGAACCTTAGCCATCTCCTCTATCTCCTTCTGTGTCTTAGGACACATATCTTTAGATAGAGGGACTCCATGTCTGAAAGGTAGTACACCCTTCTTGGAATTCTGCATGCCAAAACGAGCAATCACGGTATCAATGTAAGGCGCTTGAGATAAACACAACATTCTCTTTTTTCGATCACGAGTGACCTTAATACCAAGAATGTAAGATGCTTCTCCCATATCCTTCATTTGAAACTGTTCTGAAAGCCACACCTTTACGTCTGATAATACTTTCACATTGTTGCCAATAAGAAGAATATCATCTACGTATAGTACTAAGAATACCACTACGTCTCTGTCACTCTTCTTGTACACACAACTTTCATTTTGACATTGTTCAAATCCAAAAGATTTGATCACCTCATCAAAACGAATGTTCCAAGACCTGGAAGCTTGTTTTAGCCCATAAAGAGACTTTTTCAGCTTCCACACTAGATGCTCTTGGCCTTTCTTCACATAACCCTCGGGTTGCTGCATATAGATGTCCTTATCCAAATTTCCATTAAGGAAAGCTGTCTTGACATCCATTTGCCAAATCTCATAGTTCATGTGATTTGCTATGGATAAGAGAATCCAGATCGATTTTAGCATGGCTACTGGTGAGAATGTCTCGTCATAGTCGATTCCTTCTTTCTGGGTAAAACCCTTTGCCACCAACCATGCCTTAAAAGCAGTAATCTGCCCATCAGACCCTCTCTTACGTCTGTAGACCCACTTACACCCAACGGCTTTCTTGTCGTGGGGAAGTTCACTTAGGTCATACACTTCCATAGCATCCATAGATTCAATTTCTGAATCCATGGACTTGTGCCAAGACTCTGCATCTTTGTCTTTGATTGCCTCTTTGTATGTCCAGGGGTCGTTATCATCATGTTCATCGCTTGGAATTAAGTCAATAGACTCTCCCACAAACATGAAACGATCAGGTTGGCGAACAAGCCTCCCACTACGACGAGGCAATGTATACAAAGGTTCATCAGAGTCGCCACGTTGTGCAGTCTCTTGTGGTATTTCCTCTTGCACACTCGGTGTGCCATTGTCTCCTCTCAACTCATTTAGAATGATCTCAGTATTGGACTTATGCTCATTCATATAGTCTTCTTCTAAAAATCGGGCATTGGTACTCACCACCACCCTCTGATCATTAGGACTATAAAAATAACCACCTCTCGTTCCCTTAGGGTATCCTACAAACAATCGTACTTCAGTTCTAGGTGCTAACTTATCAGCTTCCTTGTTCAGCACATGTGCTGGACAACCCCAAATCCGAATGTGGTTTAGACTAGGCTTTCGCCCAGACCACAATTCAATCGGGGTTTTTGGAACCACTTTAGAAGGTACATAATTTAGAAGGTACGCTGCTGTTTCCAAGGCATAACCCCAAAAGGAGGTAGGTAATGAAGCATAACTCATCATCGATCTCACCATATCTAATAGAGTCCTATTCCTTCTCTCAGCCACGCCATTCTGTTGCGGAGTACCAGGCGCGGAGAGATGGGATCTAATCCCGTTCTCTAATAAGTATTGCCTAAATTCATTGCTAAGGTACCCGCCACCACGATCAGAACGCAGTGACTTGATACTCTTACCATGACGGTTCTCCACTTCTGCCTTAAATTCTTTGAACTTGCCAAAGCATTCAGACTTGTGGCGCATCAGGTAGATGTATCCATATCTTGAGTAATCGTCAATGAAAGTGACGAAGTACTCAAAGCCTTCTCTAGCTTGAACAGTCATAGGCCCACACAAATCAGAGTGAATCAATTCCAACACATCATTAGCCCTATTACCCTTGGCCTTAAAAGGCCTCGAGGTCATCTTGCCTTCCAAACAGGATTCGCAGACTGAGAATGGTTCCACTTGGAGAGACTCCAAAAACCCACTACTTACTAGTCTTTGAATCCTTCTTAGGTTGACATGACCCAATCTTAGATGCCAAAGGTATGTTTGATTCAACTTAGAAGGTTCCTTTCTCTTATTTAATGATGATGATGAATGAGCTTCAGTCACAGTATGATATGCACACGTAATAGTATAAAGATTGTTTTCTAACGTGCCAGAACAGATTAAAGAGTCATTTATCGTAATAACAACATTGTCATTAAAAACAACTGAGCATCCATCCAAAAATAACTTCGAAACAGAAATTAAATTTCTCCGAAAATTCGGCACGTATAAAACGTTCTTTAATACTAAAAAAAATTAGAAAAACATAAGTGCACGTCTCCCACTGCAACTACTGATACTATCGCAGCATTGCCCAAACTAATAGTAATCTCGCCCTCACTCAGTTCCCTTGTCTGCAGAAACCCCTGCAAGGTGTAACAAACATGGTCAGTGGCTCCTGTATCTACTACCCAAGAAAAGGCAGAACAAGCCGCAAAACATGTTTCAACAACTAAAGCGAGAGACGTACCAGAGTTGTCCTTTTTCAGGAGAGGACAATCAGACTTCCAATGTCCCGTCTTGTTGCACTTGAAACATTTGCCCTTCGACTTTTTCACGCCACCAGAAGGTGCTAGTTTCTTGCTCCCACTGCTTTCACCACCACCCTTTTTCTGTAAAGGCTTTTTCTTCTTCTTGCCATTAGACGAAGAAGGTCCAGCCTGAACAGTAACATTGGCTTGTGGTCGTTTACCCATGAGACCCTCCACCGCGACCAATTCCGTAAGAAGCTCGGTTAAAGTATAATCCTTCTTACTCATGATCGCGTTTACACGGAAGTTCTCAAAAGACTTTGGGAGCGAGTGTAGGATCATATCGATCTTGGTGTCATTATCGATTAACCCTCCGAGGACCTCAATCTCATTCAGATATTCCATCATCTTGAGACCGTGGTCCCTCACGGACGCTCCCTCTGGCATAGAGGTTGACATGATCTTCCTCATAGCCTCAAAGCGGGCAGCCCTATCTTTCTCACCAAAAAGCTCTTTGAGGCTCAACATCATAGTTGCGGCAGTAGGCATAGTTTGATGCTGCTGTTGTAAAACATTTGACATCGAGGCCAAAATGTAACAACGAGCCATCTCATCAGCCTTGTGCCACTTCTTATGAGCCTCCCTTTGCTCTTCAGTAGATTCGGCTCCCAAAGGGACAGGAGCAGGTGTATCGAGCACAAACTTGTACTCATCAGCAACTAGGACAATGTCCAAATTTCTTTTCCAATCCAAGTAATTTTGACCAATTAGCTTATTTTGATTTAATATAACCATAAGTGGGCTGAATGTCACCATAATGTATCTGAAATAAATAAAATGCAAGCAATGAATCACATAAGTTTGAAGCATAAAACATTGGAAACCTTCAAAACCAATATTCAACACAACCTCCAACAGCCCAACAAACACATATGCAAGCCACGTTAGGGTGGTCGTTTACACATGTATTCATCGACCAGACATTCAGTCTTTAATTTCAATATCACGTCAACTTATCCTTATGACGAATGAAATTAACAGTCGAACTTTAACTGGCCATGTGAACTAGAACAGTGACCCCGTTGGGGGGTTATATTAATGTTGGTCCTTGAACGAGTAGTGAATGGGATTAAAATCTAGAGGGGAGGGGTGAATAGACTTTAAAACTTTTTCAAGAGAGTTGGAAACCTCTTCTGATTGCTATGTCAACTGGACTACAAGTCTGCTGGTCCAGATGACTATAGTGATCTGAATGAAGAGGTTATATGCGGAATTATGGTAGGCCTTGTTTGGACTCGTTCTTTAGTTTCTTTTGAAAACACCAATACTTGTTTATTTAATGAAAGCCTCAGCTGATGCTGGTTTGAAGGTTATGACCTTGATTCGAAGACAGTTAAAACACAGTATGCACTATATAAAAATATATGGAAAGACAGTAATGTAAAGTGCAGAAAGGTAAATAACACCAGGTTTATAGTGGTTCGGATATACGATCCTACGTCCACTCTCACGTCCTAACGTGATGTTTAATCCCTTAAATTTACCAAAAATTACAAGGGGCTTGACCTTTATAGTCCCAAGGGTAGGACTTTGAGATCTGAGCCGTCCTAACAGCTACGGTCTCCACAAGTGATTGTAAGAACTTGCACTTTGCAGGGGTTCAAAAACTTTAACCTTTCGGTGGGGGTTTGGGGTTTTTGAATGTTTCCAACTAATGGTTCAAGCTTATAATTTGCTTAACCACTATGCCTAAGTCAATGGATATACAATGAAGAATAGGATTCAGGTTCTTTGGTTGGATAGAAATCACTTAAGAGCTAAGGATGTTCTTATGGATTCTGGCTCTTGGAGAACTCTTTAAAACAGTATGGCTTTTTGCTTGATTGCTTGCTTAGCTTGTTGAATTCTCTCGTTGTGACTTCGTCTTTGTGATTTCTCATCCTCTTGTATTTATAGTGGTGATTGCTTGCAACTAGCCGTTGGAGTTGACTAGCCGTTGGGGCAATCTTTCCATAATAGCTTGATTCCTTGATTCCAGCCGCTTGATTGCTTCAATCCTGGGATCATGTCAATCTTCTAAATAAGGTAGGTCTTCGTTTGAATTGCAAGATGACTTTGGAATCAGCCGAGTCCTAGAAGAGTACATAGTCTTCTGATCTGTACTACTAGTCTTCTGACTACTTTTCTGGCCTTAGGTCTTCTGTCTTCTGATATCAGTCGAGTAATACTCTTCTGATCTGGCAATTGTTTGTGCTGCTTTAGGCCATCTTCAATCTTGGACTCCATCAGATAAGTAGGTATACAAACACCTTACTTAACTGGTCTTCAAGGATCTTCTAGTCTTCAAGTCTTCTACTCTTCTCATCTTGAGGATAGGCATGTAAGCCAGGGCTGTGCTGATCAGCTGATATCAATACAGTTGATCACACAAGACTAGTCTAAGCTGCTCTAAACAAAGTCAGCTGATCCTATTACATTTATAAACTCTAAGTGTTTTGGCCATCAAAACTATTCTAACATCAAGTGGGGCTTAGGGTGAATTTATATCCCAACAATTTCCCCCTTTTTGATGAAGCCAAAACTATACTTGATAAATGCTCTTAATGAAATAAGATAAGAGTTTATAACATACTCAAAACTGAAGTATCTGATGAAGACAATGAGAGTTTGTCTTGAAAGCAAAAAGAACTAGAACTTGAATATATATGGAGCTTTTACAGATTACAAGTGATAGTTTCTTTAAGCTTCTAAAGTAGTCTTCATTAGGTCTTCTGATCTTCAGATGCGGAAAGCAAGGTTCAGACGAACTCGAACTTCTTCCATGTGCTGCAGGTCTGTAACATTCTTCTCTTCGTAGATCTTATACAGAATCCTTTTGACTTCAATCAAGTTTGTTCTTCCGGAGTCCAGAATGGGTGCATCCCATTTGGGTTCTTCAGGGGTTAGGATTCTGCAGTTGTCAAGTTCTTTGGCTGTCTTGACAATTTCTTCCCAGAACTCTGGATCTTCAATGGTCATAAACTGATTGAACTGGAAGAATTCATCTTCATAAGTAGGGAGAGGGCCAAATTTCCTTACTATGTGGTGTTGAATTTGCCACTTCTTCTTCAGGGGATACCATCTTGGTAGCTCATCTTGAAGGGCTAAATAATCCACATAATTGCTATCAAACACCAGGACATTGTCTTCTTTTGCTTTGTCCTTGATTGCTTTCCTGAGTTTGGCTATTTTCCTATCAAATTTGGATTTGACTGCCTTCGCATCATTTAGCTTCTTTTGCTTAAGCTCTTGGGCTTCAAGCAACTTTCTATTTTTCATCTCTAAAGCCTCCTTCTCTTCTGCAGTAGGCTCTGCTGGAGCTGACTTCTTGCTTGTCTGAGCTTGCTCATCTGCCTTCCTTTTCCTTGTCATTCTCTTTTCAGGAACTTGTTCTACAGGAGCATTGATCTGTAGACTTTTGGCAGGAGCTTAAGTGGGAGCTTGGGTGCCTTCTTGAGCAATTTCTTTGCCTTTGCCTTGCCTGCTCTTGATTTTGCTTGTTAAACCACCCAAGGTTTCATTCAACTCATCTTGAGATACTACCATTACAGCTTGCTGTGCAGTAGACTTCTCAAGAGCCTTTATCAATACATCTTCCCCCTTTTTGGCTTCAGCAAGTGCAGCCGCAAAAGGCTTCATGGCATTCAGTATTTCCAATTTCAGAGTCTGCTTCAGGGCCATGGCATTGACCTTGCCAACTTGGGTCAGATGAGTGATGCTGTGCTCTAAGACTTGAGCATGAGAATTGGAGGAGGAGGCAGCTTCTAGCTTAGCTGTAAGTGCTTCCAATTTGGTTGCTGTCTCCTTCAGCTGAGTCTGCAGTTTCTCATTCTCCTCTGCAGCTGACTTAAGCAGAGCTTGACCTTCAGTGGCTCTTGCTTCAGCATCCTCAATTCTTTTCTTGTAAGTGGTCTCCATGCGGATTGTCTCTTTAGTATAGAGATCAGCAAACATGTTGGAGGTATCACCTGCTCTCTTCTGAATGGTGCTTAAGTATTCACCTATCTGATGGTGAAGTGACTCTCCAAACTTGTCTTCAATGTCAATAATCTGGTCATGAAGACGAGTCTTCTGCTCCTTAACAACTTTTTCAACATATCTTCCAAGTTGTAGGCCTAAACCTTTCTCAAAGTGCAAGTCTATTGCAGCTTTGACCTGTGAGCAGATGTTTGCTGTATAATCAACAGATGGAGTAGAAGTTGATGTAGATCCTTGAGGCTTTGGATGAACAATCAGTGCTTTGCCTCTTTCTTCAGCTGATAGATAATCTTCATTGAGGAAGCAGGTAGTGGCCTTAGTCAGATGGGTCATGATTCTTCTGCCTGCATCCTCTGGTTGGTCAATGAAGTGAGTCAGATTTTCTGAAGGCTTGAAGTGAGCTGGTACTCTGACTACTTCTCTTTCAATCTCTACTTTGTCGGCTGGTTCAGCTGAGTCTTCTGCAGGGGCTGTTGGGCTGGTGCAACTGGGTCATCCACCTTTGCTTTTTTAGCTGTCTGCTGATCTGATGAGCCTTTTGGGACAGAGATATCATTAGTGTGGATTCCTAGAATCCTGTTGCAAACTGCAGTCAGGGCCTCTGCTGATAGCAGCTGAGCAAAAGATTGAACCTGAGCAACTTCCTTTTGCTCCATTTCCCAATCGAGGAAATTTTCCTTTCCTCTCATTCCTTCCATGACCTCAAGAAGGTCATCCACATAATCTCTTCTGAGCTCAATCCAAGTACATATCCTAAGTACTTGTTCAAATTGGATTGATTTCTCATCAATACCAGGAGTGGTAGACTTGAGCAGGTTGCCTATCTTCATCCTCATTATCTTCTCCCTTGTGCACATAGGATAGTGCACCATGCTGTAGTGAGGTTGTGAAGGACCTGCTTGAACCAGGTCTGCTGGTGCCAAGTCTTCTTGTTCAGATGGGGCAGTGATGATAGGAGATTGAGTGGTTGGGACATTTTCCTCTGCTGTGTGAGTATCAGCAGGGATTTGGGAAGTGATATCTTCTTGTTGGGTAAGAGGTTCAGATTGATCTTCAGTGGGTTGTGCATCAGCAGGGTTTTGAGTCTGCTGGTCTGGTTCTATTCCTACTTGAAGATCAGTAGATGGTTGGGCTTGATGATCTTGGACATCTGCTGTTTGAATATCAGCAGGGGGTGTAGAGGTGGCCTGAGATTGGTCATCTGTTGTTTGTATATCAGCAGGGGTAGGCAGTTGTGGCTCGGGAGTTGTTTGAGGCTGGGCTTGTTCCTCTGCTGTGTGAGTATCAGCAGGGATTTGAGTCTCAGTGGTTGAAGGTTCAGATGGGTTGGAATCTTCAGAAGGGTTGAAGGATGCAATAGGGGCTATGCTCATGGGAGTAGGGAGCCTGGATTTCTTGGATTTCTTGGTGAAAGAAGAATTGTTCTTCTTTCTCTTCTGACCCTTTGACAGTTTAGAAGGTGTGATAGTGAGGGAGGGATTAGAAGTACCTGCCTTCTTCAAGGGAGAGGCAGTGGGAGTGGCATCTATATCAGATGGGGAGATGAGCCCTGATCTGATTAGAATTCTTCTTTGTGCTAAGGTCTGATTGTTATCATCATCATCCTCAGCAGCCTTCTTTTGAGCATCATCTTTGGAGGGCTCCTCTTCTTCTTCAGCACAGTCATGAACAGACTCTTCTGCCTCCTCAACAACATCTTTAGAGGAAGCTTCAGCCAGCATCTTCCTCTTTTCTTCTTTCAGCCTTGCTGCCTCAATAAGAGCTTCCTTTCTCAAGTAATACTTGGAGGTGTGGAATGTCTTATGAGGACCCATCTTGTACTTTCTTGGGATTATTTCTGGAAGGATGATATTCAGCTTATTGACAAAGCTGACTGTTAATGTCACCTTCCATTCTCTTGATTGGAGGTCCAATGTAACCTTCTTGGCCTCAAGAGCAATCCTGTCCAAAAATAGCCCTTGCCAATCTCCATCAATCTGATCCTAGATTGCAGCCATAACTCTAACCTTCAAGGTAGTAACAGCATCATGACTGAATGTGTTACCCAGTAGCATCTTTCCTGCAATGTCCATCAAGGTCTGAAACTTGGGGTCAAGTTGTGTTTTCTTAAGTCCAGAGGCATTCTCAGCCTTGACTCTTCCACTAGTAAACATCTCCATATATTCCTTTTCTCTTCCCATAATGTAGGTAGAGATGTTTGTCTCCCCCCTTGATAAGCCGAACAATTCCTGAAGGATCTCTCTTGAGATCTTAACTCTGTGTCCACCCATGACACTTTCAACTTGAGATCCCTTCATCACAGCGTTTGAGTAGAAGATCAGCACATCTTGTTCATAGACGTTTGTTGGTGCTGCTTCCAGAAAATCACGAAGGTTGAGATTGATGCAGCGAAGAAGGATCTCCTTGTTCGCAGCTGTATGTTTGCCCTTGAAAAACAGAGCATTCTCTATGAAAATCTTCCCTTCCCTAGACCACTTTGTTGCATCTAGAGTGCCGGTGCTCTTGGTCTTCTCGTCGTAAATCTCAATGATTGCCATTCTGAGTGTTTGAGTGTTAGGTTTCGAAAGCTTGAAAGAAATTTGCAGAACGAGAGAGTTTGAGAGCAATTGAGTATTGTGAGCGAAAGGGTTTGGGAGAGGTTTAAGGGTTTGTATATATACTCTAGTAAAACCTGAGAGTTGTACAATCCAACGGTCAGATTTGATTCAATTTTTAGAGTAAAGCCCAAGATTTCCTTCTTTGATTTCGCCCCGTTTCCTTTAATTTTGCCGGCTGAATTTGCCATCTGTCAATTGGTGATTCGTTGGCAAAACAGTAATTGAGTACTAATGACATCATTACCAAAAATAGCCGCTGTGACTAAATTTTAGTAAGAATTGATCATCAAGGCCGTTTTCTATAAGTGAATTTCATTCCTTATATAGGCCAATTTCCTTAATTACATTCAGAAATAAATCTAGAATGAATTACATGATCAAAGATAGTCATTATGCTCTGAGATAAAGTGATCTGATCAGCAGAGTGAAGTCTTCTGATTTCTTGAAAAGTCTGCTGATTTTTCTTGAAAGTCTTCTGGTCAGCTGAGTTGGTCTTCTGATCATCTGAGTAGAGGATTGAGGTTTGCTGAGTAAGTCTTCTGTGCGTGATGATCCAACCTGGTTTGATGGATCTTTTCAGCTTTGCTGTGTGTGATGATCCAACCTGGTTTGATGGATCTTCCAGCTCTACCTCTGAACCATGTAGGACCATCAAATCAATATGTAGATGATCAGCCTGGATGATATCCCACTGGTTCAGGTTGCCCTCACCATCTGATGTTCCTCATCATCAGATGGGTTGTAGCATCTGATGTGTCCTTGTTGAATTTCTTCGCTTCTCTTGAAAGAGAAGGAAGATTGGAAGGGGCTTCAATGGAGTGTGAAGAGAGGGACATGGACATGGTCTTCTTGATATGTTTTGACATGGTAGCCTTTGATAACAAGCTCTCCATGTAGAACTTCCCCCTGGAGAAGA
This sequence comes from Galeopsis tetrahit, assembly GCA_963675135.1. Taxonomy (NCBI): domain Eukaryota; kingdom Viridiplantae; phylum Streptophyta; class Magnoliopsida; order Lamiales; family Lamiaceae; genus Galeopsis; species Galeopsis tetrahit. The sequence goes on from OY776132.1 coordinate 62,487,300, forward strand.
AGCTCTGCTTGCTTGCTACTTTGTCCTCTGCATCTCTCCTTCCTCTAGTTTTAAACAAGAACGTCTCTCCTTCCTCTAGTTTTCATAGACATACTTATGTTGAGTGAACCAAGTATGCTGATCTGCATTGTCTTCATCTTCTGGACAAATCTTCATCTCCTTCACCCAAGACCTTGGTTGAGGGATGATCTCCATTCCATCTCTTATTTCGATTATCTCCATACCTGAAACAAGAATAATAGTTAGTGATTTGTGTTCTTAGGTGTTCTCATAACTTCCTCCTTTTATAGGGGTAGAAATGAGGTAGTGGGGAGAAAAATGACAAAACTATAGAGTTGATAGGTCTGAATTTCTGAAAAGTTACTTCTTAAGATCAACAATGAGATTCTTGATCTAAGGGTTCATATTTAAAGATATTCAGACTTTATCTTATGGAATGCAGAAATTATAAATTTTGAACAAGTGTTATTTGAAATCCGTACAGTGCATGTATACTGTTGAGTCGGTGAGGATGGTGTATTAATCCAACCAAGTATAACTCAATAATATACTGTATGTATGTATATAAATAAAGTATTTTATGAAGAATAGTTTATTATTATACATAGATATACATTGCTTTGAGTAAAGATAACAAGTAACTTTGTTCAAGTCTTCTGAATATATATATATGATGTGCCAAAATTTGCACGAGAGGATTACGTGTCCTCTGGATTGGATGTCCCACTCTTCGAACACGTACAATCACTCCAAGTATGCTGCCTTTACTCGAAATCTTCAAGAACCTGCAAAGAACACACCGGAGGGGAGTCCGGTGTGGACACTCTGATGCCTAAGTCAGTATAGGGCTTATCAATATCTTCCAAGGATCTCAAGATCCTTGATGTATCAAAATAGTTCTCAAAGAATTTCAGAAAAGGTGTTTCGTATTTTGTATATCAAGTTTGTAGTATAAGAATGTCTAACCTGGAAATCTCCTCGAATTTACCTATTTATAGAGATATTTTCTGGAGAGGAAGTCAAGCCTTCCTCTTATTTCGGAGCTGCCCATAAGACTCGGCCCTACTGAGTGGACGAAGTCCTCCTTTCTCTCCACTCCCTGAAGACTCGGCGACACTCCTTCTTAGTGGACTTTGTTCCCTAAGATAAAGGAGGATAAGGTCTTCCTTTTATCAAGTCTGGACCGGAAATGGCAGAAGTCCCCTACATTTATGGTCCACAACTGCTCGTTAAGACTGCTTCTTTCTAATGCTCCTCTCCAGACGGAATTCCCTCCAGAGAGACCTCCAGAGGGGATCTCTTATCCAGAGAGTATTAGATAATCCAATCCTTCCACTTCGATCTTATCTTTTATACACGTGTCGACTCCTTATTAGGTGACATTTTTAGGCCGCATCATCTTCTCCCCCCTACTCTCGTAAAAGGGGGACACCTTTTGTGAGAGTAGAAAAATTTCCAAGAACCTGGTACAAGGGTCTTTCTGGAGAGACGTGTATCTTTCCTGCTTCGGAGAGGAAGTTTCAAAACATGACCTTCTCCGAAGGCTTTTCCCGCCTCCAACTTGGGAGACTTTTCGGCTTCCGCGCGTGGGCCCCACGCGATCGCTTTTCTCTCTCCTTTGTTATTCTCCCGAGGAAAATCCTCGATTCTACCCCACATTTCCTCTCATTTACTTCACGCAACCGCCCCTTCTTCCTCTCTTCCCCTTTTTGAATTTCATTTCTTCCCCCGAAAAATCTCTTGTTACCTCCATCTGTTCTTCAGGCATTCTTCATCCTAAGTCTCGTCGCCGCCGGTCGCTCCGACTGAGTCCGTAGTCCTCCCAACCAAGGTAACCTAGCTATCCCTCTTTTCTTCTTTTATTCGCACTTGTTAATCAATGTCAAACCCCCTTTCTCCGCCGGAAGCCATTAGCCAAAATTCCTCCGAGTTGACTCCCTCTCTGATAGGGAGTCCAGAGAATAAGATCTCCCTTGCTTCCCAAATCGACCATACTCACCTAGTTAACCTTGCCCATGCCTATGGTTTTCCGTCAGAGTATGCCTTTCGTGCTCCTCGCTCAAATGAACGCCCCGATATCTCCCAACCCCGAACTCTTACTTTTTTCGAAGCTCACCTTAGGGCAGGATTACGATTTCCGATTCATCCCTATTTGGCTGCCATATCGACTCGCATGCAGATCCCTCTTAACCAGTTTACTCCAAATGCTATCCGCACCATGATAGGCTTCTTCATCTTGGTGAAAGGGAATGGGGGTGACCCATCTGCCGAACTATTTCTGAGCCAACATTCTTGTAAGGTGAATGATGGCTTCTTCTATGTTAGTGGGCGAAGGTCCCGTGTTTGTAAATTTCTGAAAAAACTCCATGAAGAAGACTCCTCTTGGCGAGATTATTATTTCTTTGCTACAAGCCCCACCGATTGGCCATTTCCTCATGGGGATTGGATATTCCACAATCCAGGAGTAGTTCCTCCTCCTCTGAAAGCCTACTCTGTTTCCAATCACACTGTTATGAACAATCTCAATACTCATATCCGTTTGTACGACCATTTCGATATTACTGGCATTTGCAAAAATCCTCGCATCCTCTCCCACTTCGGCTTTTGTCCTCAAGATTTTCCTTTAGATTCTCGAGATGGTAAAAAATCTTCTATTACTGTATTTTGTCTCTTGCATGTGGCTATTTTTTGAGTTCTGAGAATTTTCTTGGTTATCTGTAGCAATGAGTTGGTTAACTCATATCTCCCGAGATGCCCCTGCTCTCAGCATAGTGAAGACCCCTGTGTTATCCGCTCCAGAAGATCTTCCAAAGGCTCCTCCGTCTCCTGCTCTCGAGAGCTCCGCAAAGACTCCAGCTCCAGAGAGTCCTTCAAAGGTTCTTCCTCTTCCCAGTTCATCTACTCAAGTCCCTGGTTCAGTTGCCAGGAGAACCCGCTCAGCTGCCAACGCCTTCATCTTTGACTGTGGCACCTCTAAGAAGAAGAAGGGAAAAGCTACCCGTGCTGAGAAGGAAACTCCCCCTTCTACTGTATACGAGCCTTTCCATCGCCTTATTGACCGATGTCCTGCTCCTCCTAATGCTGAGTTATCCGACACGCCTCTTCCCGAGGATCGGCTGCTCCATGGCGCTCACCTTCTTTCCGAGGTATTTTCTGTTATTTTCCATTTTCATAATCTCTGCCTTCTTCATATCTTTAAGCGTTATTTCTTTTTCCTCTGTAGTTTGGTCTTACCTATGCTAAGATACTCGATCAAGGTGTTGAGATGGTGGCTGAACTCGAACTTCTCCGGGCTGAAGCGTCCTCTTTCCAGTCAACCCTCAAGGGTATCACTACGGAGAAAGACAAAGCTCATAAGCGAGCTCAAGCTCTATCTGAGGAGTTGTCTCTCCTACGGGCTCAAAGCAAGCAGGATGCAGCTAGGATTAAGTATCTGGTACAGGAGGTGGGACGGATGGAACGCGAGTTGCCGGACGTCGGAGTGCAGGCTTGCATTAAGTCCCTGTTCACTTCCTCTTTGGGTCAAGAGTTCTTGGGGACTCTTCATACTCAGTGGCTGTCCAGCTTCCTAAAGAGCTCGAGCTTCCTCTGTGCCATGGGGCCGCATATCCCTCACTTCATTGACCACAGATTTAGCAATGCCGTAGCTGAGCATTCAGCCCCGGGGTTTGATGGAACTTACTCCCGTGAGTTCCATCTGGATCGACTCGCTACTCCTCCAAAATTCTTGGGGGATCCTACGGAGAGCCCCGACAGTCCTTGGTGGTTACCCGGCATGGGTCAGGCCATCACTCAGTTGCAGGTTGCCAAGGTGAGCATGGCTGAGTTAAAACCTCTGGAGCATCTTGTTTATCCTTATGCCTCTGCTCCAAAAGTGGCAACAGAGGTGGATGGAGGGACTAGCGTTGCAGATACCGTGGGAGGTACAGAGGGTCCAGAGGAGGGCGGAGGATCTAGCAACCATGTTGCTGAAGAGGAGGGCGCTGTTGGAGGAGCTGAAGGAGTTGAGGTCGAGGGGGCTGTTGCTGAGGAAGCTGCTGCTGAAAAAGCAGTTTAAATTTCACATTTCCATGGTCGCAACAAACAATTTACCTTTCTCTTGTTTTGCTACACTTTTTACTTTCTGCTCATAATACTTTGTAGGGGACCCCACACTCCAGGATATGGGGGGGCTTTTTGTAGTAATCGTATTAGCTTGATATTGCTTGTTTGTTGTCTTTTTCTTTCTTGCATGAGTAACTTACAAGACCAGCAAAGAATGTGTTGGAGGTGTGCTCTCTTCCTCCCCCCTTTTTGTTGGTCTTGTAGGCTACGTTGGAATCACCTCTTGGCTGTGCAGTTTATCGATTTCAGGTGACTTGGTTATGGGAGGACATCCTCCCTCTTTTCTTGACTCCTGGATCATAAAACCTGTCCTTTTCATTATCTAGTCTTTGTAATTACTTATCGGAGTTAAATGCGGAATTGTAGTGTGCCCATAAATATTATACTCGTCTATTTAATAAACACAGTGTGTAAAATAGTTTATGCACAAATATGTATGAAAAGACTTGAAATGTAAAGTGCAGAAATGTAAATAACACATTGATTTATAGTGGTTCGGATATACGTTCCTACGTCCACTCTCACGTCCACACGTGATGTTTAATCCCTTTAATTTACCCAAAATTACAAGGGCCTTGACCTTTATAGTCCCAAGGGTAGGACTTTGAGATCTGAGCCGTCCTAACAGCTACGGTCTCCACAAGTGATTGTAAGCACTTGCACTTCCTCACAAGTGATTGTAAGCACTTGCACTTGAACTCCACAAGTGATTATAGAGCACTTGGACTCTTTACAGTGATAAACACTCAACTTGACTTCTAAGGTTTTATGGTAGAAGGTGGGTTTTGTGTATATGAACTAGGTGAGAATTTCCCTTACAATCTGTTTTAGCCTCATGCTAGGATTGGGAAATTCTCTCTAAGCTATGGATATATATGAGTGGTTGCACTGGCTTAGATGGTATGAGTTCACTCACTGGGGATGAGGTGATGCGTGTTGAATCTTCATGAATGATCTTCTTGAGCTCTTCTTATTTCTGGACTTTATGAACTTTGCTCGACCTCTGCATCTCACACCTCTTCACTTCTCCCAATGATGTATGAGCTCATTTATATAGTGTTGATGTTTGAATGTTACCGTTGGATGATAGCAATTCAAATCTCCACTAATTGAGGAATTGACAATCTCTTGATTTGATATGATTGAATATTACCATTGTCATGTAATTTCAATCATATCTTTGACTTTCCTTTCTTGTGCACATATCTTGTCAATCCTTGATTTCAGCTGTGATTGGTCTTCCTTTAATTCTGTAAGAAGACTTCTACTCTGCTGGTAAGAAGACTTCACTCTGCTGGTAAGAAGACTTCACTCTACTGGTAAGAAGACTTCTACTCTGCTGGTAAGAAGACTTCACTCTGCTGATAAGAAGACTTCTACTCTGCTGGTAAGAAGACTTCTACTCTGCTGTTTTTACACAGCTGCTGTTTCTTCTCAGCTGCTGTCTTTACTCTGCTGTCTTTACTCAGCTGGTTGTAAGATGACTTCTACTCAGCTGATGTAAGACGAGTTCTACTCAGCTGATGTAAGATGACTTCTGGTCTTGGTCTTCTCTTCTCTTCTTGAGCATTGACATGTCTTCTCTTCTAACCAGAGTCCTATCTATTACAAGATGTATAATAAAGTTGTCTATACAATACAACTTATCCTATTACATGATTGATTTGGTTTATCAAAACTAAACTAAGGATATTCATATCCCAACAATTTCCCCCTTTTTGATATAACCAAATCATCTAACACTAACTGAAGCAATAAAGAACAGACAGTGCTAGAGTCCATATAATAGTGCAGAAGAGTAAAAACAAAAGGCTTTTGTATGATTGACAATGAGAAGTTGTCATCAGATGAGATAACTAGAAGTTATCTCCAAAAGCTAAAAAGATGAGTTTTATTAATATTGCACTTTACAAGCACGGACTCACCTAATCAGTTATTACAAAGGTCTTCTTATCTACTCTTCAGCTGATATGTTGCAAATCAGACGACTTCCAATTAAGCTCTTCTTGTCTTCAGGTCTTCTAACAACTTGATCATCTTGATCTCCTCTTCTTGCTCATACGCGTGTAAATCCAGATAGGGCTAGAACTCAACTGAGCTGATGTTCCCCCTTAGTTGTTGACCTGTTCTTAACAAACAATAATCCAAATACATGCAAGTATGATTTTTATGAAAACAAAATGCATGCAAAACAGTTTTTTTTTCAAAAATGGATCTATTCAGGTGACCATTGAAAACAGTAAAACGTGTTTTTGATGGCTCAAACGATGGAATTTGGCCAAAAAGCATTACACGTCACTGCAAAGCAGTGAGTTCGATTCAAAACATCAATTCCACTTTAAAAAGTGTACTCACACGTTAAATTCTGAAAATAACAGAAAAAGTGCAGATTTTCGAAAATCAAAAATTCAAAGCAATGGTCTTTTGAACACACGGCTCTGATACCACTTGTTGGTCCCTGAGACGAGTTTAAGATCAGCTGACTTGATGTCTGCTGATTGTGTGGAAAATAAACTAACTCTTCAAAGTAACTAGTCCGCTGATTTCACTAGGGGCCTAGGACTAGTTAGTCGACTGATTAATTACTTATCGGAGTTAAGTGCAGAATTGTAGTGTGCCCATAAATATTATACTCGTCTATTTAATAAACACAGTGTGTAAAACAGTTTATGCACAAATATGTATGAAAAGACTTGAAATGTAAAGTGCAGAAATGTAAATAACACATTGATTTATAGTGGTTCGGATATACGTTCCTACGTCCACTCTCACGTCCACACGTGATGTTTAATCCCTTTAATTTACCCAAAATTACAAGGGCCTTGACCTTCATAGTCCCAAGGGTAGGACTTTGAGATTTGAGCCGTCCTAACAGCTACGGTCTCCACAAGTGATTGTAAGCACTTGCACTTCCTCACAAGTGATTGTAAGCACTTGCACTTGAACTCCACAAGTGATTATAGAGCACTTGGACTCTTTACAGTGATAAACACTCAACTTGACTTCTAAGGTTTTATGGTAGAAGGTGGGTTTTGTGTATATGAACTAGGTGAGAATTTCCCTTACAATCTGTTTTAGCCTCATGCTAGGATTGGGAAATTCTCTCTAAGCTATGGATATATATGAGTGGTTGCACTGGCTTAGATGGTATGATTTCACTCACTGGGGATGAGGTGATGCGTGTTGAATCTTCATGAATGATCTTCTTGAGCTCTTCTTATTTCTGGACTTTATGAACTTTGCTCGACCTCTGCATCTCACACCTCTTCACTTCTCCCAATGATGTATGAGCTCATTTATATAGTGTTGATGTTTGAATGTTACCGTTGGATGATAGCAATTCAAATCTTCACTAATTGAGGAATTGACAATCTCTTGATTTGATATGATTGAATATTACCATTGTCATGTAATTTCAATCATATCTTTGACTTTCCTTTCTTGTGCACATATCTTGTCAATCCTTGATTTCAGCTGTGATTGGTCTTCCTTTAATTCTGTAAGAAGACTTCTACTCTGCTGGTAAGAAGACTTCACTCTGCTGGTAAGAAGACTTCACTCTACTGGTAAGAAGACTTCTACTCTGCTGGTAAGAAGACTTCACTCTGCTGATAAGAAGACTTCTACTCTGCTGGTAAGAAGACTTCTACTTTGCTGTTTTTACACAGCTGCTGTTTCTTCTCAGCTGCTGTCTTTACTCTGCTGTCTTTACTCAGCTGGTTGTAAGATGACTTCTACTCAGCTGATGTAAGACGACTTCTACTCAGCTGATGTAAGATGACTTCTGGTCTTGGTCTTCTCTTCTCTTCTTGAGCATTGACATGTCTTCTCTTCTAACCAGAGTCCTATCTATTACAAGATGTATAATAAAGTTGTCTATACAATACAACTTATCCTATTACATGATTGATTTGGTTTATCAAAACTAAACTAAGGATATTCATATCCCAACAGGCTCTTTGGAGCACCTTGGCCTCTAGGCCTCTGAGTGTTTCTCACTCTTATTCTTAAAAAATTTTAATTCATAAAATCTTCTCATTTCAGTAACCCACTTGGGTCTCAAGTAAGGTGAGGGCTCTCTGGAGCACCTCAGCCTCTAGGCCTCTGAGTGTTTCTCACTCTTATCCTTAAAAGATTTTAATTCATAAAATCTTCTCATTTCAGTAACCCACTTGGGTCTCAAGTAAGGTGAGGGCTCTCTGGAGCACCTCGGCCTCTAGGCCTCTGAGTGTCTCTCACTCTTATTCTTAAAAGATTTTAATTCATAAAATCTTCTCATTTCAGTAACCCACTTGGGTCTCAAGTAAGGTGAGGGCTCTCTGGAGCACCTCGGCCTCTAGGCCTCTGAGTGTCTCTCACTCTTATTCTTAAAAGATTTTAATTCATAAAATCTTCTCATTTCAGTAACCCACTTGGGTCTCAAGTAAGGTGAGGGCTCTCTGGAGCACCTCGGCCTCTAGGCCTCTGAGTGTTTCTCACTCTTATTCTTAAAAGATTTTAATTCATAAAATCTTCTCATTTCAGTAACCCACTTGGGTCTCAAGTAAGGTGAGGGCTCTCTGGAGCACCTCAACCTCTAGACCTCTGAGCGTTTCTCACACTCGTCATTGTTATATTCATACATCGCATATTCAAATATGAGAAAGATAATCAAGACAAAATAATTCTGAATAATTCTTTCTTCAAAAAGGGATAAGGCTTCATTGATTTATTGTCAATTTTCAACATAGGCCATAGATAACCTACGCCGGTCTCATTAAAAACCTCTTTACGGAAAAACCCCAAAGGGGAAACCCGTAGAGAGGGGAAAAGAGCTCCGGTGAAGCCACAAAATACATCAAGCAAAATATGAATCAATGCAAAAAATCACAAAACAAAAGTCATAAATGGTTTCAAGACCTTACACTTTCTTCAAATAAAGAATCTCTTCAAACGGCAAACGTTCCAGGGTCTAGCTATGTCGACCCCTTCCATACTCTGCAGTCTATATGCTCCTCCTTTCAGTACCTGTGTGATTTTATAAGGCCCCTCCCAGTTGGGTTCTAACTTTCCTGTATTCTTCAGGGCGTCCGCTCTTCTTAGCACCAGGTCCCCCGCTATGAAGGACCTCGGGATCACCCTTCAGTCATATGCAGCTTTAATTCTGCTCTTATTTCTTTCAACATGTACCCTAACCATCTCTCTTTCCTCTTCCATCAAATCTAGAGCCTCTCTCATCAATCTTTCATTCTGATGTTCTTCAAATTGGGCAATTCGGTGCGATCGTAACACGGCCTCTGGAGGTATCACCGCCGTAGCTCCGTAGACCAGCTGAAATGGGGACTCTCCAGTTGCTGTCTTCGGACTAGTTCTATATGACCACAATACATTATCTAACTCGTTCACCCATTCTCCTCCTATCTTCGTCAGCCTTGTTCGAATTCCATCTACTATCGTTCGATTAGTAACCTCCACTTGTCCATTAGCTTGAGGATGAGTTACAGAGGTGAATCTCTGTATTATGTTCAGTCTTGCACACCATCCTCGTACATTTTCTCCGTTAAACTGTGTTCCATTATCAGAGACCAATATTCTGGGTACTCCGAACCTACAACAAATCTGTTTTTTCAAGAATTTAATCACATTTTCTTCATCTATCGTAGCCAGAGGAGCAGCTTCCACCCATTTGCTAAAATAGTCCACTGCTACTATCAGAAATTTTCTCCCTCCGGAGGCTGGAGGGAAGGGTCCTACCAAGTCGATTCCCCACTTAGCAAAGGGACAGGGAGAGTGCATCGCTCCCATCTCTTCCGCAGGGGTCCTTATCAATGGACCATTTTTCTGACACTTGACACATTTTCTCACAAATTCTCTAGCGTCTTTTGTCATGGAGGGCCAATATAATCCAGCCCTTAAAACTTTCTTCACCACTGCTTTGTATCCTTCATGACTGGCTGCATCACCTTCGTGGATCTCTTTGAGTGTGTACATAGCTTCTCGAGTTGATATACACCTCAAATATGGGTGTGTGAATGATTTCTTGTATAAGTGCCCTCCGATAATACAATATTTGATCTGAAGGGCTCGGGTCTCTCTGGTGGTAGGGGCATCTGCTCCCTTGGTGAGTTCCATCCATATAGCTCTTCTCCAATCATCTTCCTCTTCAATGGAACCAATGGGGTTCTCCAGAGTCTCTCTTTCTGCAACTACTAAAGTTACTGTTCCTTGTCCATCAAACTCTGTGGAGCTAGCGAGTTTGGAGAGGCTATCCGCTTGCATGTTCTTCTCCCGAGGTATCTGGATTACCTCGCACTCTTGAAATTTTCCCATCACTTCTTTGGCTCGTTCCAGATAGGCAGCCATCCTGCTATCTTTGGCTACATATTCACCCTTCACCTGCTGAACAACTAATTGGGAGTCTGAGTATAGAGTTACCATTGGAGCTCCCAATTCTAATGCCATCTCAATTCCTCTGATCAAAGCTTCGTACTCTGCTCCATTATTTGAGGTCATGAATTGAAACCTCACTGCAAATTGTAGGTCCTCTCCTCGAGGGCCCACTAGCACAATCCCTGCTCCACATCCGCTCAGGGTCACTGAGCCATCTACATACACCTTCCATCCCTCGACTTCCTCTGGTTTGGTCGACTCTTGGATGAAATCGGACAAAGCTTGGGCTTTTATAGCCTTCCGCGGCTCAAAATCCACGTCATATTCTTGGAGCTCGATTGCCCACTTCACCATCCTTCCGGAGAGGTCTGCTCGCCCTATAACCTGTTTCAACAAGTAATTAGTGCGGACCAGTATTTTGTAAGAAAGGAAATATGGGCGCAACCTTCGCGCTGTAACTACCACGGCCAGAGCAGCCTTCTCAATTTCTGAGTATTGAGTTTCGGCTCCTTGAATGACCTTACTGACATAATAAATAGGATGCTGCAGAGATCCCTCTTCTTTGACTAAGGCGGTGCTTAGTGAGAATTCCCCTACGGAGAGATACAAAATGAGGGTATCTCCCGGAGAAGGCTTTGTCAGCTTCGGCAGCTGAGACAAATGATGCTTCAGGTCTTCAAAGGCCTTTTGGCATGTTTCATTCCATTCAAACTTGATCCCTTTCTTGAGAATTTTAAAGAAGGGATGACTCTTTTCAGCAGACCTGGCTATGAATCTGCTCAATGCTGTAATCCTCCCATTGAGCGTCTGGAGCTCTTTTACATTTCTCGGTGGCTTCATGTCCAGTACAGCCTTCACCTTGGCTGGATTCACTTCTATACCTCTTTGAGTGACCATATATCCGAGGAACTTCCTTGATTTTACTCCAAAAGAGCATTTGGCCGGGTTCAACTTGATGCCGTTCTCTCGAATTACTTGGAAAATTTCCTCCAGGTCCTCCACATGCTGATCTGCTTTCACACTTTTAGCCAGCATATCATCTACATACATCTCCATGTTCCTTCCCAGCTGTCTTCGAAAGACAGCATCGACCATCCTTTGGTATGTTGCTCCGGCATTGATTAATCCGAATGGCATCCGAACATATCCAAACGTTCCGCATGCTGCTATGAAGCACACTTTGGAGACATCTGAAGGGTTCAGTTGGATCTGGTGGTATCCTTGGTATGCATCCATCATGCTTAGTAGCTCGAAGCCTGAAGTTGCATCTACTAACTGGTCTATCCTTGGTAGCGGATAGTGATCTTTAGGGCATGCCTTGTTGAGGTCCCTGAAGTCGATGCACATTCTCCACTTTCCTCCCCCTTTAGGCACTAGCACGGCATTGGAGAGCCACTTTAGGAATTGGACTTTCACCACATGTCCTGCTTTCAATAGCTTCTCGACTTCTTCTTTCACAATGTTATTCTTCCCAATTCCAAAATTTCGTAGTTTCTGTTTCACAGGCTTTGCCTTTGGATCAACATTAAGGCAATGTATTGCTATCTCCGGAGGGACTCCTGTCATGTCAGCTGGAGAAAATGCAAATATATCGGAATTTCGACGTAATGTAAATATTACCTTCTCTGTGAGTTCAGGTCCAAGTTGGGTACCTATCTTAGTGGCAAAGCCGAGTTTCCCTGGGAAGAGATCCACGCTCATCAGTTCCTCGTCTGTTTTAACATTCACCTGTTCAGGTGTTGCTCCCACTACTTTCTTCCTCTTGACCTCAGGGTCACCTCCTCTCGTCCGCTCCAGGCCCTTAGTCAGGGCTCTGTCCGCCATCTTCATAGACTCTGCATAGCACTTCCGTGCTTGATACTGGTCTCCTCTTACTTCTCCCACCCCTGTGGCTGTAGGGAATTTCATTTTCATATGAAATGTAGAGATGATTTCCTGAAAGAGGTTCAGGCTAGGTCGTCCCATCACGACATTGTATGATGAGGGGATGTCTACAATAAGGAACTCCACCAAGTGGACCTTCCGGGCTGGAGCGTCCCCCAATCCTACCTGTAACATTACTGATCCCAAAGGTTGGATGGCACCTCCGGAGAACCCATACAGAGAGGTATCTACAGGACGCAGCTTCACACTCAGCTCCATTCTCTTGAAACATTCAAAAAACATAATGTCAGCCGAACTCCCCGTATCTACGAAGATTCGAGCAACATCGAACCCAGCTATGTCGGTAGTGATCACCAGAGCATCGTTGTGATCTTCCTTAACTCCCTTCACATCCTCCGGCCCAAATCGGATATTGGGCGTCTCCGTCATACGTCCCACTTCTCTTAACTGGCTTCCTTGCTCTGCTTTTAGAGCTCGGACATTCTGCTTTCTCTTCCGAAAGGAATCTCCATCTACTGGCCCTCCCACAATCATGTGGATTACTCCTCTCTTTGGCGGTGGAGGGGGCATATCCTCGGTCGCCTCTCTGGTTTCCTTCTCTTCTGGTTTTCTTTCATGTTCTTTTCGCTTCTGCCCCCGACGGCCCTGCCTGTCTCTAAATATGAATTCTTTTAGATGGCCCGCTTGGATCATCCTCTCAATCTCATCTTTCAGGTGGTAACACTGATTTGTATCATGCCCATATTCATTGTGAAATCGGCAAAATCGATCAGACTTGGGCTTCTGAGGTCCTCGACCTCTGGAATACGGTAATTTCAAGTCTGGATGATCTCCTGCTACCTCCAGTACTTCGACAGGTTCAATTCTCAAGGGTGTGTATTTCTCAAACCTCCCGCGAGGGCCAGACCGGGGACCTCCGGAGGGATTGCTATCTCTTGCTGATCCGGAGGTCCGAGGGACCTCTGGACTGAATCGTCTGGAGGGGCCTTCCCTTTCCCTTCTCCTCTCTCGATCTTGTGGCCTAACCTCCAATCTCTTTGCTTTTCGGACCTCCTCCAGAGTGAGGTACTTTTCTGCCCTATGCAGCAATTCATCAAAGTTCTTAACCGGCTTCTTAGCTAAGGAGGAGAAAAAGTCTCCATCACGCAATCCGTTAGTAAGAGCGTTGATTTTCACCTCCGGAGAGGCTCTAGGGACCTCCAGAGCTGCTTGATTAAACCTCCGGAGAAAAGCTCTTAAGCTCTCGCCCTCTCCCTGTCTCAGATTAAAGAGGGTCAAAGTGGCCCTCGGCTGTCTCCGGGCACTGGCAAATTGATGAAGGAAGAGCTCACTGAATTCTTCCCAGGATCTGATTGTATTGGGTTCCAACTGAGTTAACCATTGGTTTGCGGCTTTTGCTAGGGTAGTTAGGAATACCCTACACTTTATTCCCTCTCCATAGCGGTGTAGTAATGCAGCATTCTCGAACCTTACTAGGTGTTCGTACGCGTCTGCCGTACCATCGTATTCAAAATTAAGGGGCTTGAAATTGAATGGTAGTTCATCCTGTAATATGTTAGGGGAGAACTGACATCCAGAGGCGTGAGCGGATCTACTGGTTCGGTTGCTCATTTGCTTCCTCATATCTCTCATCTCTTTCTGTAGGGCCAGTAATTGGTCGCTGACTGGCCCTCCGTAGGTATCATCCGTGCTTTCTTCTGTCTCAAGGGGTTCTGTCCCTCGGGGTGCTAGATCTGCATTCCTTCTTGTACTCCGAAGGAGAATGCTTCTTTCCGCTCGTGAGGGCACCTTATCGTCTTCTTCCGCCCGCATCCCCATTTCCTTGGACAACACTTGGGAGGCTCCAGGTGCTTCATCCTGGGGTCTCGGGGCAGGTACCTCCAGATTCCCTGGTACAGCTCTGGGAATCCGATCTCTTTGATCCGCAAAGGCTTTCTCTACAGCTTGCTTGATGAGGGCGTTCAATTGATCGGGAGAGATTAGGAGTGGCCCTGAGTCTGGAATATCCTCTCACTGAGGATCTGCGGTCTGGAACTCTGGGGCTTCAAGGTTCCCTGTTATTCCCTCCCCGACCGGTAGGGGATGACTTTCGTCACCCAAGCCTGGAGTAGGTGCCAATTGCTGATTTGATCCAGAAGGAGTATGGACTGGATCTTTCCCCCGGCCTCCCCTTGGTGGGGGATCAGTTGGCAAAGGGGAATTTTCCCCTGGAAGATTCTTCTTTCCAGAATTAGATGTTTTGTTTCCGCCACCCATTTGCTCGAACAGGTAGAAATTCGTGAGAAAATCTTTCAACTCGTTCCCACAGACGGCGCCAGTTGATGTGCCAAAATTTGCACGAGAGGATTACGTGTCCTCTGGATTGGATGTCCCACTCTTCGAACACGTACAATCACTCCAAGTATGCTGCCTTTACTCGAAATCTTCAAGAACCTGCAAAGAACACACCGGAGGGGGGTCCGGTGTGGACACTCTGATGCCTAAGTCAGTATAGGGCTTATCAATATCTTCCAAGGATCTCAAGATCCTTGATGTATCAAAATAGTTCTCAAAGAATTTCAGAAAAGGTGTTTCGTATTTTGTATATCAAGTTTGTAGTATAAGAATGTCTAACCTGGAAATCTCCTCGAATTTACCTATTTATAGAGATATTTTCTGGAGAGGAAGTCAAGCCTTCCTCTTATTTCGGAGCTGCCCATAAGACTCGGCCCTACTGAGTGGATGAAGTCCTCCTTTCTCTCCACTCCCTGAAGACTCGGCGACACTCCTTCTTAGTGGACTTTGTTCCCTAAGATAAAGGAGGATAAGGTCTTCCTTTTATCAAGTCTGGACCGGAAATGGCGGAAGTCCCCTACATTTATGGTCCACAACTGCTCGTTAAGACTGCTTCTTTCTGATGCTCCTCTCCAGACGGAATTCCCTCCAGAGAGACCTCCAGAGGGGATCTCTTATCCAGAGAGTATTAGATAATCCAATCCTTCTACTTCGATCTTATCTTTTATACACGTGTCGACTCCTTATTAGGTGACATTTTTAGGCCGCATCAATATATATAATATGCAATGCAGATTGTAGAGTATTTCATCAAGGATTCTTAAGGTATCATTGATTCCCCCTTGATTAGATGACTCTATGTTTTCCCTCAGCTTTATTTGTCTTCATTGGGAATGTACTTACCTGAAGATGAGGGTGTCTATTCACCTCATCTGATCCTCCTAGTCTGCTGCAGTTGTATCAGCTGAGGTCTTCAGCTGATCTTTGCTCTTCATGTGCTTAGATCCAGGAGTCCTAAGCTGTAGCATAGGGTCTTGAATCTTTCTTCAGCTAGGGGCTTAGTCAAGATGTATGCTCTTTGGATATCTGTGTGAATTTTCTCCATCTTGATGTCCTTCTTTTCAAGGTGGTCTCTTATGAAGTGGTGTCGAATGTCGACATGCTTGCACCTTGTGTGGAGGACTGGATTTTGAGTGATGGCAATGGCACTGCTGCTGTCACAATAGATAGGGACTTCTCTTGCCTCTACATTGTAATCCTTGAGTTGTTGAACTAGCCAGAGCAGCTGACTACAACAACTTCCAGCTGCCATATATTCTGCTTCAGTGGTGGAGGTTGCAACTGAAGTTTGCTTCTTTGAGAACCATGATATCAACTTGTTGCCTAGGAATTGACAGGTTCCAGATGTGGATTTCCTATCAATTCTGCATCCACCATAGTCTGAGTCAGAATAACCACTCAATTCTAGGTTGTCATCAGCAGGGTACCATAGTCCTAAGTTGACTGATCCATTTAGGTACTTTAGAATTTTCCTTGCTGCTTCTAGATGACTTTGCTTTGGGTTTGCTTGAAACCTAGCACATACTCCTACAGCAAATGTTATGTCTGGTCTGCTGGCTGTAAGGTATAGTAGAGATCCAATCAGTGCTCTATATTCAGCTTGATCAACTGCCTTTCCAAACTCATCTGGTTCCATTTTGAAAGATGTCATCATTGGAATTCTTGCAGTCTTGCTTTGTAGAGCTTTGAATCTTTCTAATAGGCTTTTGGTATACTTGGCCTGGTTGATGAAGATCCCTTCTGGACTTTGCTTGACTTGGAGTCCTAGGAAGTAGTTCATCTCACCCATCATGCTCATTTCAAACTTTCCTTGCATAAGTTCAGAGAACTTTTTGCACATGTCTTGATTAGGTGATCCAAATATAATATCATCTACATATATTTGCACCATTAGAATGTCTTCTCCTTCTTGTATTCTGAAAAGTGTTCTATCCACTTTGCCTTTTGTGTACCCATTGTCAAGTAGGAATTGTGACAATGTGTCATACCAAGCTCTAGGGGCTTGCTTTTGACCATAGAGAGCCTTCTTCAGACGATATACTTGATCTCTTTTTTCAAATCCTGAAGGCTGCTCTACATACACTTCTTCTACCAGAATACCATTCAGAAAAGCACTCTTGACATCCATTTGGTATACTTTGAAGCCCATATATGATGCATAAGCTAGAAACAGTGGAATGGCTTCTAATCTGGCTACTTGAGCAAAGGTTTCATCATAGTCAATCCCTTCAGATTGTGAGTATCCTTTTGCAACTAGCCTTGCATTATTTCTAGTTATCACATCATTTTCGTCCTTCTTATTCTTGAATACCCACTTTGTTCCTACTACATTGTGGTTTTCAGGACGATCTACCAATTCCCATACTTCATTTCTTTCGAATTGGTTTAGTTCTTCTTGCATAGCAGTGATCCAATTGCTATCAGTCAATGCTTCTTCTATGTCAGCTGGTTCAATGTTGGACAAAAAAGCACACCAGCAGAACATAGATGATTGGGGGTTCTGATTCAGTTGTCTTCTGGTCTTGACACCTGAGTCTGCTCCTCCTAAGATGAGGTTTGATGGATGGTTGTTTCTCCATGTATGCCTCACAGGTGTGTCTGCATTAGATGAGCTTGGATTCTCATCTGTTCTTGTGCCATCAGGAGGGTTGACTTGATTTGGTCGATCATCATCTGTATCTTGTGTGTCAAAGAGATCATCCCCCCTTGCATTTGAGATTGTTGCATCTTGATTCTGGTCAGCTTGCTCAGCTTGGGTTTGAGATCTAGTGACTGGTCTGTGTGGCTTATCCTCCTCTGGTTCTTCAGGGAATGGTTCATTGACTTCAATAAACTCATCTGGTCTGGACTTGATCACTAGCTGTCTCATCTGATCTGCAGCTGAGTCTGTTTGTACTGCACTCTTTTCACAAGATTCATCAAAAACAACATGAGGTGTTTCTTCCACAAGAAGGGTTCGTTTGTTGAGTACTCTAAATGTTTTGCTAGTAGAGGAGTATCCCAAGAATATCCCCTCATCTGCTTTGGCATCAAAAGCATTCAACTTACTCTTCCCATTGTTGTGAATGAAACACTTACAGCCAAATATATGAAAGTAAGATACTCTAGGTTTTCTTCCTTTCCACAGTTCATATGGGGTTTTCTCATGGATTTTGTGAATACCTGACCTGTTTTGAGTGTGACAAGCTGTGTTGATAGCTTCTGCCCATAGCTTCTTAGGAGTGGAGAATTCAGCAAGGATTGTTCTTGCAGCTTCTTTGAGTGTTCTGACTCTTCTTTCAGCTACACCATTCTGTTGTGGTGTTCTTGCTGCACTTGTCTCATGCTGAATACCATTAGAGGTACAATAGGCAATAATATAAGAGTTAATAAATTCAGTGCCTTTGTCACTTCTAATTTTCACAATTGGTTCTCCTTTCTCTACTTGGATCCTCTTCAATAGTTCAGGGAGCTTCTGCTGAGTTTCACTCTTCTTGTATAAGAAGATAACCCAAGTAAACTTGGAATAGTCATCTACAACAATAAGAGTGTACTTCCTCCCTGTTAGAGTGGTTGGAGTGATTGGTCCAAAGAGATCCATGTGAAGCAATTCAAGAACTCTGCTGGTTGATGCTGTCTTCTTGGTCTTGAAGGAGACCTTTGTTTGCTTTCCTTGTTGACATGCATCACATACCTGATCTTTACAGTAGAGTTCATTAGGCAGACCATCAACTAAGGATTCCCTTGCTAGCTTGTTCATAGTCTTAAAGTTCAGATGACTAAGACGTTTGTGCCATAGCCAGCTGACATCTTTAGGGCTCTTCACAAGCAGACATGTATCCTTAGGACAGCTGTTCCAATTTGCAAGATACATACTTCCCTTTCTAGATCCTGTTAGAAGGTTTTGTTTTGTTCTTTTATCACTTATGAGACACTCATCTTTAGAGAATTTGACTGAGTAACCAGTGTCAAAAAAATGAGAAACAGATAATAAATTAAACTTTAAACCTTCTACATATGATACATCATGTACCTCAATGTCACCATTTTTAAGGGTGCCAAATCCTTTTGTGTTACCGTGCGCGTTATCACCAAAGAAGACTTTTGGACCTTTCTTTTCTGTATAGTTGGTCACCAGGGCTTTGGTTCCAGTCATATGAGTTGAGCATCCACTATCTATGTACCATGTTTCTCCTGCTAGACCTCCTCTTCTATATAGGTCCCTCCTTTCCTCATTTTCACCTATGGCCATCATAGCTAGATCATATGAATCATCTGAGAAGATTTGACAGTCTGGTGATGTAGGAAGTTCATCACTTTGATATTCAGATTCTTCAGTCACCATTGCTTGCTTGTCTGAATTTTTTCTGTCTCTTCTTGGCCTTCTTTCTTCTTTGTCATCCAAATTTAGCTCTGGACATTCATAGACATAATGTCCTGGTTTGTGACAGTTGAAGCATGATCCAGGCTTTTGATTTGAATTGCCTTTTCTTGGAGGAGTGGCATCTCTTCTCTAGAAGATGAACCAGCTCTCCTATCTTTATAATTCCTGTAGAATTTTCTATATTTGCTGTTGAGAGTGTTCATCCTTTCGAATCTCTTGATCATAAGGGCCATTTGCTCTTTCAGACTCATGTCTGATCCTTCAAAGTCTTCTGTTTTCAGTGAAGTCTTGCCAGATGAGGTACTTGCAGCTTTTGTATTGGCTGCCTTGAAGGCTACAGTCTTGGAGGTAGATGGGGTTGCAGTTGGCTCATCACTTCCTGAGTTTTCTTCTCTTTCAAGATCATATTCATGAGCTTTTAGGTTATGAAATAGAGTTTGTGCAGACCACTTCTTGATATCTTGAGTATCTTTGATGATGGTCTTCTTGAGTCTCCATTTCTTGGTTAGAGAGTCTAAGATCTTTAGATTTTTTCTCTCTATTTGTATATTTCTTGCCCAGAGATTCTATCTCATTGATGATCTTGGTAAATCTATTGTCTAGCTGATCAATAGACTCTTCTGGTTGCATCTTGAAGTGTTCGAACTTCTTGACTGCTGTTGACAATTTGCTCTCCTTGATCAGCTCAGTTCCTTCACAGAGAAGTGCCAAAGCATCCCACATATCTCTTGCTGACTCACAGTGGATTACTTTTGCAATGTACTCATTTGGAAGAGTTTGCATGATGTAATCTTGAGCAATGCTGTCAAGATTTGATTGCTTCATTTCTTCAGGTGTGAGGTCCTTCATTGGTTTGGGAACAAGCTCTACAACTGGAACTTCTGGGTCACCATTTGCAGTGTTGACTGTAATGATGGTGATTGGGCCTTCTGTGATTACTGACCACATCTTGTAGTGGACTGATGTGAGATTCTTCCTCATCCTGATCTTCTAGTAATCATAATCCTCCACTGAAAACTTAGGCAACTTACGTATGTTAGCACTCATGCTGTATGAGTTTTCAAAGACAAGTTTTTCAAAAGAATAGATCTGTTCAAGAGGACTACAAAAAGACTCCCTCAAGTCTTCTGATAATCTAGAGACAGTACTCTGTTAGAACCACTGCTCTAATACCACTTGTTGGTCCCTGAACGAGCAGTGAATGGGATTAAAGTCTAGAGGGGAGGGGTGAATAGACTTTAAAACTTTTTCAAGAGAGTTGGGAACCTCTTCTGATTGCTATGTCAATCTGGACTACAAGTCTGCTGGTCCAGATGACTATAGTGATCTGAATGAAGAGGTTATATGCGGAATTATGGTAGGCCTTGTTTGGACTCGTTCTTTAGTTTCTTTTGAAAACACCAATACTTGTTTATTTAATGAAAGCCTCAGCTGATGCTGGTTTGAAGGTTATGGCCTTGATTCGAAGACAGTTAAAACACAGTATGCACTATATAAAAATATATGGAAAGACAGTAATGTAAAGTGCAGAAAGGTAAATAACACCAGGTTTATAGTGGTTCGGATATACGATCCTACGTCCACTCTCACGTCCAAACGTGATGTTTAATCCCTTAAATTTACCAAAAATTACAAGGGGCTTGACCTTTATAGTCCCAAGGGTAGGACTTTGAGATCTGAGCCGTCCTAACAGCTACGGTCTCCACAAGTGATTGTAAGCACTTGCACTTTGCAGGGGTTCAAAAACTTTAACCTTTCGGTGGGGGTTTGGGGTTTTTGAATGTTTCCAACTAATGGTTCAAGCTTATAATTTGCTTAACCACTATGCCTAAATCAATGGATATACAATGAAGAATAGGATTCAGGTTCTTTGGTTGGATAGAAATCACTTAAGAGCTAAGGATGTTCTTATGGATTCTGGCTCTTGGAGAACTCTTTAAAACAGTATGGCTTTTTGCTTGATTGCTTGCTTAGCTTGTTGAATTCTCTCGTTGTGACTTCGTCTTTGTGATTTCTCATCCTCTTGTATTTATAGTGGTGATTGCTTGCAACTAGCCGTTGGAGTTGACTAGCCGTTGGGGCAATCTTTCCATAATAGCTTGATTCCTTGATTCCAGCCGCTTGATTGCATCAATCCTGGGATCATGTCAATCTTCTAAATAAGGTAGGTCTTCGTTTGAATTGCAAGATGACTTTGGAATCAGCCGAGTCCTAGAAGAGTACATAGTCTTCTGATCTGTACTACTAGTCTTCTGACTACTTTTCTGGCCTTAGGTCTTCTGTCTTCTGATATTAGTCGAGTAATACTCTTCTGATCTGGCAATTCTTTGTGTTGCTTTAGGCCATCTTCAATCTTTAACTCCATCAGATAAATAGGTATACAAGCACCTTACTTAACTGGTCTTCAAGGATCTTCTAGTCTTCAAGTCTTCTACTCTTCTCATCTTGAGGATAGGCATGTAAGCCACGGCTGTGCTGATCAGCTGATATCAATACAGTTGATCACACAAGACTAGTCTAAGCTGCTCTAAACAAAGTCAGCTGATCCTATTATATTTATAAACTCTAAGTGTTTTGGCCATCAAAACTATTCTAACATTAAGTGGGGCTTAGGGTGTATTTATATCCCAACAATTAAAATTCACATCTAAGTGATGACCACAATTTAACAACAGTTATCTTGAATTATTCTTTACTGATGAACTCATGGATGACACATCCGTTAGGGAAGATCACACACTTCATCTAAAGATTAAAACAATTTTATTAGAAGTCTTAACTAGTAAGCTCGTGAATGTTGCACCCGTTAGGGGAAGACTCCCAAGGTCCCACGAGCAACATACACCTTACTTAAAGACCAATTGTGGAGGCCTATAAATTAATTAAAATTCAATTATCTCACTTAGTCATTTTAACATGAAGATTATTCATTTGCATAGCAAATTAACAAAAATTAACACATGCATGTTATAACAATACAAGATGCGATAAACATAGGAAAAAAATAAATAAATGCACATCTATCGCAACCCCTTGAAAACCTATCAAAAACAGCCTATTTTAAGCTATTACAATGATAAAAACAGTGGCGCGGACGGATGCCTCGCATCGGCCTCTCATGCAATGCAAAAACCTCGAATTCTCGTCCACCGACAAAAACTGGCCGAAAACTTCATCAAGGCTTTTGAATTAGGCCTCGCCACTCGTCGTCGCAGCGAAGCTGGGACTCCTGTAGATCTCGTCGAGACGTTTCCGAAAAGGTCTTGTGGGCTGAAAACGGACACCCAAGTCAAAAGTTATGGCCAAAACAGTTTTCACCATCCAAGCCATAACCCGAAAAACTCAGATTACTGTTTTTAGATCTTCCATCGACACCGCCCGTTCTCACGATCAAAAATTACAATATAAACGAGCAAAACCCTACTACAGTGATCTATGAAATAGTCCTATACTACCCACACTTATTATCTGGTGGGAAAAACGATTACATAACACTAGGGTTGCGATGGAAGAAAAAAAAAACATATCCAACAGAAACGCATACATACATGAAACAAAATAAATTGAATCATACAATCATACATTTCAGGCAGAGCCAACAATCCACGAATCCAGGCTCTGATACCAATTGCTGGAACACGCCGGCGAAGGCGGTCCGTCGCCAGGTTCGTTGTTGGGTACCAAACGTATAAAACGAATTGAAACATAAACAGCATGCATCTAAAGCATAGTTTAGATCTGTTACCTTTGAAGATCGAGGCGTTGATTCCAATCTACGGATCTTCTAGTCTGTCTCCCAACCTTGTTCGAACACCGGGTGGACGGCGCACTATCAAACGTGGAGAAGGGTGCCTTTAGTTCGTCTCCTTGAAACCCTAGCCGTTTTCTCAATTTCGTGTGTGCTAGGGTTTCAAAACTATTTTGAGGCTCCTATTTATAATCTCCATCAGTTCATGGGCCAGACTAGGGATCCATTAGAAGGTATAGGGTTTGGTCTTCTTACAGGCCCAAATACTCTTATGTTCAGCCCAGAACATATAATTTGGCCCGAGAACATTAATTCATTCCACTAGAGAATTAATGTTGCACTCCCGTCTTATCCCGAACTGAATCAGGGCTTCTATTAGACTTTATAATTCTCCGTGTTTAAGATATTGCACGTCCATTAATTATTAAAGCTTCTGACTTCTTTAAATAATTAATTTCTATAATTCCTTGAGTAGTACCACTCAACCTTGTTGTCGTACGGATTAAATCCACCTGCAGGGTTTAATACGACAATCCTTTATGAGTTTCCTCAAGGGGACATCATCAGCCTGGATGTACAAGACACGGTGCCCTAATGCCAATAAGTAGACATCATGCGAGCGATGCCACTACCCAAAATACGGAGCGTGAAGAATCTACCAAGATTCAGACCTATGGTACATCAAAGTAGTGAACAAGCACCCCACACATCTAAATATCACACTTAGGGTTAAGAATCATAAAAGTCACCAAGACCTCTAGTTCTTCATAACAGTCAGAACAGAAGAACATGTCTGATGCGGCCTAAAAATGTCGTTCAATAAGAAGTCGACACGTGTATAAAGGATAAGATAAAAGAGAAGATATGGGATTATGGAAGGGGCTCTTGATAAAGAATCCCTTCTGGAAGCCCCTCCGGAGGGAGCTCCTGGAGGTCCTCCCGGAGAGACTTATCTGGAGGACCTGATCTTGATATGAATTGGTAAACCGAGAATATAGGAGATCTCCACATAAATCGGACTGAGATTGACCAAAGAAAGATTCTTCTCTCCTTCATTGTAGTGGAAGGAGTCCACTAGGGGGAGTGGCCCCGGTCTTTCCGGAAGTGGAGGAATGGAAGACCTTGTCAACCTAGCAAGGTTGGGTCCAAGAGGTAGCTCCGAAACAGAAGGGAGCCTTGACTTCCTCTCGGGAGATTCTCTATAAATAGGTAAATTTGAGTATATTTCCAGGTTAGACTTTCTGACTTTGACAGAACTCAATACATTTCGTAAAAACTATACTTCTGATATTATTTGAGAACCTGATTTGATAAATCAAGGATCTCGAGATCCTTGTGGTATATTGAAAAAGCCCTATACTGACTTAGGCATCGGAGTGTCCGCGCCGGACCCCCCTCCGGCGTGTTCTTTGCAGGTTCTCGAGGATTCTATCGAAGGCAGCAACATCATTGGATTGATTCTACGTGTTTGGAAAATCAAATATCCAATTCGGAGGATATCCAATCCCCTTGTGCAAATTTTGGCACATCAACTGGCGCCGTCTGTAGGAAAGAGTTGAAAGGTTTTCTCACGAATTTCTACCTGTTCGGGCAAATGGGTGGCGGAAATAACACATCTGCTTCGGGAAAGAGACCCCTCGCAGGGGATAATCCTTCTTTGCCGAATGACCCTACGACAAAGGGAGGTCGGGGAAGAGACCCGATTCATACCCCTCCTGGAGTAAATCCACCATTGACGCCTAATACCGGCTTGGGAGAGGAAAACCATCCCCTCCCCATCGAAGAAGGAATAACAGGGAACATTGGAGCCCCAGAGTTCCGGACCACAGATCCCCAACAAGAGGATATTCCAGACTCAGGACCACTCCTGATCTCTCTCGATCAATTGAACGCCCTCATCAAGCAAGCTGTAGAGAGAGCCTTCGCGGCTCACAGAGATCGAGGTCCCAGAGCTGCACCAAGGAATCTGGAGATACCTACTCCGACACCAACTCCAGGAAGAGGCTCGAGACACTCCTATCTCTACAGGGGGTGATATTGTTAGCACGTCTGGAGCCCTCGGGAGTGGACCTGGCAAGGAGATACCTCCAGGCACTGCAGAGGACGACAACATTCGTGCCCCTCCACGAGCAGCAGAGTATTTAGGGCCTCGAGGTCCAAAATCTAAACATGGGAGTACGAGGCAAAGATATGATAAGTGCATCGGTGCTACAGGTTAGTACAGGTGTTTGATAGAGCCTAAAGTATTAGATCTTTTATAGTAATTTGATATTGCTATGAGCATATTTTAATGATATTGACATATATGACACGAACTTATTTTTTCCATTGAATTAAGCATGATTCTTCTAAACTTACATGATTGATACTCTAGAAACAATCTTAGAATTAAGAATTACTTGAAATCGTAGAAGCATGGGTAAGCAATTCACATGTTGAGTCTTGTGATTACTTTATGTGGTAGAATTAATGATTAGACGCTGATGATGATTATGATTTTGCACACGATTGACATGTTTCCATATTTTATATATAATTATGATTTTGCACACGATTAGACGTTGATGATGATTAGACGTTGATGATGATTAATGATTAGACGCGGACGATGATTATGATTTTGCACACGATTGACATGTTTCCATATTTTATATATAATTATGATTTTGCACACGATTAGACGTTTATGATGATTAGACGTTGATGATGATTAATGATTAGACGCGGACGATGATTATGATTTTGCACACGATTGACATGTTTCCATATTTTATATATAATTATGATTTTGCACACGATTAGACGTTTATGATGATTAGACGTTGATGATGATTAATGATTAGACGCGGATGATGATTATGATTTGGCACACGATTAACATGTTTCCATATTTTAGATATAATTTCATATTACAGAACGAGCCTATCCAAGTTCTGGAGGACCTCTGGGTAGGTTCAGAAGATTTCAGATTACAGATTAAGTCTACCCAAGTTCTGGAGGACCTCTGGGTAGGTTCAGAAGATTTCAGATTACAGATTAAGTCTACCCAAGTTCTGGAGGACCTCTGGGTAGGTTCAGAAGATTTCAGATTACAGATTAAGTCTATCCAAGTTCTGGAGGATCTCTGGATAGGTTCAGAAGATTTCAGATTACAGATTAAGCCTATCCAAGTTCTGGAGGATCTCTGGATAGGTTCAGAAGATTTCAGATTATAGATTAAATCTACCCAAGTTCTGGAGGACCTCTGGGTAGGATCAGAAGATTTCAGATTAAAAATTAAGTCTATCCAAGCTCTGGAGGATCTCTGGATAGGTTCAGAAGATTTCAGATTATAGATTAAATCTACCCAAGTTCTGGAGGACCTCTGGGTAGGTTCAGAAGATTTCAGATTACAAATTAAGTCTATCCAAGCTCTGGAGGATCTCTGGATAGGTTCAGAAGATTTCAGATTATAGGTTGATTCTATCCAAGTCCTGGAGGATTTCGGGATAAGCTCGGAAATGGAAAGTGAAGATTGAGCCTATTTAGGCCCCTGAGATTAAGGCCAATAGCCCTAAACAGACAAAATGATAAGTCTGAAAACTAGAGTGGGTGAGAGGATGATTGATTACCTGAAGCGGGTAGAGAATTTGAGAATTTTCAGAGCCGAAAAATATCTCACCCTCGAAGAGGTGAGGCAATCCAAGAGGCTGGAGGTGAAACCAGCTAGTGGAGAGAGGAAGAGAGAATCTACAGCAGGGAGGTCCAGCCCAGAAGCTCTCCGAAACTCTGGAGGAACAGGAAACCGCAATGCTGCGGGAGGATACCGATCTGGGCCTCGAGGGAGGTTGTAGAAATATACCCAACTGAGATTGGAACCTACAGAGGTCTTGGAGGTTGCTGGAGATCATCCAAATCTGAAATTCCCTTATTTCATTTTTAAATTATATAATTGAGGCTTATGAAGCTTATCTGAGCACTTGAGAGCCTGTGTTGGAGGCCCCTTTTTTTTGGTGTATCTTTACAGGATCAATTCGGGATTGATATACGAGTAAACTTGGAGAACCTAGAGGTCCTGGAGGAGCCCGAAAGAGCAGAGAACTATGGAGAACCAAACGAGTAGCTGTATTATGATATTTAGCCTGCTATGGTGCTGATCCCCAAATAACGAGTATATCGATACCACCGGTTAGTACAAAATTTGATAAAGCTAAAAAAGGTTAGATCTTTTATGCTAACTTAATTTTATAATGATTATGTCATGATTAGTGTGACATGAATAAGCTATGATATTCGTTGATTCGATATTGTTATAAGTATGTCATTATGAGATTGATATGCGTATCATACTTTGTTTTCCCTAAATCAAGTACGACCCTCCTACTTTTACATGATTATTATGTCTAGACGCTCTAGATGTGATGTTAAAATTTGAAAATTGACTTGAGATACTAGAGAGCATGAGTAGCACGTTGAGTTTAGGTGGTTACTATATGCTCTAGAATCCATGACTAAGGACTAATAATGATTCGTGACTTCAGAATGTGGGGCTAACATACTTATCTATGAATTTTGTATGATTGGCATGCCTCGATATTCTAGATGTGACTTCAGATTTCAGATTAAGCTTGTATGATTGAAGCTCCACCGAGCCTAGCTGCTGAAGCTGACCAAACCCTCCCCAGGGTGCTGAAATTTGATATTCAAAAGTTGAGAAGAGCTGAATAAAGGACCAGCCCCTGCAGCTTCTGGAGAAGCTCGAGCTTTGCGGTTAAGGTACTACATATTGGGTGGCCAATTATACAAACGATCGTTGACCCATCCCTATCTAAGATGTCTCCCGAAGGAGATTACGTGATAAAAGAAACCCATGAAGGATGAGCAGGTAGTCATGAGGGCTACAAGGCTACTGTAAAGAAGGATACACCCAAGAGTCGATCTATTAGGTGATTAAGATCATTTAGGGTGTTGAGATGCGATATTCGGAGACGAGCATGATGACGGACCTTGCAAATGCCTTACACTTCGATGCTTAAAGGGGGTGATGAAGGGTCTAGGCCTACTACCTCCGAGATGCTGATATGGAGCCACGTTAGTGAAAAGTGTATATTTTACTTTAGATTTTACTTTGTGATATGATATGAGTTACCTAGACGTAGTTGTTTAGAGCATAAAACCTCGAAGCATATGAGCATTTGCTAAGGCTTCAGAAATGATTTATTTGAGAAATGTTAAGGGGATTACTTAGGAGAATTTCGTGATTGAATCGAGAGAATGGTTGAGGATTTAGGCATGGTTAAGAACGTATTTTTGATTAGTGAGGAGTTTAATTTTTTCTAAATTATGTTAAAATGTATGTTTATCTTTGATAAACATTTGAAGATTTTATGAGATGTGATGGAAACATTTGGAGATTTTTGGAAATTTGTATGAGCACATATTTCCTAACAATTTAAGATATGATTCATAAGCATACTTTGAGCATTCTGAAACGCGTGAGGGCTAACCACCCTGAGTAGCCGGATGACTAAGTTTGAAAATTAGGAGTGATGAAATGACGAAGGATCTGTAGATCACTAAGCATATATGAGATATGAGAATTCAAGAGTGAGAAACACTCAGAGGCCTAGAGGCCGAGGAGCTACAGAGAGCCCTCACCATATGCGAGACCCAAGTGGGTTACTGAAATCAGAAGATTTTTTGAATTAAAATCTTTTAAGAATAAGAGTGAGAAACACTCAGAGGCCTAGAGGCCGAGGTGCTCCAGAGAGCCCTCATCCTACTTGAGACCCAAGTGGGTTACTGAAATGAGAAGATTTTTTGAATTAAAATCTTTTAAGAATAAGGATGAGAAACACTCAGAGGCCTAGAGGCCGAGGTGCTCCAGAGAGCCCTCATCCTACTCGAGACCCAAGTGGGTTACTGAAATGAGAAGATTTTATGAATTAAAATCTTTTAAGAATAAGAGTGAGAGACACTCAGAGGCCAAGAGGCCGAGGTGCTCCAGAGAGCCCTCATCCTACTCGAGACCCAAGTGGGTTACTGAAATGAGAAGATTTTTTGAATTAAAATCTTTTAAGAATAAGAGTGAGAAACACTCAGAGGCCTAGAGGCCGAGGTGCTCCAGAGAGCCCTCATCCTACTTGAGACCCAAGTGGGTTACTGAAATGAGAAGATTTTATGAATTAAAATCTTTTAAGAATAAGAGTGAGAAACACTCAGAGGCCGAGGTGCTCCAGAGAGCCCTCATCCTACTTGAGACCCAAGTGGGTTACTGAAATGAGAAGATTTTATGAATTAAAATCTTTTAAGAATAAGAGTGAGAAACACTCAGAGGCCTAGAGGCCGAGGTGCTCCAGAGAGCCCTCATCCTACTTGAGACCCAAGTGGGTTACTGAAATGAGAAGATTTTATGAATTAAAATCTTTTAAGAATAAGAGTGAGAAACACTCAGAGGCCTAGAGGCCGAGGAGCTCCAGAGAGCCCTCACCATGTTTGAAACCCAAAAGGGTTAATCAATGAAATGAGAAGATTTTATGAATCAAAATCTTTTAAGAATGAGAGTGAGAAACACTCAGAGGCCTAGAGGCCGAGGAGCTCCAGAGAGCCCTCACCATGTTTGAAACCCAAAAGGGTTAATCAATGAAACCCAAAATCTCCGAAGGAGAGCCCTTTTCAAATTCCTCTCCAAAGCAAGAATAATACACGTGTCTCCAGAAACGCCTCTGTACTAGGCTCACTGGAATTTTCTACTCTCACAAAAGATATGCCCCTTTTACGAGAGTAGGGGGAGTAGATGATGCGGCCTAAAAATGTCGTTCAATAAGAAGTCGACATGTGTATAAAGGATAAGATAAAAGAGAAGATATGAGATTATGGAAGGGGCTCTTGATAAAGAATCCCTTCTGGAAGCCCCTCCGGAGGGAGCTCCTGGAGGTCCTCCCGGAGAGACTTATCTAGAGGACCTGATCTTGATATGAATTGGTAAACCGAGAATATAGGAGATCTCCACATAAATCGGATTGAGATTGACCAAAGAAAGATTCTTCTCTCCTTCATTGTAGTGGAAGGAGTCCACTAGGGGGAGTGGCCCCGGTCTTTCCGGAAGTGGAGGAATGGAAGACCTTGTCAACCTAGCAAGGCTGGGTCCAAGAGGTAGCTCTGAAACACAAGGGAGCCTTGACTTCCTCTCGGGAGATTCTCTATAAATAGGTAAATTTGAGTATATTTCCAGGTTAGACTTTCTGACTTTGACAGAACTCAATACATTTCGTAAAAACTATACTTCTGATATTATTTGAGAACCTGATTTGATAAATCAAGGATCTCGAGATCCTTGTGGTATATTGAAAAATCCCTATACTGACTTAGGCATCGGAGTGTCCGCGCCGGACCCCCCTCCGGCGTGTTCTCTGCAGGTTCTCGAGGATTCTATCGAAGGCAGCAACATCATTGGATTGATTCTACGTGTTTGGAAAATCAGATATCCAATTCGGAGGATATCCAATCCCCTTGTGCAAATTTTGGCACATCAATGTCTTATCTGTGATCCATTCAATACGCCTCAGCGCACTAGTATAAACTAATGGCCAAGACAAACCACTAACAAGTTTATACTACAACTTAAACCAATAGTTTTGTCCATAACTATCTCAGTTGTGAATACTGTTTATATCTTACAAGGGACTGACAATGTGATCTTCTGTGTGACTACAAACCCACCACATCGTCTACAATGCAAGATAAGCAGACATACAAGAAATCACAAAGAATGCAATAATGTGAAAAACCATTTATTTCAGATAAATGGAAATCGAATATACGTCACAAAAGCCCACTAAAAGTTTACTTTACAGTATACACCAACAGTTAGGGTCACATTGAATCACACATTTTGATGAAAGGAAAAATGAAGAGTTAATGAGAGAGGCCTTGGATCTGGTAGAAGAGGAGAGAGAGATAGCGAAGCTGAGAGCAGAGAGATACAAGAGCAGGATCAAAGCAGCATACGATCGTAGAGTAATCCCTAGATCCTTTGGAGTCGGAGACTTAGTCCTCCGAAGAGCTGATGCCTTGAAGAATACTGGAAAGATGGAGCCCAACTGGGAAGGTCCTTACAAAGTGGTAAAAGTGCTGAAAGGAGGAGCTTACAAGCTCTAGAATATGGAGGGAAATGAGTTGTTGCGCCCATGGAACGTGTGTCGCCTTAAGAGGTTTTACGTTTGAAAGCGTGTTGGTCCATTATTTTTCTTTTTGTGCAATTTTGACATTCATTTCCATTCGAATAATAGTACATATCGCTTCACCGGCACTCTTTTTCCCTCTGCGTGGGTTTCCCTTTGGGTTTTACCATGTAGAGGTTTTTAATGAGGCCGACATAGGTTTCCTTTTTGCCTATGTTGATAAATACTTTTGATCAATGAAGCTTCACTTTTGAAGAAATTGCAGTGATTTCTCTTGATTTTTGAAGAGTTATTGTGTGAAATAGATGTTTGAAAATGTGGTGAGATGATTGATATGTACAGGTATTATGAAAAAACTATATCCCTTAAGACAAAGGATAAAATGAGAAAATGAGCAGGTTTAGACAAACCTCACCCTGAGAAATCGAGTAGGTTCCGATGAACCTTACTCTAAAAAAATGCGCAGGTTTAGACAAACCTCACCCTGAGAAATTGAGTAGGTTCCGATGAACCTTACTCTGAGAAAATGCGCAGGTTTAGACAAACCTCACCCTGAGAAATTGAGTAGGTTACGATGAACCTCACTCTGATAAAATGCGCAGATTTAGACAAACCTCACCCTGAGAAATTGAGTAGGTTCCGATGAACCTCACTCTGAGAAAATGCGCAGGTTTAGACAAACCTCACCCTGAGAAATGGAGTAGGTTCCGATGAACCTCACTCTAAGAAAATGCGTAGGTTCTAATGAACCTCACCGTGAGAAAATGAGTAGGTTCCGATGAACCTCACTCCGAGAAATTGCTAAGGTTCTAATGAACCTCACCCTGAGATGAGCCCTGCTCCGAGAACTAATGTGACTTCAAAATAAACTTTATCCTAGGGGAAGCACTTGAAGATGATATTCCAAGCCCTAGGATCCAACATATTCCAAAGAAAGAAACCTTCACCCATTATAGCCTCTGAGGCTAGGGGGAGTAGAAGCTACGAAGGGATTTTGCAAGAATTATCAAGATCAAAATCAAGTAAGTACAAAAATGTTGAACTCTCTATTTTTTGCGATAGTGAAGCCTCAAAGCCTATATGTGTTAGGAGAATGACAAAGACATGCATGGAAACCTAGCTAAGAGATGCTAAACATAATATACGACATGCTCATTATCCCGAACATAACATATAACATGTTTATGAAGAAGAAGCAATATGTATATATGTGTGCAAGGAGATAATATGCAGGTACGATAACGAGAGATAAAATAAAGTGCGGAAGGCAAAAGAGCAGATAATATTCAAGACCAGGAGCATCACGTCCTGGCCCCCCACAAAAAAACACAAGAGTGTGGGGTCTCCTGAAAATACCAAAAGAGGCACATAGGCCTTAGAAAATGTTTTAGAAGACCAGAGTTATATAGTAGCAAAAGAAATTAAAGAGAAGATGATCAAGATTTAGGAGCCTCCGCCCTCTCATCACCTTCAGCCGCCACATCGACCTGCCCACTAGAACCGCCTCCCTTCTCTTTCTCAATTAAAGTAGATAAAGGATCTGGATTCAATGCACATCCTGAGAAAAGCTCCCATGGCCCCTAGAAAGCTAGCACTCCTGAGAAAAGCTCCTAACCACTCTTTATGGAGAGTCCCCAAGAAAGCCTTCCCTGCCGCAGAGGTGAAGAGGGATTCAATGCACATCTTTACCCCAGAGGAAGGCAATTCGACCTTCAACCGCTGAATTTTGCGCCTCCTGACTGGCAAGTCGGGTACGGAGCAAAGATACATCCCCGGAAAGGACTTGATTCTGCTGCATCACTTGGACCTTTTCAGCCATGATTGCCTTCCTCTCCAGAGTGGTCGCCTGAAGCTCCGCCTCAATCAGCTCCTTTTTCACTTTCTCTTGTTCTACTTGGCTGCAGAGATCGTCGTGAAGCCGGAGGGATTGGAGAGCTTGATCAAACACATCAGAGTAGAGCAGACCGAACTTCACAAGGTCATAAAGTGGTAAAGGAAATCAGAACATGCATTTCACTCCTTACAAGATATATAGAGAAATGTACAATAAAAGCTTACTTGAGAGACGTTATGGGCTGTGTAGACCATCCTCTCTTCCAAGGTCAAGGTACTAAAAGCCTTGATAGCCGGCACAGGAACGTGGCGCTCCACGAAGGTGGTGAATCGCTTGATGCTGATATCATCCATAGCCTCTAAATCAATGGTTTATGAGGGAATGAAGGAGGATTTACCCTTGGTTTTCTTCTTCTTAGAAGCTCCAGAAGTGGGGAGTCCAAGCAGCTTTTCCTGTGGATGATCTGGTCCGTTTGGAAACCGACCCCACCGAAGGCTTCATTGGAGAAGGGGAGCCTTTGAGGAACTTTCTGGAGCAGGAGGTTTGTTCACCATGGAGAGGGGAGTAGCATCTCGGGAGATCTGGGATAACCAACTCATAGTTCCGATGAGAAAACGGAGATATTAGAAACTATGAAGACATGAACACAGAGTATAACAACAGGTGAAGGAAATGATATTACCATCATCTGGACCTAAGGGATAGTCAGTGCGACCAAAACCAAAATGGGATAAAGCCCTAGGATTTTTACATATACCCATCACATCGAAGTATCCGTGAAGAGTTACATGTTTGTTCAGGTTTTCCATTACGGCAAGATTAAGAGGGGAACAAACAGTGAGGGGAGGACAGGGCACCCCCAGATTCTCATAAACTCACTTTTCGTGAGGGAAATCCCAAGGAGAAGGATTGGTACCGAAGAAATAATAATCCCTCCATTCTTGAACCCCTTCATGGAGTTTTTCCATGAATTTCCCGGCTCTAGAAGCACGACCGCACACAAAAAAAAATCCATCCGCAAGCTTGCAGGTGTATTGAGTCAAAAAGAGTTGAGCAGAAGGTTCTCCCCCGTTCCCCTTTACCAAAATATAAAACTCTAACATCGCTCGAATAGCATTGGGGGTGAATTGATTGATAGGTATGCGGAGGTAAGAAGCAATTTCAGCTAAATAAGGGTTAATGGGGAAATGGAGCCCAGCTTTTAATTGAGCTTCCCAAAAGGCCAGGCTCCCAGGACCGGCGAAATTTGGGCGTTCTCTCTGATGGGCTGTCCTAACTATATAATCCATCGGAAACATTCCTGACCGAACAAAGGCGGGCAAACGCTCCTTCGAGAGAGAGGAGGAAGTAGATATTTTGTTTTTTAAAGCTGGTACAGTTATGGGGAATGGTGAGATCGAACTAGAGGAAGAGCCAGAAGTTTCTTGGGAAGCCTCTTCCGATGAAGAGTGAGAAGTGGACATGACGATAAAATAAAAGAAAAGAAGGAAGCGAAGATGGATACCTGAGAATGAAAGCACCTCTCGAGTGTAAATGGTTTGCCGACGAACGTGCAAAGGAGATAGTTAAGTCGCAGAAACGAAAGGAAGACACTGGAGATGAAGTATGAGAAGAACCGATAGAATCGAAAATGAGAAGTTTTACAGACGTGGGGAATTTTGAATTGGGGAAGTTATGATGGTTAATTAAAACTGGGGGGAAAATCGAGAAGGGGTGTAATTGAAGCCTAGTGAGAGCGCACGTGGACGAGAAACGGCGACGAAATGTCTTGTCCTTTGTAGGCGCGTAGAATAAAGGCAGGTGGGAGGTTCGAGGCTATGCAAGAGCGTAAAGTTGAAGGTATTATTAAAGGTTAGGGAATCCATTAATTAGCGATAAATGCTGAATCCAAGATTTGATTAAATTCTGTTATCAGAAAAGGGAAAGGGATATTTTTTCCCCAGAATAATATATTATGCTCTGAAAAGTTGTGAATTAAGGGTGGCCAGGGCAAGGAAATATTCCGCTTAATTCATCTTATCTTCTTTTCCTACTCTCATAAAATTACGAATATTTTTACGGGAGTAGGGGGGAGTGGTTGATGCGGCCAAAATATGTCGTTCCCTAAAATCACGACACGTGGATAAAAGACGAATTAAACCCGTTTGCTACGAATGATAAATCTGAAGAGAAGATTAATACACCTCTGAGCGTAGAAGAAAGGAACGGGCCTAAATGCGGGGCCCAACCCATATCTTTGAGTCTATTACTCGGGGCCCAGGTGTCCCTGGCCCAAATATCCTTAGCCCCAACGAGGAGTTATTGGGACCTAGTCTTGAGAATAGAGGCCCGAAAGGAAGGAAGATAGAGGGAGTAAAGTAAGACCGAGTCTTACGGAGCGGTTGACAAAGAAGAGGAAGAAGGATTCTCCCTCTCTCCCACGAAAAGGGTCGGGTATAAAGGCAAATTGGTTTTACTATGTTGACTACGTTTTTCATACTAAGCGAACATACTTATTTTTCATACGAGATATACAGAAAACGAAAGAGAAACCATACGATTCTTGCGAGAATTTCCCTGGATTCTCAGGGAAATTCCTCTTTAATTCTCCCGAGACAACTTCTGACTTTAGCGTCGGAGAATCCACGTCGGAATCCCCTCCGACGTGTTTTTGCAGGTCTTTTGGGAGCTTAAAGGAGGATCACTCGTGAGAAAGATTGCATGAAAGTGACAATAGAAAGATTGCATGAAAGTGACAATTTAAGACCACAACCGCCATTATCCAAAAAGGGAGATTCGGTATCCCTCATCGTTACTTTTTGACGCAACAGTCCTGATTCAGGTGACTTGGTCTCACATGACTTATCCCGTTCACATTTTGTATGTTGAAATTTAAATTTTAAATTCCCAACTAGAAAAAGAAGATTTTTTTTAACACCTAGACATGGTGAATCTCAAATCAAACATTCCCTTTATTGTTTTTTTTTTTTTTTTACCTAGGATAAATAAATTACTAAAAAAAAAAAGAAAACTTAACTTATTCTCTTATTCTGCTTGTATACCTTCTTAACTGATAAAGTCCAAGTCGAAGAAGGCCGAAGTCAGCACAAGTATTTTTCCAGATCAGAAGAGCAAATACTCATCTGATATCAGAAGACAGACTTCACTAAGCCAGACGAGTTTACCAGACAACTAGAAGAGAAGATCAGCAGAGTAGTGGCTCGTCAAAGACTCGGCTGATTCCAAAGTCATCTTGTGAAATTCAAATCAGGACTTACCTTACTTAGAAGATTGACACGATCCCAGATTTGAAGCAATCATATCAAAGCGGCTGGAATCAAGGAATTAATCAAGCACACAAGGAAAGATTGCCGAACGACTAGTTAACTCCAACGGCTAGTTGCAGCAATCCTCCATATAAATACAAGAGGATGAGGAAGAACAAAACACGGAAATACTACTCAAGAATTCAAAAGCTAATCAAGCAAGCAAGCCAAAAAGCTACCCACTGTTAAAGAATTCTCAAGAGCCCAGAAAAGTACCCGAATACCTTGTAGCTCTTAAGTTATTTCCTCATCCAACCAAAGAACCTGAATCCAATACATATTGTATATCCTTTGATTAGACATAGTGGTTAAGCAATTTATAAGCTTGAACCATTAGTTGGATCCATTCAAAAACCCCAAAACCCCCACCATAAGGTTAAGTTTTTGAACCCCTGTAAGAGTGCAAGTGCTCACAAATCACTTGTGGAGACCGTAGCAGTTTGGAACTGCTCAGATCTCAAAGTCCCACTCTTGGGACTATAAAGGACAAGCCCTTGTAATTTTCGGGAAATTAAAGGGATTAAATATCATGTTTGGAACGTGAGAGTGGACGTAGGAACGTATATCCGAACCACTATAAAATACGGTGTTATTTATTTACTGCACTTTACATTTCAGTTTACTTATCTTTATTATAGTGCATACTGTGATTTGAAACATCTTTATAAACAAGGCCATATCTTTCAAACCAGCATCAACTGAGTACTTCATAAAACAAGTAATTGGTTATTTCAAAAGAACACTCGAACGAGTCTAAATAAAAGGCCTACTCACTTCCGCATACAAAACACTCTATCAGATAACTATAGTCTTCTGGACCAGCAGACTTGCAGTCCAGCTGACATAGACATCAGAAGAGATTCTTCACTCTTTAATTGAAAAAGTTTTAAAGTCTATTCACCCCTCCCCTCTAGAATTTAATCCCATTCACTACTCGTTCAGGGACCAACAAGTGGTATCAGAGCAGTGGTTCTAACGGACTACTGTCTCTAGATTATCAGAAGACTTGAGGGAGTCCTTCTGTAGCCCTCTTGAACAGATCCATCTTTTGAAAAACCTATTTTTGAAAACTCATACAACATGAGTGCTAACATGCGTAAACTTCCTAAGTTCTCAGTAGAAGACTCTGACTATTGGAAGATAAGGATGAAGAAGAATCTTACCTCAGTTCACTACAAGATGTGGTCCGTGATCACAGAAGGCCCAATCACAATCATGACGGTCAACACTGCAAATGGTGATCCTGAGATCCCAGTTGGAGAACTTGCTCCCAAGCCAATGAAAGACGTCACTCCAGAAGAAATGAAGCAGGCAAATCTTAACAGCATTGCTCAAGATTACATAATGCAAACCCTGCCAAATGAATATATTGGAAAAGTGCTTAATTGTGAAACAGCAAAGGAAATGTGGGATGCCCTGGCACTCCTATGTGAAGGAACTGAGCTGATCAAAGAAAGCAAACTTGCAACTGCAATCAAGAAGTTTGTACACGTCAAGATGCAACCAGAAGAGAACATTGATCAGCTGGATAATCGTTTTACCAAAATTATAAATGAGATTGAGTCCTTGGGGAAGAAATACACCAATAGAGAGAAAAATCTGAAAATTCTGGACTCTCTAACCAAGAAGTGGAAACTCAAGAAGACCATCATCAAGGATACTCAAGACATCA
The DNA here is from genome assembly GCA_963675135.1 of Galeopsis tetrahit. NCBI lineage: Eukaryota > Viridiplantae > Streptophyta > Magnoliopsida > Lamiales > Lamiaceae > Galeopsis > Galeopsis tetrahit. The sequence continues at coordinate 62,525,075 of OY776132.1, forward strand.
AGAAATGGACAGGTCAGACCTTGTTCCAAAACCTCAAAGCTCATGAGTATGATCTGGAGAGAGAAGAAAATTCAGAAAATGATGAGCAAACACCAACTCCATCTGCCTCCAAAACTGTAGCCTTCAAGGTAGTAACTAGTACAAAAGCTGCAAGCACCTCATCTGGCAAGACCCCCTTGAACACAGATGACATAGGAGGATCAGACATGAGTCTAAAAGAACAAATGTCTCTTATGATCAAACGATTTGAGAGGATGAACACCCTAAACAGCAAGTACAGAAAATTCTACAGAAATTACAAAGATAAAAGAGCTGGATCATCCTCTAGAGAATCAAGGGAAAGGACTCCAGAAAGGTATCTTAGGAAGGATATGGAGTCGTCTGATATTCGAAGTTATAGGAGAAGAGATGCTACTCCTCCAAGAAGAAGTACTCCAAGTCAGAAATTAGGTACATGCTTCAACTGTCATAAACCAGGACACTACGTCTATGAATGTCCAGACCTAAGTCCAGGAGATAAAGAAGAAAGAAAATCGAGAAGAGACAAGAGGAACTCAGATAAACAAGCAATGGTAATTGAAGAATCGGAATATCAAAGTGATGATCTACCTTCATCACCTGACTGCGGACTCTTCTCAAATGATGATTCAGATGATGTAGCTATGATGGCCATAGTTGAAAACGAGGTAAATTCCTATACATCAACTTTTCACTTACCTGCATCTTCACACACAGATGAGGCAAAATCATTTGTAGGCGAATTCGAGAACACCTATTACCAATCCTTGGAGGAAGTAAAAGGTGATCTTGATATTGCAACAAGAGCTTTCATAGAAGTGGAAGAAAAGAACAAAGATTTAAGGAAAGAAATTGCAAGGTTGAAAAAGGCTAAGTTTGACAACACCCCTGAGTTAGTAACAATGAATGAAAGATTGACTAAAGAAGTGGAACTTCTTAAAGAGGAGAACACCACAATAACTCAATTGTATGAGGGGATGTTAAAAACTCAAGCTTTAGAAACTAAAGAATTTCGTTCATTACAATCTAAGTTCGATGATCTTTTCCAAGCAAAAGAGCTCTTAGAGAAGGAGAAGGAAAGCCTTGATCAAAAGATATCAGAGTTCAATAAAGCTTCTGCTACTATTGAAAACATCTCTGAATATTATAGATCAAATGGCAACAAGATGGGTTTTGGCTTTGACTTTAATCCATCAACATCTTCTCTAGCTTAGGGCAGTATACCTAACCAGTGTGCTACTCGATTATATGAAACGGGTGAGTGTTCTAAACACAATGAACTCAATATGGATCAAAAGGCATCTGTACCAGCTAAGGTTAACTATCCCAACACCAAAAATGGTAGAAGACAAGTTAACCCTAAGCATACACAGCCAAGGCAAACTCATATGGGTTCAAATCATCTGAGTACGTCATGGCAAGTACAGAAGAGTAACAAACAACCTAGACCATCTCGTCTAAGACAGTCTCAGCTGTATGCTGCTCCAGCCAAGAAGAAGAAGTCTTCTTCATACAAATATGTTCTCTTTGCACCTCCTATCTCTTATGATATTGTAAGAACAGAAGAGTATGGTCCATATAGTCGTGTACATCGTTCAGCTAATGCACCCAAACCGAATGTAACTAGTCAGAAGATAATTCACACTCACTCTTACAAGAGGAAATCATCTGACAGTTACCTAGCTGACACAAATAACAAATCAAACCAAGCTAAGGTGTCAACTGGTAAGATTTGGTTATGTGATGCCCGAGGGAGATAACTCAAATGCTCAAGGTTATTCAAACGACCAATGTATATGTGGGTTTCCAAGGGTACTACTAACACCCAAGGACCCAAAACAAAATGAGTACCTAAGATCTAATCTACCTTGTAGGAAAGAAGGGACCTATACAGAAAGGGTGGCCAAGCAGGAGAAACTTGGTACATAGACAGCGGATGTTCAACTCATATGACTGGAACCAAAACCCTGCTGACTAACTATACAGAAAAGAAAGGTCCAAAAGTCTTCTTTGGTGATAACGCACACGGTAACACAAAAGGATATGGCACCTTAAAGAATGGTGACATTGAGGTACATGATGTATCATATGTAGAAGGTTTGAAGTTCAACTTACTATCAGTATCTCATTTTTGTGACACTGGATACTCAGTAAAGTTTTCTAAAGATAACTGTTAAGTAAGTGATAAAAGAACAAAACAAACTCTTCTAACAGGATCTAGAAAAGGTAGTATGTATCTGGCAAATTGGAACAGCTGTCCTAAGGATACATGTCTGCTTGTAAAAAGTCCTAGAGATATCAGTTGGCTGTGGCACAAACGTCTTAGTCACTTGAACTTTAAGACTTTAAACAAGCTAGCAAGGGAATCCTTAGTTGATGGACTGCTTAATGAACTCTACTGTAAAGATCAGGTATGTGATGCATGTCAACAGGGAAAGCAAACAAAGGTCTCCTTCAAGACCAAGAAGACTGTATCAACCAGCAGAGTTCTAGAACTACTACATATGGATCTCTTTGGACCAATCACTCCAACAACTCTAACAGGAAGAAAGTACACTCTAATTGTAGTAGATGACTACTCCAAGTACACTTGGGTCATTTTTCTATACAAGAAGAGTGAGACTCAACAGAAGCTTCCCGAATTGCTAAAGAGGATCCAAATAGAAAAGGGGGAACCTATTGTGAAAATTAGAAGTGACAAAGGCACTGAATTCATTAACTCTTACATTATTTCTTATTGTACTTCTAATGGTATTCAACATGAGACAAGTGCAGCATGGACACCACAACAGAATGGTGTAGCTGAAAGAAGAGTCAGGACATTTAAGGAAGCTACAAGAACCCTCCTAGCTGAGTTCTCCACCCCCAAGAAACTATGGGCAGAAGCCATCAATACTGCATGTCATACTCAAAATAGGTCAGGTATTCACAAAATTCATGAGAAAACTCCATATGAATTGTGGAAAGGTAGGAAACCTAGGGTATCTTACTTTCATATATTTGGTTGTAAGTGTTTCATTCACAACAATGGGAAGAGTAAGTTAAATGCTTTCGATGCCAAAGCAGATGAAGGGTTATTCTTGGGATATTCCTCAACTAGCAAAGCATTTAGAGTATATAACAAACGAACCCTTCATGTGGAAGAAACACCTTATGTTGTGTTTGATGAATCTTGTGAAAAGAATGCAGTCAACATAGACTCAGCTGCAGAAAAGATGAGAAGACTAGTGATCAAGTCTAGACCAGAAGAGTTTATTGAAGTTGATGAACCATTCCCTGAAGATCCAGAAGAGGATAAATCGAATAGACCTGTCACTAGATCACAAACCCAAGATGAGCAAACAAATCTAAATCAAGATGCACCAATTCCCAATGCAAGGGGGAATAATCTGTTTGACACCCAAGATACAGATGACGATCGATCAAATCCAGCCAACTCTCCTGATAACACTAGAGCAGATGAGAACCCTAACTCATCTAGTGCAAACACACCTGTGAGGAATACATGGAAATCCAACCATCCATCAAACCTCATCCTAGGAGGGGCAGACTCAGGTGTCAAGACCAGAAGACAATTGAATCAGAATCCCCAGTCCTCTATGTTTTGCTGGTGTGCCTTTTTGTCCAATATTGAACCAGCTGACATAGAAGAAGCAATGAAAGATAGCAATTGGATCACTGCCATTTAAGAAGAATTAAATCAATTCGAACGCAATGAAGTATAGGAACTAGTGGATCGTCCTGAACACCACAATGTAGTAGGAACGAAGTGGGTGTTCAAGAACAAAAAGGATGAGAAGGATGTGATAACCATAAATAAAGCAAGACTGGTTGCAAAAGGTTACTCACAATGTAGTAGGAACGAAGTGGGTGTTCAAGAACAAAAAGGATGAGAAGGATGTGATAACCAGAAATAAAGCAAGACTGGTTGCAAAAGGTTACTCACAATCTGAAGGAATTGACTACGATGAAACCTTTACCCCGATAGCCAGACTAGAAGCAATCCGACTATTTATAGCCTATGCATCATATATGGGTTTCAAAGTATATCAAATGGACGTCAAAAGTGCCTTCCTAAATGGTATTCTGGTAGAAGAAGTATATGTAGAGCAGCCTCCAGGCTTTAAAAAAGGAGATCAAGTATATCGTCTGAAGAAGGCTCTCTATGGTCTGAAGCAAGCCCCAAGAGCTTGGTATGACACATTGTCACAATTTCTCCTTGACAATGGATATACCAAAGGCAAAGTTGATAGAACACTTTTCAGAATACAAGAAGGAGATGATATTCTAATGGTGCAGATATATGTAGATGATATTATATTTGGATCACCCAATCAAGAGATGTGCAAGAAGTTCTCTGAACTAATGCAAGGGAAGTTTGAAATGAGCATGATGGGTGAAATGAACTATTTCCTAGGACTTCAAGTCAAGCAAAGTCCAGAAGGGATTTTCATAACCCAATCCAAATATACCAAAAGCCTATTGGAAAGATTCAAAGCTCAACAAAGCAAGACTGCAAGAATTCCAATGATGACTTCATTCAAGATGGAACCAGGTGAGTCTGGAAAAGCAGTTGATCAAGCTGAATATAGAGCACTTATTGGATCACTTTTATACCTTACAGCCAGCAGACCAGACATAACCTTTGCTGTAGGAGTATGTGCCAGATTTCAAGCCAACCCAAAGCAAAGTCATCTAGAAGCAGCAAGGAAAATTCTCAAATACCTAAAGGGGACAGTCAACTTAGGACTATGGTACCCTGCTGATGACAATCTAGAATTGAGTGGATATTCTGACTCTGACTATGGTGGATGCAGAATAGACAGAAAGTCCACATCAGGAACCTGTCAATTTCTAGGCAACAAGCTGATATCATGGTTCTCAAAGAAGCAAACATCAGTTGCAACCTCCACCACTGAGGCAGAATATATGGTAGCTGGAAGTTGTTGTAGTCACCTACTCTGGCTGGTCCAGCAATTAAAAGATTACAATGTAGAAGCAAGAGAAGTCCCTATCTACTGTGATAGCAGCAGTGCCATAACCATCACTCAAAATCCAGTCCTCCACACAAGATGCAAGCATGTCGACATTCGACACCACTCCATAAGAGATCATATTGAAAAGAAGGACATCAAGATGGAGAAAATTCACACAGATATCCAAAGAGCAGATATCTTGACTAAGCCCCTAGCTGAAGAGAGATTCAAGACCCTATGTTATAACCTAGGACTACTTGACAGAACCTTATGAAGAACAAAAGTCAGCTGAGAAGACCTCAGCTGATACAGCTGCAGCAGACTAGGAAAGAAACAGATGAGGTGAATAGACACCCTCATCATCAGGTAAGTAATTCCCAATGAAGACAAATAAAGCTGAGGGAAAAACATAGAGTTATTCAATCAAGGGAGAATCCATGATACCTTAAGAATCCTTGATAAAAATACTCTATTTATCAGCTTTTCATAATATATATCTCCAGAAAATTTGAACAAAGTTAGTTGAAGAATGTACTCAAGCAATGTACACATATGTATAATTGTTGGGATATGAATCCTAATACAAGTCCTAAATGATGAAAAGATAAGATGAGTTTTGATAAGCCAAAAGTAGACTTGAATAATTTCTAAGTGTTGACTGATCTAGTCTAGTTATGGAGTCGTCTTGAGCAGATCAGTAGAGTTCACAAGTAAAGTTTCAAAAGATAAGTATGAAAATAAAAGTTTATTTGTTCAAAAGACAAGAACGATTTATAAGTACTGTGTTATTTGTTAGGATTTACGTTTTGTATTCACATATTCATTGTATAGATCTTAAGGTGACTAAGCTGATTTATAAAACTTAAAGTAATGTAATAGTCTTGTTTAGATTATATGATAGGACTAGTTTAGTGTTCTATTCAGAAGTCTACAGTAGAAGACCTGCGCAAGACAAGTCAATTAAAGAAGAAGACTGAAATTCTGTCTAAGTATGGAGACAAGACAGGTGCGCAACAAGACAAGACAAGAAGGAAGAAGTTAGTTGTAAAAACGCGTATTGAAGATAAAGATTGAAGAGTTAGTTATGGAATAACTAATTAAACTGAAGAAACGCGTGGATGGATAAGAAGAAGAAGTTAGAAGTCAGTTTTCAAGAAAAGTTAGTTACATAACAAAATGTTCTTGAAGATTGGAAGTCTATAAATACCTAATGGTATTCAACGATTAAAGACTACTGAAGCATTGGTATTCTAAATTCAAGTGAAGCAAATTTACAAAGTATTCAAAGAGAAGAAACTCTCAGAGTTTTGGAAGTTCAGAAAGTGAAGCTACAAGACAAGTGAAGAATTCAAGAAGGCTGCTACTAAACAAAGAGAAGTTTTATTGTTTTGTTTCAAGTTGCTAGTTACTTGTAAAATAGCTAGTTAGATCGAAGATATATCTGGAGATATAATCGAGAAGATCTAAGTCTTATTTCTTGGGACATAAAGCTACAATAACACATTACTCGATTGGAAGAGTTAATAAGAATTTCACGACTGGTGTTGTGAGAGTGGATGTAGACAAGTTGTCGAACCACTATAAATTTCTGTGTTGTTTACTTTACTGTTTTAATTTGTGTTTGATTGATTAACTGCTTAATTGATTGAATTGCATATAAGAACAAGACTAGTAGAGTGTTCATAACAGAGTTCTCGAAATTAGTTGAGTATAAATTCGATTGGGCTCATTGTTAATCTGATTATTCCGCATTGTGTATTCCGATATATTGAAAGATTTTTTAAAAGTCTATTCACCCCCCTCTAGACATTTTCACTAGCCTACTCAATATTATTAACTCAACTAGGGACCTACAATAATAATAAACGATTCTTCATAAAATACTCTATTACTATACATATATACAGTATACTATTGAGCAACTCTTGGTTGGATTAATACACCGACCTAACCGACTCAACAGTATACAGATTGAGTACGGACTTCAAATAACTCATGCTCAAATTTATAATTTCTGCATTCCATAGATAAAGTCTGAACATCTTTAAATATGAACCCTTAGATCAAGAATCTCATTGTTGATCTTAAGAAGTAATCCTTTCAGAAATTCAGACCTATCAACTCATTATTCTTGTCGTCTTTCTCCGCACTATCTCATCTCTGCCTCTATAAAATGAGGCATTCATGAGAACTATTGAGCCAACATAAATTGCTAACACTTATTCTTTTTCAGGAATGGAGAAAATTGCAAGAAAAGATGGCATGGACATCATCCCTCAACCAAAGTCATGGGTGAAGGTGATGAAGATCTGTCCAGCAGATGGAGATGATGCAGCAAAGCATACTTGGATCATCCAACATATGTATGCTCTGAAAAGAAAAGAAAGAAGTGAAGTTCATGTTGAAAAGAAAAGAAAGAAGAGATGCAAAGGACAAGGTATCAAGCAAGCAGAGCTTCTTCTCCAGGGGGAAGTTCAACATGGAGAGCTTATTCCCAGAGGATACCTTGTCAAAGCCAATCAAGAAGATCTGTCTTCTATCTTTTCTAACATGCTCCATTGAAGCACCTTCCAATCTTCTCCCTCCTACAAGAGAGGAAGATGAGGCGAAGAAATTCAACAAGAACACATTAGATGCTACATCCCATCTAATGGTGAGGACAACCTGAGCCAGTGGAATATCATCTAGGCTAACCAACTTCATATGGTCTAGAAGGTTCCACATGGTTAAGGGGGAATTACTGAAAGATCCATCAAACCAGGTGGATAAACTTACTCAGAAGATTTACTCAGCTACTCAAAATTCCTTACTCAACTGACCAGAAGACCAACTCAGCTGACCAGCAGACGTTTCAAGAGAAATCAGCAGACATCTCAAGGAAATACGAAGACTTACTCTGCTGATCAGAACACGCCTATTCAGCAAAACTTGAAGCCTAATTTGATTAAAAAGTTCATTCTAGATTTGATTCTTAATGTAATTAAGGGAAGAAGGCTATATAAGGAATGTATGTTACTTATAGAAAAACGGCCTAAATTGATCAAAATTACTGTAATTTAGTCACAACGGCTATTTTTGGTAATGATGTCATTAACAATCAATTACTATTCTACCGACGAGTCAAAAATTGACACATCGCAATTTAAGCCGGCAAAATCAAAGTAATGGGCTGAAGATGAAAGGGCTATTCTTGAGAGTTACTCCTCTAAAACCTATTTTTGACCGTTGGATCAAAACACACTTCAAGATTTACTGGAGTATATAACCAACCCTTAAGCCATTCTTCAAAACCCTTTCGCTCTCAAAATTCTTGATCATTCTCAAACACCCTCGTTCTGAAAATTATCCTATCAAAGTGCCCTAAACCTTTTATCTACTCTACCAAAACTCAGAATGGGTATTATTGAGATTTACGATGAGAAGACCAAGATCACCGGCACACTCGATGCTGCAAAGTGGTCGAAAGAAGGGAAGATTTTCACTGAGAATGCTCTGTATTTCATGGGCAAACACACATATGAGAAAAAGGAAATACTCATTCGCTGTCTCAACCTGAGCCTTCATGAATTCCTGCAGGCAGTACCAACAAATGTCTACGAACAAGATGTGCTGGCTTTCTATTCGAAAGTTGTGTCAAAAGGCTCCTATGTCGAAAGTTACATGGGTGGACATAGAGTGAAGATCACGGGAAAAGAAAAAGAATACATTGAGATGTTCACTAATGGAAGAATCAAGGCTGCCAAAGCCATTGGAGTTAAGAAAACTCAACTGGATCTAAACTTCCAAACACTGATGGATATAGCAGGAAAGATGTTGCTAGGAAATACCTTCTGTCATGATGCAGTTACCACTCTGAAAGTTCGAGTTATGGCTGCAATTTGGGATCAGATAGATGGTGACTGGCAAGGACTCTTCATGGACAGAATAGCTCTTGAAGCAAAGAAGGTGTCTCTGGACTTACAATCGAAGGAATGGAGAGTCACATCCACTGTCAGCTTTGTCAACAAGCTAAGTATAATACTTCCAGATATACTCCCCAAGAACTACAAGATGGGACCAGCAAAGAAGTTCCATTCATCCAAATGGCACTTGAAGAAGGAAGCCCTTGCTGAGGCAGCAAGGTTGAAGGAGGAGAGGCTGAAACTAGTTGAAGCATCCACAGGAGATGCAGCTGAAAAGGAGGAGGAGTTTGTGCAAGACTCTGCTAAGTCTGCTGAAGAAGAGGAAGTCCAACAGAAGGTTTTTGATGATGATGACAATCAAACCTTAGCCCAAAGAAGGTTTCTGATCAGATCTGGGCTCATCTCCCCATCTAATTCAGATGCTACCCCATCTGCCTCTCCTTTGAAAAAGGCAGGTATCTCTAACCCTTCTATTACAATTACTCCTTCCAAATTAAGAGTCAGAAGAGAAAGAAGAATACCTCCTCTTTCACCAAAAAGTCAAAGAAATCCAGACTTCCTTCCCCAATGAATATAGCCCCAATATCCTCGTTTGACCCTGCTGATCCTGTCAACCCTTCTGAACCCTCAAACATCACTTCCCAAATCCCTGCTGATACTCACACAACAGAGGAACAAACTAAGAAACCTAACTCCCCTAGCCTCATAACAGCAACTGACCCCACAAATACCACTTCCCAAATCCCTGCTGATACTCACACAGCAGAGGAAACCGTCCCAACAAACCAATCCCCTAACCCCAATACCTCTTCTGATCCAGAAAAATTGACATCAGCAGACCCTCCTCAACATCAGTATCAGTTTAAAATGGTGCACTATCCAATGTGCACAAGGGAAAAGATAATGAGATTAAGGATAGCCAATCTGCTAAGGTCTACTGTGCCTGGAGTTGATGAAAATTCAATCCAATTTGAGCAAGTACTCATGGTGTGTACTTGGATTGAACTCAGAAGAGATGAGGTAGATGACCTTATAAAGGTCATGGAAGGAATGGGTGGTGCAACTCACTTTCTAGACTGGGAAATGGAGCAAAAAGAAGTTGCTTAAGTTAAATCATTCACTGAACTGCTACCTGAGGAAGCACTGGCCCGAACATGTGAGAGGATTCTAGGTATTCCCTCCACTTCAAAGTCTACTACTGAGGATCAAGCAGTTTCTGCACCAGAGAGCACTTCAGATCCTGATCAATCTAAAGACCAGCTGAAGACAGCTGACACAACTCAGACAGATGACTCAGCTGAGGCAGGAGAGAAAAAAGAAGAAGTCCTGAAAATTCTAACTCATTTCATGCCTAGAAACGAGCTCGAACACTTCATTGATCAACCAAATCAAAAAGAAAGAAGAATCTTTGCTCATCTGGTTGATGCCACAACAAACTTTTTAAAGGAAGATTACCTAACAGCAGAAGAGAAAGGCAAGGCGTTGGTGGTACATCCAAACATCACTCACATTCCACAACACCAACCACAAGGTACTGCCTCCCCCTCCACTTCGTCTATTGACTATAGATCAGACATATGCACTCAGGTCAAGGAAGCAATAAACATGCACTTTGAGAAGGGACTAGGCATACAACTTGCCAAATATGTTGAAAGGGCTGTTCAGGAGCAGAGGACTCGTCTCACCAATACAATCCATGATATTGATGACAAATTCGGTGAGACACTCCATAATCAGATAGAAGAGTATCTCCACTCTGAAATGAAGAAAACAGCAGACAGAACTAAAATGTTTGCTGATCTCTATGCCAAAACGCTCTGGAGAAGTCTACTGCCCAGCAAGCTGAACTAGTAGTAGCTCAAGATGATCTGAATGAAACCTTGGGAGGCTTGAAAAATAAAATCAAGAACATAAAAGGAAAAGAAGTTGTTCAGGATGAAGCCCAAGATGCTGCTACGAAGCTGAAAGAAGCTGTTCAGAGTGAAGCTCAAGGCCCTGCTACAAAGCTGCAAATCACTGCCTCTGAAGAAACAGCTCCTGATATGAGGATGACAAGAAAAAGGAAGGCAGCTGGAACACCAGCAGCCCCAGCAGAGCCTATAGCAGAAGACAAAGAGGCTCAAGAGCTGAAGAAAAGAAAAATGTAAGAAGCTCAAGAGCTCAAACAGAAGAAGCTCAATGATGCGAAGGCAGTCAAGGCAAAGTTTGAGAGAAAAGTGGCCAAACTCGGGAAAGCACTAAAAGACAAAGAAAAAGAAGAAAGTGCTCGAGTAACTGACAGCACATATGTGGATATGCTGGTACTTCCAGACGAGCTACCAAGATGGTACCCTCTGAAGAAGAAATGGCAGCTTCAACATCACATAGTGAGAAAATTTGGCCCTCTCCCCTCCTATGAAGAAGAGTTTCTTCAATTCTCTTAGTTCATGGAAATTGAAGATCAAGTGCTCTGGACAGAAACAGTCAAGTCAGCCAAAGAACTAGGCTATAAAATTCTAACCCCTGAAGACCCTGTCTGGGAGCCACCTACTCTGGATTCTGGAAGAATTGATATCATATAAGTCAAAAGAATTCTGGAGAAGATCTACATTGAAGAGAATGTTACAGACCTACATCACATGGAAGAAACTCGCACTCGTCTGTACCTTGCCTACATCATCTGAACAATTGAAGACCTGATGAAGACTATTCAAGAAGTTCAAAGATACTAAAACTTATAATCTGTAAAACTCTAAATATTTTATACAAGTAATAGTTCTTTTTACTTACAAGACAAATTCTCATTGTCTTCATCAGAAACTTCATTCAAAGATTTATAAACTCTTATTCATTAAGAGCATTTATCAAGTTTAGTTTTGGCTTCATTAAAAAGGGGGAAATTATTGGAATATAAATTCACCCTAAGCCCCAGTACATAATAGGATAGTTTTGATGCCCAAAACACTTAGAGTTTATAAATACATGTAATAGGATCAGATGATACCTATATAGTTCAGCTCAGCTAAGTCTAGTCTTGTGTAATTAGTTGTATGAATCTCAGCTGATTAGCACAGTCCAAGCCTACATGCGTAATCTCAAGAGATGAAGAGTAGAAGATATGAAGACTAGAAGAGACTAGAAGATCCTTGAAGATCAGATAAGTAAGGTGCTTGTATACCTTCTTAGCTGATAAAGTCCAGGTCGAAGAAGGCCGAAGTCAGCACAAGTATTTTTCCAGATCAGAAGAGCAAATACTCATCTGATATCAGAAGACAGACTTCACTAAGCCAGACGAGTTTACCAGACAACTAGAAGAGAAGATCAGCAGACTAGTGGCTCGTCAAAGACTCGGCTGATTCCAAAGTCATCTTGTGAAATTCAAATCAAGACTTACCTTACTTAGAAGATTGACACGATCCCAGATTTGAAGCAATCATATCAAAGCGGCTGGAATCAAGGAATCAATCAAGCACACAAGGAAAGATTGTCGAACGGCTAGTCAACTCCAACGGCTAGTTGCAGCAATCCTCCCTATAAATACAAGAGGATGAGGAAGAACAAAATACGGAAATACTACTCAAGAATTCGAAAGCTAATCAAGCAAGCAAGCCAAAAAGCTACCCACCGTTAAAGAATTCTCATGAGCCCAGAAAAGTACTCGAATACCTTTTAGCTCTTAAGTTATTTCCTCATCCAACCAAAGAACCTGAATCCAATACATATTGTATATCGTTTGATTTAGGCATAGTGGTTAAGCAATTTATAAGCTTGAACCATTAGTTGGATCTTTTCAAAAACTCCAAAACCCCCACCATAAGGTTATGTTTTTGAACCCCTATAAGAGTGCAAGTGCTCACAAATCACTTGTGGAGACCGTAGCCGTTTGGAACTGCTCAGATCTCAAAGTCCTACTCTTGGGGCTATAAGGCACAAGCCCTTGTAATTTTCGGGAAATTAAAGGGATTAAATATCACGTTTGGAACGTGAATGAAATATGAATGGTTAAATTAACACTTCCATACAATTATATATATAAACATATGAATGGCTTGAGACTTAGAAGTATGCTCCTCTCTAGGTCTCAGGTTCGAAACCCCTGAGGTGCAAACAATTTCTATGGGGCCATGTCCATACAGAGCACAAAGCTCTGGCTTTAAACGGGATCCCCGCAAGTGGGCGGTGGGATTGGTCCCCCGGGATTAGTCGGCCCTGCCGGATACCCGAGACTTCAAAAAAAATATATATAAACACCAAATAAAATATATGAATATTAAGAATCCTACCTATTTAAATATATGTTTTATGAAGTATTTGCAGGTGAGATTCCGCTAGAATACAATCATCGGTTGACAAAATGTTGACATCGTGTAAGGTACATGTGTACTCTGTAGCGTTTCACTAAGATGTGTGGCTATATTGCGAACACATCTTAGAAATTCACTATTTTTGCAATGATTGAGACAGTATCGTTGTATATTGGCGCCGTACCACAATGTCCGCTACAAAAACATGTTTCGACGGTTGTGAAAATCGGATTTTGCGAATTTTGCATAACTTTGTTTACACAACCAATATTATTCTCCATATGGGAAACTGACGCATTATACATATTGTTGAACAACATTGAAAACAGTGAATTTTTACCGACATAACCTATTTTCATGAATAAAATTCGTTCATGGTTACCCGCGTTGCATGTATCGTTATGTAATTTTCATTTGCATTTCTAAAAATTACAAATAAACTAAAAATTAGAACTACTAATTCAATAATAAATAAATTAAAACGAAATTCGATTGTATAGAAAACATGAGAGAATAAGATGAGAGGGAAGTAACGAATAAAGAAGATCCATCAAACTAATTTGTACTCAAACAACATGTGGATTTGGTGGAGCTCCATGTATTGATGTGATGAATCAAAAACATTCTTGAATCATTCTTGAGAAAGTTTCTACAAAGAGAATGAAAAGATACAAATGGAATTCAATTCTGGAAAAGAAGGAGTGAGCCCTTCTTATACTAATCTGCTAATCTAATCTGCCAATCTAACTGCCCTACTAATTGTCAAACTAATTAGGGTTAAGAATAGATACAAAACAGAAGTGTATCTATAAATACAAAAGGGTGTATTTATCAGCCCTTATACCCCCCCTCAAAATGGGAATGGATGTCTAACAAGCCCATTTTGGACTTGTGTTTGATAAAATCAGCTGGTGAGAGTGGCTTTGTAAGGATGTCAACCAAGTTCTCTGTGGTTGGAATATGAACAAGAGTGAACAGCCCGGCTTGAATCTTTTCCCTTGTGAAATGATAATCCAAGGAAATATGCTTTGTGTCTTTGATGGAGGCATGGATTATGTGCTATTGAGAAAGCACTCTTGCTGTCTGTATACATAGTAGAAGGTTGTGAGTGTTGAACTCCCAAATCAGCTAGGATGTAATGTATCCATTGAATCTCACAAGTAGTGGAAGCAAGTGCCCTGTACTCAGCCTCTACAGAAGACCTGCTAACAGTAGTTTGCTTCTTGGATTTCCAAGAGATTAGTGAAGAACCAAGATAAATACTAAAACCAGTTATGCTTCTTCTTGTTTCAGGGCATCTAGCCCAATTAGAGTCTGAAAAAGCATGTAATTTGAAGATAATATCCTTAGGATAAAAAACTCCAGTACCAGGGTTGCATTTAAGGTACCTTAAAACTCTATGGACAGCAGTCAAATGTGCCACAGTTGGAGATTGCATGAATTGACTAAGAGTTTGAATAGCATAGGATATATCAGGCCTGGTGACAGTTAAGTAAAGAAGCTTGCCCACAAGTTTTCTATAATGACTAGGATTAGTAAGAACAGGAGAATTTATATCAAAGTTCAGTTTAGAATCCATAGGTGTGGAACAAGGCTTGCTACCTAAGTATCCAGATTCATGCAATAAATCCAAAGTATACTTTCTTTGAAAAAGAGTAAGTCCCTTACTGTTTTTAGCAACCTCTATTCCCAAAATATATTTCAAAGTACCAAGATCCTTAATAGTGAACTTATTGTTCAAATAACTCTTGACATTGTTAATGATATCAATGTTAGAATCAGCAACTATTAAATCATCAACATAGCAAAGAACAATTGTTAAATCAACACCATCATGTCTAGTAAACAAAGAAGTATCAACCTTTGATTGATTAAAGCCCAAGCATGTTAAAGAACAAGTCAATTTAGTAAACCATTGTTTAGAAGCTTGTTTTAAACCATACAAACTCTTATTTAACTTGCATACTCTTGTATCAGTGTTAGAGCAATAACCAGGAGGGGGAGACATGTAAACTTCCTGGTCTAAATCACCATGCAAAAAGGCATTATTCACATCCAATTGGTGTATATGCCAATCTTTAGCAACAGCAACAGATAAAAGAATTCTAACAGTGGTGATTTTAGCCACAGGAGAAAAGGTGTCAAAGTAATCAATGCCTTCTTGTTGTGTATAGCCTTTAGCAACTAGTCTAGCCTTATATCTTTCTATAGAACCATCTGAATTATATTTGACCTTATACACCCATCTACAACCTATGCAGTTTTTACCTATAGGTAAATCTACAAGTGTCCAAGTATTTGTCTTTTCTAAAGCTTCAATTTCCTTCTTCATAGCAAGAATCCAATTTTCATTAAGAACAGTCTGTTTATATGATTTAGGTTCCTGAATTTGGGAAATAGAAGCAGTAAATTGCCTGTGTGGGGTAGATAACCTATGAGCAGACAAATAATCATGAATAAGATATTGCTTTCCAGAAGAAGAAAAATTCAGCTTAGCATGATCAACAGATGCAGGCAAATCAGTTTCATACACTTGTAAATATGCAGGTTGAGACTTAGTTCTGGAAGGCCTTGTGGGAGGATCTACCTCCATGTTATGAATATCAGAAATATTGTGTGTGACATTGTCATGTTCAGTATTGATTTCAGAATTAACAACATAATCATTATGATAAGTAATGTCATTATGAACAGGAGAGAAATCATCATCATCATCAATGTCATCATCAATATGAGTGGGAACAGTGTTGGTGTGTGTGTCAGAAATATGCATACTTTTAAAGGGAAACACATCTTCAAAAAATTTGACATTCCTAGACACAAAAATTTTGCTAGAAGATATATCAAAGAGTTTGTATCCCTTGGTGCCAAAGGGTTAACCAATGAAAACACACTTTGTGGCCCTTGGATCAAACTTAAGTCTGTGTGACACCAAAGTGTTGGCAAAACAGAGGCAAAGGGGGTTTTCTGTTTAAGAACAGATGAAGGTATTCTGTTTATAATAAATGCAGCAGTTTTAATACATTCACTCCAAAACCTTAGAGGTAAAGAAGATTGGAAAAGTAAAGCCCTAGCAACTTGGAGCAAATGTTGGTGTTTTCTTTCAACAATACCATTTTGTTGAGGTGTTTCAACACAAGAAGTTTGATGTAAGATGCCTAAATCATGGTAGAAATCAGATAAAGTGAACTCAGTTCCATTATCACTTCTTAATATTTTTATTTTAACATCAAATTGAGTGAGAACCATGTTATAAAAATTTTGCAAAGAAAGTTTAACATCACTTTTGGCCTTTAAAAGATATACCCATGTGCATCTACTAAAATCATCAACAATGGTGAGAAAGAATCTATGTCCAGTAATAGAATGTTCAGAAAAAGGGCCCCAAACATCACAATGGATTAAGTGAAAGATACTAGGAGAAGTAGAAGTGCTTAAAGGAAAAGGATTTCTCTTTTGTTTAGCCAAAGGACAGATAAAGCAATTGTTATGAATGCTAGTAGCTTTTACATGTAAAGTTGGAATTTGTAACAAACACTTGCTAGATATATGTCCTAACCTTTTATGCCACAAATCAAAATTACACGAGTCATTATTGAGAGTACTACAAGACACATAGTTGTAAGAGGGGTGAGCAGTTTGTAAAAGATAAAGGCCCCTAATCTGCTCAGCAGAACCAATCACCTTCTTGGTTAAATTGTCCTGTAATACACAATGAGAAGACAAGAAGTTAACAATGCAGTTCCTTTTCCCCTGTAGTCGTCAGCTCCTTCTTGACAGATCCGATCGGGTGTTCATAATCTGGAGTAAAAGGATTCGAACCTTTGCATGCCGGTACCAAAAACCGATGCCTTACCACCGGAATATCTAGTCAAATGGCTAATAGAAAGCAAATTAAATGTGAAATCAGGAACATACAACACATTATATAAGGTGAGATGCTCATTAATGGTAATATTTCCCATATGAGTAGCTGTAGAAATAGCATTATTAGGTAAAGAGATCTCAATATTGGCTACAGATGGAGGAGTGGTGAATAAAGACATATCAAACACCATATGATCAGTAGCACCAGTGTCCAAGATCCAAGTAGATAATTTGACATTGTTAAAACAGGAATTGGATGAAGAAGTAAAACATGTAGGGTACATACCTGGATCTTTGGGGGGGGGGGGGGGAAACCTCCTCAATGTGAGCAGTGGAAGCCCCTGCTACTGAGTGATGTATGTCCCTTTTATCATTCATGTTCTGCATCTTAGAAAAACTCAAAAACTTGTCAAAAAGATCTTGAGTACAAAGAGGGTTGGAGTCCATATGAAGATCCTGTCTAATAGAAGTATTGACAGAATTGTTGGACTCCTTATTTGGAGGACCTCTAGGGCCTCTCCACCCAGGGGGAAAGCCAATGATCCGAAAGCACCTATCAATAGTGTGACCAATGCCACCACAGTGGCTGCACTTAATAGGTTTCCTTTTGTCCTTATAAAATCTAGAATTCTTGGAAACCATGGCAATAGAATCAGTTTGAATAGGATTAGAGACAGTGTTTAGAGTTCTTTGGGATTCTTCTTGAAGTAGTAAACCATAAACTTTGGAAAGGGCAGGAAAGGGAGATTGAAGTAAGAATTGGCTCCTAATTGTGCTATAAGAGTCATGAAGGCCTACCAAAAACTTCATCACAGCATCTTGCTCTTGGGTTTCAGTCATTAGTTTGGGGAGATCACAAGTGCACCCATCCATAGCACCACAAGAACACTTAAGAACTGGTCTAAAACTCAAGTATTCATCCCACAAAGCTTTAAATTGATTATAGTAACTAACAAGAGACTGAGAGCCCTGAGAAATCGTACTTAGGGATTTTTCTAAATGGTAGACCCTAGTTCCATCAGAAAGAGCATATCGAATAACCAATTCGTCCCATACATCTTTAGCAAGAGAGAAATATTCTAAAGTTCTCTTAATATCAGGGGAAATTGAGTTTAGAATCCATACCAAAACCAAGTCGTTGGCTCGAACCCAGGCGGCATGAGTGGATGGATCCTCTTCCTCAGAAGGGATAGTTAGAGGGCCATCAATCAATCGTGCTTTATTCTTCACACTGAGGCTCCTCTTAAGGGCATGGCTCCAAGAGACGTAGTTCGTGCCGTTGAGAGGCTCGAGGACTATGGAAACCGCCGGATTATCGTTCTGGTGGAGGGCCAACGGAGAGAAGGGGTTCTTGGCCGGATCAACGGAATCAGGGTCGGTGACAGACTGACAGTGGCGCCATAGCAGTAGGAATAATCGAGCAGAATCAACAAAAAAAGGTATAGAAATGGCGGAATAAAATCCGTAATAGAAAATCCCTCAAATGAAAGGGGAAAATTGAATGGTAAGAAGGAATCGATTTGAGAATCGACGTGAACAAACAAAGAGGCGCAGGATCGAATGGCGTTTCAATTTCCACGCGATACTGATACCATATTGATGTGATGAATCAAAAACATTCTTGAATCATTCTTGAGAAAGTTTCTACAAAGAGAATGAAAAGATACAAATGGAATTCAATTCTGGAAAAGAAGGAGTAAGCCCTTCTTATACTAATCTGCTAATCTAATCTGCCAATCTAACTGCCCTACTAACTGTAAAACTGATTAGGGTTAAGAATAGATACAAAACAGAAGTGTATCTATAAATACAAAAGGGTGTATTTATCAGCCCTTATACCATGACTTTTTCTGATGACTTACTTGGCCCCAGGTTCGGTGACTTGACCTCAGTTCAGATGACTTGTCTTATCTTAGGTGACTTTTCCAAATGATTTGTCCCTATTCATATGAGATGTACCATGCAAGGGCGGAGGGACCTATGGCTAAGGTGAGCAATAACTCACCCTAGTTTTTTCTAGAGATACTTGTGTCAAACTCTCAAGCAAATCGTTGGAAAATTAGTCGTTCAGGTGACTTGGTTTCACACCGATTTACATTTTGTATGTTGAAATTTAAATTTTAAATTCCCAACTAGAAAAAGACGATTTAAACAATGAAATATTAATGGTTAAATTAATACTTCCATACAACTATGAGAATTTAATCATCGGTTCACAAAATGTTGACATCGCGTAAGGTGCATGTGTACTACGTAGCGTTTCACTAATATGTGTGGCTATATTGCGAACACACCTTAGAAATTCACTATTTGCAATGATTGAGACAATATCGTTGTATATTGGCACCGTACCACAATGTCCGCTACAAAAACATGTTTCGACGGCTGTGAAAATCGGATTTTGCGAATTTTGCATAACTTTGTTTACTCAACCAATATTATTCTCCATATGGGAAACTGACGCATTATACATTTTGTTGAACACCATTGAAAACAGTGAATTTTTACCTACATGACCTATTTTCATGAATAAAATTAGTTCATGGTTACCCATGTATCGTTATGTAATTTTCATTTGCATTTCTAAAAATTACAAATAAATTAAAAATTAGAACTACTAATTCAATAATAAATAAATTAAAACGAAATTCGATTGCATAGAAAACATGAGAGAATAAGATGAGAGGGAAGTAACGAATAAAGAAGATCCATCAAACTAATTTGTACTCAAACAACATGCGGATTTGGTGGAGCTCCATGACTTTTTCTGATTACTTACTTGGCCCCAAGTTCTGGTGACTTGACCCAGGTGACTTGTCTTATCTTAGGTGACTATTCCAAATGATTTGTCCCTATTCATATGAGATGTACCATGCAAGGACGGAGGGACCTATGGCTAAGGTGAGCAATAACTCACCTAAGTTTTTTCTAGAGATACTTGTGTTAAACTCTAGAGCAAGTCGTTGGAAAATTAGTCGTTCAGGTGACTTGGTCTCACATGACTTACCCCGATTTACATTTTGTATGTTGAAATTTAAATTTTAAATTCCCAACTAGAAAAAGACGATTTAAACAATGAAATATGAATGGCTAAATTAATACTTCCATACAATTATATATATAAACACCAAATAAAATATATGAATATTAAGAATCCTACCTATTTAAATATGTGTTTTAGCAAGTATTTCAAGTGAGATTCCGCTAGAAATTAATCATCGGTTTACAAAATGTTGACATCGCGTAAGGTACATGTGTACTATACGTAGCGGTTCACTAAGATGTGTGGCTATATTGCGAACACATCTTAAAAATTCACTATTTGCAATGATTGAGACATTATCGTTGTATATTGGCGCCATACCACAATGTACCCTACAAAAATATGTTTCGACGGCTGTGAAAATCGGATTTTGCGAATTTTGCATAACTTTGTTTACATAACCAATATTATTCTCCATATGGGAAACTGACGCATTATACATATGGTTGAACACCATTGAAAACAGTGAATTTTTACCGACATGGCCTATTTTCATGAATAAAATTCGTTCATGGTTTCCCATGAGCGTCGTATGTATCGTTATGTAATTTTCATTTGCATTTTTAAAAATTACAAATAAATTAAAAATTAAAACTACTAATTCAATAATAAATAAATTAAAACTAAATTCGATTGCATAGAAAACACGAGAGAATAAGTTGAGAGAGAAGTAACGAATAAAGAAGATCTATCAAACTAATTTGTACTCAAACAACATGTGGATTTGGTGGAGCTCCATGACTTTTTCTGATTAATTACTTGGCCCCAGGTTTCAGGTGACTTGACCTCAGTTCAGGTGACTTGTCTTATCTTAGGTGACTTTTCCAAATGATTTGTCCATATTCATATGAGATGTACCATGCAAGGGCGGAGGGACCTATGGCTAAGGTGAGCAATATCTCACCCTAGTTTTTTCTAGAGATACTTGTGTCAAACTCTAAAGCAAGTCGTTGGAAAATTAGTCGTTCAGGTGACTTGGTCTCACATGACTTACCCCGATTTACATTTTGTATGTTGAAATTTAAATTTTAAATTCCCAACTAGAAAAAGACGATTTAAACAATGAAATATGAATGGTTAAATTAATACTTCCATACAATTGTATATATAAACACCAAATAATATATATGTATATTAAGAATCCTACCTATTTAAATATATGTTTTAGCAAAGTATTTCAAGTGAGATTCCGCTAGAATTTAATCATTGGTTTACAAAATGTTGACATCGCGTAAGGTACATACTACGTAGCGTTTCACTAAGATGTGTGGCTATATTGCGAACACATCTTAGAAATTCACTATTTGCAATGATTAAGACATTATCGTTGTATATTGGCGCCATACCACAATTTCCGCTACAAAAACATGTTTCGACGGCTGTGAAAATCGGATTTAGCGAATTTTGCATAACTTTGTTTACACAACCAATATTATTCTCCACAATTTTACTTTTTATGTCATCCATTGATTATAATCAATTTATTTAAGATTTTGAAGATTGTGAAGAACTTTGAAGATTTGAAGATAGTGAAGAAATTTTTACTTTTTATGTCATGCATTGATTATAATCAATTTATTGAAAATTGTGAAGAACTTTGAAGATTTGAAGATAGTCAAGAAATTTTGAAGATTGAAGATTTTTAGAAATTTTGAAGATTGAAGATTTGAAGAAATTTTGAAGATTGAAGGTTTTTAGAAATTTTGAAGATTGAAGATTTTGGAGATTTGTGAAGATTGAAGATTTTTAAAAATTCATCTTAATTGTCATAAATTTAATATTTATATCTTTTTATTTTTATAAATTCAATTTAAACGTATTTAATCTTATATTTCTAAAATTACTCCAACAATAAGATTTAATTTTTTTTTCTATTTAATCTATCTTAATAATATTTAAATAAATTTAATTTTAATCTTATTCCTAAAATTATTCCAACAAATAATAATATTTTATAATTCCAACCAAATCTATCTTAATAATATTTAAATAAATCTATCTTAATAATATCTAAATAAATTTAATTTTAATATTATTCTTAAAATTACTCCAACAATAAGATTTGATTTTTTATAAATCCAAAAATTTAATATGCACGATATTTTGACTTTAATTTTTATAAATCAAACTTAAATAAATTTAATCTATCTTAATAATATCTAAATAAATTTAATTTTAATCTTATTCCTAAAATTACTCCAACAAGATTTGATTTTTTTTTCTATTTAATCTATCTTAATAAGATTTAATAATAAGATTTGATTTTTTTCTTCTAAAATTACTCTTATCTATCTTCCTATCTTCATATTTCCTAAAATTACTCTAATAATAAGATATGATTTGTTTTCTCTAAAATTACTCTTATCTATCTTCCTAAATTACTTCTTAATAATATCTTAATAAATTTAATTTTAATATTATTCCTAAAATTACTCCAACAATAAGATTTGATTTTTTATAAATACAAAAATTTAATATGCACAATATTTTGACTTTAATTTTTATAAATCTAACTTAAATAAATTTAATCTATCTTAATAATATCTAAATATATTTAATTTTAATCTTATTCCTAAAATTACTCTAACAATAAGATTTGATTTTTTTTCCTATTTAATCTATCTTAATAATATTTAATAATAAGATTTGATTTTTTTCCCCTAAAATTACTCTTATCTATCTTCATATTTCCTAAAATTAGTCTAATAATTAATAATAAGATTTGATTTTTTTTCTCTAAAATTACTCTTATCTATCTTTCTAAATTACTTCAATAATAAGATTTAATTATTTTTTCCATAAAATTACATATTTAATCTTATACAAATTTTTATAAATCTAACAAATTTAATATTTTCGTCTATTAGTATAAAAGATTATAAATCTATTTTTTTTTTTACAATTATATACTTATTTTACTTCAATAAGATTTGATTTTTTTTCATAATTTTATAATATATTTTAATTTACAAAATTAAAATTTGAATATTGAAAATTGATTTGTTAATAAGATACTTTTAGAACATAGCATATATATATTGAAATTTTTATTAGAATTTTTTTAAATCCACGAATATGTTGGGATTTGTTATTAGATTTAAAAAAAAAATTTATTAGAATTTTTTTTAATTCTTCGTATATGCCGTCCTAAAATTACCTAAATACTAAACCAATTTAATATATGAAATTAAATTAACTACTCCCTCCGTCCCACAACTGTTTGCACACTTACCTTATTTGTCCGTCCCACAATTGTTTGCACACACATAAAAGGAAAGTTCTTCATAAACCCCACCCTCACAATATTCACATATTTACACAAAATGCCATTACTTTTACTCTCTTTCCAATCACCTTTTTACTTTATTCATATAACTTTACAAAATTACCCCTCAACACTCCACTCATTACACTTTTTTCTTAAAAAGTGTGCCCATTTTGTGGTGCAAACACTTCCGGGACGGAGGGAGTATGTGCTAATAATTCCTAAGTTTATAACTGAATTACATTCCAGTACACCACAGATAATAATAATATAAAAAATATTACATGTATATGCGATTTTATTGTAGTAGTTTCGATCGGGCCCGAAAAGGTCTAAAATTCGAAAAAATAAAATAAAACTACTAAATATCTAATGAATCGAGAATATCCAGCTAGATTTCATATCCTAATGAGTTTGCAAACTATAAATAACTTCTTCTCAAAAACTTTTCAAATTTGAATTTGAAGTGAGGAGATGAAGATGGTTTAATATTTTTATAAGAAAATGAGAGGAAATACTGTTTAAAAATTTAAACAACATTATCTCTGTGCGACCCGAATAAACCCAACAGAATTAAATTTATAATTATAATATATATACACGATTTTTTAACATGTGAACCCTAAAATTACATATTTAATCTTATACAAATTTTTATAAATCTAACAAATTTAATATTTTCGTCTATAAAATTAATAAATTTAATAATATAAAAGATTATAAATGTTGATTTTTTTTTCTATCTTTATATTTTCTAAAATTACTCTAATAATAAGATTTGATTTTTTCACCCTAAAATTACTCCAATAATAAGATTTGATTTTTCCCCTAAAATTACTTTTATCTATTTTCATATCTTCATATTTACTAAAATTACTCTAATAATAAGATTTGATTTGTTTTCCCTAAAATTACTCTTATCTATCGTCCTAAAATTACATTTGATGCATGGTCCGTGTGGTGTTGCGAATTGGAAAAGTCCCTGCATGGTGAACAATAGTTGTAGTAAGAGATTTCCAAAGAAAAATAGAGATCAAACCACAGTTGATGAGGACGGATACCCTCTTTATAGAAGAAGGAACGACAGTCGTTCAGTAAACAAAGGTAAAACAATTCTGGACAATCGACATGTGGTACCTTACAATGCCAATTTATTGGGTAGATATCAAGCACATATAAATGTCGAGTGGTGCAACAAGCACAAATCAATAAAGTACCTATTCAAGTATATCAACAAGGGTCATGATAGAGTTTCTGCCACAATTGTTAGTAACCAAGAGGCAGAAGGGCAATCTATGTCTAAAGATGAAATTAAAGAATACCTCAACTGTAGATATGTGTCCCCATGTGAAGATGTCTGGAGAACACTTGGATTTGAAATACATTACAGATTCCCTTCAGTTCAAAGATTGAGCTTTCATCTTCCAGGAGAACAAACAATTGTGTTTGATGATGATGAATACATCGACAATGTTCTAGAAAGACCTTCTGCACAACATTCAATGTTTTTAGCATGGATGGAATTCAATAGGAAAAACGAATCTGCTAGGGATCTTACGTATATAGAATTTCCCTTAAGACATGTTTGGAATAATCAAGATCGCAAGTGGGCTCCTAGAAAGAGTAGTAGATTTTCATTGGGAAAATTGAATTATGTTCCACCAGGAGCTGGTGAACAACATTATTTAGGTCTTTTAATACCTCATAGTAAGGGTTCGAGGTCACACGAAGAGATTAGAACCATTGGAAATGTAGTATACCCTACATTCAAAGATGCTTGCTATGCAATGAGACTTTTAGATGATGATAGGGAGTATGTTGATGGAATAATGGAGGCAAGTTTTTGGGCATCGACTCATTATCTGAGAAATTTATTTTCAATTCTACTATTATCATCAAGTATGAGTTGTCCAAACGAGGTTTTTCAAAAAACATGGGAGGCATTGTCGGATGATATACTATCAAGAAGAAGACGATTGTTTAATTTACCAGGTACGTATTATATATTTATGTTTGTAATATTTCATTAAATAGCAATACTTTTTAATATCAAAATTCTAATTTAATACATTTTTTAGGTTTACGTCTAACCGATGAACAACTAAAGAATTATACACTTCTTGAGATTGATCAGTTACTTCAAAAAAATGGAAGCAGTTTAAGTAATTTTCCAACAATGCCTGTTCCAAATCCAGATGATATATCCCTACAACACAATTCAAGATTCTTGAAGAGTTGAGCTATGATCGCACAGAGTTGCTAGAGGAGTACAATACATTGTCTTCAACCCTAACTGCCGAACAAAGTGATGTTTTACAAGAAATACTTGAAGCTATTTGTTCAACTGATGGAAAAGTCTTCTTTTTTTATGGGTACGGGGGTACTGGAAAAACTTTCATATGGAGAACTCTTTCTGCAGCCGTTAGATCTCACGGAGACATCGTTCTTAATGTTGCATCGAGTGGTATAACTTCTCTTTTGTTGCCTGGAGGACGCACTGCACATTCTCGGTTTGGTATTCCGATAATCATTTCTGAATCATCCACCTACAAAATAATGCCCGGTACTCATTTGTCAGAACTTATAATAAAGTCAAAGCTGATAATATGGGACGAGGCACCGATGATTAACAGATTTTGTTTTGAGGCACTTGATAGAAGCCTAAGAGATATAGTTAGAGCTCCTGATGGATCTATGTCTAATTTGCCTTTTGGAGGGAAAACGGTGGTTCTTGGAGGAGACTTCAGACAAATACTTCATGTTATTTCAAAAGGTTCAAGAGAACATATAGTCCATTCTGCTATCAATTCATCATATATGTGGGAACATTGCAAGGTACTGAGGCTAACGAGGAACATGAGATTGCAAACTGGAAATTCTAACGGTATTAATACATCTGATGAGATAGCTGAATTCTCAGATTGGATTTTGAAAGTGGCGACGGGAATCTTGGAGATAGTGACGATGGTTTTGCGGACATTGATATTCCTGAAGAGAATCTGATTTTAGATGCACGAGATCCTATTGCTGCTATAGTTGACTGCATTTACCCATCCGTCTCTAACAACTATAATATTGATAAGTATTTTGAGGATAGAGCTATACTTGCTCCAACATATAAAGAAGTTGAAAACATTAACGAGACAGTGTTGGCAATGATACCTGGTGATACAAAGTATTATTTGAGTTCAGACAATGTGTGTCCATCGGAGTTTAAACCTGATGGAATGGGACAGGTGTTTTCCATTGACTTTCTCAACTCTATTAAGTGTTCTGGTCTACCAAATCATCGATTGTTTCTCAAGATAGGGATCCCTATAATGCTACTTAGGAACATTGATCCGAAGTCCGGTTTGTGCAATGGAACTAGACTAATTGTTACAAGACTTGGAAATCACATTATTGAAGCACAAATTCTTTCTGGAAGAAATGTTGGTACTAAAGTTTTTATACCAAGAATGACATTGAGTGTTTCGGATGACACGGCTGCCGTAAAGTTTCGAAGAAGACAATTTCCTATTCTATTGTCTTTTGCAATGACGATAAATAAAAGCCAAGGCCAGTCCCTTTCCATGGTAGGTGTCTACCTTCCTAAACCTGTGTTCACCCATGGTCAGTTGTATGTTGCAGCTTCTAGAGTCAAAAGTAAGAGTGGATTGAAAATTCTTTGCCTAGATTCAAATGGAAAAATATGTAAACGTACCACGAATGTTGTCTACAAAGAAGTTTTTCGCAATTTGTAATTTATTATAAAATTTACTTTTATAAATAAATTCATAATCCTCTTTTCTACTTTTTTATATGTGTGATGTAATTTATATAGACACATCATTTGTATTTTATTTTTCTAATAAAATACAAAAAATTACAAATATATAGTCTTTTCTATATATATATATATATATATATATATATAATATAATTTATATTGACCTTACATTTAAATTTTAATATTTTACATAACATAAAAAAATTTACAAATACAGAATCTTTTCTATTTTTATATATATGATGAATTTATATTGACATAACATTTAAATTTTTTTTATTTTTCATAAAATAAAGAAAATTATAAATATATACATAATTTATTTTTTTTATTAATAAATTTATAATATAAAATTAAATTAGGTTAAAAATTATTATAATTATAATTAATAAAAATTAATAAAATATACTTATTTCAATTCCGCGAAATACGCGGGTCTTACACTAGTTATACATATTGTTGAACACCATTGAAAACAGTGAATTTTTACCGACATCACCTATTTTCATGAATAAATTCGTTCATGGTTACCCATGAGCGTCGCATGTATCGTTATTTAATTTTCATTTGTATTTCTAAAAATTACAAATAAATTAAAAATTAGAACTACTAATTCAATAATAAATAAATTAAAACGAAATTCGATTACATAGATAACATGAGAGAATAAGATGAGAGGGAAGTAACGAATAAAGAAGATCCATCAAACTAATTTGTACTCAAACAACATGTGGATTTGGTGGAGGTCCATGACTTTTTCTGATGACTTATTTGGCCCCAGGTTCAGGTGACTTGACCTCAGTTCAGGTGACTTGTCTTATCTGAGGTGACTTTTCCAAATAATTTGTCCCTATTCATATGAGATGTATCATGCAAGGGCGGAGGGACCTATGACTAAGGTGAGTAATAAATCACCCTAGTTTTTTCTAGAGATACTTGTGTCAAACTCTCAAGCAAGTCGTCGGAAAATTAGTTGTTCAGGTGACTTGGTCTCACATGACTTACCCCGATTTACATTTTGTATGTTGAAATTTAAATTTTAAATTCCCAACTAGAAAAAGACGATTTAAACAATGAAATATGAATGGTTAAATTAACACTTCCATACAATTATATATATAAACACTAAATAAAATATATGAATATTAAGAATCCTACCTATTTAAATATTTGTTTTAACAAGTATTTCCAAATGAGATTCCGCTAGAATTCAATCTGTTATGGAATTGTATCCACAAAGCAACTCCTCACAAATGATAAATCAAGACAACTAGAAACACAAAGAATTGAAAACGAATAAAGAACTCAAAGGAAGAACACGAGATTTACGTGGTTCGATCAAATGATCTACGTCCACGGAGGATAGAAAACTCTCTTCACTAATCTCAAATGAAAGTTACAGATTACAAGTATTCACTAAGTTTGATCTCTCAAAACTCTCAGATTCAGTAACCCATAACCTATACACTAGATAGTATATTTATAGATGTACAATGCATTGGATAACCGCCACTAACCAACTAACTAACTATCAGAAATAACAGAATTAACTAACTCTGAAAAACTAGATTTCAGCAGACTTGACTCAGTTGAGTTGGGATCAGTTGAGTTGGCTTCAGCAGACTTGGCCCCAACTCTTCTGAACTGACTTCAGACGACTTGTATCAGTAGAGTTGTCCAAACTCTTATCAGATTAGTTGACTCCTAATCAAACCACTAAACCTTATCAGCTGAGTTACACTTTAACCCAAATTTGCTGAACTTCAAAATCAGAACACTAGTAACTCTTCTGATAGATAAAAATAAGATGACATCCAATATTGCATTAATCCTAACAATTCTCCACCTTAATGCAAGATTATCTTCTTCCCAGCCCTCCTCAAGGCTGTTTATTCATTCTCTTCTTAATGAACATCCCAGGTGCTAAGGTTTACCAACTCCATGCAATTATTGAACTTATTGTTTGGTAATGCCTTAGTTAACATATCAGCTGCATTCTCTTCTGAAGCTACCTTCTGAACTTTAACAATGCTCTTCTCCAAGATGTCTCTAACAAAATGCAACTTCACATCAATGTGCTTTGACCTCTCATGAAACACTTGATGTTTTGCTAGATGAATAGTGCTCTGATTATCACACAGCACAGGAACACTTTTCTGAAATATGCCAAAATCTCTCAGAATGCCCTTCAACCACATTGCTTCCTTCACAGCTTATGTCAATGCTATGTATTCAGCTTCAGTTGTGGATAAGGTCACCATAGATTGTAAAGCTGCTCTCCAGGTGATAGTAGTGCCATACAATGTAAAAACATAACCAGATAAAGATTTCCTTGTATCTATGTTTCCAGCAAAATCAGAATCCACAAATCCTAGCAAAGGACTCTTGGTAACAGCTGAATTTTCAAACAATAATCCTAAGTCTTCTGATCCATTCAGATATCTTAGAATCCACTTCAAACCTTCCCAATGAAATTTTCCTAGATTTTCCATGAATCTACTCACCATACTAACAGCATAGGCAAGATCAGGTTTGCTACAAACCATAACATACATGAGACTTCCAACTCCATTTGCATAAGGAACAGTAAGCATCTGCTTCTTCTCTTCAACTGTTTGAGGAGATTGCTTGACTGATAACTTGAATTGCTGACCAAACGAAGTACTAATTGGTTTGGACTGGTGCTTAAGAAACCTCTTCAAGACCTTCTGAATGTAACTCTTCTGGGACAAGAACAACTTCCCTGCTTTCCTGTTTCTGAGAATATCCATGCCTAATATTCTCTTGGCTTCACCTAGGTCCTTCATCTCGAACTTGCTACTCAGCTGCTGCTTAAGCTGGGTAATCTTTCTCATACTCTTGCTAGCTATTAACATATCATCTACATAGATCAGTAGATAGGTGCTCTCTAGATAATCTTGTTTACCAATATATACACATCCATCATATTTGCTTCTTAAGAAACCAATAGAAAGCATGAATGTATCAGACTTTCTATACCATTGTCTAGGACTCTGTTTAAGCCCATACAATGATTTCTTAAGCAAGCATACCTTACTTTCAGTTTCAGGCATGATAAACCCTTCAGGTTGATGCATATATATTGTTTCAACTAGTTCTCCATGTAAAAATGCAGTTTTAACATCTAGCTGATGTAACTCAAGATCGTCTTGAGCAACCTTAGACAAAAGTAATCTTATTGAACAATGTTTAACAACAGGAGAGAATACCTCATTGAAGTCTATGCCTTCTCTTTGTGTGAATCCTCTTGCCACCAACCTAGCTTTGAATCTGATCTGCTCTCTAGCACCACCAAATCCAACTTCAAGCTTCTTCTTGAACAGCCATCTACAGCTGACTAACTTCTGGTTGTCTGGCTTCTCCACAAGGATCCAGATCTCATTCTTCTCTAAGGACTGCAACTCTTCTGACATGGCTGCTATCTACTGCTCTCTTTTAGGACAGGTGATTGATTCCCTATAGTTTCTTGGCTCATAATGCTCCACTTCTTCTGCTGTGATCAGAGCATATGACACAAGATCAGCATGGCCAAACCTAGATGGGGGTGAATCTGCCTCCTGAGCCTATCTCTTGCAAGGCTGTAGTGTCTCGGATCAGCAAGGCTGTCCTCTATGGCATCATCTTCTGAATGATCTTTTGGATCACCTTCTGGACCCTGTTCTGGGACAACCTCATTAGGGGTGTTGTCTTCTGTATCAGCAGAGTTTTCCACCTCCTCTGGGGTCAACTCTTTTGATCCAAGAAGCTCCACCTCAGCTGAGAAACTCTCTTCTGACTCATTTACAATTCTTCCATCTAGGTCATGGGAATTTCCATTAGGAGGATATCCCATTACCTTCTCATTAAAATCAACATCTCTACTGATTATCAGTTTCTTATAACCTGGTTCAAGGCACCACAATCTATAGCCCTTGACACCTATTGGATAGCCAATGAATATACATTTCAGAGCCCTTGGCTCAAACTTATCCTGTCTAATATGTGCATATGCCTGACATCCAAACACTTTAAGTTTTGAATAATCAGACAAGTTGCCATACCATATCTCATCTGGAGTTTTACCTTCTAAAGCATATGAGGGAGTTGTTTTTATCAAATAACATGCAGTACATACAACTTCTCCCCAAAAACTTTTAGGTAATTTAGCATCAGCTAACATGCATCTGACCCGTTCTAGAATAGTTATATTCATTCTCTCTGCTAAACCATTTTGCTGTGGATTAAGAGGGACAGTTCTATGTCTAGTAATGCCCTTCTCTTTACAAAATTCATTGAATTCAGCTGATAGATACTCAAGGCCATTATCTGTCCTCAAATGTTTTAAGGACTTTCCTTTCTTGTTCTCTATCTCAAGTAGCCATTCTTTGAATTTTGTAAAGGCCTCACTTTTCTGTTTGAGAATGAACACCCAAACTTTTCTAGAATAGTCATCTATAATTGACATGAAGTACTTACCTCCACCAATGGTTTCAGTCCTTGATGGCCCCCAGATATTTGAATGAACATAATCCAGCAGCTCCTTTGTAGTGTGCTCACCCTTCTGGAATGATTTCTTCTTGGCCTTGCCAAGAATACACTGCTCACAGAACTCCAGGATTTTGAATGTCTTCTTGTGGAATGCCCCCTTCTTGGATAACTCCATCAGGCCTTTTTCTCCCACGTGTGCTAGCCTCTTATGCCAAAGCATAGCATCTTCAGAGCACATGGTAACATCAGCAGCACTTGTGATTGTCTCACCAATTAAAGAATATAACCTATTTGACTTCTTCCCTTGCATCACTATTCTATCAGCTTTGGTAACAAGCAGACATCCTCTTTCTGTCTTGAATTCATAACCCAAAGCATTTAGTGTGCCAAGAGATATAAGGTTTCTCTTCAAATCTGACATTGGTCAGGATCACATGTTTATCATTAAACATCTTCACCCTCACAATGCCAATTCCTCTCACATTGCAACATTCATCATTGCCCAATAGAACTGATCCACCATCAATCATTTCTAGGTTTTGAAACCAAGATTTGGTGGGACACATGTGAAATGAACATCCAGAATCCAACACCCATTCATTAACAAGTTTGTTGTATGTTATGCTCATCACCTCTGCACTATCATATCCTTTTGCCTCTGCTACATCAGCTTTAGCAGCATCAATAGCCTTCTTGTGCTCTGGACGTTCTTTTATGAAATGTCATTCTTTATGGCATTTGTATCAGGCTTTGTTCTTGACTACATATCCATTTCTCTTGTGATTTGGCTTGGCATGGAACTTCTTGCCTTGCCCTCCTTTCTTGTCATTCTTTAGTTTGACATTAAGACCCTCAGCTTGGTTCTTGGTCTTCTTGGTTGAGTTTGCTACATGTAAACTCTTGGTCTTCAGTATAGACAAGACATCTTTGAATTTTGCCTTACCCTCCTTGGTAATCAGCAAAGCATCCTTGAAGCTGTCATATGAAGGTGGCAATGCCTCTAAGAGTAGAAAAGACTTCTTGTGATCTTCCAAAGTAATTCCAACATTCTCAAGATCATCAACTGCTTGCATGAACTCTATTAACAGCTCATCAAGGGTTTTATCATCTGACATCTTGAAATTATTGAGCTTTCTTTCCATAAACATCTGATTTGACAAAGATTGTGCCAAATACAGACCATCTAATGCTTCAAATACTCCAACAACATCCTTCTCCTTCATAACTTCTCTGAACACATTGTCTCCCAAACTCAGTACAACAATGTTGTAAGCTTTTTCCATAAGCTCTTCTTTCTTGGCCTTGTCTGCATCGGATGCAGCGGGGTCAAGAGGAGTGATGGCCTCTTTCAGCCCATGGTGTGACAGCAGAGCCTTCATCTTGTCTTTTCATAAGCCAAAATCTGTCTTACCATTGAATTTCTCTATCTCCAATTTCACAGAGCCCATTTCTTGATTCTTGACTATCTTTCGACTTCCCACAGATGGCGCCAATTGTCATGGAATTGTATCCACAAAGCAACTCCTCACAAATGATAAATCAAGACAACTAGAAATGCAAAGAATTGAAAACGAATAAAGAACTCAAAGGAAGAACACGAGATTTACGTGGTTCGATCAAATGATCTACGTCCACGGAGGATAGAAGACTCTCTTCACTAATCTCAAATGAAAGTTACAGATTACAAGTATTCACTAAGCTTGATCTCTCAAAACTCTCAGATTCAGTAACCCACAACCTATGCACTAGATGGTATATTTATAGATGTACAATGCATTGGATAACCGCCACTAACCAACTAACTAACTATCAGAAATAACAGAATTAACTAACTCTGAAAAACTAGATTTCAGCAGACTTGACTCAGCTGAGTTGGGATCAATTGAGTTGGCTTCAGCAGACTAGGCCCCAACTCTCCTGAACTGACTTTAGACGACTTGTATCAACATAGTTGTCCAAACTCGTATCAGATTAGTTGACTCCTAATCAGACCACTAAACCTTATCAGCTGAGTTACGCCTTAACCCAACTTTGTTGAACTTCAAGATCAGAACACTAGCAACTCTTCTGATAGATAGAAATAAGATAACATCCAATATTGCATTAATCCTAACATTTCTCCACCTTAATGCAAGATTGTCTTCTTCCGAGCCCTCCTCAAGGCTGTTTGTTCATTCTCTTCTTAATGAACATCCCAGGTGCTAAGGTTTACCAACTCCATGCAATGATTGAACTTATTGTTTGGTAATGCCTTAGTTAACATATCAGCTGCATTCTCTTCTGAAGCTACCTTCTGAACTTTAACAATGCTCTTCTCTAAGATGTCTCTAACAAAATGCAACTTCACATCAATGTGCTTTGACCTCTCATGAAACACTTGATGTTTTGCTAGATTATCACACAGCCTAGGAACACTTTTCTGAAATATGCCAAAATCTCTCAGAATGCCCTTCAACCACATTGCTTCCTTCACAGCTTATGTCAATGCTATGTATTCAGCTTCAGTTGTGGATAAGGTCACCATAGATTGTAAAGCTGCTCTCCAGGTGATAGCAGTGCCATACAATGTAAAAACATAACCAGATAAAGATTTCCTTGTATCTATGTTTCCAGCAAAATCAGAATCCACAAATCCTAGCAAAGGACTCTTGGTAACAATTGATTTTTCAAACAATAATCCTAAGTCTTCTGATCCATTCAGATATCTTAGAATCCACTTCAAAGCTTCCCAATGAAACTTTCCTGGATTTCCGATGAATCTACTCACCATACTAACAACATAGGCAAGATCAGGTCTGCTACAAACCATAGCATACATGAGACTTCCAACTCCATTTGCATAAAGAACAGTAAGCATCTGCTTCTTCTTTTTAGCTGTTTGAGGAGATTGCTTGACTGATAACTTGAATTGCTGACCAAATGAAGTACTAACTGGTTTGGACTGGTGCATAAGAGACCTCTTCAAGACCTTCTGAAGCAAGTCGTTGGAAAATTAGTCGTTCAGGTGACTTGGTCTCACATGACTTATCCCGTTTTACATTTTGTATGTTGAAATTTAAATTTTAAAATCCCAACTAGAAAAAGACGATTTAAACAATGAAATATGAATAGTTAAATTAACACTTCCATACAATTATATATATAAACACCAAATAAAATATATGAATATTAAGAATCCTACCTATTTAAATATATGTTTTAGCAAGTATTTCCAAGTGAGATTCCGCTAGAATTCAATCATCGGTTGATAAAATGTTGACATCGCGTCTTCAAAAGGTACATGTGTAGACGAAGGCAGTAAGGGCCCAGAGGGGGCAATGGGCCCCCACCAATTTTTTTTAATATATATATATATATATATATATATATATATATATATATATGCTTTTTTTTTTTCGTTTCATAATTATTTGTACGTTTTTCTTATGTTTCAAGATTATTTGCACACTTATAATATAAAAATAATTCACAAAATAGATACATTCACTAAATCATTATATTTTTTAAATTGTCAATTATTATAGGTTCACATTTTTCCTTACACCTCATTAAATTATTTTTTACACATCACAAAATATCTTTTATACTTTAGTAAATCACCCCTAAATGATTCTCACTAATTTGATATCACACTCCACTAAATTCACATTTCTTAAAAAGTGTGCCGATCAAGATATACAAGTCATTACGAGATGGGGGAGTACATTTTAAGTTTTACATTTGGTTAATAGTGACTAATGTCTTAGCAGAGTTGCATATTAAATTTTAACACTGTTTCGCCTATTATAAGCCAGAACAATCAAAATTAATTTATTTCAAAACATAATAAAAGTCGTTAAATTTAAATTAATGAAATTTGATGTATTGAAAATTATATAATGATTTTTTTAGATATATATAATATTATTTTATTTTTATATTAATGTAAATCGGGCCCCCTATCAAGAATTCCTGGCTCCGTCGTCACTGTGTACTACGTAGCGTTTCACTAAGATGTGTGGCTATATTGCGAACGCATCTTAGAAATTTACTATTTGCAATGATTAAGACATTATCGTTGTATATTGGCGCCGTACCACAATGTCCGCTACAAAAACATGTTTCGACGTCTTTGAAAATCGGATTTTGTGAATTTTGCGTAACATTTTTTACACAACCAATATTATTCCTCATATGGGAAACTAGCGCATTATACATATTGTTGAACACCATTGAAAACAGTGAATTTTTACCAACATGACCTATTTTCATGAATGAAATTCGATCACGGCTACCCATGAGCGTCTGTATCGTTATGTAATTTTCATTTGTATTTCTAAAAATTACAAATAAATTAAAAATTAGAACTACTAATTCAATAATAAATAAATTAAAACGAAAGTCGATTGCATAGAAAACATGAGAGGATAAGATGAGAGGGATGTAACGAATAAAGAAGATCCATCAAACTAATTTGTACTCAAACAACATGTGGATTTGGTGGAGTTGCATGATTTTTTCTGATGACTTACTTGGCCCCAGGTTCAGGTGACTTGGGCTCAGTTCAGGTGACTTGTCTTATCTTAGGTGACTTTTCCAAATGATTTATCCTTATTCATATGAGATGTACGGGTACCATGCAAGGGAGGAGGGACCTATGGCTAAGGTAAGGTGAGCAATAACCCACCCTAGTTTTTTCTAAAGATGATTTGTGTCAAACTCTCAAACAAGTCTTTGGAAAATTAGTTGTTCAGGTGACTTGGTCTCACATGACTTATCCCGGTTTACATTTTGTATGTTGAAATTTTGTTGGTCCTAAAAGGAGTATATAACAAGTGTATGGGGGGAATACACTTGTATGCAAATTCTTTTTTACTATGATCAAACCAGGGCTCAGCAAGGTTGTCTTGGACAACTCTGCTGAAGATGATTAACTCTTCTAAGATAATCAAGCTACTAAGTACTATTGAGTACTTAGTTGAATAACTATCTAGGGGAGTTATATGTGCGGAATAGTGGTTGACCCTTTTTCTTTAGACTCCTTTAGTTCTGAAATCACTTAGTCAATTCAATACAATCCAGTTTTCAGGGAACTTGTCCAAATAGGTTTTGCACAGTCTTTGAATATGTATTCTTTGAAAGATTAGTTTTGTGTGCAGTGTTGAATGTATGAAAGTACTTGAAAAGTAAATCAACACAAGAGTTTATAGTGGTTCAGAGACTCAAGCTCCTACATCCACTTTCCCTGATTGAACAGGATAATTCCTTCACTCTTGGAATTAACTTGTTTTATAGTGCCAAGGTGCACTTGATCAATAACACCACTCCTTGGTGAATTGATCCCTAGGATGTCTAGAGTCCTAGTACCCTCTTCTCAACTCAGAACTGAACTGTTCTTCTCTCAACAGTCAGCTCCTACCACTTCTACTACTACAACCTTCTAACTTTCACTCTTGAAAGGGGTAAGGGTTGAAGTAAGGTTCCAACTAATGAGATATCCTTTACAATGAAGATCAGTGTATAAGGATCAGTGTACAATGAAGATCAGTGTATATGGATATACAATAGAGTTCAGCTTAGAAGAAGTGTTTGAAGACTAAGATAGTCTTTGAAAGTTTTGAAAGCACTCTAGCTTGTAAGAACTTGAGTTTAGTTGGATTATGTTGAGGTGCTATCAAATGGTCTTCACACTTCTGTATTTATAGACAATTGAAGGATTTGCCCGTTGGAGAGGCAGCCTCAAAGGTCCATAAATGTCTTCTTTTGGTTCTTCAACTTTGAAGACAAATTCTTGATAGTGACATGTCCTCATTTGGGAAATAAACGGTTGTATGAGCTTTGTCTTCATTCTGCAGCTCTCTTCCCAATGTCTGACTTTCAGATTCTCTTGTTAGGACATGGACATGGTTTCTGCAGGTTTTTCCAATGATAGGACAACATTCCTTATCAACTGGACAACTCTCCTTATCACTATCAGCAGTCTTGCTTATCAGCAAGGTTGGCTTGCTCTTCTTCAGATGACTTGGCTCATACCCTTTGCTTCACTTCAAAGTGATCTTAGCATGATTCTTTAGAGATCTTTAGGGCATTGTTGTCTTTATCTCTTCAGCATGGTTGACCTCAAGCATTCAGAAGATTTGATCTTGCTTAATTGTGCTGAGACAACACTCCTGGACAACTCTCCTGATTAGCATACTTGGCCTTCCTTAGGCTTAGTGGTTGTTCCAGATTTTGAGTGTTGGTCCTTGGTGGAGTATAACACAAGTGTATGGGGGGGGGGGGAATGCACTTGTGTATGCAAATTCTTTTCTTTTAAACAAACTGGTCTTATCAAGCATGTTGTCTCACAACTGGCCTGAGTGTGAACTTTGATAGATACTTGTCCTACTGATTACTATTAAGTGATCAGTTGGCTAAATATCTAAAAGAGTTGCTAAGTGCGGAATGTGGTTGGCCTTTGACTCAAAGAAATACTCCAAGTTGATTTCTGAAAAACACAGTTATCAGGGACTTTGTCCAAAACAGTTTTTCTTAGCTTACTGAGTTTTGCTCTTTGAAATATGATTGAATGTAAGTGCAATAAAGAGTGCAGTAAGTAAATGGCACACAAGTTTATAGTGGTTCAGAGTCTCAAGCTCCTACATCCACTTTCCCTGATTGAACATGATAATTTCTTCACAATGGAATTAGCTTGTTTTATAGTGCCAAGGTGCACTGATCAACAACACTCTCTTAGTGCTTTGATCCCTAGGATAATCTGAGTCCTAGTGCTCAATCTCTCTGAGTTAAGACTGTGTTTCACACTAACAGTCCTTAACTTCTCACTTCTACAACAAACTCTCTCTTCACTTAATGAGATAAAGGTTTGAGGTTTGGTTCCAACTAGTAGAGATATCCTTTACAATAAGAACAGTGTAAAGGCTTAGGATATCTCAATGCTAAGTTTTGGATGTTTACAAAGATTGGCTTAGCTAATTGAAGTGATTCAGGAAACTTGGGATTCTGAGGAACAACTTGGTTTCCTTTGATTTGCTTGATGATAGTTTGATAGCAAGTAGTTGGATAATGAATCCCTTGATCACTTCTGTATTTATAGGCAAATTTGAACAACTAACCGTTGGAGGGATAGCGATTCAAATATGTCTATTTGCAGCACCATTGAAACGGTTATGAAGCTTGGCATCCTTTTATCCACTGTGTAAAAGCTTCTTCAATGGTTGCTAGAATGAAT
Organism: Galeopsis tetrahit; assembly: GCA_963675135.1. Lineage (NCBI taxonomy): Eukaryota > Viridiplantae > Streptophyta > Magnoliopsida > Lamiales > Lamiaceae > Galeopsis > Galeopsis tetrahit. Next base: position 62,563,896 of record OY776132.1, read on the forward strand.
GTGTTGACTTCTGAGAAATGCGGCTGAGATGACTTGTGTCAGTTTCCAAATATGCACATTTCCCAAGGTTGATTTGTGGCAAACTCTACACTCAACCAACGGTCAGATGGGACAAGTTCCCTGAACATTCCTGCTGCAATTTTAGAATGTTCCAACATTCATTCAATGCTTCTATCTTTAATGCTTTAAGTCTTCAATGCTTGGTTCAGGCATGATTGGCAATAAATGCTTCATTGAATGTGTCTTCTGTGAGCTTTGGCATTCAATGCTCTTGATCATTTGTACTTCAACTGTTCTGATCATTTGCATTAATGAGCATTGCCTTAATATTCTTGATCTCTTCAGCTCAGTTGTCCACTTGGTCAGCTTGTCCTGAAAGTTCAACAACTTTGGCCTAGAGACTTAACACTTATCAAGCTACCTAACATTCCAGCTTTGGACAACTACCCTGAACTCTAAAATCTCACAACATTTCTGAGATTTTCAACTTAAGCATTCTACTTACTCAAGTGTTGTGAGACAACTTGTCTGAACTAGACTTGAGCATATCTCAACTAATCTGAACATCATCAATCAGGGGTTTTGGTATCTAAATCAAAATCATTTTATTCCCAACAATTTCCCCCTTTTTGATGATGCCAAAACCTATTACAAAGGGAACTTGACTTATACTATACTTTACCTTCAGGGTGAGTGATCTGGTCAACTTTCCTGAAAGAAACTGTTAGCACAATAAATCAAGTATATATGTCATGTCAGGTTAGTTGAGATAATGAGTTGTTATCCCTTGATAGAAACATAGTGATTCTTTCATATAAATCAAAGAGCATTACAGATCAGAAAATTAAAAGGACTCACTAGACTGATACAGCAGAATAACAACAATAAAAAAAAATTATAAAACCAGATAGGGAAGAAATGAACTTATCCATCAGAGAGTTCCATCATCTTGAGGAGCAATGCCATATTGAGCCCAGACCATTTTCTTCAACTCCCAAACATCCTTGTTGGATCCTCTAGGGCCAATCTTCATCTTTTCCATCCTCATGATATTAATGAACTCTTCCAGAATCTTTCCCTCATCAATTAAGTTCCCATTGAACTTAGGAGGCATGTACAGAATAGGACCAGGGGCCTTGAACTCAACTCTTGCCATCTCAGATGCTGCAAATAGCTTTTGGTAGAGGTCCCTATGGTTCTCAAACATAAACTGCACAAAGACTTCATCCACATTCTCTTCAAGCCACTTCCCAATGACATAAAAGTCATATACAAAACTTCTCTTGGCCTCCTCCCATGCATCATTCAGTGAGATTGGAACCCACTTGTCATGGTGAGGGTACTGAGTGTCCCATCTTTGCAGCATCTGTGGTTTGAGTCTTCTGTAAGAAGCCCTCCTTCTTGGAGCTTTGAAATTTGCCCTCCTCTCATCTCTTGCCTTGTTGGCCTCAACCAACTGATCCATTCTCTCTTTAGCCCTTTGAAGAGCTAGCTTCTCCTGTGTCTCTGGATCTTTTCCAAATCCTTCTTCAAACAGCTTAGAAGGATCATCAGCAAGCTTGGGCACACCAACTTCAGGCTCTCTGTCCTGTACTTCTTTTTCAACATCTTCTTCTTCAATAACAGGCAGCTTGGCTGCTTTCTTCAACCTCTTAGATTGCCTTACTGGAGTTGACTCTTCAGACTGGAATTCTGATGGCAGAGTCAGGCTGGTTGGGAATTCATTGAAGGCTTGCAATTCCTTCCTCTTTCTTTCAGATGCCCTTGTCACCTTCCCCCTTACTTCAGCAACCTTCTCTTTGGGGTCAAGTCCTGTAGACTCACCACCAAGCCTTTGTTGCTTCCTTGCCTGACTTTCCATTGCAGATATCATGGACTCCTTGACAGCAATCTGAATTTGCTCTTCCTCAGTCAAGTTTTCAATATTCATTGGGCCTTTGCCTTTCCCAATGTCTTCTACTGCCTCCTCCTCAACTTCAGGGACCTTCTCCTTTCCTCTGGATTCACCAATCACCAAGGTTCCCTTTGCCCTAGCTCTCTCTCTTTCCCCCTTTTTGGCATTATCAAAACACTGGGGCTTCAACTCACTCATAGAGACAGAGAGATGTGAGTGGGCTTGAGTGAGGGATTTCAACTCCTGCAGCAAATAAACATTCTCATCATGAATGTTTTGCATCTTGTCATCTGCCATGCTTAAGAATGTGTGAACAGGCTTCATCTTCTGAGTAACAATGGCATCCAATGTGGCTTTCAGTGATTGATCAAGTTTGGCCTGAAGTTGATCAGTGAGGTTGGACACAACTTGATCAGATACTTTGGCCATAAGTTCAACAGTGAACTTCTCTGCAGCTTCTTTCACCATTGCAGCTTTCAATTCTTCAGCCTTCCTCCTCTGAGCTGCTGTCCTTTGGCTTAATGCATCCTTGATTGTCCTCCTTAGAGCTCTCACATTGTCCTTGTAGAGATTCTTGAGGCCCAGCTGCTCTTTCTTCACAGATTTTGTGAATTTCACCATCTCATCATTTGCCTTTGTTACTTCTGTTGAAACTGTTTGCAGTCCAGTTTTAACTCCACAAATTCTTGCATCTAATGTGGGCAAAATCACCTCTTCTGAGCCAGTTAGTCTCATCTCCACAGAGGCTAAAGTTTTGCCTTGGCCATCTAGAGTATACACTGTTGCAGCATGTGCTTTCCCAACTTCCCTGACCAGTGTATCCAACTTTTCTGATTGCTCTTCAATGATGGATGCAGTCTGAGTAGCAATCTGAAAACCAGCCTCAGTGGTATTGGCTTGTTCAAAGTACATCTTATTCAATGTGGACACATATGCTGAAACTGCTTCAAGGTCAATGTCAGCATCAACTGGTATATCTATAAGGGAAGCATCTGCAAAAATTTGCTCAATGGTAACAGCTACTGAATCTGCAAAACTAAGAGTGTTAGTCAAATCTCCCTCAACACCCTCATTCTTTTTATCTCCCAATAGGTCTGATACATCAGCACCTATACTCTCATTTTCAACTAGTTTCTTTTCTTCAATATCAACTGATAAACTCACATTCACTGGAGAATCAGACCTCCTTTCACCAAGGGATTCATCAAGTTCAGATTTGACTTGAAGAATAGCCTGAATCTCATATTGGGATGCACCCAATATTTCAACTTCATCTCCATCTATAATTGGTGCACTCAAGGAACCAGTAATCACACAATCATCCTCACCATCTCCCTCTGATTTTTCAACACTATCAGCCTTTTCATCTCCTTCCATTCCTAAACCTGACACCTCTATATCCTCAACAGGATCCACAGAGGGCAGTTGTTGGAAGATCACAGTGCTTGGGCATCCCAAGTCCACTGAGTCATCCTGAATGACTAAAGGCTGGTCAATGTCCAACTGTCCTGACATTGATGAGGCTTTAGCCAAACTAGCTTCTCCCATGGAAGTCTCAACATTGTCAAGCTGTGCCTCAGGTCCAGAAGAACCATCCTTGGCCAATGCATCTTGGACTGAGTCACCATTTTTGTCTAACTCCTCTGAATGATCAGAGTCCTTAACAGAATGATAGGTCAAGTAATGTACCTGAGCAGAGTTGAGGCCAGGAGGATTAGGATTGGTGTTGTCATCATCATCATCATTGTCATCATCAGATGAGCTATTAGGATGCTTGATTCCTTGTGCAATTCTTTCTCTCTCAGCAAGCACCTTCTCATGAACAATGGTGCAAAATAAGGCCTCAGTGGTCAAAACACTGGTCTTCTTTACATTTGCAAAATGTAATAGCCTATTTTCTTCAACCTGCCACCAGTTAGCACCCTTATCCTTAATAGCTTGAGCTATTTCCACAATTGTTCTATCCTTGATCTCAACAAGTGCTCTGAGATCATAGAACTGTTGTTGCAGCCTAGGATATGCCTTCAATCCTGGATATAATTCATCCACATTGGCTCTTGCAATCTGCCTCAACATCCCCTCATAGGTGTACTCTTCACCACTATCATCTCCATCAGAAGAGTTGGTTTGGGATTCAGGAGGGTTGGATTGGGATTCAGGTAGGCTTGGCTGGAATTCAGGTAGGTTGGGTTCAGAAGGATTGGGTTCAGATGAGCTTAAGACAATTTGGGACTCAGGTGCTTTAGAGAGCAATGTTCCTGAGGAGGTAATTGGAATGGCTGGAATGGGTGGGAGAACAACTTGATCACCTTCTTGAAGAACAGTTTCAAGAAGTTTGGTGTATGAAAGTAATCTGGGATCAAGTGGGGAGAATTGTCTATCTTCAAGATTGACCAAATCAGCTAGCACATCAATTCCTGACCTATCAGGAGCACCTTCAGGAGAATAGACCTTTTTGGTCACAATTGGGGCATCTTCAGGAGTCTTGCACTCCTCTTCCTCATGCCTTGGAGATATTCTTCTAGACTGAATATCAGGAGAGTTGGCTTCAGGGCTGTTGGGTTTTGACTTGGACTTGGAATTAGACTTACTTGCCTGTCTAATCTCCTTGAAGAATTCCTTCTTTTTCTTCTCCTCTTCCATCAAATTCTGCTTCTCAGAAGTTTTGATAATTCTCCTCCTTCTTTTAGACCTTGTGGGCTTGTCAAGGTCCCTATACTCTGTTACAGTCTCAGGCTGTAAGGGGACAACCTCTCTGAATTCTTCACCCTCTTCAGGGGGGTTGACTCCTTCATCAGCAGCCTTCTCAATCTCCTCAGAAGTGGCACCTCCACTTCTAGACTCACTTTCTGGGGAAGATTCACTCAGAATCTTCTTCATCCTCTTCATCTTTGGCTGAGCTTTCACTGGTTGGGCTTTTCTTTTTCTTGGAGAGGCTCTGGTTGCTGGTACAACAACTACAGCTTTCTTGGAGGCAGCATCTTGCTTCCTCTTCTCAGTTTTGGAAGACAGCTTCCTGAACATCACTTTTTGAGCTGGAAAAGGTTTTGGTTTGGCTTGGAGGTGGGTATAATGTGCAAATCTTTCTAAGAGCAAGCTAGCTCTTGTGCAAAACTGGAGTTTCCCATCAACCACCACCTTGTGGTGCTTCACCTCTTTGAACTTAAACTTCTCATTCATCATTTTGTCCAAAATGAAGCTTTTCCAGTTGAACTTGACTCTCTTCTCAGCAGAGTCAATCACAGCAACCATTACTCTCAGCTTAGGCATACTGACTTGTTCAACACTTCCAGAGTGGCTCAACAAGCTCTTCACAACGCAGTTAAACAAGTGCCTATAAACAGGCTTTAAGGTGTTCTTGTTTTGAGCACTTACAAGTTTCTTGGGTACTATCATCCATGGATAGTAGAACTCCTGATCATCTCCTTCTTTGTAAATTTCTAGATTTTGGCCTTCTGATGGTAGCCCAAAGCTAGCATCCAGATCCTCAACAGTGAAGATGATGGTGTGTTGGCTTTCTTCATCCTCATCTTCCTCAGCATATGTCAGCTTGGTGCACACATCACCCTTCTTGCCTTTCCATCTGAGATGGGCAAAGAACTCTGCCATGAAAGAATTCAGGCAGGAATCAGGCTTTGTGCCAAGAAATTTCTCAAGCCCTGCCTCCCTTAGCCATTGGAGGACTTGATGAACTTCTGTGTCTGGGCTATCAAAAGCTACCAACTTTTCAAACCAAAGAGAATTTGGGTTGCTAAGATAAGAGAAATCAATGTCCAAAGAGGAATCATTGAAATCTACAAGTTCTTCTCTCTTAATTTTGGGAGCCATGGATAATTTTGAGAGATAGAAAGGTTTTGGAGAAAAGTTGCAGGTTTTGAGAGTTTTTCAAAAGCTTGTGAATTTGGGATTATGAATGCGTGAGGATGGAAGTAAAAATTGAGGAGTTTATATATGTGGGGAGTTTATTAACCGTTGGTTAATAGATAATAACAGTGAGTAATAATAAAAACCAATTGGATAAAGTGGGGTAGTGGGCTTTAGGCGGTTTGATGGAGTTTTAATGCAAATCAATGGCCTTGATGATGGCTCAAGAAATCATGAAATCTTAATTAAGATTTTGCATTAAATGTTGATTTGCCATTTTGGTGGCAAAAATCTTTATAGCACACGCCATCCTAAAATGGCCTACTCTTAGACCAAGAAACCTTTTAAATGTCTAATCAATGCTAAAAATAACAATGATTATCCAATTTACTCGGACAAACATCCTGAGATGTGTTTTGATTTCTGTGAAGGTCAAATTGCCTGATCAACATGCCTGAGTGGGTCCCAAAGTTGCTGAGTGGGTCCCACTAGGACAGATCCCCTGACCAACATTGCTGAACACCATAGGGATAACTTTGCTGAGTTTCCCTGTTTGGCAGACTGCTTCAGTGAGGTTGGTCAACCTTGCTGAAGTTCAACTCAATGAACTTCCCCCTTCAATTGAGCATCCTTCCTTCATTTCTCCATCTTTCCTGGATCAAGTAAGCCCAATTCAGCTGACAATTCCAAGAACCTTGCTTCAGCTAGAGGCTTAGTCAAGATATCAGCTTTTTGCTTATCAGTGTGAATTTTGACAAGCTTGATATCTTTCTTTTCCACATGATCCCTTATGAAATGATGCTTGATATCAACATGCTTGCATCTAGTGTGGAGCACTGGATTCTGTGAGATGGCAATTGCACTATTGTTGTCACAGAATATTGGTACTTCATTGGAGATGACTTTGTAATCTCTAAGTTGCTGTCTGAGCCAAAGTATCTGAGCACAGCAACTTCCAGCTGCCACATATTCTGCTTCAGTTGTTGAAGTTGCAACTGTATTTTGCTTCTTAGAGAACCATGAGATAAGCTTGCTGCCCAAGAATTGACATGTTCTAGAGGTGGACTTTCTGTCAATTCTACATCCTCCATAGTCTGCATCTGAATATCCAGTGAGCTCAATGTTGTCATCAACTGGATACCATAATCCAATATTCTCAGATCCCTTGAGATATCTTAGGATTCTCTTGGCAGCATCAAGATGGCTCTTCTTTGGGTTTGCTTGAAATCTTGCACAAACTCCAACTGCAAATGTGATATCAGGCCTGCTTGCAGTGAGATATAGCAAGGATCCTATGATTCCTCTGTAGTTAGTGGAGTTTGTTGACTCTCCACTTTCATCAGGATCCATTTTCCAGTTAGTATTCATAGGAATTCTGACTGACTTGCTTGTAGCACATCCAAATTTCTTGATCATGTCCCTTGTATACTTGGCCTGAATGATGAATATTCCTTTCTTAGATTGAGTGACTTGAAGTCCTAAGAAGAAATTCATCAATCCCATCATGGACATCTCAAATTTACTCTGCATGAGTTTGGAAAACTTCTCACACAGCTTCTCATTTGGAGATCCAAATATAATGTCATCCACATAGATTTGGACTAACAAAATATCATCTCCTTCACAGATTCTGAACAGGGTTCTGTCAACAGTGCCTTTGACAAAACCATGATCTAGAAGAAACTGTGATAAGGTGTCATACCAAGCTCTTGGAGCTTGTTTTAAGCCATAGAGGGCTTTCTTCAATCTGTACACCTTGTCTCCTTCTTCAAAGCCTGGGGGCTGTTCAACATATACTTCTTCTTTGAGCACCCCAATGAGAAATGCACTCTTCACATCCATTTGATACACCTTGAACCTCATGTGAGCTGCATATGCTAAGAAGAGTCTGATTGCCTCAAGTCTGGCCACTGGAGCAAAAGTCTCATCATAATCAATCCCTTTAGATTGACAATATCCCTTGGCCACCAGTCTTGCTTTGTTCCTCACAATGATGTCATTTTCATTTTTCTTATTTTTGAACACCCATTTGGTTCCAATGACATCTTGATGAGTTGGCCTATCCACCAGCTCCCATACTTCATTTCTGGTAAACTGGTTCAGCTCTTCTTGCATGGCTATGATCCAGTTGGTGTCTTGTAGTGCTTCCTCAATGTCTTTTGGTTCCTGTTCTGAAAGGAAACAACAAAACAAAGCACTTTCTCCATGAAATCTTCTAGTTTTGATCCCTTCACTTGGATTACCAAGTATCAGGCTAGTTGGGTGCTCTTGCAACCAAGTCCTTCTAGACCTGATCCCTTCAGGAGGATTGTCCTCATCTGAGGTTGGATCACTAGACTCATTAAATTCAGGAAAGTTAATTGAAGAATCAAGCTTAGGATCATATTCAGGTTTATTGTCCTCATTGTCAGATAAGTTGACATTTTCATTGGTTCCCCCTTGAATATTGGATCCATTTACTACCTCAGCATTGCCTGCTTCTTCATTGATAGTTGTTACCTGGTTTTGAACTGGGATGGGGTCAGTCAGTTCATTTTCACCTTCAGGTTGGTTGGCTTCTGGTTGATTGCCATCAGGTAGGTTGTCCAGCATTTGATTATCATCAAGATCAGGCTGGGCAACATCTACAAACACTGTTTCCTTGCTTTGAAGCCTTAGTCTGGTTGTTCTTTGTGTTATCTCATCAATATTCAGGTTTCTATCCCTGAACTCATTAATAGATGCATCAAACACAACATGAGGTGTTTCTTCCACAATAAGGGTTTTGCAATTGTAAACTCTATAAGCTTTGCTGATTTGTGAATATCCAACAAATATTCCTTCATCAGCTTTGCTGTCAAAAGCTTTCAATTGCTCTTTCCCATTATTATGAATGAAACACTTACAACCAAATATGTGAAAATAAGCAACAGTGGGCAATCTACCTTTCCATATTTGATATGGGGTTTTACCTTGTCCTTTGGTGATTAAGGACCTGTTTTGAGTGTGACATGCAGTGCTAATGGCTTCAGCCCAGAACCTTTTAGGCAGTTTGGATTCAGCAATCAATGTTCTTGCTGCCTCTTTCAAGGTTCTGTTCCTTCTTTCAGCAACCCCATTTTGTTGAGGTGTTCTTGCTGCTGAAGTTTCATGAGTGATGCGATTCTTGTTGCAGTACTCATTGATGTATGAGTTTATGAATTCAGTGCCTTAGTCAGATCTGATCTTGACAATACTTAGGCCCTTTTCATTGCTCAATCTCATCATCAATTCAGGTAGCTTGACTTGGGTCTCCTTTTTGTTCAGCAAGAATACTACCCAAGTGTACCTGGAAAAATCATCAACAACAACTAAAGCATATTTTCTTCCATTTATACTTACTGGTATTATTGGTCCAAATAAATCCATATGCAGTAGTTGAAGAACTCTCTCAGTTGAGATGACAGGCTTCCCTTTGAATGAAGCTTTGATCTGTTTTCCTTCCTGACATGGCTGGCATATATGTTCTTTGGTGAACACTTGATTTGGCAGCCATTTAACTAGAGAGTTTCTTGCAATTTTGTTGATGGTTTTGAAGTTCAGGTGGTTTAGTCTTTTGTGCCACAGCCAGCTTTGCTCACTTGTGCTTTTGGCAACAAGACAAACTGCTTCAGGAGTTTTGCTCCAATCTGCAAAATAGACATTTCCCTTTCTCACCCCTGTTAGTAGCACCTGTTGTGTTGAATTATTTTTTATAATACATTCATTTGGTGCAAATTGAACACTATATCCTTTATCACAGATTTGACTTATAGACAGCAAGTTGTATTTTAGGCATAGGACATAAGATACATCAGTAATTTTGACACTACCAATGTTTAATGTACCATAACCTCTTGTGATCCCTTGAGATCTGTCTCCAAAGGTTACTAAAGGACCATCCTTTTCTATGAATTCTGAGAGAAGCTCTTTGTTCCCAGTCATGTGTCTTGAACATCCACTGTCCAAGTACCATGCTGTTTTCTTGTTGATGCTTCTCCTCTTTCTGTGGTCCTTGCAGCCCTGCAAAGTCAAAATTTAGGTACCCTTTGAATGTTGGGTCCTAGAGGGTTAGTTGTACCTTTTGGAACCCAAATCTGCCTAATTACTCTGATTGACTCAAAGTGACTGACTTGGTTTCCATTTACATCTACATACACAGTTTGACCCTTAAATGCCTTGGGTGGCTTCTGTGTATAAGTGTTGGCCTTGTAAGGTTCAGGAGAGTTGGTGAATTTCCTCGGGACATTTCTCCTGAAGTTACTAGGCTTAGGTGCAGCTTGGTAAGACCTTTGAGGATAGGGTTTTGGATGGCCTTTTCCTTTTGGCATGTAAGGTCCAGGCTTCCTGAAGGTTTTATACCTGTCAGAGGGGTTGGGCCTCAATCCATTCAGTTGAGGTTGCCTCATTTGAGTTGGCCTTTTATGAACAGATTTTGGACAACTCCTCTGATGAGAATTCAGATAGGTTGACCTTCCATTGGTTCTACCTTTCTGAATCTCATTCCTCCAGTAAGCAATGTCTTTAACCTTTTCCTTAGGTATGGGTTTAGGGACATTGTTTACTTGAGTTGGTATAAAAACTCCTTTACCCTTATCCTTGATCAGTGGTTGATTTACTTCCACTTCATTTTGTTGTGCCACTGATCTTACAAAAGTCATCTTAGAATTGCTTGATGAAGCAATACTAAGACCAGGTGAGGGTTCAAATGGATTATAGCCTAATCCACCCTTTTGAGCAAATGGTCTTTGAAACCCTTGAATTTCCTCTATTGCCTTAGCAGATTTGTTCAAGGCAGACATTTTCATTTTTAAGCTCCCCTCACTCAATTTCAGAGTATCAAATTCACTTGAGAGATTGTCAAATTTTGCTTGAAGGATTCTAAGATCAAAATCCTTTTTCCTCAAGGCCAGTTCTTGATCATCAATCAACTTTTGTTGTTCAGAGACTTTGAGAGACATTTCATCATGTTCCCTCACAATCTGCTGATACAACTCAGTTGATTTAAAGTCAAACCCTGGTTCAGGAAGATTGGGAGTTTGAACTTTAGAATTCAGTAGCTCATTTTCTCTAAGTGCCATATTGCATACTTCTTGTAGCCTGGTGAAATCCTCAAGTAACTTTCCAAAGTTGAGTTTCAAGTGGATTTCACTGGACTCATGTGTGTTATTTGAAGAATTGGAAGAATTAGAAGATGAACATACCTCTTCATTTTCAAATGCCATTTGACAGTCATCATCACTGTCACTGTTGGAAAATAGACCATCATCAGAAGTGTAGACACTCTCTTCACTTGCTGATTCACCAGCTACCATGGCCTTCCTGTTGTTCAGTCTCTTGTCTCTTTTGTTCTGCCTTTCTTTTCTTTCTTTGGCACTAAGGTCAGGACAATCATACTGAAAGTGACCCTTTTTATGGCAGTTATAACACACATCTTCATCATCATTTTTCTTGCTTGAGGACTCCTTCCTCCTTGATGATGATGGTTCATCTTTGCTGTATTTCTTTCTATCAGCATATCTGTCTTCTTTCTTCTCATCAGAGACTTTGTCCTCTGACTTGTTGTCAGGAGAACTGAATCTCCTTCTGGTTCTGTTGTCTTGGTAGAACTTCTTGTATCTACCAAATCTGGAGTTGAGCTTATCAAATCTCCTTGCCATAAGTGCCAGCTCCTCCTTCATTTAAGATTTTGAAACAGGTTGAGAAGATCTTTGAGTACTTTTCTTTTCTGTTTCAACAGCTTTGAATGCAACTCCTTTGCTTGAGGAGGATGGCTCTTCATGCACTTTCTTTCTGTTTAGATCAAACTCATATGCTTTGAGTTTAGAGAACACTTGCTGCATGGGCATGTTGTCAAGATTTCTAGTGTTTTGCATCATGACTGAGTATATGTCCCACTTGGATGTGAGACTTCTCAGAATATTCAAGGCAACTTCTCTTTTGGCATAGAACTTGCCAAGAGAGTTTATCTCATTCATGATGTCAGTGAATCTGCCATCAAGATGATCAATAGTTTCATTGGCTTCCATAGAGAATTGTTCATATTTTTGGATAGCCACTTGAAGCTTGTTTTCTTTTATCTTTTGGGTACCTTCACACATAAGTGCTAAGGTGTCCCAAATTTCTTTTGCTGATGTGCAGTGGTACACTCTTCCCATTACTGCATCTGGAATAGTCTGGTACAATGTATTCATGGCAATGTAGTTCAGGTTGTGCCTTTTTCTTTCTTCAGCTGTAAGGTCATCTTCATCCTTTGGTAGCAACTCCCTTGGATCTGCTTTCTGAGCATCAGTGAGCTTGGGATTTGCTTTGGTGAATGTGAATGGCCCTCTGGTGATGACTTTGAGCATTTCATCATGCTGGCAGGCAAGATGTGCTCTCATTCTAATCTTCCAGAAATCATAATTCTCAATTGAGAACATTGGCAACTTGTGATGAGAAATATGATTGACTTGGTTTGGACCCATGTTGTTGATGGTGTTAACAACATCTCCTGGAACTGCATTGTTAGCCATTTCAATAGAAATAATATAAGATAAGCACAGATAGGTTTTTCAGAAATTTGGATCAGTTCAGTGACCACAGAAATAATGTGATTTTGAAAATCAGTTGGATTTTCAGAAGCAGTGGTCTATGAACCCCTGCTCTGATACCACTTGTTGGTCCTTGGTGGAGTATAACACAAGTGTATGGAGGGGGGGGGGAGAATGCACTTGTGTATGTAAATTCTTTTCTTTTAAACAAACTGGTCTTATCAGGCAGGTTGTCTCACAACTGGCCTGAGTGTGAACTTTGATAGATACTTGTCCTACTGATTACTATTAAGTGATCAGTTGGCTAAATATCTAAAAGAGTTGCTAAGTGCGGAATGTGGTTGGCCTTTGACTCAAAGATATACTCCAAGTTGATTTCTGAAAAACACAGTTATCAGGGACTTTGTCCAAAACAGTTTTTCTTAGCTTACTGAGTTTTGCTCTTTGAAATATGATTGAATGTAAGTGCAATAAAGAGTGCAGTAAGTAAATGGCACACAAGTTTATAGTGGTTCAGAGTCTCAAGCTCCTACATCCACTTTCCCTGATTGAACAGGATAATTCCTTCACAATGGAATTAGCTTGTTTTATAGTGCCAAGGTGCACTGATCAACAACAATCTCTTAGTGCTTTGATCCCTAGGATAATCTGAGTCCTAGTGCTCAATCTCTCTGAGTTAAGACTGTGTTTCACACTAACAGTCCTTAACTTCTCACTTCTACAACAAACTCTCTCTTCACTTAATGAGATAAGGGTTTGAGGTTTGGTTCCAACTAGTAGAGATATCCTTTACAATAAGAACAGTGTAAAGGCTTAGGATATCTCAATGCTAAGCTTTGGATGTTTACAAAGATTGGCTTAGCTAATTGAAGTGATTCAGGAAACTTGGGATTCTGAGGAACAGCTTGGTTTCCTTTAATTTGCTTGATGATAGTTTGATAGCAAGTAGTTGGATAATGAATCCCTTGATCACTTCTGTATTTATAGGCAAATTTAAACAACTAACCGTTGGAGGGATAGCGATTCAAATATGTCTATTTGCAGCACCATTGAAACGGTTATGAAGCTTGTCATCCTTTTATCCATTGTGTAAAAGCTTCTTCAATGGTTGCTAGAATGAATGTGTTGACTTCTGAGAAATGCGGCTGAGATGACTTGTGTCAGTTTCCAAATATGCACATTTCCCAAGGTTGATTTGTGGCAAACTCTACACTCAACCAACGGTCAGATGGGACAAGTTCCCTGAACATTCCTGCTGCAATTTTAGAATGTTCCAACATTCATTCAATGCTTCTATATTTAATTCTTTAAGTCTTCAATGCTTGGTTCAGGCATGATTGGCAATAAATGCTTCATTGAATGTGTCTTCTGTGAGCTTTGGCATTCAATGCTCTTGATCATTTGTACTTCAACTGTTCTGATCATTTGCATTAATGAGCATTGCCTTAATATTCTTGATCTCTTCAGCTCAGTTGTCCACTTGGTCAGCTTGTCCTGAAAGTTCAGCAACTTTGGCCTAGAGACTTAACACTTATCAAACTGCCTAACATTCCAGCTTTGGACAACTACCCTGAACTCTAAAATCTCACAACATTTCTGAGATTTTCAACTTAAGCATTCTACTTACTCAAGTGTTCTGAGACAACTTGTCTGAACTAGACTTGAGCATATCTCAACTAATCTGAACATCATCAATCAGGGGTTTTGGTATCTAAATCAAAATCATTTTATTCCCAACATTGAGCCTTGAGGGGACTTGTTCTTGATAAACTTCAAAGCATAGGTTCCCCCTCAAATTGTGCATCTATGCAACTAAGAGCTGCCTAACATATCAGCTTCTCATCTAGCCTTTATTCTATATGTTCTAACATCTCTAGAACATACTCAACTTGACTTAGGCATGTCTCAGGGGGTTTTGGTATTAAATCAAAACATATCTCATTTTATTCCCAACAATTTCCCCCTTTTTGATGATGCCAAAACCTATACAACTTATGCAAAAGTGACTTAGCTATACCTATTACATTTATCTTCAGAAGACATGACTAAGGTCAATAATACTGAAAAGCAATGTGTTAGTGTATTCACTGTTCTTGTTGCACATAGGTTTCAAATGTAGGCATAGAGAGATTTCTGTAATAATGTATTTTGATTCAAAGGTAGTTCAACTATCATTCATATAAAAATCATTACAGGCATGTTGATAGTTGAAGATAACTTATCAGAGCATGAATTCAAGACATCATTACAAAAATTTCAGACCATATACTAAGCATAAGATCTAGAGTATCAGAACATGTCAACTAAACACTTAGATCTTCAAGTTTCAGAGCATCTTCTAGTATCAGAGCAAACACCAAAACACTTAACAGTATTTGGCTTAGCTAATTGAAGTGTATTTATAGGCAACTTGGGATTGGCTTAGCTAATTGAAGTGATTCAGGAAACTTGGGATTCTGAGGAACAGCTTGGTTTCCTTTAATTTGCTTGATGATAGTTTGATAGCAAGTAGTTGGATAATGAATCCCTTGATCACTTCTGTATTTATAGGCAAATTTGAACAACTAACCGTTGGAGGGATAGCGATTCAAATATGTCTATTTGCAGCACCATTGAAACGGTTATGAAGCTTGTCATCCTTTTATCCATTGTGTAAAAGCTTCTTCAATGGTTGCTAGAATGAATGTGTTGACTTCTGAGAAATGCGGCTGAGATGACTTGTGTCAGTTTCCAAATATGCACATTTCCCAAGGTTGATTTGTGGCAAACTCTACACTCAACCAACGGTCAGATGGGACAAGTTCCCTGAACATTCCTGCTGCAATTTTAGAATGTTCCAACATTCATTCAATGCTTCTATATTTAATTCTTTAAGTCTTCAATGCTTGGTTCAGGCATGATTGGCAATAAATGCTTCATTGAATGTGTCTTCTGTGAGCTTTGGCATTCAATGCTCTTGATCATTTGTACTTCAACTGTTCTGATCATTTGCATTAATGAGCATTGCCTTAATATTCTTGATCTCTTCAGCTCAGTTGTCCACTTGGTCAGCTTGTCCTGAAAGTTCAGCAACTTTGGCCTAGAGACTTAACACTTATCAAACTGCCTAACATTCCAGCTTTGGACAACTACCCTGAACTCTAAAATCTCACAACATTTCTGAGATTTTCAACTTAAGCATTCTACTTACTCAAGTGTTCTGAGACAACTTGTCTGAACTAGACTTGAGCATATCTCAACTAATCTGAACATCATCAATCAGGGGTTTTGGTATCTAAATCAAAATCATTTTATTCCCAACATTGAGCCTTGAGGGGACTTGTTCTTGATAAACTTCAAAGCATAGGTTCCCCCTCAAATTGTGCATCTATGCAACTAAGAGCTGCCTAACATATCAGCTTCTCATCTAGCCTTTATTCTATATGTTCTAACATCTCTAGAACATACTCAACTTGACTTAGGCATGTCTCAGGGGGTTTTGGTATTAAATCAAAACATATCTCATTTTATTCCCAACAATTTCCCCCTTTTTGATGATGCCAAAACCTATACAACTTATGCAAAAGTGACTTAGCTATACCTATTACATTTATCTTCAGAAGACATGACTAAGGTTAATAATACTGAAAAGCAATGTGTTAGTGTATTCACTGTTCTTGTTGCACATAGGTTTCAAATGTAGGCATAGAGAGATTTCTGTAATAATGTATTTTGATTCAAAGGTAGTTCAACTATCATTCATATAAAAATCATTACAGGCATGTTGATAGTTGAAGATAACTTATCAGAGCATGAATTCAAGACATCATTACAAAAATTTCAGAGCATATACTAAGCATAAGATCTAGAGTATCAGAACATGTTAACTAAACACTTAGATCTTCAAGTTTCAGAGCATCTTCTAGTATCAGAGCAAACACCAAAACACTTAACAGTATTTGGATCAGAGCAAAAATATCAGGTATCAGAGTACATGCTTATATCAGAGCAACCAATGCATATCAGAGCACTTAGATCATCATAGCACACCACATCAGCAAACTTGACCAATATTTCAGCACAGTTGACCAATCAAAAAGGTCAGAAGACTTAGCCATTTCAGAGATCATCCTCAGGAGGTGGCACCATCCCATATTGTGCCCACACTCTCTTCTTCAGTGCCATGGCTTCTTGGTTTGTTCCCTTAGGTCCAAGAACCATCTTGTTCAGCTTGAGGATTTCAATAAATTCCTTCAGAATTCTTGCCTGGTCAATCCACCCTTCAAGCTTTGGAGGCATGTATATGATTGGCTTGGGAGCTGTGAGTTCAAATCTTGCAATATCAGCAGCTGCAAGTAGTTGTTGATAAAGCTCTCTGTAGTACTCTATCATGAACTTAGCAAAAGTGGAGTTGGCATCCTTTCCATTCCATCTGTCAATGACATAGTAATCATAGAAAAACTCCCTTTTTGCTTCCTCCCATGAGTCATTCAGCTGAGTTGGCACCCATTTATCCAAGTGAGGATATTTGGTGTCCATTGGGATTAATAGCTGTGGCTTCATCTTGTTGTAAGTTGCTCTCTTCCTTCTTGGTTTCTGAAAGTCTGCTCTTCTTTTATCTCTTGCTCTTTGTGCTTCATCCATCAAATCCATCTTTTCTTGGGTCCTCATCATGGCCAGTTTCTGTTGAGTTTCAGGGTCTTTGTCATACCCTTCATGAAACAGCTTTGATGTATCATTTAACACCACCACTTTCTTCTTCTTAGGTCCTGGTCCAAAGCCTTCTTCATACAGCTCCTCTACATCTTCAGAAGCTTTGGCACCTTTAGTGGACTTAGTCTCAGTAGACTTTTCCTTCTCAGAAGACTTGTCTTTTTCAGCAGTCTTGGACACTTCAGCATTCTTGTCCTTTTCAGCAACTTTGGTCTTCTTGGAGATAGGTTCATCATCATCAATTCTGAATTCAGGTGGTAGATCAAGGTTGTTGGGAAAGTCAGTGAATGTCTCAGCTTGTCTATTCTTTCCTTTTGCCCTCTTCATCTTTCCTCTAGTTTGGACACCTTCAGCATCTTTGTCCAAACCAGACACCTCACCACCTGGCCTTTGCTGTAACCTCACTCTTTCCTCTTGAGCTGAGGCCATTGAGTTTTTCAAAGCAAGTGCTAACTGCTCTTCTTCATCCAATTCTTCTAAGTTTAGCACTGCTGGCTCTTTCCCTTTTCCCTCAGGAGCTTTGTCCTTACCTTTGACTGGGCTTCCAATCACTAAGGCACCTTTTGCTCTTGCTCTTTCCCTTTCCCCCTTTTTGGCAGCATCAAAACATTCAGGTTTGAGCTCACTCATAGTTGATGCCATCAAGGACTGGGCTTGGGTTAGAGACTTCATCTCCTCCAACAAATATACATTTTCATCATGTATATTTTGCATTCTGTCACTGCTCAAGCTAAGAAAAGCTAGAACAAGCTTCATCTTTTGTTGGACAACCTCCTCCATGGTTGCTTTAAGAGATGCATCCAGTTGGGCCTTAAGGAGCTCAGTGAGGTTGGCCACTGCACCTTCAGCAATGTTGGCCAACACTTCTTGGGAAAATTTCTCTGAAGCTGCTTTCACCATAGCAAGTCTTTGTGCCTCTGCTCTTTTCTTCTGCAAGGCTGTCTTCTTGCCAAGAGCTTGCTTAATGGTCAATCTGATAGCTTGAACATTTGCATTATGGTTATCTCTAAGTAGCTTTTGATCCTTTTTGACCTCCTTTGAGATGTTCTCCATACTGACTTTGGCTTTGTGAACTTCAGTGGAGATGGTTTGAAGACCAGATTCCACTCCTTCAATTCTTGCTTCCAATGTGGGTAACACCACATCCTCAGAGCCAGTTAGCCTCATCTCAACAGATGCTAAAGTTCTACCATGCTCATCTAAAGCTCCAGAAGTTTCTGCATGAGCTGTTTGAACTTGATGAGCTAGGAAGTCCAACTTCTCTGATTGCATCCCAAGCAAAGCTTGTGCTGATCCACTATCAACTTGGATGGGAGCATCTGTCAAGAGGTCATCTGCAAAGATTTGTTCAAAACTTATACCTCCATAATCAGCATCTGAGTAGCCAGTTAACTCAATGTTGTCATCAGCAGGGTACCAAAGGCCTAGATTCTCAGTGCCTTTGAGATACCTTAAAATCCTCTTTGCAGCCTCAAGATGGCTTTTCTTAGGATTTGCTTGAAACCTTGCACAAACACCTACTGCAAAGGTGATGTCAAGTCTGCTGGCAGTGAGATAGAGAAGTGAGCCAATGATTCCTCTATACTTAGTGGAGTTGGTTGAAACACCACTCTCATCAGGATCCATCTTCCAATTAGTGTTCATTGGGATCCTTACTGGCTTGCTAGTAGCACACCCAAATTTCTTGATCATTTCTCTGGTGTACTTAGCTTGGTTGATGAAGATTCCTTCTTTTGATTGCTTAACTTGAAGACCCAAAAAGAAGTTCATCAACCCCATCATGGACATTTCAAACTTGCTTTGCATAAGCTTGGAGAACTTCTCACACAGCTTTTCATTGGGGGATCCAAATATTATGTCATCCACATAAATTTGGACAAGCAAGATGTCCTCTCCTTCAGAGATTCTGAAGAGAGTTATGTCCACAGTTCCCTTGGTGAATCCATGATCCAAGAGAAATTGTGACAATGTATCATACCAAGCCCTAGGGGCTTGCTTGAGTCCATATAGAGCTTTCTTCAGTCTGTAAACTTGGTTTCCAACCTCAAAACCAGGGGGTTGCTCCACATAGACTTCTTCTTTCAAGACTCCATTCAGAAAGGCACTCTTGACATCCATCTGGTACACTTTGAACCTCTTGTGGGCTGCATAGGCTAGAAAGAGCCTTATTCCTTCTAGCCTTGCCACAGGTGCAAAGGTCTCATCATAGTCAATGCCTTCATGTTGGCAGTAACCTTTTTGCCACTAGTCTTGCTTTGTTTCTGACAATCACATCATTTTCATTCTTCTTGTTCTTGAACACCCATTTTGTTCCAATAACATCTTGATGTGAAGGTCTATCCACCAGCTCCCAAACTTCATTTCTGGTGAATTGGTTCAGTTCTTCCTGCATGGCTGTGATCCAACTGGCATCTTGAAGTGCTTCTTCAATGTCACTTGGTTCTTGTTCTGACAAGAAACAACAGAAAAGAGCACTTTCACCATGAAATCTCCTTGTTTTGACGGCTATACTTGGATCACCAAGTATTAGATCAGTAGGGTGGTCAGACAACCAAGTCCTTTTTCTGATCTCTTCAGTAGAGTTTTCCTCTACTGAAGTTGAGTCATTTTGATCATAAAATTCAGGGTAATTGAATGCAGGATCTAATGCAGGATCATAATCAGGGGTGTTGTCCTCAATGTCAGGGACATTGGCATTTTCAACATTTTGAGTTCCCCCTTGATTATTTGATCCATTAACTACCTCAGCAGGAACTGCTTCTTAATTGGTAGTTGTTACCTGGATGTGAACTGGGATTGGATCATTCAGTTCACCATTTCCTTCAGTGGGATCTGCCTCGGGAAGGTTGTCTTCAGGATTGTTGTCCAAAGTGAAGTTTTCAGGCAGGTTGGCTTGGACAACATCTACGAATTTAGTGTCTTTGTCTTTTAGGCTCAGTCTGGTTGTCCTCTGTGTGATTTCCTCTGATTCTAAGTTCTCATTCCTGAACTCATGAATAGATTCATTAAACACCACATGAGGTGTTTCCTCCACAATAAGGTTTTTCTTGTTGTAGACCCTGAAAGCTCTACTGATTTGAGAATATCCAAGGAATACTCCCTCATCAGCTTTGCTATCAAAGGCTTTCAGCTGTTCTTTCCCATTATTGTGTATGAAACACTTGCAACCAAAGATGTGAAAGTATGACACTTTAGGCAATCTTCCTTTCCAGAGTTCATAGGGGGTTTTGCCTTGCCCCTTAGTGATCAAACATCTATTTTGAGTATGGCATGCAGTGTTTATAGCTTTAGCCCAAAACCTCTTAGGTAAGTTTGAATCAGCAATTAAGGTCCTAACAGCTTCTTTTAAGGTTCTATTTCTCCTCTCTGCAACTCCATTTTATTGGGGAGTTCTAGCTACTGAGGTTTCATGAGCTATTCCATTAGATGTGCAATACTCATTGATGTATGAATTTATGAACTCAGTGCCTTTATCAGATCTTATCTTGATAATGCTAAGGCTTTTTTCATTTGACAATCTCTTTAGAAATTCAGGCAGTTTGACTTGTGTTTCCTTCTTATTAAGGAGAAATACTACCCATGTGAACCTAGAGAAGTCATCTACTACAACCAATGTGTATTTTCTACCATTTATGCTTGCAAGGGTAATTGGTCCAAATAAGTCCATATGTAATAATTCAAGCACCCTTTTAGTAGACATGACTGGTTTTCCTTTGAATGAAGCTTTAATCTGTTTTCCTTCTTGGCATGGTTTGCAAACATGCTCCTTAATGAAAACCTCATTAGGTAGTCCTTTAACTAATGCATTTCTAGCAATCTTGTTCATTGTTTTGAGTTCAGGTGGTTTAATCTCTTATGCCATAACCAGCTTTGTTCACTAGAACTCTTAGCAATGAAGCATGCAGCATCAGTAGACTTGTCCCAGTCTGCAAAATACACATTTCCTTTCCTAGTTCCAGTCAATAGAATTTGTTGAGCCTTATCTTTGATTAAACATTTTCCACTAGAAAACTCAACATTGAAATCTTTATCACAGAATTGACTGATACTTATGAGATTATACTTGAGACCAGCCACATAAGACACATTGGATACTTTGATGTTACTAATCATCAAAGTACCATAACCTTTTGTTGTAGCTTGTGAGTTGTCTCCAAATGTGACATTTGGGCCTTCTTTTTCAATAAAATCAGTGAAGAGTTCCTTGTTTCCAGTCATGTGCCTTGAACATCCACTGTCAAGGTACCATGCTGACTTTTTGCTCATGCTCCTCTTTTTGTGGCCCAATGGTACCTGCAATTGGATGGGTTTAGGTACCCTTTGAGTTTTGGGTCCTGAGAGGTTAGCTGTACCTTTAGGAACCCAAACTTGCCTAATAACCCTGATTGATTCAAGGTGGCTAAGTTGTTTTCCTCTAGCATCTACATACACTGTGTTTCCCTTAAATGCCTTTGGGAAAGTATGAGTGAAGGTGTTAACTCTGTAAGTTTCAGGAGAGTTGTCAAATCTCCTGAACTTATGAGTTCTTTGTGCTACTTGAGGGAATCTTTGAGGAAAGGTTTTCTTATGACCATTACCCTTTGGCATGAAGGGTTTTGGTTGTCTCATTTTATTTTGCCTTTGAGGATAGTTGTCCTTAGGTAGAGTTGGCCTTTGAGGATAGTTGCCTTTCAGCCGAGGCTTTCTTAGTAGAGTTGGCCTAGGCTGATTATACCTTGGATAACTCCTCTGAACATTGTTCAGGAGAGTTGCCCTTCCATTGGGTCTACTCTGCTAACCAACATTCCTCTTGTGTTCAGGAGCTTTGGCCATTTCCTTAGGTTTAGGCCTAGTCTCCTGAAGCACTTGAGTAGGCAAGTCATCCATTTTGCCCTTTCCTTTGTTCAGCGGCTGTTTGTTTTCATTTTCAGTCGGTGCCACTGACTTAACAAAGATTCTCTTAGTGTTACTTACAGAAGCAACACTAAGACAAGGTGAGGATTCAAATGGATTAAAACCTAATCCACTTCTTTGAGCCATAGGTCTTTGATAACTCTGAATTTCCTCTATTGCTCTAGAGGATTTCTTCAGAGCAGACATCTTTAATTTCAGGCTCTCTTCACTTGATTTAAGAATATCATATTCATGTGAGAGATTTTCAAACTTGGCATTTAGAATTTTTAGTTCAAAATCTTTTCTCTTCTGAGAGAGTAGTTGATCATCAATCTCCTTTTGTTGGTCAACTATCCTGAGATTTACTTCCTCAAGCTCTCTCAAGACTTGTTGATACAACTCAGTAGATTTGACATCAACAACTACCTCAGAAGTTTTGGCAAGCTCAATAGCCAATCTTTCATTTTCTCTCACACATTTATCATGAAATTCTTGTAACATAGTGAAATCTTCCATCAACTTTCCAAGGGAAGGTTTCAGGTTGACCTCACTATTGTTTTGTGAGATGAATGATGGTGAACTAGAAGTAGATGATACCTCATCATCCTCAAGGGCCATGTTGCAAATATCATCATCATCTTCACTGTTGGAGAACAGTCCATCAGAAGAGTTGAAGCTTTCAACACTATCAGATTCTTCACCAGCCATCATGGCCTTTCTATTGGTGAACTTTCTGTCTATTTTGGCTTGTCTCTCTCTCCTTTCTTTAGAGCTCAGTTCAGGGCAGTCATACTGGAAGTGCCCTTTCTTTTTGCAGTTATAGCACAAATCTTCATCATCATCCTTCTTTGGTTCTTCTCTTCTTCTTGATGATGAAGGTTCAGCTCTATTGGACCTTCTCCTATCAGAGTACCTGTCCTCTGATCTTTTCTCATCACGCTTCTTGACCTCAGCCTGAGCTTCAGGAGAGTTGTACCTTCTCCTGAATTTGTTGTCTTGGTAGAATTTCTTGTATCTACCAAACCTTGAGTTTAGCTTTTCAAATCTTCTAGCCATCAAGGCTAGTTCTTCCTTCATTTCAGTCTTGGAGACTGACTTTGATGATCTTGGAGTGGACTGCATTTCTGGTTCAGCAGTTTTGGCTTTGAATGCCACTCCCTTAGTAGGATTTGAAGGTTCCTCAACAGGCTTTCTTCTATTGAGGTCGAACTCATAAACTTTGAGTTCAGAGAAGATTTGTTGCATGGGCATGGTAGAGAGATCTTTGGTATTTTGCATCATTACAGCATAGACATCCCACTTTTGAGTGAGAATTCTCAAGATCTTCAATCCAACTTCTCTCTTGGTGTAGACCTTGCCCAAAGAGTTGATTTCATTCATCACATCAGTGAATCTACCAGCAAATTTATCAATGGACTCCTCAGACTCCATTGTGAATTGTTCAAACTTCTGCACTGCCACTTGGAGCTTATTCTCCTTGATTTTCTCAGTACCCTCACACATTTCTGCAAGAGTATCCCAAATTTCTTTGGCAGTTGTGCAGTGATAGACTATTCCCATGATTGCATCTGGAATTGTTTGGTAGAGGGTGTTCATGGCAAGATAATTCAAATTATCTTTCCTCTTTTCATCAGCAGTGAAGTCATCTTCATCTTTGGGAATCAATTCCCTTATATCTGCTCTTTGAGCCTCAGTGACTCTGGGATTGACAAAGGTGAACACAAAAGGACCTCTTGTGATCACTCTCAACATATCAGTATGCAGAGATGCAAGATGAGCCCTCATTCTGATTTTCCAGAAATCATAGTTGTCTATTGAGAACATGGGCAATTTGTGATGAGAGATGTGGTTGACTGGATTTGTGGCCATGTTGTCCAATCCTTGGACAGCAGGAGGTTGAACAACAGCATTATTGTTGGCCATATCTCAAGAACATACAGTTAGTCAACAATTGATAGGATTTCAGATAGATCAGTTCGGTGACCACACCAAATATATGATTTTGAAAACCAAGATGGATTTTCAGAAGCAGTGGTCTTTGAACCTCTGCTCTGATACCACTTGTTGGTCCTGAAAGGAGTATATAACAAGTGTATGGGGGGGGGGGGAATACACTTGTATGCAAATTCTTTTTGACTATGAGCAAACCAGGGCTCAGCAAGGTTGTCTTGGACAACTCTGCTGAAGATGATTAACTCTTCTAAGATAATCAAGCTACTAAGTACTATTGAGTACTTAGTTGAATAACTATCTAGGGGAGTTATATGTGCGGAATAGTGGTTGGCCCTTTTTCTTTAGACTCCTTTAGTTCTGAAATCACTTAGTCAATTCAATACAATCCAGTTTTCAGGGAACTTGTCCAAATAGGTTTTGCACAGTCTTTGAATATGTATTCTTTGAAAGATTAGTTTTGTGTGCAGTGTTGAATGTATGAAAGTACTTGAAAAGTAAATCAACACAAGAGTTTATAGTGGTTTAGAGACTCAAACTCCTACATCCACTTTCCCTGATTGAACAGGATAATTCCTTCACTCTTGGAATTAACTTGTTTTATAGTGCCAAGGTGCACTTGATCAATAACACCACTCCTTGGTGAATTGTTCCCTAGGATGTCTAGAGTCCTAGTACCCTCTTCTCAACTCAGAACTGAACTGTTCTTCTCTCAACAGTCAGCTCCTACCACTTCTACTACTACAACCTTCTCACTTTCACTCTTGAAAGGGGTAAGGGTTGAAGTAAGGTTCCAACTAATGAGATACCCTTTACAATGAAGATCAGTGTATAAGGATTACGATATCTCTCTAAGCTTTGTATGGATATACAATAGAGTTCAGCTTAGAAGAAGTGTTTGAAGACTAAGATAGTCTTTGAAAGTTTTGAAAGCACTCTAGCTTGTAAGAACTTGAGTTTAGTTGGATTATGTTGAGGTGCTATCAAATGGTCTTCACACTTCTGTATTTATAGACAATTGAAGGATTTGCCCGTTGGAGAGGCAGCCTCAAAGGTCCATAAATGTCTTCTTTTGGTTCTTCAACTTTGAAGACAGATTCTTGATAGTGACATGTCCTCATTTGGGAAATAAACGGTTGTATGAGCTTTGTCTTCATTCTGCAGCTCTCTTCCCAATGTCTGACTTTCAGATTCTCTTGTTAGGACATGGACATGGTTTCTGAAGGTTGTTCCAATGATAGTACAACATTCCTTATCAACTGGACAACTCTCCTTATCACTATCAGCAAGGTTGGCTTGCTCTTCTTCAGATGACTTGGCTCATACCCTTTGCTTCACTTCAAAGTGATCTTAGCATGATTCTTTGGAGATCTTTAGGGCATTGTTGTCTTTATCTTTTCAGCATGGTTGACCTCAAACATTCAGAAGATTTGATCTTGCTTAATTGTGCTGAGACAACACTCCTGGACAACTCTCCTGATCAGCATACTTGGCCTTCCTTAGGCTCAGTGGTTGTTCCAGATTTTGAGCCTTGAGGGGACTTGTTCTTGATAAACTTCAAAGCATAGGTTCCCCCTCAAATTGTGCATCTATGCAACTAAGAGATGCCTAACATATCGGCTTCTCATCTAGCCTTTATTCTATATGTTCTAACATCTCTAGAACATACTCAACTTGACTTAGGCATGTCTTAGGGGGTTTTGGTATTAAATCAAAACATATCTCATTTTATTCCCAACAAATTTAAATTTTAAATTGCTAACTAGAAAAAGACGATTTAAACAATGAAATATGAATAGTTAAATTAACACTTCCATATAATTATATATATAAACACAAAATAAAATATATGAATATTAAGAATCCTACCTATTTAAATATATGTTTTAGCAGGTAATTCCAAGTGAGATACATCTTAGAAATTCACTATTTCCACTGATGGAGGCAGTATCATTGTATATTGGCGCCGTACCACAATGTCCACTACAAAAACATGTTTTGACGGCTGTGAAAATTGGATTTTGCGAATTTTGCATAATTTGTTTTACACAACCAATATTATTTCCATATGGGAAACTGGCGCATTATACCTATTGTTGAACTCCATTGAAAACAGTGAATTTTTATCGACATGACCTATTTTCATGAATGAAATTCGTTCACGTTTACCTATATGAGCGTCGGATGCATTGTTTTGTAATTTTCATTTTCTAAAAATTACAAATAAATTAAAAATTAGAACTACTAATTCAATAATAAATAAATTAAAACGTAAAATTAATTCAAAAAAGTCAATTGCATAGAAAACATGAGAGAATAAAATAAGAGAGAAGTAACGAATAAAGAAAATCCATCAAACTAATTTGTACTCAAACGACGGGTGGATTGGTGGAGCTTCATAACTCTTTCTGATGACTTAGTTCAGGTGACTTGTCCTTAGATGACCTAAGACGAGGTAACGGATTTGGGGAAGGTGGCCGTTGCCTTTTGGCGAGACGAGGCAACGGATTTGGGGAAGGTGGTCGTTGCCTTTTGGCGAGGGCGACAGTCGTTGCCAATAATCCGTTACCTTTGCCTTTTGGCAAGCGCGTGGAGGCCGTTGCCTTTTGGCGAGGGCGACAGCCGTTGTCAATAATCCGTTACCTTTGCCTTTAAGATAGAAGTAACGAATAAAGAAGATCCATCAAACTAATTTGTACTCAAACGACGGGTGGATTTGGTGGAGCTTCATAACTCTTTCTGATGACTTAGTTCAGGTGACTTGTCCTTAGATGACCTAAGACGAGGCAACGGATTTGGGGAAGGTGGTTGTTGCCTTTTGGCGAGGGCGACAGCCGTTGCCAATAATCCGTTACCTTTGCCTTTTAACAAGCGCGTGGAGGCCGTTGCCTTACTAATTTGTACTCAAACGACGGGTGGATTTGGTGGAGCTTCATAACTCTTTCTGATGACTTAGTTCAGGTGACTTGTCCTTAGATGACCTAAGACGAGGCAACGGATTTGGGGAAGGTGGCCCGTTACCTTTTGGCAACGGGGCCCACGGTCGTCGCCTTTTGGCAACGGGTCCACTGCCGTTGCCTTTTTGGCCGCGAACCCAGGTATCTGGGCCACCCCAATTTTCGGAAATTCCAGAATATATGCTTCAGACATGGTTCGAACTCGGAACCTCTCGGTCTCGAAGGCTTTTAGGCGCCCCCTGTGTGCCGTTTAGGCTAGGAGATTTAGTCGACATGTTGTGAATGCAATTAATATATATTCAATTTAATTTTAGTTTTTAATTCTTTAATTCAATCCATTCTAACTTTAATTGTAGCTTATTAAATTATTTATCAAAGCATATCATAATTATTTCTAAATTATGTTTTTCAAATTAACTAAATTATGTTTTTCAAATTAAATAATTTAATTACGGTATCAATTCACACTATTTAAATTTATTCTAATCCTCAATTTACAACATTTAAATTCATTCTAATTTTTAATTTCACAACATTATAATTACATACAACATTGAATATAATTATTTTCACTTATACATTTAAAATTTATTCTAATCACATCATTTAAATTCATTCTAATTTTCAATTCACAACATTAAATATATATAATTATTTTCACTTATCCATTTAAAAATATCAATTCACTTATCCATTTAATTAAAAATATATAAAATCATTCTCAAGTTCATTTTCAATTAAAATAACATCACAAACAACATTAATTATAATCATTAACATGTTCACGTCAATTAAAATAACATCACACACAACATTAAAATAAAAATTAATCCTCAACGTCAATGTAATATAATAACATCACACGTACATAACAAACTAATATAAAAATGTATCACTCCTCATCACCACCATCATCCTCAGTATCATCCCGATCCTCAACCTGGCTACGATCATGAACGTTGTGCGACGCCCCCGACGGCCTCGACGCCCCACCTATCTGACCCACCCCACCCATCTGACCCACCTAATCCATCTTACCCATTTGATCCATCCCACCCATCTGACCCATTCCTCCCATCCGACCCATCATCACTGCCATCTGATCCTGAAAATGCTTGAGTAAGCGCTCCTCCGTCCGCTGCATTTGTAGGAGTAAGCGCTGCTCTCTCTCCTCATTGACTCTCCGTTCTTCAGCAATAGCATGGTCAATGTCGGCCTGGGTGAATCGTCCATAAGCCGTACCACGTGACCTCTCGCTAGGATCGAAGGAGACCCGTCTATTCTTGCCTACTTGTCCAAGGCCCCTAACACGTCCATGAGACCTGCCGACCGTCTTCAAGTACAGTTCAGACATGTCGGGTATAGGTGGGCCCTGGGAACCATCCTCTGAAGTAGGTTCATCTGACGGTTCTCCTGATTGATTGGTCACAGATCTGAAGAGAATAATCAAAGGCTACTACAAAGAGAAGTTTTACTTTTCATTTTAAAGTTTGTACTGTGTAAACAAGTGTGCTAGTTACTTGTGAAATTACTAGTAGATCGAAGATACACTTGGAAGTGTAATCGACAAGATCAAAGTCTTAATCTTGGGACTCTAAGCTACAAGTACTCAAGAAGGAAAGAGTAATAAAACATCGCAACTAGAGTTGTGAGAGTAGATGTAGACATTTATCGAACCACTATAAAATCTTGTGTTCTTTACTTTCTGTTTTGATTATCTGTTTATATTTGTTTAACCAAGAACAATAAGTTTACTAAGAAAAGATTTAAAGAAAAGTTGAGTATAAAGATTAACTGTTGAGTACTGATCTGATTTTAAGAATAGTAACATACAGAACAAATTTCCGCACTTAAACTCTGATATTTTGATAGAATTTGAAAAGTCTATTCACCCCTCCCATCTAGACTTTTTCTTAGCTTACTCAATCTAAAACTCAACTTTGGGACCAAAGTGGTATCAGAGCAGTAGTTCTCGGACTGTTGTTTCTTGATAACCTTGTAGACTTTGGGGAAAGTCTAACTGTTTCTCATTACTGATACTTGTTTCTTTATCTTATTTGTCTATCTGAATCTACTTGATATATTACTGATCTTAACTGTCTGTTCTATCATGGAAGAAACTAACATCAATAAACTTCCTAAGTTTAAAGTTGCAGATTATGATTATTGAAAACTGAGGATGGAAGCCATTTTCAGTTCAACCCATGATCTAATGATGTCCGTGATCAAACAAGGGCCAATTACTACCATGATACCCGACACTGCAAATCTGGAACCTTCCAAAGCCATTGGTGTTCTCGTGCCTAAACCAAGGTTAGATTTAACTACTGAAGAGATGAGGCAGAACAACTTAGACAGCTTGGCTAAGAATTACATTTTGCATACCCTTCCCAACGAGTATCTTGGGAAAGTTGTTAAATGTAAATCAGCCAAAGAGATGTGGGACAAGTTAGCTATCATTTGTGAGGGTACTTCCCTTATAAAGGAAAGCAAACTATCCACTGCTGTCCAGCGGTTCGAATCATTCAAAATTAAGACTGGTGAAATAATAGACCAGCTCGATACTCGTTTTACAAAGATAATGAATGACTTGGATATTTTAGGAAAGACTTACACCAATATGGAGATTAATCTGCGTATTCTTAAGGCTTTAGATGACAGGTGGAAAATGGTCAAAATGATCATTAAAACCACACAGGATATAGACACCTGGTCTGCTGAAACCACTTTCCAAACCCTTAAGGCGCATGAGTTTGAATTGGATGAAGAAGATCCAATAGTGAGCAGTGATAGGGAGAAGGAAATCTCCAAGAGTATTGCACTTAAGGCATCTTACTCTGAGAAGTCTAGATCATCTATGTCTAAGTCCTCAAGCATAAAAGATGAACTAGAGAGTACTGATCTTGCTCTTAAGGATCAGTTGAACTTAATGATTAAGAGGTTTGATAAACTTAACAAGTGGTATGGTAGATACAAAAGATTCTATAAGGACTCTCAGGGCTCTAGTAACAGGGACTCTTCTAGGACCAGAAGGGACCACAAATCTTCTGAAAGGAGAGATGAGGTCTCTAATGAGAAAAGAAGAGATAGGAACTCTGCTGATAGGAAGGATAAGAACTCTACTGATAGAAGGGACAGGAACCGATATCATTCTCCTTCTAAACGTTCTACTAATGAACCTCTGTGTTATAACTGTGAAAAGCCAGGTCATTACATCCATGAATGTCCTGATCTGAGTGCTGAAGACAGAAGAGAAAGGAAAGCAAGGAGAGATCGCAAATATGCAAAGGGTAAGAGGGCAATGGTAGCCTACAATGAATCTGATACGGATTCAGATGAGTTGACATCGTCTTCTTCTGATTACCCTTCTAGCAGTGAGAAAGAAGTCTTCATTGCATATGATGGACTAGTTATGATGGCAAAAATTGATTAAGAGGTATCATCTGTCACTTCTTTTCAATCTTGCGATGAATCTGATTCTGATTTATGTGACACTGCTGATAGTAGTGTAGGGAGTAGTCTTCATCATTCCAATGGAGTGATTGCAGAAGACCTCCTACCAGCTAACAAAGCATTCATGGAAATCAGTGATGAGAACATATCTTTAAGACAAGAAATCAATAGTCTTCGAGAAGCTCAATTGCAAGTGGATCCTAATATAATTGTTCTAAATGCACGGCTATCAGAAGAGTTGTCCCAACTCAAAGAAAAGTATGCATCTATGGACAAGTTATATCAGGGTATGCTTCATACACAAGCTAAAGAGACCAATGAGTTCAATGACTTAAAGATTAAATGTGAAAAACTTGAAGAGCGCAATAGATTCTTAGAATCTGAAGTACTGAGCTTGGATCTAAAGATATCTGATATGATTAACTCTTCTAAGATTAATCAAACATTATCAGACAGATACATAGCTCCTTATGATAAAAGTGGAATAGGTACTGATCTGCCTAGTTCCTCTACTTCAGGCATTAAGAACACTACTGGAGCTAGTTCAAGTTCTTTGCAATTAGATAAAGGAAAAGAACCTATGACTTATGATAATGATCCAAAACCTAAAGTACAGTCTAAATACATTCCTCCTACTACCAAGAATGGTAAACAGAAGAATGGATCTAGACCAGTACAGTCAAGACCATACCAGCAGAGTTTTACTCCTCTGACCAGAGCAGAACAGTCCTGGAATCAGAAGAGGCAAACTCAGCACTGTAGGTCAAGACAAGCACAGGCAAGTTGGAAACAGCCTAGACCTCCTTTTATAAGGCAGTCTTAGCTGTACTCAACTAAACCTAGGAAATTTGTGCCTCATTATCAAAACAAACCTGTTCTTTATCCTCCACCTTTAACTTATGATATTATTGGAGAGGAAAGACCAAAACGCATCTATAAGTCGCATGGTCTACAGGCTTTTAGGCCCTATTCAAACTATTACAGACATACTGATCTTACTGAAAAAGGGATAGAACTAAGGAAAGGCTATCTCAGAAAAATAGATCCTAAGTCTGCTGATACTTTGGACAAGGTCAATAAAGTACTGTTCTGTGATAAGCATGGTAGAAAACTGAAGAGGTCTCAATATAGAGATGTTTACTAACATTTCAGGTACTGAGCTGATATTAAGAACATTACTCCAAGAAGGGTAATTCGAAAGGACAGACCATGTCAAGACCACTACATTCATCACAGACAGGTAAAAAGGTTACTAAGGTGCCTAAATCCCGATGAGGAAGCTAGTAAAGCCGAGGGAATTGAGAATATACATTTAAGGGGGAATCTATGATTTCTGAAAAATCCTATATGTTGACTCAGAGCACAAGTCACCTTAGAACAAACCTTACAAAGACCTATTTTATTTATTATATACTAATCTGTACTGAATTTCACCATCTATGCATGAACTAACACTTCTACCAAGGTGAAACAGGCACAGAAGAGGAGTTCTCCACTGGAGGGGAACTGATCTGATTACAGATTTGATCTGTCTACAAATCTGATCTGATTACAACACATATCTGTCTACAGACATGTTCTAATTATTGAATTGATTTGTCTACAAGACTGTTCTGACTACAAAGTTAATTTGTCTACAGAACTATTCTGATTACAATATCATTCTTTCTACAGAACTGATCTGACTACTGATTAAACTGTCTACAGAGCATATTTGATTACAGGAAAATCTGTCTACAGAAAAGTTACAATACTGATCTGAGAAAGTACTGTGCTGATATCAAAAGGATGAAAATCAGAAGAGTTGGGGAACTGATCTGAGGATTACTGAGTTGACCCAATTACTGATCTGATCTTCGAAGAGAATACTCAGCTGATTACAGTACTCAGCTGAAGCCAGATAAGTAAATTTCAATAAATTTAAGTAAGAAATTGAAGTAAAGTGTGCATGGAAACAACTATGCTGATACACATAAGAACTGTATTATTGCCTTAGAGTTCTTCTAAGTCAAGATCTGTTCAAAATTAGTTTATTTTTAGAGAAGATTAATACACTCCTCTATTCTTGACCTAATTTTAAAAGGTGTATTTATCAACACAAGTTGGCTCTAAATTGGAAATGAGTTTTATGAATCTAGAACATTTTCTTAAAAGTACATATTTCTATACTCAATCCAAACCACACAACGTGGGAATCTAAATTAATACAAGCCCTAATATTTGCTTTGAATTAGATTACTAGCTCAAGTTTTCTCGATACTCCTTACTCTATCTTCTACACTTCTACATTTCTACTCTATGGCGATTATTGACATTCTAGACGAAGCTAACGAAGTTGTAGGTACGTTTGATAATCGTAAAAAGGGCATTTTCGTGGAAAACTCTGTCTACTTCAATGAACGGCAAAAGAGCGAGAATCAAGCCATTCTCACCATGTGTGAAGAATGCGGTCTGAAGAAGTATCTAGAATCCTTCCCCAAGATGGTTTTTGAACCTGAGGCAATGGAATTCTTGTTACAGGTTCAAGGTGATTCAAATAGCATTCGTTCAACAATTTCTGGACACAGGGTTGTCATCGACAGAGAAACCCTTGGAATCGCTTTTTATTTACCCGACGGGCCGGTAAACATTCTAGGTTATATGGCAGGGCAAGAAAAGGCATGCGTAGGAAGATGGATAAATGTTGACCCCTCGACTCTTACCAACCTGAAGAAAGAAATTCTGCCAGAAGGTCTTCAATTGCTGATGGACATCACTGGAAAATGTCTGCTAGGTCAACACTTCAGTCAGGATGCTCTCACTCATCTGAAGATTCGTGTTATGGCCACAATTACTGATCGTGTTGATGGTGACTGGCAAAGATTTATTTTGGGCAGGCTGTTGGCTGAAAGAGAGAAAGTGTTGTTTGATGAAGACACCAAAGAATTCTCCATTAAATCCATGATGGGATTTGGAAGCAAATTGAGCATGTTGTTGCCTCAATTAGCTGATAAGAAGGTGGATTGGATTCCTCCGAAAAAGTTTCATCAGGGCAAGTTTTTGTTCAAAAAGGAGTCTACAATATTTGAACAAGAAAGGCAAGCTAGGCAACAATCTCAAGAGTCTGGTGGTTCGATGTTCCGTTCTGATAATGATGAGCCGGAGACCAGAACAAAGGCTAGGCATGATCCTCACCGAGCTGGATTAAGAAGGGGCAGATCAGCTAGGGTTGCCTCTGAAAAATTAGAAGAGTCTGTTGCTGCAGTAGAGTGACTTGTTCGTATTTTTGCACACTTTTTACAACTATACGATCCCCACAAGCGTATGGGTTCGTGAGTAGTATAATAAGTATACCAAGTAATTATCGTCCAATGACTTAATTGAGTGTCAATGAATCCCTAAAGTTGCAAGTTAGCATGCTATTGTAGTAACTAAATTTGTTGTTTGGATTTTCGGGAATAAGAACAAAGATATTAAACTAAATTAACTAAAGTTAAAAGTAATATTAACTAGAAGTAGTGAACTAACTAACTTTCTTTTGGAAAGTGCAAGAGAAGTGTATTACCTCGGGTGTTTCCGTTTTGTTAGGAATAAATGAACTAGTGAAGCAATTACATGAGCTAGATATGAATTCCGATTAAGCTAAAGGCTATCACATAAGTGTGCACACCCCCTCGAAAGGCATAGGCGAACATCGTGCATTGATTAACAATTATAGGATCTAACCAAATACCATAAGCTCCTAGGATAGTGTTTCATAAGCACTTTCAACACGGTTACTAATTCTTATGAAACGCCCTCTCACCAAACTCCTAGACGACCTCTATTCGTTTAGTGTCTAAAGTTGTCGGTCTAGCCATTAACCTCCTCTCGGTTAGCTAATTACTAATTAACTTCTATTCAATTGACCAAAGCTCACACTCACACCCCAATCATGCAAACCCAACTCTCGTTGCAATCAACACAATCGAAAATGCTAGCTAATAGGGTTGATCAATCAAATGAATCAAACAAAATACAACTCTAGAAACATTTACACCCAAATCCTAAGTGAATCATGCAATTACTTCACAATTACACTAAATTCCCATCAAAACATCCACACCCAAGGCAATTGGGGATTAGCCCATGGTTCTAGAAGAGAATCCCATGGCTACAACACAAAACAACATAAAATTCATAGTAAAATAGCAAGAGAAATGAGAAATTAAGAAAATACCAAATTCAATTGCAAAATAGAGTAATATCACCTTGATCATGAAAATGTAACTACAAACTGATGTAATAGATGATGTTCGATGATAATCGTAGCTTGATTCGAAGTAAAAATCACTAATCTATCTAATCTAATGTAGAAATTAAACTAAACATGAAGAACACTACTAACTATGTGTTTGTGTGTGTGGAGAATGGGGTGAATGGCTTGGATTTCAAGAAAGGGAGTTTATATAGTGTTTGGGAAGGGTTTGAATGGCATAATTGTAAGTTGATCCCTCAAAAATGGAGAAAATACAAGTTTGGCACCGAAAATGGGATGACTCGGCCGAGTTGGGGTCACTCGGCCGAGTGGAATACTTAGAAAAGCGTGTTGCGCTTTTTCCAGCCGAGACTCGGCCGAGTTAGGGTCACTCGGCCGAGTGCTCAGTAAATGCGAAACTTGCAGATTCGGCCAAGTAACCTTACTCGGCCGAGTGATGTCGATTCTAGGGGCTACACATTTAACCTTACTCGGCCGAGTTGGCTCACTCGGCCGAGTGCGCAGTAGAGTGCGAAGTTGCAGATTCGGCCGAGTAACTTCACTCGGCCGAGTTGTCTCCTCCCCTTCTCGTTTCATGCATAACTTTCGCCTCGGATGTCGGATTGACTCAATTCCTTTGGCTAATCCACTCCGTTTCTCGAGACGAATCCAACCGTGCACTCCTCTTTCGGTTCCGATCACTTGTGGTATGTGTTTTGCTCCAAATTCCATCGTATTTCCTACAAAATCGACAAAACACAACCTATCTCTCATTTCGGCTTAAACAATCATATTCAATGTATAATTCAATGAAATCCACATCAAATGAGCTTCAAATATGCATCTAAATCGTGTAAATTCCACCCGAATCAACTCCCCCAAACTTAAATTGTTGCTCGTCCTCGAGCAACGAAAGAATTACAACATGAGGGTGAAATTTACAACTAGATGATCAATGAAAGATCCCACGTATCAAATGACATGAAATGAATTCTTCTTCCTCAAGATACATTCTCAAAATTGATCACAAGTTCTATATTGAAAATCAAACTAATTACCCACACATGCTCAACATACAACAACAAATGATGGTGATGACAATATCCAAATGTTCAAGTTCAACTCACAAGATATAGTGTTTCTCTCAAACACTCAAACAAATTATGGACAATATACTCTCATCAATCAAATCATGCATTGCAATTACCATAAGCTTGCCCAAGCTCTACCATCTTTCCACCACAAACATGTTCAACTATGAGATCAATAGGTCTTAACCAAGGACGTAACATTGGCTCTTTGGATGGGGTATGATGAATATGGAAGAAGTGACTCGTCTAGTGGAGAACGAAAGTTGTTATTCAACAATTCAAGCTCGTGCTCTTAAGGTTTACAACCTTCATTCTCACTTTTCATATAAGTTCCTCAAATGCATGCATTCATCTCCTCATCTTTTTCTAGCCAAGTTATTTTCTTTTCAAGCTCTTGGGGCTCATTGTCCCTCTTTTCTTTCTCAAATTTTCTTTTCACTTCCATCTTTTTCTTTCTTTTCACAACCTTGCCAATTTTTCTCTTCAAACCAAATGCACTCAAGCACATGTTTTACCACTTTCTTTTTATTCTCCACTAGATTTGGATATCAAAGGCTCAAAAGGATAAATGGTTAAACATTGTAGGTTGCCAAGAAAATGGGAAATCAAGCTCAAACGGGCTAACTACGGAAAATTACTTTGGTTATTAGGAAAACTTTGGTCAAGTGACTTGTAGTACGAAAGATGGCCTACATCATATCTCAAAGTATCACACAAGTATGATCTCAAGCAAGAACTTGGGCAAGTTCTAGAAAAACAAGCAATGAATTGATCCACTCAAAAATGAAATAAACCGGATTAATGCTCGGTTCAAAGCTCAACTCTCACCGGTTCATTCAAGACTCAAACATTTATCAATCATCATCACACATAACTCATTGTGTATGCAAAACATCCATAAGAAACAAGATGACAACAACACAAACAAGATGACTCATTCCAATCATGTACACGTTCAAGGAATCAAATTCACAACAAATCACCATCAAATGTGTCTCAATGATCATTTAAGCTCAAATTACACACATACACAAGAGTACACATTGGTGTCAATAGAAAATGTAAAAACGAACATACCCCCCCAAACTTTTTCATTGCAAAGCAATTAAAAGTTTGGAAAAATAGTGTTGCATTGATATTGACACCAAGTGCTAAACATACAAATCTACACACATGGGCCACTATCCCAACAATTAACACTAAGAGTAGCTAAGCAATCAATGTCATAAACAAGAATATAAATTCCACTACCCCCCCAAACTTAGTAATTGCTATGCAATTCCTAAGAATTGGGGTGGGCGTACCTCTTACGATTGCTATAGCTACACCTTCTTCTAAGCACCAAGTTCCACTTTCACTCCACTTGTCCATTCGATCCAAGCTTCTCCAACTACATCAAAACTCGCAAACACATCAAACTAAACTAACAAAGCAAATAAAATTAGCAAGAAATGAAATAAAGCAAGTAAAAAATGGGTTGCCTCCCATTTAGCGCTAGGTTTAACGTCCTATGCCGGACGGAACTTAACAAGTTCATACTTCCCTTTCTTTGAATGTAGGATGATAGTACTTGACATTGTGCTCATCGGTGATGAACACTTCATCCTCCTCACTTTCCAACGCAATGCCTCCTCCATAGACCAATTTCTTCATGACCAACATTTTCCGTTCTTTGAGCTTCATCTTTCCAAGGACTTCCATCACTCCCAAAGTGGCCCATACCACCGTATCTCCAATTTCAAATTCCTTCTCAATCTTTCTCTCCTTTGAACTCTTTCTTCCTCCCTCTTCATCTTCACTACCCCCAAGAGACTTCTCAAAACTCTTCTCCTTATAAAACTCCCCCAAACTTGAGTTTTTCTCAAGTTTGGGAGTTTGCTTCAATTTGTTATCATCTCCCGGATCTTTCAATGGGACTTTTGGTAATGGCTCTTTCACATAAATGTCACATTCTTGGATGGAGGGGGATTCCTTCTTTCCTTGGGAACTCTCAATTGAGCCATACTTGGAGAAAATCACTTTCTCTCCATTCACCTCCAATGTTACCTCCCCTTTTCTCAAATTGATGTTTGCTCCCCCCGTGGCAAGAAACGGCCTCCCAAGAATCAATGGGATATTTGCATCTTCTTTCATATCTAATACCACAAAGTCGGCCGGAATGATGAACTTGTCAATCTTCACCAATACATCTTCAATGATCCCTTTAGGATGGGTGATGGAACGATCCGCTAATTGGAGAGTAATTGATGTGGGCACTACTTCTCCAAGTCCCAAACGCTTGAAGATTGAAAGTGGCATCAAATTGATGCTAGCTCCCAAATCACAAAGAGCTTTCATCATGGGACCATCACCAATCTCACATGGAAGAGTGAAACTACCCGGATCCTTGAGCTTTTCGGGAGGCGTTCGTTGAAGGATAGCACTACACTCTTCGGTCAACTTGATCTTCTCATCATCCACTAGTTTCTTCTTGTTTGCTATTGCATCCTTTAGAAACTTCATGTAATGAGGTACTTGCTCTAAAGCATCCGAAAGTGGAAGATCAATGTGGATTTTCTTGAAGATATCCAAAAACTTCCCAAACTTCTCATCCATTTTCTTCATGTATCTTCCCGGGTATGGAAGTAGCTCATATGTAATGGGCACCCCCCATTTATCACTAGGTACCTCAAGTTTCTTCTTCTTCAAATCTTTTGCAATTCTCCACTTTGGAATTCTTGGAGCTACCTCTCCACTCCCAACTTCCTCTATCCTCTTCTTTTCCTCTTCCTCCCTTTCTTTTGCCTTCAACACTTCACCATCTTCCAATTCAATTGAAGAAACTCCATAATGTTCAACACTTGAAATTGTAATAGCATTACAATGCTCATGTGGGTTTACCTCGGTGTTTGAGGGCAATTTACCCTTTGTATGTTGAGATCCGATGGAAGTTGCCAATTGTCCCAATTGGAATTCCATTGATTTTTGATTACTCATGAGTTGAGCAAGGATGGACTCGGTTGCTACGACTTTCTTTTCAATTGTTTCACTTCTCTTATCACTCATATCCATCCTCTTCATGAGTAGTGCAAGAAGCTCGTCCGTGGAGGATTTCCCTTCTCCACTTGGGAGTTTTGCTCCGGGATCAAATCCGGGAGGATATTGAATCGCACCTTTAGGATTCAAATATGACAAATTCTCATTCCTCCGAAAATTCGGGTTTAGAGGAGCTTGGTATTGAGGGGATGGTCCCCCTTGTCCTTGAGATGATGAAGATTGCCCTTGGAATCGGTTTTGAGGAGGGGCTTGATATCCTTGACCACGATTTTGATATGGTGGTTGGCCTTGATATTGTCGATTCCCTTGAAAATTTTGTGGATATCCTTGTTGACCCATGTATTGCACTTCTTCCATATGTCCCATTTGAGGATCTTCTTGCACAAAGGATAAATGATTATCTCTTGTTTGAGATAAAACATTTACCTTTTCAATGAGTGTAGTCATCATTGCTCTTATGCTATCATTAGCATCCACTTGGGCTACCCGATTTTGTGCTCCACGGTCTACTCTCATCTTGAAAGTATTGCTTGATATCCCCTCGATTATGTCATTGATCTCCTCCACCGATTTCATCCAAATTGAACCCCCGCACAAGCATCAATGTGGTGTTGATCTTCCAATCGTAACCCACCAACGAACCAACATGTTGTTTGTTCTATTGGGAAACCATGATGGGGGCATGTGATGAGAAGACTCGTAAACCTTTCCCATGCTTCTTTGATTCCCTCATTTGGACCTTGTTTGAACGTAGAGATCTTTTGCTTGGCTTCCATCGTCTTTGAAGGAGGGTAGTACTTCAATAGAAATCTTTTCTTCAAATCTTCCCACGTCCTCACTTCTCCGGCGGGAATGCTTGATTGTAGCCAAACTTTTGCTTTCCCCGACAATGTAAACGGAAATAGCCTCATCTTTTTAGCATCTTCCGACACTCCATTTTGCTTGAGAGTGTCGGCTATCTCCAAAAATTGAGCAAGATGTTCATTCGGGTCTTCCTCAAATCCTTCCTCCGCCCTCCCTTCAAATTGTCTCTCCCTCAACATCCTTAATAGAGAGGCACTAATCTCGAAGTTGTTTGCCTCCACCCTTGGTCTTGCCAACCCATCGTAATGCTCCTTAGGTTGAGGCTCAAAATATTCCCTCATTGGCCTTCCATGGTACACACGTTGAGGTTCTTCTATATGTTGAGGTGGAGGAACATATTCTTCTTGGATTTGTTGAGGTGGAGGATATTGGTAAAGTGGAGGATATGGGTGTTGATGGAGTGGATATGGATGAGGTGGAGGTGGTGGATAGTAGGCTTGTTGTGGAGGTGGATAAGGGTAAGGATTGTATCCTTGATATGGAAGGTGGGTTTGGGGTGGATATTGTGGATTGGGAAATTGGGGATTTGGTGGAGGGTTTTGAGGGTGATTACCTCCTTGTTGATTCCCAACTTGGGGATTATCTCTTTGAAGCTCATCATCTCCAATTGGTGGAGGATTCAACTCTTCGTTGTTCTCCATCTCAAGATGCTCCACGACTCTTTGATGGTTTCTACCTCGATTTCTTCTCCTTGCGTGTGCCTCAACCTCAAGATCCAATGGTTCCAAATTTCCTCCACGAGATCTTGTGATCATACACCTACAAAAGACAAGGATCAAAGCCCACAAAGATGAACAAAAACAAAATAACAAAAAGAAATGCTACTATCAATAACACTCAACAAACTCTAAGTTTCACTAATAACACTCGCTTAAGTCCCCGGCAGCGGCGCCATTGACTTGTTTGTATTTTTGCACACTTTTTACAACTATACGATCCCCACAAGCGTATGGGTTCGTGAGTAGTATAATAAGTATACCAAGTAATTATCGTCCAAGGACTTAATTGAGTGTCAATGAATCCCTAAAGTTGCAAGTTAGCATGCTATTGTAGTAACTAAATTTGTTGTTTGGATTTTCGGGAATAAGAACAAAGATATTAAACTAAATTAACTAAAGTAAAAAGTAATATTAACTAGAAGTAGTGAACTAACTAACTTTCTTTTGGAAAGTGCAAGAGAAGTGTATTACCTCGGGTGTTTCCGTTTTGTTAGGAATAAATGAACTAGTGAAGCAATTACATTAGCTAGATATGAATTCAGATTAAGCTAAAGGCTATCACATAAGTGTGCCCCCTCGAAAGGCATACGCGAACATCGTGCATTGATTAGCAATTATAGGATCTAACCAAATACCATAAGCTCCTAGGATAGTGTTTCATAAGCACTTTCAACACGGTTACTAATTCTTATGAAACGCCCTCTCACCAAACTCCTAGACGACCTCTATTCGTTTAGTGTCTAAAGTTGTCGGTCTAGCCATTAACCTCCTCTCGGTTAGCTAATTACTAATTAACTTCTATTCAATTGACCAAAGCTCACACTCACACCCCAATCATGCAAACCCAACTCTCGTTGCAATCAACACAATCGAAAATGCTAGCTAATAGGGTTGATCAATCAAATGAATCAAACAAAATACAACTCTAGAAACATTTACACCCAAATCCTAAGTGAATCATGCAATTACTTCACAATTACACTAAATTCCCATCAAAACATCCACACCCAAGGCAATTGGGGATTAGCCCATGGTTCTAGAAGAGAATCCCATGGCTACAACACAAAACAACATAAAACTCATAATAAAATAACAAGAGAAATGAGAAATTAAGAAAATACCAAATTGAATTGCAAAATAGAGTAATATCACCTTGATCATGAAAATGTAACTACAAACTGATGTAATAGATGATGCTCGATGATAATCGTAGCTTGATTCGAAGTAAAAATCACGAATCTATCTAATCTAATGTAGAAATTAAACTAAACATGAAGAACACTACTAACTATGTGTTTGTGTGTGTGGAGAAATGGGTGAATGGCTTGGATTTCAAGAAAGGGAGTTTATATAGTGTTTGGGAAGGGTTTGAAT
This sequence comes from Galeopsis tetrahit, assembly GCA_963675135.1. Taxonomy (NCBI): domain Eukaryota; kingdom Viridiplantae; phylum Streptophyta; class Magnoliopsida; order Lamiales; family Lamiaceae; genus Galeopsis; species Galeopsis tetrahit. The sequence continues at coordinate 62,605,408 of OY776132.1, forward strand.
GGCATAATTGTAAGTTGATCCCTCAAAAATGGAGAAAATATAAGTTTGGCACCGAAAATGGGATGACTCGGCCGAGTTGGGGTCACTCGGCCGAGTGGAATACTTAGAAAAGCGTGTTGCGCTTTTTCCAGCCGAGACTCGGCCGAGTTAGGGTCACTCGGCCGAGTGCTCAGTAAATGCGAAACTTGCAGATTCGGCCGAGTAACCTTACTCGGCCGAGTGATGTCGATTCCAGGGGCTACACATTTAACCTTACTCGGCCGAGTTGGCTCACTCGGCCGAGTGCGCAATAGAGTGCGATGTTGCAGATTCGGCCGAGTAACTTCACTCGGCCGAGTTGTCTCCTCCCCTTCTCGTTTCATGCATAACTTTCGCCTCGGATGTCGGATTGACTCGATTCCTTTGGCTAATCCACTCCGTTTCTCGAGACGAATCCAACCGTGCACTCCTCTTTCGATTCCGATCACTTGTGGTATGTGTTTTGCTCCAAATTCCATCTTATTTCCTACAAAATCGACAAAACACAACCTTTCTCTCATTTCGGCTTAAACAATCATATTCAATGTATAATTCAATGAAATCCACATCAAATGAGCTTCAAATATGCATCTAAATCGTGTAAATTCCACCCGAATCATAGAGAAGGAGCCTTCTGTAGAGCAAGAGGTAAGTTCTTCAAGCCTCATTGTTTTACATAAGAGAACAAAAGTTGCTAGTGTGCTTAGACCCAGAAGTGTACTCAAAAGCACTTCTTCCACTCCCTCTAATTCTGATCCTATCCCAGCCCAACCCCTTGATCATGAGCCTACCCGTTCTGAGGAGTCAGTTCACTACTCTCCTATTCGTCAGAACACTCCTCCCTCACCTACTCAGAACACTCCATTTCATCCCACTCCCCAATCAAGTCCTCAACATAATCCCACTTCTCGTTTCTCTCCTGAACCAGTTTATGATCACTCTACTGAGCATGAACATATACCTTCTTCTGAACCTATTGAGATCACTTCTTCTCCTAAAACCGAAATTATCCAACCAAATTCAATATTTCTGATGGATTATACAGTGTGTGACAAGGAAGAAAGGATAAGATTCAAACTGAGAAATGCTCTTCTCAAAAGTTTTCATGTTTTAGATGACAGCTCTATGGTTTTTGAGCAACTTCTAAGGATAGGCACTTGGGTGTATCTTAGAAGAATTGGCCTGAATGAGTTGTTAATTGTAGCTGAAGGCATGGGTGGTTTGTCTGTGTTCCATGACTGGGAACAAGAACAGAGAGAAGCTGCAGGTGTTAACTCTTTTACAGAATTATCCACATTAGAATCAGTTGTGCAGTTGATTGAAAGGCTAACTGGTTGTAAGTATTCTGTGATAAATTCTACTGATGAAAATGTTGATACTGATGTCAACATGGAAGATGAGGATGTTGATGTTGAAAATTGTGATATTCAAGCTGAAGCTGATATGGAAGCTGATTTGGAAGCTGATATGGAAGCTGATTATGAAGCTGATACCAATGCAACTGAGGTGTTTGTGAACACAGTTGTAGTTGAAGAGACTGAGGTCTTAGAGGAACAAGCTTTGGGTGCTGATGAGTTGGAAAGCACACCAATTAATGTTGCTGAGAATACTGTGCTTGATGATGTTCAAGAGACAGTAAGAACTGTTCCTACTGAGACAGCTCAAGATAACTCTAGCTTTGAATTGTTGAAAAAGCATAATGAAGAGTTACAAGCCAAACTGGAAGCTACTTTAAAGCAATTTCAAGAAGCTACTGAGAAATTGGAAAGATTGACTACTACCAATTCGTATGAGCAAGTGTTGGAACACACAAAGTCTAAAATCTATGATCTTCATAGATTACAAGAGAAGAAACTTTCTGTTGAGTTGCAAAAGAAAGTTGAGCTGCTTATGACACCCTTGAAGGATTGGCAGGATGAGCCAAAAAGGGGGAAGATAAGGTCATGAAAGTGATGGAGCAGACTCAAACTCAACAAGCTCAGTTGGTTGTAAGTCAAGATGAGTTGAAAGCAAGTTTGGATGATCTGAAAGAAGAGATCATAAGCTTGAATCTGAAAATCAATCTCAGAAGACAACAATTGATTTCTGAAACTCAAGGAATAGCAACAATTGAGAAAAACATTGCTGAATCTTCTTCTGGAAAGAGAAAAAGGAAATTAATCTTGCATGATGAAGAAGAGGCTGAAGAGACTGGAAGGGTTACCAGATCTAAAAGTAAGCAGAAGCATGTTGTTGGAAGTAACCAGCCAAGTGAAGAACAGATGGCTGAAGCTGCTAAGAAGAATAATGAGTTGTTAGCAAAGAAGAAAGCTAAATTACCTGAGAAAAGGAAAGCTGATGAACAGATTAGAAAGCAAAAATTGAAAGATGCAGAAGTTGCAAGGAAAAGGTTTGATAATCGAGTTGCTGCTTTGAAAAAGAAAAATAAATCTAAGTCTGTTGGAAAAGTTCTTGAAGAGAACTATATGGAGTTCATTGTTCATTCTGATGATTTAGCATTTTGGAATGATCTGAAAAAGAAATGGCAGATTGCTAATTTCATTGTGAAGAAATTTGGTGATCATTCAAGCAAAGAGGGTGAATATGCTGATTTTGATGAGTTCATGATGAACATAGCAATGAGCTTCTGGAAAGATATATTATTATTGGCTGCTGGTGTAGATATCCAGATCATATGTCCGGAAGAACCTGTTTGGGATCCTCCAAGATTAGAGAATGGAGAACCTGATTTGAAAGAAGTTGGAAACATTATTGCTGAGATCATTAAAGATGAAGGAATAACTGATCATAAGCACATGATGGAAATCAAGAACAGGATGTATTTGGCATTCAGAATACCTAATGAAGATTGAAGATGAAGGACTATGCTGAAGAGATAACATTTCTTAACCTTATCTTTATTTCTTTATTTAGTATTTCTGTGATTATGTGAAGTATGTGTAATATCTAATCTTATGATTCTAATCTGATGTTTTGAATTGATGAACTGATATGAATGATTATATATCTTAACTACTGATTTATTAACATTTAAGTAGTTTTGGCTTCATCAAAAAGGGGGAAATTGTTGGGATATGAATCCTATAAACAATGTTCTAATTGATGATTGTATGTTTTGATGGCCAAAAGAAACTTGAAGTTAATGGATATATGTGATTCTATATGAGATATATGAAATAAGTTTACTGATCTTTATGAGTTTACTGATCTTATGTTTTACTAATCTGATATATGAACTGTTTAAGAACTAAGCTGATGAATGAATTGTATAGACATCTTATAGTATAGGATTTAGATGTACTCATCTGTATGTAGTTCAGTTGATGTATAGATTGGTTTTATATTTGTAAAGTTGTATTTTATTGTATTCAGCATTGTAAAAGTTCAGAACAGTAGATTAGATTAATGTCAGAAGACTGAAGAAGATCAGAGGACTACTCCAGAGTAAGAAGACTATTTGAAAGGAGTCAAGTTGAAGCTCAGAAGATCAAGAGAAGTATTTGTTGAAGGAAGTTGAACAGTTTTGGAAGAACTGTGCTGACTGACCAAGAGCAGTAAAACTAAGAAGAGTGGTTTACTGTGCTGAGTTAGTTGATTTGAAGAATAAGTTTGGATAACTTATTTGAAGCGTAGCTGAAGATATATATGAAGATATGCTAACTTATGGATAAGTTTTAAGTTAGTTACAAAGAAAGAAGTTACAACAAGAAACGGTTATGAGTTTGTTGAGAGTTAGTTCACAAACTGCTAACTGTCATACTAGATCTTATAAATACTATATGATCTTCTACTTGAAAAGACTACTGATACAATTACTATTCAAGAGCAATCAAGAAGCATTCAAGTATTCAAGAACTCACAGAGTAAAGAAGAACTGAAGAGAAGCCACATATCTGAAGAGAAGAATCAAAGGCTACTACAAAGAGAAGTTTTACTTTTCATTTTAAAGTTTGTACTGTGTAAACAAGTGTGCTAGTTACTTGTGAAATTACTAGTAGATCGAAGATACACTTGGAAGTGTAATCGACAAGATAAAAGTCTTAATCTTGGGACTCTAAGCTACAAGTACTCAAGAAGGAAAGAGTAATAAAACATCGCAACTGGAGTTGTGAGAGTGGATGTAGACATTTGTCGAACCACTATAAAATCTTGTGTTCTTTACTTTCTGTTTTGATTATCTGTTTATATTTGTTTAACCAAGAACAGTAAGTTTACTAAGAAAAGATTTAAAGAAAAGTTGAGTATAAAGATTAACTGTTGAGTACTGATCTGATTTTAAGAACAGTAACATACAAAACACATTTCCGCACTTAAACTCTGATATTTTGATAGAATTTGAAAAGTCTATTCACCTCTCCCCTCTAGACTTTTTCTTATCTTACTCAATCTAAAACTCAACTTTGGGACCAACATATATGTACACACTTACAAGTATATCACCCATATAGTCATAACTGTATGTGTCGTTTTCGTAACGGTGGTAATATTCAACTATCTCCCAGTCGTGGGTAGGGTGTCCCATCTTCTCCTCCTGTATTTTGAATTGAAGACATATACGTATAAATAAACTAAATAATTAACTAAAATTAATTATAATTGACCACAAATACTTACAATGCGTCGTCGACCTCTGCTGCTCCACGAGCTCCGCCTTTATGAGTACCATAGCCAGTACCCGGACCTCCAGGCTCGGATAAGCGGTTCTTACGAGCCTGCTCACTCTTCTTAATTGTTTCAGGATCGCTCCAGTGACGAACTAAGTCGTTCCAAACATTGACATCCCACCTTGGCCTTTTCTTATCCTTCACCCACGCTTTCTTGACTCTTGATAACATGCCAGTGTACCGACTTACTGCTCTTTGAAGAAAGAGCCTGTACACCTCTTCAGAAGATGTGACTTCAGGGTCCCACCTGACCTCGGTTTGTAAAAAAAAATTAATTAATGAATTAATGTAACAAAATAACAAACTGTTAATGTAAAGTGATTTTATACCTGGAATGTCTCCCACCACCGCTGTATCGTGCCGGGTGATACCTTGGCAAAGGCGTGTGCACCAAGCTCCATATTCCTGTACATAATCGATCTGATCGTCCTCGAAATCAAATTTGAAGGCATCATCCTGTTACACGTATTTTATAATAATAAAAAAATTATTAATAAACATGTTATACATACGTCTAATGAAAATTAATTAAATATAATATACTTACGTATCAAGGTAGATCCACAATAAAATGTGACTCTCGGGTGCATCAGTCGACATGCTGGCCTGTGTCCCGACAGACGGAGGTCTAGCTGGCGAATGTATCGGTGGAGGGGATGGTTCCTGTGCATGTGGAACCATATGAGGCACCTGAGTGTAATAGGAATTGGGGTTCATTCTGGGCATGTGGGGCAACTGTAGTATCTGGGTCATATCGGGCATATAAAAACCCTGTGCAGTCGGTGTCTCATCCACCGGCTCTCCTCTACCTCTACCTCGCCCCTGTCCAGAAGAACCCTGACCAGAGCCCTGTCCAGAAGAACCATGTCTACGACCATGCCCATGACCCTGTCCACTCATCTGTCAAAATGAATATTAAAAACATTATTAACGTTGAACATTGTAACAATTAACAAACATTATATATGAACATCACTGTAACGATTAACACTAGAATATAAATAAGGAATATATAATTAAGGAATTAATATTTAGATAACATTGTCTAACAATTAACAACATCATTCATCATTCATCTTCAGCTTCATCTTCGTCGTCTTCTTCTCCATCTTCTTCTTCATCTTCTTCATATTCTGCCACTTCCATCATTGTACCGGTGTCATCAGTTAACATGACATGATCATCATCTACTTGCACAATCATTTGAGTCTCTATGTTATCCTCTTGCCACGCCGGAACTTCATCTTCAGTATTATCTTTTGCATCCACCAAGTATCTCGGTTTGACTTTACAGACAAATATCCAATCAACACATGCTTTGTTACCCACACTTAATTTCAAGGTGCGAAGATACCTGATTAAATTTTAAGAATCGTAAGTTCATATAATTTGAAGAATCGTATGAGAAATTAATTAAATTACCTCTCGTATGGATACATCCATCTGTATTGAACTGGACCACACACTTTTGCTTCATATGCAAGGTGCACAGGTAGATGTTCCATAGAGTTGAAAAAACTGGGTGGAAAGATGCGTTCCAACTTGCACAAGATGACTAGGATATCTGTTTCCAGTCGAGTCATGTTGTCAACTGTGATGGTTGTAGAAGTCAACTCCTTAAAAAATAGACTAAGCTCAGTGATTGTTTTCCACACATTGAGCGGCAGAATTTTATAAAAAGCAATCGGTAGTAGTCTCTGCATAAACACGTGACAATCATGACTCTTCTTCCCATACAATTTCAATTTCGACCAGTCAATGCAACGGGACATGTTAGACACATATCCATCTGGAAACTTCAACTCACTTATCCACTTACAAATAACATCCTTTTACTTCTTATCAAGCGAAAAAGAAGCCTTAGGATACTTTGATGTACATGGACATTTCTTGAGAGAGGGACGACGACAATAATCATTCAGGTCATCTCTTGACTTAGACGTGTCCTTTGTTTTCCCCTCCACATCCATCACCGTGTTGAACACGTTATCAAACACATTTTTCTCAATATGCATCACGTCTAAATTGTGTCGTATCAACAAGGTACTCCAATACGGCAACTCCCAGAAAATGCTTTTCCACTTCCACCCTCCAGAAAGTTTTTTGTTGTGGGCCTCAACACCCTCCTCTGTAACCTTTCTATATCCCAAATGATCAATTTCGTATAGGAGACTTGCACCCGTTCGAATAGGCGGTGGATCATCTGTGACTACTACTCCGGCCATGAATGTTGTTTTATTCGTTCGCCACGTGTGATTCAGTGGTAAGAACTTTCGGTGGTTGTCGAACCACGACTGCTTTTGACTTTTATTCAAATAGAATGCATCGGTGTACTCTCCACAATATGGACAAGCAAGCCTTCCGACTGTACTCCAACCAGACAACATTGAGTATGCTGGGAAGTCACTAATGGTCCAGATAAGTGCAGCTCGCATAAAAAAGTTTTGCTTTCTAGCAACATCGTAAGTTTGCACCCCAGTTTCCCATAAAAATCTCAAATCTGCTATCAGTGGTTGCAAAAACACATCAAGTTTATCCTTCGGACTTTTAGGCCCGGGCACGAGAATCGAAAGAAACATGAATTGATCCTTCATGCATAACCACGGGGGTAGATTGTACGGAGTAAGTATAACTGGCCATGACGAATATTGTTTTCTCGTCATTCCAAACGGTACAAAACCTTCTGTGCTCAAGCCCAACCTAACATTCCTAATTTCAGATGCAAAATCAGGATACGAACGGTCCAAATGCTTCCAAGCCAACGAGTCTTCCGGGTGACGCATAACACCAGAGTCATCAGAAGCGCACGAGGCATGCCATGTCATATCCTTCGCAGTGTCCTTGGACATGTACAATCTTTGCAAACGAGGAATTATCGGAAAGTAGAACATCTCCTTAACCGGGCGTTTCTTTTTCAACCGACCATCTGCATCAACCCTACTCGGCTTATACCGTGATCGACCACAAATCTTACAAAAATCTAGTTCGCTGTCTGCACCCCAAAATAACATGCATTTCTGTGCACAACAATCAATCCTTTCTACCGGAAGACCCATCCCACTCATCAAATGTTTGGTGTCGTTAAATTTCTTGGGAACCTTATTTTCGGGAGGAAAAATCTCACGAATCAACTCAACGACCTAATTATATCCCCTTTCAGACAATCTGTTTTCCGTTTTAATGTTCAATAATCTGGAATTGAATGACAACTGCGAATGAGATTCACAACCAGGATACAAGTCTTGGTCCACTGCACGAAGCATGCCGTAAAACTGTGCCGCATTCTCGTTATGGGGTTCTTCATTAAGTGCCTCCTCTTCCACGTCTATTCCAAAATCAATGTTTGGGCCACCCATTAACTCTTCTACCATAGTGTGGTACGAACTAGGTCCCGCTGGGTCAACGTCGTTTGAAGTTGACGCAAATTCATTAGTGTTTTGAAATGGACGTGGACCCCAACTCTTTTTTTTTTTTGAATTACATTAAATACCCATCCCTTTTCCCCTCCCCATGACTCGAACCCAGGATCTAAAGCCTAGGTAGTGGTGCTCTAACCACTTGAGCTATCTCACTTTGTCTGGACCCCAACTCTCTTCCCTGTGATAAATCCAATTATAATAATTCAGTGTAAACCCATTTCGATATAAATGAGATTTCACTTCATTAGGATCTCTATAAGTTTGATTTCGACATCTAGCTTTCGAACAAGGACACCTAATTTTTCCATCCCAAATCGAATTCGGATTACTAGTGGCAGCTTCAATAAATCCATTTACTCCACTAACAAATCCGGGGTTCATAATCCCATTCACTAATCTTGGACTATACATCCAACTACGACTTGAATAATTCATGTCAACGTCTACAACACACAAACAACCAACGTCTCATTCCTCCAACTCTATTAAAATTAATTAATATAATTCCAAATATATTCTAATAATTATTCTAATTAACACCCTAATTAACAAATAAATTCATATAACTTAATTAAACCATACATATATATATATACATAACACAATATAATTCTAACACCCTAATTAACAAATAAATTCATATAACTCAATTAAAACATACATATAATAAATATATAACACAATATAATTAACAATTAAATTCTAATTAACAATTAACACATTATGCATGCATAAAAATTAACATTTACAACATATATGCATATATATACATATATATATTAAAACTATATATATACATATAACTTCAAATTTAACCAATGAAAACGGAAAAAATTACATTTCTACGTCGAAGTGTAGAACACAAATGGGTAAGAACCGAGTTCGATCTGCAAACGAACGTGGATGTTGAGTTTGGAGGTGGAAAGAAATTTTAATGGAGGAGGTGTGTGCGCCGCTTTTGTAATTCTGGAAGAAAGAAGGGTGGGGTTTTAACTCAATTACGGCGACGGCAAAGGTGACGGGCCCACTGCCGTTGCCTTTTAGCGAGTGGGCCCCCGTTGCAATTTCGCAACGGGCCCACTCCCGTCGCCTTTTCGCATCGGTCGTTATATGCCGTCTCCTTTTCGCAACGACCGTTATATGTCGTCGCCTTTTCGCAACAGGGCCCACTCCCGTTGCCTTATCCGTTGCCTTAAGGCAACGGCACCCGCCCCCGTCGCCTTTTTTCTGCCCGTTGCCAAATCTGTTGTCAATTGGCAACGGTAGCCTGCCCTTGCTAATCGCCGTTGCCTTTTGGCCAATATTTTGTAGTGCAAACAAGGGCGGAGGGACCTTATGGCTAAGGTGAGCGATAGCCCACCCTAATTTTCTAAAGATGATTTGTGTCAAACTTTCATGTGATTTTTTCAGATGACATTCTTCAGCACTATAGTCTTGGATCCGTGAAACTTCTTTGTATCTTTGTACCACTTACGTCTTAGCTAGATCTTAACATTCTCGTTAATATGATTTTCAGATGTCATAATGAAAATAACACATTTTTCCTCCTCGAATTGTTTCTCAAGTCGTTGGAAAATTAGTCGTTCAGGTGACTTGGTCTCACATGACTTATCCCGGTTCACATTTTGTATGTTGAAATTTAAATTTTAAATTCCCAACTAGAAAAAGACTATTTAAACAATGAAATATGAATAGTTAAATTAACATTTCCATACAATTATATATATAAACACCAAATAAAATATATGAATATTAAGAATCCTACCTATTTAAATATATGTTTTAGCAAGTAATTCCAAGTGAGATTTCGATAGAATTCAATCATCGGTTGACTAAATGTTACATCGCGTCTTCAAAAGTACATGTGTACTCCGTAGCGTTTCACTAAGATGTGTGGCTATATTGCGAATACATCTTAGAAATTTACTATTTTCAATAATTGAGGCAGTATCGTTGTATATTGGCGTCGTACCACAATGTCCACTACAAAAACATGTTTCGACGGCTGTGAAAATCCGATTTTGCGAATTTTACATAATTTTTTTTACACATCCAATATTATTCCCCATATGGAAAACTGACGCATTATACCTATGGTTGAACCCCCATTGAAAACAATGAATTTTTACCGACATGACATATTTTCATGAATGAAATTCGTTCACGGTTACCTCATGAGCGTCAGATGCATCGTTATGTAATTTCATTTGCATTTCTAAAAATTACAAATAAATTAAAAATTAGAACTACTAATTCAATAATAAATAAATTAAAACGTAAAATTAATTCAAAAAGGTCTGATTTCGTCGTCGGTCCAATTATGAAAACACTAAACCCGATCAAATTGAACCGAACAACGATAATCGATCAACCGGTTGAATCGATGATCAAACTGGTTGATCGACAACCGATATAGGGTACCCAGCCCAATCTAATCGTCGATCCATTTTGCATTTCATATTCGTTTGCCCATATCCCACCCACATTGCCCTTAACCAAACATATCCATAGATTTTGTAGAAGCTTTAGGTAGAATAATCATTATAAATAAGGGTTAATTACAAATTAAATCACCAATTTTCTTTAAATTGCAATTTAATCTAAACTTTTGAATAATTAGAAATAAAATAATTGCTTTTAAATATTGTTGCAATTTAAACTTCTTGATAGCCTCCTTTGTGCCCAAATCTAACGTGACTAGCTGATGTAACATCTCCTTAATGAAACAACATTGTTTTTTTTTTTCGATATAATCTCGAGACGTTAAATTCGAGCACAAATGAAGTTGTTTAGAAGTCTAAATTGCAATAATATTTAAAGGTTCTAATTTTATTTGCAATTATTCAAAAGTTTATATTAAATTGCAATTAAGTGAAAGGGAGTGATTTAATTTGCAATAAACCCTATAAATAAAACATGTACTCTCTATGTCCAATTTTATAATTCTCATTTTCTATTGTTTGTCCAATTTTATAATTTCACTTTCCTAAAAAGGAAATATTACTCTCCTCCAGCACTTGATTTCTACATTATCTCCACTTCATTGTTTCACTTTTACATAAACAATTATGTTTTTTTAAAATTCGTGTCCAATCCAAATGCGCATTATAAAATTGGAGGGAGTATATATATAATGTGTTTTGGCATTTGGTGCATTTTACTGAACACTACTACAATCCATTTTTCTTGTAAGAAAATAAAAAAAACTACAATCCATATTTTCACAGTACTATACATACAAAAATTGAAAATTTACACATATAGGCTATAGCTAGTGTGTATCGATAAATAAAGCATACAATAGAAATATGATAAGGGTGGGGAGTGGCCGAGTGGGTCATTTTCCTCTAAATGACATGCAGTAAAAAAGAGAATATTTGCATGGTTAAATTTGTGCAACATTAATTAGGGCTAGTCTTGGGTGAGACCGTCACACAGAATGAGATCCGTGAGACAGCTGTTATATATAAAAAGTGATAATGTTTGAGCAAAAAGTGATAGTGTTTAAGTAAAAAGTTATAGTCACTTTTGTTAAAAATATTATCACTTTTTATTTAAACATTATCACTTTTTTTACAAACCAAAATCTGGAAAAAAAATGTGGGTTATCCTACCCAAAATTTTGAAATATGGGTTAAAAGGACCCGTCTCACAAAAAAAGATCTATGAGACGGTCTCACACAAGTTTTTGCCCATTAATTAAGTGATAGTGTGATTTTCAAAAAGTCAAATCTTATGTGCTATACAATGTTTTTAAATATATTGATTCTGCAAATGTAGGATTCTTTTCTATATATAATACAAAAGTATTTTTACCTCTCCTCGAACTCAAATAAAGATAGTACTAATAATTTGATGTCAATATATAGTGTTTTTAGTTAACTGATTTTAATAGGTCACCCATAAAAAAATAAACAGTGAAGAGTATTATTAGCCATTAATTAGATTTAGAACTCTTTTTTTTTTTTTTTTGTAAAGTTTACATTTTTTTATTTGACTGCAAATATAATATTATGTTTTCTAATTAATGTTCAAAAGTTTATGTAAATCTTTAAAGGAGACGGAGGCGGTATAAATTAAGAGATAAAAAAATGTATTACCTGACCTAGAAATTAGATGCATGCATGAAATTAGTCGGTGGGAGTAGTGGATAAGAAATCGACAAACATTTTCCGAATGAGTTTTCCATTGCAAGACCAGTCAGCCTCAAATCGTGCGACCTTGTTCGATTTTGAAACTAGCTCAAAATCGAGTCCACATATCATCAATTCTTCATTAAACACGTATAAATTATTCAATGTTAACGTAATTGACTTCACTGAAGACTTATCGATGAGGATTATGGCATGCTCATCTACATGTACCTTCGCAAGTAAGTTGATGATACCTCTAATAAACTTGCGAAAAATGTGTGGAACATAGTGATACTTAACGGTATCCAACATAAAAGAATACTCCATAAAGGGCTTGACTATTGAATTCTTTAAATAGTCTTCATACGTCTCCTTAGGGCACCCATGTACTTTTATGTTGGGCCTGGATCTAGAGGTACCATTCTCATTCTTGTGAACCATGTAGAGAGGAACATATTTGGGATGGTTGAGTTCAAGTGCATACCGGTGTAAAGATTCGTCTTCGTATGCATATTGGATATGAATGGGAGTACCTCTCATTTCCAAACTTCCTATGCGGTTTTTTCAGTAGGATTGTATGTATATTTTAGTTGGACAGTTTTTTCATTCAAGATTGAATTTGTTGACATTTTGAGAAAACTTAAAAGGATGAAGAAAACTTTTACCGAAGAAGGAAGAAGAAAAATTTTACCGAAGAAGGAAGAAGAAAACTTTTATGGAAGTAGCAAGAACAAAACTTTTACGGAAGAAGGAAGAAGGAAGAAGGAAGAAGAAATTTTTTACTAAAGATTGAGAGAAGAATGCTTTCAAGAAAACTGGAAGAAGATAAATTTTGTTGGAAAGGTGGAAGAATGAGGGAAGAATGCTTTCAAAAAAACTGTTCGAGTGATCTTCAATTTAGTTGTGAAGGTACATATGGATAGTCATGCCCTAATCCTCTCCTAAGGCTACCCATTACCTTAACTGCAGATAATTTATATGTGGATAATGAAGAGTTGATGATATGTGGGGTTGATTTTGAGCCACTTTCAAAATTCAATGAGGTCGAACGATGAGTTGAATTTATAGGCATTAATGAAGGTACAATGAGTTGATGATATGTGGACAATCTGTTTGGCGAGGTTAATTTATAGGCGTTAATATTAGGTTAATGCATGATTTATAGTGTGAAAATAAACTTTGAGGTTGAATTCGTTCACTTTCTAGAGATTCTGTTTGGCAATGTGTTTTGCATGTGTTTTACTTGTCTATAAATTGCGGAAAAATATGGTAATATTTTATTTGAAGTCTAAAATAACATATTAAAAACCTGTAACACTTCGTTTATCCATTTGAGAGAAACAATTCCTTGAAATTTATGTGTTTGATGCTGAGTGAAAACAGATTACAGTAAGTTCCAATGGAGCTCAATCAAGGGTATACAAGAATATGTGTTACAAGCATTAAACAAACAAGTCTAAAATATTACAGATTTGACTTATGTTGGTCCTCGAAAAACAGACGAGACGAGTGTTTTGAGATGTGTAATAAAAACTAACTCTACTAGATGACTTGGTCAGCTGACTTGGTTAGTGGCCTAGGACTAGTTAGTCTGTTTGAACTTATTACCTATTAGAGTTAAGTGCGAAATTTGTAGTGTGCCCATTAAAATTATACTCGTCTATACTTATTAAAAAAAAAATTACTTCATACATAATCACATTTTGGGGAATCAACTATGAATTTTCGAATATAGCAAAGTAAATATTAAGTATCAGCTAATAGTGTATCAGCTGATACAAAACCTTTTCATTTAAAGCTTATGCTATGTAAGAATGCATGTATGATGATGGCAGTTAATAATAAAGCAAGTAAATAAGACACCATCATTTATAGTGGTTCGGACCCAGTCCTACATCCACTCTCACGATTCCAATCATGATATTAATCCCTTAATCATATAAAGGGTCTTGTAATGTTTACCGTGCCAAGAGCAACACGTCTTGTCCTTTGTAGTCCCAAATAAACACTTCCATACAATTATATATATAAACACCAAATAAAATATATGAATATTAAGAATCCTACCTATTTAAATATATGTTTTAGCAAGTAATTCCAAGTGAGATTTCAATAGAATTCAATCATCGGTTGACTAAATGTTGACATCGAGTCTTCAAAAGGTACATGTGTACTAGCTTTTCACTAAGATGTGTGGTTATATTGCGAACACATCTTAGAAATTCACTATTTGCAAAGATTGAGGCAGTATCGTTGTATATTGGCGCCGTACCACAATGTCCACTGCAAAAACATAATTCGACGGCTGTGAAAATCGGATTTTGCGAATTTTGCATATTTTTTTTAACTAACCAATATTATTCCCCATATGGGAAACTGGCGCATTATACCTATTGTTGAACCCCATTGAAAACAGTGAATTTTTACCAACATGACCTATTTTCATGAATGAAATTCGTTCACGGTTACCCATCACCGTCGGATGCATTGTTATGTAATTTTCATTTGCATTTCTAAAAATTACAAATAAATTAGAAATTAGAAATACTAATTTAATAATAAATAAATTAAAACGTAAAATTAATTCAAAAAAGTCGATTGCATAGAAAACATGAGAGAGAGAGAGAGAGAGGGAAGTAACGAATAAAGAAGATCTATCAAACTAATTTGTACTCAAACGAAAGGTGAATTTGGTGGAGCTTCATGTACTTAAAGTTTATTTGAGATGTTGGTCCCAAAAGTTGAGTTAAGATTGAGTAAGCTAAGAAAAAGTCTAGAGGGGAGGGGTGAATAGACTTTTCAAATTCTATCAAAATATCAGAGTTTTTAGTGCGGAAATGTGTTCTGTACAGTACTGTTCTTAGAATCAGCTCAGTACTAAACAATTAGCTTTTATACTCAACTTTTCTTTAAATCTTTTCTTTAGAAAACTTACTGTTCTTAGTTCAACAAATATATCAACAGTTAATCAAAACATAAAACAGTAAAGAACACAAGATTTTATAGTGGTTCGATAAATGTCTACATCCACTCTCACAACTCCAGTTGCGATGTTTTATTACTCTTTTCCACTTGAGTACTTGTTGTTTAGAGTCCCAAGATTAAGACTTTGATCTTGTCGATTATACCTCCAGGTATATCTTCGATCTACTAGTAATTTCACAAGTAACTAGCACACTTGTTTACACAATACAAACTTAAAACGAAAAGTAAAACTTCTCTAGTAATAGCCTTTGATTCTTCAAATCAGATCTGTGGCTTCTCTTCAGTTCTTCGATCTTCAACTCTGTGAGTGCTTGAATACTTGAATGCTTCTTGATTTCTCTTGAATAGTAATTGTATCAGTAGTGTCAGTAGTCTTTTCATGTAGAAGATCACACGGTATTTATAAGATCTAGTATGACAGTTAGCAGTTTGTGAACTAACTCTCAACTAACTCATAACCGTTTCTTGTTGTAACTTCCTTCTGTTTTGTAACCAACTTATCTTATCTTTCCAAGTCAGCATATCTTCATATAAATCTTCAGTTATGTCTTAAATAAGTTATCCAAACTTATTCTTCAAATAAACCAACTCAGCACAGTAAACTACTCTTCTTAGTTTTACTGCTCTTGGTCAGTCAGCACAGTTCTTCAAAACTGTTCAGCTTCCTTCAAAAACTTCACTTGATTTCTTCAATCTCTGAAATAGTCTTCTTAGTCATCTCTTAGTCTTCTTTAGTCTTCTGACTTCAATCTAATCTACTGTTCTAACTATTACAATGCTGAAATACAATAGAATACAACTTTACAAATATAAAACCTATCTATACATCAACTGAACTACATACAAATGAGTATAACTAAGTCCTATACTATAAGCTGTCTATACAATACTTCCATCAGCTTAGTTCTTAAACAGTTCATATATCAGATTAGTAACATACTAAGATCAGTAAACTTAATCAACATAACACATTAAGATCAGTAATCTTATTTCATATAATTCACATAAAACAACATATAATCACATATACCATTAACTCTAAATTTACTTTTGGCCATCAAAACATATAATCATCAATTAGAACATTGTTTATAGGATTCATATCCCAACATGAGAAGTCATTACCTAGAACAGAGTGATCACAAAATCAAAGTCATGGTATATATGTTAGTTTTTGGTTTGTAGAGGTTAGTCTGTGAGTTAATTGATATTATTTGATTAAAAATTTATCCTCTCATGTTTTCTATGCAGTAGTTGACACCATTCGTTACTTCCCTCTCATCTTATTTTCACCTTCTCTCTAACTTAAAATAAACTCAAACTAGAAGTAAAAAGTATACTACAAAAAGTACATATTGTAGTGCGTCATTTGAGAAAGAAGTTCCATCAGGTCGGCTAGAGCAGTGGACATGAAATCGAAAAACATTTCGAATTTGTCAAAACAAGACCACTCTGCCCAAAATCGCGTGACCTTGTCCGAGGTTGAAACTGGCTCAAAATCTAGTCCACATATCATTAGTTCTTCCTTAACCACGTATAAATTATCCACTGTTAACGTAATGGACTATAAAGAATCAATTACGAAATTATATTTTCATTGATTGAATGTAAAGAATACACGAGTGGAGTATTTGTAGATATAAAACATATTTACTATATATCTCTTAATTAAGGAAATAACTCTATCTAAGAAAATAAAGATTTACAACATATATAATATATCATAATATATTATATACGCCTTGTAGATGTTGTTAATTCTTAAATGTCTTAACATTATCAACAACATCTGAATTTGACCTTCCGAGATTTTTTCTAAGTCTTTTCTGAAATGCTACATTAAATGTTGACCTAAATGTTGTCGCATTTCTGGCAGGATCTAGAAGCTTCTACAAGGATCTGGAACCTGGAAGATTCCAGAACATTGGAGAACATGCTAGAACAGCCTAGATACATTTGGAACGACCTGGAGCAGCCTAGAAGGATCTAGAAAGATCATGGAAGTTGTGGAAGTTGAGTTTCCTAAAAAAATAGGACCTCAATGTGGAAGCCTCTAGAATTTCGTATCCCACACTATAAATACCCATTGAAGGCTTCATAATTCGGTGTGCTCTATTCGATCAATATCCTAGACCGAGCGTTCATCCCTGTTAGGAAATTGTGGCCAATAGTTCTACATTTTAGTTCATACGTTGTATACCACCCGTATGACTGTGTGTCTTCTTATCTATTGAGAGTGTAATCATTAGATAGACTAGGCATTTCGACAGTGTATAATTTATACACTTAGTTCGTTTTCTAGACTTGGCACCTGCCTCATTTATAGTTTCGTTGTGATTGTTAATGCTGTAACATTTCACACAACATTTGTACTTGAAGATAAGTATTGTTTTTCGCCGTAAGGCTAGCATAGATTTTTATTTATAAAATCTATGTGAAAATTATTTCCATTGTGTCACGTTTGTTTTTAGTGTTTCAAGTCTTCCGCTGTGTTAATCTTAATTTCTGATATTCTGTTAGAGTCAGTGTTGTACCAATTGTCACAACATTTAGTACAACATTATTCTACTTAAACTTAAACACTTCATATACATACCACAGCACACTTTCAGTTGGTATCAGAGCTGATACCTGACGACACTAGGTTAGATCTTTGGTCAAGTGTGTTTTTAGTGTAGGTTAGCAATGGAAACACATCACATATCCACGGCACTTAGGCCACCCGTTTTAGATGGTTCGAATTACGCTTATTGGAAGCCTAAGATGCGTATGTACATCAAGTCAGTTGATGAACATGCTTGGAGGACTGTTCTTACAGGTTGGGAAGCTCCAAAAAGACCAGCAGACGCAGATGGTGAAATACAACTCAAGAGAGAAGTTGACTGGACGGCTGATGAAATAACAACAGCGAGCTACAATTCTAAAGCTTTAAATGCTGTTTTTACTTCTGTTGATGTTTCAATGTTTACAATTATATCTAACTGTTCTACTTCTAAAGATGCATGGGACAGGTTACAAGAGCATTGTGAGGGTTCAGAAAGTGTTCGAAGGACTAAGCTTCGAATGTTGGGGACAAAATTTGAGAATCTCCGAATGAGGGAAGATGAAACAATTACAGCCTACAATGAAAGGTTAAGTGAGATTATCAATGAATCACATTCTCTTGGTGACCCTATTTCTAATGTTAGAGTAGTTCATAAGATTTTAAGATCTGTTCCTAAAAGATTTGATGCTAAAATTTATGCTATTGAAGAGGCAAAAGATACAGATAAGTTAAGTCAAAATGAGTTAGTGAGTATTCTTAGAACTTATGAGATAAACACTAATCAAGATGATGAAGCTAATGCTGATAAAAAAGTTGTGGTTTTTAAAGGGGAAACATCAAACACTTCTGAAGTTCAACCCATCATTACTGAAGTTGACACTGATGAAGAATTGCTTGATGTATGCCTCAAAAATCCTAACAATGTTGCCTTGCTCACTAAGCACTTTAATAAGTTTCTTAAGAAATCTGTGAACAAATCTAGAAACATTCAGCCTAAGATTCAAATCAACACATCAACACCTCAACCAGAAAGGAGGAAAGGTCAATTCACACCAAGACTATCAAAGAGTGAAGGTAAACCAAGGTATGATCCTGAATTTCGAAAATCAGTTCAATGCAATGCTTGTTCTGGTTATGGTCATTATGCAAATGAATGTGCCAATACTAGACTTAAGCAAAAACTGAATTTTAGTGCTACCTTGAGTGATGATTCTGATGATGATCTTGATGAATTAAATCAGAATGAATATTCTAATTTTACCAGAATTGATTATAATTCCTCAGATGATGATTTGGATGAAACATATTCTGATGCTGTACCCGATGTTTCAACATCTACAGCAACATCAGAACAGAGTCACCCAGATTTGAACTGTTTTAATGGTTTAGTTGATGATGCAGGAAAAAGGAATGATGACAATGAATACCAAAATTTGTTAGATGATTGGAAAAATCAGAAACTCAGCCTTGATTCTCTGAATAAAAGGAATGAGGATTTGACAGACACAATCACCAAGCTAGAAGTTATTCTTACCAAAAGAGATCTGGAAATCTGTAACTTAAAGGAGAAATTGATAAATTCTACTTTATGTTTCAAGAAATATTCCAAGAGTGCTTCTGAGGTAAATAATGTTATTGCTACTGGTAAGTCTAATAATCATGGTTTAGGTTATGATGGTACTACTGCTTCTATTTCTGATAAATTTAGAAAACTTGTGAAATTTGTTAAGGCAAATGTTGACACATCTGGGTCAACATCTGCAGAAACAGAGTCTCACAAGGTTAAGAGAAAGTATATCTGTCATTTCTGTTTCAAAATTGGTCACATTCGTCCTTACTGTATAAAGTTGTTTGAAGAACAGAAAAACTTGAAAATGCTGCATAAGAAACTGTCACATCCTGGTAAACAGTTTTTGAAATCTGCATGGAAACCAAAAGCTACCTGTAATGTTGTTCATACCTCCTTAAAAGCATGTTTACCTGAATTATGGTACTTTGATAGTGGTTGTTCAAGACATATGACAGGTCGTATTGATTTCTTATCTGATTATGTGACCTTGAATAGTGGTAGTGTTACATATGGTGGAGGTTCTAAAGGAAAGATTGTTAGTAAAGGAACTTTGAATGTTGAAGGTTTTCCTAAGCTTAAAAATGTATTACATGTTGATGGCTTACTTGCAAATCTGATTAGCATTAGTCAACTTTGTGATGATAATTTGCATGTGAAATTTGAAAAAGATTCATGTTATGTTCTTAATAAAGATGAAGTTTGTGTCATGACTGGTACTAGGTCAGCTGATTATTGGTATCTTATTGGAACAAATATGTGTAACTTGTCAAAACATGATGAAAATGTTCTATGGCATCAAAGATTGGGTCATGCAAATTACAGAGCAATGAAAAAGCTAATCAAAGCAGATGCAGTAAAAGGAATTCCAGAACTTAGGTTTCACAACACCACTGTATGTGGACCATGCCAAAAAGGTAAGCAGGTAAGAATGTCACACAAAATGCTGTCACATTGTACTACACATCGATGCTTTGAATTACTGCACATGGATTTGATGGGTCCTATGGAAACTGAAAGCATTGGAGGAAAGAGGTATTCCTTAGTTGTGGTAGATGATTTTTCTAGATATACCTGGGTAGAGTCTTTGAGAGACAAATCTGAAGCATTTGCTGCATAAAAAATTCTTTATAAGAGGTTCAAAAATGTGTTTAACTTGAAAGTTGGCCGTATTAGAACTGATCATGGTAGGGAATTTGAAAACAGCATGTTTAATGATTTTTGTGATAAAAAGGGTATCTTACAAGAATATTCATCTCCTAAAACTCCACAACAAAATGGAATTGTTGAAAGAAAGAATAGAACTTTACAAGAAATGGCTAGAGTTATGCTTACATCCAAATGTCTTGCTAAGAAATTTTGGGGAGAAGCATTGAATACTGCATGTCATATTATTAATAGGGTTTTTATTCGTTCTGGAACTAATCAAACACCATATGAGATTTTGAACAACAGAAAACCTAATGTGAAATATTTTCATGTATTTGGTTGTGTGTGTTACATTTTGAATGATAGGGATCAACTTCATAAGTTTGATTCTAAAAGTGATAAAGGTTTCTTTTTAGGCTATTCTAGAAATAGTAAAGCTTATAGAGTTTATAACCTTAGAACTAACACTGTTCAAGAATCTGTTAATGTTGTGTTTGATGATGATAAAGGTCTTACAGATGACAAAGATGAAGAAGATGTATCACAGGTTACTGACACTTTTGAGAATACACTGAAGTCTGAGAATGTTGCACCAAATGTTAACACATCTGGGTCAACATCGACAGAACAGACAGTTGTAACTTCACAGAATGACCAGTACATTCCCAAAACGAATCCTTCTTCAAGAATAGGTAAAAGTCATCCTTCTGACCAGATCATAGGCGATGCTACAGTTGGAGTGCAAACAAGAGGAAGAGTAAGATCAAACAAGGTAGATGTGGTAAGAACAATATGCATGTCTTCTATGTGTAATGTTGTAAATGCTGAATGTTATTTATCTGAAATTGAACCTAAGAGTGCTAAAGAAGCCTTAACTGATGAAAACTGGATTAATGCTATGCATGAAGAACTTGGTCAGTTTGAAAGAAATGAAGTATGGACACTTGTTCCAAGACCTAGTCATACTAATGTCATTGGAACAAAGTGGATATTCAAGAATAAAACTGATGAATCTGGTAATATTGTTAGGAACAAGGCTAGGTTAGTAGCACAAGGTTACACCCAAGTTGAAGGAGTCGATTTTGATGAAACTTTTGCACCTGTTGCTAGGATAGAATCTATTAGATTACTGCTAGCTATTGCATGTTTTATTGATATTAAACTTCATCAAATGGATGTAAAGGCTGCATTTCTAAATGGCATTTTAAATGAAGAAGCATATGTTGAACAACCTATAGGATTTGAAGATCCACAGTATCCTGATCATGTATATAAACTTAAGAAAGCATTATATGGCCTTAAACAAGCTCCTAGAGCATGGTATGGTAGGCTTACTGACTTTCTTTTGGAATATGGATTTATTAGAGGAGAGGCAGATAGAACTTTGTTCATTAAGCACACTGAAAATAATATACTAATTGCTCAAATATATGTTGATGACATTGTGTTTGGTTCTACTTGTGATAAAATGTTGAGTAAATTTGTTGAGGCAATGACTGCAACATTTGAAATGAGTATGGTTGGAGACTTGAACTATTTTCTAGGTCTTCAAATCAAACAATGCAGTGATGGTATTTTCTTTTCTCAGAGTAAGTATGCTAAGAACTTGGTTAAAAGATTTGGTCTTGAGAATTCAAAACCAATGAAAACTCCTATGGGATCTTCTTTGAAACTTTGCAAAGACAGTGCTGGAACAGATGTTGATCCAACACTTTACAGATCCATGATAGGTAGTTTACTGTATTTAACCTCTAGTAGACCAGATATTATGTACAGTGTGTGTGTTTGTGCTAGGTACCAAGCTAATCCAAAGGAATCTCACCTGAATGCTGTGAAGAGGATCATCAAGTATGTTTCAGGAACAAGTGACCTTGGAATCTGGTATACTAAGGACACCAACAACATTTTGATTGGCTATAGTGATGCTGATTGGGCTGGAGACATAGATGATAGAAAGAGTACGAGTGGAGGATGTTTCTACATGGGAAACAATCTTGTTTCATGGCACAGCAAGAAGCAGAATTGTGTTTCACAATCTACTGCAGAATCTGAGTATATAGCTGCTGGAAGCTGCTGTACACAACTCTTGTGGCTGAGCAAGATGTTCCATGACTATGGTATTGAGAATGGTATACTTACAATCTTTTGTGATAATACTAGTGCTATTAACATTTCTAAGAATCCTGTACAACACTCACTCACAAAGCACATTAGCATAAGACATCACTTTATGAGAGATTTAGTAGAGAAGAACATTGTGAAGTTGGAGTATATACCTACTGAAAAACAAAATGCTGACATTTTTACTAAGGCATTAGACCATGAGAGATTCTCAATCTTGAGGAAATCTCTTGGGATGAGCACTATCTGAAAAATTCGGATGGATGTTGTCACAAATGCGGTAGCATTTGGGACAACATCATGGGTTGTATAAATTTTATAAGTTGAATTTATTTCTTACTTAGTTAAATAATTCCTTTGTAAAATATCTACGAATCTAAGAACCTTGGAGTGCAAAAATAAACATGTCTTACACCTCTCAAATGCATAAAAATGAGAATGTTATTAGCATACTAAAAGATGTACCAAATCACTGAGTAACTTTGACGCACGGAGTTCGCTACTACGATGCCTTCTTTTCAAAAGGTGATATTTGGTAAAAACATCAACATATTTGTAATCCATTAAGTAAGTATGGGGCACGGAGTTCGCTACTACGATGTACTCTACAGGAACAATGGATCAATACAAATTAGATGCTATAACACAAAAGGAAAAAATATGGTGCAACACAAATGAAGCAAATTCATGTAAAAACCGTGTTGAGGTGTTTGTAACAGTTTTGAGCACAACATTGCCTGATTCGAATTTATTTTTATCTGTTGTAATTATTTATTGAGATTTATTTTATTTATTTAACTATATACTAATCCACATTTTTTTATTTTTCAGATTATGCTTGGACTAAGTAAAAATTCTAGAAACTTCTTAATTACTCAATTAATTAATAAAATTGATTTTTCCCACAAATTAAACCATGATCTAGGTTGTGGCTAAAAATGTGGAGCACTATCAAATTATTTCTGGAATTAATCGTGTTAAGCTCCAACTACACTCATTCTCTCTATAAAACTCAATTAATTGTGATTTATTTTGCTAATTGTCTTTTTCGAGTTTTTGTTAAGTACTGTATTTGCAGAAACTGTTCTTTGGCCGTGTATTTCCCAAATTTACTACATACACTCTCAAAAACCTACCTTGGAAATCCAACCGATTCTTCTTAATGGCTGGAAACCACCCTCGATCACACTCTCACTCACACTCTTCTCCTGAATCTTCCGATCAAAACGCCCAAAATTCTCTCAATCTTCTTGCTTCAATGGCCTCACAACAGTCAAATTCCTCAAATGCCGACACCAATGTCTCTGCAACTCCATCAACAACCACTCCTGTTCCACAAACTACTCCACCAACTACCCACATCCCACAAGACTCAACTGTTGAAGAATTCACTAGGGCTGCTGAAGAGGTATCCAACACTCTTCGGACTACTGGTCATCTACCTGTGATGACGTTTGGAGATATCACTGTGGATATCTCGAGCTATTTGGCCGAACAAACTGCCCAAATGGCTGCTGCTGCCAAAACCCCCAATTCTTCAAACCCTACTGAGCCAGCTGCACCGGAACGGAATGTGAAAACCATTGCTGAAGGAGAAGCTAGTGCTGATGCATCCAATTCTGAGGATGTCGAAATGGAAGATGCTGAAGCTTCTGATGATGGTACAAATTCTTCACTCTCTGTCTCTGATGAGTCTGCTCCCATTCCTCTCAAGAAGAATGCACAGAAAGGAAAAAGACAGAGAAGCCCTGTTCAAAGGAGGAGGTCAAACCGTGTGTTTACCCGAATAGATTACTCTGAATCTATGAGGAAGAAGAAGAAAGCCGGAGCTGATGCTAGTGAACCGATTCAAGTGTTCACTGAATCTGATGAAGAAACCGAAGTTGCCACTGTTGCTGCAAAGAAACCAAAGACTGTTGCTGAGAAACCAAAGAAAGCTGCTGTTGAACGAAGGAAGAAAGTTGCTGTTGATCCTAAAGAAAAAGGGAAAGCCAAGATGATCCCTGAAGAAGAACCTGCTGAATCAGACTCTGATTCTGATTTCAATGTTTGCCTAAGAGACATGCAAGAATCTCTTAAGAAGAATGCTGAGTCATTTGCTGCTGCAAAAGAGCCCACACCAGAACCTGATGATGATGGAAGTGGAGACAGCTCATCTTCTGAGGCAAAGAGCTCATCTGCTGAAGCAAAGAGCTCATCCAAAAGCTCCTCTGCACATGATGGAGACACTGATCCTGATGAGGAGCTGCCTTCTGAGGCAGAAAATGAAGGTATCTCTGATCACTCCACTTATGTTGAGAAAAGGTTAGAAATTTATTCTAAGAGGAAGCTGTTGATTGAGAAAAGAATAAATGTGCCTGATTTTGATAGTAAGGGTATGCTTAAGTTCTTAGAGGATAGAAATCTGTTGAATGCTGTTACATTTGGTGAAGCTTTTCTTACAAACTGGTCTTATGAATTCTATGCCTGTATGAAGAAAAGTTATGGAAAAAGGAGTTCTAAGTCTTATGGTACTGTTAATTTTAGGGGGAGGGATGTGCCATTCACTCCAGAACTTATTAATGAGTTCTTGCACACTCCTAATGTTGATGAGGATGATGATCCAGATATGGATGTTGTGATTACTGCAATCACAGGGGGTAGAAAGACTAAGTGGACTAGGAAGATGCTAGCTAGACACTTAACCTCCTTACATTCTGTTTTGTATAAGCTGATCATATACAATTGGATTCCCACTACCAACACCACTAAGATCACAAGAGACCAAGCCATTCTTATGTATAGGATTTCTATACTTAAGAAGTTCAATCTGGGACATACCATCTTTCACCATATGAGGAAATTTACTGGGAAAACTACTGGGAAAGGAAATCTGCCCTATCCAGTCTTGATTTCAAACTATCTGAAGCACCATGGCTTCACTGCTAAGAAGACTGATGTCTTGAGGGGGAGAGTGCCACTGCTTGCTATTGCTCCTGCCTTATTGATTGGGGACAGAATCATTGATTTGTCCATAGTTTCTCCTGGTACTGATAGTCCACAGAGATCTTCCAGACCCTCTACTTTTGATCAACCAGGCCCTTCCAGAACACATCAGAGAAATGCACCCCCAAATGTTGAGAACATTCGTGTCAACATTTCTGGTAATGTGTATCTTTCACAGGAATTCATCAAACTCCAACTCCAACACTTGCAGGAAACAATAGATGAACTTCAGTTCCTGAAGGACAGGTGGACCAACCTACTTTCACCTACAACAGGGGGAGTACCACCACCATCCAACTCCAATGTGGTCATTGAGGAGATAAATGAAGATGGAGTTCCAGCTGCTGCTGATGCTGGTGCTGTACCTGATGCTGGAGGAGATGCTGCTGTTACTGATGTAGTTGCACATCTTGCATCTATTTACTTTGTGGATGAAGTTGATGAACAGGAACATTGATCTTCCTGGAGAAAGCTGTTAGACAGGGGGAGATCTGAATTCCAAAAATGGCTATGGTGCAGGAAGATGATGCTGCAGCTATTACCACAGCAATATAAGCCATTTATTCAGCTCTACCTTTGTAATTAATGTTTAAGTATTCTGAATTTTTGATACACTTGTTGTTTATTTTTCCTAGATGATAGGATGTTTATTACTGCAACTTGCTTAATGGTTCCACTTGATGTTTGTTTACTGCCTTGCTTAATTTGTTTGCAGATTATCATGTGTCTACTATTGCAGGTTGTGTATAGTTTTTGTTTATATTCTGTTTACATTATGTTTGTTGCTCTGATTTTTTTGTTTGTTTTGTTTTGTTAGTGTCATACTTAGATTCTAAGTGAATTTCTTCCAGTTTAACTTATTATCTTAGTATAGTTACTTATGTTGTGAGTAAGTGTATAGTTTATACTTATTCTATTTTGGATAAAATAGTCTTGATCTTTTGGCACGGATCATTATGAAATTATCCTTGATCTTCAGTCGATTTGATCCAACGATTACAACAGGTATTGTCTTGACTAGTGCTTAGCAATGATGTCAACCTCAACTAAGTACATAAAACTGAGTATGTATAGAAATATATGTGCATCAGGTGTGTTGTAGTCGAAAGGTCAAATTGGGGGAGATTGTAGATGTTGTTAATTCTTAAATGTCTTAACATTATCAACAACATCTGAATTTGACCTTCCGAGATTTTTTCTAAGTCTTTTCTGAAATGCTACATTAAATGTTGACCTAAATGTTGTCGCATTTCTGGCAGGATCTAGAAGCTTCTACAAGGATCTGGAACCTGGAAGATTCCAGAACATTGGAGAACATGCTAGAACAGCCTAGATACATTTGGAACGACCTGGAGCAGCCTAGAAGGATCTAGAAAGATCATGGAAGTTGTGGAAGTTGAGTTTCCTAAAAAATAGGACCTCAATGTGGAAGCCTCTAGAATTTCGTATCCTACACTATAAATACCCATTGAAGGCTTCATAATTCGGTGTGCTCTATTCGATCAATATCCTAGACCGAGCGTTCATCCCTGTTAGGAAATTGTGGCCAATAGTTCTACATTTTAGTTCATACGTTGTATACCACCCGTATGACTGTGTGTCTTCTTATCTATTGAGAGTGTAATCATTAGATAGACTAGGCATTTCGACAGTGTATAATTTATACACTTAGTTCATTTTCTAGACTTGGCACCTGCCTCGTTTATAGTTTCGTTGTGATTGTTAATGCTGTAACATTTCACACAACATTTGTACTTGAAGATAAGTATTGTTTTTCGCCGTAAGGCTAGCATATATTTTTATTTATAAAATATATGTGAAAATTATTTCCATTGTGTCACGTTTGTTTTTAGTGTTTCAAGTCTTCCGCTGTGTTAATCTTAATTTCTGATATTCTGTTAGAGTCAGTGTTGTACCAATTGTCACAACATTTAGTACAACATTATTCTACTTAAACTTAAACACTTCATATACATACCACAGCACACTTTCACGCCTAATACGCCCCCTCAAGATGGAGCTCCGTAGGAGAGTCCAATCTTGGTCATTAGAAGTTGTAGTCGAGGTCGGGGAAGAGGCTTTGTAAGGGCATCAACAAGTTGGTCCGCAGAGGAGACATGTGAGACCCTAAGTTGAGACGACTTGATCAAGTCTCGAACAAAGTGGAAGTCGATTGCAATATGCTTCATTCGAGAGTGAAAGACAGGATTCGAACAGAGATAAGTGGCTCCAATGTTGTCACAATAGATGACAGGCACGTCTGAAACTATGAAGCACAACTCATGAAATAAAGATTTTAACCATTGAACTTCAGAGGCAGCGGAGGCAATAGCACGGTATTCAGCTTCTGTTGAGGAACGAGCAATGGATTTTTGTTTCTTTGAGGACCAAGAGATAGGATTGGCACCAAGAAAAATAATGTAAGCACTTGTGGAGGAACGATCATCACTATTCCCAGCCCAATCAACATTAGTGAAGCAGTGTAGAGAGGAGGAGGTAGTCGGTCGGAGCGTGATTCCAACATCTCTTGTTCCATTCAAGTACCTAAGTAGGCGTTTTGCAGCTCCCCAATGAGTGACAGTCTGGGCATGCATAAACTAACACAATTTGTGAACAACAAATGCAATGTCAGGTCTTGTGAGTTGAAGGTATTGAAGACTACCAAGTATTTGGCGATATTGAGTGGCATCAGCAGGAGGTGTCCCATCGACAAGGGTAAGGCGAGCGGATGCGGCTAGTGGCGTCTGAACAGGTTTGGAGGTAATCATATTGTATCGAGTGAGTAGATCAACCACATACTTTCGTTGAGAGAGAAAGCAGGAGTTGTTGGTACGAAGAACTTCAACACCTAAGAAGTAGGAAAGAGGACCCCAAGTCTTTCACTGAAAACTTTGAATTGAGGTCTGTTGCCACACGAGTAAGGAAGGGAATGGAATTTCCTGTGAGAATTAAATCATCAACATACACAAGGAAATAAGCAATAATACTAGATTTATTGTACACAAAAGGGATTCATCGGATTTTGTGTGGATAAACCCAATTCCTTCCAAAAATGTCCTAAGTGCATAATACCAAGTACGAGGAGCCTGTTTCAAACCATAAATGGATTTGTGTAATTTGCAAACATAGGATGGAAATGCCTTATCAACGAAACCAGGAGGTTGAGCCATGTGAACTGTATAAAAAAGGGAGCCATGAAGAAAAGCATTGTTGACATCAAACTGGCGAAGCGGCCAGTTTTGGGTGACTGCAATACTAAGAACAACTCTGACAGTGGCAGGTTTGACAACCGGACTGAAGGTTTCAGAAAAGTCAACGCCTGGACGTTGATGAAAGCCTTTGGCAACAAGACGAGCTTTATATTTATCTAGGGAGCCATCGGGCTTGCGTTTAATACGAAATACCCACTTTGAACCAACAATATTTTGAGACATAGTAGGAGGTACCAAGTCCCAAGTGCCATTTCTGAGAAGAGCATCAAATTCAATAGACATAGCCTCTTTCCACTGTTCATCTTTTAGATCCTGAGTGACACAACTTGGTTCAGTGTTAGAAGATATTGAAGATAAACAATACCTTTGATTTGGTTTGAAGATTCCCTTTTGAGAGCGGGTGACCATACCCGGTCGAGGCGCATCTTGAGGTGGTACGGGAGGTCGCAGAGGAGCAACGGGTAGCACGAGAGGGGCGGGATTGGTTGCAGGCGGTGGTGTAGGTATAGGCATGGATGTATGTGGTTCGGGTGTATGTACCAGGTCAGGGGGTGTGGGAACAATGGGTGGATTAACTAAAACAGGGGATTCAGTGGGTGTATTTACTGAAACAGTGGGTTTAGTGGGTGTATTTACTAAAACAGTGGGTTCAGTGGGTGTATTTACTAAAATAGTGGGTTCAGTGGGTGTATTTGCTGAAACAGTGGGTGCAGTGGGTGTAGATGGGTGAGCACTAGTTTTTGTAAAGGGAAAAATATTTTCAACAAACTGGACATGTCGAGAGGTGTATATTTTGTTAGTGGATGGATCTAGGCAAGGGTAGGCACTTTGGGTGATAGAATACCCAATGAAGACACACGGGATGGATCGAGGGTCTAGTTTGTGAGTTGAGTAGGGACGGAGCCAAGGATAGCATAGGCATCCAAAAACTCGAAGTTTGGAGAGGTTTGGAGTTTGTTTAAGGAGGAATTGAAAGGAGGATTGCATGTGAAGATTTACCTTGGGGAGACGATTAATGACATAGGTGGATGTGGTGATTGCATATGGCCAAAAGATTAGAGGCATGGAAGCATGATGTAGTAAGGCAAGGGCCGTGTCAACGACATGCCTGTGACGTCGTTCAGACATGTCATTGTGTTCAGGGGTGTGGTAAGGTGAGTTATGCCATAGGTTTGGAGAAGCGAGCGGAGAGCAATAAATTCTCCTCTGTTATCGGAGTATAAGGTTCTTATTTTGGTTTCATAGAAATTTTCAACAAGGGATTTATACATGGTGAATGTGGGTAAGATCCACATATATTTGCTAAAGTGATCAACAAACATAACGTAGTATTTAAAGCCATTATGAGACATAATCGGAGCAGACCATACATCAGAGTAGATAACATCAAGAGGTTTATGAGAGATGATACTACTAGAATCATTAAAAGGCAGTTTGTGGCTTTTGATACAGTTGCAAGAGTCACAATTAAGCGGGGGAGAAGTAATGTTTGGTAAGTGATATTTAGACAAAGTATGAGAAAGTATTTTTAGGGACGGATGGCCTAAGCGTGCATGCCAAACCGTAGTGGGTAGACAGGTGGAGAGAAGGGCAGTAGGTGTGGGGTAGGATGCACGTGCTGGCCAAATGTAGAGATTATCCACTCGTCTCCCTACGAGGAGGGTGCTCCCCGTGTGACCATCCCGTACCTGAAAGCACGAAGAACCAAAAATAACGTCAACCTTATTATCCCGACAAAGACTTGAAACTGAAATTAGATTTTTAGACATTGTTGGGACAACCAACACATTTGGAAATTGCAACACGTCAAGATTTTGAAAAGATAGAGAACCAATGTGAAAGATTTTTAACCCTTTACCATCTCCGATCACTACATCATCGGAACCAGAGTAAGGCGAGTGGATATACAAGTTTTGGAGGTCGAAAGTGACGTGGTTAGACGTTCCAGAATCAAGAATCCAAGGGGCCGAAGGGCTGGCCATGTGGGCTGAATATGCAAGTCGATTAGGCGTTGAGTTGGGGCGAGATGGTTGCACCGGTGGTGGGAGTTCCGGGCAGCGTTTGGTCGTGTGCCCTATGACCTCACAGTATTGGCAGCGACCCTGGTAGCCACGCGAGCCAAAAGGAGAGGGACGGCTGTCAGCAGATTACGGTGCTGGTTTGTGCGACGATCGATTGCCGAATCTGGGAGATCCTCGGCCAGCGATAAGCGCCGATGTCGGGCTTGGTGGAGTGGTGTCGGATCTGCTTGTGAACTGGGCCTCCATACCCAGGAGATTATTGAAAAGCTCCTCAAACGTGATTCCAGAATCTCGTGCTTGGATGGCGTGGACAAGATTGTGGTAGGATTCATCAAGACCGTGCAAGATTTTGAGAGAAATGTCATCTTGATCCGTTTTGACTCCAAGAAGGGCAAGCTCATCTACTGTAGTGCGAATATCATTGAGGTACTCTGTAATTGATTTGGAGCCTTTAGTAGGGTTGCGAATTTTATTTTTGAGAGCTAGAATTCGCCCACAAGAGGGGCGGCCATAGATGTTGGATAGAGTTTTCCAAGCATCGATGGATGTGGTGGCCAACGCAATAAACGGAATAAAGGTAGGAGTCATGGAGCCAATAAGGGCTGAAAGGATGAGTTGATCTTGACGAACCCACTTAGAGTATTCAAGATTGGGGGCCTCGGCTGTGGCGGCGGTAGCCGGTGTTGTGTCGGTTGTCGGTGTGCTTGCAATCGCCGGAGTGGTGGCGGAGGGGCATGGATTACTTCCATCAATGAATCCAAGAAGATTATACCCAGTGAGGAGGGTACGGAATTGAAACGACCAAGCGACGTAGTTGGTAGAGGTAAGTTTCAGCGGCGCTTGAGCGGAGACGTTGAAAGCAACGAAACCGGATTTGGGATTAGGATCGGCTGGTGCAGCCATGAGGGAATCGTGATCTGAGTTTGTAAGAGAGAAGAAGGGGAGGTTGTGAGAGAAAAGTGAACAGGGGAGTAAGGACGTGATGGGAGGGGAGTTAAGATCTAGTTATGGGTTTGAGGAGATAGTTGCAACAACCTGGGAGTTGAAGCAGGTGAGATAACCTCACGGAGGTTAAAGAGGTTTGAAGAGGCACGCAAGCAAAGCTTGGTTGTGGGTGTGTAGGCGGTAGATTTACAGCCGTTGGAGAAGGATCGAGGCGTGAGCCGATCGACTCGTTGATACCATATAGAGAATCAATAAATTACGAAATTATATTTTCATTGATTGAATGTAAAGAATACATGAGTGGAGTATTTATAGTTATAAAACATATCTACTCTATATCTCTTAATTAAGGAAATAACTATATCTAAGGAAATATAGATTTACAAGATATATAATATATCATACTCCGTAATATATTATATATGCCTAATATGGACAACCCTATAGACTTCTCTTTGAAGATTATGGCATGCTTATCTACATGTAGCTTTGCGACTAAGTTGAAGAGGCCTATAACAAACTTACAAAAATTTGCGGAATATAGTTATATTTAAGATCCTTGTCCAAAGCAAAAGAATACTACATGATTAGTTTAATTGCTGAATTCTTGACGTACTCTTCGTACGTCTGGCCAGGGCAGCCATATATTCTTATGTCGGGTCTAGAGCTTGTACCACCACTCTTTATTTTATTTTCGTATTTGTGAACCATGTAGAGAGTAGCATAACTAGGATCGTTGAATTCATGTGTATAGCGGTGTAAAGAATCATTTTAGTTTGCATATTCTATCTGAATGGGAGTATCTTCCATTTTTAATTTTCCTCTCCTATTTTTATCTGTGGGTTCATATGTGTAGCTTGTTTGGACAATTTTTTTCAAGTTTGAATTTGGATTTGTTGCCATTTTGAGAAAACTTTTAAGAAGAAAGAAGAAAGAATGCTTGTAGGGAAGAAGGAGGTTCAAGAAAACTGGACTTTCGTCGCAAAATTGGTAACAATGGTGCTGAAGCTATTTTCCACGCGTTTCAGAATAAATGAAAGGGATGGTTTTGGGACTTCCCTTTTTGTTTTGTACTTTTTTGTAGAGGAAATAAATTACGAGAAGATCTTTTTACTTTTTTATTTTATTTTTTATATTTTTTAATTATAATTTTAAGTATGTGACCTGATTTCATATTAATTTAATTTCATACTCAGGGCTATGAGCTCAATTTTTTGATCTTTTATTATAATCTTATTGGTCTATGTCTACTCGAAACCCCAAGGGCCCGGGTAATCAGTAGATCTCGAACTGTACCGTCTGAATATCCCCTACCAATGGTGTTGGCCTACTTGATAACAGAAATGATTTGTGTCATGCATCTCCTAAAAGAGGGTAAAACCCCATCGAAAATCACTCTATTCCGCAGAGTCCAGACGGCCAAAATAGTTGTGACGAAGCCCATCTTCCACAACTCCAAAGACTGCTGGTCGAGCTGAACTTTAATGGTCTGAAGAAAGATGTCTAGTTCAACTGGTCACAATGTGAATCGTGACCCCAAACATGTGGGTCAAAACTAGTGAATGTGCATATTCAATTGAACTAGACTTTTTTTTAAAAAAAATTATCAATTTATTTATAATTTAAATTAATTTATTTTACTTTTACGTTTTTTTTTTTACCATTTTTACGACTAAAAAATCTAAACTTAAAAATGATTTTTTAAAAAAGTTGTGTATTACTCTATTCTGTTGTGTTTATTTTATTACGAAATTTATAATTGTATAAGTGCATATTTTTTCTTTTGTAAATGTGATATGTGATATAGGAGATTTTGAAACTTTAAAATGTTAAAAAAAAATGACAGAGATCATTTAAAAAATTAAACCGGTCAAATCGGTTGATTGACAACTGATGTCTGGTCTGATTTCGTCGTCGGTCTAATTAAGAAAACACTAAACCCGATCAAATTGATCAGAACAACGATTATCGATCAACCAGTTGAATCGACGATCAAACTGGTTGATCGGCAACCGATAAAAGGTACCCAGCCCAATCTAATCGTCGATCCATTTTGCATTTCATATTCGTTTGACCATTCCCACCCACATTGCCCTTAACCAAACATATCCTTAGATTTTATAGAAGCTTTAGGTAGAATAATCATTATAAATAAGGGTTAATTACAAATTAAATCACCAATTTTCTTTGAATTGTAATTTAATCTAAACTTTTGAATAATTAGAAATAAAATAATCGCTTTTAAATATTGTTGCAATTTAAACTTCTTTATAGTCTCATTTGTGCTCAAATCTAACGTGACTAGCTGATGTGACATCTCCTTAATAAAACAAAAAAAAAATTCGATATAATCTCGAGACGTTAAATTCGAGCACAAATGAAGTTGTTTAGAAGTCTAAATTGCAACAATATTTAAAGGTGCTAATTTTATTTGCAATTATTCAAAAGTTTATATTAAATTGCAATTAAGTGAAAGGGATTGATTTAATTTGCAATAAACCCTATAAATAAAACATGTATCTATGTCAAATTTTATAATTCTCATTTTCTATTGTTTGTCCAATTTTATAATTCCACTTTCCTAAAAAGGAAATATTACTCTCCTCCACCACTTGATTTCTACATTATCTCCACTCCATTCTTTCACTTTTACATAAACAGTTACTTTTTCTTAAAATCCGTGTCCAATCCAAATGCGCATTATAAAATTGGAGGGACTATATATATAATGTGTTTTTGCGTTTGGTGCATTTTAGTGAACACTACTACAATCCATTTTTCTTGTAAGAAAATAAAAAAACTACAATCCATATTTTCACAGTATTATACATACAAAATTTGAAAATTTACACATATAGGCTATAGCTAGTGTGTATCGATAAATAAAGCATACAACAGAAATATGATAAAGGTGGGGAGTGGCTGAGTGGGTCATTTTCCTCTAAAAGACATGCAGTAAAAAAAAGAATATTTGCATGGTTAAATTTGTGCAACATTAATTATGTGTCATTTTTTAGGCAACATTAATTATGTGTCGTTTTTACTGCGGAGAAATTTGTGCAACACAATGGACAGCTAAAGAGATCTCTCAGAGTTGCTCTAATCTTATTTCTCCGCAGTTTCTTCTTAGGGTCGTTTTTTAGGTAGCATCAAGGATGGAGGGACACTATGGCTATGGTGGGTTATAGCCCACCCTAGTTTCTTATGTGTTAGTTTTCTGAAGATCATTTTTCTAAATGATATTCTTTACTGTTGCATCCTTGGATTCGTGATTTTTTTTTGGCAAAAATTTGTGTTAGACCGTCTCACATATCTCATTCCGTGAGACGAATCTTTTTTTGAACCATTAATTAATATGTTGCGCCCATTTAACTAATTAAATTGCATTCCCTAATTTTACTCCAGCCTAGCCCACCTCTCTTCTCCAACTTCTAACGGCACAATGTCCCAAGCTTCATCTCATGTAGGTCCCGAAGATGAGTTAATATCGAGGGAAGCTAAAGAAAACGTCTAGAGGGGGGTGAATAGACTTTTCTTAAAATCTTTCGATATATCAGAATTACAATGTGCGGAATACGAAATCAATAATGAGCCCAATTAAAGTTTATACTCAATCTTCAAAATTTGAGAACTCTGTTCTAGTAATACTCAACTTGTCTTGTTCAGTTATGTGTGTAAACAATTAAGCAATTAAACAACACAAACAATTTATAGTGGTTCGACAACTTATCTACGTCCACTCTCACAACCCAGTTGTGATGTTTCCACTAACTCTTCCAATCGAGTACAAAGTGTGAGTTCTTGTGATTTTGAGTCCCAAGAAAAAGACTTAGATCTTTTAAGACTATACCACCAGATACGTCTACGATCTTACTAGAAATTTAACAAGTATCTAGCAACTTGATAAAAACAACAAACGAAAACTAAAAACTTATTCAGTAGCAGTCTTCTGGTTTCTTCACTTCACTTCTGACTTGCTTTCTGAACTTCAATGAACTCTGTGAGTAACTTTGAACAATTTCTTCAGTATGTAGCTTCAGTATATGTATTTGAAGTAGTCAGTATGAGTAGACTTCTGAAATACAAGAACTTAGTCACTTGTAACTAACTCTTCTTGAAAACTAACTTGTAACTGCATCTTCTTATCCAACAACGCGTTTCTTGTTAATTAGTTATTCCATAACTAACTTCTTCATCCTTATCTTTATACGCGCTTCACCTTTACTTCAAGTTTACCTGTCTTGTTGAGTCTTGTATGCACTTGTCTTGTAGTCCACCTATCTTGTTGAGTCTTGTATGCACTTGTCTTGTAGTCCACCTGTCTTGTGTAGTAGACTTCAACTCCTCTTGTGCGATTTACAACAGTAGACTATTCTAATCCTAACAAGACTATTACATTACTTTAAGCTTTATAACTCATCTTAGTCAACTTATAATCTATACAATCAATCTATCTATTACATACAAATCATGAGCTCTATACAACGATTATTTATAGCTCAATAACAATCTAACATGTATTCAAATAGCAAATATGAAGTACTTATAAATCGTACTTATCTTTTAATATAATAACAATACTTATCTTTCAAATGTAAACTCATGTGAACTTATGTGAACTCTACTGGTCTGTTCAAGATGACTTCAACTTAACTAGACTAGATCATTCAACACTTAGAAAATATTCAAACTACTTTTGGCTTATCAAAACTTCATCTTTATCTTTTATCATCATGTAGGACTTGTCTAGGATTCATATCCCAACAATTTCCCCCTTTTTGATGAAGCCAAAACTACTTGAATCTTTTCTAAATAGTAGACTAGTTAAGTAGTTATCTTATCTTAACATCAAATAGTACTTTATCTTTTCATTCATTCAAGATAAGAACAGTAGATATTACACATACTTCAAAAATATAAAAAATAATCAGAGCAAAAAAAACAATACATCAGAGTACATAACTAATCTGAAAGAGTACCTCCTTCTGGATTTGGAACACAAAAAGCATCTAGGAGTCTCTTGTGAATTACTCTGACATGATCTTCATCTTCGATCTTCTCTTTATCCAGTAGCTCTTCTTCAAACTTCTTGATTTGATTAAAATCAACTCTTCTTCTAGAGCTAGACATAGGACATTTCCATCTTGAAAATTCAGGAACAAGAATGTTGAAGTTTGCTCCAGCAGATATTCTTATGATCAAATTCCACAGTAGCTTGTTCTGACCTTCCATAAATTTGTCAAACACAGCATACAACTCATCTGGACTTTCAGAATCTCCATACTTCCTGATTATCCAATGATCAAGTTCCCATTGCCTCTTCACTTTCAACCATTCAGATCGATGCTCTTTGTCTATGAAGTAGTCAATGAACTGATCTTCCATCTGATCTTCATCTGCCTTCAGCTTCTGCTATCTTTCAATATGTTTACCAACTTTCTTTTGGCTTGCATAGTGAGCTTCATCATTCGGATCAACAACCTTCTGCTTCTTCACTTTTGTTGTTGTCTCAGTTCCTTTCGACTCTTCTATAACAATAGACTTTCTTTTTTATACTTGTCTTGTCTGAACCTCAGCTTCAGGAGTAGCAACACCCTTGCCTTTCTCCTTCTTCTTCAACTCAACTGCTTCAGCTTTAGCTTGCTCAAGATCTACAGTTTTAACCAACTTCCGTTTCTTCGGCCTTCCTAGATCTTGCATAGTTGTAGCAGCTTCCTTTTCTTCTGGTTCAGCACTAGACTTGTCTTTCTCACCTTCAGCAATAACTTCAACTCGACTTATCTCTTCCCCCTTTTTGGCTTCATCAGTAGCCTTGAGAGAGAAAAGAGAAGTAAACCGAGTCATCTCTTCTAACATAGCTTGCTTCATAAGGTTCGTAGCTCTTTCAATCTGCCTTTCATGAGAACCGTCTTGACTCAACTTGTCTAGTTTGGTTGCCACCAACTCCAGCTTCTGAGTAGACAAGTTCAACTCATTCTTAAAATGCGTTGCAGTCAGTCGTAGCTTCCTGTTCTCTTCAGTCATAGCACTGATAATCTCTTTTGCTTGTGGTAACTGATCAAAGGCTTCTTTTCTCTGAACATCAACAACCTCGATTTTGGCTCTATAGACTCTTT
Organism: Galeopsis tetrahit; assembly: GCA_963675135.1. Taxonomy (NCBI): domain Eukaryota; kingdom Viridiplantae; phylum Streptophyta; class Magnoliopsida; order Lamiales; family Lamiaceae; genus Galeopsis; species Galeopsis tetrahit. Next base: position 62,643,288 of record OY776132.1, read on the forward strand.
CCATCTTTCTGGATTCAGTAGCTAGAACACGAGCAAAATCGACAGAGCTCTTCTCCGAATATTCAACTTGGTTCTGGAGACATCCTTCAATTTGATTGAACATTTCTTGTCTGAAATCATTATCCAACTGGTTGACCTCATTTATGATCATCTCTTTTGAACTTGTCACAAGGACACTGTTCTGTTCAACAAGAGTCTTCTTTAGCTCAGACTTGAGAAATTCATCAATAGATGACTTGATAACAGCTTTCAGATCGTTCTTCAATTCATCTACTGATGCAACTGGGATGGCTTGAGAGGATTGACCAACATCAACATGAGCAGCCTCTTCCATGATTACATCATCTGGAATCGATAATACTTCCACCAACTGGCCTTCTGGAGCAGCAGTCAAGACCTCGTCTTCAACTACTTCAGCCTCTGGAAGCACACTTCCAGCAATAGCTTTTAAATTCAGTTGGGGAGAGTAAGGAATTATAGCTAACCTTGCTTCATGAGCCTTCCTTTCAGCATTAGCCAAGTCCTTTTTCAATAAGGCGTGCAGCTTCTCCATGTATCCACAAATCTCAATGGGAAGCAATAGATCAGTATATCGATTGATAAAAGCAAAATCTGACCTTGGACTGTCAGCATGTTCCACTTGGAATCTGAACACAATGCCTCTCAACTGATCTGAGACATTGTCGAGCTCTACTACAGGATCAGTAGAGTAGATCTCTTCAGCTGGTGCAGCTTCAATCATAGCTACATCTTCAATGACATCCGATTCTGAAACTTGAACACCCACATCAAATTGCGCTTCTGAACACATCAAATCATCAGAAATGTTCAGCAATCTCTTCGCAAGAGCAGTAATGGCGTGAGCTGGAAATAACTCTAAGTGGTCTCGAACACCACTGATCTCCTTTTGTTCCATCTCCCAATCCATGAAATTCGAAATTCCACACTTTCCTAGGATTACTTCGAACAAGTCGTCCGTTGAAGACTTCTTCAATGCAACCCAAGTGCATACTCTTAGAAGCTTCTCAAACTGCTCTGACGAGTAATCAACTTCGATAGATGAGAGCTGCTTCTTCAAGTTCTTGCTCATCTTCGATCCGACTCTCTTTTCTCTTAAACACATGGGGTAGTAGACCGAAGATTCGAATCTAACTTCAGACGGGGTCTGAGTAGGTGGGGTCCCTAACTCAGCTGTTGCAGTGGCAACTGGCGTCTTGTCTGAAGTAGATGGGTTGATAGGTTCAACATATTCTGTTGAAGGTAAGGATAGAATTTGGTCTGTGGTTTCTGTGGGCTTTGATGTGTCTAGGATTGGTGTGACAACTGTCGGAGTATCAGTTGTATCTATTATGGGAGTGTTTGGGGGTAGGCTGGCTCTCAGCGGATGTGCTGCCAGCACTTGCGAGTTTAAGGGAGCAGGTCTAGGCCTAGATCGATGTGATCTAGCCTTGGTTCGAACAGAAGGGAGAGAAAGAGGAATTGAAATATCTTGAGAAGAAGTACCAACCTGTGGACTCGACTCTTCTGGTGGAGGGGGCGTTCCAACTCTTACCAGCTTATACAATTCAGGAACATCAGCACTTGGCTCCTTCTCTTGAGTGGACTCCTCTTCCGACTGAGTCTCCTCCGAGTCATCTGCACTAGACGAGTCTTGTGCAACTTCTTTAGATTCTTCAACTAACTCTTCTTCCGACGCACTAGACGAGGCAGCATAAGGCAAGGCTTCCATAGGATCAATGCGAGCTTGCCTAGGTGCAGCTGGCCTAGCAGCAGCCTGCTTCTTCAAGGCCTCCTTCTTCAAATAAAATTTCAAATGATGAAAGGGCTTTCCTTTGCTCCAGTCAGACTTGATTGGCAACAACAAGGGTAGTAAGATACTCAACTTGTTGCCAAACCCAACAACATTCGACACCACCCAACTGCAAGAGTCGGTGTCAACCCGAACACTTCTTTCGAAGTACATCATCCGATCAGCTATCAATTTAAACCAATTACCCTCCGTGATTCCATCATATATCGCCGCCATCACCCTTGTCTTGGCTTGAGTGACAGAATCATGAGATCCAGTGGCACATAGTAGCATCTTGCTTGCTATGTCTAGTAGAGTGCGATACTTTTCCAGGAGTTCTGACTTCTTGACGGCAGGAGCCTTGCCATCTGGTTTGAGCTTCATTTTCCTACCACAAAAGATGCTCAAATATCTCATCTCCTGACCAACGGCATAATTTCCACATCAATCGTTCCGATGGGCAACTTCAAATGATTAAACATAACTTCACGAGTGAGTTCAACTCGACTCGTTCCAATGAAGGATTCGATCACATCTCCTCGCCTTGTGGCGTTGGAATAGAATAGCAACACCTCCTCTTCCAATACCACTTGAGGGAATGCCTCCAGATACGGCTTTAATCCACATCGAATGCACTTGTCGATGATTTCTTGGTTTCCAGCAGTGTGAAGCCCTTTGAAAAACATCGAGGGTTCCACCTGTACTTTCCCTTCTGAGATGAACTGGCCAAGATCAAATTTGGCCTGCATGATCGTCCTTACATCAAATAGAGAAACAATCGACATTTTAAGTAGATAGAGTAAGAACGGGAGAGTTTGATTTACAAGAAATTCGAGAGCTAGAGAATGAAAGTTATGAAATCGTGGGGCAAGTTGTGTTGTAGAAGATGAGTTTTGTGAAGAACTGAAATTTGATCCAACGGCCAAGATCAAATGATTAGATCTAAAGGTTGGGGCCTTTGGTATTCGGTTACGGAATCGAGAATATTATGTGATTTGATATTGTAAAATTTGAAATCCGTCTCTTCTTAGTTAGGACAGGGGAGTGAACTCATCTGACCTAGCGTAGTCGAGTGCGAACTGGGTGTATGCACCTCATTAAAATGGGAGTGTATAAATCCAATTCTGGGGTTTTCAAATTTTGGCATTATCGAATTACTATAATACCCTTAATTCATTTTGATTAAACACTTAGCATATTTCAATCAAAGGAAACACTTAGCTAGTCTGTTCGAGTCCATCCAGAACAGACGAGTAGATCTCAACTTCATAAGTCGAGTAGGCCTAAGTGTACAAGACGAGTAGACTTATGAACACCAGTCGAGTTCCCCCTTCGACTGTGATTGTCTATTCTGAACGTCGAACGACTTCATGTACCTATCTTATCATATGGAATGTGTAATTGTAGGTACAAGTAGAGTAAAATAAATAAGATGAATATCATTCTAAAGCAATGATCAAAGTTTCGAACAAGATGACTTGAAACAAACATAGGAGTTATCATGAGCATACTTAAGAAATTAAAGATTCCCCCTTAAATGTTTATTCCCTTAGTATTACCCTCAGCTTTACCAGCTTCCTCATTGGGTTGTTTGGTCATCTAGTCTAGCCTTGTATACCTGTCTGTTCCGTGAGTAGTCGAGTGCTCTGGTCTAGTGATCTTGTCTCCTTGTTTCTTTGATGTACCTGTCTGGTTAGTTCATAGCTATAAGCAAGTAGAGTCTAAATCAATTAGCCCTAGACTAATGCATAACTCACGAAATCGTGCCTCAGCTAATGGTTTGGTGAAAATATCAGCTCTTTGAAAATCAGTATGAATCTTTTCCATGCGAATATCCTTCTTTTCTACATGATCACGTATGAAATGATGCTTCACATCAACATGCTTACAACGTGTGTGCAAAACAGGATTTTGTGTAATGGCAATGGCACTATTACTATCACAGAAAATAGGAACATTTGATTCATGTATGTTGTAATCTCTAAGCTGTTGCATGAGCCAGAGTAGTTGACTACAACAGCTACCAGCAGCCATGTACTCGGCTTCGGTAGTTGAAGTTGCAACACTAGTCTGCTTTTTCGAAAACCATGAGATGAGTTTTGTGCCTAAAAATTGACAATAACCAGAAGTAGATTTTCTATCTATTCTACAGCCTCCAAAGTCTGAGTCTGAGTAGCCACTTAAGGATAGATTATCATTTGAGGGATACCATATACCACGATTGATGGTCCCTTTCAAATGTTTCAGAATCCTTTTGGTGGTTTCCATGTGACTTTCCTTTGGATTGGCTTGGAATCGAGCACAAACACCAACAGAGAATGCAATGTCCGGTCTACTAGCAGTTAGATATAGTAAGGAACCAATTAATCCACGGTAATAAGATTGGTCAGCACATTTACCGTTTTCATCTGGGTCCATTCTGTAGTTTGGTTGCATTGGTACGCCAGTAGACTTACAGGTTTTGATCCCGTACTTGTCTAGAAGGTTTCTAGTGTACTTCGCCTGATTTATGAAAATACCTTCTGGAGTTTGTTTTACTTGAAGACCAAGAAAGTAGTTCATTTCACCCATCATTGACATTTCAAATTTACTTTGCATGAGTGTTGAAAAACTTTCCCTCAGCTTTTTGTTAGGTGACCCAAAAATGATGTCATCTACGTAAATTTGGACGAGTAAAATGTCCTTCCCTTCTTGTCTTCTGAACAAGGTTCGATCGACCTTGCCCTTAGTAAAACCATTTTCTAATAGAAAGAGAGAGAGAGTGTCATACCATGCTCTTGGAGCTTGCTTTAGTCCGTATAAGGCTTTCTTCAACCTGTACACCTGGTCGCCTTTGACTTCGAAACCTGGGGGTTGTTCAACATACACTTCTTCCGCAAGAATACCGTTAAGAAATGCACTTTTAACATCCATTTGATATACAGTAAACTTCATGTGAGCAGCATATGCAAGGAACAATCGAATGGCTTCTAGTCTAGCAACAGGAGCATACGTTTCATCATAGTCTATGCCTTCAGCTTGTGAATAGCCTTGGGCGACTAGTCTAGCCTTATTCCTAACGACTAAATCATTCTCATCTTTCTTATTTTTGAAAATCCATCGAGTGCCAACTACATTATGATGTTTAGGCCTATCGACAAGTTCCCAGACGTCGTTTCGAACAAACTGGTTCAATTCGTCTTGCATAGCGATGATCCAATTACTATCAGCCAATGCCTCTTTAACAGTGGTGGGCTCGATAGCAGAGAGGAAATAACACCAGCAAAACATAGTTGGACAAGGCTGTTCTTGCGACTCAAAGAGTTGTCGTCTAGTCTTCACACCAACAGTAGAGTCACCAATAATATTTTCAGTATCATGCGCAGATTTCCATGTTTTTCTATTCTTAACAGTAGCACTATCATCATCTATATCATGTACAACATCATGCATATCGACATTATTTGTATCAGCAACAGATTTACCAGGAGTAGTGGAGTCGACTAGAGCAGGCATGTCAGCTGGTCTAGAAGACTTATCTTGAGCGCTTACTTTCTCTTTATCATCAGACTCGAGAGCTTTCATGAATGGATTGTAGGTGTTGGGATATGAATATCCTTAGTTTAGTTTTGATAAACCAAATCAAACATGTAATAGGATAAGTTGTATTGTATAGACAACTTTATTATACATCTTGTAATAGATAGGACTCTGGTTAGAAGAGAAGACTTGTCAAATGCTCAAGAAGAGAAGAGAAGACCAAGACCAGAAGTCATCTTACATCAGCTGAGTAGAAGTCGTCTTACATCAGCTGAGTAGAAGTCATCTTACAACCAGCTGAGTAAAGACAGCAGAGTAAAGACAGCAGATGAGAAGAACAGCAGCTGTGTAAAGCCAGCTGAGTAAAGACAGCAGAGTAAAGACAGCAGCTGAGAAGAAACAGCAGCTGTGTAAAGTCAGCTGAGTAAAGACAGCTGAGTAAAGTCAGCTGATCAGAAGACCAACTCAGCTGACCAGAAGACTTTCAAGGAAAATCAGCAGACCTCTTGAAGTCTTCTTATACCAGCAGAGTAGAAGTCTTCTTATACAATTAAGGGAAGACCAATCAGAGCTGGAATCAAGGATTGACAAGATATGTGCACAAGAAAGGAAAGTCAAAGATATGATTGAAATTACATGACAATGGTAATATTCAATCATATCAAAATCAAGAGATTGTCAATTCCTCAATTAGTGGAGTTTTGAATGCCATCATCCAACGGTAACATTCAAACTCAACACTATATAAATGAGTTCAGTTCTTACATCATTTGGAGTGAAGAGGTGGGAGATGCAGAGGTCGAGCAAAGTTCATAAAGTCCAGAAATAAGAAGAGCTCAAGAAGATCATTCATGAAGATTCAACACGCATCACCTCATCCCCAGTGAGTGAACTCATACCATCTAAGCCAGTGCAACCACTCATATATATCCATAGCTTAGAGAGAATTTCCCAATCCTAGCATGAGGCTAAAACAGATTGTAAGGGAAATTCTCACCTAGTTCATATACACAAAACCCACATTCTACCATAAAACCTTAGAAGTCAAGTTGAGTGTTTATCACTGTAAAGAGTCCAAGTGCTCTATAAATCACTTGTGGAGTGCAAGTGCAAGTGCTTACAATCACTTGTGGAGACCGTAGCTGTTAGGACGGCTCAGATCTCAAAGTCCTACTCTTGGGACTATAAATGACAAGGCCCTTGTAATTTGTGGAAATTAAAGGGATTAAACATCACGTTAGGACGTGAGAGTGGACGTAGGAACGTATATCCGAACCACTATAAATCAATGTGTTATTTACATTTCTGCACTTTACATTTCAAGTCTTTTCATACATATTTGTGCATAAACTGTTTTTACACACTGTATTTATTAAATAGACGAGTATAATATTTATGGGCACACTACAATTTCGCACTTAACTCCGATAAGTAATTAATCAGTCGACTAACTAGTCCTAGGCCCCTAGTGAAATCAGCGGACTAGTTACTTTGAAGAGTTAGTTTATTTTCCACACAATCAACAGACATCAAGTCAGCTGATCTTAAACTCGTCTCAGGGACCAACAAGTGGTATCAGAGCCGTGTGTTCAAAAGACCATTGCTTTGAATTTTTTATTTTCAAAAATCTGCACTTTTTCTGTTATTTTCAGAATTTAGCGTGTGAGTACACTTTTTAACGTGGAATTGATATTTTGAATCGAACTCACTGCTAAGCAGTGACGTGTAATGCTTTTTGGCCAAATTCCATCGTTTGAGCCATCAAAAACACGTTTTACTGTTTTCAATGGTCACCTGAATAGATCCGTTTTTGAAAAATTGTTTTGCATGCACTTTTGTTTTCATAAAAATCATACTTGCATGTATTTGGATTATTGTGTGTTAAGAACAGGTCACCAACTAAGGGGGAACTTCAGTTCAACTGAGTTCTAGCCCTATCTGGATTTACACGCGTATGAGCAAGAAGAGGAGATCAAGATGATCAAGTTGTTAGAAGACCTGAAGGCAAGAAGAGCTTAATTGGAAGTCGTCTGATTTGCAACATATCAGCTGAAGAGTAGATAAGAAGACCTTTGTAATAGCTGATTAGGTGAGTCCGTGCTTGTAAAGTGCAATATTAATAAAACTCATCTTTTTAGCTTTTGGAGATAACATCTAGTTATCTCATCTGATGACAACTTCTCATTGTCCTCATACAAAAGCCTTCTGTTTTTACTCTTCTGCACTATTATATGGACTCTAGCACTGTCTGTTCTTTATTGCTTCAGTTAGTGTTAGATGATTTGGTTATATCAAAAAGGGGGAAATTGTTGGGATATGAATATCCTTAGTTTAGTTTTGATAAACCAAATCAAACATGTAATAGGATAAGTTGTATTGTATAGACAACTTTATTATACATCTTGTAATAGATAGGACTCTGGTTAGAAGAGAAGACTTGTCAAATGCTCAAGAAGAGAAGAGAAGACCAAGACCAGAAGTCATCTTACATCAGCTGAGTAGAAGTCGTCTTACATCAGCTGAGTAGAAGTCATCTTACAACCAGCTGAGTAAAGACAGCAGAGTAAAGACAGCAGATGAGAAGAACAGCAGCTGTGTAAAGCCAGCTGAGTAAAGACAGCAGAGTAAAGACAGCAGCTGAGAAGAAACAGCAGCTGTGTAAAGTCAGCTGAGTAAAGTCAGCTGATCAGAAGACCAACTCAGCTGACCAGAAGACTTTCAAGGAAAATCAGCAGACCTCTTGAAGTCTTCTTATACCAGCAGAGTAGAAGTCTTCTTATACAATTAAGGGAAGACCAATCAGAGCTGGAATCAAGGATTGACAAGATATGTGCACAAGAAAGGAAAGTCAAAGATATGATTGAAATTACATGACAATGGTAATATTCAATCATATCAAAATCAAGAGATTGTCAATTCCTCAATTAGTGGAGTTTTGAATGTCATCATCCAACGGTAACATTCAAACTCAACACTATATAAATGAGTTCAGTTCTTACATCATTTGGAGTGAAGAGGTGGGAGATGCAGAGGTCGAGCAAAGTTCATAAAGTCCAGAAATAAGAAGAGCTCAAGAAGATCATTCATGAAGATTCAACACGCATCACCTCATACCATCTAAGCCAGTGCAACCACTCATATATATCCATAGCTTAGAGAGAATTTCCCAATCCTAGCATGAGGCTAAAACAGATTGTAAGGGAAATTCTCACCTAGTTCATATACACAAAACCCACCTTCTACCATAAAACCTTAGAAGTCAAGTTGAGTGTTTATCACTGTAAAGAGTCCAAGTGCTCTATAAATCACTTGTGGAGTGCAAGTGCAAGTGCTTACAATCACTTGTGGAGACCGTAGCTGTTAGGACGGCTTAGATCTCAAAGTCCTACTCTTGGGACTATAAATGACAAGGCCCTTGTAATTTGTGGAAATTAAAGGGATTAAACATCACGTTAGGACGTGAGAGTGGACGTAGGAACGTATATCCGAACCACTATAAATCAATGTGTTATTTACATTTCTGCACTTTACATTTCAAGTCTTTTCATACATATTTGTGCATAAACTGTTTTTACACACTGTATTTATTAAATAGACGAGTATAATATTTATGGGCACACTACAATTCCGCATTTAACTCCGATAAGTAATTAATCAGTCGACTAACTAGTCCTAGGCCCCTAGTGAAATCAGCGGACTAGTTACTTTGAAGAGTTAGTTTATTTTCCACACAATCAGCAGACATCAAGTCAGCTGATCTTAAACTCGTCTCAGGGACCAACAGTAGGCTTGAACGGATTCATATACCTCTGAGTCTTTGTCAGATTCGATCGTTAGATCAGTAATTTTCTCACTGATCTTGTTGGCAGACGAGTCCTGTCGAGATTCATCGAAAACCACATGTGGTGTTTCTTCCACACAAAGAGTTGAGTAGTTGAATACTCTAAATGCTTTGCTAGTCGAGGAGTGTCCTAAGAATATCCCCTCGTCTGCTTTGGCATCGAAGGCATTCAACTTGCTCTTTCCATTGTTGTGAATGAAACACTTACAACCAAATATATGGAAATATGAAACTCTGGGTTTTCTACCTTTCCAAACCTCATAAGGTGTCTTGCCTAGAGCTTTGTTGATCGCGCTTCTGTTCTGTGAGTGGCATGCAGTGTTGATAGCTTCAGCCCAAAACTTTTGAGGCGTGTTGAACTCGGCTATCATGGTTCTACAGGCTTCTTTGAGAGTTCGATTCCTTCTTTCTGCTACACCGTTTTGTTGTGGTGTCCTAGCTGCACTAGTAAGATGCTGGATACCACGTTTAGCACAGAAATCTTTGATATAGCAATTAATGAACTCAGTTCCCTTGTCAGTACGAATCTTGACAATGGACTGGTTCTTCTCAACTTGTAACTTCTTCAACAGATCAGGCAGAAGTGTTTGTGTATCACTCTTCTTGTGTAGGAAGACTACCCAAGTAAACTTAGAATAGTCGTCTACAACAACAAGTGTGTACCTTCTACTATTTAAGGTTGGAGGAGTTATTGGACCATGAAGATCCATATGTAGGAGTTCTAGGACTCTACTTGTTGAGAGAGTAGGAATTGACTTAAAAGAACCTTTAACCTGTTTACCCTGTTGACAAGACGTGCATACATGTGACTTGTAGTAAACTTCATTGGGAATACCTTCTACAAGGTAATCTCTAGCTATCTTATTAAGAACCTTAAAGTTTAGATGACAAAGGCGTCTATGCCAGAGCCAGCCAAGTTCTTTAGGATTCTTAGTAAGTAGACAGGTGTCCCTCGGACAACTGTTCCAGTTCACTATGTACACACTTCCTTGTCTTACGCCGACTAGTAGGACTGTGTGTGTCCTTTTGTCAATGATTTCACATTTGCGGCTCTTGAACTGCACCTTATATCCACGATCACAAAACTGTGAAACAGAGAGTAAATTGTATTTCAAACCTTCAACATATGAGACATCTTGGATCTCTACGTCTCCATTCCGGATGTAACCAAATCCTTTAGTGACAGCAGTGGAGCTATCGCCAAATATCACTTTTGGTCCTTCCTGCTCATGGTAACTTGATAAGAGAGCCTTGGTACCAGTCATGTGGTGCGAGCAACCACTGTCTATGTACCAAGTTTCTCCTACTGAGCCACCCTTCTTATACAAGTCAAGTCGACCCTGCAATGATGATATTCAATAATTTAGGTACCCATTTGTTTTATTGGGGTCCTGGGGGGTTAGTCGAGTTCAGAGGAATCCAAATATACATTGGAGTCTTGAACAAGTTTGATCTCTTAAGATTTCGGCCATACTTGTTACAAAATAAGACCTTGTTGTCCTTCTCTGTCCTTTCAGTCGAGTTCGGGTCTACTCTTTGGAGATAGCCTTTCGACTTAATCTCTACTTGAGCAGGCACTGGTCTATGATAGTCAGAGTAGGGCTTATATGCATTAGGTCCATACGGTTTATAGACGCGTTTGGGTCTTTCCTCACTAATAATATCATATGACAAAGGTGGAGGATATATGACAGGTTGTGTACGATATTTTGGAGCTACCTGTCTAGGTCTAGACGAGTAGAGCTGAGACTGCCTTATGAAAGGAGGTCTAGGCTCTTGTCGTCTAGTCTGTACCTGTCTAGTACTCGTCTCCTCAGGATACCAGTCCTCGTATCTGACCTGATTAGGTCGTCCACGATTAGTGGTCCTTTGAAGATTTGTTCTAGGTGGAACAGGCTTGTTGTTACCATTCTTTTTACCTCCCTTGGTAGTCGGAATGTTAACTCGAGCTTGTTTAGGTACAGTACCTTTAGATGGAGTATCAATATCGTATATCATTGGTCCTTTTCCTTTATCATTTGTCAAAAGTCTTGCGTTAGTAGTAGGGTTCTTAACGACTCAAGTAGACGAGCTAGATGACTCAACACCTATACCAGTCTTGTCAGCTGGATCTCTATACCTATCTGACAATTCAAGGTTAATCTTTGAAGAGTTAACCAGGTCATTAAGCTTGAGATCTAATGTGACAACCTCGGTCTCTAAGAACTTATTACGTTCTTCAAGTCTATTGCACTTGCTCTTTAAAACATTGAATTCATTTCTCTCAGTTGCATGTGTCTTAAGTAGGTCTTGATATAACCTGTCTGTCAATGCACACTTTTCTTTGAGTTGTCTCAACTCTTCAGTCAAGCGTTCATTTAGGACTGTTACATTAGGATCTACTTTAGACTGAGCTTCCTTAAGATCAATGATTTCTTGTTTTAGTGCGATGTTTTCATCACTGACTTCGATGAATGCTTGGTTAGCAAGTAGAAGGTCGTCTTCAACAGCACTAGTAGAGTGCTGTAGACTACTTCCTACTTCACTACTAGCAGTATCACTTTTGTTGGTCCTTGAACGAGTAGTGAATGGGATTAAAGTCTAGAGGGGAGGGGTGAATAGACTTTAAAACTTTTTCAAACAGAGTTGAGAACCTCTTCTGATTGCTATGTCAACTGGACTGCAAGTCTGCTGGTCCAGATGACTATAGTGATCTGACTGAGGAGGTTATATGCGGAATTATGGTGGCCCTGGTTTAGACTCGTTCTTGTAATTCTTATGAAAGTGTTCAACTTGTTTTGCTTAATGAAAATACTCAGCTGATGCTGGTTTGAAAGTTATGGCCTTGTTTTGAAGAATGTTGAAATCACAGTATGCACTATATCATAATGTATGTAAAGACAGAAATGTAAAGTGCAGAAAGTAAATGACACCGGATTTATAGTGGTTCGGATATACGTTCCTACGTCCACTCTCACGTCCACACGTGATGTTTAATCCCTTTAATTTACCACAAATTACAAGGGTCTTGACCTTTATAGTCCCAAGGTTAGGACTTTGAGATCTGAGCCGTCCTAACAGCTACGGTCTCCACAAGTGATTGTAAGCACTTGCACTTTAAGGGGTTCAAAAACTTTAACCTTTCGGTGAGGGTTTGGGGTATTTTAGGTGTATCCAACTAATGGTTCAAGCTTATAATTTGCTTAACCACTATGCCTAAAACAATTGATATACAATATGAACAGGTTTCAGGTTCTTAGGGGTTGGATAGAAATCACTTAAGAGCTATAGATAATCTAATGGTTTCTGGCTCTTTTGAGAATTCTTAGAATAGTATGGCTTTAGCTTTGATTGCTTGCTTGGCTTGTTGAATTCTCTTTTGTGACCTCTTTTTTTGTGATTTCTCATCCTCTTGTATTTATAATGGAGATTGGTTGCAACTAGCCGTTGGAGTTGACTAGCCGTTTGAGCAATCTTTCCATAATAGCTTGATTCCTTGATTACAGCCGCTTGATTGCTTCAATCCTGGGATCATGTCAATCTTCTAAATAAGGTAGGTCTTCGTTTGAATTGCAAGATGACTTAGGAATCAGCCGAGTCCTGGAAGAGCACATAGTCTTCTGTTCTGTACTTCTAGTCTTCTGACTACTCTTCTGGCCTTAGGTCTTCTGTCTTCTGATATCAGTAGAGTAACACTCTTCTGATCTGGAAATTCTTTGTACTGCTTTAGGCCATCTTCAATCTGGGACTCCATCAGATAAGTAGGTATACAAGCACCTTAACTTATCTGGTCTTCAAGGATCTTCTAGTCTTCATGTCTTCTACTCTTCTCATCTTGAGGATAGGCATGTAAGCCAGGACTGTGCTGATCAGCTGATATCAATACAGTTGATCACACAAGACTAGTCTAAGTTGTTCTATACAAGTGAGCTGATCCTATTACATTTATAAACTCTAAATGTTTTGGCCATCAAAACTATTCTAACATCAAGTGGGGCTTAGGGTGAATTTATATCCCAACAATTTCCCCCTTTTTGATGAAGCCAAAACTATACTGGATAAGTGCTCTTAATGAATTAAGATAAGAGTTTATAACATGCTAAGACTTGAAGTATCTGATGAAGACAATGAGAGTTTATCTTGAAAGCAAAAAGAACTATAACTTGAATATATATAGAGCTTTTACAGATTACAAGTAATAGTTTCTTTAAACTTCTAAAGTAGTCTTCATCAGGTCTTCTGATCTTCAAACGCGGTAGGCAAGGTACAGACGAGCTCGAACTTCTTCCATGTGCTGTACATCTGTAACATTCTCCTCTTCATAGATCTTGTACAGAATCTTCTTGATTTCTATCATGTTGGCTCTTCCTGAATCCAGAAGGGGTGCATCCCATTTGGGTTCTTCAGGAGTTAAGATTCTGCAGTTGTCAAGTCCTTTGGCTGTCTTGACAATTTCTTCCCAGAACTCTGGATCTTCAATGTTCATGAACTGGGAGAATTGAAGAAATTCTTCCTCATAAGAAGGGAGAGGGCCAAATTTCCTTACTATGTGGTGTTGAATTTGCCACTTCTTCTTCAGGGGATACCATCTTGGTAGCTCATCTTGAAGGGCTAAGTAATCCACATAATTGCTATCAAACACCAGGACACTGTCTTCTTGTGCTTTGTCCTTCATTGCTTTCCTGAGTTTGGCAATTCTTCTTTCAAATTTGGCTTTGACTGCCTTCGCATCATTCAGCTTCTTTTGCTTAAGCTCTTGAGCTTCAAGCAATTTCTTTTTCTTCAACTCTAGAGCCTCTTTCTCTTCTGCAGTAGGCTTTGCTGGAGCTGATTTCTTGCTGGTCTGAGCTGACTGAACTTGCTCATCTGCCTTTCTTTTCCTTGTCATTCTCTTTTTAGGAACTTGTTCTTCAGGGGCAGTGATCTGAAGAGACTTGGCAGGAGCTTGACTGAGAGCTTGGGTGCCTTCTTGAGCAATTTCTTTGCCTTTGCCTTTTTCTTGCCTGTTCTTGATTTTGCTCTTTAAACCATTCAAGGTCTCATTCAGCTCATCTTGAGATACTACCATTACAGCTTGTTGTGCAGCTGATTTCTCAAGAGACCTTATCAACATATCTTCCCCCTTTTTGGCTTCAGCAAGTGCAGCCGCAAAAGGCTTCATGGCATTCATGATTTCCACTTTCAGAGTAATATGGGAGATACTGTGCCATGGCATTGACCTTGTTGACAGCAGTAATATGGGAGATACTGTGCTCCATGACATGAGATAGAGAATTGGTGGAGGAGGCAGCTTCGAGCTTTTCTGTAAGTGCTTCCAACTTGGCTGCTGTCTCCTTCAGTTGAGTCTGCAGTTTCTCATTCTCCTCTGCAGCTGCCTTAAGAAGGGCTTGACCTTCAGTGGCTCTTGCTTCAGCTTCTTCAATTCTCGACTTGTAGGTGGTCTCCATGCGGTGCATCTCATCAGTGTAAAGATCAGCAAACCTTTTGGAGGTGTCAGCTGACAACTTCTGATAGGTACTCAAGTATTCTCCTATCTGCTGATGAAGTGCTTCACCAAACTTGTCTTCAACGTCAAGAATCTGGTCATGAAGACGAGTCTTCTGTTCCCTTGCAGCTTTCTCAACATATCTTCCTAGCTGCAGGCCTAAACCTTTCTCAAAGTGCAAGTCTATTGCAGCTTTGACCTGGGAGCAGATGTCTGCTGTATGGTCAACAGATGGGGTAGAAGTAGAGGGTGTACCTTGAGCCTTTGGATGAACAATTATTGCTTTGCCTCTTTCTTCGGCTGATAGGTACTCCTCATTGAGGTAGCAGGTAGTGGCCTTAGTCAGATGGGTCATGATTCGTCTGCCTGCATCCTCTTGATCGTCAATGAAGTGAGTCAGATTGTCCGAAGGTCTGAAGTGAGCTGGTACTCTGACTACTTCTCTGTCAATCTTTTCTTTGTCAGCTGATGCAGCTGAGTCTTCTGCAGGTGCAGCTGAGTCTTCTGCAGGTGCAACTGAGTCTTCCACCAAGGCTGGTGCAACTGATTCCTTCAACTTTGCTTGTTCAGCTGTCTGCTGATCCGATGAGCCTTCTGGGATAGAGACATCAGCAGTGGGGATTCCTAAAATCCGGTTGCAAACTGCAATTAGTGCCTCATCTGATAGCAGCTGAGCAAAGGATCGAACTTGAGCAACTTCCTTTTGCTCCATCTCCCAGTCGAGGAAGTTTTCCTTTCCTCCCATTCCTTCCATGACCTCAAGAAGGTCATCTACATCATCTCTTCTGAGCTCAATCCAAGTGCATACCCTAAGCACTTGTTCAAACTGGATTGAATTCTCATCAACTCCAGGGGTAGTGGACTTGAGCAGGTTGGCTATCTTCATCCTCATTATCTTCTCTGTTTGGCACATGGGGTAGTGCACCATTCTGAACTGAGGTTGAGAAGGGCCATCTTGAACCAGGTCTTCTGGTGCCATATCTTCTGGAGCAGAAGGGACAGTGATGGTAGGAGTTTGGGTAGCTGGGTCATTTTCCTCTGCTGTGTGAGTATCAGCAGGGATTTGGGAAGTGATTTCTTCTTGTTGGGTAGGAAGTTGAGATTGATCTTCAGTGATTTGTTCCTCAGCAGGGTTTTGGGTCTGCTGGTCTGGTTCAGTTTCTACTTGAAGATCAGTAGATGTTTGAGCTTGATGATCTTGGACATCTGCTGTTTGCATATCAGCAAGGATTGTGGATATAATCTGAGTTTGATCATCAGTAGGGGGTGTGGAGGTGGTCTGAGTTTGGTTGTCTGCTGGTTGAGCATCAGCAAGGTTAGGCAATTGGGGTTCAATTGGTAGTTGTGGCTGAGTTTGTTCCTCTGCTGTGTGAGTATCAGCAGGGATTTGGATATCAGTGTTTAGAGGCTCAAATGGGTTGGACTCATCAGAAGGGTTGAAGGATGAAATAGGGGCTATGCTCATTGGAGCAGGGAGCCTGGATTTCTTGGTTTTCTTTGTGAAAGAAGAAGTGTTCTTCTTTCTCTTCTGACCCTTTGATAGCTTAGAAGGTGTGAAAGTGAGAGGGGGATTAGAAGTACCTGCCTTTTTCAAAGGAGAGGCAGTGGGAGTGGCATCTGAATCAGATGGGGAGATGAGCCCTGATCTGATCAGATATCTTCTTTGTGCTAAGGTCTGATTGTCATCATCATCATCCTCAGCAGCCTTCTTTTGAGCCTCTTCTTTGGATGGCTCCTCTTCTTCTTCAGCAGCAGAGTCATGAGCAGACTCTTCTGCCTCTTCAACAAAGTCTTTGGAAGATGTTTCAGCTAACAACTTCCTCCTCTCTTCTTTCAACCTTGCTGACTCAGCAAGAGCTTCCTTCCTTAAGTAATATTTGGAGATGTGAAAGGTCTTATGAGGTCCCATCTTGTACTTTCTAGGGAGTACTTCTGGAAGGATGATACTCAGTTTGTTGACAAAGCTGACTGTTGATGTCACCTTCCATTCTCTTGACTGTAAGTCCAAGGTCACTTTCTTGGCCTCAAGAGCAATTCTATCCAGAAATAGTCCTTGCCAATCTCCATCAACCTGATCCCAGATTGCAGCCATAACTCGAACTTTCAGAGTGGTAACAGCATCATGGCTGAAGGTGTTACCAAGCAGCATCTTTCCTGCTATATCCATCAGAGTTTGGAACTTAGGTTCAAGTTGGAATTTCTTGAGCCCAGTGGCATCAATAGCCTTTATTCTTCCATCAGTAAACATCTCCATGTACTCTTTTTCTCTACCAATGATGTAGGTGGAGATATTTACATTCCTCCTTGACAAGCCAAACAATTCCTGAAGAATTTCCCTTGTTACCTTGACCTTGTGTCCACCCATGACACTTTCGACATAAGATCCCTTCATCACAGCGTTTGCATAGAAAGCCAGCACATCTTGTTCGTAAACATTGGTGGGTGCTGCTTCCAGAAAATCTCGCAGGTTGAGGTTGATGCAGCGAAGAAGAGTCTCCTTGTTTTCTGCTTTGTGTTTGCCCTTGAAAAACAGAGCATTCACTGTGAACATCTTCCCTTCCTTGGACCACTTTGCAGCATCCAAGGTGCCAGTGCTCTTGGTCTTCTCGTCGTAAATTTCAATGATTGCCATAGTATACTTTGAGTGTTAGGTTTTGAGAGCTTGAAAGAAATTTGCAGAACGAGAGAGTATTGAGAGTAATTGAGTAATGTGAGCGAAAGGGTTTGGAAGAGTTTTAAGGGTGTGTATATATACTCCAACGATTCTTAATCTAACGGTCAGATTTGGGTTTAATTGTGGAGTAGAGCCCAAGATTTTCCTTCTTTGATTTCGGGCCTTTCTTTAAATTTGCCGGCTGAATTTGCCATGTGGCAACAGTTGATTTGCTGGCAATTTGGTAATTGAGTATTAATGACATCATTACCAAAAATAGCCGTTGTGACTAATTTTGTGGCAAGAATTGATCATCAAGGCCGTTTTTTATAAGTGAATTGCATTCCTTATATAGGCCAATTTGTTTAATTACATTCAGGAATAAATCTAGAATGAATTACATGATCAAAGATAGTCATTAAACTCTAAAATCAAGTGATCTGGTCAGCAGAGTGAAGTCTTCTGATTTCTTCAAGAGGTCTGTTGATTTTCCTTGAAAGTCTTCTGGTCAGCTGAGTTGGTCTTCTGATCAGCTGAGTGGAGGATTGAGATTTGCTGAGTAAATCTTCTGTGCTTTGAAGGTCCAACCTGGCTTGATGGATCCTTCGTTGTTGCTGTGATGATCCAACCTGGATGATGGATCTTCCAGCTTTATTGTGAGTGGTGATCCAACCTGGTTTGATGGATCTTCCAGCTCTATCTCTGAATCAAGTAGGACCATCAAATCAATATGATGATCAGCCTGGATGATATCCCACTGGTTCAGGTTGCCCTTACCATCTGATGTTCCTCATCATCAGATGGGTTGTAGCATCAAATGTGTCCTTTTTGAATTTCTTCGCTTCTCTTGAAGGAGAAGGAAGATTGGAAGAGGCTTCAATGGAGTCTGAAGAGAGGGCCATAGACTTAGCCTTCATGTTCTATTTAGACACAATAGCTTTTGGTAACAAGCTCTCCATGTAGAACTTCCCCCTGGAGAAGAAGCTCTGCTTGCTTGCTACTTTGTCTTCTCCATCTCTCTTTCCTCTAGTTTTCAATAAGGACGTCTCTCTTTCCTCTAGTTTTCATAGGCAAACTCATGTTGAGTAAGCCAAGTGTGCTGATCTGCATCATCTTCATCTTCTGGACAAAGCTTCATATCCTTCACCCAAGACCTTGGTTGAAGGATGATCTCCATTCCATCTCTTCTTTCGATTGTCTCCATTCCTGAAACAGAAAATAATAGTTAGTGATTTGTGTTCTTAGGTGTTCTCATAACTTCCTCCTTTTATAGGGGTAGAAATGAGGTAGTGGAGTGAAATATGACAAAACTATAGAGTTGATAGGTCTGAATTTCTGAAAAGTTACTTCTTAAGATCAACAGTGAGATTCTTGATCTAAGGGTTCACATTTAAAGATATTCAGACTTTATCTTATGGAATGCAGAAATTATAAATTTTTTGAGCAAGAGTTATTTGAAATCCGTACAGTGCATGCATATTGTTGAGTCGGTGAGGATGGTGTATTAATCCAACCAAGTATAACTCAATAGTATACTGTATGTATGTATATAAATAAAGTATTTTATGAAGAATAGTTTATTATTATACATAGTATACATTGCTTAGAGTAAAGAAATCAAATAACTTTGTTCAAGTCTGCTGTATATATCTATATATGATATGCAATGCAGATTTTAGAGTATTTCATCAAGGATTCTTAAGGTATCATTGATTCCCCCTTGATTAGATGACTCTAAGTTTTCCCTCAGCTTTATTTGTCTTCATTGGGAAAGAACTTACCTGAAGATGAGGGTGTCTATTCACCTCATCTGATCCTCCTAGTCTGCTGCACTTGGATCAGCTGAGGTTTTTAGCTGATCTTTCCTTCTTCATGTGCTTGGGTCCAGGAGTCCTAAGCTGTAACATAGGGTCTTGAACCTTTCTTCAGCTAGGGGCTTAGTCAAGATGTCTGCTCTTTGGATATCTGTGTAAATTTTCTCCATCTTGATGTCCTTCTTTTCAAGGTGGTCTCTTATGAAGTGGTGTCGAATGTCGACATGCTTGCACCTTGTGTGGAGGACTGGATTTTGAGTGATTGCAATGGCACTGCTGCTATCACAATAAATAGGGACTTCTCTTGCCTCTACATTGTAATCCTTGAGTTGTTGAACTAGCCAGAGCAGCTGACTACAACAACTACCAGCTTCCATATATTCTGCTTCAGTGGTGGAGGTTGCAACTGAGGTTTGCTTCTTAGAGAACCATGATATCAGCTTGTTGCCTAGAAATTGACAGGTTCCAGATGTGGATTTCCTATCAATTCTACATCCTCCATAGTCTGAGTCAGAATAGCCACTCAATTCTAGATTGTCATCAGCAGGGTACCATAGTCCTAGGTTGACTGTTCCTTTTAGGTACTTGAGAATCTTCCTTGCTGCTTCTAGATGACTTTGCTTTGGGTTTGCTTGAAACCTAGCACATACTCCTACAACAAATGTTATGTCTGGTCTGCTAGCTGTAAGGTATAGTAGAGATCCAATCAGTGCTCTATATTCAGCTTGATCAACTGCCTTTCCAGGCTCATCTGGTTCCATTTTGAAAGATGTCATCATTGGAATCCTTGCAGTCTTGCTTTGTAGAGCTTTGAATCTTTCTAATATGCTCTTGGTATACTTGGATTGGTTGATGAAAATCCCTTCTGAACTCTGCTTGACTTGAAGTCCTAGAAAATAATTCATCTCACCCATCATGCTCATTTCAAACTTTCCTTGCATAAGTTCAGAGAACTTCTTGCACATCTCTTGATTGGGTGATCCAAATATAATATCATCTACATATATTTGCACCATTAGGATGTCTTCTCCTTCTTGTATTCTGAAAAGAGTTCTATTCACTTTGCCTTTTGTATATCCATTGTCAAGTAGGAATTGTGACAATGTGTCATACCAAGCTCTAGGGGCTTGTTTTAGACCATAGAGAGCCTTCTTCAGTCGATATACTTGATCGCCTTTTTCAAATCCTGGAGGCTGCTCTACATATACTTCTTCTACCAGAATACCATTTAGAAAAGCACTCTTGACATCCATTTGATATACCTTGAAGCCCATATATGATGCATAAGCTAGAAACAGTCGAATGGCTTCTAATCTGGCTACTGGAGCAAAAGTTTCATCATAGTCAATCCCTTCAGATTGTGAATATCCTTTTGCAACTAGCCTTGCCTTATTTCTAGTTATCACATCATTTTCGTCCTTCTTGTTCTTGAATACCCACTTTGTTCCTACTACATTGTGGTTTTCAGGACGATCTACCAATTCCCAGACTTCATTTCTTTCGAATTGGTTTAGTTCTTCTTGCATAGCAGTGATCCAATTGCTATCTGTCATTGCTTCTTCTATGTCAGCTGGTTCAATGTTGGATAGGAAAGCACACCAGCAGAACATAGATGATTGTGAGTTCTGATTCAGTTGTCTTCTGGTCTTGACACCTAAGTCAGCTCCTCCTAAGATAAGGTTTGATGGATGGTTGTTCCTCCATGTATGCCTCACAGAAGTATCTGCATTGGATGAACTTGGATTCTCATCTGATCTAGTGCCATCAGGAGGGTTGGCTTGATTAGGTCGATCATCATCTGTATCTTGTGTGTCAAAGAGATCATTCCCCCTGGCATTTGGGATTAGTGCATCTTGATTCTGGTCAGCTTGTCCTGCTTGAGTTTGAGATCTAGTGATAGGTCTATGAGGCTTATCTTCCTCTGGTTCTTCAGGAAAAGGTTCATTTACTTCAATAAACTCATCTGGTTTGGGCTTGATCACTAGATGTCTCATCTGATCTGCAGCTGAGTTTGTTTCTACTGCATTATTTTCACCAGATTCATCAAAAACAACATGAGGTGTTTCTTCCACAAGAAGGGTTCGTTTGTTGAGTACTCTAAATGCTTTGCTAGTAGAGGAGTATCCTAAGAATATCCCCTCATCTGCTTTGGCATCAAAAGCATTCAACTTACTCTTCCCATTGTTGTGAATGAAACACTTACAACCAAATATATGAAAGTAAGATACTCTAGGTTTTCTTCCTTTCCACAGTTCATATGGGGTTTTCTCATGATTTTTGTGAATACCTGACCTGTTTTGAGTGTGACAAGCTGTGTTGATGGCTTCTGCCCATAGCTTCTTAGGAGTGGAGAATTCAGCAAGGAGTGTTCTGGCAGCTTCCTTGAGTGTTCTGACTCTTCTTTCAGCTACACCATTCTGCTGTGGTGTTCTTGCTGCACTTGTCTCATGCTGAATACCATTAGAAGTACAATAGGCAATAATATAAGAGTTAATGAATTCAGTGCCTTTGTCACTTCTAATTTTCACAATTGGTTCTCCTTTCTCTACTTGGATCCTCTTCAATAGTTCAGGGAGCTTCTGCTGTGTTTCACTCTTCTTGTATAAGAAGATAACCCAAGTAAACTTGGAATAATCATCTACAACAATAAGAGTGTACTTCCTCCCTGTTAGAGTGGTTGGAGTGATTGGTCCAAAGAGATCCATGTGAAGCAATTCAAGAACTCTGCTGGTTGATGTTGTCTTCTTGGTCTTGAAGGAGACCTTTATTTGCTTTCCTTGTTGACATGCATCACATACCTGATCTTTACAGTAGAGTTCATTAGGCAGACCATCAACTAAGGATTCCCTTGCTAACTTGTTCATAGTCTTAAAGTTCAGATGACTAAGATGTTTGTGCCATAGCCAGCTGACATCTTTAGGGCTCTTCACAAGCAGACATGTATCCTTAGGACAGCTGTTCTAATTTGCAAGATACATACTTCCCTTTCTAGATCCTGTTAGAAGGTTTTGTTTTGTTCTTTTATCACTTATGAGACACTCATCTTTAGAGAATTTGACTGAGTAACCAGTGTCACAAAAATGAGAAACAGATAATAGATTAAACTTAAGACCTTCTACATATGATACATCATGTACCTCAATGTCACCATTTTTAAGGGTGCCATATCCTTTTGTGTTACCATGCGCGTTATCACCAAAGAAGACTTTTGGACCTTTCTTCTCTATGTAGTTGGTCAGCAGGGCTTTGGTTCCTGTCATGTGAGTTGAGCATCCACTATCTATGTACCAAGTTTCTCCTGCTAGACCTCCTCTTCTGTATAGGTCCCTCCTTTCCTGCAAGAAAAGTTAAGTCTTAGGTACCCATTTTGTTTTGGGTCCTTGGGTGTTAGTACTACCCTTGGGAACCCACATATACATTGGTCGTTTGAACAACCTTGAACACTTGAGTTGTTTCCCTCGGGCATCACAGAACCAAATCTTACCAGTCAGCACCTTGGACTGATCTGATTTGTTCTTAGTGTCAGCTAAGTAATAGTCAAATGGTTTCCCTTTATAGGAGTGTACATACATGATCATTTGACTAGTTACATTCGGCCTGGGTGCATTAGCTGGTCGATGCACACGATTATATGGACCATACTCTTCTGTTCTCACAATATCATAAGAGATAGGGGGTGCAAAAAGAACAGATTTGTTTGAAGAAGACATCTTCTTCTTGGCTGGAGCAGCATACAACTGAGACTGTCTCAAACGAGATGGTCTAGGCTGTTTGTTGTTCCTCTGTACAGGCTTGGGGTTAGCTTGTCCTTTACCCTTTTTGGTTTTGGGATAGTTAGCCTTAGCTGGTACAAATGCCTTTTGGTTCATATTAGGTTCATTGTGTTTAGAACACTCACCCTTTTCATGTGTCTGAGTAGTGCACTTGTTAGGTGTACAACCCCCAGCTGTAGAGGATGTAGATGGATTAAGTTCATAGCCAAAACCCATCTTATTGCCATTTGATCTATAATACTCAGAGATACTTTCAATAGTAGTAGAAGCTTTATTGAACTCTGATATCTTTTGATTTAGGCATTCCTTCTCCTTTTCTAAGAGCTTGTGTGCTTGGAAGAGGTCATCGAACTTGGATTGTAGTGAACGAAGTTCCTTAGTTTCTAAAGCTTGAGTTTGTAACATCCCCTCATACAACTGAATTATTGTGGTATTTTCTTCCTTAAGAAGCTCCATTTCTCTGGTCAATCTTTCATTCATTGTGACCAACTCAGGGGTGTTATCAAACTTAGTCTTTTTCAACTTAGTAATTTCTTTCCTTAGATCCTTGTTCTCCTCTTCCACTTCTATAAAAGCTCTAGTGGCAATATCCAGATCACCTTTTACCTTTCTTAAAGATTGATAATAGGTGTCTTCTGATTCACCTTCAGATGAGTTTATCTCATCAGATTGTGAAAAAATAGGTGAATGGAAAGTAGTAATATAGGAGTTTACCTCATTTTCACCTATGGCCATCATAGCTAGGTCATCTGAATCATCTGAGAAGATTTGACAGTCTGGTGATGTAGGGAGTTCATCACTTTGATATTCAGATTCTTCAGTCACCATAGTTTTCTTGTCTGAATTTCTCATTGGCCTTCTTTCTTCTTTGTCATCCAAATCCAGCTCAGGACATTCATAGACATAGTGTCCTGGTTTGCGACAATTAAAGCATGATCCAGATTTCTGATTTGAGTTGCCTTTCCTTGGAGGAGTGGCATCTCTTCTTCTAGATCCTCGGCTGTCAGATGACTCCACATCCTTTCTAGGATGTCTTTCTGGTGTTCTTTCTCTGGAACCTCTGGAGGGTGAACTTGCTCTTCTACCTTTGTATTTTCTATAGAATTTTCTATATTTGCTGTTGAGAGTGTTCATCCTTTCGAATCTCTTGATCATAAGAGCCATTTGTTCCTTCAGACTCATGTCTGATCCTTCACAGTCTTCTGTTTTCAGAGAGGTCTTGCCAGATGAGGTACTTGCAGTTTTTGTATTGGCTGCCTTGAAGGCTACAGTCTTGGAGGTAGATGGGGTTGCAGTTGGCTCATCACTTCCTGAGTTTTCTTCTCTTTCCAGATCATATTCATGAGCTTTTAGGTTCTGAAATAGAGTTTGAGCAGACCACTTCTTGATATCTTGAGTATCCTTGATGATGGTCTTCTTGAGTCTCCATTTCTTGGTTAGAGAGTCTAAGATCTTTAGATTTTTCTCTCTATTTGTATATTTCTTGACCAGAGATTCTATCTCATTGATGATCTTGGTAAATCTATTGTCTAGCTGATCAATAGACTCTTCTGGTTGCATCTTGAAGTGTTCGAACTTCTTGACTGCTGTAGACAACTTGGATTCCTTGATCAGCTCAGTTCCTTCACAGAGAAGAGTCAATGCCTCCCACATCTCTCTGGCTGACTCACAGTGGATTACCTTTGCAATGTACTCATTTGGAAGAGTTTGCATTATGTAATCTTGAGCAATGCTATCAAGATTTGATTGCTTCATCTCTTCTGGTGTGAGATCCTTCATGGGCTTGGGAACCAGTTCTCCAACTGGGACTTCTGGATCACCATTTGCAGTGTTGACTGTCATGATGGTGATTGGGCCTTCTGTGATTACTGACCACATCTTGTAGTGGACTGATGTGAGATTCTTCCTCATCCTGATCTTCCAGTAATCATAATCCTCTACTGAAAACTTAGGCAACTTTCGCATATTAGCACTCATGCTGTATGAGTTTTCAAAAACAAGTTTTCCAAAAAGATCTGTTCAAGAGGACTACAGAAAGACTCCCTCAAGTCTTCTGATAATCTAGAGACAGTAGTCCGTTAGAACCACTGCTCTGATACCACTTGTTGGTCCCTGAACGAGTAGTGAATGGGATTAAAGTCTAGAGGGGAGGGGTGAATAGACTTTAAAACTTTTTCAAACAGAGTTGAGAACCTCTTCTGATTGCTATGTCAACTGGACTGCAAGTCTGCTGGTCCAGATGACTGTAGTGATCTGACTGAGGAGGTTATATGCGGAATTATGGTGGCCCTGGTTTAGACTCGTTCTTGTAATTCTTATGAAAGTGTTCAACTTGTTTTGCTTAATGAAAATACTCAGCTGATGCTGGTTTGAAAGTTATGGCCTTGTTTTGAAGAATGTTGAAATCACAGTATGCACTATATAATAATGTATGTAAAGACAGAAATGTAAAGTGCAGAAAGTAAATGACACCGGATTTATAGTAGTTCGGATATACGTTCCTACGTCCACTCTCACGTCCACACGTGATGTTTAATCCCTTTATAGTACCACAAATTACAAGGGTCTTGACCTTTATAGTCCCAAGGTTAGGACTTTGAGATCTGAGCCGTCCTAACAGCTACGGTCTCCACAAGTGATTGTAAGCACTTGCACTTTAAGGGGTTCAAAAACTTTAACCTTTCGGTGAGGGTTTGGGGTTTTTGAGGTGTATCCAACTAATGGTTCAAGCTTATAATTTGCTTAACCACTATGCCTAAAACAATTGATATACAATATGAACAGGTTTCAGGTTCTTAGGGGTTGGATAGAAATCACTTAAGAGCTATAGATAATCTAATGGTTTCTGGCTCTTTTGAGAATTCTTAGAATAGTATGGCTTTAGCTTTGATTGCTTGCTTGGCTTGTTGAATTCTCTCTTGTGACCTCTTTTTTTGTGATTTCTCATCCTCTTGAATTTATAATGGAGATTGGTTGCAACTAGCCGTTGGAGTTGACTAGCCGTTTGAGCAATCTTTCCATAATAGCTTGATTCCTTGATTCCAGCCGCTTGATTGCTTCAATCCTGGGATCATGTCAATCTTCTAAATAAGGTAGGTCTTCGTTTGAATTGCAAGATGACTTAGGAATCAGCCGAGTCCTGGAAGAGCACATAGTCTTCTGTTCTGTACTTCTAGTCTTCTGACTACTCTTCTGGCCTTAGGTCTTCTGTCTTCTGATATCAGTAGAGTAACACTCTTCTGATCTGGAAATTCTTTGTACTGCTTTAGGCCATCTTCAATCTGGGACTCCATCAGATAAGTAGGTATACAAGCACCTTAACTTATCTGGTCTTCAAGGATCTTCTAGTCTTCATGTCTTCTACTCTTCTCATCTTGAGGATAGGCATGTAAGCCAGGACTGTGCTGATCAGCTGATATCAATACAGTTGATCACACAAGACTAGTCTAAGCTGTTCTATACAAGTCAGCTGATCCTATTACATTTATAAACTCTAAGTGTTTTGGCCATCAAAACTATTCTAACATCAAGTGGGGCTTAGGGTGAATTTATATCCCAACAACTTTCATCAGTTTCTGAATCATCACAAGATTGAAAAGAAGTAGCAGATGATACCTCTTGGTCGATTTTAGCCATGCAGCATAGGCCATCATCTACTATGAATGCTTCATCGTGGTCTCGATCAGTTGAGTGGCTAGATAAGGATGATGGCAACTCGTCTGAATCCGAATCAGAGTCATCATTGGCCATCATTGCCTTCTTACCACGGTTGTATCTTCTTTCCCTTCGAGCTTTACGTTCTTCTCGATCATCAGTGCTCAGGTCTGGACATTCATAAATGTAGTGACCTGGCTTTTCACAGTTGTAGCACAAGAGATCATTAGTAGCCTTTTTAATAGGAGATTTATCCCTACGCTTATCACGTCTATCCGAACGCTGAATCTTCCTATCGTCAGACTCTCTATCTCGCCTATTACCTTTCGAGACTTCGTCTCTCCTTTCGGACGAGTTTCGGTCTCGTCTGGTCTCAGACGAGTTCTTAGAAGTAGACGCTCTATGATCCCTATAGAACTTCTTGTATCTTCCGAAACGTTTATTCAGCCTATCAAACTTTCTAACCATGAGGCTCACCTGATCCTTCAGACTGAGATCAGTATCTAACTCGTCTTTTACAGAGGCAGACTTAGTTTTAGACTTAGACCTGTCTACCTTAGTGGACTTAGAAGAGCTAGACTTAAAGGCAACGTTCTTAGATACAGCATGTTCTCTGTCACTACTGACTACGAGTTCATCTTCGTCTAAATCAAACTCATGGGCTTTAAGAGTTTGAAGCATGGTCTCTGCACTCCACTTATCTATGTCTTTGGTATTCTTAACAAGCATCTTTACCATTTTCCATCGAGGATCTAATCTCTTAAGAATCCTAAGATTGATTTCACGAGGAGTATATGTTTTACCAAGAACTTCAAGGTCATTCATAATTTTAGTAAAACGAGTATCCAGCTGGTCGATAGTTTCGCCAGCTTTCATCCGAAATGATTCAAATCTTTGGACAGCAGTGGATAATTTGCTCTCTTTGATCAGGGATGTCCCTTCACAAATGATAGTTAATCTGTCCCACATCTCTTTGGCAGTTTTACATTTTAACACTTTTCCTAGATACTCGTTAGGAAGAGTGTGTAAGATGTAATTCTTCGCCAAACTATCCAAATTATTTTGACGCATTTCTTCTGAGGTTAGATCAGACCTTGGTTTCTTGACAAGGGTGCCAATTGGTTTGTCTTTGTCAAGATTTGCAGTGTTTGGGACCATTGTCACGATCTGACCTTCGGTCACAACAGATATCATTAGATCGTGCGTGGAGCTGAAAATCGCTTCCATTCGTAGCTTCCAGTAGTCGTAGTCTTGAACCTGGAACTTGGGCAACTTATTAGCACTTATTTCAAGAGACATGTTAAGCAAGTAGGTTAGTGCTAACCAGTTATATGATCAAGAAGCAGATAGATCAAGAACAGGGAACTAGAAACAGATATAACAAGAAAGTTGTTCAAAATCACGTAAGCAAGTACAATCACGGACCAAGACTTCACCCTAAGTCTTAAGTCGGTTATCAAGAAACAGCAGTTCGAAAACCACTGCTCTGATACCACTTGTAGGTCCCGAAGATGAGTTAATATCGAGGGAAGCTAAAGAAAACGTCTAGAGGGGGGTGAATAGACTTTTCTTAAAATCTTTCGATATATCAGAATTACAATGTGCGGAATACGAAATCAATAATGAGCCCAATTAAAGTTTATACTCAATCTTCAAAATTTGAGAACTCTGTTCTAGTAATACTCAACTTGTCTTGTTCAGTTATGTGTGTAAACAATTAAGCAATTAAACAACACAAACAATTTATAGTGGTTCGACAACTTGTCTACGTCCACTCTCACAACCCAGTTGTGATGTTTCCACTAACTCTTCCAATCGAGTACAAAGTGTGAGTTCTTGTGATTTTGAGTCCCAAGAAAAAGACTTAGATCTTCTAAGACTATACCACCAGATACGTCTACGATCTTACTAGAAATTTAACAAGTATCTAGCAACTTGATAAAAACAACAAA
Organism: Galeopsis tetrahit; assembly: GCA_963675135.1. Classification (NCBI taxonomy): domain Eukaryota; kingdom Viridiplantae; phylum Streptophyta; class Magnoliopsida; order Lamiales; family Lamiaceae; genus Galeopsis; species Galeopsis tetrahit. Next base: position 62,671,747 of record OY776132.1, read on the forward strand.
CGAAAACTAAAAAATTATTCAGTAGCAGTCTTCTGGTTTCTTCACTTCACTTCTGACTTGCTTTCTGAACTTCAATGAACTCTGTGAGTAACTTTGAACAATTTCTTCAGTATGTAGCTTCAGTATATGTATTTGCAGTAGTCAGTATCAGTGGTCTTGAATCGATAAATACCATGAAATATTTATAGACTTCTAAAATTCAAGAACTTAGTTAGTTGTAACTAACTCTTCTTGAAAACTAACTTGTAACTGCATCTTCTTATCCAACAACGCGTTTCTTGTTAATTAGTTATTCCATAACTAACTTCTTCATCCTTATCTTTATACGCGCTTCACCTTTACTTCAAGTTTACCTGTCTTGTTGAGTCTTGTATGCACTTGTCTTGTAGTCCACCTGTCTTGTGTAGTAGACTTCAACTCCTCTTGTGCGATTTACAACAGTAGACTATTCTAATCCTAACAAGACTATTACATTACTTTAAGCTTTATAACTCAGCTTAGTCAACTTATAATCTATACAATCAATCTATCTATTACATACAAATCATGAGCTCTATACAACGATTATTTATAGCTCAATAACAATCTAACATGTATTCAAATAGCAAATATGAAGTACTTATAAATCGTACTTATCTTTTAATATAATAACAATACTTATCTTTCAAATGTAAACTCATGTGAACTTATGTGAACTCTACTGGTCTGTTCAAGATGACTTCAACTTAACTAGACTAGATCAGTCAACACTTAGAAAATATTCAAACTACTTTTGGCTTATCAAAACTTCATCTTTATCTTTTATCATCATGTAGGACATGTCTAGGATTCATATCCCAACATCTCCCAATTGCCCAAGCCCATTATTAACAAATTAATCATAAATTTATTAGTATTTTTTAATAAACTAATTAAAAAGTAATACATATTTTATTGAAAAATATTAATAAAAAATTTATACATACAATTTACTTAGGAATGCAATGTGAACTTTTCATTATGAAGTGATTAAAAAAATTTGCTATCCAATTCACAACAAATATTTAAGATTAAGTTGGCATGATTATCGTTACTAATTACATCAATTTTTAAGTTAATTCTCATTCTTACTTGAAATAATATCATTATTAATAAAGTGATAAAAGTTTAGTTAAAAGTGATAATGTTTTTATCAAAAGTAACTATCACTTTTTATTTAAACATTATCATTTTTTTTCTTAAACATTGTCACTTTTTAGATTTGAGTCAAGAAATGTGATTATATGTTACTTGACATGTTTATTAACTGTGTTACTATTTTTAGAGTTAACTAATGTCACTTTTTACTTGATATAATTATTCATAATTAAAAAGTGATAAAAATATAGCTAAAAGTGATAATGTTTTTAACAAAAGTGACTATCATTTTTTACTTAAACATTATCACTTATTGAATAAACAATATCACTTTTTAATTATGAGTTATTAAATGAGGTTATATGTTAGTGGATATGAGTATTCTTACTAATTGTTTTAAATTTTAAAGTTATTTGTTGTCACTTTTTACTTAATAGAATTATTATTATTTTAAAAAAGTGATAATGTCCAAGTTAAAAGTGATATTGAATTGATAAAATATTATTTCTATTTTACATTAGTTCAATTAATAAATACATAAAATATTATTTCTATTTTATTTTTAACAAAATTATCAATTTTATTTTTCTAGAAGATAACTACCCCAACATTTTATACTCTATTTTATTTAAATTTATGTATATTTTAATTTATAATAAAAAAAAAGAGTATTTTTTTTAATTACCACACATTCAAGTGGGTGGCCGTGTGGAGATTGTGGGCTTTGACAACCCAAGTGTTGGTGTGGGCCTGGGCGCCTGGTCCAGGTAAGAGTGGTTTTATGCGATGCGGATGTTAGTTTGTTTGTGGATTGGTGGGTTAAAGTAAGGATCCGTCTAACGGAACGAGATCCGTGAGACGGTCTCACACAAGACCACTTTTTTTTTGTATCTTTGTATATCACTTATAGCTTAGCCCAATCACTCACCTTCTAGTTAATATGATCTTCAGACGTCATAATAAAAATAGTCATTCAAGTGACTTGATCAAGTTTAGGTTACTTGGCCTCAGTTCAGATGACTTGTCTCAAGTGATTTTTTCTGATGACTTACTTGGCCTCAGTTCAGGTGACTTGTCCTCAGATGACTTGTCTTAGGTGACTTTTCTAGATGATTTTTCCTTATTCATATGAGATGTATCATGCAAGGGCGGAGGGACCTTATGGCTAAGGTGATCGATAACCCACCCTAGTTTTCTGAAGATGACTTGTCTCAAGGTGATTTTTCCAGATGACATTCTTCACCATTATAGTCTTGGATCTGTGGAACTTCTTTGTATCTTTGTACCACTTATGTCTTAGCTAGATCTTAACATTCTCGTTAATATGATTTTCAGACGTCATATCAAATCGTTGGAAAATTAGTCGTTCAAGTGACTTGGTCTCACATAACTTATCCTGATTCACATTTTGTATGTTGAAATTTAAATTTTAAATTCCGGACTAAAAAAAGATGAATTTTTTTAACAACCCCGCGTCTAATGGGGTGAACCTCAAATCAAACATTCTCTTTATTGTTTTTATTTTACCTAGGATAAATAAATTACTAAAAAAAAAACTTAATTTGTTCTCATGTCTTAAAAATACTTCCATTTTTACCTTAAAAAAAGGGTTACATCATTAACATGCAAAGATTCTTTACTTTTTACCACGATGTCGCCTCTCTAAGTTGAATGTTAATAAAAAAATACTAGCTCCATCATTAGACATGTTGAGCTCAAGCAGAAAACTTGAACACTTTCTCCACAACCACAAACCTCAGTTTTCATTCACAAAGTCCCAAAGAAATTGGCTGATTTGAATAACAAGGCTTACCAACCTGAGATACAAGCTCAAGAATACATATCAGCTATCGAAATTTTTTCCAACGAGGCACATGATTGCTACCCAGAAGTAACAATGACTCCTGATAAGTTAATAATATGTTGGTTCTAGATGGCTGCTTCATTATTGAAGTAATGTAAAATCCTGAACCTTACAAGCGCACCTTTCCCGCTAGATCGAGTTATGGAATCCTGCTATAGGATCTGATTTTGTTGAAAAATCAAATTATATGGTTTGTTGTGTGCAAACTTTTTGACCTCATTGAAGGAGCAGGGCAGCACATGGTACTGATGGAAGGTGTGTTAGAATTCTGTGAGAAACTTTTCTTAGGAAAAAAGGGTACGAGACGAGGAAAATAAAGGAGGTAAAACATATACTTGATTTGGTTCACTTTAATTGGTGTCCTCTTACTACTCCTCTTGATGATGCCAAAACCCTGATGATATGCCACTATAGATGAGTTAAATTGATTAAGTATGTTTCAAGATTGTTGGAACATATAGATCACGTTAGTTGAATAGTTGATGTGTGATGCAGCTCATAGATTCTAGAAAGCATTAGTTGAGGGGGAACTTAAGCTAAGTAGAATATGTAAATCAAGTTCCCTAAGGCTGAAGATCAGTAGAAGCCAATCCTGCTGATGACTCATGATCAGATGAGTCAACCTTACAGATAATACTTTGATCAGATGAGTAGATCAAAAGAGTTGATCAGAAGAGAAGATCAAGTCATATTCTATTCAAGGCAAGGGACAACTATGATGATAAAGCCAATCTCACTAATATAAGAAAATGTTCATCAAGATTGATTCAAGTATGAGAAGTCAACTCAACTGAAGAAGCATGCCAACACTGCTGATCACCCAAGTCAGTTGATAAGATAAGGAAGAGCACATATTTGTCTTGTTAATCATAAGGAATATTGTCCTTAAGACAAGAACCAACCTTCAGGAAGAATGTCATCAAGCTAACCTTTAGAAGTCAATTCAAACATTGGGAGAAGAGCCACTCAAGTCAAGACAAAGATAGTTACCCGTTTCTTTCCCAAACTGAAGACATGTCACTTTCACAGATCCTGAATGCAAGATACTCATTTATAAGATGATTGAGATAGACAATTTGAGGTTGTCTCTCCAACGGACATATCCTCACTTTGCTTTATAAATACTGGAGTTTGGAAACCATTCAAAATATATACAGAAACTACAAGCATTACAAAGCATACAAGTTCACAAGCTTTCAAAGAATACATCACTCTTAAGTTTCCAAACACTTCCAGTTCCCAACTAAGGTGAACCTACTGTGTTGGGAATAAAATGATTTTGATTTAGATACCAAAACCCCTGATTGATGATGTTCAGATTAGTTGAGATATGCTCAAGTCTAGTTCAGGCAAGTTGTCTCAATTCCCTTGAGTAAGTAGAATGCTTAAGTTAAAAATCTCAGGAATGTTGTGAGATTTTAGAGTTCAGGATAGTTGTCCAAAGCTGGAATGTTAGGCAGCTTGATAAGTGCTATGTGTCTAGGCCAAAGTTGCTGATCTTTCAAGACAGACTGACCAAGTGGACAACTGAGCTGAAGACATCAAGGACATTAAAGCAATGCTCTTAAATGCAAATGATCAAGACAGTTGAAGTACAAATGATCAAGAGCATTGAATGCCAAAAGCTCACAGAAGACACATTCAATGAAGCATTTATTGCCAATCATGCCTGAACCAAGAATTGAAGACTTAGAGCATTAAAGAGTGAAGCATTGAATGAATGGTGGAACATTCTAAATTGCAACAGGAATGTTCAGGGAGCTTGTCCCATCTGACCGTTGGTTGAGTGTAGAGTTTGCCACAAATCAACCTTGGGAAATGTGCATATTTGGAATCTGACACAAGTCTTCTCAGCCGCATTTTTCAGAAGTCAACACATTCATTCAAGCAACCATTGAAGAGCCCTTTTACACAGTGGATAAAAGGATGCCAAGCTTCATAGCCGTTTCAATGGTGCTGCAAATAGACATATTTGAATTGCTATCCCTCCAACGGTTAGTTGTTCAAATTTGCATACACGAGTGCATTCCCCCCCCCCCATACACTTGTGTTATACTCCACCAAGGACCAACAAGTGGTATCAGAGCAGGGGTTCATAGACCACTGCTTCTGAAAATCATTGATTTTCAAAATCACATTTTCTGTGGTCACTAAACTGATCCAAATTTCTGAAAAACCTATCTGTGTTCATCTTATATTATTTCTGTTAAAATGGCTAACAATGCAGTTCCAGGAGATGCTGTCAACACCATCAACAACATGGGTCCAAACCAAGTCAATCATATTTCTCATCACAAACTACCAATGTTCTCAATTGTGAACTATGATTTCTGGAAGATCAGGATGAGAGCACATCTTGCTTGCCAGCATGATGAGATGCTTAAAGTCATCACCAGAGGGCCATTCACATTCACTAAAGCAAATCCCAAGCTCACTGATGCTCAAAAAGCAGATCCAAGGGAGTTGCTGCCAAAGGATGAAGATGACTTTACAGCTGAGGAAAGAAAAAGGCACAACCTGAACTACATTGCCATGAACACATTGTACCAGACTTTTCCAGATGCAGTGATGGGAAGGGTGTACCACTGCACATCAGCTAAAGAGATTTGGGACACCTTAGCACTTATGTGTGAAGGCACCCAAAAGATAAAGGAAAACAAGCTTCAAGTGGCTATCCAAAAATATGAACAATTCTCTATGGAAGCCAATGAAACTATTGATCATCTTGATGGCAGATTCACTGACATCATGAATGAGATAAACTCTCTTGGCAAGTTCTATGCCAAAAGAGAGATTGCTTTGAAGATTCTGAGAAGTCTCACATCCAAGTGGGACATATATTCTGTCATGATGCAAAACACCAGCAATCTTGACAACATGCCAATGCAGCAAGTATTCTCTGAACTCAAAGCATATGAGTTTGATCTAAACAGAAAGAAGGTGCATGAAGAGCCATCCTCCTCAAGCAAAGGTGTTGCCTTCAAAGATGCTGAAACAGAAAAGAAGAATACTCAAAGATCCTCTCAATCTGTTTCAAAATCTGAAATAAAGGAGGAGCTGACACTCATGGCTAGGAGATTTGAGAAGCTCAACTCCAGATTTGGTAGATACAAGAAGTTCTACCAAGACAACAGAACCAGAAGGAGATTCAGTTCTCCTGACAACAAATCAGAGGACAAAGTCTCTGATGAAAAGAAAGAAGACAGATATGCTGATAGGAAGAAATTCAGCAAAGGTGAACCATCATCATCAAGGAGGAAGGAGTCCTCAAGCAAGAAGAATGATGATGAAGATGTGTGCTACATCTGCCAGAAAAAGGGTCACTTTCAGTATGATTGTCCTGACCTTAGTGCCAAAGAAATAAAAGAAAGGCAGAACAAAAGAGACAAGAGGATGAACAACAGGAAGGCCATGATAGCTGGAGATTCAGCAAGTGAAGAGAGTGTCTACTCTTCTGATGATGGACTGTTCTCCAACAAAGACAGTGATGATGACTGTCAAATGGCATTTGAAAATGATGAGGTATGTTCATCTTCTAACTCCTCTAATTCTTCTAATTCTTCAAATGACACACATGAGTCCAGTGAAATCCACTTGAAACTCAACTTTGTAAAGTTATTTGAGGATTTCACTAGGCTAAGAGAAGTATGCAATATGGCACTTAGAGAAAATGAGCTACTGAATTCGAAAGCTCAAACTCCCAACCTTCCTGAACCAGAGTTTGACTTTAAATCAACTGAGTTGTATCAGCAGATTGTGAGAGAACATGAGGAAATGTCTCTCAAAGTCTCTGAACAACAAAAGTTGATTGATGATCAAGAACTGGCCTTGAGGAAAAAGGATTTTGATCTTAGAATTCTTCAATCAAAATTTGACAATCTCTCAAGTGAATTTGATACTCTGAAATTGAGTGAGGGGAGCTTAAAAATGAAAATGTCTGCCTTGAACAAATCTGCTAAGGCAATAGAGGAAATTCAAGGGTTTCAAAGACCATTTGCTCAAAAGGGTGGATTAGGCTATAATCCATTTGAACCCTCACCTGGTCTTAGTATTGCCTCACCAAGCAATTCTAAGATGACTTTTGTAAGATCAGTGGCACAACAAAATGAAATGGAAGTAAATCAACCACTGGTCAAGGATAAGGGTAAAGGAATATTTATACCAACTCAAGTAAACAATGTACCTAAGAGAAATGAGGTTCAGAAAGGTAGAACCAATGGAAGGCCAACCTATCTGAATCCTCATCAGAGGAGTTGTCCAAAATCTGTTCAGAAAAGGCCAACTCAAATGAGGCAACCTCAACTGAATGGATTAAGGCCAATCCCCTCTGACAGGTATAAAACATTCAGGAAGCCTGGACCCTACATGCCAAAAGGTAAAGGCCATCCAAAACCCTATCCTCAAAGGTCTTACCAAGCTGCACCTAAGTCTAGTAACTTCAGGAGAAATGTCCCAAAGAAATTCACCAACACTCCTGAACCTTACAAGGCTAACACTTATACACAGAAGCCACCCAAGGCATTTAAGGGTCAAACTGTGTATGTAGATGTAAATGGAAACCAAGTCAGTCACTTTGAGTCAATCAGAGTAATCAGGCAGATTTGGGTTCCAAAAGGTACAGCTAACCCTCTAGGACCCAACACTCAAAGGGTTCCTAAATTTTGACTTTGCAGGGCTGCAAGGACCACAAGAAGAAGAGAAGCATCAACAAGAAAACAACATGGTACTTGGACAGTGGATGTTCAAGACATATGACTGGGAATAAGGAGCTTCTCTCAGAATTCATTGAAAAGGATGGTCCTTCAGTAACCTTTGGAGACAGCTCTCAAGGGATCACAAGAGGTTATGGTACATTAAACATTGATAGTGTTAAAATTACCGATGTCTCATATGTCCTAGGCCTAAAATACAATTTGCTGTCTATAAGTCAAATCTGTGATAAAGGATATTGTGTTGAATTTGCACCAAATGAATGTATCATCAAAAACAAATCAACACAACAGGTGCTACTAACAGGGGTGAGAAAGGGAAATGTCTATTTTGCAGATTGGAGCAAAACCCCTGAAGCAGTTTGTCTTGTTGCCAAAAGCACAAGTGAGCAAAGCTGGCTGTGGCACAAGAGACTAAACCACCTGAACTTCAAAACCATCAACAAGATTGCAAGAAACTCTCTAGTTAAAGGGCTGCCAAATCAAGTGTTCACCAAAGAACATATATGCCAGCCATGTCAGGAAGGAAAGCAGATCAAAGCTTCATTCAAAGGGAAGCCTATCATCTCAACTGAGAGAGTTCTTCAACTACTGCATATGGATTTATTTGGACCTATAATCCCAGTAAGTATAAATGGAAGAAAATATACTTTAGTTATTGTTGATGATTTTTCCAGGTACACTTGGGTAGTATTCTTGCTGAACAAAAAGGAGACCCAAGTCAAGCTACCTGAATTGATGATAAGATTGAGCAATGAAAAGGGCCTAAGTATTGTCAAGATCAGATCTGACAAAGGCACTGAATTCATAAACTCATACATCAATGAGTACTGCAGCAAGAATGGCATTACTCATGAAACTTCAGCAGCAAGAACACCTCAACAAAATGGGGTTGCTGAAAGAAGGAACAGAACCTTGAAAGAGGCAGCAAGAACATTGATTGCTGAATCCAAACTGCCTAAAAGGTTCTGGGCTGAAGCCATTAACACTGCATGTCACACTCAAAACAGGTCCTTAATCACCAAAGGACAAGGTAAAACTCCATATCAAATATGGAAAGGTAGATTTCCCACTGTTGCTTATTTTCACATATTTGGTTGTAAGTGTTTCATTCACAATAATGGGAAAGAGCAATTGAAAGCTTTTGACAGCAAAGCTGATGAAGGAATATTTGTTGGATATTCACAAATCAGCAAGGCTTACAGAGTTTACAATTGCAAAACTCTTATTGTGGAAGAAACACCTCATGTTGTGTTTGATGAATATTGATGAGATAACACAAAGAACAACCAGACTAAGGCTTCAAAGCAAGGAAACAGTGTTTGTAGATGTTGCCCAGCCTGAACTACATGATAATCAAAAACTGGACAACCTACCTGATCGCAATCAACCAGAAGACAACCAACCTGAAGGTGAAATTGAACTGACTGACCCCATCCCAGTTCAAAACCAGGTAACAACTACCAATGAAGAAGCAGGCAATGCTGAGGTAGTAAATGGATCCAATATTCAAGGGGGAACCAATGAAAATGTCAACTTAACTTTCCTGAATATGATCCTGAACTTGATCCTTCAATTAACTTTCCTGAATTTAATGAATCTAGTGATCCAACTTCAGATGAGTACAATCCTCCTGAAGGGATCAGGTCTAGAAGGACTTGGTTGCAAGACCACCCATCTATCCTGATACTTGGTAATCTAAGTGAAGGGATCAAAACTAGAAGATTTCATGGAGAAAGTGCTTTGTTTTGTTGTTTCCTTTCAGAACAAGAACCAAAAGACATTGAGGAAGCATTGCAAGACACCAACTGGATCATAGCCATGCAAGAAGAGCTGAACCAGTTTACCAGAAATGAAGTATGGGAGCTGGTAGATAGGCCAACTCATCAAGATGTCATTGGAACCAAATGGGTGTTCAAAAATAAGAAAAATGAAAATGACATCATTGTGAGGAACAAGGCAAGACTGGTGGCCAAGGGATATTGTCAATCTGAAGGGATTGATTATGATGAGACCTTTGCTCCAGTGGCCAGACTTGAGGCAATCAGACTCTTCTTAGCATATGCAGCTCACATGAGGTTCAAGGTATATCAAATGGATGTGAAGAGTGCATTTCTCAATGGGGTGCTCAAAGAAGAAGTATATGTTGAACAGCCCCCAGGCTTTGAAGAAGGAGACAAGGTGTACAGATTGAAGAAAGCTCTTTATGGCTTAAAGCAAGCTCCAAGAGCTTAGTATGACACCTTATCACAGTTTCTACTAGATCATGGTTTTGTCAAAGGCACTGTTGACAGAACCTTGTTCAGAATTTGTGAAGGAGATGATATCTTCTTAGTCCAAATCTATGTGGATGACATTATATTTGGATCTCCAAATGAGAAGCTGTGTGAGAAGTTCTCCAAACTCATGCAAAGCAAATTTGAGATGTCCATGATGGGATTGATGAATTTCTTCTTAGGACTTCAAGTCACTCAATCAAAGAAGGGAATATTCATCAATCAGGCCAAGTATACAAGGGAAATGATCAAGAAATTTGGATGTGCTACAAGCAAGCCAATCAGAATTCCTATGAATACTAACTGGAAAATGGATCCTAATGAAAGTGGAGAATCAACAAACTCCACTAACTACAGAGGAATCATAGGATCCTTGCTGTATCTCACTGCAAGCAGACCTGATATCACATTTGCAGTTGGAGTGTGTGCAAGATTTCAAGCAAATCCAAAGAAGAGCCACCTTGATGCTGCCAAGAGAATCCTAAGATATCTCAAGGGATCTGAGAATCTTGGATTATGGTATCCAGCTGATGACAACATTGAGCTCACTGGATATTCAGATGCAGACTATGGAGGATGCAGAATTGACAGAAAATCCACCTCAGGAACATGTCAATTCTTGGGCAGCAAGCTTATCTCATGGTTCTCCAAAAAGCAAAATACAGTTGCAACTTCAACAACTGAAGCAGAATATGTAGCAGCTGGAAGTTGCTGTGCTCAGATACTTTGGCTCAGGCAGCAACTTAGAGACTACAAAGTCATCTCAAATGAAGTGCCAATATTCTGTGATAACAATAGTGCAATTGCCATCTCTCAGAATCCAGTGCTCCACACCAGATGCAAGCATGTGGATATCAAGCATCACTTCATAAGGGATCATGTGGAGAAGAAAGATATCAAGCTTGTCAAAATCCACACTGATAAGCAAAAAGCTGATATCTTGACTAAGCCTCTAGCTGAAGCAAGGTTCTTGGAATTGTCAGCTGAATTGGGCTTACTTGATCCAGGGAAGATGGAGAAATGAGGAAAGAAAGCTCATATGAAGGGGGAAGATCATTAAAATGAACTTCAGCAAAGTAGACCAACCTCACTGAAGCAGTCTGCCAAAGAGGGAAACTCAGCAAGGTTGTCCCTATGGTGTTCAGCAATGTTGGTCAGGAGCTTTGTCCAAGTGGGACCCAGTCAGCAACTTTGGGACCCACTCAGGCAAATTGATCAGGCAATTTGACCTTCACAGAAATCAAAGCACATCTCAGGATGTTTGTCCGAGTTAATTAGATAATCATTGCTATTTTTAGCATTGATTAGACATTTAAAAGATTTCTTGGTCTAAGAGTAGGCCATTTTAGGATGGAGTGTGCTATACAGATTTTTACCACCAAAAAGGCAAATCAGCATTTAATGCAAAATCTTAATTGAGATTTCATGAATTCTTGAGTCATCATCAAGACCATTGATTTACATTAAACTTCCATCAAACCGCCTAAAGCCCACTACCCACTGTCATTACCCATTAACCAACGGTTAATAAACTTCCCACATATATAAACTTCTCAGTTTTTACTTTCATCCTTACGCACTCATAATTCCAAATTCTTAAGATTTTCAAAACCTCTCAAAAACCTGCAACTCCTCTCCAAAAATCTACCCAACTCTCAAATTATTCATGGCTCCTAAAATCAAGAGATAAGAACTTGTAGATGATCAGGAGTTCTATTATCCATGGATGATAGTACCCAAGATCTTGTAAGTGCTCAGAACAAGAACACCTTAAAGCCTGTTTATAGGCATCTGTTTGACTGTGTTGTGAAGAGCTTGTTGAGCCACTCTGGAAGTTTTGAACAAATCAGCATGCCAAAACTAAGGGTGATGGCTGCTGTAATTGACTTTGCTGAAAAGAGAGTTAAGTTTGATTGGAAAAGTTTCATTCTTGACAAGATGATGAATGAAAAGTTCAAGTTTAAGGAGGTGAAGCACCACAAGGTGGTGGTTGATGGAAGACTCCAGTTTTGCACAAGAGCTAGCTTGCTCTTGGAAAGATTTGCTCACTATACCCATCTTCAAGCCAAACCAAAGCCTTTTCCTGCTCAAAAGGTGATGTTCAAAAAGTTGTCTTCAAAGACAGAAAAGAGAAAGCAAGATGCAGCTTCCAAGAAAACAGTAGCAGTTGTTCCAGCCACCAGAGCCTCTCCAAGGAAAAGAAAAGCCCAACCACCAAAAGCACAGCCAAAAATGAAGAGGATGAAGAAGATTCTGAGTGAATCTTCACCAGAAAGCCAGTCAAGAAGTGGAGGAGCCACTTCTGAGGAGATTGAGAAGGCTGCTGATGAAGGAGTCAACCCCCCTGAAGAGGGTGAAGAATTCAGAGAGGTTGTCCCCTTACAGCCTGACATTGTGACAGAGTATAGGGACCTTGATAAGCCAACAAGGTCTGAAAGGAGGAGAAGAATTATCAAAACTTCTGAGAAGCAGAAGTTGATGGAAGAGAAGAAAAAGAAGAAAGAGTTTTTCAAGGAGATTAGACAAGCAAGTAGGTCTAACTCCAAGTCCAACAGCCCTGAAGCCAACTCTCCTGATATTCAATCAGAAAGAATATCTCCATCAAGGCATGAAGAAGAGGAGTGCAAGACTCCTGAAGATGCCCCAATCATTGCTAAGAAAGTTTACTCCCCTGCAGGTGCCCCTGACAGAGGAGGTATTGATGTGCTGGCAGATTTGGTCAATCTTGAGGATAGACCTTTTTCCCCACTTGATCCAAGACTTCTTTCATACACCAAACTTCTTGAAACTGTTCTTCAAGAAGGTGATCAAGTTGTTCTCCCACCCATTCCAGCCATTCCAATTACCTCTTCAGGCACATTGCTCTCAAAAGTACCTGAATCCCAACCAATCTTAAGTCCTTCTGAACCCAACCTACCTGAAATCCAGCCAAGCCTACCTGAATCCCAATTCAACCCTCCTGAATCCCAAACCAACTCCTCTGAAGATGAAAGTGGTGAAGAATACACTTATGAGGGGATGCTGAGGCAGATTGCCAAGGCTAATGTGGATGAATTATATCCAGGTTTGAAGGATTATCCTAGGCTGCAACAACAATTCTATGATCTCAGAGCTCTTGTTGAGATCAAGGATAGAACTATGGTGGAAATAGCTCAGGCTATTCAGGATAAAGGAGCAAGCTGGTGGCAGGTTGAAGAGAACAGGCTCTTACATTTTGCAAATGTGAAGAAATTCAGTGTGTTGACCACTGAGGCCTTGTTTTGCACCATTGTTCATGAGAAGGTGCTTGCTGAGAGAGAAAGGATTGCACAGGGAATCAAGCATCCTGATAGCCCATCTAATGATGATAATGATGATGATGATGATGATAACACCAATCCCAACCCTCCTGGCCTCAACTCTGCTCAGGTACATTACTTGACCTATCATTCAGCTAAGGACTCTGATCATTCAGAGGAGTTGACCAAAGATGGTGACTCAGTCCAAGATGCATTGGCCAAGGATGGTTCTTCTGAACCTGAGGCACAGCTTGACAATGTTGAGACTTCCATGGGAGAAGCTAGTTTGGCTAAAGCCTCATCAATGTCAGGACAGTTGGACATTGACCAGCCTTTAGTCATTCAGGATGACTCAGTGGACTTGGGATGCCCAAGCACTGTGATCTCCCAACAACTGCCCTCTGTGGATCCTGTTGAGGATATAGAGATGTCAGGTTTAGGAATGGAAGGAGTTGAAAAGGATGATAGTGGTGAAAATTCAGAGGGAGATGATGGTGAGGATTGTGTGATTACAGGTTCCCTGAGTGCACCACAAATAGAGGGAGATGAAGTAGAAATATTGGGTGCAGCCCAATATGAGAGTCAGGCAATTTTTCAAGTCAAATCTGAACTTGATGAATCCCTTGGTGAAAGGAGGCCTGATTCTCCAATGTATGTGAGTCCATTTGATATAAATGAAGAAGAAAAGAATTTAGTTGAAAATGAGAATGAAGGTGCTGATGTATCAGGCCTTATGGGAGAAAGAAAAAATGAGGGTGTTGAGGGAGATTTTACTAACACTCTTAGTTTTGCAGATTCTGTTGCTGTTACAATTGAGCAAATTTTTGCAGATGCCTCCCTTACAGATATACCAGTTGATGCTGACATTGACCTTGAAGCAGTTTCAGCCAATGTATCCACCTTGAATAAGATGTACTTTGTGTTGGTCCCTGAACGAGTAGTGAATGGGTTTAAAGTCTAGAGGGGAGGGGTGAATAGACTTTAAAACTTTTTCAAACAGAGTTGGGAACCTCTTCTGATTGCTATGTCAACTGGACTGCAAGTCTGCTGGTCCAGATGACTATAGTGATCTGACTGAGGAGGTTATATGTGGAATTATGGTGGCCCTGGTTTAGACTCGTTCTTGTAACTTGTTTTACTTAATGAAAATACTCAGCTGATGCTGGTTTGAAAGTTATGGCCTTGTTTTTGAAGAGTGTTGAAATCACAGTATGCACTATATAATAATGAATGTAAAGGCAGAAATGTAAAGTGCAGAAAGTAAATAACACCGGATTTATAGTGGTTCGGATATACGTTCCTACGTCCACTCTCACGTCCACACGTGATGTTTAATCCCTTTAATTTACCACAAATTACAAGGGTCTTGACCTTTATAGTCCCAAGGTTAGGACTTTGAGATCTGAGCCGTCCTAACAGCTACGGTCTCCACAAGTGATTGTAAGCACTTGCACTTTAAGGGGTTTCAAAAACTTTAACCTTTCGGTGAGGGTTTGGGGTTTTTGAGGTGTATCCAACTAATGGTTCAAGCTTATAATTTGCTTAACCACTATGCCTAAAACAATTGATATACAATATGAACAGGTTTCAGGTTCTTAAGGGTTGGATAGAAATCACTTAAGAGCTATAGATAATCTAATGGTTTCTGACTCTTTTGAGAATTCTTAGAACTGTATGGCTTTAGCTTTGATTGCTTGCTTGGCTTGTTGAATTCTCTCTTGTGACTTCTTTATTTTGTGATTTCTCATCCTCTTGTATTTATAATGGAGATTGGTTGCAACTAGCCGTTGGAGTTGACTAGCCGTTTGAGCAATCTTTCCATAATAGCTTGATTCCTTGATTCCAGCCGCTTGATTGCTTCAATCTTGGGATCATGTCAATCTTCTAAATAAGGTAGGTCTTCGTTTGAATTGCAAGATAACTTGGGAATCAGCCGAGTCCTGGAAGAGCACATAGTCTTCTGATCTGTACTTCTAGTCTTCTGACTACTCTTCTGGCCTTAGGTCTTCTGTCTTCACTCTTCTGATCTGAAAATTCTTTGTACGGCTTTTAGGCCATCTTCAATCTGGGACTCCATCAGATAGGTAGGTATACAAGCACCTTAACTTATCTGGTCTTCAAGGATCTTCTAGTCTTCATGTCTTCTACTCTTCTCATCTTGAGGATAGGCATGTAAGCCAGGACTGTGCTGATCAGCTGATATCAATACAGTTGATCACACAAGACTAGTCTAAGCTGTTCTATACAAGTCAGCTGATCCTATTACATTTATAAACTCTAAGTGTTTTGGCCATCAAAACTATTCTAACATCAAGTGGGGCTTAGGATGAATTTATATCCCAACAATTTCCCCCTTTTTGATGAAGCCAAAACTATACTTGATAAGTGCTCTTAATGAATTAAGATAAGAGTTTATATCATGCTAAGACTTGAAGTATCTGATGAAGACAATGAGAGTTTGTCTTGTAAGCAAAAAGAACTAGAACTTGAATATAGATAGAACTTTTACAGATTACAAGTAATAGTTTCTTTAAACTTCTAAGCTAGTCTTCATCAGGTCTTCTGATCTTCAAATGCGGTAGGCAAGGTACAGACGAGCTCGAACTTCTTCCATGTGCTGTACATCTGTAACATTCTCCTCTTCATAGATCTTGTACAAAATCTTCTTGATTTCAATCATGTTGACTCTTCCTGAATCCAGAAGGGGTGCATCCCATTTGGGTTCTTCAGGAGTTAAGATTCTGCAGTTTTCAAGTCCTTTGGCTGTCTTGACAATTTCTTCCCAGAACACTGGATCTTCAATGTTCATGAACTGATTGAACTGGAAGAATTCATCTTCATAAGTTGGGAGAGGGCCAAATTTCCTTACTATGTGGTGTTGAATTTGCCACTTCTTCTTTAGGGGATACCATCTTGGTAGCTCATCTTGAAGGGCTAAGTAATCCACATAATCGCTATCAAACACCAGGACATTGTCTTCTTTTGCTCTGTCCTTCATCATTTTCCTGAGTTTGGCAATTCTTCTTTCAAATTTGGCTTTGACTGCCTTCGCATCATTCAGCTTCTTTTGCTTAAGCTCTTGAGCTTCAAGCAACTTCTTTTTCTTCAACTCTAGAGCCTCTTTCTGTTCTGCAGTAGGCTCTGCTGGAGTTGATTTCTTGCTGGTCTGAGCTGTCTGGGCTTGCTCATCTGCCTTTCTTTTCCTTGTCATTCTCTTTTCAGGGACTTGTTCTTCAGGAGCAGTGATCTGAAGAGTCTTGGCAGGAGCTTGAGTGGGTGCTTGAGTGTCTTCTTGAGCAATTTCTTTGCCTTTGCCTTTTTCTTGCTTGTTCTTGATTTTGCTCTTTAAACTACTCAAGGTTTCATTCAGCTCATCTTGAGATACTACCATTACAGCATGTTGTGCAGTAGATTTCTCAAGAGCTCTTATCAACATATCTTCCCCATTTTTGGCTTCAGCAAGTGCAGCCGAAAAAGGCTTCATGGCATTCATGATTTCCACTTTCAGAGTTTGTTTCAATGCCATGGCATTGACCTTGTTGACAGCAGTAATGTGGGATATACTGTGTTCCATGACATGAGAAAGAGAATTGGTGGAGGAGGCAGCTTCGAGCTTTTCTGCAAGTGCTTCCAACTTGGCTGCTGTTTCCTTCAGCTGAGTCTGCAGTTTCTCATTCTCCTCTGCAGCTGTTTTAAGAAGAGTTTGTCCTTCAGTGGCTCTTGCTTCAGCATCCTCAATTCTTGTCTTGTAGGTGGTCTCCATGCGGTGCATCTCATCAGTGTAAAGATCAGCAAACCTTTTGGAGGTGTCGGCTGACAACTTCTGATAGGTACTCAAGTATTCTCCTATCTGCTGATGAAGTGCTTCACCAAACTTGTCTTCAATTTCAATAATTTGGTCATGAAGACGAGTCTTCTGATCCCTTGCAGCTTTCTCAACATATCTTCCTAGCTGCATGCCTAAACCTTTCTCAAAGTGCAAGTCTATTGCAGCTTTGACCTGGGAGCAGATGTCTGCTGTATGGTCAACAGATGGGGTAGAAGTAGAGGGTGTACCTTGAGGCTTTGGATGAACAATTACTGCTTTGCCTCTTTCTTCGGCTGATAGGTACTCCTCATTGAGGAAGCAGGCAGTGGCCTTGGTCAGATGGGTCATCATTCGTCTGCCTGGATCCTCTTGATTGGCAATGAAGTGAGTCAGTTCGTCTGAAGGTCTGAAGTGAGCTGGTATTCTGACTACTTCTCTTTCAATCTCTTCTTTGTCAGCTGGTGCAGCTGAGTCTTCAGCAGGGGCAGTTGAGTCTTCCACCAAGGCTGGTGCAGCTGATTCCTTCATTTTTGCTTGTTCAGCTGTCTGCTGATCCGATGAACCTACTGGGATAGGGACATCAGCAGTGGAGACTCCTAGGATCCGGTTGCAGACTGCAGTTAGTACCTCATCTGATAGCACCTGAGCAAAGGATTGAACTTGAGCAACTTCCTTTTGCTCCATCTCCCAGTCGAGGAAGTTTTCCTTTCCTCCCATTCCTTCCATGACCTCAAGAAGGTCATCTACATCATCTCTTCTGAGCTCAATCCAAGTGCATACCCTAAGCACTTGTTCAAACTGGATTGAAGTCTCATCAACTCCAGGGATGGTGGTCTTGAGCAGGTTGGCTATCTTCATCCTCATTATCTTTTCTGTTTGGCACATGGGGTAGTGCACCATTCTGTACTGAGGTTGAGAAGGACCAGGTTGAACCAGGTCTTCTGGTGCCAAGTCTTCTGGAGCAGAAGGGACAATGATGGTAGGGGTTTGGGTAGTTGGGGCATTTTCCTCTGCTGTGTGAGTATCAGCAGGGATTTGGGAAGTGATTTCTTCTTGTTGGGTAGGAGGTTGGGATTGATCTTCAGTAATTTGTTCATCAGCATGGTTATGGGTCTGCTGGTCTGGTTCAGTTTCTTCTTGAAGATCAGTAGGTGTTTGAGCTTGATGATCTTGGACATTTGCTGTTTGAATATCAGCAAGGATTGTGGATATAATCTGAGTTTGATCATCAGCAGGTTGTGTGGAGGTGGTCTGAGGTTGGTTGTCTGCTGTTTGAACATCAGCAGGGTTAGGCTGGGCTTGTTCCTCTGCTGTGTGAGTATCAGCAGGGATTTGGGCATCAGTGTGTGAGGGTTCAGATGGGTTGGTATCATCAGAAGGGTTGAAGGATGAAATAAGGGCTATGCTCATTGGAGTAGGGAGCCTGGATTTCTTGGCTTTCTTTGTGAAAGAAGAAGTGTTCTTCTTTCTCTTCTGACCCTTTGATAGTTTAGAAGGTGTGAAAGTGAGAGAGGGGTTAGAAGTACCTGCCTTTTTCAAAGGAGAGGCAGTGGGAGTGACATCTGAATCAGATGGGGAGATGAGCCCTGATCTGATCAGATATCTTCTTTGTGCTAAGGTCTGATTGTCATCATCATCCTCTTCAGCAACCTTCTTTTGAGCCTCTTCTTTCGATGGCTCCTCATCTTCTTCAGCAGCAGAGTTATGAGTGGACTCTTCTGCCTTTTCAATAACATCTTTGGAAGATGCTTCAGCTAACAGCTTCTTCCTCTCTTCTTTCAACCTTGCTGCCTCAGCAAGAGCGTCCTTCCTTAAATAATATTTGGAGATGTGGAAGGTCTTGTGAGGTCCCATCTTGTACTTTCTTGGGAGTACTTCTGGAAGGATGATACTCAGCTTGTTGACAAAGCTGACAGTTGAGGTTACCTTCCATTCTCTTGATTGAAGGTCCAAAGTCAACTTCTTGGCTTCAAGAGCAATTCTGTCCAAGAAAAGCCCTTGCCAGTCTCCATCAATCTGATCCCAGATTGCAGCCATAACTCTAACCTTTAGAGTAGTAACAGCATCATGACTGAATGTGTTACCTAGCAACATCTTGCCTGCTATATCCATCAGGGTTTGGAACTTAGGTTCTAGTTGGGATTTCTTGAGTCCAGAGGCATCAGCAGCCTTGATTCTCCCATCAGTGAACATCTCCATGTACTCTTTCTCCTTATTCATGATGTAGGTGGAGATATTGATCTTCCCCCTTGACAAACCAAACAGTTCCTGAAGGATTTCCCTTATTACCTTGACCTTGTGTCCACCCATGACACTTTCAACATACGATCCCTTCATCACAACGTTTGCATAGAAAGCCAGCACATCTTGTTCATAAACGTTGGTGGGTGCTGCTTCCAGAAAATCTCGAAGGTTGAGGTTGATGCAACGAAGAAGGATCTCCTTTTTTTCAGCTGTGTGTTTGCCTTTGAAAAACAGAGCATTCTCTGTGAACATCTTCCCTTCCTTGGACCACTTTGCAGCATCCAAGGTGCCAGTGCTCTTGGTCTTCTCGTCGTAAATTTCAATGATTGCCATAGTAGAGTTTAAGTGTTTAGGTTTTGAGAGCTTGAAAGAAATTTGCAGAACGAGAGAGTATTGAGAGCAATAGGGTATTGTGAGCGAAAGGGTTTGGAAGAGTTTTAAGGGTGTGTATATATACTCCAACAATTCTTGATCTAACGGTCAGAATTGGGTTTAATTGTGGAGTAGAGCCCAAGATTTTCCTTCTTTGATTTTGGGCCTTCCTTTAAATTTGCCGGCTGAATTTGCCATGTGGCAACAGTTGATTTGCTGGCAATTTGGTAATTGAGTATTAATGACATCATTACCAAAAATAGCCGTTGTGACTAATTTTGTGGCAAGAATTGATCATCAAGGCCGTTTTTTATAAGTGAATTGCATTCCTTATATAGGCCAATTTGCTTAATTACATTCAGGAATAATCTAGAATGAATTA
This sequence comes from Galeopsis tetrahit, assembly GCA_963675135.1. NCBI lineage: Eukaryota > Viridiplantae > Streptophyta > Magnoliopsida > Lamiales > Lamiaceae > Galeopsis > Galeopsis tetrahit. Next base: position 62,691,796 of record OY776132.1, read on the forward strand.
CATGATCAAAGATAGTCATTGAACTCTAAAATCAAATGATCTGGTCAGCAGAGTGAAGTCTTCTGATTTCTTCAAGAGGTCTGCTGATTTTCCTTGAAAGTCTTCTGGTCAGCTGAGTTGGTCTTCTGATCAGCCGAGTGGAGGATTGAGATTTGCTGAGTAAATCTTCTGGGTTTTGAAGGTCCAACCTGTCTTGGTGGATCCTTCGTTGTTGCTGTGATGATCCAACCTGGATGATGAATCTTCCAACTTTATTGTGAGTGGTGATCCAACCTGGTTTGATGGATCTTCCAGCTCGATCTCTGAACCATGTAGGACCATCAAATCAATATGATGATCAGCCTAGATGATATCCCACTGGTTCAGGTTGCCCTTACCATCTGATGTTCCTCATCATCAGATGGGTTGTAGCATCAAATGTGTCCTAATTGAATCTCTTCGCTACTCTTGAAAGAGAAGGAAGATTGGAAGAGGCTTCAATGGAGTCGAAGAGAGGGCCATGGACCCAGCCTTCATGTTCTGTTTAGACACAATAGCTTTTGATAACAAGCTCTCCATGTAGAACTTCCCCCTGGAGAAGAAGCTCTGCTTGTTTGCTACTCTGTCCTCTGCATCTCTCTTTCCTCTAGTTTTCAATAAGGACGTCTCTCTTTCCTCTAGTTTTCATAGGCATACTTGTGTTGAGTAAGCCAAAGTGCTAATCTGCATCATCTTTATCTTCTGGACAAATCTTCATCTCCTTCACCCAAGACCTTGGTTGAAGGATGATCTCCATTCCATCTCTTCTTTCGATTGTCTCCATCCCTGAAACAGAAAATGATAGTTAGTGATTTGTGTTCTTAGGTGTTCTCATAACTTCCTCCTTTTATAGGGGTAGAAATGAGGTAGTGGAGTGAAAGATGACAAAACTATAGAGTTGATAGGTCTGAATTTCTGAAAAGTTACTTCTTAAGATCAACAATGAGATTCTTGATCTAAGGGTTCACATTTAAAGATATTCAGACTTTATCTTATGGAATGCAGAAATTATAAATTTTTGAGCAAGAGTTATTTGAAATCCGTACAGTGCATGCATACTGTTGAGTCGGTGAGGATGGTGTATTAATCCAACCAAGTATAACTCAATAGTATACTGTATGTATGTATATAAATAAAGTATTTTATGAAGAATAGTTAATTATTATACATAGTATACATTGCTTATAGTAGAGAACTCAAATAACTTTGTTCAAGTCTGCTGTATATATATATATATATATATATGATATGCAATGCAGATTTTAGAGTATTTCATCAAGGATTCTTAAGGTATCATTGATTCCCCCTTGATTAGATGACTCTAAGTTTTCCCTCAGCTTTATTTGTCTTCATTTGGAAAGAACTTACCTGAAGATGAGGGTGTTTATTCACCTCATCTGATCCTCCTAGTCTGCTGCACTTGGGTCAGCGGAGGTTTTCAGCTGATCTTTCCTTCTTCATGTGCTTGGGTACAGGAGTCCTAAGCTGTAACATAGGGTTTTGAACCTTTCTTCAGCTAGGGGCTTAGTCAAGATGTCTGCTCTTTGGATATCTGTGTGAATTTTCTCCATCTTGATGTCCTTCTTTTCAAGGTGGTCTCTTATGAAGTGGTGTCGAATGTCGACATGCTTGCACCTTGTGTGGAGGACTGGATTTTGAGTGATGGCAATGGCACTGCTGCTATCACAATGAATAGGGACTTCTCTTGCCTCTACATTGTAATCCTTGAGTTGTTGAACTAGCCAGAGCAGCTGACTACAACAACTACCAGCTGCCATGTATTCTGCTTCAGTGGTGGAGGTTGCAACTGAGATTTGCTTCTTAGAGAACCATGATATCAACTTGTTGCCTAGAAATTGACAGGTTCCAGATGTGGATTTCCTATCAATTCTACATCCTCCATAGTCTGAGTCAGAATAGCCACTCAATTCTAGATTGTCATCAGCAGGGTACCACAGTCCTAGGTTGACTGTTCCTTTTAGGTACTTGAGAATCTTCCTTGCTGCTTCTAGATGACTTTGCTTTGGGTTTGCTTGAAACCTAGCACATACTCCTACAGCAAATGTTATGTCTGGTCTGCTAGCTGTAAGATATAGTAGAGATCCAATCAGTGCTCTATATTCAGCTCGATCAACTGCCTTTCCAGACTCATCTGGTTCCATTTTGAAAGATGTCATCATTGGAATCCTTGCAGTCTTGCTTTGTAGGGCTTTGTATCTTTCTAATAGGCTCTTGGTATACTTGGACTGGTTGATGAAGATCCCTTCTGAACTCTGCTTGACTTGAAGTCCTAGAAAATAATTCATCTCCTCCATCATGCTCATTTCAAACTTTCCAAATATAATATCATCTACATATATTTGCATCATGCTCATTTCAGAGAACTTCTTGCACATCTCTTGATTGGGTGATCCAAATATAATATCATCTACATATATTTGCACCATTAGGATGTCTTCTCCTTCTTGTATTCTGAAAAGAGTTCTATCCACTTTGCCTTTTGTATATCCATTGTCAAGTAGGAATTGTGACAATGTGTCATACCAAGCTCTAGGGGCTTGTTTTAGACCATAGAGAGCCTTCTTCAGTCGATATACTTGATCACCTTTTTCAAAACCTGGAGGCTGCTCTACATATACTTCTTCTACCAGAATACCATTTAGAAAAGCACTCTTGACATCCATTTGATATACCTTGAAGCCCATATATGATGCATAAGCTAGAAACAGTCGTATGGCTTCTAATCTGGCTACTGGAGCAAAGGTTTCATCATAGTCAATCCCTTCAGATTGAGAGTATCCTTTTGCAACTAGCCTAGCCTTATTTCTAGTTATCACATCATTTTCGTCCTTCTTGTTCTTGAATACCCACTTTGTTCCTACTACATTGTGGTTTTCAGGACGATCTACCAATTCCCAGACTTCATTTCTTTCGAATTGGTTTAGTTCTTCTTGCATAGCAGTGATCCAATTGCTATCTGTCATTGCTTCTTCTATATCAGCTGGTTCAATGTTGGATAAGAAAGCACACCAGCAGAACATAGATGATTGTGAGTTCTGATTCAGTTGTCTTCTTGTCTTGACACCTGAGTCAGCTCCTCCTAAGATGAGGTTTGATGGATGGTTGTTTCTCCATGTATGCCTCACAAGAGTATCTGCATTGGATGAGCTTGGATTCTCATCTGATCTAGTGCCATCAGGAGGGTTGACTTGATTAGGTCGATCATCATCTGTATCTTGAGTGTCAAAGAGATCATTCCCCCTGGCATTTGGGATTGGTGCATCTTGATTTTGGTCAGCTTGTCCTACTTGAGTTTGAGATCTAGTGACAGGTCTATGAGGCTTATCCTCCTCTGGTTCTTCAGGGAAAGGTTCATTGACTTCAATGAACTCATCTGGTTTGGACTTGATCACTAGATGTCTCATCTGATCTGCAGCCGAGTTTGTTTCTACTGCATTCTTTTCACAAGATTCATCAAAAACAACATGAGGTGTTTCTTCCACAAGAAGGGTTCGTTTGTTGAGTACTCTAAATGCTTTGCTAGTTGAGGAGTATCCTAAAAATATCCCCTCATCTGCTTTGGCATCAAAAGCATTCAACTTACTCTTCCCATTGTTGTGAATGAAACACTTACAACCAAATATATGAAAGTAAGATACTCTAGGTTTTCTTCCTTTCCATAGTTCATATGGGGTTTTCTCATGTATTTTATGAATACCTGACCTGTTTTGAGTGTGACAAGCTGTGTTGATGGCTTCTGCCCATAGCTTCTTGGGAGTGGAGAATTCAGCAAGGAGTGTTCTGGCAGCTTCTTTGAGTGTTCTGACTCTTCTTTCAGCTACACCATTCTGTTGTGGTGTTCTTGCTGCACTTGTCTCATGCTGAATACCATTAGAAGTACAATAGGCAATAATATAAGAGTTAATGAATTCAGTGCCTTTGTCACTTCTAATTTTCACAATTGGTTCTCCTTTCTCTACTTGGATCCTCTTCAATAGTTCAGGGAGCTTCTGCTGTGTTTCACTCTTCTTGTATAAGAAGATAACCCAAGTAAACTTGGAATAATCATCAACAACAATAAGAGTGTACTTCCTCCCTGTTAGAGTGGTTGGAGTGATTGGTCCAAAGAGATCCATGTGAAGCAGTTCAAGAACTCTGCTGGTTGATGCTGTCTTCTTGGTCTTGAAGGAGACCTTTGTTTGCTTTCCTTGTTGACATGCATCACACACCTGATCTTTACAGTAGAGTTCATTAGGCAGACCATCAACTAAGGATTCCCTTGCTAACTTGTTCATAGTCTTAAAGTTCAGATGACTAAGACGTTTGTGCCATAGCCAGCTGACATCTTTAGGGCTCTTCACAAGCAGACATGTATCCTTAGGACAGCTGTTCCAATTTGCAAGATACATACTTCCCTTTCTAGATCCTGTTAGAAGGTTTTGTTTTGTTCTCTTATCACTTATGAGACACTCATCTTTAGAGAATTTGACTGAGTAACCAGTGTCACAAAAGTGAGAAACAGATAATAAATTAAACTTAAGACCTTCTACATATGATACATCATGTACCTCAATGTCACCATTTTTAAGGGTGCCATATCCTTTTGTGTTACCATGCGCGTTATCAACAAGGAAGACTTTTGGACCTTTCTTTTCTATGTAGTTGGTCAGCAGGGCTTTGGTTCCTGTCATGTGAGTTGAGCATCCACTATCTATGTACCAAGTTTCTCCTGCTAGACCTCCTCTTCTGTATAGGTCCCTCCTTTCCTGCAAGAAAAGTTAAGTCTTAGGTACCCATTTTGTTTTGGGTCCTTGGGTGTTAGTACTACCCTTGGGAACCCACATATACATTGGTCGTTTGAACAACCTTGAGCACTTGAGTTGTTTCCCTCGGGCATCACATAACCAAATCTTACCAGTCAGCACCTTGGACTGATCTGATTTGTCCTTAGTGTCAGCTAAGTAATAGTCAAATGGTTTCCCTTTATAGGAGTGTACATACATGATCTTTTGACTAGTTACATTCGGCCTGGGTGCATTAGCTGGTCGATGCACACGATTATATGGACCATACTCCTCTGTTCTCACAATATCATAAGAGATAGGGGGTGCAAAGAGAACAGATTTGTTTGAAGAAGACTTCTTCTTCTTGGCTGGAGCAGCATACAGCTGAGACTGTCTCAGCCGAGATGGTCTAGGCTGTTTGTTGTTCCTCTGTACAGGCTTGGGGTTAGCTTGTCCTTTACCATTTTTGGTTTTGGGATAGTTAGCCTTAGCTGGTACAGGTGCCTTTTGGTTCATATTAGGTTCATTGTGTTTAGAACACTCACCCTTTTCATGTGTCTGAGTAGCGCACTTGTTAGGTGTACTACCCCCAGCTGGAGAGGATGTAGATGGGTTGAGTTCATAGCCAAAACCCATCTTATTGCCATTTGATCTATAATACTCAGAGATACTTTCAATAGTAGTAGAGGCTTTATTGAACTCTGATATCTTTTGATTTAGGCATTCCTTCTCCTTTTCTAAGAGCTTGTGTGCTTGGAAGAGGTCATCGAATTTGGATTGTAGTGAACGAAGTTCCTTAGTTTCTAAAGCTTGAGTTTGTAACATCCCCTCATACAACTGAGTTATTGTGGTATTTTCTTCCTTAAGAAGCTCCACTTCTCTGGTCAATCTTTCATTCATTGTGGCCAGCTCAGGGGTGTTATCAAACTTAACCTTTTTCAACTTAGAAATTTCTTTCCTTAGATCCTTATTCTCCTCTTCCACTTCTATAAAAGCTCTAGTGGCAATATCCAGATCACCTTTTACTTTTCTTAAAGATTGATAATAGGTGTCTTCTGATTCGCCTTCAGATGAGTTTATCTCATCTGATTGTGAAAAAATAGGTGAATGGAAAGTAGTAGTATAGGAGTTTACCTCATTTTCACCTATGGCCATCATAGCTAGGTCATCTGAATCATCTGAGAAGATTTGGCAGTCTGGTGATGTAGGGAGTTCATCACTTTGATATTCAGATTCTTCAGTCACCATAGCTTTCTTGTCTGAAGTTCTTCTTGGCCTTCTTTCTTCTTTGTCATCCAAATCCAGCTCAGGACATTCATAGACATAGTGTCCTGGTTTGCGACAGTTGAAGCATGATCCAGGTTTCTGATTTGAGTTGCCTTTCCTTGGACGAGTGGCATCTCTTCTTCTAGATCCTCGGTTGTCAGATGACTCCACATCCTTTCTAGGATGTCTTTCTGGTGTTCTTTCTCTGGAACCTCTGGAGGGTGAACTTGCTCTTCTATCTTTGTAGTTTCTATAGAATTTTCTATATTTGCTGTTGAGAGTGTTCATCCTTTCGAATCTCTTGATCATAAGAGCCATTTGTTCCTTCAGACTCATGTTTGATCCTTCACAGTCTTCTGTTTTCAGAGAGGCCTTGCCAGATGAGGTACTTGCAGCTTTTGTATTGGCTGCCTTGAAGGCTACAGTCTTGGAGGTAGATGGGGCTGCAGTTGACTCATCACTTCCTGGGTTTTCTTCTCTGTCAAGGTCATATTCATGAGCTTTTAGGTTCTAAAATAGAGTTTGAGTAGACCACTTCTTGATATCTTGAGTATCTTTGATGATGGTCTTCTTGAGTTTCCATCTCTTGGGTAAAGAGTCCAAGATCTTCAAGTTTTTCTCTCTATTTGTATACTTCTTGCCTAGAGATTCAATCTCATTTATGATATTTGTACATCTATTGTCCATCTGATCAATAGTTTCTCCTGGATGCATCTTGAGGTGTTCAAACTTCTTGACTGCTGTCGACAATTTGCTTTCCTTGATCAGCTCAGTTCCTTCACAGAGGAGTGCCAATGCCTCCCACATCTCTCTGGCTGACTCACAGTGGATGACCTTTGCAATGTACTCATTTGGAAGAGTTTGCATTATGTAATCTTGAGCAATGCTATCAAGGTTTGATTGCTTCATCTCTTCTGGTGTGAGATCCCTCATGGGCTTGGGAACCAGTTCTCCAACTGGGACTTCTGGATCACCATTTGCAGTGTTGACTGTCATGATGGTGATTGGGCCTTCAGTGATTACTGACCACATCTTGTAGTGGACTGATGTGAGATTCTTCCTCATCCTGATCTTCCAGTAATCATAATCCTCAACTGAAAACTTAGGCAACTTACGCATGTTAGCACTCATGCTGTATGAGTTTTCAAAAACAAGTTTTCCAAAAAGATCTGTTCAAGAGGACTACAGAAAGACTCCCTCAAGTCTTCTGATAATCTAGAGACAGTAGTCCGTTAGAACCACTGCTCTGATACCACTTGTTGGTCCCTGAACGAGTAGTGAATGGGTTTAAAGTCTAGAGGGGAGGGGTGAATAGACTTTAAAACTTTTTCAAACAGAGTTGGGAACCTCTTCTGATTGCTATGTCAACTGGACTGCAAGTCTGCTGGTCCAGATGACTATAGTGATCTGACTGAGGAGGTTATATGCGGAATTATGGTGGCCCTGGTTTATACTCGTTCTTGTAACTTGTTTTACTTAATGAAAATACTCAGCTGATGCTGGTTTGAAAATTATGGCCTTGTTTTTTAAGAGTGTTGAAATCACAGTATGCACTATATAATAATGAATGTAAAGGCAGAAATGTAAAGTGCAGAAAGTAAATAACACCGGATTTATAGTGGTTCGGATATACGTTCCTACGTCCACTCTCACGTCCTAACGTGATGTTTAATCCCTTTAATTTCCATAAATTACAAGGGTCTTGACCTTTATAGTCCCAAGGTTAGGACTTTGAGATCTGAGTCGTCCTAACAACTACGGTCTCCACAAGTGATTGTAAGCACTTGCACTTTAAGGAGTTTCAAAAACTTTAACCTTTCGGTGAGGGTTTGGGGTTTTTGAGGTGTATCCAACTAATGGTTCAAGCTTATAATTTGCTTAACCACTATGCCTAAAACAATTGATATACAATATGAACAGGTTTCGGGTTCTTAAGGGTTGGATAGAAATCACTTAAGAGCTATAGATAATCTAATGGTTTCTGGCTCTTTTGAGAATTCTTAGAACTGTATGGCTTTAGCTTTGATTGCTTGCTTGGCTTGTTGAATTCTCTCTTGTGACTTCTTTATTTTGTGATTTCTCATCCTCTTGTATTTATAATGGAGATTGGTTGCAACTAGCCGTTGGAGTTGACTAGCCGTTTGAGCAATCTTCCATAATAGCTTGATTCCTTGATTCCAGCCGCTTGATTGCTTCAATCCTGGGATCATGTCAATCTTCTAAATAAGGTAGGTCTTCGTTTGAATTGCAAGATGACTTGGGAATCAGCCGAGTCCTGGAAGAGCACATAGTCTTCTGATCTGTACTTCTAGTCTTCTGACTACTCTTCTGGCCTTAGGTCTTCTGTCTTCTGATATCAGACGAGTAACACTCTTCTGATCTGGAAATTCTTTGTATTGCTTTTAGGCCATCTTCAATCTGGGACTCCATCAGATAGGTAGGTATACAAGCACCTTAACTTTTCTGGTCTTCAAGGATCTTCTAGTCTTCATGTCTTCTACTCTTCTCATCTTGAGGATAGGCATGTAAGCCAGGACTGTGCTGATCAGCTGATATCAATACAGTTGATCACACAAGACTAGTCTAAGTTGTCACCAATTTTTAGGGGCCTAGATGAAAATACTATATTTTTACTTTTGAAGGTCAACTAAATAAAATACTGTCTTATCTTGACTTTCAAAAGACTTTGAAATACTGAAGTAGATCAAATTTATGAATTATAAAAAAATGTGCAGCGAAAGTAAATATTAAATAAAGACAATTTTGAAAACTTAACACCAATCACTCGAAAATAAATAAATTTACTTTAAAGGCCGATATAATTTTTAATACAATTAAAAGATGTGACTTTTTATTAAACGAAATATTTTAAATCAAACTAATTAAATCACAGTTTTAAAATGATAATTGCTTTTTCTTGACACGCATCCACCGGACCCTCCACCGCAACTCCTTTAATCTTTAATCTGAAAAATGTTAATATGATTGGGGTGAGCAAAACAACTAGCTCAGTGGGATTCCCTTTGTCACAGTTAAATATCAATGCAAATAAATCATAAACTCACAAACATGCGTAAATAAGTCTTCCATAACATAAGTCTTCCATAACATAAGTCTTCCATATATTGACCAATTAAATTGGCCAATCTGTATACGGTGGAGTTGCCCCCAAGGATCTTACCATCCCGGACCGTCGTCCCCGCTAGCTATAACGACCTTTCCGTCGAAATAACCCATAATAATCATAAACATAGGATCATGTAGCTAAGCAACAATTAAATTCACAAATAACACTTAAAGGTGACAAAGTGAATACGTAAGTAAGAAAACCCCACCTCAATTTTATGTCGTGGATGCAATGAAAATAACTTTAATCCTTGATGGTGTTGACTTCCATGAATCGAGAGTAAAAGAAATAAAACTGGAATTGTTTTATCAAAACTTTTGTATGCAGTGCCATTTATTTTTATTTTACAAATATGGTATCTATTTATTTGGGAAAATAAGCTTTCTTGTGAGATAAATGAGGGATTTACATTTATATGAAAATTTAGTTACGCAGTAATATAGATTAATTCGAAATCTATGGAAGTATAAAATAAGTTAGCAGATCTCTCGCTCAAGATTATCTCCAAATTTTATTTCAAACAAATTAATATGAAAATAATTAAATAAGGAAATATATATATATATATATATATAATGGTGATGATAATAACTAAGAAAAAAAAAAAAAAACAACCGAACTAATATTTAAGTTTGAATTATGTTTTGAAGATAAATCATGGGTTTTTAAATAACAGTAGAAAGAGAAATAAGGATTTAATAATAATAATACTAAATAAATTAAAACTTCCGATTTAAAATTTAGGATTACGACTAAAAAGGGTAAAAGTTGTTATTTGAGAAAATTACTGAAATTTTGGAGGAAATAGGAATCGGTGAAAATTTGGTAAAAGCATGTGAGTATACATATATAATATTAAAAAATATATCTTGAATTCAATATCTAAATATTTTATAATTTTTAAAATCACATGTATATAAAATAACTAACTTGAGATTTTTAGGGGTGTTACATTCTTCTCCCCTTAAAATATTTTCGTCCTCGAAAATCAGAATGTATTTTAAAATATGCATGCATGTAATGTATTGAAATTTTAAATAACATGTAATGAATGCACTTAATATCATTATCATGGTTTCATAACAACACTTTGAACTTATAACTTGGAACGTACGTAGCATGTGATGGGTGTATCATATATCATGTGATCATCTTTCCATGATCAATAACAATAGATCAAATAAAATTTCATATTATACCTTTTTGGAGTCGAAGCAGGTGGACGGTGGTTGATGTCATAACTTATGCTTAACAATACATAATTTAAATTATTTTGTAAAAATATTTTCTTAACTCAAGAAGTAAAATATTTTATTTTAAACAAGTCTACAAGAACGTAAACCTGCTCTGATACCATTTGTCACATCCCAATTTTTAGGGGCCTAGATGAAAATACTATATTTTTACTTTTGAAGGTCAACTAAATAAAATACTGTCTTATCTTGACTTTCAAAAGACTTTGAAATACTGAAGTAGATCAAATTTATGAATTATAAAAAAATGTGCAGCGAAAGTAAATATTAAATAAAGACAATTTTGAAAACTTAACACCAATCACTCGAAAATAAATAAATTTACTTTAAAGGCCGATATAATTTTTAATACAATTAAAAGATGTGACTTTTTATTAAACGAAATATTTTAAATCAAACTAATTAAATCACAGTTTTAAAATGATAATTGCTTTTTCTTGACACGCATCCACCGGACCCTCCACCGCAACTCCTTTAATCTTTAATCTGAAAAATGTTAATATGATTGGGGTGAGCAAAACAACTAGCTCAGTGGGATTCCCTTTGTCACAGTTAAATATCAATGCAAATAAATCATAAACTCACAAACATGCGTAAATAAGTCTTCCATAACATAAGTCTTCCATAACATAAGTCTTCCATATATTGACCAATTAAATTGGCCAATCTGTATACGGTGGAGTTGCCCCCAAGGATCTTACCATCCCGGACCGTCGTCCCCGCTAGCTATAACGACCTTTCCGTCGAAATAACCCATAATAATCATAAACATAGGATCATGTAGCTAAGCAACAATTAAATTCACAAATAACACTTAAAGGTGACAAAGTGAATACGTAAGTAAGAAAACCCCACCTCAATTTTATGTCGTGGATGCAATGAAAATAACTTTAATCCTTGATGGTGTTGACTTCCATGAATCGAGAGTAAAAGAAATAAAACTGGAATTGTTTTATCAAAACTTTTGTATTCAGTGCCATTTATTTTTATTTTACAAATATGGTATCTATTTATTTGGGAAAATAAGCTTTCTTGTGAGATAAATGAGGGATTTACATTTATATGAAAATTTAGTTACGCAGTAATATAGATTAATTCGAAATCTATGGAAGTATAAAATAAGTTAGCAGATCTCTCGCTCAAGATTATCTCCAAATTTTATTTCAAACAAATTAATATGAAAATAATTAAATAAGGAAATATATATATATATATATATATATATATATAATGGTGATGATAATAACTAAGAAAAAAAAAAAAAACAGCCGAACTAATATTTAAGTTTGAATTATGTTTTGAAGATAAATCATGGGTTTTTAAATAACAGTAGAAAGAGAAATAAGGATTTAATAATAATAATACTAAATAAATTAAAACTTCCGATTTAAAATTTAGGATTACGACTAAAAAGGGTAAAAGTTGTTATTTGAGAAAATTACTGAAATTTTGGAGGAAATAGGAATCGGTGAAAATTTGGTAAAAGCATGTGATGAGTATACATATATAATATTAAAAAATATATCTTGAATTCAATATCTAAATATTTTATAATTTTTAAAATCACATGTATATAAAATAACTAACTTGAGATTTTTAGGGGTGTTACATAAGCTGTTCTATACAAGTCAACTGATCCTATTACATTTATAAACTCTAAGTGTTTTGGCCATCAAAACTATTCTAACATCAAGTGGGGCTTAGGATGAATTTATATCCCAACAATTTCCCCCTTTTTGATGAAGCCAAAACTATACTTGATAAATGCTCTTAATGAAATAAGATAAGAGTTTATAACATGCTAAGACTGAAGCATCTGATGAAGACAATGAGAATTTGTCTTGTAAGCAAAAAGAACTATAACTTGAATATATATAGAGCTTTTACAGATTACAAGTAATAGTTTCTTTAAACTTCTAAAGTAGTCTTCATCAGGTCTTCTGATCTTCAAATGCGGTAGGCAAGGTACAGACGAGCTCGAACTTCTTCCATGTGCTGTACATCTGTAACATTCTCCTCTTCATAGATCTTGTACAGAATCTTCTTGATTTCTATCATGTTGGCTCTTCCTGAATCCAGAAGGGGTGCATCCCATTTGGGTTCTTCAGGAGTTAGGATTCTGCAGTTGTCAAGTCCTTTGGCTATCTTGACAATTTCTTCCCAGAACTCTGGATCTTCAATGTTCATAAACTGGGAGAATTGAAGAAATTCTTCTTCATAAGAAGGGAGAGTGCCAAATTTCCTTACTATGTGGTGTTGAATTTGCCACTTCTTCTTCAGGGGATACCATCTTGGTAGCTCATCTTGAAGGGCTAAGTAATCCACATAATTGCTGTCAAACACTAGGACACTGTCTTCTTGTGCTTTGTCCTTCATTGCTTTCCTGAGTTTGGAAATTCTTCTTTCAAATTTGGCTTTGACTGCCTTCGCATCATTCAGCTTCTTTTGCTTAAGCTCTTGAGCTTCAAGCAATTTATTTTTCTTCAACTCTAGAGCCTCTTTCTCTTCTGCAGTAGGCTCTGCTGGAGCTGATTTCTTGCTGGTCTGAGCTGACTGAGCTTGCTCATCTGCCTTTCTTTTCCTTGTCATTCTCTTTTCAGAAACTTGTTCTACAGGAGCAGTGATCTGTAGACTCTTGGCAGGAGCTTGAGTGGGTGCTTGAGTATCTTCTAGAGCAATTTCTTTGTCTTTGCCTTGCCTGTTCTTGATTTTTCTCTTTAGACCACCCAAGGTTTCAGTCAAGTCATCTTGTGCTACTACCAGTTCAGCTTGCTGGGCAGTAGACTTCTCTAGAGCCTTTATCAACATATCTTCCCCCTTTTTGGCTTCAGCAAGTGCAGCCGCAAAAGGCTTCATGGAATTCATGATTTCCACTTTCAGAGTTTGTTTCAGTGCCATGGCATTGACCTTGGCAACTTGGGTCAGATGGGTTATGCTGTGCTCTAGAACTTCAGCATGTGAATTGGAGGAGGAGGCAGCTTCAAATCTAGTTGTAAGAGCTTCCAACTTGGCTGCTGTCTCCTTCAGCTGAGTCTGCAATTTCTCATTCTCCTCTGCAGCTGCTTTAAGATGGGCTTGACCTTCTTTGGCTCTTGCTTCAGCTTCTTCAATTCTGGATGTGTAGGTGGTCTCCATGCGGTGCATCTCATCAGTGTAAAGATCAGCAAACCTTTTGGAGGTGTCAGCTGACAACTTCTGATAGGTACTCAAGTATTCTCCTATCTGCTGATGAAGTGCTTCACCAAACTTGTCTTCAACGTCAAGAATCTGGTCATGAAGACGAGTCTTCTGTTCCCTTGCAGCTTTCTCAACATATCTTCCTAGCTGCAGGCCTAAACCTTTCTCAAAGTGCAAGTCTATTGCAGCTTTGACCTGGGAGCAGATGTCTGCTGTATGGTCAACAGATGGGGTAGAAGTAGAGGGTGTACCTTGAGGCTTTGGATGAACAATTAATGCTTTGCCTCTTTCTTCGGCTGATAGGAACTCCTCATTGAGGTAGCAGGTAGTGGCCTTAGTGAGATGGGTCATGATTCGTCTGCCTGCATCCTCTTGATTGTCAATGAAGTGAGTCAGATCGTCTGAAGGTCTGAAGTGAGCTGGTATTCTGACTACTTCTCTTTCAATCTCTTCTTTGTCAGCTGGTGCAGCTGAGTCTTCAGCAGGGGCAGCTGAATCTTCCACCAAGGCTGGTGCAGCTGATTCCTTCATCTTTGCTTGTTCAGCTGTCTGCTGATCCGATGAACCTACTGGGATAGGGACATCAGCAGTGGAGACTCCTAGTATCCGGTTGCAGACTGCAGTTAGTGCCTCATCTGATAGCAGCTGAGCAAAGGATTGAACTTGAGCAACTTCCTTTTCCTCCATCTCCCAGTCGAGGAAGTTTTCCTTTCCTCCCATTCCTTCCATGACCTCAAGAAGGTCATCTACATCATCTCTTCTGAGCTCAATCCAAGTGCATACCCTAAGCACTTGTTCAAACTGGATTGAAGTCTCATCAACTCCAGGGATGGTGGTCTTGAGCAGGTTGGCTATCTTCATCCTCATTATCTTTTCTGTTTGGCACATGGGGTAGTGCACCATTCTGAACTGAGGTTGAGAAGGACCAGGTTGAACCAGGTCTTCTGGTGCCAAGTCTTCTGGAGCAGAAGGGACAATGATGGTAGGGGTTTGGGTAGTTGGGGCATTTTCCTCTGCTGTGTGAGTATCAGTAGGGATTTGGCAAGTGATTTCTTCTTGTTGGGTAGGAGGTTGGGATTGATCTTCAGTAATTTGTTCATCAGCAGGGTTATGGATCTGCTGGTCTGGTTCAGTTTCTTCTTGAAGATCAGTAGGTGTTTGAGCTTGATGATCTTGGACATTTGCTGTTTGAATATCAGCAAGGATTGTGGATATAATCTGAGTTTGATCATCAGCAGGTTGTGTGGAGGTGGTCTGAGGTTGGTTGTCTGCTGTTTGAACATCAGCAGGGTTAGGCTGGGCTTGTTCCTCTGCTGTGCGAGTATCAGCAGGGATTTGGGCATCAGTGTGTGAGGGTTCAGATGGGTTGGTACCATCAGAAGGGTTGAAGGATGAAATAGGGGCTATGCTCATTGGAGTAGGGAGCCTTGATTTCTTGGCTTTCTTTGTGAAAGAAGAAGTGTTCTTCTTTCTCTTCTGACCCTTTGATAGTTTAGAAGGTGTGAAAGTGAGAGAGGGGTTAGAAGTACCTGCCTTTTTCAAAGGAGAGGCAATGGGAGTGACATCTGAATCAGATGGGGAGATGAGCCCTGATCTGATCAGATATCTTCTTTGTGCTAAGGTCTGATTGTCATCATCATCCTCTTCAGCAACCTTCTTTTGAGCCTCTTCTTTCGATGGCTCCTCTTCTTCTTCAGCAGCAGAGTTATGAGTGGACTCTTCTGCCTTTTCAATAACATATTTGGAAGATGCTTCAGCTAACAGCTTCTTCCTCTCTTCTTTCAACCTTGCTGCCTCAGCAAGAGCGTCCTTCCTTAAATAATATTTGGAGATGTGGAAGGTCTTGTGAGGTCCCATCTTGTATTTTCTTGGGAGTACTTCTGGAAGGATGATACTCAGCTTGTTGACAAAGCTGACAGTTGAGGTTACCTTCCATTCTCTTGATTGAAGGTCCAAAGTCACCTTCCTGGCTTCAAGAGCAATTCTGTCCAAGAAAAGCCCTTGCCAGTCTCCATCAATCTGATCCCAGATTGCAGCCATAACTCTAACCTTTAGAGTAGTAACAGCATCATGACTGAATGTGTTACCTAGCAACATCTTGCCTGCTATATCCATCAGGGTTTGAAACTTAGGTTCTAATTGGGATTTCTTGAGTCCAGAAGCATCAGCAGCCTTGATTCTCCCATCAGTGAACATCTCCATGTATTCTTTCTCCTTATTCATGATGTAGGTGGAGATATTGATCTTCCCCCTTGACAAACCAAACAGTTCCTGAAGGATTTCCCTTGTTACCTTGACCTTGTGTCCACCCATGACACTTTCGACATAAGATCCCTTCATCACAGCGTTTGCATAGAAAGCCAGCACATCTTGTTCATAAACATTGGTGGGTGCTGCTTCCAGAAAATCTCGAAGGTTGAGGTTGATGCAACGGAGAAGGATTTCCTTGTTTGCAGGTGTGTGTTTGCCTTTGAAAAACAGAGCATTCTCTGTGAACATCTTCCCTTCCTTGGACCACTTTGCAGCATCCAAGGTGCCAGTGCTCTTGGTCTTCTCGTCGTAAATTTCAATGATTGCCATAGTAGAGTTTAAGTGTTTAGGTTTTGAGAGATTGAAAGAAATTTGCAGAACGAGAGAGTATTGAGAGCAATAGGGTATTGTGAGCGAAAGGGTTTGGAAGAGTTTTAAGGGTGTGTATATATACTCCAACAATTCTTGATCTAACGGTCAGAATTGGGTTTAATTGTGGAGTAGAGCCCAAGATTTTCCTTCTTTGATTTCGGGCCTTCCTTTAAATTTGCCGGCTGAATTTGCCATGTGGCAACAGTTGATTTGCTGGCAATTTGGTAATTGAGTATTAATGACATCATTACCAAAAATAGCCGTTGTGACTAATTTGGTGGCAAGAATTGATCATCAAGGCCGTTTTTTATAAGTGAATTGCATTCCTTATATAGGCCAATTTGTTTAATTACATTCAGGAATAAATCTAGAATGAATTACAAGATCAAAGATAGTCATTAAACTCAAAAATCAAGTGATCTGATCAGCAGAGTGAAGTCTTCTGATTTCCTGAAAAGGTCTGCTGATTTCTCTTGGAAGTCTTCTGGTCAGCTGAGTTGGTCTTCTGATCAGCTGAGTGGAGGATTGAGATTTGCTGAGTAAATCTTCTGTGCTTTGAAGGTCCAACTTGGCTTGATGGATCCTTCATTGTTGCTGTGATGATCCAACCTGGATGATGGATCTTCCAGCTTTATTGTGAGTGGTGATCCAACCTGGTTTGATGGATCTTCCAGCTCTATCTCTGAATCAAGTAGGACCATCAAATCAATATGTATATCAGCCTGGATGGTATCCCACTGGTTCAGGTTGCCCTTACCATCTGATGTTCCTCATCATCAGATGGGTTGTAGCATCAAATGTGTCCTAATTGAATCTCTTCGCTACTCTTGAAAGAGAAGGAAGATTGGAAGAGGCTTCAATGGAGTCGAAGAGAGGGCCATGGACTCAGCCTTCATGTTCTGTTTAGACACAATAGCTTTTGATAACAAGCTCTCCATGTAGAACTTCCCCCTGGAGAAGAAGCTCTGCTTGTTTGCTACTCTGTCCTCTGCATCTCTCTTTCCTCTAGTTTTCAATAAGGACTTCTCTCTTTCCTCTAGTTTTCATAGACATACTTATGTTGGTTAAACCAAGTATGCTGATCTGCATCATCTTCATCTTCTGGACAAATCTTCATCTCCTTCACCCAAGACTTTGGTTGAAGAATGATCTCCATTCCATCTTTCCTTTCAATCTTCTCCATACCTGAAACAAAAATTGTAGTTGGTGATTTGTGTTCTTAGGTGTTCTCATAACTTCCTCCTTTTATAGGGGTAGAAATGAGGTAGTGGAGTGAAAGATGACAAAACTATAGAGTTGATAGGTCTGAATTTCTGAAAAGTTACTTCTTAAGATCAACAATGAGATTCTTGATCTAAGGGTTCACATTTAAAGATATTCAGACTTTATCTTATGGAATGCAGAAATTATAAATTTTGAGCAAAAGTTATTTGAAATCCGTACAGTGCATGCATACTGTTGAGTCGGTGAGGATGGTGTATTAATCCAACCAAGTATAACTCAATAGTATACTGTATGTATGTATATAAATAAAGTATTTTATGAAGAATAGTTTATTATTATACATAGTATACATTGCTTATAGTAGAGAACTCAAATAACTTTGTTCAAGTCTTCTGTATATATATATATATGATATGCAATGCAGATTTTAGAGTATTTCATCAAGGGTTCTTAAGGTATCATTAATTCCCCCTTGATTAGATGACTCTAAGTTTTCCCTCAGCTTTATTTGTCTTCATTGGAAAAGAACTTACCTGAAGATGAGGGTGTCTATTCACCTCATCTGATCCTCCTAGTCTGCTGCACTTGGGTCAGCTGAGGTTTTCAGTTGATCTTTCCTTCTTCATGTGCTTAGGTCCAGGAGTCCTAAGCTGTAACATAGGGTTTTGAACCTTTCTTCAGCTAGGGGCTTAGTCAAGATGTCTGCTCTTTGGATATCTGTGTGAATTTTCTCCATCTTGATGTTCTTCTTTTCAAGGTGGTCTCTTATGAAGTGGTGTCGAATGTCGACATGCTTGCACCTTGTGTGGAGGACTGGATTTTGAGTGATGGCAATGGCACTGCTGCTATCACAATAAATAGGGACTTCTCTTGCCTCTACATTGTAATCCTTGAGTTGTTGAACTAGCCAGAGCAGCTGACTACAACAACTACCAGCTGCCATGTATTCTGCTTCACTGGTGGAGGTTGCAACTGAGGTTTGTTTCTTAGAGAACCATGATATCAGCTTGTTGCCTAGAAATTGACAGGTTCCAGATGTGGATTTCCTATCAATTCTACATCCTCCATAGTCTGAGTCAGAATAGCCACTCAATTCTAGATTGTCATCAGCAGGGTACCATAGTCCTAGGTTGACTGTTCCTTTTAGGTACTTGAGAATCTTCCTTGCTGCTTCTAGATGACTTTGCTTTGGGTTTGCTTGAAACCTAGCACATACTCCTACAGCAAATGTTATGTCTGGTCTGCTAGCTGTAAGATATAGTAGAGATCCAATCAGTGCTCTATATTCAGCTTGATCAACTGCCTTTCCAGACTCATCTGGTTCCATTTTGAAAGATGTCATCATTGGAATCCTTGCAGTCTTGCTTTGTAGGGCTTTGAATCTTTCTAATAGGCTCTTGGTATACTTGGACTGGTTGATGAAGATCCCTTCTGAACTCTGCTTGACTTGAAGTCCTAGAAAATAATTCATCTCACCCATCATGCTCATTTCAAACTTTCCTTGCATAAGTTCAGAGAACTTCTTGCACATCTCTTGATTGGGTGATCCAAATATGATATCATCTACATATATTTGCACCATTAGGATGTCTCTCCTTCTTGTATTCTGAAAAGAGTTCTATCCACTTTGCCTTTTGTATATCCATTGTCAAGTAGGAATTGTGACAATGTGTCATACCAAGCTCTAGGGGCTTATTTTAGACCATAGAGAGCCTTCTTCAGTCGATATACTTGATCACCTTTTTCAAAACCTGGAGGCTGCTCTACATATACTTCTTCTACCAGGATACCATTTAGAAAAGCACTCTTGACATCCATTTGATATACCTTGAAGCCCATATATGATGCATAAGCTAGAAACAGTCGTATGGCTTCTAATCTGGCAACTGGAGCAAAGGTTTCATCATAGTCAATCCCTTCAGATTGAGAGTATCCTTTTGCAACTAGCCTAGCCTTATTTCTAGTTATGACATCATTTTCGTCCTTCTTGTTTTTGAATACCCACTTTGTTCCTACTACATTGTGGTTTTCAGGACGATCTACCAATTCCCAGACTTCATTTCTTTCGAATTGGTTTAGTTCTTCTTGCATAGCAGTGATCCAATTGCTATCTGTCATTGCTTCTTCTATATCAGCTGGTTCAATGTTGGATAGGAAAGCACACCAGCAGAACATAGATGATTGTGAGTTCTGATTCAGTTGTCTTCTTGTCTTGACACCTGAGTCAGCTCCTCCTAAGATGAGGTTTGATGGATGGTTGTTTCTCCATGTATGCCTCACAGGAGTATCTGCATTGGATGAGCTTGGATTCTCATCTGATCTAGTGCCATCAGGAGGGTTGACTTGATTAGGTCGATCATCATCTGTATCTTGAGTGTCAAAGAGATCATTCCCCCTGGCATTTGGGATTGGTGCATCTTGATTCTGGTCAGCTTGACCTGCTTGAGTTTGAGATCTAGTGACAGGTCTATGAGGCTTATCCTCCTCTGGTTCTTCAGGGAAAGGTTCATTAACTTCAATGAACTCATCTGGTTTGGACTTGATCACTAGATGTCTCATCTGATCTGCAGCTGAGTTTGTTTCTACTGCATTCTTTTCACAAGATTCATCAAAAACAACATGAGGTGTTTCTTCCACAAGAAGGGTTCGTTTGTTGAGTACTCTAAATGCTTTGCTAGTTGAGGAGTATCCTAAAAATATCCCCTCATCTGCTTTGGCATCAAAAGCATTCAACTTACTCTTCCCATTGTTGTGAATGAAACACTTACAACCAAATATATGAAAGTAAGATACTCTAGGTTTTCTTCCTTTCCATAGTTCATATGGGGTTTTCTCATGTATTTTATGAATACCTGACCTGTTTTGAGTGTGACAGGTTGTGTTGATGGCTTCTGCCCATAGCTTCTTGGGAGTGGAGAATTCAGCAAGGAGTGTTCTGGCAGCTTCTTTGAGTGTTCTGACTCTTCTTTCAGCTACACCATTCTGTTGTGGTATTCTTGCTGCACTTGTCTCATGCTGAATACCATTAGAAGTACAATAGGCAATAATATAAGATTTAATGAATTCAGTGCCTTTGTCACTTCTAATTTTCACAATTGGTTCTCCTTTCTCTACTTGGATCCTCTTTAATAGTTCAGGGAGCTTCTGCTGTGTTTCACTCTTCTTGTATAAGAAGATAACCCAAGTAAACTTGGAATAATCATCTACAACAATAAGAGTGTACTTCCTCCCTGTTAGAGTGGTTGGAGTGATTGGTCCAAAGAGATCCATGTGAAGTAGTTCAAGAACTCTGCTGGTTGATGCTGTCTTCTTAGTCTTGAAGGAGACCTTTGTTTGCTTTCCTTGTTGACATGCATCACACACCTGATCTTTACAGTAGAGTTCATTAGGCAGACCATCAACTAAGGATTCCCTTGCTAACTTGTTCATAGTCTTAAAGTTCAGATGACTAAGACGTTTGTGCCATAGCCAGCTGACATCTTTAGGGCTCTTCACAAGCAGACATGTATCCTTAGGACAGCTGTTCCAATTTGCAAGATACATACTTCCCTTTCTAGATCCTGTTAGAAGGTTTTGTTTTGTTCTCTTATCACTTATGAGACACTCATCTTTTAGATAATTTGACTGAGTAACCAGTGTCACAAAAGTGAGAAACAGATAATAAATTAAACTTAAGACCTTCTACATATGATACATCATGTACCTCAATGTCACCATTTTTAAGGGTGCCATATCCTTTTGTGTTACCATGCGCGTTATCACCAAAGAAGACTTTTGGACCTTTCTTTTCTATGTAGTTGGTCAGCAGGGCTTTGGTTCCTGTCATGTGAGTTGAGCATCCACTATCTATGTACCAAGTTTCTCCTGCTAGACCTCCTCTTCTGTATAGGTCCCTCCTTTCCTGCAAGAAAAGTTAAGTCTTAGGTACCCATTTTGTTTTGGGTCCTTGGGTGTTAGTACTACCCTTGGGAACCCACATATACATTGGTCGTTTGAACAATCTTGAGCACTTGAGTTGTTTCCCTCGGGCATCACAGAACCAAATCTTACCAGTCAGCACCTTGGACTGATCTGATTTGTCCTTAGTGTCAGCTAAGTAATAGTCAAATGGTTTTCCTTTATAGGAGTGTACATACATGATCTTTTGACTAGTTACATTCGGCCTGGGTGCATTAGCTGGTCGATGCACACGATTATATGGACCATACTCTTCTGTTCTCACAATATCATAAGAGATAGGGGGTGCAAAGAGAATAGATTTGTTTGAAGAAGACTTCTTCTTCTTGGCTGGAGCAGCATACAGCTGAGACTGTCTCAGCCGAGATGGTCTAGGCTGTTTGCTGTTCCTCTGTACAGGCTTGGGGTTAGCTTGTCCTTTACCATTTTTGGTTTTGGGATAGTTAGCCTTAGCTGGTACAGATTCCTTTTGGTTCATATTAGGTTCATTGTGTTTAGAACACTCACCCTTTTCATGTGTCTGAGTAGTGCACTTGTTAGGTGTACTACCCCCAGCTGGAGAGGATGTAGATGGGTTGAGTTCATAGCCAAAACCCATCTTATTGCAATTTGATCTATAATACTCAGAGATACTTTCAATAGTAGTAGAAGCTTTATTGAACTCTGATATCTTTTGATTTAGGCATTCCTTCTCCTTTTCTAAGAGCTTGTGTGCTTGGAAGAGGTCATCGAACTTGGATTGTAGTGAACGAAGTTCCTTAGTTTCTAAAGCTTGAGTTTGCAACATCCCCTCATACAACTGAGTTATTGTGGTATTTTCTTCCTTAAGAAGCTCCACTTCTTTGGTCAATCTTTCATTCATTGTGACCAACTCAGGGGTGTTATCAAACTTAGTCTTTTTCAACTTAGTAATTTCTTTCCTTAGACCCTTGTTCTCCTCTTCCACTTCTATAAAAGCTCTAGTGGCAATATCCAGATCACCTTTTACCTTTCTTAAAGATTGATAATAGGTGTCTTCTGATTCGCCTTCAGATGAGTTTATCTCATCTGATTGTGAAAAAATAGGTGAATGGAAAGTAGTAGTATAGGAGTTTACCTCATTTTCACCTATGGCCATCATAGCTAGGTCATCTGAATCATCTGAGAAGATTTGGCAGTCTGGTGATGTAGGGAGTTCATCACTTTGATATTCAGATTCTTCAGTCACCATAGCTTTCTTGTCTGAAGTTCTTCTTGGCCTTCTTTCTTCTTTGTCATCCAAATCCAGCTCAGGACATTCATAGACATAGTGTCCTGGTTTGCGACAGTTGAAGCATGATCCAGGTTTCTGATTTGAGTTGCCTTTCCTTGGAGGAGTGGCATCTCTTCTTCTAGATCCTCGGCTGTCAGATGACTCCACATCCTTTCTAGGATGTCTTTCTGGTGTTCTTTCTCTGGAACCTCTGGAGGGTGAACTTGCTCTTCTATCTTTGTAGTTTCTATAGAATTTTCTATATTTGCTGTTGAGAGTGTTCATCCTTTCGAATCTCTTGATCATAAGAGCCATTTGTTCCTTCAGACTCATGTCTGATCCTTCACAGTCTTCTGTTTTCAGAGAGGCCTTGCCAGATGAGGTACTTGCAACTTTTGTATTGGCTGCCTTGAAGGCTACAGTCTTGGAGGTAGATGGGGCTGCAGTTGACTCATCACTTCCTGAGTTTTCTTCTCTGTCAAGGTCATATTCATGAGCTTTTAGGTTCTGAAATAGAGTTTGAGTAGACCACTTCTTGATATCTTGAGTATCTTTGATGATGGTCTTCTTGAGTTTCCATCTCTTGGGTAAAGAGTCCAAGATCTTCAAGTTTTTCTCTCTATTTGTATACTTCTTGCCTAGAGATTCAATCTCATTTATGATCTTTGTACATCTATTGTCCAGCTGATCAATAGTTTCTCCTGGATGCATCTTGAGGTGTTCAAACTTCTTGACAGCTGTTGACAATTTGCTTTCCTTGATCATCTCAGTTCCTTCACAGAGGAGTGCCAATGCCTCCCACATCTCTCTGGCTGACTCACAGTGGATGACCTTTGCAATGTACTCATTTGGAAGAGTTTGCATTATGTAATCTTGAGCAATGCTATCAAGGTTTGATTGCTTCATCTCTTCTGGTGTGAGATCCCTCATGGGCTTGGGAACCAGTTCTCCAACTGGGACTTCTGGATCACCATTTGCAGTGTTGACTGTCATGATGGTGATTGGGCCTTCAGTGATTACTGACCACATCTTGTAGTGGACTGATGTGAGATTCTTCCTCATCCTGATCTTCCAGTAATCATAATCCTCAACTGAAAACTTAGGCAACTTACGCATGTTAGCACTCATGCTGTATGAGTTTTCAAAAACAAGTTTTCCAAAAAGATCTGTTCAAGAGGACTACAGAAAGACTCCCTCAAGTCTTCTGATAATCTAGAGACAGTAGTCCGTTAGAACCACTGCTCTGATACCACTTGTTGGTCCCTGAACGAGTAGTGAATGGGTTTAAAGTCTAGAGGGGAGGGGTGAATAGACTTTAAAACTTTTTAAACAGAGTTGGGAACCTCTTCTGATTGCTATGTCAACTGGACTGCAAGTCTGCTGGTCCAGATGACTATAGTGATCTGACTGAGGAGGTTATATGCGGAATTATGGTGGCCCTGGTTTAGACTCATTCTTGTAACTTGTTTTACTTAATGAAAATACTCAGCTGATGCTGGTTTGAAAGTTATGGCCTTGTTTTGAAGAGTGTTGAAATCACAGTATGCACTATATAATAATGAATGTAAAGGCAGAAATGTAAAGTGCAGAAAGTAAATAACACCGGATTTATAGTGGTTCGGATATACGTTCCTACGTCCACTCTCACGTCCTAACGTGATGTTTAATCCCTTTAATTTCCACAAATTACAAGGGTCTTGACCTTTATAGTCCCAAGGTTAGGACTTTGAGATCTGAGCCGTCCTAACAGCTACGGTCTCCACAAGTGATTGTAAGCACTTGCACTTTAAGGGGTTTCAAAAACTTTAACCTTTCGGTGAGGGTTTGGGGTTTTTGAGGTGTATCCAACTAATGGTTCAAGCTTATAATTTGCTTAACCACTATGCCTAAAACAATTGATATACAATATGAACAGGTTTCAGGTTCTTAAGGGTTGGATAGAAATCACTTAAGAGTTATAGATAATCTAATGGTTTCTGGCTCTTTTGAGAATTCTTAGAACTGTATGGCTTTAGCTTTGATTGCTTGCTTGGCTTGTTGAATTCTCTCTTGTGACTTCTTCTTGTGATTTCTCATCCTCTTGTATTTATAATGGAGATTGGTTGCAACTAGCCGTTGGAGTTGACTAGCCGTTTGAGCAATCTTTCCATAATAGCTTGATTCCTTGATTCCAGCCGCTTGATTGCTTCAATCCTGGGATCATGTCAATCTTCTAAATAAGGTAGGTCTTCGTTTGAATTGCAAGATGACTTGGGAATCAGCCGAGTCCTGGAAGAGCACATAGTCTTCTGATCTGTACTTCTAGTCTTCTGACTACTCTGATATCAGACGAGTAACACTCTTCTGATCTGGAAATTCTTTGTATTGCTTTTAGGCCATCTTCAATCTGGGACTCCATCAGATAGGTAGGTATACAAGCACCTTAACTTATCTGGTCTTCAAGGATCTTCTAGTCTTCATGTCTTCTACTCTTCTCATCTTGAGGATAGGCATGTAAGCCAGGACTGTGCTGATCAGCTGATATCAATACAGTTGATCACACAAGACTAGTCTAAGCTATTCTATACAAGTCAGCTGATCCTATTACATTTATAAACTCTAAGTGTTTTGGCCATCAAAACTATTCTAACATCAAGTGGGGCTTAGGATGAATTTATATCCCAACAAAAAGCCCTCTCGAAGGCGGGAAGAGAAATCCTTCTTAAGAGTGTTGTTCAAGCAATCCCTACCTATGCTATGAGTTGCTTCATCTTCCCGAAATCACTTTGTGAGGATATGGAAAAAGCCATTGCTCAATTCTATTGGGGAGCCCAAGGGGAAGAGAGGAAAATTCATTGGGCTAGTTGGGATCGTATCTCTCGTTCGAAGTTTGATGGTGGCCTTGGTTTTCGGGAAATGACCTTCTTTAACCTCGCGATGGTGGCAAAGCAATATTGGCGTGTACTCTCGAACCCCAATGCCATTATTTCGAAAGTTTTAAAAGCTAGATATTTCCCTAGAAGAAATATTGGAGACGCAAAGGTGGGGTACCAACCGAGTTTTCTGTGGAGAAGCCTCTTGAAGGCGCGTCCTCTTGTGGAAGTGGGAGCTGCTTGGAGGGTTGGAAATGGGACTTGTATTGACAGCTTCATGGACTGCTGGATTGGCTCCAAAGAGACAAAGAAACCATCCCAACTGATAAATAGGCCTAGTAACTTGGGGAGGGTTGCCGATTTTATTGACCATAGTAATGGCACTTGGATTAGAGAGAGGTTGGATCAATGCTTCACAGCTGATGACGTCTCTCTCATTCTCGGAATGCCCCTTAGCCACAGAATGCCGAGAGATAGACTGTTTTGGAAAGCTTCCAAGGATGGAAAATTTACAGTAAGGTCTGCCTATTTCCTGGCAACCAAAAACTTCTCGCAGTGTGCTCGTGGCCTCCCTTCGCCAAGCCAACCAAACAGTATCTGGAAAATAATCTGGAATCTTCAAGTTCCACCATCAATCCGCCATTTCTTTTGGAGGGCTTGCTCGGATACACTGCCGTCGAGAGTTAACTTAGCTAAACGGGGAATGAATTTGGAGACCATTTGCCCTAGATGTGGAGAGGAGGAGGAGTCTACGGCTCACATTCTCTTCCGATGCCCTTCCGCGATCCAAACTTGGCAGCGAAGCCCGATTCGCATCCCTCTACAGCCCTTGCCACCCACCTTCCGCGAGTTCTGTGCCTCCATGCTCGACTCCCTGCCCAGGGAGGGACACTCTCTCTTCTCCACCATTTTATGGCACATTTGGAAGGCCAGAAATGCTGCAATGTTTGATAACACCCCTCCTGACCCTGTTGCATCTGTGCGGAAAGCTCTCCTCCTATTCCAAGACTTTAGATCGTCCAGGGAGGTCCCCTTAGAGAGAAAAATTGAGGCTGGCCATCGAAATCAAAAGTGGAAACCCCCTCTCACAGGAGGTCTCAAGCTGAACTCGGATGCTGCAAGCTTTTCTAGGGATCAAGTGGGATTTGGATTTGCTATCCGAAATGACAGAGGAGATATCTTGGTGTCGGGGGCTCGGCGGGAACTGGCAACGGGTAATAGCACACTCTTGGAGGCCCTTGCGCTTCGATTTGCTCTCCGTTGCGCCATCGATGCAGGTTTTCATGGTTTGGAAATTGAATCGGATTCCGAAATTCTTATCAAAGCTCTTGAGAAGGGAGATAGCCCAGACCCGCATTCGGAGGTTATCATTGACGACATCAGATGCGTAGCTAATTTTTGTAATAGCACGGCTTTTACTGCTGTTAGGAGAGAGGCTAACTCCCTCGCCCATGAGGTGGCCCATATTTTGTTAGAGCCTAATTCTGAACAGATTTGGATAGAGGCTATTCCCTATGGTTGTATTACTGTAGCTCAAAACGATGTAAGGCATATGCCTTCAATTCATGAATGATAAAATATCTACTTTTGACAGTCAAAAAAAAAAAAAAAAGTGGCTTGAGGAGAGTGTGGATGAAGTCTTTGTCCAGTTCATGTTTGAGAACCATAGGGACCTCTACCAAAAGCTGTTTGCAGCAGCTGAGATGGCAAGAGTTTAGTTCAAGGCCCCTGGTCCTATTCTGTACATGCCTCCTAAGTTCAATGGGAACTTGATTGATGAGGGAAAGATTCTGGAAGAGTTCATCAACATCATGAAGATGGAGAAGATGAAGATTGGCCCTAGAGGATCAAACAAGGATGTTTGGGAACTGAAGAAAAGGGTCTGGGCTCAATATGGCATTGCTGCCCAAGATGATGGAACTCTCTGATGGATAAGTTTATCTCTTCCCTATCTGGTTTTTATGATTGTTAAATGATTGTGGTTATTCTGTTTTTCTTGTATCAGTCTTATTGTCCTTTGATTTTCTGATCTGTAATGCTTTATGATATATAAAAGGACCACTGATTTTCTATCAAGAGATAACAACTCATTATCTCAACTAACCTGATATGACATATATACTTGATTTATTGTGCTAACAGTTTCTTTCAGGAAAGTTGACCAGTTCACTCATCCTGAAGGTAAAGTATAGTATAAGTCAAGGTTCCTTTGTAATAGGTTTTGGCATCATCAAAAAGGGGGAAATTGTTGGGAATAAAATGATTTTGATTTAGATACCAAAACCCCTGATTGATGATGTTCAGATTAGTTGAGATATGCTCAAGTCTAGTTCAGGCAAGTTGTCTCAGTTCACTTGAGTAAGTAGAATGCTTAAGTTAAAAATCTCAGGAATGTTGTGAGATTTTAGAGTTCAAGATAGTTGTCCAAAGCTGGAATGTTAGGCAACTTGATAAGTGCTATGTGTCTAGGCCAAAGTTGTTGATCTTTCAAGACAGACTGACCAAGTGGACAACTGAGCTGAAGACATCAAGGACATTAAAGCAATGCTCTTAAATGCAAATGATCAAGACAGTTGAAGTACAAATGATCAAGAGCATTGAATGCCAAAAGCTCACAGAAGACACATTCAATGAAGCATTTATTGCCAATCATGCCTGAACCAAGAATGAAGACTTAGAGCATTAAAGAGTGAAGCATTGAATGAATGTTGGAACATTCTAAATTGCAGCAGGAATGTTCAGGGAGCTTGTCCCATCTGACCGTTGGTTGAGTGTAGAGTTTGCCACAAATCAACCTTGGGAAATGTGCATATTTGGAATCTGACACAAGTCTTCTCAGCCGCATTTTTCAGAAGTCAACACATTCATTCAAGCAACCATTGAAGAGCCCTTTTACACAGTGGATAAAAGGATGCCAAGCTTCATAGCCGTTTCAATAGTGCTGCAAATAGACATATTTAAATTGCTATCCCTCCAACGGTTAGTTGTTCAAATTTGCCTATAAATATAGAAGTGATCAAAGGGATTCAGAATCCAACTACAAGCTATCAAACTATTATCAAGCTTTCAAAGGAAACCAAGCTGTTCTTCAGAATCCCAAGTTTCCTGAATCACTTCAATTAGCTAAGCCAATCTTTGTAAACATCCAAAGCTTAGCATTGAGATATCATAAGCCTTTACACTGTTCTTATTGTAAAGGGTATCTCTACTAGTTGGAACCAAACTTCAAACCCTTATCTCACTTAGTGAAGAGAGTGTTTGTTGTAGAAGTGAGGAGTTAAGGACTGTTAGTGTGAAACACAGTCTTAACTCAGAGAGATTGAGCACTAGGACTCAGATTATCCTAGGGATCAAAACACTAAGAGAGTGTTGTTGATCAGTGCACCTTGGCACTATAAAACAAGCTAATTCCATTGTGAAGGAATTATCCTGTTCAATCAGGGAAAGTGGATGTAGGAGCTTGAGTCTCTGAACCACTATAAACTTGTGTGCCATTTACTTACTGCATTCTTTATTGCACTTCATTCAATCATATTTTAAAGAAGCAAACCTCAGTAAGTGAGAAAAACTGTTTTGGACAAAGTCCCTGATAACTATATCTTTTCAGAAATTAACTTGGAGTATTTCTTTAAGTCAAAAGGCCAACCACATTCCGCACTTAGCAACTCTTTTAGATATTTAGCCAACTGATCACTTCATAGTAATCAGTAGGACAAGTATCTATCAAAGTTCACACTCAGGCTTGGTGTGAGACAACCTGCCTGATAAGACCAGTTTTGTTAAAAAGAAAAGAATTTGCATACACAAGTGCATTCCCCCCCCCCCCCCCACCCATACACTTGTGTTATACTCCACCAAGGACCAACATACTGTAAAACATTCAAAGCTTAGAAGAGATATCCTATCCCTATATACAATAGTTCTCCATTGTAAAGGATATCTCAACCTAGTTAAAACCAACATCAACCCTAAATCTTTCAAGGAAAGTTAGAAGTGTTGTTGTAGAAGTGTAAGGACTGGAACTGTCAAGTGAAGCACAGTTTAGTTTGAGTAGGTTGAGTACTAGAACTCAAAATTCCTATGGATCAAGGCACTAAGGAGTAGTGTGGTTGATCAGCGCACCTTGGCACTATAAAACAAGTTGTTGGGAAATAAAATGATTTTGATTAAGATACCAAAACCCCTGAATGATGATGATCAGATTAGTTGAGATACAATCAAGTTATGAATCAGTCTAGTTGTCTCAGGATAGTTGAGACAGTAAAAATGCTTAAGTCTAAATCTCAGAAATGTTGTGAGATTTATAGTTCAGGATAGTTGTCCAAAGCTGGAATGTTAGGCAGCTTGTTAAGTGGTAGTGCTTTAGGACAAGTTTGCTGAAGGATACAACTTTGTCAAGCTTGCTGAAGAGGACAACACTGCTGAGTAATCAAAGATAAGAAGACAAGCTACTTTGTACTGATAAGAGTTGTAACAGATCAGTTGAAGTCTTAATGATCAAGAGCATTGAATATTACACTCTCAGAAGACAAATTTATTGAAGCATTTATTGCCATCAAGCCTGAACAAGCATTGAAGACTTAGAAGCATTAAAGACTGAAGAATTGAATGAATGATTGGAACATTCTATTTTGCAGCAGGAATGTTCAAGACAGTTGTCCCATCTGACCGTTGGTTGAGTGTAAAGTCTGCCACAATCAACCTTGGGAAATGTGCAAACTTGGAAGCTGACACAAGTCTTCTCAGCCGCATTTTTCAGAAGTCAACACACTCATTCAAGCAACCATTGAAGAGTCTATTACACAGTGGATAATAGAAGGTCAAACTTCATAGCCGTTTCAATGGAGCTGCAAATAGACAATTTGAATTGCTATCTCTCCAACGGATAGTTGATTAAATTGCTCTATAAATTCAAAAGTGATCCAAGGATTCAAGCATCCAACTATCTGCTATCAAACTACTATCAAGCAATCAAAGGAAACCAAAGTTGTTCTTTGTTATCCCAAGTTTCCTGATCACTTCAAAAGCTAAGCCATTCCTTGTAATATCCCAAGCTTAGTCATTGAGATATCCTAAGCCTTTACACTGTTCTTATTGTAAAGGATATCTCTATTAGTTGGAACCAAAACCTCAAACCCTTACCTTATTGAGTGAAGTAGTATTTGTTGTAGAAGTGAGGAGTTAAGGACTGTTATTGAGAAACACAGTCTTAACTCAGAGAGATTGAGCACTAGGACTCAGATTATCCTAGGGATCAAAGCACTAAGAGAGTGTTGTTGATCAGTGCATCTTGGCACTATAAAACAAGCTAATTCCATTGTTAAGGAATTATCCTGTTCAATCAGGGAAAGTGGATGTAGGAGCTTGAGTCTCTGAACCACTATAAATTGTGTGTCATTTACTTACTGCACTCATTCTATTATTACATTACTTGCAATCAATCATTCTTAAAGAGTTAATTTCAGTAAGTGAAGAAAAACTGTTTTGGACAAAGTCCCTGATCAACTGTGTTTTCAGAAATTAACTTGCAGTATTTTTTTTTAAAGAAAAAGGCCAACCACATTCCGCACTTAGCAACTCTCTTAGATATTTATCCAACTGGTCACTTAATAGTTTTCAGTGGGACCAACAAGTGGTATCAGAGCAGGGGTTCAAAGACCACTGCCTCTGAAAATCCAACTAGTTTTTCAAATCAAATATTTTTGTGGTCACTGAACTGATCCAAATTTCTGAAAAACTTATTTGTGTTTATCTAACCAAAGTCTATAAAAATGGCTAACAATGCAGTTCCAGGAGATGCTGTCAACACCATCAACAACATGGGTCCAAATCAAGTGAATCATATTTCACATCATAAACTGCCAATGTTCTCAATAGAGAACTATGATTTCTGGAAGATCAGGATGAGAGCACATCTTGCCTGCCAGCATGATGAAATGCTCAAAGTCATCACCAGAGGACCATTCACCTTCACCAAGCTAAATCCCAAGGTCACTGATGCTCAGAAAGCAGACCCAAGGGAACTACTACTAAAGGATGAGGATGAACTGACAGCTGAAGAAATAAAAAGGCACAACCTGAACTACATTGCCATGAACACTTTGTACCAGACCATTCCAGATGCAGTGATGGGAAGAGTGTATCACTGCACCACAGCAAAAGAGATCTGGGATACCCTATCACTTATGTGTGAAGGTACCCAAAAGATCAAAGAAAACAAGCTTCAAGTGGCCATCTAAAAATATGAACAATTTACTATGGAGCCAAATGAAACTATTGATCATCTTGATGGCAGATTCACTGACATCATGAATGAGATAAACTCTCTTGGCAAGTTTTATGCCAAAAGAGAAGTTGCATTGAAAATTCTGAGAAGTCTCACATCCAAGTGGGACATATACTCTGTCATGATGCAAAACACCAGCAATCTTGACAACATGCCCATGCAGCAAGTGTTTTCTGAACTCAAAGCATATGAGTTTGATTTAAACAGAAATAAGGTGCATGAAGAGCCACCCTCCTCAAGCAAAAGTGTTGCATTCAAAGCTGCTGAGACAGAAAAGAAGAGTGCACAAAGATCATCTCAAACTGTCTCCAAGACTGAGATGAAGGAGGAACTGACACTCATGGCCAGGAGATTTGAGAAGCTCAACTCCAGATTTAGTAGATACAAAAAGTTCTACCAAGACAACAGGACCAGGAGAAGATTCAGCTCTCCTGACAACAAATCAGAGGACAAACTCTCTGATGAAAAGAAAGAAGATAAATATGCTGACAGAAAGAAGTACAGCAAAGCTGAACCATCATCATCAAGGAGGAAGGAGTCCTCAAGCAAGAAGAATGATGATGAAGATGTGTGTTATAACTGCCAGAAAAAGGGTCACTTTCAGTATGATTGTCCTGACTTAAGTTCAAAAGAGAGAAAAGAAAGGCAGAACAAAAGAGATAAGTGGATGAACAACAAGAAGGCCATGGTAGCTAGGGAATCAGCTAGTGAAGAAAGTGTGTACTCATCTGATGATGGGCTATTCTCCAACAGTGACAGTGATGATGACTGTCAAATGGCTTTTGAGAATGAAGAGGTATTTTCATCTTCCAATTCTTCAAATAACACACATGAGTCCAGTGAAATCCACTTGAAACTCAACTTTGGGAAGTTACTTGAGGATTTCACCAGACTACAAGAAGTATGCAATATGGCATTGAGAGAAAATGAATTGTTGAATTCTAAAGTCCAAACTCCCAACCTTCCTGAACCAGAGTTTGACTTTAACTCAACTGAGTTGTATCAGCAGACTGTGAGAGAACATGATGAAATGTCTCTCAAAGTCACTGAACAACAAAAGTTGATTAATGAACAAAATCTAGCTCTAAAGAAAAAGGATTTTGACCTTAGAATCCTTCAAGATAAATTTAATAATCTCTCACATGAATTTGATACTCTTAAATTAAGTGAGGGGAGCCTAAAAATGAAGATGTCTGCCTTGAACAAATCCTCTAAAGCAATAGAGAAAATTCAAGGGTTTCAAAGAAGTGGATTAGGCTATAATCAATTTGAACCCTCACCTGGTCTTAGCATTGCTTCAACAAGAAACTCTAAGATGACTTTTGTAAGGTCAGTGGCTCAGCAAAAATAAAATGAAATGGAAGTGAACCAGCCACTGATCAAGGGTAAGGGAAAAGAAACTCTTATACCAACTCAAGTAAACAATGCTTCTAAACCTAAACCTAAGGAAAAGGTTAAGAACATTGTATACAAGAGGAATAAGGTTCAGAAAGGGAAAACCAATGGAAGGTCAAACCATCTGAACACTCATCAGTGGAGTTGTTCAAAGTCTACTCAGAAAAGGCCAACTCAAATGAGGCAACATCAACTGGACAGATCAAGGCCCAACCCCACTGACAGGTATAACAGCTTCAGGAAGCCTGGACCTTTCATGCCAAAGGGAAAAGGCCATCCAAGCCCATATCCTCAAAAGTCTTACCAAGCTGCACCTAAGTCTAGTAACTTCAGGAGGCATGTCCCAAAGAAATTTACCAACTCTCCTGAACCTTACAAGGCTAACACTTATGCACAGAAACCACCCAAGGCATCTAAGGGTAGGACTGTGTATGTAGATGTAAAGGGAAACCAAGTCAGTCACTTTGAGTCAATCAGAGTAATCAGGCAGATTTGGGTTCCAAAAGGTACAGCTAACCCTCTAGGACCCAACATTCAAAGGGTACCTAAAGTTTGACTTTGCAGGGCTGCAAGGACCACAAGAAGAAGAGAAGCATAAACAAGAAAATAGCATGGTACTTGGACAGTGGATGTTCAAGACATATGACTGGAAACAAGGAGCTTCTCTCAGAATTCATTGAAAAAGATGGTCCTTCAGTAACCTTTGGAGATAGCTCTCAAGGGATCACAAGAGGTTATGGTACTTTAAATATTGGTAGTGTAAAAATTACTGATGTTTCATATGTCCTAGGCCTAAAATATAATTTGTTGTCTATTAGTCAAATCTATGATAGAGGATACAGTGTTGAATTTGCACCTAATGAATGCATTATCAAAGATAAATCAACACAACAGGTGCTACTAACAGGGGTGAGAAAGGGAAATGTTTATTTTGCAGAGTGGAGCAAAATCCCTGAAGCAGTTTGTCTTGTTGCCAAAAGCACAAGTGAGCAAAGCTGGCTATGGCACAAGAGACTGAACCACCTGAACTTCAAAACCATCAACAAGCTTGCAAGGAACTCTCTTGTGAAATGGCTGTCAAACCAAGTGTTCACCAAGGAACATGTATGTCAGCCATGTCAGGAAGGAAAGCAAATCAAAGCTTCATTCAAAGGAAAGCCTGTCATTTCTACTGAGAGAGTTCTCCAACTACTGCATATGGACCTATTTGGCCCAATTATTCCAGTAAGTATAAATGGAAGAAAATATGCTTCCCTTACTGACATTCCAGTTGATACTGATGTCAACCTTGAAGCAATCTCAGCCAATATGTCCACTTTGAACAAGATCTACTTTGAACAAGCAAATGCAACAGAGGTTGGTTTGCAAATTGCTACACAGACTGCAACTTCCATTGAGGAGCAATCAGAAAAAAGTTGGACATCCTGGTCAGAGAAGTTGGGAAGGCTCATGCAGAAACTACTGACACCCTTGATGGCCAAGGAAAGACATTAGCCTCTGTTGAAATGAGGCTCACAGGTTCTGAAGAAGTGGTATTGCCAACCTTGGATGCAAGGATCAGTGGTGTTGAGACTGGTCTGCAAACAGTCTCAACTGAAGTGACAAAAGCCAAAGATGCAATGACCAAGTTTACAAGAACTGTGAAGAGAGAGCAGAAGGGATTAAGAGACAGCTACAAGCACAATGTGTTGGCCCTAAAGAGAACAATCAAGGATGCCCTGAGGCAAAGAACAGCAGCTCAGAGGAGGAAAGCTGAGGAACTTAAAGCTGCAATGGTGAAGGAAGCTGCTGAGAAGTTCACTGTGGAACTTATGGCCAAGGTATCTGATCAAGTTGTGACCAACCTCACTGACCAGCTGCAGGCCAAACTCGATCAATCTCTCAAGGCCACACTTGATGAAATTGTTGTCCAAAAGATGAAGCCAGTCCATGCATTTCTTAGTATGGCAGATGATAGGATGCAAAACATCCATGATGAAAATGTCTATCTACTGCAAGAGCTGAAGTCCCTCACTCATGCTCATTCCCATCTCTCAGTCACAATGAGTGAGTTAAAGCCCCAGTGTTTTGATAATGCCAAAAAGGGGGAAAGAGAGAGAGAGAGCTAGGGCAAAGGGAACCTTGAAGATTGGAGAATCTAAAGGAAAAGACAAGGTGCCTGAGTTTGAAGAGGGGGAAGAAGTAGACATTGGGAAAGGCAAAGGCCCTATGAATGTTGAAGATCTTACTGAAGAAAAGCAAATTCAGATAGCAGTGAAGAAGTCCATGGCCTCTGTGGTTGAAGATCAGGCTAGATGGCAACAGAGACCTAGAGGTGAATCTGCAGGCCTAGACCCCAAAGAGAAGGTGATTGAAGTAAGGGGGAAGGTCACCAGAGCCTCTAAAAGGAAAAGAAAGGAACAGGCCTTCACTGATTTCCCAACCAGCCTGAACTTACCATCTAAATTTTAAGCTGAAGAGGCAACTCAACTAAGAAAGTCAAAGAGGCTGAGGAAAACAGCCAAGTTACCTGAAATTCATGAAGAAGAAACTGAAGAAGCTGAAATGGTCAAAGAGCCTGATGTGAGAATGTCCAAGCTTGCTGATGATCCCTCAAAGCTGTTTGAGGAGGGATTTGGAAAGGATCCTGAAACTCAGGAAAAGCTGGCTCTTCAGAGAGCCAAGGATAGAATGGATCAGTTGGTTGAGGCCAACAAAGCAAGGGATGAGAGAAGGGCCAATTTCAGAGCTCCAAGAAGAAGAGCTTCTTACAGAAGGTTGAAGCCTCAAATGCTTCAAAGATGGGACACTCAATACCCTCACCATGACAAGTGGGTGCCAATCCAACTGAATGATGCATGGGAGGAGGCCAAAAGGAGTTTTTTTATGACTTCTATGTCATAGGCAAGTAGCTAGGTGAAAATGTTGATGAAGTGTTTGTTCAGTTTATGTTTGAGAATCACAGGGACTTGTATCAGAAGCTGTTTGCAGCAGTTGACATGGCAAGGATAGAATTCAAAGCCCCTGGTCCCATTCTGTATATGCCTCCCAAGTTCAATGGGAATTTGATTGATGAAGGGAAGATTTTGGAGGAGTTTATCTCCATCATGAAGATGGAGAAAATGAAGCCTGGCCCCAAAGGAACCAATCAGGACATTTGGGAGTTGAAGAAGAGAGTCTGGGCTCAGTATGGAATTGCTTCCCAAGATGATGGCTCACTCTAAAGCATAAGTACTCTTTCCCTTCTACCTATGTTTTCCTTTTGATGTTATTTTGTTTGTATCAGCATAGTGAGTCCTTTTAATTTTCCAGCATTGTAATGCCTATTGATATATATTAAAGGATCACTATTTTCATCAGAGATAACAACTCATTATCTCAACTAACCTGACATAACCTATATACTTGATTTACTATTGTACTAACAGTTTGTTTCAGGAAAGCTGACCAGGTCATTCATCCTGAAGACAAAGCTTAGTATAAGTCAAGTTCCCTTTGTAATAGGTTTTGGCATCATCAAAAAGGGGGGAAATTGTTGGGAAATAAAATAATTTTGATTAAGATACCAAAACCCCTGAATGATGATGATCAGATTAGTTAAGATACAATCAAGTTATGAATTAGTCTAGTTGTCTCAGGATAGTTGAGACAGTAAAAATGCTTAAGTCTAAATCTCAGAAATGTTGTGAGATTTATAGTTCAGGATAGTTGTCCAAAGCTGGAATGTTAGGCAGTTTGTTAAGTGGTAGTGCTTTAGGACAAGTTTGCTGAAGGATACAACTTTGCCAAGCTTGCTGAAGAGGACAACACTGCTGAGTAATCAAAGATAAGAAGACAAGCTACTTTGTACTGATAAGAGTTGTAATAGATCAGTTGAAGTCTTAATGATCAAGAGCATTGAATATTACACTCTCAGAAGATAAATTTATTGAAGTATTTATTGCCATCAAGCCTGAACAAGCATTGAAGACTTAGAAGCATTAAAGACTGAAGAATTGAATGAATGATTGGAACATTCTATTTTGCAGCAGGAATGTTCAGGACAGTTGTCCCATCTGACCGTTGGTTGAGTGTAAAGTCTGACACAACCAACCTTGGGAAATGTGCAAACTTGGAAGCTGACACAAGTCTTCTCAGCCGCATTTTTCAGAAGTCAACACATTCATTCAAGCAACCATTGAAGAGTCTATTACACAGTGGATAATAGAAGGTCAAGCTTCATAGCCGTTTCAATGGAGCTGCAAATAAACAATTTGAATTGCTATCTCTCCAACGGATAGTTGATCAAATTGCTCTATAAATTCAGAAGTGATCCAAGGATTCAAGCATCCAACTATCTGCTATCAAACTACTATCAAGCAATCAAAGGAAACCAAAGTTGTTCTTTGTTATCCCAAGTTTCCTGATCACTTCAAAAGCTAAGCCATTCCTTGTAATATCCCAAGTTTAGTCATTGAGATATCCTAAGACTTTACACTGTTCTTATTGTAAAGGATATCTCTATTAGTTGGAACCAAAACCTCAAACCCTTACCTCATTGAGTGAAGTAGTGTTTGTTGTAGAAGTGAGGAGTTAAGGACTGTTATTGAGAAACACAGTCTTAACTCAAAGAGATTGAGCACTAGGACTCAAATTATCTTAGGGATCAAAGCACTAAGAGAGTGTTGTTGATCAGTGCACCTTGGCACTATAAAACAAGTTAATTCCATTTTTAAGGAATTATCCTGTTCAATCAGGGAAAGTGGATGTAGGAGCTTGAGTCTCTGAACCACTATAAATTGTGTGTCATTTACTTACTGCACTCATTCTATTATTACATTACTTGCAATCAATCATTCTTAAAGAGTTAATTTCAGTAAGTGAAGAAAAATTGTTTTGGACAAAGTCCCTGATCAACTGTGTTTTCAGAAGTTAACTTGGAGTATTTTTTTTTTTAAGAAAAAGGCCAACCACATTCCGCACTTAGCAACTCTCTTAGATATTTATCCAACTGATCACTTAATAGTTTTCAGTGGGACAAGTATCTATTATAGTTCACACTCAGGTTAGTTGTCAGACAACCTTCCTGATAAGATCAAATTGTTTTGAAAAAGAAAGAATTTGCATACACAAGTGCATTCCCCCCCCCCCCCATACACTTGTGTCATACTCCATCAAGGACCAACACAAGTTAATTCCAAGAGAGAACGAATTATCATGTTCAATCATGGAAAGTGGATGTAGGAGCTAGAGTCTCTGAACCACTATAAATCATTGTGTTATTTACTTACTGCACATTCATATAGTAATACATTCATACACTACACACAAACTTGATTTTCAAAAGATATATAAGTTGTGTAAAACTGTTTTGGGTGAAGTTCCCTGAAAACCAGTTTATGTGTTAAGAAGTTTTTCAAAACTTAAAGGAGTTTAAATATAAAGGGTCAACCATAATTCTGCACATATAACTTACTTAGATAGTTATTCAACTGATTACTTCATAATTCTCAGTAGTTTGATTAACTAATCAAAGTTATACATACTCAGAGAAGTTGTCCAGACAACTCTACTGATAGCCTGATTTATTTTAAAGAAAAGAATTTGCATAAACAAGTGCATCCCCCCATACACTTGTGGCATACTCTTTTCAGGACCAACACACACACACACACACAGATATATATATATATATAAGAGTAGGCCCCTGAAATCTCAGAGCCCAGGGCGGTCGCCCCTACCGCCCTACCTCAGAGCCACCCTTGAGATAAGCTCAAAATGTGCACTAAGGGGTGAATAGACTTTGTTATTTTCTTAAAACTTTTGCATGTTATGATCAAATGAGGTAAACAACTTAGTCATATACCAAGTCGTCTGATGCAAGTAGTATGATCTGATCGAGTGCGAGTGTGAGAACAGTAAGGATAGATAACTAACCTACTGATTGCTTGTTAGCTGATCAGTTGGACAACTATCTACTCAGTTGTTAGTGCGGAATTGGGTAGACCCTAAATGTTTTGACTCGTGGGTTGAATGAAAACCTTTTCAAATAATGACTTTGAATAAATCAATGAGCTTATCAGCTGACTTGGTATCAGCTGATTATGGAAATTTATGCTTGTGAATTTTGACTCTTTTTAAAACCAATGCTTATAAATTCTATGTTATGCTAACAAATGATAAACAATATAAAACAATAAATAACACAAGATTTATAGTAGTTCAGACGTCTTGTCCTACATCCACTCTCACAGCCTAAATGTGAAGTTAATTCCTTATAAATAAGGTCATTGCTACTTTATAGTCCCAAAAGAAGACTTGTGCGTTCGATACACCAACTGAGTGCAATTGGTTCTACTTGTTATTGGGAGAACAAGTACTCTTACAAAGTTGGATAAACAACAAACTAAACTACAAAAGGGTAGAAGGTATGGTTTGGGGTTTACAGAATGTTCCAGCTAGTGTTATGAACAAAGAGGTTCAATAAACATAAGCTTAGGATAGTATATGAAATACAGGCTTAGATTCTGGAAACTTAGAGCTACAGGATTCTCAAGATCGAACACTGGCTCTAAAGAACTTCTAAAGAATTCAGTCGGCTGATAATAAATAATTGCTCGTCTGATGTGTGAGTTTGTGTGTATAGTTTATGTAAGTTGTTACATGAACAACATCTTGTATTTATAGAGGATTTGAGCTCGAACTAGCCGTTGCCACCAAATCTTCCAAGAATGGGCTCGAGATCTTCATGGATGGATGTTTCATGCAATTCTGGTACGACATGCCTATTTTAGGTATGTGTATTTAATGCTTATGTACGATCTCTAAGGGGTCTTCGTGTCTACGGCAGCTCCGGGGCCTCCATGTCATGACCTGAAAATGTTAAAGATTTGGGGCGTGAGATAAATCTCAGTGGATAACCTGTACGCTGTTATACAGATTGGTATAATTCTAAAATTTAAAAGCTTTTACCCTTCCCTACGTTTCAGTCTTTCATTTGTGTACTACCTTACTCTTTTAATCGTTCCTTTAAGTTCTTGCGTTAAATGGCTCTTTGGTAGAGTCTTAGCTCTCTTATATGGGGGGCAACTGGTAGCGACTACCACGTCCCTTTCCCTAATCAACCATCATATGGGGGGAGCAACGGGTAGCGATTATCACGTCCCTTCCCCTAATCAACCTTCATATGGGGGGCAAAGGGTAGCGACTACCACGTCCCTTCCCCTAATCAACCATCATATGGGGGGGGCAACGGGTAGCGATTACCACGTCCCTTCCCCTAATCAACCTTCACATGGGCTTTACATATAGAGTTATGCCATTTTTGTATCATGTGATTTCATAATCTTTCTTTAAATTCATTCTTATTTCATTTCCTTTAGAACACACCAACAGTCCATATAACATTTACATCGGCAATACAGTTAGTGTCACCCACTCTTTACATATAGAGTTATGCCATTTTTGTATCATGTGTTTTCATAATTCTTAACTTCATTCTTATTTTGTTTCTTTTAGAACACACCAACAGTCCATATAACATTTACATCGGCAATACAGTTAGTGTCACCCACTGTTTACATATAGAGTTATGCCATTTTTGTATCATGTGTTTTCATAATTCTTAACTTCATTCTTATTTTGTTTCTTTTAGAACATACCAACAGTCCATATAACATTTACATCGGCAATACAGTTAGTGTTACCCACCTGGTAACTTTTAAGATAAAGTTATAAACTTCTTCAAAGCTTTTAGTTCTGCAGGGACGTCCGAGCTCTTCGCCAAACCGCACTTTACCTAGCACAGTCTTTTCTCATCTTAGTCTTCAATTAATTTCGTGTAAGGTGTTTAAGTGTTTTCGGCTTCCCTTTCATTTCAAGTCTCTTAGTATTTCAAAAATCAATTCTTAAAGTATGCCTTGATTTATAAAATCATTTGTGAGTCCAAGGGGTTTGTCAAGCTTAATTTTCTTATGTTTCTTTGCACTTAAAGGATTTCGTGTTACATATTGACGTTCTCTTTGGTCATTCAATCATCTTGTCAAATTATAACATCGAAGCACATAATCTAGTCATGTAGTTCTAAATGAAATTTTATTCACATAATTCACACAACATGCATAAAATACATTTCTTGAAGTTTGCATAATTCGTCCTTTTATTTCACAAAACGACTTATTTTCGTGTATAACTTAAATAAAATACTTTCACACTTGTAAAATTCATAAATGTCATATATGTAACACTACAATTTATAAGGGTTACAATTCACCTAAAGACCTAAATTTGATATTTATGAAAAGTGGGTGAATTGGTAACTCAAACTGGCTTTTCCCATTTTCTGCAAACCTGTACAAGTTCTAGTTATTTGTTTTATTTCTCCAAAACGGTTCACTATAAAACCCCCAAACTTTTATATCTTAAAAAATACTGTAGTTTAAGTATTCTAGAATTTTATTATGATTTATGGAAAATTAAAACATGGGTAAATAAATTGTTGAACTTACTGCTGTTACTACAACCCTGTTTTGTACACATATATTTCCATAATTTATTTCTCCCAAAATATTGAACAAAACACTACAATCTTTTATTATGTTTTAAAACACTGTATTAGGAGTATCTCCAAATATTTCCACGAATTATAGACTAATATAAAGGGGATATTACGTGGCTAATTCTGTTTTTACTCAACACTAAACACATAAATTTCAAGGAATTTTTTCTCTTAAATGGCTGAAAAAAGTTTTAAGAGTTTTGGGTATGTTATTCTAGACTTCAAATAGGAATTTACCATAATTTTTACACAATTTTTAGACAACTAAAACACATGGAAAACACCTCGTCAAACAGACTGTCCAGAAAGTGCACGATTTCAACCTTAGCACTATCAAAGTTCATTTTTACACCATAGATCATGCTTCAACCTAAGATTAACACTTATAGATGATAAAAAACAATATTAACATATGGATGGGTTTATATACACATGAAAACATATTTATTGGGACAAGATCATGCATGCATCATCAAAGTTCTTCTAATTCACAAAATTAAAGTTGTTTCATATACCTTGTTATATTTTGGGGGTTGTTTGAGCTCTAAAGTACCTTTCCCTTTCCCAGGCCTTGATTCAACTTCTAAACTAATATTATGAGGATTTCCTTAAGGGGTTTGGAGGAAGAATTCCTCCAAAGTGATGGTGGTGGTGGATTTCTCTATTTTTTTCTCTACCACTCTTACTAGCTAGGACATTGTGAAATGAAGTTGTGGTATGGAAGAGGGGAAGGATGGACATTTAAATAGGGTGGAGAAGTGTGGAGGGCAAGCCTTGGAGTGTCTTGGGGAGCAAGAATTGGGTATTTGCAACTTGGTACATGAATTAGTAGGAAATGTGATCTTTGTCCAATGGGCTTTAGGGTAAAAAAAATTATGTGTGTTTGGGCCCAAATTTGGCAGCCCAAAT
The DNA here is from genome assembly GCA_963675135.1 of Galeopsis tetrahit. Classification (NCBI taxonomy): domain Eukaryota; kingdom Viridiplantae; phylum Streptophyta; class Magnoliopsida; order Lamiales; family Lamiaceae; genus Galeopsis; species Galeopsis tetrahit. The sequence continues at coordinate 62,734,412 of OY776132.1, forward strand.
GTGGTTAGGTGCTATATAATATTCGTTGTTGGGTTTCGGTATTTTAATGTTCGATTTTCGATTCCGAGCAATTAATTTATTATACGATAAATGTTGAAATATTCACGGTTTTAAAATGACACATTTATTAAACTTTATAAGTCTTCACATCAATTAATTTTATTTATTTAACCATAGAATTAACCTTTATTTAATATGCTAGTAGTGCCTCTGGCTCAGAATGCTCGTTTGTCACCTGCAAAATTCAAATCTTCACGCAAAATATTCTCATCACAATAATTTTATTTAATCATTTTTGGGATGATCTTTAAATCTTGATTTTTGGTTTTGGTTTATTACATAAGTCTGTCAGATGAGGTCTGACATTCTCTTTGTATGTTTAAGGTTGTTGCCTACTTAATAAATGCATGATATCAGTCGATTCCTTCAACTGAGTAGCTCTTCAAAACTTGAGGTTTGACAAGATCTGACTAAGTCCATACCAGCTAGCATCTTCTACTCGGCTGATCTTATGTAGTTAATATCAGCTGACATAGGTATACAAGGACCTTGTCGTCTGATTTCACTAATGGACTTCGTGTCTTCTAGTTTTTAGTCTTCTACTCTTTAACTTTTGAGCAAAATGTGTGTTATCCAAATGTGTATTCAGCTGATATACATACAATTGATTCCACATGACTAAGACTTAGACAATTTTACTAACATTTATACAAACAGTTTAAGTAACCTATCACTAGATTACAAACTTATCTAACACTATATTACATGATTTGTTTTGGCCTCAAAACTAAAGCATATATTATATTCATACTAGGGGATGAATATCCCAACAAAGGTCTTGATATTGGGTCGGCAAAACCTTCGGTTGAATAAAAAGACAAGTTCTCCTTAATTTAGTGAAAAGTGTAGTTATTTCTTATTGAAAAGTGTAGTTCTTTCATATTGAAAAGTTGTAATTTTGTTACTGAAATGTGGTAACTATTATTATTGAAAAGTGGTAATTTTGTTATTGAAAAGTGGTAACTATTATTATTGAAAAATGGTAATTTTGTTACTGAAAAGTGGTAATAACTATTATTATTGAAAATTGATAATTTGTTTACTGAAAAGTGGTAACTATTATTAGTGAAAAAAATATTAGTGTTAAAATTATTATTGAAAAATGGTACTAATATTTAATATTGAAAAATGGTAATTTGTTTACTGAAAAGTGTAACTCTTGTTATTGAAAAGTGGTAAGTATTATTAGTGAAAACAAATATTAGTGTTAAAAATATTATTCAAATATTAGTGTTAAAATTATTATTCAAATATTAGTGTTAAAATTATTATTAAAAAAAAGTGGTGATATTTAATACTGAAAAGTGGTAACTATTATTATTAAAAAGTGTAACTCTTGTTATTAAAAAGTGGTAACGATAATTAGGGAAAACAAATATTAGTGTTAAAATTATTATTGAAAAAAAAATATTCCCTCCATCCATGAAATGTAGTCTCATTGGGGTGGGACACAAGTTTTAAAAAAAATGTAGATAAAGTAGATAAATTAAGAGTATTATATAGGGTATTGTGGGGTCCATTGTGAATGCTTGTTTATGAATAAAGTTGATGGCAATTTGAGTAATTAAGTGATGGTTGAAGGGTGATAGTTTCCAAAAAGGGTATGAGACTACATTTTGTGGACAAAGAATATAAGTCAAATGGGACTAATTTTCATGAACGGGGGGAGTAATAATAATAATAATAATAATAATGGTGGTTGTTGTAACACCTTATGCAACCGTTACTTTGTTAAAGATATTCGATTTGAGTAATACATATGGGTTTACATGTGCATTAGTGTGCACGGTGCACACTATGCACAAGAGATCAACTCAATATAATAATACAATATTATGCTCTCTTATTCATTAATTTGACATAAAATTATAATTCTACTAAAAAAATAAAAGAAAAATACATATTACTCCCTCTGTCCATGAAATGTAATCTCATTTGCCTTATATTTTTCGTCCACCAAATGTAGTCACATACACTTTATGGAAACAATCACCCTTCAACCATCACTTTAATTACTCAAATTGTCATCAACTTTATTCACAAACAAGCATTCACAATGGACCCCACAATACCCTATAATACTCTTAATTTATCTATTTTATCTACATTTTTCTTAAAACTTGTATCCCACCTCAATGGGACTACATTTGGTGGATGGAGGGAGTATTATTTATCAAAAAATTTAAAAAAATCATAAATTTCAAAAATTAATTTTTGATGTTCAAACCAAATAAAAATACTAACATTTGACATATGTTTAACGTTTTCTATTTTACAAAAAAAAAAAAACATAAAAGTAAAAATTGAATAAGATAAAATCATATGTGGGTCTGTTTTAATTAATTGTTAATTGTTATGTATTTTGAAATTTTAGGGGATGAGCTATTCAAGATGCGTGAATCTAAATCTATATTTTTTGTTTTGGGGATGAACTGAGTATTTCATTCGCACAGTAATGCCATTTTATTCATATAGTAACACATATTGTATTTCTCTATAAATTAATACACTTGTGTTTATATTGTAACATGATTTTCAATATCTTACATGCGTTACTTTAAGGACAAATATGTGTTACTCAAAAGTAAATTATGTGTTACTTGTCCTTATAGTAACACATATTGCCTCGTACAGTAACATATAATTGTATTTGTAGTAACACTAATTAAGAACAAATTTTTCTTTTTGTCTTTTGAGTGATTTATTTTTTAAGATCTGTTTGATTTTGTATGACTTGCGAAAATTATGCGAGTTTTTATCCTTCCTTAATTTAATTGTACCAATATTTTATGTGAAAAATCAATTTATGTGTTATTTGTACTTAGAGTAATACATATTTGTCATTTCAATAACATATAATTTACCTTCATAGTTAACACAGACCTGGAACCTTTTTTTTGTTAGCCTTCTGCGCGATTTTTTTGAAAAGATTCGTTTGACTTGATCAAACCCACAAAAGATCCACGAATTTTGTGTCCTTCCTTAAATATACTAATATTTCACATAAGTGTCTCTCTACTAATAAGCGACTCATACATTAAAAAACTTGTGTACAAAAGTTATGTATCCTTAAGTAAGAGACGAATGGAGTATATACTAATTTGTAAAAAAAAAAAAAAGAATAATATGGATTGGATTGAAAATAACATTTATATCTTTTTATTTGTTATTTAAAAAAAATACAAAGAAGTATATCACTCCCTAAACCGTGAGGTTTTGAGTTCGAGCCATGGGGAGGGGTTGACAATATTTAAAAAAAAATGAAATAGGGTAAGCACATCAAAGACTTTACTAAAAACATTTTAAAAAATTTTAAAGTCTCAATAGTCTAAGAATCGACTAATTTGGAGGATCAATCTCACCGTTTAATAGCGGAACTCCAGTTAAAATCAAAACAAAATTTTGTATAAATTGATCCCTTACGAATTATTTGTACTATAAAAAAAAAATCGAATCTGAAACTTAAAAATTAACATACTTTTTAAGTTTTAAATGTACATGTACATCGTCATGACAGTCCTTTAGGTTAAAAGTTACTTCCTCCGTCTCATAATTATTTTCACATGTGAAATGACACGCAAAATAAGAAAAGTGAATTTAGTGGGGATTTTAGGGGGTAATTTTGTAAAAAAAAAATATAAAGTAAAGAAATGAGTTGACTTTTGTGTATGTGTGGAGAAAATGTAATAGTATTTGTGTAAATTTGAGAATATTGTGAGGGTGGAGTATATAAAGGATTTTTCATTTTAAGGGTGTGAAAGTAATTGTGGGACGTCTTAAAAAGAAAGTGTGAAAGTAATTATAGGACGGAGAGATGTCTATCGGGCTGGCCCTAGCCCTATAGGGTCAGTCCTACAATGCCACGGGCTAATGCCTTAACTGATTCATACTTAAGTGTCCTACAATTGTTGGGACCTAACCTTAACCCTAGCGGGCCACAGGCTAAACGGACCACTAACGGGCTACGGTATTTTTTTTTTTTAAAAAATCTTTTAAATTAAAGGTCACAATTGAAACGCCCAACAAACAAATAAAATAGAAAAATAAATAATTAATTAATGATCGGTAAATAAGAAAACAAAAGTATGATTTAAACACAATTATAGAACTCATTGGTCCTTAGTACGATCAAATAAAGCTAAACAAATATCATAATATAATGTAATAAAAATTCTAGAACTCATTGGTCCTTAGTACTTGTAATAGTGATCGACTAATGGATAGTAAATAGTAGAACTGTCAAAATGGGTTAGGCCCGTTGGGTCGGTCCGCCCCCACCTATTAAAAATGTGGGTTGGATTGAATAATACAAGTCCGTTTAAGATGCAGGCCCGTATGGGCTAGACCGTATGGATTGTGGATTTTGGCGGGTTGGCCCGCAGGTTTTTTTTTTTATTATTATTAGAAATTTATGGATTCAATTCAACTTTAAATTAAAATACAAAATTACAAAACATTATATTAAACAAAATTGAGATTTGGGAATAAGGATGTAAACAATATTAAGGTTTAAACTTTCATAAATTGATAGTTGTTGGTTAAGGTTTACTTTTTGATTATAAGACATTAAAATTATTCATGTGGTTTATTTAATTAAAGATTATCCAAAATTATTCGTACTTTTTTTTTTTATATTTTTAATAATTATTTATGTATTGTTAAAAATTTATTATAATAATAAATGTGAAAAAATAAAAATATATTATAAAAAAGTCTGTGTGCTAGCCCGCAACCCGTCATGGATTGGCTTGAGTTGAGTATTTTTCAACTCGTACTCGCCGTGGACCGGCCCGCCAAAACCCGTAAAATGATGGGTTGAGGTGGGTTATGGACCGCACCACCCGTTAGCCCGTTTTGACAACTCTAGTAAATGGTAATAGACTGCTTAATGTTTATAGTTATGAGTTAAATGACCCAAAATTTGTTCACAAGTTATCTATTAAAGAAAAAAGATAACAAGTCGGGCTAGCCGGTTTAACCCGTGAACTAACCGACTCGAGTAAAAAAAGTCTGAATTTAAACGAAACTACGATTCATGAATCATAACCCTACATTTTTAAGGCTAAACACTGATCTGATTAACCCGGCCCGAATGAACATCTTTACGTAAAACATTTTAGTTTTTGGCTTTTTGCACACCGTTTTCAAATTCAAGTTTGTTTTAAAGTTAAAATACCCTTTAAATAAAGATCCCTAAAATAAATTATGTTTTCGTTTATTGCAAGAGTAGTGCAACAAGTTAGTGCTAATTACAAAGAAGCCCCAGCATTGAAGTACTGACGAAATCTTTCTCAGTGCAAAGCACATCACATTTCCTCTGTAATTTCTCGCCGACGATCACGTCAACCGGAAATTGCCGCAGCAATGGATGAGGAACTGCTGGAACTTCAGAGGCAATTCGAGTCCGCACAGCAGGCGAAATCCAGCATCCGCTTGTCCGACCGAAACGTCGTCGAATTGGTACAGAAGCTTCAGGAACTCCGAATCATCGACTTCGATCTTCTCCATACCACGTCCGGAAAAGAATACATCACTCCGGTATCTGATTTAACTCATCATTTTAACTGGTTTTCAATCCTTGATTTTGTTATTCTTGGAGTTAATTCGTTGCATGTGTGGGTTTGTTCTGATAGGAGCAATTGAGGAGTGAAATTGTTGATGAAATTAATAGGAAAGGCCGTGCATCCGTGATTGATTTGGCCGATTCCATTGGAGTAGATTTATACCATGTCGAGAAACAATCGCAGCACGTCGTGTCGAATGACTCTTCGCTTATGTTGATTAACGGCGAGATAATTTCGAATTTTTATTGGGACACTGTTTCTGAGGAAATTAATGAAAAACTCCAGGAATGCAGTCAAATTTCGTTGGCAGAAATTGCAGCCCAGCTGCAAGTGGGTTCCGAATTGGTCGTATCCATTCTAGAACCCCGGCTGGGGACGTTGGTAATGTCCTCGTATCAACTTTTCGTTTGAATTTCTAATTTTAGGGGAAAATTCTTGACTTGGGATATTGTGTTTTGTGATTGTGTTGTGGATATTTATAAAGGTGAAGGGTAGGCTTGAAGGTGGACAATTGTATACACCAGCATATGTTGCCCGTGTCAATGCCATGGTTCGAGGTGCAGCCAGGGGGATTGCTGTTCCCATGAATTTGTCAGCATGGTGGAGTTCGTTGCAGGTTCTGCTGCAAGATATGGATGGGTTCAGTGGAGTGGTAGTTGAGAGTTCTTTTTTCCAATCATTGTTTAATGGATTGGTTAAGGGAGGAGAGATTCTTGGCTCGCTTCGTGCTGGAGTACATTGGACACCTTCTGTATGTGAGACTCTTTCTTATGAAAAGTTTTGTTTATCATGGATTATTTGAACTTTGAATGTTGAATGTATATCATGATTACTTGAATTTGAATGTATATTGAAGGGTATTGACATGTCCTTGAACATAATATATACAATATTTTGCATTCATGGATCAGTATGTTTCTATGTACTGGGGGTCTAGTTCTTGCTTATGTTGTCTGCTATTTGACAGGTATTTGCCATTGCTCAAAAAGAGTGTGTGGATGCCTTCTTCTCACAGGTACAGCACTTACTATCTTTTTCTCCCTTTCTTGATGTGGATAGCATTACCATATGAATTCACTGTGTTCATCAGGAGAAGTTGTCTGTTTAAATCTTGAACCATATTTTCTTACATGTTTAATTCTGGAAACCACAAATTTATGTTCTGACTGAATTATGTTGTGAAAAATCATACATCTCCCAGAAGTGGTTGGAGTAGCTGATGCCAATAGAGCACCAGAGAAATTTATGACCCTTTTTTTTTTTTTTTTATGTATTTGCCCTTTATATTCTTTGTCTATAACACATCATTTCTCCTTATTCTTTGAGATTCAGAACTCAAATCCTCATTCTTATTTGATTTCCTTAATAGTCTCAAAGTTGATCACTTCCAGTATATTTAAATATTTCTTCTTTGTGCGCAGAATTCTTTCATAAGTTATGAAACTCTCCAAAAACTTGGAATACCACAACCTGTTCAGTTTTTGCAGGTATCCTGATCTATTTGGATTTATTTTCTTTACTTCTGTAGTTTGGGTGATTTGGAAAATGACTAAATTAATAAAACACCGTCCGAATAAATAGTCTTTTGGTGGCTATCTGATAAGTTTCTTCTCATGAATAATTACTGTAGTCCAGATATCCTGAAGGTAAACCTCTTGCCACTATCTTTGTTCATGGTTCACTGATTGAAATGTTGGATGCTTCTGTGGATGATGCCGTTGAGCGCAGTAGCTGGTGAGTTCTAATCTGCATATACCCATTTATATTTTCAATTTCTACTGCTCATTGTAGCTGTCCCGTATTTTTTAAGCAGCAAACAATGTAGATGCTATTTAATATGTCCATTAATCTTGTCATGGTAAAATGTAACATATATCATTGCTTTATATAGGATCAAGTTGCTTGTGGTTAACCGAGCTTAAGTAATCAAAAGCTTGCTCAGTACTGACTCAATAAGATGGAATGAACATGCCGGAACTTGGGGGTGGGGTAAATGAGCCGAGTCTAGTAGAACTTGATTCGATTAGAAAACTTGAATCAAACTTATTTTTTTTGAACTCGAGCTCGAGGAAAAACTAGAAATACTCGAGCTTGACTCGATAACTTACATAACATCAATTAAACATTTTTTTAAAATTTATAATTATAAAATAATTGTAAAATGAGCTCCATTAAGCTCGCGAGCCTAACGAGCCTACTATTGTTGAGCTCAATTCAATTAAATTCAAGTCGATTTCGAGTTTTTTTCAAGTCGAGCACGAGTAGCACGTGAGCCAGCTCGACTCACTTACACCCCTAGCCTGAACTCATGCCCATGTTTTTTGTTTGCTTGGCCAGTATTAGGTTCATTTAATTAGAACGCTGCCTTGCATAACTACCAATTTTCTCAAGCTTAGTAAGAACCCAAAGCGTAAGTTCAATAAGATTACACTCAAAGAATCACCCAGAATGTGTTTCCAGATTATAATTCTACTATTGGAATGAAAAAATGTACATAAATATGTGGAGACATTGCTATTATCAATTTAAGGACGAGAACATGCAATGAATTATGGAAGAGATGGGAAATTTCATTGTTCTATTATCTACTATTTTGACTGCAATATTTAGCATAGTTATATTGATAACTTAAATCATGGAGTAGTATATTTTCCAGGTAATTCAAATGGGATTATGTTACATCCATTCAGTTGTGTTTATCATTTCTCCTTGCTGATGTTTGTTCTTACCTTCAGCTTTAGTATGAATGACTTGCATGCTCAAAACATAGTGTGTTTTTTTTCTGGTTAATTTCAGGATAGATTCGCTCACGATTTTACCCACATCCTTTGCATTGCAAGATGCATCTAAGATTCTTTCACTTTGTCCATCTGTTCAGAGAGCTCTAAAGGTAATTCATTCTTATCCGTGCTCTATTTATGTGCTACTCATCGATAGATTAATTCCTTCGACTTCTCTTATGAACTTTTCTTCACTTTCAGTCTGGTAAAGCACATATGCTGGGAGAATCCTACATTTTTAGTGATGCTTTTGTGAAGGTAAGTAATTTAAAGTTTCTCTGAAATTTTGTATGTCTGATGAAAAAGTCCAAGTTTGAATTCCTAAAGACTGAGGAAAAAAAATCAGAGTTCCAGTCTGTACTTCTGCTTTAATTACAAAAACAGTTAATTCCATCGATAGACATTTCATTAGTATATTCTCTGAACTTTTTGTATGCAAAGAATTCTGAGAAGCATATGCAAATATTTTCATTTGTTGCCAGATTTTTAGTGCTATATATGTTTACATGGTTTAGTTACTGTTTTCCTGAAGTGTAGCTATATGTGGCCGGATAATTGTATAAAAGTGGATAAGTTTGGGCAATGTTCGGACAGGTGATAATTCATGTGCTAGATTTGATGGGGTAAGCAAGCTGGGGGGAAACTATATATTGGCACTCGTGATTATATGTATATCTGCCTGAATGCTTGACTTATTCCTGTAAGCATATTTCCAACGAAACCAAGAGAAAAATATTCAGACCAAGTCAGCGTTTTTTAGCACAGTTCCCATAAATATACATGTCCTCTTCACATTAGTGATTTTAGACATATCTTGAATTTTGTATTCTAGATCTGGTGATCTTCATAGTGATTTTCCTCAGTTTCCCTCTTAGCCCTTCAATGCATAAGGATGAAATTAAGCACCAGCCATAATAATGTAGCCTCTTATTTAAGGATTAAATCCCCTAAAAAAGGTTATTTATTTAATTGAATATTCAATTGCATCCTGGAAGGCTCTTGATGGTGCGTATTCTCCAAATTAGTCATATAACATTGTTAATGATTATAAAGGCTTCCTCTTCTTGTATGAAGTTACTGAACAAATGATATATGTAACCGTGTGGAACCAGAAAGATGGTAATGTAGCATCGCCTTTGTGATTCCAGTGATGCTAATTTACTCTTATGTATTCCTTTTGATGTAATGCAGCATCTGTTTGAGAGCATCCAGAAAGAGCTGGAGAATGTGAATTTTACTGGACTTGCAGATGCTGGGTCGTCAGAAAAACCACATCTCACCAAAGCAGCCAACCAGGGACATGATGATAGCAGCACTCTAGCTGAAGCAGATGAATATGACAATCAAAGTAATACTGGTAAATCAGCTCAAGAGAAAGGATCTAAGAAGAAAAAAACAAAAGGAACTGGGAATGCAAAGGCTGGGAACGTTGAAATCAGTCCAGAGGTCCCAGAATCTACTAAGAAAAAGCAGAAAAAGGGAAAGGCCACCCCAGCTGCACAAGTAACAGGCTCAAAGTCCGGTGCCAAAAAAGATACTGAAAGAATGGACAACCCTAGCTTTTTGTCTGAAGAATCATTAGTCCGAAAGATAATGTCTTTGATTCCAGATTTAGAGGAGCAAGGTAAGTTTCATTTTCTTTCCAATCTCCTCTTAATTAAAAAATTATTATAACTTTATAATTAACTGTTTGTTGGATCTGATAAGAACTTGCTTGTGCTACATAGGTATGGATGATCCTGAGACCGTTCTTGCACCTCTGGCGAGCTATTTGAGACCCATGCTCCTAAATTCATGGATGGAAAGAAGAAAGGCTGCTTTTACTGAGAATTCTCAGCAAATGAAAAGGTTGCTTGATAATTTACAGCATAAGGTTGATGAGGTAATGAGAGATATCTAATTTTGTTAATTTGGATTCTTAACATGTACTTAATTATTGTTATACCAAAAAATGTCTGAATTGAGTTAATGGTTTTCTGCCTAAACGTCCTGTTGGTCTGATGAAGCATTCCCAACCTTCATATGATATGTATTATTCCCAAATTCTATACTTGGTTCATGTTTTATTTTCTGTGCTGAAATGGTGTATTCTTCTGGTAGAGTACACTGTATATATTATTTCCAATTGATCACAATGTCCATTTGGCCAGGCATTCTTAAATATTCAACTATATGAAAAGGCATTGGATATGTTTGAAGATGACCCACCAACTGCTGTAAGTTCTTCTCCCGATTTTGGACAATAATCTGGTTCTATTGTGTAACGTACTAAAAGAAGTATTTTTCCTTTGTTTTTGTTAGGTTCTCTTACACAAACATTTGTTACGAACTGCAGCCACCCCAATTGTTGACACTCTCTTAGTTAACTTGGTAATTTTGCAGTTTATTGACAGTTCATTATTTTAGCATGATTATCATTCTGGCTCTGATATACCATGATGTGTATGCAGGATATGCACAACAAATTGAAGAATGGGCAGCAACTTGAGGAATCTCAAAATCCTGAAACTGCAGCTATGAGCTCTGCAGATAGAATAGCCCTGGTAAACATATACGGAGTAGAATCTTAAGTAACATTTTTTCCTCATTCAAATTCTGAACTCCTGATTTCCATGCTTTTGTTCACAGGCAAAGGGTTTATCTAAATCCTTGTCAGTCAGAGCTGTTGGGCTTATTGAAACTTTGGAAGGGAAGGTTGGTGTAGTTCCTATGCATCCTTATCGAACATCTGATTCACTATAAATTGCTTCTTATATTAGCACTTGAGTTGCTGACATACTTGCATTATTATAATTTTATAATGGCAGCGCGTGGATTTATTCCTTAGTGCAGCAAGAGAGCTTGTAGAGGAAAGGTAAAAAGGATCCATTTGTGGCCAGTGATTTTCAAGTGTTGATCATTAAAATCGGAACTTATTTTCCAACTCTTGTTCTGCAGTGGGTTAATTTTCAAAAAACTTGATAAGAAACTGGAAAGGACTCTTCTGCATTCGTATCGAAAGGTATGCCCAACATATATAATTTTGTTGACAGCTTACTAAACTTTTAACCCAAAGTAATTGTATGGGTATGTCAGGAGTTTTTTTCAGATTTAGGGATGGCAACGGGCGGGTCTGGGACGTGTTTGCCCTGTCCCAGGACCCGCCCCGCATAAGGACCCGCCGTGTTCTACCCGCCCCACATAATTTTTTAATTATTTTTAAATTAATTTAAATATACAGAATATATTTATTTTGACATTAAATAATTAAAAATAAAATATATAATTGTTTAAAATAGCATTTATATTCATCTTATTCTAAAAAATACATATAAAATGTTTTTACACAAACATATACTCCATACATTAATATGCTTATAATTTTATATAAATACACATATATTAAATATTACTCTGTACTATATTTATATATAACGGGTCTGGATACGGTTTGGCGGGGCGGGTTTGGCAAAAACCACGACCCATCCCATACCCGCTTAACCGGGTCCAGGCCCCGTCTCATTGCCATCCCTATTCAGATTCTGACATTTTACGCATTGTTATGCGCACCACATTTTTTGTTTGTTTATTTTCGAATATGCTGTTATGTTTTTTTTTTGACAAGGAATATGCTGTTATGTTAATCATGGTTGTATATAACTCTTCCATACTTCTCATCGTGATCAATTTTTATAATCTTAGATATTTTAGTCACGTCCCTTTTTCTTCACCTGATTATAGGTCTAGATGGCACCACCTATGCTTTTTTTTAAATAGGTGCATGAATGATTGATGCTGGTCTGATGTACTTTTAACATTATCCCTGCTGTTTGAATATTCAGGATTTGACATCTCAAGTTTCTGCTGAAACTGATCCTGTCTCCCTTCTGTCTAAAGTTGTTTCTTTACTATATGTCCAGGTTAGTTTTGCTGTCATTGAGTTATATGTGGGTATCAATAGACAAGAATTGTCATCTTTTTTTCTTTCACTCCCACATTATTTCTGGTTACTTACAGCTATATGGAAAAGCTCTTCAAGCTCCTGGCAGGACAATTTCAGTTGCTGTGTCTCGTTTAAAGGTAAAAGTTTTATATTGGTTTCCTTGCTACTATAAAATACTTCCATTAGTTAATCCGAAATAGAGGATATGTGATGCCCTTATATGGTGGCTGTTGTAGATCGAGGATTGTCTTAGAAAAATAATATTTGAAATGCAAAGTTAGTATTAGACTCAAAGCTCTACATATTTAATATTGAAGCTCTGAAGTTCCATGCTAGGACTCGACTATTGCATATCTTTTACCAATACATGCACTTCCATTAATAAATGCTTTTGATTGACGGTGAGGGCATCTAACAAGATCTACAATCAAATTATACTCTCTTTTGAACAGCTTAATATTAACCAAGATCTACAACATTCTTAAATCGAAGATTGTTAAATCTGGAAGCAGTATTGAGATTGTCGTCACGTGGCTTTTCCCATGACTGTGCATTTTCGTAATATTAACGACTGTTTGCTTCAATTTATATAGGATAAACTGGATGATTCAGCATTCAAAACTTTAGTAGACTATCAAAAAGCTGCAGTCGCCCTTCTATCTCTGATGTCGGCAGGAACTGGCAATGTGAGTTCAGTATTACGAAATTACCTTGCTGTATCGTTAATATTAAAAGTGGATAATTGATTGGGGTGGTGTGTATGTTGGCGCATTGTTTTTAGGAAGAAGATTGTACATCAGATAGAATATTGAGCAAGAGGGAGCTACTTGAGGAATCGATGCCTGCATTGAAGAGCTTGGTGTTAGGTGGTAATACACAACTAGATCCAGTTCCCCGTAGATAATAATCTCTATCTTTACAGAACAAAAAGTACGTATAAATGTTGCTCTGGTCGTCGTTTTTATTATCTCAGAAAAATTATGCTCGGAATAACAGTTAATTATCATCTATCTAGTGGACGACCTGCAAATCTTCAGTTTTGTCTGATAGACTAATCATATCAGAGGGGCAAAACCATTGCTCTTCTTGCTAGCTGCTACGCCCTTCTTCGTATCATCAAAATTGACAATAAAACTCAACCTGCGTCCAGAAAAGATTTTATGTTTTTGTTTTTTAAGTAAATTTTATGTACCCAAGTTTGGAGGTTATTTACAAAGATGCACTCATGGGCAAACTTGGATTCATATGAATTTCTTGTCAAAATCTATGAACCTGGTTCACTCAGGTTTTATGGTGAACTCAGTGTACTCTTTAACATACGAAATTATGATGTTTAGCAAATGAAATACTAGCATTAAACATTTTCCATTTTAAAAGCTAAAGTGCGGCGTAGGTTAGCGTTTTGAGAGTATTTGAATGAGGTGCAAAAAGTGTGTAGAATCTGAAATCTGAATTGATTAAATAAATCAATTGATTTTGATGTCTATGTTAACACATAATCAACCAAGAATGTTACCTCAGAGGGTGTCTTAATTGTTGGACTTCAATTGTTTTGTACTTGAGTTTGATAACATTTAATTTTATCTGATGAATTTGACGTAGCAAGTCCGTCCCATAATAACTTTCACACTTTTATTTTCGAGATGTCCCACAATAACTTTCACACCATTAAAATAGAAAACTCTTTATAAACTCAACCCCTCACAATATCCTTAATTTTACACAAATGTCATTACTTTTTCTCCACACATACACAAAAGTCAATTCATTCTTTACTTTTATATATAAAGTTTTACAAAATTACCCCTCAAAACTCCACACATTATTATACTTTCTTAATTTATGTGTCCACCTACATATGAAAGTTATTTCGGGACGGTTACTCCCTCCGTCCGCCTATAAGCTTCCCATTTTACCATTTTGGTCCGTCTGCCTATAAGTTTCTCATACCTTTTTTGGTAAGTACTTTTTCTTACACTTCACTTTATATCTTACTTTTTCTCTCTATCTCTCTCCTCTCTCAATCACATCACTTGTACTATATATATTATTTAATCACTTTTTTTAATCTCTGTGCCAAAAAGTAACGTAACACTTATAGGCGGACGGAGGGAGTATCAATTATTTATGTATTTCTGATGACAAAAACTTCACAAGCACTCATACACAGTATGTATCAACATAAGATTCGTGCAATACTGTCCCGTCCTATCCGTTTCTAATATACAAATTTGTTTCTCTCCACGCTATTTCCTCCAATCGCTATTTTTCATGGCAGTTTCCACTCTTTGTTCTCTTCTCGTTCTTCCATTTTCTTTCTTGTGAGTCCTTATATTTTCTACGTTCTTCCATTCTCTATTTCTAGCGATTTTACAGGTCCTTCCATCATTCTCCCCACATTCTTCAATTTGTGTGCACACAAGTCTTCCTCTATTCCGATGGATATATTATATGAAATTAGGGATTATATTTTTTTTAGTCCATTAAGTTGCCACAATTTTGAATTTAGTCCATTAAGTTTCGATTTATTTTGATTTTAGTCCAATTAGCTACTATAGCAGGTTTAACAAGTCATTTTTTAAAACACACCATACACCCCATAAAATGTTATACACACCCACACCACACTAAAACTTAAAAATCATTTTTGTTACTATACACATCCCAATTCTTTCCTATTTAATAAATTGTCAAAAATAATTAAATTAAAAAAAAGTAAGAAATTAAATTAATATAAAAAATATAAATAAAATCGATAAAAAATAGTCAAAATCTTCAAAAATTAAACAAAGCTAAAAAAAATTAATTAATTTAATTAATTTTGAAGATTTAGTTAATTTTTTTTACTATTTTTGAAGATTTTTAATATATTAAAAAAATCAACTCAATCTAAAAAAATTATTAAATTAAAAAATAATCTTAAAAAATTTTAAAAAATCAACTAAAATTTTATAACTAAATAAATAAATTAATTTTTTAGCTTTATTAAAATTTTGAAGATTTAGACATTTTTATAGGTTTTATTAATATTTTTATATTAATTTGAATTCTTACTTTTTTAATTAAATTATTTTTGACAATTTATTAAATACGTTTATGATTTTATTTAACTTTAATTTTTTTTATTTTTTTTGTGTGTTTAACATTTGGAGTTTATATAATACGTATGGGGTATTAGTAGGTTCATGTAATATAAAAAAAAAATATATATAAAACTCCAATGATTTATTAATGTTTTATTTGTGTTCTAACTTCTATAAAAATGTCGACAATAAGGCTAAATAAAATTCAAAAATAGTAGAAAATCAACTAAATCTCAAAAACTAATTAAATTAATTAATTTTTTTTAGCTTTATTAAAATTTTGAAGATCTAGGTATTTTTATAGGTTTTATTTATATTTTTCATATTAATTTGAATTCTTACTTTTTTAATTAAATTATTTTTGACAATTTATTAAATATGTTTATGATTTTATTTAACTTTAATTGATTTTTTAATTTTTGTGTTTAACATTTGGAGTGTATATAATACTTATGAGGTGTTAGTAGGTTCATGTAATATAAAAAAAAATATTTAAAAAGAAAATAAAATAAAAAAGTTTAAAACTCAAATGCTTTATTAATATTTTATTTGCATTCTAACTTCTATAAAAATGTCGACAATAAGACTAAATAAAATTTAAAAATAGTAGAAAATCAATTAAATCTCCAAAACTAATTAAATTAATTAATTTTTTAGCTTTATTAAACTTTTGAAGATCTAGGTATTTTTATAGGTTTTATTTATATTTTTCATATTAATTTGAATTATTACTTTTTTAATTAAAATATTTTTGACAATTTATTAAATATGTTTATGATTTTATTTAACTTTAATTGATTTTTGAATTTTTGTGTTTTAACATTTGAAGTGTATATACTCCCTCCGTCCGCCTATAAGTGTTACATTACTTTTTGGCACAGAGATTAAGAAAAGTGATTAAATAATAGATATAATACAAGTGATGTGATTGAGAGAGGAGAGAGATAGAGAGAAAAAGTAAGATATATTCATGAAGATAAGTTAAGAAGAACTCTTGAACAAGTGACATGAATAAAAGTTGAGTGTAGTTGACAAGTTAGAGGAAGTTCAAGTCACATGGAGGAAGACTCAGAATCAATGTTCAAGTTTGATGAGGATAAGCCTGCTGGAGTAACCTTAAAATACAACTCAACGTAGAGAAGAAAAAACATAAATCCAAACAATCATTAAAAATACAACTCAACGTAGAGAAGAAAAAACATAAATCCAAGGAGAAATTTTAAAAAAAAATCCAGAATTTTAGGAATAAGAAGGAGAAATGTTTAGGGGTGAAAACGGATCGGATACGGACGGATAGTGCTTATACCGTATCTTAAATAAAACCGGACCGGAAAAAAGACCGGAACCGGAAAAAAAGACCGGAAAAAAGACTGGAACCGGACCGGTCCGGTCCGGAACCGGACCGACCGGTTAGATTCCGGTCCTCGGTCCTAAATTTTTTAAGATTCCGGGTTCCGTTCCGGTCCGGTCTAAAACCGGAATTTACCGGTCCAGGACCGGAAACCCGGATTTACAATTTCTTTTTTTTTATTTATTATTATTTGAATTTTAGAAATTAAAAATCTCATTCCTCTGCCTCTTGGACTTCCTCTGGCTCTTCGACTCCCTCCCTCTGGCTCTTCCACTTTCTTAAACCAAATTCCACACCTTATCCAGGCGACAACCCTTCTCCAAACTCCACTCCCACTCTTTGAGTTCATCTCAATTGTTTGTGTTAGTTGTGACTTGTGACTTGTGACTCACCCATTTTGAGAGGTAATAGAGCCAGTGCAACGAAATACTCCACCCAATCTTCTTGCCATGTAAGTTTTCTTGAGTTATTGAGAAGGTTTAACTTATTTTACAGCTTATAATCGTAATAATTATTTTTAATTTCTTGTTTCAAAATTTTAGATGGATAGTACTCAGTCACAATCTCAATCAAAAAGAATACCGGTGTTTTCTGATCAATCGGCTAATGCCCTTAGTAATGAAGAACTTGAAGAGTTGCGCAAGTCCCTACCTCCGAGTAAGACACTAACAGAGGGACGAAAGTACATCAATAGAAAGGGCAAAAGAAGAGCAGCTTATTGGCAAAACTTTATGGAGTATTTGGATGATAAAAGTGCTCTTCGAGCTGAATGTAAGTTTTGTGACTCTACTTTTGCTGCTGATTCTAATGTAAATGGAACAAAAAATGTGAAGAAGCATTCTGATAAATGTAATCGCAATCCTGCTAATAACGGTAAAGGGAAACAATCTGAGTTGGTTTTTAAACCTGGAGATGGTGAAGAGACAGAGGGTAAATTAAAATTTGGGACTGTGAATTTAAAAGATGTTAGGGAAGCAGTTGTTTATCACATTGTAGTGGATGAATTACCCTTTAGGCATGTTGAGAAGCTTGGTTTTAGAAGGATGATGGAAGTTTGTGTTCCTAGATTTCATGTTCCCTCACGCACCACTGTTGCACGTGATGTTCTTCTACTTTATAAGAATGAAAAATTGGAATTGAAAGGATTTTTTAGAAATTCATGCCAAAGAGTATGTGTGACAACGGATACTTGGACATCTATTCAAAGAATAAATTACATGTGTCTCACAGCTCACTTCATTGATAGTGAATGGAAACTTCAAAAGAGAATAATAAACTTTTGTCCAATCTCTAGTCATAAGGGTGAAGCTATAGGTAAAGCAGTTGAGTCCTGTTTAGAATCTTGGGGCATTGAAGATAAACTCTTTACTGTAACTGTTGATAATGCTAGCTCTAATGATGTTGCATGTGGCTATTTGAGAAGGATGGTTCAAACGCACAGGATGTATTAGTAATGAGAAATTTCTACACATTAGATGCATGGCTCACATCATTAATCTTATTGTTTGGGATGGCATTAAAGAGCATTGTGTTTCCATTAATAGGGTTAGAACTTCTGTGAAATATGTTAGGAATTCTCCAGCAAGATTGCATAGATTTAAAGAGCTTGTCGAGAAAGCTAATTTAGATTCCAAATCTCTTTTATCCCTTGATTGTCCTACTCGTTGGAATTCCACCTATGTTATGTTGGACACTGCTTGTAAATTTCAGCGTATTTTTAGTGGTGTGAATTTGCGGAAGAGATGTTCCAAACGATGAAAAACCTCCTGATGATGATGATTGGTGTACTGTGAAGAGGTTAGTTGTGTTTTTGAAAGGATTCTACTCATTAACTCGTCGTATTTCTGGTACTTCTTATGTAACTAGTAACAAGGGATTTTTTGGAATTGCGGCTACTCTTGATATGTTGACTAAGTGGGAGAGGAACTTTGAGTTAGAATTTCAAAATATGGCAGCTAGAGGATGAAGTATGATAAGTATTGGGGTGATGTTGATAAAATGAACATAATGGTTTATATTGCTGTTGTTCTTGATCCACAATCCAAACTTGATGTTGTTGAATTGACTCTCACGGACATGTATGGAAATGAAGAGGGTATGAGATTGACTGCTAAAGTGAAAAACCATGCTTATGCTTTGTTTGATGAGTATAGACATATGTACTCTCATTTGACTCCTCAAAGTGGCAAAATGTTGATTTAATTTGTGTTGATAATGTAACTGGGAGTGGAGATGGAATGGGAGATGACATAAACTATGTGAGAAGTCTACAAGACAGAGCTAAAAGGTTGAAAGGATCAAGTGGACATGTAAGAAGTGAATTTGAAAGGTATTTAAATGAAATATTAGGGGATGATGAAAATGAGTTGGATGGTGGGCTATTAATGATCATCGATATCCGATTGTTTCACGTATGGCACGGGATATACTTGCTATTCCATTATCTACAGTTGCCTCCGAATCTGCGTTTAGTACGGGAGGTCGTCATCTTGATTCATTTAGAAGTTCTTTGAATCCACTGGTAATATATTCAACTTAGTTTCTTTTTACTTTTCATTCAAAAATTTTTATTTTATTATATCTAATTTATTTATTTTTTCATGTGAGAATAGACTGTGCAAGCACTTATTTGTACACAAGATTGGCTTCGTGCAAAAGGAGCACCCAAGGGCAAGGATTTACGTGACATGGAAGATAATTTGCGCGATGAGTTAGAAGAAATTGAGAATGGTAATGGTTTATACTTATCAAATATTTTTCAGCATGTTTATTTATTAGGTGTACCCATTTAAAAAATTTAACATCTTATATGTTATTACAGATTTGATGAAGACTACATTGGACGATGAAGACAATGTTATATACATTGTAGACCCTTAAATTTGTGCATCATTTCATTTTTTTTGGACTACTGTTTTTTCATTTTGGACTACTGCCTTTTCATTTTGGACTTGAATTTTAATTTCTATGAACATTTGCTATAAATTAAATTTTCAAGTATATATATATTCTTGGACAATTGTGATCAACTTGATCTAAGGGCATAACTTATTCTTTAGGATATTAAAAAGGAATTTATTATAAAGGTAAATATGAAGAAATTTCTAGATCTTCAAAAAAAATGTGATCCACTCTCCACTTCTTCTCATACACTAAGGAATTATAATAAATTAAAAAAAAAAAAAAAAACAACCGGTCTGAAACGGTCCAAACCCGGACCGGACCGGAATTTACCGGTCCGGTCTGGACCGGTTGCATTCCGGTCCGGTCCTCGGTCCGTAAAATTTTAAGATTCCGGTCCCGGTCCAAACCGGTCCCGGTCCGGTCCGGTTCTGGACCGGTGCACACCCCTAAGTTCAAGTCACATGGAGGAAGACTCAGAATCAATGTTCAAGTTTGATGAGGATAAGCCTGCTGGAGTAACCTTAAAATACAACTCAACGTAGAGAAGAAAAAACATAAATCCAAACAATCATTAAAAATACAACTCAACGTAGAGAAGAAAAAACATAAATCCAAGGAGAAATTTTAAAAAAAAATCCAGAATTTTAGGAATAAGAAGGAGAAATGTTTAGGGGTGAAAACGGATCGGATACGGACGAATAGTGCTTATACCGTATCTTAAACCATATTTTTTTCTCGAATTCGGAGTCGGATACGGAAAAGCCGGATTCGGATACGAATTCGGAATATTCGGTATACGGATACGGAACGGATATCGGACGAATCCGGGCCGGATTCGAATAACTATAATCGAATAATATATTTCAAATGGAAATCATCAAAATGTGATTGAAACACATAAAAAATCAACAAACATGAAATCATCAAAATATATCCTTCGTAAACATCACCACTCCAACACAACATAACGCCTAAGAAGACATATATAATATTATACCCAAGCATGAATAAAGCAATCAACAAACTACTCCTAAGCCAAAGAATCATCCACTCATGAAAACATTAAAACCATACGCAACATATTACTCCTACACAATTGCTTGATCACGATTCCGTAAGTCACAACATTCGGCTTGATCCCCTTCTCCTTAATCTCATCCATCAACAAATTCATTCTTGCAGAATCACGATTTTGTGCTAACCTTGTTAATAGTGCATTGCAAGAAGCTATTTCAACATCAGAGCCTGAATTCATCGCCCCACGCAAAACAGTCTAAGCATGATCCGACTTACCCTCCCTACAAAACCTCATAACAATCTGCGTTAACCAAAACCCACTAGGAAAAAGATCATACTCGCTAAAACGCAGAACAAGGTTATGGATTTCCTCATCTCTCATACTCCTACCACCCCAATTTCTCCCAAAGATCAGCGAAAAAGTAATTGCTAACGTGTTGCTATTCGGAGGATGTAAAGCATTTGGTTCAAGCATTTCGTCGAGCACCTTAAAGGCATCATCCACCCGACCCCAATTCAATAAACCAGA
Source organism: Galeopsis tetrahit (assembly GCA_963675135.1). Lineage (NCBI taxonomy): Eukaryota > Viridiplantae > Streptophyta > Magnoliopsida > Lamiales > Lamiaceae > Galeopsis > Galeopsis tetrahit. The sequence goes on from OY776132.1 coordinate 62,755,622, forward strand.
GATAACTAAATTCAACACATCCTTATTTTTAATTTCTTCATCAATGGCATCAAGCACCATGATCATTTCATCGAGCTTTTTGGCGCCGCCAAAACACTTAATGAGAAGAGTTCCAGCGTTGACATATAGAGGAATATTTTGTTCCTTCCAAAAGCTCCAAGAGCTTACCTGGGGATTCCGGATTCTCGCTCATGGCGTGTTCGAGAACCGCCTGGAATGCGAGGGGGTTGAATTGGGGAGTTGGGAGTTGGTTTTGAGGCAATTAAAGAATTGAAAAGCATTTTCGTAGTTTTGCAGCTGGCGGGTGATTTTGAGGACGGACGGCGGCGATAGGGCGGAGATGAGAGGGTTGAGATTGGAATTGGTGAGCCAGGAACTAGGATCAGTGGTTTGGAGAAGGGAAAGTGTCTCCAAGATGGAGGAGGACTGATCCGGTGGCGGTGCGAGGTGGGCATCGGCGGAAAGGCGACGGAGAGTGGCGGCGACGGCGGAGGCGCCTTGTGTGGGTTTAAAAGGTTTTAGGAGTAACATTTTAATTTGGAGCTTTAATAAAATTAATATAAAATATAAAATAAAATATATTAAAAAATCCGGGTATCCGGATAATATCCGATAAAATATGGGAAAACTCGAATACGGTCGGATATTATGTATTCCGAATCCGAAGTCAACTATCCGTATCCGAATCCGTATCCGCCCGGATACTAAATTTTTATACCAAATTCGTATCCGACCGGATACGGTTCCGGATCGGTCGGGAAATATCCGATCCGTTTTCACCCCTAGAAATGTTAGGAAATAAGAAGGAAACAAGAATAGATTTTCAACATCACAAAGGCAAACATCATAAGAATTTAAGCAGCATGGAGAGAGCTTGTTGGTCTAGTTCTCTTTCCAAGTGTGTGTACATTTAAGGCAGGTGTAAAATTCAGTCATGGGTTCATCAGCTGATCTGGTCTGCACTTGGGTAAAACTAGCTTTCTGATGGCTGCAATCGGGACATGACACTGCACATCAAAATATATATGAGACGCGAGGCCGGGCATATACATTCCACAAAAATAAAGCAAACTAATTATGCTCAAGAAAAATATATGCATATACATTCCACAAAAAGAAAGCAAACTAATTATGCTCAACAAAAATATATTGCAAATAAACCTGAGGAAGTTTGATTCATGTTCTTTTTGGCAATTTTTTTTAGGTTAGCTTTGTTTAGTTTTTTTTTTTTTGAATATTTTGGCAATTTTTTATTGGTTTTATTTATATATTTTATATTAATTTGAATTCTTATTTTTTTTAATTTAATTATTTTTGGCAATTTATTAAATAGGAAATAATGGGGTGTATAGTAATAAAAAATTATTTTTAAATTTTAGTGTGGTGTGTTTAACATTTGGGGTGTGTATAACATTTTCTGGGGTGTGTGGTGTGTTTAAAATTTGGGGTGTGTGGTGTGTTTTAAAAATTGTCCTGTTAAACCTACTATAGTAGGTAACTGGACCAAAATCAAAATAAATCGAAATTTAATGGACTACATTAAAAAAGTGGTAATCTTAAAAAACATGGTAACTAAATATGGACTAAAAAAAATATAATCCCTATAAATTTTATCCAGATATTTTCTCATTTGCTATTTTATATGCAGTATTTTCATAAATCAAATCTGTAAGATTGTATAATTAGTTATTCCATTCATTCTGAAAGGTCAAATATATACAATAGAATATCTCCTATTCTAGGCAGATATCAAGGACTAATTCTATTTTTTTTTTCGGGGTATCAAGGACTAATTCTAAGCCTACCATATATACGAGATTTACAAATATTCTAGAAATATTATCATATATTCTATTACACCCCCACAATTGAAGCTGGAGGAGAACGTACACTAAGATTGTCCCTGAACTCCTCCAATAAAACCAACGGTAGGCCTTTCGTAAATATATCCGCGATCTGAAACCGCGACGGCACATGCAACACACGAACCTCGCCTTTGGCCACCTTTTCTTGGACAAAATGTATGTCCATTTCAATATGGTTGGTCCGTTGATGCTGAACCAGATTGCCCGAAAGATATATCGTACTCATGTTGTCGCAGTATAGTATAGTAGCTTTGAGCGGGGGACAATGCAGCTCAAGGAGTAAGTTACGTAGCCAACATGATTCAGACATGACGTTAGCCACGCCTCGGTACTCGGCTTCAGCACTTGATCGTGACAAAGTCGTTTGTCGTTTCGCGGACCACGAAATCAAATTATCTCCAAGAAAAACACAATACCCAGACGTTGAGCGACGAGTATCTGGACACCCTTCCCAATCCGCATCAGTGTAGGAGATGAGGGAATCCGGAGAAGAAGGATACAAGTGAAGCCCGAATTCCAATGTCCCCTGAATGTAACGTAGTATACGTTTAATGGCAGCCATATGAAACTCTCGAGGGTCATGCATGAATAGGCACACCTGTTGCACCGCATAAGACACATCTGGTCGGGTAAAGGTCAGATATTGTAGTGCACCGACGAGGCTACGGTATAGCTTAGGGTCAGATACGCGCGGACTGTCATGCGACCCAAGCTTCGGCTTCGTGTCGACAGAAGTAGACGAAGGTTTGCAAGATGTCAACCCAGCCCTGTCTATTATTTCTTGCGCATATTTTCGCTGTGAGAGAAAGAGTCCGCCATTATGGGAGGTCACGGCAATGCCCAAGAAATAATGCAAAGAACCCGTATCCTTCATTGCAAACTCGGCACTCAAACTCGAGATAAGGGAGCGACGAAGAGAATTCAAAGATGCCGTTAAAATTATGTCATCGACATAGAGGAGAAGATAAGCCATATCGGACCCTTGACGAAGAACAAATAACGAATTATCACAACGACTCCGAACAAAACCAAGAGTGGCAACAAATTCAGTAAATCTGGTGTTCCACGCCCGAGGAGCTTGCTTTAACCCGTATAACGATTTCTTCAACAAACATACATAATCCGGATGCGTTTGGTCACGAAAACCGACAGGTTGATGCATGTAGACAGTGTGACCAAGGTGTCTGTGAAGAAAAGCATTTTTGACATCTAGTTGATGAATAGACCACCGCTTTGAAAGTGCCAAGCTAGAATGGTAGTAGGTTTGACAACGGGGTTGAATGTCTCACCACAATCAATCCCGACCTTCTGAGTTTGTCCATAACCTACCAGGCGGGCCTTATGCCTCTCAAAAGAACCATCAACACGTGTTTTATGAGTAAAAATCCACATGCAACGCATAAAATTCACACCAAAAGGACGCGGAACCAATTCCCACGTCTTATTATCAATAAGAGCATTAAATTCATCCATCGTGGCTAATTTCCAATTCGGGTCATTTAGAGCCGACACAGGGTTTTTAGGTAATGGTGATTTAATAGTGGAAGTAAGAAGGTTCAACTGTCGCCTAGGCTTAAAAACACCCAATTGACTCCGAGTAACTGGACGAGAAACAATTTGCGGGGGCATATTGGGGGGAGAACGAGGCCGAATTACCGGTGTGGGCTGGACACGGTCCGGTACCGTGGGAGGTATCGGGTCAGACACTGGCTGTTGTGACCGAAAGTGGGTGATATATGGAGATGGAATGTCATCCAAAAAATCATAGGAAGAATTAGATTTATGGTTGAATTCCGAAAATGGGAAACGAGACTCATCAAATATGACATGTCGATTAATGACAATTTTATTTGAGACCAAGTCTAAATCAATTTTAGTGAAAATTGATAACCAAATATTTATGAGACTTATTTTGCCTCGGTATCAAATTATATGAAATCAGAAAAAAAAAAAAAAAACTAATATTTCTTTCCAATATTTACCAAGATATCCCAAAATAAAAAAAAAAAAAAAAAATAGAAGTTGTTTTCAATTACAAGTTTATTCTCGTGTATTACATTTACAAATCCTTATGAAATTTCTTGTATTGTAGTTGCCAAGTGTTTGTGATCAATCTTTCAGTAAACTCATGGTAACTATGCATCTAAAGGATAATTGAGGAGTTATCCACTCTTAGTTTGCCACCATACTTTCAGTGTGTACGTACGAGCTCCCTTTTTGGACTTATCATCTTCATTCATTTAGTCTACTTGTCTTCATAGCATTTGCCTTCATGAATTTTGTCTTCATTGCTCTTTGCATTTCAGGTCATTTGTCATAGATTTTTGAGAATCTAATTTAAGTAAAATAAATCTCCCTAACATGCATTAACTTTCGCACGTTGGGATGGTTCGCTAAATTTCATTGAATTTCGTTGACTTTCACACATTGGAGTGGTTTGCTATAATGCAACAAAATTTCCAATTAATTAAGAACATTTTTTTGTTAATTGTTCCAATGGAATTTCTAACGATGATGTTTTGGAAATACTCTCAGTGTAAGATTTTCTTAAATAATATAATTAAATGATGGGTTATCCTCTCATTACAACTAAATTTAGTCCATCGTTAACATTTAATATTTCTAAAAAGTTTATTTACTCTTTATATGTAGTTGTAGCAACTCATTTCTCGAAGTATACTAGTAATTATTAATACTTAATTTGTTCAAGAATATTTTGCTTGTATATTTGCTTAACTTTTCAGTTGTATATTTTAAAAAACATTTAAATTGTATAAAGCTCTTTATGATTAAATTCACTAATATAAGGAATAACATGCACACATTAAATTCATGTATCAATCACTCAAACAATTTATTTAAAGCATTTAATAAAGAATAACAAATGCATCTCTACCAACCACTGTAGAGTATTATAAAGCAATATAAACCCCACCTTAAGATAATGTGTGCATGAGATTCGATTGGCAAAGTTAATGTGTGCATGCGATTCGATTGGCAAAGTAATGTGTGCATGTGATTCAAGTGGCAAAGTTTCTAATAGTCAGGGATCCTGACGAGGGTCCAGGATCGACGGGTCCTCGGGTTCAACCCGCTGTGCTCAATGGCAAAGTATATATGGGCAAAGTATATGTGTTTATTTTAATGTTGGCAAAGTATATATGGGCAAAGTATATGTGTTTACTTTAATGTTGGCAAAGTATATGTGTTCAATGACAAGTATATTGTTTAATTTAAGGTTGACAAAGTATATATGCAAACGTTATTTATTCTACGTTGATGACTTGACTGTTTATTTTCAGTATTTAGTTTAGAATAACTTAACTCCACTGAGCGTGCTTGCATACTCACCCCAATTAATACTATTTCAGGTTCTCGGGAGTGTTTAACATTGAGAACTTCAATCTTTAATCTTGCAGCCTAGCCTCCCAATTGCCCCTTTCATGTCTACAAAAGCATATCTAGTGATAATCGAGTTGTCACTACAAGAAATAGGGGGAATAGCGACGAAAATTTTGTGACAAATCTAAATTTCATCGCTAAAATCAATTTTTAGCAACAAAATAGAAATTTTCGTCGCTAAATTGTTAGATTTATTATTTGCAATAAAATTTATATATTTCATCGCTATATTAGCAACAAATTGCTTCATTTTTTTGTTAATGATCAAAACAACCACGAAAATTATATTTCGTCGCTAATATTTTGCGATTAAATAAAAATTTCATAGCTAATTTCTTGAAATTAATTTTTGCAACAAAATTTATATATTTCATCGCTATATTCGCAACAAATTGCTTCATTTTGTTGTTAATAATCAGAACAACAATGAAAATTATATTTCATTGCTAATATTTTGCGATGAAATAAAAATTTTCGTGGCTAATTTCTTGAACTTAATATTTGCAACAAAATTTATATATTTCATCGCTAAACTAGCAACACATAATTTTATTTTGTTGTTAATAATAAGAACAACAATGAAAATTATATTTCGTCGCTAATATTTTAGCGAAAAAATTGAAATTTGCATGACTAATTTTGTGGATTTAATATTCGAGAGAAAATTAAAATATTTCATCACTATATTGGCAACACAATATTTTATTTTATTATTAATAATTAGAAAAATAATGAAAATTATATTTCGTCTCTAATATTTTTGTGATGAAATAGATTTTTTCATATTTAGTTCTCATGAATTAAAAATGGTTGTCGATTAAACATATATAATAAAGGAAAAAAGTTTGAGTGCATGCACAGTGTGAAATAATAGAAACGATTACAACACTATGATGTTTGACATAATAGAATCAATATAATTTCATTTACTTTTTCTCATTAAATTGACATATTAAGTTTTTTATTTTATTTATTTTGGCGTATAATTTCTTGATTTCATTTTGTATAATTTGTTTTATGTTTTTCTGTTTTCTTGATTTCATTAATTATTTATTGTTATTCCCACTAAGAATGAGGGAAGAATACTACTTCAACTATGCATATTAAATCAAGAAAATCGGTTTATATAATTAAATGTTTAATAATTCTCCAAAATTTGTGTCTTATAAATCAGTTTGAATGTTTATAAAAATATTTATAAATATGATGATGCAAATGGAGATGGACATAAAGATGAGAGGATGAAGATTCAATGTAATATTTATTATTTTTTTTGGAGTTGTTAAAGTAACATTGATTTTTTACAATTGGAATTGTTTTTAAAATTACAGTATATATACAAAAATATATACATATATACATATATATATAATTGTTACAAGTTAAAAATTAATCAATTAATATATGTGAAATAAATTATTAAATAAGTAAAATTAATTAAATTAGTAACAATTGAATACATATATAATTAATATTAAAAACTAAACCAAAGAGATGTCTACCCATCCACTCGGGATCAATTCCCACGAAGAGTAAATAAATAGTAATTTAAAAAAAATGGAAGAGGGGGTATGTGGGTATGAGTGTGGGTTGGGTTGGGGTCGGTTGGGTGCGGGTCAGTTGGGGCAGGTCGGGTGTGGGTTGGGTACTGGTTGGGGCGGGTAGGGTTGGTCGAGTGCGAAAGTGGGTTTAAAGAACGATTGGGTTGGGGCGGGTCGGTGTGGGTTGGGTCGGTGTGGGTTGGGTCGGGGGTGATGCAGGTTGGGTTCGTCGAGTGCGGAAGTGGGTTTAGAGGAACGATTCGTTAATCGGATATCCATAAATAAATATTAGCGACAAAAATATGGGTTTCATCACTAGCATTTGCAACAAAATTAAAATATTTATCGCAAAAACATTAGCCACGAAGTAAGGAGGGACTATTTTAGACACGAAAAAATTTATCGCTAATGTGAGTTAGCGATGAAATAACTTCTTCGCTGGATTTGTTGTTATACACCCGTCGCTAACGTGTTTACGACAAATGTCTGATTTTCCTCGCAAATATTTTGCGATGAAACTCATACTTTCGTCGCTAATATTTTGCGATGAAACATATATTTTCGTCGCTAATATTTTGCGATGAAACTCAAATTTTCATCGCAAACATTTGCTACAAAAGTAATTTTTTAATAGTCTTGATAGATTAGTTGATAGGACTAGATTAGTTCTACATAGAAAAGAAGACTTGTGCAAGACGAGACAAGTGCTGAGAAGAGAAGAATTATTCTAAGTGTCGAGAAGACAAGTCAAGTTCACGCAATGAAGAAATGAAGATAAAAAGAGTTAGGTATGGAATAACTAATTAACTGAAAGCGCGTGAAGAGATAAGAAGAATCAGTTGTAAAGTTTGTTGAAGGAAGTTATCAAGAAAATGTTGTTGGATAACAAACTTATCTTGAGAAGTGAAGTCTATAAATACATGGAGACACTACAAGAAAACTGCAATTTAGCCGCGAAAAAATTTGTCACTAATTCTAATATTTTCGTCGCTAACGTGAGTTAGCGATGAAATAATTTTGTCGCAGGATTTGTTGTATATGGGTTGAGTAGCTCGGCTAAAGTCACCGGCGGCCGTTTCTGGCGGTGGTGCGACGGTGCTGCTTTTAGAGGGGAGGAGTAGACATAGTCGTCGATCTTTGGAGGCTTGGTGGATGAACAAGGAATATAATAGCTTGATATGAAATCGAGAGTTAGCAAAACTAGGGATATAGGCTTTGGGTGATGGAAGAACTCCTGTGTTGCTGATGGAATGAAAGGGATGGAGGTTGATTTTATAGAGGCTGTAAATGCCGAGTAAATGAGAGGGTTGAGTTGCAATTTAATTATGAAGTGGTAGGAAATATCTTGAGGACTAGTTTGAAATTAATTTAAAGTAAAATTTGGACATTTACAATATCACGATGTTTTGTTACTACTCGATATTCATTATAAAGTTTTTTGGTATTAGTTTCTCCGATTTGTCGAACAAAATTACGCAAGGGCTACAAATATTTATTTAGAATTTATCGTGATAAAATCGTCTCATTTTGAGATAAAAATTATTTTATTATAAAATTCGACTTAAGGCTACCTATATTATTTTTGTTTTAATTCTAATATTAACGAATTATCAAAATGAGTCCTATTATAAAATAAAATCAGATAAGACAGACATCAAATAAAATCAGATAAGGCGGACATCATATCACAAAGACACGAAAAGCATGCTCATCCAGAAAATGTAATTTTCATAATTATGAATCATTTACTCATCAATATCAAATCATGTAAATCAATCATACCTCTGTATTTTATATTAAAATTAAGGTGGTAAGACGATACTATTTATTAAAATGCATATTATGCTTTGTTAAGTTGTTTATCACATAAAAAATCCAGATATGTAGGTATCACATTAAAATGCAAAATGCATATTTCTGCCACCCCTTCGTCGTCAATTTTCTTCTAGATCTCTCAACCTCAAAATCCAAATATGTAGGTATTTTTTTTTTCTTTTAGAACTCTCAATCTCAAAATCATTGATTTGTATAAAATATTTGTGGATGTCCACCTCAATCTTGTGTGTGCATATAATCGTGGCATTTCATTATATTTGTGCGACCCATTAATTGTCTGCACCGAAAAAAATAAATTAGGTCCAAAATTTTAATAAATTGAAGAGTATATATACACGCGACTGTATATAAGAATTTTCCTATATAAATTAGGATTGATTGTATTATATTTTGTTTAAATTAATAGAAGGGCACTATAGTAATTTTAGGTGTAATTGTTTTTAAAAAATAATTTGGGGGTGTAAATAACCGTGGCCAATTGTTTATATATAAATTATGATTGATTGAATTATATTTTGTGTAAATTAATATAACGGATTATATTAATTTTAGATGTAATTTTTTAAAAATAACAATTTGAGTGAAGTCAACAAAAGCTGAGGTGTAAATGACTGTGACCAATTGTTTATATAACTTAGGGGTTGAAGTAAACAAAAGTGGGGGTGGTAAATAACAGTGTTCAATCATAAAATAAAAAATTGAAATTAAGGGTTTACCGGTACATAAGGGTGTACGACGGAATTTAGCAAAAAAAGAAATAAACTCCATGACAATCAAATCAACTATTTCCCGGTGAAATCTAAGGATTTATTTCAGTAGATTCCTCTTTCACTTTTGACTTTTTTCTTCTTCAATCTTTTAGTAGGAGTGGGAGCATTATTTGCTTCTATAGGAAAACAAGACGTTTCTTGTAGAGTAACATCCACAATACCATCTTCTTCGGGATTAGATTGATCAGTATCGCCCTAGTCATTGGAGGATAAATCCGTCTTCTTAGCCGTTTAGTTATGATGAGATAAAGAACAAATAGTTCGACGATTTATGCGTAATTTCAAAAAAATTAAATATAGGACAATCGCCTGAATAAGCCCAAATTGGTGTGGAAATGTCACGTGGGTTGTACGATTGTCCTATATTTAATTTTTTTGAAAACATACTGCCCTATATTCATAGCCCCAAAAATCTTTATATGTAGGACAATTGGGCAACTTAAGAGCTATTCGAGCTCGATTTGATATAATTCGGGCTCGATTGTACTACACTTATCGATTTTAAAACATAGAATACTACATTCACAGACCCATAATGTAATTGTCCGACTTTAAAAATCTATTGTAAATATAGGACATTGTGTTTTAAAATTTGTAAATGTAGGACAATCGTCCAAATTGGGCAGAAATGTCACGTGGGGTTGAAAAATTGTCCTACCTTTACAAATTCTTAAAACATACTGCACTACATTCACAGGTTTGTAAATTTGTAAATGTAGGGCAATCGTGCAACTCAAGAGCGGTTTGAGTCTGATTTGGTTTAATTTTGGCTCGATAGTCATGCATTTATAGATATTAAAATTATTGTCCTTAAAAGTTATCCCCGAATTATTGGCCTAAAAGAACATGCGAGATTAACTTCTTATAGAAAAAGATAGACTAGAATGCTTGTTAATATATACCCAAATGCCAGAAATTAAAATGAAAATGCGAGATTAACTTCCTCACCTAACTCATAGAAGCTTGTCCCATTCATTTTCTTCAATAATACTAACCAAATTATCATCTTTCTTTTCAAAACTTGGTTCACTTGTGTCGTTTGTTGCCACAGGAGCTAATACCATCCCAACTTGTTCTTCGGTAGATTCATCATTCCATTCCATTGATTGAGTTTCAAAGAAATAAGAGGGTGAGAGAAAAGAAATGGTAATGCATATGAAAGCAATTTGTTGTTCAAGAGCTATAGTACCAAATCGATACCATAAAAAGATAATACGTCGACTGATTTATTCATTCACATAAGAAGCTAAAACCTTCAAGAAGAGAAATAAAAGAATATCAGATGCAAGAAAATCAAGGTACATAATACAGCAGAACAAAATATAAAGCATCCAGAAAGATAATCTAATTTATTCACTTGGCTTTTCAATCCAAAAGGAGAACTTGAATATATTTTTAAGTGTTGACTGATCTAGTTATGGAAGTTGTCTTATAAGACAAGATAGACGAGTACAAATATAAGTGATGTTGAAAAATAAACTAAGTATTGAAAGAACAGGATTTTATGATAAGCTTAGAATTGTTGTATAGAAACTTATATTCATGTTTATTGGTGTAATAGTTTTAAGTTGACTAAGCTGTTTTATAAAGCTTATTGATAGATTAGTTGATAAGAATCAGTTATAAAATTTGTTGAAGGAAGTTATCAAGAAAAGGTTGTTGGATAACAAACTTATCTTGAGAAGTGAAGTCTATAAATACATGGAGATGGTCAAACTTTGAAGACTACTGAAACTAAGAGATCTAAGCGCATACTGAAGAATTAAAAAGCAAAGAAACTTGCAGAGTTCAAGCGAAGTTCAAAGTTTGAAGAAGCCCAGAAAAGACAATATGTTGTTCTGCCCGACTTGCGCCAATATGCTTCTCTATGAATTGCCTAATCTCGAACACGCTGCAAGATTTTTTTGTCCGACATGCTCGTACATCTGTGAAATACCGGATGGGGTACTTATATATTTGATTTCCTGCTACACCATTCTCGCTCTGTGTTTTAAATGCTTCTTTTTCTGCAGGCTAGAGTAAAGACCAGCGCTGAGTCGATTAAGAAACCGATAGATCCCATTTTCAACGAAAATGACCGCAGGAACATGAACGAAACTTCATCAGGTTTATTTGCATAATATTTTTCCTGACCATACATAATTAGGCATTGCTTTCTTGATCAGATTCTTGACTTTGATAAATGTTTGAAATTAGATAATGATTTCAAGTTCTGGATAATGTCTCATATATATATTTTGATGTGTAGTGCCATGCCCGGATTGCGGCCATGAGAAAGTTAGTTTTACTCCAGTGCAGACCAGATCAGCTGCTGATCCCATGACTGAATTATACACCTGCCTGAAATGTAGTCACACTTGGAAAGAGTAATAGAGCTCCTCCTCCATCTTCATTGAAAATACTTTTTACTTGTAATAAATACACTCTTACGTACCCCTCACCAAAATCTTTCCTTCTTATTGGTTTGTTTGATTTTATATACTCCCTTCGTCCCGTAATTATTTGCACACTTTCCTTATTTTAACGTTCCAATTTTTATGATTTTTGTTGGACTTTTGATATTGGTATTGTCGGAGTCGGCGGCCGTGGGGTTCGTGACGGTTGCCAAAAAATTAGGGTTAGGATTAGGTTTAGATATTTAGGGTTTAGAAGGGTGTATCTATCTAATGAATATTGTATAAAATGACAAATTGAGCATTTAACATGTATATTTAATTAATAAATGGAGAAGGGGTATATAGCCAGGTCCCTAAAGATTACCACCAACATTCATCTAAAACTAACAGATCTATTTTTGAGTGAAGTTTTCTATTATTTTTCAAGCTTTATTGCATTAAGCCCATGAAATTATCACAATTTTACACCTAAATCACCAAACTATTTTTTTTCACACTGATATATACTCCCTTCGTCCTGTAGAAATTTGCATACTTGCCATATTTGGATATCCCTTACCATTTTGCATACTCCATAAAAGGAAATATTTTCATAACTCTCACCCTCAAAATATACACATATTTACCCATACGTGTCATTACTTTTTCACACACGATCTACCTTACTTTATTCATAAATATTTACAAAACCACCCCTCTAAACATCACCCATTACACCTTTTCTTAAAATGTATGTCATCCCAATGGTGCAAATTTCCTTGGGACGAGCGATACAAACTATCAAATTTTGGTACATAAACTACTAAACTTATTTTTGGACATTAACATGTGTCGCACACATGCCTTTTTGTTACAAAATAAAAATGGATAAAAAGTTTGTGATTACCACAAATTGCTAGAGTGAGAATTCCCTCACCTTACCAATAACCATGCATGTTCCAAACAAGTACTAGAATAAGAAGGTGTTTCCTTCTAGATTGGGTTTCCAACCATATTTGGTTCTCCCAGCAATTTAATGCTTATGGATGGTTCTTCGCCTATAAGTTGTCATCTCCTCATTTGTTTGGTGTTGAATTTCTCATTCATTAGAGGTTGTGGAAGGTCCGAACCCTCCACGATCTTCAGTTCTTCCTCCCATATTGCAGACAGATTCTCGGGAGTGTTTAACTTTGAGAACTTCAATCTTTGATCTTGCAGCATAGCCTCCCAATTGCTCCTTTCATGTCTACAAAACCATATCTAGTGATAATCGAGTTCTTTCTCAAACTAGATGTCCATTTTCGATTTCTTCTTCAAAAGATGGCTAGATCCCGTTGCAGCTCTCATAATGATGTTTTCCAACACTCTTGTGTGAGTTTCATGAAACAAATACAACGAATATGGCATTTGATTTGGAGCCATTCAATTCTTTTCTTACACATAGGATGAGAGGTGCTGAGTGTAGAGAAACAATGAATTACGAAATTATAATTTCATTGAGTAAGTGTAAAGAGTACATGAAGGAAGTATTTATAAATACAAAACATATCTATCCTAAATCTATAATTAAGGAAAATAAAGATTTACAAGATATATAAAATATATTATACAAGATATATATAATATCTCTTAATATATTTATATATGTCTAATACGCCCCCTCAAGATGGAGTACCGTAGGAGAGTCCAATCTTGATCATCAACATTTGAAGACGAGAACGAGCAAGAGGCTTTGTGAGAGCATCGGATAGTTGGTCTTCGGAAGACACATGTGAAACACGTAACTGAGTTGTTTTGATCAAATCCCGAACGAAGTGATAGTCAATGGCAATGTGTTTCATCCGAGAGTGAAAAACTGGGTTGGAGCAAAGATACGTTGCACCAATATTGTCGCAGTAGATGGCAGGGAGAGTTTTGATGGAAATGCATAGTTCTTGAAAGAGAGATTTTAACCATTGTACCTCAGAAGCTGCTGATGCAATTGCCCTATATTCTGCTTCAGTGGAGGAGCGAGCAACCGACTTTTGTTTCTTAGAAGACCATGAGATGGGATTTGGTCCAAGAAAGACAATATAGGCACTTGTCGACGTACGATCATCAGTGTTTCCGGCCCAATCAGCATCCGTGAAGCAGTGAAGTGAGTCAGATGGGTTGGGGCGGAGGGTAATTCCAACATCTCTAGTTCCATTAAGATATCGAAGGAGGCGTTTTACAGTGCCCCAGTGAGTTATGGTGGGAGCATGCATGAATTGAGACAATTTATGCACAGCAAAAGCAATATCAGGTCTAGTAAGTTGGAGGTATTGGAGACTTCCAAGAACTTGGCGATATTGGGTAATATCAGTGGGCGGTGTTCCATCAGAAAGAGATAAACGAGTAGAGGTGGAGAGAGGGATTTGGACAGGTTTGGAAGTGAGCATATTATATTTGGTGAGTAGGTCAATGATATACTTACGTTGGGAGAGAAAGCAAGTTTTCTTAGTACGGAGTACTTCCACACCTAGGAAATAGGAAAGTGAGCCTAAGTCTTTGACAGAGAACTTTGTACTAAGGTCTGAGGCCACTTTTGTGAGGAACGAGGTGTTGTTTCCTGTAAGGATTAGATCATCAACATACACGAGAAAATATGCAGTTATACCGGATTTGTTGTAAACAAAGAGAGACTCATCAGATTTAGTGTGAATGAAGCCAATACTCTCCAAGAAGGTTCGAAGAGCAAAATACCAAGTTTGAGGTGCCTGTTTTAGGCCATAGATGGATTTATGTAACTTGCACACATATGTAGGGAAGGTTTTGTCAACAAACCCAGGTGGTTGAGCCATAAATACAGATTCGGCTAAGGAACCGTGAAGGAAGGCATTATTCACATCGAACTGACGAAGTGGCCAATCTTTAGTGACTGCAATACTCAGGACTGCTCGAATGGTTGCTGGTTTGACCATAGGACTAAATGTTTCAGAAAAGTCAACCCCAGGGCGTTGGTGAAAGCCTTTGGCGACAAGTCGAGCTTTGAACTTATCTAAGGAACCGTCCGATTTTCGTTTGATGCGGAAGACCCACTTCGAACCAATAATGTTTGTAAAATCATCAGGTGGTACTAAATCCCAAGTACCATTCTTTAGAAGGGCATTAAATTCAGATGACATGGCCTCCCTCCATCGTTCATCTTTTAATGCCTGAGAGACGCAACTAGGTTCAGTGTCAGAAGATAAAGTAGAAGATAGACCATACCTCAGATTTGGTTTGAAGATGTTGTTTTGAGCTCGGGTGACCATTCGAGTGAGTTGTTGTACCGGTGGGGATGGCAGTGAAGGAGCATCTGGCGACTCGAAATCAAGGGTTTGGAGGTGATAAGAGTGTATTTAGTAGGCTGGGGGGTGCAACAGGGGTTGGGCTGGGTGGTGTATTAAGCGGAACAGGGGGTGCATGGAGCGGATGTGGTGGGGGTGTTGAGTTGACGTCGAGAGGGGGTATATTTTGGGGAGGGGGTGTATTCGTAAATGTTGGGGGTGGGGGTGGATCAGTAGGTAAGGAAGGGGGTGTATGAACCAGATTGGGTGGTGGAAAGAGCATAACAGTAGGGTTTTCTGGTGGGAAGGGGGGTGTATCAATTAATTCAGTGGGTGTGTTCGAAATGGTTGTGGGAGTGGCTAAAGGAAATATATTTTCAACGAATTGAACATGACGAGATGTATATATTCTTTTGGTGTTTAAGTCAAGGCATAGGTAGGCACTTTGGGTAAGAGAGTATCCAATGAAGATACAAGGGGTGGATCGAGGTTCTAATTTGTGGGAGGTGTAGGGGCGAAGCCAAGGATAACATAAGCAACCAAAGACTCGAAGTTTAGACAGGTTAGGAGTTTGTTTTAGGAGATATTGATAAGAGGATTGCATGTTTAGGTTGGGTTTAGGGAGACGGTTTATAACGTAGGTTGCAGCACACACGGCGTGAGGCCAATAAGTGAGAGGCATGGACGCATGATGTAAGAGGGCTAAAGCTGTATCAACAACGTGTCTGTGACGACGTTCAGACATGCCATTATGTTCAGGAGTGTGGGGTGGAGTAGTTAGGTGGGAGATTCCATGGGTTTGAAGGAGGGATCGTAGGGCAATGAATTCACCCCCGTTGTCAGTATAGAGGGTTTTGATTTTGGTGTTGTAGAAGTTTTCCACAATGTTTTTAAAGGATGTAAAAGTGGGGAGGACATCTGATTTGCGTTTTAGGGGGTAAATCCATATATATTTACTAAAGTGATCAACAAAAATGACATAATATTTGAAGCCATCATCTGACTGGACAGGAGATGACCAAACATCAGAGTAAATGACCTCAAGGGGGTGGTAGAGATAATGCTGGAATCGTAAAATGGGAGTTTATGACTTTTTATACAATTGCAAGAGTTACAGTGCAAAGGGTTCGAGGTCGTAGTTGGTAAGCTAAACCTAGATAAGGTGTGAGACAGGATTTTAGAGGATGGATGGCCTAGACGGGCATGCCATATGGTGGTAGGTTGTTTTTCGGAGATAGAGGTTGTGGGTGAAGTAGATGCACGAGTCGGCCATACGTAGAGATTATCTACGCGACTCCCCGTGAGGAGAATGGTCCCCTTTTTACCATCCCGCACCTGAAAATAAGTCGAACCGAAAATAATGTTAACATCATTATCTCGACACAAGGTTGAAACAGAGATAAGGTTTTTGGCCATTTGTGGGACAACAAGGACGTTTGAGAATTTAAGCATATTAACATGAGGAAACGACAAGGAACCAATATGCGAAATTTTCAAACCGTTACCATCACCGATGACGACATCATCCGAGCCGGAATATGGAGAGGAAACGGATAAATTATGGGGGTGAGTTGTGATATGATGAGAGGCCCCGGAGTCCAAGATCCAGGGGTGAGAGGGGATTTGTGAAATAGCAGAGTGGGCGGATGTGGTGTATGTAGTAGTGGAGTGGGTGCGTAGATGTGGGGGGTGTATTTACCAGAGTTTCGGGTGCATGCTGTAGTGGAGTTGTGGGTCTGGCCCATCTGGCCAGTACGTAATCAAACGATGGATTGAATTTGCAGGGGAGTGATTGTGTGATTGAAGAATCAAGAAAAACTGGGAGGAATTGATTAAATTGGAGGTTGATTAAAGAATCAAGGTTACTGTGAGAATTAAATTGGAGAAGATGGGTATGTGTGTTGCGGATAAAAGAGGAGATGAGTTATTTCAAGAAATAAGGAACAGCCTGGAGGTTGATTCAGGAATTAAAGTTCCTTTGATTAAAGTTTCTGTGAGAATTAAATTGGAGAAGATGGGTATGTGTGTTGCGGATAAGGGAGGGGAGAAGTTATTTCAAGAAATAAGAAACCGCCTAGAGTTTGTGGGAGGAACGGAAGGTCGGTTACGAAGAAACAAGGATGGTAGTGTGAGGGTGAACGACTGGAAGGGTGTCGAACACGAACTACGTTTGAGGATTTAGGATCGTGGCGTTAGCCGTAGGACTCGTTGATACCATGTAGAGAAACAATGAATTACGAAATTATAATTTCATTGAGTAAGTGTAAAGAGTACATGAAGGAAGTATTTATAAATACAAAACATATCTATCCTAAATCTATAATTAAGGAAAATAAAGATTTACAAGATATATAAAATATATTATACAAGATATATATAATATCTCTTAATATATTTATATATGTCTAATACTGAGGACTGAAGGGGATGATGCAGTTGCGTTCCTCTTTGCTATTCGTTCTTTTTGCCTTGCAAAAGTCTTTGTACTATTGAATAATAAATAATAAAAACATCAAAAAAAAAATATTTTCCACTGATCTTAACATGCAAAAATAATTGGAACACTACAAGAAAACTGTAATTTAGTCAAGAAAAATGTTTTTGCTAATTCTAATATTTTCGTCGCTAACGTGAGTTAGCGATGAAATAATTTTGTTGCAGGATTTGTTGCTATATGCCCGTCGCTAACGTGTTTGCGATAAAAAAATTAATTTTGTCGGAAATGTTTGCGATGAAAATTTGAGTTTTATCGCAAAATATTAGCAATAAAAATTTGAGTTTCATCGCAAAATATTAGCGACGGAAATATAAGTTTCATCGTAAAATATTAGCGAGGAAAATATGAGTCTCATCGCAAAATGTTTGTGAGGAAAATCAAACATTTGTCGCAAACACGTTAGCGACGGGTGTATAGCAACAAATCCCCCGACGAAATTATTTAACCGCTAACTCACATTAGCGACGAAAATATTAGAATTAGCGACAACTTTTTTCGTGTATAAAATAGTAGCTCCTTACTTTGTGGCTAATTTTTTTGCGATAAATATTTTTATTTCGTTGCAAATGTTAGTGATGAAACCCATATTTTTGTCGCTAATATTTGCCTATGGATATCTGATTTACGAATCGTTTTTTAAACCCACTTCCGCACTCGACCAACCCGAACCCACATCCGACCCGCCCCAACCCACACCCAACCCACCCCAACCCGCACCCACATCAGATATTTTTACGATTTTTTTTATTTAATATGCATAGTTGAAGTAGTACTCTTCCCTCATTTTTATTGGGAATAACAATAAATATTTAATGAAATCAAGAAAACAGAAAAACATAAAACAAATTATACAAAATGAAATCAAGAAATTATACCCCAAAATAAATCAATTTTAAAAACTTAATATGTCAAATTAATGAGTAGAAGTAAATGAAATTATATTGATCCTATTATTTTAAACATCATAATGTTGGAATCATCTCTATTATTTCACATTGTGCATACACTAAATTTTTTTTACCTTATTATGTTTAAATGACAACCATTTTTAATTCATGAGAATTAAACATGAAAAAATCTATTTTTTTCACTAAAATATTAGAGACGAAATATAATTTTCAATATTGCGAATATAGTGATGAAATATTTTAATTTTCTCTTGAATATTAAATCCACAAAATTTTGTCATGCAAATTTCAATTATGTCGCTAAAGTATTAGTGACGAAATATAATTTTTATTGTTCTTATTATTAACAACAAAATAAAATAATTTGTTGAAAGTGTAGCGATAAAATATTTTAATTTTGTTGCAAATATTAATTTCAAGAAATTAGCCACAAAAAATATATTTCATCGCAAAATAATAGCGACTAAATATAATTTTCATTGTTGTCCTGATTATTAACAACAAAACAAAAGATTAGCCACAAAAATTATATATTTTTTTCATCGCAAAAATTAATGTCAATAAATTAGCCACAAAAAATTCTATTTCATCACAAAATATTAGCAACAAGATATAATTTTCATTGTTGTTCTGATTATTAACAACAAACTGAAGCAATTTGTTGCTAGTATAGCGATGAAATTAATCGCAAAAATTAATTTCAATAAATTAGCCATGCACGAAAATTTCTATTTCATCGCAACTTATTAGTGACGAAATATAATTTTCATTGGTGTTCTGATTATTAACAACAAAACGAAGCAATTTGTTGCTATAATAGCGATGAAATATATAAATTTTATTGCAAAAATTAATTTCAAGAAATTAACCACGAAAATTTATATTTCATCGCAAAATATTTAGCAACAAAATATAATTTTCATTGTGTTTTTTATTATTAACAACAAAATGAAGCAATTTGTTGCTAGTATAGTGATGATATATATAAATTTTGTTGCAAAAATTAATTTCAAGAAATTAGCCACAAAAAATTCTATTTCATCGCAAAATATTAGCAACGAAATATAATTTTCATTGTTTTGTTCTAATTATTAACAACAAAATGAAGCAATTTGTTGTTAATATAGCGATGAAATATATAAATTTTGTTGCAAAAATTAATTTCAAGAAATTAGCCACGAAAATTTCTATTTCATCGCAAAATATTAACAACGAAATATAATTTTCATTGATGTTCTGATTATTAAAAACAAAATGAAGCAATTTGTTGCTAATATAGCGATGGAATATATAATTTTTGTTGCAAATATTAAGTTCAAGAAATTAGCCAAGAAATTTTTTATTTCATCGCAAAATATTAGCAATGAAATATAATTATCATTGTTGTTCTGATTATTAACAACAAAATGAAGCAATTTGTTGCGAATATAGCGATGAAATATATAAATTTTGTTGCAAAAATTAATTTCAAGAAATTAGCCATGAAATTTTTATTTCATCGCAAAATATTAGCGACGAAATATAATTTTCGTGGCTGTTTTGATCATTAACAACAAAATGAAGCAATTTGTTGCTAATATAGCGATGAAATATATAAATTTTATTGCAAATAATATATCTAACAATTTAGCGACGAAAATTTCTATTTTGTTGCTAAAAATTGATTTTAGCGATGAAATTTAGATTTGTCACAAAATTTTCGTCGCTATTCCCCCTATTTCTTGTCGTGAGAACTCGATTATCACTAGATATGCTTTTGTAGACATGAAAGGGGCAATTGGGAGGCTAGGTTGCAAGATCAAAGATTGAAGTTCTCAATGTTAAACACTCCCGAGAACCTGTCAGCAATATGAGAGGAAGAACTGAAGATCGTGGAGGGGTCGGACCTTCCACAACCTCTAATGAATGAGAAATTCAACACCAAACAAATGAGAAGATGACAACTTATAGGCGAAGAACCATCCATATGCATTAAATTGCTGCAAGAACCAAATATGGTTGGAAACCCAATCTATAAGATGGTGTTTGTTTTGGGATTGGCCAATCCGGATTTGGATTGGCCCAATCCCAATCCAATTACTTTCAATCAATTTCAATCTAAATACAAATCGAAATACCAATTCACTCCTACAATACACATATATACCTATTTTTATACAATCAAATCATTCATTCTCTTTCATACTTTATTCTCTCTCTTACTTTTCTTTCACACACTCATTCTCTCTCCTACTTTCTTCTCTCTCTTACTTTTCTTTCACTATTAACAATAATAAAATATTATAACATCACTCTTGATGTGACATAAAGTTAAATCTACCCCTACTTCTCAATTCTTAACCAAACACAACTTACACAACAATTAATATTCATGGATTACCCAAATCTCAATTCAATCCACCACAATCCCAAACCAAACACCACCAAGGAAACCCCTTCTTATTCTAGTACTTGTTTGGAACATGCATGGTTATTGGTAAGGTGAGGGAATTCTCACTCTAGCAATTTGTGGTAATCACAAACTTTTTATCCATTTTTATTTTGTACCAAAAAGGCATGTGTGCGACACATGTTAATGTCCAAAAATAAGTTTAGTAGTTTATGTACCAAAATTTGATAGTTTGTATCCCTCGTCCCAAGGAAATTTGCACCATTGGGATGACATACATTTTAAGAAAAGGTGTAATGGGTGATGTTTAGAGGAGTGGGTTTGTAAATATTTATGAATAAAGTAAGGTAGATCGTGTGTGAAAAAGTAATGACACATATTGGTAAATATCTTTTCCCGTCCACTACCATACACAAACTCCAACCTCGTTCCACCCCGTGTGTGTTTCTAGGTTACCCTTCTAACCATCGTGGATATAAATGTTTTGACTTGGTCTCAAATAAAATTATCATTAATCGACATGTCATATTTGATGAGTCTCGTTTCCCATTTTCGGAATTCAACCATAAATCTAATTCTTCCTATGATTTTTTGGATGACATTCCATCTCCATATATCACCCACTTTCGGTCACAACAGCCAGTGTCTGACCCGATACCTCCCACGGTACCGGACCGTGTCCAGCCCACACCGGTAATTCGGCCTCGTTCTCCCCCCAATCTGCCCCCACAAATTCTTTCTTGTCCAGTTACTCGGAGTCAATTGGGAGTTTTTAAGCCTAGGCGACAGTTGAACCTTCTTACTTCCACTATTAAATCACCATTACCTAAAAACCCTGTGTCGGCTCTAAATGACCCGAATTGGAAATTAGCCATGATGGATGAATTTAATGCTCTTATTGATAATAAGACGTGGGAATTGGTTCCGCGTCCTTTTGGTGTGAATTTTATGCGTTGCATGTGGATTTTTACTCATAAAACACGTGCTGATGGTTCTTTTGAGAGGCATAAGGCCTGCCTGGTAGGTGATGGACAAACTCAGAAGGTCGGGATTGATTGTGGTGAGACATTCAGCCCCGTTGTCAAACCTACAACCATTCGAACAGTTCTTAGCTTGGCACTTTCAAAGCGGTGGTCTATTCATTAACTAGATGTCAAAAATGTTTTTCTTCATGGACACCTTGGTGACACTGTCTACATGCATCAACCTGTTGGTTTTCGTGACCAAACGCATCCGGATTATGTATGCTTGTTGAAGAAATTGTTATACGGGTTAAAGCAAGCTCCTCGGGCGTGGAACACCAGATTTACTGAATTTGTTGCCACTCTTGGTTTTGTTCGGAGTAGTTGTGATAATTCGTTATTTGTTCTTCGTCAAGGGTCCGATATGGCTTATCTTCTCCTCTATGTCGATGACATAATTTTAACGGCATCTTCGAATTCTCTTCGTCGCTCCCTTATCTCGAGTTTGAGTGCCGAGTTTGCAATGAAGGATACAGGTTCTTTGCATTATTTCTTGGGCATTGCCGTGACCTCCCATAATGGCGGACTCTTTCTCTCACAGCGAAAATATGTGCAAGAAATAAAAGACAGGACTGGGTTGACATCTTGCAAACCTTCGTCTACTCCTGTCGACACGAAGCCGAAGCTTGGGTCGCATGACAGTCCGAGCGTATCTGACCCTAAGCTATACCGTAGCCTCGCCGGTGCACTACAATATCTGACCTTTACCCGACCAGATGTGTCTTATGCGGTGCAACAGGTGTGCCTATGCATGCATGACCCTCGAGAGTTTCATATGGCTGCCATTAAACGTATACTACGTTACATTCAGGGGACATTGGAATTCGAGCTTCACTTGTATCATTCTTCTCCGGATTCCCTCATCTCCTACACTGATGCGGATTGGGAAGGGTGTCCAGATACTCGTCGCTCAACGTCTGGGTATTGTGTTTTTCTTGTAGATAATTTGATTTCGTGGTCCGCGAAACGACAAATGACTTTGTCTCGATCAAGTGCTGAAGCCGAGTACCGAGGTGTGGCTAACGTCGTGTCTGAATCATGTTGGCTACGTAACTTACTCCTTGAGCTGCATTGTCCCCCGCTCAAAGCTACTATAGTGTACTACGACAACATGAGTACGATATATCTTTCGGGCAATCTGGTTCAGCATCAACGGACCAACCATATTGAAATGGACATACATTTTGTCCGAGAAAAGGTGGCCAAAGGCGAGGTTCGTGTGTTGCATGTGCCGTCGCGGTTTCAGATCGCGGATATATTTACGAAAGGCCTACCGTTGGTTTTATTGGAGGAGTTCAGGGACAATCTTAGTGTACGTTCTCCTCCAGCTTCAATTGTGGGGGTGTAATAGAATATATGATAATATTTCTAGAATATTTATAAATCTCGTATATATGGTAGACTTAGAATTAGTCCTTGATACCCCGAAAAAAAAAATAGAATTAGTCCTTGATATCTGCCTAGAATAGGGGATATTCTCTTGTATATAATTGACCTTTCAGAATGAATGGAATAACAGATTATACAATCTTACAGATTTGATTTATGAAAATACTGCGTATAAAATAGCAAATGAGAAAATATCTGGATAAAATTTATAGGGATTATATTTTTTTTAGTCCATATTAAGTTACCATGTTTGTTAAGATTACCATTTTTTTAATGTAGTCCATTAAATTTCGATTTATTTTGATTTTGGTCCAGTTACCTACTATAGTAGGTTTAACAGGACAATTTTTAAAACACACCACACACCCCAAATTTTAAACACACCACACACCCCAGAAAATGTTATACACACCCCAAATGTTAAACACACCACACTAAAATTTAAAAATAATTTTTTATTACTATACACCCCATTATTTCCTATTTAATAAATTGTCAAAAATAATTAAATTAAAAAAAATAAGAATTCAAATTAATATAAAAAATATAAATAAAACCAATAAAAAATTGCCAAAATATTCAAAAAAAAAAAACTAAACAAAGCTAACCTAAAAAAAAATTGCCAAAAAGAACATGAATCAAACTTCCTTAGGTTTATTTGCAATATATTTTTCTTGAGCATAATTAGTTTGCTTTCTTTTTGTGGAATGTATATGCATATATTTTTCTTGAGCATAATTAGTTTGCTTTATTTTTGTGGAATGTATATGCCCGGCCTCGCGTCTCATATATATTTAGATGTGCATATATATATATATTTTGATGTGCAGTGTCATGTCCCGATTGCGGCCATCAGAAAGCTAGTTTTACCCAAGTGCAGATCGACCAGATCAGCTGATGAACCCATGACTGAATTTTACACCTGCCTTAAATGTACACACACTTGGAAAGAGAACTAGACCAACAAGCTCTCTCCATGCTGTCTTATGCTGTTTGCCTTTGTGATGTTGAAAATCTATTCTTGTTTCCTTCTTATTTCCTAACATTTCTCCTTCTTATTCCTAAAATTCTGGATTTTTTTTTTTAAATTTCTCCTTGGATTTATGTTTTTTCTTCTCTACGTTGAATTGTATTTTTAATGATTGTTTGGATTTATGTTTTTTCTTCTCTACGTTGAGTTGTATTTTAAGGTTACTCCAGCAGGCTTATCCTCATCAAACTTGAACATTGATTCTGAGCAAGGGCGGATCTTAACAATGGCTAGGGTGGGCTGTATCCCACCCAGCCATTTTAGTTTTTTTTTAATATATATTTTAAAAAATAAAATTGAAAATCATCTTTTTGGGCTGCTCGTTCTGGTTGGAGTGACGGGTTTGAGAATTGGATCATGATTAATATTCATAAAATTAATTATTAATTAAAAAACAAATGCTTGTTTCATTTTTCTAACATTTGTTTGAGTCCGATTAGTTTATTTGAACCCAAAAATAATCCGACTGAACGCGAGATGTTACTGGTCTTATTCTAATTGAGAAAAAAATTATTTAGTCTCATAATATTCACTTTTTTAAAAAACGTTCCCAAAAAAAAAAAAAAATTTACGTTTCATAAGTTCTTAAATTGCTTAATTTACTTGGTGCATAAAAATTATGAGAAACCTACAAAAATTGTAATGTGGTTAAACTCGACTTGTATAGCGTGAAAAAACAATGACCATGTAAATAAAAAAAATAATTACTAGCCACAATTTATTATTTGCACAATGAAGAAAAATGACGTAAATTAATCAACTTACGATTATGAGAAATAAATTATTTTTTTATATTTTTTTTAGATATAAATTAAGCAAGTTACGAAATTATGAGACGTAAATTAAATTTTTTATATTTTTTGGGACGTAAACAATATTTTTTCTCTGTTCTAGTTTGTTATTTAAAATTCAAATTTGACACAATTGATTTGATATAAATTTACATCTTATTCTATTTCAAATCTTAATAGAGATAAAATCCATAATTTTTCTTTCTCAACTTTCACCTTTCTATACAATTTCAAAACAATTAATGGTGTTTTAACCCTGGCTCCGCCCTTGATTCTGAGTCTTCCTCCATGTGACTTGAACTTCCTCTAACTTGTCAACTACACTCAACTTTTATTCATGCCACTTGTTCAAGAGTTCTTCTTAACTTATCTTCATGAAGCTTGACCATACTTCCAGTGTGTACGTACGAGCTCCCTTTTTGGACTTATCATCTTCATTCATTTAGTCTACTTGTCTTCATAGCATTTGCCTTCATGAATTTTGTCTTCATTGCTCTTTGCATTTCAGGTCATTTGTTATAGATTTTCGAGAATCTAATTTAAGTAAAATAAATCTCCCTAACATGCATTAACTTTCGCACGTTGGGATGGTTCGCTAAATTTCATTGAATTTCGTTGACTTTCACACATTGGAGTGGTTTGCTATAATGCAACAAAATTTCCAATTAATTAAGAACATTTTTTTGTTAATTGTTCCAATGGAATTTCTAACGATGATGTTTTGGAAATACTCTCAGTGTAAGATTTTCTTAAATAATATAATTAAATGATGGGTTATCCTCTCATTACAACTAAATTTAGTCCATCGTTAACATTTAATATTTCTAAAAAGTTTATTTACTCTTTATATGTAGTTGTAGCAACTCATTTCTCGAAGTATACTAGTAATTATTAATACTTAATTTGTTCAAGAATATTTTGCTTGTATATTTGCTTAACTTTTCAGTTGTATATTTTAAAAAACATTTAAATTGTATAAAGCTCTTTATGATTAAATTCACTAATATAAGTAAATCAATTTTAGTGAAAATTGATAACCAAATATTTATGAGACTTATTTTGCCTCGGTATCAAATTATATGAAATCAGAAAAAAAAAAAAAAACTAATATTTCTTTTCAATATTTACCAAGATATCCCAAAATAAAAAAAAAAAAGAAGAAAAAATAGAAGTTGTTTTCAATTACAAGTTTATTCTCGTGTATTACATTTACAAATCCTTATGAAATTTCTTGTATTGCAGTTGCCAAGTGTTTGTGATCAATCTTTCAGTAAACTCATGGTAACTATGCATCTAAAGGATAATTGAGGAGTTATCCACTCTTAGTTTGCCTTGAAGTTTTGTTTACCTCTCTAATATAAGAGATCAAGTTCTTATTTCCTCATCGAATCTATGTCATATTCACTCAATTTTACTAAATCTAAGAAAAAACATGAAATTCCACAACTTGAATTAAAAAGACTAATTAATGCTTTCAAAAACAATTTTTTTTCCTGAATTGCTATCATACTATTTTTTTTGAATTAATATTGATATGGCATATAAATCTAACACCTTTTACCCTTTTTTTTATTATGACTATTCAAATTGGTTGGAATAAATCTCATTCGTACTCAAAGAATCAATTGGCAATCTACTTCTATAAGGAATAAGGAAGCTACCTTAACAACTGTTCATAAGAAACGGATACTCAGTTGGATACACTTGAATTCTTTTGAATATGAACTCATCAATTTCATTTCCTTGAAGTACATCAATTAACTGGAACTTGCAACCACATTTTTCAAGATTTATTGTTTAATGAAGATAAAGAATTTCTAATTTTAACTCTGAAAATCAAACTCTACAAGTAGAAATATGCAAGAGAATAATTGCATTCGGAGTTTAATGGCTTAAAGAACTTTGAACTATTGTGACAGGATCATTGAGAATAATTCATCCCATTGAGGATAAAAAAAAAAAAGAAGGAAAATCCATGTATCACATATCCATACTAGATCTGACAATCCACGTGGAGAAGCATTCATTGATAAGAAAGATTTGTAATGAACAACACTACAACACAAATATTTGATTCTTAGGAATCAAAAAGGTATTAATTTCAATGTGCACTAGAGCTCCCTGCTATCATATTCAAAAAATGATAATGCCAAATCCAAATCATAATAACAACTTACATTTAGGATTTAATATCTGAAGAAACGTGGATGGTAAGTTTGAGTAGAGAACAACGAAATATATTAAAGCCACATGTGACAGCCACCTGTTGGGCAACAGCCGATTCATCGTCTTTCAAAACATCCAAAGTACTAGAACAATTTCAAGTAACAACTCCAAGTACTTCAAACAAGAAGTACATCTTGGAGAAAATAAATTTGCAAGAACAGCCAAGGTAATAACCAATATGGACTGCAGCTGAACCACGGTTTAGTGTAATATAAGAAATCATATTGTACAACATAGACTACTCAAATAAACTGAAAATCTACAAATGATCAATTAGAGCCTGACCTATTAATGATTTTCCTTATCATTTAACAGTATTATAATACATCTACTTCTCTAAACCATTGCGACAATCAGACTCATTTAGCATTAGTTGTGAAAAGAAGTCTACAGAAAATTTTAATATCATGAGATGCTAATATGAATTCAACAACATCTTATCTTCTAATTTAATTTACATCCACATTATGAGATGCTAATATGAATTCAACAACATCTTATCTACTAATTTAATTTACATCCACGTTATGGTACAAGCCACATGGAAATAAACATGTTTCATAAGTATAATTCATCTATTTTTCAAAACATGTTTAAAAGAGCAAGTAGTAATGAAATTAGGCATTCAAGTTTCTGGTAAGATTGAGTCTCCGGCCAATTAACACAGTTTTCACATAAATATTTTTTGATAAATAGTACGAGGCATGCATGCATGTTTAATGTTGATAGAATGAAAAAAAAAAAAAAAAATTCTGAGGATTTATAGAAGAAAATATTAAACGATATTATAATGATAATGACTAACAGAAATAGAGAAGATGCCGCCGCGTAGACAGCCTAACCAGAATCAAGCTAACAATGAGGCTTAGAATCCTCGGAATAATGCTAGTATCGTGGAGCAGTTTCGTCGCTATAAGCCACTCACTTTCAACGGACGCGATGGACCTACTGCAAATGGCCGGGTCACAGAGCTCGTTTTTGTCCCAACATTGGAAATTCGAATTTAACATCAAAAGGTAAATCGTTAAATTTCGAGGGTGAAATTTATTTTAGGGGGGTAAGATGTAACACCCCATAATTTTCATGTTATACAATTTGCATAAGATATTATTAATATTTTAAATTATAAAAATATAACATATTATACCTACATAATTTTCTAGACTTTATTTTAAATTACACCATATATATATTTATATACTTTTACCAATATTTTCTCCCTTTTTGTTATTTTAAAATTTTGAAAGGTTAAACCACGTCCCCACAGCCCGAGATTTCTTCAACAAAATTATCCCCATATACTCAGTCTTCTAATTATCCAAGTCTCTAAAACCATATCTTTTTTTTAAAATATATAGACGAGTTACAGAAAATTATCGGGGATTCTCTCGTTGTAATTGTGCTTCTTCTCACCTTATAAAGAATCAAATTCTCCTAGCAACCAATTCACATTGTGAATCCGTGATTGAAGCATTATCGGGGGCAATTACAAGGTGTAGTTGATACGATATTTCTACTCATCACTCCCGCATTCGTCTCTTAAGGTGGGGTTTATATTGCTTTATAATACTCTACCGTGGTTGGTAGAGATGCATTTGTTATTCTTTATTAAATGCTTTAAATAAATTGTTTGAGTAATTGATACATGAATTTAATGTGTGCATGTTATTCGATTGGCAAAGTTAATGTGTGCATGCGATTCGATTGGCAAAGTTAATGTGTGCATGCGATTCGATTGGCAAAGTAATGTGTGCATGTGATTCAAGTGGCAAAGTTTCTAATAGTCAGGGATCCTGACGAGGGTCCAGGATCGACGGGTCCTCGGGTTCAACCCGCTGTGCTCAATGGCAAAGTATATATGGACAAAGTATATGTGTTTATTTTAATGTTGGCAAAGTATATATGGGCAAAGTATATGTGTTTACTTTAATGTTGGCAAAGTATATGTGTTCAATGACAAGTATATTGTTTAATTTAAGGTTGACAAAGTATATATGCAAACGCTATTTATTCTACGTTGATGACTTGACTGTTTATTTTCAGTATTTAGTTTAGAATAACTTAACTCCACTAAGTGTGCTTGCATACTCACCCCAATTAATACTATTTCAGGTTCTCGGGAGTGTTTAACATTGAGAACTTCAATCTTTAATCTTGCAGCCTAGCCTCCCAATTGCCCCTTTCATGTCTACAAAAGCATATCTAGTGATAATCGAGTTGTCACTACAAGAAATAGGGGGAATAGCGACGAAAATTTTGTGACAAATCTAAATTTCATCGCTAAAATCAATTTTTAGCAACAAAATAGAAATTTTCGTCGCTAAATTGTTAGATTTATTATTTGCAATAAAATTTATATATTTCATCGCTATATTAGCAACAAATTGTTTCATTTTGTTGTTAATGATCAAAACAGCCACGAAAATTATATTTCGTCGCTAATATTTTGCGATTAAATAAAAATTTCATAGCTAATTTCTTGAAATTAATTTTTGCAACAAAATTTATATATTTCATCGCTATATTCGCAACAAATTGCTTCATTTTTTTGTTAATAATCAGAACAACAATGAAAATTATATTTCATTGCTAATATTTTGCGATGAAATAAAAATTTTCGTGACTAATTTCTTGAACTTAATATTTGCAACAAAATTTATATATTTCATCGCTAAACTAGCAACACATAATTTTATTTTGTTGTTAATAATAAGAACAACAATGAAAATTATATTTCGTCGCTAATATTTTAGCGACAAAATTGAAATTTGCATGACTAATTTTGTGGATTTAATATTCGAGAGAAAATTAAAATATTTCATCACTATATTGGCAACACAATATTTTATTTTATTATTAATAATTAGAAAAATAATGAAAATTATATTTCGTCTCTAATATTTTTGTGATGAAATAGATTTTTTCATATTTAGTTCTCATGAATTAAAAATGGTTGTCGATTAAACATATATAATAAAGGAAAAAAGTTTGAGTGCATGCACAGTGTGAAATAATAGAAACGATTACAACACTATGATGTTTGAAATAATAGAATCAATATAATTTCATTTACTTTTTCTCATTAAATTGACATATTAAGTTTTTTATTTTATTTATTTTGGCGTATAATTTATTGATTTCATTTTGTATAATTTGTTTTATGTTTTTCTGTTTTCTTGATTTCATTAATTATTTATTGTTATTCCCACTAAGAATGAGGGAAGAATACTACTTTAAATGTTTAATAATTCTCCAAAATTTGTGTCTTATAAATCAGTTTGAATGTTTATAAAAATATTTATAAATATGATGATGCAAATGGAGATGGACATAAAGATGAGAGGATGAAGATTGAATGTAATATTTATTATTTTTTTTGGAGTTGTTAAAGTAACATTGATTTTTTACAATTGGAATCGTTTTTAAAATTACAGTATATATACAAAAATATATACATATATATATATAATTGTTACAAGTTAAAAATTAATCAATTAATATATGTGAAATAAATTATTAAATAAGTAAAATTAATTAAATTAGTAACAATTGAATACATATATAATTAATATTAAAAACTAAACCAAAGAGATGTTTGTCCATCCACTCGGGATCAATTCCCACGAAGAGTAAATAAATAGTAATTTAAAAAAAATGGGAGAGGGGGTATGTGGGTATGGGTGCGGGTTGGGTTGGGGTCGGTTGGGTGCGGGTCAGTTGGGGCAGGTCGGGTGTGGGTTGGGTACTGGTTGGGGCGGGTAGGGTTGGTCGAGTGCGAAAGTGGGTTTAAAGAACGATTGGGTTGGGGCGGGTCAGTGTGGGTCGGGTCGGGTCGGGGGTGATGCAGGTTGGGTTGGTCGAGTGCGGAAGTGGGTTTAGAGGAACGATTCGTTAATCGGATATCCATAGATAAATATTAGCGACAAAAATATGAGTTTCATCACTAGCATTTGCAACAAAATTAAAATATTTATCGCAAAAATATTAGCCACGAAGTAAGGAGGGACTATTTTAGACACGAAAAAATTTATCGCTAATTCTAATATTTTCGTCGCTAATGTGAGTTAGCGATGAAATAACTTCTTCGCTGGATTTGTTGTTATACATCCGTCGCTAACGTGTTTATGAAAAATGTCTAATTTTCCTCGCAAATATTTTGCGATGAAACTTAAATATGGTTGGAAACCCAATCTAGAAGGAAACACCTTCTTATTCTAGTACTTGTTTGGAACATGCATGGTTATTGGTAAGGTGAGGGAATTCTCACTCTAGCAATTTGTGGTAATCACAAACTTTTTATCCATTTTTATTTTGTACCAAAAAGGCATGTGTGCGACACTGATTTATCGTGAGATTGCTCGAATTTGTGGGTGAATTATGCGCTAGATATCAAGAAATTCTTACAACTTTCGTGTAATCATGAGCTAATTGTTAGATATGTTGATACATGAATGTTTTGTTTGATTTTTAGGTAAAGTAAGGAGTTTCGAAGCAAATCACGAGAAATCCAGCCGTTGGATCAATCCAATGAGTTAACCAAAAGAAAGGCATCAAGAAGAGGGTCAAAATGAGACGAGAATCGAGCCGATCGGGCATCGGGATGGAGAGTTATGCAAGAAACGAGAAGGGGAGGACCCAACTCGGCCGAGTGAGTCAACTCGGCCGAATCTACGAGTTGGGGGTTCACTGCGCACTCGGTCGAGTGACCTTACTCGGCCGAATCTGCGAGTTGGGGATTCACTGCGCACTCGGCCGAGTAAAGTTGGATTGCCGTAGCCACTATAATTGAAGACCACTCGGCCGAGTAAGCCAACTCGGCCGAGTCGCGGCTGGAAAAAGCGCAAGCACGTTTCTTTTAATTGATCCACTCGACCGAGTGACCCCAACTCGGCCGAGTTACAGAGAAAAATTGCCCCACTTCGTTTTTGACCTAGAAACACGTGCCAAGCTCAAGGGGAAGGGTATAAAAGGCCACAAGTTTGTTTTCAAAGAGAGGCAGCCATTAGAAGAGTACTCAAGCTCCACAAATCAAAATTCCACCATCTTTTGCTTGTTTTTCTTAGTTTTAGCCATAGAACTTAGTGAATTTCCATAGATAGGTTATCTTTGAAGTTGTAATTTCATTTCCAAGGTAGAGATTGAAGATTGTGTTGAAGTTTTGAAGGTTTATTTCATATTTGCAAGACAAGAGGTGATATCTTATTTTAATTTGAGTATTTTGTTATTATTAAGCATGGGTATGTTTGTTTTCTCACTTATCTTCCTCAATTTCCCTAAATTAGCCATGAACTAAGCATATTGGTGTTTGGGTGTTGTATAATTGTGATGGAATTAATGTTTTAGGTTGATTTTGATTGTGGAATTCATTGGGAGGTTTATTGGTTAGGTTTATGGGTTTTGTTAGATTATTTGCAAGAACTCAACTATTAGGTTGTGTTAGAAACTCAATTAATGCAACGAGAGTTGGTTAATTTTGGATAGATAGTATAATCGAGGGTTGGGAGTCGTGTGAATGAGTTAATATTGGTTTATCGCAACGAGAGTTGGGTAAATTTCATTAGAACCCCATTTATCTACATTAATTGCTTTAATTAACATTTAAGTGATTAATGAGAAGGCCATATGAGCTTGGTTGTTAGTATTCAAGTGGAAAAGCATATCTAGGGATTAGTTTAGTATAATTTAGGTAGAGTCGAACCCCCTAGTCGTGTAATTACCCGAGTAAGAAACCTTCTATTCATCCTCTCGATCCTAGGTGCTTGCTCGATATATGCATTAGTGATCGCTTCTACCAAATTCCATCCAATGAATTACACATAAACTTCGACTTTTAATATCGATTCCACACAAGGACCAACACCCGAACACTACCCCTCTCACTTGATTTTTATCATCATATCTTAGTTATTGCTCATCATTGATTGTCATTTGATAGTTTCATTTACATTTTCTTGCACAAAACATGATTTCTCATTATATTCAAAGAAAAACATACACACTAAGGCTACTTTCACAATCTAGTCCCACGGATCGATAATTTAACCGGGCCTTGCTTTTATTACACACGAACCTCTTATACTTGAGGGGAACGTGTTGGTAAAAACACGTGTCAGACACATGTTAATGTCCAAAAATAAGTTTAGTAGTTTATGTACCAAAATTTGATAGTTTGTATCGCTCGTCCCAAGGAAATTTGCACCATTGGGATGACATACATTTTAAGAAAAGGTGTAATGGGTGATGTTTAGAGGGGTGGTTTTGTAAATATTTATGAATAAAGTAAGGTAGATCGTGTGTGAAAAAGTAATGACACGTATAGGTAAATATGTGTATATTTTGAAGGTGAGAGTTATGAAAATATTTCCTTTTATGGAGTATGCAAAATGGTAAGGGATATTCAAATATGACAAGTGTAACGCCCCCAAAATCCCGGTGGCGCTACGGTTTAAAATAGCACTTTTTTACTTAAATAAATTCAAGCGGAAGAATTATCAATAAAAGATACACAAGTTTTTTTTTTTTTTAAAGGATACCGTGCTTGTGCCTAACTCGTGTGTCACCCACATTTATAAGTCAAACGTGTACTTTACTAAAACATTATAAAATTCTAAATCATTATATAAGTGATGTGATGTCTAAAATACTTTAACATTTGAAGAGACGACAATTTGCAATAAGATTGTCACACATGAAAATTAACCTTTAAAGAGTAGACAAACATCCTAGTGGTTTAAATAGGTTCGATCAGTTGACCTAGTAGTTCATACTTAATTACGGAATTAAACTTAAAGATAACATGAGTCGTAATAATACTAAATACGTTTCTTACGTAAAATTTAAAACTTTAGGAGAACGTTTATTAAAGCTTGCCCAGTCAGTCACACGTCCTCCTCGTCGTCTACGAAACCTGAAATAATTAAAGTAGCATCATGAGTCTTCTCCCGAAGGAGAAGCCCAGTGGGATAACATTTACTATGCATGCACATTAAGAAGGCTAATTAATATGTCAATCGAGTACACGCCGAGTCCCATGAACCCGGCTCACTTCACACAGAACTTGGTCCGAAGACTTGTCTGTTTCTCACACAGAGTATAGTCCGTAGACTTTCTTTTCTCACACAGAGTATAGTCCGTAGACTTTCTTTTCTCACACAGAGTATAGTCCGTAGACTTTCTTTTCTCACACAGAGTATAGTCCGTAGACTTTCTTTTCTCACACAGAGTATAGTCCATAGACTTTCTTTTCTCACACAGAGTTCACACAGAGCATAATCCGAAGATCTGCCTGCTCGTATTCACACATAAATTAATCTAAATAATACAAATGTAAATAAATGTTACCCACTTTTGTCGTTCGGTGATAGCGGGCTAGCCTCCTGAGGATCCGACTGACTTGTACTGCACTCGACACATTTACTTAACTTTTAGGCTTAAAGTATATATATACATATATTCATATATATTCTTGTACATATATCTATATAGGTGACACTATCAAATTATCAATAGGTTTAAAACATTTCTATTTAAGTTTCGTCACATATCAAATGGTCAAACCTAGTTATGAAGCTAGTTGAAATCACATGGAAAATACACGTTGGAGAAGATAATTAAATTAATCATAAGCACCTTTAAAGTGTATTATAAAAATATTTCAAACACACATATTAGTCCAATTTGTTTATTCTGGAATAATATTAAATTTTTAATAAACAATTTATTCACAAGGTTCTGTTAAACTCATTTCATACATTAAGAATCTAAAAAGACAGTCTGTAGTAATTTATTTATCATAAATCATAGATAACATTAAAATTCACAATTTTTGTACAGTAAACTCCAAACATACAGTGGTGCACCTAATAAAGTTTTCATTTAAAAATAACTTATAGAATATTACTTATAAATTTTGTAAGACCATTGAAAAACAAGACCGAAATGGATTGTGACAAGAGATTTTCTAGAATTTGTTAAAACTTCTTCGTTTCTTATAAAAATGTAAGGCCAAAACCTACACAACTATAAAGGCCAGTAGCAATATCTATAAAAACATTTCATTTTAATATTATCCATTGTTATTAAATCTTGTATTTCTTTTGAACATCAAAACAGTTTACTTTGATAAAGGACAAACACTGTTTGTTAGAAAAATCATTAAAAATATAATATAAAACCAAATGTGTCTAGGTAAAATTCTTATGAAAGTTAAGACACAGTAAATTAACATAGTTGAAAATTAGTTCCAAAAACGAAGCGAGCTGTGTGAGGGAATTTTTGTAGTCTCAACCCAGAAACAGGGCAGTTTTCACCTCTGTACAGTGCTTCAAAGAAAAACCATATAAAATTGAAAACACATCAAATAATTTTGGCATTTTAACCACTTATCCCAGGTTTCAATTACCTCAATGTGGTAAAATGGTTTGAGCTGAAACATTGGGGAAAGGGCTGTACCATAAGAAAAGGTGTACAATAAGTGAAATGAACTCAGATCACACATGCAATGACAAATACCACACGCAATCCAAATATAAGCTTAAATGAGTCACATAATATTCAAATCCCACATGTTTTAAGAAGAAATTAAACACAATCCACCTAGAAAACAACCGTACTATCCACCTAGAAAACAACAGTACTTTAAGAAAAGGTGTACAATAGGTAAAATGAACTCAGATCTCACATGCAATGACAAATACCACATGTAATCCAAATATAAGCTTAAATGAGTCACATAATATTCAAATCCCACATGTTTTAAGAAGAAATCGACACAAAAACTCAATCCGCAACTCATAACTCATAAGGCATTCTTACTTCAAATAAAGACGACTCAGTAACCATAGAGTAATAACCATGAGAAAATAACAATATCCAGAAACATCGCTTAAAAAAAGAAAAGAAATGGTTTTATTTCTTTAAAACTATTTAAAAAGAAGAAGACCTTCATACCTGACTCAGATTTTAGAAATGATAGTGAAAATAGGAGGTTCTCAACTCTTCAGGAATGGCGTTAGTTGATGAGATTCATGTTTTCTACTGTGAGGATTTGAGAGGAAATGATTTAAGAAGGAAGAGAGTTTGAGAAGGAGAGGGTTTCTGAGAGAAAGGAGTCTTTCAGAGAAGAGATGCGTAAGAATGACTCTTCGCACCCCTCAACAGCGTCTTAAATAGAGGAAGACTCTTCACATTCCTACGCGTTTTAAATAAAAATCATTGGTTCTTGGTTAAATTTTAATTTAAAAGAATATCATAATTTAATGTAATATTATTATTATTATTATAAATATCTTTTACTCTATTATTAGCTTATTTTCATATCAATAATTCACTGGATAAATTACTTATCATTCAATTCTATTATGATTTACTTCATTTTAAACTTATCTCATCATCTCATTAAATCGTGTCGAGTGAGTCACAATCGAGTCCGATCTCCTCAATAAGCTATCCTGCAAACTTTGTACACTTTATTGAAAACATTAGTTCATAAATTACATAAAATCTTATATCTTTAAGACTTCAAAATAAATTTGTCATTTAATACTTAAAAGAGATATTTTAAATTTCTAAAAATCATGAAATGAAAATTTAAATTTTAAAAACGGGGTGTTACAACAAGTATGCAAATTTCTACAGGACGAAGGGAGTATATATCAATGTGAAAAAAAAGTAGTTTGGTGATTTAAGTGTAAAATTGTGATAATTTCATGGGATTAATGCAATAAAGCTTGAAAAATAATAGAAAACTTCACTCGAAAATAGATCTGTTAGTTTTAGATGAATGTTGGTGGTAATCTTTAGGGACCTGGCTATATACCCCTTCTCCATTTATTAATTAAATATACATGTTAAATGCTCAATTTGTCATTTTATACAATATTCATTAGATAGATACACCCCTCTAAACCCTAAAAATCTAAACCTAACCCTAACCCTAATTTTTTGGCAACCGTCACGAACCCCACGGCCGCCGACTCCGACAATACCAATACCAAAAGTCCAACAAAAATCATAAAAATTGGAACGTTAAAATAAGGAAAGTGTGCAAATAATTACGGGACGAAGGGAGTATATAAAATCAAACAAACCAATAAGAAGGAAAGATTTTGGTGAGGGGTACGTAAGAGTGTATTTATTACAAGTAAAAAGTATTTTCAATGAAGATGGAGGAGGAGCTCTATTACTCTTTCCAAGTGTGACTACATTTCAGGCAGGTGTATAATTCAGTCATGGGATCAGCAGCTGATCTGGTCTGCACTGGAGTAAAACTAACTTTCTCATGGCCGCAATCCGGTCATGGCAGTACACATCAAAATATATATATGAGACATTATCCAGAACTTGAAATCATTATCTAATTTCAAACATTTATCAAAGTCAAGAATCTGATCAAGAAAGCAATGCCTAATTATGTATGGTCAGGAAAAATATTATGCAAATAAACCTGATGAAGTTTCGTTCATGTTCCTGCGGTCATTTTCGTTGAAAATGGGATCTATCGGTTTCTTAATCGACTCAGCGCTGGTCTTTACTCTAGCCTGCAGAAAAAGAAGCATTTAAAACACAGAGCGAGAATGGTGTAGCAGGAAATCAAATATATAAGTACCCCATCCGGTATTTCACAGATGTACGAGCATGTCGGACAAAAAAATATTGCAGCGTGTTCGAGATTAGGCAATTCATAGAGAAGCATATTGGCGCAAGTCGGGCAGAACAACATATTGTCTTTTCTGGGCTTCTTCAAACTTTGAACTTCGCTTGAACTCTGCAAGTTTCTTTGCTTTTTAATTCTTCAGTATGCGCTTAGATCTCTTAGTTTCAGTAGTCTTCAAAGTTTGACCATCTCCATGTATTTATAGACTTCACTTCTCAAGATAAGTTTGTTATCCAACAACCTTTTCTTGATAACTTCCTTCAACAAATTTTATAACTGATTCTTATCAACAAATCTATCAATAAGCTTTATAAAACAACATAGTCAATTACACCAATAAACATGAATATAAGTTTCTATACAACAATTCTAAGCTTATCATAAAATCCTATAGTAAACTGTTCTTTCAATACTTAGTTTATTTTTCAACATCACTTATACTTGTACTCGTCTGATCTTGTCTTATAAGACGACTTCCATAACTAGATCAGTCAACACTTAAAAATATATTCAATACTTAGTTTATTTTGGATTGAAAAGCAAAGTGAATAAATTAGAGGGAAAATTGGGCAAACCTACATTTGGCCACAATTTTTAGGAAAAAATGCAAGCCCAATTTTTTGTTGCATAGAGCAACAAAATGGGGGATGAAGTTACACTTATACCCT
This sequence comes from Galeopsis tetrahit, assembly GCA_963675135.1. Lineage (NCBI taxonomy): Eukaryota > Viridiplantae > Streptophyta > Magnoliopsida > Lamiales > Lamiaceae > Galeopsis > Galeopsis tetrahit. The sequence continues at coordinate 62,794,275 of OY776132.1, forward strand.
TCCTTTATACTTTTCTCCCTCACATGTCCCCTCACATGTCCTGAAAAGACATTTCAACTCCACTTTTTTCATGTCATAACATTAATGTGTTTTATTAATTACTATTCATATTATTATTAATTATTAATATTAGTTTAGTTGTTTAGTTTAATACGTAATTTATTAATTAATTAGTTAAAAAAAATTCATGTCATAACATTAATTTAAAATTTGAATGTAAAAATAATTCTGGTATATTTATAATATTATTAACTATTAATTATTGTTTTAATTAATATTAGGAATATTATTTTATATTTGTATTCAAATTTTATTCAAAAATTATTCAAATTATTTTATATTTGCACTTACTTGTTTCTCATTCCATTATTATTTATTATTGTTTTAATTTATAATATTAATTTTTAATATATTTAATTATTTATTTAATCATTAATATTTATATATGATTGACATAATATATTTAACCATTATAATTGTTTATTTACTCAATTATTGTTTATTATTTAATTATTAATATTTATATATTATCAATATAATATTTATATTTTCCACATCATTAATTAATATTATTATTTTAAATTTGTATTCAAATTTTAAATAAAAATTATTTATCTATTCTGATTTTTTTTAATGGAATTGATAAAAAAAATTACTTTTCTTTCACGTTATTTTTTTGATATAAAAAATTACTTTTCTTACGTTATTTTTTTTTATATTATAAGGTATTGAGAAAATAATTTTCTTATCTTTTTATATTATATTTACTTTTATTCAAAAATTATTTATATTCAAATTTTAAATTATAAAATAATATATATATTTGCATACTATCAACAAATAATGCATACACCCATTGCATACGAGTAATATATAATGCATACACACATTGCATACTCAGATTGCATACTAACAACAAATAATGCATATACCACACACACATTGCATACGAGTAATATATAATGCATATACATGCATATTTACCAGAGTTTATTTTACACAACACATTGAGTTTATTTTAAAGATAATAATTATATTTAATGCTTTCTTTGAAAGATTTGTTTTGCAAAAACATCCCCAAATACCCAAATATTAGATAGACACGGTCGACTAATACTGAAATTTCAAATATTGACCTACTCAAACCACATCCTCAAAAAATAATGCATACACACATTGCATACTATCAATATATAATGCATACACACATTGCATACTAGCAACAAATAATGCATATACCAGTAATCGATGCATATTTATAACATATTGCATACTAACAACAAAAAATGTGTATAAAAAGATGAAAATTCGTTGTGGGTACCATATGTAATTCGTTGATTATTTTTTCAAAAAATTTATTCAAGCTATTTGTTGGGAATAAAATGATTTTGATTTAGATACCAAAACCCCTGATTGATGATGTTCAGATTAGTTGAGATATGTTCAAGTCTAGTTCAGGCAAGTTGTCTCAGTACACTTGAGTATGTAAAATGCTTAAGTTAAAAAATCTCAGGAATGTTGTGAGGTTTTAGAGTTCAGGATAGTTGTCCAAAGCTGGAATGTTAGGCAGCTTGATAAGTGTTAAGTGACTAGGCCAAAGTTGCTGAACTTTCAAGACAAGTTGACCAAGTGGACAAATGAGCTGAAGAGATCAAGAACATTAAAGCAATGCTCATAAATGCAAATGATCAGAACAGTTGAAGTACAAATGATCAAGAGCATTGAATGCCAAAGCTCACAGAAGACACATTCAATGAAGAATTTATTGTCAATCATGCCTGAACCAAGCATATATTGAAGACTTAAAACATTAAAGAGTGAAGCATTGAATGAATGTTGGAACATTCTAAATTGCAGCAGGAATGTTCAGGGAGCTTGTCCCATCTGACCGTTGGTTGAGTGTAGAGTTTGCCACAAATCAACCTTGGGAAATGTGCATATTTGGAATCTGACACAAGTCTTCTCAGCCGCATTTTTCAGAAGTCAACACATTCATTCAAGCAACCATTGAAGAGCCCTTTTACACAGTGGATAAAAGGATGCCAAGCTTCATAGCCGTTTCAATGGTGCTGCAAATAGACAAGTTTGAATTGCTATCCCTCCAACGGTTAGTTGTTCAAATTTGCCTATAAATACAGAAGTGATCAAAGGGATTCATAATCCAACTACAAGCTATCAAACTATCATCAAGCTTTCAAAGGAAACCAAGCTGTTCTTCAGAATCCCAAGTTTCCTGAATCACTTCAATTAGCTAAGCCAATCTTTGTAAACATCCAAAGCTTAGCATTGAGATATCCTAAGCCTTTACACTGTTCTTATTGTAAAGGATATCTCTACTAGTTGGAACCAAACCTCAAACCCTTATCTCATTTAAGTGAAGAGAGTGTTTGTTGTAGAAGTGAGGAGTTAAGGACTGTTAGTGTAAAATACAGTCTTAACTCAGAGAGATTGAGCACTAGGACTCAGATTATCCTAGGGATCAAAGCACTAAGAGAGTGTTGTTGATCAGTGCACCTTGGCACTATAAAACAAGCTAATTCCATTGTGAAGGAATTATCCTGTTCAATCAGGGAAAGTGGATGTAGGAGCTTGAGTCTCTGAACCACTATAAACTTGTGTGCCATTTACTTACTGCATTCTTTATTGCACTTACATTCAATCATATTTCAAAGAGCAAAACTCAGTAAGTTAAGAAAAACTGTTTTGGACAAAGTCCCTGATAACTGTGTTTTTCAGAAATCAACTTGGAGTATTTCTTTAAGTCAAAGGCCAACCACATTCCGCACTTAGCAACTCTTTTAGATATTTAGCCAACTGATCACTTAATAGTAATCAGTAGGACAAGTATCTATCGAAGTTCACACTCAGGCCAGTTGTGAGACAACCTGCCTGATAAGACCAGTTTTGTTAAAAAGAAAAGAATTTGCATACACAAGTGCATTCCCCCCCCCATACACTTGTGTTATACTCCACCAAGGACCAACAAGTGGTATCAGAGCAGGGGTTCAAAGACCACTGCCTCTGAAAATCATTGATTTTCAAAAATCACATTTTCTGTGGTCACTGAACTGATCCAAATTTCTGAAAAACCTATTTGTGTTCATCCTATATTATTTCTGTTGAAATGGCTAACAATGCAGTTCCAGGAGATGATGTTAACACCATCAACAACATGGGTCCAAACCAAGTCAATCATATTTCTCATCACAAACTGCCAATGTTCTCAATTGAGAACTATGATTTCTGGAAGATCAGGATGAGAGCACATCTTGCTTGCCAGCATGATGAGATGCTTAAAGTCATCACTAGAGGGCCTTTCACATTCACTAAAGCAAATCCCAAGCTCACTGATGCTCAGAAAGCAGATCCTATGGAGTTGCTGCCAAAGGATGAAGATGACTTTACAGCTGAGGAAAGAAAAAGGCACAACCTGAACTACATTGCCATGAACACATTGTACCAGACTATTCCAGATGCAGTGATGGGAAGGGTGTACCACTGCACATCAGCTAAAGAGATTTGGGACACCTTAGCACTTATGTGTGAAGGTACCCAAAAGATAAAGGAGAACAAGCTTCAAGTGGCTATCCAAAAATATGAACAATTCTCTATGGAAGCCAATGAAACTATTGATCATCTTGATGGCAGATTCACTGACATCATGAATGAGATAAACTCTCTTGGCAAGTTTTATGCCAAAAGGGAGGTTGCTTTGAAGATTCTGAGAAGTCTCACATCCAAGTGGGACATATATTCTGTCATGATGCAAAATACCAGCAATCTTGACAACATGCCAATGCAGCAAGTATTCTCTGAACTCAAAGCATATGAGTTTGATCTAAACAGAAAGAAGGTGCATGAAGAGCCATCCTCCTCAAGCAAAGGTGTTGCCTTCAAAGCTGCTGAAACAGAAAAGAAGAATACTCAAAGATCCTCCCAATCTGTTTCAAAATCTGAAATAAAGGAGGAGCTGACACTCATGGCTAGGAGATTTGAGAAGCTCAACTCCAGATTTGGTAGATACAAAAAGTTCTACCAAGACAACAGAACCAGAAGGAGATTCAGTTCTCCTGACAACAAATCAGAGGACAAAGCCTCTGATGAAAAGAAAGAAGACGGATATGCTGATAGGAAGAAATACAGCAAAGGTGAACCATCATCATCAAGGAGGAAGGAGTCCTCAAGCAAGAAGAATGATGATGAAGATGTGTGTTACAACTGCCAGAAAAAGGGTCACTTTCAGTATGATTGTCCTGACCTTAGTGCCAAAGAAAGAAAAGAAAGGCAGAACAAAAGAGACAAGAGGCTGAACAACAGGAAGGCCATGGTAGCTGGAGATTCAGCAAGTGAAGAAAGTGTCTACTCTTCTGATGATGGACTATTCTCCAACAGTGACAGTGATGATGACTGTCAAATGGCATTTGAAAATGATGAGGTATGTTCATCTTCTAATTCTTCTAATTCTTCAAATAACACACATGAGTCCAGTGAAATCACTTGAAACTCAACTTTGGAAAGTTACTGGAGGATTTCACCAGGCTAAGAGAAGTATGCAATATGGCACTTAGAGAAAATGAGCTACTGAATTCTAAAGCTCAAACTCCCAACCTTCCTGAACCAGAGTTTGACTTTAAATCAACTGAGTTGTATCAGCAGATTGTGAGAGAACATGAGGAAATGTCTCTCAAAGTCTCTAAACACCAAAAGTTGATTGATGATCAAGAACTGGCCTTGAGGAAAAAGGATTTTGATCTTAGAATCTTCAAGCTAAATTTGGCAATCTATATCTCAAGTGAATTTGATTCTCTGAAACTAAGTGAGGGGAGCTTAAAAATGAAAATGTCTGCCCTGAACAAATCTGCTAAGGCAATAGAGGAAATTCAAGGGTTTCAAAGACCATTTGCTCAAAAGGGTGGATTAGGCTATAATCCATTTGAATCCTCACCTGGTCTTAGTATTGCCTCATCAAGCAATTCTAAGATGACTTTTGTAAGATCAGTGGCACAACAAAATGAAATGGAAGTAAATCAACCACTGATCAAGGATAAAGGTAAAGGAATTTTTATACCAACTCAAGTAAACAATGTCCCCAAACCCATACCTAAGGAAAGGGTTAAAGACATTGCTTATAGGAGAAATGAGGGTCAGAAAGGTAGAACCAATGGAAGGCCAACCTATCTGAAGCCTCATCAGAGGAGTTGTCCAAAATCTGTTCAGAAAAGGCCAACTCAAATGAGGCAACCTCAACTGAATGGATTAAGGCCAATCCCCTCAGACAGATATAAAACATTCAGGAAGCCTGAACCTTACATGCCAAAAGGTAAAGGCCATCCAAAACCCTATCCTCAAAGGTCTTACCAAGCTGCACCTAAGTCTAGTAACTTCAGGAGAAATGTCCCAAAGAAATTTACCAACTCTCCTGAACCTTACAAGGCCAACACTTATACACAGAGATCACCCAAGCCATTTAAGGGTCAAACTGTGTATGTAGATGTAAATGGAAACCAAGTCAGTCACTTTGAATCAATCAGAGTAGTCAGGCAGATTTGGGTTCCAAAAGGTACAGCTAACCCTCTAGGACCCAACACTCAAAGGGTACCTAAAATTTGACTTTGCAGGGCTGCAAGGACCACAAGAAGAAGAGAAGCATCAACAAGAAAACAGCATGGTACTTGGACAGTGGATGTTCAAGACACATGACTGGGAACAAAGAGCTTCTCTCAGACTTCATAGAAAAGGATGGTCCTTCAGTAACCTTTGGAGACAGCTCTCAAAGAATCACAAGAGGTTATGGTACATTAAACATTGGTAGTGTTAAAATTACTGATGTTTCATATGTCCTAGGCCTAAAATACAACTTGCTGTCTATAAGTCAAATCTGTGATAGAGGATATAGTGTTGAATTTGCACCAAATGAATGTATTATCAAAGATAATTCAACACAACAGGTGCTACTAACAGGGGTGAGAAAGGGAAATGTCTATTTTGCAGATTGGAGCAAAACCCCTGAAGCAGTTTGTCTTGTTGCCAAAAGCACAAGTGAGCAAAGCTGGCTGTGGCACAAAAGACTAAACCATCTGAACTTCAAAACCATCAACAAGATTGCAAGAAACTCTCTAGTTAAAGGGCTGCCAAATCAAGTGTTCATAAACTCATACATCAATGAGTACTGCAGCAAGAATGGCATCACACATGAAACTTCAGCAGCAAGAACACCTCAACAAAATGGGGTTGCTGAAAGAAGGAACAGGACCTTGAAAGAGGCAGCAAGAACATTGATTGCTGAATCCAAACTGCCTAAAAGGTTCTGGGCTGAAGCCATTAGCACTGCATGTCACACTCAAAACAGGTCCTTAATCACCAAAGGACAAGGTAAAACCCCATATCAAATATGGAAAGGTAGATTGCCCATTGTTGCTTATTTTCACATATTTGGTTGTAAGTGTTTCATTCATAATAATGGGAAAGAACAATTGAAAGCTTTTGACAGCAAAACTAATGAAGGAATATTTGTTGGATATTCACAAATCAGCAAAGCTTATAGAGTTTACAATTGCAAAACCCTTATTGTGGAAGAAACACCTCATGTTGTGTTTGATGAATCTATTGATGAGTTCAGGGATAGAAACCTGAATATTGATGAGATAACACAAAGAACAACCAGACTAAGGGTTCAAAGCAAGGAAACAGTGTTTGTAGATGTTGCCCAGCCTGAACTGCATGATAATAAAAAACTGGACAACCTACCTGATAGCAATCAACCTGAAGCCAACCAACCTGAAGGTGAAATTGAACTGACTGACCCCATCCCAGTTCAAAACCAGGTAACAACTACCAATGAAGAAGCAGGCAATGCTGAGGTAGTAAATGGATCCAATATTCAAGGGGGAACCAATGAAAATGTCAACTTATCTGACAATGAGGACAATACCCCTGAATATGATCCTGAACTTGATCCTTCAATTAACTTTCCTGAATTTAATGAGTCTAGTGATCCAACCTCAGATGAGGACAATCCTCCTGAAGGGATCAGGTCTAGAAGGACTTGGTTGCAAGACCACCCATCTAGCCTGATACTTGGTAATCCAAGTGAAGGGATCAAAACTAGAAGATTTCATGGAGAAAGTGCTTTGTTTTGTTGTTTCCTTTCAGAACAGGAACCAAAAGACATTGAGGAAGCACTACAAGATACCAACTGGATTATAGCCATGCAAGAAGAGCTGAACCAGTTTACCAGAAATGAAGTATGAGAGCTGGTAGATAGGCCAACTCATCAAGATGTCATTGGAACCAAATGGGTGTTTAAAAATAAGAAAAATGAAAATGACATCATTGTGAGGAACAAGGCAAGACTGGTGGCCAAGGGATATTGTCAATCTGAAGGGATTGATTATGATGAGACCTTTGCTCCAGTGGCCAGACTTGAGGCAATCAGACTCTTCTTAGCATATGCAGCTCACATGAGATTCAAGGTGTATCAAATGGATGTGAAGAGTGCATTTCTCAATGGGGTGCTCAAAGAAGAAGTATATGTTGAACAGCCCCCAGGCTTTGAAGAAGGAGACAAGGTGTACAGATTGAAGAAAGCTCTCTATGGCTTAAAGCAAGCTCCAAGAGCTTGGTATGACACCTTATCACAGTTTCTTCTAGATCATGGTTTTGTCAAAGGCACTGTTGACAGAACCTTGTTCAGAATCTGTGAAGGAGATGATATCTTGTTAGTCCAAATCTATGTGGATGACATTATATTTGGATCTCCAAATGAGAAGCTGTGTGAGAAGTTCTCTAAACTCATGCAGAGCAAATTTGAGATGTCCATGATGGGATTGATGAATTTCTTCTTAGGACTTCAAGTCACTCAATCAAAGAAGGGAATATTCATCAATCAGGCCAAGTATACAAGGGATATGATCAAGAAATTTGGATGTGCTACAAGCAAGCCAGTCAGAATTCCTATGAATACTAACTGGAAAATGGATCCTGATGAGAGTGGAGAGTCAACAAACTCCACTAATTACAGAGGAATCATAGGATCCTTGCTATATCTCACTGCAAGCAGGCCTGATATCACATTTGCAGTTGGAGTGTGTGCAAGATTTCAAGCAAATCCAAAGAAGAGCCACCTTGATGCTGCAAAGAGAATCCTAAGATATCTCAAGGGATCTGAGAATCTTGGATTGTGGTATCCTGCTGATGATAACATTGAGCTAACTGGATATTCAGATGCAGATTATGGAGGATGTAGAATTGACAGAAAATCCACCTCTGGAACATGTCAATTCTTGGGCAGCAAGCTTATCTCATGGTTCTCCAAGAAGCAAAATACAGTTGCAACTTCAACAACTGAAGCAGAATATGTAGCAGCTGGAAGTTGTTGTGCTCAGATACTTTGGCTCAGGCAACAACTTAGAGACTACAAAGTCATCTCAAATGAAGTGCCAATATTCTGTGATAACAATAGTGCAATTGCCATCTCACAGAATCCAGTGCTCCACACCAGATGCAAGCATGTGGATATCAAGCATCACTTTATAAGGGATCATGTGGAGAAGAAAGATATCAAGCTTGTCAAAATCCACACTGATAAGCAAAAAGCTGATATTTTAACTAAGCCTCTAGCTGAAGCAAGGTTCTTAGAATTGTCAGCTGAATTGGGCTTACTTGATCCAGGGAAGATGGAGAAATGAGGAAAGAAAGCTCGTATGAAGGGGGAAGATCATTAAAATGAACTTCAGCAAAGTTGACCAACCTCACTGAAGCAGACTGCCAAAGAGGGAAACTCAGCAAGGTTGTCCTATGGTGTTCAGCAATGTTGGTCAGGAGCTTTGTCCAAGTGGGACCCAGTCAGCAACTTTTGGGACCCACTCAGGCAAATTGATCAGGCAATTTGACCATCACAGAAACCAAAACACATCTCAGGATGTTTGTCCGAGTAAATTGGATAATCATTGCTATTTTTAGCATTGATTAGACATTTAAAAGGTTTCTTGGTCTAAGAGTAGGCCATTTTAGGATGGAGTGTGCTATAAAGATTTTTACCACCAAAAAGGCAAATCAGCATTTAATGCAAAATCTTAATTGAGATTTCATGAATTCTTGAGCCATCATCAAGACCATTGATTTGCATTAAAACTTTATCAAACCGCCTAAAGCCCACTACCCCACTTTATCCAATTGGTTTTCACTTTTACCCACTGTCATTATCTATTAACCAACGGTTAATAAACTCCCCACATATATAAACTCCTCAGTTTTTACTTCCATCCTTACGCACTCATAATTCCAAACTCTTAAGATTTTCAAAACCTCTAAAAAACCTGCAACTCCTCTCCAAAAAAAAAACCTACCCAATTCTCATATTATCCATGGCTCCCAAAATCAAAAGAGAAGAACTTGTAGATTTCAATGATTCCTCATTGGACATTGATTTCTCCTATCTTAGCAACACAAGTTCTCTTTGGTTTGAGAAGTTAGTGGCTTTTGATAGCCCAGATACAGAGGTTCATCTTGTACTCCATTGGCTTAGGGAAGCAGGCCTAGAAAAATTTCTTGGCACCAAGCCTGATTCCTGCCTGAATTCCTTCATGGCAGAGTTCTTTGCCCATCTCAGATGGAAGGGCAAAAAGGGTGATGTGTGCACCAAGCTCACATATGCTGAAGAAGATGAAGATGAAGAAATCCAACACACCATCATCTTCACTGCTGAGGATTTGGATGCTAACTTTGGGCTACCATCAGAAGGCCAGAATCCTGAAATCTACAAGGAAGAGGATGATCAGGAGTTCTACTATCCATGGATGATAGTACCCAAGAAACTTGTAAGTGCTCAGAACAAGAACACCTTAAAGCCTGTTTATAGGCATCTGTTTGATTGTGTTGTGAAGAGCTTGTTGAGCCATTCTGGTAGTATTGAACAAATCAGCATGCCAAAACTGAGGGTAATGGCTGCTGTGATTGACTCTGTTGAGAAGAGAGTCAAGTTTGACTGGAAAAGTTTTATTTTGGACAAGATGATGAATGAAAAGTTCAAGTTTAAGGAGGTGAAGCACCACAAGGTGGTGGTTGATGGAAGACTCCAGTTCTGCACAAGAGCTAGCCTGCTCTTGGAAAGATTTGCTCATTATACCCATCTTCAAGCAAAGCCAAAGCCTTTTCCAGCTCAAAAGGTGATGTTCAGAAAGCTGTCTTCTAAGACAGAAAAGAGGAAGCAAGATGCAGTTTCAAAGAAAGTTGTTGCAGTTGTTCCAGCAACCAGAGCCTCTCCAAGAAAAAGAAAAGCCCAACCACCAAAAGGACAGCCCAAGATGAAAAGGATGAAGAAGATTTTGAGTGAATCTTCCCCAGAAAGCCAGTCAAAAAGTGGAGGAGCCACTTCTGAGGAGATTGAGAAGGCTGCTGATGAAGGAGTCAACCCCCCTGAAGAGGGTGAAGAATTCAGAGAGGTTGTCCCCTTACAGCCTGAGACTGTAACTGAATACAGGGATCTTGACAAGCCAACAAGATCTGAAAGGAGGAGAAGAATTATCAAAACTTCTGAGAAGCAGAAGTTGATGGAAGAGGAGAAGAAGAAGAAAGAGTTCTTCAAGGAGATTAGACAAGCAAGTAGGTCTAACTCCAAGTCCAACAGCCCTGAAGCCAACTCTCCTGATATTCAATCAGAAAGAATATCCCCATCAAGGCATGAAGAAGAGGAGTGCAAGACTCCTGAAGATGACCCAATCATTGCAAAGAAGGTTTACTCCCCTGAAGGTGCACCTGACAGATCAGGGATTGATGTGCTGGCATATTTAGTCAATCTTGAGGATAGACCTTTCTCCCCACTTGATCCAAGACTTCTTTCATACACCAAACTTCTTGAAACTGTTCTTCAAGAAGGTGATCAAGTTGTTCTCCCACCCATTCCAGCCATTCCAATTACCTCTTCAGGCACATTGCTCTCAAAAGCACCTGAATCCCAACTTATCTTAAGCTCTTCTGAACCCAATCCTTCTGAACCCAACCTACCTGAAATCCAGCCAAGCCTACCTGAATCCCAATCCAACCCTCATGAATCCCAAACCAACTCTTTTGAAGATGAAAGTGGTGAAGAATATACTTATGAGGGGATGCTGAGGCAGATTGTCAAGGCTAATGTGGATGAACTGTATCCAGGATTGAAGGATTATCCTAGGCTGCAACAACAGTTCTATGATCTCAAAGCTCTTGTTGAGATCAAGGATAGAACTATGATGGAAATAGCTCAGGCTATTCAGGATAAAGGAGCAAGCTGGTGGCAGGTTGAAGAGAACAGGCTCTTACATTTTGCAAATGTGAAGAAATCCAGTGTATTGACCACTGAGGCCTTGTTTTGCACCATTGTTCATGAGAAGGTGCTTGCTGAGAGAGAAAGGATTGCACAGGGAATCAAGCATCCTGATAGCCCATCTGATGATGATAATGATGATGATGATGATAACACCAATCCCAACCCTCCTGGCCTCAACTCTGCTCAGGTACATTACTTGACCTATCACTAGTAGAAAAACACCCCTGTAGTAACGCGTTCTTAGTGATCTTTTTAAGTAAGCATCACCATATTAGATATATAAAGACGCCTCCAAATTCTAATTAAATTTAGTGACGCTCAAGTGGTTGGGGGACAAATTTTTTATTCCTAGGTCCTGGTTCGATTCCCAGAAACAGTCATCATAATCTCTTTTTAATTTTATTTATTTTTTCCTCATTTCTATTAATCTTTCGTCAATTCTTTCCTAAAGTCCTAATCTCTCGCCCCGCCCTACTACTCTCGCTCACAATTCAGCCTCCTTTTCTCTCTCGCTCATAATCCACCTTCTCCCACTCGCCTTTCTTCCTTCCTCAATCGTGGGAGGAGTTAACCTCCTAATCTATAATTTATCTCTATTGCCGTAAGATCCAGCCCTATAGTCTTTTCACACAAGCATCAAATTCGCCGACTAATTAATAGACGAATTAGTGCTCCAGAAAATATGAAGAATCACTCAAGTTTGTGTATTATTTCTTATTTAGCGCAAAATTTCTTTGTGTTTGTTTTATCTTTCATTTGATTTTATCATGTTTGTTTCTGTTTTCTAATCGACCATGGTCTGATTTGGCTCAGTTTTCTATTTTGCTTTTGTTTCTTTTTCCGCTCTGATTTGTTTCTTAATTTTCTGATCCCAATCAGGTTACTGCTCCAGAAAAATAGGAAGAATCACTCGGGCTTGTCCAATCTTTCCTGTTTAGCAAATATTCCTCTGTCTTTATTGTTGGAGTTTATATTTGTTTGATTTCGTGTCTGCAGTCAAATTATTTATGTAAATTTTGTTAGACATCTCTTTATTTATATCTTCTCTTTGAATTTCAAATCATGATGTAGGGTTTAATAGTTTATGCAAATCTGTTACAGTATAGTTATGGGGTTTTAGAGTTTATTTATTGTTTTGGGTCCTTGGTTTGATTTTCATAAGAAATTGTATAGTTCTTTTGTTATTTTCAGTCCTTGGTTTGATTTTCAAATCGTTTGTTTTATTTTTATTGGGCTTTTCTCCCCCTCTTATATATAGTTCTTTTTCCTAAAATATGTACCTCTTGAATTCCAATATGTGATGGTTGTTCTTGTATCTCCATAAATATGCCTTCTTCGATGTTACCAATATAAATTGATCTATAAAATAACCTTTTTTTTCTGGGCACAATTATCGTAACAGTGATGGCCTGATGAGGTTGAGAGTTGCAAATGTTACTCGATGATGGACAGTGGGTAATGAGGTTTGATTATTAATTTATCTATTCATTGATCCATGTGAACTTCTTTCTTGTAGCTCAACATTATGGGGTTTTACTACTAGAGGAACGGTGATGACAGTTTGAGGAGTGAACTCCCTTATAGATCAACATTAGATTTATTCTTGTACAATAATATGTGGACAATGTTTTAAAAAATTAACATGTATGCCCTCGGTTCTGCACTGTTACATGGTACATGTTTGACGTTTCTAAGTATTGCTCTTGGAATTTTTTTTTTTTTTTGTAAGTAATTTTCTTTCCTGTAAAGGTTTTTATAATTTAACTGATTTATATTCAATGCCCTGTTTCTGTGATACTTGGATGTGCAAATTAATGATTTGGAGTGGATGTGCAACCGAAGGGTTTCACTTGGTTAAAGACATGATGCTTTAACATTCATAAGTTTGAAGTGTTGAGATTTTAGATCTATTTTATTTCAACTTAGTGAGATGGTGTACTGGATTTGTATGCAACTTAGAATAATTATTGCAATTATTTGCTGACCAATATTTGAAATACCTTAGTCCTGTATATTTAATACTCCATTAAATATTGGTCAACAATTATTTACTGGTTTAATGGTTTCTGGGATTGAGCGTAATGCTTTCATTTTTTTTTATTTTGAGACGGTTTAATGGTGTCTTGTATATTTAATATTTCTACTGTTTTATTTTGAGATGGTTTATGCAATTGAGCGTAATGCATTCATATTTTGTTGTGTAGATGCGGGATTTTCTTTAGCGGAAAAAAAGTTGCTGCTGGATTTAGTTCAAGGATTTGATCAAGAAGTTGTTGTAGTGGCTATACTAGCTCTTATGAATTTGTGTGGAGGTAAGTTACAATTGTAACATGATTAATGTGGAAGGCGGCTTATCTTTTCACTGGCATGAATATGTGCTTATGAGTACAAATCATAACCTAGTTTGTTGTATTTCATAATTGTACATTTCGTAATTTTTCTCAGAGACAATTAGTGTATTCCAATGGGAGATTTATGCCTTTATAACAACCAAATTGGAGGCAGCATACCTACTAATTTCCCCGTCACTCTAGGTAATTTGTATATTTCTGAACTAATTTCTTCCATAAGTGATCTTATGGAATTATTTTCTATGAAAGTGCAATTCTGTTTTGAAAATTTCTGTTAGTGAGCAAAAATAATTTATGTTTTATTTTGGTGGGTGTGAATCCTTCCAATTGTCTGAACTAAGGTATTATCACTCTAATTGCATACCTTAATCTTGTTATTATCACTCTAAGTAAAAATAATTGCAAATATAATTTTGGTGGGTTTGAATCCTTCCAATTGTCTTTCTAGATCAAATTCGATTTATATACATGATTAACTAGTATAAGGGTGTGATTATTTATTTATTCAGGGCAAATATAAGCAGACAACAAAAGTCTATTGTTCATTTTATTCTCTCACTAGTGCAAATCAAGTGATCATTTGGAATTACCTACGAGTCTATCTGCTATTCAACATGTACGTACTTTCCAATGTAATCTCTTATGATTTTTCGAATTTTGAAGTTCTAGGACCACTATTGATCTTTGAGATCTTTATAGTAATAATTATCTTCGGATACTAAGTGATGTTTGTATACTCTTTAAAAACCTGAAGGCTAAAGATCAAGCTCATTGGCATGGGCAGGAGAGACTGGTGAATGTATATTTTCGGTGCAAAGGTATCAGTTTTAACAAACAATACATGACCTGGTTATCTGCCTTAATATTTTCTCCATAATTTTCTTGTATAGCACTTGTGTCTTATATTTGATTGGTTTTCTAGTTATTGAATATAACCATGCACAAATGTAGATTGTAGTACATACTATTTTTCATGAATATATGTAAAGTACTAAAGATATTTTGCTCAAATATTTTAAACGTAATGTATATGTTTATTATAATTATTTTTGTGAGTACTTTGTGGTTAACACTTTTTTTTTTATTATGAAATTTATTAAAGGTATGTGTAGCTGACCTAAGCATCATATATGAGGACATTGTCAACACCCAGGTGAGAAATTGAGGCTAGCTGATATAAGAGTTGCCATTGCAGAAAACACTCCTTTATGGTTAATTGTAGTGGAAGCTGCAAATCGTTCTTTCATAGAATTTTAACGCGCGCAGTTTATAGTATATTGTTTACATTTTTCGAACATCTGTTGGACGTGTATTTGTTATGTATAATTGAATTTTTATGGATTTGTAAAATACATTTGACCTTTATGATGATTGATTGGCAATGTATGAATGATTCGTTAGTATTTTATGAAAATTTGATTATTATTTTAAATTGGCGACGAGAGCATCACAAAATATGTTATTATGATGCATAAAATTGTCATTGAACGAGTTGGTTATGTTAGTTATTATAAACTTTTCGTGACACGAGAAAATGTATCTAAAGCACATTGTGAGAATGTTGGCTAGCGTCACTAAATAGTGTTACTATGACGAATAATGGGTCACTAAACGAGGTGGTTTAATTAGTTATAATTATTTTGTGACGCAAGAAAGCATCACTAAAGCACATCGTTGTGATGCTGGTCAGCGTCACAAAGATTATTAATGGTGACGCTTTAAAACCGTCACGTTAACAACCTAAAGAAACGCCAAATCAGGTGACGCTTAGCCAAAGCGTCACCATATGAAAAGCGTCATTAAAGGTTTCTTTTAGTGACACATTCGGGCGTCTCTACAGCCCATTTTTGTAGTAGTGTATCATTCTGTAAAGGACTCTGATCATTCAGAGGAGTTGACCAAAGATGGTGACTCAGTCCAAGATGCATTGGCCAAGGATGGTTCTTCTGAACCTGAGGCACAGCTTGACAATGTTGAGACTTCCATGAGAGAAGCTAGTTTGGCTAAAGTCTCATCAATGTCAGGACAGTTGGACATTGACCAGCCTTTAGTCATTCAGGATGACTCAGTGGACTTGGGATGCCCAAGCACTGTGATCTCCCAACAACTGCCCTCTGTGGATCCTGTTGAGGATATAGAGGTGTCAGGTTTAGGAATCACTACAGGAAATTTGAGAAATCGCGACGACAAAATTCGTCACAAAAACATCATTTTTCGTCACAAATTGTGTTTGGTGACAAATTTTTTTCGTCACAAAGAATGTCACTAAATGTGTGTCACCATAGGTAAATGTGACGTTATTTGAATTCGTCACCAAAAGTTATTATTTGGTGACGATAAAGGTCACTGTCACTATATCTTCTCATCTATAGTGACATATAAATCATCACATTTGGCATCAACATTTCGTCACTTAATATAATATTTCGTCACTAAAATTTCAATTTTATACGACGATTTGAGTTATTGTCACTAAAAAATTGTTTTTTTGTGACGATTATCCATATATTACTAATCTTGCCAAAATTTTGTGACGTCGTTTTTGTCACAATTATATTAACAAGTTCGTCATATTTTATATAAGTCGTCACAAAAGAGTTGTTGTATTGTGACGAAATGTTAATCGTTAGTATATGTGTATATATACAATGACAACAAAATACGTCACCAAAACGTAAGATTTAGTGACAATATATTTACCGTCACCAAATGATGTGAAAACGGTGACAAACTATTTATGTCACAATAATATACTATTTAATGACGAAAAAAATATTTGTCACTAAAAGCTTAAATACAATGACAAATAATTTTGGTCATATTTTAAATTTTTCGTCACTATAAATTATAGAGTGACCATTTTTTTATCATATTATATATATATATATAATAATAATAACAAACTAAAAATAAAATTTTAGTGACATTACGCTTATTGTCATTAAAAGATGTGTAAATGGTGATGAAACGGTTTTGTAATAATAAAATATTGTTCACTAACAAAGATGATAATCATTACAAAAAAAACTATAGATGGCAACAGAAAAAAGGAAAATAGCTTAAGGTAAAACTATACAAAATAGTATAACACTGTTCTAATCTATATTATGTTAAATCTCTTTGCACATGCCTGAGTAACTTCCATAAAAACACATCAACTTTTATGAGGCTTCTGATGCTCCAAATCCTACAACAGGAATGTTCCAAAAACTGGTTCATGTCATCATTGTTGTTGTACTCCAGTAAAAAGCACCCTACTTCAACCTAATTATAGATTGAAATATAAGAGCGTGCGTGAGTTAATCCATTAACCTGAAACAAGCAAATTAAGTTAAAAATGAACAAGAGATTAAGCAAAGCATATAAATACTTGTTATTTTTACGTACTTCACATTGAGTATGTCTAAAAGCTGTTTTAGTCTTCCAACCATCATGCGGCCATTTACTTTGTTTAGAAGTCCACTTTTTTTTTTAGGGTATGTTTAGAAGTCCACTTGATCTAGCAATAACGGTGCATTTTTTTCTCTAATTTTGTGCACATCAAGGAGCCATATCATAATAACCCTAGAAAGAAGCAACCACATTAAGAGAAAAACGATGTCTGTTAATGGTTCTTTCACAAGAATTCACACATTATACAATACATATTTCACAAGTTTAGTAGAGTGGATAGATAGAAAAAAGAAATTATAAACTATTTAAAAAGGATTTAATATTCAGAAACTTAAAAACCAGAATATCTTTTCACCACTTAGTTATTCTCACTCAGTCACCCTTCTACATAAACCAGCCTTCATTTCTCTATACTATTACTAGATTTCATATTCTGAACTCCACTAATTAAATACCATCATCTTCCCAAAACTCTTTGTTTCTTTTATTTGCTCTTAAAACCAACACTGTAAACATATAAATCTAATGTTTAAAAATTAATGAGTTGTCCACTGGCAATTACAATGGGAAGCAAGGCTAAAAGGCGGAGCGAATCCAGAAAGATTGCCTCAGTTCGGATTAATAGCTTTTGGAGACTCAATAAATCTTACAGATTAGTTGTCATTCAGCTATTGAAAATGTACCATACAAAGCCTTGCTGCTAAAATGAACAGAAATTATGGGCATAGCTAATTTCTTTATAAGTACATTCGAATGAGATTGTAACTTGAATTAGCGAGAATAGGCAGAGACTAATGGTCAGCAACAAAATCAATGAATCAAGAGACAACAATTTCATTTACAATAAACTTCTATCTGATAAGAGTCTGTTCCTATTAGCCCTATTCGAGTGCTTACTTAATAAACGTATTCGGGCACATTAAATTATGTAATTCTAAATAAGTATAAGATGTTAAAATATGAAAATGATTAATCTAAACGACATACCACGCAGTCATCTGTCACACAAAATGTGAAAATGTATATTAATATAAATAAAGTATGAGATGAATAAAGAATAAGTCCATTTAGAAAATCAGAGAAACAAAAATTAGTTGCATAATTTCCTATTAAACATCTCTTGTTACCTTCAAGATGCGATCTGAGAAGAGACGCCGCCTTCACGCCGCAAATCTGGAAGACGTCGCTTTCAGGGCGGTGGGAGACTCGAACTGCCACTGTTTCGCGTCGAAGTCCTCCACTCCTTTACGCCACCATCCTAACGATACCGTCTGGAAGATGCCGCCTCGGACTAGGGATGGAGACGGAGGCGGGCGGGCAGCGACTACTAGCTAGGGTTTCTTTTTTTCAATTTCGGAGAGGGAGGGGGAAATTGTCGAAAATTGAAAATTAAGATTTGAGAGAAGCACAGGCACATTCAAATTTTACTCCTATAAAAAACACTATTCAATTTTTTTAAAATCTTAGGTAGTAATAATAGGCGGGAATAATGAATTTACTAATCTTCTTTAAATTTAATTGTGCGAAAACAACTTTCTTCCATCTCCATTTTTTTTTTTCATAAAGAATATGCATTTTTTTTAAATTATTTTCGCCTAATAATTTTATTGAACTTTGTTTACTTATTTTGGATTCTATGCCTTTACTTCCATTAGTCATGTTAATCGAAGAGTTAATTTTTTAGCTCACCGTCTTGTCAGAGCGGCTAGATCGTTACATAGTCCTTCCAGTTAAGTCGAACCTCCAAGTATTGTGGATGGTCTTTCGAATGATGTCTGTTCTTGCCAATAAATGAAACATCTTTGGTTTCAAGAAAAAATAAAAAAAATATTTTCGCTTAGGAATAATACACTGAATTATTAAATACTCCGTATCATAATGAGTTATAAAGGTATATTATTAAAGCAATTATCGATTAAAGGTAAATAAAAATGTGTGTGAACTTGAATTTTCATGAACTTTTTTTTTAAGTATCACTGTATTGTATATATAAACATACGCATGGTCAATATTGTGCATATGAAATATCAATAAGCACACAGATTATCATTATTTAAAAATATCAAAAAAAAATTAAGCCAATACACTTCAAATGCACAATGATGACACTAAAACAAAGAGTTAACGTAAACCTGTGATGTCACATGAGACCCACTCTTCAAGATATATAGTGTGACATGTTTTCTACATGAGTCAACCTCATAAATTTATACTCCCTCTGTCTCATTTAGATAGGCTTGTTGGGACGGAGGGAGTAAATCATAATATATTAAATAAATTTATTAATTATAATATACACTACAAAAAATGCCTCAATTAGAGACCAAAGTTTTGAGACCGGCATAAATCAGTCTCAATTTGAGACTGATTTGGGACTGATCCTACAAAAATTTGAGTTTTGAGACTGTTTTCAATTCAGTCTTTAATATTATGTTTCCAGACCGCTTAGAGACCGAATTTCAGTCTCTAAACCGAAATTAAAATTTTGATTTTGAATTTTGTTTAGATACCGACAATTCAGTCTTTAATTGGTATCAAATATTTTGAAAAGTATAATTTGAATTGACTACCAATTTTGACCGCTCGTTTAAAGACTATTTTCAATTCGGTCTTTAATATTATGTTTTTCAGACCACGTAGCCACCGAATTTCAGTCTCTAAATCAAAATTAAAATTCTTATTTTGAATTTTAATTGAAATTAAAATTCTTATTTCGAATTTTAATTGAAATTAAAACTCTGATTTTGAATTTTAATTGAAGACCGAAAATTCAGTCTTTAATTGGTATAAATAATTCTGAATCCCAAAATTTTAATTAACCGTATCAACTTTCATCGAATCTGGCTCTATGACTTTGTTCGAGAGGGAGGAATCAGAATTAGGAGAAGAGGAATTTTCGTCCATCATTGAGAGAGATAAATAAGTTGGCGATTATATCTATATTATATTAGATATTCATCCTAATATTGTATATATAGATAATTTTTAACAGTAGAGACCGCATATTTCGGTCCCAAATCGGTCCCAAATCAGGCGTTTGTTTTTATAGACCGATATTTTCGGTCTCGAATAGGTATCAAATTAAACTGTTTATTTTATAGAGACCGATTTTAGTGGTATCTGAACACTCCAGAAGAATATTCTTAGATAATTTTTAACAGTAGAGACCGCATATATATTTCGGTCCCAAATCGGTCCCATAATCAGGTGGTTGTTTTTATAGACCAATATTTTCGGTCACGAATAGGTATTTAATCAAGCTGTTTGTTTTATAGATAATTTTTAACATAGTAGAGACCGCATAATTCGGTCCCAAATCGGTCCCAAATCACGCGGTTGTGGTTATAGACCGATATTGTCGGTCCCAAATGTCACTCTCTCAATTTAAACCGACAAACTAGCTTCTAAATAGACAATTCCTTGATTTTACTGTCCAATATCAGTTTGAAGATCTCGTTTCGAATTCAATCGTAAGATTTCTCATTCCCTCTTTATTTAAATTAATGTTTTCTCATATTAATTAATTAAGTGTTCGTTGATAATTTTATTTTCATATAATTAATAGATATGTATAATAGTAGTAAATAAGATAGACCACTGACGTTGTTATGATATCAAATCAAATACTAATTAGAATTAATTATTTTGAAAGATATCATAATTGTATGTGTACTATTATATGTCCAATTAAACCTGTTGAAAGTATGAATACATGTAAATTAGGTTTTAGAGTGAATTAATTGTCTAATATTAAATTAAAACTGTTAAAATATTTCACTCAAAATTTTTTGTACACTTTTATCTATACACATATTATAAGACCGGGTATAAGTACAATTTATTCATAAAAATCAATTTAGAATTCCACAATTAATATTTTTGACTTAAGTAGTTAATACTGACAAATTAAGTTTTTATGAAATAACTGAATTCCCAAAATTTTACTTTATATGGTATACGATTCAAAGTTGATCTACTTGAAAGTCAAACAAATTAAAGATCTTGAATTAATTTCTCATAGAGCATACCTTGTTTGCTATCAAATTTTTTAGCTTTAAATTTTGGATTAACGATGGGCTCCACCACATTCTTCTCACATATCTACCAAATTAAATATTATTATTAACATTATTAATTTTAGTACAATAATGCAACAATATTTATTCTTTGAATATAATAATATAGCAATATTTATCTTATATACATATGTCAATTATGTAATCATTTTGATTTTGAGTACGTATAGATGGAACTACCGGATCGTCGGTGGATGTATTATACTCCTCGATTCGTTAATGGAAGTACGAACAGTGAATTTTATAATCAAGTTCGCAAATTTATTGATTTTGCGAAGACGAGGCCACAATATATGTTTAACGATAAAATCAAGTGTCCATGTACTTTGAAGAAGTGTCAAAATAAAATATTTAAAAGTAACATTGATTTTTTACAATTAATTCAATGATTTTTATTAGTTAATATATGTGGAAATGATTTAATTATTTTGGACTTCTTTTTTAAAGTAACGTTGATTTTGAAAATTTATTATTTAAAACATATATAATAAAGAAATTAATTACATATGTATATAATTATTTTTAAAAGTTACACTAGACAATTACTTGTCAAAGTGGTGGGTGCCCATTTCTGGGCACCCATCCACCAGGGATCAATTCCCACAAAGGCCAAAATAAAATGGCCAATTAAATAAAGTGGGTGTGGGTTGGCGGTACGGGTCGGGTCGGGTCTCGAAGGCGGGTGTGGGTGTGGGTTGGCGGTCGGGTCGGGTTTGGCGATGCGGGTGTGAAGGTGGGTGTAAATAAATGGGGTGGGTGTGGGTCAGCGGGTCGGGTTTCGGGGGCAGTTGCTGGGTAAGATCTGAGACCGATGTGAGACTGTTTTAGGCCCGAAAATAGGTCGGGCCGACTCACGTTTAGGGACCGTTTTAAGACCGAATTGCCGGTCTCTCATTTAGAGACCGACCGAAAATCGGTCCTTAATCTAAGACCGATGTGAGACTGTTTTAGGCCCGAAAATAGGTCGGGCCGACTCACGTTTAGGGACCGTTTTAAGACCGAATTGCCGGTCTGTCATTTAGAGACCGATCGACAATCGGTCCCTAATTTGAGACTGTGCCATAAATTCGGTCTCTCAATATTAGGTACCGATGAAATAAGGACCTCCATAAATCGGTCCCAAATTAGTCTCTAACGTGTGTTGAGACCGCCTTTACAGTCTCAAAATCGGTCTCTAATCGATGCGTTTTTTGTAGTGATATTAAATTAGACGAGTTATGTATTAATTAGGCAGTATTACAATAAGGGAAAATTATGTAATAGTGTATGAAACAAGTATGTGATACAATAAATACGTAGTAAGATATATTTATTTTCATAGTAACACAAATTTAGTAGCGAAATTTTATTTTTATTTGTGTGCAATTTTTTTAGTGAGATTCATTTGTCCTAGTCCGATCCAATTAGCATCCATAAATTTTTTTTCAGTTTTCTTTAATATATCAATATTACACATGAAATATCTCTTAATTAATCCATTAAAATCTTAATATAAGAAGGAAGTCAGGAAGGATACCCGGTTAGAATCCCCACGACCTTGGAAGAAACTTTAACCTTTCAAATTTTCTTCCAGGCCTATTTATATTGCATGTTATATACCACCATTAACAATGTCGAATGCAAGGTCATACACCCTTTTTACTAAATATTTACCGTCATGTGGTGCCAGATCCTTTGTATTCAAAACCAGTCGGACTGGCGTGGTTTGTACATGATTCACATTAGATTATGGAAAGGCATATGTAATTAACTCCACCTCTCATTCTCGTGTACATGCAGGGCCGGTCCTAGAAATATCTGGGCCTGAATCGAATTTTATAAAATGGCCCCATCTCTTTATATTTTTTTTATTCTATACGTACGAACTTATAAAACATAATGTAAAATAATTTTTAAAGAACTAACAATATATAAATTTTAAAGGACTAACAATATACATTTTTTTTACACATTTTAGAATTTCTAATTTTTAATTAATAGATTTTTTAAGATTTTAAGTTATTTAATTTTAAGAGATTTTTCAGATTTTTAATGCAATTATTATAGTTTTTAGAAAATTTAATTAGATTTTTAGAATTTTTTATTTAGACAATTTTAGATTTATTTTTATTTTTTATACGAGTAATTTTTAATTTTAATGAGATTTTTAGAAAATTTTAATATTATTTTTAATTTTCAAATTTAATGGATGTAAATTGAACTATTTGTTCGAAATCTCAATTTTTCGACGAAAATGATGTAAATTGGATAAAAAATGATGTAAAATGGGCACTTTAAGACGTAAATTGAAAAATTGAAAACTTAAAAGATATAAATTGAATTAGACATTTGTTGAGACTTTTTTCACCTAGTTTTTCCTTCCATTCTCCTTCATTAATTTTTTTTACGTGCAATTCTCTTTATGCCTCTTATATATATAATTATATTAATATTTTATATTATAATATATATATATATATATATATATATATATATATATAAAAGATGTCTTAAAAAATGGGCCCCTAAAAAAATAAATTATTTCTGGGCCTGAATCGACCGCCTCGTTGGCCTTACATTAGGACCGGGCCTGTGTACGTGGTACAAATATGTTTCCTAGAGTTTTGATATGAAAACGCAATCTCTATATTTAACTGAAACATGTAACTTCAATAACCAGAATATAATTAATTTAAATCAATCACAAATAAATAAAACATAATATTAAATTTAACATAAATATGTTCAACTGCACAAATTTAAAATCGTGCACCAGATTCACATGAGTTAAAAAAAAAAAAAAAAAAAAACGTACTTCTTTTAAGGAAAATTGGTAAACACCATCATTTAGTAAAATTATTTGCTAACATTTTATTTATTTTTTAATATCAAAAAAAATTTGAACAAGAATTTATATGAAATATTTCATCCATAAAATATAAAAAAATTAAGTTAAATTTAAGACAAAAAATTATGGATCAACGCGAGTCAATTCAGATCAAACTTAACTAAAATATATTTTTTCACTTTCAAATATTATTTTACTATATGACCAAAACTATATTACTATATGAGCATAATATTGTCATTACAAGCTAAAAGTGTATTACTACAATTCTAAAAATATTTTGAACACTTAAATTTTAAGACAAATTTTTCAGAACTTTATTAACATGTATTAGTACACTTTTGGTCATGGAGCGATAATATTTTGACCTTATAGTAACAATATATTGGTAATATAGTAAGCCGCATGTTTGTGATCCACAAATTTTTTGATCAACTCGAATCCAAACTTATGACTCGCGAATTTTTAAAACTTACCTTAATTAAAGATTTTTTTTATATGAAATATTTAACATAAGTATTACTCCTATTTTTTTTTTAAGGGAATATTAAATTTCAATTATAAAATTAAATGTAATAATTTATAGCGGGAAACGCACCAAAAAGAGTAAAATTCCCGCTAATATTTTTCACCACTTCTCCACCGCGGCAATTTTTTACTTTCCCTCTCCCTTTTTTTTGGTCTTCCATTCTGCTTATGCACTCCCACCAATTTCTCCTTAATTCAATCTTTTATATTTGCAGGGTTTGTACAACTCCTCGTTCACTCTCTATCAGCGTTGATTACTCATTGAAGAATGTATATACATAGAATTGAAGTTGTTTCTCATGGGGCTTCTTTCTTTACAATTAATATCCTTACAAAATCAACTTTAGCGAATTGAAATTTTAATGGAATGCTACTCATACTTTGATGTAAGAGCGATCACCGTCCAAATTAGAGAAACTCATCAATCATTCTGATTCGTGTGTTTTTTAGTAAGTAAACTATATATTTTAATAATTTATCAAAGCATTTGATAATGTGTATTTTGGTCAACGTAGATGTGTGGTACTTTATCACTGTTAATGATGATTTGATTTTGGATGATGCCAAAACATGTAGAAAACATGTAGATAACATGCGTGCACATGGCTAGGGCCTAGGAGTTGGGCTACTCGGTTGTACATGAGCGGCGCTTGGGGAGATGCATTAGAGTTTTAAGTTTTTATAGAAGAAAAATGTGAGGAAATTGATAGTTTTGTTGTACAGAAGAAAAATGTGAGGAAATTTAGACTTTAAGGCTTTCTTTCTCATTCTCATATTAAGCTCCAAAAACAAGGGTCCAGGTATATAGTGATGGAAATCTTTTTGAAGACTCTAGACATGAAATTTCTTTGTTTATCAATCTGGGCATAAAGTTTTGTGGTTTATGACTGTGTTTTCTGTCTAAAGTTTGTTGTCAAGTACAAGTAATAATTAGATGAGGCGTACTTATAAAATTCATATGAAACCTCTTTATCTCAATATCCATGATGGCTTTTATACATCCAATGTTAAATGAAATAGGTGTATGATAGAAATTGGTGGCGGTGTGACACGCCTCTACTTGATAATCAATCAAATTGAGGTCAATTTCCCTGAACTTCATTCAACTTTTATTGTCTATTCATATAGAGCTGCTTTTTTCTTTCTTTAGCTAATGGTTGCTGCTTGTTTGATGGTAATTCTTGGAGAAATATTCGAATAAAAACATTCATTGTGTTCCACAGGTTCAGTATTTTGATCCTTCTGTTGTTTGCCTCTTCAATTTATCTCAAGCACTTACCTATCGTTAATCTTTGTTTACTTAGTTTTTGAATACCATACATGTTCTTTTACAGAGCAGCCTTCCCCTATTCAATGTTAGCAACTCTGCTGAAGGTCAAGATAATGAGGATGAAATGTATGTTTTTCCTTTTCTTCTGAGAAAAATTATGAATCTGTTGACATGTCTTAGTTTCCAATTAATTTTCTGAATCTTCTTGAGATGAATTCAGTGAATTCTGAAGTAACAAAAAGATATATTTTATCTTCACTTGTCATGGTAAAACTGGTACTGTTATTTTAATTGCCCAATTGAAAATATTTGCAGTATTTCCTATGATTGCACCTATGCAACTTTAGTAGTAGTAGTAGTCTGAAGTATAAATACATGATTCCATCATTTGAACCTCCAGAGAAAGTAGAGCTGGTTTGCCGTGCACCTCTAATGATTTTTCTGACTCATAATCGACGTAGAAGTCATCGTAAATGGTTTGCCTTGCACCTCTAATGAAATTCTGACTCATAATCGACATAGAAATCATCGTAAATAGTTAACATGGGTCAAGGAACTACTTGGGTTGATGCCTGCTCAGCTTTTATCACGAGTTATACTAGCGTTTTTTCCCCTAAGTGATGTTTTCTTGTTCTATGCGGTTGCCCATTAAGCTGTTGGGTATTTCTCGCCATTGTTTATTGAAAAAATTCCTTCCTACTACTTTTGATTCCACATTTGTTCACAACTAACCAATTAGTTTTCCCAATCAGTGATTAATATGTAAATCTGCATGTAGACATTCATAAACATGTCCTGGGTGGATTTGGATAATTTGCCCTAGACGGCCTGTTTTTCAGCCATTCATTCATCAATTTTTAAGTAGCCTGATCCTTGTTAGTGAACACTATGGAGAGTTTGACTAATTAATTTTCTTGGTAATGTGTTGTTGATAACTTCATAGTTAAAATTTAAAAAGTCATCTGAGGAAATAGCCATTCGATGCTACTTCCAGCTAATCTGTGTTGGACTGCATTCATTAGCTTCCGCATGAAGATTGAGTATTTTGAGAACCATAACGTTGCTCCCCAATTACACAACTTGAGGTTGCAACGTAATTCTTTCTACTTTCTTTGACTAAATCATCAATTAAAGAACCCCGTGTGGCCCACTTTCAAAGAGCCTTCACAAATATGTCACAACCCAATAAAAAGAATACCAAGAGAATGCTATCATTTGTTTTGCCTCCAAAGGCTTGATTGCCTCCATAACACTGTTGTGCTCGTTTTTACCTCTTATGCATCCGAGACATTTATATATGTGCCTCACCTGATGGGATGCTTTGCATGTTCTTGCTTGTAAGGGTATGTACATATCAAATTTGTGCATATTATGTTGATTTATCTTTTTACATATCACATGTGTAGGAATTCCTTGAATCTTGCTGTAGTCATCCTCCCACTTGTGAATAGTGGGAAATTGAGTGAACTATCATCACATGTTAACTTTTACACCTTATCAGGTATCTTCTTTTCAGTAAAATTTCAGAGAACTCATTTATTAAGTTTATTTAGACTCAGATGAACTTTCTTTTTCCCTACAGGGCAAAGATTTTATACTGATGTGGGGTTCAGATAACCTTGCTCATCTCATGGACCTTAGTATCCTTTATGAATCACAATAGTTCTCATTCACTGAATATTATTTTCCTCGCCAAATTCTTATGACATTTTCAGGTGATGCCTAAATTCTCTGAAATAGAAGAGAGTAAACATTCTCAAAATGAAGAAGACGTTTCAATTGGTTATGTTTTACATGTGGTTTGTTTTGTGGGATTTTCTCATTTCCAGCATTTTATTTGAGAATTATTCTTTTATAGGAAAAGTGAAGTGGAAATGTGTATTTTCATTAGAAATTGACTGGATGAACATGATTTTTGCTTTTGGAATAGTAAATTCTTAAAATTCATCATTGCGAATAGAAACAGACAAGCCAATCTTTCAGTACATTGCACATAAAATACAAAATAAACCAAGCATAATTCGATTCATCTTTAGACACTTTTTAATGAAATAAAAATATTGATAAGCTGATTCCTAACAATATGTCCACCTGCAGTGAGGTGACTGTATCAGTTTCTGCAATATGGTGATTAGAGCTGGGATCAAACCACGGGTTTCATAAAGCAGCCATTGAGGATCAAAGGTTAATTGGATTTGAATTACTTATTTGATTTCATATCAAATTTTTCTTCCGGAGTTCTCAGTTCATGTTACTGCTGCAAAAGAGAATCTCACCATTTCCAATGTAACAATTGTGTTGATTCTTGAAGGCCCATCTGGACATGGATGGCTTGCAACATTTGTTACTGCTATATTTCTTGAGAGTTTATTCTTTGCACTTGCCATATTGCGTATTCTATGCATATTTTGTATATTTTATGTATTATATGTTACAAAATTGATGTAATTGATATTCCTAGATCCTCTCGTACACCTTAAACGAGGGCACTGTGACCCGAAATACAGACAGAGAAAACCCCACTGACCAATCCATTGAATTAGGACTAACCTTAAGCATTTATGCAATACCTTTTTCTTAACCTGTACTTGGTGTCTCATTATTGTTTCTTTTTTGTTTCTTAGGTCAATGAGTTCAAAGAGCGCTTCAAGTCCATTCCAAGTATTGTTGGACTTGACAACATAGGTGACTGGTAATGTTTCATTCGTGACTGACATAACTCTTAAGGTAACTTAGATTCTGTTTAAGCAAAACTTCATGTCATTATGATTGTGACGAAAATGATTTGTCATTAATTATTTAGAATAATAAATGATGAAAGTTAATATTGTCATGAAAAAATATTTTTTTTTGACGTTGAATATTGTCATCAATTATTATTAAAATTGTCACTAATTATTTTTGTGACGAAAATGATTTGACATTAATTATTTAGAATAATAAATGACGAAAATTAATATCGTCGTGAAAATTTATTTTTCAGGACGTCGAATGTTGTCATCAATTATTATGATAATTGTCACCAATTATTAGTGTGACAAAAATATTTTGTCACTAAATATCTCGACTAATTAATGGCGAAAAATTAACATCGTAAAAAAATATATTTTTCATGACGTCGAATATCGTCATCAATTATTATTAAAATCGTCACCAATTATTTTTGTGACGAAAACATTTTGTCACTAAATATATTGAATAATTAATGATGAAAAATAATATCGTCAAGAAAATATATTTTTCATGACGTCGAATATCGTCATCTATTACGAATAAAATCGTCAACAATTATTATTGTGACGAAAATATTTTGTCTCTAAATATTTTCAATAATTAATGACGAAAAATAGTATTGTCACGAAAATATACCTTTTATGACGTCAAATATCATCATCAATTTTTATTAAAATCGTCATCAATTATTATTGTGGCAATAGTTTAGTATTGTCAAGAAAAACTATTTTCCATGACGTCGAATTTCGTCACCATTTATTATTAAAATCGTCACATAGTATTACCGTGACATACTTATTAACGTTGTCACGAAATATACAAATTTGTGACGAGTTTTTTTGTAATTGGTGACGAAGTTAAATTTTGTCACAATTTCTAGTACTTTAATGACGAAAAATAAAATTTGTCACGTTTAAGTACAAAATTGTGACGATTTTTGTGTCGTCGAAAAAAAATTCGTCACGAAATGTGTGATTTCCTGTAGTGGGAATTAGCTTGTTTTATAGTGCCAAGGTGCACTGATCAACAACACTCTCTTAGTGTTTTGATCCCTAGGATAATCTGAGTCCTAGTGCTCAATCTTTCTGAGTTAAGACTGTGTTTCACTCTAACAGTCCTTAACTCCTCACTTCTACAGCAAACACTCTCATCACTAAATGAGATAAGGGTTTGAGGTTTGGTTCCAACTAGTAGAGATATCCTTTACAATAAGAACAGTGTAAAGGCTTAGGATATCTCAATGCTAAGCTTTGGATGTTTACAAAGATTGGCTTAGCTAATTGAAGTGATTCAGGAAACTTGGGATTCTGAAGAACAACTTGGTTTCCTTTGAAAGCTTGATAATAGTTTGATAGCTTGTAGTTGGATTATGAATCCCTTTGATCACTTCTGTATTTATAGACAAATTTGAACAACTAACCGTTGGAGGGATAGCAATTCAAATATGTCTATTTGCAGCACCATTGAAACGGCTATGAAGCTTGGCATCCTTTTATCCACTGTGTAAAAGGGCTCTTCAATGGTTGCTTGAATGAATGTGTTGACTTCTGAAAAATGCGGCTGAGAAGACTTGTGTCAGATTCCAAATATGCACATTTCCCAAGGTTGATTTGTGGCAAACTCTACACTCAACCAACGGTCAGATGGGACAAGCTCCCTGAACATTCCTGCTGCAATTTAGAATGTTCCAACATTCATTCAATGCTTCACTCTTTAATGCTCTAAGTCTTCAATATATGCTTGGTTCAGGCATGATTGGCAATAAATGCTTCATTGAATGTGTCTTCTGTGAGCTTTTGACATTCAATGCTCTTGATCATTTGTACTTCAACTGTCTTGATCATTTGCATTTATGAGTACTGCTTTAATGTTCTTGATCTTTTCAGCTCAGTTGTCCACTTGGTCAGCTTGTCTTGAAAGTTCAGCAACTTTGGCCTAGACACTTAACACTTATCAAGCTGCCTAACATTCCAGCTTTGGACAACTATCCTGAATACTAAAATCTCACAACATTCCTGAGATTTTTAGACTTAAGCATTCTACTTACTCAAGTGTTCTGAGACAACTTGCCTGAACTAGACTTGAGCTTATCTCAACTAATCTGAACATCATCAATCAGGGGTTTTGGTATCTAGATCAAAATCATTTTATTCCCAACAATTTCCCCCTTTTTGATGATGCCAAAACCTATTACAAAGGGAACTTGACTTATACTATACTTTACCTTCAGGATGAGTGAACTGGTCAACTTTCCTGAAAGAAACTGTTAGCACAATAAATCAAGTATATATGTAATGTCAGGTTAGTTGAGATAATGAGTTGTTATCTCTTGATAGAAAATCAGTGGTCCTTTTATATATCATTGAGCATTACAGATCAGAAAATCAAAAAGGACAACAAGACTGATACAAGGAAAACAGAATAACAACAATCATAAAAACCAGATAGGGAAGAGATGAACTTATCCATCAGAGAGTTCCATCATCTTGAGGAGCAATGTCATATTGAGCCCAGACCCTTTCCTTCAGCTCCCAAACATCCTTGTTGGAGCCTCTAGGGCCAATCTTCATCTTCTCCATCTTCATGATGTTGATGAACTCCTCCAGAATCTTTCCCTCATCAATTAAGTTCCCATTGAACTTAGGAGGCATGTACAAAATTGGACCAGGGGCCTTGAATTCAACTCTTGCCATCTCAGCTGCTGCAAACAGCTTTTTGTAGAGGTCCCTATGGTTCTCAAACATGAACTGGACAAAGACTTCATCCACACTCTCTTCAAGCCACTTTCCAATTACATAAAAGTCATATACAAAACTTCTCTTGGCCTCCTCCCTTGCATCATTTAGTGAGATTGGAACCCACTTATCATGGTGAGGGTACTGAGTGTCCCATCTTTGCAGCATTTGAGGTTTGAGTCTTCTGTATGAAGCCCTCCTTCTTGGAGCTTTGAAGTTTGCCCTTCTCTCATCCCTTGCCTTGTTGGCCTCCACCAACTGATCCATCACCCAATGCCTATATCCCTAGTTTTGCTAACTCTCGATTTCATACCAAGCTATTATATTCCTTGTTCATCCACCAAGCCTCCAAAGATCGACGACTCTGTCTACTCCTCCCCTCTAAAAGCAGCGCCGTCGCACCACCGCCAGAAACGGCCGCCGGTGACTTTAGCCGAGCTACTCAACCCATATACAACAAATTCTGCGACAAAATTATTTCATCGCTAACTCACGTTAGCGACGAAAATATTAGAATTAGTGACAAATTTTTTCGCGGCTAAATTGCTGTTTTCTTGTAGTGTCTCCATGTATTTATAGACTTCACTTCTCAAGATAAGTTTGTTATCCAACAACATTTTCTTGATAACTTCCTTCAACAAACTTTACAACTGATTCTTCTTATCTCTTCACGCGCTTTCAGTTAATTAGTTATTCCATAACTAACTCTTTTTATCTTCATTTCTTCATTGCGTGAACTTGACTTGTCTTCTCGACACTTAGAATAATTCTTCTCTTCTCAGCACTTGTCTTGTCTTGCACAAGTCTTCTTTTCTCTGTAGAACTAATCTAGTCCTATCAACTAATCTATCAAGACTATTAAAAAATTACTTTTGTAGCAAATGTTTGGGATGAAAATTTGAGTTTCATCGCAAAATATTAGCGACGAAAATATATGTTTCATCGCAAAATATTAGCGACGAAAGTATGAGTTTCATCGCAAAATATTTGCGAGGAAAATCAGACATTTGTCGTAAACACGTTAGCGACGGGTGTATAACAACAAATCCAGCGAAGAAGTTATTTCATCGCTAACTCACATTAGCGACGAAAATATTAGAATTAGCGATAAATTTTAATTGTGTTGCAAATGCTAGTGATGAAACCCATATTTTTGTCGCTAATATTTATCTATGGATATCCGATTAACGAATCGTTCCTCTAAACCCACTTCCGCACTCGACCAACCCAACCTGCATCACCCCCGACCCGACCCAACCCACACCGACCCGCCCCAACCCAATCGTTCTTTTAAACCCACTTTCGCACTCGACCAACCCTACCCGCCCCAACCAGTACCCAACCCACACCCGACCTGCCCCAACTGACCCGCACCCAACCGACCCCAACCCAACCCGCACCCATACCCACATACCCCCTCTCCCATTTTTTTTAAATTACTATTTATTTGCTCTTCGTGGAAATTGATCCCGAGTGGATGGGCAAACATCTCTTTGGTTTAGTTTTTAATATTAATTATATATGTATTGAATTGTTACTAATTTAGTTAATTTTACTTATTTAATACTCCCTCCCTCTCGTGATTACTTGCACACTTTCCTTATTGGGACGTCCCAAAATTACTTGCACACTCTTAATATGGAAATACCCCACAAAATTAATAACCTCACAACATCATTTTATTTTCAAATTTGTCACTCCTTTTTTCCATACATTTCACTTTACACATCATCAAATCCACTTTATACATCATCAAATTACCTAAAATACCCCTCATTTATCTTACATCATAGACCATTAAATCCACTTTTCTTAAACAACGTGCCGGTCAAAGTGTGCAAATTATCCTGGGACGGAGGGAGTAATTTATTTCACATATATTAATTGATTAATTTTTAACTTGTAACAATTATATATATATATATGTATGTATTTTTGTATATATACTGTAATTTTAAAAACAATTCTAATTGTAAAAAATTAATGTTACTTTAACAATTCTAAAAAAATAATAAATATGCACACGCTATTGCTAGGGCTTCCCGATCTTATGGAAGCTCATTTTGTTGGGATGATACACCTGATTTTTTGGGTGGACTCCCCCCTAACATTTGCGTTTGCACTGAATAAAGACATCGATTGTCGAAAAAAAAACCCATCAAACTATTTTTCTATGCATCAAAATATGCAAAAATCAAATTTTGGCGCATAAACCACTAAACTGTTTTCAAGCCAATTTTTAACCAGATTCTAACATGTGTTGCACACTGTCTTTTTATAGATATGCACACGCTATTGCTAGGGCTTCCCGATCTTATGAAAGCTCATTTTGTTGGGATGATCCACCTGATTTTGTGGGTGGACTCCCCCCTAACATTTGCGTTTGCACTGAATAAAGACATCGATTGTCGAAAAAAAAACCATCAAACTATTTTTCTATGCATCAAAATATGCAAACTATCAAATTTTGGCGCATAAACCACTAAACTGTTTTCAAGCCAATTTTTAATCAGATTATAAAAGAAAAAAACAATTGAGTTTCGAATTGTATTAACCTACCAAACAATCATTAAAAATACAACTCAACGTAGAGAAGAAAAAACATAAATCCAAGGAGAAATTTAAAAAAAAAAATCCAGAATTTTAGGAATAAGAAGGAGAAATGTTAGGAAATAAGAAGGAAACAAGAATAGATTTTCAACATCACAAAGGCAAACATCATAAGAATTTAAGCATCATGGAGAGAGCATGTTGGTCTAGTTCTCTTTCCAAGTGTGTGTACATTTAAGGCAGGTGTAAAATTTGGCCGCAATCGGGGCATGGCACAGCACATCAAAATATATATATATATGCACATTAAAATATATATGAGACGCGAGGCCGGGCATATACATTCCACAAAAAGAAAGCAAACTAATTATGCTCAAGAAAAATATAATGCAAATAAACCTGATGAAGTTTGATTCATGTTCTTGCGGTCATCTTCGGAGAAAATGGGATCAATTGGTTTCTTCGGAGAAAATGGGATCAATTGGTATCTTAACCAATTGCGTGCTTGTCTTTAGTTTAAGCTGCAGATAAAGAACAGTTTGTGTATCTAGCTATAAAAATAAAACACAGAGCGAAAATATATACCCCATGTGGTATTTCACAAATGTAAGGGCATGTCGGACAGAAAAATCTGGCAGCGTGTTCCATATTAGGCAACTCATAGAGCAGCATATTGGCGCAAGTTGGGCAGAACAACATTTTCCCTGCTCCAATAAATCAACTATTATACTCAGATAAGAGGAAATGAAAATTATATTACAATCGACTGCTCCAACAGCCTATCTACCACCTGAATTCAGAATTGATGATGAGGAGCCTATCTCAAAGAAGGCCAAAGCTGCTGAAGAAACCAAAGATGCTGAAGAGCCCAAGACTGCTGAACAGGACAAGTCTTCTGAATTTGCCAGAAGTGCTGAAGGTCCCAAGTCCACTGAAGATGTTGAAGAGCTATTTGCTGAAGGTTTTGGACCTGAACCTAAGAAGAAGACAACTGTCCTAGCTCATGATCCATCAAAGCTGTTTCATGAAGGGTATGGCAAAGACCCTGAAACTCAACAAAAACTGGCCATGATGAGGGCCCAAGAAAAGATGGATTTAATGGATGAAGCACAAAGAGCAAGAGATAAAAGAAGAGCAGACTTTCAGAAGCCAAGAAGGAAGAGAGCAACTGTCAACAAGATGAAGCCACAGCTGTTGATCCCAATGGACACCAAATATCCTCACTTAGATAAATGGGTGCCAATTCAGCTGAATGACTCATGGGAGGAAGCCAAAAGGGAGTTTGTCTATGATCAGTATGTCATTGACAGATGGAATGGAAGAGATGCCAACTCCACTTTTGCTGAGTTCATGATAGAGTACCACAGAGAGCTTTATCAACAACTGCTTGCAGCTGCTGATATTGCAAGATTTGAACTTACTGCCCCCAAGCCAATCATATACATGCCTCCAAAGCTTGATGGATGGATTGATCAGTCAAAGATCCTGAATGAATTTAATGAGATCCTCAACCTGAACAAGATGGTTCTTGGACCCAAGGGAACAAACCAAGAAGCCATGGCCTTGAAAAGAAGAGTGTGGGCACAATATGGAATGGTGCCACCTCCTGAGGATGATCTTTAAATTGGCTAAGTCTTCTGACCT
Source organism: Galeopsis tetrahit (assembly GCA_963675135.1). NCBI lineage: Eukaryota > Viridiplantae > Streptophyta > Magnoliopsida > Lamiales > Lamiaceae > Galeopsis > Galeopsis tetrahit. Next base: position 62,829,687 of record OY776132.1, read on the forward strand.
TTTTGATTGGTCAACTGTGCTGAAATTATGGTCAAGTTTGCTGATGTGGTGTGCTATGATGATCTAAGTGCTCTGATATGCATTGGTTGCTCTGATTTAAGCATTTGCTCTGTTACCTGATGTTTTGCGTTGATATTTGAAGATCCAAATACTATTAAGTGTTTTGGTGTTTTGATCTGAAACTAGAAGATGCTCTGATACCTGAAGATCTAGATATGTTTGAAGTAATTAGTTGCTTAAAAGCTCTGATACTCTAGATTTTTTGGTTTTGTATATGCTCTTAATAGTTGTAATGAAATGATCAATTGTAATAGTGTCTTGAATTCATGTTCTGATATGTTAATTTCAACTATTAACATGCTTGTAATGATTTTCATATAAATGATAGTTGAACCAACTTTGAATCAAGATACATTATTGCAGAAATCTCTCTATGCCTACATTTGAAACTTATGTGCAACATGAACAGTGAGTACACTAACACATTGCTTTTCAGGATTATTGACCTTAGTCATGTCTTCTGAAGATAAATGTAATAGGTGTAGCTAAGTCACTTTTGCATAGAATGTATAGGTTTTGGCATCATCAAAAAGGGGGAAATTGTTGGGAATAAAATGAGATATGTTTTGATTTAATACCAAAACCCCCTGAGACATGCCTAAGTCAAGTTGACTATGTTCTAAAAATGTTAGAACATATAGAATAAAGGCTAGATGAGAAGCTGGTATGTTAGGCAGCTCTTAGTTGAATAGATGCACAATTTGAGGGGGAACCTATGCTTTGAAGTTTATCAAGAACAAGTCCCCTCAAGGCTCAAATTCTGGAACAACCACTAAGCCTAATAAAGGCCAAGTATGCTGATCAGGAGAGTTGTCCAGGAGTGTTGTCCCAACACAATTAAGCAAGATCAAATCTTCTGAAAGCTTGAGGTCAACCATACTGAAAAGTTAAAGACAACAAAGCCCTAAAGATCTCCAAAGAATCATGCTAAGTTCACTTTCAAGAGAAGCAAAGGGCAAGAGCCAAGTCATCTGATATGAGCAAGCCAACCTTGCTGATAAGCAAGACTGCTGATAGTGATAAGGAGAGTTGTCCAGTTGATAAGGAATGTTGTTCTATCATTGGAACAACCTTCAGAAGCCATGTCCATGTCCTAGCAAGAGAATCTGAAAGTCAGACATTGGGAAGAGTGCTGCAGAATGAAGACAAAGCTTAAACACCCGTTTATTTCCCAAATGAGGACATGTCACTATCAAGATTCTGTCTTCAAAGTTGAAGAACTAAAAGAAGACATTTATGGACTTTTGAGGCTGCCTCTCCAACGGGCAAATCCTTCAATTGTCTATAAATACAGAAGTGTGAAGACCATTTGAAAGCATCCAACTAACCTCAACAGAATTCAACTACACAAGAATTCTGAAGCTCATAGAACTTTTATAGCTTTCAAAGACTATCTTAGTCTTCAAACACTTCTTCTAAGCTGAACTCAATTGTATATCCATACATAGCTTAGAGAGATATCCTAATCCTTATACACTGATCTCCATTTTAAAGGATATCTCATTAGTTGGAACCTTACTTCAACCCTTACATCTTTCAAGAGTGAAAGTGAGAAGGTTGTAGTAGTAGAAGTGGTAGGAGCTGACTGTTGAGAGAAGAACAGTTCAGTTCTGAGTTGAGAAGAGGGTACTAGGACTCTAGACATCCTAGGGATCAATTCACCAAGGAGTGGTGTTATTGATCAAGTGCACCTTGGCACTATAAAACAAGTTAATTCCAAAGTGAAGGAATTATCCTGTTCAATCAGGGAAAGTGGATGTAGGAGCTTGAGTCTCTGAACCACTATAAACTCTTGTGTTGATTTGCTTTCAAATACTTACATACATTCAACACTGCACACAAAACTGGTCTTTCAAAGAACTTATACTTAAGACTGTGCAAAAAGCCATTTGGACAAGTTCCCTGAAAAACTGGACTGTATTGAATTGACTAAGTGATTTCAGAAATTAAAGGAGTCAAAACTAAAGGGCCAACCACTATTCCGCACATATAACTTACTTAGATAGTTATTCAACTAAGTACTTAATAGTACTTAGTAGTTTGATTATCTTAGAAGAGTTAATCATCTTTAGCAGAGTTGTCCAAGACAACCTTGCTGAGCTCTGGTTTGATCAAAAGTTAAAAATAATTGCATACAAGTGTATTCCCCCCCCCCCCCCCATACACTTGTCATATACTCCTTTCAGGACCAACACAATGGAATAGGTATTTTCATCCAGCTATAACATTCATACCAAATGGTTTTTGTTACCTTACATTCACAGTGAATCATGGAGGTTTTACTCACGCAAAACAGTGTTTATGCCAAGTCTAATGAGTACTTAACAACTTTAATGAAATTCTTATGTATATGAATGAACAAGTAATGATAAACAAATAACAACCAAATAAGCAGGTAAATAAGCAGGGAAATACAAAAAGTAAATGAAAAGTGGTTCGGAGGCTAAACTGCTCCTATGTCAACACTCCTAATTTAATAGGATAATTCCTTAATTTCTTGGAATTACCTTGATTTTATAGTGGCAAGGTGCACTCTCTTCTTCTACTACTCTTCTCTTGATTTCTTACAACCTACTCTCGTTGCAATACTCTCAAACAACTACGAACTCAACAATTTTCTCAAGTATCTCTCAAAGTGAAAGTAGTATTTTGTTTTTGGTTACTAACTTAATGTGATATCCTTTACAATTAAGTTCAAATGTAAAGGCTATGATACCACTATCAGGTTCTTTGTCTTCTTTGCAAGGTCTTCTTAATTTTAGTTTAGATTCTTTGTCTTCTTTGCAAGGTCTTCTTAATTTTAGTTTAGAAAACATGTTGTTGGTCTCTAGTTGAGTTAAGATTGAGTAAATTTCAGTAGCCTTCTTCTTCGTAGTAGACTTGTCTTTTCTGGGCTTCTTCAAACTTTGAACTTCGCTTGAACTCTGCGAGTTTCCTTGCTTTTTAATTCTTCTTCAAACCATTATGGAAGCTCATTTTGTTGGGATGATCCACCTGATTTTTTGGGTGGACTCCCCCCTAACATTTGCGTTCGCACTGAATAAAGACATTGATTGTCGAAAAAAAACCCATCAAACTATTTTTCTATGCATCAAAATATGCAAACTATCAAATTTTGGCGCATAAACCACTAAACTGTTTTCAAGCCAATTTTTAACCAGATTATAACATGTGTTGCACACTGTCTTTTTATAGACATATGCACACGCTATTGCTAGGGCTTCCCGATCTTATGGAAGCTCATTTTGTTGGGATGATCCACCTGATTTTGTGGGTGGACTCCCCCCTAACATTTGCGTTTGCACTGAATAAAGACATCGATTGTCGAAAAAAAAAACCATCAAACTATTTTTCTATGCATCAAAATATGCAAACTATCAAATTTTGGCGCATAAACCACTGAACTGTTTTCAAGCCAAATTTTAACCAGATTATAACATGTGTTGCACACTGTCTATTTATAGTGGCATTTCTTTAAAAAAGAAAAAACACAATTTCTTTAAAAAAAGAAAAAAACAATTGAGTTTCGAATTGTATTAACCTACCAAACAATCATTAAAAATACAACTCAACGTAGAGAAGAAAAAACATAAATCCAAGGAGAAATTAAAAAAAAAAAATCCAGAATTTTAGGAATAAGAAGGAGAAATGTTAGGAAATAAGAAGGAAACAAGAATAGATTTTCAACATCACAAAAGCAAACAGCATAAGAATTTAAGCAGCATGGAGAGAGCTTGTTGGTCTAGTTCTCTTTCCAAGTGTGTGTACATTTAAGGCAGGTGTAAAATTCAGTCATGGGTTCATCAGCTGATCTGGTCTGCACTTGGGTAAAACTAGCTTTCTGATGGCCGCAATCGGGGCATGACACTGCACATCAAAATATATATATATATGCACATCAGGCCGGGCAGAAGTTGATCAACACATGCATATACATTCCACAAAAAGAAAGCAAACTAATTATGCTCAAGAAAAATATAATGCAAATAAACCTGATGAAGTTTGATTCATGTTCTTGCGATCATCTTCGGAGAAAATGGGATCAATTGGTTTCTTAACCAATTGCGTGCTTGTCTTTAGTTTAAGCTGCAGATAAAGAAGCATTAGTATGTGTGATCAGTTTGTGTATCTAGCTATAAAATAAAACACAGAGCGAGAATATAAATTAATCAAATATATACCCCATGTGGTATTTCACAGATGTAAGGGCATGTCGGACAGAAAAATCTGGCAGCGTGTTCCATATTAGGCAACTCATAGAGCAGCATATTGGCGCAAGTTGGGCAGAACAACATTTTCCCTGCTCCAATAAATCAACTATTATACTCAGATAAGAGGAAATGAAAATTATATTACAATCGACTAATTTGTCGGTATGATCAAGCGACCAGTTTGCCTATTTTACTGAAGCAGTGAAGTGAATAAAAGTATACAACTAATTATAACACTAGGCTGAAAATTGGAGTGTAAATGAGCTTAAACAGTGCCAACTGCAAAATACAAAACAAAACTCTGACACCATCCAACCACATTCACCCCTAAAAAATACCTATATATATCCAACTATTATAATAATACAACATATATCACTCACTGTTATACAATTAATTTGTTTGACATAATGTTACAAAATTTCAAAACAACAAACATACTACTGTTTATTGGGATTTCCCCATCCTACGTCAATCACAAACATGGCCTGAATACGTACCAAAAAGTTTAATTTCACAAAGTTTTGAAGAATGCACAAACTCTTAATTCTTGGGAGAGCATCAATCTCTTATATCTGATTGTTTTGTAATCGGTCGGAAAGATCGATCGAGACTAAAAATCCCTAATTATTATCAAGAAGCCCATAATTATGAATATTCATTTCTTTTTTGGTCTTTCAATATTTATATTATAATGCATATATGTGTCGTCTTTCAATATTTATATTATGCATATATGTGTCGTCTTTCAATATTGTTGCTGTATTTGCTTATCGAGGGAGTATATATGAAAAGGTTGATCAACGGACTAAATTCTTGATCAATGATATATACATAATACAGTAATTAAATAGATCGAAGAATTACCTGATTCTTCAACTCCCCGGCTGCTTTGTTGAAATTAAATTGTGAAGAAACATGCCTGTATATAACGAAGATGATAAGATTCTTATTTGATAATATCTCCAACAGAAAATTTCCTAAATTCTAGGAATTTATGCATATCAAATACTGACAAATTTTCCTTGATTTACAAAGAATCAAGTTGAAATGGTCATATTTTCCTTAAACTTCTCAAGTCTTTTAATTCAAATATAGATCACGATCTCACATGTATAAATTTGAGATTATATATATTTTTTTAGTCCATTAACTTACCATTTTTTTAATTTAATCCACCAAATTAACACTTTTTGAATTTAGTCCATTAAATTTCGATTTATTTTGATTTTGGTCCAGTTACCGGTTTAATAGTTCATTTAATTAGTTTTGAAATTTTAGTTGATTTTTTTATATTTTTTAAGATTTTTATTTTATTTAATAATTTTTTCAGATTGAGTTGATTTTTTTTAATTTATTAAAAAATTTCAAAAATATTAAAAATCAACTAAATCTTCAAAACTAATTAAATTAATTGATTTTTTTTTAGCTTTGTTTAGTTTTTTTTTTTTTTTTTTTTTGATGATTTTGGCGATTTTTTTATTGGTTTTATTTATATTTTTTATATTAATTTGAATTCTTATTTTTTTTAATTTAATTATTTTTAGCAATTTATTAAATAGGAAATAATGGGGGTGTATAGTAATAAAAAATTATTTTTAAATTTTAGTGTGGTGTGTTTTACATGCATTTGGGGTGTGTATAACATTTTCTGGGGTGTGTGGTGTGTTTAAAATTTGGGGTGTGTGGTGTGTTTTAAAAATTGTCCTGTTAAACCTATGGTAACTTAATATGTACTAAAAAAAATATAATCCCTATAAATTTTATCCAGATATTTTCTCATTTGCTATTTTATACGCAGTATTTTCATAAATCAAATCTGTAAGATTGTATAATCTGTTATTCCATTCATTCTGAAAGGTCAAATATATACAAGAGAATATCCCTATTCTAGGCAGATATCAAAGACTAATTCTATTTTTTTTTGGGGTATCAAGGACTAATTCTAAGCCTACCCATAATTATGATTCATTTCTTTTTTGGTCTTTCAATATTACCAGGCCCACAAAACAATCACTTATTTTGCACCTAAACCATCGAATTATTTTTTTCAGCACCGATATATACAAACTACTAAATTTTGGCATATAAACCACTAAAATTATTTTACGGCCTAATTTTTTCTTAATTGGCACATAAATCCTTGTTGGACCCTTTTATTCCCCCCTCAAGTGTTACTCACCAAACACACTAATTTTTATTGAAAAGTGCAAACATCTTACTCCCTCCGTCACTTACTTAAAAAATCATAACTTTTTGGCATGAATTTTAATGTATGAATTGTTTATTAGTATTCTGAGAGATAAAAATGAGGATAATAAAGATTTTTCAACTTTAAAAGTAATAAAGATGTTTTCTAGTGTGAATAAAGTAACGACATTTGACGTAATATCACTACAAAAAACGCGCGCTTTTGGGACGGACACATGCTGACGGATTTTAGTCCGTCAGCATTTCCGACGGATATGCTGACGGAATGCTGACGGATTGAAAAGTCAACATCAATGCTGACGGATTTCCGTTCCGTCAGCATTTACCGAGGGAAAATGCTGACGGATGTTTTGAAATTTGTATCCTGACGGAAATGCTGACGGATTATCCGTCAGCAAATGGCATGTTGATTTCGCACCGCCTCGTTTTCCAATAAGGTAACCGTTGGCTTTAAAGTCGGCGGTTACCGAGGGAAATGCCGACGGAATATCCGTCGGTATTTCTTTTTTTTTTTAATATATAAGGGCCTCAAATCAATCAGATCCTCGTTTTAGAGAAAAAAAAAGGGGCGTGCGTGAGGATTCGGTGGGGAAGACGAAGACGAGGACTTGGCCATTGAAGCAAATTTCTTCGATTACATTGATACGGTACGTTTTCTTAATTAGTTATATTACTTAGTTTTAATACTTATATATGTTTATGCATGGATATATGTAAATATGAATAATTTAATGTTGATTTGCATGTTATATTGATTTAGTTAGTTGTTAAAATATTATGATCATGTTAGTATGTACGTTAGTTAATTTAATTTGTTGATTAAGAATAATTTTGATAGATCGAGTAGTTTTTTAAGGTTAATTAATTAATTAATTGTTATATGTATACATTAATTAATTGTTATATAGTTAATTACTAGTTTAATTTAATTGTGTAATTTTGATATAGAATATTTTTAATGTAGGTAGTGCATGTTTGAATCAATTGTTTAAATTAGTTTAGATATAGTGGTTCGACCGTTGGATCACGTTGTAATTAGGAATATGTTGATTAAATTAGGAATACGCTATATTAGTACAAATTTTTAATTAGGAATATGTTCATTAAATTGATAATTATTGACCCAATTAGAAAATTATTATTTTAATTAGTTTTAGGTTTGTTAATTTAGGAATATATATGTTCAATTTTTTATTATTGATTAAGTTAGGTAGAAAAATAATAATTAAATTAGGTTATTGTTGATTAAATTAGGAATATGTTGATTAATTAAATTAGGAATATGCTATATTAGTAAAAAAATTAAATTAGGAATATGTTCATTAAATTGATAATTAGAAAACTCCAATTAGAAAAGTATTATTTTAATTATGTTTAGATTTGTTAATTTAGGAATATGTTAATTTAGAAATATTTTTAATGTAGGTGATGCATGTTTCAATCAATTGTTTAAATTATTAGTTAATTAGATGGTTCGACGGTGGTATCACGTTGTAATTAGGTTATATATATATTGTTTTGATTTAAATTAGGAATATGTTGATTAAATTAGGAATATGCTATATTAGTAAAAATTTTAAATTAACAATATGTTCATTAAATTAATAATTATAAGTAAAATTATGTATTTTTTATTGATTGAAACAGATGAGTGAACAAGTACCGAATCAGGGTCCGGGTTCACGTCGTAGGTCGTCACTTTGGTCACGTTCAAGGAGGTCTCGGGATGAATCAGTTCCTGTGACGGCTCCTCCTCCTCCTCCTGTGGCAGTGTCGCCGCCGCCGCCGACGACTACGATGTCGGTTGGTTCGTCATCCTCTTCTCGTCAGCATCCTGTTCGAGACAAAAGGAAAGACATTGACATCGTTTCAGGAGCGTAAGTCAATAATTCTAATGTTTGATGAGATTCAATAACGATTAACTTTATTTATTTATTTATAATGTGTTAGTTTATAAATTTGTTAATAATTTTACAGGTTGGTGCCCGGTAATGAGGTGTCCAGGATGTGCACAAAATCCTTTAAGGATTGCAAGATTTCTAAGGGTGCTATCACTTGGTCGAAGGTGCCACAATCTAAAAAGGATGAATATTTCGACGAGTTCCAGGTATATAATTACAATATTTAAAGTTTATTAAATAACTAATTATTCATATTATTTGATAAATATGTTGAATATTTATTTGTATAGAAAAAGGCCCGTTGGGATACGGCGATCTACTCGGACGCCGCTATTTACGAGAAGTGGTACAATCTTTGTTCTACTCGGTACACGAACATGATGTACGACTGGAGAACGGCCTGGCGTGATCGTGACGTGAATCGTGTTCTGGGGAAAGACGAGGATGGTGTTGACCTGTGGGAGTCGTTGGTTGAGAAGTGGATGAACCAGGCTTACCAAGAGAAGTGTGACAAAGCTTGGGCCAACCGCAGAACCGACGTTGGAGGCGGGATGGCAGTGCATCGGGGGGGAGCTCGGTCCGTCCTCGAGCAATCACTTGCTATCGTAAGTTTTCATTAATTTTTAAAAATTAAATAATTATAGTTAATTATTTTATATTAGTTATCTAAATTAATTTGTATATGTTTATTTGATACGTAATAGGAGCGGGAGACTGGACGTCCACACACCCACTTGGATCGGATGAGTCTTCTTCATCCGTTTAATACCGATACACAGACGTCCACCTACGGGCGCACTACTGACCTCCACGTAAGTTTAATTAAATTTATGTATTAATTACATTATAAAAGTTAATTAATTAATGTAATGTATTTATTTCTTATTTTATAAAAGTTAATTAATTATTTATCATTTAGGTACAAATTATAAAAATTAAATTTACTATAAATATAAGCCACAACCAATATATTTATTAATATATGTGGAAGAAATGAATTTCGTGATTTTTTAAAAAAATATTTTGGTAATTTAGTAAGTATATAGAAAAAATTGAATTATTTAAAAAAAAAATAAAAAAAATCGCCAAAATGCTGACGGAATTCACTTTCCGTCGGTATTTACTTTTTGAAAAATACCGACGGATTATCCGTCGGTATTTACCCTTATATAAAACATCAACCTAGGGTTTTCTTTCCGAAATTTCCTCTCTTCCACCTCGCCTCCCTCCACCTCCTCGCCTCCCTCGCCCAGCAACGCCGCCGCCGCCGCCTCCTCCCCCACCCAAACCTCTGTATCCACCTTCTCCCCCCACTCCTCCTCCCTCCTTCCTCCCCTTTTACCCGAAACAAGTAGGATTTTTTTTTCGGCAAGTGGCCGTCGCCTCTCTCGCACAGTGGCGGCGCCTCCTCCTCCTCCCCTCCGCCGTCCTCTCTCCGCGTCGTAAACCATCGTCCGCTTTCCTTTTCTCTCTCGCACAGTGGCGGCATATGGCTCATGTAGTTGTTTCCCTTTTCTCTGCCGTGGTACGCTTTCCTTTTTTTTTTTGAGTTGTCAATTTGTATTTTGTTGTTTGAACAAACTGATTTGATTTTGTATTTCAGTTTCGAAATACAAAACGACGAATTGTGGGCTCAAAAGCAATGACGAGGCCTTACTTCCGATGCTGTTCTCATTCCACTTACGATTTAATCATTCCAGATTCCAAGCTATTCACCCACGCATCTTTGAACACATGTATTTTTTTACCATCCCCCACCACTTCTCTACTCCAACACATAGAGCGCCATGTATAAGAGGGATTCGAGCCCACTCCTGCTTCCATAATAAATTCATGCTTAAAATGCTTCCATAATAAATTCATGCTTAAAATACCTGGATTTTAAAATTCTAGCCATCAATGAAGTTGGGTTACTCATAATTCTCCATACTTGTTTTCGATTTTAAAATGCCTGCTTTACTACTCTTTCCCCCCTCTATTTGTTATAGATTCTAGTGTAGTATATGTAATTTATTGGTTTGTGTTAGTGGTAATTTTGTCACCAATTATATATGAATATCTTTAGATAACAATTAAAAATATCTCCCGATAGACTTGCATATATAGTGCAGTTGGTTAGAATTTCTATTATAAATTAAAGCCTAAATTGTATCCATGCATTATATTTCGACAAACCAAATCCAATTAATTGTGGTCGGAAAATGAAATTCTGGTCGGGGCCTCCCCGGCCACCCATATTTTTTTTATTAATATTTTGTTTTACTGACGGATATTCCGTCGGTAAAATGCCAACGGATATTCCGTCGGTCAATGGCGACGGATATTCCGTCGATATGTGAATTTCGAAATCATATTTTTTTATTCATTTTTTTGTTTTACTGACGGATATTCCCTCGGTAAATTGCCGACGGATATTCCGTAAGTCAAATGCCGACGGAATTTCCGTCGGCATGTGAATTTCGAAATCAATATTTATTCAAAAATTAATTTCTTTTATAATTATTTTAATTCATTCTTTCCGACAGAATTACCGACGGAATGTTGACCCGGTTTGTTAAACGGGTTGTCCGAAATACCGACGGAATATCCCTCGGTAAATCCGTCGGCCATTCCGACGGAAAATCCGTCAGCAAATCCGTCAGAAATTCCGACGGAATTCAAAAATCCATCGGTAAAAAATACTGACGCCGAAAAAGGGGACGGTCAACTTTCCGTCGGCAAATCCGTCGGTAACATCGGCGGCCGACGGAAAATCCGTCGGTAAATCCGTCTCTAAAACGCATTTTTTTTGTAGTGTATTGAAATGTTTTGAGAGGATAGTTAAATTTTTTTTTTTTATTATTTTAAGTATGAGTCATTAAGTAAGAGACACTCAAAATGGCAAAACTTATTTTCCGGTCAATTTTTTCTTGGACTTTAACAAGTGTCGTGCACATGCATTTTTCTATGGGCATTTTTGTAAAAAATAAAAAACAACTGGATTGAGAATTGCACATAAACCATGATGGATTGAGAACCCGCACCCAACCGACCCCAACCCAACCCGCACCCATACCCACATACCCCCTCTCCCATTTTTTTTAAATTACTATTTATTTGCTTTTCGTGGGAATTGATCCCGAGTGGATGGGCAGACATCTCTTTGGTTTAATTTTTAATATTAATTATATATGTATTCAATTGTTACTAATTATATTAATTTTACTTATTTAATAATTTATTTCACATATATTAATTGATTAATTTTTAACTTGTAACAATTATATATATATATATGTATATATTTTTGTATATATACTGTAATTTTAAAAACAATTTCAATTGTAAAAAATCAATGTTACTTTAACAACTCCAAAAAAATAATAAATATTACATTCAATCTTCATCCTCTCATCTTTATGTCCATCTCCATTTGCATCATCATATTTATAAATATTTTTATAAACATTCAAACTGATTTATAAGACACAAATTTTGGAGAATTATTAAACATTTAATTATATAAACCGATTTTCTTGATTTAATATGCATAGTTGAAGTAGTATTCTTCCCTCATTCTTAGTGGGAATAACAATAAATAATTAATGAAATCAAGAAAACAGAAAAACATAAAACAAATTATACAAAATGAAATCAAGAAATTATACGCCAAAATAAATAAAATAAAAAACTTAATATGTCAATTTAATGAGAAAAAGTTAATGAAATTATATTGATTCTATTATTTCAAATATCATAGTGTTGTATATTTCTATTATTTCACACTGTGCATGCACTCAAACTTTTTTCCTTTATTATATATGTTTAATCGACAACCATTTTTAATTCATGAGAACTAAATATGAAAAAATATATTTCATCACAAAAATATTAGAGACGAAATATAATTTTCATTATTTTTCTAATTATTAATAATAAAATAAAATATTGTGTTGCCAATATAGTGATGAAATATTTTAATTTTCTCTCGAATATTAAATCCACAAAATTAATCATGCAAATTTCAATTTTATCGCTAAAATATTAGCGATGAAATATAATTTTCATTATTGTTCTTATTATTAAGGGAAAATATCAATTTTGGTCACCCACTTTTACCTCTTTTCATATTTGATCACCCACATTTAGTCACTATCAAAATTGGTCACCCAGTTATTATATTATATCAAAATTGATCACTCTGTTAGTTAATCGATCATTGACTAACGGAGAAAGAGTTTTGAGCCGTGAAATTTCTAAAAAACTAAGGTTAAAACATTTTCATACGCATAAGTAAGAATGAAACATGGACAAAAATTACCAATATTTACATTATATTTATAATAGGTTAGAATTATGATGCATGTCGTAGAACGTGATATAATAGGTAAGAATGAATTCTGATGTATCTTGTAGAACGTGATTCGTTGGTTTACTTTTTATTTTATAGTTAATTAGGAAATGAGAAACTCAGGAGATAGAAATTTATTTCAATTAATTTTAAATGCCCAATTGTTTGACTAACCTTTCAAGAAATCTGCAATCTTAATAGAAAAATATTTAGAATGAAAAATAAGTTTATAAAATTTTCTTGAATGGATAATTTTAGAAAATTCTTTACAATTAATCAAATTATGCTCCAATAATTATAAATAGGGAAATGAATTGAAATAAGTTTATATCTTCAATTATTATACAAATTCAACATGAAACCAAGAATTGGAAAACATAATACAATTGTTAAAAAAAAAACCAGAGTACCATTCTATCTCTTGAGTTTCTATTTTCTGTAAAATAAAAAGTAAACCAACAAAAAAAAATGAATTCATAATTGAGTTAAATAATTATTAAAAACTTACTGAAATTTTCTGACTGCCCAGCAAGTTTCACGTTCTATTTTCTGACTACCCAGCAACTTTCACGTTCTAGAAGATGCATCAAAACTCCTTCTGATCACGTTCTAGAAGATGCATCAGAACTCCTGATCAGTTATAAATATAATGTAAATATTGGTAATTTTTGCACATGTTTCATTCTTGCTTATGCGTTTGTTTCATTAGTTCTAGAAGATGCATGAGAATTTTTTAACCTTAGATTTTGACATGGGAATTTTTTAACCTTAGGTTTTGAGAAATTTCACGCCCCAAAACTCTTTCTCCGTTAGTCAATGACAGATTGACTAACGGAGTAATCAATTTTGATAGAATATAATAACTGGGTGACCAATTATGATAGTGACTAAATGTGGGTGACCAAATATGAAAAGAGGTAAAACTGAGTGATCAAAATTGATATTTTTCCTATTATTAACAACAAAATAAAATTATGTGTGGCTAGTTTAGCGATGAAATATTTTTATTTCATTGCAAAAATTAATTGTTTTCGTCGGAGAGAAAGTATATGTTGTTCTGTAATCAATTCCTGCAACTGAGATCATAGATCCTATAAAGATTGCGGCCATGAGAAAGTTAGTTTTACCCAAGTGCATACCATGACTGGATTATACACCTGCCTAAAATGTAGGCACACTTGGAAAGAGAAATAGAGCTCCACCCCATCTTCATTCGTATGATGTGAAGTTAATATTCTGAAAATACTTTTTTACTTGTAATACACTCTTACGTACCCCTCAACAAATTAAAATCTATTCTTCTTTCCTTCTTATTGGTTTGTTCGATTTTATATACTCCTTCCGTCCGGTGATTATTTGCACACTTTTCTTATTTTGACCTTTCAAAATTATTAATATGGAAATACTCCACAAAATTTATACCCTTTCAAAATCAATTTATTTTCAAAATTTGTCGATGATAGTGTTTCCTTTCGAGCATTCTTCGTCCAATTTTTATGATTTCTGTTGAATTTTTGTTAGATTTTTGGTATTGGTATTGGTATTATCGGATTCGGAGGTCGTGGGGTTCGTGACGGTTGCCAAAAAATTAGGGTTAGGGTTAGATTTTTAGGGTTTGGAGGGGTGTATCTATCTAATGAATATTGTATAAAATGATAAATTGAGCATTTAACATGTATATTTAATTAATAAATGGAGAAGGGGTATATAGCCGTGGCCCTAATTGATAAATTGAGCATTTAACATGTATATTTAATTAATAATTAACAGATCTACTTTTCGATTGAAGTTTTCAATTTTTTTCAAGCTTTATTGCATTAAGCCCATGAAACTATCACAAATTTTATACTTAAATCACCAAACTATTTTTTTTCACACAGATATATACTCCCTTCGTCCTATTGATATTTGCATACTTGCCATATTTGGACATCCCATACCATTTTGCACACTCCATAAAAGGAAATATTTTCATAACTCTCACTCTCAAAATATACACATATTTACCAATATGTTTCATTACTTTTTTACACACGATCTACCTTACTTTATTCATAAATATTTACAAAACCACTCCTCTAAACATCACCCATTACACCTTTTCTTAAAATGTATGTCATCCCAATGGTGCAAATTTCCTTGGGACGAGGGATACAAACTATCAAATTTTGGTACATAAACTACTAAACTTATTTTTGGACATTAACATGTGTCGCACACATGCCTTTTTGGTACAAAATAAAAATGGATAAAAAATTTGTGATTACCACAAATTGCTAGAGTGAGAATTCCCTCACCCTACCAATAACCATGCATGTTCCAAACAAGTACTAGAATAAGAAGGGGTTTCCTTCTAGATTGGGTTTCCAACAATATTTGGTTCTTGCAGCAATTTAATGCATATGGATGGTTCTTCGCCTATAAGTTGTCATCTCCTCTGTGTTGCTGATGGAATGAAAGGGATGGAGGTTGATTTTATAGAGGCTGTAAATGCCGAGTAAATGAGAGGGTTGAGTTGCAATTTAATTATGAAGTGGTAGGAAATATCTTGAGGACTAGTTTGAAATTAATTTAAAGTAAAATTTGGACATTTACAATATCACGATGTTTTGTTACTACTCGATATTCATTATAAAGTTTTTTGGTATTAGTTTCTCCGGTTTGTCGAACAAAATTACGCAAGGGCTACAAATATTTATTTAGAATTTATCGTGATAAAATCGTCTCATTTTGAGATAAAAATTATTTTATTATAAAATTCGACTTAAGGCTACCTATATTATTTTTGTTTTAATTCTAATATTAGCGAATTATCAAAATGAGTCCTATTATAAAATAAAATCAGATAAGACAGACATCAAATAAAATCAGATAAGGCGGACATCATATCACAAAGACACGAAAAGCATGCTCATCCAGAAAATGTAATTTTCATAATTATGAATCATTTACTCATCAATATCAAATCATGTAAATCAATCATACCTCTGTATTTTATATTAAAATTAAGGTGGTAAGACGATACTATTTATTAAAATGCATATTATGCTTTGTTAAGTTGTTTATCACATAAAAAATCCAGATATGTAGGTATCACATTAAAATGCAAAATGCATATTTCTGCCACCCCTTCGTCGTCAATTTTCTTCTAGATCTCTCAACCTCAAAATCCAAATATGTAGGTATTTTTTTTTAATTTTCTTTTAGAACTCTCAATCTCAAAATCATTGATTTATATAAAATATTTGTGGATGTCCACCTCAATCTTGTGTGTGCATATAATCGTGGCATTTCATTATATTTGTGCGACCCATTAATTGTCTGCACCGAAAAAAATAAATTAGGTCCAAAATTTTAATAAATTGAAGAGTATATATACACGCGACTGTATATAAGAATTTTCCTATACAAATTAGGATTGATTGTATTATATTTTGTTTAAATTAATAGAAGGGCACTATAGTAATTTTAGGTGTAATTGTTTTTAAAAAATAATTTGGGGGTGTAAATAACCGTGGCCAATTGTTTATATATAAATTATGATTGATTGAATTATATTTTGTGTAAATTAATATAACGGATTATATTAATTTTAGATGTAATTTTTTAAAAATAACAATTTGAGTGAAGTCAACAAAAGCGGAGGTGTAAATGACTGTGACCAATTGTTTATATAACTTAGGGGTTGAAGTAAACAAAAGTGGGGGTGGTAAATAACAGTGTTCAATCATAAAATAAAAAATTGAAATTAAGGGTTTACCGGTACATAAGGGTGTACGACGGAATTTAGCAAAAAAAGAAATAAACTCCATGACAATCAAATCAACTATTTCCCGGTGAAATCTAAGGATTTATTTCAGTAGATTCCTCTTTCACTTTTGACTTTTTTCTTCTTCAATCTTTTAGTAGGAGTGGGAGCATTATTTGCTTCTATAGGAAAACAAGACGTTTCTTGTAGAGTAACATCCACAATACCATCTTCTTCGGGATTAGATTGATCAGTATCGCCCTAGTCATTGGAGGATAAATCCGTCTTCTTAGCCGTTTAGTTATGATGAGATAAAGAACAAATAGTTCGACGATTTATGCGTAATTTCAAAAAAATTAAATATAGGACAATCGCCTGAATAAGCCCAAATTGGTGTGGAAATGTCACGTGGGTTGTACGATTGTCCTATATTTAATTTTTTTGAAAACATACTGCCCTATATTCATAGCCCCAAAAATCTTTATATGTAGGACAATTGGGCAACTTAAGAGCTATTCGAGCTCGATTTGATATAATTCGGGCTCGATTGTACTACACTTATCGATTTTAAAACATAGAATACTACATTCACAGACCCATAATGTAATTGTCCGACTTTAAAAATCTATTGTAAATATAGGACATTGTGTTTTAAAATTTGTAAATGTAGGACAATCGTCCAAATTGGGCAGAAATGTCACGTGGGGTTGAAAAATTGTCCTACCTTTACAAATTCTTAAAACATACTGCACTACATTCACAGGTTTGTAAATTTGTAAATGTAGGGCAATCGTGCAACTCAAGAGCGGTTTGAGTCTGATTTGGTTTAATTTTGGCTCGATAGTCATGCATTTATAGATATTAAAATTATTGTCCTTAAAAGTTATCCCCGAATTATTGGCCTAAAAGAACATGCGAGATTAACTTCTTATAGAAAAAGATAGACTAGAATGCTTGTTAATATATACCCAAATGCCAGAAATTAAAATGAAAATGCGAGATTAACTTCCTCACCTAACTCATAGAAGCTTGTCCCATTCATTTTCTTCAATAATACTAACCAAATTATCATCTTTCTTTTCAAAACTTGGTTCACTTGTGTCGTTTGTTGCCACAGGAGCTAATACCATCCCAACTTGTTCTTCGGTAGATTCATCATTCCATTCCATTGATTGAGTTTCAAAGAAATAAGAGGGTGAGAGAAAAGAAATGGTAATGCATATGAAAGCAATTTGTTGTTCAAGAGCTATAGTACCAAATCGATACCATAAAAAGATAATACGTCGACTGATTTATTCATTCACATAAGAAGCTAAAACCTTCAAGAAGAGAAATAAAAGAATATCAGATGCAAGAAAATCAAGGTACATAATACAGCAGAACAAAATATAAAGCATCCAGAAAGATAATCTAATTTATTCACTTGGCTTTTCAATCCAAAAGGAGAACTTGAATATATTTTTAAGTGTTGACTGATCTAGTTATGGAAGTTGTCTTATAAGACAAGATAGACGAGTACAAATATAAGTGATGTTGAAAAATAAACTAAGTATTGAAAGAACAGGATTTTATGATAAGCTTAGAATTGTTGTATAGAAACTTATATTCATGTTTATTGGTGTAATAGTTTTAAGTTGACTAAGCTGTTTTATAAAGCTTATTGATAGATTAGTTGATAAGAATCAGTTATAAAATTTGTTGAAGGAAGTTATCAAGAAAAGGTTGTTGGATAACAAACTTATCTTGAGAAGTGAAGTCTATAAATACATGGAGATGGTCAAACTTTGAAGACTACTGAAACTAAGAGATCTAAGCGCATACTGAAGAATTAAAAAGCAAAGAAACTTGCAGAGTTCAAGCGAAGTTCAAAGTTTGAAGAAGCCCAGAAAAGACAATATGTTGTTCTGCCCGACTTGCGCCAATATGCTTCTCTATGAATTGCCTAATCTCGAACACGCTGCAAGATTTTTTTGTCCGACATGCTCGTACATCTGTGAAATACCGGATGGGGTACTTATATATTTGATTTCCTGCTACACCATTCTCGCTCTGTGTTTTAAATGCTTCTTTTTCTGCAGGCTAGAGTAAAGACCAGCGCTGAGTCGATTAAGAAACCGATAGATCCCATTTTCAACGAAAATGACCGCAGGAACATGAACGAAACTTCATCAGGTTTATTTGCATAATATTTTTCCTGACCATACATAATTAGGCATTGCTTTCTTGATCAGATTCTTGACTTTGATAAATGTTTGAAATTAGATAATGATTTCAAGTTCTGGATAATGTCTCATATATATATTTTGATGTGTAGTGCCATGCCCGGATTGCGGCCATGAGAAAGTTAGTTTTACTCCAGTGCAGACCAGATCAGCTGCTGATCCCATGACTGAATTATACACCTGCCTGAAATGTAGTCACACTTGGAAAGAGTAATAGAGCTCCTCCTCCATCTTCATTGAAAATACTTTTTACTTGTAATAAATACACTCTTACGTACCCCTCACCAAAATCTTTCCTTCTTATTGGTTTGTTTGATTTTATATACTCCCTTCGTCCCGTAATTATTTGCACACTTTCCTTATTTTAACGTTCCAATTTTTATGATTTTTGTTGGACTTTTGATATTGGTATTGTCGGAGTCGGCGGCCGTGGGGTTCGTGACGGTTGCCAAAAAATTAGGGTTAGGATTAGGTTTAGATATTTAGGGTTTAGAAGGGTGTATCTATCTAATGAATATTGTATAAAATGACAAATTGAGCATTTAACATGTATATTTAATTAATAAATGGAGAAGGGGTATATAGCCAGGTCCCTAAAGATTACCACCAACATTCATCTAAAACTAACAGATCTATTTTTGAGTGAAGTTTTCTATTATTTTTCAAGCTTTATTGCATTAAGCCCATGAAATTATCACAATTTTACACCTAAATCACCAAACTATTTTTTTTCACACTGATATATACTCCCTTCGTCCTGTAGAAATTTGCATACTTGCCATATTTGGATATCCCTTACCATTTTGCATACTCCATAAAAGGAAATATTTTCATAACTCTCACCCTCAAAATATACACATATTTACCCATACGTGTCATTACTTTTTCACACACGATCTACCTTACTTTATTCATAAATATTTACAAAACCACCCCTCTAAACATCACCCATTACACCTTTTCTTAAAATGTATGTCATCCCAATGGTGCAAATTTCCTTGGGACGAGCGATACAAACTATCAAATTTTGGTACATAAACTACTAAACTTATTTTTGGACATTAACATGTGTCGCACACATGCCTTTTTGTTACAAAATAAAAATGGATAAAAAGTTTGTGATTACCACAAATTGCTAGAGTGAGAATTCCCTCACCTTACCAATAACCATGCATGTTCCAAACAAGTACTAGAATAAGAAGGTGTTTCCTTCTAGATTGGGTTTCCAACCATATTTGGTTCTCCCAGCAATTTAATGCTTATGGATGGTTCTTCGCCTATAAGTTGTCATCTCCTCATTTGTTTGGTGTTGAATTTCTCATTCATTAGAGGTTGTGGAAGGTCCGAACCCTCCACGATCTTCAGTTCTTCCTCCCATATTGCAGACAGATTCTCGGGAGTGTTTAACTTTGAGAACTTCAATCTTTGATCTTGCAGCATAGCCTCCCAATTGCTCCTTTCATGTCTACAAAACCATATCTAGTGATAATCGAGTTCTTTCTCAAACTAGATGTCCATTTTCGGTTTCTTCTTCAAAAGATGGCTAGATCCCGTTGCAGCTCTCATAATGATGTTTCCCAACACTCTTGTGTGAGTTTCATGAAACAAATACAACGAAGATGGCATTTGATTTGGAGCCATTCAATTCTTTTCTTACACATAGGATGAGAGGTGCTGAGGACCGAAGGGGATGATGGGGATGATGCAGTTGCGTTCCTCTTTGCTATTCGTTATTTTTGCCTTGCAAAAGTCTTTGTACTATTAAATAATAAAAACATAAAAAAAAAATATTTTCCACTGATCTTGACATGCAAAAATAATTGGAACACTACAAGAAAACTGTAATTTAGTCAAGAAAAAAGTTTTTGCTAATTCTAATATTTTCGTCGCTAACGTGAGTTAGCGATGAAATAATTTTGTTGCAGGATTTGTTGCTATATGCCCGTCGCTAACGTGTTTGCGACAAAAAAATTAATTTTGTCGGAAATGTTTGCGATGAAAATTTGAGTTTTATCGCAAAATATTAGCAATAAAAATTTGAGTTTCATCGCAAAATATTAGCGACGGAAATATAAGTTTCATCGTAAAATATTAGCGAGGAAAATATGAGTCTCATCGCAAAATGTTTGTGAGGAAAATCAAACATTTGTCGCAAACACGTTAGCGACGGGTGTATAGCAACAAATCCCGCGACGAAATTATTTAACCGCTAACTCACATTAGCGACAAAAATATTAGAATTAGCGACAACTTTTTTCGTGTCTAAAATAGTAGCTCCTTACTTTGTGGCTAATTTTTTTGCGATAAATATTTTTATTTCGTTGCAAATGTTAGTGATGAAACCCATATTTTTGTCGCTAATATTTGCCTATGGATATCTGATTTACGAATCGTTCTTTAAACCCACTTCCGCACTCGACCAACCCGCACCCACATCCGACCCGCCCCAACCCACACCCAACCCGCCCCAACCGACCCCAACCCGCACCCACATCAGATATTTTTACGATTTTTTTTATTTAATATGCATAGTTGAAGTAGTACTCTTCCCTCATTTTTATTGGGAATAACAATAAATATTTAATGAAATCAAGAAAACAGAAAAACATAAAACAAATTATACAAAATGAAATCAAGAAATTATACCCCAAAATAAATCAATTTTAAAAACTTAATATGTCAAATTAATGAGTAGAAGTAAATGAAATTATATTGATTCTATTATTTTAAACATCATAATGTTGGAATCATCTCTATTATTTCACATTGTGCATACACTAAATTTTTTTTACCTTATTATGTTTAAATGACAACCATTTTTAATTCATGAGAATTAAACATGAAAAAATCTATTTTCTTCACTAAAATATTAGAGACGAAATATAATTTTCAATATTGCGAATATAGTGATGAAATATTTTAATTTTCTCTTGAATATTAAATCCACAAAATTTTGTCATGCAAATTTCAATTATGTCGCTAAAGTATTAGTGACGAAATATAATTTTTATTGTTCTTATTATTAACAACAAAATAAAATAATTTGTTGAAAGTGTAGCGATAAAATATTTTAATTTTGTTGCAAATATTAATTTCAAGAAATTAGCCACAAAAAATATATTTCATCGCAAAATAATAGCGACTAAATATAATTTTCATTGTTGTCCTGATTATTAACGACAAAACAAAAGATTAGCCACAAAAATTATATATTTTTTTTCATCGCAAAAATTAATTTCAATAAATTAGCGACAAAAAATTCTATTTCATCACAAAATATTAGCAACGAGATATAATTTTCATTGTTGTTCTGATTATTAACAACAAACTGAAGCAATTCGTTGCTAGTATAGCGATGAAATTAATCGCAAAAATTAATTTCAATAAATTAGCCATGCACGAAAATTTCTATTTCATCGCAACTTATTAGTGACGAAATATAATTTTCATTGGTGTTCTGATTATTAACAACAAAACGAAGCAATTTTGTTGCTATAATAGCGATGAAATATATAAATTTTATTGCAAAAATTAATTTCAAGAAATTAACCACGAAAATTTATATTTCATCGCAAAATATTTAGCAACAAAATATAATTTTCATTGTGTATTTTATTATTAACAACAAAATGAAGCAATTTGTTGCTAGTATAGCGATGAAATATATAAATTTTGTTGCAAAAATTAATTTCAAGAAATTAGCCACAAAAAATTCTATTTCATCGCCAAATATTAGCAACGAAATATAATTTTCATTGCTGTGTTCTAATTATTAACAACAAAATGAAGCAATTTGTTGGTAATATAGCGATGAAATATATAAATTTTGTTGCAAAAATTAATTTCAAGAAATTAGCCACGAAAATTTCTATTTCATCGCAAAATATTAGCAATGAAATATAATTTTCATTGATGTTCTGATTATTAAAAATAAAATGAAGCAATTTGTTGCTAATATAGCGATGGAATATATAAATTTTGTTGCAAATATTAAGTTCAAGAAATTAGCCACGAAAATTTTTATTTCATCGCAAAATATTAGCAATGAAATATAATTTTCATTGTTGTTCTGATTATTAACAACAAAATGAAGCAATTTGTTGCGAATATAGCGATGAAATATATAAATTTTGTTGCAAAAATTAATTTCAAGAAATTAGCCATGAAATTTTTATTTCATCGCAAAATTTTAGCGACGAAATATAATTTGCGTGGCTGTTTTGATCATTAACAACAAAATGAAGCAATTTGTTGCTAATATAGCGATGAAATATATAAATTTTATTGCAAATAATATATCTAACAATTTAGCGACGAAAATTTCTATTTTGTTGCTAAAAATTGATTTTAGCGATGAAATTTAGATTTGTCACAAAATTTTCGTCGCTATTCCCCCTATTTCTTGTCGTGAGAACTCGATTATCACTAGATATGCTTTTGTAGACATGAAAGGGGCAATTGGGAGGCTAGGCTGCAAGATCAAAGATTGAAGTTCTCAATGTTAAACACTCCCGAGAACCTGTCAGCAATATGGGAGGAAGAACTGAAGATCGTGGAGGGGTCGGACCTTCCACAACCTCTAATGAATGAGAAATTCAACACCAAACAAATGAGAAGATGACAACTTATAGGCGAAGAACCATCCATA
The DNA here is from genome assembly GCA_963675135.1 of Galeopsis tetrahit. Classification (NCBI taxonomy): domain Eukaryota; kingdom Viridiplantae; phylum Streptophyta; class Magnoliopsida; order Lamiales; family Lamiaceae; genus Galeopsis; species Galeopsis tetrahit. Next base: position 62,853,018 of record OY776132.1, read on the forward strand.
TGCATTAAATTGCTGCAATAACCAAATATGGTTGGAAACCCAATCTATAAGATGGTGTTTGTTTTGGGATTGGTCAATCCGGATTTGGATTGGCCCAATCCCAATCCAATTACTTTCAATCAATTTTAATCTAAATACAAATCCAAATACCAATTCACTCCTACAATACACCTATATACCTATTTTTATACAATCAAATCATTCATTCTCTTTCATACTTTATTCTCTCTCTTACTTTTCTTTCACACACTCATTCTATCTCCTACTTTCATTCTCTCTCTTACTTTTCTTTCACTATTAACAATAATAAAATATTGTAACATCACTATTGATGTGACATAAAGTTAAATCTACCCCTACTTCTCAATTCTTAACCAAACACAACTTACACAACAATTACTATTCATGGATTACCCAAATCTCAATCCAATCCACCACAATCCCAAACCAAACACCACCAAAGGAAACCCCTTCTTATACTAGTACTTGTTTGGAACATGCATGGTTATTGGTAAGGTGAGGGAATTCTCACTCTAGCAATTTGTGGTAATCACAAACTTTTTATCCATTTTTATTTTGTACCAAAAAGGCATGTGTGCGACACATGTTAATGTCCAAAAATAAGTTTAGTAGTTTATGTACCAAAATTTGATAGTTCGTATCCCTCGTCCCAAGGAAATTTGCACCATTGGGATGACATACATTTTAAAAAAAGGTGTAATGGGTGATGTTTAGAGGAGTGGGTTTGTAAATATTTATGAATAAAGTAAGGTAGATCGTGTGTGAAAAAGTAATGACACATATTGGTAAATATCTTTTCCCGTCCACTACCATACACAAACTCCAACCTCGTTCCACCCCGTGTGTGTTTCTAGGTTACCCTTCTAACCATCGTGGATATAAATGTTTTGACTTGGTCTCAAATAAAATTGTCATTAATCGACATGTCATATTTGATGAGTCTCGTTTCCCATTTTCGGAATTCAACCATAAATCTAATTCTTCCTATGATTTTTTGGATGACATTCCATCTCCATATATCACCCACTTTCGGTCACAACAGCCAGTGTCTGACCCGATACCTCCCACGGTACCGGACCGTGTCCAGCCCACACCGGTAATTCGGCCTCGTTCTCCCCCCAATCTGCCCCCGCAAATTCTTTCTCGTCCAGTTACTCGGAGTCAATTGGGTGTTTTTAAGCCTAGGCGACAGTTGAACCTTCTTACTTCCACTATTAAATCACCATTACCTAAAAACCCTGTGTCGGCTCTAAATGACCCGAATTGGAAATTAGCCATGATGGATGAATTTAATGCTCTTATTGATAATAAGACGTGGGAATTGGTTCCGCGTCCTTTTGGTGTGAATTTTATGCGTTGCATGTGGATTTTTACTCATAAAACACGTGTTGATGGTTCTTTTGAGAGGCATAAGGCCCGCCTGGTAGGTGATGGACAAACTCAGAAGGTCGGGATTGATTGTGGTGAGACATTCAGCCCCGTTGTCAAACCTACAACCATTCGAACATTTCTTAGCTTGGCACTTTCAAAGCGGTGGTCTATTCATCAACTAGATGTCAAAAATGCTTTTCTTTACGGACACCTTGGTGACACTGTCTACATGCATCAACCTGTCGGTTTTCGTGACCAAACGCATCCGGATTATGTATGCTTGTTGAAGAAATCATTATACGGGTTAAAGCAAGCTCCTCGGGCGTGGAACACCAGATTTACTGAATTTTTTGCCACTCTTGGTTTTGTTCGGAGTCGTTGTGATAATTCGTTATTTGTTCTTCATCAAGGGTCCGATATGGCTTATCTTCTCCTCTATGTCGATGACATAATTTTAACGGCATCTTCGAATTCTCTTCGTCGCTCCCTTATCTCGAGTTTGAGTGCCGAGTTTGCAATGAAGGATACGGGTTCTTTGCATTATTTCTTGGGCATTGCCGTGACCTCCCATAATGGCGGACTCTTTCTCTCACAGCGAAAATATGTGCAAGAAATAAAAGACAGGGCTGGGTTGACATCTTGCAAACCTTCGTCTACTCCTGTCGACACGAAGCCGAAGCTTGGGTCGCATGACAGTTCGAGCGTATCTGACCCTAAGCTATACCGTAGCCTCGCCGGTGCACTACAATATCTGACCTTTACCCGACCAGATGTGTCTTATGCGGTGCAACAGGTGTGCCTATTCATGCATGACCCTCGAGAGTTTCATATGGCTGCCATTAAACGTATACTACGTTACATTCAGGGGACATTGGAATTCGGGCTTCACTTGTATCATTCTTCTCCGGATTCCCTCATCTCCTACACTGATGCGGATTGGGAAGGGTGTCCAGATACTCGTCGCTCAACGTCTGGGTATTGTGTTTTTCTTGTAGATAATTTGATTTCGTGGTCCGCGAAACGACAAACGACTTTGTCTCGATCAAGTGCTGAAGCCGAGTACCGAGGTGTGGCTAACGTCGTGTTTGAATCATGTTGGCTACGTAACTTACTCCTTGAGCTGCATTGTCCCCCGCTCAAAGCTACTATAGTGTACTACGACAACATGAGTACGATATATCTTTCGGGCAATCTGGTTCAGCATCAACGAACCAACCATATTGAAATGGACATACATTTTGTCCGAGAAAAGGTGGCCAAAGGCGAGGTTCGTGTGTTACATGTGCCGTCGCGATTTCAGATCGCGGATATATTTACGAAAGGCCTACCGTTGGTTTTATTGGAGGAGTTCAGGGACAATCTTAGTGTACGTTCTCCTCCAGCTTCAATTGTGGGGGTGTAATAGAATATATGATAATATTTCTAGAATATTTGTAAATCTCGTATATATGGTAGGCTTAGAATTAGGCCTTGATACCCCGAAAAAAAAATAGAATTAGTCCTTGATATCTGCCTAGAATAGGAGATATTCTATTGTATATATTTGACCTTTCAGAATGAATGGAATAACAGATTATACAATCTTACAGATTTGATTTATGAAAATACTGCGTATAAAATAGCAAATGAGAAATTATCTGGATAAAATTTATAGGGATTATATTTTTTTTTAGTCCATATTAAGTTACCATGTTTTTTAAGATTACCACTTTTTTAATGTAGTCCATTAAATTTCGATTTATTTTGATTTTGGTCCAGTTACCTACTATAGTAGGTTTAACAGGACAATTTTTAAAACACACCACACACCCCAAATTTTAAACACACCACACACCCCAGAAAATGTTATACACACCCCAAATGTTAAACACACCACACTAAAATTTAAAAATAATTTTTTATTACTATACACCCCATTATTTCCTATTTAATAAATTGCCAAAAATAATTAAATTAAAAAAAATAAGAATTCAAATTAATATAAAAAATATAAATAAAACCAATAAAAAAATTGCCAAAATATTCAAAAAAAAAATAAAAACTAAACAAAGCTAACCTAAAAAAAATTGCCAAAAAGAACATGAATCAAACTTCCTCAGGTTTATTTGCAATATATTTTTGTTGAGCATAATTAGTTTGCTTTCTTTTTGTGGAATGTATATGCATATATTTTTCTTGAGCATAATTAGTTTGCTTTATTTTTGTGGAATGTATATGCCCGGCCTCGCGTCTCATATATATATATATATATTGATGTGCAGTGTCATGTCCCGATTGCGGCCATCAGAAAGCTAGTTTTGCTCAAGTGCATACCAGATCAGCTGATGAACCCATGACTGAATTTTACACCTGCCTTAAATGTACACACACTTGGAAAGAGAACTAGACCAACAAGCTCTCTCCATGTTGCTTAAATTCTTATGTTGTTTGCCTTTGTGATGTTGAAAATATATTCTTGTTTCCTTCTTATTTCCTAACATTTCTCCTTCTTATTCCTAAAATTCTGGATTTTTTTTTTTTTAATTTCTCCTTAGATTTATGTTTTTTCTTCTCTACGTTGAGTTGTATTTTTAATGATTGTTTGGATTTATGTTTTTTCTTCTCTACGTTGAATTGTATTTTAAGGTTACTCCAGCAGGCTTATCCTCATCAAACTTGAACATTGATTCTGAGTCTTCCTCCATGTGACTTGAACTTCCTCTAACTTGTCAACTACACTCAACTTTTATTCATGTCACTTGTTCAAGAGTTCTTCTTAACTTATCTTCATGAAGCTTGACCATACTTTCAGTGTGTACGTACGAGCTCCCTTTTTGGACTTATCATCTTCATTCATTTAGTCTACTTGTCTTCATAGCATTTGCCTTCATGAATTTTGTCTTCATTGCTCTTTGCATTTCAGGTCATTTGTCATAGATTTTCGAGAATCAAATTTAAGTAAAATAAATCTCCCTAACATGCATTAACTTTCGCACGTTGGGATGGTTCGCTAAATTTCATTGAATTTCGTTGACTTTCACACATTGGAGTGGTTTGCTATAATGCAACAAAATTTCCAATTAATTAAGAACATTTTTTTGTTAATTGTTCCAATGGAATTTCTAACGATGATGTTTTGGAAATACTTTCAGTGTAAGATTTTCTTAAATAATATAATTAAATGATGGGTTATCCTCTCATTACAACTAAATTTAGTCCATCGTTAACATTTAATATTTCTAAAAAGTTTATTTACTCTTTATATGTAGTTGTAGCAACTCATTTCTCGAAGTATACTAGTAATTATTAATACTTAATTTGTTCAAGAATATTTTGCTTGTATATTTGCTTAACTTTTCAGTTGTATATTTTAAAAAACATTTAAATTGTATAAAGCTCTTTATGATTAAATTCACTAATATAAGTAAATCAATTTTAGTGAAAATTGATAACCAAATATTTATGAGACTTATTTTGCCTCGGTATCAAATTATATGAAATCAGAAAAAAAAAAAAAACTAATATTTCTTTCCAATATTTACCAAGATATCCCAAAATAAAAAAAAAATGAAAAAATAGAAGTTGTTTTCAATTACAAGTTTATTCTCGTGTATTACATTTACAAATCCTTATGAAATTTCTTGTATTGCAGTTGCCAAGTGTTTGTGATCAATCTTTCAGTAAACTCATGGTAACTATGCATCTAAAGGATAATTGAGGAGTTATCCACTCTTAGTTTGCCTTGAGGTTTTGTTTACCTCTCTAATATAAGAGATCAAGTTCTTATTTCCTCATCGAATGTATGTCATATTCACTTAATTTTACTACATCTAAGAAAAAACATGAAATTCCACAACTCATCAAATTCATTTCCTTGAAGTACATCAATTAACTGGAACTTGCAACCACATTTTTCAAGATTTATTGTTTAATGAAGATAAAGAATTTCTAACTTTAACTCTGAAAATGAAACTCTACAAGTAGAAATATGCAAGAGAATAATTGCATTCGGAGTTTAATGGCTTAAAGAACTTTGAACTAAAGAGGATGAGAAATCACAAGTACGAAGTCACAACGAGAGAATTCAACTACCTAAGCAAGCAATCAAGCAAAAAGCCATACTGTTCTAAGAGTTCTCCAAGAGCCAGAAACCATTAGAATATCTATAGCTCTTATAGTGATTTCTATCCAACCCATAAGAACCTGAAACCTGTTCATATTGTATATCCATTGTTTTAGGCATAGTGGTTAAGCAAATTATAAGCTTGAACCATTAGTTGGATACCCTTCAAAAACCCCCAAACCCTCACCGAAAGGTTAAAGTTTTTGAACCCCTCAAAGTGCAAGTGCTTACAATCACTTGTGGAGACCGTAGCTGTTAGGACGGCTCAGATCTCAAAGTCCTATCCTTGGGACTATAAAGGACAAGCCCCTTGTAATTTTTGGTAAATTAAAGGGATTAAACATCACGTTAGGACGTGAGAGTGGACGTAGGAACGTATATCCGAACCACTATAAACCTGGTGTTATTTACCTTTCTGCACTTTACATTTCTGTCTTTCCATATATTTTTATATAGTGCATACTGTGTTTTCAACATTCTTCAACTCAGGCCATAACTTTCAAACCAGCATCAGCTGAGTACTTTCATTAAGCAAAACAAGTTAACACTTTCATAAGAACTAAAAGAACGAGTCTAAACAAAGCCTACCATAATTCCGCATATAACCTTTTCAGTCAGATCACTATAGTCATCTGGACCAGCAGACTTGTAGTCCAGTTGACATAGCAATCAGAAGAGGTTCCCAACTCTCTTGAAAAAGTTTTAAAGTCTATTCACCCCTCCCCTCTAGACTTTAATCCCATTCACTACTCGTTCAGGGACCAACAAGTGGTATCAGAGCAGTGGTTCTAACGGACTACTGTCTCTAGATTATCAGAAGACTTGAGGGAGTCTTTCTGTAGTCCTCTTGAACTGATCCATTCTTTTTGAAAAACTTGTTTTTGAAAACTTATACAGCATGAGTGCTAATATGCGAAAGTTGCCTAAGTTTTCAGTTGAGGATTATGATTACTGGAAGATCAGGATGAGGAAGAATCTCACATCAGTCCACTAGAAGATGTGGTCAGTGATCACAGAAGGCCCAATCACCATTACGACAATCAACACTGCAAATGGTGATCCAGAAGTTCCAGTTGGAGAACTTGTTCCCAAGCCCATGAAGGACCTCACACCATAAGAGATGAAGCAGTCAAACCTTGACAGCATTGCACAAGATTACATCATGCAAACTCTCCCAAATGAGTACATTGCAAAGGTAATCCACTGTGAGTCAGCCAGAGAAATGTGGGAGGCATTGGCACTCCTCTGTGAAGGAACTGAGCTGATCAAGGAGAGCAAATTGTCAACAGCAGTCAAGAAGTTTGAGCACCTCAAGATGCAGCCAGAAGAAACTATTGATCAGCTGGACAATAGATGTACAAAGATCATAAATGAGATTGAATCTCTAGGCAAGAAGTATACAAATAGAGAGAAAAACTTGAAGATCTTGGACTCTTTACCCAAGAGATGGAAACTCAAGAAGACCATCATCAAAGATACTCAAGATATCAAGAAATGGTCTACTCAAACTCTATTTCAGAACCTAAAAGCTCATGAATATGACCTTGACAGAGAAGAAAACTCAGGAAGTGATGAGCCAACTGCAACCCCATCTACCTCCAAGGCTGTAGCCTTCAAGGCAGCCAATACAAAAGCTGCAAGACCTCACTGAAAACAGAAGACTTTGAAGGATCAGACATGAGTCTGAAAGAGCAAATGGCTCTTATGATCAAGAGATTCGAAAGGATGAACACTCTCAACAGCAAATATAGAAAATTCTATAGGAACTACAAAGGTAGGAGAGCCAGTTCACCATCCAGAGGTTCCAGAGAAAGAACACCAGAAAGACAGGATGTGGAGTCATCTAACAGCCGAGGATCTAGAAGAAGAGATGCCACTCCTCCAAGGAAAGGCAACTCAAATCAGAAATCTGGATCATGCTTCAATTGTGGCAAACCAGGACATTATGTCTATGAATGCCCTGAGCTGGATTTGGATGACAAAGAAGAAAGAAGGCCAAGAAGAGACAGAAGAAATTCAGACAAGCAAGCAATGGTGACTGAAGAATCTGAATATCAAAGTGATGAACTACCTACATCACCAGACTGTCAAATCTTCTCAGATGATTCAGATGATCTAGCTATGATGGCCATAGGTGAAAATGAGGTAAATTCCTATACTACTACTTTCCATTCACCTATTTTTTCACAAACAGATGAGATAAACTCATTTGAAGGCGAGTCAGAAGACACCTATTATCAATCTTTAAGAAAGGTAAAAGGTGATCTGGATATTGCCACTAGAGCTTTCATAGAAGTGGAAGAGGAGAAAAAGGATCTAAGGAAAGAAATTGCTAAGTTAAAAAAGACTAAGTTTGATAACACCCCTGAGTTGGTCACAATGAATGAAAGATTGACCAGAGAAGTGGAATTTCTTAAGGAAGAAAATACCACAATAACTCAGTTGTATGAGGGGATGTTAGAAACTCAAGCTTTAGAAACTAAGGAATTTCGTTCACTACAATCCAAGTTCGATGATCTCTTCCAAGCACACAAGCTCTTAGAAAAGGAGAAGGAATGCCTAAATCAAAAGATATCAGAGTTCAATAAAGCTTCTACTACTATTGAAAGTATCTCTGAATATTATAGATCAAATGGCAATAAGATGGGTTTTAGCTATGAACTTAATCCATCTACATCCTCTCCAGCTGGGGGTAGTACACCTAACAAGTGCACTACTCAGACACATGAAAAGGGTGAGTGTTCTAAACACAATGAACCTAATATGAACCAAAAGGCATCTTTTCCAGCTAAGGTTAACTATCCTAACACCAAAAATGGTAAAAGACAAGTTAACCCCAAGCCTGTACAGAGGAACAACAAACAGCCTAGACCATCTCGTTTGAGACAGTCTCAGTTGTATGCTGCTCCAGCCAAGAAGAAGAAATCTTCTTCAAACAAATCTGTTCTCTTTGCACCCCCTATCTCCTATGATATTGTGAGAACAGAAGAGTATGGTCCATATAATCGTGTGCATCGCCCAGCTAATGCACCCAGGCCGAATGTAACTAGTCAAAAGATAATGTATGTACACTTCTATAAAGGGAAACCATTTGACTATTACTTAGGTGACACAAGTAACAAATCAGACCAGTCCAAGGTGTTAACTGGTAAGATTTGGTTCTGTGATGCCCGAGGGAAACAACTCAAGTGCTCAAGGTTGTTCAAACGACCAATGTATATGTGGGTTCCCAAGGGTAGTACTAACACCCAAGGACCCAAGACAAAATGGGTACCTAAGACTTAACCTTTCTTGCAGGAAAGGAGGGACCTATACAGAAGAGGAGGTCTAGCAGGAGAAACATGGTACATAGATAGTGGATGCTCAACTCACATGACAGGAACCAAAGCCCTGCTGACCAACTACATAGAGAAGAAAGGTCCAAAAGTCTTCTTTGGTGATAACGCGCATGGTAACACAAAAGGATATGGCACCCTTAAAAATGGTGACATTGAGGTACATGATGTATCATATGTAGAAGGTCTAAAGTTTAACTTATTATTTGTTTCTCATTTTTGTGACACTGGTTATTCAGTAAAATTCTCTAAAGATGAGTGTCTCATAAGTGATAAAAGAACAAAACAAAACCTTCTAACAGGATCTAGAAAGGGAAGTATGTATCTTGCAAATTGGAACAGCTGTCCTAAGGATACATGTCTGCTTGTGAAGAGCCCTAAAGATGTCAGCTGGCTATGGCACAAACGTCTTAGTCATCTGAACTTTAAGACTATGAACAAGTTAGCAAGGGAATCCTTAGTTGATGGTTTGCCTAATGAACTCTACTGTAAAGATCAGGTATGTGATGCATGTCAACAAGGAAAGCAAATAAAGGTCTCCTTCAAGACCAAGAAGACAGCATCAACCAGCAGAGTTCTTGAATTGCTTCACATGGATCTCTTTGGACCAATCACTCCAACCACATTAACAGGGAGAAAGTACACTCTCATTGTTGTAGATGACTACTCCAAGTTTACTTGGGTTATCTTCTTATACAAGAAGAGTGAGACTCAGCAGAAGCTTCCTGAACTATTGAAGAGGATCCAAGTAGAGAAAGGAGAACCAATTGTGAAAATTAGAAGTGACAAAGGCACTGAATTCATTAACTCTTATATTATTGCCTATTGTACTTCTAATGGTATTCAGCATGAGACAAGTGCAGCAAGAACACCACAACAGAATGGTGTATCTGAAAGAAGAGTCAGAACACTCAAAGAAGCTGCAAGAACACTCCTTGCTGAATTCTCCACTCCCAAGAAGTTATGGGCAGAAGCCATCAACACAGCTTGTCACACTCAAAACAGGTCAGGTATTCACAAAATTCATGAGAAAACCCCATATGAACTATGGAAAGGAAGAAAACCTAGAGTATCTTACTTTCATATATTTGGTTGTAAGTGTTTCATTCACAACAATGGGAAGAGTAAGTTGAATGCTTTTGATGCCAAAGCAGATGAGGGGATATTCTTAGGATACTCCTCTACTAGCAAAGCATTTAGAGTACTCAACAAACGAACCCTTCTTGTGGAAGAAACACCTCATGTTGTTTTTTATGAATCTTGTGAAAAGAGTGCAGTACAAACAGACTCAGCTGCAGAACAGATGAGACAGCTAGTGATCAAGTCCAGACCAGATGAGTTCATTGAAGTCAATGAACCTTTCCCTGAAGAACCAGAGGAGGATAAGCCTCATAGACCTGTCACTAGATCTCAAACTCAAGCAGAGCAAGCTGACCAGAATCAAGATGCACCAATCCCAAATGCAAGGGGGAATGATCTCTTTGACACACAAGATACAGATGATGATCGACCAAATCAAGTCAACCCCCCTGATGGCACTAGAACAGATGAGAATCCAAGCTCATCTAATGCAGACACACCTGTGAGGCATACATGGAGAAATAATCATCCATCAAACCTCATCTTAGGAGGAGCAGACTCAGGTGTCAAGACCAGAAGACAACTGAATCAGAACTCCCAATCATCTATGTTCTGCTGGTGTGCCTTCCTGTCCAACATTGAACCAGCTGATATAGAAGAAGCAATGACAGATAGCAATTGGATCACTGCTATGCAAGAAGAACTAAACCAATTCGAAAGAAATGAAGTTTGGAAGTTTGGGAATTGGTAGATCGTCCTGAAAACCACAATGTAGTAGGAACAAAGTGGGTATTCAAGAATAAGAAGGACGAAAATGATGTAATAACTAGAAATAAAGCTAGGCTAGTTGCAAAAGGATATTCACAATCTGAAGGGATTGACTATGATGAAACCTTTGCTCCAGTAGCCAGATTAGAAGCCATTCGACTGTTTCTAGCTTATGCATCATATATGGGCTTCAAAGTATACCAAATGGATGTCAAAAGTGCTTTTCTTAATGGTATTCTGGTAGAAGAAGTGTATGTAGAGCAGCCTCCAGGATTTGAAAAAGGAGATCAAGTATATCGTCTGAAGAAGGCTCTCTATGGTCTAAAGCAAGCCCCTAGAGCTTGGTATGACACATTGTCACAATTCCTACTCGACAATGGTTACACAAAAGGCAAAGTTGATAGAACACTCTTCAGAATACAAGAAGGAGAAGACATTCTAATGGTGCAAATATATGTAGATGATATCATATTTGGATCACCCAATCAAGAGATGTGCAAAAAGTTCTCTGAACTTATGCAAGGAAAGTTTGAAATGAGCATGATGGGTGAGATGAATTACTTCCTAGGACTCCAAGTTAAGCAGAGTCCAGAAGGGATCTTCATCAACCAGTCCAAGTATACCAAAAGACTACTATAAAGATTCAAAGCTCTACAAAGCAAGACTGCAAGAATTCCAATGATGACTTCCTTCAAAATGGAACCAGATGAGTCTGGAAAGGCAGTTGATCAATCTGAATATAGAGCACTTATTGGATCTCTACTATACCTTACAGTCAGCAGACCAGACATAACATTTGTTGTAGGAGTATGTGCTAGGTTTCAAGCAAACCCAAAGCAAAGTCATCTAGAAGCATCAAGGAAGATTCTCAAGTACCTAAAAGGATCAGTCAACTTAGGACTATGGTACCCTGCTGATGACAACCTAGAATTGAGTGGTTATTCTGACTCAGACTATGGTGGATGCAGAATTGATAGGAAATCCACATCTGGAACCTGTCAATTCCTAGGCAACAAGCTGATATCATGGTTCTCAAAGAAGCAAACTTCAGTTGCAACCTCCACCACTGAAGCAGAATATATGGCAGCTGGAAGTTGTTGTAGTCAGCTGCTCTGGCTAGTTCAACAACTCAAGGATTACAATGTAGAGGCAAGAGAAGTCTCTATCTATTGTGACAGCAGCAGTGCCATTGCCATCACTCAAAATCCAGTCCTCCACACAAGGTGCAAGCATGTTGACATTCGCCACCACTTCATAAGAGACCACCTTGAAAAGAAGGACATCAAGATGGAGAAAATTCACACAGATATCCAAAGAGCAGACATCTTGACTAAGCCCCTAGCTGAAGAAAGATTCAAGACCCTATGCTACAGCTTAGGACTCCTGGATCCAAGCACATGAAGAGCAAAGATCAGCTGAAGACCTCAGCTGATACAATTACAGCAGACTAGGAGCATCAGATGAGGTGAATAGACACCCTCATCTTCAGGTAAGTTCTTTCCCAATGAAGACAAATAAAGCTGAGGGAAAACATAGAGTCATCTAATCAAGGGGGAATCAATAATACCTTAAGAATCCTTGATGAAATACTCTAAAATCTGCATTGCACATATATATATATACACTTACATTCAGAAGACATGAACAAAGTTAATTGGTGTCTATACTTAAGCAATGTATGCATATGTATAATTATAAACTATTCTTCATAAAATACTTTATTTATATACATACATACAGTATATTATTGAGTTATACTTGGTAGGATTAATACACCATCTTCACCGACTCAACAGTATACATGCACTGTACGGATTCCAAATAACACTTGTTCAAAATTTATAATTTCTGCATTCCATAAGATAAAGTCTGAATATCTTTAAATGTGAACCCTTAGATCAAGAATCTCATTGTTGATCTTAAGAAGTAACTTTTCAGAAATTCAGACCTATCAACTCTATAGTTTTATCATTTTTCACTCCACTACCTCATTTCTACCCCTATAAAAGGAGGAAGTTATGAGAACACCTAAGAACACAAATCACTAACTATTATTCTTGTTTCAGGTATGGAGATAATCGAAAGAAGAGATGGAATGGAGATCATCCCTCAACCAAGGTCTTGGGTGAAGGAGATGAAGATTTGTCCTGAAGATGAAGATGATGCAGATCAGCATACTTGGTTCAATCAACATAAGTATGCCTATGAAAACTAGAGGAAGGAGAGACGTTCTTGTTGAAAACTAGAGGAAGGAGAGATGTAGAGGACAAAGTAGCAAGCAAGCAGAGCTTCTTCTCCAGGAGGAAGTTCTACATGGAGAGCTTGTTATCAAAGGCTACTATGTCAAAACATATCAGGAAGACCAAATCCATGGCCCTCTCTTCAAACTCCATTGAAGCCCCTTCCAATCTCCCTTCTCTTTCAAGAGAAGTGAAGAAATTCAACAAGGACACATTAGATGCTACAACCCATCTGATGATGAGGAACATCAGATGGTAAGGGCAACCTGAACCAGTGGGATATCATCCAGGCTCATCATCTACATATTGATTTGATGGTCCCACATAGCAAGAGGAAGAGCTGGAAGATCCATCAAACCAGGTTGGATCATCACAGCAGAGCTGAAGGATCCATCAAACCAGGTTAGATCACCACACACAGAAAATTCACTCAGCAAACCTCAACCCTCTACTCAGCTGATCAGAAGACCAACTCAGCTGACCAGAAGGCTTTCAAGAAAATCAGCAGACCTTTTGCAGAAATCAGAAGACCTCACTCTGCTGATCATATCACTTTATTTTAGAGTATAATGACTATCTTTGATCATGTAATTCATTCTAGATTTATTCCTGAATGTAATTAAAGAAATTGGCCTATATAAGGAATGAAATTCACTTATAGAAAACGGCCTTGATGATCAATTCTTGCCACAAAATTAGTCACAACGGCTATTTTTGGTAATGATGTCATTAATACTTGATTACCATATCGCCAGCAAATCAACAATTGCCACATGGCAAATTCAGCCGGCAAATTTAAAGAAAGGCCTGAAATCAAAGAAAGAAATCTTGGGTAATACTCCACATTAAAATCAAATCTGACCGTTAGATCAAGAATTGTTGGAGTATATATACACACCCTTAAACCTCTCCCAAACTCTTTCGCTCACATTACTCAATTGCTCTCAAACTCTCTCGTTCTGTAAATTTTCTTAAGCATTCCAAACCTAACACTCAAACAATTGGAATGGCAATCATTGAGATTTACGACGAGAAGACCAAGAGCACCGACACTCTAGATGCAACAAAGTGGTCTAGGGAAGGGAAGATTTTCACAGAGAATGCTCTGTTTTTCAAGGGCAAACATTCAGACGAGAACAAGGAGATCCTTATTCGCTGCATCAACCTCAACCTTCGTGATTTTCTGGAAGCAGCACCAATAAATATTTATGAACAAGATGTGCTGGCTTTCTACTCAAATGCTGTGATGAAGGGATCTCATGTAGAAAGTGTCATGGGTGGACACAAAGTCAAGGTAACAAGAGAAATTCTTCAGGAATTGTTTGGCTTGTCAAGGGGGAAGATAAATATCTCCACCTATATTATGGGTAGAGAAAAGGAGTATATGGAGATGTTTACTGATGGAAGAATCAAGGCTATTGATGCCTCTGGACTCAAGAAATCACAACTTAACCCCAAGTTCCAAACCTTGATGGACATTGCAGGAAAGATGCTATTAGGTAACACATTCAGTCATGATGCTGTTACTACTCTTAAGGTTAGAGTTATGGCTGCAATCTGGGATCAGATTGATGGAGATTGGCAAGGGCTATTTTTGGATAGGATTGCCCTTGAGGCCAAGAAGGTCACATTGGACCTCCAATCAAGAGAATGGAAGGTAACATCAACTGTCAGCTTTGTCAACAAACTGAGTATTATCCTTCCAGAAGTGCTCCCAAGGAAATACAAGATGGGACCTCATAAGACCTTCCACATCTCCAAGTATTATTTGAGAAAGGAAGCTCTTGCTGAGGCAGCAAGGTTGAAAGAAGAGAAGAGGAAGTTATTGGCTGAAGCATCTTCCAAAGATGTTGTTGAGAAGGCAGAAGAGTCTGTTCATGACTCTGCTGAAGAGGAAGAGGAGCCATCCCAAGAAGAGGCTCAAAAGAAGGCTGCTGAGGATGATGATGATGACAATCAGACCTTAGCACAAAGACGATTTCTAATCAGATCAGGGCTCATCTCCCCATCTGATTCAAATGCCACTCCCACTGCCTCTCCTTTGAAGAAGGCAGGTACTTCTAATCCCTCTCTCACTATCACACCTTCTAAACTGTCAAAGGGTCAGAAGAGAAAGAAGAACAATTCCTCTTTCACCAAGAAAACCAAGAAATACAGGCTCCCTACTCCCATGAGCATAGCCCCTATTACATCCTTCAACCCTTCTGATGATTCCAACCCATCTGAACCCTCAAACACTGATACCCAAATCCCTGTTGATACTCACACAGCAGAGGAACAAGCCCAGCCTCAACCAACCCTTGAACCACAATTGCCTACCCCTGCTGATGTTCAAACAGCAGACAACCAAACTCAGACCACCTCCACACCCCCTGCTGATGATCAAACTCATATCACATCCTCATCCCCTGCTGACATTCAGACAACAGATGTCCAAGATCATCAAGCTCAACCATCTACTGATCTTCAAGTAGAAATAGAACCAGACCAGGAGACTCAAAACCCTGTTGATGAACAACCCACTGAAGATCAATTTCAACTTCCTACCCAACAAGAAGATATCACTTCCCAAACCCCTGCTGATACTCACACAGCAGTGGAAAATGACCGAGCTACCCAATCTCCTACCCTCACTGTCCCATCTGCTCCAGAAGACTTGGCTCCAGCAGACCTGGATCAAGCAGGCCCCTCTCAGCCTCCGTTCAGAATGGTGCACTATCCTATGTGCACAAAGGAGAAGATAATGAGGATGAAGATAGCCAACCTGCTCAAGTCTACTACTCCTGGTGTTGATGAGGAATCAATCCAATTTGAACAAGTACTTAGGATATGTACTTGGATTGAGCTCAGAAGAGATGATGTGGATGACCTTCTTGAGGTCATGGAAGGAATGGGAGGAAAGGAAAATTTCCTCGATTGGGAAATGGAGCAAAAGGAAGTTGCTCAGGTTCAAACTTTTGCTCAGCTGCTATCAGCAGAGGCCCTGACTGCAGTTTGCAACAGGATTCTAGGAATCCACACTGATGATATCTCTGTCCCAGAAGGTTCATCAGATCAGCAGACAGCTGAAAAAGCAACGATGGATGACTCAGCTGCACCAACCTTGGCAGACAAATCAGCTGCACCAGCCTTGATGGAAGACTCAGTTGCCACAGCTCCTGCAGAAGACTCAGCTGAACTAGCTGACAAAGTAGAAATTGACAGAGAAGTAGTCAGAGTACCAGCTCACTTCATGCCTTCAAATAACCTGACTCACTTCATTGATAAAGGAGAAAAGATCATGACATATCTGGTTAAGGCCACTACCTCATTCCTCAATGAAGAGTATCTTTCAGCTGAAGAGAGAGGCAAAGCTCTAATAGTTCATCCAAAGCCTCAAGGTACTGCCTCACCTTCTACTTCATATGTTGACTATACAGCAGACATCTGCTCAGAGGTCAAAGCTGCAATAGACTTGCACTTTGAGAAAGGTTTAGGCCTACAGCTTGGAAGATATGTTGAAAAAGCTGTTAGGGAGCAGAAGACCCGTCTTCATGACCAGATTATTGACATTGAAGACAATTTTGGAGAGTCACTTCACCATCAGATAGGTGAATACTTAAGCACCATCCAGAAGAGGGCAGGTGATGTCTCCAAAATGTTTGCTGATGAGATTTCCCAATTGGAGACAGCCTACGAGTCTAAAATTAAAGATGCTGAAGCAAGAGCCACTGAAGATCAAGCTCTTCTTAAGGCAGCTGCAGAGGAGAATGAGAAATTGCAGACTCAACTGAAGGAGACAGCAGCCAAATTGGAAGCACTAACAACTAGACTTGAAGTTGCCTCCTCCTCCAATTCTCATGCTGAAGTTCTTGAGCACAGCATATCACATCTGACCCAAGTTGGCAAAGTCAATGCCATGGCCCTAAAGCAGACCCTAGTAGTGGAAATTCGGAAAGCCATGAAGCCTTTTGCGGCTGCACTTGCTGAAGCCAAAAAGGGGGAAGATGTGTTGATAAAGGCTCTAGAGAAGTCTACTGCCCAGCAAGCTGAACTGGTAGTAGCACAAGATGACTTGACTGAAACCTTGGGTGGTTTAAAAAGCACAATCAAGAGCAGGCAAGGCAAAGAAATTGCTCAAGAAGACACCCAAGCTCCCACTCAAGCTCCTGTCAAGAGTCTACAGATCACTGCTTCTGTAGAACAAGCTCCTGAGAAGAGAATGACAAGGAAAAGAAAGGCAGATGACCAAGCTCAGTCCAGCAAGAAGTCAACTCCAGCAGAGCCTACTGCAGAAGAGAAAGAGGCTCTAGAGTTGAAGAAAAGGAAGTTGCTTGAAGCTCAAGAGCTTAAGCAAAAGAAGTTGAATGATGCGAAGGCAGTCAAAGCCAAATTTAATAGGAAAATAGCCAAACTCAGGAAAGCACTCAAGGACAAAGCAAAAGAAGACAGTGTCCTGGTGTTTGATAGCAATTATGTGGATTATTTAGCCCTTCAAGATGAGCTACCAAGATGGTATCCCCTGAAGAAGAAGTGGTAAATTCAACACCACATAGTAAGGAAATTTGGCCCTCTCCCTACTTATGAAGAAGAATTTCTTCAATTCTCCCAGTTCATGAACATTGAAGATCCAGAGTTCTGGAAAGAAATTGTCAAGACAGCCAAAGAACTTGACAACTGCAGAATCCTAACACCTGAAGAACCCAAATGGGATGCACCCATTCTGAACTCAGGAAGAGTCAACTTGATTGAAGTCAAAAGAATTTTGTATAAGATCTATGAAGAGGAGAATGTTACAGACTTGCAGCACATGGAAGAAGTTCGAGCTCGTCTGTACCTTGCTTACCGCATTTGAAGAAATCAGAAGACCTGATGAAGACTACTTTAGAAGTTTAAAAGAAACTATTACTTGTAATCTGTAAAAGCTCTATATATTCAAGTTCTAGTTCTCTTTGCTTACAAGACAAACTCTCATTGTCTTCATCAGATACTTCAGTTTTAAGAATTTTATAAACTCTTATCTTATTCCATTAAGAGCATTTATCAAGTAGAGTTTTGGCTTCATCAAAAAGGGGAAAATTGTTGGGATATAAATACACCCTAAGCCCCACTTGATGTTAGAATAGTTTTGGTGGCCAAAACACTTAGAGTTTATAAATGTAATAGGATCAGCTGACTTGTATAGAACAGCTTAGACTAGTCTTGTGTGATCAACTGTATTGATATCAGCTGATCAGCACAGCCCTGGCTTACATGCCTATCCTCAAGATGAGAAGAGTAGAAGACATGAAGACTAGAAGATCCTTGAAGACCAGATAAGTTAAGGTGCTTGTATACCTACTTATCTGATGGAGTCCAAGTTGAAGATGGCCTTAAAGCAGCACAAGAGTTACCAGATCAGAAGAGTGTTACTCGACTGATATCAGAAGACAGAAGACATAAGGCCAGACGAGTAGTCAGAAGACTAGTAGTGCAGATCAGAAGACTATGTACTCTTCCAGGACTCGGCTGATTCCAAAGTCATCTTGCAATTCAAACAAAGACCTACCTTATTTAGAAGATTGACATGATCCCAGGATTGAAGCAATCAAGCGGCTGGAATCAAGGAATCAAGCCATTATGGAAAGATTGCCCCAACGGCTAGTCAACTCCAACGGCTAGTTGCAAGCAATCACCACTATAAATACAAGAGGATGAGAAATCACAAGTACGAAGTCACAACGAGAGAATTCAACTAGCTAAGCAAGCAATCAAGCAAAAAGCCATACTGTTCTAAGAGTTCTCCAAGAGCCAGAAACCATTAGAATATCTATAGCTCTTATAGTGATTTCTATCCAACCCATAAGAACCTGAAACTTGTTCATATTTTATATCCATTGTTTTAGGCATAGTGGTTAAGCAAATTATAAGCTTGAACCATTAGTTGGATACCCTTCAAAAACCCCCAAACCCTCACCGAAAGGTTAAAGTTTTTGAACCCCTTAAAGTGCAAGTGCTTACAATCACTTGTGGAGACCGTAGCTGTTAGGACGGCTCAGATCTCAAAGTCCTATCCTTGGGACTATAAAGGACAAGCCCCTTGTAATTTTTGGTAAATTAAAGGGATTAAACATCACGTTAGGACGTGAGAGTGGACGTAGGAACGTATATCCGAACCACTATAAACCTGGTGTTATTTACCTTTCTGCACTTTACATTTCTGTCTTTCCATATATTTTTATATAGTGCATACTGTGTTTTCAACATTCTTCAACTCAGGACATAACTTTCAAACCAGCATCAGCTGAGTACTTTCATTAAGCAAAACAAGTTAACACTTTCATAAGAACTAAAAGAACGAGTCTAAACAAGGCCTACCATAATTCCGCATATAACCTCTTCAGTCAGATCACTATAGTCATCTGGACCAGCAGACTTGTAGTCCAGATGACATAGCAATCAGAAGAGGTTCCCAACTCTCTTGAAAAAGTTTTAAAGTCTATTCACCCCTCCCCTCTAGACTTTAATCCCATTCACTACTCGTTCAGGGACCAACAATGAAAGAAAGGGGTATTTATGACAATTTGTTGGGAAGGTGCCTCTATTTTGACAAATTTTGGGGGTGCATCTATCGGGGGAGTGCATCCCTCCGAAATGGAGGTGCATATAGTCAGACCCTAAAATCTGGCCCAATAAAAAATGTCTTCAAATTTGTTTGCTTTATTGGGCTATAAAGCTAACTTATCAAATAGGGCGCGGCTAAAGGCACCCGGGTTTCCTATGAGTACACCCAGGGGATGAGAACACACGCCGTTTGGATGAGGACACCCACCTGGAAAATCCAAAATTACCCCATATTTTTTTCTTATTTCCTCATCGAATCTATGTCATATTCACTCAATTTTACTACATCTAAGAAAAAACATGAAATTCCACAACTTGAATTAAAAAGACTAATTAATGCTTTCAAAAACAATTTTTTTTCCTGAATTGCTATCAAACTATTTTTTTGAATTAATATTGATATGGCATATAAATCTAACACCTTTTACCCTCTTTTTTATTATGACTATTCAAATTGGTTGGAATAAATCTCATTCGTACTCAAAGAATCAATTGGCAATCTACTTCTATAAGGAATAAGGAAGCTACCTTAACAACTGTTCATAAGAAACGGATACTCAGTTGGATACACTTGAATTCTTTTGAATATGAACTCATCAAATTCATTTCCTTGAAGTACATCAATTAACTGGAACTTGCAACCACATTTTTCAAGATTTATTGTTTAATGAAGATAAAGAATTTCTAACTTTAACTCTGAAAATCAAACTCTACAAGTAGAAATATGCAAGAGAATAATTGCATTCGGAGTTTAATGGCTTAAAGAACTTTGAACTATTGTGACAGGATCATTGAGAATAATTCATCCCATTGAGGATAAAAAAAAAAAGGAAAATTCATGTATCACATATCCATACTAGATCTGACAATCCACGTGGAGAAGCATTCATTGATAAGAAAGATTTGTAATGAACAACACTACAACACAAATATTTGATTCTTAGGAATCAAAAAGGTATTAATTTCAATGTGCACTAGAGCTCCCTGCTATCATATTCAAAAAAATGATAATGCCAAATCCAAATCATAATAACAACTTACATTTAGGATTTAATATCTGAAGAAACGTGGATGGTAAGTTTGAGTAGAGAACAACGAAATATATTAAAGCCACATGTGACAGCCGCCTGTTGGGCAACAGCCGATTCATCGTCTTTCAAAACATCCAAAGTACTAGAACAATTTCAAGTAACAACTCCAAGTACTTCAAACAAGAAGTACATCTTGGAGAAAATAAATTTGCAAGAACAGCCAAGGTAATAACCAATATGGACTGCAGCTGAACCACGGTTTAGTGTAATATAAGAAACCATATTGTACAACATAGACTACTCAAATAAACTGAAAATCTACTAATGATCAATTAGAGGGTCTAAGCCTGACCTATTAATGATTTTCCTTATCATTTAACAGTATTATAATACATCTACTTCTCTAAACCATTGCGACAATCAGACTCATTTAGCATTAGTTGTGAAAAGAAGTCTACAGAAAATTTTAATATCATGAGATGCTAATATGAATTCAACAACATCTTATCTTCTAATTTAATTTACATCCACATTATGAGATGCTAATATGAATTCAACAACATCTTATCTACTAATTTAATTTACATCCACGTTATGGTACAAGCCACATAGAAATAAACATGTTTCATAAGTATAATTCATCTATTTTTCAAAACATGTTTAAAAGAGCAAGTAGTAATGAAATTAGGCATTCAAGTTTCTGGTAAGATTGAGTCTCCGGCCAATTAACACAGTTTTCACACAAATATTTTTTGATAAATAGTACGAGGCATGCATGCATGTTTAATGTTGATAGAATGAAAAAAAAAAATTTCTGAGGATTTATAGAAGAACATATTAAACGATATTATAATGATAATGACTAACAGAAATAGAGAAGATGCCGCCGCGTAGACAGCCTAACCAGAATCAAGCTAACAATGAGGCTTAGAATCCTCGGAATAATGCTAGTATCGTGGAGCAGTTTCGTCGCTATAAGCCACTCACTTTCAACGGACGCGATGGACCTACTGCAAATGGCCGGGTCACAGAGCTCGTTTTTGTCCCAACATTGGAAATTCGAATTTAACATCAAAAGGTAAATCGTTAAATTTCGAGGGTGAAATTTATTTTAAGGGGGGTAAGATGTAACACCCCATAATTTTCATGTTATACAATTTGCATAAGATATTATTAATATTTTAAATTATAAAAATATAACATATTATACCTACATAATTTTCTAGACTTTATTTTAAATTACACCATATATATATTTATATACTTTTACCAATATTTTCTCCCTTTTTGTTATTTTAAAATTTTGAACGGTTAAACCACGTCCCCACAGCCCGAGATTTCTTCAACAAAATTATCCCCATATACTCAGTCTTCTAATTATCCAAGTCTCTAAAACCATATCTTTTTTTTTACATATATAGACGAGTTACAGAAAATTATCGGGGATTCTCTCGTTGTAATTGTGCTTCTTCTCACCTTATAAAGAATCAAATTCTCCTAGCAACCAATTCACATTGTGAATCCGAGATTGAAGCAATATCGGGGGCAATTATAAGGTGTAGTTGATACGATATTTCTACTCATCACTCCCGCATTCGTTACTTACCAAAAAAGGTATGGGAAGCTTATAGGCGGACGGACCAAAATGATAAAATGGGAAGCTTATAGGCGGACGGAGGGAGTAATATTTATGGGGTGTTAGTAGGGTTCATGTAATATAGACGAAATATTAAAAAAGAAAATAAAATAAAAAAGTTTAAAACTTCAATGCTTTATTAGTGTGTTATTTGCGTTCTAACTCTATAAAAATGTTGACAATAAGGCTAAATAAAATTTAAAAATAGTAGAAAATTAACTAAATCTTCAAAATTAATTAAATTAATTATTTTTTTTTTAGCTTTGTTTAATTTTTCAAGATTTTAGGCGATTTTTTTTATAGGTTTTATTTATATTTTTTATATAAATTTGAATTCTTATATTTTTTTTTAAATTAATTAATTTGGCTATTTATTAAATATGAAAGAATTGAGGTGTGTATAATAATAAAAATGATTTTTAAATTTTAGTGTGGTGTGGGTTTGTATAACATTTTATGGGGTGTGTTTTAAAAAATGACTTGTTAAACCTGCTAGGGATTATATTTTTTTTAGTCCATTAAGTTACCACGTTTTTGAATTTAGTCCACCTGATTACCACTTTTTGAATTTAGTCCATTAAGTTTCGATTTATTTTGATTTTGGTCCAGTTACCTGCTATAGCAGGTTTAGCAGGTCATTTTTTAAAACACACCCCATAAAATGTTATACACACCCCCAATATTAAACACACCACACTAAAATTTAAAAACTTTTGTTATTACTATACACACCCCAATTCTTAGACACGCGCAAAACCGAACCGCCAAACCGGCCAACCGGCCAAACCGCCGGTTACGGTTTACAAACCGAACCGTAACCGAAAAATGGCGGTTCGGTTACGGTTCGGCATTTTGACAAACCGCAAACCGCCGGTTTGGCCGGTTTTGGCGGTTAACCGCCGGTTTGGCGGTTAACCGGCGGTTTTTTATTAAAAAAAAAAAAAAATTATTTTTTTTAATACACAATTCTTCTATTTTTAATGTATAAATTTAAGTTATATAATTTTTATTCAATTCTAGTAATGTATTTTTTAAAAAATGAGTTAAAACGAATCAAAAACGAACGAAAACGGAGTGAAAACGAGCGAAAACGGAGATAATATTTAAAAAAAAAAAAAAAAAAAACCCTAAACCGCCAAACCGGCGGTTTTCAAACCGAACCGCCGGTTTGAAAACCGTAACCGTAACCGTAACCGGCGGTTCGCGGTTCGGTTACGGTTCGCCGAAACCCCAAACCGTAACCGCCGGTTTCTAACCGAAACCGGCGGTTTGTAACCGTTGCACATGTCTACCAATTCTTTCCTATTTAATAAATTACCACAAATAATTAAATTAAAAAAAAGTAAGAATTCAAATAAATATAAAAAATATACATAAAACATATAAAAAAATCGCCTAAATCTTCAAAAATTAAACAAATAATTAATCTAATTGGTTTTGAAGATTTAGTTGATTTTCTACATTTTTTAAATTTTATTTAGCCTTATTATCGACATTTTTATAGAAGTTAGAAGGCATATAATAAATCATTGGAGTTTTAAACTTTTTTATTTTATTTTACTTTTAAATATTTCTTTTATATTACATGAACATACTAACACCCCACAAATATTATATGCACTCCAAATGTTAAACACAAAAATTCAAAAATCAATTAGAGTTAAATAAAATAATAAAAATGTTTAATAAATTATAAAAAATAATTTAATTAAAAAAAGTAAGAATTCAAATTAATATGAAAAATATAAATAAAACCTATAAAAAAATACATAAATCTTCAAAATTTTAATAAAGCTAAAAAAAATAAGTAATTTAATTATTTTCTAAAATTTAATTGATTTTTTAATATTTTTGAACTTTTTTATTTAATTTAATAATTTTTTTCAGATTGAGTTGTTTTTTATTAAAAATCTTCAAAAAATAGTAATGAAATCAACTAAATCTTTAAAACTAATTAAATTTTTTTAGCTTTGTTTAATTTTTGGAATTTAGGCTTTTTTTAAAAAAAATTCTTACCTTTTTTTTATTTTATTATTTTTTGGTAATTTATTAAATAGGAAAGAATTGGGGTGTGTATAGTAATAACAAAAAAAATTTAAATTTTAGTGTGGTGTGCTTAACATTGGGGCTTTTTTTAATTTAATTATTTTTGGTAATTTATTAAATAGGAAAGAATTGGGGGTGTGTATAGTAATAACAAAAGTTTTTTAAAATTTAGTGTGGTGTGTTTAACATTGGGGGTGTGTATAGCATTTTATTGGGTGTGTTTTAAAAAATGACCTACTAAACCTGCTGTAGCATGTAATTGGACCAAAATCAAAATAAATTGAAATTTAATAGACTAAATTCAAAAAGTGGTAATCTGGTGGATTAAATTCAAAAAAATGGTAACTTAATGGACTAAAAAAAATATAATCTCAACATGCTATAGCAGGTAACTGGACCAAAATCAAAATAAATCGAAACTTAATGGACTAAATTCAAAAAGTGGTAATCTGGTGGATTAAATTAAAAAACGTGGTAACTTAATGGACTAAAAAAATATAATTCCTATGAAATTATATGAATTTTTCGCATGCCGTCATTTGATTGGTCAACAAAAACCAAATACTTAACAGTTCCATGGACCAAGCAAATTGGATTCGACAACGATTTAGTTTTATACGGGCCTAAATGACCCAGCTATATAATACTCCGTAATGTTTTTTGCGAGATTGGTTACACGATATATATTATGTGGGAATAAAAGACATAGGTATTACCGTATATATGGACTGGAAATGTGAGAAATTATCGACCATACCGGTGTGATTACGAGAAATTATGAATTCAGTGAATTGTCTTCAAAGTTGAACTTTTTAAACCATCAAAAGTCAATACGCAGCAAAAAGACTGCAATACCATTCTCTTTACCTCAACGTATTTTAAGTTTTTAACTCCTAAAAGAAACTACAACATTTCGTTAGAATTTCAGTGCAAACATTAATGGATCAAAATGGTTTGCAAGTGAACAAATAGAATGAGATAAAACCCTTTTTTGAGACATACGATGTAGGAGTATTATGATCATTAGGATATTATTCTCTTGCAACAGGATCGTAACGTCAAAATGTCTAATTGTGAGCAGTTATCTTTCAACACTCGAAAACATAAATGCAATCGTAAACTTCAAACAAGTCTGCTCTATTTTCTTCTTTTCAACAGAGACCACGTAAATCTTTTGACAAATTAAATTCAGAAAAGAGACACGTGCACATTAGAAAGTTGAAGAATATTACGATTAACAGGGAATAAGAAAATGGGTGAATTCATGCTATATTATTCAAACAGATCCAGAGATGAAATGGAAATGCAGGCAATAGTAATGCATTCTACAGATAATACAGAAGTAGAACTTTATAAAAAATGCAAAGCAAGTAACACAGGGAGAGATTACAACAGCTAGCAACAAAGACAACATTGCTGCAATGATTGCTTACAATGGCTGAAATTAACAGGTGATGAATAAAAAGCATGCTTTACGTCTACCCTAAAAAACGAGATGAACCTGAAGATTGATTTACAGTGAGAACCTGTTTGTCAGTGTTGAGGCAAAGCCGGTCTTTTTTCCAACATCTCATAATGAAGAACAAAATTGTCCTGCATAAGTTTATACACCCAGTTCAGTATCGTTAATCAAATCAAACCCCGTCAGATTATAACCAAATGTAACAAACCTTGCGAATTGTCTCCCATGTATTTGGATCGAAAGAGATGTAAGAACCTCTCTCGTAAGTGCTCGTCTTTACAAGAGGCTCCATGTTAGTGACTCTCATAAACCATGCCCGCTGCTCCTTGTGATAGAACCAGCCTCTATTATATCTGAGTGTTGAGATTTGGCAAATTAAAAAGAATGCAAAAAAGGGACACAAAAACATATAAATAAGCATAGTAGTAGTAAAGACAACATACAATTCATTTGCCGCATATAATTGGGCTTCATCCTTTGGCATACTGCATAAAATCAACAAGATATTAAGTACTGTTTGCAGAAACAGAATTGAAGTAATAACTGACGTGTAATGCAAGGCTCACCTGTAGAAAATATAAAACAGTGTGTCTAATTGGAACTTTGAGAAGTATGCTTGCTGCAGCAAAGACAACACATTTCAGGAAAAAGAAATGACTACAAATCTAAAGCGAGCTACATTAAGACAACAAACAAAAAGGCTCACGCTTAGAGGAGGCGGATTTTTAGCATGATAACATTGTGGCACAGTGAACTCTGGATCACCCTTAGCAGGCTCGTCTGACCACGGGGAACCAAACATTTTGTGGAGATTTTCAGTAGAATTTAAATTCAATCCGAGGGTAGTTAGGTCAATTCCAAGTGCAAGAGATGTCAAATCGGGATCACTCATTCTTATCACACTTAACAAACCACGCAAACCAAATTGGTCAGAAGCTGTCTGAGCAGATTGAATGGGCTTCGCTCCTTGATCCCTAAAGGGTTGACCAACGGGAGATATTGGTTGAAGGCGGAATTGGGATTGATTCTGATGCTGTTGATATTGTTGTAAAACCTGCTCGTATGACCCTATACCAGATACTGAACTCGGACTGTTCAGAGGTCGCAGTCCCATCCCTGGGGGGCCACTGCTCTGAATCATATTTAAGGAAACAAGTACATAACAAACATTAGACATAAGATCCATATCATACGCACTACAGGAATCATGATTAAAAAAAAAACAGTCGGCTTTCACATTCTGCAGGTTCTAAATATACACATTACTGGATCTGTTTAACTAAAAAAATTAATTCATTTGTTGAAATAAGCATAGACGAATGGACACATGCAACTTTCATTTTAAGTTCATAGACTATTAGGTATTTGTAAAGCATGATTAGCTGGAGGACATTCCAAACTTTGATTACTAACTGGATCTCATAGAGAATGAAATTTTGTAATATCCCTGAATAAAGAAAAAAAAAAATGGTGGTGATCAAGCGCAGGGTGACAGATGATACACGAGAGAACAAAGGATAACAATGTAAGGGGCCACATGCTACAAAATTCTTCAATAGGAATGGTAAGGAGAATGAACATGAGTAATTATTGTGATTGATTAAAATAAAAGATGATCAATTCACCTTCATCATGCTTCGGATAGGATAATGAGACTCAAAATAAGTTGATCATTATCCCATTTTGATTAACTACCCCACCTCCTACAATCATTTCTCCTCAATCATTCCACTATTCACCAACCAACAATCCTTTTTTGTCCGCACTTACACTAACAATGTAACCATCATTCTCATTGCAATTCACTATTAAAGGATTCGCATATCATTCCCATTAATAATTTGAATCAAACGCCCCCAAAGATTGTTATTTGAGTTTTATACATTACAGTTGCCTTGCATATTTTATTTGGAAGATCACATTCGACCTTGTATAAACAATGATAACAACAATATGATTGAGAAGTATGTAGTTTGTCGTAGCACACCTGTGAATGGTAATTTGAATGGGATGATGGAAACAACTCTGAACCGTGTACATGGAGTAGATCTTGGTTATTTATATTTGAAAAATGGCCACCACTGCCACTTGCTGATGGATTATGTTGCTGCTGTGGCCGATGAGATGAGAACGTTGCACCCAAATTGAAACTAGCAGACCGTCCCATCTGCATGTTTAAAATCAGGAAGACTGAGAAAGACTATAAAATCAGAGAAATTATGTATGCTACTTAAACAATAAATCCTTACAGAAAAATGTTGAGGCTGCATCATAGAAACATTACTATCATGAATTTGTTCTTTCTGGTGCATGTCCATTCCGTAATCAGCATTGCCACCTGCAAAAGGAGTAATTCATTGTAAACTATAATTACCAAAGGACCAGAATGATGCACATTAATATATGAAGTCTCTTAAGCAAGATTCTAAATGGCACATGAGGCAACAAAGCACAGATAAGAATCAATTGCAAAGTCAAGATTCTTTCTCGCCAAGTTGTAAGAACAATGGACAAACAAGATGGATCTTTCAAAACTAACCACAATATATCCAATGCACTAACATGAATCCAATATGATCAAATTCAACAAATTAACTTAATATGACGCGGATATGAATATACAAAATACCATTATGATCAAACAACGAAGAAAAGTTGAGAAAATAGCAAAGTGAGCACACATAATAGCAGTACCATAATATATTATAGGGATAATGTACAATTTGGACTCTGAATTATTGTCTTGGGGACCCTGAATTATTTTTTGGTACAAATAAACCCTCCAACTTTTAAAGTCAAAACAAATAAGACATCATTGCCTCATTTTATTAGTTGGAGGGAGGGCCTCCTTGACTCATTTCATTAGTTGAAGGGCGTATTTAATTGATTTTAAAAGTTGGATGTTTATACGAACCAAAAAAATATTCAAGGTCCAATTTATACCCAAGACAATAATTCAGGGGCCAACTTGTACCTAATCCCAATATTATATCAACCATGCTGCTGGTTCCAGCAGTGTTGTTAAAACCCCTGCCTAGGCATTGGACTACATTAACCACCTCCACTTTTTTTTCCCGAATCAGCACCTCCTAACCCAGCCCAGGACATGCTAGGTGCTACTGATTACCAGTTTTTATCCGAATTTGAAAATATGACAAAGCAATTTGAATGTTTATAGAGCTCAGCAAATATGACATTTTTCTGAATTTGAAACAAAACCTCTTCGGCTTAACTCTCCAGGATACCCTCTCTCCAATACAAATTTTGACAAAGCAATAGTGTACAGTTAAAGAGAAGCATAGTAATAGCACATTGAAGGATATGCATTACGATTTTTAAAACTTTGATATGCTAGCTATTCTGATACCAGAAATAAAAAAGGTCAAATAATCAGATAAGATAGAGTAACATAGAATACAATAAGCACCTTTAAATCCAGGTAAGGCTGGAAAATCTTCATTCTGAATACTGAACTCCTGATTTTGTTGAACAATAGGGCTAAGACCTTGTTTTCGCAATGAACCTGCAACAATTCAAAATGTTATACTTCTTTCAGCAGAAAGAGAAGCGCCTGCAGAAGTCTTTCAGAAAAAGACCAGACTCATAGTTACCTATCTGTCCTTGAGAGCCTCCAGAAGAATTGGGACGACTAGTCAGTTGAGGGAAATCGTTTATATCAAAAGCAGCACCATCATTGGAATTCATGTCATTAAGCATGCCCATACTAGTAAGGTTATTCATATTCTGAACATGGTTTTGAGATAAGTGGCCACCGGAAGGAGGGTAGGAATTGCCTAACATTGATAATACCTGCGGAGAAGCTGAACAGTAGAAACTCCCATATCATTTCAGAACTTAAACCCTCAACAAGCACAATTTACTAAGTGTATATCAATCATCTCAGTCTCGAAGTATTTAAATGATGAAAAACTGCAATCACATCCAGAACAAGTATAATAATTTCTTTTAGCAAGAAACATATATGCATGGGGCAGGATTATTCTTCTCTGGGAAAGCTCGGACTTGTGCAAATAAAAAAATCAACACTATCCTTTAAGAAACAGAGAGCTCCTAATATAAACAGAAGATAGCAACAGTAAATTCTGCATAACTTCAGTTTGCACACACTAAGTTAACACACAAATCATATTCCTCCAAGGTCCCCTCAGGATAAAGAAGAAATGCAATATAAATGAGCTAGTATATATTTCAATAACCCAAGGCTCCAAATTTATTTTCAATGACAGTGAAGTTTTTCTTTCTTGTCGATCAAGAGAACAGGTGGAAACACAGCTATTTTCAGACAATCTCAAGGAAACCAAAATATAACAGTTACATGCAAAAGAATGGAAAGAACATTTTGATTATCAATCTCGAGAAATTAAAGCAGACAGACGAAATCCAGAAAGCAAGCTGAAAGATCAAATTAAAATTAGGTATGTTAATGAATTAGCGTGCAAACGGAATAACAAAAAAAAAAAAAACCAATAGCAGGATTAAAGAAAATCATTGTAAATATGCCATAATGAGAGAAGAACAGTGGACCAACAATGGCTGGGTTACGATTAGTAGGCTGCTACTGCTACCAGAAACTGCTCAATTTTCAAATGAGATGATATGCTCTATCCTATATCCAAACAAAGTCCATTCGACCAGTGATTTTTTCAAAGTCGGATTTTAATTCACTTTCTAAATGCACCAGCATGGTTAAAAGCTGGCGTGAATTGGGACATGTGTCGTCTGGATACTGGGCCATTTATTATGGATAAGTTTCATGTTATCTCAAACTGAAGAACTGATAAACTATTGGAAAGCATTCAAAATTTATAAGAGAGAATGAAAGAAAATATATGTATAAAGATAACAAGAAGTATATTAGTATGACTAATGGCCAACTGAAAAAACAAGAGGTAAATTACAATTCGAGTTGAAAAATAGCAATTTTTGTAACCACTTGTTAGCAGCAGAAAACTACCATTGCATGGTATGTTACCTTGTTGAAGCACACTACCCATCAGCCTATTCTGTCCTTGCACATTTAGATTTCCAGAACCACTATTGCCAGATAAATTTAGGCGAGAAGGTAGCCCAGGCATAGATAGCCCTCCACCTGAGTTAATATTCCTGCCAATGTTCCCCCCACCAACTATATTACCCATTGAGCTTGTAATACGTGGCCCAACATTTCCTAGAGCAGGCGACACACCCAAACCTGGACCAGATGACCGATTACCAATTGCGGCAGACGTTGGGAGAATCCCAGGGATTGAACCACCAACTCCGTTAGTGTTACTACTGTACCCTTGGTTACCAATGACACTCATACCACCTCTACTTGCCATCCCAGAATGGTGTGCATTGCTGTGAGATATCTGCAAAAAAAAAAATTAAATAATACAACGGTAGCAGTTAAGCATAAGTAATAACTATGACCAAACGCATCAGCACATAACAGGTACACCTTGCAGAAGGTTCAACACCAAAAGCAATTCCGAGATTATAATCATATATACAAGATGTATTTCATCAGACTTCCATATGTACCCCAAGGTATATATATATAGGCATCTCACATGCATAATTAGAGATGAAAATCACCTGTGAAAGACCAACTGGAAGGTTATTTGAAGCAAAACGTCCAGTAGAAAGGTTGCCAGCAGCTTGCTGCATCCCACTCGATGCAATGTTATTGATTGCCGTACTTCTTGACCCAAGTCCACCTGGCATGTTTGGAACATTGAAGTTTCCATGAAGATTATGCAGTCCTTGCATATTTCCTGCAAAAATCAAGCTTTATATAACAGGTATTTAGACAAAAAAAAAAAAGTAGCTTAATCATAACAACAAACAACTTACCAGTGTGATGGAAAACTGGAGAACCAGCACCAGACTGGGCGGGGAAAGATGAAGAAAATGAGCGTCCTGTGTTGTCAGGAAGACTCGAAGAAGATCCGTTCAGTGACTGCAGTGATTTTGTGAATGAATTAACAGATACTAATATGAGTACATGTACAGGTCAACCATTCATCTATATCAAGTTTGTTGTATGATCCAGGCAGATGATTGCCACTGCTTAAATACAAGAAATATAATGCAATCATGATAACGGGGAACACGTCTGATAAATCATATTCAGCATCTCCATGGAAAGGCAAAGTGTACAAAAGCATTGCACTATCTTCAGCATAATCATTGGAATATAGGAACTGTTAAGCACAAAACTCGGAAAATAAATGGAAAGAAAAACAGATACTACAATAGGTTTCAAGTTTTAAGTGTTGATTGTATAAGTACAGTGATAATAATTATTTACACCAAAACTTCAGTCCATTATCAGAGAAAAGAATGTTTATGCGGTGTTCTCCCAATTAAGATGTCATACCTTAAGGGATTTACATATCTACACCCAGTCTAACAGAGTCAGTACTTCAATTTACGAAACTAAACTTTTCCACACTCCCCCTTAAGGGATTTCTCAATGCCTTATGGCAAATGATGTTTAAGCTGAAAAGAAGCTATTATGAGGTGGTGAACATCTTAGGAAGGACACAACACGATGTAAGCAAAACAGAAATCAGCTAGTACACTCTTGGATTCCTTTTCTCCCAGCAGTAAAAAACACAAATTCAATGTTTGAGGCCTCTCTTGAACCTGTATAGAAGACTCAAATTCACGTCTACATCAGGGCTGGGATGTAGAGATTGAACTTGTATTTGGACTATTGTCATGATGTTTTTATATGCAATCAGAAATCATCAGGCCATTCAGCATAGACTCAAGATTGCTGTCATCATTAGCCCCCAGGCTGAGATCGAAGGTGTAGCGTCCCACTTATGCAAACCCACACCCTAACCTCCATCCTTATTAGTTTCACGACATGTTGATGAAATACTTACACGAGAATTTTGTTATAGGCCAACGGATATAGTTTTCAGTATCAAAGACAAATTGTAGAAGAGGAGACTAGGAACTGTGTGGCCTCATGATTAACAAATAAAAATTCACTCCACTCAAATTCAGTATCACTACCCTAGAAGAGAAGCTTTTATAATGTATAAGAATGGCTAGAAAACCCCAAGTTCCTAAGAAGACCTACTGTTGGACAATTTCCTAAACAGAATCTTATTTGTGCAATTGGGGAGAGCAGGGCATTGTGTTGCACTTGGATAGATTATAAGGCCCCAACTTAGTTACATGGACAAGAATACACCTATGAGTTCTGCAGAGGCCATTTAAGACCTAGACAACGGCACCTCACACCATACAACACTATACCCCCCCCCCCTTCAAAAAAAAGTGATTCTCAATTTCACGCTATGTGGTCTTTTCTCATTACTTCCATGGTCTATCCCAATTTCTGATCATTTTAAGTTTGGCAACTAGCACAAGTATGAATACACCCCCACGCCATACAGAACTACAACCATCGTTAAATAACTATAAATATCCCGACCTCTTGTCTTTTTTAGACATGCCATTTATTCTCAATCAATGTTTCAGAGGAAATTCGTTGGGCAACCCCGCGGTGTTTACGACTTGTTTGTGGTGCAGGCAAGAACCCTGAACCCACTCAGTAGTTAACAAATCACAGGGAATCAGTTTCAGAAGACTTCAAATAATTCACATCAGTTGCACATGAAGAAAATACATATTTTTGCATGCTCGTCGTTGTAGGACATTAGTTTCATATGCTAGTCTACAAGGTCAAGGTTACAAGAAAAAGACTCCAAACACCATTTTTCAAATATATCCAAAAGGATAACAGCCATTTGACACCTTTTCTAAATCCAATAGCTGCTAAAAATACACCCAGTTAAAAAAGTTGTAAGCTCTAGGATAGAATCAGATAAAACAAAGATTTGGTTCCCGCTTCACGTGATAATCCATACAATATGTACACAGACGCATGATATTGCAATTACATAGTTACTAAAAAAAATAGTATTAAAAATCTTTACCAATTAAGAAAGAAATTCTAAATCAATAAAGCATAGAACAATAAGCTGTCTCAGTTAACTGTCAATCTTATACCAATTTATTCCATGATGCATCAATGAAAATATATTAAGAAAAAGATCTAGAAACAGAGGGGCTAGTACATTGAGCAATCCTGACATAGTGAGATTGTCAAAATGTCATGAAGATAACTTTTCCTCCACAAGCGGCAGATTTAGTTTTTCCTTTAAGCCAGAAAGCTCCTTGGAGGACTTGGGGAACACCCTCGTGATTTTGTAACGTCTGAAAAGGACAAGATATTAACAAGCCAGTCACAAAATATGCTGCAATAAAATTCAAGAACATAACAGCTAGATATGATTATAAAAAAAAAGCTGAATCATAGCACAATTCAACTACAAGGCAGCTATACTTGCAACACCTCCGGATACAATATACAGCACCAAACAATTCAAATTACTACACATACACAAGAAGCAATCAACTCAACAGTAGCAGCAGGACAGACGAGATGGAAAAGAGTAGCAGAACAGGTGAACTCAATACAAAGGGCAATTACCAATTCAGCGGTAACCCCCGAAAACATTCAAATTGCAGAAACCAAAAAGGGGAAATAGAAGAATCCCGAAAGTAAACCCTAAAAAAACAATTATTGTTCCAAGTATACAAACAAGTATGCTCCAGTATATGCATATATGAAAGGAAGTGAATATTTACCTGGAACAGGAAACAGATCTGCAGAGCACAAAATTGAAGTCAATTGCTCGAAGGACGATTTGAAAATTTAGAGAGAGGAAGATAATCGAAGAGAGAGAATGGAAGCGATTGGACTCAAACCCCTAGAAAACTTTTTGACACTGAAAATTAACGCTGGAAGAAAGAAATAGTATTGAATGCCACTGGTTAAATTAAATTAAATTAAATAAAATTAAATTAAAAAAATAAAATAAAATTTACGTCAAAAATCGAACAGCCAAAATTTATTTCAAATAGGGAAAAGGATGAATCGAGGGATAAAGTCGTGCTTCTAACAAATTCGTCGAGTTTTTTTAATCACACATCGACTACGCGAGTTTTTTTTTTTTTTTAATTTATTATTTAAAATGTCAATTCAAAAGGAAAATTAATAAAAAGATTAACTACGTTATATTGAAAATTGAACAAAGAAAATTTAAAAAAAAAATTAAACATTAAATTTCATAGATTTTCATTATTTCAAATTAGTGAGGTGCATGTGGTGAAGACATATGAATTGAAAAATATATGAAGAAAATATATAGACATACCGATTTGTCCTTGCTTTGATACCTAGAGTTTCCCCTAGAAATCGAAATTGAAAACGATCAAGAACCATTGGTTTGGTGGTTTGAATTTGAACCTATCAATGTATTTTTAATTAAAAAAAAAATGTTGGACCTTAAAGAGACAATTTTTTGTGCATCAAGTTGTATTTTATAACTAAAATGTGTCATTAATTTTAACTTAAATGCGTTAGCTAATATATTATTGAACAATAATAATTTATATAAACAATCACAAGTAAATAAAATGTGACACAAATTTTGACTAAATGTGACGCTAACTTTATTTAAATTGGTGTTCCTTGTTTAAAGAAATTTAAACTAATGTAACTTAAACTATAGGGGATAAAACAATGTGTGCATCTCGAGAATAATATTAATTCTTATCAACAATATGATTAATTCTCTTGAACAATAGTATATTTGTAGGTCTCGAAACGAGTTAGTATGGATAAAAAGTCTAGAGGGACTGGGTAAAAAACTTTTTAAACAATTTTTCTTTGTGAACAAATAGGATGTTGACTTAGTGGGGTTAAGTCAATTGGCAGATAAAACTGTTGAGAGTGAAGTATCTCATCTAGGACTAATAATTAATTAACATATTGAATGCGTGGAAGCTTATCAGCTAGACAGATAACTATCAAAATAATTTTAGTGTGAAAAAGTGTAGACCTTAAAATATACTCGTCTGATTTGAAAAGTCATTTTTATGCTTAGAAAAATTCTAAATTAATTTTATGTAGTTAAAGCAATATTAAATGTGTTTGGTGCTCAGCTAATCTGGTGTGTTATGCAATTTGATAAACACAAATGAATGAAATAATAGTTACCGGAGCAATAAACAACACAAAATTTATAGTGGGTCAAAAACTCGACTTCTACGTTAACTCTCACTGACTCAACTGTGATATTACCTTCAACGGAAGGCTTGGGTTTTAAGTGTCAATGCACACTTGTAAACCTATCACCTTTTATGGGTTTCGTTTCCTATAATTTAGATGAGTTATATTCCTCTTACAACAGTTGGATTTTATAATTACACTTAATAAAGCAAGTAATAAAGCATGGCTTCTACATCCTTTTTTTTCCTAAATGAATATGATAATTCCTTAATTCCTCAAAATTTTACCTATTATATAGTGTCAAGTGCATCGATTAACATTATGATGCAGACAGCGAAAACATATAAAAAGATGAATATACAAATAACACAAAAGAAATGAATAATAGACAGTAGTCTGTTATTCTACAAATATCCGAAAAGTGGTAAAAATTAAGATACGTTGATTCACGAAAATACCGTAAGGTGGTGTTTGGTTTGGGATTGTGGTGGATTGGATTGGGATTGAGATTGGAAAAAGGTGGATTGGGGTAATCTATGAATAGTAATTGTGTGTGTAAGTTGTGTTTGATTAAAGATTCAGAAGTAGGGGTAGATGTAACTTTATGTCACATCAAGAGTGATGTTATAATAGGTGTATAAGTGTATTATAGGTGTGAATTGGTATTTGGATTGAGAGAGATTGGATTGGGATTGAGCCAATCCAAATCCGGATTTGCCAATCCCAAAACAAACACCGCCTAAGAGAGTTTGATGTAGAGAGATGGTATCTCAGATTTATTAATATTCAAAGTGCTCCATAACGAGACCCTATGCAGCATGTTTAAGTAGAGTTTTTGAAAGTAACATGAATCTTAATAATGATGCATGAATCCTTAATTCTTTCGACACGGAAAAGGAATAAATAATAAGGAAATAAACGTGTAATGTAAATAAGTTCTAGAAATGAGATAAATCTTCAATATAGAACAAGCGCCTCAATTATGCTTGCGAATCAATATTTTTATATATGGCATTGCTAATTGAATTTGCATCAGATTATCAACAATGATAATCTGATCCTTGGAAAATCTTGAGTGCTAGTACTCAATCTCTCTCAATATTTTTAGATCAACGAACATTTTTTTTTTTACAATGTTACAAGAAATCAAGTGACATGGTTATAAATCAAAAGTTAATTCTTTGAAATACTGAGGACATCTATCTTCAAACCAGTCTTGAGGAAATGAAGAATCAAACGCCTTCTGAGCTGCATGAGCTAAGCCATTAAATTCGAGAGATATATGTTAGCAATCCCACACTAGGATTTTTTGCAACATGCGCTTAATATTCTGAACTAATCTACTTTCGTTCCCATCAAAAGCTTGATTAGACCTGATTCCTTCAACAGCTACTAAAGCATCAAAGCGGATACCATTGATCTTAATATTATTTCTAATGCACTTTGTAATGCTCATTTCAATTGCCTTGAGCTCTGCTGCAACAATCGTTCCTGGATTAAGAATTCTTTGGAAGCCTGCAAGGATAATAGATCTATTATTGTTAACCACTGCATAACCGGCTGTGTAGAAGTTTGTGTCTGGGTTGAAAGCTGCATTAGTAAACAGAATAATGTTTTCTTCCCTATTTTTTAGAAAAATGCCCATTTTCTGCGACGAAGCCATGTCGCTACGCCTTAGATCGAAGGAATTTTGAAAATCATGCCAATAATCAACCGCCCAAACCACCGCAAATATGGCTATTTTCTTTCCCGAAGCATCCCTTTCTGCATTATGATCAGCCTGATGAAGCCATTGACACCTTTCTCTCCAAACTGCTCAAGCCAAAACCAGGATAAAAGCAAGATGTTCATGTGATACTTGATTAGTGAGCAATTCTATAAGATCTAAACTAGAGTCGTTGCAATTTGCTTTGATTAAGTTCCATAATCCAAGTTTCTTCCAAGTAGCCTTAGCCAAGGGGCATTTAAAAAGAACATGTATAGTATCCGCAAACGGAGCACCACAACAACCACAATTCGGATTAAGGGGCACATAGTGTACAAATAAATTACCTTTAGAGGCTAAAGGTGATAATAACTTCCATCAAAAAATGTGAATCTTCGGCAGTACTCGTAGTTTCATAATTGTCTTATAAAGTAATTTTGTACGGCATTGGCCTGATGTACCTTCCTCTATCATCTGTTTGTTTCTGGAACATAAATTGAGGGCGAGAGAATAGCCTAAAGCCACTGTGTACTATCCTGAAGCATGAAGGGGCCAAAACAATGATCCTCCATATATCGACCATGCAGCGGGACAACCAATATAGCTTCTGCTTCAAAAGGAAGAAACGTTTGACGCACCAAGTCCCCATTCCATGTATAATCTGGTAAAAAAAATCGATCAATTGTGGATGCACCAGCAATACAGGAGCATATTCCATCTTCCAATAGGTCTCTGCTCCAAAGTAATGATCTCCAAATATATGATGGGTTCAAGCCTAACGAAGCTTGCATTACACCTGTATGCTTAAAGTATCTAGCCTTAAAAATAATGTTGACCAAGGATTGTGGCTGCTTCATGATGCGCCAAAGCTGCTTGCAAGCAAAGATTTATTAAAGGAAACCATACATCGGAACCTATTCCACCATCCTCTTTAGCTTTGCACATAAATTTTTAGCGCTTCCAATGAAGTTTTCGAGTACCATCCTGCTCTCCCCACTAAAAATTGGCCATCTCTTTTTCAATATCTGAACAAATAGATACTGGGATACGGAAACACCACATTGCATAAGCCGGAATGGCTTGCAACACTGCTTTTATAAGGACCTCTTTACCGCCTTCCGAAAAAAACCTATGACTTCAGTTCTCAATTCATTGTCTGACTTTGTCCAATAGATAATTAAATTTCAATCTTTTAGAATTAGTGGTCAATGTAGGGAGGCTTAAATAAAGATCATGTCCTTGTGTTGATCGAACCCCCAATATCCGCTTAGCTTCACTCACATGACAAGGCCTCGTGTGTGGGCTAAAGATAACAATCAATTTATCATAATTGATCAATTATCCAGAGGCCTCTCATATTGCTGCAAACATTGTTTTAGATTGTGGCAATCATTAGTGTTTGCTTTGAAAAACAATAAGCCATCGTCTACAAAAAAAGAGATGTAAGAGTATCAGCGCATTCCAAGCTATTTTAATGCCCGTGAATAATTTGTGGCTCACCGCTTGGGTTAATTTTGATGAAAGGTTTTGGGCACAAATAATAAAAAGATAGGGTGATAAGGGATCACCTTGTCGAATACCCCTAGTGGGAGCGAAAGTTTCTGAAAGTTGCCCATTCACATTGATTCTATACGAGACTAACGTAACACATTTAGAAATGAGATTGATCCATTTTTGCGAAAAAACCCATCTGAGACTAGTGTTGTTATTCGAGCCGAGCGAGCCCGAGTACCTAAGGTTCGAGTTCGGCTCGGGCATATTTCGAGCTCGCTCGTTAACACTATCGAGCATGAATGGTGGCTCGACTCGACTCATTTTTTATTTTATTAAACTCGAGCTCGAGCTCGACTCGTATATATTTTTTTCAATAGCTCGACAGAGCTCGGGCTCGAGCTCGACTCATATATTTTTTTAGCTCGAAAGAGCTTGAGCACGTTTAACCAAATTATTTGAGCTCGACAAAGCTCGAACTCGAGTTTGAGCTCGAAATCCTGTAAATACACACATTTAACTAAAATATTGAAATTCCTATAAAAAAATACATATTTAACCAAAGAGCACTAAAAATATAAAAGCAAATGCATACTTCAAAAGTACATGCGCGAGTACAATTAAAATATGAAAACAACATCCACTACTTGATGGATAACAACTAGGAATATGAAAGCAACATCCACTAACAAGTTAACAACTAACAAATGTACTCCATCCATCATAGAAAATAAAAATAGATTCCTACATCCAATGATTCACTACTTTCAATTTCTTGATAGGGCAACATCCACTACTTCAATCTTGATCCGGAAGTTCAATTTCTTGATAGGTCGATGTAGATGATTCACCAACATCCAATGATTCCTACAAAATAAAAATAAGAAAGTCATTATATATCAAAGATAATCAACCAAAATTAAAAGTATTAGAAGGTTCATTTCACTCACACGGGGTCTAGTCTTCACACCATAAAGATTGTGGATCCAATCATTGCCACAAAGTAGCATTTGCACCGCCTCAACCGTCATAGAAGCTCGTCGATCATCAACTATTCGACCACCGGCACTAAAAGTAGATTCAGAGGCCACAGTTGTAACCGGAATAAAAAGAATGTCACTTGCCATCCTTGACAATATCGGAAACCTCAACCTTTCCGATTTCCACCAAGCCAAAACATCAAGATTTACAAAAAACATCATCACAACAATACCTATTTTCTTCTAAAAACACATCCAAATCCATTTTTTCCAGTGGAGTCTTGTCAATTTCATTGACACGCATAAAAAACTTTTCCTTACCGGTAAGAACATTAATTCCAAGCTTCTTAACAGCTGCCCTATTGCTCATCAAATCTTTACCATGTCGATATAGCTGCTGTTTTTTTGGGCCTTCAGCATGAGATGAGATATAAGCTTCAACATATTCATCGTAAAGCTCATAGATAAGCATCTTGATTTCATGAATTTTATCCAATGCTTCTATCTCACCATAAATAATCGGAAATGCATGATCAACAAGTGTCATTTTATACCTCGGATCAAGAATATCAGCTATTGTCAACAACACATTACTATCTCCCCAATACTTATCAAACTTTTCCGACATTGCCATGGCCATTTCTTTATTATTACCTGAAGTGTCAACAACATTTTCATTTAAAAGCTCTTTCACCCTATAAAGCTCAACAAGAAAAATGTTGGAAGTTGGATAATCTGATCCAGAAATCATGTTAGTAATTTCATGGAAAATACCCAAGAATTTGCAAACTTCCTCCACTTTCAACCAATCTTCTTCACTTGGAACATAAGTAAACCTAGGGTCAATATCATTATATCTTGAAAAAAAAGCCTTGAATTCTAAAGTTGATGCCAACATGAGATATGTGCTATTCCACCTAGTTGGACAATCTAGAATCAACTTTCTAAAAGGTAGTTGCAGCTGCTTTGCAATCTTTGCAAATTGAATGAGACGAGATTCTGAATTATTCAAATACTTGACCCCATCTCTAACAACATCAATCACCCCATGCAAATTTTTTAGACCATCTTGCACCAAAAGATTAAGTATATGTGCACAACACCTCACATGAAAAATCTTTCCACCAAGACTAAGTCTCTTTCTTAGAGAAAAGTCAATTTTAAGTCTTCTAATGCAAACATCATTATAAGAAGCATTATCTAAAGTTATGCTAGAAATCTTATCATCAATCTCTCAATCACTAAAGCATTTACTTAAAGCATCAGCAATAATGACTCATGTATGGGGAGGTGGAACATTGCAAAAGTCCAAGACACGTTTCTGTAACACCCAATTTCCATAAATCAGTAGTTATACTAACCCTACTAGCACTCCTCAACACAGATTTCAACTTTTTCTTTTCTACTTGATAGGTATTATAACAATCTTCTCTAACTTGTTGACGAGTAATCTTTTTGTAAAACGGTGATACAACTTTCATGAACTTATTAAACACTACATGATCCATCATAGAAAATGGATACTCATGCACTAGAACCATATGAGAAGCAAGCTCTCGTACCTTAGTATGATCATACGAATAGCCGGCAAAGGAAGTGATACCATCAGATTGTCCATTTATGAAAGACAATATTTGTTGCTTCGCTTTGGTTTGATCTCCACTGCCTAGTCTCTTTAGTAGACACGTGTTTAAATGACGCTTGTGTTGAGATGTAGCTCTAGTTGCGCTCTTAGCAAAATATGCCTTGCAATGATTGCATTGCACCTTTTCTGTTCCATTCTTGAACTTGACAATTTTCATATTCTCCCAAACCATTGATTTTTTTAGCCGTTTCTTTGGCTCAAATGGTTTTGTTGGTCCTCCTTCATCGCCATCTTTTTCCCCTTCTACTTCTTCGGGTTGGTCACTTGTTGTTTGGAGCTCTTCCTCACTCATCACATCCACACTTTCTTCAATCTCTAACTCTTGACCACCATCTTCATTGATTTGGTCCATACCAACACCTGAGCATGAACCTTGGGTTGAATACATTCTGTTTAGCAATAATTAATGTTTACATCAATAAATATATTCAAAATAGGCAAATATATATCAATAAGGCAAATAAATAATTAGGTAATGAATTAATTATTATATAACTAGACAAAGCAGATATTCGAAGTAATTATTATATAATTATTAATTATTCAAACTCAAATATTAATACTCAAATTAATGGCAAATACACCTCACAAAATCTAATACTCAAATTACAGTAGCTATTAGAATAAAAATCTTACCAAAAAGTAAATCAAGAAGATGGTGTATCCCTAAACTTCAAGTAATTGAAGTAGAGATTGGAAATTGGAAGATCTGTGAATTTTTTTTTTTAAAAGTTATAATGCAATGTATAATAATGAATGGAACCTCCTGCTGTTAATTTACATACCAATTAAATACAAATTCCATCATAAAGGAACCTCCTACTGTTAATTTACATAACAATAAATTACATATCAATACCAAAATTACTAAAATCTAAAAACATGAATGGAGTGGACGGTGGTTAATAAAAAAGGTTGATAACATAGAAACCTGGAGGGGAATATACTTAACAACAACCCTTTTATTAACATAGAAATCCAAAATTAATAAAATCTAAAAACAGTGTAGACTTAGCAGTGAAATATACCAATTGCTTTTTGCAGACTTAGCGGTGAAATGGTGAATGGAGTGCAACAGTGCGGCTGCGCGGCGGTTGCAGTACAGAGGCGCGCCGGTTGCAATGCAGCGGCGAATGGAGTTGAGGTTTCGGCGGTGTAGTTTCGACGGTCGTTGTTGTCCACTTGCGTGAAGGAGGGAGGATCTACTTTGAGAAATGAGGCAGATTGAAAGTTTTTTAATTTTGGGCATTAAGGCCCTTAACCTAATTTGTGTAATTTACAAATATACTCCTATCCTCTATTCGAGCTTCGAGCCTTATCGAGTACTCGCGGGTCGAGCTGAGCACGGCTCGTTAAACATTCGAGCTTTTATGCTACTCGAGCTCGGCTCATTAACCTCTTCGAGTTGAGCCTTACCGAGCCTTAACGAGTCGAGTCGAGTCTCGTTAAGGCTCGGTTCGAATAACAGCACTATCTGAGACATGGATGCTTTTAGAAAAGACCATTCCACTCGATCATATGCTTTACTCATATCCAACTTAAGAGCTGCATACCCTACTTTGCTTTTTGACGCCCTAAACCAATGCATATCTACAAAAGCAATCATGATATTATCCGAAATAAGCCTACCTGGAATAAAGACGCTCTGGAACTGATCAAT
Organism: Galeopsis tetrahit; assembly: GCA_963675135.1. Lineage (NCBI taxonomy): Eukaryota > Viridiplantae > Streptophyta > Magnoliopsida > Lamiales > Lamiaceae > Galeopsis > Galeopsis tetrahit. Next base: position 62,896,272 of record OY776132.1, read on the forward strand.
AATATCATGCATAATGATCTTAAGGCGATTCGTAATAGTACGGGCGAGGATACGGTAGCTCACATTACATAAGCTAATAGGTCGATAGTGGGTCACCTGACTAGGATTCTTAACCTTTGGAATGAGAGTAACAACCGTATTATTCCATGAGTCAAGAGTACCATCATGATTAAGCACGTGTAGTATGAGGTTGTATATTTATGTTCCAATAATCAGTCAATTGGATTGATAAAAAGATGTCGGAACCCATTCGGTCCTGGGGCTTTCCATGGATTAAGATCCTTAACTGCTCGAGTTACTTCCTCTATTGTGAATGGAGCCTCCAAGATATTTTTAATTTAAGAAGAAATCACATTATTCAAATCACCTATGGCCCAACTAATATCGCCACTTGTCGGATTTGATGATCTGAAAATAAATGTCTTGGAAATAATCGAGGAAAACTTGGCTTATCTCATTTCCGTCTGAAACCCACTGTCCATTCACATTTTAGATACCAGGTATTGTGTTAAGTCTTCTCCGAATGTTTGCCCGAGCATGAAAATATCGCATATTTCGATCTTCTTCTTTCAACCGCGAAATCCGAGACCGTTGCTTTCAATACCATTCCTGTTGAGTAAACAATTTTTCCAATCCTTTTTCCAACAGACTCACTTTTTTCAAATTTTGGAGTATGATTATCATTATTAAGTTCAGAAGCCAACGTGGCCTGGATAACCTTAATACGTTCAATTAGGGAGCCCCCTTATTGTTTCTCCCATTTTCTCAAATATTGACCACATACTTTTAAAGAATGACTCAATTCCGACCCATGATCAAAATTATTCCAAATCTGTTTTACCACATTATTAAAATCCGTCTCTTTGATCCAATGATTTTTCGAATCTGAAAGGCTTTTGACATACTTGGGGGTACATGGAAGAATTCATGTCTAATGTCAAAAGGATGGGCCTATGGCCTGGCCCCATGAAATCAAGATTTTTTACCCCAAATTCTGGAAATAAAGTATACAATTTTGATTAGTCACATATCTATCCAATTTCTCTTTTATTAACCCCATCCCTTTTCTTTTATTCATCAAGTAAAATCTCCTCCTATGAGCCAAGCTTTTGGTGCATTAACTAATTAAGTTTTAAGTCTTTTAAGGAGCTGCTATGAAAAATTTCTCGATTCAAGAGTGGGATTACCATAAAATTCAGTAAACCTCCATCGAAAAGAGGGTGTATCAATCAGACAATCAATGTGACCCGGAGAGTACGACAAAACATGCAAGTTCCATTCATTCCAAAACAAAAAAAGACCACCCGATAAACCACATGCATCAATGAAACCCTAACTTAAATTTAAAAGCATCCACAACAGAAGCAGTGCATTTAGACTAAAAAACAAACAAAATATCAGGACGAAACTTAGAAACTAACCTATTCAACTGACTAAACGCACGGAAAATACGAAGCCCCCGTGTGTTCCAACATAATAGGCTCATTCGCCATGGCGGGGCTGATCAACCTTAGCCTCCGCCACCCATGTAATCCCGATCTCTTCCCCGTACACTTCAAACATACTCCTGGCCTTCTTGAAAAAACCTCTCGGGTCGTCCTCCAAGTCCCCAGTTTCACCCCATTGTTCCACCCGATCATCAACACCATCCGGCACCATCCTCTTCTTGCACGGTAATGCAACGCTTTGGGCTGAGACAAAAACATTTTCATTGCGCCCAATCTCCAACCCCTTAGCTAGATTTCCCAATAACCAACCAGCCCGCCTCTCCACCTCTCTAACAGGAACATACGACTGACTCCTCCCCTTCATGGATAATCTCCACATATGCATTGAAATCGAAGGCTCGAAAGTCCCTTCCCATATGATGCGTGACTCTATAGTCTTTCCCATTTTCTTTAGCCCAAAGGGGCTCTTTATGTATGCGATGTGCATGCTCAAAATGGATCATAAACGAGAGTGGTTCTAGCCACATACATGTACGCGGGTCCCTTCTGACCAGACCCTGCCGTAAATCCCCCTGCTCATTTTCCATAGGAGAATTTCTTCGGGGCATCAGATCTTCAAAAGTGTGAACAACCCTTCGTTCCCTAGGATACGAAGCCCCCTAGTTAACATCCTCCTCATCATCAACCACCACTTCTTGCCCTTAGATCTCTTACGCTCTTCTTCTTGGATCTGGATTTCTTCTTGAGCAGATACCATCCTTCCTTCCTCTAGATGAGTCAGGAGCTTTTGCATGTCATCTTTGGAGGGGCTTTTCCGCTTACCTGCTCGGAGCCATTCTGGAAAACACCTATGGCTCAGACACCACTCTTCAGTTTTTCCCATAGCCACACCACAATCCTTTTCCGTATGATCCAAGTTCCCACACAAATAGCAAAAGTCCGATAGTCTCTCATACTTGAAAAATATGGGCAGTCTTTCTTCTTCAATGGTTACAAAGGTAACACGGCACGGTGGTTGAGTGATATTGTAATACCCAAGAATTTTATAATAATAAAAATAGAAAATAAATAATTAATTTATATATAATGTATAAATACATGAGCATACAATAATTTATAATAGACGTTTCATTTTCTTGGCCACCAATTTTTCTTCTCATGCGTTTTTTTTGTTATGATAATTAAAGAAATTAAAGTAATATATATGATTATTTGTAATGTTTCTAACTTACGAATGGCTTAATTATTCACATGCAAAATTATGCTTTCCTATATTTAAAACTCTTATTAACCATAATTTATTTATATATTAATTTTTGTAACTTCATTCTTATACTCCCTCCGTCCAATTTTATTATGCCCACTTCTCCGGGCACGGGTTTCAATGAATATTGATTAGTTTATTCATAAAGTAGATAAATTGAGGGTATGATGGGGTATTGTGGGGTCCATTTATAAATAAATGATTGTTTATGAATAAAGTGAATGGCAAAGTGGGTAAATAAGTGATGGTAGGAGGGTGGAGATAAAGTAGTATGAATAATATTGTTTCCAAAAAGGGTATGGGCATAATAAGATTGGACAACCAAAAAAGGAAAGTGTGAATAATGAAATTGGACGGAGGGAGTATTAATTTATGTAACCCCTCCTTTAATGGGGCAATGAAACGTTTATATATTTATCAAGACACCACCAATATTATATATATATATATATATATATATATATATATATGTGTACACGGTAGATTAGATATATCATGCAAAGGCATTAGCGTAGGTTAAAAAATAGTTCAAAAGAAAATTAGATGCTTTTGTTATTTTATGTATCGCACGGCTAGACGACGATAACAATGAGAAATAATTCATTCGAGGCTTTCACGTATCATTTGTAGCTACTATCGTCTATTAAGGTGGGTTTTAATTGCTTTAATCTCTACAGTGGTTGGTAGAGCTCTATTGCATTTGTTATCCTTTATTTAATGTTTTAGATAAATAATTTGAGTTAATTGTTTGCTATGTGAATTTATTTATATGTCTATTGGCAAAGTTTCTTATTCTATTAGCAAAGTTTGTGGCAAAATACATTATATATTGGCAAAGTTTGTGGCAAAGTTATCTAATAGCCAGGGGCTCCAGATGGGGTCCGGGACCGACGGGTCTTCGGGTGTTAACCCGCCGTGCTCACGTGTGGAACTATCTTAGTCATTAATTTAGCTTTGGGAAGGTCCACAAAACATGCGATTGAAAAGTCTACGTGTGAGAATACCTTAGTCATTAATTTGGCTTTGGGAAGGTTAACAAAACATGCGATGGAAAAGTATCAATGGCAAAGTATATGTGACAATGTGAATGTTATTTGCTATGTTTCAATTACTTGATTACTTATTTTTAGCATTAAATATTGAATGACTTAATTCCCACTGAGTGTGCTTGCATGCTCACCCCCAACAATTTATAATTTCAGGTTGAAGAGTTGGATGGCGAGGAGTGGTGATGAGAGACGATCGACATTATTTATTTAAAGAACAAGAGATTATTTGCACTCATGTTTATTAAATTCAATTATGATTATTCTTATGGGTATTTGGTTGATGAGTTAGTTATGAATTTCATGATTTTATTTTTAACCTTTTCCGCTGCAATAACTAACGTGATTTTAAATATAATAGCCGTTGTGTCCCTTTACTTTATCGTTGTAAGTTTAAAATATAATTTTTTACGTGTTTAAAATTAGTTATTTTAACTACTTTTTGAAAGGTCAATATTTTCAGATTTGGGGCGTGACAGAGTGGTATCAGAGCGGGTCTACGTTCTTGTAGACTTGCAAAATTATAACTTTTGAGTCGAGCAAGTTAAAAATATATTTATGAATGAGTAATTTTTAGAAAAATGTTATGTCGTCCCTCACCACCTCATTGCTCCAACTCCACAAGGTACGTGCATGTTATTATAATTTCATATTTTGATTCATCATGCGATATTTTCATGTTATTGTGTTACATTGATCAATGCTAATGTTCCAAATATGCTATATGTCTATGTTGCTATGTTATGTCACGATTATAATGCTAAATTTCGAGGACGAAATTTTATTAAGTGGGGTAGAATGTAATACCCAAGAATTTTATAATAATAAAAATAGAAAATAAATAATTAATTTATATATAATGTATAAATACATGAGCATACAATAATTTATAGTAGACGTTTCATTTTCTTGGCCACCAATTTTTCTTCTCATGCGTTTTTTTTGTTATGATAATTAAAGAAATTAAAGTAATATATATGATCATTTGTAATGTTTAACTTACGAATGGCTTAATTATTCACATGCAAAATTATGCTTTCCTATATTTAAAACTCTTATTAACCATAATTTATTTATATATTAATTTTTGTAACTTCATTCTTATATTAATTTGTGTAACCCCTCCTTTAATGGGGCAATGAAATGTTTATATATTTATCAAGACACCGCCAATATTATATATATATATATATATATATATATATATATATATGTACACGGTAGATTAGATATATCATGCAAAGGCATTAGCGTAGGTTAAAAAATAGTTCAAAAGAAAATTAGATGCTTTTGTTATTTTATGTATCGCACGGCTAGACGACGATAACAATGAGAAATAATTCATTCGAGGCTTTCACGTATCATTTGTAGCTACTATCGTCTGTCAAGGTGGGTTTTAATTGCTTTAATCTCTATAGTGGTTGGTAGAGCTCTATTGCATTTGTTATCCTTTATTTAATGTTTTAGATAAATAATTTGAGTTAATTGTTTGCTATGTGAATTTATTTATATGTCTATTGGTAAAGTCTATTATTCTATTGACAAAGTTTGTGGCAAAGTACATTATATATTGGCAAAGTTTATTATTCTATTGGCAAAGTTTGTGGCAAAGTACATTATATATTGGCAAAGTTTGTGGCAAAGTTATCTAATAGCCAGGGGCTCCAGATGGGGTCCGGGGCCGACGGGTCTTCGGGTGTTAACCCGCCGTGCTCACGTGTGGAACTATCTTAGTCATTAATTTGGCTTTGGGAAGGTCCACAAAACATGCGATTGAAAAGTCTACGTGTGAGAATACCTTAGTCATTAATTTGGCTTTGGGAAGGTTCACAAAACATGCGATGGAAAAGTATCAATGGCAAAGTATATGTGACAATGTGAATGTTATTTGCTATGTTTCAATTACTTGATTATGTATTTTTAGCATTAAATATTGAATGACTTAATTCACACTGAGTGTGCTTGCATGCTCACTCTCAACAATTTACAATTTCAGGTTGAAGAGTTGGATGGCGAGGAGTGGTGATGGGAGACGATGATCTATTTAAGAATAAAAGACTATTTGCACGCATGTTTAATAAATTGAATTATGTTTTTCTTATGGATGTTTGGTTAATAAGTTAGTTGTGAACTTCTTGATTATATTATGATCGTTTCCGTTGCAATACTTAAAGTAATTTTAATTATATTAGCCATTGCGTCCCTTTATTTTAACGTTATAAATTTAAGATTCAATTTTTGGCACGTTAAAATTAGTTATTTTAACTACTTTTTGAAAGGTCAATATTTTCAGATTTGGGGCGTGACAGATATTCACCAAGACTCGGATTCGTAGACATTCACCCCACACTTTCCTCTCCATCCTCAGATTCCACTTCAATTGCCTCCCCCAGAATGCTTCCAACTCTCAGGCCCAGTGCTTTCGACATGGCGTGAATTTGGAGTCCATGAGCCTGAGCCCAAAAGGGCACAACTCGAAGCTAGATCTCAGAGGGATTTTCTTTGACATGCAACCGCTTCAAAGCAAGCAAAGACCTTCTGAGGTTCTATGGCTGGCGATGGACCACGACTTTCATCGCATTTTCCTCTGAAAAGTCAAAGAGAAACAGACCCTCGCCCACAACTGAAATCTTGAGGTTGCCTTCAACATTCCAGACTTTCTTAAGAACATCACGAAGCTCTTTTACTCTGAAGAACCTCTTCGCAACGAACCTATGGCATTTTTTGGGAGTAACAAGCTCGCTCTTCTTAACCATGAAATTCGAATTTTCTTGCTCAACGAGAGTGAAATAGACTAGTTTTTCTCTGATAGCTTCAGCCATTTTTATTGAGAAAGAAGACGAACATACATCAAGAGAGCAAATGAGTATGTAATGAAACCATTTAATCACGCAGGCCACATTATATAGGCCTCTTACCACTAAACAAATTATGTGGGTGGCATAAATCTATATCCAAGGCAGATTGTGAAAAGATTTTCTCCCCCGTAAACAAAAAGGAAAAAACCCCTAAAATAAAACCGCCCAATCGGTTGAGACTCCCTCATGAGTATGCTGGAGCAGAGAAGAAGAGACCGGGAACATGCCCAATATACTCGGAAATGAAGTTCACGCTCCCAAGAAACGAATTTGAACCCAAGCTAATGATTGAAAAAATTGTCTTACCCAAGACAAAAAACAAAGAAATCTAAAAAGTTTCTCAGAACCGATGTGAAGGCACGAGTGAGGAATTAATTCGGGAGACGAAGAGTCACGGGCAGCGATTAGAAGAAGCCCAAAAAGTTTCTATCGGGTTGCTTACAAGGAACTCTCTAGAGAATTTAGTGAGAAAAACCAGAAAGAAGTTTGATTTTGATCACAGAACAATATTAACTTACTTTAAATTATTATAATCTAATTACTAAAATTTTATTCCCATTAACCATTGCAATTACTCCGTATTTAATACTCATTTTCATTCTCAGCTTGAATAATTTCCAACAAACACGAATTAAATTGATTCGGCAGAAATGCGTGCATTACACAAGATTTATCATTTCTTGCATATTGTGCTAGTGCATGAGTGTTGATTGTGTCAATATAATTCATATAATGTTTTCACACACGTTATTAAAATTGTACATTAAAAAATATGACGCACATTATATAAATAAATTAAATATGATAGTAATAAAATAGAAAATTCAGGTGATAGTCGTTCCAAATTACTTCCAATGTATTACTCTTTTCAAGGACTTCCAATGAATTTAATATTGAAAAAAACAGTACATGATTCAGATCTAACTCATAGCAGAAAATTAACTTAATAACTTGCATGCTAATTAATTAATTAATTTTAAAGATAGAAGTAAATTAAATGAATATTCTTAATTATAAAATCTAATTTTGGTGGTGATCATTTGTTTGATCTGCCAACTCCACATTGCTTTGATCCTCCATACTGACCCTGATCTCATTCATACCCATTAGAGGGTTTGATGGCGATGCTTGTGGCTTGTTTGTTCCTGTTTGTATTAAACCACACCAATATTAACAAACCTCAATATTAATTTTTCTTCCAATTAAAATTATTTTTATATTCAATAAATAAGGATATATTATGAAATTTAATATATACCTTGATTTAAAACAGCTGCAGCCACTGCGGCAGCTTTCCGCTTGTGACGGAGTAGGACGAAAGTTCCAATGATGGCCCATATGATGACGAAGGCAGGAAGTGAGATGCCTAGAATGAGACCCACTTTGCTCTTTTTCTTCTTTTTACCATTACCACCTACACCCGATCCGGGGGTGCGATTCCCCGGATCAATAGTAGAAGTGGCGCACTTGTTTCCGGACAAACAAATCCCCGGATTTCCTGTCGTCCTGGAAACGTACATATATGAGTTAGGAAAAAGGTCAATATTACTTAAATTTGAGTATTATTTTGCATTTTACGCACACTAAAATTAGGCCTTTTTTCTTGGATAGGGTATCTGGTATTGAACCGCTGAGTTGGTTGTTTGCAAGATTCCTGTGGAATAAAAAGACATGTGTAAATGAGCAAATATGCATCTATATTTTTGGTATATTAATTAGTAAATATATAATTTATTTTGATATATAGTATAAGCTTACAATTGTTCCAAATTTGGTAATGTTGCAAGGAAATCAGGAATAGGCCCATACAAGCTGTTATTTTCAAAGTCTCTACAAATCAAGAAACAGAGAAATGAGAATCATAAATATAATTGATTTACATAAATTTATAAGCATAAAACATACATTGTTTGAAGTGCATCCATGGAACTAAAATCCGGAAGTTCCCCTGAGAGATTAAAGCTACCAAGATACCTGTCAAGAAAACAGAAAAATGTGATTAATTTATAAATCCACAAGAAAAAAAAAATACTACAAGACTAAAGTTGTTGAGATTTACAAGGCTGTAACACGCGGTGTAGAGTCGCTGCTACAATTGATCCAATCCCACGAGTAAGGCGATGGAAGACACGGATCGCCCGTCCAATCTTGTAGAGCATCAAAAGCCTCTTGCAACGAAGCTAATCCATCCACTGTATCCATGAAAAACACATCACTAAAGTTTAATTGTACATTTTTTTATTTCATCTAATTAACTTTCAAATTTCAGCCAGTCAAAGGACGAAAAAGTTGAATTTTGAAAGTTAACTGGACGAAATTAAGACTTTCTCACATACCATCCTTTTGGTTTGTTCCATCAGTCAATGCATCTCCGATCTGAAAAACTTCGATGGCGTTGATGAGCGGAGGCAGAGACGAGTCATTGGTAGGCACGAGTTCTAAGCTTGTGTTTGAATATAATGTGAAGTTACTTAGAACAGTTTCGGTGCAGTTGTCATAAGGCGGTATAATAGGCAAATCGAAGACATATGCATTGTTCATAACAATGTGAAAGGATCTATTTTGTGTTGAATCCAGTTGAGCAACCTCAGAGAAGTACATGTTGATGAAGACAGGGATTTCTACAGAAGGAACTCCTGTAAGCAATTGGATTGTTCGTGCAGACGGGCTCGTTGTTGTGATGGCGTTTCGTAAGGCCAACGGTGGTGGCTCGTCCCTCACACTCAGCCCCGACGGTGAAGCAACACTTGCCACATTCGTTAATCCGTTCCCGCCCCTAGCTGCTATCCATATTCTGTCGTATGGATCATCTGAATACCTGCATTTCATCTCCATTACACCACTTACCCAATAAAACTTCTTGGAAATTTGAAATCAAACTATTTTGAGATTTTCTTAGGATAGTCCTGGTTTCGTCTAAACTATCAACAGTTCGAATGTCAAAACAGGCTTGAACTGATTAATAGTCACTTTAAAGCTTATTGTGAGATCTACTAAATTTTGAGTCTTCTTTTTATTTTACTTTAAAAAACTATGAAACTGACTCACAATAAATATTTCTTTTTAATAAAAAAATTTTGGCCAATAGTCTAACATTTTCAATCCCTTTTGATAAATCAATTTAAATTCACTCCTCCAAAATCACGATCACTTGCAAACACACACACACAAAACCACATTGACTTTTAGTTAGAAAAAAAGTGATAATTTCGACATTTCAGCAAAAACACCGGCCGCCTACTCGTGATATATTCCTATAAAAATCACTTTTTAAAAGCACAATTTGCAACAAATAGTGTTGTTAAATGAATAAGTTGCTTGTGGGCTCGGCTCAACTCAACTCAACTTGACTGGTTAAAACTTGAACTCGGTTCGACTTGACTCATTAAACGAGTTTGTTAGATACTCGATTTACTAACGAGTCGTCTTGAACTCAACTCCTCAAGCACTTAGGCTCGATCTAAATTTTTCCCTTTAATATCATAAGCCTCGACTTGACTCGATCGATAAGCTCGTTTACGAGTCGAGTCAAGCTCATTTTTTTCTCTTCAATGTAATCGAGTCGAACTTCAAGTATTCGGCTAGACTCGAATAACAACCCTACTTACGAATATTCGTAAGATCCATCAATAAAAAAACAAACTAATTAATTAATTAAGGAGAGTTCAAATATGTACATACCTGATAGTTCCGTTTGCACCATAAGCAAGTCTTCTTATCAAATAGAGAGGATAATTTTTATCAACGAGATCATACATGATATCCGACAAGACCCGAACTTCAAGGCCCGATATAAAAGGAATCTGGCCCGGTTCGGTCTGAGCAACACAAACACTTATGGAATCCCCCTTCACATCATAAATCACTTCATAGTATACATATTCTGTGCTCGAAGTTTCAACGCTTGCCCAATTATTCCCGTCGAATTGGAGATTGAAAGTCGGAGGCGACGACTTGTTGTCGTAGTTTCCGTAGTAAAAACTGGCCCGAACAAGAACCCGAGCCCCCTTCGTCGCCTCCATCGAGTAACAATTCTTGTTACGAGTTGTGAACGCTCTGAGAGTGTCCATTACGGGAGATATGGACTCCGATTGGACTACGTACGATTCCCCGTTTTGTATGTAGTCGTCGTCTCCACTCCACACGATCGAGTTGCCATCGGTGTACGTGTCCGATGATCCACAATTAATGCTCACGAAACCTGTTCGACAAAGGAAATAAAATGTGTTAGTAAAATGTTATTTTAAAACTCGTGCAAACAATAAATGTTTAAATAACAGAGTGAGTATTAAATAAATACTTACTCATGTCAGATGATACTGATGTAATGAAAAGAATTGCGCCGAAGAAGAGGATATGGCGCGCCATATATGTGAAGTTAATTAATCAAGGAGTTTGTGGGGGGTTTATAATTAATTTCATTCCTTTATATAAGTTTTTATTCCTGAATTTCGAGTGTGGAAATTAAGAATGATTGATGTGCAATATATTATTTATTTATTTATTAATATATATATGATCAATTATTGATTTGAATGAGATATGAAGTGAGTTGGTTTTTTTGAGTTACGTTGTGTGGTGATGCGGGAGAGTTTACGTCGGCCACATGCAAAGTTTGATTTTTAATTAGCTGGAGGAAAAGTCAAATTCGAAATTCATAATAAGAACGAGTTGACTTATGATTAGGCTGACTCAGTCAACGGGACAATTAAACGAGTGGAATATATGCAGATGATTTGGTTAATTTGTCATTAAGTGTCAACTTGTAGGGTGAGTCTTTGGTGTATGTACAATGATTTTTTTTTTTGTTTAAATATTGAAATTGTTTTAAAATAAAATAATTTATTATAAATTGGGTATAGAATGAAAAAGATTAAACTGTGTACCATAAATAAAATTATTGCTCTTGCTAATTTTTTTTTTTTTTTTAAATCTCAATATTCATTAAAAAATTGACTAATTACCGTCTACTAATGAAATGAAAGACTCCATAGAAATTATTTGTTGATCCGTCTTTGTGTACAGCTGCTTTCCATATTATGTCGTATATATGTAATCTCCCATTACATAACTCAACAAATAAATTAAAAGTTGGAAAATAAATCACATTGAAGAGTTTTTGTACTGTTTAAAACTAATTGAATTCACTTTTAGGCATGTTTGCTTCATGAGTTGGGATAAGATGGGTTGGCTAGATAAATTCAAGGGGAGACTAGGTTGTCTAAACCCATGAAATCTAGTTTATAAAAATCGGATCAACTTATAAACCCGTGTCAAGGTGTTTAAAGTTATGGAAAACCAAACATCAGAAAAGATGTGTTTACATATCAAACCCATCACTAAACCCATAAAGCAAACATGTCCTCAATGTCAAGAATAGCGTCATTAGATAAAAGTCTTTTAAGCCTGGAAATTAACTTTTTAATGACTGTTTTTATCATTAATGCTCGAAATTCTATTTTAAATACTTTTAGCTAAATAGCTCTTAAATTTCTTTTAAATAAATACTTTTAGCTAGAGAGTTCTAATGGTATGATTCTATCATTAAAGATCCAATTTATTGTAGTGATACTCTCCAACCCATTTTATTAATTTGTTGTTTAAGGATGTTTCATACTTCATCCATTTCAATAAATGACGTTTTAACTTTTTATTTTTTATTTATAATTTAAATTACTCCACGTTTTACACTTTTTAATGTTCATTAATTACATTTCTTCTTAATTTATCCTTAAATCATATATATAGAATTTCAAAGCAATAAAATTAAGGGTGTATTGAAAAGTTAATAATATTTTTAATACGCGTGTAATGATCTAAAATAACACTTATTTTAAATTAGAAAAAGTGTGAATTAAGAAAATCATTAAATAACAAAAATATATGTGTAAAATGCCTTTTTTCCCTTAAATTACTTACATTAGTTACATGGTAAAAAAGTACAAATAGAAGGATAAAATTAGAATATGACATTTAATTTTCTATATTAGTTTAAAATGTGTTATCACGTTGAATCAAAATTCTTCTCTAGGTAATCAATTTTAAGTTGATAATCATTTTGGATGGTGTGACTGCATTAACTAAGACTTGGTCAAAAATCGTTATGCATATTACTTTTTTTTTTTTTTCAAGGAGCAAATATTTGCTACACTATTTAGCTCGGTGCGATCATTTTTTACTTTACTCATTTGCACACTCTCCCCATCTGTGTGTACATATTGTCAGGGATGGATTTTATGGGAGGTGGAAATCACTCATTCAGGATTTAAATTTTTTTAATATATATATTTTATTTATACCTCTAATTTATATACTGTTCTTTAAAACTGTACTCCGTACTTACGTTTTTATTTATATATTCATTAAAAGTGTATTTTTTTTATGAAAATAATTACTACTTTATTTTTACTTAACAATAATTGAACAACATTATTACCTTATTTACTTTATTTATTTGTTCTTCAAATTATGCGTCAAAATTTTTAAATATACAAAAAATTTATCCACATGGAATTTACTCGTCCAACTGTGAATGCCCTAAAGTGATTTTTAATGAGGCGACGTCGATCGATGAGGAACTAGTCAAAATCAAAATGCATAATATGAGTTGACATATGAATGTGATGAAGCTGAGTCCGTCAACGGGACAATTAATTGTTATAAAAATATACTCCATACAGTATATATTTTTAATCAATTAAAATGTGTAAATGTTCGTATTTTATTCCCAAATTGAATAACATATTAATAACTTAATGTATAAATGATGTCTATTTCAAGGAATAAAAAAAATTTTGTGAAATAATTTCTTTCCTAATTTTAATTTATTGATATAATACATAATTAACATTTTTGTTTAAAAAAAATACATAATTAATATTTTCATTAACCTATGGTATATTTGAGAATTTTAGGAAATTAGTCAATTAATTAAATTTCAAAGTTGATAAGAATTTCTATCATTTTAAAAACTTCAACCAATAATTTATTTAAATGTCATATTAAAAAAACCAAATAACTTTATGAAATTGTAAAACATGACATTAATTAAATATAAAAACGATATTTTAGCAAAATACACCGCAAGATGACACATCAACAAAAAAAACTTTGTATATTGTGGATAAATACCATGCATGCATCAGAATATCAGATAGTTATACAAATTACAGCGACTTAAAAAAGAAAATACAAATACTTTTATGTAAAAATTGTTGAACAATTTTTCTTTAATTTTAGTCAGTTTGGTATACCAAAATCTTGCAACATAAAACTATAGTTAAGTCATGATTGGTACAATTGAATGGAATGAAAAGAAGGTATGAATGAAATAAAATAGAAATAATTATTCTTATGATTGGTATCAACCACTACAAAAACGCTCGTTTTTGCCGACGGACGTATACCGACGGATTACCTTTCCGACGGCTGTACCGACGGATTACCGACGGACTTCAAAGTCAGAAGACTCTGCCGACGGAATTCAATTTCCGTCGGCTTTCCGGACTGAATGCCGACGGATATGCCGACGGACACTCAGAACTCTCTACACGGTGTCGTTTTTGGGTCACCGGCCGACGGATTTTTCAGTCGGTATTGTAAATTTCCGTCGGTAACCGACCCGCATTAACTAACCGCCTCTTTATCGACTCCCAAAATTAAATCTGGTCATTACCGACGGAAATTTCCGTCGGTAACCGACCCGCATTAACTAACCGCCTCTTAATCTGGTCATTACCGACGGAAATTTCCGTCGGTAAAGGCAATTTTTTTTGTATATAAACTGAAGAACAGATTACTTTCTTTCTCTTTCGAGAGAAAGAAAGCCCTCCTCCCTCCTCCCTTCCTCCCTCCTCGATCCCTCCTCCCTGTTTCTATCTCCTCTATTGCGCGAAGAAGAGGCTCTGTCGAGGTGTTCTCTAAACTCGATTAGAAAATCTATACGGTACGCTTTCTTAATTTGTTAGTAATTAATTTTTAAGTTATATTGTATTGCCTATAATTATGAATTAAATTGCATGTGTTAATTTAAATTGTTATATAGATTCATATGAAATTGTTTGTAGTTGATGTATATAGTTAATTATTTTGAATGTATGTAGTTGATATATCTAATTAATTAGTTGATATTGTAAGTGGATAATTGCCTATATATAGCTAGTTGATGTATATAGTTATTTATAATAAATTAATGTGATTTGTTAAGATCGATATTGCATGTTTTGCATAATTGATGTTATATATATAGTTGATATTATTGTTTAATTTGCATATACGTTGGAGTGGAGTTAATTACATAATTAAATTATGATATTGTAAGTTATAATTAGCTCGATTAATATTGTTGATTTACTAATTGTTGAATAAAATAGGAAATTATTTATTAAAATAGGTTATTATTGATTAAATTAGGTATTGTTGATTGAGTAAAAAATTATTTATTAAAATAGGTTATTGAATAAAAAATTATTGATTAATATTGTTGATTTACTAATTATGAAATTATTGATTAAATTAGGGGCTTTGTTAATTATATTAGGAAATTGTTATTTTAAAGTTAGAAAAAATTGTTACTAAATTTATTAGGTTATAGATCGTTAATTAAAATAGAAAATTGTTAATTAAAATTGGAAATTATTGAATAAATTAGTTATTGTTGAATAAAATAGGAAATTAGTTATTGTTGAATAAAATAGGAAATTATTTATTAAAATAAGTTATTATTGATTAAATTAGGTATTGTTGATTGAATAAAAAATTATTTATTAAAATAGGTTATTATTTAGGGATTAAATTTTAATTTATTAGATTATTGTTTTTTATTAAATTAAGAAATTTATTATTAATTAATTAGTATTATATATATAATTTATTAATTTAAATGTTTAAATTAAATAGATGACTGGAAATGGTGCTGCTGCCTCTGGTGGCTCGGGATCTCACGGGGCCTCCGGGTCACGTAGCCGATCGAGGAAGAGTCGATCGAAACTTAGACCCGAGGCGCCGGCGCCTACACTGCCACAAACACCATTATCGTCGCCTCCGCCACCCATTCCACACCCGTCGCCTGATCAGCCGTCGTCTCATTCGTCTGTCCGGGACCATCCTGTTGTTCCTGCTCGGGATGGCCGGGAGCGCATTTGGGCTACAAATGGAGGAGTGTAAGTAATTAAATACTTTTATTGTTTAATAATTAATAATTAATTAATTTCGCATTCGTTTTAATTTATAATGTGTTTTGTTTGTTAATTAATGTCACAAATTGTTACCTGGTAACGAGGTCTCCAGGGCATGCACGGTTGCTTTTGGCTCTTTACCGATCAGTGCGGGTGCAATTACGTGGAAGAAGGTCCCAAAACAAAAAAAGTGGGCGTACTTCGAGGAATTTCAGGTAGTAATTAATTACTTAATTAATTAATTAATGTTTGTTCAATAATAAACAATTTATTATATGTGCAGAAACAAGCCACTTGGGATCGGAATATGTACTCAGACCAGACTATGTTCAGGTATTTCTGTAAATCGGCGCAAGAGCGGTATAAGGATTTAATGTACGAATGGAGAATGGCATGGCGGAGCGATGGGACGACGCAGAGCTTGGGTAAGGATGATAATGATGTTGTGTTGTGGGATTCATTGACGAGGGAGTGGCTGGATCCTGCGTACATCAGGAAGTGTGAGATTGCTAAGGCCAACCGGAGATCCGACGTTGGGGGTGGGATGTCCAGGCATCGGACTGGAGCCCGGTCCATCCTTGAGCGGTCGATGGTCATTGTAAGTGTTTATTAATTTTTTAATTAATTTCAATAAATTTAATTATATATTTAATATATATAATACATAAATTTAATTATTAGGAACGGGATACGGGGCGTGTACCCACTCACTTGGACCGGATGAGCATTGCTCATCCGTTTAATGCTGATACACAGCAATCCACATACGGGCGCACAACTAACCTCCACGTAAGTAATAAAATTGTTTAATTAAATACATTTTTTATAATTTATTCTATTAATTTAAAATTATTAATTATGTAGTTGGAGATGAACCGGAGGATGGCCGAGATCGGAACTCAAGTCGACCCTACTCAAGCCGGAACTCAAGTCGAACCTACAGTCGAGGAGGTGGACCGGGTTTATTTGGAAGTTGCCCCCACCACCCGCGGACGAACTCTGGGCCTTGGTCGTATGAGCGCTGATGTCAGGTCCGGCGCTGGTCCGTCCCAGACGGCATCGCAGGGTTCCGTATCTTCCACCCCAACTCCTGATGTGACGATGGCACAATTCAATCATTTCATGCATGTGATGCATGTGAATATGGGTCGAGAGATGGGGTGGTCGGACGAGAGGATCGAGGAGGTTTATCAGAGAACCATGCAAGCTCCTCTACCGACGGTGTATGTTCCCCCAGGCGCCCCCCCCCCCCAGCCTCCTCAGCCCCCCCAGCCTCCTCAGACTATGTCCCGACCATGCAGCAGGATGATGACGTCATCGGCCATCTGGGTCAGCAGTTCGTTGGCGACCCTAATATTGATATGTGGACCTTTGGTGATTAATGAGTGTCTCTGAACAGTTTATTTTTTATTTCTGTTGAACAATTTCATTTTTATGTCTCGTAGAACTATTTACTTTTATGTCTTGTAGAACTATTTATTTTTATCTGCATTATTGTTGAACTATTTACTTTTATGTTTAAGTATTAGTTGTTTAATTTTAGTTATGTGTGTTTTATGTGTTAAGAATGTGTATATTAATTTTAGTTATGTTTTATGTGTGATCTGTATTGGATCTTCATTTATGTTTGAATGTACTCTGTTTTTTCATGTTTGTGTTTATGTGAATGTGAATATGAATATGATGGGAGACTCTATGTGATAGATAAACAACATTTTCATTGAAAATTGCCTTGAAGAAAGGCTGTTGTTGTGGTTACATTACATGCATACACTTAGCATTACATAAACTTAGCAATACATATTAGAGACATAAACTTAGGATTACATCCAACCTATAAACTTGAACACATAGGGTAGAACACAGAATACTATGGCCACAATAAGAAAGTTCCTCTGCTTCAAATCCTAATTCTGAGGTTAGTTGGTTAGATGTATCCTTATACATATCCCCAACTAGTTGCGCATGATTCAACTTGTTGTTGAGCTCTTGATTTTCAAGCAAAAGTGAGTCAATTCTCCTCACCATGCCCGGAAACATTCCGTGTGAACTCGTTCCTTGTCCGTGAATTTCGTGTTCATCGGCCCAAACAAAAAAGGAGCATCCAGAACCATTTAGTGAATCTGGGCAAGTATAAAATAGTCTACCTCTGCTTTTTTCTTGCTTCGACATGCACACACGAGCTTCTTTTCCACAATGGCATACCACAATTTTCATGGATGCCGAAGATGAAGACATGAGTTTCTGTATTTTTTTATTTTTTGATGTTTGTGAAGAAGTAGGTTGTTTTGAGTGTGGTTGGAGTGTTAAGAATGCGCATTTTAATTTTTTTTATACGCGTCTTGTACCGACGGAAAGGTATTCCGTCGGTATAGACACATGTTCAATGCCGACGGATAATTTCCGTCGGCAATGTAAATACCGACTGAAATTTGTTCAATGGAATCTGACTGATTTGACATGCATTTGAAATCGTTGGTACCGACTGAAATGATCCGTCGGTATTGACAATACCGACGGAATTTAGGCGCGCGATATACCGACGGACTGACATTTCCGTCGGCATGTAGTATTGAAAAATAACCCAGACCCTCAAAGCACGCGAAAATTTTGGAGTGGAGCAAAAAGTTAAGGGAAAAATTTTGGATCGGAGCGAAAATTTAAGGTATGTTTTTCTATTAATTAAGTGTACATAGTTTAATTTTCAGTGTGTAATTTTAATTTGGTGTTTAATTTTTTAGTGTGTAATTTTACTACATAGTTTTTACTTTTAGTGTTTAATTTTTAGTGTGTAATTTTAATTTGGTCAAATTGTTTAACAGATGGAATTGCCGGATCGTCGGTGGATGTATTGTACTCCTAGGCTCGTTTTAGGAAATGTGAATGTTGAATTTTATGATAAACTCGTGTCATTTGTTGAATTTTCAAAGCTACACCCACATTACATGTCTGAGGATTGTATTAGGTGTCCGTGTAATGCTAAGAAATGTAGGAATAGATCATTTAAAAGCATTGATGAAGTCTTATGCCACGTTGTTATGAATGGGTTCGTTGATAATTACTATAATTGGACAAGTCATGGCGAACAACGGTGGCCTTATAATTTTGATCAAGTCTTGTACTATTACACTACTGCAATTTATGAACAACCAGTACACGTTGAGCATGTCGGCACCAGTAACGATCAAGAGTTTGGGGTGGAAGAACCCGATATGTATCAAACAATGGTGATGGAAGCCGGTATGTCAAATATAGAGGAGGAACCAACGGATGAAGCATTTCAGTTTTATGAGATGCTCAAATTAGTCGATCAAGATTTGTACCCAGGGTGTGATTCTCATTCTCAGTTGTCATTTAATGCTCGACTTATGGCTATCAAGACGGAGAACAAGCTATCTAACAGAGCATATGAGCAAATGACACAATTATGCAGTGAGATTTGTCCTGTCGATAATAAAGTACCTACGACGTTTCATCAGAGCAAACAACTGATGAAGAATATGGGTTTGCCGGTTGAGAAGATTGATTGTTGTGTGAATGGTTGCATGTTATACTGGGGTGATGACGATAGCGATCTTCTTATGTGTAGAATGTGTGGCCATCCCCGGTACAAAGAGCCACGAAAGAAGGGACCAGGTGGTCAATCGAGCAAGACAAAAAAGAAAGTGCCACACAAGAGGATGTATTATCTTCCTATCATTCCTCGTTTAATGAGATTGTTTCAATCTAGTGCTACAGCTCAACACATGACGTGGCATGCAAGAAATTCTGAAGATACTGAGGCTGGGGATATGAGACATCCGTCCGACTCTGAAGCCTGGAAACACCTTGATAACGTGTTTCCAGGATTTGCTTGTGAACCGAGGAATGTGAGATTAGTCTTGAGTACTGATGGTTTTGCACCGTTTGGGAGTTATGGAAAGAAGTATTCTTTGTGGCTGGTGATACTGACTCCGTATAATCTACCTCCATGGATGTGCATGAAACCTCAAACAATGTTTCTGACTGTATTGGTGCCTGGTCCGTCGAATCCAAAGCATAAACTTGATGTTTATCTCCAGCCTCTTATTAAAGACTTGATCTTCCTATGGGATAACGGAGTCCAAACGTATGATGTTTCTAGGAAACAGAACTTCACGATGCGTGCTGCTTTATTGTGGACCATTAGCGACTTTCCTGCATATGCTATGTTGTCCGGGTGGAGTACAGCCGGAAAGCAAGCTTGTCCGTATTGTATGGAATATTCTGAAGCTTTCAGTCTCCAGAAGAGTAGAAAAGTTTCATGGTTCGATAATCACCGAAGGTTTTTACCTCGAGATCATCCATTTCGAAGGAATAAGGTGGACTTCATGAAGAATGTAACAGTCACAAACAATCGACCGCCCCTTTGAAATGGTATTTTATACATTTATTTTAACATGTTTTTTTGGGTTACATTTATTCTAACATTTATTAATCGTACAGGACATAGTCTGTTACATGAGATTGAGTGGACGGGTTTGAAAAAAACTATGGAGGAAAATGCAGAAGAACACAACAAAGGAATCCCAGGTAACTGGAAGAAAAAGGGTATTTTTTGGGACTTGCCATATTGGAGTTCACTATTGCTCCGACACAATTTGGATGTCATGCACATTGAGAAGAATGTGTTTGACAATGTGTTTCACACAATCATGAACACAGAAGGCAAGACGAAAGATACTCCAAAGTCCAGGGAAGAGTTGAACACTATCTGTCGCCGTGATGAGTTGGAAAAGGATACCCATACAGGTAAATATCCAAAGGCTTGCTACACACTAGATAAGGCACAAAAACAGGAATTGTGTAGGTGGATTAAAGAGTTAAGATTTCCGGACGGCTACGTGTCAAACATGAGTCGATGCGTAGACACAACAAAAGGCAAAGTTGCAGGGATGAAGAGTCATGATTGTCATGTTTTTATGCAGCGCTTGATACCTATTGCGTTTCGAGAATTTCTTCCTCTGAATGTGTGGAGGGCTGTCACTGAATTAAGTCTCTTTTTTAGAGATTTAACGTCTACAACAATCAAGGTTGATGATATGAATCGTTTGGAACGAGACATTCCAGTTATTTTGTGTAAGTTGGAACGTTTTTTCCCACCTAGCTTCTTTGACTCGATGGAACACTTACCTGTTCACTTAGCGTATGAAGCTAGGATTTGTGGTCCAGTGCAGTACAGGTGGATGTACCCATTTGAGAGGTGAACAATTCTATTTCTCTCATTTAATTAGTTTTTAGTATAAGGAGTCTTATTTTAATTTGTTAACTATTATAATTTTAGGTATCTCCACAACTTGAAGCGGAATGCTAAACAGAAGGCAAACGTCGAAGCATCGATTGTTAATGCGTATTTAAATGAAGAGGTTGGCATGTTTTGTTCATATTATTTTGAAGACCATGTCAACACGAGGATCAGGAATGAACCACGTAACTTCGATGGTAGAGGTACGCAACAAGAAGTCGATGGCATGCTCTCTGTATTCAAGTCTAAGGGGCGACCTATAGGAAAAGCCACTGAACGATATTGGTCAACACACACAGAGGCTGAAATAGCACAAACGTACGTGTTATTGAATTGTGATGAAGTTCAGCCTTACATTGAGTAAGTATTTCATATATTTATCATCTAATTAAATAGCACTAAACGTGCATCATTTATCATCTAATTGTGTTGTGAATTATTAGGATGTATACACAAGAACTACGACATGCAGATCAAAACATCTCAGATAGAGACATAGATACTAGTCTTCAACGTCAATTTGCCCGATGGTTCCAACGTTATGTGAGTATCATTAATTGAATTTTACGTGAACAAATAATTGTTTTGATTAATGTTAATTTTAACTGTACGTATAGGGACAATCACACGATTTTCAGAGCCGGTTCTTACAAGATCTCAGCCAGGGACCACTACGGCGTGTGAGGACTTACAACGGCTATATTGTGAAAGGCTACAGGTTTCATACATTAGAGTATGCATCAACAAGAACGACTAACAACAGTGGTGTTTGTCTTAGGGGTGCGAATTACAATGCAGATGCAAGTGATTACTTTGGGGTGTTGCACGAAGTCGTTGAAATTGAATATCCGGGATATCCAGTGAAAACCGTAATGTTGTTCAAGTGCCATTGGTTTGACACATCCCCTTTAGGAACCAAAATTCATCCGGAGTACAAGCTTGTGGATGTTAATTCGAAAAGGAAGTATAGCGGGGATGATCCGTTTGTATTTGCAAAGTGAAGGCAAGGTCAATGGTGGAGGTCCCCCAAAAGGAAAACAACGATGAAGATGAACCTCCGTTTCAAATGGAACAAATAGAGAATCAAACTGAAGTGTTTGCGGGAGATTTTAATCTTTCGGTAGACTTGACGGCTGCAAATCCACAATTGATTGTTATTGAAAACGATAGTGGACATGAGGAGGAGGATGAACATGACGAGGGGGAGGATGAAGAAGATGAGGATGAAGAAGATGAGGAGGAAGAGGAAGATGTGGCAAATAATGAAAATGAAGACGAAGATGAAGATGAAGATGAATATTAAATTAATGTAACCTAGCTATTTTATTTTGTACAATTTATAAGATTTCATTATTTATCATTTGGTTATAACTTATAATTTAATTATTTATCATTTGGTTATTTTATTAATTAACTTATAATTTAATTATTTATCATTTGGTTATAAAAATCCAATGGCGACGGAACATATCCGTCGCCATTTCCGTCGCTAACGGCATCGAGTCAAAGCTGACCGAAATATCTGTCGCCATTTCCGTCGCTAACGGCATCGAGCCAAAGCCGACCGAAATATTCGTCGCCATTTCCGTCGCTAACGGCATCGAGCCAAAGCCGACCGAAATATTCGTCGCCATTTCCGTCGCTAACGGCATCGAGCCAAAGCCGACCGAAATATCCGTCGCCATTTCCGTCGCTAACGGCAACGAGCCAAAGCCGACCGAAATATCAGTCGCCATTTCCGTCGGCATTTCCGATTATAAATGCAACTTTCTCTCATTTCACGCGTATTTTCCATCCCTCTCTCTATGTCTCTCCCTCTCCCTCTCTCTATTTCTCTCCCTCTCCGACCGTCACCATCATGCTCCGACCGTCTCCTCCTTTTAGGCTTCGCCACATGCTGCCCCTTGCCCACGTTCGTAGCGGCGCCACCCCCTTCTCCGGCCGGAGTCCGCCCATCCCACCGTCCGCGTCGCAGTCCGGCGACACCCTACCGTCCCTCCCCGACACGCCGCCGTCCAAGTCAGGTGAGCACATCCCTTCTTTGTTTTTTTAGTTTTATATTTGGATTTATTGTATATAATCTTATGAATATGTATATTTAGTAGATTTTTATTGTATATTTAGTAGATTTTTATTGTAAATCCCTAAATTAATTATTTCCTTGTATTTCAAGATCGTAAAACTTATATGCTAATATACTATAAATAGGTAATTATAATTATTTGTATATTTAATTAAAAAATGATGGATTAAATTAGGAAATTGTTTAATTAGATAATTGTTTATTTAATTAGGAAATTATTTGTTTAATTAGATAATTAACCCTTATAATATTAGCCCTCGTCTTTCTCAGAGACGTGCGATTTGGTTAATTAGGTTAGGGTTTTTAGAAACTTGGTTAACAAAAACAATGTCAGATTATATTTGTGATGAGATTTTGACTATCATTTATTGGCCGTCTCAAAAAGAGAAGGTCCATTGACTATCATTTATTGGCCGTCTTGGCCGGCGATTGATATGCCTGCAATTGAGTATTACAGAATAGTGGCATGTTGCAATGGCGTCATATGTTTATCTTCTAATGAATGCCTCGATCCTTCGCTGCCTGTAATAGTATGGAATCCCACTATTTTAGGCATATCAAAAACACATCAAAGAAAATTGAATTTCCTTCATATCTCCTACAGATTGAAACTCCAATTTGTGTTTTAATTCATGTTGTTGTAGTAATGAAGTTTGCTGAAACCGACCGAAACTATGCGAGCCTAATGAAGTTACTTGATCTCTGTTGAGGTATGTTCAATTTTTATGATAATTTAATTTATGTTTAAATATATAAAATGACAATTGAATCTTGATTCTTTGGAATTGAATTTGAAATGGCAGGGATGCAGTCGAGTCAGCGAAGGACAATTTAATATACTCCAAGGTACGTATTAATATACTCACATTCTTGTTAAATTATTTCTCATATAAGTTTTTGTTAATGTTTACTACGTTGTTTTAATATTTCACAGAGATTTTTCAAGCATTCTAGTGAGGGGTATAGTTGTCATAATTAGGAGCAAAATTCTATTTGCTTCTTACTTGATCGATCCTCTGCCAATTCCGGAACACCATTCGATGCCTTAGCACTCTGGTCTACATCATCAAGTTTTTGTTGTTTGCTCAAGTAAAGGACGACGATTTTGTTTATTCTGTTGGATGTAATTTAGATTTGTGTATTGAATTATTTAAGCAATTTTGATCGTATATTGAATTATTTAAGCAATTTTGATCGGGTCGGATCCCGATCGCAAATAATTTTTTTTTTTATAATTTTTGGTACTTACCGACGGACTATTCCGTCGGTTTAGCGTCGGTAATACCGACGGGCGAGCCGACGGAATATCATTTTTTTCAAAAAAATGTAAATACTTACCGACGGAAAATTCCGTCGGTAAATTAAAATAATAAAATTTAAGCCCAAAATATACCGACGGATCTACCGACGAAAAATTGATTTGGGATCCGTCGGTACAGGCGACCCGGTTTAAGAACTTGGTTTGAAAACGGGTTGGCTTGACTGCCGACGGAATTGAATCCGTCGGTACAGGCGACCCGGTTTGAAAACGGGTTGGTTTGAATCCGTCGGGAATCCGTCGGCATATACCGACGGATGCATATTTTCCGTCGGTAACCACTACCGACCAATTCATTGACGACGGATGAAATCCGTCGGTAAGAGCCAATACCGACTGAATATCCGTCGGCATAACCGTCGGTAAAACACCTCTTTTTTGTAGTGAACTAAGAATAAAATTTGAATATTATATAAATGTATATTATTGATATTATTGAAAATATAATTGATGGTTGAAATTATTATATATATTTTACACCAATAATATTATTATTAACTTTAATTATTGGAGTAGTTTTTTAATATATATATATATATATATATATATATTATTTTAAATTTTTTATTTAATAATTAAATTGTTAATAATATTTATTATTTTTATAGTTAAATGATAAAATACTTTTATTAAATAATAATAATATTAATTTTTTATAATTATTTAAAATAATAATATTTTTATATTATTTGTTGTGAATAATTATATTATTAAAAAATATTACATTATTTTTATTGTATTAATATTATTATTGAACTACTATTATTAATATTTTTTTATTATTAGAATTAAATTTATTATTAATTTTTTGAATAATTAATGTTATTGGTATTTTAACCATTATAATTATTGTTGTTATTTTTAGGAGTATAAAATAATGTTGATAATATTTTAAAAAATAAGATATGATATTTTTGTAAATTAATTTTAAAAAAAAAAGTCATTCCTTAGGATAGATAAAACAACGGGAAATGTGAGGAATGAGGAATGATTATTCTTATAAAAAAAAAAAGATAAAAAAATATACTAATCATATCATTAGAGTTTATCGACTTCATTTCGGGATTTAATTTTCTTTCTCAAATAGAATCACTACAATAAAAATGACTTTTAGTGATAGAATTTATGTCATTATAGTTTTTCTAGCTAAAAGTCTTTAGTAACGGTAATTGACTTTTAGTGAGAGGTCCTGTCATTAATTCTCAATTAAATTCCTGTCACTAAAGACTTTTAGCTAGAGAAGCAATAGTGAGAGATGCTGTTACTAAAAGTCAGTTTTCTTATATAGTGAATATTGCCAAATTTTGATATACTATATATTGGAATTAATTGCACAAAATTTTCTCATGATTTAAAAACGTACTGCGAAACTCTTTTGTGTTTTTGAAATTTTACAAAATTTTCTTATAGTATTAGAAGAGCGAATTGTCCATTTTTTTTTTAAAAAAAATTCAGAATGAGTTGTGTGCACTTAAATGCACATATATATTTGTATCAATTTTCTAATCAAGTCATTACACTCAATGTAGGACAAACAATTCGTTTTGTGAATAGATAAGGCATCTCGAGCGCTTGTATGCACTTGAATGCATATAAAACATTGCCTCAGACAAAAGTTAACGATCTCATCTATTTTATAAATTTCATGTTATGCCTTTCATAATATTTATATATAGTGTCAATCTTTCAATATTTGAAAAAAAAAAAAAAGGAATTCTAGAATATAGGAAATAAGTAAAAAAATTTAACCCGTTTACAAAAATATATCACTTAATTAAATAAACCACACAGGAGTTTTGTATAATTTTCAAATCACATGAGAATTTTGTACAATATTTTCGAACCACGAGCGGATTTCGTGATATTAACCCAAAATATTGTATGCACATATGATGCGGCCTAAAAATGTCACCTAATAAGGAGTCGACACGTGTATAAAAGATAAGATCAAAGTGGAAAGATTGGATTGTGTAGTACTCCCTGGATAAGGAATCCCCTCTAGAGGTCCCTATGGAGAGAGCTTCGTCTGGAGAGGAGCAGCGAGAATAATCAGTCTTGATATGAATTTATGGGCCGTAGATATAGGGGAATCCCGTCATTTCCGGTCCAGACTCGATGGAAGGAAGACTTTATCCTCTTTTATCTTAGGGGACGAAGTCTATTAAGAATTAGTATTGCCGGATCTTCACGGAGTGGAGAGAAGGGAAGACTTGTTCCACTCAGCAGGGCTTAGTCCTAGAGGCAGCTCCGAGATAAGGGGAGGCTCTAACGGCTCCCTATGAGGAAGTCTCTATAAAAAGGTGAACCGAAGGAGATTTCCAGGTTAGATATTCTTACTTTACAAAACTTATATACTGAATCCAAAATATATCTCTGATATTCTTCGAGAGCTTGTTTGACGAATCAAGGATCTCGAGATCCTTGTGATATATTGAGAAGCCCTATATTGACTTAGGCATCGGAGTGTCCGCGCCGGACTCCCCTCCGGCGTGTTCTTTGCAGGTTCTTGAAGATTCTATTGGAGGCAGCATATTTGGGCTACTTTCACGTGTTCGAAAGGTCGGATATCCAATTCAGAGGACACGTAATCCCCTCGTGCAAATTTTGGCACATCAACTGGCGCCGTCTGTGGGAAAGAGTTGAAAGATTTTCTCACGAATTTTGTACCTGTTCGAGTAATGGGTGGCGGAAACAACACATCTACCTTGGGAAATAGATCCCTTACAGGGGATAATCCTCCTTTACCGAATGACCCCACGCCAAAGGGAGGCCGGGGAAAAGATCCAGTTCCTCCCCCTCCTGGATTAAATCCGCCAGGAACGCCTAACATAGGCTTGGGAGAGGAAAACCGTCCCATTCCGATCGAAGAAGGGACAACAGGGAACATTGAAGCCCCAGAGGTCCGGACCGCGGATTCCCAACGAGAGGATATTCCAGATTCGGGACCATACCTGATTTCTCCCGATCAATTGAACGCTCTCATCAAGCAAGCTGTAGAGAGAGCTTTCGCGGCTCAAGGAGATCGAGCCCCCAGAGCTACACCGGGGAATCTGGAGATACCTGTCCCGAGACGCCAGGAAGAGGCACCTGGAGCCTCCCAAGTGTTGTCCAAGGAAGTAGGGACACGAGTAGAAGAAGATGATAAGGTGCCCTCCCGAGCGGAAAGAAGCATTCCCCTCCGGAATAC
This sequence comes from Galeopsis tetrahit, assembly GCA_963675135.1. NCBI lineage: Eukaryota > Viridiplantae > Streptophyta > Magnoliopsida > Lamiales > Lamiaceae > Galeopsis > Galeopsis tetrahit. The sequence continues at coordinate 62,923,915 of OY776132.1, forward strand.
AAGAAGGAACGCAGATTTGGCACCCCGAGAGACAGAACTCCCTGAAACAGAAGAAAGCACCGATGATACCTACGGAGGGCCAGTCAGCGACCAACTGCAGGCCCTACAGAAGGAGATGAGGGATATGAGGAGACAAATGAGCAATCGAACCAGTAGATCCGCTTATGTCTCCGGATGTCAGTTCTCCCCTAACATATTACAGGACGAACTGCCATTCAATTTCAAGCCCCTCAATTTCGAATACGATGGTACGACAGACCCGTACGAGCACCTAGTAAGGTTCGAAAACGCTGCGTTATTACACCGCTATGGAGAGGGAATCAAATGTAGGGTGTTCCTAACCACCCTAGCAAAAGCAGCACAGCAATGGTTCACTCAATTGGAACCCAATACAATCCGGTCCTGGGAGGAATTCAGTGAGTTATTCCTCCATCAATTTGCAAGTGCCCGGAGACAGCCGCGGGCCACTTTGACTCTCTTCAATCTGAGACAGGGGGAGGGCGAGAGCTTAAGAGCTTTTCTCCGGAGGTTTAATCAGGCAGCTCTGGAGGTCCCTACAGCCTCTCCGGAGGTGAAGATCAACGCTCTTACTAACGGATTGCGTGATGGAGACTTTTTCTCCTCTTTAGCTAAGAAACCGGTTAAGAACTTTGATGAGTTGCTGCATAGAGCAGAAAAGTACCTCACTCTGGAGGAGGTTCGAAAAGCCAAGAGATTGGAGGTCAGGCCACAAGATCGAGAGAGGAGGAGAGAGGGCCCCTCCAGACGATCCAGTCCAGAGGTCCCTCGGACCTCCGGGTCAACAAGAGACAACAACCCCTCCGGAGGTTCCCGATCTGGCCCTCGCGGAAGGTTTGAGAAATACACACCCTTGAGAATTGAACCTGCCGAAGTATTGGAGGTAGCAGGAGATCATCCTGACTTGAAATTCCCATACTCCAGAAGTCGAGGACCTCAGAAGCCCAAGTCTGATCGATTCTGCCGATTTCACAATGAATATGGACATGACACAAATCAGTGTTACCACCTGAAAGACGAGATTGAAAGGATGATCCAAGCGGGCCATCTGAAAGAATTTATATTTAGAGACAGGCAGGGCCCTCGGGGGCAGAAGCGAAAAGAACATGAAAGAAACCGGAAGAGAAGGAAACCAGAGAGGCGGCCGAAGATATGCCCCCTCCACCGCCGAAGAGAGGAGTAATCCACATGATTGTGGGAGGGCCAGCCGATGGAGATTCCTTTCGGAAGAGAAAGCAGAGTGTCCGAGCTCTAAAAGCAGAGCAAGGAGGTCAGTTAAGAGAAGTAGGACGTATGACAGAGACGCCCAATATCCGATTTGGGCCGGAGGATGTGAAGGGAGTTAAGGAAGATCACAACGATGCTCTGGTGATCACTACCGACATAGCGGGGTCCGACGTTGCCCGAATCTTCGTAGATACGGGGAGCTCAGCTGACATTATGTTTTTTGACTGTTTCAAGAGAATGGAGCTGAGTGTGAAGCTGCGACCTGTAGATACCTCTCTGTATGGTTTCTCCGGAGGTGCCATCCAACCCTTGGGATCAGTAATGTTACATGTAGGATTGGGGGACGCTCCAGCTCGAAAGGTCCACTTGGTGGAGTTCCTCATTGTAGATATCCCCTCATCATACAATGTAGTGATGGGACGACCTAGCCTGAACCTCTTTCAGGCAATCATCTCTACATTTCATATGAAAATGAAATTCCCTACAGCCACAGGGGTGGGAGAAGTAAGAGGAGATCAATACCAAGCACGGAAGTGCTACGCAGAGTCTGTAAAGATGGCGGACAGAGCCCTGACCAAGGGCCTGGAGCGGACGAGAGGAGACGACCCTGAGGTCAAGAGAAAGAAAGTGGAAGGAGTAGCACCTGAACAGGTGAATGTTAAAACAGACGAGGAGCTGATGAGCGTGGAGCTCTTCCCAGGGAAACTCGGCTTTGCCACTAAGATAGGTACCCAACTGGGACCTGAACTTACAGAAAAGGTAATCTCTACATTACGTCGAAATTCCGATATATTTGCATTTTCTCCAGCTGACATGACAGGGGTCCCTCCGGAGGTAGCAATACATTGCCTTAATGTTGATCCAAAGGCAAAGCCCGTGAAACAGAAACTACGAAACTTTGGAGTTGAGAAGAATAACATCGTGAAAGAAGAAGTCGAGAAACTATTGAAAGCAGGACATGTGGTGAAAGTCCAATTCCCAGAATGGCTCTCCAATGCTGTGCTAGTGCCTAAAGGGGGAGGAAAATGGAGAATGTGCATCGATTTCAGGGACCTCAACAAGGCATGCCCTAAGGACCAATATCCTTTGCCAAGGATAGACCAGTTAATGGACGCAACTTCTGGATTCGAGTTACTAAGCATGATGGATGCATACCAAGGATACCACCAGATCCAGCTGAACCCCTCAGATGTCTCCAAAGTGTGCTTCATAGCAGCGTGCAGAACGTTTGACTATGTTCGGATGCCATTCGGATTAATCAATGCTGGAGCAACATATCAAAGGATGGTTGATGCTGTCTTTCGAAGACAACTAGGAAGGAACATGGAAATATATGTAGATGATATGCTGGCCAAGAGTGTGACAGCAGATCAGCATGTGGAGGATCTGGAGGAAATTTTCCAGGTAATCCGAGAAAATGGCATCAAGTTGAATCCAGCCAAGTGTTCTTTTGGAGTGAAATCGGGGAAGTTCCTCGGATACATGGTCACTCAAAGAGGGATAGAAGTGAATCCAGCTAAGGTGAAGGCTGTACTGGACATGCAGCCACCGAGAAACGTGAAAGAGCTCCAAACGCTCAACGGGAGGATTACAACATTGAGCAGATTCATAGCCAGATCTGCTGAAAAAAGTCACCCCTTCTTCAAAATTCTCAAGAAAGGGGCCAAGTTCGAATGGAATGAAACATGTCAAAAGGCCTTCGAAGACCTGAAGCATCATTTGTCTCAGCTGCCGAAGCTGACAAAGCCTTCTCCTGGAGATACTCTCATTTTGTATCTCTCCGTAGGGGAATTCTCACTAAGCACCGCCTTGGTCAAAGAAGAGGGACCTCTCCAACATCCTATTTATTACGTCAGTAAGGTCATTCAAGGAGCTGAAGCTCGATACTCAGAAATCGAGAAGGCCGCTCTAGCCGTGGTAGTTACAGCGCGAAGATTGCGCCCATATTTCCTCTCTTACAAAATACTGGTCCGCACTAATTACTTGTTGAAACAGGTTATAGGTCGAGCAGACCTCTCGGGAAGGATGGTGAGATGGGCGATAGAGCTCCAAGAATATGATGTAGATTTCGAGCCACGAAAGGCCATAAAAGCCCAAGCTTTGTCCGATTTCATCCAAGAGTCGACCAAACCAGAGGAAGCCGAGGGATGGAAGGTATACGTAGATGGCTCAGTGACTCTGAGCGGATGTGGAGCAGGGATAGTGCTAGTGGGCCCTCAAGGAGAGGACCTACAATTTGCAGTGAGGTTTCAATTCATGACCTCGAATAATGGAGCAGAGTACGAAGCCTTGATCAGAGGAATGGATATGGCATTAGAATTGGGAGCTCTAAAGGTAACTCTATACTCCGACTCCCAATTAGTTGTTCAATAGGTGAATGGAGAATACGCAGCCAAAGATAGCAGGATGGCTGCCTATCTGGAACTCACCAAGGGAGCAGATGCCCCTACCACCAGAGAGACCCGAGCCCTTCGGATCAAATATTGTATCATCGGAGGGTACTTATACAAGAAATCGTTCACACAACCATATTTGAGGTGCATATCAACCCGAGAAGCAAGATACGCACTCAGAGAAATCCATGAAGGTAATGCAGCTAGTCATGAAGGATACAAAGCAGTGGTGAAGAAAGTTTTAAGGGCTGGATTATATTGGCCCTCCATGACAAAAGACGCTAGGGAATTCGTGAAAAAATGTGTCAAGTGTCAGAAAAATGGTCCATTGATAAGGACCCCTGTGGAAGAGATGGGAGCTATGCACTCTCCGTGTCCCTTTGCTAAGTGGGGAATCGATTTGGTAGGGCCCTTCCCTCCAGCCTCTGGAGGAAGAAATTTTTTGATAGTAGCAGTGGACTATTTTAGCAAATGGGTGGAAGCTGCTCCTCTGGCTACGATAGATGAAGAAAATGTGATTAAATTCTTGAGAAAACAAATTTGTTGCAGATTCGGAGTACCCAGAATATTGGTCTCCGATAATGGAACACAGTTTAACGGAGAAAATGTACGAGGATGGTGTGCAAGACTAAACATAATACAGAGATTCACCTCCGTAGCTCATCCTCAAGCTAATGGACAAGTGGAGGTTACTAATCGAACGATAGTAGATGGTATTCGAACAAGGCTGACGAAAATAGGAGGAGGATGGGTGAACGAGTTAGATAATGTATTGTGGTCATACAGAACTAGTCCAAAGACAGCAACTGGAGAGTCCCCCTTTCAGCTGGTCTACGGAGCTGCGGCGGTGATACCTCCAGAGGCCGTGTTGCAGTCTCACCGAATTGCCCAATTTGAAGAACATCAGAATGAGAGGTTGATGAGAGAGGCCCTAGATTTAATGGAAGAAGAAAGAGAGATGGTTAGAGTACGTGCGGAAAGATATAAGAGCAGAATTAAAGCTGCATATGACCGAAGAGTGATCCCGAGGTCCTTAAGAGTGGGGGACCTGGTGCTGAGAAGAGCTGATGCCCTAAAGAATACGGGAAAATTAGAGCCCAACTGGGAGGGGCCTTATAAAATCACACAGGTACTGAAGGGAGGAGCCTATAGACTGCAGAGCATGGAGGGGGTTGACATAGCTAGACCCTGGAACGTTTGCCATTTGAAGAGATTCTTTATTTGAAGAAAGTGTAAGGTCTTGAGACCATTTACGACTTTTGCTTTGTGATTTTTTGCATTGATTCGTATTTTGCTTAATGTATTTCGTGGCTTCACCGGAGCTCTTTTTCCCTCTCTACGGGTTTCCCCTTTGGGGTTTTTCCGTAAAGAGATTTTTAATGAGACCGGCGTAGGTTATCTATGGCCTATGTTGAAAACTGACAATAAATCAATGAAGCTTTATCCCTTTTTGAAGAAAGAATTATTCAGAATTATTGTGTCTTGATTATCTCTCTCTTACTCGAATATATGATGCATGAATATGAAAATGATAAGAGTGAGAAACACTCAGAGGCCTAGAGGCCGAGGTGCTCCAGAGAGACCTCATCTTATTTGAGACCCAAGATGGTTAATTAATGAAATGAGAAGATTTTAGGATTTAAAATCTTTTGAGAATAAGAGTGAGAAACACTCAGAGGCCGAGGTGCTCCAGAGAGCCCTCATCTTACTTGAGACCCAAGAGGGTTAATTAATGAAATGAGAAGATTTTAGGATTTAAAATCTTTTGAGAATAAGAGTGAGAAACACTCAGAGGCCTAGAGGCCGAGGTGCTCCAGAGAGCCCTCATCTTACTTGAGACCCAAGAGGGTTAATTAATGAAATGAGAAGATTTTAGGAATTAAAATCTTTTGAGAATAAGAGTGAGAAACACTCAGAGGCCTAGAGGCCGAGGTGCTCCAGAGAGCCCTCATCTTACTTGAGACCCAAGAGGGTTAATTAATGAAATGAGAAGATTTTAGGATTTAAAATCTTTTGAGAATAAGAGTGAGAAACACTCAGAGACCTAGAGGCCGAGGTGCTCCAGAGAGCTCTCATCTTACTTGAGACCCAAGAGGGTTAATTAATGAAATGAGAAGATTTTAGGATTTAAAATCTTTTGAGAATAAGAGTGAGAAACACTCAGAGGCCGAGGTGCTCCAGAGAGCCCTCATCTTACTTGAGACCCAAGAGGGTTAATTAATGAAATGAGAAGATTTTAAGATTTAAAATCTTTTGAGAATAAGAGTGAGAAACACTCAGAGGCCTAGAGGCCGAGGTGCTCCAGAGAGCCCTCACCTTACTTGAGACCCAAGAGGGTTAATTAATGAAAAGACAGGTCTTATGAGTCAAGACCTTCTAAGACAGAGAGACAAACAGAGGTCCAGAAGTCAAGAAAAGATGGAGGATGCCTCCCCACAACCAAGCCACCTGAAACCAAAAGATTATGCATACCAAGAGATGATTATGCTATAACCTACAAGACCAACAGAAGGGGGGGAGGAAAGCACACTTCCAACATAGCCTTTACTAATCTTGTAGGTTACTCGTGCAAGCAGAAAAGAAAAGGCACACCAACAAACAAGCAAGATAAAGCTAACCCGATTACTACCAAAAAGCCCCCACATATCCAGGAGTGTGGGGTCCCCTACAAAGTATGAGAACAAATATTACGAGCAGAAAATAAAGAGTGTAGCAAAACAGAAGAAAGGTAAATTGTTTGTCATGACCATGAAAATATGAAATTTAAACTGCTTTTTCAACAGCAGCCTCCTCGACCACAGCTCCTTCAATGGCACCCCCCTCCACAGCAGCATGGTTGCTAGATCCTCCGCCCTCCTCTGGGCCCTCTTCACCTTTCAAGGTATCCTCAGCGCCCGTCACCATAGTTGGAGCGGAGACATAAGGATAAACCAGCTGCTCCAGAGGCTTTAACTCAGCCATGCCCACCTTAGATGCCTGTAACTTGCTGATAGCCTGCCCATTCCGGGCAGCCACCAAGGATTGTCAGGGCTCTCCTTAGGATCCCCTAAGAATTTTGGAGGAGTAGCGAGCTGATCCAGGCGAAATTCACGGGAGTAAGTTCCATCGAACCCTGGGGCTGAATGCTCGGCTACGGCATTGCTGAAGCCATGGTCGATGAAGTGAGGAATGTGTGGCCCCCTGGCGCATAGGAAGCTTGAGCTATTGAGGAAACTGGACAGCCATTGAGTATGAAGAGTCCCCAAGAACTCTTGACCCAAAGAGGAAGTAAACAGAGACTTAATGCAAGCCTGCACTCCGACATCTGGCAGCTCGCGTTCCATCCGTCCCACTTCCTTTACTAGATGTTTTATCCTGGCTACATCCTGCTGGCTTTGAGTCCGTAGAAGAGACAACTCCTCAGTTAGAGCTTGAGCTCGTTTATGAGCTTTGTCCTTCTCCATAGTGATACCCTTGAGAGTTGACTGGAAAGAGGACGCTTCAGCCCGGAGAAGTTCGAGCTCAGCCACCATCTCAACACCTTGGTCGAATATCTTGGCGTAGGCAAGACCAAACTACAGGAAGAAAAGAAACAATGCTTAAAATGTAAAGAAGGTAGAAACCGTGAAAATAATGGAAAATACCTCTGAAAGAAGATGAGCACCACGGAGCAATTGGTCCTCAGGAAGGGGTGTGTCGGATAATTCAGTATTGGAAGGAGGAGGGCATTGTCTGATAAGGCGATGGAGAGGTTCGTACACAGAAGAAGGGGGAGCTTCCTTCTCAGCAAGGGCTCGAGCTGCTTTTCCCTTCTTCTTCTTAGAAGTGCCACACTCGGAGAAGAAGGCGTTGGCAGCTGAACGGGTTCTCTTGGCAACTGAACCTGGGACTTGAGTAGAGGAACTGGGGAGAGGAGGAACTTTCGAAGAACTTTCTGGAGCCGGGGTTTTTGCTGAACTTCCTAAAGCTGGAGATTGAGGAGCTTTTGGAGGATCTTTAGAAGCAGATAACACAGGGGTCTTCACTATGCTGAGAGCAGGGGCATCCCGTGAGATGTGAGTTAACCAACTCATTGCAGATAACCAAGAAAATGCTCAGAACGTAGAAAGATAGCCACATGCAAGAAGCAAAATACAAGAATAAAAGATTTTTTATCATCTCGAGAATCTAAAGGGAAATCTTGAGGGCAAAAGCCAAAGTGGGAGAGGATGCGAGGATTTTTGCAAATACCAAGAATATCAAAATAATCGTTCAGACGGACGTGGGTATTGAGGTTAGTCATAACGATGTGATTCGAAATGGAGTAAGCTTTCAAAGGAGGAGGAAGTATTCCTGGATTGTGGAATATCAAATTCTCATGGGGAAACGGCCAATCCGTGGGGCTAGTGACAAAAAAATAATAATCCCGCCAGGATGACTCTTCTTCGTGGAGTTTTTTCATAAACCTGCAAACACGAGATCTCCTCCCACTAACATAGAAAAAACCATCGTTCACTTTACAGGAGTGTTGGCTCAGAAACAGTTCGACAGAAGGTTCACCGCCATTCCCTTTCACCAAAATGAAAAATCCTACCATGGTACGAATAGCATTCGGAGTAAACTGATTAAGAGGGATTTGCATGCGGGACGATATGGCAGCCAAATAAGGGTGGATCGGAAATCGAAGTCCTGCCCTAAGTTGAGCTTCGAAAAAGGCAAGAGCTCGAGGTTCGGAGAGATCTGGGCGTTTATTTGAGCGAGGAACGCGAAAGGTATAGTCCGACGGAAAGTCGTAGGCTTGAATAAGGCTAGCTAGGTGAGTATGGTCGATCTGGGAGGAAGTGGAAATTCTATTCTCAGGGCTCCCCATCGGAAAGGGAGTGGACTCAGAGGGGTTTTTGCTAAGAGCTTCAGGCGGAGAAAGAGGGCTCGACATCGACTAACAGTGCTAATAAAAGAAGAAGAGAGGGATAGCTAGGTTACCTTGATTAGGAGGACTACGAAATTAGTCGGGGCGACCGGCGACAGCGAAGCTCGGGATGAAGAACGCCTGAGAAGAAAGATGAAGACAACAAAGGACTTTTGGAAGAAATGAAATTCAAAAAGGGAGAGAAGGAAAGGAGGCGGTTGCGTGGAGTAAATGAAAGAAGATGGGGTAGAATCGAGGATTTTCCTCGGGAGAATAACAAGAGAGAGAGAAAAGCGACCGCGTGGGGCCCACGCGCGGAAGCCGAAACGTCTTCAAGGCTAGAGGCGGGAAAAGCCTTCGAAGAAGGGCATTTTTTGAAATTTCCTCTCCGAAGCAGGAACAATACACGTCTCTCCAGAAGGACCATTGTACTAGGTTCATGGAAATTTTCTACTCTCACAAAAGATATCTCCCTTTTACGAGAGTAGGGGGGAGTAGATGATGCGGCCTAAAAATGTCACCTAATAAGGAGTCGACACGTGTATAAAAGATAAGATCAAAGTGGAAGGATTGGATTGTGTAGTACTCCCTGGATAAGGAATCCCCTCTAGAGGTCCCTCTGGAGAGAGCTTCGTCTAGAGAGGAGCAGCGAGAAGAATCAGTCTTGATATGAATTTATGGGCCGTAGATATAGGGGAATCCCGTCATTTCCTGTCCAGACTCGATGGAAGGAAGACTTTATCCTCTTTTATCTTAGGGGACGAAGTCTATTAAGAATTAGTATTGCCGGATCTTCAGGGAGTGGAGAGAAGGGAAGACTTGTTCCACTCAGCAGGGCTTAGTCCTAGAGGCAGCTCCGAGATAAGGGGAGGCTCTAACGGCTCCCTATGAGGAAGTCTCTATAAAAAGGTGAACCGAAGGAGATTTCCAGGTTAGATATTCTTACTTTACAAAACTTATATACTGAATCCAAAATATATCTCTGATATTCTTCGAGAGCTTGTTTGACGAATCAAGGATCTCGAGATCCTTGTGATATATTGAGAAGCCCTATACTGACTTAGGCATCGGAGTGTCCGCGCCGGACTCCCCTCCGGCGTGTTCTTTGCAGGTTCTTGAAGATTCTATTGGAGGCAGCATATTTGGGCTACTTTCACGTGTTCGAAAGGTCGGATATCCAATTCAGAGGACACGTAATCCCCTCGTGCAAATTTTGGCACATCAACATATAAATAATTAATACATTTTAATTATATTAATTTAAGAGCCACGCTTTCATACACCAGTTGTACTGCAAAAATTTTTAAAATTTATAATATCACGTCACTAGCAAATAATATCACTACGCTTTTAAATTAATACAATAATATTTTACAACATATGTATAATTTTTTAAAATTTGTAATATCAAATCACTAACAAATAATATCACTACGCTTTTAAATTAGGGTTAGTCTCCTATGGAATTATTTAATTTTTTTTTTTTTTAAAGTGCAAGTATTAATTACTAAAAGTGTAACATTAATAATAATAAAATTGTAAGTATTAATTATAAAAGGTGTAACATTAATAATAATAATAAAAGTGCAAGTCGCATTTATTTTTATTTTCATAAATATTTTTCTCGATTATAAAGATGCAAGTAGTAAATAATAAAAGGTGTAAAATTAGTAACAAAAAAAATATAATATATGACTTACACTTTTCAGTTATATTGACTTACACTTTTTAGTAATATTGTGTTGCACTTTTCAATTATACTTACTGACTTGCACTTTTTTTATAAGGGGATTTCACATAAAAGGTCATTTCACCTAGTGTTTTTTTAAATAAAGACATGATTCAAAATAGTTTCAGAATAAGGACAAAATGGCACATAAATGTACCATCATGCCCTTAATACATAAATTCGGAATTAATATGGAGAAATTATTTAAATGTTTGAAATTTAAAGCTGACTCTATCAGCTCATTAATTCCGAGAATTACGCAATTAAGAAAAACCTTCCTAAAATTAAATGAGAAGAAAAACAGGTTTGGTACTAAAGTTCTATCAGCTCATTAAAGCCCCCCGAATTACGCAATTAATTAAAACTTCCTAAAATTAAACTCTATCAACAACTCCGGTCAAACTTTGTAAATTTTGTGCAGAATTTTGGGGTTTTTCAATTTGGGAAGAAAGGAAATCGTGAAGTACGGAAGAAGACGAAGTGAGAAGTGAGAAGTGAGAAGTGAGAAGAACATTTTGCTCCCTAGACCATGGTTGGAAAATTAATATAAAATCTAAATCTGCATAATAAAATGAATAATGCAGAACAATGAAATCTAAAACTGCATAATAAAATGAATAATGCCGAACAATGAAATCTAAAACTGCATAATAAAATGAATAATGCAGAAAAAATAGTACGGTGTCTTCATATTAGAATGTGATTATGCAGAAATACGTATACATATGCAAAATAAGATCTGCATTATCCCTTGACCAAACCAATAACAAATAATCATGAACTACATTTCAGCAACACGCACGTAAATCATCACAATTTCACGAAAACAGAGCAAAATTGAACCTAAATTAAAATCATCTCAAAGTGAACCTAAATTATGTGTGTGCGTGTGGAATTAATAATCATACCCTTGGAATTAAAAGTTTCTACTGTATCTCCGGCGGCTTCGCGTACGTCATCCATAATGAAGAAATCGGTGAAATTTGAATCCCCTAGGAATATAAAGAAACAATCGCGTGGAAAGTCTCTTGATCATGTGCAGTCGAAAGAACAGATCGAGGAAACAATTATGGAAGAGCAAAGGAGACGAGACCTTATAGCCATGGCCGTCGTTGAAAGAGAGGAACAAGCCTCTAAGCAGCAGAAACTTTGAGAATCATCGGAAATCAGTTTTTGGGCGTGAGGGGTCACCCAAAATTGAAACAGAAACTAAAAGAAGAAAAGGATCCCTCGATTTCAAGAGGAAATCGAGGATTGTTGCTTCACCAATCTGAAATCTATGGCCAATCGTTTGTAGATGCAGCGGGATTATGTTTGATTCATCATGGATTAACCAAAAAGCTTGAAGATTTGAGTTTTCCGGCCAAGAAACCCGTTCTTTAATTATTAAATTAATAAATTAACCAAAAATCTATGGCGACAAATAAGGAAGATGAAGACTTGTTATTTAATTATTAAATTAATAAATTAATTTCCATATTTAAATATAAGGGTATAATGGGTTATTAACATGCGTTTTTGTCCTTTTTTAAAAAGATTATAAAAGTTGTCTTTATTTAAGAAGCTAGGTGCCTAAATGGCCTTTTTTATAAATTTTCTCTTTTTATAAATATTGTGTTGCACTTTTCAGTAATATTGACTAACACTTTTTAGTAGTATATTGTTGCACTTTTCAATTATACTGACTTGCACTTCTTATTGCACTTTTCAGTTATATTGACTTACATTTTTTAGTAATATTATGTTGCACTTTTTAGTTATATTGATTTACATTTTTTTATTAATATTGTATTACACTTTTTAGTTATACGTACAAAATAAATTCAATATTTTAATAAGTATGTTAGTAGTATAAATGGTGGGGGTTAGAATTTTTAAAATTGAGGTAGCAAAAAAAAAAATACAGCTATAAATAAAAAAACTAATTTAATTAAAGAAAAAATAAAAAATAAATTTTGTATTAATAACTTATTGGACTAGGTCTAGATGGCAACTAGCGGAAAAATATATATATAAAAAAAAAGAACTGAAATAAAGAAAATAGCGAAAAAAAAAATATATGACATGGCACAGTGTATACCTTTAAATTAATACAATAATATTTTACAACATAAATTGTGTGTGTCAATATTGTGGTATTACTTGATTTATGTATTAATTGATAAGTAACGATATAAATTGTTAAAATAAGTTTAGCTAGTGGACACATTAACAATCGACCCAAGACGAGAGATTTAATTGCTTGGTTCGAATGGGCTGGCCCATCAACATATTCTAGTGTAAATGAAAATATTTTAAAAAAAGGGTTGGGGTATATACCCCTCCAACTTTGTTTAATACACCCCCTCCACTTTTATTAATTAAATATTCATACAAAATACCTGTTTTACCCCTATAATAAAATACAAAGGATACATACACTCCCAAAAATTTAAACTAACCCTAACCTAATTCTAACACTAACCCTAATTAGGCAGCTACATTAACCCTAATTCTAACACTCCTCTAACCGCCGCCCTTTTGACCGCCGCCGCCACACCTCCGGCAGCCACCATCACCACCTCAAATAAAATTTAGAAATTGAAATTAAAAAACAAACTTAAAAATAAAAATCTTAGTATTTTTAACAAATCGGAGTCGACCAAAAACCATCCGGTCGACACTGGTTTGTCGACCAAAAATACTCCGGTCGACTCTGGTTTGTCGACAAAAAATATAAAAAAAAGAAGACTGAAAATTTCGGCCATTTTGAATCGCCTAAAAACATTATCGTCGACAAACTATTGTCGATGAGATTATATTTGGGCGACCCAAGATAGTCGAAAATTTAAAAAAAAAAAAAACTGTTTCTTCACCGGCGGCCTGGGGGAACGGCGGCGGCTGGCTTGGGTGGAATTTATGGCGGCGAAAGGCGGGAGAAGATGCGGAGGCGGCGGCGCTGGGAGAGGGTGGCGGCGCCGCCGCTTAATTTGTTGCAGAATAAAAAAAAAGGAAGAAAAGGCGGAGCGGCGGCGAGCGCTGGAGGGAGGGCCGCGGCGGACTTGGGGGGAACGGCGGCTGGCTTCTGGGGCAGGAGGCGGTTGGAGTATTTTTGCCCCTCCATTTATTTGGGTAGATTTCACAAGCCCATTTATTTCTAGCTTCTGGGAACAATTGAAAAAAAAATACAGAGAGAGAAGATGGAGCGGCTGGAGCGACGACGAGCGCTAGAAGGCCGCGACGGACGCCGGCGTGCGGTGGTGGGCGGCTGGGGCAGGAGGAGGTTGGATGTTGGTTTGAGAAGAAAGCAGTTTTAGGGTTTTGAAAGGGGGAAGAAGAAGAAAGGGTGGAGAAGAGAATGAAAATTAGGATTTATAGGGGGTGTGTATTTATCATACATAATTCTAAGAGAAAGGGGCATAATAGGTAATTTAGGGGGAGTGCATCTATCTTAAACGTATTTTAGGGGGAGTACGTGTATCAGAGGAGTGTATTAAACAAAGTTGGAGGGGTTACGGGTATATACCCCAACCCTTAAAAAAATTATATATATACAGTACTACAGTATAACATAAGATCAAAATAAATCCAAAGGTCATTTATATAATTTTGGCCTTGGCTATATACCCTCCAGCTTTGTTAGGTATACTCCTCCGATTTATGTACCCCAATTAATATGGCAAATGTTAGATTTACTTCCCTCAAATTACCCTAAATACCTTCGTTACTCATTTTCCTTACTTTCTTTCTTCTTTTTCCTCAATTTTCAAAAATTTTAAAACTAACTCTTCCTCTCCCCCTCCCCTCCACCGAATAGCCGCCTTTGCCTAGTGTCGGCGTCGATGACGCCCCACTAGCATCGCCGCCCAGCCTTCTTCTCCCTCTGTTGAGCGCCGCCATCCCCTTTACGGCGGTGCCCCCTCTTTTTTTTTCTTCCTTTTCTCTACAACAAACCCCCCACTCTGCGTACAGCCCCAGCCGTCGCCCCACCCCTTTTATTATTTTTTTCTTAATTATTGTGTCGGCACCGTAGCCCCTCCTTATCCCAACACCGCTGTTGCCCCTCCTCATCCCCCGCCGCCCCCATCAACTCTTTCTCCCCTAACGCCCCATCCGTGAAAAAATTGCGGTCGCTGGAGTTTCAGGTATATGTTTTTTTTCAGCTCGATTCTACCATGGAAGTCACCGGCCACGGAGGTCACGACCCCCACCTGCACGCGGCCGACCTCCCGTCGGCCATGGGGGTCCGCCACGGCCCCCCGCATGCCGCCGCCTTCTCATCGGCCATAGATTTGGAGGTATTTTTTTTTCGATATGGAATCGTCGACAATAGACATTATGGTCGACAACAAGGTCCACTATGTTTATGGTCGACAATCTCTTGTCGAAAAATATGTATTTTTTTTTTCGAAAAAATGTTGTCAATGATGGCCGACACTGGTTTGTCGAAAAAAATGTATTTTTTAAAGATTTATAATAAAAAAAATCATTTTTAATTACTGGTTGGTGCAGCCGGAGGAGTTGGAGGGGGATGAGGTCGGTGGTGGATTTTCCTAGGGTTAGGGTTAGAGTTATGGAAAATGTATTTATCTTTGATATATTTTACTAAAAGAATAAACTTGGGGGTGTATTGGTTGTGGATTCTGTAAAAAAAATTTGGACTGTCAAAGTCTCGGGGTATTCAATTTGGATTTTAAAAAGTCTTTAAGAATTTTGAGGTATCCAATACGCAATTTAAAAAGTCTTTAAAAATCTTTAGGTATTCAATAGTCTATGAATTTTAATACTCTATGGATTTAGTTGGATTCTCCTCCAAAAATATAAATAGAGTTTAATTAAGATTAGAGACAATTCTATAGACACAACTAGAAAAAAAGACAAAATAATATAGCATTAGGAATAAGGTCAAATTCTTAACTAAATGACCAATTATGCCCTTACTCTTTCATCACACCAATATATTAAATTAAAATAATATTCAAATTAAAGTTATCGGTATTGTTTAATTTCAAATTAATGTAAAATAAAATTATACTTTAAATGTAAAGCAGTTCATGGTCCACAGTGAAACACGCCATTTTGCTGCAAATCCAATCTGCAGATCACAGCTTGAATAATCCAATTCTGTTCGATCTTCAAATCCCATCTTCGATATTCGATCATCACCGAACCACCTCCATTTTTGCTGCAAATCCCGTCCGCAAATCACATCTTCAATAATCAATATATCGATCTGCAAATCCCAATTGCGCTATCTTCGATTCCAGAATCATTCCATTTTGGAGGTATGAATTCCGTTTTGATTCAATGAGTCCGTATTCAATTTCCAACTGTGATAATCAATAATTCGATTGGTTCATTGTTATTTCAATTTATACCCTGTCCGATTCGATATTCTATTTGTTCTAATTCTACCCCGTTTTATTTTGTGCGATTTAGGGCTCTATTCAACCTTTTATTTGGAGAAGCTATTTTACAGTGTCAAAGATGGAATATGTTGTGATATTAAAGTTCGAATTCGAGGAGAAAACCAAGTTGATCCGTGTTCAACAATCTTCAAAGTTCGAAGACATTGTTAATGAAGTAATCGGTATGTGGCCCATATTGTCTTCTTATAATCTAGGCATGTGTTAGTATTTTAGCACGATTTTTCCATATATATTTTGGTATACTTTCCATATTGTTTTTATTTTTACCCACAGTGTAATTTTTATTATTAAGCAAAAATATGATTTCCAGGTTTAGAATATATTCAACTAATATTCACACATGTGCATCAAATCGTTAGCATATATTTTATAATATGCAGTATCTTGATATGTACTCGTAGTTTACTTATGATAGGGCCAGATATACTTAACTTAAACAATAATGCAATGTTTTTTATGCTATCCAATGATATCACGGAAATATCATAATAATGAATATCTTTTGGAAAGTTACAATCCACAATTGTAAAGTCAACCATCATTAATACAATATTATTAATTTAAAATAGGAATATACCCACTACTCTCCACAATTATCTCACGTAATATAAACAAACAATATATTTTTGACATTTTCAAACATACTTATATTCAAATGTAATTTTTTTCTATAAATAATATTATTAATACAATTTCTAAAATGAACAGTTTATATTGATATCCACGTAATAATAATATGATTATCGTAGTAGTCATAAATATATTAAAAAACGGTCTAATTTTTCCACAATAATGCACATTTCACAATGTGCATATTTGTTTTGCATATACTTTCGCATATATTCCCTTTCGATACTCCACACTTTAATTACTTAATTACATCATTTTTTTATTTATTTTTTGTGTATGTAACGGTTTACCATATAGGTAGCTTTGATTGTCCAACGCATTTATGCCCTGGATTTCCGGTAATTTAATATTCAAGTCCAACGCATTCAAGTTTTGAATTTCCTAATATACCTTAATTGATTATTCAAATTTTGGCTTTATTTTAAACTGAGGATAAAACTGTACTTTTATAAATCATATTGTCCTTCTTCCTAACTTTCAAATTTATTGTCTTTATTTCTAGTTTCTATAGGTGAAATGTCCTATATACTAATTACCCCATATAAATAAATTGCACTATCTAAAATCTCTTTTAAAAACAAGAGATTTCAACGGATTCTCTCAGAAAACTCTGAAGACTAAAGATCAGAAGTAGGAATGACAATATTGACCCGACGCGCGAGTACCCACCCCACCCGCGAGCTTTGGATCAGGCCAGATTCCCCCCGTATTGAGTATGAGTCGGGTTTGGGCGAGCTTTGGGTCAGGCCAGATTCGCCCCGCATTGAGTATGAGTCGGGTTTGGGTATCCTCCCCGCCCAGAATTAATATATAAACTTTTTATATATATACATATATATATATTTTATTGGTAAAATACTTTATATATATATTATTGGTAAAATAAATTATATATATATATATATATTTTTTTTTTATTGGTAAAATATTTTATATAATATATATAATATTAATTTTAAAAAAATTAAAATTAACTCTTTAATTCTTTGCATCAATATCGGAGTTTATGAAAATTTATGTAAATCAATAAAAAAATATATTCCACAATCCTGTCAAGTATATGAAAATCCATATAAATCAATAAAAAGAGTCAGTCAAACTCTGCATAAACTCTATAAATTTTAAAACCACGTACTTTTTAAAGTCCAAAAAAATCCAATAGAATCTCAATTGAATACACCCTCCTTAATATTTTACATAAATATTAAATTAATAAATGGAGAGGAGAGTATACTTAACAAAGCTGTAGGGGTATATAGCCCGGGGCCTATAATTTTTGCTTATTGAATGTAAATTTTTCGGGTTGGGGTATATACCCCTCCAACTTTGTTTAATACACTTCCCCTTTACTTTTATTAATTAAATATTCGTGTAAAATGTCTGTTTTGCCCTTCTAATAAAATAGAAAAGATACATACACCCCCCTAAATTAAACTAACTATAACCCTAAAAACACTTCCCATCGCCGCCCAAAAACCCATAAATTCCAATGATGTCGCCGCCCAACCTCCGGCCGCCGCCGCCCACAAAAACCCACATAAACTCAGAAATTATGTTGAACAAATGTCCAAAATTTCCAAATACTCAGAAATTACATACATACACCAAATGTCCAAATACATACATACATCAATTAAAAACTCAGAAATTTCTGTCGATCAAATTTTTTTTAAGTTTCTGAGCATATTTCTATCGATCAAATTAAAAACTCAGAAATGTCCAAAAAGTAATTCGACAAACCAGAGTCGACCAAAATTTCTTCCGTCGACACTGGTTTGTCGACCAAAAACACTCCAATCGACTCTGATTTGTCGATAAAAAACACTCCAATCGACTCTGATTTGTCGATCAAATTTTTAATTTTTTTTTTGAAATTTTCGACATTATTGAGTCGACCAAAAACACTTCCGTCGACAATAATTTGTGCACGGGAGAGTTTTTGATCGACTCAATATTGTCGAAAAAAAAAAGCTGGAGGAGACGCAACAGAAACAAAATGGAGGATTCGACCAAAAAATGCTTACTTAGGGCGGCGGAGGCTTGACAAAAGAGAGGACGAAGCGGCGTGTTTGGGGAGATCGACCGTCGCCGCCTTGTGCAACCGAGAAAAAAAGCGGACGGGGAGGGGAAGGGGCTTGGCGAAGGGGGCTGGACGGGGAGGGAGGCGTCGGACGGGGAGGGGAAAGGGGCTGGACGGCAAGCAAGAAAAAGAAAAAGAAAGGGCTTGAGCTGGACGACGGGCGGCTGGGCGTTGGGCAGCGGCGGGCGTCGGCGGCAGTGGGCGGCTACGGAAGAGGTGAGAGAGAAAGAATGATTTTATGGTTTTTTAAGAAGTTGAAAAGATGAAGATAATGAGGTTTTGAAGGGGTGTGTATTTATCTTACAAAATTTTAAAAGAAAGGGTATAATAGACAATTTAAGGGGGAGTGCATCTATCTTATGTGTATTTTGAGGGAGTGCGTGTATCGGGGGAGTGTATTAAACAAAGCTGGAGGGGTATATACCCCAACCCAATTTTTCTTATATATCTACTTCTAATTGAAAAGAGTTTATAGGGACCAAATTAAATGTAGACCGGCCCAAAATATATGATAGTATACTATCTTTAGTAAATATTACTCCATCAATTGTTTAGAAAATTATTTATTTTGTCATTTTAAACGTTTGGATTAATTGCAAAAAAAATCACAAATTTTAGTGTATTTATCAATTACAATATATTTTTTTTTTCTTTATAATTTGATACACCATCTTTTTATTTTTTTCAATTCAATGCACCAATATATTTTTCGGTCAATTTTAATTTAACTTGACGCCGAAAATAACGAACTCACCACATTATCGATATGTAAACTATCAACTAATAATTTTTTTTAATGAAAGACACACATTTTTACATAAATTGTACACTGAATCCATCAATATATATTTTCTTTGATTTTCGACAAAATTCTCCATCTTTACGCTTTGATATTATAGGTATTGATTTGGTGTTTTCCATCTCAAACTCTTATCCTCCATACAAATGTGATATACTGATATCTATATAATTTTATTTAAAAAAAAAAAAGCAATCAAGAAAGTTATGCCAAAAAAAAAAATCATATAATCATATTTATTCCTCTTATGTGCATTAACGTGTTTTGCAAAAAAAAAAATATAATCACACAAGTCGTGCATTAATTAAAATCATATTTATTCCTCTATGGTCTTAATTTTTTTCCCTTTATGTTGCTTTATTTTTTTCTTAATCACATAAAATTGTGTTTTCGTATGTTATGTTGTATTTTTTTTTCCCTAATTGCATACAACATGGCGAATTCACAATTTTAGACCATTACGTCGAATTAAAAATGACCGGAAAATATATTGGTGCATCAAATTGTAAAACTTAAAAAAATTGTGCATCAAATTGCAAAGAAAAAAAAAATATTGTAATTGATAAATACTCAAAAGGTGGTGATTTTTTTTTCAATTAACCCTAAACGTTTCAACGAAAATTATTATTATTTTGCAATCTCTACTATCTCTTCAAATATTTTTTTTCTATCTCTTTCTATTTTTTATCTTTCACATCTCTCCACATTTTTCTCTGTTCTACCCCCTTTTTCTCTTTACCTTTTTCTTCTTTGTATTTCTCTCTATCTGATTTTTAGCAATCCACTAAACATATAATAATATACTTTTTTTATTCCTGTGAAAACTACTTATGAGCTTTGGACATATAAATTAAAAAATATAATTAAACAAGTAGATGTATAAGAGGTAACGTGATGACTGATGAGAGAAATAATAATATAATGAAATGTGATGAGAAGTTTGTTAGCTTTCATCGAGACGGAGTGAGTATTCTATAATTAATATGCAAAATGAAAATGAATAGAGGAAATATTTTTCATGAAATTTGTTTTTAATTTGTTAGAAAACCTTGTTTTAGAAGTCATTGCGCTGCAAATTATTAAATCAGGTTTCAACAATATGAGCAAATGATTTTCCAGAAAGATCACATCACATGCATGAATGGCATCACAAAATGGTGGGCTGTCGTTATACATGAATTTGATTCATATTTCATACTAATAATTCATCACCCAATTTGAATTTGGTACTCCAAGTTACCTAAAAAATAATTTATTACCCAATTTGGCACTCCAAGTTACCTAAAAATTATAATTTCTTCTCTTCACACTAATAATTTATTACCCAATTTGGCACGCCAAATTATCTAAAAGTAATGATTTCTCCCAGTCCCAGTTAATGTTTTTACCAAGTCTACACGAGTTAAATATCTCTGGTTCATAAATTTTTTCGTATTTCTCAATTTTGTATAAAATTAATAAACATATCTACCCTCATTAATTTTTCTTTTACTTCTCTATTTTCTTTTCTTTTTTCACCTTCTTTTTCCACTCTTCCTTTGACCTTTCTATTTTTTTTTTTTATAGAAATTAATAGGGGTAGTTTAGAAAGATCATTGAAACAAAATTTAAAATCAAATGCGACAAAAGTTTATAAAATGGAAGAAGTACGGTTATTTCCTAGAAAGTATGTAATATTGCATATGCAATATACTTATATCTAGGGAAGGTGTAGAAAAATTTGCTGTCGAATTCGTGTTGAAATTTGATCAAATATATTTTCTTACAAAATCTGTGCAATTCAAACATATATAAGAACCTGCTCTCTATTATTATTTGGGAAAATTTGAAATATTGTAAAGATAAATATGTATTGTTACTTACTTTTTTTAAGTAATACAGACTTAAGAACGAATTTTTCTATTTACATTGCAGAGTACTTTTTTAACAGTTCTATTTGGTATGTAAATTTTTATACTATTTTTTAAATTTGGACTACTGTAAATACAAATTACTAGTATTTTTTTTCTACTAGTTGTCGACACTACTGCAAAGACAAATGTATATGAAAAAATCTTATTATAAAGGAGTGAAAAAAAAAAAAAGCAGGATGTTGCCTATTTTTTTTCTTGTTGACTTTTTTTTTTATCCTTATATTATTTCAATGTACCCTTTAATATAGATTTTACTATATGTAGATTGTAGGTAAACAAACTGAGGTAAACCAATAATTACTAGAATTTAGGTATATATATATCTTTTGCCTACAAAATGATTTTTTCATACCCAATTTTCTCATAAATTCTCCATTTGGTCCATTTTATCAGAAAACAACTTTTGCTCTGTCGATATAATTATCCAAAAAAACAACGATTTTTATTAGAGGAGGGAGTTTGTTTCTAATTAAGGGATTTTTTAGAAAAAAAAAATCATTGTTTCTCTGTTATTCCTAAAAGATATGAAAAGTGAGAAGATGTAGCTAAAATTAAGGAAAGTGAGTTAGGTAAATAATTATAGTCTATAGAAGGATGTATTTATTTTTTGTAGGGTCTTTGCTGATTTTTTGTGAAAATTTGAAACATCGCTAATTTAGAATTGAAAGGAGTATAAGAGTTAGGGTATTATTAAATTACACTATATATTTCATGGGCATGTTTGCTCCATGGATTTAGGGGATTTAGTGATAAGTTTGATGTGTAAACTCATCTTTTTCCATGTTTGGTTTCTCATAATTTTTAACACTTTAATTCGGGTTTATATTTTGACCCGATTTTTATAAATTAGATTTCATGGGTTTAAACAACCTAGTCTCTTCTTTAGTTTATAAAACTAATGTTTACATATCCCACCACATCTAAATCAATTTTATACCAACACATGAAGTAAACATGTCCATATGGTAGAATTGACCATTACACCCAATCTTTAGGTTACCTTATATTTATAGTTAATCTTATATAGTAGTAATACTTTTGAAGCTAATTTAAATAATAGGAGTAATTATTACTAAAAAAGTTACATAAATAAGTGGGACAAAAATTAATATTCCTTCCGTTCAATTAATTAGTAACCTTTTAGCATCTCATTTTTGTTCCAATTAAATGATTTTTAGCATTTTTTGCATTATTTATTTCATTTTTATCCTACTTCAATTTTTAGAAAATATTCATAATTTCTATCCTATTTTTATTGAAAGCTAAATTTGTGGATTTTTTTAAGAGATTTTCTTTCATTAATGAAGGGCAAACTTGTTAATATATACAACTTCTTAATTTCACCCAAAAAAAAAAAAAAAAAGTTAAAAGGTCACTTATTTGTTTATGTAATAACGCATCTCTATCCAAAAAGTAACACAATTCATATAGTAACATATTTTTTTTAATATTAACATGTGTTATTATAAGATCGAACAAATATGTGTAACTATAAAGACAAAAACAAGTATGTATTATTTTATTTTTTTATAATAACACAGATCTAGGATCAAATTATTTTGTCTCTTTACACAATTTTTTAAAGAAGATTAATTTGACTTGGTTTAACCTAGATAAAGATTAAAAAAAACTGTATGTCTCCTCTTTAATCTGTGTAAATATTGAACACATCAAATAATGAGATAAGGCTGAAATGTAATTCCAATAGGATATTAACATCTAACCTGACCTGATGTCCGCGGAAATGTTTTTTTGTTAAAATCAGGTATGTTCTAAAATGGGTAAACGCAAATTAAATAATATTGAATTTGATGAGTGGTTTATACTTGTCTTTCACTCATTATCAACGCTAAAGTCTCAAATACTGTAAATGGTTGTGCCAAGTTGACGACTACTATACAAATTTGTTAATTTAATAAAGAAAATTTAATCGAATTAAGTTGTCCAAACTATTGCTATTTTGGAAATTTGATGATGCCAACTCTATATATACTTTAAATAATGCATGGGTTTATATGGGGAGTACTACTACGCAGTGAAGGGGAATAAGAGATTAAAATAGGCTGAAATACGCTCGTTCGAGTATTTGCCAGAATTAATAGAACTATATATAGAAAAACATATACCCTTCGTACCTCTCACTTTAAGTTACTCATTTACTATTTACATAAATTTTAAAAAATATACTACCTCGCGTCCCAAAAAAATTTTCATACTTACTGTTCACTCACTTTTTTTTAAAATATTATAATAAATAAAATTTTAAGATATAATTTTATAAAAAAATAAGTAAGTGAATGGACTTATATGTATATATGTACCATAAAAATAATTACATTAAATATAATATTGTAGATATTGTACGGATGGAGTTTCTAAAAGAACGAAAAAGTAGGTGTGAAAGTTAAATTGGGACGGAGAGAGTATTATTTAATGTAGAATAGAATACTAAAATAGAGAAATATAAAAAAATTGATTTTTTTTTAAAGAGATAATGGAGTATTGAAAAAAAATAGCCGTATATAAAAGAAACGTTCAAACTTCAAAATGACAAGATGATAAGTATACTGAGCTTTTTTTTTTATTACAAGTTAAATACCCACCCCTTTTCCCCTGCCCATGACTCGAACCAGGACCTGAGGCCTAGGTAGTGGTGCTCTAACCACTTGAACTATCCCACTTTGTCAACGAGTATTCTGAGCTAGTCTGCTCAACTTGGCGGTATGTATAATATAATATGAGATCACAATATTTAACTTAATTTTAGGTGTGTATTTTATTATCCATGCCACACCACCATTACAACAGACTACGTAAGTTAGACAAACAAAAAAAAACAATGTTTTTGTTGGATATCAATTAATAAGAACATATAATTGATTGATATACTTGTTTAAATATATATTTTTTTTATCTTTTTTCCAAAAAATATTAGTTTATCTCTAAATATATATTAAATGCAGTGCCTACTAAAAAAACATTTTTTTTCTGGTCAAATTTACACATTAATTTGTTTAAAATTTCAAAGTTCAAAGCTTTGAGCAAAAAACACTACAAAAATTCATTGAATAATCGTGGACAAAATAAATATAAGTAGATAAAAATGTACTTAATTCAAATATGTTCACCATACTTCTTTCACATCACCACCTCACTGATTTTCACACAAAAAATAATGGGAAAGTTGGTTTTTCGTCCATGGTTTTACCACATTTTGGTTTTGATCGGTTGATTTTAAAATTTTAAAATAATCATGTTGACATTTAGTGTTACGGTTGTAAAATGTGCTAATCAATAAAACTGCCATGTGAATAAATTTGAAGGTGCTACGTCCAAGGGCGGACCTATGTGATGGCTGGGACGGGCTGTAGCCCGCCCAGCTATAGATTTCTCTATTTTTTTATTATTATTTTTTATTTTTTAAATGCGTATATTTAAAAATAAAAATAAAGATTGGCCACCTTTGCTTAAAAATAGGAAGGAATTGCGCTTATATTTATCCAATTCGTCCACTAAACAATAAATCAAATATATAAATTTAACAAAAATAAATTTAAAATAATATTTCAAATTTTATATAAATTTAACAAAAATAAATTTAAAATAATATTTCAAATTTTATACATGGTTAGAGGCCCATAAATTACAAGATAAAATATTAAATTCTTTAAACTAATTAAATTAAAAGGTACAACAGGGTATATTTGTTTTGAGAATTTGGACATAAAATTAAATTAATCATAATTTATTTAAATTTCAAAATAAATATATACTATTATAAATATTAAAATTTAAAATTCATTGATTTTATAGGTATCTATATATATGGTTGATAAATATTTATAGAGTTAAAATTTATAATTATTAATATATTTTTAAAATTCGAATTCTAGAATTTTAAAATCTCAAATTCGAAAATAAACATAAAAATGTAAGCATTTTTTTTTAGCCTAGCCCATCCTATTTTATAATTCTGGTTCCGCCCTTGGCTACGTCATATTTACAAAATTTAAAAGTCAACAAAATCAAAACTAAAATGTAAAAAAGTTACGTAATTAAAAAAAAAAGTTAAATCATCAAATTTAGATTATATTTTTAACTTTTTTATTAAATTTAGTACATACTTTTTTTAAACCAAATTATACACATTTTTTTTTTATTATTGTATCAAGCACATACTTTTTTCCTTAACAAAATTACTCATATTTTTTCATTTTTTATCAAATATAATACATACTTTTTCTTGTAACCAAATTATATCCATAATTCTTATAAATATAACAAATTAATAAAAAAATATATTTTTTAAATGATTAAATTCTAAAATTATATAAATAGGGAGTAGTATTTTTTATTTTGTAAAATATAAAACTGATGATCTGACCTCTATATAAGAAAAAATCTAAAAAAATCCATATATCTAATATTTTTTTAAATATTTAAGAATTTAAAATTTATTTAAAATTATTTGAATTAAAAGGAGATTTACAAAATATATAAGACTTTTAAATATATATTTGAATTTGACCATTTAAAAAAGTACAATATTTTTTAAACTAATTTAATTATATTTATAAAAAGTGTGGGAGAAAAAGTATGTGTTAAATTTGATGGGTATGATTTTGTTAAGAGAAAAAGTTTGTGCCATATTTAATCAAAAAGTGAAAAATATGTGAATAATATAGTAAAAAGAAAACATATATGTTAGACTTAATAAAAAGATCATTAATATGAGTTAAAATTGACTATGTAGTTGGAAAAAATCATTCCAAAAAATATACACTTTCTCTGTTCCAGCACATTTAAAAAAAAATAAAAAAATTATAAACAACACCCTTATAATATTTACATATTTATATAAAATGTCATTACTTTTATCATCAATTCAATCATTTACTTTACTTTATTCATAAAAGTTTACAAAATTACTCCTCATTATACAAAGTTTTGGAATGGAGGAAGTATACAGTTTGAATGTATAATTTTATTTATGAATTTTAAAAATATTGATTGTTTATGTATAAAGTATTTATATGTACAGTAAAAAAATGAATATATTTCAATTTATAAAAGTGGACATTTAAATGGGGAGAATAATTATTTATGAGCCAATTTAATTATATGGGTGCGGACCACCAATATATTCCACTACTGTGGTTTTGCCAAAAAAAAAAGAAAAAGAAAAAAG
The DNA here is from genome assembly GCA_963675135.1 of Galeopsis tetrahit. Classification (NCBI taxonomy): domain Eukaryota; kingdom Viridiplantae; phylum Streptophyta; class Magnoliopsida; order Lamiales; family Lamiaceae; genus Galeopsis; species Galeopsis tetrahit. Next base: position 62,950,167 of record OY776132.1, read on the forward strand.
CATTAAATGACGTTGGATATGGAGTTTGGTTAAAACAAAATAAAAATTTAGATATAGATTTGCACGTCACATTCATTGGAATAAAGTACAACACAGACCAGTTTCAAAAGTACATTTCACCTCTCAATTATTCATAAAATTAAATTGAAATTAATAGTAGTATTTTCTGTTACTCCCAAATTTGGATTCATATCATAACTTATGTTGCATAAATCTTTGACTCGGCTCCCCCTCCCTCTCTCTCTCTCACTTGCTATAATTTTTGAATTCCTCAACAAACACACCCATTGTCTCAACAAGGTGCATTTCTTCTCTTTTCATTTCAAAAAGATTCAATTTTTATGTTCTTGATGATGATGATGAGGTTTTCAATCTGGGGTTTCTTGTTATTGAATCTTTGGTGTTGTTGTAAAGGGTTTGATCCTATTGATAAATACTACTTAAACTGTGGATCAGAAACTGATGTTGTTGTCGGAAATATCACTTATGTCTCTGATAAATCCTCTTCAAAATTCCTCACAACCCCACAAAACATTTTAGTTGATGATTCCAGTTTGAGTGTAACGACGCCGTTTGAGGATTCCCAGCTCTTGAGAAGTGCCAGGATTTTCACTGCCCCTTCTAGGTATACTTTTTCAATTAGGCAAACTGGTAGGCACTGGATTCGCCTCCACTTTAATCCATTTCTATACAACAATTACAATATGAAATCTGCTAATTTCTCTGTTTTTGCCCAGAAATTGACACTAGTTAGTCATTTTAGCCCCCAAAATGCTACTGTTAAAGAGTATTCAGTTAATGTAAGCAGTTCTAGTCTTGTGATCACATTTTCGTCGAATTTCTCGTATGTTAATGCCATAGAAGTAGTGTCTGTTCCTGATAATCTAATAACAGATGATGCCTCTCTTTATGATCCAAAGGGTCCTTTTACTGGATTGGTAGTTCAGTCTTTAGAGACTGTTGCTAGGGTGAATATGGGGGGGCCGTTTGTGTCTATAACGAACGATTCGTTGGGTAGAACTTGGGTTCCCGATAGGGGTTTCTTGATACAGCCAAATCTCGCTGTTAGTAAGTCGAATATTGGAGCTGTTAGTTATCCTGAGGGTGGTGCAACACCTGATATAGCCCCTTCTATGGTGTATGGGACTTGTGTGAAGATGAACTCTGAAAACGACCCGAATAGTAATTTTAATGTGACGTGGAGGTTTAGAGTGGATCGAGGCTTTCAGTACTTGATTCGTTTGCATTTTTGTGATATAGTGAGTACAGCAGCTAATCAGCTTGTGTTTAATGTTTACATTGGTACTTTTCTTGTTGCTCCTGATCTTGAGCTAAGCGAAAACAGTTACGGGCGCTTGGCTATTGCGTATTTTATGGATTTTGTTACTCCGTTTATGGATAGAGAGAATTTGAGTGTAAGTATAGGTCCGTCTCCTAGGAGTTCTTACCCCGATGCCCTTTTGAATGGATTGGAGATAATGAAAATCAGCAAAAAGAATAGTCTATCTGGGGCGTCGTCTGTTTTTCCTACGTTTTCAAGATGGAAAAAGTCGAGGGGTGTCATTTTTGGGGTGTGTGGTGGGGCGATAGCTGCTCTGGTAGTGCTAGGGGTCGTGTTTTTGGTCCTGAGGAGGAGAAAGAAGCAAAGGGATTTCCGTTCGAAAACGTGGGTCCCGATTAATGGTGACACTATGGGAAGCAAATACTCGTCTAAGACGAGTTTAAGTGGTGATTCGAACTTGAGCTATCGAATCCCGCTTGCTGCGATTCAAGAAGCAACAAAGAGTTTCGATGAGGGTTTAGTGATTGGAATTGGTGGGTTTGGAAAAGTTTATAAAGGTGTTTTAAGCGATGGGACGAAACTAGCTGTTAAGAGAGGCAATCCAAGGTCCCAGCAAGGCCAAACGGAGTTCAGAACGGAAATCGAGATGCTTTCAAGGTTTCGTCATCGCCATTTGGTGTCGTTGATTGGCTACTGTGATGAAAACAACGAGATGATTCTAGTTTACGAGTACATGGAAAATGGGACCCTCAAGAGTCATCTGTACGGGTCGGAACTTTCCGGTTTAGGGTGGAAGGAGAGGCTTGAGATATGCATTGGAGCATCAAGGGGGCTGCATTATCTTCACACGGGCCATAATAAACCGGTCATCCATCGGGACGTGAAATCTGCCAACATATTGCTCGATGAGAATTTCATGGCCAAGGTTGGAGATTTCGGGCTTTCTAAAACGGGGCCCGAGATTGACCAAACCCACGTCAGCACTGCTGTTAAAGGCAGTTTCGGATACCTTGATCCCGAGTACTTCAGAAGGCAACAGCTGACGGAAAAGTCAGACGTTTATTCATTCGGGGTTGTTCTGTTTGAAGTTCTATGCGCTAGGCCCGTGATTGATCCGTCTCTTCCTCGAGAGATGGTGAACTTAGCTGAATGGGCAATGAAATGGCAGAAAATGGGTCGGGTTGATCAGATTGTGGATTCTACTCTGGTGGGGAAAATAAAGCCCGACTCTCTGAGAAAGTACGCGGAAACAGCAGGGAAGTGTTTGGCTGATTTTGGGGTGGATAGGCCGTCTATGGGAGACGTGGTGTGGAATCTGGAATACGCCCTTCAACTTCAGGAGGCGGTGGTGCAGGAGGATCCGGACGAGAAGAGTAGTAATGCGATCGACGGGGTGTCTGCGGGAGTGGCTGAATTCAAAGATGTGGATAGCAGTAGTGTTGGGCAGCAGTTTGGAGATGATGTTTCTGATGTTTCAGGGAGTAAAGTGTTCTCACAACTGCTGAAATCTGAGGGTAGATAGATGACTACTTTTATTTATTTTGTTCATAACTTATTATTATTATAATTTCTTTTGTGAATGGATGTTTATACAAATTTGCTTTCTTTTGTTGCTACATTTACATCCTTTGAAATCATTCTCTCATACTTGATTTCCATTTATCTATATTTTTTATGGCAAATACTTGTATGTTCCAATTATAATTTGTTTCTATTTAATACAATTTTCTGAATAGGTGAATGTTACTGATGAGTTATGGTAAATAGTATAATATTAGTTTAAAATAGAGTATAACATTAGTTTAAATATTAAATAGGAATAAGTTATATATAACCGGTACACCGTACACAAGAGTGTAATCTAATACTTTTTTATCATATAATTTAATATTTCTAATTACATAAATTAATAGTATTTTTTTCGGGTTTTTTTTTTCCATGAAAATTGCTTCCGTGAAAGAGAAGGAAAAAAAAAACTCACTCCAACAAAAACTTGTCAATGTGATTTTGTTGCTAAAATAATGGGAAGATACCAGAAAACAAGTACAAATAGCAATAATAGTAACAGACTAAATCCTTTTTTTTTTTTTTTGAAAACTAAAAATCTAAATTCCATTATTTTCGGTTAAGTGTATTCTATGTCGATTAATTTATTTTTTTATATGATTATCAAAACTGAATATAAAGTTGTTTAATTCTAAATTAAAACTACGGAGTATTATGATTTTGACGTGATATTTTATTTTTTAAAAATATACTCCGTAACTGTTAAAAAAATAAATATTTTTTAATTAAATACACTTAAAAAGAGGGGTTGCGTGAATTCAATTTCACACCTCACTCGAGTTAAAATGGATGGTATTTTTACTATAAAAAAAATATACTCAGTACTACCTTCATCCACGAAAGTTAACATATTTTTACTTTTTGTTTGTACATTAAAAAATTTTCACATCTAAAAAAAATTATAAACTTCAACCATACAATATTCACGTCATTACTTTGAGATTTATATATACACTCAATATAAACTAATTTATTTACTTTATATATAAAAAAAATTAAAATTATCATACACTCTCCTCATTACATATTTTTGTTGAAGTGTGAATATTTGTGTGATGGATGAAGTAATTTATATTGTAATAACACGCTCCTGCCCAATGTTATATGTTACCGGTTTCTAAATAGATAACCGATAGAATTAAAAGATTATTTTATGTTTGAACTGATATACTTTGCTCGTAACATTTAGAATTGTCTGTACACTCTCCTACATAATGATATTCTTCATTAAATTTTTTATTGCAAATACATTATATTTTCATTAAATTTGTTTTATGTTATGTTGAAATGTAAATTAAATGGTTGCTTTTGAGTCCACCAGTAATTGCACGTGTTTACTCGTATTCAATTTTATTCTCGAAATCAATTCTTATAATTTAGCCCCGAAATTACTATTATGCTTTTATTTTACGGGAAAGATTATTATGTTATTATCGTAAAGACTTTTAGTTACTTTCTTCTCAGAATCACTCCTTCGATGGAAATAAATTGGCCACTGTCATTTGCAATTCCTAAATTAATTAGCTCACGACCTCACCTTTTTAATTATTTGAAAACGCGTCGAAAAAGAAAAAAAAAAAAAAAAGATAAGTCCCGATTTGGAAAAAAATTATGCAGATTCGGGAAAATTGAAAAGAATAGATTTGGAAAAAAAAGGAGGGTGGGGGAGGGAATGTCCATCGAAAAAAAAAACCAGATTTCGGCAACAATGACAAAAACAGCTTTTTTTCAGCAAACCAATTTGGTAAAGAGAGAAGAAAATTTGGATGTTAAAGAAAAAAGCAAAAAAGTAGGTGGGGGAGAGGTCCAAAAACTAGGTCTTGAAAAAATACTCCCAAGATATAATTATCTTGGACCCTTGTTCATGTGGTGAAAATTAAAATGGAAAGTGAAGCAATGAACTGATTACTTAAAATTAAAATTTTAGTCTCGTTAATGTCTTATCACGTAAAAAGTAAAATCTTTTATCATTTTATTTATTTAATGTTTTTGTTGAAGAGGGTTTGCATTTGCATATAGCATTTAAAAAATTATACGGTATGTTACTTGTATTTTCAATTTATTTAATCGGTGTAACCGTCCATTTAATAGTTATATAACTTAATCACTTATGTATAAATAATGACTGTATAAATAATGACCGTCTAGCCCTGTCTTCAGACACATATCGTAAATATGAAGTTGCCAATAAATGTAGTAAATATTACTCCATAAATCATACTGTAAAGTTACACACCATTATAACCAGAAACTAAACACAAATACCAAAAACATTTCCAGTGACAACCTTAATAAAACAATGAAAGAAGAGTTTCTCCAAGTGGTTTTTTTTTTTGGGCTAAAATGTCTTCATTGCCTATAATTACCAGGCAGAATTGGGTTAAACGAAACTAATTAACATCCTATCTCTCATCTCAAACTATTACAATGTCTAATTAAATCTGGAAAAATATCCCAAGGTTCAAAGGATATACCTGCGGTTTTATTTTTATATTAAAGGCAAACAAAGTGGTATTATCACCATTTCATCACCTGTTTCAGCTCAGACCTTGATATAACCCATTATCCCAGAGCTCGTCATTTCTATCTTCACTCAGCCTTCTGCTTCGAAGACCTATCACGTGATGTCCTCATGCCACTCGTACATCTTCCCACAAACTTGAGAACCTCGTCTATTAGTATCACTGGTAAAGCCACAGCCAATACCAACAACCACTCGTTTAAACTCAGAGGTACGATGCCAAATATTTGAGCAAGGAAAGGCACATATAAGATCAAAAAGTGTAGGCCAAACGAGATGGACATTGCCAGAAGAAGCCATGGGTTGACCCATGGAGGCATGGATATGAGGCTTCCATCCTCGGATAGAGCGTTGAGTGAATTAAACATCTCGATAGCAACAAGTACCGAGAGAGAAAGAGTCATGGCTTTTATCTTTCCGGTTGAGAAGTAGTCACATGGATTATCGAATTTGAACTCTTGGGCCCCAGCTGTGAAAGGTGAAGCGGTGAAGTTGTCCCAGGTTTGACATTGTCCCCAGTTGGCTAGCTGAGAGTATGTTACGAGGCTGTGACCATCTCCAGAGAGGTCGATGCCCAGGAAAGACGAACGAGTGTACCAGATAATGAATACTCCAACCGTTGCTATACCGACATAAGCTCCAATAACCTGTGTCAACATGAAAGAATGCCAATTTATCAGTCAGGGGGTTGAAAGATATTTTATATCAATTTGAGACCTGTAAAATATGTAAGGTAACTATCAATTTGAGGCTGAAAGAAACTATCAATTTAGAACTTACAAATTTCTTAAGAATATATTTGGTATCTTATGGTTTATAGTATAATTTATTTTTTCTCAACTCACTTGACTTTATAATATCTTTTTCTTTTTTGAAAGTTGTGAATTATAAAAACGTTGATGATAATGGATAAGTAGAAACTATAAGATGTCAAAAAACATGGTTTTAAAATGTTCCTAAATTTATAGTTTCTATCTTTTAGGTCCTGAATTGATAATTTCTCATTTTTAGGTCCTGAATCGACACAAAAAATCTTTCAGGCACCTAAATGATAGTTTTACTATTTTTTCAGTCCCTGAATTGATAAAACTCAGTTTAAAATATAGTATTGAGACGAGAGAAGACAGAATTTTAAGGAGGTGATGAAACAAGCATACATACCAAGTAACGGAACAGAATCCATGCATCAATCAATGAGTCATTGCTCCTTCTGGGAGGTTTCTTCATTATATCTTTGTCAGGTGGATTAAAGCCCAAAGCGGTAGCTGGTGGTCCATCGGTTACCAAGTTAACCCACAGAAGCTGCACTGGTATCAGGCCTTCTGGAATGCCTAATGCAGCAGTTAGGAATATTGAGGCTACCTCACCAATGTTTGAGGAGATCATGTATCTGAAACCAAGTAACAATTTTTAACTGATATTCAGTATCAAGATATACTAAACCACCACTAATATTAAAATAAACAGGTTTTCTCCTGTTAATTTGCTTGCTGTCTTCCAATTGGCAAAACTAAGGGTGCAGGAATTATCTAATTGATGTCAAATTTCATGGTTTACTTGGTAATGATACCAATATCTATTGTATTAAAATGCAATCTACAGTGTGGTTTAGTTTAAAAAAAGTTGCACCAATCTTACTGCAATGTTGTGTTGCACCAATTACACGGTCAATGTCAAACCCCTAACCTCTTTTTACTAATTTAATTTCATAAGCTTCAACAGTCTGGATATAACAGAAGTGGGATAAGAATTTTTTTCAAAATGACAATCACTACACTTCATTAGTGGAAAGAGGAATCGTGGAACTTATAAGGCCAACAGTTATTTCTTTCCACAGCAACAAGGCAGCAATTGATTTAGAGAATAGTTCGTATCCAACTAAGATGTTTTTCCATAAAAGTAATAAAACAAAATAGATAAAGTCCCAATAAAAATTGGACAATATCAATTGTTGGAATCATCTGTAGTAATAGAGAACCTCTCACCTGCCCTCAGAATTTTTAGCATAAAAGAACATGAACAAAATGCAAAATTTTCTTAACCTGCCTTCTATTTATTCAAATTTTAACCTCATATATTTACTGAGACCTTACATAGCCATAAACTTTATAACAAGAGGTTCAAACACTTGATAAAAACAGTTGGCAAGTGATGCAAACCCCAATCATTAAATGTAAGAGAATCTTATAGTTTTAGTAGTGAAGATGGAAAATAAGAATCAGAAAGATATATGACCTGATGAAGGCCTTCATGTTATTGTAGATGGATCTGCCTTCACCAACAGCAGAAACAATTGTACTGAAATTATCATCAGCTAAAACCATGTCAGAAGCTTCCTTTGCAACCTAGAAAGAAGGATAAGAAAGAACAAGCGATTAGAAAAGATTGATTGACAAGTCTTCAAAAAAAAAAAAAAAAAAACAATAAATGTAATATACTGCTCAAATTAGCGCAATCACATGATGATGTCATAAAACATTTCAAAATAAGACCATATGCAAGGTGCACACAAAGATTTCATTTATTCATAATAAATTGCATGACACAGTAAGTATGTTAATTTCAATGTAAATACCTCAGTCCCAGAAATGCCCATTGCAATCCCAATATCGGCCAATTTCAAAGCAGGTGCATCGTTCACTCCATCCCCAGTCATTGCTACCACTTCGCCAGATTCCTTGAGCAGCTTCACTATATCTTGCTTGTGCCTTGGTTCAGCCCTTGAGAAAAGAAGCCCTCCACTTTGACTTAAATGGGCATCTTTATCACGTTTAGAGAGCTCCGTAAATTCTTTTCCAGTCAAGCTCCTTTTACTGATATCTTCATGGCGACCAAAAACACCTATCTCACGACAAATTGCTTCAGCTGTATCTTTATTATCCCCTGTAATGACCATAACTCGAATTCCAGCTGTTCTACAATCGTCAATTGCTTGAGGAACTTCTTTCCTCGGAGGATCCTTGAACAATCAAAAGAAAAAGTCATATACTGTTCAATAATAGTTTTCATAATATCAAAAAAGAAAAGAAGTTGAAGAATAAATAAGAAGCCAACTCACTCTTAAACCAGCCAAGCCAACAAACACTAATTTGCTCTCAATTGAGGAATAAGTGGCAGGGTTCAATAAGAGTTGATGAGCTGGATGGTCTTCATCACCGTTATACGTAGCAAAATCTGGGAGATCATCTTTGTATGCAAAACCCAGAACTCGTAAAGCACTACTTGACAATTCTTGCATGCTTTTCAATATAGCATCCTTTAGACTTCGATCTAATTCTACAATAGAGCCGTCGGCCAATTGCACAAAGGAGCTCCTATCCAATAGCATCTCCACAGCACCCTGCATAGAGGGAAAAAGACTTGCAAATAAGATTTAGAAACAAATTGCAATAATTCGAGACCCAGTTGTAAAATCCATAGTGAATGTCTTCTCCAAAAATAGTTAACATGATAATTGGGATTTCATTGGGCATTGTGTACATAAATGAATTAGTGTCTTGTGCACAGTCCTAAAACAGAAAGTTAAAACTCTCAAGTACCTTACACAACATTAGACTTATATTTGAACAGTAGTCTAGCATTCTAGCTAATGAAAAATAAGCCTACCTTCACAAGTATTGACTTTTTTCCAGTGCTCGAATTCACAATGACTCCCATTGATTTCCTATCACGATCAAACTCAAGGGTGGCAATCCGCTGTTCAACCTTATTCCATGTGTAGGAGCACCCTTGGACCAATTTAAAGTTTCAGTTCAGTATACAAAAGCTCAACTGATTGAAGAAAAATCAAATCCAGTAGCATTGAAGAGAAACTTACTTAAAACACCATCATATCCTGAAGAGGGTCCAGAACTCAACTCACTTGGAAGGCCCATTTTCTCAACCATAACCTGAAAGAATGTATAATCATGTCAAGCACTCAAGCTATATTCTGCATCAAAATATGAATTTGTAGATTTTTTTTTTGTGCAGTAGCAATAATGCGCAAGTTTACACTGCTAATACATCCAAAATTTATGTAAAACGAAAAACACATGACTCAGTCTCAGAGAAGAACGCTAGTATTAAATACATGCTGAAGTACTATAATTTTCACCAACCGAACTAGGGAAAATAACATGTCAAAAAGTTAATACAGACCAACAAATCAAGCCAGAAATAGCTGATGACAAAACAATGATATGTGCTATTATATAACTAGAAATCAACATTATTTTACTGTATCATCTCAAGTCACTATTATATATTAATTGATACCTTGAGTGCTGCCTCAGTCGGCATTCCATTCGCCACGTAATGTCCAGCTTTATCAAGGCCAGCCTTTTCCACATCAGCATCATTGCAGATAGCAGCAATCTTTGCAATCATCTGAAGGTTGGAATCTAATTTACCCACTTGCCAGTTCTGTATTTTGCCATCAAAAGGGTCATAGCTGGTTCCCTGCACATCAAATGATCGAACAATATTTGCCTTGGAACCCATAGCCACGAGCTTAGCCACTGCCATCTGATTGGTAGTCAGAGTACCTGTTTTATCAGAACAAATCACAGTTGTGCAACCAAGGGTTTCAACACTAGGCAACTTGCGAACAAGTGCATTCTTAGCAGCCATCTTGCGCGTGCCAAGGGCCAAGCAAGTTGTAATAACGGCAGGCAACCCTTCAGGAATAGCAGCAACGGCCAGTGCCACTGCAATTTCAAAGTAATAAGTGCACTTCTCAAAGGAGAACTTGAAATTTGTTGGCCACCCGTCAACAATATCCCATGTAAGGAAGTATTTCACATTAATCAGCCAAACCAAAGTGCAGATCACTCCAATGATTGCAGTTAAAACCTCCCCAAACTCATTTAGCTTCTTCTTCAAAGGTGTATCATCCTCCTCCTGAGATGCCTCATGGATCTGTAAATGCACCTTCCCTATCTCTGTATTCATCCCAGTCTGTGTCACCAAACAGATACAGTTACCATTCACCACAGTTGTTCCTGCAAACACCATGCACTTTTTGCCCTGAATATCAACATCATCAGCAACAGCCTTGGTAGTCTTACTAACTGCCTCACTCTCACCCGTCAATGACCCCTGTTCAACACGAAGGGTAGAGCTGATCAAGCTTAAAACCCTCATGTCAGCAGGAACTTTATCCCCAACTCTCAACTCCACAATGTCTCCAGGAACAAGCTCCTTGGCAGGCAAACTAGAAATCTTTTTACCATCCCGGATAACAGTTGCATGCTCCGACTGGATTTCCTTCAACGCATCCAGCGCTTTCTCGGCATTGTTCTCCTGCCAAACCCCAACAATGGCATTCACTATCAATATCAAAAATATGACAAGAGGCTCCACAAATGCAGTGATCTCCATCTCCCCGCCTTCATCCCCATCATACCATGCCAACACAAAGGAAACCACAGCTGCAACCAATAAAATTCTGACTAACGTATCATTAAATTGATCTAGAATCAACTTAAAAATTGAAGGACCGTCATGCTTTTCCAACTCATTCACCCCATAGATCTGCTTCCTCTTTTCAACCTCATCACCCGACAATCCATGCTCCTTCCTCACTTGAAATTTTTCCTCACACTCTCTCACATCTTTCGACCACGCCGTAAAAGAATCCCCCTTCGGCTCTTTATCGGTACCCAAATTTTCACTCTTGCCGAAATTTTGCCCTCCTTTCCCCATTAAATCAAAACGATAAAAACTCGCAGTCGCCAAATTCTATGAAAGATCGCCTGAAAACAATTAAAAGTCAAATACATCTAACACTAGAATACAAAATATGACACAAATCAACAACCAAAAAAATCCTTTCTGACCTAATCGAATTCAAAGCGGGACGATCTACAGTAATTCAGTACACTAAATCTAAAAAATCAAATACAATTGAGGAATCAAAAGGACTCACCGCCACGGCTCCCCGATTGGTTGAATACTGTGGCTATCTACGCATATAACGTAGCGATGAAGAATCCAGATTCGACACCAATGGAGGAGTGGTAGAGAGAGGGTTTGAAGTTTCTCGGTCTCAAAGAAACTGTTGAAGTGGTAGGGTGTGTGTAGTATTTATTGGAGAGCACTTTGGAGTGTGTGTGAGAGAAAGAGAAGGAGAGAGAGAATCGAGAAAAGCAGAGATCTGTTATACGACAAGGTACAAACAGCAATGCGTTCAATACCTTCGCCGCACCTTCTCTCCCAAACATCCGCTATTATTGTTAATTGCTTTATTTAATTAAATAGATCCCAACTCATTTTATTATTATCCTCCCTCCCACAAATATAGCTTACATATTCATATTTTTTTTATTTGAATATCCCAAATTATAGCTACATTTTAAACAAGCTCACTTGATATATGTTTAAATTCAAAAGTAACAACATTTTAAGTAAAATTGTACATATTATAAGTGTGAAAGGTATTTACATTTTAAAAAGAAAAATGTGAAAGGTATTAGGGAATAGAGGGAGTACACATTATTTTAAATAGTATTAGTATTTACGCACTACTTTATTTTCACCTTTTCAACCATCATTTATATATTCGAATTGACATTCATTTTATTTATAAATAGTCATTCGTACTCTCAATTTCTCTCATTTTTAAGGATAGAAAATGATTTTTAATGGCGGTTCATCTCATTAATTGTTAAAAGCTTTTAGTTAAAGAAATTATAATAACATAATTTATGTTATTAAAAGTTTTATAGTATAATAGTGATATTATTCCAATCAAGGTATCAATTTTAACAATTATCATTAAATTTAATTACTTTATTTGTTTTCTATTAATGATTTAACAATTGATAAAAACGTGTATGAGACTAATGGATCCGTTTTATGTATGATATCTTTTCTCTTAATAATTTTATTTTGTTACTAATTTAAAATCAATTGTTAATTTATGTATAAGTTAAGTTAAATAATTTATATTATATGTATAATATTTGTTTGTTGATTCTAGGCAATACAAATTATATTTCAAATATACCATAAAAGATTTATATAATCTAATCAAACTTAATTTATATGAATTCTAGTATCATAATTAATGATGTGAAATTTTCTCAAACTATACGCGTTCTATTAAAAAAAATCTTATTTTATTAAAATTAACTATAGTAAAGTATTTGATATTTTAAAATTATTTATAATTGTATAGATAGATATTGGACGGAGGATTTATCATCTAGAATACTGTCGAAATAATAAAGTCAATGATTATTGAAAGGCAACAAACATAACAATACAAATTGAAAAAAACCAATACTAAAGTCACATTTTCAGTACACCACATTTAAAAAAAAAAAATCTCAAATATTTTTCACAAAATCGCCTAGTAAATAAAACACACCGTAAAGGTCCAACTAATTATTACTAGTATATTAATTTGTCAATGCATAGGAACAATTTGCATAAAATTTAAAAATAATGCTATAGTTAATTCTTTTTTTTTTTTTGACGGGAATAATTGACTTGTGTTCAATATGTTTTTAAAAAAAAAAATCATATTTTAATAATAAAAAATATATTTAATATAATGAGTATAAAATATATTTGGTAGATACTCAATCTTGTTAGTGAGGTTAACTATTTAAATAGAATAAACACATTTTTTGTAGACCAAAAAAAGAAATGTTCATACTTTTAATGAACGGAGGAGGGAGTATCATACATTTAGAGTATGAAACACAAAGTAATTGTCCCATATAAAACTTGACCAAGATTATAAAAGAAAAATTACAGCAAAATACTCCATCCATTCCACGATAAGTTTCATATGGAGATGAACACACATACAGTGACGGAGCCAGGAATTTTAGATTGGGGGGCCCGATTTACATTACTATAAAGACAAAATAATATTATATTTAATTCATTATAAATTTTGATTGTTCCAACTCATAATAGGTGAAACGGTGTTAAAATTATTAGACAAATGTATAACTTAAAATATATTCCCTCCATCCCGTAATGACTTGAATACGTTGATAAGTTCACTTTTTAAGAAATGTGAATTTAGTGAGGTGTATTTTTGGTGATTTAGTGAGGTATAAAAGAAATTTAATGAGGTGTTAAAAAAAAATTAGTGAAATGTAGGGAAGAATGTAGATTAAAATGAGTGACAATTTTAAAAATAAAATGATGTAGTGAGAATATTAATTTTGTAGATTATTTACATATTATGAGTGTACAAATAATTTTGAAACATCTCAAATAAAAAAAAAAGTATACAAATAATTATAAAACAAAAGAAATATACATAAAAAAAAATTGGTGGGGGGCCCACTGCCCCCGCTGGGCCCTATGTGGCTCCGTCATTGCACACATATTAAAAAATTGTAATGATGTGCAGAGTTTTAAGAGGTAATTTTATAAAACTTTATGTATAATGTTAAGAAATAAGTTGACTTGTGTGTATATGTGAGAAAAAAATAAAAACATTTGTGTAAAATTGAAGATATTGTGAATTTGTAAGAGTGAAGTTTATAACGAGTTTTCTATTTGAAGAGTATGAAAGTTATTATGAAACGTTTCGGAGAAAAAAAGTGCGAAAGTTTGTGGAACGAATGGAATACAGTATCACACCCGTCAGGGGCAAGTCAGGTATTGCAAACAATAAAGATGTGCGCCTCGCTATTTCGAGAGCGTGGGTAGCATATACTTCACTTCACCGTATTGTTTCGATCAGACACTTCCAAGTACACAACGATCATTTTCTCGATCCAATAACAGATCTCCACGTGGGAGCTTAAGTCAACACTATCATACGTGGCAGTTTGTGATTGGTAGTGGTATCGTCAAAAGCTATAGCAGCTGAGCAGAGAGAGTAGTGAATTAAATAAAAGGGGGTGTAGGAAAGTTCTAGGTGCTTGCCTTGTGAATTAGAAAAATGTCCGTTTACAAAGCATATTCCTCTAATATTTTTATTCTCTTTTTTTCAACTACTATTTGTTTTCCCTCTCGCTTTCTCTTTTGCTACAAATAGGTACTTAGCTACTAGCCTACAACTTTGATTAAATTTACTTCATATTCATTTGAGTTGCTTGTTCAAACTTCTTTAGTAAACTATTTTCTATCTCATTTGTGAATCTCTCTCTAAAGACCTTTATTTTAAAATTTCTTAAATTCTTGTTCATTTGGATTTTTATTTATTTATTAAAAAAATTATATTAAATTTTGTTACATACTTTCACATGGTCTTGCACTAATATATAAATATAATACTTGATCCAACCAAATTTATTTTAGCAGAAATATAAATTTTAATAAATATTGATTATTTATGTATACAATAAATAAATTATGAGTTATTAAAAACTTCGTTCATAAATAAAATGATTGTTTATGAATAATAAAATGTATGACAATTTAAGTAAATAAATTATGATTAAAATTAAAGATGAAGATAAAATAATGGGAAGTTTGATGGAGTAAATAATATTTTTCGTCAATAAAAAAATAAGACAACACCTCATAATTCCATTTTGTAGAAGAGTATATATATATAGAAATTGTCGACATGTGATAGTACTGAAAATCAAATAAATTTACCATAATCATCGAAATTGATTAAAATTTCAAACATTTAATAATGTCGTGTAATCACCTAATTATAATAAATTTGGTATGTTCTTATGAGTTCTCAGTTTACTGTTTATATTTCAACTAAAACTTACTAAAAAAAAAACTCAATATCACAAACGCGTGTGCACTTAATTATTGCTTTTGCTCGATCAAATGACAAAATTTCAAAAAAATACTCCCTCCATCTTTTAATAAGTGTCATTTTAACTTTTTTCAACAAATTAAGATTATAAATTGTGGTCTATATCACCCTTCATTAATTATAACTAATTTTAATATAGAAATTTTGTTTGATAAAGAATCTAGTTAAGAATGTAGTTATTATTCATAAACCAAATTAATTTTGGTATAAACAATTTTTGTGGAATTTATTAATGAAAAATATTTATGGTAAATGAATAAGGATAAAATAGTCAAAATTAAAGAAAAATCATAGAATGACACTTATTTTAAAATTAGTTAAAAAGTCAAAGTGACATTTATTAAAAAACGAGGGAGTACAAATTTTCAGACTTACTAAAAGAAAATATCACAAATGCGTGCACTATAATTATTGCTTTTGCTCAAATGACAAAATTTCAATAAAATACAAAATTTAAAAAAAATACAAAATTTCAGACTTACCAAAAACAAAACAATGCCACAAACGCGTGCACTCTAATTATTGATTTTGCTCAAATGACAAAAATTTTAAAAAATACAAAAATTTCAGAACTTGTAATGTAAGGGGTAACTCAGAGCATCTTTAGTATTGCGTCAAACCGACGACTTGTTGCTGCCCACGGGTGCACCATTTTCACAATTTAATTGGGTCAGTTTTATGTGCACGATGCACCATTTTCACAATTTACTTGGGCACGGTGGTAAAATGTACTAGTAACATTTAACTTTGACTTAAATGTGTAAGTTTTTATAATTCAACATTATTTGCTTACATAAAAAACTATAATTAAATAAAACGTGATCACACTAATTTTAACTGAAATGTGACACTATTTTTAACACAACATGGACAAAAAGTATTCACTTGCCCACAACTAGTGTCCCTAGCTTAGCGGTGCACGTTCAGATTTTTTTTATTGAGTGCAGGGGCGGACCCAAAATGAGTAATTGAGGGGGGCCAACAGTAAAATTTCAAAAGTAATCAAATTTAAATTATACACTAACAAGTTCGTATATATATATATATATATATATTATATTATATATATATATATATATAATATAAATATAACTGACAACCTTTTAAAATTTAGAATTTAGAACGTCTAGAATTAATTATTATATATTCCAGCAGGAATCGAACCCAAGTCGTTTGCCTGGAGGCTCTAATACCATGAAAGAATTTTATATCATCTAAAAGTTCAAACTTGTAGAGAGGTGGAGAATTAATTCTTGTATATTAATTCCTATTACACTCGCTATGTAAGTCTCAAAACGAGTTAGTGAGGGTAAAAAATTTAGAGAAGAGGGGTGAATACTTTTTAACCAATTTTTTTGTGAACAGCTAAGACGCTAACTTAGGAGGTTAAGTCAACTTGCAGATAAATCTATTGAGTGCAAAGTGTTTAACTATGCAACATGGAAATTAGATAAACATGCAACAACATATTCAAACTCACATGTTGATAATGTAACAATGGACTGCTTCTTTGAACTCTAAAAAATAACACAATTACCTAAGTAAAACACAAAACTCGTAGTGCTCTTTCTATCATCAACATCGCTCGCGAAATCAATATCGCAAAATCCATTAAGCTCAAAATATTTGGATAGAGAATAGAGAATTTCAAAGTCAAGCGTACCTTTAAGGTAGCAAATATTTCTCTTAGCAGCTTTAATATGAGTAGAGGTAAAAGTCTCCATAAAGTGACTTATTACGCCAACCATGTAAAGTATGTCGGGTCTTGTATTTGTCAAATATCTCAAACATTCCACGAGACTTTTAAGTGGAGTCTTCATTTTCTTCATCTCCAAATTTTGACAACTTCATTTCAACCTCCATGAGCGTATTGACAGGATTGCAATCAATCATGTTAAACTTTTTCAACAATTTCTTCGCATAACCAGTTTGGAAAAGAAAATTTTCTTTCTCCATTTGCTTCACTTCTAGGCCCAAGTAGTATGACATGAGTCTTAAATCAGTTATCTCAAATTCTGTTGATATGATCTGTGTAAATTCATCAAACAAATCAGGATTGTTGTCGATAAAAAAATAGATCATCAATGTAAAGGCAAACAAATAAAATATTTCTATTATCATAAATTTTAGAGTATATAGAATACTCATTAAGGCAACAAACAAACTGGTTATCCTGAAAGTATTTGTTGATGCGGTTATTCCATGTTTGTGGTACTTGTTTTAGTCCATACAAAAAATTATTTAACCTTAACAAAAAATATCATTTTCATCAATTACATAGCCCAAATGCAGCTCGACATAAACCTCCTCCTCGAGATATGCATTCAAGAAAGCCATTTTCACGTATAACTATTGAATTGTTCATCTCTTTTGTGCTGCAAGAGAGATGAGTAGGCGAATGGACTCCATCCGTACCACATAAGCAAACACTTTATCATAATTGACTCCTTGTTTTTTTTTTTTTTTTTTTTTTTTTGTAGCCTTTCACTACAGGTCTTATTTTGTATTTCTCAATTTCTACCTTTGCATTATTCTTTACTTTTGTATATCCATTTTACTCCAATGGATTCACAACCTTGTTCTATTCAACGGATTTGATTTCTTCGTCTATTGCATCTCTCCACATTTTATCATGCATTGTTTCCTGAAACGTTAATGACTCACTATCTGTAAGAAAATAAGGGCATATTTTGTTAGAGAATGTGGTGGATGGGATGGGGATGGGGATGTGGATTGGAAAAATATGGATGGGGGTAATCAGTGAATAGTAATTGAATAAAAATTGTGTTTGGATAGAGATTGAAAAATAGGTGTGGATTGAGAATTTTATATCAAATCAATAGTGATGTTGTATTATTTTATTATTTTTAGTTAGTGTAAGGAAGAAAAGTAGTAGAGAGAATAAATGTGTGGAAGAAAAGTAGGAGAGAGAATGAGTTATTAAAAGAAAAAAAAGAGTAATGTGATTGTATAAAAATTGGGTAATTTCAGAAATGGCCTAGTCAAACTACTACTTGTCAAAAATGGTCTTACTTATATAAAATATACAAAAATGACCTTCTTTTATTTAATTGATTAAAAAAAAAGAAAAAAGAAAAAGAACAACCATACAAAACAACCATAAACAACCACATTAAACAATCATAAACAATCTCATTAAACGACCCTAAACAACCCTAAAACAACTATATTAAACAACCCTAAACAGCCTTAAACAACATCAAACAAGCCCAATAAACAACCCTAAACAATCTTAAACAACTCTAAACAACCCCAAACAAGACCAGTAAACAACCCTAAACAACCTCAAACAACCCTAAACAAGTCCAGTAAACAACCCTAAACAACTTTAAACAACCTTAAACAACCCTAAACAACCCAGTAAACAACCCTAAACAACCCCAAACAAGCCCAGTACACAACCCTAAACAACCTTAAACAACCCTACACAACCCTAAACAACCCTAAACAACTCTAAACAACTTGAACGAAAATTTTGGGTGTAAACCTAAAAAAAAATACACACTTGAATTCACTATGATAAAATATCAAATACCAACAAAATCAAACAAATGAATATAATAGAAATATGTTTCTTACCTTCAATCCAACTTTCAATTACATTATGAGAAAAAAAAAATGAGAGAATTTAAGTGTAGAGATTGAAAAGAAGAATAAGAGAATAATGAGATTTGAAAAAGAGATTGAAAAGAAGAAGAAGAGAATAATGAGAGGGAATATGAAATTTGAAAAAGAGATTGAAAACAAGAATGAAAGAATATGAGATTTGAATTTTTTTTTTTTTATTACATTTAAAAGTGGTCAAATGGAATGAAGGCCAAAAATAAATATGGGTAGGGTTAAAAGGTCATACTTGATATATTCCACGTATAAAAATAGGTATGTATGTGTATTATAGGGGTGGATGAATATTTAAATGGGTATTTGGATGGAGAGGGATGGAGAGAGATGGGACGGGGGATGGCCCATCCAAATCTGGATGGGCTAATCCCAAACCAAACACACCCTAATATAACTCATCATGATCAAGTGTTATCTCTCCAGTTCTTTCAAAGATATGAGCAAGAGATCTCATTCTTGGTTGCCTTTCCCTTGAACTCTCATTATGTGGAACTGGTGACAACGGTTCTTGCATAGTAATACCATTCTCCCGTTCCTCTATTTTTGTATCAAACTCAACATCTCGACTTACCACCACTTTGTTATTATTTGGGTTGAATAACTTGTAGTCTTTGAATTGATAATCATATCCAACGAACGCATAATTAATACTCCGATCATCAAGTTTGGATCTATCATGTTGTGGGACTTAAGCATAAGTGATGCTTCAAAAAACTCGCAAATGATGGACACTTGACTTTCTCCCATTCCATGCTTCTTGAGGAGTTTGATTATTAACATTCACTGCTGGGGAGCGATTTGATAAATAAACCGCAAAAGAAACGGCTTCTGCCAAAAACTCTCTTGGCATATTCTTGGTTTTAAGCATACATCTTGCCATGTTGAGAGTTATTATATTTTTTCTCTCTGGCACGCCGTTTTGCTGGGGTGATATAGGAACGGTGAGAATGCACAAAAATCATTGAAACATTTTGAAGTAAACTTGTCTCCTCGATCATATCTCAATGCGTTGGTCTTGTAGCCACTTTCCTTCTCAACAAACATCTTGAAATATTTGAAGTTAGTGAAAGTTTTTTTATTTATGTTTGAGAAAATAAACCCAAGTTTTTCTGCTATAATCATCAATGAAGAATATGAAATATTTACTCTTACCAAATGAAGTTGGATTAATTGGTCCGCAAACGTCCGTGTGCACAAGCTCAAGTGGTTTGGTTGCTCTTAACATTTCTTCTTTTGAAAAGTTATTCCTCGCATGTTTCCCGAGCAAACACGCTTCACAAAATTGATTGGGATGGTTGATAAAAAACATCCCTTTACCATATGTTTTTCTCCCATCATCTTTAATGCTCCAAAGTTTTCAAGTGTCTAAATCTTATGTGTCAACACCATGCTTGATCTTGTACATTAGCCTTCAAACATTTTGCTTCAAGAGTTTTGATGTTCAACTTGAACATCCTGTTCTTCGACATAACCACTTTTACGAACAAATTAACATTTTTAACTCTCAGCCAAAGATATTTATCCTTCATCTCCATTTTCAACATATCAATTTTCAGCAAATTGTCTAAGACTAAGAATATTAATTCTTATTTTAGGCACATAATAAACATTTGAAATCAACTTATGACCACCATTTTTTGAAGAGATAAAAACTGTATCTTTCCCTTAAATGTGGATTTTTTAGGAGTCTCCAAAAGAGGCAATATCCTTCACCGTATCATCAAACTCAACAATTTTTTCTTTGAATCCACACATATGATTGTTTGCACCATTATTCGGGTACCACAAGCTGGCTGCATCTTTCTCTCCTCCTCATATCGTTAGTAAAAAAGTGAATTCTTCAACTTCTTGGTTGTCATCAACAAGATTGACCGGCTCTTCATTATTATCGTGACAATTCGATGCATAATAAGCAAGTTTATGGCAATTATAAAATTCAACTTTAGACTTGTCATACCTTCTCTCATTTGATCCTTGATAACCATGCCCTCTAACTCGAATATTTCCTCGATCTATTGAGGATGATGGACTATTCTCGTGATTATTTGAATTCCCTTCTTTGAATCCTCCTTGTCCACGTCTTCTACAATATTGATTTTCTCCTCCACCATTTTTCAAAGTAGCCTTAATTTTAAGAGCCTACTCCAATTGGCTCTTCTTGTCTTCCCTCAATTTTCTCTTCATAAGTTTGTAAAGAACCCTCAAGTTCTTTCATGGTCACTACCTCAAGATCTTTTGCTTCTTCAATGACGCACACGATGTGATTAAATTTGGGAGTGAAAGAATGAATAATCTTTTTCACTACTCGAACATCTTAAAATTTATCTTTGTATCTTCTTAGTTAGTTCACAGTTGCCTTAATCCTTGAGCAACCAAAATTGATTCGGATTTTTATTCATGTTCAATGCTTCAAAATCATCCCTTAATGATTAAAACCTAATTTTTTTTCACTTTCTCAACTCCTTGGAAGGATTTTGCTAGAATCTCCCAAGATTCTCTAGAAGTTGACGCATAAAATCATCCAAACATTGATGGATGAGGGTGAGAGCTTGTTGATCCTTGTTTCTTGTCCTTGATAAGACATCCTTCTCCGTTGAAGATAACATAGGTTCATTTTGAGACTTGTTGTAGCCATTCTCTACAATCTCACATACATCTTGGGCGTCAAGTATATCTTTCATTCGTAGATACCACTTCTCATAGTTATCTTTTGTGAGACGAGAAAACTATAATGATGTCATAGACATTCAATTGCTTGCCATTTTCTTCTCACGCTTTCTCTATGTGACTATGGTACCACTTTGTTAAAGGTAGAGAACATATATATTGGTGGAGAACTAATGAGTTTCTTGATTTCCAAATGTCAAGTACGTGGGGGTATTTATAGGTACAAAAATACAACATTCATCTAATCTAATAATGGTGAATCTTGAAAGTCACTTTGAATACATAAACTAGAAATTAATTCAATGTTGACTACATGAACCAAATTAATTCTAGGATCAAAAGACACAATCTATAAATTTTCAATTATATTCCAACATTTTCTATAACTTCTTTAGGCAATGCTCCGAGATTTACTTGTCAAAGCATATTGGAGGGGAGAAAGGTATTACATGAGGGTTTTATGTAGGTTTTAGGCAATGGAAAATCGATTAGCATCTAGGACGACCTTTGTCTTTATGATGAGAAATCACCAATGATTACGACATGGAAAGGTCAATACCCGATTCACATTAGGTTTGTGGCGCATTCATGGAGGGCAGACATGAGTGGAATAAGGAAAAAAATGGCATCCATATTTTTAGTGCACGATGTAGCTAGGATAGAGTCAATGTCAATTAGCCCCTTTGATAATGAGGATGTGAGAGTGTAGAGGTTTAGTAAGGATGGTGCAAACTCAGTGAAATCAGGGTACTTCGATGTTTTGACGAGAGGTGTTCATGACATGAGGAGGGCAATTTTGTGACAAAGATCGGGTTTCTATGGTTCTCTAAGAACTAACTAGCATTTCATGGGAAAAGCTTTACTCATCATGAGTTACTTTCTATGGTGACCACGTAGAGACGTGATTATTTCAAGGCATGATCGTTTACTCAATTTCTATTGAACATGGTGAAAGAGGATGACTAGTAGAAACCATCGCGTGATGAACAACTCAAATTAAACTGTGAGACCTCGATTAAGAGAATGTCGATGCGACGATATCTGATTTCGTCTGTGATTGTACTAGTTCGACGCATTGGTGCTTCACACATCAATGTGCACCACTAACGGAGCTCGAAATCGTTAAGCTGACTCTAGCCGTATTACATGGATTGTTTTTGGCGAGACAAAGGGTTATCAGATATTGTTAAGACCAGTTACCAATTTATTATTTGTGCTCTGAAGCAACCCAAGACTATATATGCTCTCCTACTTTGAAAAAGTAATTGCTAATATTGATTGTTGATATTAGTAAGTCCTTCGGGAGATTTATATATTTTTTTATTTTTAGGATCAAACTTACATTAACACGAGCAAATCAAAACTTGAAAGTCTTCCACAATAGATGTAAGTTCAACCCAAGTACACGGATTAGGAAAACTCATAGCTGATCATACCATAGTGTGAGCCATAATATTGACATCTCGATTAAACCATACCACCTACTGAGTCATATTAATAGTTGCATTTTCATTGCAAACTCTAATGATGCCACCGAAAATGGTATCATGATCTTCCCTCGAGTTGAACGCCTTCATGACCAATTACACATCCATTTCAATTATTACATTGTGGATAATAAGTTTTCTTTTATCCAAGATAAATCTTCACATAACCTTATTGTCTGCCTTCATCCGACTGATAATTCTCATGCCACACCGTCGTTCTACTAATTACATGCATTCCCCGATCATCACGTAGGACCATGGCCAATTCCATTTCCACCGAGTCTTAAAAAAAAAAAAAAAAACTTCAATTTATAATTTCACTGCACCCAAATGGGGGTTTATGCTAAGATTTGCAACTGTTCAAACTCACCGCCGACACCAACACCTTAGAAGCCGTTGCGCACCACTCGACATGAAATTGTTTCGCAAGGAATGGTACCGTTCTCGCCTGAGCACAACTCGCAGTCCAAATTATTTCATCCTTTTATTTCCATAATCTCCACAAAATCATAACGAACTCCTCATCTTTATCACTGTTCAGATTCTTAACAAGACGGAGAACTAGTTCAGACAACGAGTTCACAACCATTGCCTCCCGATCCACCTCTTCCGCGACAATAGATAAATGCCAACACTCCCTCTCGAATGGGCAAGAAATAAGAGAGTGTCAATCCGTTTTAGATATACAGGTACATAAACAATTTTTGTTGAATTGAGAAAAATTAATACCTGGACTCCAATGAAGGATTAACTGGTGATGAAGCCAACTACTAATTTCATCCCTAAACAATATGCTAACTTTGCAGTTGAAAACACTATGAGAAATGGATTCAACCTCTTCGCTGCACATTAAACCTTTAGCCCCTTTGTCGCTAAAAATTGTCCCTTTAGTTCTCAATTCCTCTTTGTAGCTAGCCTCGAGCGGATTGCCCTCCCTGTTGTTAGTGTCATCTTCCGGGGCACCCAATTCCTTCACAACCTTTTGAATATTTTTGTATTATTTTCGATATCCTCGGTGCGTTCAGCCTCTTTCATATGTCTTTCGTAAGCTATCTTTGTTAAATATGTACCATTTAGAGAATGTTTCCATATCCATATGTCCTTATTTAGATTCAGAATTTCCCTACCAATAAATCCAACAAATTCGTTAAATAATAATTGTTCCATATCTAATAATCTCCTCCATTTCCACTCCCACTTCCAAGTGTCCCTCTCCCATCTACCCATCTTCTTGTGTTTTTTTTAGACTAAGTCTAAAAAGTATATTAAAAGTATTCCTTAAGCGTAAGATCTCCCACCCAACGATGCTGCCAAAAAATGTCCTCCCCCATTACAAATCATAATAATAAACTCATCTCTCAAGTTTAGCACCTCCCTCCCCCCCCCCTATATTGATACTAAATTCCTCCACCATTCTGATCTCCTCCTGCTACAAGCTCCCTCACCTATTCTTGCTCCCTCTAGACCCCAATATTTATAGTTAAGCTCGGCTAAAAATCTGCCCACCCATTTCCTCACCAAAGCAAGATTAATTTTTTTCTAAATCCATAATCTACACAAGGAATGAGTTGGCATAGTGGACAACACTGATTAGATCAAAGTTGCTCTTCCCCACGGATATGTGATTGAAATCTCATTTCTCTAGCCTTAACTTGATTTTTTGGATTAATCCATTCCACGGCCCTGTGAGTTTATGATTACAACCCACTTTCATGTCCAGATAATAAAATGGAGTTGATGTAGTAAAATTGGGTGATTATTGAAAGACCATTGAGATCCCTCTAGCACCCCTCTAGATCGAGAATGTGGTAAAATTGAAACAAGAATTTGCCCTCACCAATAGTGCAAATAGTCACCCCTTTCACGGGTTTCCAAACTCCAGCCAGTGTATTTTTCATACTTGTAAACTTTATTGTTTGATTCGTAATAAATCGACCAACAGGGCAGTGGTCCATGGATAACTGCGTCCCCCCGGATCTTCTTCATCATCGAGCAAAAACTCCTCCTCCTCATCTCTAGATAGATTGAGATAAGCAAATTTCGATACAATGGTAGAACAAGACCAAAAATTCTAAAATATGAGAGAAGCGAACTCTTAAGTAGCGAGAAAGAAAAGTAATATTATTATTTTAAGACGTTCCATAGTGACTAATAAACTTATTTTGTTGGTCTCTCTTGTGCAATGCCATTTTTATCTTTTATTTATGGTACAATGATTGATTACTGAAGACTATTTCCATTATAAAAAAAATTG
The DNA here is from genome assembly GCA_963675135.1 of Galeopsis tetrahit. Taxonomy (NCBI): domain Eukaryota; kingdom Viridiplantae; phylum Streptophyta; class Magnoliopsida; order Lamiales; family Lamiaceae; genus Galeopsis; species Galeopsis tetrahit. The sequence continues at coordinate 62,975,313 of OY776132.1, forward strand.
TAAATATACCATTAATTTAATATCTATTACATAAAAATAGATTTTTAAAAAATACATCAAAATTTAAAACTGCGAGTCAACTGAAATAAAATAACTAAATTTTGATTGGTTGATACATAGTGACAGAGTGAAAAATTACTTGGGCGCCCATATAAAAGTATTTAAAATATATTTTAGAACTATATTATATATATATATGTATTAAATTCAAATTTAAAAAAAAAAAAAATTATTACATTAGAACTTATTTACTTAATAGAATAATTACATAAGAATATGTGTTATAAATTATAACATTGATCACAATGTATAAATAACTCCATATGTATGTTGAATATTCGTGAAATAAAATTATGTGATCAATTTAGTTTTTTTTTTTTTTTTTTTAATGAAATACATCGAAAATCAAATTATTAATTCCAACAAGGCAATTGCCTATTTACCCTCATTTTTTAATAAATCCACACTACCTTTTTTTAGGCACTCCCATCTTTTAGGCACTTATGTGTATACGTTACATACATGTAACTAAATCCATTTTTTTACATGGGTTATTAGTTATTTACCTTCTTTTTTATTAATTTCACCCCCAAATTTTTTAAAAGAAAAATACATGTAAAATACTATATTACCATTTTATCAATTAAATTAAAATACAACTCATTAAAATTAGGGTTAATTGCAAATTAAATCACCACCTTTCACTGGATTGCAATTTAATCTAAACTTTTGAATAATTGCAAATAAAATCACCACCTTTAAATATTGTTGCAATTTAAACTTCTTAATAGTTTCATTTGTGCTCAAATCTAACGTGGTTGGCTGATGTGACACCTTCTTAATGAAACAACATTGTTTTTTATTTCGATCTAATCTTGAAACGTCAAATTCGGGCACAAATGAGATTGTCAAGAAGTCTAAATTGCAACAATATTGAAAGGTGATGATTTTATTTGCAATTATTCAAAAGTTTAGATTAAATTGCAATTCAGCGAAAGGTGGTGATTTAATTTGCAATTAATCCTTAAAATTATAATGAGATTATTAACCCCAGCATACAAAATCTGACCCCTAAGTGTGTGCTGATACATCCGCATTTTAAAAAAAAATTATTCCACTTGGTAATACAAAATTTCAGGTAAATTGTCTCTTATACCCTTTATTTTTTTAATAAGTTATTGCTTCCCAGCTTTCTCCCCCATTTCAAAGTAATCGGGTTTTCAGCAATACAGATGTAATTCTTCATCTCCTCTCAAATTTCCGTCGTCTCCTTCTCCTCCTCGCCGCCCCGTCGATCCCCCTGCCTCGCGCCGCCGCCCCTCTTCCCACACCTCCGATTATCCGCAAGAAGTCGAAGAGCAGTCACGATGGAGTCTTGATCTTCGCGGAGTCGAGGTCGATCTGTTCGGCGCCGGAGAGATCGACGAAGACGAGGCTCTCGAGGTCTGGTCACGAACGCAGTAGATCCGAGTTATGGAAGAAGAAGTTGTCGATGAAGGCCCGATGAAGCAGATTTGATCTTTTCATTGGCCGAAATATTGTTGAGGCGAAGGAGTTCGGGCTCGTTCGCCGGAGTAGATCGTCTTCGCCGATCTACGCAGAACCTGAATGCCCCGTCAAGGTGCTCATCTTCTCCGATCTACGCCGCTCGCGTGATGGCGGTGTAGATCTAGGGTTTTCTGAAAATAAGTTTTCCCCTATTTCTTCCATTATTTCTTCCTACACATTTTCCAACTTGATTATATATGCTAGAAATATTTTTGGAGTGGGAATTGAGAAAAAAAGATAAATTTGTGGACTATGAATTACAGGTAAGCCCTTCCTTCTCTCTTCTACGGATCTTTTTCTGTCATTCTCTCATCACCTTTGAATCCGAACCTAGAGCGTAAGGTCCCTCTGTTTTTTTCTGTTCACAGGACCTAATCAATGTTTTAATTTTCTGTGCTTCTTTATTCCTATCATTTTTGGCTCTGATTTTATTTCGGCTGCAGCTGATTAAAGATGCATTTTGTTGTTGTTGCTTTCTGATTCTAAAATCTAATGATAATTGAACAATTCCATTTTTTTGCTGCCTTTGTTATAATTAATACTCCATTTTTATCCAAACTTTGATGATCCTAATCTCAGTGTACACATATGAGGAAATCTGGGAATGTAAAATCTAGGTAGTCTTTGAAGTTTAGAATTCAAAATCTTTTGGAGCCTTCTGTGAAAGAAGAACATGACAGTTGATATGATTTGGATATCATATAAAGATCTATTAAAGCACACAAACATAATCAAATAGATATTTTGTTCTCACATTATATGGTTAGAGTCACTCATTTGATCATATTGAATTGTACATAAAATTGTAATTGGCATATAATTGTGCAATTTACGGCTTTACTTACATAAGCAGATATGCTCAAGCTATCTGTCATGCTTCAACTTTAGAATGATTTGCTGATTTAGTTGGTGGAACTTTTACTGCTTAAATCATAGTATGAAATGTCTATGTTGAACTTTTAGCTTTTGCATATACTTATCCTTTCAAGACTTCATACTATGCCTTTTTTTTTCAGCAAAGATTCCATTTCCACTTACTCAGAGATTCAGGGCAATGCTGCAAAATGGTATTCTTCACTTGAGCACTGTTGAAGTCAGCTATGTGAGCAATCGCTCCTGGTATTCTCGCTTTTGGTGTTGGAATTTGACTAAAATCTGGAATTAGGCTGTTAAGAATGGATTTCAATCTTTGATGATAATTGATTCTCACTAGAAGCACTGGAAACCATTTTATTTACTTCAGTTTGTTTTGTTTTCTTCTTATCTGTTTTTCATTCTTTTCTTTTGTTAAGAGGCAGCATCTTTCTTCTTTGGCATTATAAACTGGTGCCCCTTATTTATTGAGCTTGTAACTTTTTTCTTGTACTTTATATCATCAATAAATGGCTTTTGTCTAACAAAAAAAAAAAAAAAAAAAAAACTTAAGTGGAGTAACATTTTTTTACTTGAAAATCTTGTCGATATTCAATATTTAATATATATGTCGATATTCAATATAGATGTTGATATTCAATATTGTGTGATATTCAATATTGTACTAGAGAAAACTTTGCCCAATTATAATTATACACCGACTATCGATTCACCAATGAATCACCACGAAGTCAAATATTATTCTATTTTTTTAAATTTTAAAAAATAAATATAAAAACATAACGAATATTAAAAAAATATGAAACTCAAAAATAAAATTATGAAATAAATTTTCCAGTTTTTTTTCTTCAAAAAATGACCAAAATTTAGGAAAAAAATACAAAAAAAATTGAAAAAAAAAAACTGAACTAAAAAAATTCAATTTTTTTCTAATTTGGTTATAAATGTATGAATATGACATGCTCACTTTCTAGCTTTAATATGATTTATAATAACTAAGATTATTTTGCTATGTCTTCATTATTTCTAAAATGATATCTTGTTTGTTACAAGTTTTTTAAGGTTGTAGATTATTTTTTAAAACTAATTAATAATATAATCTAATTGAAAAATAAAATTTATATTTAGAAACTTAAATGAGTTGAGAATTGGGGAAGAAACCAGCATAATATTGCATCAGCTTTATTATTTTCTTTGGGGTCATCGTCATGTTGATGCATTCATATGTTTATTGAGTGTGATCGTATCTATTAATTGAATTGTGGGATTGGTCCCCTCGGATTAGTCGGTCTTTGACCGGATACCGTGGCATCAAAAAAAATTGAATTGTGTGTTCAGTGTGATTCATTCTCACTTTTGTTCTTCTTACTAGTTAGTTAATATCATTTTTTTAATATTGATGTATTATTAATTTGCATGGTATGCCTGGAATTATAAATGTGTTAAGTTATGTATTTTTTGTTAAATATAAATATTAGTTTAAATACGATATAGTATTAGTACGCCTATGGTATAGTACTAGTTAATATATTGTATAGTACTAGAGATTAATGTGGGTATAAAAATATTACGGAGTATTTAATATATGAAATAATACTATACATGTTGGGAATAAAATGAGATATATTTTGATTCAATACCAAAACTCCCTGAGACATGCCTAAGTCAAGATGATTATGTTCTAAGAATGTTAGAACATATAGAATAAGGCTAGATGAGAAGCTGATATGTTAGACAGCTCTTAGTTAGTTAGATGCACAATTTGAGGGGGAACACATGCTTTGAAGTCCATATAGACAAGTCCCCTCAAGGCTCAAATTTTGGAATTATGATCAAGTCCACTGAAGGACAAGTATGCTGATCAGAAGAGTTGTCCAGATAAGTTATCTCAGCACAATCAAGTCAGAAGAAGTGTACTGAAAGCTTAAGGTCAACCATGCTGAAGAGACAACTACACCCTAAAGATCATTATTGAATCATGCTAAGATCACCTTAAAGTGAAGCAAAGGGTATGAGCCAAATCATCTGAAGAAGAGCAAGTCAACCTTGCTGATAAGCAAGACTGCTGATAGTGATAAGGAGAGTTGTCCAGTTGATAAGGAATGTTGTCCTATCATTGGAACAACCTTCAGAAGCCATGTCCATGTCCTAACAAGAGAATCTGAAAGTCAGACATTGGGAAGAGTGCTGCAGAATGAAGACAAAGCTTATACAGCCGTTTATTTCCCAAATGAGGACATGTCACTATCAAGAATCTGTCTTCAAAGTTGAAGAACTAAAAGAAGATATTTATGGACTTTTGAGGCTGCCTCTCCAACGGGCAAATCCTTCAATTGTCTATAAATACAGAAGTGTGAAGACCATTTGAATGTACCTCAACCAAGCACCTCAACACAATCCAACATTTGATAAGCTAGAGTGCTTTCAAAGTCTTCAAAGACTATCTTAGTCTTCAAACACTTCATCTAAGATGAACCTATTATATATCCATACACAAGCTTAGAGAGATATTCTATCCTTATACACTGATCTTCATTGTAAAGGATATCTCATTAGTTGGAACCTTACATCAATCCTTACCCCTTTCAAGAGTGAAAGTGAGAAGGTTGTTGTAGTAGTAGTAGAAGTGGTAGGAGCTGACTGTTGAGAGAAGAACAGTTCAGTTCTGAGTTGAGAAGAGGGTACTAGAACTCTAGACATCCTAGGGATCAATTCACCAAGGAGTGGTGTTCTTGATCAAGTGCACCTTGGCACTATAAAACAAGTTAATTCCAAGAGTGAAGGAATTATCCTGTTCAATCAGGGAAAGTGGATGTAGGAGCTTGAGTCTCTGAACCACTATAAGCACTTGTGTTGATTTACTTTTCAAGTACTTTCATATATTCAACACTGCACACAAACTGATCTTTCAAAGGATAAACATTCAAAGACTGTGCAAAACTGATTTGGACAAGTTCCCTGAAAACTGGACTGTATTGAATTGACTAAGTGATTTCAGAACTTTGAAGGAGTCTAAACTAAAAGGGCCAACCACTATTCCGCACATATAACTCCCCTAGATAGTTATTCAACTAAGTACTCAATAGTACTTAGTAGCTTGATTATCTTAGAAGAGTTAATCATCTTCAGCAGAGTTGTCCAAGACAACCTTGCTGAGCTCTGGTTTGATCTAAAGTTGAAAAGAATTGCATACAAGTGTATTCCCCCCCCCCCCCCCTCATACACTTGTTATATACTCCTTTCAGGACCAACAATACAATATTTGAATTTATACTATACTATATTTGACCTAGTACCATAGAGTATGTGAACTAATACTATACAATATCTGAACTAATACTATACTATATTTGAACTATTACCATAAAGTATGTGAACTCGAAACTCGAAAAAATTAAAACATGTATCAATATAAACTAATATTATATTGTATATGAACTAATATGTACAGTACTGCATATTAACTAATAATATATCATAATACTTATCAACGGTTATCATAACACTTATAAACTAAAAATTATATTCATAAAAAATTAAAATTAAGTGATTAAAAAATGAAAGTTCAAATGAAAAAAATAATTAAACAATGTAAAACGAAGTGAAATTTGTAAGGAATTAAGTAAATTTTTAAAAGGATAAGGTGAAAATTTATACACCAATTAATTAAAGTAAAATAGTACCAATAAAATTGAACACTTGCCTAAGAGAGGTGAGAGTTTTATTTTTTAAAACAAATTATTATTATACTATTTAATACTTAAAAAAAACAATTAATATTATTTTTAAAATTTTCTTATTAGACTTTAAAATTTTAGAATAATTATTTATGACATAAAAAGAAAGTACGTTAAAAAAAATTATCATTTGAAACACAAATGATAAACAGGAAGAAAAATAAATTTTAAAAATAATATTAAAAAGATAAATATAAATATCAATGGAGTAAAATAAAAAAATTAAAAATTAATGGAGTATTATTTTTTAATGATAAAATTTAAAAAAAATTAATTGAAGTAAAATAAAGGCCCATGAAAAAATGTATGTGTTAAATTGATATAGTAAATGGGTCATGTGTTATTGAATTGGATATAGTAAATTGGTCATGTGTTATTTGTAATGAGTTATTGGATTGGATATAGTAATTACATATATTGGATTGGATATAGTAGTTACGTACATTTAACTAGTACACAAGAGTGCAACTCTTTCAACAATAGCCAAAATATATAATCTAATTCATTCATTATGTATTATATATATAATAGTATACGATACATAATTTGTATAAACGTAAATTTAGAGTTCTAGTGTAGAGTAAAATTAAACCATTTTTAAAAAGGAGAAGAAAAAAATTGAGCTCCCACGCAGGGGCGGACGGAGGTGTATGTTAAGGAGGGCCATGGCCCCCAACTTTTATCCCATATGTAATTTTATATATATATATATATATATATATATATATATGCTGCTATTAACTTTTCCTATTTTCTTTTAAGTTGGCCCCCTATGCATAAAATAACAGTAATGGGCTAAATAATAAACTAAGCCCAGCTCATACAAAATCCTTATAAATTGAATAATTCTATTTTTTGATTTAATTCCTTTTAAATAAAAAAAAAAAAAACCATATACGTATTATAGCCGCAATTGTGAATAGTAGGAAAAAAAACCATAATTCCTTTTAATTTTCTTCAACGGTGAATAGTAGGTTTGTTATTTTAATTAGTTCGAGTCTAATAAAAAAAGTGGTAACTTTATATTACTTTAATATTTTTTTTTAGACCTGTTTGCAATTAACTCATTTAATAGTATTAAATAAATAAAATTAGCCCTTTAAAAAATAAATATTGAAGAAAGTATAATTAACAATTTTACATGGTATTAAATAACATGAAGAAATAAAGTATTAATTATTTATTACAGTGTCAATTATATTTAATGTATTAATTCTTTTTTACCAATTAGAAATTAACAAATTAATTAAATTGTCAATTATATTTTTTTAAATATATTAATTTGGTAAATAAATAAAATCATATATATATTTTAATGTTTTGAAAAATTAATTTATTATTTTGTGTGAAATATTTTCTACATAAAATATATTTATATTTAAAACAATTTCTATTTAGATGTGAATTTTTACCTCATCTTACCTTAATTAACTATATTTCATATATAAAATATTTTATACGGAGTATAAATTTTTGTGATTTGTTTGTCGCCCCCCACCAACCTTGGGTCCTGGTCCGCCGCTGCTCCCACGTATTCAAAGATCGAGCTAGGGAGTCAATTGAATATTTAGGTCAATTAAAAATAGAAAAGAAAGTATGTATAACTGTATAAGTTGCATTTATTTATTGCAACATCATTAATCAAGTAATACTAATACACTTATAAAGTGATATTTCCACTGACATTTTTAATTGGGTGTCTCACTATTAGGTCCTTTGTGGGGTGACCTATAGCAACCCGCTCCCTCCTCTAAATACTCTAAATAATGTTGCAGGTAGCTTCATAATTGTTGGCAATTGGACAGATTTACCCCTGAGTTTAATTGAAGACTTCACTCATTAGATTACCCCTTTTTACTTTTGGCTTTTTGCTTTTTACACTCCCCTAGGCCCCTCTGCCACACATCCCCCTTCTCCCCTAAAAATATTGTCCGACAATGGATGGTTATGGCCAAACTTCAGAATCTCGTTGAAGATCATAGCAAAACTCAGGCACGTCGAAAAAATCAGAGGACGGAGGAATCCCAGAATTGTTTCGAGACGACGGTATTTCGAGAGATGAAATCTCACCGCCGGTGTGTAACTGCCGCCGTTTGCCGCTGGTGTGCAACTGCCGCGCCTTATATTTAAATCAGCACAATAACATATACTCCAATATTCTAAATTTGTAATATTTAATTTTAATTTATATAAATTTAATGCATGTATGAATTAATTTAAGTTTAGTACAATATTTAAATTTAATTTAGAATTTAGGGTTTGGTATGTTATTTAATATTTAAATTCAAAATTTTCCATTAATAGGAGAAAAATTCAAAAAAATACATTATTTGTTCAAATATTCATTCTTTGTGTTCAAATATTATGTAATATTTAAAGTTAATTTAAATTTAAATTTTAGTAAATTATGTAATATTCAATTTTCAATTTACGTTTTAAACTCTTATTAAATACAAATTCAATTTAGGTTTATGATTTATATTTGGAATCTTATATACCATTTAAATTTAATAAATTTAAATTTTAATAACAAAGAGAGTCCTTTTTTGAATTTTCTCCCAATAATGATATTGTAGAAGTTACAAAAGGGCATTTTAGGAAAATTCATGGTAAAAATAGAAAAAGCGACAAACTATATGAAACGGAGGGAGTATAAGGTAATAAACTCTAAACCCTAAACTTTAAATTAAATTTAAATAACTATATGAATAAATAGTGTCATTTTTTGAATCTGTCTCCTAATAATGGAAATTTATGAATTTAAATATTACATAAGGTACTAAAACGAGATTAAAAAACTTAAGTTTCAGTACCTTACACCTTTTTTAAAAATTCAATTTATATATGTAAATTTAATGAATGAATTAATTAATCTCAATTTAAGTTTAGTATCTTATACTCCCTCCATCCCATATGAACTTGCACACCTGAAATGACACACAATTTAAGAAATGCGTAAGAAAATGTGTAATGAGTGATGTTTTGAGGGGTAGTTTTGTAAAGTTTTATGAATAAAGTAAAGTAAAAAGTAGATTTCGTGTGGAAAAGTAATGACATATGAGTAAATAAGAGTATATTTAGAGGGTGGGGGTTATGAAGATATTTCCTTTTATAAGGTGTGCAAATTGGTATGAGACATCCATTTATAGAAAGTGTGCAAATTTCTATAGGACGAAGGGAGTATAACTTACGAAAATTCAATTTCAATTTCAAAATCAATTTCAATCCAAGTTTAGTATCGTTAAGATTTTAATTCTTAATTATTCTAAGATATTATTTTTTCTTTTTAATTATTAGATAAGTTTTACATTTTTTTTTTTTGCTATTTTAAATTAATTGATAAGAAATGTGCTAAAATTGGTAAAACTTATTTGTTTGTGCTACATTTGATTAAAAAAGAAAAGTATGGATATGAAAGAAAAAGTTCGTGCTAAATTTGATAACAAAATGAAAAGTATGAGTATAATTTAGTTAAAAAGAAAAGTAAGGACTAAAATTGATTATTTAACCTTTAAAATATTTGAACACGGAGTGTTGTAAGATTGAACACAAATATAAAATATTTGAACACTCTTTTGTTCAGATATTCACCATTTGTGTTCAAATATTCGCTCAATAAAACATTCAAACTCAATTTTAATTTAAGTTTTAATAACTTATATAATATTCAAATTCAATTTAGGTGATATTCAAATTTAATTTCAATTTAAATTTTAATAACTTACAAAAACACTAAATTAAATTTGAAATACAGTCTAAATTAAATTAAATTTGAAATACTCTATAATAATACACCTTGAAAAATAGTAGGGAGTATAAGATTTTGTGTTTAGAGTAGCCATTACGTTTCTAGACAATTCTGGCCAAAAAATGTCCTTTTGTACTCCACTACTTAGCAAATTTTCCTCTCTCTCTCTCTCACACCTCCATTCTCTTTCTCTCCGTTTCTCAAAAAAATGAAAACTGAGACTCCATGGCTATCTCTCTCTAACTCTCTGCACTAATATTCCAGTGCTAAAAAAAAAAATCACAAATCCAAATTGGACTTCCCGCAATCACTCCTCAACCCTTTTGTAAACACCTCTGTAACCCACCGTCTACACAACCACTTATTTCGGCCGTTTCCCGTCATTTACTCCATCCCCTAGTTAAATCAATGGCGGAATCCTCTGTCGTGTCGTCGGAGGAGCGTTGAAGGATTAGTGATGGCACGAACGAAGGGAATTAAGGGCCTCCGATTCTGCTTCTTATACGACGTCTCCCACTCCGCCTCCGATTTCACCTTATGTGCCGCCGTTTTACCCAGATCGGTGGATGGGGAGGACTTGAATCTTGAAACGGAACATAAGTTTGTGACGAAAGGAATATGAAGAGGACAATTCGGCCACAGTAATCTTATTGGATCCCAATCTTGAATTCCACCATTTGTACCAAATGTTAGTCACAAGGGAGGGAGAGAGGTAAGGGGAGAGAATGGAAGAAAAGAGGAGAGTGGAGAGAGAGAAATGAGATCTGACAGCCTTTTTCTTCAAAATTAATAAAAAATATAAAACAAATGGGAATGAAGGGGCAAAAGAGACAATACATATCATATTTGGGAGTGGATTGCTCGTTAAAAATTCGCAGGGAGTGGGCTGCAACAAAACTAAAAAACAAGGAGCCAGTAGTAAATAATCTCTTTTTAATTCACATATATAATTTGATGTAGTACTTGTGTGTAAAATATTGTAATATTATTTTATAAACATGTATACTGTTATTACATGATGCAATAGGGCATGCAAGTGTAACTCCATAGAGTACTATGCGAGTTCTATTAATATAACTAGGAGACGTGAAATTAGATAAACTCACGAGTTCATTGATTTGAAACATTAAGCAATTCTATTTGAAACATAAATTATTCTATTTGGCATCCCCCGTTCTTCAAAGAGGGGTGTTTTAGCCTTTTTCTCTTGAACATAATTAAGTGGTGTTTTAGAATTTTTTATATTGTTTGTTTCAATTTTTTTTTTTTTTTTTTTTAAGTGTCGGGTGGTAGAGGAGCATACTCCTAAGTTCCAACGGGTGGTAGAGGAGCATACTCCTAAGTTCCAAGACTACACCATTAGATCAACTCCTTGGGGTTATTATGTTATCTCTTTAACATTAGAAAATCAATTATTTGAGACATAAAATAAAAAAAATAAAAATAAAAAACTTGAAAAGGATGGTGAAATTGGTTAAAAAGTTTGGAAATATTTGAAATATAATATGCACTATAAATGAAAAATATGCATTAGAAAATTAATGTGATTGGTGTCCTTACTTGTCAACATCACTTATTAAAAAATGCAATACGAAATTAATCTATCATATTAATTTATTTGGATTACAAATTTGATAATGCAAGATATATGGTAGATTTGATTTGTTCTATATTTTTGGGATTAATATATATATTTTATTGGAATTGATATTATTTATCTTATAATAATATCTTAATTAGATCAAGTATAAAAAGTCAAAGTAGGAGACTTGATTATTTAAGAGCTGGAAGAACGGTTAATTACATTTGGCGCGAAAAAGAAAAGGAAAATAATTGAAAAGGAAACAAATATTACCATATATAATTACCTGGGGTTTTGGGCCTTTATTATTCACATGACCACATTATATATGGTAATAAACCTGGTTCAAATATTTGGTAATATTTACATGAGATAGTATATATAAAGGAGTTAGCTAGGTTTATTATAATCACTACTCTACTTTAACCTGATCGATATCAAAGAAGGCCAGGCCAGGATGGATGATTCTTCTTCAGTTTCTCCGTTAAGAGCGACATACTTGAACCTGTTTAAGTGGCCCGAATCCGATGCCAAATTCATCGAGTCGATTATCGTGGACGGGCGAGAGTCGCTAACGTTGTTGTCACGCAGGCAGTTGTATTTGAGGAGCTACACTTTCACACTATCTAAAAAGGACAAGGAGGACCACCACTCAAAGATCATGGGCTGCCGCCGTTGCAAGTCCTCCGCCGCCGACTCTATTTTCCGGCGGTTGCTGACTAGTTGCGTCCTCAAGATTGATGTTCTCGACGACTGATGATCATATTCTTACATACAGCTAGTATGCATATTTTGGTTAGTTTCACCACTAGTTTTTTACAAAATTACTTTTAAATCCCATTTAAAACGTCTAGCTCTACTATACGTAATGCATATATAAAATTCATAATTGTAATTTTTCTTCCTAATTCATCTCTGTAATCGAGTACTTGTTATTGGAGTATTCTTCATATGATTTTATGGATTTTATTTTACAAACACTCCTCACAATTGGTGCAATTGGGAAACATCCATTGCGGATTTCGCGTAAATGGGTTAAACTCGAATAGTTTTTTTTTTTTTTTCTCTAGCAATTATTTTTAATAATTCAACAAATAAGTTTTTCTCCTCCTTTTTAGCAATTATTTCTAATAATTCAACAAATAAGTTTTTCTCCTTCTTTTTAGCAATTATTTCTAATAATTCAACAAATAACTTTAAAAAATAAATCTCCTCTTAATCTTCTTCCTAATCTTCTTCTAGCTCCCTTCTTAATTAATAGAGAAATAAATCGATACTTGAAAATCAAGTAATATTATTTACTCAATTTTGAATAAAAGTTAATTTGAACTTCTTTTTTTTTTTTTTTTTTTGTCAAAGAAGCCTTGATCAATTTTTAAAGTATTTTTTCGGGTAATTGTTATAGCCTAGTTAAGCTCTCTAATTATTATTATAATAAAGTGAATAATTCGAGTGGTCAGAGAATCACTAAATTCTATTTAATGGGATAAAGAAAAATATAAAATTTAATTTAATAATTAAGTAAAATCGTTAGCAAGCATTTTGATGCATACGATAACAATAAAACTCTACACTTGAAGGTATTACGAATTACGATACTTAAACGCATATACTGTAATACAGTCAAAATATAATTGGTTTCTCTGTCCAAGAATATGTGTGTAATACTTAGAGATCAATGAAGAATCGGAAGAAGTTAGCAAAATGTTTTGATTGCACTCGTATTTCATTCTATTAAATTGATCGAAATCCTCATTCATCTCTTTATTTCGTTAATCTTGATTTATTTATGTGTGCATTTATTGACACTGCTGGAGATCACCAATATTTTTCTAGTGTAAATTACTAGACATATAAAAAAAACCTATACTTTTCAGTAATAAAATTATAATTTTTAATTAAAAAAAATTACATTTTTCAAATAAATAAATTACTCCATTTTTCATTATAAGGGTAGTTTAGGTATCTTACATGAATGTTATATTAATAAATGGAGAGGAGTATACTTAACAAAGCTGGAGGGGTATATAGCCAGTGCCACCCTTAATATAAGTGTGATCCACTATCCGAAATACACGCGATTATTCTAATTGGCCCAATTGTATAAGGGTCCAAAGTCCAATCAAAGAAAAGCTAAATGGCCCAAAATAACATACTCAAGCCCTATCAATTTGCTTGAAATAGATTGATGTTGATTTTTCTTTGTGTCATTAAAAAAAAACATTTTATTTTTTTTCTCAATGAGGCATTTCCATATTAATTTTCTTTCCATCCTTTTCTATCTTGGGCACCTTCAATGAGTCAAATTCCAATTAGACAGATACAACCAATTCTTTCAAATTCTCAATTGTCAACAGCACAAAAATCATTTGCAGCTCCTAATTTCACAAATTAAGTCGCAAAATGCAATGAGAGCTTAAATAACACATTCAAAAAGCATTGTATAGGATGCAAATAGGAGTAGAGACTCAAATATAAATCAGATGTAACAAATTGCATATCTTAGAATTCTCAAGAAAGATCTCAAAACATAAATTCAACTAGAGTATCAAATCAAATTAAATCATCATCTTTTACAGCCCACATTTCATTTGTACTCCTTTTCTTGACAGCAAGACTTGTAAAATTCCTAAAGAAAAAGAAAAGATAAATCCCAAACTAACCACCGAAACCATACAAAGTCCTCCCCTGCCTCTTCAGAGCATAAACCACATCCATGGCGGTAACAGTCTTCCTCCTTGCGTGCTCAGTGTAGGTAACAGCATCACGAATCACATTCTCCAAAAAGATCTTCAAAACTCCACGCGTTTCCTCGTAGATCAGGCCTGAAATGCGCTTCACGCCTCCCCTTCTGGCGAGACGGCGGATGGCCGGCTTTGTGATTCCCTGAATGTTATCGCGGAGAACCTTCCGATGACGCTTAGCTCCGCCCTTTCCCAAACCCTTGCCTCCTTTGCCTCTTCCCGACATTTTCGATTCTGAGAAATTAGGGCTAAATTGATGGAGATTGGAATTATGCAAAATGTTGAAGAGGTTTTAGTATATATAGGGGGAAGAAGGAAGGGGCGGATCCGAAGGGCTTTTGGGTAATGCGGTTTCCCAGCGTTGATTTGCTTTCATCTGACGGTGCAGATTGTCCTATTTTGATATCGAGGATCGTTGACGTGGCACATTTGGCTCGCAACTGAAATGTTTAAATTTTTGGTTTTCCGCCGTGGTGTGGTGGGAACGAAACAAGTTAAATGCGCGGGAACGTATTTTTTGACAGAACTAATCTCAATTATTAATGAAACTTCAAATTCTTTATTTGAGAAAAAGTTGACTTATTTGAAAAGTTTTAAGTCAAGGAATTACAGAATTCAGAGAAGTTCAAATTTGTTGAGGACAATATAGATTTAGTTAAATTGTAGATATTTTTCTAGAATAAATATTCTTAGGAATATCTTGTAGATTTGTTGTAATTCTCCGCTAAGGTGGTTTTTGGTTTTGGATTGGTCATCCGAATTTGAATGGACCATTCTCATCTCATTCCTCTCCATTTAAATACAAATTATTCATCCCTATAATATATTTACATATCTATTTTTTATTTTTTATACAATCATATCACCCTTTTTTTTTTTTTTTTCAATTACTTTTTCTTTCACAAATTATTTTCTCTTCTAATTTTCTTACCCACAACCAATTACTCCACTAACTAATAATAATAAAATAATAACACATAACTACTGATTTGACATAAAATTTTTCATTCATACATATTTTTTAATCTCTATCCAAACACAATTTTTATTTAATTACTATTCATAGATTATCTTATCCATATTTTTTCAATCTCCATCTCAATTCCATCCACCACAATCTCTAACCAAACGGGCCAACATAAAAACCCAAAATAAGGTTAAATTGATTTCCAATGCTGACTTTAAATTGGTGGTAATTTATCAAAGTTCACTTTTTATAGTGGCAAATTAGCCACCACCTCAGAATTGAACGCAAACAAGCCCTTTGCATCTTTTTTCTCTCTTTTGTTTTGTGAATTCTTCTTATTTAATTGTTTAAGAATTTTGCTATTTTATGTAAATTAAATTTGATGTTTTGTTTCATTGAACTTATATTTTTTTTAATTTTGAATTAAATATATATTTTTATTTAGTTTATTCTGAAATACTTTCATGGAGACAGATAACTGATTACACACAAAGGTATGGAAGGAACAATCTTATAGCTTCAGCAAGTATACCATTAAGAAAAGCACTTTTAACATCCATTTGATACACAGTGAATTTCATATAAGCAACATAAGCAAGGAACAATCTTATAACTTCTAGTCTAGCTACAGGGGCAAAAGTTTCATCATAATCAACACCGCTTGAGAGTAGCACTGAGCAACTAATCTAGCTTTATTCCTAACTACAAGATTATTTTCATCTTTCTTATTCTTGAAAATCTAGTGCCTACCACATTGTGACCAAGCAGGTCTATCAACAAGTTCTCATACATCATTTCTAGTAAACTGATTTAATTTAAGTAGGGGCTATCAACACCCCAAATAGTGTTATTCTCACCCAAAATGTTAAACACACCCCAACAAAATTTAAAATTCTATTTTTTTTACTAAACATACCCCAATTTATTCCCTTCCTACCCTTTTTTTACTTAAAAGTTAAAATAATTTGTCTTCTTACATAATACTATACACACCCCATCCATTTAAACCTATCTCTCCCTCTAAAAATACAAAAGAGCCTGCATCTCTTCTCCCTCACCCCCAAACGAACCGTGCATTTAAGAAGAATGAAGAAAAAATGTAAGTGTTCAACCCATCTTGGCCGAACAATCTCTCTCGATTCCTACCGAACACCAAACGAAATGGAAGATCGATATTGTAAGAACTTTCTTTCATTTTGAATGTTTTTACTTCCTAAATTTCTAGGGTTTATATGGTTTTGTAGTGATTTTTTAAATTGTTGAATGAGTTTAGTGATTTATTGTACAAAAATGCTAATAAAATGCATTGGGTATGAATGTATAACAAACATTGAGTTTGATTTTAGGTTTGTGTGGTGTTTTTCTGTTGTTGTTCTTCTGATCTGGGGCTGCCACGCTCGCGTACGGTCAGAATCGCGGCCGCGCGGCGTGCACTGTGCACAGCTGTCTCGACCGCACGCACACATAGTTGAATGGCTGGTTCGGCTGCACGCACAGGATAGTGCACGGCTGTAATGGCCGAACACCACCAAGTTGATGTTTTTTTTTTTTTTTGAGATATTTTTGAAGGAATTGATGAAGGATCATTGAACTGCGCTCTAGATCATGCATTTTGACATTTTTTGACTACCGAGAGAGTAAGTAAATTATTTTTGGGACAAAATCTTCTATGAACCTAGTTAATGGGAGTTTTATGATGAACTTGATATGGAGTTTAGCATATGAAGTGTCTTTGTCTAGTAATTTCAAAAAAAAAAAAAAAGTAAGATCAAACATTTTTTAAATAGCAATATGCTTAAAGATATTGCATTGAAAACAAGAGTTCATGTGCTTTCTATTGTGATCACTTACAATCAAATCCCTTTTTCTTAGCTATTCTATAGTCTTGCTTCTATTCCATTCTACATGATGTTTGAATTCAGTGTTCGATCAGTGACAAAAATTCTTAGATATGAAACAACGAAATCTCTACGAATAATTACTCGTGGAGCAGATTGAAGGTTGTGTGGATAACTGACTTGAATCAAAATGATTTTTTGTGCAGAACCTGATGAATGGAAGGGCATAGTGAAGAAGGATATGCAGATGGACAATAGCTGGGACTATACTGCAGTCAAGTACATTGATGTCTACAACAACATAAGGGCCAGAGATCATTGAGACACAGAACAATTCGTGACGTGTGTATATATATACATATAAATAAATGTACAATACTTGGATCTTTTTCACAGATTCATTCATTTTTTGCACTAACTCTTCGATCTTTAAAACACAGTCCGACTTTTTATAGCTCAATTTAGTATTTATATAACACACCTCAAAGTATGCATTCACAAGTTAACATAATAATGTAGCACACTACAGTAGTACGATGGGTAGAGAAAACTGATAACACAAAAAAATGACAATAATTAATATTGATATAATTAAAATGGAAAGAAAGAAACTAATGCACAGAAAATAGAGCTTTATCTCCCCTCTATTTTCTCATCACAAGTTCACAACTGCTAGCAAACAAACATTAGACGAAAATATATGGGAAAATATCAATTTTGGTTACCCAGTTTTACCTCTTTTCATATTTGGTCACTCACATTTAGTCACTATCAAAATTGGTCATCCAGTTATTATATTCTATCAAAATTAATCACTCTGTTAGTCAATCTGTCATTGACTAACGGGAGAAAGAGTTGGGCCGTGAAATTTCTCAAAACCTAAGGTTAAAAAATTCTCATGCATCTTCCAGAAGTAATGAAACAAACGCAGAAGCAAGAATGAAACATGTGCAAAAATTACCAATATTTATATTATAATATAATAGCTCAGAAGGAAATCTGATGAATCTTCTAGAACGTGATTCAATCATCTATGTTGTTGGTTTACTTTTTATATTATAGATAATGAGAATTCTTTGTCATGCTTTTTCTAGAACGCGATTCAATCAACTTGTTGTTTGGTAGTAAAAAAAATTCAGTAAGTTTTTAATAATTATTTAACTCAATTATGAAATTCATTTTTGTTGGTTTACTTTTTATTTTACAGGAAATGAGAAGCTCAAGAGATAGAATGAAACTTTGTACTCTGTTTTCTAATTCTTGGTTTCATATTGAATTTCTATAATAATTGGAGATATAAACTTATTTCAATTCATTTTCCTATTTATAATTATTGGAGCATAATTTGTGATGAAGATTAATTGTAAAGAATTTTCTAAAATTATCAATACAAGAAAATTTCATAAACTTATTTTTCTATTAAGATCATTATTGCAGATTTCTTGAAATGTTAGTCAAACAATTGGGCATTTGAAATTAATTGAAATAAATTTCTATCTCCTGAGTTTCTCATTTCCTAATTATCTATAAAATAAAAAGTAAAACACGAATATAATGTAAATATTGGTAATTTTTGCACATGTTTAATGCTTCTGCGTTTGTTTCATTAGTTCTGAAAGATGCATGAGAACTTTTTAACCTTAGGTTTTGAGAAATTTCACGGCTCAAAACTCTTTCTCCGTTAGTCAATGACAGATGGACTAACAGAGTGATTAATTTTGATAGAATATAATAACTGAGTGACCAATTTTGATAGTGACTAAATGTGGGTGACCAAATATGAAAAAAGGTAAAACTGGGTGACCAAAATTGATATTTTCCCAAAATATAGAGATAAAGATAGGTAGTTCATATTTCTATTTCAATTTTATGCTACATTCACTTCTTTCACAAGCAAGCGTCACACGAGGTCGTCTACCTTTCTCGGCATTGTCAGACCTTTTAATTAAAATGACCATGTCATTCAACCGATCGATTTTTTGAAACCAATTAATCAACTCTTGCCTAGAGTTAAACAAAGCCATTGTGGTAAATAAATACCCATAGTCTGCCACCATTTCATTGCAGACTGTACGGCCACAACTTCATGTACAAACATGGAAGCGTTCGGCCAGTACCTAATGTACAACGATAGATATGTTCGGCCAGATACCAATGTATATATTCAGGGGTGTTCGGCCGGTTGTGGCCGTACACTCACAGAAGTGTTCGGTCGGTTCTGGCCGTACGTACAATGATGTGTTCGGCCACGATTTCGGCCGTGCATGTTGCGCATGTTTCTACTAAAAAATTGTGTAAAGTGTAAAAAAAAGTACGAAAAAAGTGTAAAAAAAATTTAAATATACTTACATTAATTTCCTCCATCACGTTTTCTTCTTCCATAGCCATGTTTGTTGTGATTATATGATCATATGAAGGTTTATGGGGATAGGATTTATGCATGAAGAAGAGTTTTACGAAATGTGAATTTTTGACGTAAAACTAAAAATAGATGATTTATGATTAAATGGAAGGTAGAATTTAAGAATGGGGTGTGTTTAATATTTTTTAAAAGATTTAAAAGGATATCTTAGAAAATTGAATTATGTCTATTTTTGTCTAAAAAAAATTGGGGTGGGAATAACACTATTTGGGGTGTTGATAGCCCCTCCCTTTAATTTATCTTGCATAGCTATAATTCAATTACTATCAACCAAAACCTCTTTTATAGTCTTGGGCTCAATAGAAGAAAGAAAACAGCACCATCAAAATAGAGATTTACTAGGTTCTTCCTGAGACTCAAACAATTGGCTTCTGGTCTTAACACCTTTACTGGACTCACCAATAATCATATCAGTAGAGTGAGCAGATTTCCATGTTTTTCTAAACTTAACAGGAATACTCTCATCATCTATAGCATCATGCATATCAATATCATCATCAGCAGCAGATTTATTCATAGGAGAACAGCCAACCAATTTAGGCATATCAATGGGTCTAGAAGACTTACCTTTGTCTTTTACCTTTTCTACATCATCATCTTTCTTCAGAATGTTTATGAAAGGATTGTATACTTGTACAGATTCATAAACTTCAGTCTCATCATCATCATTGGTTTGAATTTTCAGATCATCAATTTTCTTACTGAGCTGATGATCAGCACAGTCCTGTACAACTTCATCAAAGACAACATGGGGTGTTTCTTCTACACATAGAGTATAGTAATTAAATACTCTAAATGTCTTGCTAGTTGAGGAGTATCCTAAGAATATCCCCTCATCTGCTTTAGCATCAAAGGCATTTAATTTGCTATTTCTATTGTTATGAATAAAGCACTTACAACCAAAGATATGAAAATATGGAACTCTAGGCTTTCTACATTTCCATACCTCACATGGTGTTTTACCATTGATTCGGGTGGAATTTACAAGTTTTAGAGGCACATGAGAAGCGTATTTTGATGTGGATTTCATTGATTTATGCATTGAATATGATTGATTAAGCCAAAATGAGAGAATGGTAGTGTTTTATCAATTTTGTAGGTAAAACGATGGAATTTTGGAGCAAAACATATACCACAAGTGGTTGGATCGGAAAGAGGAGTGCACGGTTGGATTCGTCTCGAAAAACGGAGTGGAATAGCCAAAATAATCGAGTCGATCGGAGGTCGGAAGCTCAAGAAACGGAGGGACGAAGTTGGAGGGACGAAAACGAAGGACGGAGCCAAGACGAAGCATTGGCCCGGCCGGGCGGCCGAGCACCAAACTTCTTGCCAAAGTCAAAGTTTTGGCCCGGCCGGGCGGCCGAACAAGCCAACACACCCTCCATTTTACGAACTTTCTGCCCGGCCGGGCGGCATCACTCGCCCGGCCGGGCCGACTACCCCCTGCTTCTCGTTTGCTCGGCCAACACTCCGCCCGGCCGGGCCACCCCAATTTCGGTGTCAAACTTGCATTTTCTCCATTTTTGAGGGACCAACTTGCAATTTTGCCGTCCAAACCCTACCTCAACACTATATAAACCCTCTTTCTTGAAATCCAAGACATCCTCCCCCAAATCTTCAATTCCCACACATAGTAGCACATACTTGGAGGTGTTTTGGCCATATCTTCCTCATTTCTCCATCAATTCAAGCAAGAGAGGATGCAATAGCTTGGAAATTCCATTCCCTACCACATTCTAGACTAAACTTTCTTGTTCTCTTTCTTTTTATTTAGTTATTTCATTTGGAATTTGTAATTGGATCATGTTAGTTATTGGCTAAACATTTGTGGTTCTAAGACATTGTAAATATTTGGATTGAAGTTTATGAACTAATTTCTTGCTTTAATTGGTGTTTGTCTCTTATTTGTATGTTTAATCCTCCATTGCAAAGCATGTTGTTATTGGCCATGATAATTTGCTTAATTCATTATTAATTGGGGTAAGATCGAGAGATTTATTCCATTAATCGTATGCAAGCATGCAACCCGATATTATTATGATCTCGAGAGAGGATTAGTTATCGGAGAGGGAATTGAATGATATTTGGGGCTATTTTAGGTGGTGTGATGTTTGTAAGGTAGAGATACGAACTTATGTCGCATGCTCCTTTGGATTAGTTGTATCGAGAGATTGATTAATTCTTCTTTTGTGATCACCCTATATGAAGACAACCTTAATGGCCATTTAAACGAGTTACAATTCATAAACGGATATCTAAGTGTTGCAATTGCCTTGGAACCCACATTCTCTTAATTGAGTTTTCATCCGTTTTACTTTCGTTTTCTTGATACGCATGCTATTTGATCGATTTTTATATTACTCTTTTAGTTGTTTATTAGTGACAATTTGGTAGGCACTTTTAGGGGTAATTCACCATTCACTTTATCGATCACGTCTATTTAGAACTCCGTTAACAAACTACATTTTTACGCTATACCTCCCTGTGGGATCGACCTCGTGCTTATCACGCTACGATAGACACCGTATACTTGCGGTTGTTTATTCTAGTGTTGCATAACACGTGAATCAACCATGTACCTTGTTGAGAGCCCTTCTGTTCTGAGTATGACAGGCAGTGTTGATTGCCTCAGCCCAGAACTTCTGTGGTGTGTTGTACTCGGCTAGCATTGTTCTACATGCTTCTTTGAGTGTTCTGTTTCTTCTCTCAACTACACCATTTTGTTAGGGTGTTCTAGCTGCACTTGTCAAATGCTGAATTCCAGATTTAGAACAATATTCTTTAATGTAAGAGTTTATAAATTCAGTACCCTTGTCACTTCTTATCTTGACAATGGGCTGACCTTTTTCAACTTACAACCTCTTTAACAGATCTGGTAGTTGAGTTTGTGTATCACTCTTTTTGTGTAGAAAGATTACCCAAGTGAACTTTGAATAATCATCTACCACAACTAAAGTGTACCTTCTACCATTCAGTGTATGGGGTTTTATAGGACCATGAATATCTATGTGTAAGAGTTCTAAGATTCTGCAAAGTAGAAAGAGTTGGAATTGACTTAAAGGAAACTTTTACATGTTTACCTTTTTGGCATGCATCACACACTTGTGACTTGAAATAGATCTCATTGGGGATACCCTCTACGAGGTAGTTTCTTGCTATCTTATTAATTATCTTAAAGTTCATATAGCATAGGCGTCTGTGTCATAGCCAGCTGATTTCTTTAGGACTCTTACTAAGAAGGCAAGCATCCCTAGGACAGCTATTCTAGTTCACAATGTAGACACTGCCTTGCCTTACTCCAACAAGTAGAACTGAATGTGTTATTTTATCCCAGATTTCGCATTTTGTGCTTTTGAAATTGACTTTATAGCCCCTGTCACAAAATTGAGAGATAGATAACAGATTGTATTTCAAACCTTCTACATAGGAGACATCTTGAATCTCTACATCTCCATTCCTTATATAACCAAATCCTTTAGTGATTGTCATGGAACTGTCACCAAAGATCACTTTGGGTCCTTTTTGTTCATGATAGTCAGAAAGAAGAGCCCTGGTACCAGTCATGTGGTGAGAACACCCACTATCTATGTACCAAGTTTCTCCAACTGAACCACCTTTCTTGTATAAGTCCAATCGACCCTGCAAGTAGTGATCTTAATAATTTATGTACCCTTTCTCTATTGGGGTCCTTGGGGGTTAGTGGTAAGAGGCACCCAAATAAACATAGAGGATTTGAATAATTGAGACCTCTTCAATTTTCGACCATGCTTATCACAGAACAGTACTTTGTTGACCTTTTCAGAACTATCAACAGACTTATGATCTATTTTTCTGAGATAGCCTTTCCTTGGATCTATCCCTTTTTCAGTAAGATCAGTATGTTTGTAATAGTTAGAATAGGGCCTAAAAACCTATGGACCATACGACTTATAGATGCGTTTAGGTCTTTCCTCTCCAATGATATCATAAGATAAAGGTGGACTGGAGGATAAAGAACAGGTTTGTTATGATAATGAGGCACAAATTTCCTAGGTTTAGTTGAGTACAACTGAGACTGCCTTATGAAAGGAGGTCTAGGCTGATTCCAACTTAACTGTGCTTGTCTTGACCTATTGTGCTGAGTATACCTCTTCTGATGCCAGGACTTAACTGCTCTGGTCAGATGAGTATAACTCTGCTGGTATGGTCTTGACTGTACTGGTCTTGACTGTACTGGTCTTGATACATTTTTCTTTTTACCATTCTTGGTAGTAGGAGGAATGTATTTAGACTGTATTTTAGGTTTTGGATCATTATCATAAATCATGGGTTCTTTTCCTTTATCTAATCGTAAAGAACTTGAACTAGCTCCATTAGTGTTCTTAATTCCTGAAGTAGATGATCTAGGAACATAAACACCTATTCCACTCTTATCATTTGGAGCTCTATATCTGTCTGATAATGTTTGATTAATCTTAGAAGAATTAATCATATCAGATAGCTTTAGATCTAAGCTCAGTACTTCAGATTCTAAGAATCTATTGCGCTCTTCAAGTTTTTCACATTTTATCTTTAAGTCATTGAATTCATTGGTCTATGTGGCTTGAGCTTTAAGCATATCTTGATATAGTTTGTCAATGGTTGAGTACTTATCTTTGAGTTGTGACAACTCTTCTGATAAGCGTCCATTTAAGACAGCTATATTAGGATCTACTTTTAACTGAGCTTCATGTAGACTGATGATTTCTTGCTTTAAAGAAATGTTCTCATCACTAATTTCCATGAATGCTTTGTTAGCTTGTAGGAGGTCCTCTTCAGTCACTCCATTGGAATGATGAAGACTACTCTCTACGCTACTATCAGCAGTGTCACATAAATCAGAATCAGAATTATCACAAGAACGGAAAGAAGTGACAGATGATACCTCTTGTTCCATTTTAGCCATCATAACCAGTCCATCATCTGCAATGAAGGCTTCTTTCTCATTGCTAGAGGGGTATTCAGATGAAGACAAAGGCAACTCATCTGAATCCGTATCAGAATCATTGTATGCCATCATAGCCTTCTTACCCTTAGCATATCTGCAGTCTCTTCTTGCTTTCCTTTCTTCTCTGTCTTCTGAACTCAGATCAGGACACTCATAGATGTAGTGACCTGGTTTCTCACAATTATAGCACAAAGGACCATTAGTAGACTTTTTAATAGGAGAACGGTTACGGTTCCTGTCCTTCCTATCAATAGTGTTCTTATCCTTCCTATCGGACGAGTTTCTATCTCTTCTATTCTCATTAGAGACCTCATCTCTCCTTTCAGAAGATTTGTGATCTCTTCTGGTCCTAGAAGAGTCCCTGTTACTAGAACCCTTAGTCTCCTTATAGAATCTCTTATATCTACCATATCTTTTATTCAGCCTATCAAACCTCTTTATCATTAAGCTCAACTGATCCTTAATAGTAAGATCAGTACTATCTAGGTCATCTTTTATGCTTGAGGACTTAGACTTAGATGATCTAGACATCTTAGAGGAAGAGGCTTTAAAAGCAATACTCTTAGAGATTTCCTTCTCCTTATCACTGCTAGCTACATGATCTTCTTCATCTAACTCGAATTCATGTGCCTTAAGTGTTTGAAACATGGTTTCAGCAGACCAGGTATCTATGTCTTGAGTGGTCTTGATGATCATCTTGACCATCTTCCATCTATCATCTAACGACTTAAGAATACGCAAGTTAATCTCCCTATTACTGTAGTATAGGTCTTACCCAACACTTCAAGATCATTCATAATATGCGTAAATCGAGTATCTAGCTGGTCAATAGATTCTCCAGCTTTCATTTTAAATGATTCAAATTTCTGTACAGCAGTGGACAACTTGCTTTCATTGATCAGGGAAGTTCGTTCAAAAAGGACAACAAGCCTATCCCACATATCTTTAGCAGTCTTACATTTCAATACTTTTTTGCCTAGATACTCATTAAGCAAGGTATGTAAAATGTAGTTCTTTGCTAAGATGTCCAGATTATTTTGCCTCATTTCTTCTGAAGTGAGTTCTGACCTGGGTTTTGGCACGAGCACGCCAACAACTTTAGCGGGTTCGAGTGTAGCAGTATTTGGAGTCATGATGACGATTGATCCCTCCTTGACAACAGACACCATCAGGTCATGTGTAGAACTGAATATGGCCTCCATTCCGAGTTTCCAATAGTCATAGTCTGCAATCTTGAACTTAGAAAGTTTGTTTGCATTAGTTTCATCCATAGTTGAATAGACAGATAAGATCAGGAATGTAGCAAGTAGATCAAGATATTCAAGTAAATGTTTCAGAAATAAAGTTCAAGGATTAGTGACTTGGAACAGTAATACTTCCCTCAAAGTCTTCTGGGTAATCAAGAAACAACAGTCCAAAGAACTACTGCTCTGATACCACTTGTTGGTCCCAAGTTGAGTTAAGATTGATTAAGCTAGAAAAAGTCTAGAGGGGAGGGGTGAATAGACTTTTCAAAATCTTTCAAAATATCAGAGTAAACAATGCGGAATAGTGTTCTGAGTAATACTGTTCTTACTCAGTCAGCACAGTACTTTCAGTTTTAATGTGAACCTTTAAGTTTTATACTCAACTTTGATTTTGAACTTAGAAATATGTAAACACTTAAACAATTATCAAACAGTAAGTAAATCAACACAAAGATTTATAGTGGTTCGACAAATGTCTACATCCACTCTCACAACTCCAGTCGTGATATTTTATTAACTCTTCCTTCTTGAGTTTCTTGTGGCTTAGAGTCCCAAGATTAAGACTTTTATCTTATCGATTATACCACCAGGTATATCTTCGATCGACTAGTAATATCACAAGTAACCAGCACACTTGTTTTACAACAAATCACAAACTAAAAGGTAAAGTAAACTTCTCTTGATAGTAGCCTTTGAATCTTCTCTTCAAATCTGTGGCTCTTCTTGTGTTTTGATCTCCTTCAGACTTTGTGAGTTCTTTCTTGAATACTTGAATGTTCTTTGATTGCTTGAATTCTTCAGAATATCTCGAGTAGCAGTAGTCTTTTCAAGTAGAAGATCATACGGTATTTATAGACTTTAGTATGACAGTTAGCAGTTTGTAAAACCAACTCTCAACTAACTCTAAAACCGTTTTTGTAACTTCTTTTTAGTAACCGACTTCTTTAAACTTATCTTTCCAAGTCATCATATCTTCAAATATATTTAGTTACACTTTAAATAAGTTTCCCAAACTTATTCTTCAATTACTTCAACTCAGCACAGTAAACTATTGTTCAGACTTTTACTGTTCTGAGCCAGTCAGCACAGTTCTCAACTTATGTTTTGAACATCTTCAGAATACTTATGTGCTTCCTTTCAACTCTTCTAAGATTACTCTTCTTACTTGAGTAGTCTTCTCCTTCTTCTGAATCTTCTTTAGTCTTTTGATCTTTATCATCTACTGTTTTGAATTTTTACAATACTGATTACAATAATACAAACTTACATATATAAAACCTATCTATACATCAACTGAACTACATACAGAAGAGTATATCTAAGTCCTATTCTATAAGTTGTCTATACAATACATTTATCAACTTAGTTCCTACCAGTTCATAATATGTTCACATATCAGATCAGTAAACTTAGTTTTCATGACTTATCAAGATGACTTAGTTAAGATGACTTCCAACCACATATATCATTAACTTTAAGTTGTTTTTGGCCATCAAAACTCATAATCATCAATTAGAATATTGTTTCAAGGATTCATATCCCAACACTGTACGTATTAGTTCATATACAGTATAATATTAGTTTATATTGGTACAAGTTCTAATGTTTTCGAGTTTCAAGTTCACATACTTTATGATACGAGTTCAAATATAGCATAGTATTAGTTCACATATTGTATAGTATTAGTTCACATACTCTATGGTACTAGTTCAAATATAGTATAATATTAATTCACATATTGTATAGTATTAGTTCATATATTAAATAATATTTTTATACTCACATTAATCTCTAGTACTTTTGTTCAAAAAAATCCAATAAAATCTCAATTGAATACACTCCCCTTAAATTCAATTTACACTTATTATTTCCTATTCTTTCCTACGTGGCATCCCAATCTTTCGTCATTTCTATTTTCCTAATTTTATAGGATTTGAGACTATTTCTTTCTCCTATCTCCTTTTTCCTCAATTCTTTTCTTTCTTTCTCTCTCCTCGACATATTCATTTTTTCTTTTTTAAATTCTCCTTTTTCCTCTGTCTACTTTTTTTTTTTTTCAGTAACCATAACTTATCTAATTTCAAAATTCTTTTCTTTTCTCTCTCCCTGCCCTCCTATAGATTTTTCTTAAGTTTTTTTTCCTTTGATTCACATTTTTTTCATTGATTTTTCTCTTCCTAATCTATTATGGTTGTGGCTTTTATGTATCTCCTTTGATCTCTTAATTTCTCTTTTCTAAATCATTATCACTGCGCACACATGTGTATATGTTCTGGTATGAAAGGTATTAAATTATTCTTTGTGCATTCTCTACAAGAATTGTTTAATCATCTTTTCTTCTACTGACACTCCAACCTCATGTAAAATTCATTTCATTGATTTTTTTAAAAATTAAAATTGAAACTCGGTCTATTCAATTATCCATCATTTTCATTATGTCCTCTACGTATGAGATGCATATAGACCAATAGAATGTTTGCTTCTTATATTTAATTGTTGTAGTATTAACTCTTTAATATTCTAATTTTCCATTAATTCATCTAGAATTTCAAAATCTGTGTGTAAACAGTAGTTGGAGTAATATGAGATTGACGAGAGTGATGATTGTTTTTCTATCAACTGTTTAATGAATTGCTTCCTTATGCACAAATATCTTTTAATTTGTTCAAATTTTGTTAGAAGTGATACAATTATTTTTCATTTTGTTATGGACTGTTTTTTGTTTTTTTTCATAACAATATGTCCTCACATTTTTCTCTACCCATCCCAATTATACATGTGTTTTTCTATGTAACATCTATTCTTTTTAAATTTTAGTGTTTCTTTAAAAAAAAAAAAAATCCATGCTAATTTTTTTTTTTTGGTGTGTAAGATTAATCGTTTCTTTTGACAGTGTACATTGTACTCCCTCTGTCCTGTTTGCACTCTTTTCTTATTAGTCCGTCCCATAACTGTTTGCACTTTCATAAATGGTAAAGTTTTTCACAAACTCCACCCTTATAATACCCATTTATTTACCCATTTGTCATTATTTTTTCACACAATTAAACACACTAACTCACCATATTAAACCTAAACCAAATCATTTAATTAACCCAACCCATTTAATTAATCCAACACAACCCAAATAATTTTACCAATTTTGGACATTTAACCCAACTCAAATTCCAGTCTCAATCTAATTAATCCCACCCCATCATATTTCATTGTTCTACTACTCCATCCTGAAGAACATTCGTGAACCCTAATTTCTTCAGCCTATCTCAAGTGTAGCAAATTTCTCACTCTCTCAAAAAGGCTCGATCACCTCTCTCTCTCTCTCGAAGATAATCGATCGCCTATCTCTCAAAGATAATCAATCGCCTCTCTCTCTCTCTCTCGCCTTCTCTCTCGAAGATAATCGATCGCCTCTCTCAAGTGGAACAATTGTTTCACTCTCTCGAAAAGGTTCGTACAAATTTTATGTTTCAATTTGTTAAAATAGGGTTGCATGTTTAATTTTGGTTCGATTTTACTTTGATTTGGTGAAATAGGGTTCAATTTTACTTTGATTTGGTGGAATAGGGTTCGATTTTACTTTGATTTAGTGGAATAGGGTTGCATGTGTTGAATCCACTTTTTGATGTGGTGAAACAAGGGTGCATGTGCGATTTTGCTTCGAATTTTGACTATACTCTGTTTTTTTTTTTTTCGATTTGTGCTTCGATTTTCGATTTGTGTGCTGAAATGAAATTATCATCGATTTTGCAATCGATTCGCACTTAGATTTGTCGTTTTGGTGATTGTGTATTACTTGTCGAGGATCGGGTTGGGGAATTGAATGCGATCTTGCCAAATTTGGGGGTTTCTGGATTTCTAGATCTGATTGTGGTTGAGTTAGATCAATTTTGAATTACTCTACCAGATATGTGAACCACGGTTGTATGGGTAAGTGAGAACTAAATTCTAAACTAATCACTTCATTAACTGTACCTGAATGTACAATAATACCCTTACTCAAAAAGTCAAAAAGTGGGTTTTCTTAATTTGTGTGCACCAAATTTGGTGCAAACAAACCTGGGACAGAGGAAGTATATTTTAAAAGGGTACAAAACATCTCATTTTAATCTTAACATTTTTGCAAGGTTATGACAGACAACAGAGATACTAGAAGGAGAGGGAATCAGAAAGTTGAGGTTTTTCCTTCACAGATTAGAGTATTTTTTTAAACTACATATGCTCTCATTTTCTTTAGATTTGTTTACTCTCCATCAATCTTCAATTTTGATTCCGCTATAACTTTTACAATTAACAAATCAACAACGATTTTTAAGTCAGTTTCTTCAAATCTTATTAATATTTCTTGCACATATTTTCATAATTTTATATTCCATAAATTTTTGTTACAAGTCTCTTGATTCGCCGATTTTTCACAACTCAAATTTGCTTACAACGACCATCTGTTTCTTTCTAATTCTTTAGGGGGCCGGGTGTTTGTTTTGGGACTCACACTTCCGGATGGGTGACGTAACATCTCCCGTCTTATTCTAGTTCGGGATTTCACATCCGAATTTCACCATATCCAACTCCATCCACCCATAATAATACATATATATTATACTATTATAATAATACAAAATCATTTTGACATAAAGTTACATCATATAATATTATAATACAACATCACCCACTCTTAAACAATTGATTTAACATAAAGTTACATTATATCATACTCAAAATTCCTAAACAAACACACATAATCAATATTTATCATAATTTTTCCATCCATGATTTCCACATCCGGATTTCCCCCGTCCTACATAATTCCAAAACAAACACCCCCTTAGTGTTCTTATTCTCACTGTTATTTAATGTTTGACGTTAATATAAAAAATAAAAGCAACCAGTTAAAAAAACTCATCCAAATTAACGGGAAAAACTTGAAAACTAATAAATATCCACTTTATTTTAGTTGATGCTTTTAATTGTTTTCTACTTTCATTTACATCATTATTTTTGTTTTGCAGGGTTGGTTATTGAAATGAAAATGTATTATCTTCATTACTTCATTAATTAAAGATGTGAGATCTGCTTGAATCTGCTTAGTTTTGAGACAAAAACCTAAATTGTTGGCATTATTTCATCGTACATTTGTTTTAGTTGAAACACTCTCATTCTTTTGTGTTTAAATAATTATTTTAGTTTTATTTGTATTTTGAGTACTTATTTTATTTGTGTTTCGGGAATTGTCCATGGTGGGGTGGTTGCAACTTGCAACTAGTAATTTCGATCTCAACTAGATACTTTAATTTGTTTCGACTATTTACAACTATAATTTAACATTCATTGACTATGGCAATAAGAATATGTATGTGGTTTATTATAGTTGGCCCGTCTTTCAAAACAGAGTGGTATCTATAATTTTTTTATTTTATATTATATATAGACTTTATTTGTAATGAGATATTAAAATGTTGCGGAACTATATAACTCCTGATCCGTAGTTCCCTTTATCACACAAAACAATTTGGTTTACTCTGATGTAAATTAAAAATGGTGGATGGATGTGCGGATTTGAGGTGCACATTTCTACGCTAACGTTAATAATGATGGGTTTCTATGTCAGATTTCTATCTAGATAGAAATCTCCTTATTTTACATTTGTATTTACATTAATTGATAAATCATTTCAATTTATTCTCGAGTACTAATCACTAATTTATATTGATTTTAAAACTATTAGGTGTACTCTTTTACGACACATATTAGTATTTTATTGTAGTGTTGTTCGTGGCATATATAATTTTTTTTTACAGGTTTTAAACAATATTGATTGTTTATGTATAAAGTAGATATGTAAAATAAAAAGTGAATAATATATTAGGGTAATGAAATAAAGAGTGATAAAAATGTGCATATTAAATTTGGACGAACTAAAAAAATACTTAAGTATAAGGTTTGAACGATTCCTGCGTAATACCGCGGGTCTTACACTAGTTTATATTTATTTTAAAGGATGAAGTATAAATATGAAAGAATTGAATGTGTTTAGCAATATAATTTCACTTTGAGTAGGTCTTGTGTAGACTCGAGTCTATATAAGAACTTGATTTGACCAAGTCAACTTTTTATTTTATTTTTTTATTTTTTTGATAGTGTTGCACTTTTCAATTATAGTGACTTACACTTTTCAATAATATTTTCAGTGTTGACATTTCAAAATTTGAGTTAACCAGATATTGTGTAGATTCGATGTTGCACTTTTCAGTTGTAGTGCCTTACACTTTTCATTAAAAATTGAGTTACACTTTTCAGTAATATCGTGTTGCACTTTTCAGTTATAATAACTTACATTTTTTATTAAATATTGTGTTGCACTTTTCAGTTGTACTAATTTGCACTTTTCCGTTATAATGACTTACACTTTTCACTAATATTGTGTTACATTTTTCAGTTATACTCACTTGCAACCCAACATTTTTCAGTTATACTCACTTGCACTTTTCAGTTATAGACACTTACACTTTTCGGGTATAGTGACTTACAATTTTTAGTAATATTGGGTTGCATTTTTCAGTTATATATGTGAATATGTCTTACACTTTTTATTAATATTGTGTTGCATTTTACCAGTTATATCAACTAGTACTTTTTAATAATATTGTGTTACACTTTTCAGTAATATTATTTTTTAATTATTTAAGATGGGTGAAAATAATTAAAAAAAAATTCAAAACGTGTCAATAAAAAAAGGAACATAATTTTTTTTTTTTTAAGTTCTTATTTAGACTCGACTCCATATGAGAGTTAGGCTTTGAGTTTTAAATTTTAGTAGGATTATATCGAAACTAAATTTCAACCGTTTAGATTTTGTTCCATCCCCCCCTTTTTTTTTTGTTCCACCCCTAAAAATTAGAATTGATGATTTGGAAACGACAGTATGATGGGCTAGTCATCTTATGTGAAATATTGTATATATGCATTTCATGCTAATTAGGCAAGTTAAAATCCTAAACTCAAAAGTCAAATTAAATCAATTTTAAAAAATTCGCGGGTCAGAAGCCTGGATCCGGGTTGTCCAAAAAATTAGTGGGTTGCAAACACGTGGTTTACTACAAGACCAAAATATTGTTACTACAAAGCCAAAATATTACCGCTACAAGGCAAAAAAATTAATACTACATGTCAAAACATTCTAACAAATTCACCAAAAAAATTACTCCCTCCGTCTCAGGATAATTTGCATAGTTTGATCGGCACGTTGTTTAAGAAAAGTGTATTTAGTGGTTGATGATGTAAGATAAATGAGGGGTATTTTAGGTAATTTGATGATGTGTAAAGTGGATTTGATGGTGTGTAAAGTGAAATGTATGGAAAAAAGGAGTGGCAAATTTGAAAATAAAAAGATGTTGTGAGGTTATTAATTTTGTGGGGTATTTCCATATTAAGAGTATGCAAGTAATTTTGGGACGTCCCAATAAAGAAAGTGTGCAAGTAATCAAGGGACGGAGGGAGTAAGTTTTTAGAATATTTTTGAACATGTAGTAATACACTTTTGACCTTGTAGTGATAAAATTTTGGTCTTGTAGTAACATTGTTTTAATCATGTAGTTAGTAGCCGAATAAGTCAAAATTATTTTAGTAATTTTGCCCAAAAAAAATAAGTGTCCAAAATATTTTTGGACTTACAGTAATACATTTTATCCTCGTAGTGACAAAATTTAGATCTTGTAGTAACATAATTTTTGTCATGTAGTAAAATAATATTTTAGAGTGAGAATAAATATTCTAATTAAGGTTGACCCGCGTTAACCCACAAATTTTGACCTAATTTACTTTAGTTTGTCAATATTAGACAATATTGCATATAAGTTTTTGCCCAGTAAAAATGTCTAATCGTGGTTGCTTTCAACAATAAAATTTGATGTGGATAAAAAAGAAAAGATAATAAAAAATAATTAAATTAAAAAATCAATTAAAATTATTTAAAAATAGTAATAAATCGTCAAAAAAATTAATTAAAAAATCAAGATTTTTTTAATATTTATTTAAGATTGAGTTGATTTTTCCTTCGGATTTTATTTTATTTATTAAAAAAAAAAAGAATTCTTGAATGATGTTTTTTATTTAATAATTTTTTAAATTTTATTTGATTTATTTAATATTGTTTTATTTTGTTTAGATTTAATTGATTTTTATTTTTTCGTACTGATTTTTTTTTAAAAAAATTCAATTTTAGTTGATTTTCTTAATGTTTTAAATTTTTTAAGGGTGAGTCTAGTGTGGACTCGAGTGCATAGGTGGTTATATATTAGCCACAGCAGAAGCAATACACAGAATAGCTTGTGGTCCAGTGGCACCTCTTCCTTTAATTTTACATAATGTTGCTGGTTCGATTCCAACTTGCTACAATATTTTTAGTAACTAATAAAAAAACGATTCCAACTTGCTACAATATTTTTTTTAATACATATTTTCCAAGATTATAAAAGTGCAAGTACCAATTGACAAAGGTGTACGTTGAAAATAATAAAAGTGCAAGTAGTAACTAATAAAAAAAACGATTTCAACTTGCTACAATATTTTTTTTAATACATATTTTCCAAGATTATAAAAGTGCAAGTACTAATTGACAAAGGTGTACGTTGAAAATAATAAAAGTATATTTTTTTAATACATATTTTCCAAGATTATAAAAGTGCAAGTACTAATTGACAAAGGTGTACGTTGAAAATAATAAAAGTGCAAGTAGTAACTAATAAAAAAAATTAGCACATATTTTTCTAAATTATAAAAGTGCAAATACTAATTGACAAAGGTGTATGTTGTAAATAATAAAAGTGCAAGTACTAACTAATAAAAAAGTGCAAGTGACATATTTTCTCTTCTACTCACTAATCGCTATATATAAACACCTACTCTGTTTTTGTGTTCACATTCTCCCCTGTGTTCAGACTTCCTTAAACAATCCTATAAACTTATTTCCTCCAAATGGGTATTCATTCTTCCCAATTTCAACAACATTTTCTCACTTCCTTTTTTCAAGATTTGGACTCTGCACCTTCTTTCCCAACCTCCAACAAAAAACGACCCAATGATTTATTAGAAAAATAAATTCAAGAATCTGGCAAAATGGAAGACCCCATTACCGATTTCGATTTTACTGATCCAGCCGACACATCGAATCCTAAACGGGCCCGGTCGGAGCTCACAACTGCTTCCGGGCAGCAGCGGCGTTTGTGGGTGAAAAGCCGGTCAAAGGCGTGGTGGGAGCACGTAAGCAACGCTGATTTTTCCGACGACGAGTTCAAGAAAGCCTTCCGAATGAGCAGAGCGGGTCGGGCGGCAGGTCGGACTGGAGTGCATAGCATACACTCAAGTGTATACTAGACCTTGGCATTTTTTAATTGATTCTTCCATTCAAATATTTTTAATATTTAGTTGATTTTTTAAAATATTTTTTACTTTTATTTAATTTTTTTGTATTATTTGATTTTTTTTAATTGTTTGCAGCTATGAATGGTAAATAAAAAGAATTGAGATGTGTTTAGTAATAAAAAATAATTTTTAAATTTTAGAGGGCTTGTTAAACATTTGATATGTGTATAAAATTTTGTGGGGGTACCATAATAGATTTGCATTATATCGAACACACATAAACACAATTTGTGCATTTGTCAAAACTGGATCTCGAATGAATGGACCAGACCTTGAAATTGTAAAACATTCCTAAAACCCGTTCGATTTGTGCATTACACAAAATCAGTGATGCCATAAATCGAACACCATAATTCTCAATGAAGTCTACCACAAGTTTGATATCCCCTCATTTTTTTCGCAAACATTACCATGGTTAGGCACTTAGGCCTGCCCAAAAAAAACGAAATGGGTACGAAACCATCAATTTCATTTAAAAAACTGGATCGAAATCGTATATTAGACAACAACTAGTGCACGACCCGCGTACTACGCAGGAATTGAAAATACTTATTTCCATAATATGAGTATTGAGTGTTGAATTCACATAGCATATGAGGTTTAGAAAATACTATAAAAAAAATGTAAATCTTTAAAAAACATGCAAAAAATCATGAGTAAATTAAACAAAATGAATTTGTAAACAAATAAGTAGTAAAGACACTTAGACAAAATAAATTTGTAAACCACACATTATATCAGTAAAATCACTTAAATTAGAAAAAAAAATGTCATTTCCCTTTCATAACATTTTTAGTGACTCTTTTATGGCAAAAATAGTTTGTTATTAAGTTAGCCACTAACGGTATGATTGAATGAAATTGTGGCTGAATGGAATGAAGGGCTGAATGGAATGACATAAGAATAGCCATTCTTATGATTGGTATGGATCAGGAATGAAATGTGAGTATTATATAAATTTCAAACAATAATAATATTATTATTAATTATAATTATTAGGTCTTTAATACTCACATATATTTTTATTATTTTCGATTTTTAATATAATAATAATATTAATAATATTTATTACTTTTATATATTTTTATTATTTTTATATTGGTATTTAATAATAATATCTATAATTTTAAATATTTTTTGTTACAATACTTTTATTATTGATTTTTATATTTAAATGATAATATTTTTATTAAATAATATTATTATTTTTTTATAATTATTTAAGTAATTAATATTATATAAAATATTTTTATTAATATGTTTTGAATTATTATTTATATTATTAAAATATTTTATTATTTTTATTATTAGAATTAAATTTATAATTTATTTTTTAATAAATAATGTTATTATTATTTTTACAATTATAATTATTAATAATTATTGTTGTTTGTTATTTTTTGAAAGTATAAAATAATATTGTTAAAATTAAAAAATAAGTTATGATATTTTTGTAAAATATTTTTTTTAAAAAACTTATTCCTAAAGATATAGGAATAGTTAAAACCATGGGGAATGAGAGGAATCACCATTCCCTAAATTTGAGGAATGATCATTCCATTTGGAATGAACATTCCTAATATAAAAACATATCAATCAGGACATTTGGAATAAAATTAAGAATGATCATTCTATTCCCACCTCATTCTTGCATATCAATCATGCCGTAATTCTATTTGAACGAATTCTTCTTTTAAAAAATTATTTTGGATTATACCATGTATACTAAAATCATTTCAAATAATTTTAATATTCTCTTGAAATTCACATGTCAATTCAAAAAATAAATGAATAATATGAACGGATGCTAAATATTAAAGCAAGTGTTCTTCATCTATTTCAATATGGTTAATTATAATTATAAAGTATATATCAATATATCCTTTTTCATTCTTACAGAAAAATATAATGGAAATAAAACAGAAAAAAATTAAAACACAATTCTAATAATAAGAGCATATGATATTACCTTATGAGAAAAAAGAATGATTTAGTAGTATGAAAATTATTACTCACAAATGCATAAAACTCAATCCAATTAGACATTTTTTTAATGAGGAAGAAGAATGATATAATAATATAAAAACAATTACACTCATCACAGAAAAATCAATACACATATGAGAAATTAATACAAATTAGTCAAAGCTTCAAAATAATAAAGAAAATACACATATGAGAAATTAATACAAATTAGTCCAAGCTTCAAAATAATGAAGAAAAATACATTGTAGAAATAGTAGCAATTGAAATAGGAATTGGAACTCTAATACGTTGTAGAAATAGTAGCAGTTGGAATAGGAATTGGAACTCTTCATTGCCGCCTCTGAATTTCATTTCAAGTAGTTTTGAAAATAAAAATATTCTTCAAAAAAGTATACAAAATACAAAGAATATAAAATTGAATCTGAGCAGCAAGTTATGAATTTATGAAGAACTTCAATCAAGGAATCAGATGCAGTAAACACAAAACAATCCAAGTAAGAAATTAGACGCTCAGAACAGTCTAATATAAAAAATATAAAATGAAAAAAAAATGTTATTGTTACATCAATTTATCGAATTTCATGTGGTCTGAAATTCTATGGTCTGAAATTCTATGGCGCGGCGGATAGAAGAAGAAAAACAAAAAAGACAATGTAAATAAAAGTGAGAGAAGAGAATACAAAATTGAATTTGAGCATCAAGTTATATATTGAATTTATGAAGAACTTCAATCAACGAATCAGAAGCAAAGCAGAAAACACTGAATCCACAGAACAATCTAATATAAAAAAATATAAAATGAAAAATAAAAGTTATTGTTACATCAATTTATCCAATTCCATACTGTGGTCTGAAATTAAACGCTGAAAACACATAACAATCCAATCAAGGAATCAGACGCTTATAATACACATAACAGTCTAATATAAAAAATATAAAAAAAAAAAAATGTTATTGTAACATCAATTTATCGAATTCCATGGTCTGAAATTGTATAACAGGGTGTGTGATAGAGGCGGAGAAAAGAAAAACAAAAAACGGCAATGTAAATAAAAGAGAGAATATAAATGAGTAGTTTAAATAGAGTGAGATAAAATAAATGAGCAGTTTAAATGAAAGAGAGAAAATAAAGGGGCAGTTTGAAATAAAATAACTGACTCATAAGAATGCAGTATTTTAAAATGAGGAGATGAGAGAAAGCATGTAGGATTTTTGAGAACTTGAAATAGATATATTAAAGATTTCGGCTAGGGATTTTAAAAATCAAATCTGACGATAAATTGGAAAGCAATTATATCTTTTTTTTTTTTTTATCAACAATTCAATATCGACGGTTGAGATCAAGTTGAAAACTAAAATAAAATCGGAACCGCGGTTTAAAGAGGAAGTGGGAGTTTTGGTCCCACCTGCCACGCACCCTCGTTTTTTTGGTCCCATGACTTTTACATTTAGTTCCAATATGTTAAATTTTATCACATTTGATCCCACCGTTAATCAAACCGTGAGTCAACTGTTAGCGTTTTTAGTCCCGTTAATTCTTCTTTCTTTTTGGAGCGAAAATTGACACTTCTATTTAAATAATCTTCATTACATCCCAAAAATCTATAATTAAGAAAATAATTAAACATAATCGAGCAGAGAAGAGAGCAGAGCGATGAAGTCTACTAAAAGCGACCCAATTCTTACTACCAAATTCCCGACGGAGATAGAATCAATTGATTTTTTGTTCACAGACTCCGATCAGTACCTAGATTTCGATAGCTACGAAATTAGCTCACAGATTTCGATAGAATCAAGCAGTTTTCTTGTTCATATTCTGCACAAGTTTGCGCATTTGGAATCTCCAAATTAAGAAATAAGTGAGACCCAAACCAACCACGATGAAAATCACCTGCCTCGCCGTTCCGTCATCGACGTTGACTTTG
The DNA here is from genome assembly GCA_963675135.1 of Galeopsis tetrahit. Classification (NCBI taxonomy): domain Eukaryota; kingdom Viridiplantae; phylum Streptophyta; class Magnoliopsida; order Lamiales; family Lamiaceae; genus Galeopsis; species Galeopsis tetrahit. Next base: position 63,014,313 of record OY776132.1, read on the forward strand.
AATAGCCTGCCAGTGTTTGATTGTGTTACCAAGAGATATCCTTTCGAGTTGTAAACGACGCCGTTTAATCCGCAGTTCTTATACGGTACGGTGTCGTCGACTGCGTCGGGTTTGAAGACCCGAGATCTGGATAGGATCGTCGCCTCGCTTTGTTCGCTGACTTTGAAGCCGACGTCGTTCGCTGAGTCGGTGACGTAAGCGTTGCCGGAGTAATCGAACGCGACGTCGTTGGCGAGGACTGGAGAGGGAAGAGGATCGTCGAGTGGGGCGAGGAATAGCTGGCGGAAGGTAGGGAGGTCGTAGGAGGCGAGGGCGGAGAAGGGAGGGGAAAGGCGGTGGACGACGGCAAGGAGGCGGTGGCGGCGTGGATCGAGAGAGATGCCGAGGAAGCTGGAATTGGAGGGGAGGGAATCATCGGAGAGAAGGAATGGATTGGATTACACAACCTCAAAAAAAAAAAAAAAGAGAAATAAACACGATTAAACCCAAACAATTTAGAGGAAGGTTTGTGTGACAATTAACATACATGCATAATATATGAGATTATATCGTCTAATACAATTATTTTTTTCAAAGAACCTACAATTAAACACTTATTTTTTGTTTTCAAAGAACCTAAACGAATGAAACACTTAAACCCCTGTGACCTTCCTCCAGCGAAAATAAACGCCATACCTGCCTCTGCCGCTGTGACCTCCGTGGCCACCTGCACCATTATCAAATGGTTTTCTTCGACTTGAATATACTCTCCCACGAATCTCGACCATCACGCCACCCACAAATCCTCCCTAAAAGGCCGACTGCCTTAAACTAGCCCTCAAAGCCATGGAACTCGGATACACCGGAATCGCCTACCGCTCCGCGTCATGTCAGAATTCATCGAAGGAAAAGCAAGTGAGAGTGACAAGGTGGCAAGCCAAATTATAGTGGAATCGTCTACCGCTCCGCGTCATGTCAGAATCCGTCGAAGGAAAAGCAAGTGAGAGTGACAAGGTGGCAAGCCAAATTATATTATAGTGGAATCGCCTACCGCTCCGCGTCATGTCAGAATCCGTCGAAGGAAAAGCGAGTGAGAGTGACAAGGTGGCAAGCCAAATTATAGTGGTCATGTACTAGTTATGTATTATGTTTTTATAAAGTACTGGTTAATGGTTATATATTATATTTTTATAATTATGGTGTGTAGTTCAATGATTTATAATTATTGTATCGACTGTGGTTGAAAATTATTCAGACTTACTTTTATACTATGTTTTTCAGACTTTTTTGAAGTGGTTGAAAATTATTCAGACTTACTTTTATACTATGTTTTTCAGACTTTTTTGAACAATATTTCAATTACTAATTTTCATATTGAATTTGTATAATGATTGACAATAGAAACTTATTTCAAAGTAGTTAATTATTAGAATTCATTTCCCCATTTATAATTATTAGGGCATGATCATCTAGTAACATTTGTGGTGAATATTAATTGTAAAAAACTCTCTAAAATTATCAATTCATATTAAGAATATTTCAGAAACATTTTTTTTTCTATTATCATTATTGTAGATTCTTCGTACATAGAGATATGTATAGGGCTGGCCCTAGCCCTGTAGAGTCACGGGTTAAACGGGCTAGGGCCTTAACCGGTTCATACTTAACGGTCCTACAATTGTTGGAACCTAACCCTAACTCTAGCGGGCCACTAATGGACTACAATATTTTTTTTTAATTTTAAAATTAAATGCCCCATATGACACGTCCAACGAGCAAATAAAATAGAAAAAAATATATAATTAATTAATGATAGGTAAATGAAAAAATAAAAGTATGATTTAAACACGTACTTATAATATTTAATATGACCAAATAAATATCATAATCTAATAAAAAAATAATAGAGTAATAATGACTGGGTCAAATGACCCAAAATTTGTTCACAAGTTATTTATTAAAAAAAAAAAGTAACAACCCGGGCTAGGGGCTGATCCGGTTTAACCAGTGGGCTAATCGGTTCAGGTCAAAAAAGCTCGAATTTAAATGAGCTTACGATTCATGAACCCTAATCTTGAATTTTTTAAGGTTAAACGGGCCAGCACAGTTAGCCCGACCCGGATAAACATCTCGTACATACTCAACATCACTATATTTGTGAATTTTGTACTCCCTCCGTCTCCGAAAAGTTTTCATACTTTTGTTTTTAGTTTGTCCCCGAAAAGTTTGCATACCCCCAAAATACAAATAATCATTATAACCTACTACCTCACAAGATACACATATTTATTCTTCATATACTTTAGAGGCCCATCATACACTCAATCCACTTACTTTAGAGTATATAAAAGTTTACAAAATTATCTCTCAACACTCTCTATCATTACATTTTTTTTCTTTGCAAATTTTTGCGTTAGTAATTTGAAAATTACTAGTAATAAAGTTTTGATATTTTCACAACGAGTTTAACACTTAAACCCCTTTCCTCTAGCAAAAATAAACGTCACTACCAGTCCCTCCGCCGCCGCCGTGACCTCCGTGGACACCTGCACCATGGGTTTCTTCGACTTGAATATACCCTACCACGAATCCGACCGTCACGCCACCGACAAATCCTCCCTGAGAGGCCGCCGCCTCAAACTAGCCCTCAAAGCCATGGAACTCGGATACACCGGAATCGCCTACAACCGCTCCTTCAAAGGCGTCATGTCAGAATCCGACCGCTGCTCCACCCCTATCTTCCCTCTCACTAAACTCACCCCCTCATCCTCCTCTTCCTTCCTCGCCTCCGTCAAATTGCATCGCGACCTTCTAAACGTAGCCGTTTCCACCCCTTTCCGCCAGTACTCCCGCCTCACTGTGGTCGTCGATATGCCTTCACAATTATCCTCTCTCAATGCCGGGAACCCTATTCTCAGGAGCTATGATATTGTTGCTGTGAGGCCCATGAATCAAAACGCCTTCGATCAGGCTTGTCAAACATCAGAGGTTTGCACTGCCTTGCGAACGAATTGGTTATGTTGGTATTTCGTTGTTCTCATTTTGTTGGTGTTGAACATGCAGGTGGATATAATCGCCATTGATTTCTCAGATAAGTTGCCGTTTAGGTTGAAGCAGCATATGGTTAAAGCTGCAATCAAGGTTACTTGTCTTCTCCATTCTTTATCTTGTCATTTTATGGTTCAGAGAATTGCAGTGAGTATATAAGTAATACTATCATTTTGTGCATTTTTATTTAGTTAGTTTTTCTTGTTGGGTTTGCTTTGAGCTATTAATTACCACTTTAGATTATACTCCCTCCCTCTCCCGTTAAGTTATTCATTTACCGTTGTGCATTGGGTTATTGAGATAGAGAGATAGGGAAATAAATAAAAAGAGAGGGGTAGGAAAAATAAAAGGTAGAGATATATAATGGGGGTGTTGACAAAAATTGAAATGAGTAACTTAACAAGAATGTCCAAAATGGCAAAATGAGTAACTTAACGAGGGACGGAGGGGAGGGAGTATTAATTATTAACTGAGGGCTTCCTGAATCTTGAATATAGATCTTGGAGTTGTAATAGTAATTGTATAAGAATTAGATAGAAATAGAACTATTGAGGGCAATCTATTTGGGGTAAAGTCATTGCAACACATAGTTTCACTGATCAATTGGCTGCACCAATTTTTTTCATTTCCATCGATCACAAACACTAATCAAGCCAGTTTGTTGTTCAAAGACAGTTAATACATCATTTCTGATACTAAATGGCAGAAAGAACACAAACAGAATATAATCTGAACCAGTTAGTTTGGAACTGAACTGAATGTACCATAAGTATTGCAATCTGATTTCTACCTTTACTTTGAGTCATAAGGTATAACTTAGAGCTTGAAATAGAGATTTGGATACTCTAGCAATAAAGTTCCGTAATTCAAGGAAGTTGAACTTTTTTTACACCTAGAACACTTAAAGGAATGCTACTAGTGATCTTGTTGATGATCCGTTTAACATGAGGATGTGATCAAGTATGAGGCAAAACATCAGGCCTTGCAAACAAACAAGTAGTTGGTGAGGCTGGATAGTTAAATTAAAATATACGTATCCAATTTCACTCTTGGATATATATGAAATATTAAGTTCATGTTTGATGAGTCCATATTAGTTCTGTTTTCCATACAGGGTTTTGAGAGTATTTTTCTTGTATTTTTAGATTTGTTTCAATTTAAATCATTCTTTTGCATTTGACTGATGTTCTCTATTTTTTGGTTTTCCGTGTGGAAAGGTTTGATCAGTCAATGCAAATTAATTATGAGGAAGTTAATTGTCTTTTCGATTGGCTCTTGTGACTTAACTACTTGATTAAAAAAAGTGATTCAAGCAAATACAAGAAACATTGCGTCAAAACATTTAAAAGTAGTATTACCTAATTTAGAAAGGAACATGTCAATAAGAATTGGGTAAGAATCTATACTGTATAATTACCACACATGAAACGGTAAAAGCTTTTCTCTTTTGATTAATTAATATACAACAAGATGGAGTACTCAATCAGTGCCAGACCTTAAATCTCTGGGCTTTGGAATGCGATGTCCTTGTTCTATCTTAGTTGGTCTAGATTGAAAGTAGAATTATATATTTTATGTTGTTTCCGTTTACTTGAATCATTTTTATTTAGTATCACAATAGTAAAGGTACAATGAAATAATTTTCAGCTGGTGCGGACAATGCAATTAGCAAGTTCCCAAATGATTTATTTCGAGGTTTTGTTAATTGTTAAAACAATGTATCTTCGTTTACTTGCCTTCTGCTGTTTGACCTTATCCAGAAGGTTACCCTGTTTTTTAATCTAACATGGTGACCTCCAATGTCCTCAAGAGTGTAAAATTCTGATGCTTCTGCTGTTCAACAGCTTTGATTTGTGTGAGACTCATTCAATAATCATGGAAATAAATTCCATTTATTTTGAGAAACGTTTACTAAAACTTATTACCTTGGCACCGTGAGTAAAAAAATTCTGATGGAAGATACTACACAATAAGTTATTGATGTTTATTTCTGCACATTTTGATATGCAGCGTGGGGTTTACTTTGAGATCCCATACTCTGCTCTTATTGCTGATGCACAATCAAGACGGCAAATGATATCCAATTGCAAGGTGAGTTTTTAAGATTTGTATGAGCATGGTTAAATGCAAAACCTCCACAATACAATAAAATTTAGCCACCAAATAAGTCTATTACCGCATCCTATTCTTCAGGTTCTATTGCAGCTCTATTAAAGGCAAAATCTAGTCAATTCCCAAGTTTTGAATTTCCTAGGCAATATAGTGCATGCTAAGTTTCCATCTCAATCTCTCTGGCTGTTCATTATTGTGAGAGAAATTCTATTTTCTTAACTTTGCAATTATTCTAACTGTATAAGCTTCCAGCTACTTGTTGATTGGACACGAGGGAAAAATCTAATCTTATGTAGTGCTGCCCCTTCTGCAACTGAACTTAGAGGACCTCAAGATGCTGCTAATTTGTTCTCTCTGCTTGGACTCTCTGGTGAACGTGCTAAGGCAGCTATCTCCAAAAATGGCAGGTATGTGAAGCTTTATGTTTTATCTATCGAGTTTATTCATCTGTCTAGTAGTAGATAAACTTTTCTGGTGTATTCACTTTGCTTGTCAGCTCTCTCCTAGCTAATGTGATAAGGAAAAGGCATTTTCACAAAGAGGCTGTTAAGGTTGTAGCTATACCATCTGGTGAACAAGTCAATACAGCAAAATCTACATTTAATGATTGGCTTAATTGGGATCCTATATCTAGTGGTGAGGGAGATATACTATTGGATGATATGGAGAAGTCTTTTTCCATTCCCAAAACTGTAAAGGAAAATGTGAAAAGCATCAATTTCACCTCAAATATGAATGGTTTGCCTGCACATGGTTTGCAGATAAAAGATCTAATATGTGTATCTGGGGCAGCTTTGGGGCCTCCTGATACTGATAATCAAGAAATTGCTACGATGGAGAGTGATGCAGCAAATGATTACCCTGAAATTCAATGCCCATTTAATAATTTGAGTAAAGAGCAAGGAGATGTTGTTACTCTTGAAGCTTGTGTTGATGATGCAATGATTGGAAACCAAAAACTTGAAGATACTCTACAAATTTCAGAAGGAAAATTGAAGTTCTCAAATGGTTTGGAAGCAAATCCTTCGGATGATTTGGAGTCAAATCTTGTTACATCTGAAGCAAATTTACAAGATATCCCATCTCACTTTCATGGAGGAAATGCTAAACATGATGGTGAAGGATTTCATATTACCAAAATCAATACCCTTAGTCGTGTTGCTCTAGAACTTTCTAATTCCGTAGCCATTAATAAATCTACTTCTGCTTCTCAGTTAGAGTCCACCAAGGAAAATCAATGTGATTTAGATGTATGTGCACACAAAAGTATTGAAATGGACAGAGTTTCTGACAAGATTGACGTTGAAAACATAAAAGTGCAACCCTTGACATCATCTGATGCCTCTTCTCAAGATAGTAAAATGACTGATAATTCTGTTAAGTTAGGCGATGGCTCCCCTATTGATAGATTTAAAGATGTCACAACTGATTTTCGTGAGCCAACAAAAGATGATGTGATGGGTGAGCAGATGCAGATAGATGAAGACACTAGTTCTAAAGGCGTCATTAAATCTCAAGCAGGTATGATGCTGTTCTTTCTCCTTACTGGTTTTGATATAAAACCAGTTTTCACAGGAAATGTTCCTCAATCTGGGATGGAAAAAATTTCTGCCATTATTCTGGTTATGCAATACTTTATTATCGAATATTCTATGATGATAAAAGTAACTTTGTTCTTTCTAAAAACTGTAAGAGAAACTTTTATGAAGTCTAGTGCTGACTTTTATATTTTCCGTATCTTGCAGGAAGAAGGAAAAGAAAACGAAATTCACCTCAACAATCTTTCTTGGTTCCGTTCAAGCATTTTCCAAAACCGAGGCATACTAAGAAGAGTCGAAAGTAAAAAGGGCACTAGCTAGTATTTAAGGTCATCCCTTAGGTTTATCTTTTTACCTGTAATCGTGTCACAATTTTGCTTCTCAAGGTTAAAGAAATAGCTGACTTATTGAAACATTTGTAAATTGGGTTTCTATTCTTTCGGGAGAAATGCATTGAAAAAGTGTAAATCTTGATTTTACAACTTTTGCTATTGAATTATTGTTTCTATTGTAACAGTGCTTGTATTCTATGTATTTTCTTCCTACAATCTTATTGTAGAGAATTTTATAATACTTGGATTTAAATGAGCTGATTTCAAATGAATGAGCAAATAATGGGAAACTAACTTCAATCTGACTTTAGTTTGTAACTGACATAATTTCTCAGGTTCTGAAGAAGTATCCTTACAGAAGCTCTTCCATTTTTCACAGGGGTGAAATTCAAAAGGGCTCTTAATTTGTGCAAGGTATGAAAATTCACTCACTACATTCTCCTTCTATATTGTCCTTATGTTAGTGTGAAAGAAGTTTTGATTTCAATTAAATATTAGAGTGTGAATCCTACTGTCTCTGGCTCTTCGGATGACCAAAGGGAGTGTAAAGTACATGCTGTGTCCCATTGGAATGAGCTGAAACTATTCAATGCAATTTTGATGATTCTGAAGGTTTTAGAAATGATGAATCCACTCTACTTGTTTAATATCGTAGACTTTATGATATTTTTATTTACATCATAGACTTTATGATTTGAAGCTAGTGCTTTGCATGTGCTAGGACATTTCTTTCTCATGGGAAATTATTTGTTATTTCACCTTTTCTGTTAAAAAATGGTGTCTACTACTCCTTTTGTTTAAGACATAACCTTTTTCCAACATAATAGGGACTCATTAGCATCAGGTTTTTATAGTAAAATACATTGAGTTGTACCCAACTTAATGTCTTGTTTGGTTGAATGTTTTTGCTGCAACTCTTCTTGGTCAAATTCTTGTGTGAGACCGTCCCATGTATATCATTCCAATGAGACAAAGCTCCAAACTCAACTATTTAATCGAGTGATCTTCACACGACCGTCTCCTGTTTCTGATACTGTGTTTCTGTTTAATCATCCAAACATGGCTCTTTCTGAGTTTTATTTATTTTGCGAGATTACATATAATATTAGTAAGTGTGATTTAGTTAAGATGATGATTTATAGAGATAGTGGATAGCCCACTGCCGCCAACAGGCCGACCTCTCTCAGTTGTAGGGGCTATCTTATTATTAGCAATTAGCCTTTTACTTAGATTAATTGAAGAATAGATTCAGATTCTTAGGTCAAATTAGCCTACTAATCTGACCCGATTTTGGAATAATTGCATACTGAAATCAATGATTCAGTAACATGAGAGACCAAATGATTAGTGTAAAGAGATTTTGTGCAATCTGTTGCTTTTTTGCAATATAAAATGTGTGTTATGGCTCTTAAAGCCAAACATACGCTTTTTTGTTTAGTATAATTTGGTTGGAAAGTGCATGTGTGATGCATTTCATAGCGCGTTGGTTTATGTACAATTTAATACAAAAAAATAGCTACGATCATATATTTTTCCATGTTTGTGGGGGCAAGCCCTCTCACCTTTTCCAATTGCCAAATTCTGATATGATGTTAAACAAACATATTCAAATTAATACTCCTATTTTTTTATCTATTCAATCAATTTTGGTTCTTATAATAATTGCTGAATTTTGCTACATATATATATATATATCTAATCAAATATATACATATATATTTTTTTTATTTTTTTGATTATCAATGAATTTTGCTACGGAAAATTCTCGCTTTCCACGAGGATTTACCTCGAACAGGACGAGAAAAAAATATTCCTAGTTGATGATGAGAACGGGGATAGTATTTTCTACGAGATTCTTAAATTCATCAAAATATCACAAGTTTTTGTATGCAATTGAAGTTTTTCATTCTATTTTTAACATATTATTTTATTTCTTTTCAATTTTAATGTATTATTCGTAATTTTCTCACTTCCAATCATTACTACATTTATTTATATATGTAGGTATATATGATACGCACAGTACTATTGTAGAGGTAAATGATTAAAAGTCCATTGTTCAGAGAGAAATTTATAAATATTTAATTAGTTTTAGAGAGAAATAGTGTTGGAATGATGATTAACTCTGAACCATCTAATCACACTAAGATGGCCCCCAATCATATAATTTTCTTTCATTTCCACTCATTCCCTCTTCTCTAGCATATATAGCTTTAGACCTTCCTTTCACTACAATATTATCACCACTACTCTTTTTTTTTTTTTTTTGAACTGTAAACATATATTTCACTCGAGTATAAGGGGCAATCGACCTATCAATTGTGAGAATATTATCACCACTTCTAATTTATTTATTTTTGCATCCTAACTCCACAAAATTCCTAGGAGCCATAATTTGGTCATTGCAATCACCCAATCTTGTTAAAATGGTGATTACTGTGGAAATTGATGATATATATAATGCTTAATTCTGCTGAAGCCACTTACGTCCAGACTGACTTGTCATATGTATAATGTAGCCACTAGTTGGTATTTGTAAATCTTAAGCTATATATGTTTGCTAGCTTGTGCTTTCACTGCAATTAATATTTATTCATTCATTTTTGTGTCATATGGATCAGTATTCTATTAATTAAATGAATCATATTGTACGTATTTTTACAATTAAAGAAAGCAGCTAATGATATTGTAAATGTGGCTTGAAAGAGAAATGGGATATGGAAATATGTAGAGGAATCTTATTTTGGTGCAAAAAGGTTGATTGGAGTGGACTAGCTAGGATTGGGACTTAGTGGCTACATATATATAGGATTTTGTAACAATAATGGGGTGGGGGAGGCTATTAATTTGTGCATGCATTGATAGCAATCTTTTTATTTCTCCCTATAACTTAATACGTATATGACAAAAACTTCCTCCGTTTCACTTGAGGTTCCACTTTGCTGGATATTTGACACGTGTCACTCTCATTATTATGAAACGTTTATTATTTTTTAACATGGCATATGCGTTTTCATATGTACAATTAAAAAACTGGGATTGTGTGAATGATGAAAGTAATTGAAGAGTTGATTAATTATATATATAATTGAAAATAAGGTTCACTGCAGTGAAAGAGGTCCTAAACATATACTAGTGCTAATTAAGTTAAGGCAGGAGGTTAGCTGAAAAAGCATCAAGAAAATTGATCCAGTTATCCTGATCATAATTATTATTATATTCTTCATCTAATTCCTCTAAGGTACTTGTATTATCCCATTGGTATTGGCCTTGTTCTGCTACTGTTGTAGTCTTCTCAATTAGTTCATCGTTCCTTGCGAATCGCCCCCTGATCCGCGGACGACTGTCTGCTAATGTTTTCCTGCACTCGTACTGCATCCAATTACCAAAATACTAGTTAGTATATATATACTGCAAATTAATGTATAGTAGGATTTTTTATAAAATGAAAATGACATATAGATGTGTTTGTATTTTGTGTTGGCTATTTATTGGAGTACATGCAGAAGTGAGAGCATGCATGTGTGCACGTGGCAAGAACATGAAAGTACCTTGATCTTCTTGTTGAAATTCCTAAGATTTCTCTTGCTTCTATATCGCTCGATTCGTTCCTTTTTCTCTTGTGGAGTATAGGGGTTGGCTCTGTTCATGCTCTCGAGTATACTAGTCTCGTTCACTAACGGACTCTGCACTTGCATTCATTCATTCATTACTAATAATTTATGGAATGGAATAGTAGTAGGTATATATGGTGCATGTGAGGGTGAGGTACCTGCAAATCGCCGGTGCTGAGGACTTTCCTGACGGAGGTGGTGGTGGTGCTGCTTTCACATTCGAAGTAGGTTGCTGCGGGTGCGGATGATGGGTGCATGATTCTATGAAGTGAGTGGCTCCTAGGGATGGGGATGTAGCCGCTGCTCGTCATTGCTGCTGATACAGAGTAGTCGTGTTCTGCAGGCGGGAGCTGGAACTGGCCCTGGAACAACTCCGGGGAATACTCGTAGCTCATCTGGTGATTGTGTCCGAACATGTTTGTTTGTTTGACAAGGTTTTGGTGTTTAGGAGTGAGTAAGAGAGAGAGAGAGATGAAATAAAGAAGCAATAGGGATGCCCTCTTCTTAAAGGGCAGGACAGGGGATGTGGTAGTACGTACAACTGGATGCTGACGTGGAGGGTGACGTCATCTTTGCAAACACCGTTGACTTACAAATCTTGGATTAATTATGTATGGGGCACCCAACAATATATGGGAATGGGAATCAATGGAGAGACACACCTCAATCACTAGCTAACGAAAGGGACTCCTTTTCCATGCATATATCCCTCACCACCTTAGTTACCTTCTCCATCAACAAATTTTAATTTATATGTACCTAAAATTCTAAATTACTACATTTTTTCAATAAATAAAGTCAAGTCAACAAGTTCGTCCTATTCATCAAGACGATCAATAAATAGGACAAGGATAACTCAAAGTAAGTGAAAAACGGTTGATAGTCAACACTTCAAAAACAGATTCTTAGGGCCACCTAGACCGGTCACCTCATCCCATCAGGAATGAACAACCACCTCAAAAAAGGGCTTTAGTCCACCACAACCGATCATGTTTACAAGTCAAGACGAGAAGATCACGTCAACTAGTCATTAAATTATAAGGGTTCATGTGCCACCTAGACTAGTACATGAATTTCTCTAAATGCATGATCAATATAATTAATGTAGCTTGCATGTTATATTTGACTATTTGAGGGATCTTTTATCTAATTAATAGACAAAATTTCAATACTCATATATCCAGTTCAATATTTAGTACTGATGTAATTGTGTGACGTAAATTGAATTATTGAGCACTCACAATGGCAGTAAGAATCATATGTGAATTAATATCTCTAATCCAAAATGAAGGTAGAAGTCATTGGGAGAAAGATGATGTGACATGGATAGTACTTATGTAATTGTGTGAGATTAATTGAATTATTGACGATGCAAGAACATCCATAATGGGGTGAAGAATCCTACGTGGATTAATACCTCTCCTCCAAAATGAAGATAGAAAAATCATTGAGAGAAAGATGATGTAACATGAATAGTACTGATATAATTGTGTAACATAAATTGAATTATTGACAATGTAAAATTAAAATAAAATACTAGTACAATACGCAGAACAAAATTGTACTCTTAATAGTTCAATTTAAACGACACAAGCTTGCAGCCTTCAGCATTAGCATCTGCAGCCTCATTTTAGTGGTGATTCTCCATTACTTTTTTTGCTTTTGGAATGGCACAGGTTACAATGATAAAAAAATTTAATTTTACACAAATAAAAACCTTAAAATCCAAACTATAATATTTTAGCCCATTAAAATAATCAATACCAGGACATAATTTTTTCCAAGAAAAAACGCATCATTTTCTTCAGTACATTTTTTTCTCAGACTACTTTATGCACTTTTACTTCACTTTCTTTTACATATAGTCGTATACTACCTTCGTGCACTTAGGAAAGTATATAATTGATGCAATTTTGATTAAATTTACTATTTTGTCAAGAAATTCAAATTCCAGAATTTTAAAGTCATTACTTTCCCGCGTACTCTAAGCCCTAAGGAATACAAATGTAAAATAATAAAAATATATTATTCCTCAAATAAATTCTAATCGTTTTAGATTGGAAATAACTAAAAGAAGCAAGTACTTATATTATATATATGTATGTACGTATGAGGGTCTAAAAATATTAAAAAAGCACTTTAATTTTGAACGTGGTCCTATAGTCATTCATAAGCTGCCTAGCTCGTGATTATTCCTATTTCAACTTGCTATATCATAAACCTGTCCCCACCACTTTCCACTTATATATAATTAACATGTTTAAATATAGAAAAGAGGGAAATTAAAGTGTAATTAGCCATGTGAGAGGCATATATAATTCAATCATTAGTCATAGGTTTAGGGTAGATCAAGGTTGGGTAATCATTATTAGAATGACATAAGAAGAAGAACAAGTGCTTCTTAACTAAATAATTAATTAATTAATATTTCAGTTTAGATATAAGAAATTGTCATTCCCATGCTATGCATTCTTACCGAATTACTCCATCCGTTTTCCGATTACTTTTATATGTAAATGGACCCGCATATTAAAAAATACTTTAATAATGAGTAGAGTAGAGTTTTTATTAAAAAATACTTTAATAATGAGTAGAGTAGAGTTTTATAGGGGTAATTTTGTAAAAAATTATGTATAAAGTAAATAAATGAGTTGATTTTTGTGTATATATGAAAAAAAAGTAGTGACATTTGTATAAAATTAAAATTATTGCGAGGGTGAGTTTATAAAGAATTTTCTATTTTAAAAGTGTGAAAAATTATTGTGGAAAGTAAAAAAAAGGAGGAATTACTTTTCTCCCCCTCAATTTGAGTTTCGTCGTTATTTTTTTCAATTTTTTTTATGCACACTGATAAACAGTAATTGAACTGTATATCAGTTTTGATATGTGCATCGACAGCTTAAGTGAAAAAATATTACTATAAATAAGTCGGACTATTTTAATGAGTTGATCACTTATATAATTATATTTTGTCAAATATAATCAGTGAACACATTATTTTATATCTATTGATAGACACCATATATATATACCAAATCGATATGCAATGTTATATTTGAGAATTAGTTGATTTTTGGGCTACTAAAATATAATTTAAGATTACATGTATTGTATTAAAAACAGTGAAACACTGAAGTTGAATACTGTATTTACATTTTAACATTTCACTTTATAGTATTTCATTATCTATATTCATAACATGTGTATTATATTATTAGAAAGAAATTAATTGTTTATATATGTTATATGTACGCGTGTTAAAAAATTTAGAAATTGAAACAAAAACTTATGATGAAGAATTTGTGAAATACTGCACTTGCAATACTCCAAGAAATAACAAAAACATATCACAAATTTTATAGTGAGAGTAAAAGTTTAGAGAGAAGCAGTGAATATATTTAAAAAAAAACAAAAATAAAATAAAATTTTAGGATAGTAAGATGACTTGTAATATCGACCTCAAATAAAGTTAACAAAGTGTTTGTGTGAAGCTCGAGATGATAACCAATCTACTGACTACTTAAGGAGATTTGTCAGTTGAACGACTATCAAATGAAACTAACAAAGTGCTTGTGTGATGTTTAGAATGATAACCGACATACTGACTGCTTAAAAAAGTTTGTCAGTTAGACGACTATCAAATAGAGCTTATGCAGAAGTTTAGTAGACACTTAAATTTTAACTCATCTTGAAAATCTTTCTCTTCTTAAACTTACGTTTTTTAGTGTTTCGATAATCGACCCAAGGACCCAAATCCTCAAACACTAATCAAAGGCAAATGGGTCAATATATATATGTTCGTCGATTCCACATCGTCAACTCTGCTCACTTGAATCGGAGCCCAATACTAGGTCGACCATCATGCTCGTCCAGGTCAACGAGCAAGCACCACGTGGTCATCCCCCTTGAACGAACAACCAGCTCACCCATCCATGTGTCAATAGTGTAACCTAGTCAGCTCATCCACATACATTGTACTCCGTAATAGGTAGTTCATTAAGTCTCGTTAGGTAGAATGACAATTAATAAGACAAGTGCAACATTTAAAACCACAATAAATGTAATTGTGACAATACATAGTTGCATGTAATATAAATAGGTCACTTGACCAAGAAATAAGTTACACAATATTTCTCTAAAAAAATAAGTGTGTTAGAACGAAATAGAATAATTTAAGTGATTAGAGCATCACTACCTATATCTTAGATTCTGAATTCGAGTCATGGGATGAGAAAGAGAGGGTGTGGGGGACTTAATTTTTCTTATATCTTTCATATCACTTAATCCCAATTAGAGTTTAGTGATGTATAGAGTAGCATAAATAAACCATTACAAAGGTCCACCCTCCAGTACTGCCATTCATAGATCAGGGGTTTGAGAATCCAAAGTACCAACACCTATCCATCCACGCTATTTTATTTTATTTTGTAGAAAACTATGTTTTTAAAAAAGTCGGATAAAAATTTATTTTCTTACGGGCATTGAGTAATTTGAGGTATATTCTCAATTCTTTTTTTTTCTTAAACTGGAGGAATTATAATTACCTATATGAAAATTGAGGATGGTAAGAAAACCACGATCAAATCATTCCATTCAATTTGATTTGATTTGACTAGAATAGACTTGGGCTTCTCAAAATGACAAATAAGCTGTCACACAATAATAACATTGGAAATTTTTAAATATTTATATTTCACATGAAATGGAGTAGTATATTTAAGGCAAACAAATTCGCTGATTTTTTTGTGTGCTATGGCAAATTAGACCGATGTTTAAAAAAAATCGTGCAAAAGATTAGCAGAAAAATTTGTTTTATTATAAATATAATTATATGTCATTGTAAGTGTAAATACAGGTTAGTGTAATTACAAATAACATACTCCCTCCATCCATCAAATGTAGTCCCACTGAGTTGGGACACAAATTTTAAAAAAAAAGTAGATAAAGTAGATAAATTAAGGATATTATAGGGTATTGTGGGGTCCATTGTGAATAAAGTGATTGTTTGTGAATAAAGTTGATGGCAATTTGAGTAATTAAGTGATGAATTGAAGGGTGATAATTTTCATAAAGTGTATGGGACTACATTTGGTGGACAAAAAATATAAGGCAAATGAGACTATTTTTCATGGACGGAGGGAATATAATTTAACTTTTCATAGGAAAATTTTTAAAATACGTCCTATAACTTAGGTTCGATTTCATTTTAAATCCTTTAAGTTTTCACTTTTTTAAAATACTTCCTAAGGTGTCCAATTTACATCCTGTAAATTTTCAAAATGTGTCCTATAAATTAGGTTAATTCCATTTTAAATCATTTAAGTTTTCACCTTTTTAAAATACGTTCTAAGGTGTCCAATTTACATTTTTTTTATCGAAAAACAATTTTTTCGCCGAAAACTGACACACACAGCTCGAACGTGTGTTTAAAATGGGGCTTTCAGCAAATTTGGTGACTGGGCACCACATGTAAATAAAAATATGGCCACGTCATCATCCGCCTCTTATAAATATAAATATCATACTGAGTATTTTGTTTATAGCAAATGTTCTAAAATATACCCACAAAACTCAACACGACGGCCCCTAATAAAAGAAGAAGAAAAAAATTCGACGAAATCTACAAATGAAAGGAAGCGAAATTACAGAGCAAGTCTACAAGCAAATTTTTTTTGTATTTGGTTGGATCGTGTCGTTTGTACGTTGCTCTGTAATTTCACTTTCATTTATCTGTAAATCCCGTCGAGTTGAGTTTTTATTTTTCTTTTTATTAGGGGCCATCGAATTGAGTTTTGTGGGTGTATTTCGAAACATTTGTTATAAACAAAATTTGTTGTTTAAATTTATAAGTGAGGAGATGAAGATGTGTCCATATTTTTAATTAAATGTGACAATTTTTATTACATGTGACACTCAATCACCAAATAGAAGCTCCAATTTTAAACGCACGTTCGAGTCGCAACTCGCACGTGTCAGTTTTCGGCGAAAATTTTAATTTTCGATAAAGAGGATGTAAATTGGATACCTTATAACGTATTTTGAAAAAGTGAAAACTTAAAAGATTTAAAATGGAATTGACCTAGGTTATAGGATGTATTTTAAAATTTTTTCACTTTTGACATGAAATATTAGTATAATTAATTTAAGGAAGGGGCAAAAACTTGCAGATCTTTTGCGAGTCATATCAAATCAAACAAATTTTTAAAATAAAATCACGCAAAAAAGACAAACTTAAAAACTTGTTTTTGATCTTTGTTACTATAGAGACAACTATATGTTACCGTAAATATGTTACTGTAAAGATAAGTAATACGGAGTACATAAATTTGGTTTTGAGTAACATATGTGTCCTTAAAGTAACACATGTAAGGTATTGAAAATTATGTTACTATATAAATACAAGTGTATTACTCCCTTCGTTCCAGTAAAAGCTACTCGAAAATTTTGAATATGGAGATTAAGTTTATAATATAATAAATAGATGTATTAGATGTGATGTAATTAAAAAAAAATATATAATTAAATGTGAAATAAGTAGTTTGATAAAAATATAATAAGTAATTTTCATTAAGACTAATAAAAAATGAAATTTGTGTAGCTTTCCCTTGAATGTAATGAAAAACTATATAATTACATGTAAGTTTTTGTGTATTTTCTTAAGCCCTAAACTTCACCGCCGTATAATTATGGGTGAATCTCACACTCGGCAGTAGCCATATTTAGTATTGTGGAAATAGGAAAAATAGTCACTTTTGGCATTTAATCTCACGTTTTTAGCAATGTGTAATCCATATACCAAACCACATCCCCTCTGATCAACAATATTTTATTTATAAGTGAATTATACAATACAATATCATACCTCAACTTACCTATTTTATATATAAACTAATCCATAAGTGTAAGAGGAATGATCATAATAAATAATTTAAAAACAGATGAAATATTATTTTTAGTGTTTTTTAAAAAAAAATCCCATAATTAACACACGTGGGCAGTAAGTATAAATTGGCAATTGTAAATTACTAATAATTTAATTTATAAGTTCGAAAAGATGATACTGTGTTAAGTAGTGACTACTGATTCATGTAAGTGTACGTAAGATTGAATAGTCAATAAAAGGGAGTTGATGAATACGTGTCTACACCTTATTTAAGAATTTTGAATATCTTTGATTCAAATTCAGCATTGAATATTCATATAATAAAAAAAAAAAAAATAGGGAAAATACGATTGGGTGAATCACATCGATCTATGACAATGAATATATACGTGTGTACACCATAGTAGTTGGAAAATCCACCAATTACAATTCCAAAAGTGCACGCATTCATCAATATCACGTACTGTACTGGGTGTAAGTTTAGGACTGAGAGGTTGATAAAATAATTCTCCTTTTGACCTGCACTAGGTTTTAACTTGGTACGAGAAACCAACTGACAAACAAACGTTTCGTTTATGGGTTGGTTGTCTAAATTAAAATTTGATTTTACTCATCACAAGATTCTGATCTATTGTATTGTATTGCATGCACGATATTACATATGTGCATGAATTGTCACCTCATAGTACTCATAGTGTTTGTTTCTTTCAATTGTAAATAGCGCAAATGACAAACACTACTTTATATGAGACGTTTCGTTCCACCCTTGGCTGCACATTAATACCACCAATTTTTATTTTTTTCTAATTTTATTTCCAATAAGACCAATGTGTGTTACTAAAAAAATAGAAAATGTTACAATATTGTGTACATACTAATATATTGCATTATGTTTTAGTAAATATCAATTGTCATCTTCATTTTCTTTCCTAGTACTCCCTCTGTCCAGTAAAATTTTGATCACTTCTTTTTATACATGTTTTAAAAAAAAATCATATTTTAATTATAAAAAATATATATGGAATAACGAGTAAAGAATATTGTTGGTACATACTCAATCTTGTTAATAAAGTAAAAAAAATATTCAAAAGTTAACTATTTAAATAGAATAAACATATATTTTGTGAACCCATTTTTTGATTTGAGTAAAATTTTACAGGACGAAGAGAGTAGTATACATGGCCGTGTTGCTTATCACCATTTTCATCTGAATGATTTTTTTCATTGTCTGATATAGGTAAATCATTTAACAATCTCTATTGATACACCATTTACATCAGACAATGCCACACAAATTTCATCTAAATACACATTTGTGTGAGTCGATCTCTATCTCCTACTTTTAATTGAAGTGCAAGTCTGGTAGCTTTCACCGGGAACAGAGTGAGTATCATTTAAGGCAAAGTTTAAAAAGTGATACACTTTACATTAAAAAGTGATAAATTTATGTTGAAAATTAAGGTGAGACAGTCTCACACAAATTTTTATCTTAATTGAAAGTGTATTGAGTTGCTCGAATTTAATTAGTACCTTCACAAATTTACATAAAAATATTAAGTATATACACTATAGAAGAACTTATGTGCAATATTTCACATGCAATATTATTTTATTTAATGAGAGGGCTAAAAAATTTGTGGGTCGAAATCGGGTCAAATGGACCTGCTCACAAATTAAAAATCGCACAAAGACATATAGACAATTTTGTCCATAGATTTGTGTTACAATAAAAAAAAAAAAGTGTGTTAATGTAAGAACAAATATGCATTGCTATAAGGCTTCAAATTTTAATCCGTTCTCAATTCGGGTTTAACATGCGAATTTTTATGTCTCTTTCCTAATTTGTGTGGCATTTGTAGTATTAGCACACAAATTTTGTCTATACATAAACATTAGGGCATCTAGAAGTTTATTATAATTGTTTTTATTCACATTTGAAATGTGTTTCGCACAAAAAAGTAAAGGAGCAAAACTAAAGTGCCAAGTATCCAATGCGTTATAATGATCCAATCTAGAAGAATATTGGTGGGAAAACAACCTGCAGAATGATGACTTTAATTGGTTTCATTCATTTGTTTCAAATAATGTTCCATTTTTTTCTGAATTTTTATATGTATCATTCAAATATTATATGACGTTAATTATTTTGTAATATAATACGGAGTACATGTCAATATTCATATATAAAATAAAATGTGAAACTACAAAACTGTAACAAGTGATTTCATTCTGATTTAACATGCAAGGAGGAAAAAAAAAAAGGAAAAAAAGATAAGCGAGGGTGCAACATGGTCTAGTTTAGTCAAAAGGAGCAATACCGAAACACAAACAGTTTCACCACTCTGAATCTGTCTCTATCTCCAAACCATCCTAAATTAATTCCATATATAAATCAATATTACTATATTAGGAGTAAAGGGTTTTATGTATATAATCAACTGTAAATATTTAATTATATTATTTTAGAGTTAATATAAGTAATTTATTATTTAATTTATAGAACAAATGAATAATCTAAAAAATAATTATTAAAAAATTCTAGAGGATATTATTTAATTCTAAATAATTTTAAAAGTAAAAATAAAAGACAAAAATTGATATACAATATTCCGCGGATTCAATTATGTGTAATATCTCTTACAAAAATTTGCAATTCCTTTCTCTCTTTTTTCTTCTTCTTCCATTTTTCATGTGACAGATTATTCTCTGTCGTTGGTTCTATGTGATTTTGTTTGCTGAATTTATGTTTCAATTTGATGCATGGATCAAGATTTTGAGTATCAAGAATTAATATATATTCTAATTTTTTAAATTTTTTTTTACTAGTTTTATTCGTATAGTAACACACATTTCTTCATAAACTAACACGGTTTTTCAATACCTTACATGTGCTACTATAATGATAAGAATGTATAATTGTAAGAACAAATATGTGTTACTTTTTTTTAATAGTAACATATATTTGTCTTTATAGTAACACATATTTTTTTTTAGAGTTAAACAGACATGAGAACGTTTTTTTTTTGTCTGTGCAATTGTGAGAAGTTTCATTGACCCGATTCGACACGCATACGATCCGCGAGATTTTTCACTTCCTTCCTAATTTATACTAATATTATTTGTAAAATATTGCACATAAATTTCTCTCAAAATAAATTTATATATTAATTTACAAATCTAAAAAAACGGTTAGATGAGTTTCAATTTTTGTAAAACAATTGGTACTTACAAACAATATCTAACTCTCGATCTCTAGGGCTATGATATATTTGTGAAATAGGTTTCAACTATATGAAACCTCTCTTACCAATTAAGGAGGTTTGGGAGCTTTATTCTAAACTAAAAATATGGATATGTGGGCTTAGGATTACAAGGACAGATACTTAAGAATTTGGCTTTTAGAAGTGTTCGTGAAAATAGTATGAAAATTCTTAACCTAATGCGTGTTGGCTAATTTCACTTGTAGTATTTTCGTAACGTTACTCTAAAGAGAAGATAGTGTATTTATAGTAGTTTTAAAAAAACTAATCGTTCGAGAGCTAATTTGAAGCCTCATTATATTTGATGTAGGTCTTCCTTAAGAGTTGCACCTTGGATTTGATCTATCTAGATTAGGTAAATAGTTTTCCGCCTCATATCCTTTTGCACTGCTGCTCTGATCAATTCAATTTTATGTTGCATTAGTGTCGGATGTCATCCTCTCATTGGTCTGCCTCAATTGATTAGATAGATGAGTCCAACGAATATAAATATTACTTTTGAAGTTTGTTCTTATTATTATGAGTTTTATGATTTGAACTCCTTTTTGTCTTCATTTAACCTTGATACTTGAATGCTTTGTCTTAGAATTGAACATCCAAATTGATTTTGAATGAACAATAGTCTTTTTAGACTTAACTATTATAAGTCTCTTAATTCAGTTGTTATTATCAGAACAACTAAGAATACACTTGTTTTATCACTTGAGTCTCAGTGAGCTTGAGAGTTGAGAGTAGAATTAAAGTTGTCTGATACTCGATGATGTTATTCTCTCCTGATCTTCTATCTTATAGTCTTCTAGGTATTTCAGTTTTCTGTCCACTGAACTTAACTTCTTAAATATACGCGTGTAAGTTCAGACAGATCTGGTTTACTCAACGGACCAGCTGAGTTTCCCCTCAATTGTTGCCCGAAACTAAGTTATATACTAGAAACAACTTACCTATATAAATTTCAACTTAATTAATCCTTATTGATTGACTACTTGCATTTCTTGATTGTATTAATATTTGCTTAGACCTTTTTCATCTTGTTAAAAAAAAAAAATCCATAAATTTTTAGAAAACAAATCAGGACAGAAGCTCAAAATATACTGTTTGTTTGACAAGTAATTAAAAAGTGTGGCCCAATGATCATGTCCAAATGGCCTGGGTTGAAAAATGAAAGTCGTACCAGTTTATAAACTCGATCGGCCGAAAGAGAAGAAAATAAACTAGTACTAGTAATTATGATTTGATTTGATGCTCATTTATCTTTGACTTGAGGATATATATGCTCTCCCACTTTCACACACACACACATTAATTTTAGATTTTAATATTCTTGTCCCTTCGAGATGCAACAATATTAATTCAAGCCATGTATTTGTTTGTTAATTTTCGAAAGTTTGATTTTTAAATTCACGTTATTAAAGATTTTTAGTAATTGGAGAAGTTATAATAAAAATAAAATTTTATTAAAAAAACAATTCTTTTATAGTGAAATATTCCATAATAATACCTGTGCCCGTTTCCAGATAAATGAGAGAATTATAAAATTCTAACGGAAAAATAAATATTGTGATTTAACAATGCGTAGGTTATTTTCTTATGTAATTCATCTTGGTACGTACAAACAAATAGATTTAGGGGGTGTTTGGAAACACTAGAAGTTGCTTAAAAACACTTTTTTTTTCAAATAGAATCAATTTTGGAGTGTTTGGAAACACAACCAAGTGATTAAATTAATTTATTAAAAGTGATTTTGGCCTCCACCTACTTCTAATAGCTTCTATGTGCTTCTAATCATTATAATAATCAATTTTACAATTTTGCCCTTGCAATTTAAATAATACTCCGTATTTCATCTTTACCCACATTATCTATCTAAATGTAATAAGGGTGTTTTTTGTAAATTTATAAAAAAAGTGGTTTGTTTTGTAAACACCACAACATATACACAATTGATTTAAAGTGCTTAATTTTAAAACACTGTCAACTTTCTATTTTATTTCAAAAATCAATTTTAATCACTTGGAAGCAGTCACTATAATTTGCAAATACACCCTTAAATATATAGTTTGACTTTTTTCTTTGAGTTTATAGTTTGACTTGTTAATTAAGTAGATATTCGATTGTTGGTTGGGATGGTATAATGTTCTTTTCATTAACTTTTCTAAAACAAGCAATTACACATTTCTGGATGAAATCAGATGTTCATTAAACAAAATCCTACTAGACGTGCAATCCAAGCTAATACTTAAAGTAGGTGTATATTCAATTAATTAAACTTGTGTAAGATTTAAAATTTGAGTCGTCACCCTTGATAGTTTATTCGTTTTGGGCCAACAATTCGATTTTTTTTTTTTACGATGATCGATTCGTAGATTGATCCGTCAACCTCTTTATTTTCTGTTTTTAATTTTAGGTTTTAGATCTTAGTTTATAGTAGTTATTTAGTTCGTATTTTTTAGGTCCTAGTTCTTAATTTGTAGTAGTTTTTTTTTCCTCTCATGACTTTCCTTCCCACTATGTGCATTATTTTTTTTTGTCTAAATTGTGATTTTCTTAACCCTTTTGCTTTTCTTTTGTCTCTATTGTTTTTAGTGTGATGATATATTAGTGTGAGATATTTGTCTGAAATCACAATATTATTTTTTGAAAATGTTTATTAGTGAAATCTCAGCTAGCAAGTTTAACAATTGTTATTTTATCTTTTATTCGTTAGACCGCTAGCAAGTTTTTAGTGAGACTTGACATTCAACAATATTATGGGTCTAACAAATAAATGAGAGTTTAACAATTTGGAGTAACTTGCTAGCGGTGTGAATGTCAACCAGTTATCGAACCAAACTGTGATTTTATATCTAACATGAAGTGAATACATTTGAACACAAAATATGCTACAGGTGAACACAAGAGAAAACCCCCAGATTTTCATATAAAATTCGTAATAAGACAAAGGTCAGGAATTTAAATACTCACACACATAATTATATATATTTGTTGTGTTAATTACTTATAATTAGTTTTGGCCAGGAAATAATATATATATAGCATTCACTGTACAATTAACACACACATCAAATCTTGACTTTGTCCCAGTGGGGGGATTTCAACATCAGTTTGACAACATATATTATTATTTTGTTTGCTGCCAATGCCATTTTATAGAATCATATCTAAATTAAATGATGAAGCAGATGAAGCACTATAGTCATTTTCATATATACAAAATTTCTACTATAATATCAAAAAAGCTGATATTCTACCTAAATAATAGGCTTTTTCGTTTAAAGTCAACAACTGTCCAATCTACTCACAAGTCAACGCTAACCTTTTATTTTTATCATGTTTTGTTAAAAAAAAAAAACAAAGAAAAAAGAAGTAATAAACCAGTGTCTTTGAAGTCTGAACTCTCATGTAAACGAATTTGATCTGATCACATACTCAGAGGAGCTTCTAACTTTTGGATACAGAGACAAAGAAATGTCATAAAAAAACAAATGTATTAAGAATATTAATTGATTCACGTGGTGTTATGCAACACTAAAATAAATAACCGCAAGTGTACGGCGTCTATCGTAGCGTGATAAGCACGAGGTCGATCCCACAGGAAGGTATAGCGTAAAAGTGTATTTTGTTAACGTAGTTCTATTTAGACGCGATCGATAGATTGAAAGTGGTGAATTACCCTAAATTATCTACCGAATTGTCACTAGTAAACAATTAAAAGAGTAATTATAAAATCGATCGAATACCATGCAAATCAAGGAACGAAAGTAAAACGAATGAAAACTCAAAGAGAGAAGGTGGGTTCCAAGGCAATTGTAACGCTTAGATATCCGTTTATGAATGTTAACTCGTTTAAATGGCCATTAAGGTTATCTCATATAGGGTGATCACACAAGAAGAATTAATCGATCTCTCGATACAACTAATCCAAAAGCGCATGCAACATAGGCTCGTATCTCTACATCACAAACGTTACACTGCCTAAAATAGCTCCTAAGATCATTCAGTTCCCTCTCCGATAATTAATCCTCTCTCGAGATCATAATAATACCGGGTTGCATGCTTGCATACGATTAAATGGAATAAATCTTTCAATATTATCCCAATTAACAATGAATTAAGCAAATCATCATGGCCAATAACAACATGCTTTACAATGGATAATTAAACATACAAATAAAAGACAAACACCAATTAAAACAAAAAATTAATCATAAACTTCAATCCAAGTATTCACAATGCCTTAGAACCACAAATTGTTTAGCCAACAACTAGCATAATGAAAATACAAAATCCAAATGTAAAAACTAAATAAAAAGAAAGAGAACAAGGGAGCTTAGTCTAGAATGTGGTAGGAAATGAAATTTGCAAGCTATTGCATCCTTTCTTCCTTGAATTGATGGAGAATTGAGAGAGATATGGCCAAATCACCTTGGAGTATGTGTAACTATGTGTGGGAATTGAGGAATTGGGGGTGAATTGCTTGAATTTCAAGAAAGAGGGTTTATATAGTGTTTGGGCAGGGGGTTTGGATGGACAATTTGCAAGTTGGTCCCTAAAAAATGGCCAAAATGTGGAAAAAACACCGAAAATGAGATTGGTCCTGGGTGAAGCTCGGCCGAACAGGCGGCTCGGCCGTGCTCGGCGTGTGGACAATCGGGAGTGCTCGGCCGTGCTGGATGCTCGGCCGAGGTGTGCGGATGCAGGGGAAGGCAAGTGCTCGGCCGAGCTGGGAGCTCGGCCGAGGCGTTCGAGGCATGGGATGGGCGAAAATGCTTCGGTTTCGAGGGGAGCTTGTCCGAGAGGGGTGCTCGGCCGTGGCCTTGGCGTGGTGCTCGGCCGAGGAGCAGGTTCGGCCGTGCCCTTCGGATTTCTTCTTGGCTGCAGCTCGGCCGAGCTGGGTGCTCGGCCGTGCCCTTCCCTTAGCCAAAATTGTCTCCGTTTCGATGTGCGTTTCTTCGAGAATGGTGCTCGAGCGTGGCCTCGGTTGGCTTGATATGGAGCTCGGCTCAAAACCCTCAGTCTCTTGGTGCGATTTCTCGAGCACGATGCACGTCCGTGGCCTGAAAATGGCTCGGCCGAGCCATGAGCTCGGCCGTGCTCACTCGCGATGTCCACCCCCTTCTCGTTTCGTGCATATCTTTCACCTCGGGTGTCGGATTGACTCAATTCTTTTGGCTAATCCACTCTGTTTTTCGAGACGAATCCAACCGTGCACTCCTCTTCCTGATCCAGTAAAGTATGGTCGATGTTTTGCTCCAAATTCCATCGTATTTCCTACAAAATCGACAAAACACAATCTTTCTCTCATTTCGGCTTAAACAATCATATTCAATGCATAATTCAATGAAATCCACATCAAAACACGCTTCACATGTGCCCCTAAAACGTGTAAATTCCACCCGAATCAAACCCTCCCAAACTTAAAATGTTGTTTGTCCTCAAACAACTAAGCACTTAAAGCAATGAGGGTGGAATGATCACAATGGAATATTCAATGTAATTCACACATGCAAAGTAAGATGTAATGATATCTCTTTCTCAAAGTGCATTTCTCAATGAAGGTCATAGGCTCATTATTGCAATTCACACTCATGGATCAAAGAATGCATAAACACACAACACATTGTGAATGGGAAACATAATCCAAATGCTCAAGTCCTCTACTCACATGACAAAGTGTTTCTCTCAAACACACAAACAAATTGAGGATTTTAATGCACTCATCAACCAAGTTATGCTATGCAATCACCATATGCTTGCCCAACTTCTACTTTTCACAACACTCAAATGCTCAACAATGTGATCAATAGGACTTAATCAAGGATGTAACATTAGCTCTTTGGACAAGGTAAGATGAATTTGGGAATTGTGACTCTTCTAGTGGAGGACAAAGCTTGTTGTTTTACAATGTGTGCTTTCACTTTCAAAGCTTACAAACTTCATCCTCACTTTTCTTTTTCCTTTCTTTTTCAAACATTCATCACCTCATCTTTTGAACCATTTTTCTTTTCAAGCTTTTGGGGCTCTTTGTCCCTCTTTTCTTTTCCTTTGATTTTCTTTTCATCTTTCTCTTTTTCTTTCAACTTTTCCACTTTCTCCTTTCACCAAAGATATTCATTCAAGCACATGTTTTTCCACTTTGTCTTTTATCCCCCAATAGATGTAGGTATCAAAGGCTCAAAAAGGCTAAGTGGTTAACATTGTAGTTTGCCAAGAAAATGAGGAATTAGGCTCAAGGGGCTAACTACGGAAAATTACTTCGGTTTTGGGAAATTTTTGGCTAAGTGACTCTTTTTAGAACAAGATGGCCTATATCATATCACATCATCTCACACAATCATGCTCTCAAACAAGAACTTAGGCAAGTTCTAGGATTACTAACAATAACATAGTCCACTCTCAAATGAACTAAACCGGATTACATGCTCGATTTAAGGCTCAATTCTCACCGATTTATTCAATAGAACTCTCACATTCATCAAATGTTCCCAAACAACAACACATCATGCAACCATGCTATCAAAGCTCACAAATATGAACACAAAATGATACTATATTCCAACACCAATCATGCATACATTCAAAGCAAATAGACATCACCACAACTACTCAACAATGGATTCCAATGACTATTCATGCTCACATTTCACCAAAGATCCACTACCCAATCATGTGATCGAAACCAACTTAAACAATATAATCATGTGAAAGCTAAATGTGCGCCGGTGCAAAATGTGACACAAGTAGAATGACGAACCGGTGCAAGGGTAACAACTAGTAGAAAAATAAATGAAAAAAATAACTCCCCCAAACTTAGAATTTTACTATGTATAAATTCTAAGTTTGGGGCTACAAGTTGTTACCTCCCTCCTTGCACATCCAATGCTTCTTCAAAGATCACCATTGCAACACTTGCTTCCCCCCTCCAAAGTTGGTTTTGCTTCCTTCTTCATTCTCCAAGATATGATGTCCATAGTGTTCTTCCTCCACACCTACAAAATAAACTAAGCTATCAACACTGCTAAAGCAATAAAAACATGAAAGCAATAAAATCTTGGGTTGCCTCCCAAGAAACACTATTTTTAACGTCCTATGCCGGACGGTTGCTTTCTACTTTCAAGCCTCAATCAAATGGAGTGTTTCCACCCTTCGAAATTGCTCATTTCCAAAGTAATGCTTCACTCTTTGACCATTCACCACAAAGGTTGTTCCATCTTTATCAACAAGCTCCACATTTCCCATGGGTGTCACATTCTTAATTACAAAGGGCCCCGACCACTTTGACTTCAACTTGCCCGGAAATAGCCTCAACCTTGAGTTGAATAATAAAACTTGTTCTCCCACTTGGAACTCCCTCTTTTCAATAATCTTGTCATGAAACTTCTTGGCCCTTTCTTTGAGAATTTTGGAATTCTCAAAAGCCACATTCCTAAACTCATCAAGCTCATTTAGCATCATCTTTCTTCTTTCTCCGGATGCCTTAAAATCAAGATTTAGCTCCTTAATAGCCCAACGAGCTCTCAACTCCACTTCCACGGGTAGATGATAAGACTTACCATACACAAGTTGGTAAGGAGATGTGCCCAAAGGTGTCTTGTAGGCGGTTCGATATGCCCAAAGAGCATCATCCAACTTGATGGCCCAATCCTTCCTCTTTAACCCAACGGTCTTCTCCAAGATTTGCTTCACTTCTCGATTAGCAAGCTCCGTTTGCCCATTAGCTTGAGGGTGATAAGGTGTGGTCACCCTATGCTTCACTCCATACTTTGTCAATAGTTGATCTAGCCATCGGTTTCAAAAGTGTGAACCACCATCACTCACTAGTGCTCTTGGAGTGCCAAAACGGGTGAAAATGTTCTTCCTCGAAAAGTTGAGGACTACCTTGGCATCATTTGTAGTGGTTGGAATGGCCTCAATCCATCTAGAGACATAATCAATGGCCAAAAGGATGTAGGAAAATCCATGAGAAGTGGGGAATGGCCCCATAAAATCTATCCCCCACACATCAAAGAGCTCCACCTCAATCACATTCTTCATAGGCATCTCATGCCTCTTTGAAATGTTCCCCATCATTTGACACTTATCACACTTCTTCACAAAAACCTCACAATCCCTAAAGATGGATGGCCAATAGAAACCACTTTGAAGAACTTTATGAGCCGTCTGATTTGCTCCAAAGTGCCCTCCATAAGAGGATGAATGACACTCTTCAATCACTTTTTCCCACTCATTTTCCGCTAGGCACCTCCTCATGATCATATCCGAACACCATCTATAGAGGAATGGATCCTCCCAAACATAGAACTTGACATCATGATAAAACTTCTTCTTTTGATGGAATGAGAGGTTTGGTGGTGGTGTTCCGGTGGCTATGTAGTTCACAAAGTCGGCGAACCATGGACATGTTTCTTTGATGGCAAGGATTTGCTCATCGGGAAACCACTCCTTGATAGGGACTTGGATGTCTTTTTCCTCCACATTCTCAAGTCTTGAGAGATGATCCGCCACCACGTTTTCACACCCTTTTCTATCCCTTATCTCCACGTCAAACTCTTGCAAAAGGAGCACCTATCGTATCAACCTTGGTTTATCCTCTTTCTTCTCAATCAAGTACTTGAGAGCCGTGTGATCCGTGTACACTATGGTCTCAGCTCCCACCAAGTATGCTCTAAACTTGTCAAAGCTATAGACCACGGCTAGCATCTCCTTCTCCGTTGTGGTGTAATTCCTTTTAGCCGGATTCAAGGTTTTGCTTGCATAGTAGATCACACGAAAGAGCTTGTCTCTCTTTTGGCCCAAAGCTACTCCAATGGCATAATCACTAGCATCACACATGATCTCAAACGGCTGACTCCAATCGGGTATCACCAACACGGGAGCTTTGATCAAGGCCTCTTTCAAGATTTCAAACGACTTCACACACTCCTCACTAAAGATGAATGTGGCACCCTTCTCCAACAATGAACACATGGGCTTGGCTATCTTTGAAAAATCCTTGATGAATCTTCTATAAAACCCGGCATGCCCAAGGAAACTTCTAACCGCCTTCTCATTGGTTGGTGGAGGTAGCTTCTCAATTGCCACAATCTTTGCTCTATCAACCTCAAGCCCTTTAGCCGACACCTTGTGCCCAAGCACAATTCCTTCCTTCACCATGAAGTGACATTTCTCCCAATTGAGCACCAAATTAGTATCTATGCATCTTTGCAAAACACAAGAGAGGTTACGTAGACATGTATAAAAAAAATCACCAAATACGGAAAAAATCATCCATAAACACCTCCATTATGTTTTCAATCATACCATGAAAAATAACCATCATACATCATTGGAAGGTGGCGGGGGCATTGCACAATCCAAATGACATTCTCCTAAAAGCAAAAGTACCATAAGGGCAAGTAAAAGTTGATTTCTCTTGGTCCTTAGGATCAATCAAAATTTGATTGTATCCCGAGTAACCATCAAGAAAGCAATAATACTCGTATCCCGCCATCCTATCCAACATTTGGTCAATAAAAGGCAAAGGAAAATGATCTTTCCTAGTGGCATTATTCAACGTACGATAATCAATGCATACTCTCCATCCCACGGTGGTCCTAGAAGCAATTACCTCTAAGATGTCGGTTGTAACAATGGTCATGCCCCCCTTCTTAGGTACCACTTGTGTTGGGCTCACCCACTCACTATCACTTATGGGAAAAATTATGTCATTATCTAACCACTTCAACACCTCTTTTCTTACTACCTCTTGCATTATGGGGTTCAATCTTCTTTGACCTTGGGCTTTAGGCTTAATAGACTCATCTAGTCTAATTTTATGCATGCAAATATGAGCCGGTATACCCTTCAAATCCGAAATATTCCAACCAATAGCCGATTTATAAGTTCTAAGCACCCTAAGCAATTTTTCTAACTCAAACTCATGCAAGTGTGAAGAAACAATAACCGGAAAGAGGTCACCTTGTTCAAGATAAGCATATCTCAAGTGCTCCAGAAGTGGTTTCAAGTCTAGCTTCCTCCCTTTCTCTTGAGCTTTTGGTTCCTCCTTAGCTTCCTCCTTTGGTGCTTCCAATGAGTAACATGAGGGCCAAGTGTCAAGATTTTTGTTAGGAAATTTTTGACACTCTTCAAGTAAATCCCCCCCCCCCCCAAACTTGGCTTCTTGTCATATCTCCATGAATTTCTCTTCCTTCTTGATTGGGAGCTCCTTCAAAACATCAAGAGAAGACATGTATTCAAACAATTCTATATCATTAAGCTCATCAAAATTGAAATAAAAAGGAATAGAAGAGAGTGAATTAAGAGAGTTTCTTATGCAAATGTCAAGTGGATCCTTTGAGTTGCTCTTTTCCATGTGCATATCCACACAAGCTTGCACACTATTGATCATGTTGCACTCAAAGACCTCATCCTCATCATCTCTAAACTTGATAGCCTTGTAGATGTTGAACAACACTTTCTCATTGTTCACTTGAAGCTCCAACTCCCCTTTCCTTACATTTATGATGGCCCCACCGGTTGCTAAGAATGGCCTTCCCAAGATGAGTGGAATGTACTTATCCTCCTCCATATCCAACACCACAAAGTCCACCGGGAAAATGAACTTATCGATTTTAACCAACACATCCTCTACTATACCCATGGGGTATGTCATGGATCGATCCGCCAATTGAAGGCTCATTGTGGTTGGTGTAAGCTTCCCAAACCAAGTGATTTGAATATAGACAAAGGCATAAGATTAATGCTTGCTCCCAAATCACACAAAGCTTTAAATGTACCTCCATCTCCAATAACACATGGCAAGGTGAAGGATCCAGGATCTCTAAGCTTTTGAGGTAGCTTGGCTTGGATTATAGAGCTACACTCCCCGGTCAAGTGTACCGTTTTATATTCCACCATCTTCCTCTTGTTTGACATGATTTCTTTCAAGAACTTAGAATAATGGGGCATTTGCTCTAGAGCTTCGGCAAAGGGAATATTGATGTGGATCTTCTTGAACATTTCCACAAACTTGGCAAATTTGTTGTCCAAGCCCTTCTTTTTCAACCTTTGAGGGTATGGGAGAGGTACCACATTCTTGCCTTTGTCTTGAGGAGGGATTGCCTCCTCACTCTCCTTCTCCTCTACTTTCTCTTCTTCCCTCACTATCTCTTCTTGCCTTTCTTTCTCATGCCCTTCTTCTTTGTCAACACCCTCGGGTGCCATTACCATTTCCTCCTCTTGTGGCATCTTTGGCCCCTCGTAGCTTGTCCCACTTCTTAGCTTTATAGCCTTGCAATGCTCCTTGGGGTTAAGCTCCGTGTTTGAAGGAAATTGCCCCAGAGTGTGTTGACTTCCAATGACATTAGAGAGTTGGCTCATTTGCTTTTCCATGGCCTTCATGTTGTTTGCCACATTCTTGATCATTTCCCCTTGTTCCTCAAGTCTTTGCCAAGTCTTGGTTGCATTATCCCTAGTCTCTATCATGAAGTTTTTGGTTTCCCCCATAAATACTCCAAACATGTCTTCCAACGATAACTTTGATGGGGATTCCACAATTGCTCCATCTCTAACACTGAAATTTGGAGGTGGGATGATGGCATTCCTTGTATTTGCATAAGAGAAGTTCTCATGTTGCCTCAACCCGGGATGGTAATGATTTGGATTAGGAGGGTTTTGCCTCTCATTCCAACCTCTTTCTCGAAAATGACGGTCCCTTTGATTGTTCATATAGTGGGCCTCTTCATATTGATCGTCACTAGGTCCCACTAATGACTTGACCGCCATCATTGAAGTCAATTTGTCCATCTTGTTGGATAGAGTAGCAAAATCTTCCGATTCTCTTGTGGAAGCAACTTTCCGGCGTTGCCTTCTCTCGGATGGCCATTGGTTCCCGTTCTTTGCCATCTCTTCCAATAGCACATAACCCTCTTCCGTTGTCTTACCCAACAAAGAACCTCCACCGGCCGAGGCATCCACCATCCCTCTCGTACGATGGTCCATCCCGTTGTAGAAATAACAAATCAATTGATCCCTTGAAAACCCGTGTTGAGGACAACTCCTTATGAGATCCTTAAAGCGCTCCCAAGCCTCGGCTAATGACTCATCATCGTCTTGCATAAATGAAGAAAGCTCTCCTCGTATCTTGATGGTCTTGCTTGGAGGAAAGTATTTCATAAGGAACGCATCAACGAGATCGGCCCAATTTTCAATCGTCCTTAGATCAAGAGACATGTACCATTATTTTGCACGATCACGGAGGGAGAATGGGAACAATTGGAGACGAATGTAGTCTTGAGGGACACGGTTGATCTTAACCGTTCCACTTATCTCTAGAAATTGAGATAAGTGGAGGTTAGGATCCTCCTTCGACAACCCTCTGAATTGGTTGTTTTGAACCATCATGATTAGTGCCGGTTTGAGCTCAAAGTTATGAGCGTCTACGGGTTCCCTACTCGCTCCTCCATACGGCCTTGGAATGGGACGAAAGTGATCCCTCAAAACTCTTTGATTCCCGTTTTCTTCATTCTCCCTTTGCTCTCTATCTCCTTCCATATTGACATTCTCTTCAACCCTCCGGTTGAGGTTATCTCTCAAGCCTCCTTGTGGTCGATTACCACCATTCCCATTTGGCTCTACTACGCCTCCAACATCTTCTTGGTTCCTTTCTTCTTCCACTATCGAATTTTCCCTTCTATTCATGGCTTCTAATTCAATCCTTCTTCTTTCGGCGTTTTGTCTTCGACAACGAGCTTCGATTTCCGGGTCTAGAGGTAGCAAAACTTGTTGATCTCTCCTAGCTCGGGTGATCATATGCCATGTCTAGACAAACGTTCAAAAGAAAGTAAGAATCGCAGGTGGAATCAAAGTAAAATACACAAATATTTTTGGATTTTTGAGAAATAAAGAAAGCAAGTAAAAATGTCTAAACTAAAACTCTATTAACCTACACTCTAGAGCTATAAAAACCTCCCCGGCAGCGGCGCCATAAACTTGATTCACGTGTTATGCAACACTAAAATAAACAACCGCAAGTGTACGACGTCTATCGTAGCGTGATAAGCACGAGGTCGATCCCACATGAAGGTATAGCGTAAAAGTGCATTTTGTTAACGTAGTTCTATTTAGACGCGATCGATAGATTGAAAGTGGTGAATTACCCTAAATTATCTACCGAATTGTCACTAGTAAACAATTAAAAGAGTAATTATAAAATCGATCGAATACCATGCAAATCAAGGAACGAAAGTAAAACGAATGAAAACTCAAAGAGAGAAGGTGGGTTCCAAGGCAATTGTAACGCTTAAGATTATCTCATATAGGGTGATCACACAAGAAGAATTAATCGATCTCTCGATACAACTAATCCAAAAGCGCATGCAACATAAGCTCGTATCTCTACATCACAAACGTTACACTGCCTAAAATAGCTCCTAAGATCATTCAATTCCCTCTCCGATAATTAATCCTCTCTCGAGATCATAATAATACCGGGTTGCATGCTTGCATACGATTAAATGGAATAAATCTTTCAATATTATCCCAATTAACAATGAATTAAGAAAATCATCATGACCAATAACAACATGCTTTACAATGGATAATTAAACATACAAATAAAAGACAAACACCAATTAAAGCAAGAAATTAATCATAAACTTCAATCCAAGTATTCACAATGCCTTAGAACCACAAATTGTTTAGCCAACAACTAGCATAATGAAAATACAAAATCCAAATGTAAAAACTAAATAAAAAGAAAGAGAACAAGGGAGCTTAGTCTAGAATGTGGTAGGAAATGAAATTTGCAAGCTATTGCATCCTTTCTTCCTTGAATTGATGGAGAATTGAGAGAGATATGACCAAATCACCTTGGAGTATGTGTAACTATGTGTGGGAATTGAGGAATTTGGGGTGAATTGCTTGAATTTCAAGAAAGAGGGTTTGTATAGTGTTTGGGTAGGGTTTGGATGGACAATTTGCAAGTTGGTCCCTAAAAAATGGCCAAAATGTGGAAAAAGCACCGAAAATGAGATTGGGCCTGGGTGAAGCTCGGCCGAGCAGGCGGCTCGGCCGTGCTCGGCATGTGGACAATCGGGAGTGCTCGGCCATGCTGGATGCTCGGCCGAGGCGTGCGGATGCAGGGGAAGGCAAGTGCTCGGCCGAGCTGGGAGCTCGGCCGAGGCGTTCGAGGCATGGGATGGGCGAAAATGCTTCGGTTTCTAGGGGAGCTTGTCCGAGAGGGGTGCTCGGCCGAGGAGCAGGTTCGGCTGTGCCCTTCAGATTTCTTCTTGGCTGCAGCTCGGCCGAGCTGGGTGCTCGGCCGTGCCCTTCTCTTAGCCAAAATTGTCTCTGTTTCGATGTGCGTTTCTTCGAGAATGGTGCTCGAGCGTGGCCTCGGTTGGCTTGATATGGAGCTCGGCTCAAAACCCTCAGTCTCTTGGTGCGATTTCTCGAGCACGATGCACGTCCGTGGCCTGAAAATGGCTCGGCCGTGCTCGCTCGCGATGTCCACCCCCTTCTCGTTTCGTGCATATCTTTCGCCTCGGGTGTCGGATTGACTCAATTCTTTTGGCTAATCCACTCTGTTTTTCGAGACGAATCCAACCGTGCACTCCTCTTCCTGATACAGTAAAGTATGGTCGATCTTTTGCCACAAATTCCATCGTATTTCCTACAAAATCGACAAAACACAACCTTTCTCTCATTTCGGCTTAAACAATCATATTCAATGCATAATTCAATGAAATCCACATCAAAACACGCTTCACATGTGCCCCTAAAACGTGTAAATTTCACCCGAATCATTAATTCATATTAAATTTTTAAATAACAACTAACTCTCAAAGAATTCAAACTTATTTGTAGAAAATTCAAATAATAAAATCAAACACAATTAACAATGAACAACAAAATTTTACGTGATTCGATCAATTGATCGACGTTCATAGAGGATCAAATCACTTTCCACTAGATATTAAACAAGATTTTAAGATACAATTCTTATGTTCCAAGAATTAGAACAATTCCTCTAACTTTTTTAAGATAGTTCTCTATAATCTCTGTTTTTGTCTCAATTATATATAACTCTAAATTGCTCTCTCTAGTTGACTAAGGCTTAGATTCAAATCTATGAATGTTGTAACACTACTAGTGATATATATATATAGTTGATACATAACGTTAGTTGCAACCGCCAAGAGAATAACTAACACAACTGATTTGGACAACTTCCCTGAAACAGATTGTGCTAATTAACTCCCCTAAACTTCAGAGCTAGAAACCTCAATTGACAGACCCAATTGTTAAACTCTCATTTGTCGGTCTCAGCTAATAAATCTCAGCTAATGTCAAGTCTTCTGAATCCAAGTCTGCTGAACAACTCATCTGTCCAACTCAGTTGGTTTGTCCTCAGCTAATCACTTTGCATTTAACATCATCAAGAGAGAGCTGATGTGACTAAAATAAAGAAGAATATAATGAAATATGAGAGAGCGTAGTTTACTAAAAAAAAATGAAAAGCTTTTATTGAGACAATCGAAAAAAATGGATCAAGAGACACACTCATTGGAATTATTATATTCTTTTTAATTATAAAAAAACTCGAATACTTTTTTTAAAGGGTTACAAGATCAATAAATAAAGATGCGCGAGATTTTCAAATCAATCAGAAGTGCTGCCTCATTCAAATCGCGGGGAAAGTGGGGGGAGACAAGTGCATTTTTGCCCACATATGCAAACTAGTTCTTCATTCTCAATACGAGACAACACCCACACTAAGGTATTTTCATGTCAAGAAAGTTAGAGACAAATGAAAGACAAAGATCCACCAAAAATCCGAGGACTAACAATCACAACTAAAACCCGGCGAAAACAAGTCAGGTGGAGGGAGGAAAAAAGCATCTGACATAGAAAGTCTCACCAAAGAGAGGGGTGCATGGAGGTATAAAATAGATAGAAACACTAAAAGAGCTAAAACAACTAAAAAAAACTAAAATAAGAAATCTAATAACAAACTAAGAAAAAAAAAGTCAACAAATCGATCTACCAACCCATCCAGTGACGGAGCCAGAAAATTTCAGTAGGGGCCCCGATTAACATATACTTTAAAGATAAAATCATACGTATTTTTTATACTCATCAAAATTTCTCATAATAAAACTGTGAATACATTAAATTCCTTCTTTCTTAAATTATAACTTAATCCCCAACATAAGTCAAAATTCAATTTTAAATATTTTATTAATTGAACAATAAATGTCTTTAAAATAATGCATTGATGTATTCCAGTATTCTATAATTCATATAATATAATACTTTTAAATATAAATGTACAAAAAATTTAAAACCTAAACTAAAATGTAAAATAAAAAATTCAATAATATTATTCAATTTTAAGGTCATTTTTGTGAGTTTTAGCAACCATTTAGACAATAATCTCAAATACACATCATCAATTTATATTGTTAACTCTATTAAAAAAATTAGAGTATTAAGAAACAAATTTTAAAAAAAATTACATGAAATAAATATTTATTGCTTCCAAATATTGTATGCAAGTATTTATTTTTTGTTCGATATAAAATTAATAGACATGTCTCAAAATGAAAATAATATTTTTATTTTAATATATATAAATGAAAATATATAAAATGGAAATAACTATTACTATAACAATATATATAATTATTAAAAAAAACAATTTATTATATATATAAAAAAAAGTGGGGGCACTGGGCCCAGTGTGTCTTCGTCCATGAACCCATCACTATAAGAATGACGTCTTTTGAAAAGATCGAACCATTGACTCGAACTACAACAATAAAAAAGAAATTGTAGCTACGGGAATGGTGGTGACAGCGGTCGGTGGAATGGCAGTGGAGCGGTGGCGATCAATGATGGTGGCAACGACGGAGCCACATTAGGCCCAGTGGAGGCAGTGGGCCCCTCACTACTTTTTTTTTATATATTTATTTTATTTTAAGTTTTTCATTTTACTTCAATATCAAATTTTTATTTTAATTAATAATAATATATAAAAATGTTGTTTTCCTCAATTAGGTTACGGACATGGTGAATGCACATTTCCATGCCTTTTATTTTAATTTTTCAATAGTAAAACATTTTCACAATTTAATTTTGGAGCTCTCAAGATTTTAAAAATTTATAAATAGAAATGCATCTACTATATTGCATAAATTATTAATATTAATGGATTGAGGTGTTTGAACTTTTGATATTATTTTATTCTTATACTCCCTCCGTTTTAAGATTACTTGTACGTATACAATGACACACAAATTAAGAAAAATGAATTTAGTCGGGTGTGAAGTCAAATAAAAGGATATGTAATTTGAGTTATTTAATGAAGTGTAAATTTTTTTTAGTGAAATGTGAGGTAAAACGTGGAATCAAAAAATGATTGACAATTTAGAAGTGTGCAAATAATTCTAAAATGGACGAAAAAGAAAATATGCTAATAATTGTGAGACGGAGAAATAATAACATTAATTGGGCCCCTATTCAATATTTCTGGCTCCGTCACTAGATTGTGTGGTGACTTTTTGTGGAAGATTTCTTTTGAAGAGAGAGATATTTAGATAGAGTTAGAGAGAAGTGAGAGAGCAGTAGGAGGAAGAGAATGAGTAGGTGGTGGAAAATTGAGGCTAAACTTAATATTTTTGGGTGAGAAACCAAAGAAGGTAGAGAAACTAATAACCTCTAATACTTGAGTCATTATAATGTTGATACATGACACGCATATAATTGTCATGAACTTAGGTATAATAATGATCATCATTCATCATAATATAATCGCTAATCATATCAACGGCACATATTGGACCAACTAACAAATATAGCTCTTGTGATATTTCTAAGTGCTTTTAGTTATATCAAATGAAAAATAGTTTGTTATACAATTTATTTATTTTAAACTTCAATTTAAAACAGTCGACTTTATATTTAGACTTTTTTTTATTCATTAATAGATTGCAAATTTATAGCATTAAATTATTTCTTACACCAATGGTCATCTAACGATTTGTGCTGTCTACACTCTAGAAATATCAATACCAGAGTAACTCTCTTGTGCAATATCTAATCATGCAACATCTTAAAAATAGGATAAAGAAAAATTTGTGTGGTAAAAAAATTGGGGGAAAAAAAAAAAAAAAAACTCACGGGTTAAAATCGAATCATATGTTGAGTTTTACTTATTTATCTTTAAAACAACATTGTTGTTCATATATACTTATACTCCATGTCTGTGTAATGTGTAATGTGTAATTGATTAGTTTTCCTATAAAAGCAAACACGTAACATTTGTAGAGAAAACATGTACTCCAATATTATCTTTATGACCTACAATTTTTCCCTAATAAATTATTGTGCCAATACTAAGGTACTTAAATTACGATTCTGAAACTAATCACTCTCATTTTGTGGTCATCACTTGTTTGGATTTTTATATATGGATTAAAGGATTTGATTTGAAAAGAAGTTTCAGATAAGTACTCCATGTAAACTGGATTCAGAATTCCTAGAAGTCACTTGTGTGATCTATTAATTTAAAGTCTATATAAAATTAGTAAATACAGGCAGCATCAATAAATTTAATATTGTGTCTACTTATAAAAATAAAAAATACTAATTTAATATAATATATATGTTTGAAAGATGTTTAATAAAATAAATAAGAGGGACGGCACTTTCAGGTGCCATGTCTGACTTGTGTAGAATGCAGAAGAGAGAAGTAAAAGGACGCTGTTGATAATGACGCTCTTTTCTCTCTTTATATATATATAATAATTATTATTATTCCAATAAAATCTATCCACACATAATTTAATTTATCTATATCAAATATTATTAATCTTCATATATTATATTAAATTATTTTTCAAATATTAATATTTTATAAAAAAGCCCTTTAATTTTAGCTTGAAAAAAGTTTAAAAATAGAATCTGGGCTTTCTGATATGGACCTCGTGTATCTTAGTGGGCCAATTATTTAGCCCATTAAGCTGTTGTAGCTTGCTTTAGCTTACCTAAAAGGGTTGGGGTATATACCCCTCCAGCTTTGTTTAATACACTCCCCCTTCCATTTATTAATTCAAAAATATATATGAAATACCATATTTACCCCTTTAATAAATGTTATAGATACATACACACTCCTATAACCCTAATTTCATCTTCTTCCCAAACTTTTTTTTCGCCGCCTCTCTCTTCCCCTCCTCCTCCCCATTTTTCTGCACTCTCCATTTTTTTTTTCTTTTTCTGCACTCTCCATCTCCGTTGCACTTCACCCTAAATACCCTAACCCTAGAATTTCGCTGCCACCACCACAACAACCACAAACAAATTCTAACACCCACAAAAATGAACATATTTGATAAAATAAAATACCAATAACACTCAAATCGACACTATAACCACAGCCTCAAATGAAATTTAAAAAAAAAAATCTTATTATTTTTAACAAACCAGAGTCGACCAAAAACACTACGGTCGACACTGGTTTATCGCCCAAAAACACTCCGATCGACACTGGTTTATCGCCCAAAAACACTCCGATCGACACTGGTTTGTCGCCCAAAAACACTCCGGTCGACACTGGTTTGTCGACCAAATTTCGAAAGAAAATTAAAAAAAAAATTAAAAAATTGAAAATTTCGACTATTATTGATTGCTCAAAAACACTCTGATCGACAACCTATCGTCGACGAGAGTGTTCTTGAGTGACCATTATTGGTCGGTAAAAAAAAAAAAAACAAAAACAAACATGTTCTTCGCCGGCGACGGTTGGGGGCGAGCGCTGGCGGGACGCAAGTGCTGGGGGCGAACGCCGTCGGGCCGCGACGGCTAGAGGCGAAGGAGGAGGGCGGCGCCGCCGCTTGTTACATAATTTTTTTTTTAAAAAAGAGCAGAGCGGTGCACGAGGCGAGTGGGAGGGGGGAGTGCGACGGGGATGGGGAACGGGGTGTGCGCCGGCGAGTGGAGAGGGGGAGTGCGACGGGGATGAGGAACGGGGAGTGCGCCGGCGAGTGGGGAGGGGGAGTGCGACGGGGATGGGGAACGGGGAGTGCGCCGGCGAGTGGGGAGGGGGAGTGCGCCGGCGAGGGGAAGGGGGAGAGCGCCGGCGAGTGTAGAAAACGAAAAAAAAAAAGGGGAGGATAGAAGAGAGGCGGTAGAGAGATTGGGGAAGATGGGGAAATTAGGGTTAATGGGGTGTATGTATCTATATATTTTATTAAAGGGCAAATATGGTATTTCATATATATTTTTGAATTAATAAATGGAAGGGGGGAGTGCATTAAACAAAGCTGGAGGGGTATATACCTCAACCCTACCTAAAAACATTCAAAGAAAATCCCTTCATTTGTAGAAGTTAAGGATATCCAATTGGGCGCGGCTAAAGGCACCCAAGGATCCTATGAGGACACCCACCAAACTTTTTTTTCATCCAAGAGAACTTGCAAAATGTCTCATATACCCCTCGTGTAAATTTTAAAAAAAGATGAAAGATGAGTCTTCCCCACCACCAACATTGACCCAAAAATCTTTCCCCCCCACCACCACCGTACACCCACCCGTCTCATTTTACTAGAATCATCCCACCATTACCATAATCTTAAAAAAAAACATTCTTTAACAAACACAAAATTAAAAAATGAGAGATGTTCGCGATTTTTTTCCGGACAAATCATTGTCCGAAAAAAAAGAGTTGTTCGCTATTTTTTTCGGACTTATCAACATTGTCCGAAAAAAAAAGAGTTGTTCGAAAATTTTAACCAAACAAAGTGAATATGTTCGAAAGTTTTTCCAAAACAAATTCATTGTGTTCGAAAAAAATTCCAAAACAATTTTCATTTTTCCGAAAAAAAAAAAATCGGACACAATGTTCGAAAAAAAAAAAACGAATAAAAAACTGGATTCGAAAAAAAATTCCGGACAAATTCAAAAACCAAAAAAATCAAAACCCTAATTTAATTTTTTGTTTAGATCTGTAACAAAATTTTCAAAAACATACTTACCTTTGTTTGACGGCGACGACATAGGAGGGGGTGTCCAATTTTTGCAGTGTGGGACACTACTCCCCAACTCAAACTGCAAATAATTGCACTCAACTTTCAACTCTGTGTGCATAAAACCAGGTTGGACATTTCCGTGTCGTCGTGTGCATAAAACCAGGTTGGGGGGCGGCGGCCGCTTGAAGGAGGAGGGGGTGCGGCCGCCGCGAACAGCAGCGAAGGGGACGGGGTGTGGCCGCGAACGGCCACGAAGGGGACAGGGTGCGGCCGTGAACGGCCGCGATGCGGAGAGGGTGCAGTCGCGAACGGAGGTCGCGTCGCTTCTTCACGGCATCGACGACCTCTGTAGGTCCCAAGTTGAGTTGTTAATATTGAGTAAGCTAGTGAAAATGTCTAGAGGGGGGT
Organism: Galeopsis tetrahit; assembly: GCA_963675135.1. NCBI lineage: Eukaryota > Viridiplantae > Streptophyta > Magnoliopsida > Lamiales > Lamiaceae > Galeopsis > Galeopsis tetrahit. The sequence goes on from OY776132.1 coordinate 63,056,492, forward strand.
GAATAGACTTTTCAAAATTCTTTCAATATATCAGAATACAATATGCGGAATAACGAAATTAAACAATGAGCCCAAGTAGTTTATACTCAACTTATTTCGAGAACTCTGTTATGAACACTCTACTAGTCTTGTTCAGATATGTAATTCAATCAATCAAACAGTTAATCAATCAAACACAAATAAAACAGTAAAGTAAATCAAACACGAGATTTATAGTGGTTCGTCAACTTGTCTACGTCCACTCTCACAAACCCAGTTGTGATATTCTTATTAACTCGTCCAATGGAGTAATGTGTTCTTGTAGCTTTAAGTCCCAAGAAATAAGACTTAGATCTTCTCGATAACACTACCAAGTGTTTCTTCGATCTTACTAGAGATTTACAAGTATCTAGCAACTTGAAACAGTAAAATAAAACTTCTCTTGACTTCAGTAGTAGCCTTCTTTGATTTCTTCAATATGTCTTCTGGCTTCTTTCTGAATCTTCAATCTCTGAGAGTAATTCGTTTGTACGCTTTAATTCACTTCAGTATGTAGAGTTTCAGTAGTCTTCAATCGTTGAATACGCCATGGTATTTATAGACATCCAACTTCAAGAACTTTCAGTTGTGTAACCAACCTTTCTTGAAAACTAACTCGTAACTGTTAAGCTTTATCCATCCACGCGTTTCTGTTGTTAATTAGTTATTTCTAACTAACTCTTCAAACTTTATCTTCACACGCGTTTTGAATAACTAACTTCATCCTTCTTCACGTTGACCTGTCTTGTCTTGCGCACCTGTCTTGTGTAGACTTCTTCTTCTCTTGCGCAGTCTTCTTCTATAGTAGACTTAGATATAACTAATCTAATCCTAACAAGACTATTACATTACATTAAGCTTTATAAAATAGCTTAGTCAACTTAAGAATCTATACAATGATTATATCGATTACATACGAAAAATCATGAGCATCTATACACTTCTTAATAGCTCAATAAACAACCTAAACAAATATTAACAAAGTACTTATAAGACGTACTTGTCTTTTAAACACTTAAACTATCTTTTGAACTTTTACTTGTCTTGTGAACTTCTACTGATCTGCTCAAGATGACTTCCATAACTAGACTAGATCAGTCAACACTTAGAAAATATTCAAGTCTACTTTTGGCTTATCAAAACTTCATCTTATATTTTCATCATTTAGGACTTGTCTTGGGATTCATATCCCAACAATTTTCCCCTTTTTGATGAAGCCAAAACTACTTGAATCTTTTCACAACAGTAGACTAGTTAAGTAGTTATCTTGTCTTTAACATCAAAATAGTACTTATCTTTTCATTCATTTCAGGTAAGATTAGTAGATTACACATACTAATATCAAAATCAAAAATAAAAACAACTAAGTATCAGAGCAAAAATACAACTAATTAGTTATGTTACCTCCTTCAAGATTTGGAACACAAAATGCATCGAGGAGTCTTCTGTGAATCACTCTGATATGTTCTTCATCATCAATCTTCTCCTTATCCAGTAGCTCTTCTTCAAACTTCTTGATTTGATTAAAATCAATTCTCTTTCCTGAGCTAAGCATCGGAGTAGTCCATTTCGGATAGATCGGCACCAAGATATTGAAATTAACAGCAGTAGCTATCCTCATAATAAGATTCCACAGCTTCTGGTTATGACCTTCCATGAACTTATCAAACACAGCATACAGTTCATCAGAGCTATCAGCATCACCAAACTTTCTAATTATCCAGTGATCCAACTCCCATTGCAACTTGACCTTGAACCAATCTTCACGATGTTCTCTGTCAATGAAGTTGTCAATGAATGCATCTTCAATTTGATCTGGATTTGCTTTCAACTTCTGCAACCTTCTGATATGCTTTCCAACTTTCTTTTGGCTTGCATAATGAGATTCATTATCTGCATCTTCAACTTTCTGCTTTTTCACGATTGCAGTCGTTTCAGCTTCTTTTGGTTCTTCAATAACCAACTTTCTCTTAACTTGTCTGGTCTGAACCTCAGCTTCAGGAGTCGCAACACTCTTGCCTTTCTCCTTTCTCTTCAGCTCTTCTGCTCTAGCTTGCTCAAGATCTGCTTTCTTGACTAGCTTGCCTCTCTTAGGCCTTCTTAGCTCTTCTATCGCAGTAGCAGCAGCCTTCATCTCCGGTTCAGCACTAGACTTTTCTTCAACTTCAACTCTACTCGTCTCTTCCCCTTTTTTGGCTTCATCATTCGCCTTGAGAGTGAAAAGAGAAGTAAAGCGAGTCATCTCTTCTTTAACAGCTTCCTTCATGGCTTCAACAGCTAACTCGATCTGCCTCTGATGCGTCTTGTCGTGACTCATCTTGTCAAGACGATCAGTAGCCAACTCTAACTTCCTTGTACACGAAATTAGTTCATCTTTGAAAAACGTAGCTGTCTGCCTAAGCAGCCTGTTCTGTTCTGTCAGCTCAGTAAGAACAGTTCGAGAACGCACCAACTGGTCTTGTGCTTCTCTTCTCTGCTCATCAGCTATTTCGATCTTTACTCTGTAGAGTCTTTCCATCTTACTCGACTCTTCAGCTAGCGATCTTGCAAAGTTGATCGATCTCTTCTCAGAGTAATCAACTTATCTCTTCAAGAAGTCTTCAACTTGAGCATACATCTCTTCTCTGAAAGTTGAGTCCATCTTGTTGACTTCACCAACTATCAATTCTCTTGAACTATCAACAAGCGACTGATTCTGTTCCACAAGAGCTTCTTTCAGCTTTGAGTTTAAGAACTCATCTATCGCAGACTGAACAACACCTTTCAAGTCTGTCTTTAACTCATCTAGAAAACCTTCTGGAAATACTTGAGTAGTAGACTGGGTTCCAATAAACTCATCATCATCTTTGATAGCGATCTCATCCTCATAAAAAATAAATGCTTCAACGAACTCATCATCTTCCTTAGGAAATATGATCGAGTTGTCTTCTTCTTCAGCACTTTCAGCAATTTCTTCAGGATGTTCTGGAACACCTTCTAACTCCAACAACGGTTCAGATGTTTGAATGGCAGCATCAATCAATTCAGCTTTGAACTCTTCTTCTACAAGATCAGTTTCAACTCCGACTTCAAACTTGTCTTGAGAAGACAGCACATCATCAGATACCTCCAACATCCTCTTTACAAGAGCAGTCAATGCATGGGCTGGAAACAACTCTGAGTGGTCTTGGACTCCATTATTCTCCTTCTGTTCCATCTCCCAATCCTGAAAATTGGAGATTCCACCAATTTCATTGATAACTTCAAATAAATCTCCTGTCGGGGCCTTCTTCAATGCAGCCCATGTGCATATCCTTAGAAGTTTTTCGAATTGCTCCGAAGATGTGTCGATCTCGACTGACGGGAGCATCTTCCTCAGATTGTTAGACACTCTTGAACGAATCCTCTTCTCCCTTAAACACATCGGATAGTAGACTAGGGATTCGAATCTAGTTTCAGAAGGGGTCTGAGCAAGTGGGGTCCTTGTCTCAGTTGTTGCAGTGGCAACTAGTAGTGTTTCTGAAATAGATGGGTTAGAGGGTTCAACATTATCTGTTGAGGGTAAGGGAATTTGGATTGTGGTTTCTGTGGGCTTTGATGTGTCTAGGTTTGGTGTGACAACTGTAGGAGTATCAGTTGTATCATATATGGTAGTGTCTTGGGTTATGTTGGCTCTCAGTGGTTTCACTGCCAACACTGACGAGGTTTTGGGTGCAGGTCTGGCACGAGATCGAAGTGATCTTGCCTTGGTTTTGACTGGGAGAGAGAGAGGTATTGAAAGAGTTCTAGAAGAAGAACCAACCTGTTCAGCAGTCGTCTTGTCTGGCGAAGGACTCGACTCGACTACCATAAGACGATACAATTCAGGAGCTTCAGCACTTGCCTCCTCTTCTTTCTCAGACACCTTATCATACTGAGTCTCCTCCGAGTCTTTTGCAGCCTCGAACATGGCTTCCTCTGGCACGTAATCAACTAGTCTTCCACTAGTTCCAGCCTCAGCCTCTTCCTCAGATTCTTCACCGTCCGACTCGTCTTCCTCTGAACTAGACGAGGCGGCCTCAATCATGGCATCTAGAGGATTAATTTGAACCTGTCTTGGAGCAGCAGTCCTTGCAGCAGCTTGCTTTGCAAGAGCCTCCTTCTTCAAGTAATGTTTGAGGGCATGGAACGGCTTGCCCTTGCTCCAAGTCGTCTTGTTTGGCAACAAGATGGGTAAAAGGATACTCAACTTGTTTCCAAATCCAACTGCGGCAGACACCACCCAATTTGCTGAATTGGTGTCGACTCTCACATTTCTTTCAAAGTACATCAGGCGATCCGCAAACAATTTGTACCAATTTCCTTCAGTGATGCCATCATAGATCGCGGACATCACTCTCGCCTTTTGTAGAGTGACTGAGTCATAGCTTCCGGTGACACATAGCAACATTTTGCTTGCTATGTCAAGAAGAGTCTTGTACTTGTCTAGGAGTTCCTTCTTCTTGACAACAGGGACTTTGCCATCTCGATTCAATCGAAGCTTCTTTCCACAAAAGATGCTTAAGTATCTCAGCTCCTGGCCAATAGCATAGTTTTCCACATCGATAGAACCAATGGGCAGCTTCAATGTTTCGAACACATTATCTCGAGTAAGCTCTACTCGACTTCCACCAACAAACGATTCTATGGAGTCTCCTCTTCTGGTTGCATTGGCATAAAACTCCAACACTTCTTCTTCCAAAACAACTTCTGGAAAGGACTCCAAATAGGGTCTCAACCCACATCTGCAACACTTCGTAAGAATCTCTTTGTTGTCATCGGTGTGGTCGCCCTTGAAGAATACGGATCCTTCAACATGCACCTTACCTTCGGAGGCGTACTTGCCTAGGTCGAACCTAGCTTGCATGTTAGTTCGGACATCAAAGAGAGATACAATTGACATGATAGTAGAGTAGATTATGAACGAACAGTTTAGTTTTGCAAAAATCGATTGCTTTGAGAGTAGAAGAGTAGTGAAAACGTAGAAGAGAAGAGTGAAACTCCTTGGGGTTTTGTTAAAACTGATTTTGAGAATCAACGACCAAGATTGAATGCTTTGATCGAACGGTTGTGGCCTTTGGAATTCAGTTACGGAATCGAGAATATTACGTGATTTGATATTGTAAATTTTGAAATCCGCCTCTTCTATTGGTTAGGACAGAAAGGTGTACTCATCTGACCTAGTGTAGTAGAGTATGGCGCAAACTGGGTGTATACACCTCATTAAATGGGAGTGTATAAATCCAATTCTAGATTTTCAATTTTCACATTATCAAATTACAATAATATCCTTAATTCGAACTGATTAAACACTTAGAGTATTTTGAATCAAAAGGACACTTATCTTATCTGTTCGAGTCTATCCAGAACAGACGAGTAGACTAATGCGCACAAGACGAGTTCCCCCTTCGACTGTGCTTGTCTATTCTGAATGTCGAACGACTTCATGTACCTATCTTATCTTGTGCGACGTATGAGTGTAGGTACAAGTAGAGTAGAATAATTAAGATGAATATCAATCTAAAGCAATAGTCAAGATTTCGAACAAGATGACTTTTAACAAACTTAAGAGTCAACATAAGGATTTTTAAGAAATCAAAGATTCCCCCTTAAATGTTTATTCCCTTAGTATTACCCTCAGCTTTACCAGCTTCCTCATCAGGTTGTTTGGTCATCTTGTCTGACTTTGTATACATGTCTATTGAGCGAGTAGACGAGTGCTCTGTTCCAGTGATCTTGTCTCCTTATTTCTTTGATGTACCTGTCTGGTTAGTACATAGCTATAGGCAAGTAGGGTCTAGATCAATTAGTCCTAGACTAATGCATAATTCACGAAAACGAGCCTCAGGTAATGGTTTTGTGAAAATATCAGCTCTTTGAAAATCAGTATGAATCTTTTCCATGCGAATATCCTTCTTTTCTACATGATCACGTATGAAATGATGTTTCACATCAACATGCTTACAACGTGTGTGCAAAACAGGATTTTGTGTAATGGCAATGGCACTATTACTATCACAGAAAATAGGAACATTTGATTCATATATGTTGTAATCTCTAAGTTGTTGCATGAGCCAAAGTAGTTGACTACAGCAGCTACCAGCAGCCATGTACTCGGCTTCGGTAGTAGAGGTAGCCACACTAGTTTGCTTTTTCGAAAACCATGAAATGAGTTTTGTGCCTAAGAATTGACAAGAACCGGATGTAGATTTCCTATCTATTCTACAGCCACCAAAATCAGAATCTGAGTAGCCACTTAGAGATAAATCATCATTTGAAGGATACCATATACCACGATTGATGGTTCCTTTCAAATATTTCAATATCCGTTTAGTGGTTTCCATATGACTCTCTTTTGGATTAGCTTGAAATCGAGCACATACGCCAACAGAGAATGCAATATCAGGTCTACTAGCAATCAAGTACAGTAATGAACCAATAAGACCACGATAATAAGTTTGATCAGCACATTTACCTTGTTCGTCTGGGTCCATCCTGTAAGTAGGTAGCATAGGTACGCCAGTAGACTTGCATGTCTTGATACCATACTTGTCTAGTAGATTTCTAGTATACTTTGCTTGATTTATGAAAATACCTTCAGGGGTCTGTTTTACTTGAAGACCAAGAAAGTAATTCATTTCACCCATCATGGACATCTCAAATTTGCTTTGCATGAGTGTTGAAAAACTTTCACTCAGCTTTTTGTTAGGTGATATCATCTACGTAAATTTGGACGAGTAAAATGTCTTTCCCTTCTTGTCTTCTGAACAAGGTTCTATCGACCTTGCCCTTAGTAAAACCATTTTCTAATATAAAGAGAGAGAGAGTATCATACCATGCTCTTGGAGCTTGCTTTAGTCCATATAAGGCTTTCTTTAACCTGTACACCTGGTTGCCTTTGAGTTTGAAACCTGGGGGTTGTTCAACATACACTTCTTCCGCAAGTATACCGTTAAGAAATGCACTTTTAACATCCATTTGATATACAGTAAACTTCATATAAGCAACATATGCAAGGAACAATCGAATGGCTTCTAGTCTAGCAACAGGAGCATATGTTTCATCATAGTCTATGCCTTCAGCTTGTGAATAGCCTTGGGCTACTAGTCTAGCCTTATTCCTAACGACTACATCATTCTCATCTTTCTTGTTTTTGAAAATCCATCGTGTGCCAACTACATTATGCTGTTTCGGCCTGTTGACAAGTTCCCAGACGTCGTTTCGAACAAACTAGTTCAACTCGTCTTGCATAGCGATGATCCAATTACTATCAGCCAGTGCCTCTTTAACAGTGGTAGGCTCGATAGAACAGAGGAAACAACACCAGCAAAACATAGTTGGACTAGGCTGTTCTTGCGACTCAAAGAGTTGTCGTCTAGTCTTCACACCAATAGTAGAGTCACCAATGATATTCTCAGTATCATGTGCAGATTTCCATGTTTTTCTAGACTTAACATGCATACTATCATCATCTATATCACGTATAGCATCATGCATATCAATATCATTCGTATCATCAACTTTAATAGGAGTAGATGAGTCAACTAGAGCAGGCATGTCAACTGGTCTAGTAGACTTACCTTGAGCACTTACCTTCTCGTTGTCATCAGACTCGAGAGCTTTCATGAATGGATTGTAGGCTTGAACGGATTCATATACCTCTGATTCTTTGTCAGATTCGATCGATAGATCAGTCACCTTCTCACTGATCTTGTCGGCAGACGATTCCTGTTGAGATTCATCGAAAACCACATGTGGTGTTTCTTCCACACAAAGAGTTGAGTAGTTGAATACCCTAAATGCTTTGCTAGTCGAGGAGTATCCTAAGAATATCCCCTCGTCTGCTTTAGCATCGAAAGCATTCAACTTGCTTTTCCCATTGTTATGGATGAAACACTTACAACCAAATATATGAAAATATGAAATTCTGGGTTTTCTACCTTTCCAAACCTCATAGGGCGTCTTGCCTAGCGCCTTGTTGATCGCACTTCTGTTCTGTGAGTGGCATGCAGTGTTGATTGCTTCTGCCCAAAACTTTTGAGGAGTTTTGTATTCGGCTAGCATGGTTCTACAGGCTTCTTTGAGAGTTCGATTCCTTCTTTCTGCTACACCGTTCTGTTGTGGTGTCCTAGCTGCACTAGTAAGGTGCTGGATACCACGTTTAGCACAAAAATCTTGGATATAGCAATTAATGAACTCAGTTCCCTTGTCACTACGAATCTTGACAATAGACTGGTTCTTCTCAACTTGTAACTTCTTCAACAGATCAGGTAGAAGAGTTTGTGTATCACTCTTCTTGTGTAGGAAGACTACCCAAGTAAACTTAGAATAGTCATCTACAACAACAAGTGTGTACCTTCTTCCATTCAATGTTGGAGGAGTTATCGGACCATGAAGATCCATATGTAGTAGTTCTAAGACTCTACTTGTTGAGAGAGTAGGAATTGACTTAAAGGAACCTTTTACCTGTTTACCTTTCTGACAAGCATTGCATACATGTGATTTGTAATAAACTTCGTTGGGTAAACCTTCCACTAGGTAATCTCTTGCAATCTTATTAATTACCTTAAAGTTCATGTGGCAAAGGCGTCTATGCCAAAGTCAACCGAGCTCTTTAGGGTTCTTAGTAAGAAGACAAGTATCCCTTGGACAGCTATTCCAATTCACAATGTATACGCTGCCTTGTCTTACGCCGACGAGTACGATAGTATGAGTCCTCTTGTCTATGATCTCACACTTTCGGCTTTTAAACTGCACTTTATAACCACGGTCACAGAATTGAGAAACAGATAGTAAATTATATTTCAAACCTTCTACGTAGGATACATCTTGTATCGCTACATCTCCATTTCTGATGTAACCAAAGCCTTTCGTAATAGCAGTGGAGCTATCACCGAATATCACCTTGGGTCCTTCTTGCTCGTGGTAACTCGATAAGACAGCCTTAGTACCAGTCATGTGGTGCGAACAACCACTATCAATGTACCAAGTTTCTCCTACTGAGCCACCCTTCTTATACAAGTCGAGTCGACCCTGCAATGAAGATATTCAATAATTTAGGTACCCACTAGTTTATTGGGGTCCTGGGGGGTTAGTCGAGTTCAAAGGAATCCAAATATACAATGGAGTCTTGAACAAGTTCGATCTCTTAAGCTTTCTGCCATATTTGAGCAGGCACTTGTCTATGATAGTCAGAGTAGGGTTTGTATGCATTAGGTCCATACGGTTTATAGACGCGTTTGGGTCTTTCCTCACTTATAATATCATATGACAAAGGTGGAGGATATAGGACAGGTTGTGTACGATATTTTGGAGCAACCTGTCTGGGCCTAGACGAGTAGAGCTGAGACTGCCTTATGAAAGGAGGTTTAGGCTCTTGTCGTCTAGTCTGTACTTGTCTAGTACTCGTCTTCTCAGGATACCAATTCTCGTATCTGACCTGATTTGGTCGTCCACGATTAGTGGTCCTTTGAAGATTAGCTCTAAACGGAACAGGCTTGTTGTCAACATTCTTTTTACCTCCCTTGGTAATCGGATTGTTGACTCGAGTCTGTTTAGATACAGTGCCTTCAGATGGAGTTCCAATATCGTATATCATTGGTCCTTTTCCTTTATCATTAGAACTTGAGACGAAAGTAGTAGGGTTCTTAAGGACTCGAGTAGACGAGCTAGGTGATTCTGCACCTATACCTGTCTTGTCAGCAGGAGCCCTATACCTATCTGACAATTCAAGGTTAATCTTAGAAGAGTTAACCAGGTCAGTAAGTTTAAGGTCTTGAGTGACAACCTCGGTCTCTAAGAACTTATTGCGTTCTTCAAGCTTTTTGCACTTGCTCTTTAAAACATTGAACTCATTTCTCTCAGTAGCATGTGTCTTAAGTAGGTCTTGATATAACCTGTTTATCAATGCACACTTTTCTTTGAGTTGTCTTAACTCTTCAGTCAAGCGTTCATTTAGGACTGTTACATTAGGATCTACTTTAGACTGAGCTTCCTTAAGATCAATGATTTCTTGTTTTAAGGCGATGTTCTCGTCACTGACTTCGATGAATGTCTGATTAGCTAGTAGGAGGTCTTCTTCATTCACACTAGCAGAGTGATGAAGACTACTCCCTACTTCACTACTGGCAGTATCACTTTCATCAGAATCCGATTCATCACATGATTGAAACGAAGTAGCAGATGATACCTCTTGGTCGATTTTAGCCATGCAGCATAGGCCATCATCTACTATGAAAGCTTCATCGTGATCTCGATCAGACGGGTAGCTAGATGAGGACGATGGCAACTCGTCTGAATTCGAATCAGAGTCATCATTGTCCATCATTGCCTTCTTGCCACGGTTGTATCTTCTTTCCCTTCGTGCTTTGCGTTCCTCACGATCATCAGTGCTCAGGTCCGGACATTCATAGATGTAGTGACCTGGCTTTTCACAGTTATAGCACAAAAGATCATTAGTAGCCTTTTTAATATGAGAGTTATCCCTTCGATTATCACGTCTATCAGAACGCTTAATCTTCCTATCATCAGACTCTCTATCTCGTCTATTACCTTTCGAGACTTCGTCTCTCCTTTCGAACGAGTTTCGGTCTCGTCTGGTCTCAGACGAGTTCTTAGAAGCAGACCCTCTATGATCTCTATAGAACTTCTTATATCTACCGAAACGTTTGTTTAGCCTATCAAACTTCCTAACCATAAGGTTCACCTGATCCTTCAGGCTAAGATCAGTATCTAACTCGTCTATCACAGAAGCAGACTTAGACTTAGATTTCGACTTGCTAACTCTAGAACTCTTGGACGAACTAGATTTGAAGGCAACGTTCTTAGATACAACATTGTCTCTATCACTACTTGCAATGGGATCTTCTTCATCTAGATCAAACTCATGAGCCTTTAGAGTTTGGAACATGGTCTCTGCTGTCCACACATCTATATCTTGAGTATTCTTAACAAGCATTTTCACCATCTTCCATCTAATATCAAGACTCTTAAGAATTCTCAGATTAATTTCACGAGGAGTATAAGATTTACCAAGAACTTCCAAGTCATTCATGATTTTAGTAAAGCGAGTATCCAACTGGTCAATAGTTTCACCAGTTTTCATTTTGAATGATTCGAATCTTTGAACAGCAGTAGAAAGCTTGCATTCTTTGATCAGGGAAGTCCCTTCACAAATAATAGCTAAGCGGTCCCACATTTCTTTGGCAGTTTTACATTTTAACACTTTTCCTAGATACTCGTTAGGAAGAGTGTGTAAGATGTAATTCTTGGCCAAGCTATCCAAATTATTCTGCCTCATCTCTTCTGAGGTTAGCTCTGACCTGGGTTTTCGGACGAGAGTACCCATGGGTTTGTCCTTCTCGAGGGCAGCAGTGTTGGGAATCATCGTCACGATCGGACCTTCGGTGACGACAGAGATCATTAAGTCGTGAGTGGAACTGAAGATGGCTTCCATCCTCAACTTCCAATAGTCATAGTCTTGTACCTGAAACTTAGGTAACTTGTTAGCACTGATCTCTAGAGACATGATTCCAAGAAGATAGGTATTAAGCAGTTTAGTATCAAGAAACAGATATATTCAAGAACAGCGATCGAGAATACGTAAGAGCACGTACAATCAAGGACCAAGACTTCACCCAAGTCTTAAGTTGGTTATCAAGAAACAGCAGTTCGTAAACTACTGCTCTGATACCACTTGTAGGTCCCAAGTTGAGTTGTTAATATTGAGTAAGCTAGTGAAAATGTCTAGAGGGGGGTGAATAAACTTTTCAAAATTCTTTCAATATATCAGAATACAATATGCGGAATAAAGAAATTAAACAATGAGCCCAAGTAGTTTATACTCAACTTATTTCGAGAACTCTGTTATGAACACTCTACTAGTCTTGTTCAGATATGTAATTCAATCAATCAAACAGTTAATCAATCAAACACAAATAAAACAGTAAAGTAAATCAAACACGAGATTTATAGTGGTTCGTCAACTTGTCTACGTCCACTCTCACAAACCCAGTTGTGATATTCTTATTAACTCGTCCAATGGAGTAATGTGTTCTTGTAGCTTTAAGTCCCAAGAAATAAGACTTAGATCTTCTCGATAACACTACCAAGTGTTTCTTCGATCTTACTAGAGATTTACAAGTATCTAGCAACTTGAAACAGTAAAATAAAACTTCTCTTGACTTCAGTAGTAGCCTTCTTTGATTTCTTCAATATGTCTTCTGGCTTCTTTCTGAATCTTCAATCTCTAAGAGTAATTCGTTTGTACGCTTTAATTCACTTCAGTATGTAGAGTTTCAGTAGTCTTCAATCGTTGAATACGCCATGGTATTTATAGACATCCAACTTCAAGAACTTTCAGTTGTGTAACCAACCTTTCTTGAAAACTAACTCGTAACTGTTAAGCTTTATCCATCCACGCGTTTCTGTTGTTAATTAGTTATTTCTAACTAACTCTTCAAACTTTATCTTCACACGCGTTTTGAATAACTAACTTCATCCTTCTTCACGTTGACCTGTCTTGTCTTGCGCACCTGTCTTGTGTAGACTTCTTCTTCTCTTGCGCAGTCTTCTTCTATAGTAGACTTAGATATAACTAATCTAATCCTAACAAGACTATTACATTACATTAAGCTTTATAAAATAGCTTAGTCAACTTAAGAATCTATACAATGATTATATCGATTACATACGAAAAATCATGAGCTTCTATACACTTCTTAATAGCTCAATAAACAACCTAAACAAATATTAACAAAGTACTTATAATACGTACTTGTCTTTTAAACACTTAAACTTTCTTTTGAACTTTTACTTGTCTTGTGAACTTCTACTGATCTGCCCAAGATGACTTCCATAACTAGACTAAATCAGTCAACACTTAGAAAATATTCAAGTCTACTTTTGGCTTATCAAAACTTCATCTTATCTTTTCGTCATTTAGGACTTGTCTTAGGATTCATATCCCAACAACCTCCTTCTTCTTTACGGCGTCGATCGACCTCCTTCTTCAAGGCGGCCGTGTCACTTCTTCACGGCGGGCGGCGGCTTCGCCTTCGAGGGTTGCATATATTTTTTTTTATATGTGACGGCGACGAGAGGAGGCCGCCAACGCCGAGGGGTGGGAAGGGAAGACGGCGATGAGAGGAGGGGAGGGGGAGCCGGCGACGAGTGGAGGGGGATGACGGCGCCGTGGGAGGGAAAGGGAGGAGGTGGGTGTACTATTTTTTTGAGTGAAAGGTATAGAATTAGGGTTTTATGTAGGTTAAGGGTATATTGGGGATTTCCACGTGGGTGTCCTCATCCATTTTGTGCGTGTCCTCATCGCGTGGGTGTCCTCATAGGATCCTCGGGTGCCTTTAGCCGCCTATCCAATTTATGACTTCAGAATTTTACACTAGGTTGGATATAAATTGGATATCCTTAAATTTGGATATCCAATATTTCATAGTTTTACACCAAGGTTGTTTAAATGAAATATTTTACACTTAGTGATTAAAAAATTCATAATTATACATAAGGTTGTTAAAATGAAATATTTTACACTTAGGGATTAAAAAATTCACAATTTTACACAAGGTTGTTAAAATGAAATATTTTACACTTAGGGATTAAAAAATTCATAATTTTACACCAAGGTTGTTAAAATGAAATATTTTACACTTAGGGATTGAAAAATTTCTAATTTTATATCAATGTTGTTAAAATGAAATATTTTACACTTAGGGATTAAAATATTCATAATTTTACACCAAGATTGTTAAAATGAAATATTTTACACTTAAAGATTAAAAAATTCATAATTTTACACCAAGTTTGTTAAAATGAAATATTTTACACTTAGGGATTAAAAAAATCCTAATTTTACACCAAGTTTGTTAAATTAAATATTTTACACTTGGGAATTAAAAAAATCCTAATTTTACACCAAGATTGTTAAAATAAAATATTTTACACTTCGGGATTAATAAATTCATAATTTTACACCAAGGTTGTTAAAATAAAATATTTTACATTTTTTTTTTTACACAAGGAGGCTTAGTTTTCATTATGAAATATTTTACACTTAGTGATTAAAAAATTCATAATTTTACGTTGTTAAAATGAAATATTTTACATTTGGGAATTTAAAAAATTCTAATTTTACACCAAGTTGTTAAAATGAAATATTTTTTACACTTAGGGAATAAAAAATTCATAATTTTACAACAAGGTTGTTAAAATGAAATATTTTACACTTAGGGATTAAAAATTTCATAATTTTACACCAAGGTTGTTAAAATAAAATATTTTACACTTTGGGATTAAAAAATTCCTAATTTTACACGTTAAAATGAAATATTTGTTAGATTAAGGTTTATTAAAATTAAATTAGTGTTTGTTAGATTAAAATTAAAATTCAAACAACTCATCTCTATGAAATCAATTTCAATCAATCTCCACCCTTTCATCTACAACGTTAGTTTCTCTGTAATTATTGAGTATAAATTATTTTTAATTAATTGTAAATTAATTTTTAAATAAAATCTCTACAGATAACGTTTAAAACTAGATGTAATAATGGTCTGCAATAATTATGCGTGTTGAGAGTTAATTACGTGTGTTGATTGTCGAGAGAAAGAAAGAGATTAGCATGCGCACCATAATTCATTCTTTGTCATTATCTCTAATTAAGGGTATAACGGTAATTGAGTAATTAATTAAAAAAAAAATATATGTACGTACATAATCTGTACAAACAACATTACCGTTATAATTTTCTTAATACAACCCACTTCATACGCTTTAAAATAACCCGTTCATTAATTAATTTAATATAAAGTAAAATTTTATCCTATTAAAATTTTAAAATAAACACACACTTTTACTATTAATCAAGAATTTTAAATCCAAAATTTCAAAATTATGACTCCCTGTCACACATAAATCTCGAAAACATTTCCAAATAAAATTAAACTTGAAGGATGTAAATTTCAATGTGTAGGTGGAGCATATTTGATCCATTAAAAAAGGCCATGGATAAATGCACCCACAATTATTATGTGTTCACCCTTTAGATGTCTTCACCCCTCACATATGAGTTCACCCATCCCTTATTTTCCAAAATTACCCTCCTTACTCATAAACCCTAATTTTTCTTCTACATCACCCCATTTTTTGGATTTCTCTTCACATGGTTCGATTTTGCACTGAGTGCTCACTATTTACTACTCAATATATGTGTAGTGTATTTCATTTTCAAGTGTTTTTTACAAAAATCGCATTTTACAAAAATCCAGCACTGGTTCGCCGAGTTTTGTGAGATTTTTCGGAAAAAAATTCCACGTTTTGAATCAAAACTCGGCCAACTTTTTCACGTTATGATTCAAAACTCGGCCAACTTTTCCACATTTTGATTCAATACTAGTTTGCCGAGTTTTGAATCAAAACGTGGAAAAGTTGGCTGAGTTTTGAATCATAATGTGGAAAAGTTGGCCGAGTTTTGATTCAAAGTGTAGAACTTTTTTTCGAAAAATCTCACAAAACTCGGCAAACCAGTGCTGAGTTTTTGCAAAACACGATTTTTGTAAAAAAAAACTCGGAAACGAAATACACTACTCATATATTCATTACAACTATATAATCATGCAATAATACGGTCAAATAAAATAATAATAACATGAAAAATAATTAATTATTATGTTTTGGGTGTGAGAACAATGCAAAAAAAAAAATAGTTTTTTTTTTGTTTGGGGGGGGGTGAACTCAACACATAGGGGTAGTATAGTCTTTTTATCTATGAATTTAAAATATAAATTGAAGTGGAGGGCGAACACATTATATGTGGGGGTCTATTTATCCGTGGCCATTAAAAAATCGAATATGACGCTTTATGTAGTTAAATATTAAAGGATGCCAATCTATAAAGTGTGGACATGACCAAATGGTAAAATTATTTAGGGTTTTTTTTAAAGGGTCTAGTCAATATAAAATTACATTTAAAAAGTTTTTATTTTTTATTTAAATGATCATTTTTTAAATAATTGACGTTGTCTTGTAAGAAGAATTTTTGGGGGGCTTCTTATTAATACTAATCAAAGGCTATTTAAACAAAATTTTAAGTGGAAATAATTTCCCAATTATTTTCTTATACACATAAAAAAAAAAGTTGAAAAAACATTTAGAAAAAAATTACTTATTGATGAGATAATTATAAACAACTAGTGTAAGACCCGCGTTTTACGCGGGATTGAAATAAATTTATAATATATTTTAATTTTAATTTATTAATTAAAAAATAATCTTTTAAACATGTATAGATTTGTAAAAAAATTATTCTGTTAAAAGATAAAAAAATAAAATGTTGTAGCAATATAAATTACGTCATAAAATCAAATATTGTGAAAGTAAAATTTATTCTAGGATATCCATCCATGACCAGTTATTGAGACCAAAAGTAATGACATTTTTGTGTAAAATTGAAAATATTTTAAAAGTAAAATTTATAAAGGGCTAAGTGCTGGTGTGAGAATAGAAAATAATAACACAAATATTTTTTTTCTATAAATTTTATTACTATAAAATAAAATCTCGTCTTTAATATTTTCAGACAATTATTTGTGTTGTATAATCAATTAGGGACGATTTTTTTTTTTAAAGAAACTTATTTAACCGTTGCAATTGTTAGAATGGATGCCCACCCCAAAAGTAGGGTCATTACATTCATGATGACTTGTAATGTTCCGAGCAACTCTAAGCAGGTTGTGTGTCTTAGTATTGGCCACACAATTGACATATTTCACAGTACAAAATGAAATAGAAAGTAAAATTCTCTTACATTCCGAAATAAAATTTCAAAAAACTGAAAATTATGTCTCTTCTAAGTTCAATGCATCCGCAGCCATTTTAGCATCCACCTCAACCTCTACACGCTCCAAACCACAATTCTTTATCCAAGAAAAGGTTTCGCCCTCACTTGGTAAAGTCCTGAAACAATAGATGATCTCACCGTAAGAAATTACCCTCATCATCGTGTACACTTTAATGAATTGGGCATTTGGTAAATACTATGCGACACACGAATTTTCCAAAGAATTTCATTTTACGCCATGTAACTTATGTCTAATCCAGCTTATATACTTTAAAATTCACTTTTTTTAATTTAAATCATTTTTGTCCAATTTACATCCATTTGGCCGAAAATTGTCAAACTCACCAGAAATGTGAGCATGCGACTCGCATGTGTGGAATGAATTGAGATTCCGACCAAATAGTTCAATTTACATCCTTTAAGTTTGATATTTTAAAATTAATAATTAACAAATTCTAAAAATTCCATTAAAAATATTACTCATTAAAATTAAAAATTCTAAAAAAATTTAAAATCCTAAAAGTTGAAAAATGTGTAAATTAAAAATTAATAAATTCTAAATATCACGTTAAAAAATTTAAAAGACCTAAATTGAGTTATTTGGCCGAAATTCTAAATTGGACACTTTAGGACATAAATTGTAAATGTGAAAACTTAAATGATATAAATTGAATTAGACTTAAATTATAGAATATAATAATCATTTATTTTTCAAAGATATGCATTTTTTTTTTGAACTAATTTATGGGTAATGTTGATTCAAATGAAAAATACTTATTATTATATTACTAATGCACATTATATAAATTAATTAATTTATATCAAGGATCTTATAATTAGTACTCCGTAAAGTACATTTATGGTTGACAAATTAATACATTTTTGTCAATTATATAAATTGAATTTTCACACACCAAAATACATCCATATATCCGCTAGCAATACATATTTTAAAATAAAAGTATTTATTTTGGATAATAATTTATACAAATGAATCTCCACCCTAAGTTTGTCAATTATGTTACTAACGTAATTTTTTTTTTTTTTTTTTTTGAGGTACTGTTGAAAAATGGGTACAAATATAAACTCAAATTCAATTAAGAGATTGGGTGGAAGGTAACATTGTTATCCGTAGTGTCCGTATCCATAATAATATAATTAAATAATAGTATAAACTTAATAAATAATTAAATGTGCACAAACTTCTTGCCAAATTAACGGTAAAACTTAATTGAGTAAATTATGCACATATTAATTTAAGCTTTTAGCATATTTGCATTATATATAAGCCATCACCATTAAAGTCAATCCTCTATAAATCTGCAATTTGGTTTAAATACATGCACACAAATAATTTAAGAAAAAGTCAATTGTCAAATTATAATTAAGATCAAGCACAAATATTTTATAATATGAAAAAAAAACGTGTTTAAATAATAATTAATTAGAACTTTTATGTATTGATTTGTACAACAAAATAATTACTTGATTTCATATGATATTAATGATGATTGTTGAAGTAATGTTATACGAAATAAATTAATTGAAGAAATTAGGTACGACTACCATATATAATTAAAATACAAAATTTGGTGATCAAAGTTAAAAATTAATAAATATGTGATGATGAAATAATAAATTCGCAATTTTAAAGTCTTCCTTAAATTTCTCTAAGTAAAAGATCAATGAGTTTTAGATTTTATTTTAGTGAATAAATTAGCCACTATCTTATATATCAAGATACAAATTAATAAGAAATCTAATAATTAATATTCTAGAATTATGCATCCATCCTAATTGAATAAATTATGCACTTACTATCAGAAATGTCATGAATTCGCTTTGCTAATTACACCTTTATTTGTTTTCATTTTTATTTATAATAACACGTGTTAAATGTGATATTTCTTTATATTGGTATTTAAATAGCACATTAATGTTTTGACCAATAATACTAATATATAGATTTCACAAATAGTTGACCTATAATTAGGTGGATAAATTAGTGCAATATAATAGGAGTAATGAATAACGGCTACACTTTAAATTTTACAATATTAATAAAAAATAAAGTTTTAAACATTAAATATATAAACAACATACAATAGAAAACATAATTAAATAATATTTATATATTTAAAAAATAATAAATTTTAATGTTAGATAAATTGATTTTTTTTTTAAATTTATGAATTATTTACATAGTACATCAAAGTGTATATATATATTAAATTAGATTTTATGAAGCTTTAACTAAAAAGTAGTAAAACAATATTTTGTATTAGGGTTTAATTTGGAATTAATTATGTAATTATCAATGAAAATAATTTAGAATTGTGGGTTGTAGCTTATTAAATTATGGAAAATAATAATAGAATTTAATTATTTGAATAAGATAGAATTAATAAATGCTACGGAGTACTACTTTAATTAAAAAGATAAGACTTTGATATATTATCTCATATAATCTTGATGATCTCAATTTTTATATATAAATTAATTGCTAAATTTTAGTTTTTATATTAAAAAAAATTATCAGTTTACTAAATTTAAATTGAAACGGAACATTCCTTAATTTGTTATAATTACTAAAACATATTAATATGTAAAACACGTCTAATCTTTCATATTATTACGGTTTATACTTAATTCCATAAATTAAGATAATCAATATTGTTCTCTATTCAGGAATTTTAGGCATATACGTAGAACGTATATATATTATTAAGATTAGTTCAAGTAATAAATATTGTTTTGACTATTGTGAGAATAAACAATTTTAAAATAATAAATATTTATAATAATTAATGAGATTCAATTGATAGTAAACATAAATGATTACTCCGGCCACAAAGTTCGGCTGATCTGACAACGCATATTGTCTAAGAACATTAAGAACACGATATAAAAATAATTCAAAGTAGATAAGATCTGCAATATTTTTTTTATAACCAACTCTTCTATTCATTGCAAGAGCATGTACTTGGGGAAGTCCGGCCACAAAGTTCGGCGGATCATCCCAACAGTGAGAGCTCCTAAATATTCAAGAAGCCCTTATGATAGAATTTTACATCTGATCGGAAGCATAAATAATGTAATATGATCAGAATCGGATAAGCATAAGAAGAAACAAAAGCATATAAAAAAGAGAGTACGAAATAACAAAAAAGTGTAAAATTATTTGTTTGAAACTGTGCACGTTTCTAAAACGAATATTTACATTGAAAGTAAGAGGGTTATTATATAGGAGATTATATAAAGATTTAACGGTTAAGATTAATTTGTTTATATGGATGGATTAGATTAAATTGAAAAGGAGGAAAATGAGGTGTGGAGAAGATTTTTGAAATGAAGACCATTGAGATGAGAGAGATTGTGTTAAACGAATCAGACTGCGACACGTGGCACTTGAAAAGTTTGCAAAAATATATATATATATATATATATATATATATATATATATATAGTAGTGATATAGAACCAACCTTCGGGTTTTTTATGGAACCAGATTAGTGAGGTGTCACTCCGCGTCATTATATTAATATAATTTAAAAGATAATTTAAAATAAATCTTATCCATTAAAATATATTTTAATTTTTTAATATTTAATCTCTCACTTAAACTTAATCGTTAGTAAAACCAGAAAACATTTCCAAAGCAAATCAAATCTTCCATCTGTCCACCAACATGCAGAAAGCTTTCCCACAACAAAGCAAATCAAATTTTCTGCAATTATTACTTATTTTCTCAGCAAAAAATAAGCAAATCAAGTTTTCTGCAATTATTACTTATTTTCTCAACAAAAAAATAAATTAATTTCATACCTTAATTTTCAATCTTGAATGTCACACATTAAACCGTTGTTTCATAAAATATTTTAGAAAGATTTGATGTATTGAAAATTCACTTGTATATAATGGATAAGTTTTTATCTATGATTTTTTTTTTTCAATTTACTAACACAAACAAATAGTGGTGATGGATGACAAAATTTATAATTTAGCAATAAAATGATAAAAAAAAATGATAATATTGAATCAAAACAGTGTCATTCAACAGTGCAATGTCGAAAGCTATCACTCAAGCATTCCCACATACATATTATAATGTGAAAAATTCAAGTATTCTCACATACATATTATAATATGAAAAATGTAATATTATATTCCGAGACACCTCATTCATGAATTTGAAAATATTATATTCAGAGACAATTTGAACTAAGGTAAGGTGGTAAAACTACAAAGTTAGAAGATAATGAGTGGTTGCAAAATGTGTGTCAATATGACCCATGGAAAGAAATGATCAATTTGTTTTGTGTTTCCAGAAACAAGCAAATTTGTACTAAAAAAACTTTATGTGTTTCTGAAACCTCAAAAACCTTTTGTTTTTGTGCTTACAAGAAACAAACAAGTTGATTATGCATTATATTAATCTTGAGTCTAGTTGCAAAGGGCTCACACACTGTAAAAGGTAAAGTAAATCCTTCATTTTCGATCCTCCATGGAGAATGCAAAGGTGTAACCGACAAAGGTGGTACAGATCAATTTTTATTCAATATTATCATTTTATTTATCATGTTACTGCTAAATTATAAATTATGTCATTCATCACCACTATTTGTTTGTGTTAGTAAATTGAAAAAAAAAATCATAGATAAAAACTTGTTCATTATATACAAGTGAATTTTCTAATTTATAATACATCAAATATTTCTAAAATATTTTATGAAATAACTGTTAGAAAAATATACATATACAAGGACAATAAAATTAAGTTAGGAAATTAATTTATTTTTTACTGAGAAAATAAGTAATACAGTAAAACCTCTCTATAGTCATATCCTTGAGACCACAAAAAAATATTCCTAAATGGGGTTTATTCCTAAATAGAGTTATAAGGTTTTTTTTTTTTTTAAATGCATGTATATTATATAATGGTATAATTAGTAGATACATGTACATGATGTAATGTGTTGAACTTAATTGAACTAATTTACTCACGTAATATGAAAAGACAATACTCAAGAGTCACCGACCATAGATGCATGTACTTGCTTTTGATTGCTTTAATTTTTTCATCTATAAATACTATGTATAATACATTTTTTTTAAATCAACTTAAATCTATTGTAAAATTATTGTCACAATCAACCTTGAACAAGTATTTTAAATCAACTTAAATCTATTGTAAAATTATATATATTATTATGATTTATTCCTAAATGGAGGTGTATTTCTTTATGTTGGGACTGGAAAAATATGAATTATGACAATATGGAGTTTATTCCAAATTATAACTGGTCCCAAGTTGGGACCATGAATTTTTATTCTAAAGAGAGTTTATTCCTTAATAGAGTATTCTTTTTTAGAGGTTTTACTGTAATTGCAGAAAATTTGATTTGCTTTGTTGTGGGAAAGCTTTCTGCATGTTGGTGGACATATGGAAGATTTGATTTGCTTTGGAAATGTTTTCTGGTTTTACTAACGATTAAGTTTAAGTGAGAGATTAAATATTAAAAAATTAAAATATATTTTAATGGATAAGATTTATTTTAAATTATCTTTTAAATTATATTAATAAGAATTACGTGGATAATGACGCGGAGTGACACCTCACTAATCTGGTTCCACAAAAAACCCGAAGGTTGGTTCTATATCACTACTCTATATATATATATATATAGATGAGGTATGCATGCGCTTAAACCAGGATGTATTCATATTTGTTGAAGTAGTATTTAAAGATAATATAAGAATTAATAATGTATCTATATCTATCCCCATTTTGGGCGCATAAACAAATTTTGAATTCAAAAACCATCCCATTTAGTTTGGGTTACAAAATATAAATGCCAAAAATATGTACAAGACAAACAGCCCTCGGAGCCCACTAATTCATAATCATCCATCTAACAACTAACAATGATTTAATTCCCAAATTTAAACAGAGATCCATCTGGCTAATTGGCTATCATCAAATCAAATCTATAGGAATTCAAAATGTTACATTATTAGTGGTTTGATTCATTTATTTCACTTTTCGTGTTTACCGGTGTTTCACCCTCTTCGCTCCCAATATTTTAAGACATTGATTATTTTTTAATAAGACACGGATCAATTATCTATATAATAAAATAAGATTTTATTTCCATTATTAGTAATATTAATTTTTTTTTCCGTTCATAATATGTATATCTAAAAATACAGACAATAATTTTATCATCACTCATTTATTCAATTTGTCATGCACTATATAATTTAGATTAGAGTTTTTCCATCCTTATATAATTGAAGGAACATATATTTAATGTTTTAAATACTTAAATGACATACTTATATTACCATTTCTTTAAAAAAAAAAGAAGGGAAAATATGTTTATTTTAAGAAGGTATTTTGTAGGATCATATGATCAGAAGTTTGCAAGAATACTGAATATAGATTATAGAAAATATAACAATAAAACCTCTTAATTAACATGAGGAATATTCAATTAATTAATTTGACACTTCAATCATATATTTTCATGCAAGATTCACATCAAGTTGACTTTATTATAACAGGGTCTAGGATGCACTCGAGTGCATGTTGTGCACCCTAGTCTAAAGAAAAGTGTATGTTATTAAACTAAAAAAGTACAATACAATATTACTAAAAAGTGTAAGTCACTATAACTAAAAATATTATTATACAGTTTAATAATTGAAAAGTGCAACACCATTTACCAAAAAGTGTAAGTCACTAAATCTGAAAAGTGCAACATGAACTAGGGTGCACAACATGCACTCGAGTCCATAGCAGACCAACCCTTGTAACATACTGTATCTTTATCAAATACTCCTAATTTAAATTCGAATTGAAAACGTTATAAATCAAACTCATAGTCACTTGGTTCAAGTCAGCTTCATTCACACTTTATTTGAACCACTCTAAAATCAAATTTCAGTAATTATGAACCAGTGTTTCTTTGGTATAATTTAGGGTTTAAATTAAATATAATTATTGAAGTTATATTTTTCTATCAAATTAATTAGTGAATTCACACCTGTTAAATTTTGAAAAAATAAATAGAATAACGGTCAAATTCTAGCTGCAGCCAACGGGGCTTATATTTGTATTAACGCCGTCATAATCCCTACGCCCCACATTTTCATCTCACGAAACAAAATTCAAACGCAACGCTCTCCCTAACGGCCATATTTTCTCAGCTCCTTCACTACCCTTTTCCCAATCTGCTGTATTCTCAGTCTCACAACTTTCACAGATTTCGTAGTCACATTCTTCGATTACATTTCCAGATTTCCGGACTTCGATTTCATCTGTAAGTGTTAGTCCGAGCATGCCGATGAATTTGAATTTGAATTTTTTGGCTGATTTGTCTTTTTATGAAATTCGATCCGCACTCATTTTCTGCATTTGCCTGATTCTGGTTCGGTGATTCTCCTTTCTGGTTAATTGCCTTTTTATACAATGCTGTGGTGATTTATGTATTTTTTTTTAAAATGTAGATTTGGAATTTGATTTATAAATAGAAATTCATTTATTGCTGTTTTGAGATTCTGAACGAGTGAGCAGTTGTTTCAGTATGGAAACTTCAAGGAGAGGCGGTGGTGGTGGTGGAATGGTGCCTATTTCGCCGTCACAAACGCCGCGGTCCAGCGAAAAGGTCGTGAGAGATCTGCGATCGGGGGAGGGAGGTTTCAGCGGAAAACATGAGAAGGATAGAGGTGTTAATGTACAGGTCATTGTGCGATGCAGGTGATTATTCACTTATATTTCTTCTCTTATTTTTGGTTTGCTTCAAGTGCTTTTTTCATGGGTAATTTCGGTTCTTAATAGGCCATTAAGTGATGATGAGGTTAGATTGCGAACACCTGCGGTGATTACTTGCAATGACAACAGAAGAGAAGTCTGTGCCGCTCAAAATATTGCAAATAAGCAAATTGATAGGACCTTCAATTTTGACAAGGTTTGCTCTATTGTAGCTCTGAAATTTAATTTCATAAGTCTAGATTTCAGATTATCCATTACAAAGAGATGATGTTGTTTGGAAGTAGTTTATAGTAATGAATTTATGCATTCTAAGATCTTTTGTTTTCCTTGTTTCAATGAATTACATTCATAAAATGGAAATAAATTGTGGGAATCTTGTGTTTAGGTTTTTGGCCCATCATCCCAGCAAAAGGATTTATATGAACAAGCAGTGAGCCCTATAGTATTTGAAGTTTTGGAAGGCTACAATTGCACCATCTTTGCCTATGGGCAAACCGGAACGGGGAAGACTTACACTATGGAGGGTGGAGCTAGGAAAAAGGTTTGAATTATTCTCTTTTGATGATTTTTGAGCTTCTAATTTGCCAATTTCTTTAATGTTATGATTCTCTTTTCTCTTTAGAATGGTGAATTCCCAAATGATGCTGGTGTCATTCCAAGAGCTGTTAAACAAATATTTGATATCTTAGAGGCTCAAAATGCCGAGTACAACATGAAGGTCACATTCTTAGAACTGTACAACGAGGAAATAACAGATCTTTTGGCACCAGAAGAATGTAAATTCGCAGAAGACAAGTCAAAGAAACCAATAGCACTCATGGAGGATGGAAAAGGGGGAGTTTTTGTTCGGGGTTTGGAAGAGGAGATTGTAACCACTGCAAATGAAATATATAAAATCTTGGAGAAAGGTTCTGCCAAAAGGAGAACAGCAGAGACCCTTCTCAACAAACAGAGCAGCCGTTCTCACTCTATATTTTCTATCACTATTCACATAAAGGAGTGTACTCCAGAAGGAGAGGAGGTGATCAAATGTGGGAAGCTCAATTTAGTCGACCTGGCTGGCTCAGAGAATATTTCACGTTCTGGTGCGAAAGAGGTACAAAATATGAAATGTTTCGTCACTGAAAGGAATTCTTCACCATGTAATCTATATGTTTTGACGGAATTTTTATTTAATTTTGTAGGGCAGGGCTAGGGAAGCAGGTGAGATCAACAAAAGCTTGCTTACACTTGGCCGGGTCATAAATACATTGGTTGAGCATTCTGGTCATATACCCTATAGGTACACGACTCTCTTAATGTCATTATTATGATGAACAAGCTAGTTTTGAAATGCCATTAACACGTGTGCTGAAATCTGACAGAGATAGCAAGTTAACAAGGTTGCTCAGAGATTCTCTGGGAGGGAAAACGAAGACGTGTATAATTGCCACTATATCACCTTCCATCTACTGCTTGGAGGAAACACTCAGCACTTTGGATTATGCTCATCGTGCCAAAAATATAAAGAACAAACCAGAGGCTAGTAGTCTTGAATTTTTTTATTTCCCTGCTTTGATGTCATTTCCTCAGGTGGTGAAAAACTAATACTTATTTGTTGTTACTAATGACAGATCAACCAAAAGATGATGAAATCTGCATTAATCAAGGATCTGTATTGTGAAATTGATCGACTAAAGCAAGGTTGTTGAGTGCTCTCCACTTTGTGTGAGTGTGTGTGTGTCTTGATTTTATTACCGCATCACTGACAACTTATTTATGATGCTGTTTAGAGGTAAATGCTGCAAGAGAGAAGAACGGAGTCTACATACCGAAAGATCGTTTTCTCCAGGACGAGGCAGAGAAAAAGGTTTGTAGTGGCATTTAGTGTATTGATGCTATAAAATTACTTGATAAAAATTTCTCCTGATTTTGGACATGCTAAATTTTGTTATTGCAGGCCATGACCGAAAAGATAGAACGTATGGAAAATGATTTTGAATCCAGGGATAAGGTAGTGAAAATTTTCTAACTGGATTTCTTCTGATTGTTGTGATAAAGAAGCACACAATTCATGATAGATTTGTGCTTTTTGTGCAGCAATTATTGGAGCTTCAGGAGTTGTATAATTCTCAGCAGCAGTTGACTGCTGATCTGAGTGACAAACTAGGGAATACTGAGGTTTGATATCTGAGCCACCTGCCAGTTACAATACAATACTCGATTCTCCTTATCTTTGCTGTCATGCAATAACTAGACTCTTTTATCTATGATTTTCAGACAAGGCTTCTAGAAACTGAACATGCATTGGCTGATCTTGAAGAAAGACACAAGCAGGCAAATGCAACGATAAAAGAAAAGGAATACCTGATATCCAATCTTCTTAAGTCTGGTAGGTGTTGTCTTTGATGTGTTTCCTGCTAATTTAGTTTGAATAAATTATCTTGGTTTCTGGTCATTGTTTTCCCTCTCGTTTTGAATTTTTTTTTTATTGGCAAGATCACATTACTACACTACCAAAATTCAAGTTCATTGTTTTCTTTGTCCATCTACTTTGAGCAAGTTTTTCCACTTCTGGATTTCATCTTTTCAACTTCCATTTGATTTACATAATTAATTCTAGTCAACTGATATCTATGATTCAGATTCAAATCAGATGTTTGATTCATATATTTTTTGTTATTCTTCCACTATCCAATGTAATTTGAAAAGAAACACCACTTTATGATGTTCTAACCACTTTATGATGTTCTATGTGATTATCTCTACCAGAGAAAGCACTCATGGAACGAGCACTTGGGCTTCGAGCAGAATTGGAGAATGCTGCATCAGATGTCTCTAATCTTTTCACCAAGATCGGTCAGCATCCTAGTTTCAAAACCCATTAATTTATTTCTCTTAATAAGCAAACCTTTGTTGATTTCAACTATTTTTTATGTTGCAGAACGCAAGGATAAAATTGAAGACAGCAATAGAGTTCTTATACAAAAATTCCAATCTGAATTAACCCAGCAACTTCAAATCTTGCATAAATCAGTAGCATCTGCTTCCACGCAGCAAGAACAACACCTAAAAGAGATGGAGGAAGATATGCATTCATTTGTATCAACAAAGACTGAGGTTACTGAAGAACTTCGAGACCGTATAGAAAAATTAAATGCCATGTATGGGTCTGGAGTCAAGGCTTTGGAAAATCTAGCTGGAGAACTTAATGATAACTCTCAATCAACATATCGCCACCTGAATTCTGAAGTTTCCAAACATTCTTCATGCTTAGAAGAGGTTTGAGACTCAGTTCAGTTATATTGCTTTTGAGAATTATAGAACCTTGCTTTAGCAGAAGTTTGATGTTATTTAATTATGCATTGCAGCTTTTCAAAGGAATTACTGCTGAAGCTAATACTTTACTTCATGATCTTCAAGAAAGTCTAAATAGTCAGGAACATAAATTAACTGCATATGCACAACAGCAACGTGAGGTTAGCATTTCTTTTAATATCAAACTGTTTTTATGTTAGTATATTTCTTCTTTTGAAAGGGTGATTACTGAATCTTGATATATTCTCCTAGGCTCATAGCAGGGCTATCGAAACCACTAGGTCAATTTCTCAAATTACAGTTGACTTCTTCAAGACTTTAGATGGGCATGCTTCAAAGATAGGCCAAATCGTTGAAGAATCAGAGACAATTAACGATCAGAAGTTGTCTGAACTTGAAAAGAAGTTTGAGGTACCTGAATTATGCATTTCTAACTCCATTTCTGTTGAAACGAGCTTGAAAACATTAACTTAAATGGAAGTTCCATTCCTTTGTAGGAGTGTGCTGCGCTTGAAGAAAAACAACTACTAGCTCAAGTGGCAGAACTGCTAGCTGGATCAAATGCTAGAAAGAAAAAATTGGTGTGTACTTTATTCATTTTTCTCTGACCTTATTCAAGTCTTTATTACTAATTTTAGGTTTTGCTGTTGCTTAGGTTCAAAGTGCAGTCGTTGGACTTCGGGAGACTGCAGCAAGTAGAACCGACAAATTACAGCAAGAAATGGCAATCATGCAAAACACCTCATCTTCTATCAAAGAGGAATGGAAAACTTACTCCGAGAGAGCTGAATCTCATTATCGTGAAGATACATCTGCAGTAGAAAGTGGGAAAGAAAATATGGTTGATGCTCTTAGAAATTGGTTAGTTTCAGCTCTACTCATTTTCCAAAAAAATGCTGGATTTCGTCTAAATCTTCTTCTGTTAACTTGGAAATTACATGATGCAGTTTGGAACAAGCAAAATTAGGTGCACAACAATGGAACAATGCACAGGAGTCCCTGCTTAGTCTAGAAAAGAAAAATGTTGCTTCTGTTGATGAAATTATTCGGTTAGTCACAAGTTCTGGATTTCCTAAACTTCAAGCAAAGCTCTAGCATTGTTACTTTGCTTAATTTATGCATATACCTTTTATCTATCTTAGGGGAGGAATGGACATGATTACTAATGTTCATGGGCGATACTCATCTGCTGTGAAATCGGTACTGAAAGATGCAGACGCTGAAATTACAAATGTGGTGTCGTCTATTGACCGTAAGTTTAAGCTGCATTATTCAGCTAATACATCATTCCAAACCTATTATGTGAGAAATTTGATTCCATTATTGTGTATTTCAGGTTCCTTAAAACTTGATCATGAAGCATGTGAGAATCTTGATTCCATTATCAGTCCTTGTTGTGGAGAGTTAAGGGAACTCAACAGTGGGCACCACCACAAGGTTGTGGAGATCACAGAAAATGCAGGGCAATGTCTATTACAAGATTACACGGTAAAATACACAAAACTAGCACGAAAAAAACAAAAAAGATTTTCAAAAATCAAATGATCATTTTTTATTTTGCATATTTATATAGGTGGATCAACCTTCATGCCTAACACCAAGAAAGAGAGCGATCAACGTTCCCAGCGTTGCTTCGGTCGAGGAACTGAAGGCCCCGTCGTTTGATCAATTGGTGAAGTCATTCTGGGATACAAAATCATCATCAGCCAAGGCAGCAGCAAATGGGGACGTAAAGCAGCATGCTGCTGCAGACACTAGACTTCCCCTCACTCCCATCAATTACTTGCTTAGTTAGTGCATGGTTGTAAATGGAGTGAGGCAATATTTCACACTCCCATTAGTAGATGAGAGAATTTCTTCTCTGAAATTCGAAGAAATTCTCTAGTACTTTGGTTGTATCTTGTACTAGTGTAGAACCCGTGTGTATTACACGGAATTTTAATATTTAGTATTATATTTTTTTTTTATTTATTTACTTTATTAAAATTAGGTTATTATAATTATAATTATTAATTCATTTGGTATGAATAAGTTATTTAGATAAATTTAATTTGAATGTCTCGTATCCCTAGAACATTACGAACATTACACGAAAATTAGTCAATTTTCAACATTACATTTACACATCCTAATTGACATGTGCTAAACCGAAACGGAACGAATCGACCGGTTTCTAACCGTTGATTTCAGTTTGAAAATTAAACCGTAACCTTAAAATTAAGGTTTAATTTTGGGTTACGGAAAATCAAAATTGAAACCGGCGGTTTAGCGGTTAAATCGGCCAAATCGACGGTTTTGCCCATTTTTTCTAAATTTTTTTTAATATTCTTCTATAAATACCTCAATTTCAACTCATTTTTTCACATCAATATCTCTCATCTCTTATGTGATGATGGAAGAAAACAAACAAAAACGAGCGAAAATAAAAATAGAAAGAAAAAAATTCAAAACCGGCGGTTAAAAACTCTAATTGTAACCGGACGATTTTAACCGTATGAACATGTCTACATCCCAACATGATCAACATTCAGGTGAGTTTCTGGGCGTGTTTGCCCAAAGTTACGGGAGAGAGCTGAATCTTTCACAACGCTACATGCAATTGCTCAAGCTATAAGTCATGGATGGAATGACTTGTGGCTGGAAACGGATTCAACATTTGTGGTCAGTTTGTTGACAGCAACAACGTCTACTGTTCCTTAAGATTATATTGGGATGTATATATATAATTGCAGATCTTATATAAAATGAAAAACCTAAAGCCATAAGAACACAAGTCGTTCAAGAGGCCGGAACCCCGTTAAAAATTTTGTCGAGGAAAATCCTCCTTAGGGATAAAACCTCGGTCAAGGAAAAGGTAGGTTCCTCTATAATTACATGAATTTGTAGAATTTCGTATGCAAATCTCAAAATAGATAAACCTTAATCTGATCTGGAAACTCATGAAACCACTCAAAACCGTCCAGAACCAAAGACGACCAAGAACGACACACAATTGAGCTTCAACCCGGTCTAGTGATATAGACCGAGACTTAGGACAATCCTCTTTGAAGTTTTATGTTTAAAATTCTCACGGGGCAAATAACTTTTTTGATAGATTAGTCCATATCAGGACAACACTCTAGCTTAAATTGGTACTTCACTAGTGAACGGTATGATTGATTTTCAAATTAGTCAATTTTTGGATTGAATTCCAGTACTTCATAAAAAATGAAAACATAATAGAACTTTAACATTGCTAGTCAACCCCTTTGAGCTTTGTAAAACAGTAAAAGTAAAGCGTGCGAAGGTCACTCATACTCTTAGTATGCATAGATATTTTCGATTAGTTTGTCAATAACAAATACTCCAGAGCAAGAAAAACTTTTTGTGTTTCATTAATATTATAAAACTCCCCATATTTGATAAATGTATATACGAAATTTCAGCTGACCATTTTTGTTCAAAGAACACTAATAACATCAAATTGAAACGTAAACTTACATAATTGTCTTCCGTATAAAAGAAAATACACACACAACACTTGAATAAAAACACATAGCACCAAACATGTGCATATCAAAGGTGTCAAGAAGTAAAAAACATATGGGATTATTATATATATATATACCTCCGACTATTATGATATGGGAAGGTATTATGAAAACCTTGTTTTTCATACACTACTAATATTACTCCCTCCATTCCATTATTATTTAAACATTGTTAAAAAAAATTGTTTCATTATTATTTAAACATGTATCAACGACATCTTATTCCTATAAAAATCTCTCTCAAATATTTCTTTTTATACATACACAAAAGATTTTATCTCCAATAAAGTAGAAATATCATACTATTCCTTCTAAAAAGTAATTTTATCACCTTTAATACTAATAAACAATTCTTACATTAAAATATGTGCAAACAATAAATATTCAATTAATAGTGGAACAAAAGGAACATTACTTTGTAAAAACTAATACTATAGCTGCTAAATTAATACAACGCAATGGAAAACAAAATTAACATAATATTTTGCCTGAAGATAATATTGGGAACATCCCTTTCATCGTTTACATAATCCAGAATTATTCCAAAGCACTCTAAATCAATACCAAACGTAGTTAACCTTTCACTTGAATACCGGACAACTTTAGTCTGGTTCATTTAAAATACAGAGGTAAATCAGCAGACACAGATTCGTCAAAAGAAAAAGAATAGGAAATTATGTAGAAACACATATATATTATATATACATCATCACATGCACCGAACATTTTCTTCGGATTAAACATTCTGTATTGAACTAACTAATAAATTCACATGCTGGAAATGCGTGTGAACAAAAAAGAAAAAGGAAAAAAAAAATCGATGGCCACATCCCTCACCAGGTATACTTTGATTGACCTCCTCCTTACCTGCAAGATATGCAATATCTGTTCAACGATCCAGGAAAACCCCATAACAGCAAGAAAATAAACAGAAACAATTCTCACAGGATAATAAAAGAAGATTGACCAATCAAATCTATTTTTAACATTCATATGGTTTTATGAACTATAAATATCAGAAGTTGGATCATCAAAACAATCAATCAAGCTCAAATTAAAGAGCAATGTAAAATTGCCATTTTTTCGGTTGGTTTAGCTCCATTTTTTTATGATTATGTAGGAGGAGACATATTGCACGGCATACCGTCAGTTCTATATCAATAATTGCCAATTGGAATTCCATATATCAACTAGCACCATGATTGCATAACAGAAACTATTGTGAAGCTGATATTTTAAGGTCAAGTAATATGCATGGATCCAAAAAAATCAGATCAAGAAATGTGAAAAGTGCTTAGGATGTTACACTAGTTTAGCAACAAATAAGCAAGTACAGCTCAAAGCCAAAAGACTTGGAGAAAAAAGAATAAGAAAATACCATGTCATCTTTAAACAATTCACAGTCACTAGAGTGTACAACGGCCCCCAGAGATCTTATAATAGAAATTGAAAACAGCAGGTAATTTGTGTTCCCTACAAAAAATGATATAAGAGTCACGTTTGCCTATTATGAATATTATTACACGGAAGATGCTGAAATGCTCAGTGAATTATTATAATATCAGAAAAAGAAATCAAATGATAAGCAAAAGGCTTCAAACAACACAGACAAGGATCCTTATTAAATTACCTTATTGCCAATGATGGAAAGCAACGATCACGCTGGTGGCTCCCCACCAAACGTGTCCTCCTCAAAATCTTCGGTAGTAGAATTCTCTTGGCATAGCAACTTATTTTCTTCAGCAGATTTCGTATCAAGACCATTGTCCTCTATCTGATCATTACCATTGTGATAATCAGGCTCTGATCTCTTATCATCGTCTGCATTTAATGTCTCAACATTGAGATCAGAAACCAAATCAAACCCTGATTCTCCTGCAGTTCCAGGGTAAGCAACAGTAACATCTCCACCTTCAGAAGGTTCAGTAGCTTCTTTCTTTTGCCTTCTCCATTTCTTAGTTGACGAAGTCCCATCATCCTCAAAATCTTCTTCTTCTCTTTCTCTATGTAAGTAAACCCACAATTTCCTCTCTCCATCAAACTGCACACAAGGATCACGCTCATAATGCAGACGATCCAATGCTCCACTAACTACTTGGTTAACCTGTGCATCAGAGACATCCTCCACAACATACTGTGAGTCCCTAATTAAAGTGCATACATCTGCTCGTGTTCCAATACTTCCAGGCAATCTAGCAGCTGCATCTCTCACAAGACAAAGGATTGTAACATGAGGTGGTCTATTGCGTTTCAACATAAAATGATCTCGAGCCTTTGATGTTGGCTTGCCACCACATCTCCTCAAGGGTGCAACGATCGATTTTTTACCATCAACAGCTGTGTACGAAAATGCCCTGTCTGGTATAAGATACCTAAGGACTTCTTCCTTCTGGAAATACGCTTTTACTTCTTCAGAGCTTTGGCTGATGGTATTCAGACTCTTCTGAGCTCTCAGGTCCTTGAACCTTTCTTTCTCATCCAAATTCATTTGCATTAGTGTCAAAGGCGGGGCAGGAAGACTTCCTAATTGCTGAAGTGTTTCCTGACTATTTTTCAGCCAATTAGCAAATGAGTCAACTAACTTCACAAGCATTTTGTGAGGAAGGTCCCACGAATCCGGAGAGGTCACCTCTTCAAAGGCTTCAGTGTCGGATAAATGTTGAACAACTGGACCAATCCACGACCAACTTTTTGAAGACTTTTGATAGACAACGAGCGGTTTCCACCCTTTTGCTCCTAGAGGTGCAGTTCTAGATGAAAATATTTTAAGAACACCTCTAACCAAATCCTGAAGTGGTTCTTGTGTTTCAAGAATACAAGGATCACCGGGATTTGATCTGACACGGTTGACAATTTCCTGAACAGTGAGTGAAGGGACATTTGCTTGAACAGAAGGCACAGAAGTGTTGACGTCCACATTTGAATTCGAACAATCTTCCTGCTTGCTGCTTTGTTCCTCCTTGACCTCCAATTCAGCATCATTCTTATCCAAATTTTTTCCAGCCTCCAGAGAATCCTCTGGATGCAGAGTAATCATTGCCACACGAACCGCTGAAAGAAGATGAATGATGGAGAATGAGAAGCCACTGTGAACCGTAGGTGTGATTAAAGGAAATGACTTTTTCTGTCGTTTAGTTTCAGCCTCAACATCTTCCAATTCCATTTCCATAACTGGTGGCTGAGAAACTCCATTCTCT
Source organism: Galeopsis tetrahit (assembly GCA_963675135.1). Lineage (NCBI taxonomy): Eukaryota > Viridiplantae > Streptophyta > Magnoliopsida > Lamiales > Lamiaceae > Galeopsis > Galeopsis tetrahit. Next base: position 63,091,154 of record OY776132.1, read on the forward strand.
AGACCATCAGAAACATCCTCCAACTTGGTTTTCCGACGTTTTCTTAAAGAACTCACATCATCTAGCTGCAGCTCAGATTCAGGATGAAGGTAATGATCATTATCTTGCAGTTCCATGTGAGTGAAGTCATCCTTTATTTTCCGCTTTTTCGAAAGAGTGTTGCAACCTATTAATGAAGCATCAGATCTATCAGGATGATGGCCGGCAGAAAGGTCAACCATCTGCCCTTTCTTTCCCAACTTGTAATGAACTCCATTGGCTGCTGCCAGTGGTTGTGTCCAGAACAAGTCATTTTCACGCATATAATCAGATTGAAGTCCAAAATCAAGGGGAACATCACCTTTCCGCTTTCTCCCTAGGGTGAGGGAGGCTTTAACTGATGGAATATGGGAACTGTTGCCATCTAAATGGCCATTTCTTCCCAAATTGTAAAATTGATGCCGTTCATCATCACCAATTGCTCCTGGAAAGTAGTTTTTATCCAAATTTTTGGTGGGCAAGATATTCAAGTGCCCTAAATCATGCATCTTGCCCTTATGTTCGGATCCCATCATATCTAGATTTTGGCTATAATCCTCCATTCTTCGAGAAGAGTGTGATGATCCATCAGCAGTCAAGTAACTGTATGTCATCTCTCTACCTAAAAACTCGCTCTTCTTCATATCAGGGCCATATTTCAGATCTGGCCCACCACCAGGGTAAGCCCATTTGCTCCTCATCAAAGGATTGTCATCCTCATCAACATCCATATGTTCCGATGAATCTGTCTCTGTGTCTTCATGTCTGGAAAAATCCTTAATACCTCTGTTAACCACACCATCTCTTCTTCCATTCATAGAACTTGCCTGGAATGTATCCTGTAAAGGCTTGGTTCTATACTCCGCATGCAGTAATTTCTCATTCGCATTGAGGTCAATAGCTTGCCTACTCATCTTCCACTTCTTCTTTTTGGCATTCAAATCATTAGGCTTACCTGATAAATCAGTAGGGAACAACCCGCCATGTTCACCAAGCCATGCTGGATCGTTTGCATCTAGAAGCTCTCTCTGACTTCCTTTCAACTTCTGACCCTTACCAATTTTCATCTGACTTTCAGCAGAAAATAGTTGAAGATTTTCTGCGTGCTTCACCTTTTTCCCACTATCATATATGTTTCTTGAATTAGGCGGCCTAGCAGTCAACACCTTGATATCAGACAACTTATTAATAGTCTTATTCCTTCCAAGAGAATGTAAACTGTTCCTGCCTGACATAGGGATTTTAATTAGACTATCTAAGTCTTCAGCTCTTGGATCTTCATACTTTTTCCATTTGGATGCGGAAGGCTTATTGTTTGTTCCAACCCCACGAAAATTGTGATCTCTATGCACAGCAACTTCAACCATTGTTTCAGCCTCATCATCATCCTCTAAAATCTGCTCATTCTTTCCTACTGCAGCAGAATCATATCCTGAGCCTCTATTATACTGAGAAACAGGGAGTCCCAAACCATAGTGCCCTGACATCATTTCAACTCCAGGATGAATTGAAGGAAAGGGATCTGGTAACTCTTTCATTGAAGAAATTTTTGATCCAGACACCTTTAATGTTCCTTTGGGATTTCGTTTCCCAAATTTCGTTGAATCCATGGTGGTTTTGGTTTTCCGGCTGCGAGAAGAAATATCTGCAGCCGGACCCATGCTGTGCCCTGAATAACGATTAGTCTTCTGCCCGAATTTCGGATGATCCTTTAGCTTTTTGTCCCACAAACCATCACCCCACTCCTCTCTGTCAGATGACTCACTTCCAAACTCTTCCATGTTCTCATTCATCAAACTCTTCTGACTCCTCATAATGTTCCACACGCGAATCTTCTCCTCAATGCTGTATCCCTTGCAATTCTGCCACGCATCCCTTATCTGGCAGAGATTGTTAACTATACCATTGTGATGCCTCCGCAAGTTATGATAATGCTGTCTTTTCTGGAAAAAATTCAACCCCTTTCTATAAAGGGCCACCCTTGGCTCACACACACCCCCCTTCAACATCTCAAACAACTTATCAATAGGGCTTCCAAAATGCAAGTTATCGCCAGAAAAAAGCCCTTTCAGTGTGCATACAAAATTCTCTTGGTCCATATCAGGTAGATACTTGGAAAGACCAAATCTTTCCTCTTCGGTTAGAATCTCATTCCAAACATCCATAGAAAGCACATCTTTCAACCCTGGAAGATCATACAATTCATAGGGAATGCTGCACGTTTGATCTCCAACCTGGCAAAACTCCTCACCAGTTTCACCTAACTCCAATAAATCGAAATCATCAGAACCCGCTCCGGAATCACAGTCATCAAATTCATCATCATCGTCATCAGATTCAACAGCAGAGGCAGAGGGATTCCTTTGAAAATCCTCATCATCGTCACTGGACATAGGTGTATCTCTACTTTGTGAGGATTGAAACTCCAAGTCAAAACGAGCTACTTTAAAGTTATTCTTTTCAATCGCCATTCAACAGCAACATTACCTCAAAAACAACTCCACTTCAATTCAAAACCCTAGATTAAGAAAAATCACATCCATCAATTGAAAAAAAGAAAAACCCTCAATTCAACCAAAAATTAAGAAAACTATAACGATATAAACAGAAGCCACACCAACTCAAAGACTTTAGAAGGTAAAAAGAGAGGCAATAGAAACCCGATTCCGAGGTCGCTCAAACCAATTCACACCCCTAACGAAACAACAATTCCCAGCTTACAAAGCACGGCGAAACATCAGGCGTATTTCAATTTCATCGAAGCACATAGCATAAACAACAAGGAAAAAAAAACAAATCATAAATCGAACACTACTATGCGAATGCCTCGTTGATATGGGATCAAAACACACCTGAGTTTGTTGGGCGAGAAAGCGGTAGAAAGGCGAGGGGAATTTCTGGAGCGATTGCGAATATCCTGAATTGCGTGGAAACCCTAGCAAGAGATATGGAAAAGGGGAAAAAGTAAACCAGGCGGTTATATCGCGTGTTCGTGTGAGAGAGGGTGTGTTTGTGTGCGTGAGAGAGAGTGTGTGTAAGAGTACACTAGGACTTGGGTGAAAGAGGAAGAAGAAGACGACGAGTGTAAGCCGTTAGATTGAGATGTTACGTGACGTGGCACCCGAAGGGAGAACGCCCGATACGAGATCGGGTCGGGTCGGGTTTTGCGGGTTCGAGTGGGGCATACCAATTTTAAGTTAGTAAGAATTAACGGAGAGCTGGTCACGACCGTTATTCAAGTTCATCTACCTGTATTTTATTCGGAATTAGTAGATTTATTAGACTTCAAATTAATTTTAATACTGCAATTATTTTAAACTATTAAGCAGGTACCACAAACTAAAAAAAATTATTATATACATTAGACAAATTATATTTACTCTATTATATGATAGGTTGATTTATGAAATTTATTTTAGTTACATTTGAAGGTAAACGATCTAAATACTAGATTGGAGATACGTGTCCGTATGATAAAAATATTAAATAAATTCTTATATAATATTTGTATAAATTTAATTTCACGTGAATTCTCTTTCTGATTGTCACAATTATAAATACGAATTATCATTTGTGTGCATATAAAATGTGGAGTACTTATTTTAAAATAATGTCAATTCAAATTCATAATTTTTTTCATTCGATTAATTTATTTTAAGGCCCTAACCTTTATTTGGGCTTAACATGTCTCATAGGGCCCAGGTAAGGGTTAGTCGTGGGCTTTCTCACAAAGATTAGTGTGAGAAATTAGTGATAACACTAGTGCAAGACCCGCAAAATTTACGGAATTGTAAAAAAATTTACATTATGGAGTATTATTTAATAAGATAAAATGACTCAATAATTTTACAATCAATATAAAAATAGTAATTAGTACTCGAGAATAAATTCAAATGATTTATCAATGAATGTAAATCCAAATGTAAAATAAGGAAATTTTCATTTGGAAAGAAATGACATATAAACCCATCACTATAAACGTGTTAACGTAGAAATGTGTGGTTCCACAACATTTTAACATCTCATTACAAATAAAATTTATGCTCATAGTCAATGAGTGGTGGTAAATCATAGTTAATTGCAACCACCCCAACATGGACAATTCTCGAAACACAAATAAAATAAGATATCCAAAATACAAATAAACTAAAATAATTATTTAAACACAAAAAGAATGAGAGTGTTTGAACTAAAACAAATGTACAATGAAATAATTATAACAATTGAAGTTATTATAACAATTGAAGTTTTTGTCTCAAAACTAAGCAGATTCAAGAGATCTCACTCCTTCAATTAATGAAGTAACCAAGATAATACATTTTCATTTCAATAACCAAACCTGTAAAATAAAAACAATGATGTAAAATGAAAGTAGAAAACAATTAAGAGATTTTTTTAACTGGTTGTTATTATTTTATTTTTTATATTAACGTAAAACATTAAGTAACAGTGAGAATAAGAAGACTAAAAAAAATAGAACTAAACAAATGTTCATTGTAACCAAATCTGAGTTGTGAAAAACCTTGAGAATTATAATAAAAAAAAATCATGGATTAAAATTATGGAAATATGTGTAAAAAATAATAATAAGATTCGAAGAAATTGACACAAGAAGCATTGCCAATTGTTGTTAATTGTAAAAGTTTTAGCAAAATCAAAATTGAAGATTGATGGAGACTAAAAAAAAATTTAGAAAATGAGAGCATGTGTAGTAAAAAAAAAAACTCTAACATTGGGAAGGAAGAAACTCTAACCTTCTAATCCTCTCTGCCCTTGCAAAAATGTAAAGATTGAAATGAGATGTTTTGGCCACTTTTAAAATATACAATGCTCACTGTCAAAAGAAACACACTGTCAAAAGAAACACGGTATACACCAAAAAAACATAAAAAATAGCATGGCACAAGTTTTTTTTTTAAGAAACAATGAAATTTAAAAGGAGGAAGACACATGTATTAGTAGAGTAAAATGTGAGGACATGTTATTATGAAAAATTTGAGAAAAACAAAAGAAATTTAGAACACTATATAAAACAGGAAAGAATTAGAAATGCTCACGTTTTCATCAATGACCACCAATTTAAAATAACTCTTCTGTTTACTGTTTTTTAAATACAATTCAAGATCGCACAACTTTATTTACATAAATCAATGGCTAATTTTATAGAAATCAATGACTAATTTAACTATGTGCAATGATCCGTTTGTATCTTGACGGTGGAGGAGAAGATGAGAGAAAGGAAAAAATAATTTATGAAAACTGTCAAGAGAAAAAAAGAAAGAGAAAGAAAAGAAAAAAAAAAAGAAAAAAATAAGATTTTTTTAAGCAAGAATTAGATGGTTTTTAATCATTATCCAAATTCTTAGAATTTTAAAATTTTAAAATTTGAAAGTAAGAGAGAAAAATAAGAAAATAATAAAAAACTGTAGAATTTATATGTAAAAGAAAATAATTAATGAGAGAAGATTTGTGTATATTTATTAATGAGAGAAGATGGAGATTGAGATAAATAATCTAAAATTCCCTTCAACTTTCTATAAAATTTTATAAAATTATTGTAATGCACGGATGGTATAGGAATAGCATATCTCAATTATACAATTTTATGTAAAGTTCCCTTCAACATTGTTTAAAGTTTTATAAAGTTACTACAATTCACGTTTTTTAACTTTCTCATACATTATCATTCATCAATAAATTGAACTTTATAAAAAATATATCATAAATTTAGAGTTTTTTAACTTTCTCATACATTATCATCAATAAATTGAACTTTATAAAAAATACATCATAAATTTAGAGTTATAGTAATTATATATCACAACAACCATACAAATTACTACACCAATCAAGTTGAAAAATACAAATCTCAAATTCTAGTTAACTAAAATATATTTAATTATTTAAATAAATAAGAACATGTAATAATATAAATCAAATATATTTAATTATTTAAATAAATAAGAACTTGTAACTCCAAAAAAATAAACATCAAGTTTTGATAAATTACGTAAAATAAATGAAATACATAATTTTTCAACATTAATATTCCTTCAATTAATGGAATACTATAAATTATTAGGGTAATAAAATGAAGCAATACTCCTATAAATTATTAGAGTAATAAAATGAAGCAATACTCCAAAAAGTAAACACAGATTAGTGAAATACATAATTTGTTCAACATTAATATTCTTTCAACTGCATGTGAAGTATATACTTCACATCTAATAATGCGATGACACCCTTCTTTCGACAAGGTAATTAAGTCTTAATTATGAATCTTGATGAACCACCAGAGGTTGAGAGAGTGGTTATTATTGAGAAAAATGGTTAATCAAAATGAGTTATACTGTAAAAAAAAAAATTATGACACTAATACAGTTCTCGATCTATTGTCCAAACTAGTTTTTGCTCGTGCAATGCACGGGTCTAATTTTTGTCGTTTGTGAAAACAATATGCGAATGCTCTTTTATATATATTTATATATTTTTATAACATATTAATACACTCTCACAAAAAAAGTTTGAAGTGTATCTTGCTAACATTATTTTTAGACCAAATAATCAATTTTAACCTATACTTTTCACTTTTTATTAAATTTAGCACATACTTTTATTTTTAACTAAATTATACCCACACTTTTCATTTTGTTATCAAATTTAGCATATACTTATTATTTCCTACCCATACTTTTTATTTTTAATCAAATGTAGCACATACTTTTTATATTTTACCAATTTTAGCACATGTTTTTATCAATTAATTTAAACTATAAAAAAATGTAAAAATTATCTAATAATTAAAAAAAAATATATCATAAATATGTTTAAATTAAAAAATTCAATTTAAAATCTACAATTTTATTTTTTTAAGAATTGAGAATTGAAATTATCTAAAATTATTGAATTAAAAATAGATTTATAATATATATATATATATATATATATATAAATACAATAATTGAAATAAATTGTAGTCTCTCTATCCACCAAAAGTATGTCCACTTTCCTTATTTGTTTGTCCACAAAAAATATGCTCATTTTTCTTTTATCGAAACAATTATTTTATCTCTATCTCACAACAACCACACAACACCCTTACTTTATCAATTGTTTATTAAAACTTATGCCCACAAATATGAGTATACTTTTGGTGGACGGATGAAGTAAGGTATATTTATTAATTAATTTGATTATATTTATAAAAAGTATGAGAATAAATTGGATAAGAGTAAACAAGTATGGGCTAAATTCGATAAAATATGAAAAGTATGAGTATCATTTGGTTTAGAAAAAAGTATGCTAGATTTGAGGAAAAATGAAAAGTATAGGTATAATTTGATTAAAAAGAAAAATATGTGCTAGATTTAATGAAAAGTGAAAAATATGGGCTAAAACTGATGATTTGGCCTTAATTTTATAATTTGCTTGTTTTAAATAGAGTATTCAACTATTCATACAAATTCAAGTAAATAAAAGAAATGTTAATATTGACCTCCATATTTGAATCATCTTCATAAAAAATGTTTTTTTTATAGAAGATTCAACACTTTTTTTAGCTCTTCTTATTCATAAACTCGTTATCCAATGTTCATTTCTTCCACGAAATATTCTTCTTTGGACGATTCAATTACGTACAAAACCAATGAATCAATAATTTGAGACTAAAGTTGACTGAAGAACAATATTCTTTCAATATTTACAGAGGTGGTTGTGGTGGGTCTGGTGGCTGGAAGGAGAGGTGAATAATTGTTGTCTCGTTTATTGTGAAATTGTTTGAGTGACAAATTGATTGAGAGTTTCTTTATCTCTCCACTTGTAACGGCATGCCACATGACTTTAAAATCACACATGACAAATAGTTTTTTTTATTTATTTTTAAACTACACATGGCAAAAGTAGAAAATAACTCAAATGAATACATGGTAAAATTAGGAGAGTCTCATTCTTCTTTTATATTAATATAAGATTCTTTGTACAAATGTTTTTCAAGCTCTTGTAAGGATGAATGTTGTTGTAAAAAATGACACAAAAATAAATGATTCGAGCATCAGGATTTTTTTCCACTCAAATTCCTCAGCACTTTAGTTGTAACACATTTCTTCGGACAACGAAACCGACTCTGATCAATAATGGGGTAAACATACATAATAATAAATATTTTAAAAAAAAAAACATAAGTTTCAAATACGTATGAGCCTCTTTGCAATTTTCAAATAAACATTAAACAAAAAAATCAACAAACTCAATTCATTAACACCAGAAATTTGTGACAATGCATTGTTTCTCTTGCGATTCTTGAAGTGAAGTTTGAGTGCATTGACAACAAAGTTGACTGCAGCATCGAGAAGAGCAGCGACTCCGGTCAAAGAAAATTAAATTTCTTCTATCTCTTCTTCTCTTCAATTTCTGGCCTGAATACATACACAATCAAAAAAATTGAAATTAATCTCCATTCTTTAATACACATAAATTCCTAACACAAAATCTACAAAAATTTAATATAATACCCAGTAAATGGCAAATCAAATGAATTGAAACAAATATCTAATCTTAATTTACAGAAATCCCTAATTCATCATACCTAATCTACAACAGATTAAGAAAAATAAAGCAAAAGAAAAGAAAATAAAAGAAAATGGAACTAACTTACAGCAGCCTACTCTACTTTTCTGCCTCTAAAACTCAGCCTCCCATTTTCCTTACAACCAAATTACATCCACTTACCTCATCTCTATCTACACATACATATAATTCACACATGGTCATGCAACAAAACTACCATCTTTTCTGAATTGCTTATATTGTTTTGAGTAGAAGAGCCACGGTGATGGAAAAATCACAAATGTGAGAGTGACGTTTTTATATTACAAAACATATAGAAAGAATATCAAGCGTTTTTGTGATTAATATAATTAAAAATGAAACGGTTTCTACTATTACTACAATTAAGAATTATTTTTATACTGCAAACCCTTCATTGTCCATAACAAAATCACATGGACTCTTCGTTGTCCACAATAAAAATGACATGTGTCTCAAATTTGATACGTGTCAAAATAGTATTTGTCTCAAATGACACATAGTGACATGTTGGATAGTCTCAAATGACACATGGCGAAAGAAGGAAGACTCCTAAATGACACATGTCGAATGGCTGGAGAGACTTTCCTCCTTTTATATAATAAGATTCGGTGCAAACCCACAAACCATGTGTGCAACAATTTGTCCAAACAAATAAAATGCGAGAAATATAAAATTACCCTATTGTTCCGTAAAAAAAAAAATGTTAGTCTTATTTATCTCTAACAGCGTCAGACCTTCAACCTGAATTTCTATAACAGTGGGCTATGGTGAAAAGTAGGGACGCTTGAACAATGAAGAATATACCAATCCTTTAAACTTATAAATAATACCTGCATAAGATAAAGGAAAAAATGTTGAGGAAGAATAATATACAAATCCTTTAAAATTATAATAAACCAAAAATAAATTGAAAGAGGAAGAATATTAATCAAACTCAAACAAATTTAAAACAATTGAGAGAATATCAAAAGAAGATTTGCACAGTAAAGAAAACTTTTCTAAAAAAAAAATTAAGTATGTGCGTATATTGAGAGAAAAAGAATGTTGAGTTTAAATTTAGAGAGAAAGAATTCAACTTGAAACCCATTATCCAAAAAAATCATCTCCTCACCTCCCCGCATATAATGAAAAACTTCTTCAAATTATAAACAGAACCTGAAATCACAAACTAAAAAAAAATAATGCAGGACAAAACGTTAAATGATTTCGCCAAAAGTAGCGCCGGTATTCAACCGAACAATTGAGAATAAATGAAAGAGAAGAGATGAGGAAATAATATTAACTGTAAATGAACGGTTAAAGAGGAAGTTGAGAAAATAGGGCACTACAAAAAATTGTCTAAAAGGCAACGGCTTTTAACAAGGGCAATGTACCGTTGCCAATTGGCAACAGATTTGGCAACGGACAGAAAAAAGGCGACGGATGTGGACGCCCTTGCCTTTTGGCAACGGACAAGGCAACGGCGTGTGTTGCACTCGCCAAAAGGCGACGGATTATAACGCCCTTGCCTTTTGGCAACGACAAAGGTAAGGGCGTCACTCGCCAAAAGGCGACGGGAGTGGGCCCGTTGCGAAATGACAACGGGACCCCACTCGCTTAAAGGCAACGGTAGTGGGCCCGTAGCCTAAACCGTTGCCCTAATTGAACTTAAATTCGGTCGTAGCCCCTTCTTCCAGAACAGAAGAAGCGGCGCTCCTCCCTCTCGAGTTTTACACCTCCAAAATCAACATCCACATCCGTGTGCAGATCGAACTCGGTTTTTGGCCATTTGTGTTCTATACTTCGACGGGAGCATTTCTACGGTAATTTTTTTCGTTTTCATTGGTTAAATTTGAAGTTATATGTATATATATAGTTTTATTATACTATATATGTATATATATGCATATATGTTGTATGTATATATAAAATTTTATTTTTGGAATTGTTTGAAATTAAATGTTAATTTTTATGCATGCATGTGTTAATTGTTAGAAATTAATTGTTAATTGTGATATGTATATGTATGTTTTAATTAATTTATATGAATTTATTTGTTAGGGTGTTAGAATAATTATTAGAATATATTTGGAATTGTATTAATTCATTTTAATAAAGTTGGAGGACTGAGACGTTGGTTGTTTGTGTGTTGTAGACGTCGATTGACATGAATTATTCAAGCCGTAGTTGGATGTATAGTCCAAGATTAGTGAATGGGATTATGAACCCCGAATTTGTTAGTGGAGTAAATGGATATATTGAAGCTGCCACTATTAATCCGAATTCGATTTGGGAAGGAAAAATTATGTGTCCTTGTTCGAAAGCTAGATGTCGAAATCAAACTTATAGAGATCCTAATGAAGTGAAATCTCATTTATATCGAAATGGTTTTACACTGAATTATTATAATTGGATTTATCACGGGGAAGAGAGTTGGGGTCCACGTCCATTTCAAAACACTAATGAATTTGCGTCAACTTCAAACGACGTTGACCCAGCGGGACCTAGTTCGTACCACACTATGGTAGAAGAGTTAATGGGTGGCCCAAACATTGATTTTGGAATAAACGTGGAAGAGGAGGCACTTAATGAAGAACCCCCTAACGAGAATGCGGCACAGTTTTACGGCATGCTTCATGCAGCGGACCAAGACTTGTATCCTGGTTGTGAATCTCATTCGCAATTGTCATTCAATTCCAGATTGTTGAACATTAAAACGAAAAACAGATTGTCTAAAAGGGGATACAATCAGGTCGTTGAGTTGATTCGTGAGATTTGTCCTCCCGAAAATAAGGTTCCCAAGAAATTTAACGACACCAAACATTTGATGAGTGGGATGGGTCTTCCGATAGAAAGGATTGATTGTTGTGCACAGAATTGCATGTTATTCTGGGGTGCAGACAACGAACTAGATCTTTGTAAGATTTGTGGTCGATCACGGTATAAGCCGAGTAGGGTTGATGCAGATGGTCGGTTGAAAAAGAAACGCCCGGTTAAGGAGATGTTCTACTTTCCGATAATTCCTCGTTTGCAAAGATTGTACATGTCCAAGGCCACTGCGAAGGATATGACATGGCATGCCTCGTTGACTTGGAAGCATTTGGACCGTTCGTATCCTGAGTTTGCATCTGAAATTAGGAATGTTAGGTTGGGCTTGAGCACAGACGGTTTTGCACCGTTTGGAATGACGGGAAAACAATATTCGTCATGGCCAGTTATACTTACTCCGTACAATCTACCCCCGTGGTTATGCATGAAGGATCAATTCATGTTTCTTTCGATTCTCGTGCCCGGGCCTAAAAGTCCGAAGGACAAACTTGATGTGTTTTTGCAACCACTGATAGCAGATTTGAGATTTTTATGGAAAAATGGGGTGCAAACTTACGATATTGCTAGAAAGTAAAACTTTTTTATGCGAGCTGCACTTATCTAGACCATTAGTGACTTCCTAGCATACTCAATGTTATCTGGTGTGAGTACAGCCGGAAGGCTTGCGTGTCCATATTGTGGAGAGTACACCGATGCATTCTCTTTAAGGCTCAGTTGAAAACAGTCGTCGTTCGACAACCATCGAAAGTTCTTACCACTGAATCACACGTGGCGAACGAATAAAACTGCATTCATGGCCGGAATAGTAGTCACAAATGATCCACCGCATATTCGAACGGGTGTGAGTCTCCTACACGAAATTGATCATTTGGGATATAGAAAGGTTACAGAGGAGGGTGCTGAGGCCCACAACAAAAAAACTTTATGGAGGGTGGAAGTGGAAAATCATTTTTTTGGAGTTACCGTATTGGAGTACCTTGTTGATACGACACAATTTAGACGTGATGCATATTCAGAAAAATGTGTTTGATAACGTATTCAACACGGTGATGAATGTGGAGGGGAAAACAAAGGACACGTCTAAATTAAGAGAAGAGTTGAATGATTATTGTCGTCGTCCCTCCCTCATGAAATGTCCACGTACATCAAAGTATCCTAAGGCTTCTTATTCACTTGATAAGAAGCAAAAGGATGTCATTTGTAAGTGGATAAGTGAGTTGAAGTTTCCAGATGGCTATGTGTCTAACATGTCCCGTTGCATTGACTGGTCGAAATTGATATTGTATGGGATGAAGAGTCATGATTGTCACGTGTTTATGCAGAGACTACTACCGATTGCTTTTTACAAAATTTTGCCGCTCAATGTGTGGAAAGCAATCACTGAGCTTAGTCTATTTTTTAAGGACTTGACTTCTTCAACCATCACAGTTGACAACATGACTCGACTGGAAACAGATATCCCAGTCATCTTGTGCAAGCTGGAACGTATATTTTCACCCAAATTCTTCAACTCTATGGAACATCTACCTGTGCACCTTGCATATTGTAACACCCCAGAATTTTACCCTATTTTATAATAATGCATAAGATGTTATTTTAAGAAAAAAAAATGAATATACATTATAATAAATATATGAGTGTAAATATATATATATTTTGTTGTAGATATTATTTATTTAATTAAAAGATTTGATTAAATATATATATACACGTACACATGTCTTATTATTATTATTATTAATAATATTATAGATTGTCTTATATATGTATATAAATATAAAAGAATACCCTTTCCCCAAGTTTCTGCGTTGTTTTATTTGATAATCGATTAAAATCTCAAATCAAATCAGAGATATCTTAGTATCCTATAATCCTTGATTTCCTCAACTAAATTTATATTATGTTGACCTATTTTATATACGGTATTTTCACAAATCAAACCACAAAAAATATTCTCACAATAAATTGGAGTTTTCTTTCTGGATCAGAAGGTAGTCAAAATCACGCCTCTTCTCCTTTTTGCCGAAAAATAGTAAATCTCCCTCTTCTTCTTTGTCAATTTAACCTTCCATATTATGATGATAGTTTAAATTATTTCATTATGATAGCTCAAATCATCTCCTACATTAATTTCAAAAACACTGATGTTTGTACTGATTTTCAATTAATGACATTAAATTGTTATTTTATTAAAGCCAAGAGTATTTGTTTATAAAATATTTTTGAATGATTTTGTTAAAATTGTGTCGATCCCCTTTTGATCAATTTACATATGTTACCTTTTACTTTTAATACTTCTATTAGATTGAAAATCTAGTTTAGTGTTCGGTTATTTTAATTCTAAGACAAAAACATAAGATTTGGTTTATATGGATTAGTTTTGATATATAGAATTTGAAAAGTTTATTTAATTGATTTAAAATTTAATTAAAAGTTATTATCAGTACCTAGATTAGGAGTATTTGGATTGTCAGTTAGGAATTATAGTTTTGATTAAAGTGTAGATCATTTATTATTTAAGAGTTGTCATTTTATTTTCTAGGCAACAAGAAGATTGGAGATTGAAGGTTTATTATTACAAATTTATCTGCTAGACTTGGAGGTGGGGATTTCTATCTTGATTTGTTTGTCATTATTAAATGCGATATGTGATTATTTTGATATTCATGTTAAATATGATTTGTAACTTCAATCAAATGCGATATGTGATTATTTCGATATTCATGTGAAATTATGATTTGTAACTTCAATTAAATTCGATATGTGATTATTTCGATATTCATGTGAAATTATGATTTCTAACTTCAATTAAATGGCATATGTGATTATTTTGACGTTTATGTGAAATTATTTTGATGTTCATGAAAGATAAACGAGGATATGTCTTCTGACCTTTATAAACGAGGATAGGTCTTCTGACCTTTATAAACGAGGATAGGTCTTCTGACCTTTATAAACGAGGATAGGTCTTCTGACCTTTATAAACGAGGATAGGTCATCTGACCTTTATAAACGAGGATAGGTCTTCTGACCTTTATAAACGAGGATATACCATTTGGCAGTTATAAATAAGGTAATGTTATTGAATTATTATGATATTATACATGTTAATGTGAATTGATGATTTAATTGCTTATTGTAATTAGTTTTGACAAACTTGTCATTTAATTGCTTATTGTAATTAGTTTTGACAAACTTGTCCCCACTGAGCTGTGGTTTGCTCACCCCTTATTTAACATTTTCAGATTTAGGAAGGAAGCTTGGACGTGGTGGCAAGGCGGTGGAGACTAGTAGCTTAATATGTAATTTAATGAACTCAACATGATCATATTAAATGTTTATTTAATTTTGAATTAGGAAAAAAAAACTATTTCAATTTTTATTTGTTCTAGTGATTTCATGAAATTGTTTTACGTTATGATTGAATTTAGTCATTTTAAAATAATTCGTTCTTTATCCGTAGCAAATATTCCCTTTTATTTTAAAGTAACTGGTCTAAGCAGTATTTTATCGAGGAAAATGTATTTGATTTATTCGCTTCCGTCAGATTTTATTTTAATTAATCTAGTTGACAGTTAAATAGTAAAATTATGGTGATTTCTTCTAGGCCCCTAATTTTGGGATGTGATAGAGTGGTATCAGAGCAGGTCTGCGATTCTGTAGACTTGCCAAAGTAAAGTTTTCAATTGAATATTATTGAAATTGTATTTATTAATATTGGAGTAAATTTTTTTATAAAACATAAATACTGAATACTACATCCACCTCTGCGCTACTACGCCGGCTTCACCAAAAGGTATGTATGTTACAATTCAATAGTATAATATGTGCACAATTCATGTGGATGTTCTATACATTTAAATGTCATTTTTCTTAAACATTAGACATGCATGTACTCATGAAATAGTATACATAGAGAAACCATGAGATAGCATACAAACCATAGTAGAGCATAGAGAAACCATGAGATAGCATACAAACCATAGTAGAGATTATTTGCATATATACGATAGTACATGCATGATTAGATATACGAGGTAATTTGCTTTGACGTGAGGCAATGGACATTAATTACTAATTTCGAGGACGAAATTTTATTTAGGGGGATAGAATGTAACACCCCAGAATTTTACCCTATTTTATAATAATGCATAAGATGTTATTTTAAGAAAAAAAAATGAATATACATTATAATAAATATATGAGTGTAAATATATATATATTTTGTTGTAGATATTATTTATTTAATTAAAAGATTTGATTAAATATATATATACACGTACACATGTCTTATTATTATTATTATTATTAATATTATAGATTGTCTTATATATGTATATAAATATAAAAGAATACCCTTTCCCCAAGTTTCTGCGTTGTTTTATTTGATAATCGATTAAAATCTCAAATCAAATCAAATCAGAGATATCTTAGTATCCTATAATCCTTGATTTCCTCAACTAAATTTATATTATGTTGACCTATTTTATATACGGTATTTTCACAAATCAAACCACAGAAAATATTCTCACAATAAATTGGAGTTTTCTTTCTGGATCAGAAAGTAGTCAAAATCACGCCTCTTCTCCTTTTTGCCGAAAAATAGTAAATCTCCCTCTTCTTCTTTGTCAATTTAACCTTCCATATTATGATGATAGTTTAAATTATTTCATTATGATAGCTCAAATCATCTCCTACATTAATTTCAAAAACACTGATGTTTGTACTGATTTTCAATTAATGACATTAAATTGTTATTTTATTAAAGCCAAGAGTATTTGTTTATAAAATATTTTTGAATGATTTTGTTAAAATTGTGTCGATCCCTTTTTGATCAATTTACATATGTTACCTTTTACTTTTAATACTTCTATTAGATTGAAAATCTAGTTTAGTGTTCGGTTATTTTAATTCTAAGACAAAAACATAAGATTTGGTTTATATGGATTAGTTTTGATATATAGAATTTGAAAAGTTTATTTAATTGATTTAAAATTTAATTAAAAGTTATTATCAGTACCTAGATTAGGAGTATTTGGGTTGTCAGTTAGGAATTATAGTTTTGATTAAAGTGTAGATCATTTTTTATTTAAGAGTTGTCATTTTATTTTCTAGGCAACAAGAAGATTGGAGATTGAAGGTTTATTATTACAAATTTATCTGCTAGACTTGGAGGTGGGGATTTCTATCTTGATTTGTTTGTCATTATTAAATGCGATATGTGATTATTTTGATATTCATGTTAAATATGATTTGTAACTTCAATCAAATGCGATATGTGATTATTTCGATATTCATGTGAAATTATGATTTGTAACTTCAATTAAATGCGATATGTGATTATTTCGATATTCATGTGAAATTATGATTTCTAACTTCAGTTAAATGGCATATGTGATTATTTTGACGTTTATGTGAAATTATTTTGATGTTCATGAAAGATAAACGAGGATAGGTCTTCTGACCTTTATAAACGAGGATAGGTCTTCTGACCTTTATAAACGAGGATAGGTCTTCTGACCTTTATAAACGAGGATAGGTCATCTGACCTTTATAAACGAGGATAGGTCTTCTGACCTTTATAAACGAGGATATACCATTTGGCAGTTATAAATAGGGGTAATTAGTATATAGGACATTTCACCTATAGAAACTAGAAATAAAGACAATAAATTTGAAAGTTAGGAAGAAGGACAATATGATTTATAAAAGTACAGTTTAATCCTCAGTTTAAAATAAAGCCAAAATTTGAATAATCAATTAAGGTATATTAGGAAATTCAAAACTTGAATGCGTTGGACTTGAATATTAAATTACCGAAAATCCAGGGCATAAATGCGTTGGACAATCAAAGCTACCTATATGGTAAACCGTTACATATACACAAAAAAAAAAAAAAAAAAATGATGTAATTAAGTAATTAAAGTGTGGAGTATCGAAAGGGAATATATGCGAAAGTATATGCAAAACAAATATGCACATTGTGAAATGTGCATTATTGTGGAAAAATTAGACCGTTTTTTAATATATTTATGACTACTACGATAATCATATTATTATTACATGGATATCAATATAAACTGTTCATTTTAGAAATTGTATTAATAATATTATTTATAGAAAAAAATTACATTTGAATATAAGTATGTTTGAAAATGTCAAAAATATATTGTTTGTTTATATTAATTAATAAAGCCAAAATTTGAATAATCAATTAAGGTATATTAGGAAATTCAAAACTTGAATGCGTTGGACTTGAATATTAAATTACCGAAAATCCAGGGCATAAATGCGTTGGACAATCAAAGCTACCTATATGGTAAACCGTTACATACACAAAAAAAAAAAAAAAAACATATGATGTAATTAAGTAATTAAAGTGTGGAGTATCGAAAGGGAATATATGCGAAAGTATATGCAAAACAAATATGCACATTGTGAAATGTGCATTATTGTGGAAAAATTAGACCGTTTTTTAATATATTTATGACTACTACGATAATCATATTATTATTACGTGGATATCAATATAAACTGTTCATTTTAGAAATTGTATTAATAATATTATTTATAGAAAAAAATTACATTTGAATATAAGTATTTTGAAAATGTCAAAAATATATTGTTTGTTTATATTACGTGAGATAATTGTGGAGAGTAGTGGGTATATTCCTATTTTAAATTAATAATATTGTATTAATGATGGTTGACTTTACAATTGTGGATTGTAACTTTCCAAAAGATATTCATTATTATGATATTTCCGTGATATCATTAGATAGCATAAAAAACATTGCATTATTGTTTAAGTTAAGTATATCTGGCCCTATCATAAGTAAACTACGAGTACATATCAAGATACTGCATATTATAAAATATATGCTAACGATTTGATGCACATGTGTGAATATTAGTTGAATATATTCTAAACCTGGAAATCATATTTTGCTTAATAATAAAAATTACACTGTGGGTAAAAATAAAAACAATATGGAAAGTATACCAAAATATATATGGGAAAAATTGTGCTAAAATACTAACACATGCCTAGATTATAAGAAGACAATATGGGCCACATACCGATTACTTCATTAACAATGTCTTCGAACTTTGAAGATTGTTGAACACGGATCAACTTGGTTTTCTCCTCGAATTCGAACTTTAATATCACAGCATATTCCATCTTTGACACTGTAAAATAGCTTCTCCAAATAAAAGGTTGAATAGAGCCCTAAATCGCACAAAATAAAACGGGGTAGAATTAGAACAAATAGAATATCGAATCGGACAGGGTATAAATTGAAATAACAATGAACCAATCGAATTATTGATTATCACAGTTGGAAATTGAATACGGACTCATTGAATCAAAACGGAATTCATACCTCCAAAATGGAATGATTCTGGAATCGAAGATAGCGCAATTGGGATTTGCAGATCGATATATTGATTATTGAAGATGTGATTTGCGGACGGGATTTGCAGCAAAAATGGAGGTGGTTCGGTGATGATCGAATATCGAAGATGGGATTTGAAGATCGAACAGAATTCGTACCTCCCAAATTGGAATGATTCTGTTATAGAAGATAGAGAAATTTAGAATTTGGAGATCGATTTATTGATTATGCGCAATTGGGATTTGGAGATCGATTTAGTGATTATTCAAGCTGTGATCTGCAGATTGGATTTGCAGCAAAATGGCGTGTTTCACTGTGGACCATGAACTGCTTTACATTTAAAGTATAATTTTATTTTACATTAATTTGAAATTAAACAATACCGATAACTTTAATTTGAATATTATTTTAATTTAATATATTGGTGTGATGAAAGAGTAAGGGCATAATTGGTCATTTAGTTAAGAATTTGACCTTATTCCTAATGCTATATTATTTTGTCTTTTTTTCTAGTTGTGTCTATAGAATTGTCTCCAATCTTAATTAAACTCTTATAAATAAGGTAATGTTATTGAATTATTATGATATTATACATGTTAATGTGAATTGATGATTTAATTGCTTATTGTAATTAGTTTTGACAAACTTGTCCCCACTGAGCTGTGGTTTGCTCACCCCTTATTTAACATTTTCAGATTTAGGAAGGAAGCTTGGACGTGGTGGCAAGGCGGTGGAGACTAGTAGCTTAATATGTAATTTAATGAACTCAACATGATCATATTAAATGTTTATTTAATTTTGAATTAGGAAAAAAAAACTATTTCAATTTTTATTTGTTCTAGTGATTTCATGAAATTGTTTTACGTTATGATTGAATTTAGTCATTTTAAAATAATTCGTTCTTTATCCGTAGCAAATATTCCCTTTTATTTTAAAGTAACTGGTCTAAGCAGTATTTTATCGAGGAAAATGTATTTGATTTATTCGCTTCCGTCAGATTTTATTTTAATTAATCTAGTTGACAGTTAAATAGTAAAATTATGGTGATTTCTTCTAGGCCCCTAATTTTGGGATGTGACACATATGAAGCAAAAGTTACTGGTCCAGTTCAATACAGATGGATGTATCCATACGAGAGGTAATTTAATTAATTTCTCATACGATTCTTCAAATTATCTGAACTTACGATTCTTAAAATTTAATCAGGTATCTTCGCACCTTGAAATTAAGTGTGGGTAACAAAGCATGTGTTGAAGCTTCAATTGCAAATGCATATTTAACTAAAGAGGCGTCAATGTTTTGTTCTCACTATTTCGAGGACCATGTTACGACAAGGATACACAATGTACCTCGTAATTACGATGGTCGGGATGAAGTACACGAGTATGTCGAGGGCACTTCTTCCATATTTAAGGCGTCTGGCAAACGATTTGGAAAGCCTAAGAAAAGATGGATTTTAGACGAGGAGAAAAAAGTTGCTCATACGTACGTGTTATTGAATTGTGATGAGGTGCAGCCATATGTTCAGTAAGTCAATCTGACCAAAATGTTTTTTAATCCAATACTTAGTGTTGACATGTCTTATTAATCTTATATCGTACGTAGGCTATTCATGCAACAACTTCAAGTTGTTCAACCAAATCTCTCGGCCGCTGAATCAGATTTAAAATAACGATCTGTGTAAAGTGTTAAGTTATAGAAATTTTCACATTAATTCGGCTTATATATAGGTGATGATAAATCGCGTCGAGAACAGGTTTTTATACGATCTTTATACCGATCCGTCTGGTCAAGTTCTTACGTACGTAGGGTATTACGTGAACGGGTACAAATTCCACACTATGGCTTATGGTGCATCTAGAGCAACATCAAACAGTGGGGTTTGTATCAAGGGAAAAAACTATGATGCGGATAAGGAAGATTTCTATGGGAAACTCGAGGGAGTAGTTGAATTGGACTATCAGGGGTACCACGAGAAGAAAGTGGATTTGTTCAAGTGTCAGTGGTTTGATCCCTCAAACAATGGGACAAAAGTTCATCCTAACTACAAGCTCGTGGAGCTTAATCAAAGGCGATCTTACGGCCGGTACGATCCATTCGTACTAGCAAGTCAAGCCACACAAGTCTACTATTGTTCGTACCCTGGACCCCGTACTGATTGGATATCTGTCTGCAAAGTCAAACCGAGATACTTGGTGGATGCAAAAGATACTACTGAAGATGAAGTTCCCGCGTGGCAAGAGGATAACATAGAGACTCAAATGATTGTGCAAGTAGATGATGATCCTGTCATGTTAACTGATGACACCGGTACACTGATGGAAGTGGCAGAATATGAAAAAGATGAAGAAGAAGATGGAGAAGAAGACGGAGAAGAAGACGAAGAAGAAGACGGAGAAGAAGACGAAGATGAAGTTGAAGATGAAGATGATGAATGATGTTGTTAATTATTAGACAATGTTATCTAACATTAATTTTATAAAATATTAATTTCTTATATTCTAGTGTTAATCGTTACAGAGATGTTCATATATATGCTATTTTAATTGTTACAATGTTCAACGTTAATAATGTTTTAATGTTCATTTTGACAGATGAGTGGACAGGGTCATGGGCATGGTCGTATATATGGTTCTTTTGGACAGGTTTCTGGTCAGGGTTCTTCTAGACAGGGTTCTTCTGGACAGGGGCGAGGTAGAGGAGAGCCGGTGGATGAGACACCGACTGTGCCCATACCACATGGTTTTTATATGCCCGATATGACCTATATACTACAGTTGCCCCAGATGCCCAGAATGAACCCCAATCCCTATTACACTAAGGTGCCTCATATGGTTCCACCGACACAGGAACCATCCCCTCCACCGACACATTCGCCAGTTGGACCGTCGTTTGTCGGGACACAGGCCAGCATGTCGACTGATGCACCCGAGAGTCGCATTGTACTGTCGATCTACCTTGATACGTAAGTATAATATATTTAATTTTCATTAGACGTATGTATAACATGTTTATTAATAATTTTTCATTATTATAAATTATGTGTAACATGATGATGCCTTCAAATTTAATCTCGAGGACGATCAAACAGATTATGTACAGGAATATGGAGCTTGGGGCACACAGCTTTGCCCAGGTATCACCCGGTACGATTCAACGGTGGTGGGAGATATTCTAGGTATAATTAATTAATGATGTATAAAATAACTTTACATTTACATTTTGTTAAAATAATTCATTAATTGTTTTTTGCAGACCGAGGTCACGTGGGACCCTGATACCACATCTACTGAACATGTGTACAAGCTCTTTCTTGAAAGAGCAGCAAATCGGTATTCTGGCATATTATCAAACGTCAAGACATCATGGGAGAAGAAGAAGCCGAAGTGGGATGTCAATGTTTGGAACGACTTAGTTCGTCACTGGAACGATCCTGCCACAATTAAGAAGAGCGAGCAGTGTCGTAAGAACCGCTTATCCGAGCCTGGAGGTCCGGGTACTGGATATGGTACTCATAAAGGCGGAGCTCGTGGAGCAGCAGAGGTCGCACGGCGCATTGTAAGTATTTGTGGTCAATTATACTTAATTTGAGTTAATTTTTTTTTTATTTGTACGTCTTCAATTCAAAATACAGGAGGAGAAGATGGGACGCCCTGCCTACGACTGAGAGATAGTTTAATATTACCACCGTTACGAAAACGACACATACACTTATGGTTTTATGGGTGATATTATTGTAAGTGTGTACATATATGTATACGTACATATAAAATTATATAATAAATATATATTTAATTGTACTTGAAAATGTATTAACCCACTTTTTAATATGCACGTATAGGACCAAGTACAAGAGGAGTTGTCCAATCTCTCAAGTGAACCGTCAAATGGACATACTTTAGAGGATGGTTCAATCCAGACCCCATCGGTACCCGATATGTCTGAATTGTACTTGAAGAAGGTCCGCAGGTCTCATGGACGTGTTAAGGGCCTTGGACAAGTAGGCAAGAATAGACGGGTCTCCTCCGGTCCTGGCGAGACGTCACGTGGTACGGCTTATGGACGATTCACCCAGGCCGACATTGACCGTGCTATTGCTGAAGAACGGAGAATCAATGAGGACAGAGAGTAACACTTACTCCTACAAATGCAACGGATGGAGGAGCGCTTACTTGAACATTTTCAGGAACAAATGCAAGCGATGATGGGTCAGATGGGTCAGATCCCTCAGATGGGTCAAATCCCTCAGATGGGTGGGGCGCCGAGGGTGCCGAGGCCGTCGGGGGCGTCGAGGAACGTTCAGGATGATAACCAGGTTGAGGATCAAGGTGATGTTGAGGATGATGGTGGTGATGAGGAGTGATACATTTTCTATTACTTTGTTATTTTTAATTATATTACAATGACGTTGAGGATTGTTTATTTTAATGTTGTATGCGATGTTATTTTAATTGACGTGAACATGCTAATGATTATAGTGAACATGCTAATGATTAATTAAGATGAAAATTGTTTTAATTAAATGGATAAGTGAATTGATATTTTTAAATGAATAAGTGAAAATAATTATATTTAGTGTTGTATGTCATTATATTGTTGTGAATTGAACATTAGAATGAATTTAAATGATGTGATTAGAATAAATTTAAATGTATAAGTGAAAATAATTATACTCAATGTTGGTTGCCTTCGATACCTAGGTTCGAAACCCAGGTTCCCATTTTTTTAAAACTGATAAAAAGGCAACGGGCAAAATGGCAACGGATGTGGGTCCGTTGCGAAAAGGCGACAGATTATAGCTGTTGCCAATTGGCAACGGATGTCGCACTCGCCAAAAGGTAACGGCTTGCACGCGCTCGCAAAAAGGCAACTGCCACTTGCCGTTGCAAAAAGGCAATGAATTCCCCAAATCCGTTACCTATAAAATGACAACGAGCATATTGGCAACGGGGGAAATCTGTTGCCTTTACCGTTGCCTTTATGATTAGCAAGGGGGAATCCGTTGTCTTTCCCCTCGCCTTTAGGCACTTTTTTTTGTAGTGGGGACTTCCGTATTTAAAAATAAGATATTTTTAAAAAATGATTAAAATTTTAAAATTACATTTAATGAGGATGAAGTATTTTGAAATAGTAGAAAAAGATAGCGTTGACACGTAGACAAGTTGAGAACTGTAAAATAGATGAATTAAAGATGTGTATTTATTTTAGGATTTTAAATAGGATATAATGTAACTTTATGTCAAATCAATTGTGTAAGAGTGAGTGTGTTGTATTATTATAATAGTATGATATATATGTATTTTTAAGGATGAATGTAGTTGGATGGTGAAATTTAAATAAGTCCTGAACTAGAACAAGACGGGGAACATTACGTTCCACGTTCGGACGTGTGAGTCCAAGAACAAACACCTTAAAATGTTTTTTTCTTTTTTGAAAGCTTTAGTCTAGTATGCACTCGAGTGGGGACGTGATCTCCTGTTACACAATGGTGTAACATCTTCTGTTACACCACTTAGATTTGCGCCACGTGTCCATCCATCAAATTTTACAAATATGAGAATAACACCCTATCATAGTCTTTTATTCTATTTAAGGAATGATGTTAATTTAATTAAAATAATATTCTTTCAAAATTATATCCCAAAAAATCTTATATATATATATATATATAATAGTTTTATAATTGAAGTCACAAAATATTAATGGGAGACATATACTATTAATTAGCTACATCTATTATTATTATATAATTAATATTATTATAATGGAGATTAGAAGATAAATATAAACTTAACGATTTAAAAATATTATAAAATTTAACACACTCTTAAAATACACGTAAAATTTATAGTATATAATCTTATATAACAAAAGGAGGATGTGACTCTTCTGTGTGCGACACGTGTCACCTAGAATTCTGTCACATGTCACCTAGAATTAAAATACTCCATAACGTACGCACGTTACAATTATTATCATTCATTCAACCGCCTCTTCATCTATTCAGTAATTGATATTTTTCATTCGCAGCCTAAATTCTCTAATTGGGTCTGTCTGATTGAAGAAGAAAGAGCGTATGATTCACGGCTGAGAACGATGACTGGAGAAGAAGTCCCGCCTGATTTACAATCGTTGAACTACATTTTCTTTTCATGGAATAACTCTTCGTACGTTGTTTTCCAGTATTCATGATTCGGGCTAATGGTAAGTGTTCTAATCTTTATATTGCTTTCGCATTTTTGTACGTTAGATTTCGATTCACTTGACGAGTGATTATCTAGGTGAGAGAGTGTTCAATTTTTATCATTTTATTCTTACCCCACTTCCTTGATGTCTTCTAGTTATTTTTTTGTTTCCAAGGATGCGAAATAACAATAGATTCTGTCATTGGATAGCTTTGATTAGTGCTTATTTTAATACTTGACTTGTATTTGTTATGATATCCAAGAACTTGCAATTATTCTAAAATAAAGATTGATCAGTTTGTAATTTGAGATTGGTTGATGGACTTAGTGGAGAACAGGGAAGGACTAATTGGGAATGATGAAGAGAATACATTGCAAGATCTTGTGTAGTTTCTTGAGGCAATTGAGAGAAGGCGGTTTGTATAATCACGCTGAATCATTTAAATTTTATATTTTGCCTGATGAACAATTTCCCATGCTTCAGCAATTTCTACTGCTTAATTGTCTGTGTTTTGCTATGTGTGTTTACAAAGGGGTGGGGTTGGGGAGAGGTATTTGGCTTTAGAGACGAAGATGTTACAAGTGACTGTAGTTCGTGGAATTTAGAATTTCTCTATTTTGGTTTAGAATTTATATCAAATAAATGTGAGATGAAAATATAATTTTCATATATTTACAGTTGGTGTTAGCAGGAAGACTATCACCATTGTTGATTTCTTTGATTTTTGTTTGATTGCAGATGGATCTTCGGGATAAGCCTGCACTTGAGAAGCTTTTTGCATCTGAAAAGTGAAAAGTAAGTTCTTCTTTGTTGTGTTATATGTTATAAACCTAATTTTTCTATTGGGAAAAAAATCCTTGGTTGATGAGTGTGGAATGATGCTCTGTTTCAGATCCTATAATCTTTTTGAGGAAAATGAAAGAAGTATAATTGTTCATTTATTATTTATTTTCCTTATAAATTTATTGCCACAAAGATCTTATCCCATTCTTCTCCTAGAATAGAAAGATGGATGTTTTAGATAACTAATGACAATGTCATGTTCAACATTTATCTATTTTTTCAAACTGTAATGCATGACAAGAAAACAAACTCTTTTTCTTTAATAAACGCCTCTTCGTCTATCCGTTATATTGACAATTATATCTACTTACCTTTTAAAAGATGATAAGTCATCTACAACAATTGTCATTGGAGTATTTGCTGGCATGCTATAAGGAGGTAACAAAAAGGCCTCTACTTCTATTGTAATTAAGCACACATGCAGTGTGTCTAATTAAAGAAAAATGAGTGTCTGATTCAAGGCAGAGGATAAAGGACGGGAAGGAAAAATCCGTTCTCATCTTTAATTTATTTCATTTATGTGCCGTTTCAGTTCACCATTGAAGGAGCCCTGAAATTCAAAGGCAGTGAATGACATGAAATTAATAAGTTCCAATAAAATATTGGAAAATAACAAAACCATTGTTTGTACATTGCTAGATATCATTTGGAGATCTACCGACAGGAGTTATCACCATGCATGATATTATACAACCATTTTTAGGTAAAGCAAAGGCAGGCAACTATTATCTGGTAGTTTAGCTTCTGGAATTGTCAACTATGTATGATTCTTTCGTATTAATAATGATACTTATGTAATTTTCTTGCTTTTTGAATGTTATGCAACTTCTAATTAATGTATTGGGTAATTGTCTCTCTATGCAGAAAACTGATGGTTTGCTTGCTGTACTGAATATCATTGGAGGGAAAATTTCTCCTCACCCATAAAAACTTTAACTAGCATAGATGGGGATATATGTACTACTCATCCATAAACCTTTCTGGATAATTA
The DNA here is from genome assembly GCA_963675135.1 of Galeopsis tetrahit. NCBI lineage: Eukaryota > Viridiplantae > Streptophyta > Magnoliopsida > Lamiales > Lamiaceae > Galeopsis > Galeopsis tetrahit. The sequence continues at coordinate 63,117,986 of OY776132.1, forward strand.
TCTTCAACCAAATGTGAAGGGCCAAGGTTGAAGAGAAGCCTGAGCTCTAATGGCTCCTCTGAAGATAAAGCTCGGTTGAGAATACCTACGAAGGGCAGACTGCAATTGGTGTTCTCTTTATGTCTGCCTCTTTGTTATTTTCTTTTATACTTATGTTATGACCCTTAAATGAAACCATTCTGGCAAAGTGATGAAAGAGACTTGGGCATACCCGTAGTTTTTATAATTTACTGCATCATTATGTTGGCTGGAGTTGAGATACTAATATTGTTCACAATTCTCTGCAATTGTATATAAGTGATCTGAATTAATGAAAACTACACCTGCCATCATATTGTGGCAATTGAATGCTTCTTTCTTTGTAGGAAACTTGATGTAGATAAATTAATTACATATGAATACAAGAATGAGAAGCTGAGTAGCCCTTGGTTTGTCAAGCAATCCAAACATTCAACTTGACATAAATGTAATGTGGCTCATTTAGACGAACTATAAAAAAAAAAAGCTATGAGCCAAGCAAATTCAATTAATTTCTAATGTAAAGTGGCCCTTGGTTTGTCAAGCAAATTCCATGTATTTAAATGTTGGATTGTTTTGTATTTGTGTTATTAATGTTGTTGGTGCTTTTTCATTTCTTTTATTTTTTCGTGTGGTTATAAAAATTATTTTTTAGGTATGTGAATATTTAGTGCTTTAAAAAATTGTGGTTTTATTGATTGCAGGTACAAATTTGAATATTTGGGGAAAGATGCGTAGATTTGAGGTTCATTATACTTTTAGTATTGTAAAGATAGTAATACGTCTCTTTATTTTTTAGTGTAGAATGTAAACATTTTCTTTTCATGTTGAGTGGCCAAAACATAGAACTATTACCATTAGGCTTGAGTAAGGGAAAATATCTTCCAATAAAAAATGTATATATATCCTTCTCTATGATGTACTATTATAAAAAATGGGTATCAATATTTTATTCGGTGTGCATAAAATACAAACACAACTTAATTCATGATGTTTTTATAAATTGCAATCTATAAATGGAAAAGGAGAAAGAAAGACATTTTATTCAAAGCAAGTAATACTAAAGATTTTTTTTAAAACAAGCAAACTATGAAGGCACAAGTACCGAGACATGCGCATTGCACAACTGTTTTTATAGATGACATAAATGAAAGAGAAGAAAGATAAATCTTTTGTTTAAAGCACTGAATATTTAAAAAAAAAAAACTAACAAGCAAACTATATATGAAGACACTTGTAGCAAGGCAGACTATAAAAAAAATTAAAACAAGCTCGTGCATTGCACAACTGTTTTTATAGATGACATAAATGAAAGAGGAGAAAGATAAATCTTTTGTTTAAAGCACTGAATATTTAAAAAAAAAAACTAACAAGCAAACTATATATGAAGACACTTGTAGCAAGGCAGACTATAAAAAAAATTAAAACAAGTCCGTGCATCGCACGGGTGAAAATCTAGTTAATATAAAATTCCTACTTAACTAATATAAAATTTTAGGTAAATATTAGGTAACCATTAATTTAAAAAATAAAAATAAATTGTAAGAATTAAAAAATAATTGGGCATAATAACAAATAGTGTAAAGAATATATATGTTTTATAAACAAACTCTCTATACAAACGTGATTATAATAAATTAAAATTACATAAAAATAATACGTAACATAAAATGACACACGTATAATAATAATAATAATTACATAATAATTAATTATAAATATTTAAAAATATCCATAATTCTTAACACTAATTCTTAATATCTATAATTTAGTTAATCTAACATAAAATGATAAAATGACACACGTTTAAATTGCTATAATTTTTAACATCTGTAATTAATTATTATATAATTATTATTATTATTATTTTACTTAAATTAACATCATTCCTTAAATAGAATAAAAGACTATGATAGGGTGTTATTCTCATATTTGTAAAATTTGATTGATAGACACGTGGCGCAAATTTAAATGATGTTACAGGAGATGTTACACCATCAGGAGATCCCGTCCCACTCGACTGTATACCATACACTGAGTGCCACGTCATTTTTTTAATTAACTAGTGCTTACCCCATTTGCGTGTTCTTTTTTCTGTTTTAGTTTTTCTTTTTTCTTTTTATTTAAAAATAACGGATTACCTCTCCATTCAATTATTTATGGCATCTTTTTTTTTTTTTTTTTTTTCTGTTTTAGTTTTTTTTTTATGAGTTTATTAATAATAGGAGCTAAAATCCATACCTCTATAACAATTAAAACCAAAAAATTGTAGTAAAGCAATTAAAGCCAAATTCCTATTTAATATACCTAACGTGCCCTTAAGAATTCAATTAAAACCATAAATACATATTAATATTTTCAAATCCTTCATAAATTGCGGAACCACCTAAACACGATAGAATTCCCAAAATCTCAAAAATGTTTTATTCCTAATTAATTGCGATTCTCTCAATCTTCCCTTTTCAATCCATATGCAACATCCGAAATAGGCATTGCATTTCCACATAAAATTTTATCATATTGATTCTATCAATAAATTTATATTTTCCGTCATCTTCAATGTCCAACCAATTTGCGGTTTGATTCTGCATCCAAAGACACATGCAATTTACCCACTAATCGGTTTATTCTGCAAACAATGGATTACGCTTTGATTCTCAAAATTGATTTCGATGGCCAAAGTAAAATGATGCGAGTCGATCAATGTTCATCCTTCAGGGATATTATTGAAGAAATTACTTCAACCTGGTCCAACCTATCTACGGGTAATTTCTCAGCATTTTATTCTGTTGGTAGCACCAAGAATTGTTGTTTTGGGTCTGATTCAGATTTATTGGGCTTGATTGAATTCTGCAAATTTTCATCAGAGAAGCTAGTAAACATTTCTATTGTTATGCCTAATTTTCATCAATCTGCCAATCATGATAATAGTAGGTTGCTAAGTGTGCATGTTAGTACTAGCTTGGATAATACGAATATTGAATCGCCTTCTTTAGTGAACAATTCCAAATCTTCTACTAATAGAGAGATTGTGGCTAATCATTCTCAAGAATCTGTTACTACCGAATTTGTCGGGTGTGGTAGCATACCCCATTTTGATATATGCCCAATTGAGAAAAAGAAGTCATACTTGTCTGATCATTGGAGTGGAATAATGGGAGTCGGTGTTAGGTTCGCTGGCGGTGCCCCTGAGTTTAGGATTGAGCTTTTAAAGTATTCAATTAAACTGAATTTTAAGTATACGTTCACGAAAAATTGCCCAAGATATGTTTATGCAGTATGCAACCAGAAGAATGTTGTTAATTGTGGTTGGTTCATTAAAGCTAGGCAGACTCCTATGAATTCTGGTTTTATAGTATCTAAAGCGAACTTAGTACACACGTGCGTAGGAAACCTTTTTTAGAAGGATAAGAAGAGGCTTGGAACTAAGATTATAAAAGAGCTTGTGCTGCCGAGTGTTAAGGCTAATCCCAAAATATCTGGATCCACTATAATTATTGATATTAAGAAATATTATGGCCTAGATCTTTCTTATTATAAATCATGGCGAGGTGTAGAAGCAGCTAGGGATGATATATTTGGAAGCTATGATCAATCCTACGACCAACTACGGTGGTACGGTGAAGCAGTAAAACGTACCAATCCTGGTAGCATCGTTGATTTAGAGGTAAACAGGGACACTCACCATTTTGAAAGGATGTTTATCTCATTCTACGCATGCAAGGAGTGATTCAAACATTGTCGGCCTATGTTGTTTATCGATGGAACATTTATGAAGGGGAGGTCCAAAGGTGTTTTACTTGCAGCAACCGCGAAGGATGGAAATAATGGTATGATTCCATATCCGTAAATTCAATCTATTCATAGTTATATATATTTTTTTTGGGATTTTTAATGTGTATGTTGTCATTACTGTTTTGCATATTTGAGTTCTGCAGTTAATATAAATCCATTTTAGTTCATTACTGTTTTGCATATTTGAGTTATGCAGTTAATATAAATCCATTTTAGTTCATGTTCTACTTGTACACAGTAGCTGCTCATCATGTCTCATTGTTTGTTTGTCCTATTGTCATTCAGTTTTATCTTCTTTTATCTATATATATATATATATATATATATATAAATCCAGATAATTCCATGTTTCTGCTTATACATAATATTTTATCCATCAATTCTACTTTGATGTAGGTTTGTTCCCTATTGCATTTTCTGTTGTATCCGCTGAGAATAGGGATAATTGGGCATGGTTCTTAAATAAGATTAAGGATAATATCTTTCACCCAAAACAGACTATATTTATCTCAGATAGGAACACAGGTTTAATGTCAGCATTTTACGACGTATGGGATCGGCCTCCTCATTTTTACTGTTTATTTCACCTGATTATGAACCTGAAGGGAAAATATGGTGGTGGATGGAATACACAACATCGTGAAAATATGGCCGACCTATTTAAACAATGTGCATATGCACCAAACACAAGAATATTCAATGAGAAGATTCGAATCTTCAAGGAAGTGGGTGGTCCAATTGCCGTAAAGTGGCTCGAAGACCTAACTTATCCCCATTGGACTGTGTCTCACTCCCCAAACATTAAGTGATATGGAGAAATGACTTCGAACGCTGCCAAATCTTTCAACTTTTGGATTAGTGAAGCGAGGGCTCTTCCAATTACTCATATGATTGATTCTATTAGGTCGAAGATATCTATCATGTTTGTAGAGAGGCGCCAAATTAGTAGTACATGGACTGGTCTGCTGGTCCCTTCCAAGGAAGAGCTCTGGCATGAACTTGCAAACGTTGGTGCAGCATGGAATGTTTCCCTATATCCAAACGGACAATATCTGGTTGGCTCTAAAACATCTGTAACAGTTGACTTAGAATATAACATATGCACATGCTTTCAGTGGCAAATCATAGGATTTCCATGTGCACATGTAGTGGCCGTTATTAAGAAAAACTGCAGTTCAATTGCCAACGTTGTTGAGGGATGTTTTACAGCGTCGAACTACAAACAATGCTACAGGATTGATCTAATGCCTGTCCCAGAAACTGAAAGGTATGAATTTAAGGCAACGTCCGATGTTCACATGGTTCATCCGCCTATTCTTAACAAACCTCCTGGTAGACCAAAACAGAAACGGATCACGTCGTATGGTGAATTTCTTCGAGTTAAGCCTACAACCTGCAACCGATGTGGAAAGACAGGGCGTCATGATTTTCAAACTTGTGCTATGGTTTTTGGAACAGATAGGACAAATTATGATCATTAACTTTCTGAAGTTTTCATTTGTTATTGAATACAGACTATATTTATTTTATTTTGCACATGATATTTCATCTACTTGTTGAAAATCTTGTTACTTGTTCTACATTATTGAATTTATATGAGTTTTGATTTAATTTATCATGGTTTGAAGAGAATATGTTGTTTATGCAATATTATGCATAATTTTAGATACTCATTTTCAGTTGTATTAAACTTAGTGGATGATTTTTTTATTCCACATTGATATTAAACATCATTGCAAGCTTTCTGCATCGATTGGATGCAATCTAAACTGCATTCTGTTTTGGGTGAAGTTGTGTGGAATGCAAAATTAATTTAATCCATTTATATGTATTTATCTATGTAATATTGAGTTATGTTGGTTGCATCGGACACATCAATATCTGCAATTAAATATTATTCGTCATTTAATTTCAATAAACTTTAATCTTGCAGCCATATTTAATTCACTCTCATTAAATAAATTAATTGAATTTTATTCAATAAGTAATTCCATATTAATATATACATATATATTCAATTATAATTTTTAATTGCAAATTCATAATAGTTTTACACAAATATTTGCAATATTGAAATTATCAATTTATTACATTTACGGTTATTTGATCAAAATTTATTTATATTCAATTTTCAAATTTAATTGTATCATCCATTACCTAAAAAATAGCATCACTACTTCATTAATTACCCCATCTCCATCAACTAAATATACACGACCTATCATGCTTAGTGGGGGAAGCTGAGAAGTCTCTACCCATTTAACATGATATAACCATCTCCTCAAGTTTTAGTATCCATTCTTATAGCAGAACACCAAAAAAAAAAAAAAAACGTTTTCTTCAATCACCATCCTCACTATACTCTGTTGTCCACGCTAGAGAAATGATAAACTTTCGTCATGAGAATATCATTCCAAATGAAATTAGATATGACATCCTTGTTACTCTATGTCCAAGAACTTTATGTCGTTGCAAGTGTGTTTCTCCAGAATGGAGAAACCTCATTTCTTCCCAGTCCTTTGTCGATGCACACGTCAAAAAAATGAAAGAGCTTCATCAAGTATCCATCATCAACAAGGTAATGGTTGCTAATCCCCCCATTTGTTACATGAGTGATGTTGGAAATGAGTTCCTTCCGTTAATCAGGCATGTTTCTGATCAACACGATGAGTTTGAGATTCTTGGTAGTTGTAATGGTTTAATCTTGATTGCTGATATACATGATCGTTATTTCATAAAAAATCCATCGACAAATATGTCCCTTTTAATTCCAAATGATTACCCAAACATTCCACCAGAATATGCCGAAGCCTGGTGTTATTTTGGATTTGGGTACAATGCTGTGGTCGATGATTATTACATTATGCGCGTTGCTCGTTTTTTTTATCCTGAAAGTTTTCAATCAGAAATTAAACTCTTCTCAAGAAACTCAAACTCGTGGATTTCCCTCCCACTCGGCCGTCCCCCTGTTGATAATGCATGTTTTGTCGGAGGCCTTTTTCACTGGAAAGTTTACCTTGGTCATGGTCAACACTCAATTGTTACTTTTAACCTCAACGATCTAAGCTACGGTGTAATGGACGCCCCAACATTCATATTATCTACATGGTTTATATCAATGGATGCATTGGATGATCAGAGTATTGTCTTTTATGCTAGTAGACTTCATGAGGACCAGTCAGGTGTAAGCTTATTCGTCTTTGAGATGAATATCCTCACTTATTCATCGGGTTCTACGAATTGGTCAAAAGTTGTTATCTTCAAGGAACAAGCCCTGCCACCCCACTATGATCTAATGCCCATATTCTTTAAGAATTCATCCAGGACATCAATAATGTTTAGGGAAAAACCTTTTGGCCAATTCTGCAAATACGATACGATTTCGAGGCTTTTTGATGCAATGCCGGAGTTCAGTGCCGCTCATGGAGAAGAACATTCATACAAGCATATTCCAAGTCTTGTTTCCCCATTCCGCATCTAGTATTATTTGTTTTAGTTGTAGTTTATATAATAGCTTCAACTACATTTTGACCGGCATTTTACACATTACACTTTCGCTTGAATATTATAATTCAGTTTCGATTGAATTTTATACATCTTGATTGCACTTTCGAGCTACCAGTTGATTGAATTTTATACATAATGATTGCATTTTCAATTTATACAGACTGCATTCTTTTAATCACCTTCTACATTATGGAAAATCATTTGCATTTTTCTTGCACAGACTGCAGATGTTAATAAATTACAAATTCATTTTTTTTACAAATTGCATCTTGAATGCATTTTCGATTTATACCAACTGCATTCTTGTAATCACCTTTTACTAGATGCAAAATCATTTGCATTTTTCTTTTACAAAATGCAGATGTTACAAACTCCAGATGTTACAAACTTAGATACGTCAAATAGATATAACAACGATAAACATATCAAAACAATGACATTGCATAACCTCAGTCCACCTATTTTTAAAAAACAAGAAGTCAAAACAAATATCTGTCAAAGCAATCAAATTTAATCCAAAAGACATAAACCATAACAATATAAACTTCATTCATATGTAATGAATGAACCATATTAAATCCATATTCAAGCAAAATCATACGTCAACAGTTTTAATATTAAGTACCAAAATGACCTTAAACACAGTCTTTTCATATTCAATCCCACGTGGTTTGAATAGGATCAACGAACGCCTTTGCCATTCTGATACGCATGTTACTTGCATCTTTTCGTCCAAACGCTGCATTCGTTGGCTCTGCCCCTCACAAAAACATCTCAATTAACCTGCAAACAACCACACCACAATCTAGTGTACCGTGTGTCTGCTGCATAACATTGGATTGTATGGGATATTTAGGCTGTCTTTTTAAAAACACATGACTCGGATTCGCTTTCCGTAATTCCACCTTCATCTTCTCTTCAACATAGTTAACCTGATAAACATTACCATTCAAAACAGATAACGTTTTTTTACGCATAATTATCAAAATTATTAATCATTGTTATAAGCAACTTAATATTAAATAAAATATATTAATACCGAAAATAACTATATAATGCAGTACCACATGTAAGGCTTCTGTCAGGCTCTGATCTACATTTCCCTTCGTTCGCGGACGCAGCGAATTGTAGTACGTCCATTCATTACGTATCATATCCAATTTTAACAGCGTCCAATGGTCTGCAACCTTCCCTCTTGTTCTCAATCCAGGCTCACTTATATTTATTGGGAAGAGTAGCATATGTTTGTCGATCGATTCTTCTAGCATCTTTTCAATCATCGGGGTAAATGCCTTTTGATTTGCTATGTTCCGACCCTTTATCATTTTCTATGAATATAATATCTACATCAGTATTCATACAAAAAAGCAACAACTTATACACATTACAACATTGACATAAAATTACCCAGCAAGAAGCAGTGAACACTGTAACGTGTCGACCAGGGCTTTGCAGCGTAACCAGAATCGTAGAAACCATTTCAGACCATGCATCAATTACCTGCATTGTTTTCATAACATTTATAAGTTAACGTAACAACTAGTCCACAATTAATAAATTTAAAATACAAATGTAGCATTACAAAATACCTCATCTGCGAGTCGTCTGTCATTCAAAATGTCAATCAGCATATCCACTGTTACGTCAGACAGTGGCGCACCACCGTTCCAAACAATGTGACTGCATATATTGATAAATCATGTAAATATGACGATAATTTAATATCCAATTATACAAATAATCCAAAAGATTTTATGGAACAGTATACTCACTGTTCTCCGTGCTTTTTTAAAGCATCAAAGATCTGATCTTTCACATCAATGGGTGCATTTTTTACAGTAGCAAGTCGATTGTTGAAAGGGTTCTTTATAGGGCCCTTGGCTTTGGCGTTAACTTTTTCCATCTCTTCATCGTCTTCGCCATCGTCGTTGATCTCATGCACCAATGCCAGCTCATTTGTTAATGGTTGAGGCGAAAATTCAACGCCTTTTTTGTCATCTGCTCTTGTTCTTCCCTTGACACGAGTGACTAACGAATTTTGTTCAACAATCCCCTTAGTCTTTCTTGCATCTTTGATTGGTGTCTTATCACTTACATGCAGATGAACCATCTCTTTAACACTCGATTCAGCTTCAGTTTTTTCGATTTCTGCATTTTGAATCACAGACTTTTCTATTTGAACAATTTGTTCTATTACCTTAGGATCATCAAAAAACTGAGTTGCAAATGGTGCTCTGTCATCTTTTGAATCATTTACCAAACTCTCATTCCCTATTTGCAGCTTCCGTATCATTTCATCACTGGACCTCCGTTCAATTTCAAAGAGTTCCCTATCGTGGTCCCTTTCCTTGATTATTTTATTGATCTGCAATGCAAATTGCGATCGTTCATCTTCTAAATTCTTTCGGAAAGACTCGTTCTCTATCTTCAGTTTCTCTATCAATTCATCCTTAGTCTTCCGCTCAATTGCAAATAGTTCCATGTCCTTCTCTCTCTTACTTCTAACAGTACTGAGTTCAATTACCAATAACTCAATTCTTTTTTCAGCGGCCCGTTCATCTTCCACGGTTGGAATCACGTTCAACTTGTTAGCACTCTCTTTTGCAGATACACTCAAACTTTCCTTTTCTCCAGCAGTCACATCTCACCTACCTTCCACATTCATCCTCTTCAAATCATTGCACACTTTCAAAACAGTATTGTTAACTGCATTTCCTTCAGACTCCTCATTAAATTCATCACCAAAACCAATATCAAAAGAAGGGGGTTCGACCAAACTTACGCGCTCCTTGCCTTTGGATGAAGATCCAACTTCAAAATTTTTAGGAATTCTCTTCTCCGGCACACTATTACCCTTATCAACGGAGTTCCGAGCTGGATCTGCAATATCTTCCTCAGTTGAAGGAACAGGGCCACCGTTGACGTTTACCCCTTCACTTTGTGCATAGTTTGCTCGGGACGTACACACATTCTCTCTAAAGGTACGCAGAGCCATTAATTGTTCCTTCTCATAGTTTGCTGCTTTCAGAGGTCCAGTAGAAACCTGCAAAAAGTGTTATCATTATTACATTAAATTTCAACAAAATATACAAATCATGTGTATATCAAACTTTATGCTCAAATATATTACCCTTATATATCTTTTCAGTTTCCCCCCAAGTATTGCACTATGTAAGACATTTAGATCCCATTTCAAGAATCTAGGAAAAGCTGATTTAGATAATGGTGGGATGATCGAAGTGTGCTCACAAAGAAAATACTGCAATAAAAAAAAAATGTCAGTTAATATCATTAGAGGATAGTTCATAAGACTTTACATGATTATTATCAAAAAAATTAACTATAATATTCAATAAAACACTATTCTTACCGGTAAAATCATCGCACATCCACCGAGTTTCATGTTCTTACTCTTCAAAAGATGAATCTTCAAATTATCAACAATGAACGTGCTCCAATCATATTTTCCCATTTCCGACAAGTTTTCCAGGTACGGCGTCAAAAACCAAGGCAGTGCACCACTCTGCACCAGACATAGTATGCTCCCCATAATATAACAACACACTACTCTTGCAAGATCCTGTATACCTTCAACCGAAGTCTGACCAATGAGTTCTTCTATTTTTGTCATAATCACATGCTTATATAGTGGAAAGTTAGGGCCTTTATTACGAAAATCCTCCCTAAAACATCGCAGTACCCATGGTGGTAGGTCGTATTGCTCCATCTTCAGTTTAATTTCTTTTGTCCCACAGGATATTCCCAAGATGAGTTCTGCATCACTTTTCGTTAGTTGAACCCTCTCACGTCCAAATATAAAGGTTTCAGTCTCAACATCGAATCTCCTCATAATCTCACGAATATCTTCCTCGTATTTCTGGCTTCGTTTTCCCACTTTTTTTCCCACATTTGTGACAATTGCATCAAAGAGTAACCAAAATGGTGTTTTGTTAAGTACGACTAACTGGTCATCAGTAAACACCATCCCCATAAATTCATTCAATGTTGTTCTCAAATTAGACCAATAATACGTCTGCGCAGGATCAATTACTACCCCAGCTGTTTACGAAATCAACATAAAATGTTACACAGATATAGGACTATGCAGTAACATATTCTATCTATACACTACATACAACATTTTACGTACCAAATGGGTTTGTTATTGTTATACATTCTCTTCGCATCTTTCTTGCACGCATCCTTAAATACTCCTCAAACTCCGAATCTGCAATAAACAAATGTTCATTAACTGAGCCTGAGCTTTAACGTATTATGACAATCTACATTTTAAATAATTGTATGAAATTAGAAAAATCGTCCTTAATATACCTTGTGAGCCTGGATCGTCGAAGGTTCTTCTTCTCCAATCACCCCGTTCAAATTGAGTTTCAAAGTCTATGGAATACAGTACATAGTAAATGTAGAATTAAACTTTTAAATAAATTATTCCATGTCCATTAGTTCATAGAAAATGCATAAATATACTTTTACAAAAATTACTGTAAATAAGAGCAACATTACCAGAGTCTGAAGACATTATGACTTTCTTAATATCCTTATCCACTGCATTTGACACAAAATTTTAGTTTTAATTACAATGAATAATTTATGAAAAGTATTCTAATTGCACAGTTACAGTAATGATACATTAATATGCACTACAGTTTGTCAAACCTTTTCGCTTTCCTTTTTTCTTTTCAACTGACTTGCTCTTGCTTGAAGACCCTTCAACAGTCATATGACAGAAATTGTAAACAAAATATTGTGTTATATGCAACAGCCTCCAATAAAAACACAATCAACTATGATGAACACATGTCGTAACCAACTAGAATATACATTTCAGTTAAAGCAACAACACGAACATCATTATATAAAAAGTGTATTAATGCAATTCACCATACTCTGGATGTCAAATGTATACATGTACATACTCTGTGCACCAATTGTCTATGAAACATAATGTAAACTCTATATGAAATGACCCACTTCTCAAACTACTTTGCATATTGCTACACAATGTTCTAAATGCAGTGATGTAAATGTAATGTGCATTAATGTTGTGCTAATATGCACTTAAACACTAGCCAAATGAAACCAGCATACACATATGCATCTTCATCCGCATCTTGCGATATTTATTGCATTAAATTCGTTTTCCACAATTAAATCGTACCTCTGGTTTTGTAGTTCCTTGCATGTTCACTATCATCCTTGGTTCTCTTCCTCTTTTGACTCCCTTCTTCTCCATCAATACGAACCGGAGTATACCTATTTCTGGCCATCTACATAATAAGATGCAAAATACAAGATCATCTTGTCAACTGGTAAATTGAAAGGTCACAATAACAGACTCAAAAACCAATTACCTAAAATGTCTAAACTATTAAACATACGAATCTGTAAATAACCCTAAACTATTACTCATTTCAACCAAAATGCAAAATATACCCAACTCATTTAAACATTTGGACGATCAGTAGGCATTATATAAAAATAAAACTAGTTAATCACTGCAATATTCAAACCCACACCGATCGCACACACATCGACAACGATTACACACCAAACAAATCAACAAACTTATGCAGTTCATTTGCGCGTTATATAAAAATCACAGAAGTGAAATACTAACCTTCAAAATTTTCTACAGCCGTCGTCTATTATTGTCTCCGCGAAAACTCTAATCGCCGTTGACTATTATGCAGAGAAAACCCGTCTTCCTTTTTCGGAGGATGAGTGTAATTTTGCTCAAAGATTCTGTAAAATAGATTACCTTCAATGTATAAAACCTTTTAGAAAGGTATGTAATTAAGGGAGGTAGATATCTTGGAATGCGTGGAAAGTTTTCAGCATTTGGAATTTGAATTTGAATTTCATTTGACTAATTCTGCATTATCCAATATAAGGCAATTCAAGGGTATATGTGTCACAAATTTTCGAAATTGGTTCTAATTGTTTTATTAAAAGTCAATTGGATTAATTAGCTTAAACACTTAGTGGAATGTCTTTAGGTGCAACTTCCCCTTTTTTTATTTCCTTTTTTTTTATTAATTAATTAAAAATAACAGCTTACCTCCATTGAATTATTTATGTCGTAAACATAATATTACTAAAAAGTATAAGTCACTACAAATAAAAAGATTATTGTAGATTGTAAGACACTACAATTGAAAATTGCAACACCATTTACCAAAAAGTGCAACACAATATTATAAAAAGTGTATGTGAGTATAACTAAAAAGTGCAACACAATATTACTAAAAAGTGTAAGTCCATATAACTGGAAAAGTGCAACACATTTTTTTATTAAAAAGTGCAAGTGAGTATAAATGAAAAATGCAACACAATATTAGTGTAAAGTGTAAGTCATTATAACTGAAAAGTGCAACACAATATTACTAAAAAGTGGGTCTTTATAAATAAAAATATTATTGTAAAGTGTAGGACACTACAATAGTAGTAAAATAAAGAAAGTTCTACCATTAGGCTATAAGTGAATTATGAGAGATATTCGCACATTCTTATATATACTTAAAATCTGGGTCGAGTGCACAACGTACATGCACTCGAGTCCATACTAGACCTACCCTTTTTGAAATAAGAATGTTCATTTAAGGAGTGTTTGTTTTGGGATGGGAAATCCGGAGTTGGAATTTTGAAATTCCACCCATGTTCTAGTTTGAGATTTTAAAATTCTACCCTACAAATACCTATAAACCCTACAAAGTCAACCATATAAATACCAACAAACCCTATATAAATACCTATAAACACCTATAATCCTATACTATAAAGTTAAATACTACTCTACTTAAATCCCAAAACAAACATAAAAAACATTATAATTTTGAAATACATTATATATATTTTGAAATCTGAATTTCAAAATCCTCAAAATCTCAAAACAAACATCCCCTTAAGAAATATGGAGTATGATTTTGTTTACATTTATAGCCCAATGTTAGGTTTTTCTTCTAACGTAACAGTGTTTGTCTTGTCTTACAATAAGCGTCGAATAAAAGGTCAACCATATAAATACCTATAAACACCTATAATCTTATACTATAAACTTAAATTCTACCCTACTTAAATCTCAAAACATACGCAAAACATAAAAAAATATTATAATTTTGAAATACATTATATTTTGAAATATGAATTTCAAAATTCTCAAAATCCCAAAACAAACATCACCTTAAGAAATATATGATTTTGTTTACATTTATAGCCCAATGTTAAGTTTTTCTAACGTAACAGGGTTTGTCTTGTCTTACAATAAGCGTCGAATAAAAGGTTTGACACGCCACTATAAAAAAGACGCGTTTTACCGACGAAAAATATTTGGTCAGTGCAAACCTCGTCGGTAATTTTTACCGACAATTTTTTTTAATTATTTTTAAAAAAAAAGCAATTTTGACCCGGGCCCAGCCTGAACCTTTTTTCGTTATTCGGCCTTCATGGGTTAATTATTTTTAAAAAAAAAACAATTTTGACCCGGGCCCAGCCTGAACCTTTTTTCGTTATTCGGCCTTCATGGGACTCGAACCCGGGTGTGTGGGCGCCTAGTGAGGGGCACCTACCACTCGAACAAGTCTGTTTTTCATTTATAATTGTAATATTAACGGTATATGTACTCATTTTTTACCCATTTAAAAAAAATTCACAAAATTCATTTCTTTCTATATTAATATAACTAAATTTGTGATTTATAACTATTGTAAATTTAATTTTTTTAATTTATATATTATAGATCTAATTTATTTATTTTTTGTGTTTTGATTAAAATTCTAAAAAGTTCATATCATGTATACATGTTTTACTCTTTTTTTTAAACAAATTCATTTAATAATTAAACATTCTTTTACTTATATTAATCACAAAATTTGTGACTTATAACTATTGTATATGTGTGAATGTGTGAGTCTTATTTTCAAATAGTAGGAGCATATGAATAATAGTATATTAGTAATTTAATTTCATTTAATAATTGTCATTCTTTCACTTATATTAATCACTAAATTTGTGATTTGTAATTATTGTAAAATTAACTTTTTTAATTTATAAATTGTAAATGTAATTTTTTTTTGTTTTGATTAAAATTCTATCACATGTACATATATATATTTTTTTGGTTTTGATTAAACATTATTTCAGTTATATTAATCACTAAATTTGTGCCTTATTATTATTGTAATTTTTTAAATTTATAAATTATAAATGTAGTTTTATTTTTAATTCTTTTATTTGTTAATTCATACACCAAAGACTTGATTATCATATAAACTAAATGAATATAAAAACTAAAGAAATTATGTACAAACAATATAACATAAAATTTTCTAATTTAATCAATAATTTCCTAATTTAATATAAAATTTTCTAATTTAATCAATAATTTTCTAGATAACTTAATCAATAATTTTCTAATTTAATTCACATGTTTCTAATTTAATCAACAAATTTTCTATTTTAATCAATTATAATTTCCTAGCTAACAAATTTCCTATTTTCATTAATAATTTAATTTTTGCACAAATTTTTAATTTTTAATATTTAATTTTGTGATTATCGACGGAAATTTCCGTCGCTAATCACAATTGTTTTAATTTTTTTTTTAAATTTTGTGGTTAGAGACGGAAATTTCCGTCGGTAATCACCAAAAATTCCGTCGGTAGTCACTCGTATTTTTTTATTTTTGTGATTTCCGGAACGTCGGTAATCCCAACGGATTTCAATCCGTCGATAAAATTTCGTCGGTATTTCGCAGATTTTTTGTAGTGCCTCATATAACTTTATCATGAGCTATTCCAGTTCGTCACTAGATAAAATATATATAATTTTATAAAAAAATTAAAATTACTGAAATGTCTAATTTCTCGGGGTGGGTAAGGATGGGTGGGGTGCGTGGAATTTTTTTATTATGAATAAAACAATATTTAAAAATTATTAATTGTTTGCTTAATTTAATTTATTTTTAATTTGAATTCATTGTATTCATATATTTGCTTTTATTTACAATTAATTTATAAGTTTCACAATATATTTCGATATAGAATATTTTTCTTAACTTTTACGGAAAATATTATTTTTGTCATTAAATTTTACCTTTTCTGAATTTGGTCACCCACATTTATTTACTATCAAAATTGGTTACTCAGTTATTATTTATAGTAAAAAGCTACATCTTAGGACAAATTTCTTAAATAATTACATTTTCATCTTCATTTGTTAGTCAATGACTTGTCACAATTGACAACATGATTAATTTTGATTGAAAAGAATAACCAAATTACAAATTTTAATAGTTACTAAATGAGGCAGATCCACATGCAAACACTACAAAAAAGAGTTGTTTTACCGACGGAAATAGAGACGGAAATTCGATCGGTAACAGTGTTTTCCGACGGAAATACCGACGGAAAAATTCCGTCGGTGCCAACCTCGTCGGTAAGTCTTACCGACGGAATTACCGACGAAATTTTTTTTTCTTTTTTTTTAATAAAACAAAATTTTTAAAAAAAAAATTTAACCTGGGCCCAACCCAACCCGGCCCACACCCAGCAAGGCCCGCGAGGGCCCGAATTTAATTGCAGATTTCAAGCGGCATGCATGGGACTCGAACCCGGGTGTGTGGGCGCATAGTGAGGAGCGCCCGCCACTCGGACAAGTCTGTTTTTCGTTAATAATTGTAATATTAATTGTATATGTACTCATTTTCGATCCAATTTTTTTTAAACAATTCACAAAATTAATTTCTTTCTATATTACTATAACTAAATTTGTGATTTATAACTAATTTAAATTTAATTTTTTTAATTTATATATAGTAAATCTAATTTGTTTATTTTTTGTGTTTTGATTAAAATTCTAAATAGTTCATATTATTATACATGTTTTACTCTTTTTTTTAAACAAATTCATTTAATAATTAAACATTATTTTACTTATATTAATCACTATATTTGTGACTTATAACTATATAACTATTGTATATGTGTGAATCTTATTTTCAAATAGTATATTAATAATTTAATGTATGCATGCATCATATTTTTATTCAAAACAAGTTAAACAACAAATTCATTTAATAATTAACATTCTTTCACTTATATTAATCACTAAATTTGTGACTTATAATTATTGTAATATTAACTTTTTAATTTATAAATTATAAATGTAATTTTTTGGTTTTAATTAAAATTCTAAAATTCACATGTATAATTTTTTTTGTTTTTGTTTTGATTAAATATGATTACACTTATATTAATTACTAAATTTGTGGCTTGTAATTATTGTAATTTTTTTTAAATTTATAAATTGTAAATGTAGTTTAATTTTTTTTATTTTTTATAATTAGTTTATTTATTAATTCACACAAAGACTTAATTATCATATAAACTAAATGGATATAAACACTAAAGAAATTATGTCCAAACAATATAACATAAAAATTTCTAATTTAATCAATAATTTTCTAATTTAATATAAAATTTTCTAATTTGATCAATAATTTCCTAATTTAATATAAAATTTCCTAATTTAATCAATAATTTTCTTAATTTAATATAAAATTTTATAATTTAATCAATAATTTTCTAATTAACTTAATCAACAATTTTATAATTTAATAGACATGTTTCAAATTTAATCAACAAATTTTATATTTTAATCAATCATATATTTCTAACTAAAAAATTTTCTTCTTTAATTAATAATTTAATTTTTGCACAAATTTTTTAATATTTTTTAATATTTTTAATATTTTTTTTAAATATTTTTAATATATTTTTTTTAATTTTGTGGTTAGAGACGGAAATTTCCGTCGGTAATCTTAATTTTTTTAATTTTTTAAATATTTTTAATATATTTTTTTTAATTTTATGGTTAGAGACGGAAATTTCCGTCGGTAATCTTTTTTTTTTTTTTTTTTTTTTGTGTCGGTAATACCGACGGAAAACAATTTCCGTCGGTAAATTGGTTGACTTTTGTAATCCGTCGGTAATCCCGACGGATTTCAATCCGTCGGTAAAATTCCGTCGGTATTTCGCAGTTTTTTTGTAGTGAAATTTGAGGGTACAAAAAAATATCTCAAAAAATTCTTGACAAATAATTAAAAGTGCACCCTCATTTTCAAACTTAATATCTCTCGTATCCCCAGATTTTAAATTATCGATCCACCACTGTGAGTGACCAAATTCCAAAAGATATAAACTTCAGTCAAAAAAAAAAAAAACTTTCCCTGCTAGAGAAGTACATACCCATTTATATCTACCAGTGTACAAGTTAAAAATGAACAAGGTAGATATGAAACCGATGCTTTGTTGGGTGCTGTTAATTTTTGTCGTAACATCAAAGTCAAAGATTATATTGAGTCTGTCATGTCCAATCCAAATCGTCAAAAGCAAATCCGAAGCTTGTTTTTCCGTAAAATGTTGTACAGATTTTCCAATTAATTTTGCAGACGTAAGTTTTAATTTACATGATATCATTTAATTTGTTATAAATTTATATATGAATATGAATGATGCATGCATGCATTGACTTGTCGACTCATAGACTTATGGAATACACTACTACTGATTTCTCTCCAGGTGTTTGCAGAAAAAGGTACGTACACATATGATATGATCTATCTGTCTGTCAAGTGTCAACACTTTAAAAGAGAAGAAATGCGATTAACAAAAAGGTAGAAAATTAGTAAAATGCTGCAAACTCTGATACAGATTCTCATTCATTCGGGAAATACACAGTGGTAATAAAGTAGTGTTGGCAAACAGAAGATATATACCACAGTAAGCTGCAGTAAGTACTCTGCGCTCAAACTGTTGTACACTCCAACAGAAACACACAATTAAAAACATAGTAAAAGGCATCAAATATAATTAATACATAGTCTACTTTAGAGAGAGAGAGAAAGAGTCTAGAGGGGGCTGAGGGGAAATAGTTGTAGGGTTTGAGGGGGGTTTCTTGTGCAACATGGAAAAGTGGGACCCGCCTCAATAATCATCATTGAATTTGAATCATACCCATCTTTTCCAACATCCTCTCTCTGCACCTTCATCACTTCTTCTCGGATCTCACTACCCTATAATAGTAGAGTATTACACAAATTAATCATCTTTTTCGATTTTTTTACTACACAAATTTCTTGTGCATGTTTAAAAAGTAATTAAATCATTCTAGTAGACACTTCACAAAAGACTTAATAGTGAAACAAGAAATTGGAGGAATTAAATCATAATTTTGATTTTGTTCTAATTTAATTAATGGATCAAAAATTCAAAATATATTCATTTAAAAGCAATTGCATGTATACATCCAATTATTACATAAAAATATTTGTCTATACATAATTTGTAAGTCAAGTAATTTGCACTACAAGAAAATTGACTTTTAGTGACAAAATCCTCTCATTATTGCTTTCTCTAACTAAAAGTCTTTAGTGACAGGAATTTGAAAATGAATGACAGGACCTCTCACTAAAAGTCAATTACCGTCACTAAATACTTTTAGCTAGAGAAGCTATAATGACAGGAATTCTGTCACTAAAAGTCATTTTTCTTGTAGTGTTAAGACTAGATTAATACACCAGTGAAAGATAAATAATGAGTTGAATTAACTAAGTGGTTAGAGCACCTGTAAATTAGAAAGAAAATATAAAGAGTGAAAGCACTAATTTATAAACTAATGATCTCAAGATTTTGAAGGTAAAAAGGTGGAGTTATGGACACGTGTAATTGTGACATGTGCTTAATTACTTAGATATGCAGACCGAATAGATTAAGACATGCAGGTGCATTCACAAATTAATCAGGTGCAAAATTTTGAAAATCATGGACAGTTACGGGGCATGTGGGAACTGTGTACGAATTGAAATCTGATTTTCGCAATAAATACTGCGCAGCGTCTCGTACTCGTACCCCTTCTGTCAACTGTTTCATTTTTTGAGATTATGAGTAACTTCAAGTTTGAAGAACGTATCGGTTATATAATTAATCCAAAAAATAACAAAATATTACTAGTAATTAATTCCAAGCCTTTCTTCTTCTATTGAATATTGTACTTGTGCTTCTTTTTTGTAACTACGTACCTTCTAAAATAACTAACTAGTTTTCACTTCCTTACATACCAAACGAATCTTTCCACATCTATGCAAAAAAACGCATGCACATAAAATAAATAATACTGTATCAAAGCAAAAACTTGTGTGAGACTGTCTCACGGATCTTTTTCTGTGAGACTGATCCTTTTAACCCATATTTCAAAATTTTGGGTAGGATAATCATATTTTTTTTTAGATTTTAGTTTGTAAAAAAAAATGATAATATTTTTAACAAAAGTGACTATCACTTTTTACTCAAATATTATCACTTTTTATATATAAAAGCCGTCTCACGGATCTCATTTTGTGAGACGGTCTCACCCAAGACTAGCCCATGTATCAAACTGTTTATTAGTATTAAAAGAGGTAAAATAGAAAAAAAAAATAATGACAATTTTGAAACGTTAGAAGAATATAGTTTAAAATGTGTTTTATTGATAAATCTAATTTGGGACGTCCTTTTTTTTTTTATATAAAATGATGAATCTAAAATGGGACGGAAGAAGTAATATTTTAATTAATTGCATTTAATTTAAAATCATCAACAAGCAATCCAAATATCTTTAGGAAAAGGAAAATAAGGAAATTACGTACCTGAGGATAAATTAGATTTGGTGTGGAGAAGTAATTAGGGAAAGGATAGTGAAGATGTGGGTGAAGTTGGTAATTAGTATGGTGCAGGAGTTGGTTGGCGATGAGTTTCTTCCTGAGCTTCTGGCGATCCCGAGCCTTGTGATTCTGGAACCAGTAAAACACGTTTTTACCTTGAATCTTACCGTAGAGGGAGAGGTGAGCAGTGATTCTCTGTATCTGAGAGGAGTTGGGGGTTTTCAAGCCTCTCCTGTAGAGTTCCTCAAGTATCATAAGCTGTTCAGGGGTTGGGCACCATCTTGTGCTACTGGAAGGAGCTGGAGGAGGAGACATGTTAACACTATACTTTTGGTAATTGTATATATGTGATGTAATGAGCTAGGGTTCTTGGAGATGCTATGCTATAAATAGACACATTGGGCGTGTTTTAATCCGTACGTTTTCACTATTTGATTTATTGAAATGTGTTATGTTATAAAATAGTAATCAACATCTCTTAATAATCAATGGAGAGACGGCACGTGTTAAAAATTCAGTAAAATGATATAAAAAAAGTGGGACGTATAAATTGATGTAGGGTAGGGTTGGGGCCGGGGATGTGTCGAGAGATTAATTGTTGATGATCAGGAGTGATAAATATGTGCCAAACAAAATGTCATGCTGATGTCTTCAACTATATATTGCCGGGCATATGTGAGAGTGAGAGTGAGAGTGAGAGTGAGAGAGAAAGAGAGAGAGAGAGAGAGAGAGAAGTTCATGATGATGAAACTAGCTAGTTCCATTGTCTGTAGCTTTTTTGCTAACCGGCGGGCCTCATTACATGCATCTTAACTTTAGATCGATTTAGTATTTTGTCTAAAATTAGTATCTTATCATTTACACATTATTATATATATATATATATTATACCTTAATTAATTATATATACACTATCCGCCATGAAAAAGCAAGTCAAATGTTGTCGACACTTGACAACCGATAACCAAGGTCAGCGGCGCACAAATTCGTTATTTTTATATAATACTCCTATATCACATCACAATATTTTTTTAAAACAATTTAATCATTAGTTCATAGGTGCAATGATATCACTTGAAGGATTGAAGGACCGTGTGACTTTTGAGTCCAACAACTCAATTGACTCAGGCTAAAAAATATCGTAATTTTTTACGGTCCACATATATATAATTTTGTGGGGTATACATATTAGTAATATATACTACATCGTTAGGTTATTCATTTAACTATTTTGAACATCATTTGTCAATATGTTTGAATCACCTTGGAGTAATGCAGATGTTTTTCATACAATTATTTTTTGTCTAAAACTAATACCTCAAATATAAATGATAAAATGTCATATTAGTCCAAATAGTCTCGCAAAGCCATACTTTTCTTTAAAAATTAAATGAGTTTGGGTCTCATAAACTCTAAATATAATATCACGATAACTCTCTAATACTCCCTCCATCCCACAATTGTTTGCACTCTTTCCTTATTTGTCTGTTCCATAATTGTTGTTTGCACTTTCTAAAAATGAATTTGTTTATAAACCCCATTCTCACAATATTCACATATTTACACATACTAAAAAAAATAGTTGAAACTGCAAGAAAAAATTGTGAGGGCAAGTAATCCCTCGCAAAATGGCGAGGAATTTTACGAGGGGAGCAGATGGAAAGGAATTCCGCGTGGGATTTAAAAACCCTTGCAAAATGACGAGGGAATTACAAATCCCTCGGCATTTTACAAGGGATATTCGAAACCCAGGTCGATCTTATATTATTTTTAAAAATGATAAATTGGCGAGGGAATTTAATGCTCGCGGACAAGCGAGAGATAAATTAAAATGCTCGGCAAAAAATAGCGAAGAAATTCTGGCGAGAGAATTAAATGCTAGCCATTCCCTCGTCATTCATGTTAAAGAGGACTTTTTCCTTGCCAAATCCCTCTCTATTTTGATACTTTTTTTGTAGTGACAAAATGTCATTACATTTACCCTCAATCCAATCATTCAATTTACTTTATTTATAAAAGTTTACAAAATTACCCCTCAACACTCTACTAATTACACTTTTTTCTTAGTAGTTTTGCCATTAAATCATAGAATTTCATCTTGTTCAAAAGTAGGTGTTAAAAATGCAGCACACAACACGGAGGACTATAGGTAGCTTGTCACACAATCTGATGATCATATATATATATATTTCAGAATGTTTCCGGTAAAAAAAATAGTACTCCGTAAAATTTTATTAATGTAGAGTATAATAAAAGATGTCAGGCTTTCTTCTTTGGGATGGCGTCTCAAATGAAGTAACTAAGATTCGGTATCTCAGTGTTTGAATCACTAAGAAACCCATAGAATATTTAAAGGATTCTCCATGCACTCATTGGACTTGACGAAAATGACATTAAAAAAAATCAAGATTTTAATGGGATTTCCTTTTGAATTATTAACCATGCAGAATTGTAGGTTGGAAACAAATACACCCTACGTCCAATAATTTTCACTAAAAACGGACACATAAACTAAGAAAAATATGTAATGAGTAAAGTGTTAAGTGATAATTTTGTACAGTCTTATGAATAAAATGAAATAATAATTAAATTGAGTGTAAAAGCAATGACATTTTAAATAAATATTTGAATATTATGAGGGTAAAGTTTTTAGTTGATTTTGTATGAAATGGTTTATTAATTATGTACCTTTTTACAATTAGTATGTTTTCCACGATAATTTTTACACTTTTCTTTTCAAGACGTTCCACAGTAACTTTCACACCTTAAAATGAAAAACCCTTCTCATAATATTCTCAATTTTACACAAATGTCATTACTTTTTCTCTACACATACACAAAAGTCAACTAATTTATTTACTTTATATATAAAAATTTAATTACAAAATTAATAACCCTAAAAACTACACCCATTATTATATTTTTTTAATATCGTACACATCTACTTATGTATACAAATTAGTATGGAACGGAGGAGTATCATTTAAAATTAATAGAATTACTATTAAGAGATACTCACAAAATGCAAATCACTGTCACAATGAAACTGATCCACACAAGACTTTGTTTGTATTAAAGAGCGGGATAAGATATAAGGTTGCGTTTGGATGGAGGGATTTGATTTGAGAAGGTGTTTCAAATGAAAGGTTTTAAAAATAGATGGATTTCAAATGACGTGATTTTAGTGAAGATTTGAAATCTCTCTCAATTTTAACTAAAAAGTGTATGAACACAAATCTAAGTATTTAAAACACGTGGAATGGATTTGAGCTGTGGATTTAAAATCCATAGGCCCAAATCCACCCAAACACAACCTAAAAGTTCAAAATCTAAATCTTGACGAGTAATTAAATCTTCGGTGCAAATTTGAAAGAGGAAACTAACATTAGAATAGGTAAACAAAAACTTGTTGGACAACCGTTTCTAATTGAAAATTGAGTTATGTTTGGTGTAGATTGATGGGATCCTAAATGTACGTAAACAGGTTGTCGTATGGTGTCGTAATAATTATCGTAGTCAATTAATTTAAGAAATTTAAATTTAAAGGTTTAAACTTAATGATCTATATTTTTTATATAATGTGTCGTATGTATTCATCGTATGATGTTGTACGTTTGTATTTTAATATATAATTTAATTAATTAAAATATATAATTTTAAAATTACATTTTTATCCTTATACAATAAAATATTGTATTATATTTATTAATTTAATTAAAATATTTAATGTTAAAATTACCTATTTACCCTTATATTATTAATAAAATTAATAAAAAAAATTAAACTAAAAAAAACCAGTATTAATTGTCACACGGCGGGAGAGAAGACAGACAAGACTATCAAAATGGGTCTGACTCGACTACTGGACTGAACTGAAATTATAGTGGCCCGAAAAACAATCGGGCCGATTTGGCCCGGCTCAAGTAACCTGGCAGGCCGACCGGGCTTGGCCCGATTTTTGGGTCGGCCCGACTTTTTTTTCGACACTGAAAAAACGTTTGGTCCGGTACCGGGCTGGCCCGACCCATTTAACAGTCCTAAAGACGGAAGAGAATCTACATGCAAACGATGGAATTTGAGAAATATGAGAAGAATTCTAATTTCAATTATTATTTCTATTTTTAATTTGAATAATATATTATTATTTAATTTTTTTTAAATTGTATTTATTTAATTTTAAAATAATAATTAATAAAATTTGTATTATAAGGATAGGATAGTGATTTTTGATAAATTAAAAATAAAAAAAATATTTATATTAAAGAAGTGTAATAATAAAATACAATTTAAAAATAATTTAATTAATTTAAATTTATATAACAGGTAACATGTTCATACGACGTCACGTGATACAATTCGACATACTGATTATGGTAAAAAATAAAAAACCTAGATTGATTTGCATAAACTTTAGATCCGCGATCCATTCGATCAAATTTGTGGAAATGATCTTTATTTCAATTAAAAAATTTACCTAACTTTTGGATATTGCCGACTTTGAGTATTCATTGCAAATTGAATCATTGTTAATTAATGACAAAAAGATGATATATGTTAAAGCATTTACAGAGGGTAAGGATTGTTTGGACTCTAGTGTATATATACACTTGATCAGTCCATATTCTGAAACCGAGTCAGAATTTAAATAAAGCACGCATTTTTTACAAAGTTATAAAAGAGTATGTTCAATTGAAATGAGTGATATATGGAGTAATATATATAGTATTCCCTCCGTCCAATTTCATTATTCTCACTTTCTTTTTTTAGTTGTTCAATTTTATTATACCCATACCCTTTTTGAAAATAATACTATTCATACTACTTTATCTCCACCCTCCTACGATAACTTATTTACCCACTTTGTCATTTACTTTATTCATAAACAATCACTTTATCTATAAATGGACCCTACAACATCCCATCATACCCCCAACTTATATACTTTATAAATAAACTAATCAATTTATATATATATAAAAATAAGATAGTTGACTTCAGTCAATTCCCACCCATTTTCTGTGGGCCCAACTTTTTCCTTTTTTTATTTATTTATTTAAGTAAAGGTTTAACTGTTTTAATTTTTGGATTATATCACTCCTTAATCCTTGAGTCTTTTTTTATTCTATTTGCAGTCCAATTACAAATTAATTATTAAAAAACATTTATAATTAAGTATAACCCTATAAATTTTAATTATTAAAAAAACATATATAATTAATTTTTGTATATTTGTACATATATTTTTGTTTCCCAATATTATATATAGATTTTAATTATAAGTTTAAATTTGTATGAGATAGTTTCATGAATCTATTTCGTAAAATTGAATTTTAATTAATTACTTTATTTTGTCAGAAGCTTCCATCTTTTCATTTAGATGTCTCACAAAAAAAATTATCATTTTATTTTTGTGTATACATTGAAACTCCACTTCTTTTACTCTTAAATTATTCTACACTCTATTTTATTCCCTCTCTTCAATCATATCAATTTTCCCTCTCTTCAATCATATCAATTTTACTACACCTCATTTTATATTAATGTTTTTCAAATTATGTGATAATTAGACGGATGGAGTAATATTCCATCAATAATTATAAGTGAAAATAGATTTTAGAAAATGTAATTGAAGCTTCATACAATATGAAGTCAATGATATGGTTTCACATAATATTATTGTTCTTCAAATTCTGTAAAATTCAACCATTGAAAATTTTAAATCGCATAAATGTATTCTATAAATAATTAATTAAAATTTATTAATAATCAATCCGTCGTGCAACGCACGGGAGAATTACTAGTATTCATTAAAACCCGTGCCCGAAGAAGTGGACATAATAAAATTGAAAGAAAGGAGTATAATATATTGCTCTTTTATATAAAATTGAGTTGCACATACTTAATAAATAAATAATTTTTTTTTTATATATGCAAAGAATAAAAATGATTACCTATCATCTAAATTATTGTCATACTCAATAGATAAATAGTTTTCATTTGTAAACATTAGTGAGAGATGATTTGTAAACATTAGTGAGAGATGAGTTAGAATAATAACTTACATTTTTTTAGTTATAACAACTTATATTTTCATTAATATTGTATTGCATTTTCAGTTATACTGACTTGTACTTTGTGTGTGTGTGTTACACTTTTTAATTATAATGACTTACATTTTTCATTAATATTGTGTTGCACTTTTTAGTTATATTGACTTGCACTTTTTAATAATACACTACAAAAAAAGTATCCAAATAGAGAGGAATTTGACGAGGGAAAAGTCCTCTTTAACATGAATAACGAGGATTTCCCTCGCCAGAATTTCCTTGCCAGAATTTCCTCGCTATTTTTTGCCGAGCATTTTAATTTATCCCTCGCCTGACCGCGAGCATTAAATTCCCTCGCTAGCCAACGAGCATTAAATCCCTCGCCATTTATCATTTTTAAAACAATGTCCCTCGTTAAATGGCGAGGGATTTGTAATTCCCTCGCTATTTTGCGATGGTTTTTTTAACCCTCGGTATTTTCCTCTCCATCTGCTCCCCTCGTAAAATCCCTCACCATTTAATGAGGGATTACATACCCTCGCAATTTTTCCCTCGCAATTTTGACAATTATTTATAGTGATATTGTGCTGCACTTTTCTGTTATAGTGCCTTATACGGTTCAGAAATATTGTGTTTCATTTTTTAATCACTTTAACTTAAAAGTGTAAAATATTTTTACTTAAAAATTTGGATAGTGAAACTTAATATTTATTTTTTGTAAATTATTTATTGTTTTATTATAATAATTAATAAAATTATTTATTTAACGAGTGTGGTAGTAACCTAAATGGAGAATGTATATATTTTTAAGTTCGAGTTAAATGGTTCAAATCTCATTTTTTCTAATACATTTTATTTTATTATAATATATATATATATATATATATATAATTTTAATGAGTATATATGGTGATAGTCTAGACAGTGAGTGTGAGAACTTTTTAGGTGTGTGTGTTTGCATTTATGATTAATTTTATATTTTTTGGTCATATTAAAAATAAATAAATAAAATTAATAGCAAAATTTTCACAAAATAATTAAATTTAAAAGATAAAAAATTGGCGCAAAAATAAAAATATTAAATTTAAAAATAAAATTCATCGCAAATAAATAATAAGATTAAAAAAATAGTATACGTCACAAAAGCCGTCGCTTAAATAAAAAAATAAATAAAATATGTCGCAGTTTGTGATAGCCGGGTAATTGTCACAAAAGTCAATGTTGAATTTCAATTTGATCATGTCATCATAAATTGCTCGCAGACTATCTTAAATTGCGACTTTTTAAGTGTTCGTCACAATATTCCGTCAAAAATCTCTCTTTTTTGTAGTGTTAATTACAAACGTTTTTGTGTAATAGAAAATTTAAGTCATATGGATTTGAGGTATATATTATATAAATCAATATCAATAATAAATTTGTATATATTTTATTAGTCCCTCGAATTAGTCGATCTTTAAATCGAATATCGGAACATATTAAAAGGGTATACATATTTTCTTAAGGTCAAGAAAAATGCATAAATAGTACTTTGATTACAAAGATACTCAAAATCTTGAAAAAGTAGTCCAACAAAAACAAATATACAATCTGAAATCGTCTACAAACTTTGAGGGGAAGAAACCCACCGGATTAGTGTACCAACCGCGTGTATAATTTATTGTACTCCAAAGTTATACTCTCATTTATTTTTTCAAACATGTTAATAAAATACTCCCTTCCTCCCCCATTTAAGAATTCGTAACTTTTAAAAACGAATTTTAATGTATAAATTATTTATTAGTATTATAAGAAATAAAAACAAAAATAGTAAAAAAAAATTAACTTTATAAATAATAAAATTATTTTTTAGTGTGATAAAGTAATATCATTTGATATAATATTGTGATATATATTGAAGGGATTGTTAAAATGTTCATTTACTATTTTAACTATGAATAAGGGACGCCAAAAGTGGTGAAATAAGTCATTAAGTAAGAAACGTAAAAAAAAATGACAAAATGAGTCATTAAGGGGATAAAAACTTATGTGAGACCGTCTCACGGAAAAAGATCCGTGAGACAGATCATTTTTAGTCCATATTCCAAAATTTTGGGTAGGATAATCAATTTCCCCCCAAAATTTATGTTTGTAAAAAAAATGATGATGTTTAAGTAAAAAGTGATAATGTTTTTAACAAAAGTACATGACTATTACTTTTTATTTAAATATTATCACTTTTTACATGAGGGTTAAGGAAGACCCGACTCACGGATCTCGTTCCGTGAGATGATCTCACTCAAAACTAGCTTAAGCAAGGGATATAGGAAGTATTATTGTACATAAAATTCAGAATTTTACCCTTATTTATTAAATATTAGAATTAATAAAACTCTTTTTTCTTAATCACACCCTTAAAATTAAAGGGAATACTAGTAATAATTTTAACTACAACTACATTAATTTATGTGTTGAATTAATGTGTGTGCATATATATATATATATATATACTCCATTATTGAGCAGCTTTAATTTAAAAAAAAAAAAATACTAGTAGGCAAATTAATTAATTAGGTGCCGACACTATTTAATTTGGGAGTACAATTGCATGCTCGGTGTGTAATGTTTTCATCAGAACATATTTGTTTCCTAGCTTTGGGATTTATGATTCATAAGCCTACACCATTTATATTTTGCATGCACAACATACCTTTTATTGTCCTACCTTGGATTTATGAATATATAATTAACCTACCTAAAATAATAATTGAGAAATACTTCTAATTATTATATTTATTACTGTAATTAGGAATTAAAGGACTACTCTTTCTTTATTTTGAAATTGATCGATAGAGCATATTATGTATTATTATGTTTCTACTTAATTAACCTACCTTTTACTTAAAATTATTGCATTTATATAGTAAACTGACACGACGGTTTTAAATTTTATACGGAGTACTTTTTTTTATATTTTTTTGGGTCATGTAAGAAAAATACTCAAAATAAAATACTCATATTTAATACTTAATGAATGATTATTATTTTAATATTCAATAAATATGAATATATTTAAAAGTTTATAAGTAAAATTCAGAATTTTAGACACAATTAATTAATGATGTTTTAGTGGTATGCTTAAAAAGTGAAGAGAATCATCATTTTCAAATCCAAATTAAACTAGACAACTCAAACAAATTTGCATTTAAAATTGTAGATAAATTGAACTGGATCGAGTCATACGCATATACACTAGACACTAGTATAGCTAGACCAGAATTAAGCAGATTGAACCAATTAACATGAGTTTGTAAAAGTTAAATTAATTAACTCACAAATAGATTAATTTAATTGCTTGTAAATGAAATATATATAGTTAGAGGTAGCTACCTACCACTTACAACTTATTTTTCTTTTTACATGTAATAACTGACAAGTATATAATAAATTGTTGTGCCTTTTGTAATAAATATTTTTCTACCATATGCATGGACTAGCTAGTTGATATATAAAAGCAGCAGCAGAAGAAGAATTAATATGTTTTTTTTAATTCATTATTGATAGCTGCCTCTAGGCAAAATTAGCTGTTCTTTATAATTGCACACGTTATGAAACTAATCAATACATACAGGTTACACATTTAAATATTGCAATCTGCTACATGTGAATTAATTCTAGCGAGTTATTCATTGAGTTAATTTGTTCTGTCACCTACGTACGACTCATATTAAATTTATAAGATGTTGGGGGAAGATTTCGTCTACTTAACAATTAATTTAATTACATGATTTAAAATAATGTTTAAAGCTTTTTTCAATGTTAAAAAAGGTTTCGCCCCTTTGATTAAAAAAAAAAAAACTCATTAAATATAATTGAATTATTGATCCAACGAATAAAATTGTTCTTATATGATTGTACTTCGATATACTAGTATATCTGCTCTATGAAATGTTCAATCCGCGGCCCATTGCTTTGTCCAACTACTAAACTAAATTAATAAATATAAAATGATAAAAATATTCTTTTAAATTTAAATAAGTAAAAATATTTAATTATAAAATAACATATGTCAAACATGATGGGCCGGGCTGGGCCAACACCGATCCATCGGGCTACCTCTTTTTGTCGGGTTAGGCCGGTCCAACATTGGCCCACCTCCTTCTATTGAGTAGGGCTGGGCTTGGAAATTTTCGTTCCAATCTGGTCTTGCATGGGTGGGCCATTAGGTCGAAGTATAATTAAAAAAGACGTAAATTTGACCCCTCAAACGTAAAATGAAAAAGTAATAGTAGTTAAATGATTTAAATTGAAGTAAATCTAAGTTACAAGACGTAAATTGATCAATTATCTCATTTATAAATTATAAATGTGTGAAATTTGTGTTTTTTAATGAAATTAATATAATAAAGATAGTTTTGTAATTTTATTTATTTATTTAGAAAATTAATTAATGATCACAAAAGCTAGATTGCACAACGACGAAAGGTGGACAACATGTCAATTTTTAATAGACTTACTTTCAATTATTAATTATACTTCATTTGTCCCATAAAGATAGACTTACTTTCAGTTTTTGTTGAGTGTGTGCATTCAATTGCATAGTGCAATTGAGTCACAATTTTAACTAATTAATTCTAATATGACGAGCAAAAAAATCAATTGGACAAGTAGAGACATATACAAATCACTTAAAATTCAATTGTATACATGAAATTACAATTTTCATTTGTCTCACAATATATCCCTTCAAAAGTTTCACATTTTGTCATTTTAGGTGTTCCATCGAAAATTGTTCATTTATTTTTTTTGCAAAATCTATAATCTCTTTCTACTTTTCTCTTCTTCTTTTTTTTTTTTTTTTTTTCTCTCCTTTATCTTTTTTCTTTCTTTTATTTCACTCTATTTTAACAACTCCCTTTACATATAGAACTATATTAACAACGTTCGTTATACAGTAATTCTATAAGATTCCCTAGGGGTACTGGGGTAGGTCTAGTTTAAAGAGAGGAGATAAATATTTACCAAACAAATGTGGTATGCTCATGTCTAGTTTCTTTCAGTCAGACATACGGTTTTTATGATGAATTATAAATATGTACCAAACAAATTTTTTATACACCTATAAAAGTAATACTACCTTCATGTTTTTTTTTTACTACCCATTTGCTGGGCATAAAATTTAGTATATAAAAGTTGTTTAATACACTCCATTGGTCTCATCTCATCGAAGCTTTTTACTTAACTATTTTGGACTGTTGGAATTAATTAAAAAAATTAATTGAGTTTTGATACTCTTATCTAATTAAATTAATTAGAGAGACTAAACGTTAATTATTAAATAATTAAATGTAACATAGTCAATTTACTCTCGGAGTAGATGAACGTGGTATATTTAATATCTTAAAACCGAGTTTAGGTGAGTGAGAAATTAATTAATGAAGTTGAGAGTTTCAACTTTGAGTTTGAGAGG
The DNA here is from genome assembly GCA_963675135.1 of Galeopsis tetrahit. NCBI lineage: Eukaryota > Viridiplantae > Streptophyta > Magnoliopsida > Lamiales > Lamiaceae > Galeopsis > Galeopsis tetrahit. The sequence continues at coordinate 63,150,519 of OY776132.1, forward strand.
TGGGAAGGTGAAGGGTCACATATCCCACATAAAAAGTCCACAAAACATTTAAGGACTTTAAAGGCATTGAAGTGAACATGGAGTTCAACTATGTATTGGAGGTATACTCCCTAAAAGGCCACATGTGCGCCCGCCCATCCGACCGGCTCGGCAATTGGTCTTTGGTGGTACACCTATCTTTTTGCAGACCCAAAAACTCCGAAAGCCCAACATAGGAATTGGACGGACCCATTCGGTTATGGGCTTGGCCCATTTCGAAACACTTCAAACCTTCCACAACAATCTAGAGGCTGTTCTTGCAAACTCCGAAAGCCCAACATAGGAATTGGACGGACCCATTCGGTTATGGGCTTGGCCCATTTCGAAACACTTCAAACCTTCCACAACAATCTAGAGGCTCGTTCAGAATATTTTCTCATTCCAAACTTACTTGCTCATTCACTCCTCTCCTCTCTACAATATTTCTCTCCCCAAAATAAATATTGTTCTTGCTCGTTCAGAATATTTTCTGTGTTCAGTTTGTACACTTAGTGCGTTCGCCGAAACGTCTTGTGTAGTGGTACTACTATAGAAGGCGTAGAAAGTCGTTTTACCTTTGGGAATAGAGCGTCGAACGTGTTGAGTACTACCAGGGCGTATTCTGTTCTGCAGGAAAAGAGTTTTCCTTGACTCGACTTTGTAATTATCTAATTTTCGATATTGCAGTTACCCATACCGGCGTAATCTTTCCAACAATCGCAGAACATAATATATTAATTAATTAATTTAATTTTTTGGACCTAATTAATTACTGCAATGTCGAAATCGAATGATAACATGGACATTGACCCCACTGATACAGAGGTCGTTCACGGTGTTGGTGAAAACACTGGTGAAAACGTTGGCAACGATGCCAACGTAGGTGTTAAGGATAACACTGCTGCTCCTTCTGCTTCATACAATTCTGGTGTGAAATCTGGAGATAAGGCTGATGATTTTGTTCAGAAAGCCAGAAACGGGGCAACCTCTTCGGAGAACTTTCTCCTTTCAAGTATCCCTTTGCGGATCAGATTTTCACCTTTTCTCAACCTGGGCCGAGGCCAGTTGTAATGTAAGGGGAGAAACCTGAAAAATTTTCAGGTACTGACTTTAAAAGATAGCAGAGTAAGATGCTTTTCTATCTGACCGTGCTTGGACTTTCGAGATTCTTGAAAGAGGACAAACCGAAAGTGCTTGAGGAAAACGCCAGTCAACAAGAGAGGATCGTTTATGATCAGTGGATGAATGGCGATTATCTGTGCAGAAACCACATCATTGGGGGACTGTCTGACGCCCTCTACAATGTCTACTGTGACATTAAGTCTACCAAGGAACTGTGGGAGTCCTTGGAGAAGAAGTACAGAACTGAAGAAATTCGCTGTTGCACACTGTACGATTTTAAGATGGAAGATAACAAATATGTAGTGGATCAAGTCCAGAAACTGCAGATTATTTTCCATAAGATAGCTGCTGAAGACATGGTTAGGCCAGATGCCTTTCTAGTAGCTACTATAGTTGAGAAATTGCCTTCGTCTTGGAAGGATTTCAAGTCATACCTCAAACACAAACGAAAGCAAATGAACTTGGAGGATCTGATTGTTCGTCTCAAAATTGAGGAGGACAATAGAAGAAGAGAAGGCAAAGGACCTGCCCTCCATATTGAAGCTAAGGCAAACTTGATGGAACAAGAGGGTCCATCAAAGAAAAGGAAACGTCCCAACGAGTCTGCTGCCAACACAACGAGGTTTGTGAAGGGGAAGGGTCATGCCCCTAAGCAGAAATTCACTGGAAACTGTTTCAAGTGTGGGAAACCAAACCACAGATCCAGTGAGTGTCGTCAACCCCGTCGTGACGACAAGGGAAAAGGAAAGCAGAAAGTGCAAGATTCTGTGAACCTTACTGATTTGGACATGTCTGCAGTGGTGACAGAGGTCAACATGGTGGACAACAAGAAGGAGTGGTTCGTGGACACTGGTGCCACTTGCCATGTTTGCCCGGAGAGGTCTGCATTCTCCAACTATTCTCCTACTGATGGGAGAAAGTTGTACATGGGCAACCAAGCCTCATCTGAAGTGGCTGGAATCGGATCAGTGGTGCTGAAGTTGACATCTGGAAAGGAGCTAACTTTGAAGAACGTGCTGCATGTCCCAAACATCCGGAAGAATCTGATTTCGGGGTCTCTCTTAGTTAGTAGTAAATTCATGCTAGTTTTTTAGTCTGATACAATTGTTTTAAGTAAGTTTGGTCACTTTCTCGGGAAATGTTAACTCGAGAATGGTTTGTTTAAGTTGAGTACTATGGTTGTAAGCCCCAAAGGCAAACAAGTTGTTAATGAAATTTCTTCTACTTCTGCTGATATCGTTGAGTGTTCCTCTTTATGGCATTTTAGATTAGGACATGTAAATTTAAAATCCATAAAACGTTTAGTAAATCTCGATTTACTTAAAATTGATAATATTGATACATCCAAACGATGTGAAATATGCACTGAAGCAAAATTGACCAAACTACCATTTAAAACTGTTGAAAGGAACACTGCCCCTCTAGATTTAATTCACACGGATGTATGTGATTTAAAATTTGTACAAACTAGAGGAGAGAAAAAGTATTTTATTACTTTCATATACGACTGTACAAGATTCTGCTACGTTTATCTTTTAAGAAGTAAGAACGAAGCCATAAAAGCTTTTAAACGTTATAAAAATTAAGTAGAGAATCAATTGGACACTCGAATTAAATAAATTCGCAGTGATAGAGGTGGAGAGTACGTAGCTCCGTTTGAACAATTATGTGCTGAATCAGGAATAATACATCAAACGACAGCCCCTTACTCACCCCAGTCCAATGGTGTTGCGGAAAGGAAAAACCGAACACTAAAAGAGATGATGAAAGCTATGTTAATCAACTCTGGTTTGCCTCAGAACTTGTGGGGGAAGCCATTCTGTCGGTTAACCACATTCTGAATAAGATTCCACACAAAATTAAGGGTCAAACTCCTTATGAAGTATGGAGGAAACGAAAATCATCATACAAATACCTCAAAGTGTGGGGGTGTTTGGCTAAGGTGGAAGTACCACTTCCTAAACAAGTTAAAATCGGCCCTAAAACAGTTGATTTTATCTTTATAGAATATGCTTTAAACAGTAGTGCCTATCGGTTTCTGATTCACAAATCTGAAATACCTGATATGACATAAGGTACTACAATTGAGTCAAGGAACGTAGTGTTCTTTGAAAACATTAAGGAAAAAGAGGAAGTGAGTTCGAATAAGAGAACTCATGAAGCAACAGATGACACTACAGGTCCTTCCACTCAAGAGAGTGAAGAACTAAGACACAATAAGAGAGATAGAATTGATAAGGATTATGGTTCAAACTTCATTACTTATGTATTGGAGAAGGATGAACCTAAAACTATCAAAGAAGCAATGGCAAGACCAGATGCACCCCTCTGGAAGGAAGCCATAAAAAGTGAATATGATTCAATTATGTTAAATCATACATGGGAGCTGGTTGATCTCCCTAAAGGTTGTAAGCCCTTAGGATGCAAGTGGATCCTTAGAAGAAAATACAAAGCAGATGGATCTGTTGACAAATACAAAGCTCGTCTAGTTGCAAAGGGCTTCAAACAAAAAGAAGGGTATGATTTCTTCGATACATACTCACCAGTGACAAGGATCACCTCCATTCGTGTATTAATCGCAATTGCTGCTCTGCACAATCTCAAAATACACCAAATGGATGTTAAGACTGCGTTTCTTAATGGTGAAATGGATACTGAAATATACATGGATCAACCAGAAGGTTATGTTGCACCTGGGAACGAGAAAAAGGTGTGCAAACTTGTTAGAACACTGTATGGACATAAGCAAGCTTCTAAACAGTGACACTTGAAATTTGACAATACGATGTTGTCAAATGGGTTTCGAATTAACGAATGTGACAAATGTGTATATGTGTAAGATACACCTAATGAATTTGTTATCGTATGCTTATTTGTCGATGACATGTTAATCATGAGTAACAATCACAATGCCATAGTTAATACGAAGAACATGTTAAGTAGAAACTTTGACATGAAAGACATGGGATTAGCATATGTGATTCTTGAAATCAAGATTGAGAAAACGTCTAGTGGAATTTCCTTGACACAATCTCACTATGTGGAGAAGGTACTAAATAAATTTAATACCTTTGACGATCCACCTGCTAAGACACCTTTGGAACTCAACGTTCACTTGAAAAAGAACAGAGAAGAACCAGTAGCTCAACTAGAATACGCAAGGATCATTGGAAGTGTGATGTACATTACGAATTGTACACGCCCTGATCTTGCATGTTCTGTAAACAAGTTGAGTCAATACACGAACAATCCAAGTCACGAGCACTGGAAAGCACTAAAAGGGTCCTAAGATACTTGAAGTACACCCTTGAATATAGGCTTCACTACACGAGACATCCAACTGTACTAGAAGGATACAGTGATGTAAATTGGATATCAGACACTAAAGACTCGTTATCCACTAGTGGATATGTATTCACTATTGGAGGAGCAGCAGTGTCGTGGAGATCCAAGAAACAAACATGTATTGCCCGTTCCACAATGGAATCCGAATTTATCGCTTTAGACCTAGCCGGTGTAGAGGCTGAATGGCTGCGTAACTTTCTGGAAGACATTCCATGTTGGAACAAACCAGTACCTTCTGTGACGGTACACTATGACAGTCAAGCTACTATTGGCAGAGCTATGAATGTCATGTATAATGGAAAGTCGAGACACATACGTCGTCGACACAACTTCGTTAGAGAATTGATCTCAACTGGAGTAATATCCATTGACTATGTGAAGTCAAAAGACAATATAGCGGATCCGCTCACGAAGAGCATAATCCGAGATCAAATGAACAAGCTGATAGAAGGAATGGGTCTAAAACCCACAAGAAAAATCAAAACAGTGGAAACCCAACCATGATGACTGGAGATCCCAAGAACTTGGTTCAATGGGAAAACTAAACTGTGGAAGTTAGTGATACAACACTTGAAAAACTTGACTATTCCTGACATCACTATCTCAAGTGTTAACAACCCGTAATATGTGGTAAAGGCTGAGTCTTCGACTCTTAATGATTCCTGAAGTATAACGGGATACTCGAAAGGAGGCCACATATATAAATGAGAAGTGAGGGCCGCTTCGACCAAACATTTATGAACACAAAGGATGTCCATGGCCAAAACGGATAAAAATGTGAGAACGTTACGAAGTCGAGATTGATGTGTGCTGACACTGTTGATTAGGTATACACTGTGGAGGATTAGTTCAAGGCACTGCGTCCACTAAGCCGCCAGTGTACCCGAAGTGTTTAGCTACAGAAAGTTCAAAGACAAAAACTACTTTTCCGGATGCACCGAGATCTCAATTGAACTGAACACTGAGCCTGATGTTATATAGACACGATTTTCACTCATGTGGGGAATTGTTGGAATTCATTTAAAAAATTAATTGGGTTTTGATACCCTTATGTAATTAAATTAATTAGAGAGACTAAACGTTAATTATTAAATAATTAAACTTGACATAGTCGATCTACTCTCGGAGTAGATGAATGTAGTATATTTAATATCTCAAAACCGAGTTTAGGTGAGTGAGAAATTAATTAATGAAGTTGAGAGTTTCAACTTTGAGTTTGAGAGGTGGAAAGGTGAAGGGTCACCTATCCCACATAGGAAGTCCACAAAACATTTAAGGACTTTAAAGGTATTGAAGTGAACATGGAGTTCAACCATGTATTAGGGGTACACTCCCCAAAAGGCCGTACGCGCGCGCGCGCTCGCCCTTCCGACCGGCTCGGCTTCGGCTTTGAATTTGGCAATTGGTCTTTGGGGCCCGCCTATCTTTTTGCAGACCTAAAAACTCCGAAAGCCCAACATAGGAATTGGACCGACCCATTCGGTTATGGGCTTGACCTATTTTGAAACACTTAAAGAACTTTCCAGAACAAACTGGAGACTCAAACTTGGTCTTCAAGGATCATCTGCACGTCTTGCGAGATTTTCGCACCATAATCCAACGAGCTGGGCCTGGGCCCACACACGAAATTCTCAACTCCCTAGGGTTTGATCTGCCTATAAATACCAGGCTCTTCCCTCATTCTAAACTTGCTCATTCACTCCTCTCCTCTCTGCAATATTTCGCTCCACAAAGCAAATATTGTTCTTGCTTGTTCAGAATATTTTCTGTGTTCAGTTCATACACTTAGTACGTTTGCCGAAACGTCTTGTGCAGTGGTACTACTATAGAAGGCGTAGAAAGTCGTTTTACCTTTGGGAACAGAGCACCGAACCTGTTGAGTACTACCAGGGCGTATTCTGTTCTGCGGGAAAAGGGTTTCCCTTGACTCGACTTTGTGATTATCTAATTTTCGATATTGCAGTTACCCATACCGGCATAATCTTTCCAACATGGACTCCATCCGTCTCATCTCACCATAAGCTTCTCATTTTCTTAAATGACAAAATTTATCATCTTTCTCGTCTTATTTTTATTTCTCTCTACCTTTTCTACCAACTACACATTAAAGTATTATATTCATAATCTCTATGCAAAAAGCAAAGGGAGATCTTATGGTGAAACCGAGGTAGAAAGATAAAGTGATTAAATAGATAAAATAAATAATATGTTTAATATAAGTATTTAAAGTGATAAAAGTGATAAAATTGTTTCTTTTTTAGAAATTGGGTAATCTTATAAAAAATGAACAAAAAAAAAAAAGGTAATTTAGTAAAACACGGAGGGAGCACTACAATATTTTTTTTCACACAATTCGACTTGTTTGTGCGTGTAAATTAAAATATTTCATCGCTAATATTTTACTATGAAAAAAGAAATATCTATGGCTAGTTTCTTAGAAGAGATTATTATCTAATAGAGTCACTATTACCACCCCTTAAGCAAATAGAAACATCAACTTTAATAATTTTCTAGTAGAGTCAAATGAAAGCCAAAAAAACCCATACTACCCTTAATCTAATTATTTAAATTAATTTTGTGATTTAAAACTAACTCGAATTTTTGAAATTCCATAAAATGTGCAGCTAGTCAATTCCTAGAATTTTGGTTATGTTACTAGAAAGTCACTGACTTTCCAAATTCGAAAATTAAAATCTCAGATTCTTTGTTATGCACTGAAATCAAAATAATAAAATTTCTCAAATTCCATCTTCATTTTCAATTTCTAAGTATCGGATATGCAATGAAATCAGAATAAGAGGTTCATCTTGGATCCTCTTCACTGTGCGGATTCAGTTTTGGTAACCGCTCCACTGTTCGTGAAATTGTGATTCGCTTTCCCTTCACCTTCGAATGCAATGGATTGCTTGTTTCGTCGATCGATTCTCTACTTTGGCGATTTGATTTTCGCTGTTCCAGGTCGTTGAGACGGGTTTGTGGATTTGTTAGGCGATGCTCTGTTTTGGTGATCTACTGTAGTAGTTGCTCGCGATGAGAGTTGATGGAGTCGAAGACAGGGAAAAGATTAGGCGGCGGGTGGCGGAAATGAAATACGCCGCCGCTGCTACCGTTGGAAAAGATGGAACGTCATTGCTTGTTTTGGAAAAGTTAAGAGAATTTTCTCCATTCATATGCACTTTAATATACATATTATTAGATTGCACTTCAATATGCATATACATATTTATACACAAATGCATGGAACATTGTCTATATGCACTATAATACCATAGATTTTGTAATATACACTATAATACGCATTATCATATTCACTTATTGTTGCATAACCGTATGTTTTTTTTCATTTATGTTGTGTTAGTCTTTCATATGCAAAAATCTCAAAGCTGAACCAAATGAAACGAAATAATGGGGATATCTACTTTTTAGGAAATTTTTTAAATTTTGGAAGCTGCTTAAATCTTGCTGTTTTCAAGATGCTCTGTTAATAGCTGATTAGAAGATTTAGTTGACTTAATTATTTCGAATTTATTCAAATTAATAAAAGGGTATAAGTGTCTTAGAAATTTAAATTTGAATCAATTAGACAAAAAAAAAAGCTCTAAGTTCTACTCCCTCTGTCCCATATGAATTTGCACACTTTCTATAAATGGATGTCTCATACCAATTTGCACACTCCATAAAAGGAAATATCTTCATAACCCCCACCCTCAAAATATACTCTTATTTACCCATATGTCATTACTTTTCCACACTCAATCTACTTTTTACTTTACTTTATTCATAAAACTTTACAAAACTACCCCTCAAAACATCACTCATTACACCTTTTCTTGCCCATTTCTTAAATTATGTGCCCACCCAAATGTGCAAGTTCCTATGGGACGGAGGGAGTATTAGATAAAACTAGGAGAGAAATGACTCTATTAGAAACTTACCCTTCTTAGAATTAATATTTGCGACGAAATTAAAATATTTCATGGCTAAACTAGTAACACATTATTTTATTTTGTTGTTAATAATCAGAACAACGATGAAAATTAAATTTCATTGCTAATATTTTGCTATGAATAAAGAAATTTTCCTGGATAGTTTCTTAGAATTAATATTTGCGATGAAATTAAAGTATTTTACCGCTATACTAGTAACAAATTGTTTTATATTGTTGTTAATAATCAGAACTATAATGAAATTATATTTCGTTGCTAATATTCTGCGATGAAATCTAAAATTTTGTGGCTAATTTCTCGGGATTAATATTTGCGGCGAAATTAAAATATTTTATGGCTACACTACCAACAAATTGTTTTATTTTGTTGTTAATAATTAGGACATCAATTAGAATTATATTCAGTCCCTATTATTTTGCGATGAAATAGAATTTTCATGGCTAATTTCTTAAAATTAATATTTGCGACGAAATTAAAATATTCCATCGCTACACTTGCAACAAATTATTTTATTTCGTTGTTAATAATCATAACAACAATGAAAATTATATTTCGTCGCTAATATTTTGACGACTTAATAGAAATTTTCACGTCTAATTTTGTGGATTTAATATTTGCAAATAAATTAAAAAATTTCATCGCTAAATTAGCAACAAAATATTTTATTTTATTATTAGTAATCAGAACAGTACGTAATGAAAATTATACTTTGTCGCCAATATTTTAGCGATGAAATAGAATTTTCCATGTTTAGTTTTCTTGAAATAAAAATGGTTGTCGTTTAAACATAATTAATGAAAACAGTTTGAGTGCATGCATAGTGTAAAGCAATTAATAGAGATGATTTCAACATTGTGATGTTTGAAATAATTAATAGGATCAATATAATAATATATTTTCATACACGTTTTCTCATTAATTTGACATATTGAGTTTTATGTTTGATTTATTTTGGGTATAATCTCAGTTTAAATGTTTAATAATTCTTCAAATTGTAAATCAGTTTACATATTTATAAATATATAATTGTTTACAAATCAATTTAAATGTCTATAAATTAATGTTTTTAGTATGGTTATGGCCTAAATTATGCTATATCTTCCAAAAAATCTTCAAAACATTTGCGACAAAATTAAAATAATTGTCGCAAACATGTTAGTCACGAGTGAATAGCAACAAAGTTTGCGACAAAATTATTTCATCGCTATTTCACGTCAACAACGAAAATATTAGGATTAACGATGATTTTTTTCGCGGTTAAATTGCAGTTTTTTTGTAGTGTGTTGTAGAATTAGCTTAGAAGTGTTGTGATATCACTTGCAGGGTTGTGCGGCTCTTGAGTCGATCGACCTAGGCCCAAAGAAATCGTAATTTGCTAAGGTCCCAAAATTACACTCTCTTCGTCCCTTGTTGAATTACCCATTTTATCATTTTCGGCATCTCATATTAAGTTACTCATTTTCGTTTGTGTCAACACTCCACCATCTTTCTCTACCTTTTTCTCTTTTCTACCTCTTACTCTTTTCTTTTTCCAATCTATCTTACCACCTTACCCACTACACATAAAATATTACTCCTTTTGTCCCTTATTCAATTTGATATTTTGTTCCTCACTTTATTTGACATTTTATTTGATATTTTTTAATAAGAAAATAAAGCAATTCATTTCCTTTTTAAGTATCACTCTCAAGCATCTTAATATTAATTACACCATGTGTCATTACTTTTTATACATAAAAATATATTTTTTGTTTTATTAACTTCAACCGTTTAACCTTCATTAAAAAAACATCTTAATCCCTTTAAATACCAGTAAATAAGTTTTACCTTAAAATTTGTGCAAACCGTAAATGTTAGATTGAGTGAAAGACGGGAGGAGTATATTTTTTTAAAACTTATACAAATAATAAATGAATAGAAAGGGAGGGAATGCATATGTGAACATACATATTAATATATATATATATAGTAGAAGTATGGGCCAAGTGGAGGAAGGTTTTTTTTTTCTTGAAGTTCATGTTTCGAATCTTGACCATGGTCTATAATTTTCCTTTTACCAGATCCAAGTGAAGTAAATAATTTTCATTTTTTTCATGTTGATTAAGGAGCGAAGAGATTTAAAATTTTAATTTAAATTTGACATGTGTATGTATGTAAGTTATGTATGTGTAATTTTTCTTTTGTTGATCAAAATAGTAATTTACAATTTGTTTAATAAATTTTTTAAAATTATCTCTCCAGTATCATGGATCCTAAATATATGTCTGGATTAAGGGATTTTTTTTTAGTCTATTAAATTACCACATTTTTTAATTTAGTGCACAATATTATCACATTTTGAATTTAGTACATTAAGTTTTGTTTTATTTTGATTTTGATCCAGTTACATGCTACAACGGGTAACTAGCAAGGTAACTCCACTTTTTATTACATACACCCCATACAATACTATATACACTTGAATGCTAAAATTCGAAAATAAATTAAAATTAAATAAAATTTATAAAAATATTTAATAAATTGTCAAAAATAATTAAATTAAAAAAAGTAAGAATTCAAATTAATATGAAAAATATAAATAAAATCTATAAAAAAATATCTAAATCTTCAAAACTTTAATAAAGCTAAAAAATTGATTAATTTAATTAGTTTTAAAATTTTAATTGATTTTTTAATATTTTTATTTAATCTTTTTAATTTAATAATTTTTTTTCAGATTTAGTTGATTTTTCTTTAATTTTTAATGGGGTGTGTATAATGTTTCATTTTTTTATTTTATTAATTTTTCAAAATTTTGAATTCTTAATTGATGGATTAAGAATTTAAAATTTTAAAAAATTAAATAAAAAAATGAAAGAAAAATCAACTCAAAAAAATAATTAAATTTAAAAAATTAAATAAAAATCTTTAAAAATATTAAAAAATTAACTAAATTTTCAAAATTAATTAATTAAATTAATTGATTTTTTTTAGCTTTATTAAATTTTTTAAGAATTAGTAATTTTTTTATAGGTTTTATTTATATTTTTTTATATTAATTTGAATTCATACTTTTTTTAATTTAATTATTTTTGACAATTTATTAAATATTTTTATGGTTTTATTTAAATTTAATTGATTTTTGAATTTTTGCATTCGGGGTGTATATAGTATTTTATGGTGTGTATATAATAAAAAGTGAAGTTATCTGCTAGTTACCTACTATAGCAAGTAATTGGATAAAAATTAAAATAAATCGAAACTTAATGAACTAAATTCAAAATGTGATAATATTGTGAACTAAATTAAAAAATGTGGTAATTTAGTGGACTAATTTTTTTTAATCCCCTGAATTAATGAGCAAATATTGTAAAGTTAAATCAAAGTCCGAACTCATTTCTCATTATGGAAAATATTACTCTCTCCGTCACGTTATGATCGACACACTTTTTTAAAAAGAGAATTTATTGTTGTATGGGTTAAATAAATGAGGGATATTTTTTGTAATTTAAAGAGGTGTAAAGAGAATTTCGTTAGGTTAGGTGTAGGATAAAATGTGAGCCCAAAATGGGTAATAATTTTAAAAATAAAATAATGTTGTGAATATATTAATTTTTTTGAATTGTTTTAATATTGAGAGCTAGTGTGCAAGACATTCTAATAAGAAAAGTGTGCGAGTAATCACAGGACGAAATGGTTATTTAATAATAAAAGTACAAAATGCAACTTAAATAAAACAAATTACATAATGTTCAAATAAAATTAATTACAATTAGTCGACAAAATTCTGATATTTTGAAAACGATCTATGATATCATTATCGAAAATTTATAGAAGTACACTACTCTTCTCAACAAAAGTAATTAAACTATCGTTGAATAATTTTTTGAAGAGGCGTTGGGCCTCCTATAATTATATCCATTATGCATAATTAATAATGGAAATGAAGAGTTTTAGTTGCATACCCCATGTACCACACTGCCTCCGTCCCTAAGGGAAATAATATCGTTTTAGTGTATCCAGCAAAAATTGGACCCAAATTAATTAAGTTAAAAAATTATGGAACGTAAACTAAATTTTTATATTCTTTGGAACGTTTTTTAAAAAGTTGAAAATTACGGGCTGTAAATAATTTTATTTCTCCTAAAATTGATATTGTAGGACTAAAATTAAGAAATTATACGTTACAGGATTAAAATTGATACATTCAGAACTACAATTAAAAAAGTGTAAAATTACAGAACTAAAGTTAAACTCGACTTAAATTACATGATTAAAATTGATATTTTATGTGCTTACATAACATAATTGGTTCAGTTAACCCTGATTAATTTGGGACGAAATTAATATCATTGCTAACTTTTTGTTTTATTATAACCACTTCTTTCAAAATCGGATCGCATCGACCCGGTTCTTCAAAGGTCCCAAACCGATCTGATACCACAAAACAAATTGTTTTAACTATTAAATTGTTGAAAATAAAAAAAAAAAACTAGCCAATTTTTTCTTTTTCTAAATATTTTTGGGGATTTTTTTTAGTCCATTAAGTTAACACTTTTTAAATTTAGTTCACACGATTATCACCTTTTGAATTTAGTTCATTAAATTTTGATTATTTAGAGATTAAATTTTTTTAGTCCATTATGTTGTCATGTTTTTTAAATTGGTCCAGACGTTTTTCACTTTTTAATTATGATTCAATAAATTTACACAAATTTTGATTTTAGTCATGTGACCTGGAGTAGCATGTCATTGTCCACATGTATTTTTTTTTTTTTTAGCTTTAATATTAAAAAATCAATTAGATCTAATTAATTTTTTAGTTTTATTTAATTTTTAAAGAATGAACCATTTTGGGTAAGATAATTCATTTCCCGTTTAAGTAAAAAGTGATAATGTTTTTAACAAAAGTACATGACTATTACTTTTTATTTAAATATTATCACTTTTTAGATTTTACATGAGGATAAAGGAAGACCCAACTCATGAATCTCATTCCGTGAGACGATCTCACCTAAAATTAGCTTAAGTAAGGGATATAGGAAGTATTATTGTACATAAAATTCAGAATTTTACCCTTATTTATTAAATATGAGAATTAATAAAACTCCTTTTTCTTAATCACACCCTTAAAATTAAAGGGAATGAGAGATCTATTGGAACAAATTAATAAAAAAAGAAGGAAATATGGTACCATAATACTGGATGGGAAAAGTATTAATATATTTATGAATACATCGTTTTCAACTTCAAATTATTGAATACTACTGCCTCCGTCCATGAAAAAATTTCACAGTTACTCTTACGATATACACGTATTTAACTTTTATACAATATCTTTTGGGGTCAATCATATACTCAATTAAACTATTTTATTTACTTTATATATTAAAGTTTACAAAATTACATTTAGGACTTTAATTATTACACTTTTTTATTAAACTTCGTTCCATCAAGTGAAAGCTTTTCAGGGACGGAGGGAGTAGTAATTTTAACTACAACTACATTAATTTATGTGTTGAATTAATGTGTGTGCATATATATATATATATATATATATATATATATATATATATACTCAATTATTGAGCAGCTTTGATTTAAAAAAAAAAATACTAGTAGGCAAATTAATTAATTAGGTGCCGACACTATTTAATTTGGGAGTACAATTGCATGCTCGGTGTTTCATCAAGAACATACTTGTTTCCTAGTTTTGGGATTTATGATTCATAAGCCTACACCATTTCTATTTTGCATGCACAACAACGCGCATCCTACCTTGGATTTATGAATATATAATTAACCTACCTAAAATAATAATTGAGAAATACTTCTATTATTATATTTATTACTGTAATTAGGAATTAAAGGACTACTCTTTCTTTATTTTGAAATTGATCGAGCATATTATGTATTATTATGTTTCTACTTAATTAACCTCTCTTTTATAGAGAAACAATGAATAGAAAAATTATAAAAAATACATGAGGGGAGTATTTATAGATATAAAACATATCTACTCTATATCTCTATCAAGGAAATAACTCTATCTAAAAATAAATAAAGATTTACAAAATATATATAATATATCTTAATATATTATATATGCCTAATACACCCCCTCAAGATAGAGTACCGTAGGAGAGTCCAATCTTGATCATCAGCATTTGAAGACGAGAACGAGCAAGAGACTTTCTGAGAGCATCGGTTAGTTGGTCTTCGGAAGACACATGTGAAACACGTAACTGGGTTGTTTTGATCAAATCCCGAACGAAGTGATAGTCAATGGCAATGTGTTTCATTCGAGAGTGAAAAACTGGGTTGGAGCAAAGATACGTCGCACCAATATTTTCGCAGTAGATGGCAGGGAGAGTTTTGATGGAAAAGCATAGTTCTTGAAAGAGAGATTTTAACTATTTTACCTCAGAAGTTGTTGATGCAATAGCCCTATATTCTGCTTCAGTGGAGGAGCGAGCAACCGACTTTTGTTTCTTAGTAGACCAGGAGATGGAATTTGGTCCAAGAAAGACAATATAGGCACTTGTCGACGTACGATCATCAGTATTTCAATCCCAATTAGCATCCGTGAAGTAGTGAAGTGAGTCAGATGGGTTGGGGCGGAGGGTAATTCCAACATCTCTAGTTCCATTAAGATGTCGAAGGAGGCGTTTTACAATGCTGCAATGCGTTGTGGTGGGAGCATGCATGAATTGAGACAATTTACGCACAACAAAAGCAATATCAGGTCTAGTAAATTGGAGGTATTGGAGACTTCCAAGAACTTGACGATATTGGGTGATATCAGTGGGTGGTGTTCCATCAGAAAGGATAAACGAGTAGAGGTGGAGAGAGGGGTTTCGAAAGGTTTGGAAGTGAGCATATTATATTTGGTGAGTAGGTCAATGATATACTTACGTTGGGAGAGAAAATAAGTTTTCTTAGTACGGAGCACTTCCACACCTAGGAAATAGGAAAGTGGGCCTAAGTCTTTGACAAAGAACTTTGTACTAAGGTCTGAGGCCACTTTTGTGAGGAACGAGGTGTTGTTACTGTAAGGATTAGATCATCAACATACACGAGAAAATATGCAGTTATACAGGATTTTTTGTACACAAAGAAAGACTCATCAGATTTGGTGTGAATGAAACCAATACTCTCCAAGAAGGTTCGAAGAGCAAAATACCAAGTCCGAGGTGCCTGTTTTAGGCCATAGATGGATTTATGTAACTTGCACACATATGTAGGGAAGGTTTTGTCAACAAACCCGGGTGGTTGAGCATAAATACAGATTCAGCTAAAGAACCGTGAAGGAAAACATTATTCACATCGAACTAACGAAGTTGCCAATCTTTAGTGACTGCAATACTCAGGATTTCTCGAACGGTTGCTGGTTTGACCACAGGACTAAATGTTTCAGAAAAGTCTACCCCGGGGCGTTGGTGAAAGCCTTTGGCGACAAGTCGAGTTTGAACTTGTCTAAGGAACCGTCTGGTTTCTGTTTGATGCGAAAGACCCACTTCGAACCAATAATGTTTGCAGAATCATCAGGTGGTACTAAATCCCAAGTACCGTTTTTCAGAAGGGCATTAAATTCAAATGTCATGGCCTCCCTCCATCGTTCATCTTTTAATGCCTGAGAGACGCGGTTAGGTTAAGTGTAAGGAGATAAAGTAGAAGATAGACCATACCTCAGATTTGATCTGAAGATGCTGTTTTGGGCTCGAGTGACCATTCGAGTTCGTTGTTGTACTGGTAGGGATGGCAGTGAGGGAGCATCTAGCGACTCGAGATCAAGAGGTGGGATCGTGGGGTTAGGGTTTGGGATTGGTTGGGGTGTATTTAGTAAACTAGAGGGTGCAGCAGAGTTGGATGATGAGCTGGTGGGTGTATTGATCGGGGCAGGGGGTGCGTGTAATGGAATTGGTAGTGGGGCAGTGTGTTCGGCGAGAGGTTGTAAATTTCGGGTAGGGGGTGTATTCGGAGAATTGGGGGGTGAGGCAGGAGTAGTGGGTAGCGCAGGAGGTGTGTTAATCAGAGTTGGCGGTGGGTAAATCATAAGAGTGGGGGGTGTATTTACTAAACCGGTGGGTGTATCTACTAAATCATGGGGTGTATCAAGAACAACTGTGGGAGTGGCTAGAGGAAATATATTTTCAATGAATTGAACATGACGAGAGGTATATATCCTTTTTGTTTTTAAATCAAAACATATATATGCACTTTGGGTAAGAGAGTATCCAATGAAGATGCAAGGGGTGGATCGAGGTTCTAATTTGTGGGAAGTGTAGGGACGAAGCCAAGGATAGCATAGGTAACCAAAGACTCGAAGTTTAGATAGGTTAGGAGTTTGTTTTAGGAGATACTGATAAGAAGATTTCATGTTTAGGTTGGGTTTTGGGAGACGGTTTATAACATAGGTGGCAGCACAAACAGCTTGAGGCCAATAGGTGAGAGGCATGGAAGCATGGTGTAGGAAGGCTAAGGCTGTATCAACAACATGTCTGTGACGACGTTCGGACATGCCATTATGTTCAGGGGTGTGAGGTGGGAGATGCCATGATTTTGGAGGAGGGATCGTAGGGCAATGAATTCACCCCCGTTGTTAGTATAGAGAGTTTTGATTTTGGTGTTGTAGAAGTTTTCTACGATGTTTTTAAAGGATGTAAAGGTAGGGAGGACATCAAATTTGTGTTTTAGGGGGGTAAATCCATATATATTTGCTAAAGTGGTCAACAAAAATGACATAGTACTTAAAGCCCTCATCTGACTGGACAGGAGAAGACCAAACATCAGAGTAAATGACTTCAAGGGGGTGTTAGAGATAATGTTAGAATCGTAAAATGATAGTTTATGACTTTTTATACAATTGCAAGAATCACAGTGCAAAGAGTTTGAGTTCGTAGTTGGTAAACTAAACTTGGATAAGGTGTGAGACAAGATTTTGGAAGACGGATGCCCCAGACGAGCATGCTAGATGGTGGTGGGTTGCTTTTCAGAGATAGAGGTTGTGGGTGAAGTAGATGCTCGAGTCGGCCACACGTAGAGATTATCTACGCGACTCCCCATGAAGAGAATGGTCCCCATTTTGCCATCCCGCACCTGAAAATAAGTAGAACAAAAAATAATGTTAACATCATTATCTCGACACAAGGTTGAAACAGAGATAAGGTTTTTTGCCATTTGTGGGACAACAAGGACGATGAGAATTTTAGCATATTAACATGAGGAAACAACAAGGAACCAATATGCGAAATTTGCAAACCGTTACCATCACCAATGACTACGTCATCCGAACCAGAATATGGGGAGTGGAGGGATAGATTTTGAAGATCTGTCGTGATATGATGCGAAGCTCCGGAGTCCAGAATCCAAGGAGGGGACGAAGCATCTGCTGAATTGGCCGAGTAGGCAGGCCGAATGCTGGACGACGGGCTGACTCGGGCGGTCGAGTGGGAAGGCACAACGAACTGTGCATGGGGAAAGTCGGGGCAGTGACGGAGAACATGGTCGACGACATTACACCATTGACACTTGCCAAGAAAGGGACGAGAACCTGAGGGAGAGGGACGACCATCACGGGACGGGGGCTGATTGATTTTCTTGGCCGAAACCGTCATGATAGGATGATGAATGATCGGTGGTTGATCAAGAAGATGATATGGAGTGTGTGATATATATGATCGGTGGGGCGGTTGTGGAGGTTTCCGAACAGTTGAAGGGATTGAACGGGGAGGGTGGTAGTCAGAAGTTTGGACGACGTCGGATGTCGAGCAACGACTACGAGGGAGGGTTTCAGATCGAGGCGTTAGTCGTACGACTCGTTGATACCATATAGAGAAACAATGAATAGGAAAATTATAATTTCATTGAATGAATATAAAAAATACATGATGGGAGCACTATTTATAGATATGAAACATATCTACTATATATCTCTAATTAAAGAAATAACTCTATCTAAGAAAATAAAGATTTACAAGATATATATAATATATCATATGAGAAATGATTATGGGCTCCATATCATTTCTCATAGGATATGAGAAATGATTATGGGCTCCATATCATTTCTCATATCCCATGAGAAATGATATGGAGCCAAATGATCATCATATTAACTTATTTAATTAATCTAAAATATGGTTAGTATTACACAATTATTAAATATTACACGTTTAATTATCTGGCTCCATAAGGAGCCCATTATGGGCTCCATATCATTTCTATATATCCTAATATATTATACTAGCGTTAGATCTGCGTATTACGCGGGGTTGAAATATATATGTTTTTTTAAAATTTAATCCATATGTTTAAGTAAGTAATACAATATGTTTTTGTTATATACTATAACCATTGAATTAAAAAAATTAATCTTTTAATTATAAAGGGATCTGATAAATTGTTATTTTATTTAAAAATATCAAAACACATTACATCATATATTAAAAAAAAATAGAATAAAGATATATATATAGTTTTATTAATAAAAGAAATCAACATACAAAATTACATATTTTGAAAAAGATCATTCCTTATACACACAACATTTATTTTACGTTTACATGTTTTGTTTTTTCATTTGAATTGAGACAAATAATTGTCAATCTTCTCTAGCTCTTAACTCTAAAGGCTGCAACATACAATTATTTGTGTGTGAACACATGTCTCTGAAGGTACACACCTACTGTAGAAAGGAACTAACCTTGACTTTTACTTATCATCATTGTTAAACACAATATAATAAAAAAAATTCTCGTTTGAAACTTTACAAAAGTTATGTCATCTGAAACACTAAATGTCATTATAGGGATACATATACTTTTCTACCAACAGTCATTCCAGAAAGTATTTGTCTTTCGATGTGGTTTCCAAGTCTCGTAACGATCAGTTCCATTACACCTACCTTCAGAACCAATCGATGATAGGATAGACTAAAACACTTAAAAGATTTCATAAAATTAAAGGAATACAATTATCCCATACCACCAAGTCTATATTTTGATGAACAAACACTATCTGAACTCAAATATTCTCTTGTATCTCTCGATATCATCGTCAAAACAATCTCATCAATACTTTCAACTTCTATATGTGTTGGAGCAAGTATCAATATATCTTCAAAATATTTATCTATATCAAAGTTATCAAAGAGAAAGGAATAAATATAGTCAACTATACAAACTATGGGATCACACACATTTAAAATCATATTTTCTTCACAAATATCTATATTAATTTCAGACTGCCTATAAAAATGGAATGCAATTCTCAAATTTCAAATTTACACGATTGAATAACATTGACTCCATTTGATGTATGAATTTTAAATCCACAATTCAAATTCCCTCCACTTGTTTGGATTATGAATGAATTTTAAATACTTAGAATTGTGCACACATTTTTTTAGTTAAAATATCATTTGAAATCTATATATTTTTAAATACATTCATTTGAAATGTCTTCTCAAATCAAAAACCTCATCCAAACACAATCTTAAAGAATTTCATGTAATGTCAAATTCAATATTTGGCAGATATTTTAATCAAATTGAATTTATATGTAAATTTTTTAGAACATTCTCGATAATTTCAAGAGATGAAGTTTCTCACGTAAAATAAAAAAAATAAAAAAGAAGTAAAAATTGGAATTACTGAGTATAAACTTCATTCGACAATTGAATTAAAAATACCAATTGGTTTATATATATAACTAGTACACGCGCGGATTGAAATAAATTTATATTATATATTTAATTTAAATTTATTAATTAAAAAAATTAAAACATATATATATTTCTAAATTATTTTATTTTATTAAAAACAATGGAAAATTTAAATGATGTATTAATATAGATTACATAGTGTAAGACCCGCATAATGCAAGATGTAAGAATATTATTTTTTTTATTAAAATTTAATATAAAAAAACTAAATATTGATGTATTTTATCCATTATTTATTTTATTATAAAATAAAATGAAAAAATAATTGAAAAAAATATTAAAAAATAGAATTAATATAAAATAGAATTAGAAGTGAGAGGAAAGAGAAAATAATCAAAATTATATAATTAAAGAAAATTTGAATATTGATTTTTTTTTAGAAGTGATATAGAAATTACTTTAAAAAATATTTGAAAAAGATAAATAAGATAGAGGAAAGAGAAAATAAAATTATTAGAAAATATCGTAAAAATATGAAGGGGAGTGAGAAAGAAAAAGGAAAAATAATGGAGTAATACGGAAGTTGGTCTTTCTTTACCAGATGGATGAACCATGCAGTGTCTGACTCCTACTGTCTTATAAAATAAAAATAGATATAAAGGAGATGTCTATTTAAAATTTAGAATTAAAGATTAATGGATAAAATTAATCAATAAAAGGTTTCAGAATTTAAGGAATTTTAAAATACATAATCTTGTAAATTTAAATTTTAATACGAAGTAAATGCCGCATGTAATTATAGAATTTAGTTGAATACATAATCTGTAAATTCTAATTTTGCTTAGATATTTTGAAGTAAATAAACTATTTAATAGCCAACAATATTGGATTTAGTTGAATAAAAATAATCGATAAATTTGAATTTTGCATATATTTTGAAGGTTATGTCATTAATTTCAAATTTATTTCAAAATTTAAGGAATTTTAAAATACATGTAAATTTGAATTTTAATACGAAGTAAATGCCGCATGTAATTATGGGATTTAGTTGAATACATAATATGTAAATTCGAATTTTACTTAGATATTTTGAAATAAATAAACTATTTAATAGCCAACAATATGAGATTTAGTTGAATAAAAAGAATCGTTAAATTCGAATTTTGCTTATATATTTTGAAGGTTATCTCATTAATTTCAAATTTATAGAATTTGACTTCTAATTTAAAGTTATCTCATTATTCATGAAATTTAGTTGAATATAATTAAATAGTGTAAAACCCGTTGAAAAAAAATTATAATATATTTTAATTTTAAATTTATTAATAAAAAAATATTTTTAAAACATATACGAGTATAAATTAGTTGTTACGGAGTATATTAAGATATTAAAAGATAAAAAAAAATTGTAACAATACATATTATAATATGTAAAGTCTAGTATGCACTCGAGTGCATGTTGTACACCCTAGTTCAGGTTGCACTTTTCAGTTTTACTGACTTACATTTTTTGGTAAATGGTGTTGCACTTTTCAATTATTACTAAATATATTATTATACAGTTTAATAATTGAAAAGTGCAACACTATTTACCAAAAAGTGTAAGTCAATAAACTGAAAAATGTAACATGGACTAGGGTGTACAACATGCACTCGAGTCCATAGTAGACCAACCCATTATAATATTAAAGAAATATTAAAATTTCAAAAGTAATATTCCTTCCATCGCACTACTGAAATTTTGTTTCATTTATTTATGATATTTAATATTTATCTAATCTATGTATAACTGGATTTACATTTATAAATTTTAATATTTAAAAGTGTTCATTTTGAAGATAAGATTAAGTTCTAAATTCTGTTTCAATTAAATTTTAATAGTGGGCATTAATATTTAAAAATAAAATTATCGAATTTTAAGATATTTAAAAAAGGAGGCTTCTTGAGAAGCTTATCATCCCAAATTATTATTATTAAAATTTAAAATATATAATTGATATTTAATTTTTTTTATATTAAAATTATACTATATAATAAATTTATAAAATATAACTCCCAGTATGGACATGTCTTTTTATAATATAACAGAATCTTAACATAAAGTATATTATGTCAAATATAAAATACTATCATTTATAATTTTTAAATTTATAATTTTTAAATAATTGCGGAAACTGTATTTAAACAAATGCAGACATATAGGTATAAACCTTTAGAATTGAGTTTCAATTAATTGAGTAAAATGTTGAGATAAAAAATTAAATTTAATAAATTGAACATTAAAATTTTAGTATATGTATTAAAATTGAGATTCATTGGATTGAATTAAATATTAGATTAAAAATTAATATACTTATAATTAAAACTTACACAGTAATTAAATTCTAACATAATTTTTACCGTTCTTACATATATATAATATGAACAAAGAAAACGCCCAAATATCATATTCCAAAACCTCATACATCATGTCAAATTAATAAATTCTTATTTATATTTAATTTAAACTTTATCTCATATTAATATTTAATTTTGAATTTGAAAGTCAGTTCATTTATCAGAAGATAACTATAAAAAAATAATATATCAAAAATAGATTATCATTCCATGCACTCACCATTCAAAAATAAATTGTCAGTTAACCTTCCAATTTTCGGATAATTATTTTTACAATGATTACTATTTAAAAATTAGTTTATAATAATAGAATTTAATTTAATAAATTATGAAAAACCTAAATTTAATTAAATGTAATCCTTAATATAAGAAAAATCAAATTCAAATTTATAGGTGGATTTAAATTCAACTTCGATAATTTAAGAAAATTCATTCCTTAATGTACCGTTAAGCTTGAATTTTCAATTTCTTTAAAGATTAAACTAATATATTTGAATTAATATTGACCGTATATTACGAATATTCATTTTTTTTTTTTTTAAGATTTGAATCCTTAATATTTATTATATTTATTAGTCAAAGATTTTAATTAAATATACCTTATAAAAAACCTACAAAATAAATTGAAATGGAAAAAAAAATCAATGTGTCAGATTAAGAATTTAAGGAGAAGAGTTATCTTAACAAACTCATAAATGTAGAATGAGAACCTGTGCAGCTGTGCTTTATAGTTAAAATTATAATTTTAAAAATTAGTTAAAATTATAATTTTAATGTACCATAATTAAGGCATAATCAGGCGCATTTAAAATATGAGATTAAAAAGTGTACTGTTAAGATTAATGAATAAGATTAATAAAAAAAATAATAAAAAGTGAAATAAATGAGAAAAAAAGAGATTTTGAAATGGAGGAATTTGAGAAAAAATAAATTGCTATAGACCAAATGTGGCGGTTGAAATGTTTGCAAATATATGATATTAAAATTAATATTGACCGTATATTACGAATATTCAGTTTTTTTTTTAAGATTTGAATCCTTAATATTTATTAGTCAAAGATTTTAATTAAATATACCTTATAAAAAACCTACAAAATAAATTGAAATGGAAAAAAAATAATCAATGTGTCGATTAAGAATTGAAGGAGAAGACAAATCCAAAAACATAACATCTTTAGCCATATGAATAAACTAATAAAGATATTGAGATCGGAATCGAAAACCTACAAACAAATTGAAATGAGAAAAAAATAATTATTGTGCCTATTAAGAACCTGCAAAACAATTGAATCAAAAGATAATTAAGGTAGGCATAATCAGGCGCATTTAAAATATGAGATTAAAAAATGTACGATTAAGATTAATGAATAAGATTAATAAAAAAATTAATAAAAAGTGAAATAAATGAGAAAAAAGAAATTTTGAAATGAAGGAATTTGAGAAAAAATTGATTGCTATAGACCAATCATTTTGGCACATGTGGCTGTTGAAATGTTTGTATGATATATAGTTAAAATTATGATTTTAATGTACGATAATTAAGACATAATCAGACGCATTTAAAATATGAGATTAAAAAATATACGGTTAAGATTAATGAAGAAGATTAATAAAAAATGAAATAAATGAGAAAAAAGAGATTTTGAAATGGGGGAATTTGAGAAAAAATAGATTGTTATAGACCAATCATTTTACGACATGTGCTGTTGAAATGTTTGCAAATATATGTGATGTGATGGAATAGACCAATCATTTTACGACATGTGCTGTTGAAATGTGCAAATATATGTGATGTGATGGAATAGACCAATCATTTTACGACATGTCCTGTTGAAATGTGCAAATATATGTGATGTGATGGAATAGACCAATCATTTTACGACATGTCTTGTTGAAATGTTTGCAAATATATGTGATGTGATGGAATAGACCAATCATTTTACGACATGTGCTGTTGAAATGTTTGCAAATATATGTGATGTGATGGAATAGACCAATCATTTTACGACATGTCCTGTTGAAATGTTTGTAAATATATGTGATGGAAAGTTAAATACCCATCCCTTTTTTTCCCCTCCCCTTGACTCGAACCCAGGACCTAAGGCCTAGGTAGTGGTGCTCTAACCACTTGAGCTATCCCACTTTGTCTGTTTGCAAATATATGATACGAGTATTAAGATGTGTATTAGACGATTGGAATATTATTATAGATAATTGGATTAAAAGATAAATTTTGAAATGAATGAGAGTTGAGTATTTTTGAAATGAATAGATTTTAGAAAAAGTTTAGGTTGCATTTTGGTGTATTTGATTTGAGAAGGTATTTCAAATGAGAGGATTTCAAAATAGATGGATTCCAAATGACATGGTTTTAGTGAAGATTTAAAATCCTCTCAATTTTAACTATAAAAATATGCTAAAAATTTGAAATTCATACATTTAATTTTTAATCCTAACAAGTGGAGTGAATTTGGATTGTAAATTTAAAATTTATAGACCAAATCCCTTCATCCAAACGGAGCCTTAAGGTAGGAGAGAATATGATGGGTTACATGTGCCACATTAAGATTTGCAAATATATCTTAATCAAATATATGTAATTAAGATATTATGTATGCCTAATACCTTTTACTTAAAATTATTGCATTTATATAGTAAACTGACATGACGGTTTTAAATTTAATACGGAGTACTTTTTTTTTTTTTTCGGGGTCATGTAAGAAAAATACTCAAAATAAAATACCCATATTTAATACTTAATGATGTTTTAGTGGTATGCTTAAAAAGTGAAGAGAATCATCATTTTCAAATCCAAATTAAACTAGACAACTCAAACAAATTTGCATTTAAAATTGTAGATAAATTGAACTGGATCGAGTCATACGCATATACACTAGACACTAGTATAGCTAGACCAGAATTAAGCAGATTGAACCAATTAACATGAGTTTGTAAAAGTTAAATTAATTAACTCACAAATAGATTAATTTAATTGCTTGTAAATGAAATATATATAGTTAGAGGTAGCTACCTACCACTTACAACTTATTTTTCTTTTTACATGTAATAACTGACAAGTCACTACAAGAAAACTGCGATTTAGCCGTGAAAATATTTGTCGCCAATTATAATATTTTCGTCGCTAACGTGAATTAGCGATGAAACAATTCAATTAAGGACAAAAACTTAAAACAATTCAATTCAATTCTAGAGTTTCTTCCTTTCAGCAGCCTCTATCCTCAATTATTTGCTTGAGGACAAGCACAGTCTGAAGGAGGGGGTAATTGTTACAATTCAGGATGATTGAAGACGGAGGTGCAAATACGACTAGGGCTGTAGAGAAAGGGGAGTGTATCTACTACTTCTATTAATTCAATAAATGTAAAATCGCTTTTTGGATTTTGGGAAGAATCGCACTCGCGACTCTTTGTAACGAATTCGGACGGGTATATATACACCCGATCCTAACCAATTTGAGGCAGTTGGTTGTTATTTTCCAATTTCTTTTCTCCTAAACGGTTTTTCTCCCTCCAATTCTTATTCTATCTTCTCTATTTCTTCAATTTCTGTTCTAATCCGTTCGCGGAATTGTGAATCGCTTAGCCCAAGCGTTTCAACTTTATAGAGGTGTGTTCTAATATTTTAATATTTGTAACAAAATTTTGACGACGAACTACTATGAAAGAGGTGCAAAATTAGGTTAGGGGGTCGGTACTCTCATTCCTGATTTTAAAAATCATTAATCAAAAGGAGATGGTAAAGGTTAAGGTCGAAAAGCATAGAGGTGAATATTTCAATTCTAGAAATTGAGATACAAAACCACAAAAGATTTTTGAAGCACTATTGCTGATTTTTTTTTTTATTGAATTAAATCTAGATATGCTTAGAAATTGTTGTACAGACGTTCGGTCCCAATTCGAATATCATTATTCATCAAAGGAAAGAATTGTTTAATACTCCACATGATATATAATTATTGTCTACATGATTTTGTTATAGTGTCAAATCAGTTGAGAATAATAGTAGCAATTTGTAGCATCTCGATTTAAGATTTCAATTTTGCAAACCACAAAAAACAGGTTGTAGAAGTTCTACGGCCATCCTGCGAAGATAAATTACATTCTTTCTTACTGTTGTGTCTGGTCAAAATGGAGGAGGATCTTCCATGTCGGGTCGATGACCATCCAATGGCGAGAAGACACGTGGAGGTCAGCTCGTCTACTATCGGAATATCCGGTTCTGGGGATGGAGTTCAGCTCGTCTACTTAAACGAGCAAGCCTACTGCATGAAGCCTGGAGGCAGGTCGACCATATTGGGCGACCAGAAGGTGTTGGCCCATTAGGTTTGATGGTGAGGTCGGTTTATTTGGGCCGAGACTTTACACTTAGGGGGTCTTCAGTTAGGTTCTTAGGATTTTGTTCTTAAAGCCCAATGGGAGACTCTTGGGCTTTTAATAGGTGTCATTAGCTCATTGGACCAAAGGGGCCTACCCTTACCGGTGTCCTGTTGTAATAGGCCCATCATGCTTTTGGGTTGGGCCAATCAGGAGCTGCCAGCTCTTTGTGGTATGCCCTATAAATACTAGTTCCAAATGAATAAGAGAAAGGATCCTACGTGATTTGTGATTTATAAACACATTAAGCCCGATCACCTATCAGCTCGCACTAACGAACCGATAATTGTTGAATACACCCTCACACAAATATAATTGTTAATAAGTCAATCATATAACGGCTATCAACACTTACAAATGTTGAAATTTTCAATTCCGTAATACATTTTCGTATATAGTTTCTCATTTCATATATAGGCCGATGCACGGGTTAAAAACTAGTATTGCAAAAATACGGAAAGAATTTCATTATCTGCGAATTTTTCGTCTACTTTTATAAACTACATTGCTCAGAGATCAGTCAAATGGTGATCACTATGCATATGGTTTATGTTAATGTGTTAAGCAGCAACCCTTCTTTTGGTCATGAATGAACAATGTACTTCAAATCAAATGAACTTGGTTAAGGTTTTATTTAGGCAATGAAGTTTGTTTAAATGTGGAGGGTGAAATCAAGCCTATATTTACACCAACTCAGGGGAAATGGATGGTGTCTAAAAATATACTTGTCACGCCCCAATTTTCATAAATGTTAATTTTGTAAAAATACTTACACAATAAAAAATAAAGGGCATGAACTAGAAAATTTAACTAAATAAATGAGTTTTACAAACTTATATACCAATAACATCTTGAATAGCAGCGGAAGACTCGAGAAAATAAACAACATCTCAAAATGATTTTTAATTAAAAAGCCTAAATATTAATACACTTGAATTTTAATTGCTTAAATTCATAAAATAAAATATGACGATTTGACATCCACCGCCTCTCCTCGCCATCAACTCATCAACCTGAATCTGAAATTTTAAATGTATGGTATGAGCAAAACCACTAGCTCAGTGAAGTCACTTTGACAATATTAAGTACGACGCACAAATAAAATGTATAACCACATAAAACCATGTAATTCACAAAATGTCACGTATACACTTTTCATCGTACTTGTTTATAACTTTGTTTCACTTTCACGGTTTTCCCAAGGATCTCTTTTAAATCCCACTAGGTCCCCCTCAAAGACCTATTTTCAGTCCCGAGTTTTTTTCTTGTGCCCTTTTACTTTTAAGAGCCTGGTCCTTTATAAACTTTCACATTAAAATATGCACTCACATTCAATTCATATCACATTCAATTCATATCACAGTCTATTCATACGAAGCAATTAATAAAGACAAAGAAACCACACCTTAAATTAATATCGCAACTGAACGAAATATCACACGTAACCTAAAAATAATTAAATAGTTGTATCTCAAAATTATTTATAATTTATAAATACTTGATACCTCAAGTAATAACATTAAATAAACTAAATGAATTACTTTGATATACTAAACTGGATTTACAGAAGAAGCTTGATTTTAATCATTAAAAGAGTTTGACCAAAGAAACTAAAATATAACTTTAGAGAAGAAAATTCCCATGAAAAGATTTATACAACTAAAATTATAAATTATTTTGAAAAATCAAAAGCTTTTTGGTTTTGAAATAGTATGACTCTAAAATTTATTTTGAGTCCTGCGACAATTATAAATAAACTGGAGAATTTAACTAGAGTATATAGAAGAAAACATTACTGGCGAATGGAGAAGGAAGCGTAGTGACTTTTCTGATATAGAGAGAAACTTATTTTTTTATCGTGAAATAATTTTGTAATCTCTGTGAAAAAGAATAGTATATAAAATAGAAAAATAGAATAAGATTTTAGTTGAGATATTTTTGGGATAAATATTTGACATGGATTTAAACTTTTGAAATATTCATCTATCCATTATAATAAATCGAAGTAAGAAACTTGGAAAATAAGTTTTATTCGGGAAGCGTATATATCAAATATTCTCTATTATTTATATATAAGAAAAATCCATTTAGAATTAATAAAATTTGATTATATATATATATATATATATATATATATTAAACCTCTCAATTTAAATAAAAATAATATCTCATATAATTATATTTTTATTATAAAAAAAATTCTACGGATATTACAATACTACTACCTTATATTGAAAAAAAAATTAATTGTATTCATTGACTGACATATGAATTTCTTTTCTTTAGGGTTTCTATTCTAAGAACAGTAATTGTGTATGTGAAGAATAATGAGATTTGGCTAGTGTAAAACTTTGAAGGTATTTTTTGAAATAAAGATTATGGTCAAAAGACTTTTGGAAAACGTTTTTGTGATTAGGTCACATATACAAAAAAACGATTGTACTAAACAAAAGGCACAAGACAATATGTTTTTATTCTACGAGATGATTTATATATTTTTCACCAACAGTAAAGCAATGCAAAGCAAGCAAAGGATGTACTGTGTGTATATGGTATCCAACTAATATGTAGAGAAGAACTAATAAGCAAAGGATGTACTGTGTGTATATGGTATCCAACTAATATGTAGAGAAGAACTAATATTGGTATCCAACTAATATGTAGAGAAGAACTAATATGTAGAGAACGAATATGTAACAAAAATTGCTCCAACTTCATCCAGCTTCATCGAGAGAAGACCTACCTGAAAGTCAAAGTCTGATAAAATTAATAATTAGCCGGGTCACAATTCGACACAAGCACATGCAAAAGGAAATATCAAAGATTACCTATTCTGGTTTTGGAATGAACTCGTATCCATCATCTTTTGAAGGGACTGGTGTAACATTACTTGGAATGAACACGTATCCATCGTCAAATCCTCCTTGAGGATGCGGGCTCACATTCTTCATTTCCTGCCTTGTAAATCACTAAACTTCTATCATCACGGTTCAAAAGCAATATTTGAACCTGCCCCTCCACCTCCACCATTATTAATGGTACCTTAACCGACCGATAGGGGATAGATACTCTTTCCCATGCACCATTTAAGATCCATAGTTCAACCTTACCAACCACACAGAGAAAGTCATTTAATACAAAACAGTCGGAGACATCACAGCTCTCTGGAAACTGAATTACCCTAAAGCAAAGAGTATCCAGACTAAACTCAGCAATCACAGGTTCTTTCTTGGCATTGAAAGCCAAGAAATGCAAACATGTGCCAACAAAAGTCCCCCTAGACTCCTCAGATTGTGTAAATTTCAAATCAGTAGTAGTGGTACTCTGGCTCCAAACCAGAGTATCGAACTCATTAATTTCTATCAATACAGTGCTGCTTCCACCTCCACCGCGCAAAACTATTGTTTTAAATGTATTATTCACAAATACAAGACCATACCGTGTAAAATATTGATTTGACTTAGTGATGCTCAGAGGAGAAGGAGGTAACTCTACAGAGGTCATAGTAATTATATTGACGTATGAGAGTCTACCGAATAAATCTTCTACCAATAACATGCCACGGAATGAACCCCGTATTTTCTGAATACCATTTAATATTCTAGGAGTAGAGTTACTTAAGAAATCAAAGCAAAATACCTTGTTCAGAAACGTATTATGCAATACGAGACCAAGGTTGGACGACTTAGCAGCCAGCTTTAGAAATGTTTTGAGCTTATCCAATGCTCCTCCTCCGAAAACATCCGCCTCTGACTTCGAAGAATCAATAGGTTTCGAGAGATTCAACAACTGCTCAACAAAATTATCAGGGAAAATTGGACGATTTTCCTTCGAAAGATCCGGATCAGACTGAGCGGGACCGGGAAAAGCGTTTTTAAGTAATAGAAAGGTCTTCACCGTCATCAACGAATCTTCTTCGAGAAGTGGTGAAACCTCCTCAAGCATTTTCGCATCCGCCTGATCTGCCTTTGAATCAATCGCCGGACGCTTGGGGAAATTCTCAATCGCCGGACGCTTGGGGAAATTCTGCGATAGCTCCTCAGGAAGCTCCGGATCCATATGCGCCTCCGGAAGATCCGGATCCTCCATAACATCCGCCTTTGACTTCGAAGAATCAATAGGTTTCGAGAGATTCAACAACTGCTCAACAAAATTATCAGGGAAAATTGGACGATTTTCCTTCGAAAGATCCGGATCAGACTGAGCGGGACCGGGAAAAGCGTTTTTAAGTAATAGAAAGGTCTTCACCGTCATCAACGAATCTTCTTCGAGAATCTTCTTCGAGAAGTGGTGAAACCTCCTCAAGCATTTTCGCATCCGCCTGATCTGCCTTTGAATCAATCGCCGGACGCTTGGGGAAATTCTCAATCGCCGGACGCTTGGGGAAATTCTGCGATAGCTCCTCAGGAAGCTCCGGATCCATATGCGCCTCCGGAAGATCCGGATCCATATCCAGCTCCATAGTAACCTGAGGTGAAAGACGGTTATGGGGTGAAAGACGGTTATGCTCCATTTCAATTTTTTCAAAGTTTGAATTTCAAAGTATCATTTAATATTACTAAAGGTGTATTTATAGGGGTTTTTTTGCAAATCGTAAGAGAAATACCTTAGCTTAGGTTGTGTTTGGAGGAGGGATTTGATTTTTAAAAAGAGATTGATTTCAAATAACATGATTTTTTTAGAGAGGATTTAAAATTCTCTCAAATAATATGCTTAGGATTTTAAATCCATTCATTTCATTTTTAATCCAAACAAGGGGAGTGAATTTGAATGATGGATTTAAAATTCATAGCCTCCATTTAAACGGAGCCTTAACATAATGAAAGGCATATAAATTATTAATTCCATTTTTATTTTTATTTTTTGACAAGATTAATAATATAAGAAATAATAACATTAAATTAATTAAATAATAAATGTGTGTAGATTTAGAATTGAATATATAAGAAATTTTGATTGGAAGATAAATAATAACATTAAATCAATTAAATAATAAATGTATGTAGATTTATTATTATTATATTTATTCCAGATAATGACAAATCATATATCTATTATTTATTCTATTTAATCCTTGATTTAGTTGTATCCTAGTCCCTAATGTTTTCAAAACCGGACCGGTTCGACCGGTTCAACCGTGAACCGGATACGGAGCCGGTCCGGAAATCCACTAAAACCCGTTTTCAGGTCCGACCGGTCAAAAACTGGTTCAATCGGTCTAAACCAGTTAAAATTCGGTCTGACGCTTTTTTTTAATTAAATTTGAATTTGGCCAATTCATAAAATTGAGAGTCCGAGACGGTAAGTTGCACAACCCTACCCGCTCAGCAGCCACAGGCGACGAAGTGTGAACCTACCTTATCTTTGATTGCCGAAGACAAAGGCACAAACACAACGGCGGATCGACCACAACGACGACGACGGCACACCAACAACAAACATCTTCTCAATCTAATTTCTTAGTTCTGTCAAGAGTCACTACTTTTTCTTCTCTGGTTCAGTCGATGGTTGCTTGTCTATAGAAAATCGAAGTACCTGACTACGGCTGAGAATTTAGAAATGTGGCTTGTGGCTGACTGGCTGAGGCATATTGAGTAAAGAAAACCCCACCCAATTGTTATATAAACAATTGGGTGGGCCAATTATTGTATAAGCAATATAATTAAGGGTGCGGGTAAATGCACCCGGATATACTATGAGTACACCCACGCGATGAGTACACACACAAAACGGATGAAGACACCCACGTGGAAATCTAAAAAATAACCCTATCATTTCAAACCCTAATTAAATCCTTATTCCTCCATTTCTCACATTCTCACACACAAAAAGGGTGCACCCACCTCCCCCTCCCTCCCAATCGGCGCCGCCGCCCACCGCCCCTCACTCCCTAGCGGCACCGCTCCTCCCCCCCCTCCCCACTGCGCCGCTTCACTCCCCACGTCACCGCCCACTTTCTTCTTCGAACGAACGCCGCCGCTGGAGAAGGGCGAATCGCCAACCCTGCCCTCGTCCGCCACCGCCCCTCCCCTTCGCGGCCGCAACCCTTCCCTCTCCCCTTCGCAGCCGTTCGCGGCCGCAGTTCCTCCCTCTCCCCTTCGCGGCCGGCCTCCCCCCGTTCGTGCCTCTCGCCGCCGCCGCGCCACTTCAGGTAAGTTGAAAATTAGGTTTCTCAAAATTAGGGTTTTTGTATGTTGTTCGGGAATTTCTTTCGAACAATTTCTGTTTGTTTTGTAGAAATTTTCGAACAATCTAAGTTTGTTTTGTAGAAATTAGGTTTGTTTTGTAAAGATTATGTCTAATCGTAATTCCGTACAATTTTCTCAAATTGAAAGAGTGTGGTAGGAGAAAAGTTTTGTAGCGCCAGGCCTACACCTATTACTGTATGGGAAAAAGTGCAGGGAAATTTGGCATTATATTTCTTACGTAATACTAATGTTAGACCAATTATTTAGTGAAATTCGAAATGTTTCGAAATGTTTAACTCGAATACCTTCTCTAATTTTTTGGATAATAGAGTAATTTACCTTGATTATCACAGAATCACTCAACGAATTGTTACAGGTTAATGTTGGTATATCTATTCAAGCAATATAATGCCTGAATAGATATAGCAAAAGTGATGTGATTATCCATACAAATAATATATTAGTACGAGATAAAGTATCATAAAATAATAGATAAAGGTCTAAATGATGTGGTGGACATATAGAAAATAATTTACTATGAATCTGAATGGGAAACTTATATTTTTTTCACTATATAAATTGAGGGACTTCATTAAACATTCCAAGCATGATAATAGACCAATTATTTAGTGAAATTCGAAATGTATCGAAATGTTTAGGGTTTAGGGTTTAGGGTTAATAGAGTAATTTACCTTGATTATCACAGAATAACTCAACGAATTGTTACAGGTTGATTTTGGTTGTTCAAACGGAAGCAATATAATGCCTGAATAGATATAGCACAAGGGATGTGATTGTCCGTACAAATAATATACTGGTACGAGATAAAGAATCATAAAATAATAGAAAAAGGTCTAAATGATGTGGTGGACATATAAAAAATCATTTACTACGAATGTGAATGGGAAACTTATATTTTTTTCACTGGATAAATTGAGGGACTTGATTAAACATTCCAAGCAGGTTAATAGACCAATTATTTGGTGAGATTCGAAATGTTTAACTCGAATACCTTCGTTAATTTTTTAGGTTAATAGAGTAATTTACCTTGATTATAACAGAATAACTCAACAAATTGTTACAGGTTAATTTTGGTTGTTCAAACGGAAGCAATATAATGCCTGAATAGATATAGCACAAGTGATGTGATTGTCCGTACAAATAATATACTAGTACGAGATAAAGTATCATAAAATAATAGAAAAATGTCTAAATGATGTGGTGGACATATAGAAAATCATTTACTAGGAATGTGAATGGAAAACTTATATTTTTTTCACATTTGTACGGGGAGTGGATCTACCCACAACCCACATCCGCTGTGATACCATAAATTTTGATATTCTTAGAACGGTGGACTTTTATCGTAAGTTTGTTTCACCTAAACACGCTTCTCTAAAATGGGTTATGAGAAACATACATCACCTAAACTTATTTTATGGTTTATTCATTCATTCGATGTCAAATTTTATGACATCGGGGACATAAGGATATGGTTGGTAGACTTAATCAATTTAAGCTAAGGTCCAATTTTATTACATATTTTGAAAGATTGTTTCAGTGTGCATATGCTCCTTTTTGCCATTCCTCTAAGTTTGAGATGCAGAGTAAAATCTCCTTATTTTGGACCCCAATATCCCTCCATCAACCAGAATAATTACAATGGTAGAATCGACAAAATAAACTTGTATGAATTTAAA
Source organism: Galeopsis tetrahit (assembly GCA_963675135.1). NCBI lineage: Eukaryota > Viridiplantae > Streptophyta > Magnoliopsida > Lamiales > Lamiaceae > Galeopsis > Galeopsis tetrahit. The sequence goes on from OY776132.1 coordinate 63,185,274, forward strand.
CATCGAAGAAATCCCTCAATCGAAACAACAACCTATATCAATTGCTTTCAAACCACATCGCCACACTTTCTGTATTTTTAACATCGAAGTAATCCCTTGCTTTGATTTTAGTAGATTTTAACATCAAAGAATTCAAATAAAACTTTACCATTAATCAAGTAAAACCTTTTATCAATAAAATAACTTTCCCTCGGGATTTGTTGTGAAAAGATAGTGATAATGTCATTAAAGATTCGACCTCCAGATTGGTGGCACATTATGTTTAGATTTCTTCAGATTTTAATTTTGAACACAAACCTATAAATCTGAACATACAATTCAATGATTTGAACATCTGCTTAATGTTTCTGAACTTCATCCAGTTATTAATATAAGTTGGGATTCAGATCCATTTTACTGGGAAGTAATGCTTGGGCTGGATAAAAAACATAATGGTAGGCAGATTTTTCCAGATGCATCCAACATTAATTTGGTTCAATTACATGACAGATTCTATAAAGGTCAATAATTGCGATGTGGTCTAGTTACAATACGAAGTACGTTATCGAGAAAAACATGTCTATTATAGACATCTTGATTTGGTGGCTGAAATATTCATTGCCTTCAATAGATGACAATAATTGCGATGTGGTTTAATTAAAATACAAAGTACATTATCGAAAAAACATGTCTATTATAGACATGTTGATTTAATGGTTGAAGTATTCATTGCCTTCAAGCATGGCATGACCAAAATGTTGTCAAGATATATGATCCCTCGCTTTCTCTATTGTTCGCCATGGTTTAAGTACAATACCAACGTAATTGGTCGTACGACTCATCGTAATTGGTCGAACGACTCATCGCTTTCTCTATTGTTCGCTACAATACCAACGTAATTGGTCGTACGACACATCGTAATTGGTCGTACGAGTCATCGCTTTCTCTATTTTTTAAATCAAATAAAACCTTCAATTGATTAAGAGTTTCTTGAAAATACATAACCCATACTTTACCCCTGAAAGCAATACATATCTGAATATTAGGACCCCCGGTCAAAAGGACACTAGGAGGGACGGTTGTAGACTCAAATGGCAAATGGGTTGAGAATGTAGAAATTGTCATGGCAATCTGCCGAACAGATTATACCTCTACATAGAGCAAAGATTTGTTGTTGTTCAACTTCTTCAAGAAGTGTCCTTTTGAAGAAAGTTTGAAATAACAAAGTTAACTGATGTTATCATAACTTTCCAAAATACGTTAACTTGAATGAATGATGTTATGATCCAGCTAGATTGTCCCAAACTCTTTAATATTAAAATAAATTTGGCATTAACTCAATTTTTTTTTATCACTTGAATAATTCAAATAAAACTATACCATTACTCAGTCGATTAAGCTAATTTCACAAGTAATTTGACATTGATGTGAAAAACGCCCCCCAACAGAATCAAGAAAACGTTTTTATCAATAAAACAAACGGTCCCTCGTGATTTTTTACAGAAAAGATGGTGATAATCTCATTAAAGATTCGTCTTACACATGTTTTCAAAAGTCATATGGGCGTACATCTGGTCAAATGTGTTGATTAAATTTGACATTTATGTTTGAACACAAACATGTAAATCTGAACATACGTTTCACTGATTTGAACATACATAGTGTTTTTCTGAACTTCACCCAGATTTTAATAAAGAATGGGGTGCTGGTCCATTTTACAGGGCACTAATGGTGGGGCTGGATAAAAAACATAATGCGAAACAGAATTTCCCAAATGCATCCAACAATAATTTGGTTCAATTACATGACAGAGTCAATAAAGGTCAATAATTGCCATGTGGTTTAATTACAATACCAACTACGTAATCAACAAAAACATGTCTATTATAGACATGTTGGTTTAATGGCTGAAGTATTCATTGCCTCCAGGCATGGCATGACCAAAATGTTGTCAAGATAACAGACTACACCATCAAAAAACATAAAGCACTACTCGGGAATTTAACTTATCTCTTCATGGGTTTCTCCTGGATCGTACGACTCATCGTAATTGGTCGAACGACTCATCGCTTTCTCTATTGTTCGCTACAATACCAACGTAATTGGTCGTACGACTCATCGTAATTGGTCGTACGACTCATCGTAATTGGTCGTACGACTCATCGCTTTCTCTATTTTTTAAATCAAAGAAAACCTTCAATTGATTAAGAGTTTCTTGAAAATACATAACCCATACTTTACCCCTGAAAGCAATACATATCTGAATATTAGGACCCCCGGTCAAAAGGACACTAGGAGGGACGGTTGTAGACTCAAATGGCAAATGGGTTGAGAATGTAGAAATTGTCATGGCAATCTGCCGTACAGATTATACCTCTACATAGAGCAAAGATTTGTTGTTGTTCAACTTCTTCAAGAAGTGTCCTTTTGAAGAAAGTTTGAAATAACAAAGTTAACTGATGTTATCATAACTTTCCAAAATACGTTAACTTGAATGAATGATGTTATGATCCAGCTAGATTGTCCCAAACTCTTTAATATTAAAATAAATTTGGCATTAACTCAATTTTTTTTTATCACTTGAATAATTCAAATAAAACTATACCATTACTCAGTCGATTAAGCTAATTTCACAAGTAATTTGACATTGATGTGAAAAATACCCCCCAACAGAATCAAGAAAATGTTTTTATCAATAAAACAAACGGTCCCTCGTGATTTTTTACAGAAAAGATGGTGATAATCTCATTAAAGATTCGTCTTACACATGTTTTCAAAAGTCATATGGGCGTACATCTGGTCAAATGTGTTGATTAAATTTGACATTTATGTTTGAACACAAACATGTAAATATGAACATACGTTTCACTGATTTGAACATACATAGTGTTTTTCTGAACTTCACCCAGATTTTAATAAAGAATGGGGTGCTGGTCCATTTTACAGGGCACTAATGGTGGGGCTGGATAAAAAACATAATGCGAAGCAGAATTTCCCAAATGCATCTAACAATAATTTGGTTCAATTACATGACAGAGTCAATAAAGGTCAATAATTGCCGTGTGGTTTAATTACAATACCAACTACGTAATCAACAAAAACATGTCTATTATAGACATGTTGGTTTAATGGCTGAAGTATTCATTGCCTCCAGGCATGGCATGACCAAAATGTTGTCAAGATAACAGACTACACCATCAAAAAACATAAAGCACTACACGGGAATTTAACTTATCTCTTCATGGGTTTCTCCTGGATCGTACGACTCATCGTAATTGGTCGAACGACTCATCGCTTTCTCTATTGTTCGCTACAATACCAACGTAATTGGTCGTACGACTCATCGTAATTGGTCGTACGACTCATCGCTTTCTCTATTTTTTAAATCAAAGAAAACCTTCAATTGATTAAGAGTTTCTTGAAAATACATAACCCATACTTTACCCCTGAAAGCAATACATATCTGAATATTAGGACCCCCGGTCAAAAGGACACTAGGAGGGACGGTTGTAGACTCAAATGGCAAATGGGTTGGGAATGTAGAAATTGTCATGGCAATCTGCCGAACAGATTATACCTCTACATAGAGCAAGGATTTGTTGTTGTTCAACTTCTTCAAGAAGTGTCCTTTTGAAGAAAGTTTGAAATAACAAAGTTAACTGATGTTATCATAACTGTCCAAAATACGTTAACTTGAATGAATGATGTTATGATCCAGCTAGATTGTCCCAAACTCTTTAATATTAAAATAAATTTGGCATTAACTCAATTTTTTTTTATCACTTGAATAATTCAAATAAAACTATACCATTACTCAGTCGATTAAGCTAATTTCACAAGTAATTTGCCATTGATGTGAAAAACGCCCCCCAACAGAATCAAGAAAACCTTTTTATCAATAAAACAAACGGTCCCTCGTGATTTTTTACAGAAAAGATGGTGATAATCTCATTAAAGATTCGTCTTACATATGTTTTCAAAAGTCATATGGGCGTACATCTGGTCAAATGTGTTGATTAAATTTGACATTTATGTTTGAACACAAACATGTAAATCTGAACATACGTTTCACTGATTTGAACATACATAGTGTTTTTCTGAACTTCACCCAGATTTTAATAAAGAATGGGGTGCTGGTCCATTTTACAGGGCACTAATGGTGGGGCTAGATAAAAAACATAATGCGAAGTAGAATTTCCCAAATGCATCCAACAATAATTTGGTTCAATTACATGACAGAGTCAATAAAGGTCAATAATTGCCGTGTGGTTTAATTACAATACCAACTACGTAATCAACAAAAACATGTCTATTATAGACATGTTGGTTTAATGGTTGAAGTATTGATTGCCTCCAGGCATGGCATGACCAAAATGTTGTCAAGATAACAGACTACACCATCAAAAAACAAAAAGCACTACTCGGGAATTTAACTTATCTCTTCATGGGTTTCTCCTGGATCGGGACCCGACACACTTGATAGTAAACAAGAGAAGGGGTCGTGCCGGCCCATTTTATGACATCGGGGACAAAGAGATGGCTTCCTCTTTCTTTGTTCACCATATGACGGTAACCTCTTCTTTTTTGGACGGCCAGGCTTCCGTTTCAATTTTGGTGGCAGGATCTTGGATTCGGGAATAAGTATAGGCTGGATCTCAAACTTTTCAGTTTGAGGAATGGGATGAAGGTCAAAGCTATAACACTCTCGGTACTTTGATGTGAAAAAACATTCTTCGACGTAAGTGAAAACACTGGGGTTGTTCTTCCGAATTACAGCAACAGCATGAGAGCAAGGAAAACCTCTAACTCTCCATTGACAACATGAACAAGATTTAGTTCTTAGATCAACCCGAACGGACGGAGTAGAACCAACTTCAAAATCCCCACCTGGGCATCGATCGACTGACCATGTACGGCCTTTATTGGTTAGGTGGTTCCACCACTGTTCCTTAGAGGGACACAACGCTCCAGTCCAATTGGCACTTTTTTCCCGGCGTTCGAGGTGCCATCTGCTAATGCCTGTAGAGATAAGGAGTAAAGTCTGTAATAATCAAATTGGCCGTTTTGAAGGATCTGCTAAGCATGATAAAATGAAAATTTCCCAAAATTCTGTAATGAATTTACACTGCTAAATGAGTTTTGAAGATGGATCAAAGATAATTTGGTTGATTTAAATCTTAAAATTATTGAGAAAAAGCTCAAAAACATTGAGAGGCCATACCACTTCGAATTGAGTCTATCATATATGTAATGGGCAGGCCCCTGAAATCTGAAATCCAAGAATTAAAGGATTCGGCAGCATTTGAGGTCATTTCTCCATATCTTGTAATGTGGGGGGAATAAGCAACAGCCCACTTCTCGACTGGAAGCGATTCTAACCACTCTTCAGCAATCAAGCCACCAATCTGTTTAAAATTTGCAATTTTCTCTTCAAATATACGCACTGTTGGAGCATATGCACACTCTCGAAAAGATTCACCAATGTTAGATCGGTGAGTATTGCTCCAACCTTCAGAAAACCGGCCTTTCAAGTTGGTCAACAAATGAAATAAACAGAAAAAATGAATTGGATCCTCAAAAACTATTGGGAAGGCAACCATTAAACCAACATGTCTATCCGATATATAAAAGACCTGCTTGGAATGTTTAATGAAATCCCTCAATTTCTCTAGGAACCAAACCCAGTTTTTTGTATTCTCAGCCGATACTATGGCAAAGGCAACTGGGAATAAACCTGCAAACCAAATCCATCGAGTTTTATAATTCAAACAAACATATAGTCTAAACACAGCATCCAAAACTCAATGAAAGACAGCTCAGCCAATAACACAGGTGGGAGACACCTCAACCATTGAATCGGTTTTGACCATATATGATGGTGAATTCTATAGAGTTTGAAAAGGAAAACTGCAAACTAAACCACTGAATGAACAAGAAATTTCACAACTTTTATAATTCAAAACAACGTATAGTCTAAAACACAACATCAGAAAAATACATGAAAGACAGCTCAACCAATTATACTGAATGTACAATTAATCTCATTTAGACACCAAAAAATCAGAAAAATACATGAAAAACCAACTGAAAAGGTCGACACGTATGAATGTAGAAGCTAATTAGTTTACCATTGTCGCCGTCTTTGGCTGTAGCAGATAATAAGGTACCCTTAGCACGACCCTTCATGAAAGTACCATCAATGAACAACATTGGCCTACAACTTTGAAATCCATCAATGCAAGCTTTGAAACCAATAAAGAGACGTTCAAAACGACCTGTTTTAGGATTGGGTTCAAGCATAACAACGCTCCCTGGGTTAGTACGCTCGATTGCAGTACAATACCAACGTAATTGATCGTACGACTCATCGTAACTACCAAATATATGATCCCTAACTTTCTCTATTGTTCGCCATGCTTTCCAGTAGGGTATCTTCAATCCATAATGATCATTCAAAATATCAATGATTTGTTTACCACCTGTAGTTGGGTCAGTCCTAACAGTTTGCACAACAAAATCTGACATGATCTTTGGACTCATTCTATTGGCCTGATCCTTCACAAACTTTCCAACGCAACTATGAATGAGATTAGCTTTAGAAACTACAAAATATCCAGTGACGGGCTGACACTTATGTTTGATAAACCAACCACAATCACTGGTCAACGACTCGTTGCATGCAGCATTAATGTATCTTCGATCATTTTTTGTGTAAATAAACTTAAATCCCATTTGAGTTGAATACTTGATTAGTTGACATCTAAAATCAGCAGCCCCACCCCTAAATTCAAGACCTATGCCATCATTCATAATTTGGGACCAAGAATCCGACAGCAATGGCTTTTGGGGAATAGTTGGTGTTGGGAATAAAATGATTTTGAATTAGATACCAAAACCCCTGATTGATGATGATCAGATTAGTTGAGATATGCTCAAGTCAAGTTCAGGCAAGCTGTCTCAGTGCACCTTAGTATGTAGAATGCTTAAGTAAAAATCTCAGAAATGTTATGAGATTTTAGTGATCAGGATAGTTGTCCAAAGCTGGAATGTTAGGCAGCTTGATAGGTCTATAGGACAAAGTTGCTGATCCATTCAAGACAAGCTGATCAAATGGACAACTGTGCTGAAGAGATCAAGAACAATAAAGCTATGTTCATAAATGCAAAAGATCAAGACAGTTGAAGTACAAATGATCAAAAGCATTGAATGCAATAGACACATTCAATGAAGCATTTATTACCAATCATGCCTGAAACAAGCATTGAAGACTTAGAGCATTAAAGAGTGAAGCATTGAATGAATGTTGGAACATTCTAAACTGCAGCAGGAATGTTCAGGGAGCTTGTCCCATCTGACCGTTGGTTGTGTATAGAGTTTGCCACAAATCAACCTAGGACAATGTGCAAAATTGGAAACTGACACAAGTCTTCTCAGCCGCATTTGTCAGAAGTCAACACATTCATTCAAGCAACCATTGAAGAGCCCTTTTACACAGTGGATAAAAGGATGCCAAGCTTCTTAGCTGTTTCAATGGTGCTGCAAATAGACATATTTGAATTGCTATCCCTCCAACGGTTAGTTTTTCAAATTTGCCTATAAATACATAAGTGATCAAAGGGATTCATGATCCAACTACAAGCTATCAAACTATCATCAAGCTTTCAAAAGGAAACCAAGCTGTTCTCTAAGAATCCCAAGTTTCCTGAATCACTTCTCTTTAGCTAAGCCAATCTTTGTAAACATCCAAAGCTTAGCATTGAGATATCCTAAGCCTTTACACTGTTCTTATTGTAAAGGATATCTCTACTAGTTGGAACCAAACCTCAAACCCTTATCTCATTAAGTGAAGAGAGAGTTTGTTGTAGAAGTGAGGAGTTAAGGACTGTTAGTGTGAAACACAGTCTTAACTCAGAGAGATTGAGCACTAGGACTCAAGTTATCCTAGGGATCAAAACACTAAGAGAGTGTTGTTGATCAGTGCACCTTGGCACTATAAAACAAGCTAATTCCATTGAGAAGGAATTATCCTGTTCAATCAGGGAAAGTGGATGTAGGAGCTTGAGTCTCTGAACCACTATAAACTTGTGTGCCATTTACTTACTGCATTCTTAATTTCACTTACATTCAAACATATTTTAAAGAAACATAACTCAGTAAGTAAGAAAATCTGTTTTGGACAAAGTCCCTGACTACTTGTATTTTTCAGAAATTAACTTGGAGTATTTCTTTAGTCAAAGGCCAACCACATTCCGCACTTAGCAACTCTTTTAGATATTTAGCCAACTGATCACTCAATAGTAATCAGTAGGACAAGTATCTATCAAAGTTCATTCAGGCCAGTTGTGAGACAACTTGCCTGATAAGACCAATTTGTCAAAAAGAAAAGAATTTGCATACACAAGTGCATTCCCCCCCCCATACACTTGTGTTATACTCCACCAAGTACCAACAAGTGGTATCAGAGCAGGGGTTCAAAGACCACTGCTTCTGAGATTCATTGATTTTCAAAATCTCACTTCTGTGGTCACTGAACTGATCCAAATTTCTGAAAAATCTACTTATATTTTCCTTTGTCTATCTGTATAAGAATGGCTAACAATGCAGTTCCAGGAGATGCTGCCAACACCACCAACAACATGGGTCCTAACCAAGTCAATCATATTTCTCATCACAAACTGCCAATGTTCTCAATTGAGAATTATGATTTCTGGAAAATCAGGATGAGAGCACATCTTGCCTGCCAGCATGATGAAATGCTCAAAGTCATCACAAGAGGACCTTTCACCTTCACCAAGCTCAATCCCAAGGTCACTGATGCTCAAAAAGCAGATCCAAGGGAGCTGTTACCAAAGGATGAGGATGAGCTGACAGCAGAAGAGAGAAAAAGGCACAACCTGAACTACATTGCCATGAACACCTTGTACCAGACCATTCCAGATGCAGTGATGGGAAGAGTGTATCACTGCACCACAGCAAAGGAGATCTGGGATACCCTAGCACTTATGTGTGAAGGTACTCAAAAGATAAAGGAAAACAAGCTTCAAGTGGCTATCCAAAAGTATGAGCAATTCACTATGGAGCCAAATGAAACTATTGATCATCTTGATGGCAGATTCACTGACATCATGAATGAGATGAACTCCTTGGGCAAGTTCTATGCCAAAAGAGAAGTTGCCTTGAAGATTCTGAGAAGTCTCACATCAAAATGGGATATATATTCTGTCATGATGCAAAATACCAGCAATCTTGACAACATGCCAATGCAGCAAGTATTCTCTGAACTCAAAGCATATGAGTTTGATCTCAACAGAAAGAAAGTGCATGATGAGCCATCCTCCTCAAGCAAAGGTGTTGCCTTCAAAGCTACTGAAACAGAGAAGAAAAATACTCAAAGATCTTCTCAATCTGTTTCAAAATCAGAAATGAAGGAGGAGCTGGCACTCATGGCTAGAGGACAAAGTCTCTGATGAAAAGAAAGAAGACAGATATGCTGATAAGAAGAAATACAGCAAAGGTGAACCATCATCATCAAGAAGGAAGGAGTCCTCAAGCAAGAAAAATGATGATGAAGATGTGTGTTACAATTGCCAGAAAAAGGGTCACTTTCAGTATGATTGTCCTGACCTAAGTGCCAAAGAAAGAAAAGAAAGGCAAAACAAGAGAGACAAGAGGATGAACAACAGGAAGGCCATGGTAGCTGGAGAATCAGCAAGTGAAGAGAGTGTCTACTCTTCTGATGATGGACTGTTTTCCCACAGTGACAGTGAAGATGACTGCCAAATGGCATTTGAAAATGAAGAGGTATGTTCATCTTCCAATATTTCAATTAACACACATGAATCTAGTGAAATCCAACTTGACTTTGAAAAATTGTTAGAAGATTTCACCAGAATGCAAGAAGTATGCAATATGACACTGAGAGAAAATGAACAGTTGAGATCTAAAATTAAAATGACCAATCTTCCTGAATCTGAGGTTGACATTAAATCATCTGAGTTGTATCAGCAGATTATGAGAGAACATGGAGAAATGTCTCTCAGAATCTCTGAACAACAAAAGCTGGTTGATGAACAAACTCTGACTCTAAAGAAAAAGGATTTTGAACTTAGAACTCTTCAAGCCAAATTTAACAATCTCTCAAGTGAATTTGATACTCTGAAATTAAGTGAGGGGAGCTTAAAAATGAAAATGTCTGCCTTGAACAAATCTGCTAAGGCAATAGAGGAAATTCAAGGGTTTCAAAGACAATTTGCTCAAAAGGATGGATTAGGCTATAATCCATTTGAACCCTCACCTGGTCTTAGTATTTCTTCCTCAAGCAATTCTAAGATGACTTTTGTAAGATCAGTGGCACAACAAAATGAAATGGAAGTAAATCAACCACTGATCAAGGATAAGGGAAAAGGAATTTTTATACCAACTGAAGTGAACAATGTCCCTAAACCTATACCTAAGGAAAAGGTTAAAGACATTGTTTACAGGAGAAATGAGGATCAGAAAGGTAGAACCAATGGAAGGCCAACCTATCTGAATCCTTATCAGAGAAGTTGTCCAAAATCTGTTCAGAAAAGGCCAACTCAAAAGAGGCAACCTCAACTGAATGGATTAAGGCCAATCCCCTCTGATAGGTATAAAACATTCAGGAAGCCTGAACACTTCTTGACAAAAGGAAAAGGCCATCCAAACCCCTATCCACAAAGGTCTTTCCAAGCTGCACCTAAGTCTAGTAACTTCAGGAGAAATGTCCCAAGGAAATTCACCAACCCTCCTGAACCTTACAAGACCAACACTTATACACAGAAGGCACCCAAGGCATTTAAGGGTCAAACTGTGTATGTAGATGTAAATGGAAACCAAGTCAGTCACTTTGAGTCAATCAGAGTAATCAGGCAGATTTGGATTCCAAAAGGTACAGCTAACCCTCTAGGACCCAACACTCAAAGGGTACCTAAATTTTGACTTTGCAGGGCTGCAAGGACCCCAAAAAGAAGAGAAGCATCAACAAGAAAACAGCATGGTACCTGGACAGTGGATGTTCAAGGCACATGACTGGAAACAAGGAGCTTCTCTCAGACTTCATAGAAAAAGATGGTCCTTCAGTAACCTTTGGAGACAGCTCTCAAGGGATCACAAGAGGCTATGGTACATTAAACATTGGTAGTGTTAAAATTACTAATGTCTCATATGTCCTAGGCCTAAAATATAACTTGCTGTCTATAAGTCAAATTTGTGATAAAGGATACTGTGTTGAATTTGCACCAAATGAATGTACCATCAAAAACAAATCAACACAACAGGTGCTACTAACAGGGGTGAGAAAGGGAAATGTCTATTTTGCAGATTGGAGCAAAACCCCTGAAGCAATTTGTCTTGTTGCCAAAAGCACAAATGAGCAAAGTTGGCTATGGCACAAGAGATTGAATCATCTGAATTTCAAAACCATCAACAAGATTGCAAGAAACTCTCTAGTTAAAGGGCTGCCTAATCAAGTGTTCACCAAAGAACACATATGCCAGCCATGTCAGGAAGGAAAGCAGATCAAAGCCTCATTCAAAGGAAAACCTGTCATCTCAACTGAGAGAGTTCTTCAACTGTTGCATATGGATTTATTTGGTCCAATTATCCCAGTAAGTTTAAATGGAAGAAAATATGCATTAGTTGTTGTTGATGATTTTTCCAGGTACACTTGGGTAGTATTCTTGCTGAACAAAAAGGAGACCCAAGTCAAGCTACCTGAATTGATGATGAGATTGAGCAATGAAAAGGGCCTAAGCATTGTCAAGATCAGATCTGACAAAGGCACTGAATTCATAAACTCATACATCAATGAGTATTGCAGCAAGAATGGCATCACTCATGAAACTTCAGCAGCAAGAACTCCTCAACAAAATGGAGTTGCTGAAAGAAGAAACAGAACTTTGAAAGAGGCAGCTAGAACTTTGATTGCTGAATCCAAATTGCCTAAAAGGTTCTGGGCTGAAGCCATTAGCACTGCATGTCACACTCAAAATAGGTCCTTAATCACCAAAGGACAAGGTAAAACCCCATATCAAATATGGAAAGGTATATTGCCCACTGTTGCCTATTTTCACATATTTGGTTGTAAGTGTTTCATCCATAATAATGGGAAAGAGCAATTGAAAGCTTTTGATAGCAAAGCTGATGAAGGAATATTTGTTGGATATTCACAAATCAGCAAGGCTTACAGAGTTTACAATTGCAAAACTCTTATTGTGGAAGAAACACCTCATGTTGTGTTTGATGAATCTATTAATGAGTTCAGGGATAGAAACCTGAATATTGATGAGATAACACAAAGAACAACCAGATTAAGGCTTCAAAGCAAGGAAACAGTGTTTGTGGATGTTGCCCAGCCTGAACTTCATGAAAATCAAAAACTGGACAACCTACCTGATAGCAATCAACCAGTAGACAACCAACCTGAAGGAGAAATTGAACTGACTGACCCCATCCCAGTTCAAAACCAGGTAACAACTACCAATGAAGAAGCAGGAAATGTTGAGGTAGTTAATGGATCCACTATTCAAGGGGGAACCAATGAAAATGTCAACTTATCTGACAATGAGGACAACACCCCTGAATATGATCCTGAACTTGATCCTTCAATTAACTTTCCTGAATTTAATGAGTCTACTGATCCAACTTCAGATGAGGACAATCCTCCTGAAAGGATCAGGTCTAGAAGGACTTGGTTGAAAGACCACCCATCTAGCCTGATACTTGGTAATCCAAGTGAAGGAATCAAAACCAGAAGATTTCATGGAGAAAGTGCTCTGTTTTGTTGTTTTCTTTCAGAACAGGAACCTAAAGACATTGAGGAAGCACTTCAAGACACCAACTGGATCATAGCCATGCAAGAAGAGCTGAATCAGTTTACCAGAAATGAAGTTTGGGAACTGGTAGACAGGCCAACTCATCAAGATGTCATTGGAACTAAATGGGTGTTCAAAAACAAGAAAAATGAAAATGACATCATTGTGAGAAACAAAGCAAGACTGGTGGCCAAAGGATATTGTCAATCTGAAGGGATTGATTATGATGAGACTTTTGCTCCAGTGGCCAGACTTGAGGCAATCAGACTCTTCCTAGCATATGCAGCTCACATGAGATTCAAGGTGTATCAAATGGATGTGAAGAGTGCATTTCTCAATGGGGTGCTCAAAGAAGAAGTATATGTTGAACAGCCCCCAGGATTTGAAGAAGGAGACAAGGTGTACAGATTGAAGAAAGCCCTCTATGGCTTAAAACAGGCTTCAAGAGCTTGGTATGACACATTATCACAGTTTCTTCTAGATCATGGTTTTGTCAAAGGCACTGTTGACAGAACCTTGTTCAGAATCTGTGAAGGAGATGATATTTTGTTAGTCCAAATCTATGTGGATGACATTATATTTGGATCTCCAAATGAGAAGTTATGTGAGAAGTTCTCCAAACTCATGCAAAGCAAATTTGAGATGTCCATGATGGGATTGATGAATTTCTTCTTAGGACTTCAAGTCACTCAATCAAAGAAAGGAATATTCATCAATCAGGCCAAGTATACAAGGGACATGATCAAGAAATTTGGATGTGCTACAAGCAAACCAGTCAGAATTCCTATGAATACTAACTGGAAAATGGATCCTGATGAAAGTGGAGAGTCAACCAACTCCACTAACTACAGGGGAATCATAGGATCCTTGCTATATCTCACTGCAAGCAGGCCTGATATCACATTTGCAGTTGGAGTATGTGCAAGATTTCAAGCTAATCCAAAGAAGAGCCATCTTGATGCTGCCAAGAGAATTCTAAGATACCTCAAGGGATCTGAGAATCTTGGACTATGGTATCCAGCTGATGACAACATTGAGCTCACTGGATATTCAGATGCAGACTATGGAGGATACAGACTATGGAGGATGCAGACTATGGAGGATGCAGAATTGACAGAAAATCCACCTCTGGAACTTGTCAATTCTTGGGCAGCAAGCTTATCTCATGGTTCTCCAAGAAGCAAAATACAGTTGCAACTTCAACAACTGAAGCTGAGTATGTAGCAGCTGGAAGTTGCTGTGCTCAGATACTTTGGCTCAGGCAACAATTGAGAGATTACAAAGTAATCTCAAATGAAGTGCCAATATTCTGTGACAACAATAGTGCAATTGCTATCTCACAGAATCCAGTGCTCCACACCAGATGCAAACATGTGGATATAAAGCATCACTTCATAAGGGATCATGTTGAAAAGAAAGATATCAAGCTTGTCAAAATCCACACTGATAAGCAAAAAGTTGATATCTTGACTAAACCATTGGCTGAAGCAAGGTTCTTAGAACTTTCAGCTGAATTGGGCTTACTTGATCCAGGTAAGATGGAGGAATGAAGAAAGGAAGCTCATAAGAAGGGGGAAGTTGATTAAATTAAACTTCAGCAAAGTTGACCAACCTCACTGAAGCAGTCAGCCAAAAAGGAAAACTCAGCAAAGTTGTCCTTATGATGTTCAGCAATGTTGGTCAGGAGCTTTGTCCAAGTGGGACCCAGTCAGCAACTTTGGGACCCACTCAGGCAAGCTAATCAGGCAGTTTGACCAAGAAGGAAGTCAAAACGCATCTCAGGATGATTGTCCGAGTTAATTAGATAATTTTTGCTATTTTGGCATTGATTAGACATTTAAAAGAATTCTTGATCTAAGAGTAGGCCATTTTTAGGATGACGTGTACTATGAAGATCTTTGCCCCCAAAATGGCAAATCAGCATTAAATGCAAAATCTTAATTAAGATTGCATGAATTCTTGAGCCACCATCAAGACCATTGATTTGCATTCAAAACTCCATCAAACCATTGAAAGCCCACTACCCCACTATATCCAATTGATCTTTCAAAAATACCCACGGTTATATTCTATTAACCAACGGTTAATAAATTCCATTCATATATAAACTCCCCAATTTTCACTGTCTTCCTCACGCACTCATACTTTCCAAACCCTTAGGATTTTCAAAACCTCTCAACCTGCAACTTTTCTCCAAAACCTTTCTTACTCTCAAAAATTATCCATGGCTCCCAAAATCAAAAGAGAAGAACTTATAGACTTCAATGATTCCTCCTTGGACATTGATTTTTCTTACCTTAGCCACCCAAACTCCTTATGGTTTGAAAAGCTGGTTGCCTTTGACAGCCTAGACAAGGAGGTTGAGCCAGTACTCCATTGGCTTAGGGAAGCAGGCCTGGAAAAGTTTCTTGGCACCAAGCCTGATTCATGCCTAACTCCATTTATGGCAGAATTCTTTGCCCATCTAAGATGGAAGGGCAAGAAGGGTGATGTGTGCACTAAGCTCACATATGCTGAGGAAGATGAAGAAGAAGAAAGCCAACACACAATCATCTTCACTACAGAGGATTTAGATGCTAGCTTTGGGCTACCCTCAGAAGGCCAGAATCCTGAATCATACAAGGAAGGAGATGATCAGGAGTTCTACTTTCCATGGCTGCTTACACCCAAAAAGCTTGTTAGTGCCCAGAACAAAAACACTTTAAAACCTGTTTATAGGCACTTATTTGATTGTGTGGTGAAAAGTTTGTTAAGTCACTCTGGGAGTGTTGAACAAATCAGCATGCCAAAGCTCAGGGTAATGGCTGCTGTGATTGACTCAGCTGAAAAGAGAGTCAAATTTGACTGGAAAAGTTTTATTTTGGACAAGATGATGAATGAGAAATACAAGTTTAAGGAGGTGAAACACCACAAGGTGGTGGTTGATGGAAGACTCCAGTTCTGCACAAGAGCCAGCCTGCTCTTGGAAAAATTTGCTCATTACACTCATCTACAAGCAAAGCCAAAGCCTTTTCCTGCACAAAAGGTGATGTTTAGAAAAATGTCTTCTAAGACAGAGAAGAGAAAGCAGGAGGCTGCCTCCAAGAAAGCTGTTGCAATTGTTCCAGTCACAAGAGCCTCTCCAAGAAAGAGGAAAGCCCAGCAACCAAAAGCTCAGCCAAAGATGAAGAAGATGAAGAAGATTCTGAATGAATCTTCACCAGAAAGTCAGTCAAGAAGTGGAGGAGCCACTTCTGAGGAGATAGAGAAGGTTGCTGATGAAGGAGTCAACCCTCCTGAAGAAGGTGAAGAATTCAGGGAGATTGTCCCCTTACAGCCTGAGAGTGTAACAGAATTCAGAGATCTTGATCAGCCAACAAGATCTGAAAGGAGGAAAAGAATAGTTAAAACTTCTGAGAAGCAAAGATTGATGGAAGAGGAGAAAAGGAAGAAAGAATTCTTCAAGGAGATCAGACAAGCTAGCAGATCTAACTCCAAATCCAAATCAAAGCCCAACAGCCCTGAAGCCAACTCTCCTGATATTCAATCAGAAAGAATATCCCCATCAAGGCATGAAGAAGAGGAGTGCAAGACTCCTGAGGATGCCCCAATCATTGCCAAGAAAGTTTACTCCCCTGAAGGTGCCCCTGATAGATCAGGTATTGATGTGCTGGCAGATTTGGTTAATCTTGAGGATAGACCTTTTTCCCCACTTGATCCAAGACTTCTTTCCTATACCAAACTTCTTGAAACTGTTCTTCAAGAAGGTGATCAAGTTGTTCTCCCACCCATTCCAGCCATTCCACTTACCTCTTCAGGCACACTGCTCTCAAAAGCACCTGAATCCCAACTTGTTTTAAGCTCCACTAAACCCAAACCTTCTGAACCCAATCTACCTGAAATCCAGCCAAGCCTACCTGAATCCCAATCCAACCCTCCTGAATCCCAAGCCAACTCTTCTGAAGATGAGAGTGGTGAAGAATACACTTATGAGGGGATGCTAAGGCAAATTGCCAAGGCTAATGTGGATGAGTTATATCCTGGATTGAAGGAGTATCCTAGGCTGCAACAACAGTTCTATGATCTCAGAGCTCTTGTGGAGATCAAAGATAGAACTATGGTGGAAATAGCTCAGGCTATTCAGGATAAAGGATCAAGTTGGTGGCAAGTTGAAGAGAACAGGCTCTTAAACTTTGCAAATGTGAAGAAGTCCAGTGTGTTAACCACTGAGGCCCTGTTTTGCACAATTGTCTCTGAGAAGGTGCAAGCTGAGAAAGAAAGGATTGCACAAGGACTCAGGCACCCTGATAGCCCATCTGATGATGACAATGATGATGATGATGATAACACCAATCCCAATCCCCCAGGCCTCAACTCTGCTCAGGTACATTACTTGACCTATCATTCTGAAAAGGACTCTGATCATTCAGAGGAGTTGACCAAAGATGGTGACTCAGTCCAAGATGCATTGGCCAAGGATGGTTCTTTTGAACCTGAGGCACAGCTTGACAATGTTGAGACTTCCATGGGAGAAGCTAGTTTGGCTAAAGCCTCATCAATGTCAGGTCAGTTGGACATTGACCAGCCTTTAGTCATTCAGGATGACTCAGTGGCCTTGGGATGCCCAAGCACTGTGATCTCCCAACAACTGCCCTTTGTGGATCCTGTTGAGGATATAGAGGTGTCAGGTTTAGGAATGGAAGGAGTTGAAAAGGCTGATAGTGGTAAAAACTCAGAGGGAGATGATGGTGAGGATTGTGTGATTACAGGTTCTCTGAGTGCACCACAAATAGAGGGAGATGAGGTAGAAATATTGGGTGCAGCCCAATATGAGAGTCAGGCAATTCTTCAAGTCAAATCTGAACTTGATGAATCCCTTGGTGAAAGGAGGCCTGATTCTCAAATGAATGTGAGTCCATCTGAAATGAATATTGAAGAAAAAAATATAGTTGAAAAAGAGAAAGAAGGTGCTGATGTATCAGACCTTATGGGAGAAAGAAAAAATGAGGGTGTTGAGGGAGTTTTTACTAACACTCTTAGTTTTGCAGATTCTGTTGCTGTCACAATTGAGCAAATTTTTGCAGATGCCTCCCTGACAGATATACCAGTTGATGCTGACACTGACCTTGAAGCAGTCTCAGCAAATGTGTCCACACTGAACAAGATTTACTTTGAGCAAGCCAACACAACTGAGGCTAACTTTCAGATTGCTACTCAGACTGCTTCCATTATTGGAGAACAGTCAGAGAAGTTGGACACACTGGTCAAGGAGGTTGGTAAGGCACATGCAGCAACTATTGATACTCTTGATGGCCAAGGAAAGACTTTAGCCTCTGTGGAGATGAGACTAACTGGCTCAGAAGAGGTAATTTTGCCCACATTGGATGCAAGAATATGTGGAGTTGAAACTGGACTGCAAACAGTTTCAACTGAAGTGACAAAGGCCAGGGATGCTATGGTAAAATTCACAAGATCTGTGAAGAAAGAGCAGCAAGGTCTCAAAGATTTGTACAAGCATAATGTGAAAGCCTTGAGAAAGACAATCAAGGATGCTCTAAGGCAAAGGACAGCAGCTCAGAGGAAGAAGGCAGAAGAATTGAAAGCTGCAATGGTGAAATGGTGAAAGAGGCTGCTGAAAAGTTCACTGTTGAACTCATGGCCAAAGTGTCTGATCAAGTTGTGGCCAATCTCACTGAACAACTTCAGGCCAAACTTGATCAATCACTGAAAGCCACATTGGATGCAATTGTTACTCAAAAGATGAAGCCGGTTCACACTTTTTTGAGCATGGCAGATGATAAAATGCAAAACATTCATGATGAGAATGTTTACCTACTGCAGGAGTTGAAGTCCCTCACTCATTCTCACTCACATCTCTCTGTCACTATAAGTGACTTGAAGCCCCAGTGTTTTGATAATGCCAAAAAGGGGGAAAGAGAGAGAGCAAGGGCAAAGGGAACCTTGGTGATTGGTGAATCCAAGGGAAAGGAGAAGGTTCCTGAGATGGAGGAAGAGGCAGTAGAAGACATTGGGAAAGGCAAAGGCCCAATGAATATTGAGAATTTGACTGAAGAAGAGCAGATTCAAATTGCTGTTAAAGAGTCCATGATGTCTGCAATGGAAAGTCAGGCAAGGAGGCAACAAAGGCCTGGTGGTGAGTCAGCTGGACTTGACCCCAAAGAAAAGGTTGCTGAAGTAAGGGGGAAGGTGACAAGGTCATCTGAAAGAAAGAGGAAGGAATTGGAAGCCTTCAATGAATTCCCAACCAGCCTGACTTTGCCTTCAGAATTTCAGTCTGAAGAATCCACTCCAGTAAAGCAATCAAAGAGATTGAAGAGAGCAGCCAAGCTGCCTGCCATTGAAGAGGAAAATGTTGAAAAGGATGTACAGGACAAAGAGCCTGAAGTGGTTGTGCCCAAGCTTTTTTGCATATATTTACCTGCTGCTTATGCTTAGGAGGAGATCCTGATCTTCCTCTGTTTTCCCTTTCTCTTTTCTTCAATCTCATCCTCCTTTCTTCAATCTCTTTCTCTTCAGCCATCAATACAAATACAAACCCTAACCCTAACCCTAACAAGTACTGTACGCTGTATATATAGATTTAATTAAGCCAGAAAAATCTGGAAGGAGGAGAAGATAAGTTTCTTAATAAAAAGATATACACTCCCCTCCTTAATTTATTATTTAAATAATATTATAAAATACACGTTTTAACTTTAAATTAGACACAAATTCTAATTTCTAATTTAGTAGACAAAGAGGGTAGATTTCAATACATTTGAATGTGATGCGGCCAATATTATTATACTAGCCCTATACCCGAAAAACGTGGAGTGAATTTATTAAAATTATAACATTAAATATTATAATAGGATCAATTTATTAAAATAATAACTTTAAATACTATATAACTTTTGCACCCTTGAAATGAGAAAACTTTTTACACAAATGCCATCACACTACAAAAAATAAAAAAGAGATTTTTAATATCAAAAAATTGTTATCGAATACATTTTCTGATACTAAATCTAACCCTTTGGTATGGGACGTTATATATTTCTTAAACCGACGGAATTTTAATTCTCGAATTTGAATTTTATTTCTCCAATTGTAGGGAGAAGAAATATTTAAGAGGAAGTCTTGCATGAAACCACAGTGACAGAAAGTTCAAATACTTTTAACACTTTAAAAAAAAAATGAGTGTTTATTTATGCTAATTTGTGAATTGGTCCCACACATGTCCATTGTCAATATTTAATAACTCCATCAATTTATCTCTTCTAAACACCTTAAAAAGAAACTGATTCTTCGTTCCCTACTGCATCTCTATTATCTTACTATTCTACATTATTACATTTATTTATCGTATATAGATGATGATCTTGTTACATATGCAATATTATTGTCTCAAAAGAATAATTAAATCATGTACGAACATAAGAAGCTCTGTTCGGCACGTACAACATAATCCAACATATATACGTTTTGTTGGGAATAAAATGATTTTGAATTAGATATCAAAACCCCTGTTTGATGATGATCAGATTAGTTGAGATATGCTCAAGTCAAGTTCAGGCAAGATGTCTCAGTGCACTTTAGTATGATGCTTAAGTAAAAATCTCAGAAATGTTATGAGATTTTAGAAATCAGGATAGTTGTCCAAAGCTAGAATGTTAGGCAGCTTGATAGATCTATAGGACAAAGTTGTTGATCCATTCAAGACAAGCTGATCATATGGACAACTGAGCTGAAGAAATCAAGAACAATAAAGCTGTGTTCATAAATGCAAAGATCAAGACAGTTGAAGTACAAATGATCAAAAGCATTGAAAGCAAAAGACACATTCAATGAAGCATTTATTGCCAATCATGCCTGAAGCAAGCATTGAAGACTTAGAGCATTAAAGAGTGAAGCATTGAATGAATGCTGGAACATTCTAAACTGCAGCAGGAATGTTCAGGGAACTTGTCCCATCTGACTGTTGGCTGTGTATAGAGTTTGCCACAAATCAACCTAGGACAATGTGCAAAATTGGAAACTGACACAAGTCTTCTCAGCCGCATTTGTCAGAAGTCAACACATTCATTCAAGCAACCATTGAAGAGCCCTTTTACACGGTGGATAAAAGGATGCCAAGCTTCATAGCCGTTTCAATGGTGCTGCAAATAGACATATTTGAATTGCTAATCCCTCCAACGGTTAGTTGTTCAATTTGCCTATAAATACAGAAGTGATCAAAGGAATTCAGTATCCAACTACAAGCTATCAAACTATCATCAAGCTTTCAAAGGAAACCAAGCTGTTCTCTAGAATTCCAAGTTTCCTGAATCACTTCTTTTTAGCTAAGCCAATCTTTGTAAACATCCAAAGCTTAGCATTGAGATATCCTAAGCCTTTACACTGTTCTTATTGTAAAGGATATCTCTACTAGTTGGAACCAAACCTCAAACCCTTATCTCATTAAGTGAAGAGAGAGTTTGTTGTAGAAGTGAGGAGTTAAGGACTGTTAGTGTGAAACACAGTCTTAACTCAGAGAGATTGAGCACTAGGACTCAAGTTATCCTAGGGATCAAAACACTAAGAGAGTGTTGTTGATCAGTGCACCTTGGCACTATAAAACAAGCTAATTCCATTGAGAAGGAATTATCCTGTTCAATCAGGGAAAGTGGATGTAGGAGCTTGAGTCTCTGAACCACTATAAACTTGTGTGCCATTTACTTACTGCATTCTTAATTTCACTTACATTCAAACATATTTTACAGAAGCATTACTCAGTAAGTAAGAAAATCTGTTTTGGACAAAGTCCCTGATAACCTGCATCTTTTCAGAAATTAACTTGGAGTATTTCTTTAAGTCAAAGGCCAACCACATTCCGCACTAAGCAACTCTTTTAGATATTTAGCCAACTGATCACTCAATAGTAATCAGTAGGACAAGTATCTATCAAAGTTCACTCAGGCCAGTTGTGAGACAACTTGCCTGATAGACCAGTTTGTCAAAAATAAAAAGAATTTGCATACACAAGTGCATTCCCCCCCCCCCATACACTTGTGTTATACTCCACCAAGGACCAACACGTTTTGCCGGTTTGTTTGTCCAAATCCAAATCAAACAAACAATTGTGTAATCACAAGATGCAATATCATTGTTCAAACTGATCATAAAAAACCAAACAAACCGGCAAAAGGAACCCCTAAAGAATATTCAATTCACATTCATAAATAAATACACACACACCTATACTTCACTCCTCATATAATCAACATGGATTCATCAACAATCTCATTCTCTCTTCTTCTTTTTCTTCTCATTACTCCCTCGATTATCCAAGCAGCACCAAAGATGCTCTTCCGAGAATACATCGGAGCTGAGGACAATAACGTCAAGTTCTCAGACGTGCCTATCGATTCCACCATCGATTTCCACTTCCTACTCTCCTTCGCCATCGACTACACCAACACGCCCTCCCCGTCTCCCACAAACGGTGACTTCCAAGTCAATTGGGACTACGTTAATCTCAGCCCAGCCAATGTTTCCTCAATCAAATCAAAGCATGCAAACGTAAAAGTAGGCATGAGTCTAGCTGGCGATACAATAAACGAAAAACCCGTCTTCTTTAATCCCACCACCGTTAATTCCTGGGTTGCAAATGCAATCCATTCCATAACCGATTTAGTAAAAAAGTACGATCTAGATGGGATTGATATTGATTACGAACACTTCAAAACCGATCCTGATACATTCGCAGAATGCATAGGACGACTCCTCTTCTATCTAAAGCAAAATCAGATCGTAAAATTCACTTCAATCGCACCATATGAATCTGATTTTGTGCAGCCATACTATCTTGCTCTGTGGAGCAAGTATGGTCATCTTATAGACTATGTAAATTTCCAGTGCAAAGGGCACTAGTGTTTCTCAGTTTCTGAAATATTTCGACACTCAAAGCTCCAACTACAATGGAGGTAAAGTTCTGGTCAGTTTTGGGACCGATGGGAGTGTTGGGTTATCCCCGAAAAATGGGTTTTTTGATGCATGTAGGATTCTGAGAAAACAGGGGAAACTTCATGGGATCTTCATTTGGTCTGCTGATGACTCGAAGAAGGCTAATTTCCAGTACGAAAAGCAGGCTCAGGACTTGTTAGCTAATAAAAAGTCGGGCAATTAATGCTAGATTTTTCTTGTTCGGCCATTTTTTGGTGCAAACACTTATGGAAAGGAGGGAGTATGTCTCAAATACACAGCTGCTGGGAATTGCAAAAAAACACACAATGCAGAGTTGAGATCATGGAAGTAAATTACATGCCTGCCTCGAGACATTGTACAACAGTTTCAGCGGGATTATTTGGGTCTCAACATCTGCAAGATAGGTTAGCAACAGAATTAAAATAAACTGAAACCAAAACAAAATTGAAACTAAACATATGAAATTTTGTTGTTGGTAAAACTTGGCACTGAAACTACAATGAGAATCTCATTCATTTTTCCAAGTCATACAATTTGCACTGATATGCATTCATACAATACTATCTGAGTAACAGAAGCAAATGGAAGACAAACAAAGAACAACACTCTACTCTTACAAATCTGACTTTAAAGAACTGAAAACATCAACACATATAACCTGACTACTTTAGTACCACACAACTCGTATCATTAATTCAATGGTTGATTTTAAGTTCAAAATTGGTGTTAAAGTGTCATCACCATATTGTCATTTTAGATATGATTTAAAGTTCTTGAGCATCATATTACTCCGTATAATGTTGACAAATGTGTGAGAAGAAAGATATACATACCTACACTCGTCCACCAGCAGGCACAACGAGGCTCTCGACAAAAAGCACAACCATCTATATACTTAGACAGAACTCCATCAACAAGCATGTCCCTCAGTGTTTTCTCTTTCAAATTGTAAACAACCAAAGTTTCATTTTCAGTTAGCAACGCAATTTCGTCATCTCCAATATAACACAAAGGCTTAATTTAATTACCTCCCAATCACAATCGACATCAACACTTAATTTTGTCCAAGAATCTCCCACACCATACTCTTTCATTATCCAAATATCTGGCCGGCGGGCATTGCTTCGATTATCAATCATACAGAGATGTCCCCCTAAAACAGCAAGTCTATAAAATACAAAATGTTGACATCAAGATCACTAGGAGGAGGAATTTCATCAAATTCCTCATCTTCCAAATTGAAAGCCGTGATCACAGAAGGATAACCTGATTCACCACTACTACGAACTACCCATTCATCAGTACTAGCTAACCAATGGATAGCCCCATTAATAAAAACCCCTTATTGGAACTGTGTGATGATCATATGGAGAACAATCAACCCTTGTCCAAACATCCTTTTAACAGAATACACATCAACAAATATATCATCACAATCAGATCCATATTCATTGTCAGTATGATAATGAGAAAGCGTGACAATCTTATAATCGTTGCTTAATCTATCATAGCCAAATCCATGCATGCTAAAGCTCTCACGTTTGGGTAAAGCTAGAGGTGAATCTGGTATTATTAGGTGCTCTAGAGTGACGGGATTCACCAACAACTTGGTTTGTTCGTCATCTACTAATAAAACCAAGCCATCACAATAAGTGAGAATATGTCCACCAGTATTTCTTCAATTGAAATGTATATTTTGATGAGCTCAGCTAACTATTTGGTAGCAATAAGTGAGTAAACTATTAGCTGCATGATCTTTCCTCTATCTCTGTTTCCAGTACCCTCTTCTTCATATTTAAATACACGTTTGGTTTAAAAAATAATATAGTATTAAAGACGCCATTTGGTTGCATGTGAGAAAGACGACTATCACTACTTTATTATACGACACTAAGATCTTCAGAAGTACATGAACACAATGCATAAGACCAAGCTAAGGAGAAAAAATAATACAATGCATAAGACCAAGCTAAGGAGAAAAAATAATAACATGATGTTGTTTGTCAACTCACAAGGACACAAGTATTAATTTGAGAAATGGAATTATATATATGTTAAAACAGAAAATGATGATTGTTTGCAAAATGAGAGCTTGTTCTAGTACTAAAACTGAATTAAAATCAAGGGAGAGCTAGAGTTTCAGCAATCTGATGAACATGTACATAATCCCCAAGTTGGATATCAACAACCTCCGTGCAACTTTTATAAACAAAACTGTAAGCCATAATCTTCTTTCCTCCGATAAAAATCAATATAGTGCTCGTTTCCGTAACGAATGCCAGCATATTTAATAGTGTCCGGTGTGGATTTGGAAGACGAGGGTCTATATGGTGGTACTTCAACAACCAGTTAGAGCGACGAGGATCATCCCCATTCAGCGGCAATTCCCACAAGACTGCTGTTGTTGATTGGAATTCGACGTCCTGGACCAAGGCACAATAGTAGAGAGAACCATTTGCCTCTTGGAGTGTGTAGGAATAATCTTGGACTTGAGGTAGTGGACACACAATATCAATATATTGTGAGACATTTTTAACAATGTTAAAGCAGTAAAGACGACCACGATATTTCAAGTAGAACAAGGTTTTGTAGTGTGTCATTGTTTCAGAATGCACACATACACTCCACGTTCCCGTCTCTGAGCTGAAAACATTAAACTTTAGCAGGGGCAAAATCTCATGAATCAGAACAATCTTGAAATGTGGTGATTTGAAAGGATCATATACGAAATGAAGATACCCACAGTGACGGTGAGCGAATAACTCAGTAAGCTGTGGTATTTTTTCTGAGTGATCAGTGGTGGGATTGTAAACATAGTTCTCCTGTCTACAGTTCATCAACAGGAGACCATTCGAAGCCCTCACCACACTGAAATATTCATTATCGGGTTTAAAAATATGACAAGGTATTGTCCTCTGTTTTTCAGCACCCCTTTCGATGATCCTCCGATTTAAATAAAACAATTCACTTGTTTTGATGATCCCCCGCTTCAAAGACTTGAAAGAAGTTGGATTCATCCAGTGAACTGCGGTGAGGAAGAGAGGGGGTGGGGATTTGCGGAGTGTGTGGAGACGACGAAAGTAATCGGAAGAAATAAGGGAGCGCCACGATTTGCATTCCAATTGAAATCTGGTGACAGCCATTACCGGCAGCCGTGCAAGGATTTCCGACAACACATCAAAATCAACCGGAGAAGCTTTTTTGAATATATTTACCTGCTGCTTATGCTTAGGAGGAGATCCTGATCTTCCTCTGTTTTCTCATCCTCCTTTCTTCAATCTCATCCTCCTTTCTTCAATCTCTTTCTCTTCAGCCATCAATCAATACAAACCCAAACCCTAACCCTAACCCTAACAAATACTGTACGTTGTATATATAGATTTAATTAAGCCAGAAAAATCTGGGAGGAGGAGAAGATAATAAGTTTCTTAATAAAAAGATATACACTCCCCTCCTTAATTTATTATTTAAATAATATTATAAAATACACGTTTTAACTTTAAATTAGACACAAATTCTAATTTCTAATTTAGTAGACAAAGAGGGTAGATTACTAGATTTCAATGTACATGTGATGCGGCCAATATTATTATACTAGCCCTATACCCGAAAAACGTGGAGTGAATTTATTAAAATTATAACATTAAATGTTATAATAGGATCAATTTATTAAAATAATAACTTTAAATACTATATAACTTTTACACTCTTGAAATGAGAAAACTTTTTATAAACTTCACCCTCACAATATTTTCAATTTTACACAAATGTCATCACACTACAAAAAAAGAGATTTTTAATATCAAAAAATTGGTATCGGATACATTTTCTAATACTAAATCTAACGGAGAAGAAATATTTAAGAGGAAGTCTTGCATGAAACCATAGTGACAGAAAGTATAATTTGAGCATGAAACTTTTAACACTTTAAAAAAAATGGGTGTTTATTTATGCTAATTTGTGAATTGGCCCCACACATGTCCATTGTCAATATTTAATAACTCCATCAATTTATCTCTTCTAAACACCTTAAAAAGAAACTGATTCTCCGTTCCCTACTGCATCTCTATTATCTTACTATTCTACATTATTACATTTATTTATCGTATATAGATGATGATCTTGTTACATATGCAATATTATTATCTCAAAAGAATAATTAACTCATGTACGAACATAAGCTCTGTTCGGCACGTACAACATAATCCAACATATATACGTTTTGCCGGTTTGTTTGTCCAAATCCAAATCCAAATCCAAACTTGGACAAAAAAACAATTGTGTAAACAAGATGCAATATCATTGTTCAAACTGATCATAAAAGACCAAACAAACCGGCAAAAGGAACCCTAAAGAATATTCAATTCACATGCATAAATAAATACACACACACCTATACTTCACTCCTCATATAATCTCAACATGGATTCATCAACAATCTCATTCTCTCTTCTTTTTCTTCTCATTACTCCCTCGATTATCCAAGCAGCACCAAAGATGCTCTTCCGAGAATACATCGGAGCTGAGGACAATAACGTCAAGTTCTCAGACGTGCCTATCGATTCCACCATCGATTTCCACTTCCACCTCTCCTTCGCCATCGACTACACCAACACGCCCTCCCCGTCTCCCACAAACGGTGACTTCCAAGTCAATTGGGACAACGTTAATCTCAGCCCAGCCGATGTTTCCTCAATCAAATCAAAGCATGCAAACGTAAAAGTAGGCATGAGTCTAGCTGGCGATACAATAAACGAAAAACCCATCTTCTTTAATCCCACCACCGTTAATTCCTGGGTTGCAAATGCAATCCATTCCATAACCGATTTAGTAAAAAAGTACGATCTAGACGGGATTGATATAGATTACGAACACTTCAAAACTGATCCTGATACATTCGCGGAATGCATAGGACGACTCCTCTTCTATCTAAAGCAAAATCAGATCGTAAAATTCACTTCAATCGCACCATATGAATCTGATTTTGTGCAGACATACTATCTTGCTCTGTGGAGCAAGTATGGTCATCTTATAGACTATGTAAATTTCCAGTTCTATGCCTATGCAAAGGGCACTAGTGTTTCTCAGTTTCTGAAATATTTTGACACTCAAAGCTCCAACTATAATGGAGGTAAAGTTCTGGTCAGTTTTGGGACCGATGGGAGCGGTGGGTTATCCCCGAAAAACGGGTTTTTTGATGCCTGTAGGATTCTGAGAAAACAGGGGAAACTTCATGGGATCTTCATTTGGTCTGCTGATGACTCGAAGAAGGATAATTTCGAGTACGAAAAGCAGGCTCAGGACTTGTTAGCTAATAAAAAATCGGGCAATTAATGCTAGATTTTTCTTTCTAGTGTTGGCTGTTTATGGGGAAATATCAGTTTACAGTCCCTAAAATTTGCTCTCTACTCTCAAAATTGGTCATGAAAATTTACTTTTGGTCCTGCCATCAGTTGGTTGTTGACTGGCAGATTCAACTATTTGTAGTGCAAAATATAATTATATAAAAAGTTTGTACTTAAATGTAATTATTTTCAAGTTTTTTTATAATTACATTTAAGTACAGAACTTTAAAACATACATGACAAATTTTGAGAATGAGTGAAACAGGGTGACCAAATCTGGAAAAAAATAAACTTCAAGGACTAAAAATGAGATTATCCCTTTCTTTATCTAAAGTCTAAAATTGTCTAAAGATTCATATGAGATACTGAATATTTCACTAACTGACAAATCTAGTAATTAAATTACGAGATAAGGAGAGCTTTCCTACGTCGAAGAAATTTCCTTCATCTTAAAATAACAAGGAAACTCCACATACTACACTATAAGTATAACCAAGACCACTTGACTCGATCACCAAAGCAAAACGAGAAGAGAACTAAAAACAGAACACATACAATAATGAGGGACAAAATTGAGAAAAGAAGAAGTATGTGACTAAACCCATTGTGAACCAGCATGTCAACAAAACTGCCAATTCTAATTTTAAAACTTACCTCTATTTACAAATCCAATAGGGAAAAACGAAGGATTCTATATTGAGATCCTTTCCCCTGTTTCATGAACATAACTATCATATCATTCTCTTCCAAAACTCAGAAGAAGAAGAAATAAACGGATTGCTCAAAGAATGAACATAATTTTATTTGCACCACTAAGTAGAAGCAAGTAACTAGGGTTACAGGTATCGTACCATCAATCTGGAACATCACAAACAGTTATTTGCAACTGGGACTCGATCCTATATTGTTTCACAAAAGCCCGTCTCCACCAAATTTCAAAAGCTCTCTGAATATTGGGGCAATCATCGCCCTTATTAAGAAACCTATCAAACCATGTAAGCAAAATTGATTGCTGTTGACTCAACGGCAGAGTCAGAATCGTTTGACTCAGTCCATCCTCAATCAATTTCCGGTCAACAGATTTCCCCGACATTCTCATCCATCCAAAATCATCATACAGAGCTTCCAACCATGTCGATAGCAAGGCAAATCGAGTCTCCTTTGGCACTAAAATATGTCCTTTCCCAATAGAGATGCACAATTGAGCAGTGATTTTACTAATCTCATGGCGATACATAGTAGGAATCTTTGAATGAAGAACTGAAAGATCCTTCTGATCAGCCCACAGTTTAGCAAACTCGTCTCCTATTTTTCTATCGATTAGAATACCAACGATCCACTGCATATTATCAGCCTCTCGAGCAATCTCAGCCATTAAAGCCCCTCGATCTTGCCTGCTTTCATCGACGGATGTGGCCCCAGATAGGCATAAAACGAGAGAACTAAGGCATGTATGGCAAATTTGATAAAGTGTATCTTTTGAGATATCGAAGCTATTGCTATCACGATCTTCCTTGAGAACTCGGAATATTAAAGCTTTCATTTCTTTACGGGCCTTATCGTCTTTGGCCTGCAAAACTCCTAATGATAGTTTTAAGAAGACTTCATCTGCTCTTGAAGATGTTGAAGGATCGGAGATCACTCTCTGCAGCACTGTGTCTGCTTTTGAAACACCGAAGTGAAGTTGATTCAGATGTGAAACCACACTATCTTCTTCTTCTTCAGACCACGGTACTGCTTCAAGATACTCCAAACAAGCCCTAACACCTTCATCATACATAATAGCCGAAGATATCTGCACGTGCCAAGGAAATCTAGCATATGAAACGATTCCATTCACTTATCTTAAACCCAAGTCAAATAAGACAACCTTTTCGCGATAACCAAGCACATGCATGAAGATTATCATCCTTTTTACAGTTACAAATCTTGTCCATTTTTCGCAGTCCCAAAGGGGCATTGTAAATACACAACTACACAAGGACTATTGAACCAACTACATTGCCTACTTTACTTCTTCCTCACATTTCTAGTTCCTTTCGATTTCATCGTATTAACACAACACAAGTTATGAGTCATCACTTATCAAATTAGATAAACCATGTTGTGATATATTTTAACTAGATAAACTGTTTATATAACCATATACTCCAAAGATACTAACAAGTTAAAATTAGAAGTTCATAAAAACCATGATCCAGACACATATAAGAGTCTAAAAACAATCATAATAATCATGCCAATTAATAAACAAAAAAGGGGGAAATTAAAGAAAGAAACCTTTAAGAGGGACAAGATCTTGGAGACCTCCACACCCAAGAGCTTGCTCTTCAATTCATCACAATCACAATACATAAGCACCACAGCCTCAACATACACCGCCACGTCATCACATTCAAGAATCTCAACGGAGTGGGTCCCACTCCGGCGAAGCTTCTCCGAGAAGAATCGGCTTTTGGCGGCCAAAACCCTCCGGTGAACGTCCATGGAGACGCGAAATTCGGGCTCCCCCGGGTCCGCCCGGGCCGAGACGGTGAGGCTGACGTCACCGACACCCCATTGATTAGAAATCCGAAAGGGGGCTTGAGAGAGGGCAAGAGAAACCCTTTCTTGGAGTTTCTTGCGGGGTTCAAAGGCGGGTTTGGGCTCGACGGACATTACCTCGAAGAGGGTCGGGCTTGTGAGGGCCCGGAAGCTTGGAGGAGGAGAGAGAGGGTTGAGGCGAGAAGGAGAGAGAAAGGGGTCGGAAATGAAGCCCTGTTTGATCATTGAGGAAACCAATTGTTGCTGTTGGTTCTTTGATCTGGGGTTGCCACTATCAGAAGCCATTGAATTGAATTGAATTGAAACTGAAACACGCACACACAGTGTAGTGTGTGTGAATGCTGCCTGGAATCCAAGAGAGAAATTGGAAGTACGCTTTGGATCTGAAGTGGATATTTGTATTACTGTATTGCTTGCGGGGAAAAAGGGAGGGTGGGTGAAAATCCGGATTTCTACATTTCGATAGCCACTGTTGAATGATTACTCCCATTTTTGTTTTTTCTTTTAAAGAAAATTGATTATTTAGAAGGGATGAAATAATAAAAGATGTTTGAATTACTCTTAGGGGGTGTTTCTTTTGGGCTTTGGGTGGTTTTAAAAACTAGATTTTTTAAATTCTGGTTTTTGAAATCCCTATGAATAGTAATATGGGTGTTTCTTTTGGGTTTTGGAATAGTGAAGGATTTAAATGTCAAATCAAGTTGTAAGATTGAATGAATTTGTATTATTATATTATTGTTTGATGAGATTATAATGATTGATTAAGTGTGTAATGATTAAATGTATTATATTATTGTATTATTATATTATTATATTATTATTATATTATTGTTGAAAAAGAATATAATGATTGAAGTAATATTATATAGATATAACTTTATGTCAAATCAATATGTTTGATAGGGGTGGTTTTGAGTGGATTTTGAAAACCGATTTTTAAATCCCGAAGTAACACGGGTTTTGGATCTTGAAATCCAAAACCTAGTTTTTAAAATCAAAAGTAAACATGCCCTTAGAACTTAGAAGAGATGCGATAGTTTTATGATATATGTAAATATGTAATTGGGATTTTGCCATTCTTTATATCATTATTGTAATTTGTAATGATCGTGGTGAGTTTGTGATGAGTCGAACTCAATTGATCCTGAGATGCGTAGATGTGGATGTTAGCGAGGTGATGTGGCTTTTTTAGGCTTTGTCTTTGATTCTGGAATTAGAGCTGAATGATGTATCGATTGAAATCGATACTAGGTTGATAGCAGATACATTGATCTTTGATAATTCTCTAGTTTCAATTTTTTGGGATTTCATAGTTGCTTCTATGAACTTATTGTTACATTTCGAACATGTTTTGTTTAATTATGTCGCGAAGAGTGTCAATTCTACAGTACACGAGTTTGCTAAGGTTTATTGCATATTTGAGAGTCCTACTTGTTAGGTTAACCCGTCGTCGTTTATGATTGAACTTTCTGATACTATTTGCACTCGCAAGTCGCAATAATGAGAACTAATCTTTTCTTTGGTGGAAAAAAATATTGTGAAAAATTCTTTTTTTGTCGACTACCCGCGATCACAAACAAAACTATACACAATCATACACGACTACTTGCGACCACATATATTTTTTATTTCATAAAGATTATATAATAATAAAAAGTACTTTCACAATAAAAATATGGTTGAAAAAAAAAATCATAGGCTTGGCAGCGGGGTGGGAAATACCCGTTCTCCACATGATCCGTCCAGAACGGGGCAGAGAATCCCTATTTCATCTCCAGTGGGGTCGAGGATGAGGAAAATTTATTTTCCGTTGGCGGAACGAGGATCATACTCTCTGCCTGTATTCCCGATGAAATTTTATTTATATTATATGATATACTTCCTCTGTCCTCCTTTAATCTTTACGTTGGGGAATGACACTGGTTTTAAGGAATGTGGAGTAATATTTTATGTAAAGTTATTGGTGGAAAGTGTTAGAAAAGTAAAAAGGTAGAAAGAAAAAGGGTAAAAAATGTAAAAAGGTAGAGGGGGAGAAAGAAAAATAAGTGGCAATTTTTGTAATTTTGTATAAAATAATGAATAATTGTTAGTAATAAATATAGGGTCACAACTTGCCAATAAAGAAACATAAACCTTTAAAGGAGACAAAAAAATAAAGAGGAACGAATGGAGTATTTCTTTTTTTTTTTTTTTTTTGAGGGGGGAGTATTTCTTATTATAATATATATTTCTAAATATATATATATTTCTAAATATTTTTAACTATAATCCTTATATAATTTTATTTTTATTAATTAATATAAATTAGAAAATAGAATTTTTTTTGAAGGAATGGAAAATCCCCGGAAGAACGATATTCCCACGGCCACGAGATATGAATAGGAGAAAAGGATTCCGCTATACTTAGCGGAAACGGGGATGGAGATTGATCTCCAATTTTGCGGAGACGAGGATGGGGATTGGTACCCCGTCCCATTGATATTCCTAATCTACAATTATAAGGGAGATTCACTATCTCTAAATCGTTCTACAAATTACTTTTTATAATTCAATCTTAAGATAAAATATTATGTGTATCGTACACCATTAATACCTATATTTATAAATGTAATACTATTGCTAGTGATATATAATGCCCAAGGTTTTCAATATTAATTATATTATGAGGTTGATCCACAAGTAAATTGGACGTTAATGTCCCTAAATTATTTTACATATTAAATTTTAACTTCATAATTATTTACATTTTGAAGTTTGGAGCATCAAATTATTTGTCTTGTTCAAAAACTTTCACATGCGGACTTCTTATGGAGAATTTAATAGGACCTTATTGCCTTTCTCATTTGTTGCTGCATTTTTATTCCCTTGATTTTTTAAAATCATATATGCATAGTTCCCCACAGATCATCTCATCAAAATTTATTGACATAATACATAAAAAAGTTCCTTCAAATATCAATTTTTGTTTGAAAGGGTTCCTAAACTTTTTTTTTTAATAAACTCTTTAACTATATAAATTATGTTTCACGTGATCTTTTATTGACATTGCGCGTTAATGAATGTACTTTCACACGTGTAGAATATTGATTAGACATGTATATTAAATGACATGTTGAAATAATTTTTTTACACATAGATAAAATTATGTATTTTAATTTGGGAATTAAAAAATAAATGTGAACTCAAAGAATTTACAGAAAAGGCTCAAATCACGAGTAAAAAACCCTCATTCCAATTTCTTGAGAAATTAACGGATGTTCTTGTGAAAAATTAATGATATTCTTGTGAGTTCAAAAAATAACAAAGATTCAAAAGTTGTTGGAATTAATGGGAATTAATTGGGTTTTGACACCCTGATTTAATTTAATTAATTAGACGGACTAAACGTTAATTAGAAAATAATTGAACGTGGCATAGTCGATCTACTCGCGGAGTAGATGAACGTGGTATATTTAATATCTCAAAACCGAGTTAAGGTGAGTGAGAAATTAATTGTTGAAGTTGAAGAGTGAGTGAGAATGTGAGGAATGGGCTTGGCCCATTTGAACTACTTCAAGAATGTTCCAGAATTATCTGGAAGTCTCAAACTTGGTCTTCAAGATTCGGTCTTCAAGACTTATCCACGTACGAGATATTATCTCAACCGCTGCGATATTTTCGCAATATATTCCCAAGAATCGGGCCTGGGCCCACGCGTTTTTCCCTCTCCCTCCAAGGGTTTCTTCTGCCTATAAATATCAGACTCTTCCCTCATACATCCTTACGCTGAAATTCGCCCCTCAATCCTTCTCCTCTCCTCTCGTCCCTACGCAGTGTACTGAGCTCCCGAAAGCCTGCAACACTAAATAAACAACCGCAAGTATACGGCGTCTATTGTAGCGTGATAAGCACGAGGTCGATCCCACGAGAAGGTTAAGCGTAAAAGTGGAGTTTGTTAGTCGAGTTCTAAATAGACGTGATCGAATAGATTGAGTGTTGAATTACCCTAAGATTGCCTAACTATGTGTCACAAATAGACAACGAAAGAGTAAATATAAAATCGATCAACTAACATGCAAAGTAAGAAAACGAAAGTAAAATGGATGAAAACTCAAAGAAAGAAGGTGGGTTCCAAGGCAATTGTAACACATAGATATCCGTTTATGATCTCGTTTAAATGGCCATTAAGGTTATTGTTATACCTAGTCAAAGAAGTCAATCTTTGACAAGTCAATCCTAGTCACCAGCTTACGTGGCGAGGACCAGTCAACAAAGTCTTGCGACGACTAGTCAACAAGAAAATGTAATAGAATAGATGTATTTAAAATGTTTAAGTGCTCGCTCAGAGATGTTGACGAGTACCTGTTTTAGTTAGCTGCTCGCCCAAGTGTGTGGGCGAGCACGTATCTATCTTAGCTAGAATAGTCTAAGTATTGAA
The DNA here is from genome assembly GCA_963675135.1 of Galeopsis tetrahit. NCBI lineage: Eukaryota > Viridiplantae > Streptophyta > Magnoliopsida > Lamiales > Lamiaceae > Galeopsis > Galeopsis tetrahit. The sequence continues at coordinate 63,220,337 of OY776132.1, forward strand.
GCATTGGGAGACAGCATGGAGCGTGGCGACCACACTCCTCGACATGGTCCTCCGGCGACCACCGTAGCTCAGCTCCTCGGCATCTCGGCGAGGACGAGCACCAAAGGCGGTTTAGCATTAAATGCGCCATCAAATCACCTTTTCGGGCAGAAGACAGGTCCAATGAGGGCGTGCCACGTGTAAAGGGCGGGCAGCCCCTAGAAACCTCTATATAATGCCTAAAAGAGGCTCATTTGTACACAAGTTACACAATTCCCACAAATCACCCTACCCCAAAGCAATAAACACTCCCAAAGCTCTCAAGCTTTTAGCTTCTCCAAGAAGCTACTTTTGGTGTTCTTCTTTGTTCTTCATAAGATCATCAAGATCATCATAAACAACCTCCTTAAACACGTAATAAACCCCCGATCATTATACATGTTTGTTTCGTGCTAACAAATAGCCCACATACAAATCAACCATCAAAAGCACGTACAACATTTGGCGCTAGAAGGAGGGGTCCTTTTACGTGTTCATCACTCTCAGTTTCGACCGATCATCGAGCGATCGGTTTGCAAACTCCGTTTTCAGGTTTTTAATCGGTAGATCCACCTTTTAAAGCTTGTTTTACGTATTTTCGTGTTCTTCGTGTTCTTGAATATTTGCGATATTCGAGACATATTTTGGAGTTTGATCTCCGTGTAACCTTGTTTTTAAGCTTTAGTTGTTATTACTTTGCTCTTAAGTAGTTGTAATAGCACGTTCTTCTGCGTAAGAACTTTTAATCTTTCGTTTTTAAGCATCGAGAGCTTAAGAACAGTCATATCCTTGTAATAATCTCCAGGAGACACTCTTTGAACGATGTCTCATCATACTCCAAGAGACGGAATCGCACCGTTCGAAGGGAACGAGCCCCTTCCGGCGCGTCCAGCAAACCCTTTTGCAAACTTGAACGTGGGGGACATCTTGAAAGATCCCCAACACTTGAAAGATTTTTCTGACTTCCTCATGGAGAAGAGGAGGCAGAACGAGAAAGAAGAGCTAGAGAAGGCCAAAGATCAGGCTTTCGACAAAGCTCGCAAGGATAAGGGGAATGAGGACAACCGTTCCTATCACTCCTCTGTTCACCCCCAAGATAAGGGGAAGGATAAAGCGGCCGAGTACTCCCACAATAGCCACACGGGGGACTCGCGACACCGAGATTCGGTTTTCAACCGGATGGATGACAAAGACAGAAGGGCTCCTCGCCGAGTACCTTTCAATGTGGATGGCCGACCAGGCAGAGCCGACCACCACCGAGATCACGCCGATAAGAGAGATCAGGGCGATAGAGTCTCTGCTCTTCATAGAGTGGGACCAGGGAAGGGTTCGCGAGCTCCTGCAAAGAGTTATCGCAGCCGCCAGTCTGAGAGACATTCCCCCAGGCGATCACGCCATGATGATCGCCCGGCCGCATCCCAAGGGAGCCGACGCGACGAGGTCGTCGTCCCCCGAGCACAAACTGCCGAGGAGGGGCAAATCGCCCAGTTCCTCGAGACCCAAAAATTAATGAAGATAGAGATGGAAACTCTGCGAGCTGAGGTGGTCGCCTCGAAGCTAGGGACCACCCCACCTATCACTCTGCCCGCACCTCCTTTGAGCGTTGCGATCTTTACCGCCCCCATTCAGAGAAAGATTCAAATGCCCTCCATGGCGGCATACGACGGAGCGTCCGACCCTAGAGTACATTTGTCCAAGTACTCCAACTACATGGCCTCAATTGGGGCAACGGACGCCACACAATGCAGGAATTTCTCCTTAACTTTGGGAGACCGGGCTCACCGATGGTACACAACGCTGAGTCCCGGATCTGTCACCTCATTCCTTGAGCTGGGACAACTTTTTCTGACCTACTACGGGTCTATTGCTGCTCGCCCAGCCTCAAAGCAACGTTTGGCAAACGTTCGCCAATCTATAAATGAGTCGGGCAAGGACTTCATCGAGCGTTTCGATAGGCTGGTGATCGATGGGGAGGCCGTGAACGATGAGACGAAGCTGATCTCAGCTGTTTCCGGTCTGAGGATAGGTACCAAGCTTTGGGAATCTATCCATCTTACTTTCCCCAGTTCTTATGCGGATTTCCGCACAAGGGCTGGAAATTTCATTCAAATGGAGGAAATAATGGACGCCGCTAAGGCTAACGAGCAGCCGGAGGCGTCCAAGAGGGTCTGGCCCAAAAAGAATACAAACACTGGGGAGTCGTCCCAGCCCAAGAAGGCGACCACTCAAGCTGGCAGTGCTCGCCCAGCGAACTTCAGGCCTTTCGAGGAGTCTCCTGAGATCATCCAGTTCAGAGAATCTCTCTCTCTGGATCCCAGGGGCATTTTCAATGCAGTTAGGGGAAAGAATCTGCTCCCCCAGGCCAAGCCAATGCATACAAATGATGAAAAACTGGATGGTAGCAAATTCTGCGACTACCACAACTCCATTGGCCACCACACCAATGGGTGCCGGGACTTGGTGAGAAACCTTTTCAAGCTATACAATGAGGGCAAGCTCGCCCAGTTCATCAAGCCTCTCGGAAATGGCGACAACAGGGGAAAGAAACGTCGCGACGACAGCGACGACCTGCGCCAACAACTGAATCGTCCCAAGCTGACTCCTCCCATGCCACAACATGCTGGCGGCGACATCGATAATGTGGGCGGAGCCTGCAATGTGATAGAAGGCCCTTTGGGAGGGACCCAATCCGGGAAAGAACTATCTGTTCGCCGAGCTCAGAGTGAGCAGCGAGCACTGAACCATGTCCATCAGGTGTGCGTCGCTCCGACTGCCGAGAAGCCTCTGTCTCACCAAATCCTTTTCTCGGACGACGACCTGAACGGCGTGGTGCACCCAAACAATGATGCTTTGGTCATCACGGGGAAAATCATGGGAACCAACGTCCATCGCATGATGGTCGACACTGGGGCATACACCAACATCCTCTTCAAGCATACTCTGGATGCTCTCGGTGATTATGCAGCATACATCGAGCCTTGCGATGATATAATTGTAGGTTTTGGGGATACGCGCAACCTTCCCATTGGGAAAATCAGACTATCCCTGGAGTTGGCATCGTCGAAAGAGCCAGAAATGCACCATGCTAGGCAGCTCGACTTCTTGATCATCGATATGCCATCGTCCTACAATGTGTTCCTCGGCCGACCTTTCTTCAACGAATTCAAGGCGGCCGTTTCTACTTATTACTACTGTGTAAAATTTCCATCCCCGGCGGGAGTTATAACCGTCAAGGGCGATCAGACGCGGGCGAGGGAGTGTCTCGTCCGTTTTGCAAAGCGTCATTCTAAAGAAAGTGCTATGATTGGCCAGTATATTCAGTGTCAAACACAAACAGAGCAAGTGAACTACTTGGAGGGTCTTCCTAGCAAGTACCGAAAGATTGAAATTGGGGAGTGCAGTCGTAGTTTCGGCGACCACCAAGTGGAGGCGAACGAGCACGCCTCCATGGAAGTGGACGACCACACCCCAATGGATATCGACGAGCAGGCAGTCTCGGGCGACCAGCTCCCCGACGACCAGTTGCCAGAAAACTTTCCAGATCTGGAACCTAGGCTAGGTTTTGAGCCAGAGTTCGGAATCGAGGATCCTCGTTGGAAGGAGCCTAAAGAGCGGGCAACTTCAGCGGAGGACCTCGAAACCATTCATTTAAACAAGGCTCGTCCGGAACTCGAGGTATTCATTGGTTCGAATTTACCAGAACATTTGCGGTCAGACATGATCGCATTTTTGAAAGAAAACATCACTGCATTTTCCTGGTCGCACGAAGATATGGTGGGCATTCCCACAAATCATGCCTGCCACAGATTGAATATTGATCCAGCAAGGAGACCTGTCACCCAAAAACGAAGGAAATTTGGGCCTGATAAATATGCGGCTTTGGCAGTCGAGGTCAAGAAATTGATCGACAATAAATTAATCGAGAAAACTGGAACTGATCCAGAGTGGCTGGCCAATCCAGTGCTCGTCAAAAAAATGACCGGGTCGTGGAGATTGTGTATAGACTTCACAGATCTAAACGACGCCTGTCCGAAAGATCACTTTCCGATGCCCCACATTGATCACCTAGTAGACAATACAGCGGGGCACGAGATGTTAACTTTCATGGATGCTTTCGCGGGCTACCATCAGATCGCGATGCATCCCGACGACCAGCGGCATACGGCCTTCATGACGGCCACCGAAATGTACAGCTGGAAGAGAATGCCTTTCGGTTTGAAAAACGCGGGGGCAACATACCAAAGACTGGTAAATAAGATGTTTGAGAAACACATCGGCGAGATGGTGGAGGTCTATATCGACGACATCGTTGTCAAGAGCTTGCGAAAAGAGGATCACCTACACCACCTTGCCATGACATTCGATATACTGAAGGAGTACAACATGAAGTTAAATCCAAAAAAATGCAGTTTTGGTGTTAGCTCAGGAAAATTTCTGGGGCACTTGGTTAGCCAGCGGGGCATCGAGGCGAATCCGAGTAAAATTCAGGCAGTCATTAACATGCAAAGCCCAAGGAACGTGAAAGAAGTACAGAGGTTGACAGGGTGCCTTGCATCGCTGAACAAATTTATTGCACGAACGGGCGATCGTTGCAAACCTTTTTTCGATGCTCTGAAAAAAGGGAGGTTCGAATGGACCGATGAATGTGAAAAAGCTTTCGGAAAGCTAAAGGAATAACTTTCGGATCCGAAGGTCCTATCTAAGCCAGTCCCCGGAGAAATTTTATATCTATACTTGGCGGCCACTGACTGTGCGATCAGTTCAGTGCTCGTCCGAGCTGAGGGGAGCACACATCTGCCTATCTACTACGTAAGTCAAACACTGAGAGATGCGGAGTTGAGATACACTCCAATGGAAAAATTGGCGTACGCGCTAGTCATGAGCGTCAGGAAATTAAGGCAGTACCTGTTCGACCACGAGGTGGTCGTCCTCACCACCTTTCCACTCCGCCGAGCACTGCATCGCCCGGATACCACTGGAAGACTTTTGAAATGGTCGGTGGAAATAGGGCAGTTTGGGCTCACCTATGCACCTAGAACGGCAATCAAGGGACAAGTGTTAGCTGAATTCATTGTAGAGCTCACTTTCCCGGAGAAAGTGGACGAGGGAATCGAGCTTCCTTGGACACTGTTCGTCGATGGCTCGTCGACGAGCACCAAAGCAGGGGCAGGGATCATCCTCACCGGCCCAACCGGACAGACGTTTGCTTCAGCGATCGAGTTCGAGTATCGGGCGACCAACAACGAAGCAGAGTACGAGGCTCTGGTTGCAGGAATCAAGATGGCTATGACCGTGGGCGCCAGAAAACTGAAAATTTTTTCTGACTCTCAGCTGGTTGTATGTCAAATTACGGGTGACTACGAGGCTCGCGGCGATCAAATGATAAAGTATCAAGAGCTAGTGAAAGGATTACTCGAGCAATTTGATCAATTCCACATCGAGCAAATCCCTAGGGAGGACAATACGCAAGCAGATGCGTTAGCTCGGCTGGCCACTTCAGAGGGGGAGGCAATATTTTCAGAAGCGACCATCACAAAAATTTCTTCCCCATCGGTGAACAAAGGTCAGATTTTGCAGGTTGAAGCGACCAGCGACGAGGACTGGAGATCGCCGATCATCAAGTACATCAAGACCGGCGAGCTCCCGGGGGACAAAGTGAAAGCGACCAGACTACAGCTCAGGTCCGCAAGGTACACTGTTATTGGCGACCAGCTGTACAAACGGGGTTTTTCAATGCCTTTATTGAAATGCCTCGGAGAAGACGAGGCGAAGATCGTCATGTACAAAATCCACGAGGGATCGTGTGGAAATCATACAGGGGGGCAAGCGCTCGCTTTAAAGATCATGAGGCAAGGCTACTTTTGGCCAACACTGAAGAAGGAAGCAATTCATTACGCCCAGGCGTGCAAGAGATGTCAAGCTTTTGCACCCGCTATTCACTCACCTCCAGACGAGCTCATCTCCGTCTACAGTTCTTGGCCCTTCGCGAAGTGGGGCATCGACATCATCGGACCTTTCCCGCCTGGCGTCGGGGGGGTAACTTTCGTAGTCGTAGCAGTCGATTACTTCACCAAGTGGACCGAAGCAAAGGCATTGAAGACCATCACAACGGCCCAGATGACAAGCTTCATTTGGAAAAACATAATTTGCAGGTTCGGCCTACCACGAGCAATAGTGACCGACAACGGGCGTCAATTCACAAGTCGAGACATGCTGGATTTCTGCTCAGAATGGAACATCAAGAAAAAAATTTCAACACCCTATCATCCACAATCAAATGGTCAAGTAGAGGCGATCAACAAAATCATCAAGCACACCTTGAAAGCTAAGCTAGATGGATTGAAGGGCAAATGGGCGGACGAGCTGCACATGGTTCTGTGGGCATATCGGACGACCACGAGGAATTCTACTGGTGAAACTCCGTTCGCGCTCGCGTTCGGAACCGAAGCTGTCATACCAGCAGAGGGGCAGGTCCCAACTTTTCGAGTAGCAAATTACGACGAGCAGTCGAATAACGATGCACAGCTCTCCGATTTGGACTTCCTAGAAGAGCGAAGGCTAACAGCGGACGAGAAGAACGTGGTGTACAAGCAAAGATCAGAGCGCTATTACAACACCAAAGTACGTGCTCGCCAATTCACTATCGGCCAGCTCGTACTTCGGAGGGCGACGGAGCAGTCCATTGGCATACTTGGCCCAACTTGGGAGGGTCCGTACCGAATAACGAGCACACTCCTGAACGGATCGTACGAGCTAGAAGATCTAGAGGGCGAGCCGAGCAAGTACCCGTGGAACGCGGTCAAGCTGAAGAAGTATTACCAGTAAGTTTTTAATTTTTTCATATTTGTATAATTTGTATCTAGTGATCATTTCAATACAAGTACAAGTGTTAAATTTCCATCAAGTGTTAGATAAGTTTGAATTTTTTAGACAAGGCTCTGCGTAGCCATCTAGGAAACAAAGACGAGCACTCTTTTAACGATGCTCGCAAGGTAGTGGCGACGACGATCACTACCTACCAAATGAAAAAGAGTTCAACCGACGAATGGTTAACTCTAAAAGACGAGCACTCTTTCTTAACGATGCTCGCAAAATAAAGACGAGCACTCTTTCTTAAAGATGCTCGCAAGATAGTGGCGACGACGATCACTACCTATCAAACAAAAAAGAGTTCAACCGACGAATGGTTAACCCTAAAAGACGAGCACTGCTCGCAAGGTAAAAGACGAGCACTGCTCGCAAGACAAAAGACGAAGCACTCTTTCTAAAAGATGCTCGCAAGGCAAAGGAGTTTCAAAAAGACAAGTACTTGTTAAAAAATGCTTGCAAAAATTAATCATAACATAAATCGAAAAGCACACGTCATAAGCAAAAAAGTTTCATTCATTAAAAAGCCTTGAAGGCTGGAATTACAAAAAGGCCCTAAGTGACCGAGCAGTCCTAAGAAAAACAGAAATAAAATACAAAAGTAAACTAAGCTACTGGAACATTCTCCTCGGAAACATCCTCCTCGTTCACAACCTCCTCGGCAGGAGCATCCTGTTCGCCCTGTGGAGGTAGGGAGTCTTGTGGAGGGTTGGAGAAGAGGACCGGAACACCCAACAGTCGAGGGAACAGGAGTCCCAACTCCATCAAAGGAAGCAGAGGGAGTTCTGTTTCCGGCTGAGGATTCTCCTTCATAAGGAGGTCGTCCAAAAATCCGCCGAGCGGAGTCACATCCACTTCCGGATGAACTTCCAGTAATCGATGAATGAGCCCGTGGGCAGTAAGCGCCACCGATAACATGGCCACGCCCCCAGCGAGCTCAGTTGTCTCATCTCGCTCATCCATCACATCGACCAGCTGTTGCCGAAGAGTGGCCAACTCTTCCTCATCAGTTGCGGATTTATTTTGAAGAGTTCTTACCTCGTCCTCGGCAGTCTTGAGGCGAGCACGGAGACGTTCGATCTCTTGGAGATCTTCTTGATCTTTCTTTCGAACCGTCTCAAGTTGGGCCTCAGAATCGGCCAACTTTGCCTCGACATCGGCTAACTTGGTCTCAAGGTCGACCACCTTCTCCTCAGAAGCGACCAGCTTCCTCTCGACGACAGCCTTAGCCTTGGCCATTTGGGCGAGCCTTGCACTCCTGTCCTCGCTGACCTTGCGGCTCTCGGCGATCTGGAAGGCGAGACTCTCAACAGTGTAGGAGACACGGGCCAGGTCGACGGCGGCCAGGCGCGCGTTCTCCAGAGAGCTCTGGTTTTTCACCTCGTCGAGCAGCGTGGTCGTCAGCGATTGGGGCACATTCTTCATGACCCTTACGACGATCGGGTCCAGAGATTCTTGAGGGGCCGCATCCCGCGACCGAAAGAAGCCGAGGAGGTTGTCGTTGTAAGGTTCAACGATCGAGTTCTCGGCAACCCTAAAAAGAAAAGAGTTATAAAAAAAGTACTTGAAAAATATTCTAAGGCTTGATTGATTATAAGTTTACCTGGCGACCCTTGCGGCATCCCATCCGAGCAGTGTGTTGTCCCCCTGAGCTCTCTCCCCGGCCGACGAGCTCGTTGCAGTCTCTCGCGACCGAGTGCTTCGGGGAGGAGGGGATACGACATGAGTAGGGGGAGGCGAGCTACCCCTCGGCGGAGGAGACCTCCTCGGCGAGATCCTCCTCTCGGCAGGAGGTGGGCGAGAAGCCCCTCCTCGAGTTGCTCTAGCAACTTTCTTAGGTGGAGCCCCCGAGGTCTCCGCTCCCTTCCTTTTCTTTCCAGTTCCATCGACCACCTTGCGCTCGCGCAGCATCCTCGCCTGCTGCAGCATCCTGCTAGCTATTATGCGATCAACTTCGACGGATGGAGGAAGGTAAGTGACAACTCTCTCCGGAACCACTACTAAGAAAGAAGACGAGAAGTTAATATTTTCGAGGAGCAATTTCACAAAAAACTTAGCAAATCCACAAGAAACTTAGAAACATGTTGATACCTGGAGGGAACTCTCGAGTGAAGTGGTGAGGAGGTACTCGGAGACCTGCTCGCTCACGCATACACTCCCTGTTCAAGAAGCGACAGGACCTCTCCAGGTAACGACGGTTGAGAACGCAGCAAATATGATATTGGAAGAGAGGTGTAAGACGGTGCTCGGCGGTTTTCCTGCGAGCAGTTTCACCTGCAAAAACGAGGAGTTAGTCAGTATAGAAAGAGCGAGCAGAAATAAAAATAACTTACCACGAATTCTTTGATACTCAGTATCAAGGGGAATGCGATCAGAGGAGCCATCCGGCTTCACTGGACTTTTCCAGTCCCCGGCTACCCACCACCAGTTGGTCTTCCAATCCCTAATCTTGTTGGGAACCCCCTCAACCAATTTGAAATTATCTCGGCCCCTCACGTAGTAGTATCCATAGCCCACGTTCTCTCCGGCCTCGGCCACCTGAAGGAGATAATTGATCTCTTTTGGGCTTAACCATGTGTTCCGACACCCATTCTCGACCGCCACCAGGCCGAACAATGTAAGAATGCCGATCAGGTTCGACCAACCGTTCGGCAAAATTTAAGAAGGGGCCACTTTTAAGAAATGTAAAAAATTGGAGATACTGGGGTGCAGGGGGAACCTAAGCCCTGCCTCCATCATGCCGATGTTGACGGCGACCATCCCTTCTGGCGGCTGATCGGCCCTCTCATCCGGGCGAGGAACAAAGAAACAAACGTCGGCCGGCAGCTGATATTTCTTCCTGGAATTTTCTAGCTGTGCCGAGGAGACGGTGCTCGCATACTTACAGGCTTCATATCTTGATTCGAAAGCTTCTCGGCGCGGGCGAGGAACCTCTCGAGGAGGGTATTCGCAGAAATATTTGTAATAGGCCTCCCTCGAGACCTCGTCGCCATCCAAATTCTCCCTTCCACTCAAAATGTCCTTTATGCTCTCTGCATATTGAACAACTTCCTCGAAGTCCTCGCGGAGACTCCTCGTCAAGGTCTCCTCGACTTGGGCAATTTCTATCTGCTCGCCCACCCCTCGATTCAAATCTGGATCGCGCAGATCTGAGTCAGTCTCCTCGACATCCCCCTCCTCGGTGTCGTTGCCGGCATCATCCCTATCAGATTCTTCTAGCTCGTCGACATCGACGACCACTGCCTTTCCTAGTTTTCGGACTACAACATTGATGGGTTCAGGGGAGTGGATCCTAGAGTCCGAGGAAGATGCCCTCTCCATTAGAGCCAAGGCCAAGCGGTCTCCGCCGCCGGAATTTTCAGAGCCACCCACCAACGGCGGCGGACCACCGTCGGAACCACCACCGGAGCCACCACCAACCTCCATTTTTTCTTAGAAATGGGGGAAGAAGAAGTTTTAAAAGAAAAAAATGAGAGTTATACCTTTGTATCGATCGAAAACCACCACAAGACTCGCCGGAAAAGCTTGAGAGAGAAGCTTGGAAGGAAGCTTGAGGAAATTCGAAAATGGCAAGAGTGAAAAGTGTTTCAAAGAAGGTGAAAGTCATATTTATAGGCAAAGTCGACTAGGGACCTATGTGCAAAAAACGGGGTCAAATTCATAATTTTCCCAAAAATTTGGGCTCATTTCCGAATTTGAGTTCGGCGAGTGGACCCCACGCGCGACCTTTGAGGTCGGCACGCGCCCCACGCGCCAAATTCAAATTCTTTGCGCCGCCCACGCGTCTGACACATGTCAGATCCGTCATTATGAAAAGTTGTTTCGATAATCGTGCTCGGCGCTGGAGACGAGGCGACCGCCTCCATCACACGTCATCAAGATCTCAAATTTGATTGTGTTGTCGAGAATAATTCTTACCATCTAAGAAGACGACCATACTGCCCGCCTTACCATTCTACGAATACGAAGAAAGGCGACCAGGGGGCAAATGTTATACCTAGTCAAAGAAGTCAATATTTGACAAGTCAATCCTAGTCACCAGCTTACGTGGCGAGGACCAGTCAACAAAGTCTTGCGACGACTAGTCAACAAGACCAAGAAAATGTAATAGAATAGATGTATTTAAAATGTTTAAGTGCTCGCTCAGAGATGTTGACGAGTACCTGTTTTAGTTAGCTGCTCGCCCAAGTGTGTGGGCGAGCACGTATCTATCTTAGCTAGAATAGTCTAAGTATTGAAGCATTGGGAGACAGCATGGAGCGTGGCGACCACACTCCTCGACATGGTCCTCCAGCGACCACCGTAGCTCAGCTCCTCGGCATCTCGGCGAGGACGAGCACCAAAGGCGGTTTAGCATTAAATGCGCCATCAAATCACCTTTTCGGGCAGAAGACAGGTCCAATGAGGGCGTGCCACGTGTAAAGGGCGGGCAGCCCCTAGAAACCTCTATATAATGCCTAAAAGAGGCTCATTTGTACACAAGTTACACAATTCCCACAAATCACCCTACCCCAAAGCAATAAACACTCCCAAAGCTCTCAAGCTTTTAGCTTCTCCAAGAAGCTACTTTTGGTGTTCTTCTTTGTTCTTCATAAGATCATCAAGATCATCATAAACAACCTCCTTAAACACGTAATAAACCCCCGATCATTATACATGTTTGTTTCGTGCTAACAAATAGCCCACATACAAATCAACCATCAAAAGCACGTACAACAGTTATCTCATATAGGGTGATCACACAAGAAGAATTAATTAATCTCTCGATCTAATTAACCAAAGACGCAATGTAACATAGGCTCGTATTTCTACCTCACAAATGTTATACCGCCTAAAATAGCTCCTAGGATCATTCAAGTCCCTCTCCGATAATTAATCCTCTTTCGAGATCATAATAATACCGGGTTGCATGCTTGCATACGATTAAACGGAATAAATCTCTCGATCTTACCCCAATTAACAATGAATTAAGCAAATCATCATGGCCAATAACAATATGCTTTGCAATAAGGAATTAAGCACACAAATAAGAGACAAACACCAATTAAAACAAGAAATTAATCATAAACTTCAATCCAAGTATCTACAATGCCTTAGAACCACAAAGTTGTTTAGCTAACTACTAACATAATCAAATTACAAAATCCAAATGAAATAACTAAATAAAAAGGAAAAGAAAGAGAAAGCTTAGTCTAGAATGTGGTAGAGAATGGAATTTGGGAGCTATTGCATCCTTTCTTCCTTGATTTGGTGAAGAATTGAGAGAGAAATGGCCAAAACACCTCCAAGTATGTGTAACTATGTGTGGATTTGGGGGAGAATGCTTGGATTTCAAGAAAGAGAGTTTAAATAGTGTTTGGGTAGGGTTTGGATGGCAAAATTGCAAGTTGGTCCCTCAAAAATGGCCAAAATGTGGAAAAAGCACCGAAAATGGGGTTGGCACGGCCGTGCACGGAGCACGGCGTTGTTACTTGCAGGTGCTCGGCCGAGCTGCCAGCTCGGCCGTGCTGGGCGATGATGGTGGATCGGGGGTGCTCGGCCGTGGCTCGGCCTCGACCGTGGCGTGCAAAACAGGGGTGGCCAGGTGCTCGGCCGAGACATGTGCTCGGCCGAGGTGCTCGATGTGGGGGTAATGGCCGAAATGTCTTGGTCTCGAGGGTCGTTTGTCCGAGAAAAATGTTCGGCCGTGGCGTTGGCATAGTGCTCGGCTGAGAAGGGTGCTCGGCCGTGCATTTTGGATTTCCTCTTTGCTTGAAAAAGTTCTCCGTTTCGACGTGCATTTGTCCGAGCAAGTTGCACGATCGTGGCCTGAAAATGGCTCGGCCGAGCCATGAGCTCGACCGTGCTCCCTCTTGATTTCCACCTCTTCCTCATTTCGTGCATATCTTTCGCCTCGGGTGTCGGATTGACTCGATTCCTTTGGCTAATCCACTCCGTTTTTCGAGACGAATCCAACTGTGCACTCCTCTTCCTGATCCAGCAAAGTATGGTTGCTGTTTTGCTCCAAATTCCATCGTATTTCCTATAAAATCGACAAAACACAACCTTTCTCTCATTTCGGCTCAAACAATCATAATCAATGCATAAATCAATGAAATCGACATGAAAACATGCTTCACATGTGCCTCTAAAACGTGTAAATTCCACCCGAATCATTACATTGTTCTTTCTTGTGACGGATTTATATCCGAGAGTGTTCAGTACGTACTAAGTACGTTCGCCGATACTTCTTATACAATGGTGCTACTGTGTAGGAAGTGAAAGTCGTTTTACCTTTGGGAACGGAACGCCGTAACAGTCGAGCACTATCCTGGGCGTATTCTGTTCTGCGGGAAAAGGGTTTCCCTTGACTCGACTTATTTGTGGATTTATTTGTTATTCTGATATTTTTAATATTGCAGTTTACAAGCCGTAAACAGGTTCCAACAATCGCAGAACAGAATATATAATTAATATTTTTGGACTTAATTAAATTTATTAATTTACTGTAATATCAAGGATCTATGATAATAGGGATGTTGATCCCGTTGATACGGAAGCAGCAGTACATGGTACTGAAAAAATATTGGCAACGATGCTAATAAGGAACTGCAGGCGCTTTCTCGCGGGATGAGATTTGAAGATTCTGAGAACAGAATATTGTTAATTAATTACTGGAAATAATTTGTTAACTACTGGATAGATATCAATTTATTTATCTTACGGATAATTAATTAATGTTTTTCGAAACTACTGCATATTTCGAAATTTAATCTAGTACTCTCTCTAAGCAGAATAGTATTTAATACGGAGTGATGGAGGCGGTATCACCAGCGTTCAAGCTGGCGCTGATTCTTCACCCGAGGACGGTTCGCTCCGATCATGATTTGTATTCATGCGGTCTCTTAAGAATTGATTTCTGGTTATTACATTAATTAATTTATTTATTTTAGATAACTAATTAATTGGGTTTTGGATAATTTACTCCATATGAAAGTCTCCATCCATTGAGTTGCAGGCGCTTACTCACAATCATGGATTTGAGAGATCTGGTGATTCTGAGACAAGAGTTCATAATATAATATGCAGGAGCAGATTTTATGAATCATGGAGAATTCTGACCATTGAGTTGCAGGCGCTTGCAGGCCTGGAAATCCAATTAAATTGGAATTATTCATTGAGCTGCAGGCTTTGAGAACATAATTGATTTCTGTTAATTACCTGGAAATCCAATTAAATTGGAATTATCCATTGAGTTGTAGGCTTTGAGAACAAAATTGATTTCTGTTAATTAATTACAAAATAGAGATATTAACTGATTAATTAATTTATTTATTTTTAGATAATTAATTAATTAAGTTTTGAATAATTATTGCAGGTATTTACTCCTAATAAAAGGAAAAGCCGCCTTTTACAATTTTACTCCAATTTAAAGAGTTGGTTTAAAGCTCCAGATTAAATTCTGGGAGTTGGTCTAATGCTCCAGATTAAAATTCTGGGAGTTGATTTAAGACTCTAGATTAAAATTCTGGGAGTTGATTTAAGACTCCAGATTAAAATTCTGGGAGTTGGTTTAAGGCTCCAGATTAAATTCTGAGAGTTGGTCTAAACCTATGTTCTGGGCATATTAAATTCTGAGAGTTGGTCTAAACCTCCAGATGTTCTGGGAGACCATGGGCAAATTAAATTCTGAGAGTTGGTCTAAACCTCCCGATGTTCTGGGAGGTGGTCTCCATCCATTGAGCTGCAGGCGCTTACTCATGGATTTGAGAGATCTGGTGATTTTCAGATTTGAGAGATGTGATTCTGAGAAGAGTTTCTGCACCGCAAAATTCTGAAAGATCACGCCTGGAAATCCAATTAAATTGGAATTATCCATTGAGCTGTAGGCGCTTACTCGCAGGGCGTGCCTGAAAATCCAATTAAATTAAATTGGAATTGCACGTCAATTAATCTATAGGACTAAATTAGAGGACGTGCTGATAAATTGATTAATTACCGTAATTAATCAAAGAAGATTAAATTGAATTTAATTAAATCAATTAATCGAGAGGATTAAATTGATTAATTACATCAATTAATCAGGAGTATCAAAGTATACTTATTGGAGCATGGCTTCCTTGATATGGAGCATGGCTTCCTTGACATGGAGCTTGGCTTCTCGTTGGAGCAGGGCTTCCTTGATATGGAGCATGGCTTCGTTGGAGCATGGCGTTGGAGTATGGCTTCGTTGGAACAGGAACATAATTGATGTATTCTGAGAACAGAATTGACTTTGTCAATTAATTATAGAATAAAATAAATTAATAATTAATTAAAATTTGGATAATTACTGAGAAATATCCAAATTTAATTATTAATTATTCTTGGGAATTAAATATTTGTGCTCGAAAGCATAAATTTGTTTTGAATTTAGTTCAAAAGATTTTGACTAGTATAATTTGATCGAAAAATTATGCTCGAGTCACGGGTGACAATAAATGTCACATTTGAAATTGAACTTAATTTTGGTATGTTGACCAAAGATCAAATTAATTTTGAAGTTGAAAATAATTCCAATAAAATAAAAATCAAAGATCGATTTTTCAATGTATCGAGGCTGTGTCCAAATTTGGTGAATAAGAGAAATTCACAAATAAAGTGGTAAGCAGCTCAAATGTGGGGATATGCATCTCCTCACATGGAAACATTCAAATGTGAGGGAGAAAGGTCTCCGTCGACATATTTGAATGAAAAGGGTAGCTAAGGTGTGACCTTAAAGCTAAATATGGAAAAATCTAAAATGGTTGAATTCAGTTGAATGTTTTCCACAAGTAATGTGGATTTGTTCATCATGAAAAATCACATTCGAGTAAAGTACTTTATTAATTTCATTGATGATTGTACACGATTCTGCTACGTTTATCCTTTAAGAAGTAAAGACGAAGCTATAGAGGCTTTTAAACGTTATAAAAATGAAGTAGAGAATCGATTGGACACTCGAATTAATCAATTCGTAGTGATAGAGGTGGAGAGTACGTAGCTTCGTTTGAACAATTATGTATTGAATCAGAGATTATACATCAAACGACAGCCCCTTACTCACCTCAGTCTAATGGTGTTGCGGAAAGGAAAAATCGAACATTAAAGGAGATGATGAACGCAAGTTAATCAGCTCTGGTCTACCTCAGAACTTGTGGGGGAAGCCATTATGTGGACTAACCACATTCTGAATAATATTCCTCACAAAACTAAGGATCAAACTCCTTATGAAATATGGAGGAAACGAAAACCTTCATACCAATACCTCAAAGTGTGGGGGTGTTTGGCTAAGGTTGAAGTACCACTTCCTAAACAAGTTAAGATCGACCCTAAAACCGTCGATTGTATCTTTATAGGATATGCTTCAAACAGTAGTGCCTATCGATTTCTGATTCACAAATCCGAAGTACCGGATATGACAAAAGGCACTACGATTGAATCAAGGAACGCAGTGTTCTTTGAGAACATCTTTCCTCTTAAGGAAAAAGAGGAAGACTGTTCGAGCAAAAGAACTCTCGAAGCAACAGACGACACTGTTAGTCCTTCCACTCAAGAGAGTGAAGAACCGAGACGCAGTAAGAGAGCTAGAATTGATAAAGATTTTTGTTCAGACTTCATTACTTATGTTTTGGAGGAAGAAGAACCCAAAACTATCAAAGAAGCAATGGCAAGACCAGATGCACACCTCTGGAAAGAAGCCATAAAAAGTGAATACGAGTTTATTCTCTTAAACCACACATGGGAGTTGGTTGACCTCCCTAAAGGTTGCAAGCCCTTAGGATGCAAGTGGATCCTTAGAAGAAAGTACAAAGCAGATGGATTTGTTGATAAGTACAAAGCTCGTCTTGTTGCAAAGGGGTTTAAACAAAAGGAAGGGTATGATTTCTTCGATACATACTCACCAGTGACAAGGATCACCTCCATTCGGGTGTTAGTCGCCATTGCTGCGTTGCACAATCTCGAAATACACCAAATGGACGTTAAAACGACATTTCTTAATGGTGAGATGGATGCAGAAATATACATGGAGCAACCTGAAGGATTTGTTGCTCCTGGAAACGAGAAAAAGGTGTGCAAACTCGTTAGATCACTGTATGGACTTAAGCAAGCTCCAAAACAGTGGCACTTGAAATTTGACAGTACAATGCTGTCAAATGGGTTTCGTATTAACGAATGCGATAAGTGTGTGTATGTGAAGGTTACACCAACTGGATATGTTATTGTGTGCTTATATGTCGATGACATGTTAATCATGAGTAACAATCACGATATCATAGTTAATACGAAGAACATGTTAAGTAGAAACTTTGACATGAAAGACATGGGATTAGCAGATGTGATTCTTGGAATCAAGATAGAGAAAACGTCCAATGGAATTTTCTTGACACAATCTCACTATGTGGAGAAGGTACTAAAGCAATTTAAGGCCTTTGACGATCCACCTGCTAAGACACCTTTGGAACTCAATGTTCACTTGAAAAAGAACAGAGGAGAACCAGTGGGTCAACTGGAATACGCAAGGATCATTGGAAGTGTGATGTACATCACGAACTGTACACGCCCTGATCTTGCATGTTCGGTAAACAAGTTGAGTCAATACACGAACAATCCAAGTCATGAGCACTGGAAAGCGTTGAAAAGGGTATTACGATACTTGAAGTACACCATTGATTATGGGCTTCACTACACAAGACATCCAGCTGTAGTCGAAGGATACAGTGATGCAAATTGGATATCAGACACGAAAGACTCGCTGTCCACCAGTGGATATGTATTCACTATTGGAGGAGCAGCAGTGTCGTGGAGGTCCAAGAAACAAACGTGTATTGCTCGTTCCACAATGGAATCAGAATTTATAGCGTTAGACCTAGCCGCTGCAGAGGCTGAATGGTTGCGTAATTTTCTGGAAGACATTCCATGTTGGAAAAAGTCGGTACCTGCGGTGACGGTACACTGTGACAGTCAAGCTGCCATTGGGAGAGCTACGAATGTCATTGATTCGGGTGGATTTTACACTATTTAGATGCATATTTGAAGCTCATTTGATGTTGATTTCATTGAATTATACATTGAATATGATTGTTTAAGCCGAAATGAGAGAAAGGTTGTGTTTTGTCGAGTTTGTAGGAAATACGATGGAATTTGGAGCAAAACACCAACCATACTTTACTGGATCAGGAAGAGGAGTGCACGGTTGAATTCGTCTCGAAAAACGGAGTGGAATGAAAAAATGAATCGAGTCAATCGGAGGTCGGAAGCTCGAGATACGAAGTGACGAAAAAGCATACCCGGGTAGAAACGACCCGGGCGGGTCACTTCGACCCGGGCAAGGACAGATTTTTAGGAGGTTCGAGTTTCGCCCGGGTGAAACCCACCCGGCCGGGTGGTTTCGACCCGGGCAAGGCTGAAATCTTGTTTGCTTCGAATTTTGGCCGGGTGGCATGCCCGGGTGGGAGCCACCCGGCCGGGTCACATCATTTTCGGGGTTTTTGGCCAATTTTCTCCATATTTCAAGGGCCTAATTACAAAATTAATTCAAGACTTCTACCCCAACTATAAATAGTTCCAATTTGAGTTTGAAAAAGGAGTCTTACTCCTTTTACAAGCAATTCCACACACACATTCACATAGTTGTAGGTGTTCTTCATTTTTAGTTTAGATTCTTCATTAGATTAGATAGAATAGTGGTTATTACTTAGAATCAAGCTACGATTATCATCGGGCATCTTCTATTACATCGTTTTGTAGCTACATTTCCATGATCAAGGTGATATTAATCTATTTTGCAATTCAATTTAGTATTTTCTTAATTTCTTCAATTTATTGTTATTCTATTATGAGTTTTATGTTTATTGTTGTTTTAGCCATGGGATTCTCTTCTAGAACCATGGGCTAAGCTCTTATTGCCTTGGGTGTGGATGTTTTGATGGGTGTTTAGTGTAATTGTGGATTAATTGCATGATTAACTTAGGATTTGGGTGTATATGTTTCTAGTGTTGTGATTTTCATAATTCAATTGATTAATTCACCCTATTAGCTAGCATTATTGATTTTGTCGACTTCAACGACCGTATTGGGTTGCATGATTAAGAGTGTGTGTATGAGCTTGAATTAATCGATTAGAATTAACATAGTAATTAGCTACACCGATCGGGGGTTGATTGCTTAGATCGACGACACTAGACACTAGTCGATTAGAGGTCGTCTATTAGATTAGTGAGAGGGCGTCTCATAAACATTAGTAACCGTGTTGAACGTGTTTATGAGACACTATCTTAGGAGCTTATGGTATTGATTAGACTATATAATTGCTAATTAATGCACGTGTTCACCTAAACCTCACGAGGGATTGGTCTACACACACGAGTGATAGCCTTTAGCTTAATCCCAAAACCATAGTTTAATTCATGCAATTGGTTCGTTAACTCATTGAATTACCCACAAAACGGAAACACCCGAGGCAATACCATTCTCTTGCACTTTCTCTCGGAAGTTAGATAGCTTATTATTACTTTTGTCTATTTCTTGTTTATCTTGGTTAATTTAGTTTAATACTTGAGTTTTAATTCCCGAAAATCCAACAAACACGTTTAGTTACTACAATAGCATGAAAACTTGCAACTTTAGGGATTCATTGGCACTTAATTAAATCCTTGGAACGAAAATATACTTGGGACAACTTATCCAAAAATACGAACAAGTCAATGGCGCCGCTGCCGGGGAATTAAGCGAGTGTTATTAGTGAAACTTAGAGTTTGTTGAGTGTTATTGATAGTAGCATTTTTTTTTCTTCGTTATCTTGTTTTTCGTTTCTCTTTGTGGGCTTTGATACTTGTCTTTTGTAGGTGTATGATCACAAGATCTCGTGGAGGAAATTTGGAACCATTGGATCTTGAGATCGAGGCACACGCAAGGAGAAGAAATCGAGGTAGAAACCATCAAAGAGTCGTAGAGCATTTTGAGATGGAGAACATTGAAGAGATGAATCCTCCACCAAATGGAGATGATGATCCTCAAAGAGAGAACAACCAAGTTGCAAACCAAGTTGGAGGGAATCCATCTCCAAACCCTCCACCAAATCTCCATAATCCCAATCCACAATATCCACCTCAAAACCACCTTCCATATCAAGGATACTATCCTTACCCTTATCCACCTCCACAACAAGCCTACTATCCACCACCTCAACCTCATCAATATCCACCACCTCAACACCCTTACCCTCCACCTTACCAATATCCTCACCCTCAACAAATCCAAGAAGAATACATCCATCCTCCTCCACATATAGAAGAACCTCAACGTGTGTACCATGGAAGGCCAATGAGGGAATATTTTGAGCCTCAACCTAGGGAGCATTACGATGGGTTGGCAAGACCAAGGGTGGAGGCCAACAACTTCGAGATTAGTGCCTCTTTATTAAGGATGTTGAGGGAGAGACAATTTGAAGGAAGGACGGAGGAAGGATTTGAGGAAGACCCGAATGAACATCTTGCTCAATTCTTGGAGATAGCCGACACTCTCAAGCAAAATGGAGTGTCGGAAGATGCTAAAAAGATGAGGCTATTTCCGTTTACATTGTCGGGGAAAGCAAAAGCTTGGCTACAATCAAGCATTCCCGCCGGAGAAGTGAGGACTTGGGAAGATTTGAAGAAAAGATTCCTATTGAAGTACTACCCTCCTTCAAAGACGATGGAAGCCAAGCAAAAGATCTCGACGTTCAAACAAGGTCCAAATGAGGGAATCAAAGAAGCATGGGAAAGGTTTACGAGTCTTCTCATCACATGCCCCCATCATGGTTTCCCAATAGAACAAACAACATGTTGGTTCGTTGGTGGGTTACGATTGGAAGATCAACACCACATTGATGCTTGTGCGGGGGGTTCAATTTGGATGAAATCGGTGGAAGAGATCAATGACATAATCGAGGGGATATCAAGCAATACTTTCAAGATAAGAGTAGACCGTGGAGCACAAAATCGGGTAGCCCAAGTGGATGTTAATGATAGCATAAGAGCAATGATGACTACACTCATTGAAAAGGTAAATATTTTATCTCAAACAAGAGATAATCATTTATCCTTTGTGCAAGAAGATCATCAAATGGGACATATGGAAGAAGTGCAATACATGGGTCAACAAGGATATCCACAAAATTTTCAAGGGAATCAACAATATCAAGGCCAACCACCATATCAAAATCGTGGTCAAGGATATCAAGCTCCTCCTCAAAACCAATTCCAAGGGCAATCTTCATCATCTCAAGGTCAAGGGGGACCATCCCCTCAATACCAAGCCCCTCAAAACCCGAATTTTCGGAGGAATGAGAATTTGTCATATTCGAATCCTAAAGGTGTTATTCAATATCCTCCCGGATTTGATCCCGGAGCAAAACTCCCAAGTGGAGAAGGGAAATCCTCCACGGACGAGCTTCTTGCACTACTCATGAAGAGGATGGATATGAGTGATAAGAGAAGTGAAACAATTGAAAAGAAAGTTGAAGCAACCGAGTCCATCCTTGCTCAACTTATGAGTAATCAAAAAGCAATGGAATTCCACATGGGACAATTGGCAACTTCCATTGGATCTCAACATACAAAGGGTAAATTGCCCTCAAACACCGAGGTAAACCCACGTGAGCATTGTAATGCTATTACAATTACAAGTGGTGAACATTATGGAGTTTCTTCAATTGAATTGGAAGAGGGTGAAGTGTTGAAGGGAAAAGAAAAGGAGGAAGAGGAAAAGAAGAGGATAGAGAAAGTTGGGAGTGGAGAAGTTGCTCCAAGAATTCCAAAGTGGAGAATTTCAAAAGATTTGAAGAACAAGAAGCTTGAGGTACCTTGTGATAAATGGGGGGTGCCCATTACATATGAGCCACTTCCATACCCGGGAAGATACATGAAGAAAATGGATGAGAAGTTTGGGAAGTTTTTGGATATCTTCAAGAAAATCAACATTGATCTTCCACTTTCGGATGCTTTAGAGCAAATACCTCATTACATGAAGTTTCTAAAGGATGCAATAGCAAACAAGAAGAAACTAGTGGATGATGAGAAGATCAAGTTGACCGAAGAGTGTAGTGCTATCCTTCAACGAACTCCTCCCGAAAAGCTCAAGGATCCGGGTAGTTTCACTCTCCCATGTGAGATTGGTGATGGTCCCATGATGAAAGCTCTTTGTGATTTGGGAGCTAGCATTAATTTGATGCCACTTTCAATCTTCAAGCGTTTGGGACTTGGAGAAGTAGTTCCCACATCAATTACTCTCCAATTAGCGGATCGTTCCATCACCCATCCTAAATGGATCATTGAAGATGTATTGGTGAAGATTGACAAGTTCATCATTCCGGCCGACTTCGTGGTGTTAGATATGAAAGAAGATGCAAATATCCCATTGATTCTTGGGAGGCCGTTTCTTGCCACGGGGGGAGCAAACATCAATTTGAGAAAAGGGGAGGTAACATTGGAGGTGAATGGAGAGAAAGTGATTTTCTCCAAGTATGGCTCAATTGAGAGTCCCCCAAGAAAGAAGGAATCCCCCTCCATCCAAGAATGTGACATTTATGTGAAAGAGCCATTACCAAAAGTCCCATTGAAAGATCCGGGAGATGATAACAAATTGAAGCAAACTCCCAAACTTGAGCAAAACTCAAGTTTGGGGGAGTTTTATAAGGAGAAGAGTTTTGATAAGTTCCTTGAGGGTAGTGAAAATGAAGAGGGAAGAAGAAAGAGTTCAAAGGAGAGAAAGATTGAGAAGGGATTTGAAATTGGAGATACGGTGGTATGGGGCACCTTGGGAGTGATGGAAGTCCTTGGAAAGATGAAGCTCAAGGTACGGAAAATGTTGGTCATGAAGAAATTGGTCTATGGAGGAGGCATTGCGTTGGAAAGTGAGGAGGATGAAGTGTTCATCACCGATGAGCACAATGTGAAGCATTATCATCCTCCATTCAAAGAAAGGGAAGTTTGAACTTGTTAAGTTCCGTCCGGCATAGGACGTTAAACCTAGCGCTAAATGGGAGGCAACCCATTTTTACTTGCTTTCTTTCATTTCTTGTTCATTTTTTATGCTTTGTTAGTTTAGTTTGATGTGTTTGTGAGTTTTGATGTAGTTGGAGAAGCTTGGATCGAATGGACAAGTGGATTGAAAGTGGAACTTTGTGCTTAGAAGAAGGTGTAGCTATAGCAATCGTAAGAGGTACGCCCACCCCAATTCTTAGGAATTGCATAGCAATTACTAAGTTTGGGGGGGGGGGGTAGTGGAATTTATATTCTTGTTCATGACATTGATTGCTTAGCTACTCTTAGTGTTAATTGTTGGGATAGTGGCCCATGTGTGTAGATTTGTATGGTTAGCACTTGGTGTCAATATCAATGCAACACTATTTTTCCAAACTTTTAATTGCTTTGCAATGAAAAAGTTTGGGGGGGTATGTTCGTTTTTACATTTTCTATTGACACCAATGTGTACTCTTGTGTATGTGTGTAATTTGAGCTTTAATGATCATTGAGACACATTTGATGGTGATTTGTTGTGAATTTGATTCCTTGTATGTGTACATGATTGGAATGAATCATCTTGTTTGTGTTGTTGTCATCTTGTTGCCTATGAATGTTTTGCATGCACAATGAGTTATGTGTGGTGATGATTGATGAATGTTTGAGTCTTGAATGAACCGGTGAGAGTTGAGCTTTGAACCGAGCATTAATACGGTTTATTTCATTTTTGAGTGGATCAATTCATTGCTTGCTTTTCTAGAACTTGCCTAAAATCTTGCTTGAGATCATGCTTGTGTGATACTTTGAGATATGATGTAGGCCATCTTTCGTACTACAAGTCACTTAGCCAAAATTTTCCCAATAACCAAAGTAATCTTCCGTAGTTAGCCCGTTTGAGCTTGATTTCCCATTCTATTGGCAACCTACAATGTTTAACCACTTAGCCTTTTGAGCCTTTGATATCCAAATCTAGTGGAGAATAAAAAGAAAGTGGTAAAACATGTGCTTTAATGCTTTTGGTTTGAAGAGAAAATTGGTAAAGTTGTGAAAAGAGAAAAAAAAGAGATGGAAGTGAAAAGAAAATTTGAGAAAGAAAAGAGGGACAATGGGCCCCAAGAGTTTGAAAAGAAAATAACTTGGCTAGAAAAAGATGAGGAGATGAATGCATTTGAGGAACTTATATGAAAAGTGAGAATGAAGGTTGTAAACCTTAAGAGCATGAGCTTGAATTGTTGAAAAACAACTTTCGTTCTCCACTAGACGAGTCACTTTTTCCATATTCATCTTACCCCGTCCAAAGAGCCAATGTTACGTCCTTGGTTAAGCCCTATTGATCCCATTGTTGAACATTTTGTGGTGGAAAGATGGTAGAGCTTGGGCAAGCTTATGGCAATTGCAATGCGTGATTTGATTGATGAGTGTCTATTGTCCTTAATTTGTTTGAGTGTTTGAGAGAAACACTATATCTTGTGAGTTGAACTTGAGCATTTGGATATTGTCATCACCATCACTTGTTATTGTATGTTGAGCATGTGTGGGGTAATTAGTTTGATTTTCAATATTGAACTTGTGATCATTTTTGAGAATGTATCTTGAGGAAGAAGAATTCATTTCATGTCATTTGATACGTGGGATCTTTCATTGATCATCTAGTTGTAAATTTCACCCTCACATTGTAATTCTTCCGTTGCTCGAGGACGAGCAACACTTTAAGTTTGAGGGAGTTGATTCGGGTGGAATTTACACTATTTAGATGCATATTTGAAGCTCATTTGATGTTGATTTCATTGAATTATACATTGAATATGATTGTTTAAGCCGAAATGAGAGAAAGGTTGTGTTTTGTCGAGTTTGTAGGAAATACGATGGAATTTGGAGCAAAACACCAACCATACTTTACTGGATCAGGAAGAGGAGTGCACGGTTGGATTCGTCTCGAAAAACGGAGTGGAATGAAAAAAAGAATCGAGTCAATCGGAGGTCGGAAGCTCGAG
Organism: Galeopsis tetrahit; assembly: GCA_963675135.1. NCBI lineage: Eukaryota > Viridiplantae > Streptophyta > Magnoliopsida > Lamiales > Lamiaceae > Galeopsis > Galeopsis tetrahit. The sequence goes on from OY776132.1 coordinate 63,245,217, forward strand.
ATACGAAGAGACGAAAAAGCATACCCGGGTAGAAACGACCCGGGCGGGTCACTTCGACCCGGGCAAGGGCAGATTTTTAGGAGGTTCGAGTTTCGCCCGGGTGAAACCCACCCGGCCGGGTGGTTTCGACCCGGGCAAGGCTGAAATATTGTTTGCTTCGAATTTTGGCCGGGTGGCATGCCCGGGTGGGAGCCACCCGGCCGGGTCACATCATTTTCGGGATTTTTGGCCAATTTTCTCCATATTTCAAGGGCCTAATTACAAAATTAATTCAAGACTTCTACCCCAACTATAAATAGCTCCAATTTGAGTTTGAAAAAGGAGTCTTACTCCTTTTACAAGCAATTCCACACACACATTCACATAGTTGTAGGTGTTCTTCATTTTTAGTTTAGATTCTTCATTAGATTAGATAGAATAGTGGTTATTACTTAGAATCAAGCTACGATTATCATCGGGCATCGTCTATTACATCGTTTTGTAGCTACATTTCCATGATCAAGGTGATATTAATCTATTTTGCAATTCAATTTAGTATTTTCTTAATTTATTCAATTTATTGTTATTCTATTATGAGTTTTATGTTTATTGTTGTTTTAGCCATGTGATTCTCTTCTAGAACCATGGGCTAAGCTCTTATTGCCTTGGGTGTGGATGTTTTGATGGGTGTTTAGTGTAATTGTGGAGTAATTGCATGATTAACTTAGGATTTGGGTGTATATGTTTCTAGTGTTGTGATTTTCATGATTCAATTGATTAATTCACCCTATTAGCTAGCATTATTGATTTTGTCGACTTCAACGACCGTATTGGGTTGCATGATTAAGAGTGTGTGTATGAGCTTGAATTAATCGATTAGAATTAACATAGTAATTAGCTACACCGATCGGGGGTTGATTGCTTAGATCGACGACACTAGACACTAGTCGATTAGAGGTCGTCTATTAGATTAGTGAGAGGGCGTCACATAAACATTAGTAACCGTGTTGAACGTGTTTATGAGACACTATCTTAGGAGCTTATGGTATTGATTAGACTATATAATTGCTAATTAATGCACGTGTTCACCTAAACCTCACGAGGGATTGGTCTACACACACGAGTGATAGCCTTTAGCTTAATCCCAAAACCATAGTTTAATTCATGCAATTGGTTCGTTAACTCATTGAATTACCCAAAAAACGGAAACACCCGAGGCAATACCATTCTCTTGCACTTTCTCTCGGAAGTTAGATAGCTTATTATTACTTTTGTCTATTTCTTGTTTATCTTGGTTAATTTAGTTTAATACTTTTGTCTATTTCTTGTTTATCTTGGTTAATTTAGTTTAATACTTGAGTATTGGACTCTTAATAATTCCTAGAGTATAACGGGATATTCGAAAGGAAGTTACCTATATAAATGAGAAGTGAGGGCCGCTTCGACCAAACATTTATGAAATACAAAGGACGTCCATGGCCAAAACGGACAAAAACGTGAGAACGTTACGAAGACGAGATTGAAGTGTGCTGACACTGTTGTCTAGGTATACACTATGGAGGAGTAGTTCAAGGCATCGCGTCCACTAAGCCGCCGGTATATCCGATAGTGTTTGGCTACGGAAAGTTCAAGGCCAAAAACCACTTATCCGGACGCACGGAGATCTCACTCGAACTGAACACTGAGTTTGATGTTGTATAGATACGATTTTCACTCATGTGGGGGATTGTTGGAATTAATGGGAATTAATTGGGTTTTGACACCCTGATCTAATTTAATTAATTAGACGGACTAAACGTTAATTAGGAAATAATTGAACGTGACATAGTCGATCTACTCGCGGAGTAGATGAACGTGGTATATTTATATCTCAAAACCGAGTTAAGGTGAGTGAGAAATTAATTGTTGAAGTTGAAGAGTTTCAACTTGGAAGTTTGAGAATGTGGGGAATGGGCTCGGCCCATTCGAACTACTTCAAGAATGTTCCAGAATTATCTGGAAGTCTCAAACTTGGTCTTCAAGACTTATCCACGTACGAGATATTATCTCAACCGCTGCGATATTTTCGCAATATATTCCCAAGAATCGGGCCTGGGCCCACGCGTTTTTCCCTCTCCCTCCAAGAGTTTCTTCTGCCTATAAATATCAGACTCTTCCCTCATACATCCTTACGCTGAAATTCGCCCCTCAATCCTTCTCCTCTCCTCTCGTCCCTACGCAGTGTACTGAGCTCCCAAAGCCTTACATTGTTCTTTCTTGTGACGAATTTATATCCGAGAGTGTTCAGTTCGTACTAAGTACGTTCGCCGATACTTCTTATACAGTGGTGCTACTGTGTAGGAAGTGAAAGTCGTTTTACCTTTGGGAACGGAACGCCGTAACAGTCGATCACTATCCTGGGCGTATTTTGTTCTGCGTGAAAAGGGTTTCCTTTGACTCGACTTATTTGTGGATTTATTTGTTATTCTGATATTTTTAATATTGCAGTTTACAAGCCGTAAACAGGTTCCAACAAAAGTTAGGTGGATCCCATGGTTCTCCACAAAATTTTGTGAGTTTTATTGAGGGTTTACTTGCGTGAGTTTTTGTAGGTTTTATTAATTGTTTGTGTGATTTTTCGTGGGTAACTTCTAAAGAAATGACTTGTTCTCAAAAAATAAACGAAAATTTAAGACCACTTAAAGGTAAACATCTTATTTTTACTGTATTCAATAATTTGTCTATTGCGCTGTCTTTTTTGTTGTTTATACACGTTTTAGTTGTAAGTTTGTATTCTGATGCTTTATCGTGAGTTTTTTTTAGGTTGCTTACTACCGGTACATTTAGGAATAAGCTGAACTTATCGTGGGATGGGATAATTCAAGATTTAGTGAGTTATGGTGTATAATTATTTTCCAAAACTGTTTTTAAGAATTTTATGAAATATACTATCGTAGATAAAGTATGACTGTGACATTTAATGGTTGAATAGTTAAAGTAAATGTAAATTAATTGTAAGTATGCTAGAAGACATAAGAACTCTTATCCGAGGAGAGGAGACTCCACGTCAAGAGAATGATTTTTTGAAATACCAAACATAGCCATATTTTGTGATTATTTTGGTCATGATATTATGATTATTTTGTAAGAATGATGGTTAGCATTTTAAAAATAGATTTTCGGTAATATAGTTTGTACTTTGATTCTTTGTTTATATTTTGCAAACGACGGCTGGTTTTGTGCAATTTTTTGATTACAAATGCCCATGTAAATTTAATTGTTTAATTTCTTGATGAAAATTTATATAATTGGGTCTTTTTTTTTTTTTTTTTTTTCATTTATTTAAGGCATTAATATCAGGACTGTGTAGTTTTATGAATTGGAAAATTGATTGAAACACTTTCTTGATTGGTTTTGGAGCGGTTGAACTAAAGTGCAACTCAGGATGTTTATTTTGAAATGCAAAATTTGATTTTTTGAGATTTTAAAATTTAACAATTGTTTTACTTTGAGATTTCACCGAAAACTTGGTTAAGAGAGTAGGGGTTTTCTATGGTCAGGAAGGGTGTTCGCCCTTCCTAACAATAGAAAGCCTATTAAAAACTGACACATCGTCTATCTTCGCCATAGTGCGACATACCTTTGTCATATGACTAAATAATTAATTTTTAAATAAATTTTATAAAATTACAAAAATATTCTTACAATATTTTTTTTAAAAAAACTAAGGGGGGTGTATTCAATTGAGTTTCTGTTGGATTTTTTTGGACTTTTAAAATCTGGGGGTATTCAATCCGAATTTTTAAAAGTCTTTCAAAATTTTGAGGTATTCAATACGGATTTTAAAAAGTCTTTAGAAATCTTTAGGTATTCAACAATCTATAGATTTTAATACTCTATGGATTTCGTTGGATTCTCTTTAAAAAATATAAATAAATTTCACTAATCAAAATCTCTTCTAAAAAGTAGAGATTTCAACGGATTCTCTTAGAAGACTCTGAAAGAGAAGAAAAAAAAAACTGTGTTAATTATGTTCTTTGATAAGCATTCTCTTAAAAGACTCTGAAAGAGAAGAAAAAAAAAATTGTGTTAACTATGTTTTTTTGATAAGCATCACAGATTCTTCACCACCATTATTATCGTGAAAAAAATTACTGTATTTTAAAATTATTTTCTTTCTTTAAAAATTATAGTATATCGGACACCGTCAATAATATGGTGTTCGATATCATCTAAAAGATTTTGGTGGTCAAGGTCGTCACCCAGAAATGCAAGTATTCAATAGAATTTTTGGTATTTTCAAATTCCAATTCACAAGTTCGCTGGATTACATAACTTTTTTCGGAAATTCGGAAAAGAAGGTCGCTCTGATGAATTTCCAGTCGAATATAAAGAAGATCAAGATTCACCACATCTCAACATGAAAGAGGAAATTTGGAATTGCTTTCTCAAAGACAACTACAACAAAGAACTTAAGCGAGAACTAGTATTGTTAACTATGTGAAAATGAGGTGTGAAAATGAGGTCGAGGTATAACTGTGATGAAAATGAAGATGAGAATAATAATGATAAATAATAATTTTTTTTTGAACTGGTTTTAGGGGCGTAGTTTATGGAAATCCATGTAAATCAATAAAAAAATGTGTATTTCAGAATCCTGTCAAATCTATAAAAATCCATATAAATCAATAAAAAAGTCAGGCAAACTCTGCATAGAGTCAATGGATATGGATTTTCTAAATCCACTGACTTTTTAAAGTCCAAAAAAATGCAACAGAATCTCAATTGAATACACCCTCATAAACTAAAATTTCACATATTTATAAATAAGATAATTTCATTTACATATTCACTTTAAATCCACAATTTAGACATAATTTAGTTTAAATCCTTCAAGTATTCACCTTTCCAATTTACGTCATTTTTATCGATTTTTTTCAAATTGACCGGGTTTGGACCAATATTTCGGGTTCGGCCCGATTCATTATTTTATTTAATAAAATAAATTATTTTTATTAAAAAATTAAAAATCTAAATTTAATCTACAAGAAAATAATTTTAGAATAGAACCCACCCACTGTGTGTAAATTACACACAGTGAGAACCCTAAATTGAGCCCCATCTTCCTCGCCATCTGCACTGCATCACCGCCCCTATCTTTCCAGCGCATTGCGTGCCCTATCATTTGCTCTGCGCTGCATCATCGCCCCACCCTGCCCAATATTTTAATGCTACAATTTTCTATTTGTTCTGAATTTTGATTTGTATATTATACAAATGCTATGGACAGCTCCTACAACCAACAACATAAGCATAACAAATGGTGGGAAATTGTGATTTAGGCGGCCGAATATCAATTCAATCACCCTTAATCTAATAAATTTCATAAACCTATAGCACTGTTGCAGTTCATCAAGGCAGCGTCGGTGGATGGCGTCTCATTTGAGATAGAAGAACAATTTTATGTTAATTTTAATTTAATTAATTGATTTTTAATTTTTACAAAGAGGGAGAGTGAATTAGTAATTTAATATAAATTTGTAATTTTTTATAATTACATTTTCGCCCAATACGATTTTATTCTGTTAGTCAATAACTAGTCAATCGACTTCAGAACTCAATGTGAGAGTAAAAAAATAAATCGTGTGGTCAATTTTGATATTAACTAAAAGTGGGTGATCAAATTCAAATAAATATAAGCTTTAGTGATAAAAATGATAATTAAATATTTTTACTTATTTAAATTTAAAAGGGTATTTTTGTCATTTTATATTTATTAATGTTTTTTATTAGTTAGGCAAAACAGTGCGATTGCACATTACATAAAGTGCAATCATATAAAAAAAGTTTCATGCGTTGGATCAATGATCCAATGGTGTATAATGAGTTTCCTGTTATCAGAAAGGGCGAAGCCTTTCTGACCATAGAAAGACCCAAGAGAGTAATCTAAAATTAATTTAGAAATATGAAGAGCGTTATTCACCTGGTATTATGGTGCATATACCACGAGAGTAAACTAAAATTACTAAAGAGCAACATCAATTCTTCAGACTGTTATAAATGTCGTTACTAAAAGAAAAGAATCCAAAATTCTATATATAGGAATAGGAGTAATTATTTAATTCCTATATATAGTAACCCCGCCCCTGTATTCGTTCAAAGAACATTTCCCCTGATCCGAACATCCCTCCTTTCTTCCTTCCTTTCCATTACTCTCTCTCTCTCACTCTGAACTCTCGTAATGCTGTCATTCTCTCTGCAACAACACTCCTCCCCTTCATCCAAATGAACCCTTCTTCTCACCGCCCGTTCATCGGCTTCACCAGCCTCCGAATCGTCATCTCCATCTTCTTCATCTCCGTTCTCCTCCTCTATTGCCTCTACTCCTCCAAAATCCTCCTCCTCAACAAGGACAACGACATCGGTTGTCCTTTAATACCTTCCGAGGTCGTATCCACAACACAAAATCTTGAAAAGGAGGACATCGTCGTCACCTTTCCACCACCCCCGCCACCTTCTCCTCCTCCCCCGCCAGCAAACACCACTTCCAACCAAGAATCCCCTTCGTATACACGACAGAAAACAGAGGTAAAGGACGTCGTTTTCGCCATTGCTGCATCTGCAAACCTGTGGGAGAAGAGGAAAGAGTATATAAAGCTGTGGTGGAGGCCAAAGGAGACTAGAGGTGTTGTTTGGCTGGACAAGAGTGTCAAGGTTTCTGCAGATGAGGGGAAGAAACTGCCCTTGATAAAGATTTCTGGCGACACCTCCAAATTTGATTACACGAATAAACAGGGGAAGAGATCAGCATTGAGGATTTCGAGGGTGATTTCGGAGACTCTAAGGTCGGGCATGCAAGATGTGAAGTGGTTTGTGATGGGAGATGATGACACAGTTTTCATTGTGGATAATATTCTAAGAGTTCTTTCCAAATACGATCCTAATCAATATTACTATATTGGGAGCTCATCAGAAAGCCATGTACAAAACATCTTTTTCTCGTATGCTATGGCTTATGGGGGAGGTGGTTTCGCTATAAGCTATCCTCTTGCTCAAGAGCTGGAGAAGATGCAGGATCGTTGCATTCAACGCTACCCAGGATTGTACGGCAGTGATGATAGGATTCAAGCTTGTATGGCTGAGTTAGGAGTGCCTCTCTCTAAAGAACTTGGCTTTCATCAAGTAAGATGCTATTCTTATACTGCCTTGTCAAGAGTATGTCTCCTGTGAATTAGGTTAGCGTTAACTCTTTTCCTCAAAGTAATACTCACTATTTAACATGCAATGTATCATGTTAAAAAAATAACATGTTTGATTATATGTGTTATTCTTCTAAATATCACTAAACCGTGTTACTTGGCATGCTAAACAGGATTACTTCGTATACTAATCGGTACTACCAAGTTCACCATTAAACTTCCGTAACCCACGATTCATAGAAGTTTTTGTCTAAACTGAAAGATTAGTTGTGTTTTCTAATGAAATGCAGTATGATGTGTATGGAAACCTATTGGGGCTATTGGGAGCGCACCCAGTAGCTCCATTAGTATCCCTTCACCATCTGGACGTGGTGGACCCGATATTCCCGGGGATGAGCAGAGTGGATGGTCTTAAGAAATTGTTCGAATCGGCAGAGCTGGATTCAGCCAGCATAATTCAACAGTCATTCTGCTATGACAAGAAAAATTACTGGTCCATCTCTCTTTCATGGGGGTACGTCGTGCAAGTTGTGAGGGGCATCATCTCTCCCAGAGAGCTGGAAATGCCCACGAGGACGTTTCTCAACTGGTACAAAAGAGCTGACTACACAGCATATGCATTCAACACTAGGCCTGTGGCAAGACACCCTTGTCAAAAGCCTTTCTTGTTCTACATGAACTCAGTTAAATATGATGACAAGAGGAATCAAATAATAGGGGTTTACACTCGTATGAAAGAAGCCCATCCTTATTGTCGATGGAAAAGTGATTCACCAGATAAAATCACCTCCATTGTCGTTTTGAAAAGGTCAGATAGCAGCCGGTGGGAGAGGGTAAGTAGTTAGTTATTTATTTCATAAATGTGCATCTATCTTCTAACAGGATCAGGATCCTCTGTTGTTTTATGTACAATAGAGGATTTATATCCCTTTAAACACAAAACTTATGACCTAAAATAACCGGAATATATATTTCTATAACTATGCAAAATCCCTTGTTATGTTGCAGTCACCTCGGAGGGACTGCTGTAGAGTTTTACCTTCAAGGAGGGCAAATGTTATGTACTTATGGGTAGGTAACTGCAGAACAGGTGAGATAACCGAATTGTAGACGTGTTGGAGGCTTTTTTGCGAACAATTTTGTTCTCCCCAAATCTTGGGGGCAGCATGAAATCTGAAATCTCAAGGAATGTGATCAAATTCACAACATTCATCACAGAAAACGTGCATTTTAACTTTCAACTTTAGATCTACAAAGAGAGAATTCAGTTGTAGTTTTGGCTAGATTTTGTAGTTTTATGTCTGTAAATGTGACACAGTGAGCCATCTCAGTTGTACTCGTATTCCAATTTCTCTCAAAACATTAATGAATCAAAGCTACAAAGGCAGAAAAATTATGTACTACATTTTTTCCTAGCATTTACAAATTTGTTGTGTTAGAAATCTCACTGTTCTTGATTTACTTTTCTTGCTCACTCGGTCACCTGGCTATGCTAACATTGCCCGTCGTCTGCATTTCAGAAATCGACGGATATGGTGAATAGGTATGATCAGAAAATATTGTATTCTGCGTCTTCAGTAGGTGGGCAGGTGCAATCCTTCCGTTACTGCTCTCCAAATTCACTGATTTGGATAGATAATTTGAGAATGCAAATAATCAGACAAACAATTTTCTTAATGCTTTCTATAAAGAATTTCAATAACATACATATTTTTCTTGGTTTTCAAACAAGAAACCTTCAATTTATAAGTTAAATATGCATCAAAACTAGTTGCCTCAATCAGACAACACATCCAATACAAAATTTCTCCAAACAAGAGGGGTTCATACTTCATTGAATTCAAATTTCAAAGTTACTATTTCTTCTGTCAATTGAGCAAATAAATTATTTACAATGGTACATTAATAAGTAAATTATTCGGTCACAGAGCATATAGCAAGAATCAGAATCTCTTTTATCTCTGATTTCACGGCAAAAGGAGAAAGAACCCTAGTATTTCCCCAACATTGAGAAAACCTAAAAATTACAAACATGACCGCTCATTTAACAATCAAGGCACTCAGGAAGAACAAAAATGAAATTTAACAAAAAAAAAAAAAAAAAAAAAACTGAATCAGTTTCGATTTTGGTTGAAATCAATGTCGAAATCGTACCTTCGTAAGAAAACCACCATAGGATGAAGATGCAGAGCAGCACTACAGCTGGGATGAGATGAACAAATTTTGAATTCGATCGAGACCTGGAAATGTCCCTCTTGTTGAGAATGGAGTTCCTGTGGCTGTAGTAGATTGGAAGATCTATAGATTCATCCATTTTTTTTCTCGGGGAGAAGGCCGGTGCGAGCTGCGAAGTATGCGGTAGATCCGCCATGCGAGAGGTGCTTGCTTGTCTCTGCATTATAGAGAGAGAAGATTGAGGAATTCTTGAGAGAGAATTCTACTGATTTTAGTTACGAGGGAGAAGTTAGTTGTTCAGTTTTCGTGCTTGGTAGTTCATAGCCGGCTTATGGCGCCAAACTTATTTGTTTCTCACGTTTTATGCCTTTTTCTTTTATACTCCATACAAAAAATTCAAGAAATTGTAGCTTGAATAAAGGAGTAGTATTTGTATCTTAATCAATTTTATTATACTCCGTATTAGATATCATAAGGGGGTGTTTGGTTCATTTGATTAGATGTGATAGACTATTTTTTCAAGCTTAATTAGTCATTTGGTTCAATGGATTAAAGTCCGAGTTTAACATTGGACCCGAGTTACTTTTGTCAATTATCCCATGGGTTGGGGTATATACCCCTCCAGCTTTGATAGATATACTCCCCCGATACATGTACTCCCTTCAACATGTACTCCCTTCAACATATGTGTAAGATAGATGCACTCCCCCTAAATTATCTACTATACCCTTATCTCTTACAATTATGTAGGATAAATACACACCCTCTAAAAACCTAATTTTTCCTACTTTTTTCCCCAACCTTCATCTTCTTCATTTTTCCTAAACCCTACATCTTTCTCAAACAACCTACCGCCGCCGCCCACCGCCTATCGCACAGCCGCCGCCCGCCGCCCACCGCCTACTGCCCCAGCCGCCGCTCGCCACCTACCTCCCCCACTCTCTTTCTCTATTTTTTTTTTTAATTTCTGTTGTCTCTCTGCGCCATGGAGGTCCGCCGTCCAGCCCCCTCCGCGCCTCATTCCAGCGCCCCCTCTCCGTGCCGCCCGCCCTGTGACAGCCTAACCAGGTTAGTTTTTTTTTTCTTCTTTCGTTCTGCTCTGATCTGCCCCTTCTCCCCGTTTTTTTTTCTTCTTTCTTCCACTTTTTTTTTTTATTTTTTTTTTATTTTTGATGAGATCTTGTCGACCATAAACATTGTGGTCGATAAATTGTTGTCGACCACAATGTTTATGGTCGACAAGATCTTGTTGAAAACTTCATTCGGACAACATTCTTGTTGACAACTTCATTCGGTAAAATGTTGTCGACTGGAGTGATTTTCGTCAACAATCCGTGGTCGACGATATGCTCTATGGTCGACAAACCAGTGTCGTCGAAAAAAAATGTTGTTTTTTTTTCCTTTATTTTTTTAGATTTATTTGGCTGTCGGTGACCTCCGGAGGTGGAGGGATGGCTGTCGGCGGCGGCCGAAGGTGGAGGGATGGCCGACGGCGGCTACGACGACGGCTGTTTTATTTGAAATTAGGGTTAGGGTTAAAAATTAGGGTTAGGGTCTAGGGGAGTGTATCTATCTAACCTATTTTACTAAAAGGGCAAATATGGTATTTTACTTATATATTTTATTAATAAATGGAAGAGGGGAGTGTATTAAACAAAGCTGGAGGGGTATATACCCCAACCCTTATCCCATTCTGGTGGGTTTATTGATCTAGGCTTGTGGGCTGAGTTTATTTGTCTACTGTTATGAGAAATTAGGGAGTGAGGTAAAATTCCAATTATATCCTTACTTTTTTTAATATAAAAACTCAACAACTCTATTGAATTACACCGTGGCAATGCGTTTTATTGTTCCAAAGTAATTAATGTAAGTTTTATTATTATTATTACTATTATTTTTTTGCTTATGCTGCTATGCACGGTGTAGTTAAGGGTGTAAATGAGTCGAGTCGAATCGAGTAGTGTTGAGCTCGAAATTCGATTCGATTGATATGTTTGAAGTTCGAAGCTCGATTCGACTCGATTGAGCCTAGATTTTTTATGCTCGAGCTTGACTCGACTAGACTCAATTACACGTATAATCTTTAGAATTAAATGTATAATATTTTTTTTCTAATATAATTAATTACCAAATAAGCTCGAGCTCGACTCACTTATTTATATATAAATTATACAATTAATGAAAAAAATAGTAAATATTGTCCAAGATCAATTAGACTTGTGAGCTTTTTGAGTTGAGTATTTATGAACTCGAACTCGGGAGTTGTTTGAGTAGTTTGAAATTCGACTCAATTAATTAATTCGAATTGCTTTTGATCTTTATTCGAGTCGAGCACGAGTAGCTTACGAGTTGACTCGACTCAGTTACACTTCTACGTGTAGTTCTTTAAAATATAGAAATAACTAGATGAGCACCCGCGTATTACGCGTAATGTAAAAATAAAAAAAATTGAGAAGCAAAACGGAATGAAGACAATTTTTTTTTTTATATAACCTTTAATTAATATACAAAATAATCTTTAAAATGCCTATTAATATATAAGTGAATTAAATTTCAATAAATTATAGCAATGGAAAGAGGATTATTAATTGTGAAGAAATCAATATTACATAATTTAGGAAATTAGTAACATTACAAATTTGAATGATTTTAATTGATATTGAATTATTTATGTAACATCAATCAGTAACATTGAAATTGGTATTACATAATTGATATTGATAATTTAGGTAAAATCAATTAGAAGACGACACGTAGGCAAAATTAACCAGAAGACGACACGTAAGCAAAATCAACCAGAAAACGACGCGTAAGCAAACTCAACTCCCTATTAGTATAATAGTGGATATGAAATATTAGGTGTGGTGTAAGATTTCGTTCAATAGTAATAATAATTCTATGGTGAAATTTGTTTGAAGTATATAGTCATTGAAGAAAAAAAAAAGTTGTATTAGAGAAATGAATTAGGGGCAAAATTGACCTTTGTCCCTTTAATCTCATTTATCATTGAATTCAAACACAAAATATAACTTTTTTTATACAGAATAAATAAAAAGTAATCTATCAATCCAAACATGTAACTAAATTTAAAAAATTACAATCCAAACAGTGTAATCCTACTTAATCATATCCTAACTTATCTATCTCATCCTGTAATGCAAACAATCCCTAAAAGTAATAAATCATGATTGAAAACATGGGCGTGACAAAATAATAATAGAAGACACGAACTAGACAAAATAAATCAATGACAGAAGGTATGAGCGAGACAAAGATCATGATAGAATGCATTATACTCCCTCCGTCCAATTTTATTATTTCCACTTTCCTTTTTTGGTTGTCCAATTTTATTATGCCCATACCTTTTTTGAAAACAATACTATTCATATTACTTTATCTACACCCTCCTACCCTCACTTATTTACCCACTTTGCCATTCACTTTATTCATAAACAATCATTTATTTACAAATGGACCCCCAATACCCTATCATACTCTCAACTTATCTATTTTATGAATAAACTAATAAATATTCATTAAAACCCGTGCCCGGAGAATTGGGCATAATAAAATTGGACGGAGAGAGTATCATATATCACATGCAATTGTTCAGTACACTTTATTATAATCAAATATCACACGCTACCGTCTAATCCACTTTATTATAATATCAAATATAACATGTTATTGTCTAGTCCACTTTATTAAATCAGATATCACATTATTGTATTCTATATATACTTATTGAATCCACATTAGACCTACACTAAAATCCATATCTTTACTCAATTTTTTCCTCTCAAATATAATTTCTACTTTTGTTGTTTACTTTTAACTTTACAATTGTCTTTCAATGAAAATTCATTGGTAGATTCAAATTCAAGTTCTGATTTTGTTGATTTCAATGCATTTGATGAATGGAAGAAACAGGTTGCTCAACAGAATCATCAACTTGAGCATAAGAAGACATTGTGAAAGAGACTGCGAGATTGGTGAAGAGCGTTTGATCAACGACTATTTTATCGACAATCTGACGTATGCTCCTGAGATCTTCCGATAAAAATTTCGCATGCGAAAATAAATATTCCTATGTATAGTGGAGGTCGTTACTGCGAATGACAAATATTTTCAATAAAGACCCGATATTTTCAACAAAGACCCGATGATACAGGGAGAATATCTTAATTCTTGTATAAAACAATTATTTATATTTTAAAAAAAACAGTGGATGTTCATAAAATGCTACGAAAAGCATATTATTCGAAAATAAATACTGCTTTATGGACATTATCCCTAAACAGGCTTGTCATGGCACACCTATAAAGATTTAAAAAAAAAAAAAAAAGTTGCATTTTCATTCTCCAATTCTAATAAAATAAAGAAACTGCTTTAACAATTCTAATACTAACTTACAATCTCCAATCTTTGCAAAGAGCAACAGCTTTAGACAGAACTAAACTAGCTAACAACCAATTATCAAAAAATTAATTTAATTGCACGATATTTTTAACAATAATGTCACAACAAAATGTCGACAGAAAAAGGCAACTAGCCTTATTGTAACTTCTGTGCTTTACTTATGCGCACCTGCATCATCCATGATATCAAAACTGATGGCAGGTATATACATATTGCATGTAACAAAAGCACCTAAAGACATAGTGCTTCTACTTGGTTCTTGTTGTCGTCGAAGCTCGTTGCACATTTATGTTCCCCGACTCTTCTAGGTCTTCGCGAACCAGGGCTCCTTTCGGGAGTTTGGACACCATGGACGTCTGGATCGTAGGTCTGGGAAGCAAGAAAATTTAAAGCTGTGACGATATCAGCTATGTCGGGTCGCATGTTAGGTTGCTCTTGGACACACATTGCTGCGATTGCTAGAGCTTGGTACATTCCTCGAACGGGATATCGACCATCAAGTGCTGGATCTGCCATTTTGTGGAATTTTTTTCGGTCCTTGAATAGAGGTCTTGACTGCAAATAAATAGATACGTATGTGATGATGCTACTTGTTAATTTAAAAGGTACTATAACTTATCATTTTTAATCAGTGGAACATTAACTACATTATTGGTCAGTATATCAAAACATAACAAAGAGGAGAAATTATGAATACGTACCCATGCGACTAGATTTGCCTCAGGACCACTTCTTCGATCATCAATGGCTCTCCTTCCGGTGATGAGCTCCAGAAGAACGACACCAAAACTATAAATATCGGATTTGAAGGTAAGTTGACCCGTCATTGCATAATCAGGAGCACAGTATCCATACGTGCCCATAACTCTTGTGGAAACATGGGTCTGATCCCCTGAAGGACCTACTTTAGCTAAACCGAAATCAGATAATTTAGGATGATATCCCTCCCCTAATAATATATTCGAACACTTCAAATCACGGTATATAATAGGCGTTTTCATCTTATTGTGCAAATACTCTAACCCCTCTGCTGCACCAGCTGCTATCTTCATCCTCACGTTCCAATCCATTTTTCTCCTATAAGGTCCTAAAACAGACAAAACAGAGAAACTAAATCCACCAACTTTTCCCATTTTACAAGATCAAGATAAAGAGAAAAAGGAAAATGTTTTTTTAGTCCAATAAGTCTAGTCTGCCCATTTTTTCTTTCAGGATACTCCACTTTTTCGAATTGAATTTCGTCCTGCAAACTTTCAACAAATTGACTGAAAAGTTGACAGAACGAAATTCAATTTGGGAAAGCAGAATGTCGTGTAACAAAAAATGTGTCGAATGGGGATGACATACCATGTAAATGATCCTCCAAAGAACCTAGAGGCATGTACTCATATACTAATAGCCTCTGATCTCCTTCAGTACAATAACCCTTCAATCTGACAAGATTAGGGTGATTTGCCATACTTAATGTCATAACTTCAACCACGAATTCCCTAATCCCTTGGCATCCGTTACGATTGAGCTGCTTAACAGCCACAAGCTGCAAGATACCAATAAAAATTATTATACTTATATCAATGATACATACTGTACAATACAAACCTAATTATTACTCACCTCGCCGGTTTCTGGAATTTGACCTTTATAAACTTTCCCGAACCCTCCTTCGCCTAGAAAGTGTTCATCCTTAAACCACTGAGTTGCAGAAACTAAGGTAGCAAAGGTAAACGCCCGGGCCTTTTTCGGGCTAGCGGGTACTATATCACAAGGGCACATATCACCTTCTGCTCCCCTGCCTGCATTCTCTTTAGTATCTAAACAAACTACCATTCACTTATAATTAAAACACTAATTTTACAACATACAAGAGATGTTTGTCTAAAAATATTATGATCCCAAAAAAACATGTCTACATTCAAATAACTCTGAAATATCAAACATAAAATTCAATCAATGCAAATTCAAAGTCAGGAATCCTAATTTGGAAACATAAGATCAATACACGGACAAAATATTTTATAAGGCATAACAAATTCATTCAATTTATGGTTTTGGCCTAATTAACATCGTCAACCAAATTCCAGAAAAACAAATCGCGCAATAATTAATCATCCTAAGTAAATGAACATGCAAATCATAAACAACAATTTCAAAAAATTAAAAAGGGGAAATAAAATGAATGAATAAAATCGATTGATTTGTTAAACCAATGAAGTGAAGATAAAAAAACATAAAATACCTGGTGCATGATTATATTTTCTATTATTCGATTTTTGTTTGATTTGTTTCTTGGATTCTCCAGTGGAGGAGCAGAGGAAACATCCCATATCTTCTTCCCCTTTCTTTTAATTTGGTCTCTCTCTCTCTATAGCTCTCTCTCTCTCTTTCTCTCTCTATATATATCTCAGTTACATACAGATAACGGAGCCCATAGCAAAAGCAGGTGTAGAGAGAGAAAACAGAGGGGAGAAGGGAGAGAAATCAAGAATAATTTTTTTGTTTCTTCTCCACTTTCCCAGTTTCCTGTAATTTGGTAATAGTAATCCATGTCATATATATACACGCTTTTTATGCGTGTACGGTCAAGTACAGCCGGTGCAAAACGTGTACCATAAATAAATGTACTCATGACATCAATCTTAAATAACACGTTATTCACAAGATCTTGTAAGTTTTTTAATTTACATTCATTTCACACGCCCATGTTTGCTAAGAAAGTATAATAATGACCAGCATTTTGTAAACATTTATACACAAAGAGTGAATTGATTTTATTAAGATCAATAAAAACATCATTAATTATGTTTAAAATTTTAAATTTTATTAATAAATTTTTAAATATACTTTTATAAAATAATAGTAATATTTATTAAATATGAATATTTTAAGAAAATTACATACTTAAAAAAAAAAGCTATATTTTGGGATAAAAGCCAAAAAAAGAAATAAATGACCATCTTTTTTGGAAGGAGTGAGTATATATATATATGGGGTGGAAACATGTCTTATTTTTGTCTTTAAAAATGGTATTAGATGTTTAAGAATTAACAACCATTTTTCAGTTTTTTTTTTGGTCAAAAAAGAAAGAAAAGGAATTAACAAAAATTTGCCAAAGATGGTAACATATTTGACGCGGATTCCATATACTTAACACATTTTACGCGAGTTTATCGAGTTCCTACCCAATCACGTTTAAAGAAAAATTATAACACATTTTACTTTTATAATGTTTCATTTAAATAGACATTTTTGAATAGACATATTTTCATACAAAGCAATATTTACAAATTCATTTACTAATATAATTGTATATATATTTGATGTAGATAAATATGTCGCTCTCTGAGAAGTCGACACGTGGAAACGGGATAAATTATGATAGTGGTGATTAGGTCAATACGTCGAAGAAACAGGATTAATACACCCCTGTGCTTAAGTAGGGAAATTAGAGATATCAGGGTGAGTGGGCCTTTGGCCCATATTTGGAGAAGTTAATAGCCCTGGGGCCTGGAAGGATCCAGCCCAAATATGGAACGTATAGTCCATCTTTCTGAGCCAAGTCAAAAGAAACAGTTCAAAACCCACGAAAGTAGGAGCCAATAAGTTGAAGAACCAGGTCTTCAGGGAGAGAGGCCGGGTCCTTAGGGACTTGAGGCTGGATTTATGGGAATGGGCCGAGAATATAGGGAGAAGAAGTCTTCCCCTCTCCGCAGAGAGGGGCCAGGTATATAAACAAGGTTATTTCCATATTCTTGGTTAAGTTCTTTAACATATGCATACTTTACATACTTTTTACACGAATTGTACACTGATTGGAGAAGAAACTCCACTATATTCGCCGGAATTTCCCTAGACATACAGGGGAATTCCTCTTTGATTTCGCCAACGATTGAATCTGACTTGAGCGTCGGAGCTTCTACGCCGGAGCCCCCCTCCGGCGTACTTTTGCAGGTCATTTACGGATTTCCAAGGAGATTTCTGTGAAGTTTTGCCAAGGATAAACGAGTGATTCGGCTCGTGATTAATAGTGCTCGCAAGAGAACGATCTATATCCGTAAGCGTTCTTTTTCGATGCATCAACTAGCGCCGTCTGTGGGAACATTTCAAGCTAAGGCGTGAGAAAAGCTCCGTACTTAAATGGGTGGAGGACAAGATCCAATGAAGCAGACGAAGGAGAAAGGAGATTCCACTCCTCCTCCTCCTCCTCCTCTTCCTCCACCCCCTCCAGGATTTCCCTTAAATCGAAATTTAGGGAAACGACCCATGGATCATACACCAGAAGATATTCCCTCTCCAGGTTTTCCCTTAACTCGAAATTTAGGGAAACAACCTGTAGATCACACACCAGAGGATATCCCTCCCACTCAGGAAGGAGATGCACCAGGTATCTCAGGAGCTTCAGGGAGTGGGATCAATAAGGACAACCCTAACGCTCAACCGGAACTCCTGACTGTCTCTCGAGATCAGTTAGATGAGATGATCGCGCAATCAGTTGAAAGAATAATCGCTACTCGAGGACTTCGCCCTCCCGAACCTATTCCAACCACCCGCAAGGGTACAAGACAAAATCTCCCAGAACAGGTCATCGATTCTGTTCCAGTCCCTTCCAGGAATGAGGATCCCCCTCAGAACCCAGAAGAAAAAGTACCTTCTCAGGCGGAAAGAAGCATCTTGGAAAGACCCCCTCGGAGGGATACGGAGAGGATCCTTGGGGATACCACTCTGGAGACAGGGATGGGAGAAAGCACGGACGACACGTATCAAGGAGCCGTCAGCGATCAGATACATGCCTTGCGGAAGGAGATGAGAGATATGCAGAGGCATATTACTGACAATGTAAGTAAACCCTCTTACATCACTGGATATCAATTCTCACCTAATATTCTATCAGATGAACTGCCCTCTAATTTCAAATCTTTAAACTTTGAATATGATGGCACCACGGACCCGTACGAGCATCTGATGAGATTTGAGAATGCTGCTTTGCTACACCGATATGGAGAGGGCGTTAAGTGCAGGGTATTTTTGACTACCCTATCTAAGGCTGCACAACAATGGTTCACACAACTGGGACCAGATACTGTCCACTCATGGTCCGAATTCAGTGAATTGTTCCTGCATCAATTCGCCAGCGCTAGAAGACAGCCTAGAGCCACCCTTACTTTATTCAACATGCGCCAAGGAGAGAACGAGAGTCTACGGGCTTTCTTAAAAAGATTCAATCAAGCGGCTCTAGAAGTACCCACAGCCTCCTCAGAGGTTAAAATTAACGCCCTTACCAACGGATTGAGAGACGGAGATCTGTTCACATCTCTAGCCAAGAAGCCAGTTCGGACTTTTGATGAATTATTAAGGAGGGCAGAAAAATACCTCACCCTGGAAGAGGTAAGAAAAGCCAAGCGATCAGAGACCAGGGCCATAGTGGGTAATGGAGAAAGGAGGAAAGAAATTCCGCTTAGGAGACCAAGTCCGGAAAGACACAGAAGCTCCAGGAGGCTGGAAAATGTAAGAAGAGAGGAAGCTGCACCCTGGAACCCCAGGAGAGGGGCGAAGAGATATACCCCTTTGAGGATAGAGCCAGCCGAAGTCCTAGAGGTGGCAGGGGACCATCCGGATATGAAATTCCCCTACTCAAGAAGCAGAGGTCCCCAGAATCCTAAGTCAAACAAATTCTGCAGGTTCCATAACGACTATGGCCACGATACCAACCAATGTTGGCATCTGAAGGATGAGATAGAGAGGATGATTCAGGCAGGTCACCTGAAAAAGTTTATTTTCAGAGATCGACAAGGCCCTAGGGGTCAAAAGAGAAAGGACCCCGAGGGGAAGCAGGAAGAGGATAGAAGAGATCAGAGGAAGGGCAATGAGGAGCCACCACCCCCTCCCCAAAAGAGGGGAACTATCCACATGAATATGGGAGGCCCTGCTGATGGGGATTCCTTCAGGCAGAGAAAGCAAAGCGTTCGGTCGCTGAAGAACGAGAGGAATGTAGAGCACCATGAGGTGGGAAAGATGGCAGAAGGTCCAGACATTCATTTCGGGCCAGAAGACGCAGGGGAACCAAGAGAGATTCATAATGACGCATTGGTCATTACTACGGATATAGCGGGATACGATGTAGCAAGGATTTTTGTAGATACTGGAAGCTCTGCCGATATCATGTTTTTGGAGTGCTTCAAGAAGATGGACCTGAATATAAAGCTCAGACCGGTGGAAACCGCTCTTTATGGATTTTCAGGGGGAGCTATTCAACCCCTTGGTTCAGCGTTACTGCAAGTAGGGTTAGGAGTTGTCCCTAACCGTCGAGTAAAAGTCATAGAATTCCTGATTGTAGATGTCCCATCTTCCTATAACGTAGTAATGGGAAGGCCAAGCTTGAATATTTTTCAGGCAGTGATCTCCACCTTCCACATGAAGATGAAGTTCCCTGCCTCGGAGGGTGTGGGAGAGATATGTGGTGATCAATATCAGGCAAGGAAGTGTTACGTGGAATCGGTTAAGATAGCGGACAGGGCCGTGTTCAGAGGAATGGAGAGATTTAAGGGCGAAGACCCTGAGCTGAAGAGACAGAAAGTGGGGGAGCTAGTGCAAGAGCAACCCAAAGCTAAAGCAGACGAGGAGTTAATGAGCATCGAGCTCTACCCAGGAAAGGAGGGATTTACAACCAGGATAGGTACGAATATGAACCCTGAGCTCCAGAGAAAGATGATACTCACCCTCCAGGAGAATGCAGACATCTTCGCATTCACGGCGACGGATATGACGGGTATCCCTCCAGAAATAGCAGTGCACCACCTGAATGTGGATCCCAAAGCTAGGCCCGTGAAACAGAAGTTGAGGAACTTCGGCAAAGAGAAGAACCTCATTGTAAAAGAGGAAATCGATAAATTGTTGAATGCAGGGCACGTGAAGAGAGTGCAGTTCCCTGAGTGGCTCTCGAATGCAGTGCTGGTATCTAAGGGAGCCGGCAAATGGAGGATGTGCATCGACTTCAGAGACTTGAACAAAGTTTGCCCTAAAGATCACTATCCCCTCCCTAGGATTGATCAATTGGTGGATGCCACATCCGGGTTCGAATTGCTCAGCATGATGGATGCTTATCAGGGGTACCATCAAATCCAGTTGAACCCCCTCGATATACCCAAGGTATGCTTTATTGCAACGTGTGGTACTTTTGGTTATGTACGTATGCCGTTCGGACTAATAAATGCAGGAGCCACCTATCAAAGGATGGTAGACTCGGTTTTCCGAGGTCATATAGGGAGAAATATGGAGGTTTATGTAGACGACATGCTAGCTAAAAGCATCAAAGCAGAGGAACACATTGATGACCTGAAGGAAATATTTCAGGTAATTAGAGAGAACGGTATCAAACTTAACCCCGCTAAATGTTCCTTTGGAGTAGGTTCAGGGAAATTTCTCGGATATATGGTGACGCAAAGAGGAATAGAGGTTAACCCTGCCAAGGTAAAAGCGGTCCTTGACATGCAACCCCCTCGAAACCTGAAGGAGTTGCAGACTTTGAACGGCAGGATCGCAGCCCTTAGCAGATTTATAGCAAAATCAGCGGAAAAGAGCCATCACTTCTTCAGAACACTAAGGAAGGGCTCAAGATTCGAATGGGATGAACAATGCCAAAAGGCTTTTGAGGAATTGAAGCTCCATCTAGAACAACTCCCGAAGTTAACCAAGCCCACTCAGGGAGATGTTCTACTCCTATACCTCTCAGTAGGGGAACATTCTCTGAGTACTGCCTTGATGAAAGAGGAAGGTTCCACACAACAGCCCATATATTATGTGAGCAAGGTCATCCAAGGAGCGGAAACGAGGTATTCAGAGGTAGAGAAGGCAGCCCTGGCAGTGGTAGTTACGGCTAGGCGACTGCGCCCTTACTTCCTATCTTATAAAGTGATGGTGCGGACTAACTTCCCGTTGAAGCAGACGCTAGGGAGAGCAGATTTATTAGGAAGAATGGTCAGGTGGGCAGTGGAATTGCAGGAATATGATATTGACTATGAGCCAAGGAGAGCTATCAAGGCTCAAGCGTTAGCAGACTTTATTCAAGAGTCTACCAGAGTGGAAGAAGAACAGGGATGGAAGGTATACGTGGATGGCTCAGCATCCGCCTTGGGATGCGGAGCAGGGATAGTGCTGATTGACCCTGATGGCCAAGAAGTACAGGTTGCTGTTAAATTCCGGTTCTCAACCTCAAACAATGGTGCAGAATATGAGGCCTTGATTAGAGGGGCTAGCATGGCAGCAGAGTTAGGGGCGCAGAAAATCACCCTGTACTCCGATTCGCAGCTGGTAGTACAACAGGTCATGGGGGAGTACCTCGCCAAAGATGAGAGAATGATCGCTTACCTAGAGGAGGTAAAGAAATTAAAAAATAAATTCCATACTTTTGAAGTAGTACAGGTACCCAGAGAAGAGAATGTGAAAGCAGATGGACTGTCCAAACTAGCTAGTTCCACTGAATTCGAGGGAGACGGAA
The DNA here is from genome assembly GCA_963675135.1 of Galeopsis tetrahit. Classification (NCBI taxonomy): domain Eukaryota; kingdom Viridiplantae; phylum Streptophyta; class Magnoliopsida; order Lamiales; family Lamiaceae; genus Galeopsis; species Galeopsis tetrahit. The sequence goes on from OY776132.1 coordinate 63,267,459, forward strand.
AGGTAACCCTGTTAGTAGCTGATCAAGTAGCTACGGAAACCCTGATTGGAGAGATAACCGCAGGGGATGATTGGAGGAAAGAAATATGGGAAGAATTGAACAGGGGTCCAGCAACCCCAATGTCCAGAGAGGCCAAAGCGTGGAGAAGGAAGTATTGCATCCTAGGAGGCCAATTATACAAAAGGTCCTTCACTCAACCTTACTTGAAATGTCTTTCAAAGAGAGAAGCAGAGCTAGTGATCAAGGACATCCATGAAGGTTGCGCATCCAGCCATGAGGGTTACCAGACCATGGTGAAGAAAGTATTTAGGGCAGGTTTCTATTGGCCTAATATAATCAGAGATGCTAGAGAATATGTGAAGAAGTGTGAGAAGTGTCAGAAGAATGGACCTCTAATACGAGTACCAGCGGAGGAAATGGGGGCTATGTATTCGCCCTGTCCCTTCGCCAAATGGGGAATAGATCTGGTGGGACCCTTCCCCTTGGCACAAGGAGGGAGAAAATTTTTGATAGTAGCCGTGGATTATTTCAGTAAATGGGTAGAGGCTGTGCCCTTAGCCAAAATCGAAGAAGACAATGTAATTCTTTTCCTTGCTAGACATATTTGTTGCAGGTTTGGAGTACCCAGAATCTTGGTTTCCGACAACGGAACGCAATTCAATGGAGAGAAAGTAAGGAGATGGTGCGAGAGATGGAACATTACACAGAGGTTTACTTCAGTAGCCCATCCACAAGCTAATGGGCAGGTGGAAGTTACAAACAGAATCTTAGTGGATGGTATTCGGACGCGATTGGAAGAGGTAGGAGGGAAATGGGTAAAAGAGTTAGACAACGTTCTCTGGTCCTACAGGACCAGCCCTAAAACAGCTACGGGCGAATCTCCCTTCTACTTGGTATATGGGGCAGCGGCAGTGATACCTCCTGAAGCCAGACTCAAATCGCACCGGATCACCTATTTTGAAGAAAAAAGAAATGAAGAATTGATGAGAGAGGCGCTAGACCTGGTAGATGAAGAGAGGGAGATGGCAAGATTAAAAGTAGAGAGGTACAAGAGTCGGATCAAGGCAGCATATGATCGCAGGGTAATCCCTCGTTCCTTTAAAGTCGGAGATTTAGTCCTTCGGAGAGCAGATGGAACCCAATTGGGAAGGTCCGTACAGGGTGATACAGGTACTAAAAGGCGGAGCATACAAGCTCCAAGACATGACAGGGAAAGAGATACTAAGGCCATGGAACGTGTGTCACTTGAAGAGGTTTTATGTTTGAGGAAGGTGTTATTCCCCTACTTCCTCTCTCTTTATGAACACTTTTGAATGTTTATTTCTTATTCGAATAATTGCTTCACCGGCACTCTTTTTCCCTCTACGTGGGTTTCCCTTTGGGGTTTTACCACGGAGAGGTTTTTAATGAGGCCGACATATGTTCCCCTTATCTGCCTATGTTGATAAACACTTTTGATCAATGGAGCACCAGTTTTGATAAAATTTCAGCTAAATGCATGTTAATACTATGATGAGATGACTCTTGTATGCCGATTTTATGTTGAAATATTTCTCATATGTTAATACCGTGACAAGATAACTGTGGAGGACCTGCATAATGAATGCTGAAATAACGAACGCGTTTTGGAAATCAAAACATAACATGATAGAGACATTGCAAGATAGAGAAATTTACACCAACTCATAAATGCCCGAATAGAGAATACCTAGGAAAAATTCCTAAAGTTTCTATTCACGACAGCCTCTAAAGCTAGGGGGAGTAGGGGATACAGCAGCGGAAAACATGATTAACTCGTCGATAAACCCTATCCCTAGCGACTCTCAAAACTCTTACGAGTATAAACAAACTCTTACGAGTATAAACAAACTCTTACGAGTATAAACCAACTCTTACGAGTATAAACCAACTCTTACGAGTATAAACCAACTCTTACGAGTATAAACAAACTCTTACGAGTATAAACCAACTCTTACGAGTATAAACCAACTCTTACGAGTATAAACTAACTCTTACGAGTATAAACCAACTCTTACGAGTATAAACCAACTCTTACGAGTATAAACCAACTCTTACGAGTATAAACTAACTCTTACGAGTATAAACAACTCTTACGAGTATAAACTAACTCTTACGAGTATAAACAACTCTTACGAGTATAAACTAACTCTTACGAGTATAAACAACTCTTACGAGTATAAACTAACTCTTACGAGTATAAACTAACTCTTACGAGTATAAACAACTTAAGGGAGAGTATAATCCCTACAAATTCTAACTTTTGGGAGAGTATAATCACTAAACATTCTAAACTTCAGGGAGAGTATAATCCCTAAGAACTCTTACGAGTATAAACTAACTCTTACGAGTATAAACCAACTCTTACGAGTATAAACCAACTCTTACGAGTATAAACTAACTCTTACGAGTATAAACAACTCTCACGAGTATAAACAACTTAAGGGAGAGTATAATCCCTACGAATTCTGACCCAGGGGAGAGGATAATCCCTAAAACTCTAGTGTTAAGAGAAAGACTGGAAACATTAGCAAATCACCAAGTAAGTACAGGGATATCAACCCTATCTCCTCATTAAGGTTCCTCTAGGAGCTTTAGAGCCTTTACGTGTCAAGAAAACGCTGAAAACATGCTAGATTCATAAGCAAGACGGATATTACGTTACACATCTAATAATAGAGTCAGAGATATATATATATATGCATGCCAAGTGATAAATGTGCAGGTACGATATTGAGCGGAAGAAAAGCAGAAATATTCAAGACTTAAGGCACCATGCCTAAGCCCTCCACAGAAAAACCCCGGAGTGTGGAGTCTCCGGAAAATACCAAAAGGAGGCCTTAAAGGCCTTAACAAAATAAAAAGTGTTTTAACAGTACCAAAGTGTTATCAGAGAATCAAAGTTATGAAGAGAGGGTAACATCATTCTTCCCCTCGGAACCTTCCCCGGCCTCCTCAGCTCGCCCACTGGAATCGCCTCCCTCTGCCTTTTCCATCAAAGCACCCGCTGCCACGGTAGCCACTGGGGTGGGGTTTTCCACATGGATAGGGAAAGCCATATCCTTCGCCGGCGTAAGATCATCTAATTTCAGGGAAGCATCCTTCAACTCCAAGATCGCCTTCCTCATCCCAGGTAACCACCAGGGAGTATTGATGTCTTCTTTAGCATCTCCAGGGAACTTAGGGGGGGTGTCCAGTTCATCTAACCGGAGGGCACGGGTATACTGACCATTAAATCCCGGAGCGGAATGTTCGGCCACAGCGTTGGAAAATCCATGATCAATGAAATGGGGGATATATGCGCCCATCGCTCCCAAAAAGCTGCTACTCCGAAGAAAGGCCTCCAGCCACTCCTGATGCAAGGTACCTAGAAATTTTTGACCTGCGGCAGAGGTAAACAGGGAGTCTAGGCACAAATTCGTACCAGCTTGAGGAAGAGTGACTTCCAGCTGTTCCACCCGTTTACCGAACTCTTGCCTCAACGAAGAAATCCCCCCCGAGAGCGTTGTTTGGAGTACTTTACACCTCTGATTAGCATCATGTAACTCTGCTTCGAGAATATCCTTCTTCACCTTCTCCAACTCTACTTGACTGTGGAGATCATCCACCAGTTGGAGGGACTGAAGAGCTCGTTCGGACACGTTGGAGAACAGGAGACCAAACTACACAATGAATCATCTAAAGAAGTAAGACAAGTATACCCTTTCTTATTAAAATTACTTAGAAATGTGTTTACACGAAGGGAATACCTGGGTAAAGCTATGAGCGGCATGCACCACCCGCTCCCCGAAGGACAGAGCATTGAGGGCCTCCGTGGCAGGAGTCGGAGTGTAACGTTCTATAAAAGCCAAGAGATGGTCAACATTAATCTCATCTGGAGCATCGGAAGCGACGTTAGGACGGGAAGATTTGGTCTTGGACTTCTTTTTCTTGGAAGCATCGGAGACAGGAGGTAAAGTGGAAACCATGGCCTTTTCAGTAGAGGAACGGGTACGCTTAGCAACAGACCCAGTAGCAGGTGCCACTGGGGAAGGAGGAATCTGAGCTTTCGAAGAACTCTCAGGGGCCGGAGACTTATTAACCATTGAGAGAGGGGCAGCATCACGCGAAATCTGAGTTAACCAACTCATAGCTGCACAAAGAAATATGAAACGACATTAAATAAACAAGGCATCTCCAATTCGGAAGACACTACTCAGGAAAGGAAATGGTATTACCATCATCGGGACCTAAAGGGTAATCGGAGCGACCAAAACCAAAATGAGAGAGAGCTCTAGGATTTTTACAGATACCCATTACATCAAAAAAGCCATGAACAGAGACATGATCGTTTAAGTGGTTCATCACATCCAGGTTTAAAGAAGAACAAATTGAAAGAGGAGGACGGGGTACCCCAGGATTCTCATAAATCCATCCTTCATGAGGAAATTCCCAAGGAAGAGGATTTGTAACAAAGAAATAATAGTCTTTCCAGTCCTGGACTCCCTCATGGAGTTTTTCCATGAACTTGCCGGTCCTGGAGGTACGACCACTAGCATAAAAGAACCCGTCCGCGAACTTGCATACGTACTGGGTTAGAAAGAGTTGAGCCGAAGGATCCCCACCATTTCCCTTCATTAGGATATAAAAACCTAACATTGCACGTATGGCATTGGGAGTAAATTGGTTCAAAGGTATACGGAGATAAGTGGAAATTTCGCAGAGGTAAGGATGGATTGGGAAACGGAGACCCGCTTTTAGTTGAGCCTCCCAAAAGGCTAAGGTATTTTGACCTGGAAAGTTAGGGCGCTCTTTCTTATGGGCAGCCCTAACGGAATAGTCGGCGGGGAAGATCCCAGAACGAAGGAAAGCGGCAACACGCTCCGAACTAAGAATTGAAGGCCCAGAAATTTTATCCTCCAAAGCTTGGTCGGTTACGGGAAATATGGGAAACGAATCGGAGGTAGAACTCTCCATGGAAATGGAGTCTGAAGAGGATGACATGAGGATATTGTAAATGAGAGAAGAAGGGAAGGAATAGATACCTGGAGAAAAGTCGGTTTTAGGAGTGGTGACGGAACGGCCGCTGGACGTGCACGGAGGAGTTAGAATCGCAGAGGTTAAACGAAGATGGAAGATAGATAAGCTTGAAATGAAAGAGAGAGGGGTTTTTGGTGGAAAAAAGGGATTTTGAATAATTACGCTGGAAAGAGAAAGGAGAAACCCAAGGAGAATTAAATGTTCCCCCCAATCAAAAGGCGCGTGAAGGGAAAACGGCGGCCTGATGTTGGATTAGGAAGGAACGCGTGAATACGGGATTCGAGGGCAAAGTTGCGTGTAGAAGTGCAAAAGCCCTGACGCTTTCTGAGAGTAATTATTGCGAAGGGAATCAAATCGATAAGATATTGTGAAGGGTATTTCAAGTTTTAGGAATAAAATATCTCTTTGGTATTTATCCCAGTGTTATTGTTTTCCTACTCTCCTAAAAATTATTCTTTTTATGAGAGTAGGGGGGAGTGGTTGATGTAGATAAATATGTCGCTCTCTGAGAAGTCGACACGTGGAAACGGGATAAATTATGATAGTGGTGATTAGGTCAATACGTCGAAGAAACAGGATTAATACACCCCTGGGCTTAAGTAGGGAAATTAGAGATATCAGGGTGAGTGGGCCTTTGGCCCATATTTGGAGAAGTTAATAGCCCTGGGGCCTGGAAGGATCCAGCCCAAATATGGAACGTATAGTCCATCTTTCTGAGCCAAGTCAAAAGGAACAGTTCAAAACCCACGAAAGTAGGAGCCGATAAGTTGAAGAACCAGGTCTTCAGGGAGAGAGGCCGGGTCCTTAGGGATTTGAGGCTGGATTTATGGGAATGGGCCGAGAATATAGGGAGAAGAAGTCTTCCCCTCTCCGCAGAGAGGGGCCAGGTATATAAACAAGGTTATTTCCATATTCTTGGTTAAGTTCTTTAACATATGCATACTTTACATACTTTTTACACGAATTGTACACTGATTGGAGGAGAAACTCCACTATATTCGCCTGAATTTCCCTAGACATACAGGGGAATTCCTCTTTAATTTCGCCAACGATTGAATCTGACTTGAGCGTCGGAGCTTCTACGCCGGAGCCCCCCTCCGGCGTACTTTTGCAGGTCATTTGCGGATTTCCAAGGAGATTTGTGTGAAGTTTTGCCAAGGATAAACGAGTGATTCGGCTCGTGATTAATAGTGCTCGCAAGAGAACGATCTATATCCGTAAGCGTTCTTTTTCGACGCATCAATATTAATTATATTAGAAAATATATTATTCATTAAATAGGGTTATAATAGAAAATTTAATTATGTATTGTGTCTTTCCAAATTTTTTATTTTTTTTTCATCTTTGTAAAAGATTAAACCCATCTATGTAATTGGGATGGAGAGTAATTATTTTATACGAGTATTAAATTAAAAACATGTTTATTAATTTTAAATTGTTAAATTCTTATAAATTTTAGGGAAAATATGACTTTTGATCAATTTTATCACTTTTCAGATTTAGTCACCCACATAATTTAATCAATAGCAAAATTGGTCGATTAGTTATTATTTTCTATCAATTTTGATGTTGCTGTTAGTAAACTCGTCATTAACTAGGGAAATGGTGTAAAAAAAGAATTAGCGCTCAAAACCTCCGTTAGTTAATGACAGCATCAAAATTGATAGAACATTTTCTCCGTTAGTTAATCACAGCATAACTGAATGACCAATTTTGATAGTGATTAAATGTGGATGACCAACTCTTAAAAGATGAACCCCAAGGGGTTGGCCTAGTGGTATAGACTTGGAACTTAGGAGTATGCTCCTCTCTAGGTCTCAGGTTCGAACCCTCTAAGGTACAAATAATTTCTATGCAAAACTCTGACTTTAAAAACACTCACTTTAACAAACTATAAGATCCTAAGAGATACTCTATTTTATCGAAATATCTTTCTTTTTAAGTCTCGATATCTGATCTAAGAACCAACTAATTTGCAGGACTAACTTTATTGTCCACTAGTTGAGGCATGGCTTAAAATAGAATTGAGCTCTGTACCAAATTTTTTATCAAAAGTTTTTGAATTTTCAGAACGTTTCTTTAAAAGCTTCTCATGATTCTTTTTTTTTTTTTTGGACATGTATGGTGAAACATCCTCAATTTTTTATTTTATTTTTTATCTATATTCAATCAAATCAACTTTGTTATGGAGTACATCATACTCCCTCCGTCCCATACTTAAAGACTCAAATCAATTGAACACGAGTTTTAATGAATGAATTGTTTATTAATATTGTGTAATATAAAGTGGGGGTAGTAAAAACTTTTCAACTTTATAAATAGTAAAGTTACTTTTTAGTGTAATAAAGTAGTGTCATTTGTTGTAATATTGTGATGTTTTAAGGGGAGTGTTTAAAAATGTTTTTGATATTTTAGGTAATGTGTCTTCAAGTATGGGACGCCCAAAATGGTAAAATGTGCCTTCGAGTATGAAACGGAGGGAGTATTATTATTCCTTAAATTTTGTAAAAAGCTTTAATTGGAAGAGGAGTACATGTTATAAACAAACAACATATATGATGTTAGAATTCACTACAAACTCTTTAAAATTAATAAGCCTAACCAAACGAGTTGCTAGTCATTTTTTTTTTTTTTTTACTAGTGCAAATGTTGTTGATTTTTAATTTTATTAAAACAACATATAAGTTTAGTCAAACCAGCTCCTAGTCATTTAATTTTTTTACGCGTAAACGAATTATTGGTCTCATTAAAACAATATATAAGATGATAGAATTTACTGTAAAACGTTTAAAATAAATTTAATTAAATAAGCCCCTGGTCATTTAATTTTTTTGACGCGTACAACTGTTATAATTTTACAATCTTTCTAATGACCAACATTGATTGTTGTAAAATTTTACTCCACTATCACGTGTGTCAGATTTATGTATTGCACGATTTTGTTCATGAATTTATTGATTGTGTTAATTGCAAATGAAAGATTTGATCGAGTAATAATTAAGTATTGAAGTGCGCCACAAGCGAACGATACAAAGTGGGGTTAGGAGGTGTATCGTTGACTCTAGAGTCTCAAGTAAATTAACTTTACTCCACCATCAGGTGTGTCAGACTTATGTATTGCACGATTTTGTTCTTGAACTAACTGATTGTGTTAATTAATTGCAAATGAAATTAAGATCTAATCGTGTAATAATTAAGTATTGAAGTGCACCCACAAACAAACGATATAAAGTGGGGTTCAGCCTAGAGGAGGTGTATCGTCGACTCTAGAGTCTCAAGTAAGTTAACTTTACTTGGATTGTCCTAAGAAAATACCAGTACTCATATAGGCTGCCTCTATGCCAAGAAAACAATTCAATCGTTGAAGGTCCTTGATGGCAAATTCTTAAAGAATGAGAATAATTAGATGAGTAGCCAATGTAGTGTTACTGTCCGTGACCCATAATATCATTTATATAGACAAGAGATACATATAATATGATTAATAATAAGTTAAGTTAGAAGACTCATCAATTATTTTTTAAAGAAGAAAAAAACTAAAACTGGTTAGTGGGTATAATTGAGTAAAAATGTAAAATCTCTTGTTAATATTATATACGGAAAAAGGTTAATATTAAGTGAAAACAATAATTAATAATGCTGAGTGAAAATATACGTATAATTAATACATTTTATAAGTAAAATAGGTCACTTTTGAAAGCTATTCATTTTGTCATTTTGGATGTCTCATCTAAAATTACTCTTTTTTTTTTCAACACCCACTACTTTTTTCTATATTTTCTTTTTATATCTTTTTACATCAACAACTCACTATACATAATATATTTTTTAATTAATAAATGTACAAACTTCGAAGGAATGAAGGGAGTATTATTTACCATTGCATTTGAATTGCATCATGCATTTGGTGATATAATTTTGTACTCCCTCCATATTTTATTACATTTATTTTTTTCATAATTTACATAATACTTGTCATTCTATATCCTTATTAATTTTTCATAAACCTTTCCTATGATTTTCTTTTCCAAAAAAAAAATGAAGGGAGTACCATGTATACGTTACATTTAAATTTGATTCATCATAATATTACATCATCTCACATAAGGACTGGCTTTATTTAAATGACAAAGTAATGTAAATTGTGTATTGTACACCACTAACATTATTAAAAAAATAATTTTTCATCCGTCAATGAAAAAAAAGCTTATTTATCTGAACACAGGTTTTTAGAAAATTCATATTTTAATCTACAAAGTAGATATGTAAGTTGTTATGGGTAAGAACTAATGATATTATTCCATGTGTATATACTATCTTGTCTATTTAAATATGATTTGTTGATTCATGATGTAACATACTATCACCTGTAATTTTTTTTATCATTATTTCATTTTCTTCTACCAAATATAAAATTACGTATAAATACATTTTAAATTATACTAATTGTTAGTATTTAATAATATTTTCTTCGTAATATGCGAATTTTGCACTAGTCTATATACTAAATCAACACAGTTTAGTCCCATGTACAACAACATTTCAAATGATTGTGCATTCTTTTCATACCCACTCTATGTAAAATTAGTTGCTAAATAGTACAAGTTTTTTGTTTTTTTAATAGTAAAAAACATTCATCAATATATATTTTTGAGTACAAGGGATACTCCAACCAAACATTATTACATCATGAATCAGCTAGCATACTCTCACTATGAATTCATCTCAAGTAGGAGCACCTAACTAGCAATGCATAAGTACGGATCACAACACCACACCAAGATCACAGAATTTAGAACGATCATGTTTTTAACCTATAGACTAAGACCACAAATTGATTTTTTATCTTCTCCATCAGTGGCGGACTTACCTTGAGACAAGGGGTTACAATTGACAATTGTACCCTCAAAATTAAAAAAATCTAACTAATTAATACTATATGTTAGTATATCTCATTAGGGCGCGTTTGATGAGGCAGATTAGGGGTAGATAATTCACTAATCTGGGCCAATCTTTTGTTTGATTTCAAATTCTCAGGCCCAAGAGAAAATAAAGGCCCGTTGGATAACACTGTTGGCTTTCTTTGGAGTTCTCGTGAAAAAAAGTGGAGATTACAATCCAGCATTTTTATCGCGTGAAAATTTGAGGAGTAAATTACTAATTTGCCCATCATATTTATAGGTAAACCCTAGTTTTTGCCGAAACTTTTTCACATTTTTTTTAGACGTTCGCCTCTCTTCTCTCTCACTCTCTCTCTAGCGATTTTTCTTCCCCGCTCCATCTGTTTGCTATTCCACCATCTCCCAATCTTCTCATCGTCTCCCCATCTCTCCGTCGTCGGCTGTCTTGTCTCAGGTAAGTGTACAATGCTTAGTTCTTACAATTTTATTTTACTCCTTCTGCTTTGTCAAGTCGTTTCCATTTCCATTTATCTAGGGTTCAACCACGCCTCGAACGATCGATCAGTAATTTGGGTAAGTTTTTAATGTTGTGAATCCTCTATCGTTGCTTAGTGGGTCTCTCATTTTTTTCTCTATTTATTCAGACGGGGTGCTTCAATTGCACAACGACCCAAACACTTCTGTTCACGGGTAAGAGGCTCTCATGGATCTTCTGATCTTTTTTTCCTAGGGTTCAATTTTTTTTTTTTGCTTGTTTTGTTAATTTGTACTTTATTGTTGATGATAATTTTTGTTATTAATTTTTGCTGGTAATTTTTTGCTTGTAAAAAGTAATATGTGTTGCTGGTAATTTGTGTTGGATCTTTATGTTTATTCTTGCTGGTATTTTATATGGTTTAATTTGGGTTAAAAGTAAAATCAATTTACTGGTAATGTTTGATGCAGGCGTGGTGGCCTTGTTTGATAATCCTTGGTAAAAAGTTACATGCTTTGATAATCCTTGGTAAAAAGTTACATTCATGATGAAAGATATAACCTTAACATTGAGATAGAAGAATGCAACTACAACAAATTCAGGCACAATCCCCACAACTGGCCACTTATTTTCATATGCAAACTGAAGAAATTTATTTAATCCACTACAATATTTTAGGCACTAATGCTGAAAATGCATGGTTGATGACCTTGAGTCTCAAATACTGTTTTGCAACTAGAAAATAAAGAAGTTGGCTTGCATGATTGTATGTTAGAATGTTTCAACTTGTTTAAATGTACATGAATTGTTAGAATGTTTCAATGTACATTAGTTTTTCATTTCTTCACTTTGGCTATATGCGACATGTTGTATCAGGTTTTATGTCGAACTCAGACTTCCCGTCATATCCCCCTGATTGCTAGTGTGGTCGAGGGAAGATGCGTCTCTTACGTGCTGGTGAACGAGCTGCAAATCCCGGACGATATTATTATAAATGTCCTATAGGTGCAAAACATGTTCGAGATTTTGTATGGTATGATGACTACAACTGTGTGCTCCACTCTACGATAGGCTCCTCAATTGGCATACAACCAACAAATGCTCCGGCTATTGAGTCCGTTTCAACATACTCTTCAGTCCAATTAGGATCAAGCATGAATACCAAAAATCGTCATCGACGATTAGATGATAGTGTGAGTTGTGAAAGAGATACATCTACCACCATCGACCCCACTAACAAACAAATTAATGATGCATCTACTCCAGTGACAATGTGGCATTGTTATGGTGTTTAGTCTTGCTTTTATTATTTTTCATTGTAATATCATCGATTATGATTGGTATTGTTGTTGGTAAGTTGTATCTATGAATTGATAATTAAGTTGTATGTAGTCTAGTGGCCAATGTTTTTTTTTTTTTTTGAAAGGGTGGTCAATGTTGGTATTGTTGTTAGTAATTCTGAGATGTATGTATTATGTTTAATGGAAGATCTTGTAAAAACAAGTTTTAGAACCAATAACTTAGTATTATGTTTGGAAGATCTTGTAGAGTAAATAGAGTATGCAATGGGTTTGATAAAGGCTACAATTATAGAGTATGCAAAAGTAATATTCGATAGAGAATATATTCTCTGCTGTTGCTGCAATAGATTTTGAAGTGTATCATATAGGCAAGATTTTGTGCTTTGTTGCATTGATCAATCTATGTTGATGGGATTAGTCACATTTTGTCATGATGCAGTGAGTACACTAGTCATATTTTATCATGATGAAGTGTGTTACACGGGTACACCTACTCCCATAATTTGCTCTATATAATAGAGCATAAGCTCATTCACTCTCATACACCTACACCATATCCAAAAAAATCACAAATTGATTTTAATGATATTGAGCCACAAGAATGTTATTTCTATAATGGTAAGTGGGATGAGGAAACCGTAAACGTCTTCATACGGGTTCTTATGGATGACAAGAAGAAAGGTCGATGGGTTTCCAACGATGATAACATTGATTGTCTTGAAAATGTGCACGAGTTCGTGAATGTGATGATGGAAAAGGACTTCACTTGGGAAGATGTTCTCGACCTAACGAAGCAATTGAAGCAACGATACACTTCATTCAAAGTTGTTCTTGAAGTTGAAGGTGTGACTTGAGATCTAGAGCAAGGCCTAATTGAAAATGAAGCGAATTGTTAATTGTATCATAAAGACCCTTATGCCCACGTCCCAATCGCCCTCCTGGAGGAACGTGTGTAGTTTGAACCGAGTTTATGCACACAATTGGCAAGACATTTTCAATGTAAGATCCATCCATAGTTCATTTATTTGTATTTTTAACTCATTCGCGTGCATGAGCCCTTATTTTTTTACGTCAAATTTGAATAGGTCGACGGCTTTGCGAAAGCCTTCTATCACCGGGGTGATGAAATGTATGATTGTTTGAAAGCTTTGTTTCACACCCACATTGACGATGTCATAGAAATTAGCTCTGATGAAAATGCAATCATCCAGCCGAATAGTGCAGATGCACCTCTCGTGATATCCGATTCGGACGATGAGCATGATGCATGTTCATCCACTGTGAATGTCTCGAGCACTACTAGGAAACGTAATGAAAAGGCTCCTCCATCGGCATGAAAAAAATAGATGAATCCACTCTCGGTTTGAATTAATGGGGCTAAATTTAAATTATTTGTGTTTGTTATTTGTGTAATTGGCTCATCCCACCATGTATGGAAAATTTTCATATTCGGCTAGTATGTTATTTCTTTGGAATGTATGCGATATTTTCAACTTAGAATAGTATGTATTTAGTTTGAGGTAATATTAATGATATGCCCCATTAATTTATATTATACATTTTCATATATACTACATTGCAGAAATAACATAAAAGTTAATAAAATATATACTACAAGCTTGTTTGATATGAACAACCAACTGTTTTGATTATCCTTAAAGCATTTTGCAATACGCCTAAATCATTATTAGTACTAGACATGAACAAAAAAATTCACACACCATGTGATATGCTCTTTTGCATACTTGAAGCGTGATTTTTTTTTATCACATTAGTTAAACTTGGCAAATAAAAGCATTATCAGAATTACATCTTCCCATTAAAAAAAAAAAATATTACATCTTGAGATCAACTAATACTAACAAAGATTTCTTGACCTTATACACTAACAAAGACTTCTTGACCTTGTAAATAGGCCTCTCCTTTTGAGTTGAAAGAGAAAGAGATTAAATCTCATGGGACAATATCCACAACAATTATAATGGTTAACCCATTTCTCTACCACAACCTAATCCAACTTCTACTGGATCCATTAAACCATTGATGCCAGCTGATGCAATAGCATCCAAGTTAGGTATATTAGCTACTTGCAGAGGAGTCTTGTGACCAAATTTTGGTACTGATACATCTCCCAGACCATCAATTAACACAAAAACTACCCTTCTCTTTGGCTCTAATCCACATTCATATAAAACAAGAAAATATTTTAGTGAAGCAAAAACGATTACATTCCCAAAAGCAAAATGATTGTTCAGTAACAGAGTTGTTCATTACATTCTCAAAAGCAAAATATGCTAGCCCACGCATTGAGCATTGAGACAAGTTGCATGTTAGACTTTACAAAAGTGGGCAAAATAACGTTACAAAATATATATAGTTGGCAAAATATAGTTAGCAAAGCTTCATATTATCAATTACCCATTCCATTCGCTTCCTTTGCCAAAAGACGAAGTGCATAAATATGGTGTGCATCATCCGACAGCTCCATGAACAAATCCAAGCACTCAACTTTTGTCATGATCAACTGTGAAGCATCAAGTTTTTGAACAGTTGATAAGCTCTCGATCTTGTCTAGGAGTGCAAATACTTTGCTTCTTTGTTCACCCACGTCATAATCATAGCCAATACTATGAGCGATTGTATCTAGACGTTCTTCAGTGGTTCGGATGAAATCAGTGAGCAGTTGAACCATTGATGGATCAGGCGATTGCGCCTTTGACTTCCTTTTTTTACCCGTAGCAGGGGTTGTTGTGTTTTCCATTGTCGGAGCTGGAATGTCATTCTCTGCATGTCCCTCATTCACCGGGGTTTTGGGGCTACCTTCAGGGCTTGGATCATTTGGATCATCCAAGTTGACAAAGTTGACGTTGTCATAATTGAACTCCGACTGAACATGCTTTGGGGGCAGATTATATTGACTACGCATTATGCGAGCGCCATCCGTCACATCCTCGGCGATCTCGCCGGTAGCACGATCCTTGCCAAATATCTCAATCCAATCTTGAAAGAAGGTTCATTCTTTGTAGCGCATCCCACGCATATTTGGATCTTTTTGCATGCATTTTAATTATACAAATAATTATAACAACCATTCAAATATAATCATATACACATCACATTTTGAGATGAACTATTAATCTGCATATTATATAATCAAACTGGATATAAATCATAGTACAAAATTTCTAGCTCAATCATTAAAATATCTCAGTTGTAGTAAAAGTTTCCAATTAAAAGAACACAGAAACATTATAAAATATTTCAATACTCATTATAAATCTAATGGTGCAAAAAAGGCACTGACATTCCACAATCAATTAGTAGACAGTAAACAGAAATATGTTTCTAACCTAAAAAAACACAGAAACATTATAAAATTTGCTAGTAATATGTTCATAGTTACCTGAACAACGAGTTCCCACTGCTCGTCGGTCACTTCAAGGGTGTTTGTTGTCATGTTGAATCCGACTCCAGTAGTGTATCGTTGGGCAGATACCAAAGATCCATATGTCTTCTTCCACGTAGTCAACTTTGAGTTAATGTTGGGATTCACCACTAGATCTGTTTGTGGAAATACAATCTTCAATGCATCCTCTAACTTGTTCAAGTAACCAGTGTGAATCCATTGTCACTCTTCCATCCATTATTCACTAAATCATTTAGTGCGCCAATGAGAACCTGTTCCTCTCTTGAAGTCCAAACCCTACGAGTGCTTCCGGTCAATTTTTTTGCTGCACCCCTGCCACGCTTCACATTTGTCCCTTGATTTTCCATTGATCACCTAAAATAATTTACAATATCAGCTTATACTAACCATACACCTTTAATTAATCTTTCATGTTTAATATAGAAAATTATAAAATATCACATGTACACCACAATAAAAAATAAATCAGTGCATAACCATAGAAAGTTCAAAACAAATTGTCAAAAGTTATAATAAATAGACATCAATTGTTACATCATCAACCCTTCAATTGTTACACAGTTCAAAGGAAATCATCTAATGATCAAACTTATAAAATAACATCTAAGCCATATGGTTGTACTCTGCCCATATGCTTTGGGCCAATTCCTCTCGATATGTCGTCCATGTCGGTGTTGCCTCAACTGTATTGATGAACTCTCTCGGATCCTCAATGTTTTCTTGTGGTGTAACAGTTTCTGCATCAAGACGCTCGTCGAGAGGATCAACAGACATTTCTTTACGGATGAAGTTATGAAGTAAAAAACAAGCCATAATTAATCTAATTTGCGTCTTAATGGGGTAATAAGTTGCACTTCGGAGTATTCCCCAACGCATTTTCATAACACCAAATGCTCATTCTATAACGTTGCGTGCGCATGTATGCCGCATGTTATAGTGTTCATGACTATTGACCGGCCTCGAGGAGTCTGGACCCCACTCATCCAAGTGATACCTTACACCCCTAAAGGGTGTTAAAAAGCCTGGACTATTCGCGTAGCCATTGTCACATAAGTAGTAATTTTCTGAAAAATATTTTTTATGGTTAGTCATTAGTAAAAAATGTATGTGTAACAATAATAAATAGATGACATAATTAATTACCCGTAGGGACCTTCAAACCATTAGGTCTGTTTACTAGGGGTGAAAACGGATCGGATACGGACGGATAGTGCTTATACCGTATCCTAAACCATATTTTTTTTTCGAATTCGGAGTCGGATACGGAAAAGTCGGATTCGGATACGAATTCGGTATATTCGGTATACGGATACGGAACGGATATCGGACGAATCCGGGCCAGATTCGAATAACTATAATCGGATAATATATTTCAAATGGAAATCATCAAAATGTGATTGAAACACATAAAAAATCAACAAACATGAAATCATCAAAATACATCCTTCGTAAACATCACCACTCCAGCACAACATAACGCCTAAGAAGACATATATAATATTATACCCAAGCATGAATAAAGCAATCAACAAACTACTCCTAAGCCAAAGAATCATCCACTCATGAAAACATTAAAACCATACGCAACATACATACGTTTCTTTTAAGTTTTAACTAATGCTAATGATTAATGAAGAATAAAACACACCATCAAACACAAGTCTAAAACATAATTCCTTAATAAAAAAACAAAGCAGGGAACATAAATTGGTTTAATGAAAACTTAAGAGGGATAGGGAAGAACATAGTTATTGAACATCAAATGAAGTCCTCAACTCTCGGATCCTCATCAATCCTCATCACTGTCCATTTCTTCTTCAACCTATATTTTTTTTGTATAAGCAGTTAGTATTTCAAGTTTGCAACTAACATGAAAACCAATTATAATTTAAGAAGTAATAATGATAAACCTCATCCCCCATATTTGCAACAAGTGTTTCCAAAACTTCAAGATCAGCAACAATGGATCCAATATTTTTTTGAGAACCTGAAATTTTTATAAGAAAATGCATAAGAGGATTATAGATACATAATTATAATATAAAATGACAAGAAGTTAAAAAAATGACCTTGTTTGGATGCAGCTATCCAATCCTTAGTACAAACTAGTGCTTCTACCATATCAGGATCCAAACGACTACGAAATGGATCTATAACACGACCACCGGCACTGAATGCAGATTCAGAAGTAACAGTTGACACTTGTATGGCTAACACATCACGAGCAAATCGTGAGAGAATAGGGTATTCCTGTTGATGACCCTTCCACCAAGACAAAATATCAAAATTTTCAGATTTAGGCACCTTTAACGGAGGTTCTCCCGTGTATTTCTCCAATTCATTTGTTGTTGCACCAGCCCCCTCACTGTCGTATAAGTAACTCTCAAATTCATCGTTGTCTTTTTCCATAAATATAGAACTTGCTTCACAAGTTTCACCATGACTAGCAACAATAACAGAGCTCTTTGTGACATTCGATGCATCACAAGCATACTATTGATATAGTTGTCTCACAATCTTCATTATCTTATCCGTTTCAGCTTCATATGCAAGCTCACTATGAAACTTTTTCATGAAATATTCTATGATCCTATTCTTGAATCTAGGATCAAGAAAACTAGCCACAGCAAGAGCAACATTTGACTTCTTCCGATACTTATCAAACTTGACAGACATAGGCATTGCCATTGTCTTAATGGTGATATCATCTCTAACAAGCAACTCTCCTACCAAAAGCTTAATCTCACAAAAGTTCCGATAAAACAGATTTGCAGTCGGATACAACGTGCCAAACAAAAGCTCAGTAATATCATTGAATTTCTTCAAGCATTTGCAAAGAGATAAAACTTTATCCCATTCTTCATTTGATGGTGCAATCTTCTCATACCTGTGGCGCTCCAAGACAAGAAGCCTATGAAAAGCATTCTTGTAATATAAAGCATCCATCAACATGTGATAGGTGGAGTTCCACCTTGTAGCCACATCTAGTGCAACACCTTTCTTTATATCCAATTGACATTCGGTTGCACACTTCATAAACTCCTCCCACTGTGATGGAGAGCTCTTTATAGCTACAACAAAAACACGAATATTCTTGATTGCACTTGCAATTACAGCAAGACCATCTCTAGCAACAAGATTGAGTATGTGATTAGCACATCTCACGTGAAAGAAAATACCATCACAAATGAGGGGGCATATTTTTCCAAGCCCAGAAATAACATCTTTAACACAAACGTCATTTGCAGATGCATTATCAAGAGTTAGAGAAAATAACTTCTTCTCAATAAACCATCTCACAACACTAGCAATGAATGCTTCCAACAACTTAGCACCTGTATGTCGTCCTCCTACATGCATGAATTTGATGATTCTCTTCTGAATGTGCCAATCTTCATCAATCCAGTGTACAGTGACACACATATATCCTTTGTTTTGATTTGATGTCCACATGTCCATAGTTGTGCTAAAGCGACATTTCACAGTTTTGAAATATTCATAGAGTTTTTCCTTTTCTTGTGTAAAGATCTCCATTAGTTCTTTCCTAACGGTGATGCGGCTCTTCATTGGAAAACTTGGACGCAAAGACTTGATGAACTCAACAAAGTATTCATGCTCAACTATATTAAAAGGATACTCATGCATGATTATTGCTATATAAAATTTTCTCAAGCTAGCTTCTTGATCGTACCTATAAGGTTCAACAGTTGTGACACTGTCTTTCTTTTCCACTTTCAGTAGTTGTTGACCCGGCAAAATATTGTGTTTGTTCTTCAAGTGGTTCCATAATGCTTTTGTTCCATTTGTACTCTCACCTCTAGCTTTGTGTTTGCATTTACTGCAGTGTGCCCAAACTATCTCAGTATTCTTGCCATCCTCCTCAATGGTTTCCTTGGCCCTAAAAAAGTGCTTCCAAACCTCCGATGTAGTCTTCTTTTGTTTCTTTGCTTGAGGCTCGTCATGCACTTCTTTATCTATTGCATCAACATCAATAGGATTTTCTGCTGTAGATGATACAGCCACACTAAAGCAGAAAAAATTAATGAGTTCTTGAATTAATACAGATTAAATTAAAGTGGAGATCTAACCTAATTTCTTGGATGGATGTGCTAGGTTTGGGAAGGACATTCAGAGGCTGTGAATAGGCGGCGCCGGACATCTCACCGACGGCAAGGTTGATCGGCGACGGTGGATCTCCTTCCATTTGCCCAATCTGATTCACAGTTCGCCCAATTATGGGGGCTGGGACGGGCGGTCGACGACGGGGGTCGGGGCTGGGACGGGCGGTCGACGACGGGGGTCGGGGCTGGGGGTGCAGCCGTGCAGGGGCCAAAAAGGGAAGGGAAGGAGGAGGAGTGGGCGGCGGACGCTGGAGGTGAGGGTTAAGGGTTTAGGCTTTTTAGCTTTTTAGTTTTTAATAGAGCTTTAATAAAATTAATATAAAATAAAATATATTAAAAAATCCGGGTATCCGGATTTATTATCCGGATAATATTTGATAAAATATGGGAAAACTCGAATACGGTCGGATATTATGTATTCCGAATGCGAAGTCAACTATCCGTATCCGAATCCGTATCCGCCCGGATACTAAATTTTTATACCGAATTCGTATCCGACCGGATACGGTTCCGGATCGGTCGGGAAATATCTGATCCGTTTTCACCCCTACTGTTTACTGAGTCTTTTAAAATCCTCGCATCGGAAGCAGACCCTTCCCAGCCAGGTAATACATACACGAAACGCATCTCTCAATCACAAACGGCAAGAACATTAGTTGAAATTTGTCCTTTCCGTGTCCTATATCGTCCTCTGTCAGCTGACGAGACATGAACATTAACATATGTTCCATCAAGAGCACCTAAACAGCCCTGCAAATATGCATACTAAATATAAATAGCTTGTTATGCAATAAATGTAAACACTGAACTTTCTAATATAAATATTGTGTATACCTTGAACCACTTCCAACGCGAATTGGTGTTGTCGTTTGCAACTGGCACAGGTTTGGCTAGTAGGATAGGATGTAGTTTCAATACCGTACTAAGGACACAATGTACGTAATACGACACCGTTTGACCCGAACGTCGAAAGTTATACTTTACTACACTATTTTTCTTGTGGTGCGCTAGTATTGACAAAAACATAGCAACTTGCTCCTCAACACTATCAAACTTTCCATCTCTCAAACCACTTATATTCTTCAACAACACACATAGCCTTCCAAAATTATTTCGATCCATACGAAGATTTTCAAAACAATTTGTGTCAAAGTGACCTACAAGTCTGTGCATATCCTTAACATGTTCGGGGATACGCCCTATCATACTCCATCTATTACCACGTCGGGTCTTGTATCGTTTTTCATTGTTCATCATTTCAATAATTATGGATACAAACATGACAGTTTGGTTTATAATTTCCAACAGCAACAAGTAGACTAAATGTTTTCGCTTTTGAACCGAGTCCATCACACCTAATAATTATCATGAAGAACACATAATTTATAATCAAATGACTATTGTCTCTAATTTGAAATCATCAATTGATACCACTAGACAACAGTGGTTAAACCTCATTTATTTTCTATCATCAATACATAATATACCATTATATAAAAACTACTTATGATGGATACAAACCACAAAAGAATTAATTTGATACGAACTAGTAAAAACTTTTACAAGTACAAAGAAGGTATACAGAAGAAAGACAAAAACAACTATCAAAATAACATGCTAATGAAAGGAGAGGTAAACCTTATTCATAAAGTCCAAACATATAACCTGCATAAAATCTTTACAATTTTTCTTAAACCATTCACTCCAAAAATTTAATTAAACACACATATGCAGGGGTGAGAAGAATACCTGCAAATTGAACACTATACGAGTTCGAGAGTGTTTAGGTTGTTTTACGAGATCGAAAATTCTCACCACCAAGCAGTACTCCAAACACGAACAACAATCACCTGAAATAAAGAAACAATACTCTAGAATGTTGTACGAGATCGAAAATTCAAAGCGAGTTACCCAATTTATTAGATTTCTTGGTTTGAAGAAGAAGGTAGATGGAATTACCTGTAGTGTATCACGCGATTTCTGGGGGTAGAAATTAGGGTTGTGAGATATTAATAAGGGCTTCAACAAAACACTTTCCCTCTCTTTTCCAATTTGGGCGCGTAGTTTCCCTCCATTCCCAAAATCTGGGCGCGTAAATGTACTGGTTTCCCTCCGCAAGAAAACTCGAAGAAAAATGTTTATGAAAATGAGAAAATGACTACTGCGTTAATTTGGATGAAGGGTTAAAATTGGTATATCCCAATTTGGATGAGGAGAAAATGGTAATTTAACATGAAAATTAAATATAAAGTCATGGGGTAAAACTTTCAAATCAAACACTTGTTTTAAAATTTAAGAGATGGAATCTTGCAAATTATCGCACCACATTATTTAACTGGGTTGTCAGCCCCATTAGTTATTGGGCCTATCAAACACGGCCTTAGTAAATTCAAATTCTCAATTGGACCTCACTTAATTGGGCTTGATTCTCAATTTCAAAATTGATGTTTCCTTTTCACTCTTTTCTTTTTTTCTTTCTATTGTATACTAGATGACTTCCCGCGTATTACGCGGTATATTGATAAAAGTTATGGAGTAATATTCAAAATAGTATAACTCATATTTTAAAAGATACACGTATAAAATTTCATAGGTAAATTTACTTTTCATAATTTAAAATTTTATTATATAATTTTTTATTTGAATAATTTTTTAGGTATAATTAGTATGATAAAATTTATTTTATCAATTAATTTATAATATATATTCAATTACTGATAAAATTATATACAAATGAATTTATCTTATTAATTAATTAAATTGATATATTTTATAAAATGTATAGATATATTTTTAGACAAAAGAACATAAAAGAAAATTTAATCAAAATAAGACATTAATTGATTTTAATTTTAGGGGGTGTATTCAATTGAGATTCTGTTGAATTTCTTTGAACTTTAAAAAGTAAGTGGATTTAGAAAATCCATAGACTCTATGCAGAGTTTGCCTGACTTTTTTATTGATTTATATGGATTTTTATAGATTTGGCAGGATTCTGAAATACACATTTTTTTATTGATTTACATGGATTTCCATAAACTACGCCCCTAAAACCTAGTTCAAAAAAATTTATTATTTATCATTATTATTCTCATCTTCATTTTCATCACAGTTATACCTCGGCCTCATTTTCACATAGTTAGCAATACTAGTTCTCCATGCATTAACTTAAGTTCTTTGTTGTAGTTGTCTTTGAGAAAGCAATTCCAAATTTTCAGAGATGTGGTGAATCTTGATCTTGTTTATATTCGACTGGAAATTCATCAGAGCGGCCTTCTTTCCGAAGAAAGTTATGTAATCCAGCGAACTTGTGAATTGCAATTTGAAAATACCAAAAATTCGATTGAATACTTGCATTTCTGGGGTGACGACCTTGACCACCAAAATCTTTTAGATGATATCGAACACCAACGTAATGGGGAATTGACGTCGATTAGATATTATTGACGGTGTCCGATATACTGTAATTTTTAAAGAAAGAACATAATTTTAAAATACAGAGATGTAATTTTTTTTCACGATAATAATGGTGGTGAAGGATCTGTGATGCTTATCAAAGAACATAGTTAATACAGTTTTTTTTTTCTTCTCTTTCAGAGTCTTCTAAGAGAATCCGTTGAAATCTCTACTTTTTAGAAGAGATTTTGATCAGTGAAATTTATTTATATTTTTGAAAGAGAATCCAACGAAATCTATAGAATATTAAAATGCATAGATTGTTGAATACCTAAAGATTTCTAAAAACTTTTTAAAATCCGTATTGAATACCTCAAAATTTTGAAAGACTTTTAAAAATCCGAATTGGATACCCCCAGATTTTAAAAGTCCAAAAAAATTCAACAGAATCTCAATTGAATACACCCCTCTTAATTTAGGTAAGACTTTCCATTTTAATATCAATGACATGTATTAACCAATAGTTTAATTACACATTAAATTTTAAAAAAATCAATTTAATTTCCATGCGACACATCATCACATTTAACCATATGATGACACGTGGCAATATTAAACTCCCTATTAGTATATAGGGGTGATATGATTACTATTTCTTTATCATATTATAAATACAAAAGAATTTATTTAAATTTTATCTCTTTAATTTCATTATTCGTATTCATAAATATTCACTTTATTTATAAATAGATTCCACAATATTCAATCATACTTCCAACATATTTATTTTATACATAAATTTAATCGATATTTATTACGAGTAAAATTTGTGGCTGAAAAAATTGACATAATGAATTTGGACAGAGAAGATATATTTTTCTTATAAAACTTTTTGTGTGAGTCAAGTATAATTTAAGTATGTTTTTACTCACTTGTCTATTTATCTACTCTTTTTTTTTTTTCAACTATTAGCTCTATGAATTTCGACCTTCTCACATGTCTTATAATATGTGTCTTATATTCTAATTTTCACCTCTATATTTGTATATCCCTTTAGTTGGGTCTGCACTACTTTTTTAATAGTCAAAACTTCAACAATTTCAACATATAAAACTTTAAAATATAAAATATATATATATATATATGTATATATAAGACTTTAAATATTAAATAAATTTTTAAAAATTATTTATCGTACCCACAAATCTAAATTCCTGGATCCGTCACTGTTCTCCATTGCCCTTTTTCTTATCAAATACCTCTCCCTCGAAAACAATCTTGTTTCTAGTATCCCATATCATCCACACTACTCCTGCCCAAATACTAGCTACAACTTTTCTCCTTTTCTTATCACTAGTTTTTGCCCGTGCGATGCACGGGTAAGTTGTAAAACTCAAATGAATCAAATAATAAAAAAAATTAACGACCAGCCGTGGAGGTCTTCAAAATTTTCAATGATAAAAAATTCTACGATTTAGTCTGGATCTCCGTGTTAGAACTACAAAAATTTCAATAAATTTTATGTGTCTTCTTTTCTGCGTTCAAAATCCCTAATTATGATAAAGGCTTACTCTATTAGACATTGAAATTTTTATTTGTGAAAATAAATGAAAAGTTGCATCCATTAGCACCAACGAACAAACAGATTTAGAAATTGGGCAAACAAAGTCCACAATTGTGTAAAGCAAGACAGAAAAGTGTTCACATCCCTACAATTCAAAAATTCAACTAAGATTCAAGATTTCGAAGAAATAAACAAATATTTAAACATTTAGATATGTTCTAAGGCAACACTAAAAATATAGATGTTTAAGACTAAGAAGAAACGACAACACCCTCGAACAGTCACAATTGTTTTAAGCTTAATTTAGTCTTAGCTAGAGAAGTTATAACTGATAAATTTTTATTTTTCCTACTTAAGAGAGCTTTAACTATTTGAATAAATGATTAAAGTGGCGACAAATTTTTCATTTCTTTACTTCACAACAAAAGAATCATCACCATATATATTTTAAATATTTGCTATACAAACATACAAACAGCAATGGACACAAGGGTGAATTGAATCTAAAAAATTAAATAGAAGAAAAACACATATAAACAATATATATGTGCGCCCTTTAAACTCTAGTGAGCAATCTTAGTTTTTTTTTTTTTCAATCAATATAATGGCAAATAAGTGTAGAAATAAAACAATTGTACCACACTTAAACAACAAACCTTTCGAGTTATACACTACACCGTAGAAAGTGAATCCCATAAAACTAAACAATTATACTTGTAAATTGTACATTTAAAATAGGGACTCTTAATATACCACTCTCATAATTTTACCACATTAGTGAATCAAATTCAAATGATAGTATATATTTATAATCTAAACGCATTAGTAACGGAAGGAACCAAAAATAGGTAACATCCAATATCCACAAAACATAAAATATTTTCTATTTTAATTCAAGGATTAAACACTTGCTACTACGTAGAAGAAAAACAATTATATCACTCTTACGTAACAAATCTTTCGAGGTATATATTCACCGTAGAAAGTGAAGCTCATGAAACTTTAAACAATTAGACCTGCAAATTTAGCAATAAAAATATGGTCTCTTAATGCATCGCTCTCATAAATTTCACCATATTAGTAGATCAAATTCAAATCACATTATATTCATTGGTAATTGAAGAAAATAAAAATAGAATATGATATATTTTCTATTTAAATATAAACATTTTCTACTTCAATTGATGGATTAAATTTCAGGGTAAGACATGTTACACACCTTATATTCAAAAAAAGAACATTAGCTATGGACAATGAACTAACCTTGAGCTTTGTTGGATCAAATAAATATTGTTGCTAAAATTGTGCGAAAGTAATCAATCCAATCAATCTGTAAAACAAATGAAACTACATACATGACAATTATGCAATATTCACCAAATGCAATTATCACAAACAAACATAGTGAAATGTCTACTTAATTTTGTGAAACTAAAAAAAGTGATAAATAATCACGAATTACCTATGAACTTTGAGCAACTCGAGAATCCCCAACACAATATGTCATTAACATAGCAATATTCAGATGTTTTATTATGCATTACCTCAAGGACCTGACAACAATATTCTTGGGCACACTGTAGGGAGACCTGATGTATACTTTGCAAATTCATTATATCTCATATTTATGTATATTGAAGCAATAAGGATATCTTGGTGGTCTCACTATCACAATATATACAATTAAAATAAATAATGAGGCAGTAGAATCACGAATTGATAACTCATACAACAATTCAAAAAAGTGGCAATAGCAAGCCTCTTTCAAGAAACAAAGATTAAGAAATTAAGATGACAACTTATTTTACAATATAAAATTTACCTCAGATAATATGGGAAATTTTTGAAGGATACATTGATATTTCCACAATCTATTAGTCCTTATTGTAAACGTTTTTTGAATTTTCAACGTCTTGATGAAAGTGACATGGGTGGATTGAACTGGTGTCTAACTTTGTTATGCTCATCGAGAGTTCCTAAGACCCCTAAATTTGATACACAAGTTTTTTGTGCTATTTCAAAGATATAATTGTTTCCCAACAATCTATAAGATGATCATGTACATTTTTATATAAAAAACTTAGACCTCTTAACTTCCATATTAAAACCATAAACATTATTAGGGGAGGAAACTATTGAAGTTGAAAGGGGTTGAAGATGTAGAGACAAGCCATAGGAATAAATACAATATGGGGCTTTTATTTTCAGTAATTGAATGAATTTATAATAAAGAATTTTCTAGACTATGGGACACATAGACGACACGTGGCAAAAGTTTAATATGAAAAAAATGACACATGGCACACACAGGAGAGACACATGGCGCACATAGGAGAGTCCTATCCTCCTTTTATATAATAAGATTGCCTAATAGCCCACTGAAGTGTAATAGATTTTTAGTGAGATCATTGTGTGCAACAGTACATACCTGAATCCATTATTGGCATTCGACCCATAATTCCTCTATCTTCTTGCACTCCAACAAGATGTGGCTATTTGTCTCCTCGATCTATTTGTCTCCACACCGACCTGAATCCCACTCCTTTGAAGATTTTCCGCAGTAGCTAGAGGCGTCCTCGCATTGCCTTCCACACTATCGTTTGGATCCGTCTTGGTACAAGGGACGTCCATAGTACAGAGAAGGCCTTCCGGGCTAAATAGTACAAGTATTTTGTTTATTATGAAGTGTGTGTAAGTATTTATTTTTTTATTAAACAACTCAAGTACACGATTACTTAAAAAATGTGAGTACTGAAAAATGTCACAAGCAAGTAATGAAAATGTGAATATTACTAATTGAAAATTTATAGTCTATATTAAGTCATTACAAAAATAAAATAAAAATATGACATTACACTCTTCAATAAGAATCAGATTATTATAATCAATAATTGTAGTAATAAAAAAGTAAACCAGTCGATGCTCCTTTATTCTTTTACCTATTCTTCTTTTTCTTTTTGTTTGTCTCAAAGTGAGTTTTTGCTCTTTTTTCCCTTCTTTTGGATCTAAAGGCCTAGGTAGTGGTGCTCTAACCATTTGAGCTATCTATCAATCTTGTTGTGACTAATTTTGTTCACTTATTTTTATTGTAAGCTTGTTATATTTTTTGTACTTGATAAAAAGTATCCTTAAAGATCTGACGCATTTGTGCGTAGAGCCTACGTTGCCGTGCGTTACCCCTCACCGTCGCGAGTCGGTCGTCACCGCCACGCCACGGTGTATCTTCCCGTCCTTCCGACCAGTTTGGTTCGGCCAAAAGCTTGAAACTATTGTCCACGATCATTGTCCGGCGTTTGTCCACTGAAGTCAGACCACCTCGGACGAAACCGCGCCGTCAAGCATCTGCCCACTTTCAGCCGCACCACCGAGCGTCTGCTTCTCCGTCGCCGAGCCGCTTCTACCCAGTGTACTTACTTTTCCTTTACAGCAATCGAAGATCACAAAGAGTGGTGTAAAAGCTCCAAGTTTATTCAATCTCATGGAAGAAGAAAGCTCCTATGATGACTCTCAATGATAAACCCATATCCAAAAATCTAAAATTTCATTTCAAAATTGAGAGATCTTCTAGGCTTCCCGGGAGGCTTCCAGTTCCTCCAAGCTTCAAGCTGCTATTTGTCTTGCCGTTTTACAGCATCCCCAAACCGCGTGCCGATTGCCCCTTATTGCAGACTCACGCCGCAGGTTTTTTTCAAATTCCAAAATTATTTTTTGCAACTAAGTCGGGGGTCAGTGGTTAAGTTCGATGTGGCATTGAATATTTTTCTGTTGAGTTTATCTTGGATTGCTGTGATTTGGATTTTCGGGAATATGTTTCGGGTTTTATTTCTCTCAGTTAATGGATATTGATTTGCTCTGTAAATTGATGGGGTCTCTATTTTATTGGGAGTATTAGTTGCTATATTTCGGAGTATTGATTTAAGGGAATGAGTGTATTGTGTTGGAATGCACGAGGGCTTCGAAACCCTGGTGCGTTCGGTCGATTGAATAGGTTAGTCGTCCTGTACCGTCCCTCTCTTCTGTTTATTTCAGAGTCTATGTGTTCGTCTACATTTGTTGATGGTCTCAGAATTAAGCTTGAATTTAGATGTTCTTTTTGTGTGGATGCAAATGGTTTGGCAGAAGGTTTAGCCTTATTTTGGAATGATTGGAATCTTCATATTTTGTCGTATTCTACAGGGCATATTTATTGTGTTGTTAATTCTAAGGGGAGAAGGTGGAGATTCACGGGGTTCTATGGGCACTCAGTCACCTCGCAAAGAGATCACTATTGGGATATTCTTAAACGATTGGGTATGTATAATCATTCGTTACCTTCGGCGTGGCTTTTGGGGGGTGATTTTAATGAGATTTTGTTTCAATCAGAAAAAAAAGGGGGAGGGATGAGACCTTTTGGCCAAATGCAGCGATTTCATGAGGCCCTTGCACATAATCATCTTAAAACTTTGAAAACAAATGGGCCTAAATACACTTGGTTTAATAAAATAAATGGACAAAGTTTAATTCGAGAGAAACTTGATCGTTTTGTTGCAAATGATCAGTGGCTTTTGTTGTATCCTGGCTATATGGCAAAAAATCTCAATTTCTTTGGATCCGATGGAACACTCTCATCCTCTTCTATGTCCATCACCACGAAGTCCGCGGGAAAAACAAAATCCTCAATCTTGATCAATACATCCTCAAAAATCCCCTCCGGATATGTGATAGATCGATCCGCAAGTTGGAGGGTCATGGAAGTAGGTTTCATCTCTCCATCCTTCAATCGGTTGAAGATGGATAGAGGCATGAGGTTGATACTTGCCCCCACATCACACAATGCTCTTCTTTTCTCATTATTACCCAACTCACACAAGAGAGTTATGCTTCCCAGGTCCTTGATCTTTGGAGGGAGATTCTTTGGTAGTATTGCACTACATCCCAAAGTGAGATTCACCACTTCACTATCACCCGCCTTCCTTCTTTTTGTGATCAAGTCCTTTAGAAACTTTGCATAAGTGGGAATTTCTTCAAGAGCTTCCATCAAGGGGACATTAATAGTCACCTTCTTGAACACCTCTAAGAACTTTGAGAACTTCTCATCAAGTTTCTTCTTCATGAAACGTTGAGGGAAAGGTGGTGGATCAAGTGTTTTTAGGATTCCCCAAGTATCACACTCTATATGCTCTTCTTGCAACTTTGCTTTTTTGGCTTTCTTCCACTTAGGGATCCTCTCTTCTTTCTTCACCTCTTCATTTTTCTTGGTGTCTTCAATCCCAACTTCCTCTTCCACAATCACAAAGTCTTCTCCATTTCCCTCCTCTTCATCAACCTTCTCCCCTTCCTCAATTGGCATACTTGGGCCCTCATAACTCTTCCCACTCCTTAGCTCAACTTTCTTGCAATGCTCTTTAGGATTAGTTTCTGTAGTGGAAGAAAACTTACCCTTTTGATTTGCACCACTTGAAGAAGTCATTTGTCCCATTTGAAACTCCATGTTCTTCATTTGATTAGTAAGTGAGACCATTTGCTCCTCCACTTTGTCCATTTTTTCTTTGTTCATGTTTATGAAGGTATACAACATGTCTTCCAATTGAGGTCTCCCCTCGTTGTTTGGTGCACGAGCACCCGGATCAAATTCTGCAGGGAGAGTGAGAGCGGCTTTAGAATTTCCATAAGAGAAGTTTTCATGTTTTCGAACATTTGGATTGTAAGGAGGATTTCCTTGGAATTGGGTTTGGGCATGTTGTTGGAAGCGGTTTTTATTGGGAGCTTGGTTTGGGAAGGGTTGGTGAAAATTTCCTTGAAAATTCTCATGTTGGTATTGGGGCCTTCCCATGTAGTTAGCATCCTCCACTTGGTTCAACATGTTAGGCATTTCCATTCCCCCACCAAAATTTTCTCTCCTTTGATTGTTTTCCATCAAATCAACCTTGTCTAAGAGCATCTTGATTGTATCACCCAATGATGTTGAGTTATTCCCAATTTGAGCAACTCTATTTGGTCTATTTCCATCAATAGGCCAATCGTAGGTGTTTGTAGCAATTGCTTCGATGATCTCTTTTGCTACCCTTGCACTCTTTGCAAACAATTGCCCACCCGCGGATGCATCAATGTATTGCCTTGAAGAAAGCCCCAATCCATTGTAGAAGAAGCTAATCGTTTGCTCTTCCGCAAACCCATGTTGAGGACATCTCCTCAAAAGACTTTGGAATCTCTCCCATGCACTATAAATACTTTCATTCTCCCTTTGGAGAAATTGAGTAATCTCGGTCTTGCATTGAAGAGTCTTGGATGGTGGAAAGAACTTCAATAAGAACCTCTTGCTAAGCTCATCCCATGTGGTTACTCGGTTGTTGATCATTGAGGTAAGCCACTAAGCCATTCCTTAGCTTTATCTTTCAATGTGAAAGAAAAGAGCCTCATCTTCAAAGTATCCTCATGTACCCCATTGATCTTGACCGTATCCGCATACTCCAAGAATCGGGACAAGTGTTGATTGGGATCTTCAAGTGGCTCACCTCCAAATTGCCTCTTCTCTAGCATTCAAATTAGGCTCGGGCTAATTTCGAAGTTGTTAGGCGCAATCGGAGGGCGCTCGATTCCATCATAGTACCTTTGAACCGGGGGTTCAAAGTAATCCTGAATGGTTCTCTCTTCCTCGTGACCAACTCCACCCTCATTCCCCGCTCCAATGATTCGGTTTTCGGTTGGAGGTGGATTGATGTTTTGATTGTTGTTGTTTCCTTGGTTCTCCGCCATTGCTCTCTCTTGTTCAAGTCTTTGATTCCGATCTCGATTTCTTCTTCTAGCGGTAGCTTCAATTTTCAAATCAATAGGAATTGGATCAATCCCACTTCCTCTTGTGTTCATGCACCTATAGAATCAACCAAGTATCAATTTCCAAAGACAAGACAAACAAAGAACTTACTAACAAGAAAAATAAAATCACTAGTACTCAAGACCAACAAACACTAAGTTACTTAAAAACAAAACTAATCCCCGGCAGCGGCGCCAAAAACTTGACACGTGATTTTACCAACACGTTCCCCTCAAGTATAAGAGGTTCGTATGTAATAAAAGTAAGGCCCGGTTAAATTATCGATATGCGAGACTAGTATGTAAAAGTAGCTTTAGTGTTATGCATTGATCTTTGAATATAGTGGAAATTCATGGTTTGTTATAAGAAATGTAAATTAAATTCTCAATTAACAATTAATGATAAGCAATAACTAAAAAGATAATGATAGAAATCAAGTGGGGAGGGGTAGTGTTCGGGTGTTCGTCCTTGTGTGGAATCGATGTTAATAGTCGAAGTCTATGTGTAATTCATTGGACAAAATTTGGTAGAAGCAATCACTAAGCATATATCGAGTAAAGCACCTAGGATCGAGAGGATGAATAGAGGCTTTCTTACCCGGGTAATCGCACGACTAGGGGGTTCGACTCTACCTAAATTATACTAAACTAGTCCCTAGTTATGCTTTTCCACTTGAATACTAACAACCAAGCTCCTATGGCCTTCTCACTAACCACTTAAATGTTAATTCAAGCAATTAATGTAGATAAATGGGATTCTAATGAAATTTACCCAACTCTCGTTGCGATAAACCAATATTAACTCATTCACTCGATTCCCAACCCTCGATTATACTATCTACCCCGATTAACCAACTCTCGTTGCATTAATTGAGTTTCCAATACAACCTAATAATTGATTTCTTGCAAATGATCTAACAAAACCAATAAACCTAACCAATAAACCTACCAATGAATTCCACAATTAAAACCAAGCTAAAACATTAATTCCCTCACAATTCTATAACACCCAAACACTAAATTGCTTAGCTCATGGCTAATTTAATGAAATTAAGGAAAGAAAAT
This sequence comes from Galeopsis tetrahit, assembly GCA_963675135.1. NCBI lineage: Eukaryota > Viridiplantae > Streptophyta > Magnoliopsida > Lamiales > Lamiaceae > Galeopsis > Galeopsis tetrahit. The sequence goes on from OY776132.1 coordinate 63,299,538, forward strand.
GAGAAATCAAACATACCCATAATTAATAACACAAAAATCTTGAATAAAAGTAAAGATATCACCTCTTTGATTGAAAATGTAGACAAAAATCTTAAAGTGCTTCAATGGAGTCTTCAATCCTTGCTTGAAATGAAATTACAACCCAAAATAACAATTAAACTAAGGAAATTCACTCAATTATATGGCTAAACTAAGAAATATGAGCTAAGATGGTGCAAGATGATGAAATTTGGATGTTAGGGAGCTTGTGTGGCCTCCAATGGCTTCCTCCCTTAAAAAAAACGAAAATTGGGGCTTAAATACCCTTCCCAAAAAGCTTGGCACGTGTCCCTAGGTCAAAAGGGGAGGAGGCACAATTTTTAGGTGGAGCACGGCCGTGCACGGGGCTCGGCCGAGCTGCCCGTGCGTAAAAAGCGTGCGCGCGTTTCTTTCTTCAGGAGCACGGCCGTGCTCGTGTCTCGGTCGTGCCCTGGCCATCTCATTCTTTCCTCGAGCTCGGCTGTTGGTCCTAGGTGGAGTATAACACAAGTGTATGGGGGGGGGGGAATGCACTTGTGTATGCAAATTCTTTTCTATTTGACAAATCTGGTCTTGTCAGGCAGGTTGTCTCACAACTGGCCTGAGTGAACTTTGATAGAAACTTGTCCTACTGATTACTATAGAGTGATCAGTTGGCTAAATATCTAAAAGAGTTGCTAAGTGCGGAATGTGGTTGGCCTTTGACTTAAGGAAATACTCCAAGTAAATTTCTGAAAAGATACAGTTATCAGGGACTTTGTCCAAAACAATTTTTCCTTAAACTTACAAGTTTTACTCTTTGAAATATGTTTGAATATGAATGCAATAAAGAGTGCAGTAAGTAAAAGACACACAAGTTTATAGTGGTTCAGAGACTCAAGCTCCTACATCCACTTTGCCTGATTGAACAGGATAATTCCTTCACAATGGAATTAGCTTGTTTTATAGTGCCAAGGTGCACTGATCAACAACACTCTCTTTGTGTTTTGATCCCTAGGATAATCTGAGTCCTAGTGCTCAATCTCTCTAAGTTAAGACTGTGTTTCACTCTAACAGTCCTTAACTCCTCACTTCTACAACAAACACTCTCTTCACTAAATGAGATAAGGTTTGAGGTTTGGTTCCAACTAATAGAGATATCCTTTACAATGAGAACAGATGTAAAGGCTTAGGATATCTCAATGCTAAGCTAGGATGTTTACAAAGATTGGCTTAGCTGACTTGAAGTGATTCAGGAAACTTGGAATACTTGAGAATAGCTTGGTTTCCTTTGAAAGCTTTATATGAGTTTGATAGCTTATTGTTGGATCCTGAATCCCTTTGATCACTTCTGTTTATATAGTCATGTTTGAGCAACTATCCGTTGGAGAGATAGCATTTCAAACATTTCTATTTGCAGCTACATTGAAACGGCTAAGTAGCTTGACTTCCTTTTATCCACTGTGTAAAAGGGCTCTTCAATGGTTGCTTGAATGAATGTGTTGACTTCTGAAAAATGCGGCTGAGATGACTTGTGACAGTTTCCAAATAAGCACACTTTCCAAGGTTGATTTGTGGCAGAATCTACACTCAACCAACGGTCAGATGGGACAAGCTCCCTGAACATTCTTGCTGCAGTTTTAGAATGTTCCAACATTCATTCAATGCTTCACTCTTTAATGCTCTAAGTCTTCAATGCTTGGTTCAGGCATGATTGGCAATAAATGCTTCATTGAATGTGTCTTCTGTAAGCTTTTGACAGTTAATTCTCTTGATCATTTGCACTTCAACTGTCTAGATCTTTTGCATTTAAGAGCACAGCTTCAGTGTTCTTGATCTCTTCAGCCTGGTTGTCCACTTGTTCAGTTGTCCTGATGCTTCAGCAACTTTGGCCTTAAGACTTAATACCTATCAAGCTTTCTAACATGTAGCTTTGGACAACTATCCTGAACTCTAAAATCTCACAACATTTCTGAGATTTTTAACTTAAGCATTCTACATACTCAAGTGTTCTGGGACAACTTGCCTGAACACTAACTTGAGCATATCTCAACTAATTTGTACATCATCATTCAGGGGTTTTGGTATCTAGATCAAAATCATTTTATTCCCAACAATTTCCCCCTTTTTGATGATGCCAAAACCTATTACAAAGGGACCTTGACTTATACTATACTTTACCTTCAGGATCAATGAACTGGTCAACTTTCCTGAAAGACACTGTTAGCACAATAAATCAAGTATATGTAATATCAAGTTAGTTGAGATAATGAGTTGTTATCTCTTGATAGAAAATCATTGGTCCTTTTATATATCATGGAGCATTACAGATCAAAAGATTCAGAAGGACACACTAACTGATACAAGTAAACAGAATAACAACAATTAACATCAAACAAAAACAAGGATAGGGAAGAGATAAACTTATCCATCAGAGAGTTCCATCATCTTGGGGAGCAATGCCATATTGAGCCCAGACCCTTTTCTTCAGCTCCCAAACATCCTTGTTGGAGCCTCTAGGGCCTATTTTCATCTTCTCCATCTTCATGATGTTGATGAACTCCTCCAGAATCTTTCCCTCATCAATCAAGTTCCCATTGAACTTAGGAGGCATGTACAGAATTGGACCAGGGGCCTTGAACTCAACTCTTGCCATATCAGCTGCTGCAAACAGCTTCTGGTAGAGGTCCCTGTGGTTCTCAAACATGAATTGAACAAAGACTTCATCTACACTCTCTCCAAGCCACTTCCCAATGACATAGAAGTCATATACAAAACTTCTCTTGGCCTCCTCCCATTCATCATTCAGTGAGATTGGAACCCACTTATCATGGTGAGGGTACTGAGTGTCCCATCTTTGCAGCATTTGAGGTTTGAGCCTTCTGTATGAAGCTCTCCTTCTTGGGGCTCTGAAATTTGCCCTTCTTTCATCCCTTGCCTTGTTGGCCTCAACCAATTGCTCCATCCTCTCTTTAGCTCTCTGAAGAGCTAGCTTCTCTTGGGTTTCTGGATCTTTTCCAAAACCTTCTTCAAATAATTTAGAGGGATCATCAGCAAGTTTGGGCACACCAACTTCAGGCATTCTTTCCTGGACTTCTTCTTCAGCTTCTTCTTCTTCAATTGCAGGCATCCTGGCTGATTTCTTTAATCTCTTTGATTGCCTTGCTGGAGTAGATTCATCAGATTGAAATTCTGAAGGCAAGGTCAAGCTGGTTGGGAAATCATTGAAGGCTTGCAGCTCCTTCCTCTTTCTTTCAGATGACCTTGTCACCTTCCCCCTTACTTCAGCAGCCTTCTCCTTAGGTTCAAGTCCTGTAGACTCACCACCTGGCCTTTGAAGCTTCCTTGCCTGACTTTCCATAGCTGACACCATGGACTCCTTGACAGCTATTTGAATCTGCTCTTCCTCAGTCAAATTTTCAATATTCATTGGGCCTTTGCCTTTCCCAATGTCTTCTACTGCTTCCTCCTCAAACTCAGGGACTTTCTTCTTTCCCTTGGATTCACCAATCACCAAGGTTCACTTTGCCCTTGCTCTCTCTCTTTCCCCCTTTTTGGCATTATCAAAACACTGGGGCTTCAGTTCACTCATTGAGACTGAGAGGTGTGAGTGGGCCTGAGTGAGGGACTTCAATTCTTGCAGTAGATAAACATTCTCATCATGAATGTTTTGCATTTTATCATCTGCCATGCTCAAGAAGGTGTGAACAGGCTTCATCTTTTGGGAAACTATGGCATCCAATGTGGCTTTCAGTGATTGATCAAGTTTGGCCTGAAGTTGATCAGTGAGGTTGGCCACAACTTGATCAGACACCTTGGCCATGAGTTCAACAGTGAACTTCTCAGCTGCTTCCTTCACCATTGCAGCTTTCAACTCTTCTGCCTTCTTTCTCTGGGCTGCTGTCCTCTGCCTCAAAGCATCCTTGATTGTCTTTCTTAATGCTTTCACATTATGCTTGTACAAGGATTTGAGACCCTGCTGCTCTTTCTTCACAGATCTTGTGAATTTACCCATAGCATCTTTGGCCTTTGTCACTTCAGTTGAAACTGTGTGCAGTCCAGTTTCAACTCCACTTATCCTTGCATCAAGAGTAGGCAAGATTACTTCTTCTGACCCTGTGAGCCTCATCTCCACAGAGGCTAGAGTCTTGCCTTGGCCATCTAAGGTGTCAGCAGTTGTTGCATGGGCCTTCCCAACTTCCCTGACCAGTGTGTCCAACTTCTCTGACTGCTCTTCAATGATGGATGCAGTCTGAGTAGCAATCTGAAAGTGAGCCTCAGAGGTGTTGGCTTGCTCAAAGAAGATTTGGTTAAGTGTGGACACATTTGCTGAAACTGCCTCAAGATCAGTGTCAGCATCAATTGGTATATCTGTCAAGGAAGCATCTGCAAAAATTTGCTCAAGAGTGACAGCAACTGAATCTGCAAAACTAGTAGTGTTAGTAAAAATTCCCTCATCACCCTCAATTTCTTTTTCTCTCATAAGGTCTGATACATCAGCACCTTCTCTCTCATTTTCAACTCTATTCTTTTCTTCTTCATTTTCAAAAGATGTACTCACATTTACTGGAGAATCAGGCCTCCTTTCACCAAGGGATTCATCAAGTTCATATTTGACTTGAAGAATAGCCTGACTCTCATATTGGGCTGCACCCAATATTTCTACTTCCTCACCCTCTATTTGTGGTGCACTCAAGGAACCAGTGATCACACAATCCTCACCATCATCTCCCTCTGATTTTTCAGCACTAATAGCCTTTTCAACTCCTTCAATTCCTGACACCTCTATGTCCTCAACAGGATCCACAGAGGGCAGTTGTTGGGAGATCACAGTACTTGGGCATCCCAAGGCCACTGAGTCATCCTGAATGACTAAAGGCTGGTCAATGTCCAACTTGCCTGACATTGATGAGGCTTTAGCCAAACCAGCTTCTCCTATGGAAGTCTCAGCATTGTCAAGCTGTGCCTCAGGCTCAGAAGAACCATCCTTGGCCAATGCATCTTGGACTGAGTTACCATCTTTGGTCAACTCCTCCGAAAGATCAGAGTCCTTTTCAGAATGAAAAGTCAAGTAATGTACCTGAGCTGAGTTGGTACCAGGGGGATTGGGATTGGTGTGATCATCATCATCATCATCAGATGGGCTGTCAGGATGCTTGATTCCTTGTGCTATCCTCTCTCTTTCAGCAAGCACCTTCTCATGAACAATGGTGCAAAATAGGGCCTCAGTGGTTAGAACACTGGTCTTCTTTACATTTGCAAAATGTAGCAGCCTATTTTCCTCAACCTGCCACCAGTTGGCACCCTTATCCTGAATAGCCTGAGCTATTTCCACAATAGTTCTATCTTTGATCTCAACAAGTGCTCTGAGATCATAGAACTGTTGTTGCAGCCTGGGATAAGCTTTCAAACCTGGATATAATTCATCCACATTGGCTCTAGCAATCTGCCTCAACATTCCCTCATAGGTGAACTCTTCACCACTATCATCTCCAGATGAGTTAGCTTGGGATTCAGGAGGATTGGAGTGGGATTCAAGTAGGCTTGGCTGGGATTCAGGTGGGTTGGATTCAGAAGGAATGGGTTCAGGAGAGGTCAAAACAAGTTGGGATTCAGGTGCTTTTGAGAGCATTGTGCCTGAATAGGTAATTGGGATGGCTGGAATGGGTGGGAAATCAACTTGAACACCTTCTTGAATAGCATTTTCAAGAAGTTTGGTATAAGAGAGAAGTCTTGGATCAAGGGGAGAAAAGGGTCTATCTTCAAGATTGACCAAATCTGCCAACACATCAATACCTGCTCTCTCAGGTGCACCTTCAGGGGAGTAAACTTTCTTGGTCAGGATTGGGGCATCTTCAGGAGTCTTGCACTCCTCTTCTTCTTGCCTTGGAGATATTCTTCTAGACTGAATATCAGGGGAGTTGGCTTCAGGGCTGTTGGTCCTTGACTTTGACTTGGAGTTAGACTTGCTTGCCTGTCTAATCTCCTTGAAGAACTCTTTCTTCTTCTTTTTCTCTTCCATCAATCTCTGCTTCTCAGAGGTCTTGATGATTCTCCTTCTCCTTTCATACCTTGTAGGCTGGTCAAGGTCTCTGAATTCTGTGATTGTCTCAGGTTGCAGTGGGACAATCTCTCTGACTACTTCACCCTCTTCAGGAGGGTTGACTCCTTCCTCAGCTACTTTCTCAATTTCTTCAGAAGTGGCTCCTCCACTTCTTGACTGGCTTTCAGGGGAAGATTCACTTAGAATCTCCTTCATCTTCTTCATCTTTGGCTGGATTTTGGGTGGTCGTGCTGTCCTTTTCCTCGGAGAGGCTCTTGTTGCTAGAATAGTTGCAACAGCTTTCTTGGAGGCAGCCTCCTGCTTTCTCTTTTCTGTCCTTGAAGACAGCTTTCTGAACAACACCTTTTGTGCAGGAAAAGGCTTTGGCTTTGCTTGAAGATGGGTATAATGAGCAAATCTTTCCAAGAGCAGGCTGGCTCTTGTGCAGAACTGGAGTCTTCCATCAACCACCACCTTGTGGTGTTTCACCTCTTTAAACTTGAATTTTTCATTCATCATTTTGTCCAAAATGAAGCTTTTCCAATCAAATTTGACTCTCTTCTCAGCAGAGTCAATCACAGCAGCCATTACTCTCAACTTAGGCATACTAAGTTGTTCAACACTCCCAGAGTGACTTAACAAACTCTTCACCACACAGTCAAACAAGTGTCTAAACAAAGGTTTTAGAGTATTCTTGTTTTGAGCACTTACAAGCTTTTTGGGTGTAAGCAGCCATGGAAAGTAGAACTCCTGATCTTCTCCTTCCTTGTAAGTCTCTGGATTCTGGCCTTCAGAAGGTAGCCCAAAGCTAGCATCTATACCCTCTGCAGTGAAGGTGATGGAGTGTTGGCTTTCTGCTTCTTCATCTTCCTCAGCATATGTGAGCTTTGTGCACACATCTCCTTTCTTGCCCTTCCATCTTAGATGGGCAAAGAATTCTGCCATAAATGGATTTAGGCATGAATCAGGCTTGGTCCCAAGAAACTTTTCCAAGCCTGCTTCCCTAAGCCAATGGAGTACTGGTTCAACCTCCTTGTCCGGACTGTCAAAGGCAACCAGTTTTTCAAACCATAAGGAGTTTGGGTTGCTAAGATAGGAGAAATCAATGTCCAAAGAGGAATCATTGAAGTCTACAAGCTCTTCTCTCTTAATCTTAGGTGCCATGGATAATATGAGAGATTTGGTAGGTGTTTGGGGAGGAATTGCAGGTTTGAGAGTATGAAGAAAGACTTAAGGGTTTTTGAAATTTTGAGTGCGTAAAGATGGTAGTGAAAATTGAGGAGTTTATATATGTGGGGAGTTTATTAACCGTTGGTTAATGGAATCTAACCGTGGGTAATAAGTCTGACCAATTGGATAATATGTGGTAGTGGGATTGAGGCGGTTTGATGGAGGTTTAATGCAAATTAATGGTTTTGATGAAGGCTCAAGAATTCATGAAATCCCAATTAAGATTTCTGCATTAAATGCTGATTTGCCTTTTTGGTGGTAAAAATCTTTATAGCACACTCCATCCTAAAATGGCCTACTCTTAGACCAAGAAACCTCTTAAATGTCTAATCAATGCTAAAAATAGCAATGATTATCTAATTAACTCGGACAAACATCCTGAGATGTGCTTTGGTTTCTGTGAAGGTCAAACTGCCTGATGAGCTTGCCTGAGTGGGTCCTAAGGTTGCTGACTGGGTCCCACTTGGACAGATCCCCTGACCAACATTGCTGAGCATCATAGGGACAACCTTGCTGAGTTTCCCCCTTTGGCTTACAACTTCAGTGAGGTTGGTCAATTTTGCTGAAGTTCAACTTTGATGAACTTCCCCCTTCATATGAGTTTTCTTTCCTCATTTTTCCATCTTGCCTGGATCAAGTAACCCCAATTCAGCTGACAACTCTAAGAACCTTGCTTCAGCTAGAGGCTTTGTCAAAATATCAGCTTTTTGCTTATCAGTGTGGATTTTGACAAGCTTGATATCTTTCTTCTCCACATGATCCCTTATGAAATGATGCTTGATGTCCACATGCTTGCATCTGGTGTGGAGCACTGGATTCTGTGAGATGGAAATTGCACTATTGTTGTCACAGAATATTGGCACTTCATTTGTGAGGACTTTGTAGTCTCTGAGTTGTTGCCTGAGCCAAAGTATCTGAGCACAACAACTTCCAGCTGCAACATATTCTGCTTCAGTTGTTGAAGTTGCAACTGTATTCTGTTTCTTGGAGAACCATGAGATAAGCTTGCTGCCCAAGAATTGACATGTTCCAGAGGTGGACTTTCTGTCAATTCTGCATCCTCCATAATCAGCATCTGAATATCCAGTGAGCTCAATGTTGTCATCAGCTGGATACCACAATCCAAGATTCTCAGATCCCTTGAGATATCTTAGGATTTTCTTGGCAGCATCAAGATGGCTCTTCTTTGGATTTGCCTGAAATCTTGCACATACTCCAACTGCAAATGTGATATCAGGCCTACTTGCAGTGAGATATAGCAATGATCCTATGATTCCTCTGTAGTTAGTGGAGTTGGTTGACTCTCCACCTTCATCAGGATCCATCTTCCAGTTAGTATTCATAGGAATTCTGACTGGCTTGCTTGTTGCACATCCGAATTTTTTGATCATGTCCCTTGTGTACTTGGCCTGATTGATGAATATCCCCTTCTTTGATTGAGTGACCTGAAGTCCTAAGAAGAAATTCATCAATCCCATCATGGACATCTCAAATTTGCTTTGCATGAGTTTGGAGAACTTTTCACACATCTTCTCATTTGGAGATCCAAATATAATGTCATCCACATAGATTTGGACTAACAAGATATCATCTCCTTCACAGATTCTGAACAGAGTTCTGTCAACAGTGCCTTTGACAAAACCATGATCTAGAAGAAACTGTGATAAGGTGTCATACCAAGCTCTTGGAGCTTGTTTTAAGCCATAGAGGGCTTTCTTCAATCTGTACACCTTGTCTCCTTCTTCAAAGCCTGGGGGCTGTTCAACATACACTTCTTCCTTGAGCACCCCATTTAGAAAAGCACTCTTCACATCCATTTGATACACCTTGAATCTCATGTGAGCTGCATATGCTAAGAAAAGTCTGATTGCCTCAAGTCTGGCCACTGGAGCAAATGTCTCATCATAATCAATCCCTTCAGATTGAAAATATCCCTTGGCCACCAGTCTTGCTTTGTTCCTCACAATGATGTCATTTTCATTTTTCTTATTTTTGAACACCCATTTGGTTCCAATGACATCTTGATGAGTTGGCCTATCCACCAGCTCCCATACTTCATTTCTGGTGAACTGGTTCAGCTCTTCTTGCATGGCTATGATCCAGTTGGTGTCTTGTAATGCTTCTTCAATATCTCCTGGTTCTATTTCTGAAAGAAAACAACAAAACAAGGCACTTTCTCCATGAAACCTTCTAGTTTTGATCCCTTCACTTGGATTACCAAGTATCAGGCTAGTTGGGTGGTCTTGCAACCAAGTCCTTCTAGACCTGATCTCTTCAGGAGGATTGTCCTCATCTGAGGTTGGATCACTAGACTCATTAAATTCAGGAAAATTAATTGAAGGATCAAGCTCAGGATCATATTCAGGGGTGTTGTCCTCATTGTCAGATGAGTTGACATTTTCATTGGTTCCCCCTTGAATATTGGATCCATTAACTACCTCAGCATTGCATGCTTCTTCATTGGTAGTTGTTACCTGGTTTTGAACTGGGATTGGATCAATCAGTTCAATATCACCTTCAGGTTGGTTGACTCCTGGTTGATTGCCATCAGGTAGGTTGTCCAGTTTTTGACAATCATAAAATTCAGGCTGGGCAACATCTACAAACACTGTCTCCTTGCTTTGAAGCCTTAATCTGGTTGTTCTTTGTGTTATCTCATCAATATTCAGGTTTCTATCCCTGGATTCATTAATAGATTCATCAAACACAACATGAGGTGTTTCTTCCACAATAAGGGTTTTGCAATTGTAAACTCTGTAAGCTTTGCTGATTTGTGAATATCCAACAAATATTCCTTCATCAGCTTTGCTGTCAAAAGCTTTCAATTGCTCTTTCCCATTATTATGAATGAAACACTTACAACCAAATATGTGAAAATAAGCAACAGTGGGCAATCTACCTTTCCATATTTGATATGGGGTTTTACCTTGTCCTTTGGTGATTAAGGACCTGTTTTGTGTGTGGCATGCAGTGTTAATGGCTTCAGCCCAGAACCTTTTAGGCAGTTTGGATTCAGCAATCAAGGTTCTTGCTGCCTCTTTCAAGGTCCTGTTCCTTCTCTCAGCTACCCCATTTTGTTGAGGTGTTCTTGCTGCTGAGGTTTCATGAGTGATGCCATTCTTGCTGCAGTACTCTCTGATGTATGAGTTTATGAATTCAGTGCCTTTGTCTGATCTGATCTTGACAATATTAAGGCCTTTTTCATTGCTTAGTCTCATCATCAATTCAGGTAACTTGACTTGAGTCTCCTTCTTGTTGAGTAAGAATACTACCCAAGTGTACCTGGAAAAATCATCAACAACAACTAAAGCATATTTTCTTCCATTTATACTTACTGGGATAATTGGCCCAAATAAATCCATATGCAGTAGTTGAAGAACTCTCTCAGTTGAGATGACAGGCTTTCCTTTGAATGAAGCTTTGATCTGCTTTCCTTCCTGACATGGCTGGCATATGTGTTCTTTGGTGAACACTTGATTTGGCAGCCCTTTAACTAGAGAGTTTCTTGCAATCTTGTTGATGGTTTTGAAGTTCAGGTGATTCAGCCTCTTGTGCCACAGCCAGCTTTGCTCTTTTGTGCTTTTGACAACAAGACAAACTGGTTCAGGGGTTTTGCTCCAATCTGCAAAATAGACATTTCCCTTTCTCACCCCTGTTAGTAGTACCTGTTGTGTTGATTTGTTCTTGATAGTACATTCATTAGGAGCAAATTCAACACAAAAACCTTTATCACAGATTTGACTTATAGACAGCAAGTTATATTTTAGGCCTAGGACATATGAGACATCAGTAATTTTAACACTACCAATGTTTAATGTACCATAACCTCTTGTGATCCCTTGTGAGCTGTCTCCAAAGGTTACTGAAGGACCCTCCTTTTCTATGAACTCTGAGAGAAGCTCTTTATTTCCAGTCATGTGTCTTGAACATCCACTATCCAAGTACCATGCTGTTTTCTTGTTGATGTTTCTCTTCTTCTTGTGGTCCTTGCAGCCCTGCAAAGTCAAAATTTAGGTACCCTTTGAGTGTTGGGTCCTATAGGGTTAGCTGTACCTTTTGGAACCCAAATCTGCCTGATTACTCTGATTGATTCAAAGTGACTGACTTGGTTTCCATTTACATCTACATACACAGTTTGACCCTTAAATGCCTTGGGTGATCTCTGTGTATAAGTGTTAGCTTTGTAAGGTTCAGGAGAGTTGGTAAATTTCTTTGGGACATTTCTCCTGAAGTTACTAAGCTTAGGTGCAGCTGGATAAGACTTTTGAGGATAGGTTTTTGGATGGCCTTTTCCATTTGGCAAGTAAGGTCCAGGCTTCCTGAATGTTTTATACCTATCAGAGGGGATTGGCCTTAATCCATTCAGTTGAGGTTTCCTCATTTGAGTTGGCCTTTTCTGAATAGGTTTTGAACAACTCCTCTGATGATGATTCAGATAGGTTGGCCTTCCATTGGTTCTACCTTTCTGAACCTCATTCCTCCTGTAAGCAATGCCTTTAACCTTTTCCAAGGGTGTGGGTTTAGGTGCATTGATTACCTGAGTTGGTATAAAAATTCCTTTACCCTTATCCTTGATCAGTGGTTGATTTACTTCAATTTCATTTTGCTGTGCCACTGATCTTACAAAAGTCATCTTAGAATTGCTTGATGAAGCAATGCTAAGACCAGGTGAGGGTTCACATGGATTATAGCCTAATCCACCCTTTTGAGCAAATTGTCTTTGAAACCCTTGAATCTCCTCTATTGCCTTAGCAGATTTGTTCAAGGCAGACATTTTCATTTTTAAGCTCCCCTCACTCAATTTTAGAGTATCAAATTCACTTGAGAGATTGTCAAATTTTGCTTGAAGAATTCTGAGATCAAAATCCTTTTTCCTCAAGGCCAGTTCTTGATCATCAATCAACTTTTGTTGTTCAGAGACTTTGAGAGACACTTCCTCAAGTTCTTTCACAATCTGCTGATACAACTCAGTTGATTTAATGTCAAGCTCAGGTTCAGGAAGGTTGGGAGTTTGAGCTTTTGAATTCAGTAGCTCATTTTCTCTAAGTGCTATATTGCATACTTCTCTTAGTCTGGTGAAATCCTCAAATAACTTTACAAAGTTGAGTTTTAAGGGGATTTCACTGGACTCATGTGTGTTATTTGAAGAACTGGAAGAGCTAGAAGATGAACATACCTCATCATTTTCAAATGCCATTTGACAGTCATCATCACTGTCACTGTTGGAGAATAGTCCATCATCAGAAGAGTAGACACTTTCTTCACTAGCTGAATCTCCAGCCACCATAGCCTTCCTGCTGTTCAGCCTCTTGTCTCTTTTGGTCTGCCTTTCTTTCCTTTCTTTTGCACTGAGGTCAGGACAGTCATACTGAAAGTGACCCTTTTTCTGGCAGTTGTAACACACATCTTCATCATCATTCTTCTTGTTTGAGGACTCCTTCCTCCTTGATGATGATGGTTCACCTTTGCTGTATCTCTTTCTATCAGCATACTTGTCCTCTTTCTTTTCATCAGAGACTTTGTCCTCTGATTTGGTGTCAGGAGAGTTGAATCTCCTTCTGGTTCTGTTGTCTTGGTAGAACTTCTTGTATCTACCAAATCTGGAGTTGAGCTTCTCAAATCTTCTAGCCATGAGTGCCAGCTCCTCCTTTATTTCAGATTTTGAAACAGATTGAGAGGACCTTTGAGTATTCTTCTTTTCTGTTTCAGCAGCTTTGAAGGCAACACCTTTGGTTGAGGAGGATGGCTCTTCATGCACCTTCTTTCTGTTGAGATCAAACTCATATGCCTTGAGTTCAGAAAATACTTGCTGCATTGGCATGTTGTCAAGATTGCTAGTGTTTTGCATCATGACAGAATATATATCCCACTTGGATGTGAGACTTCTCAAGATCTTCAAGGCAACTTCTCTTTTGGCATAGAACTTCCCAAGAGAGTTTATTTCGTTCATGATGTCAGTGAACCTGCCATCAAGATGATCAATGGTTTCATTGGCTTCCATAGAGAATTGTTCATATTTTTGGATAGCCACTTGAAGCTTGTTCTCCTTGATCTTTTGGGTACCTTCACACATAAGTGCTAGGGTGTCCCAAATCTCTTTAGCTGATGTGCAGTGGTACACTCTTCCCATCACTGCATCTGGAATTGTCTGGTACAATGTGTTCATTGCAATGTAGTTCAGGTTGTGCCTTTTTCTTTCTTCAGCTGTAAAGTCATCTTCATCCTTTGGCAGCAACTCCCTTGGATCAGCTATTTGAGCATCAGTGAGCTTGGGATTTGCTTTAGTAAATGTGAATGGCCCTCTAGTGATGACTTTAAGCATCTCATCATGCTGGCATGCAAGATGTGCTCTCATCCTGATTTTCCAGAAATCATAGTTCTCAATTGAGAACATTGGCAGTTTGTGATGAGAAATATGGTTGACTTGGTTTGGACCCAAATTGTTGATGTTGTTGACAGCATCTCCTGGAACTGCATTGTTAGCCATTTCAACAGATGTAATATAGGATGAACACAAAAAGGTTTTTCAGAAATTTGGATCAGTTCAGTGACCACAGACAATGTGATTTTTTGAAAATCAGTTGGATTTTCAGAAGCAGTGGTCTTTGAACCCCTGCTCTGATACCACTTGTTGGTCCTAGGTGGAGTATAACACAAGTGTATGGGGGGGGGGGAATGCACTTGTGTATGCAAATTCTTTTCTATTTGACAAATCTGGTCTTGTCAGGCAGGTTGTCTCACAACTGGCCTGAGTGAACTTTGATAGAAACTTGTCCTACTGATTACTATAGAGTGATCAGTTGGCTAAATATCTAAAAGAGTTGCTAAGTGCGGAATGTGGTTGGCCTTTGACTTAAGGAAATACTCCAAGTAAATTTCTGAAAAGATACAGTTATCAGGGACTTTGTCCAAAACAATTTTTCCTTAAACTTACAAGTTTTACTCTTTGAAATATGTTTGAATATGAATGCAATAAAGAGTGCAGTAAGTAAAAGACACACAAGTTTATAGTGGTTCAGAGACTCAAGCTCCTACATCCACTTTGCCTGATTGAACAGGATAATTCCTTCACAATGGAATTAGCTTGTTTTATAGTGCCAAGGTGCACTGATCAACAACACTCTCTTTGTGTTTTGATCCCTAGGATAATCTGAGTCCTAGTGCTCAATCTCTCTAAGTTAAGACTGTGTTTCACTCTAACAGTCCTTAACTCCTCACTTCTACAACAAACACTCTCTTCACTAAATGAGATAAGGTTTGAGGTTTGGTTCCAACTAATAGAGATATCCTTTACAATGAGAACAGATGTAAAGGCTTAGGATATCTCAATGCTAAGCTAGGATGTTTACAAAGATTGGCTTAGCTGACTTGAAGTGATTCAGGAAACTTGGAATACTTGAGAATAGCTTGGTTTCCTTTGAAAGCTTTATATGAGTTTGATAGCTTATTGTTGGATCCTGAATCCCTTTGATCACTTCTGTTTATATAGTCATGTTTGAGCAACTATCCGTTGGAGAGATAGCATTTCAAACATTTCTATTTGCAGCTACATTGAAACGGCTAAGTAGCTTGACTTCCTTTTATCCACTGTGTAAAAGGGCTCTTCAATGGTTGCTTGAATGAATGTGTTGACTTCTGAAAAATGCGGCTGAGATGACTTGTGACAGTTTCCAAATAAGCACACTTTCCAAGGTTGATTTGTGGCAGAATCTACACTCAACCAACGGTCAGATGGGACAAGCTCCCTGAACATTCTTGCTGCAGTTTTAGAATGTTCCAACATTCATTCAATGCTTCACTCTTTAATGCTCTAAGTCTTCAATGCTTGGTTCAGGCATGATTGGCAATAAATGCTTCACTGAATGTGTCTTCTGTAAGCTTTTGACAGTTAATTCTCTTGATCATTTGCACTTCAACTGTCTAGATCTTTTGCATTTAAGAGCACAGCTTCAGTGTTCTTGATCTCTTCAGCCTGGTTGTCCACTTGTTCAGTTGTCCTGATGCTTCAACAACTTTGGCCTTAAGACTTAATACCTATCAAGCTTTCTAACATGTAGCTTTGGACAACTATCCTGAACTCTAAAATCTCACAACATTTCTGAGATTTTTAACTTAAGCATTCTACATACTCAAGTGTTCTGGGACAACTTGCCTGAACACTAACTTGAGCATATCTCAACTAATTTGTACATCATCATTCAGGGGTTTTGGTATCTAGATCAAAATCATTTTATTCCCAACATCGGCCGAGCTCGTGTCTCGGCCGTGCATTTCGAATCCCAAAAATTCTCTGTCTCGGCCTCCTCTATTCCGAGAAAGAGGCTCGGCCGTGCACCCCTTCTTCCCACTTGTTCTAGCTCGGCCGAGACCCGGGCTCGGCCGTGTACCTCCTCCATTCAGTTCTTGTTTTGCTCATATCTTTTGATCCGGGTGTCCGATCGACTCGATTCTCGTGGTTGAATTCTGGATTGATCCAACGACTGGATTTCTCGTGGTTTGCTTCGAAAATCCTCGTTTTACCTAAAAATCAAACAAGAACATTCGTGTATCAAAATATCGAAAAATTAATTCACGATTACACGATTCTTGCAAGAATTTCTTGATATTTAGAGCACAATTCACCCATAATTCGAGCAATCTCACGACAAATCACGTTAGTGCAGACAGAGTTAAACAGAAGCCAGAAGGGAGTCTTCTTAACCTCTACCAAATGTTGTTCTGAGAACCGAATTCCTTTCAAGTCCTTAATAGTTGTCCTCAGATTAGACCTATAGTATGTCTGAGTCATATCTACCTCTACACCACCTGGAACAGAGAAGAGTGGTTGATAAGAAAAATTATGCATATATATAATAAACAATCCAATTTCTTTGTAACAATACCTTACCAAAACAGTTTTCAGGCTTGATATCTTGAACGCCTTTATCCTTTCGTGCTTGCTTTCT
Organism: Galeopsis tetrahit; assembly: GCA_963675135.1. Taxonomy (NCBI): domain Eukaryota; kingdom Viridiplantae; phylum Streptophyta; class Magnoliopsida; order Lamiales; family Lamiaceae; genus Galeopsis; species Galeopsis tetrahit. Next base: position 63,315,753 of record OY776132.1, read on the forward strand.
AACCCTTCTATACCTTTCAATATCACTTTCTGCATTTTTAAATCCAGATGAAATTAATTGTACTCTTAATAAACATGATACTTTAAGTTGTTTTACGTAACACAATTAAAATCTGTTATATATTTGAATGTAAAGTAAATATGTTATTCCGCACAACATAACTTTTATTATACAGTCTACTAGTATTACCTTCCGATTCAGTAGAGTTATATTTACTTTTCCTTTGTCTACTCCCATCATCACTTTCAAAATCTAATAATAAAGCAAAAAAAATTGATAACTGTTAAAAAAGAGGGAGTCATAGAACATAATAGTAAAGAAATAGATTATATACACAGAACATATTTGCATAACCTGAATTTGGTTCGACATAAGAAGTTTTTACCACACGAGGACCTGAGAATAGTTATTTTAATATGGTTTATGCATAAACTTCGGTGATAAAAAATAAGACATTTTATAAGAAACCTTAAACAGTGAGTAAATACATGAACCTTTACGCTTGTCCTCCCTTTGCTCTTCCCTCGTACGTTTTTCGGAAGATCCTGAAAATACATACGAATGGTTATTTTTTTATGAAAACTCTTCACCTCTTAACAACTTCATTCACATCTGCTTCTTACTGTTCATATATCTTTAAATGTACAACTCACCTCTTGTTTCAACACGATTAACACTTTCATCTAGCTTCTTCTTCTGTTTCCCACTACATTTGCTTGTCCCTTCATCAACCAGATCCCCTAATCTTCTTGTTCTTGCCATTTGTACATATTACAATTATGTTTTAAAGAATCTAAAGACTAAATATGTAATGTTATATATGAACTTCATCATTCGTCCAAATTGTTAACTTATATAGTAGACACTGTTCAGTAAATACTAAACATTTTAACCAAAAAAGTCAATCTAAATCTGTGTTTTTCATAAATAAGTTATCAGTCATACAAAACTTTGTTTTTCCCCGATTGAACATGCATTTCCTCAAAATCCATAATTTTGTTATACTATCCAACAACCTATTTAAGTAGATTTCAGTATCCAGTAAAAATCTTCGATTTTCTAGGGTTTTAACACATATTATTTAAAGTCTTATGCACATTTCACTTTATAGCAAGTAAAAAAAATTACCAAACAACCCGATAACCCAGATAACACATGCAATTTACAAAATATATTCCCTTCTATTTTTCTTATCTTCTACACGTTCTATTCAATATATGCGTCATATAATTTTGTGGATATGCATCTTGAATAAACTGTAACACATATATAGTTCATAGCACTAATTTTACCGGAAACATGCATATGATCGTAGTACCTTTTGCAGTAGAATTTATTCTCCGTCGCCGGTGAATGAAGACACTGTCGTCGAAATCGGTAGGTTGAAATGCAGGTATCCAGAATCCCTTAACTTAACAAAATTAAACGAAATAAATGGAGAGACCTACCTTTTAGGAAAGAATTTAAATTTTAGAAGGTGATAAAATTTTGGGATTTTCGAGAATATGCATTTACGAATTGATTAGATGTTAAGTTGACTAATAAATTTGAATAAATCAATTCGGTAATTTTCAAATACGGTGAAAGGGCATAATTGTCTCAATAAATCAATTTTGATTCTACTCCATTAGATTAAAAAAATTAAGCTATGTTCTATTAGAGAAAAGTAGGGGTGAGATGACTTTAATATTTATTTACCCTATTTGAATTGAGAGAGATTGGATTGGGATTGGGTCAATCCAAATCTGAATTGACAAATCCCAAAACAAACACAACCTTTATTATTTACTACTTGCATCTTTATAATCGAAAAAAAATATTTGTGAAAATAAAAATAAATGCGACTTGCACTTTTATTATTGTTAATGTTACATCACCCTAGGGATGACAATGGGCCGGGTCGGGTACCTAGATACCCGGACCCGACCCGTTTCAATTTGGGTCCGGGTCGGGCCGACCCGTTCGGGCCACGGGGCGGGCCGGGGCAAATCGGTGCGACCCATAATAAATTTTTTTATAAAAAAATTTGAAAAAAAATTATTATTTTTAAAAACATATAACATAAAATTTAGATTTGTATTGAAAAATAAATAAAATAGTGTTAGAAGCATGTTTATAAATTTATTTTCACATTTATGAAGGTGAATTATTGTTATATATATTAATAAACATCAAAATATTGAAGATATATTATATTTATATGTATAATATATATAAAAAATTAATATAAAAACGGGTCACGGATCCGACCCACGGGTCGAGGGTGATACCCGGACCCGCCCCATTTCAATACGGGTCCGAGGCGGGGCGACCCAAATAGCACGGGGCGGGGCGGGTTGAAATTGCCATCCCTACATCACCCCTATATACTAATAGGGAGTTTAATTTTGCCACATGTCATCATATGGTTAAATGTGATGATGTGTCGCATGGAGATTAAATTGATTTTTTTTTAAAATTTAATGTGTAATTAAACTATTGGTTAATACATATGTCATTGATATTAAAATGGAAATTCTTACCTTAATTAAAATTAAAATAAATTAATATCTTATTTTGATTAAGTTCTCTTTTATGTTCTTTTGTCTAAAAATATACCTTAATTAAAATTAAAATAAATTAATATCTTATTTTGATTAAGTTCTCTTTTATGTTCTTTTGTCTAAAAATATAATTTTATCAGTGATTGAATATATATTATAAATTAATTGATAAAATAAATTTTATCATACTAATTATACCTAAAAAAATTATATAATAAAATTTTAAATTATAAAAAGTAAATTTACCTATTAAATTTTATAAGTGTAACTTTTAAAATATGAGTTATACTATTTTGAATATTACTCTGTAACTTTTATCAATATACCGCTTAATACGCGGGAGTCATCTAGTCTTTTATAATTAATACTTGCACTTTTAGAAGAAAAAAAATATATATTTGTCAAAATATAAATAAATGTAAAAAAAATTGTAATTGGTATGCGCCTCCCATTAGGCCATGGCCTAATTTATTTAATAATTTTGTTATATCAATATATATTCAATATGCTGGACTCGAGTGCATCACGTAATACTAACCCTATACCATAACATTCTGGAATTCACTTGGTAGTGAGATTGAGTAATGCTATGTGGGTGTTTTATGGTTAAAATTTGTGGAAGATCACATCATATCATGTTCTTAGTTGCATTCTAGGATATTTGATTATTTTATTTTCATTATTTACTGGATTGCAAATATATGTAATTTAAGGTCTATTAAATTGACTTAAATTTTCATATTGTAAAAAATGAAATCAATTTATTTTTTTAATCAATAACTAAATTTAAATAAAAATTATCAAACCAACTAGAATTATCTATTTTAATCCTAGTGTCAACTAAAATTTCAGTAGAAGAAATGGCGGCGGTGAGGTTGATTCAGATTCACCTGAAAGCTGCTCTCCATGGCGGTACATCGTTGCCTCCTCCGCCACGGAGTTTGCTCCGCCTCCCTAACAGAATGGTCCGATCATTTTCCTCAGCCATGTCTCCAGCATCAAAGGCTGTCGTCTACGAGGAGCAGGGGGCTCCCGACGCCGTATGCAAAGTGAAACAATTGCCGCCGGTACCGTTAAAGAACGGAGATGTTTGCGTCAGGATGCTCGCTGCTCCAATCAACCCTTCCGACATTAATCGAATCGAAGGTCTACCCTCTTTTTGTACCATCAATCGATTATTTTACGAATGTTTAATTTTAGATATGGCTGAAATGAAGTATACCCTAACCCTAGCAATAAAGAGTTGTAGATTTTTGTTTCATTTACTCCCATTCAGAAAAGTATTAAATTATAGATATAGACACATAGTATAAAGTGAAGTGTAAGAATAGTATGAGAAGTTTAAAATGGCAAAATGAGAAGTTTATAGACGGACGGAGGGAGTATTTGCTAATTTTGGGAGTGTGTTGTATTGTATAGGAGTTTATCCGGTGAGGCCACCAGTTCCGGCTGTAGGCGGATATGAGGGAGTAGGAGAGGTACATTCTGTAGGCTCTGCAGTCAAAGGCCTTTGTCCCGGCGATTGGGTCATTCCTTCGCCGCCTTCTTCAGGTATGCACTATGAATTTCTATTGTGGAATGCGAATTACTAGTTTTAGTTATAGTGGAATGTGGGAGTAAAGAGTTAGTTCCCTTGCATTTTGTTGTCGCCTCTAAATGTGCCTAGACGAAGGAGCACCGGTCGGTTTCACTGTGTGTGCCATATTTATGCCTGTGATAGCTGTTTCTGCTCAGGTACATGGCAGACATATGTTGTCAAAGAGCAAAGTGTTTGGCATAGAATCGACAAAAGCACTCCTATGGAGTATGCTGCCACTGTAACTGTGAATCCTTTGACTGCCCTGAGAATGCTCGAGGACTTTGTCGATCTAAAATCAGGTTCACGCCCATAAATAATACATACAGTATTCTCTTGGTGTATTTTTCCCTAATTTGGTTTGGTCAATTGGAGTAGGAGATGCTGTGGTTCAGAATGGTGCTACAAGCATTGTTGGACAATGTATCATTCAGCTTGCACGCATTCGAGGCATCCACTCTGTTAACATTATTCGGGACAGGTAAACTTTTGCTATTCGCCTATTCCCAAATTAGTCAGCATTCGTATGACAGTGGCAGAGTATATAATGTTGGTCTCTTAATCATATGCCATAGTAGTAGCATTAGGGTTTTTTGGCAAACTAATCTTTTTACTAGAATCTTATACACTAAAATTTGGGCTTTTGGCATCGGGGTGCTTTCTGTTCAAGTAATATTTTTCCATATATCCACCATCGAGTTGGTTGTATGGTTTCTCCTAGGAGAACAATGTTAAGACTTTTAATGGACGTTTCATCTGATATATGAATTGAATGTGTGAAATGTGTCGTGCAAACAGTTAACTCACATTATAATATCTGCAATATCAGGCCAGGGTCTGATGAAGTAAAACAAAGGCTCAAGAAACTTGGTGCAAGCGAAGTGTTTACGGAGAATCAGCTGGAAGTTAAAAATGTGAAAAGTCTCCTGGTAATTCTTGCAAACTCAATAGAATAAACTCAGTTTTAGATTCAATCTTGGTGTTTGTTCTTCTGATTTTTTTTGCTTGTGAATACTATACTTCCTTTGTTTTTTACTTTGACATCGTTGGTGATTTCAGTCTTGGTACATCCTAACTTTCGCAGGCTGATATACCAGAACCTGCAATAGGATTTAACTGTGTTGGTGGAAATGCTTCTTCTTTCGTTCTTAAATTCCTGAGGTAAAACCAAATTTGTTGCTTCAAGAGTGAGAATATATATATTGTTGGATTTTCTGAGAGCATTATGTTGTTGTTTTCAGGCAGGGTGGAACCATGGTGACATATGGTGGCATGTCAAAGAGACCTATAACTGTCCCCACTTCATCATTCATATTCAAGGTACACCTCAAAAATCGTCATCATATTTTGGTCTGCAACAGATATGAATAACCTTAGAAATGAAATTGGTGAGACATGGTCCACTGTTGCTAAGTGAAACCCATAAAATCAAGTTCAATTTAGGAGTATAATTTTGAATTTGATAAGGGGTTTCCATAAGTTTTACTCACACAAAGTTTGATGTATTTTGGTTGCAGGACTTAAGTTTAAGAGGGTTCTGGTTGCAGAAATGGTTGAGTTCAGACAAAACAAAGGAGTGCAGGGAGATGTTAGATTACCTGTTAAGTCTCACACGCAGTGGGGAACTGAAATACGAGTATGATCCATCTCTTCTGTTTCGTAATTAAAATGTGGAAATAGTCAGTCAGTCTCACTGATGTGGTCTTTTTGGACATTTGCAGCATGGAGCTGTGCCCTTTTGATGAATTTCACACTGCATTGGATAAGGCCCTTGGCAAGCTAGGGAGTCAACCCAAGCAGGTCATTAAATTCTAGCAATTTATTACTACACTCTCCAGACCAGACCATCCCATGAAGCCACAAGGAAATGCTAGATAACAGTTGCAAAATCGTGGTTGTTGTTAACACGTAATCACAACAGCAGCTTCGATCGTGGGATTTCCGACTTACAAATGATGCAGCCAGCTTGCCCCACTTTTTGTAATGAATTATTTCTTGCTACCTGCCTCCTAACTCAACATACTTCTTCATAACCATTTTAAGGCTTATGTAATGACTGAATATACTGTCTCAAGTTATAATTGGGCTCAAAACAGAATTTGTGTATAATAATTTTGTTACAAGTAGTACTACTACTTTTCAGAGATCATATTTCCATTATAAAGAAAAAAACATACAGTATTTTTTATTTTGATGAATCCAACTATCAAATGAATTCAAATACTTGTGTTTTTGTTACTTATCATAATCTCAAATTAAAAAATGGGAAGACCAACTGGTATGCCAAAAATTGAGAATTCGGGTCAAAATCTTCTTTTTTTGAATGAAGATAGATAAATAAAGGAAATACCCCCAGTGAATTGGACATTTTTCAGGCTGCAGCATCTACCAACTCCTTTTCCAAAATGAAATCCACAGCCTCTTCCACAGTGTCAACAACCTGAAAGTAAAGAATATTTAATAAATCAAGTTATTGTAATTTTCATTCAACAAAACATATTCAAGATGCATTATTTACAAGCTGGATATAAGTTACCAGATCTGCTGGATATAATGGATGATTTTCCTTCCCTTTGAAAACCCCGGACCTTGTCAAGATCGAGAACCACGGACGTCCCGCCTGTGCCAATAAATCACAGTACATCATCTTTCGTGTCACCACGTGTGCATATATAATATGTACGTGTATTTTTTTTTTTTTTTTTCTAAGAGGCTAAAATTAGGAAATTAGCAAGCACATTGTTGGCAGAGAGGAAACCTGCTGAGCCCCTTTGATGTCAACAGAGGGATTATCTCCTATCATGTATAAGGTCTTGAAAGGAAGCCTGGTGCTTGAAGGCACAACATCCATCAGTATATTTTCAGCATTCTTGAAAACGGATGGATTCGGTTTTCCATAAGACGTATACTCCAGAGAAGGATAAATTCTGAGCAGTAAAATAATCTCATTAGTGCAGCACAGAAAACTTACTGTTGTCCATATAAAAGCTACAACGTTCTTTCCCTTAAATTTTTGCTCTCATATTTTATTCAAGTAAGCATTACCTGTTGTAGATAGATTCTAATGCGATCCTGAAAGCACCCATGCCAAGACGTTCAGTTGGAAATAGACCCTACCTTTGGTAAGCACTTAATTAATAATAGTTTGATATTACATGTAATCGATTAATATACCAGCTCGATATTTAAAGAAACTTACTTGATAAGAAAGGTCGTCACTTGCAAAATACAGGGGTGTTTGGTTTGAAATCTCTCTTCCAGGGTGGCCTCCAGTGCTCAAAATGTCACACAAGACCTGAAATTAACATTATATCTAAGAAGTCAGCTCTGTATGCATCAGATATAATCGAACGAAGCCGAACTTTAGAGTGTTTGAGCTTGATTTGTTTATTATCAAACCGAGCTCGAGCTCAATGATTGAATATATTTTTAGTTCACGAGCTTTTCGAACTTAATCAAAGCCTAAAGGAGCTTAATAATATCAATCTTAAATTAGATTATTTATCAATCAATTACAAAAGCATTATATATATATATATATATATATATATTAAGTTCTTAATTTCATTAAATAAATTTAGTTGCATATTCTTATATTTAACATATATATTAAGCGTGAAAATATAAATTAAAGACAAACTATTCATTATAATTTATAATGAATCGAATATCATTGAATTTGAGTTTGTTTGTTTATGTTGATGAACTTTGTTAAATGAGTTCAAACAAAGATATTTCGAACTGAGTCCCGAATAGTTTGCAAACGGCTTGGTTTGATTACATATCTAGGCATCTGTAAAATCTCAAACTGAGGGAACTTGCATGTTCAAACTCTAAATGCACATTAGACACAGTAGGTAGGGGGTTAAGACGATATTCCATTGTTCATCATGAAATATATATAAGAGCTTAATAGCTTACCAGACCATTGACCCAATACTGTAGGACTTATACTATTCTCAAAAGAACTCTTAACATCAACTGCCTAAATTCCTTGTCTAGCTGTTCGGCATTGAGGTGTAAATGATCACATGGGATTAATTAGTTACTGCAGTGTTTTTTCTTCTTTTAACTTTCTTTTGCACTTATTAGAACAACTTCGACTAGAGACTATAATTCGATAATGAACATAGTAGGCCTTCATATACATGCTACTATTAATTTTGTAATAGACGTGTATCAAGACTTCTTGCTGACTAAGAGCATCTCCAGTGCTAGTTAGAATTTTTGGGGTTTAAGTTTGCCACATGTGTGTCACCTCAAAAAATTTCTACTCCTATCTCAAAAAACTTCTACCCCCTCCAATGCATTCTACCCCAAAAAAATAATACAAATAAAAAATAGTTGGGACCACATTAAAGCCCACTCTCGCAAGTGAGTTACACTCTCCAAATTGTTCTATTTTTTTCTCATGTGTTGTACACTCTCCCTCTATCCCACTCTCTTTTTTCCTAATTTTTTATTTCTACCTGGGTAGAAGAACTTCTACCCAATTCCTCCTCTCTCCTCCACATAAGCACTCCCACAACCCCTTCTACCCTACATTTGAGGTAGGAGTAGAAATCCACATGGGACTTCTAGCCCCCATTGTGGATGCTCTAAACTGCAGCCAGCTACATCAATTTTGTTTAGCAAATATAGGACCGGCCTCAAACAGCAAAGTCAACTCTATATAATGACTTTTTCATAGCAGTTTACATGCATAAGCTTGTGCTTTTGTACTGCCATGATGCTTTCATGGATCAATATGTGTTTCAAATGAAGAGATATCTTATCACTTTTCCATTAACAAGCAAGGGTTGAACTAAACTATTTAGGGTCTAAAGCCATTCTTGACTTTAATTACATACCGTATGCATGAAAATAATGTAAACTGAATCTTAAATAAATGATACAGTAGTAAGATAGAAAAACACCTGAATGTCCCTGCTCCAATCAACAGAATCGCTAACAATGAAAACAGCCTTCACTCTCTCTGAACAAAGATTGTTTTTCCCGTCTGTTTCTCTGGAAGAAATTTTCTCATAACCAGCCTGTTGCCCGGTCCAATTCTTAAATTTCTCCAGTGGGTCAATATGTTTGAAATAAGATGCATATTCATCTATGGAAAGAACATTTCTGAGAAAGTATGGGCATTATCAAATCAGAATATTGGGCCATGTTGACAAAGTATACAAGAATAGACAACAAAAGAAAAGAAAAACATACTTAAAACCATATTCAGACATCACCACAGCAGGTTCTCCCTTTCCTACTGCAATTATAAGTTCATTTTCAAATCTGCAAAAAGAAGACACAATAAGCAAGATCTTTATTTACTGAATTATGAATACCTCATTTGACATATGATTCCTTTACTTTTCTTGTAATACTTCTTCGTCATGTTGTCATTCGTAAAAAATGGTCATGCACCACATGCATATATTATCGCTAGTCCAAATGTTAACTTGCATTACGTTATAGAGTTCATGGGATTGCGAATGGATTAAATCATCTAGCCTTTAACTTCTAGCAAAATGCAACTATAGATGGAGTTATAGAGAAAAAATGTAGTATTTAACAATTTAGCCATGAGGTTGGCTGCATCTGCACAACAAAGTATGAGCATTGCCAAAATACAAATGTACACCTGAAGTGCAGATGTGATTTTAAATTGCATCACGTGAAATCTAGTTGATTTAGTAAAACAAGAAATATAAATGCTAATTTAGAGAAGAAAATGATTGTATGCTTCATGGATGTAGCTAGAAAGAGCTTCTTTTCCTCTTTTTGTTTCCACTTCAAAGCGTAGCATATGTTATTTTTCAACACACACACACACACTCATGAGACTTGAAAAACCTCATCTTATTGACATGCGCACTCATAGAGTAAACAGTTCTATAGATACAACATCTTTTAAATATCTAACAGCAATGTTCCCTCCAATATGGAATTTGCAATAAGAGAAAGCTGCAGCAGTAGTTTCAAATGATCAACAAATATGCAGTAAATTATGATCAACATGACAAAAAAGATAAGATAGAGATCCCTGACCTCTTTCTTAAACGATCAAATTTAAGAAACCAGACAATATTTAAATCCAAGAATAAACATACTGTAATGAAATAAAGTACCTTTTCACAAGTTGCTTGAAAGGTGAATGCCCCTGTATAACCTGCAGAAGTCATGAGCAAAGGATTTTTAGAACCATTCATGGTAAAAACTTTACAACAGTAAATATACGACTTGCATTGACCTGGGAGGGTAAAATATTGACACTCAATAATTTGCTCAACTCCATTGCTCTTTTAGATTCAGGAACACCACCTCCTGTGAGAACACTAAAAGGTAAAAGAAATACTTGCCCAACATAAAACATGAAAGACAATATCACTTGCTCGATGACATTAACTTCTTTTGGTGAATAAATCCTCTTGTGATTGCATGAAGATAACAAAAATGCACAAGAAGTTTCCCTATATATCTACCATTTTTTAAAATAGCCTACATTGTGCTAGAAATAATAGAGCTAGAGCTCGCGAGAAACATATAATTTTAATGAATCAGAGCATTTCTAAGTCCAAACAAGAAACACTGTAATATTATGGAGAACAAATGATTGAATACTTGAGAAACTTCTGCCCAGTTAGTAGAATGGTGCATATTATGTTTAGATATTTTGTTGTCTTTCCTTTCTGAGCACACATTTCTTTCACCACTCACCATTGGTCAAGAAAACATAAGGAATTCTCAAGGTACCTGCAATCAGAGTGAAAGAACAACAATTGAGTTAACAAATCATATTTCATTTATCCAAACAGTTTTGTTATCCCTAACTGAAGTTATTAACAATCTTCCCGTGAAAACAAAATTAATAGCTGCCATAAAACTTTATCATGCTTCTGAAGAGGAATACTAAATAAAGCAGGTAATATTAACACGTTAATTACCTACAATGATAATCACAAGTCACTGTAAATTTGTAATATAGGTAAACTTTAAACACTAGGCGAAGATGTATATTAATATTATTTAATCCATGCTCTTAGTGGAAACCAGAATTAGCAATCAATGAACAAGTGTTTCAATTACCCGAATCGTCATATAATCTCTTCAAAGCGTGCGGTGAGCCGCCGATGGGAGTTTCGCCCCGCAGAAGCACGCCATCAATGTCGAAAGCTATGCCGAACGGTGCACTGCGGGTTTTTTTTAAAGTTAATCTCGTAAATGATCGGAATCGGATATTCCATCAAACGCAAGTGCAAATACAAAATCAAGAAATGTGCGAGTGTGTAAGAGAGGAAATTCGGAGAAATGACAGGGAGTACCGGCGAGGAGGTTGGGAGTGAATTCGATTCAAGAAAGAGCTGCCATTGGCGAAAATCGGAGTAACTCTGTGACGATTTTCAGCAGAAGTTGCGGCTTTTCTCAAAATTTGGAGAAATTTCATGTTTTTTCCTTTTTCGTGTTTTGCTCCAACTCTCCACGGCAGTTCTCACTTCTCAATGGCTGCTTCCCTTTCTTTTCTTTTTTTAAATAAACCTCAACCTACTTTCAAAAAAAAAAAAAAAAAATCAACCTCAACCTATTAATAAATTAGAATAATTATAAGGATGCATTTGGATGGAGAGATTTATATATATGGATTTTTTTACAAATTTTTAGATTTTTGTCCATTCACTTTTTTAGTTAAATGGAGAGGATTTTAAATTTTCACTAAAATCATACTCCCTCCGTCTCGAAATAAATTTCCCCTTTCTTTTTCTTTTGGGTGTTTTGATTAAGGAATATGATAAAATAATAGATGTAGTAAAATTGATGTGATGGTGAGAGAGAAAATAATAGATTAGTATGAGATGAAGTATGATAAATAATAAATAAAGTGTAAGTGATGTGATTGAGAGTGAGAAAATAATTTACCAAAAATGGAATGAAAAACTTATTGTGGGACATCCAAAAAAGGAAAGTGGGAAACTTATAGTGGGACGGAGGAAGTATTATTTAAAATCCATGTATTTTTAACGCTCCAAAAATTGTTAAACATATCTCCACTAAAATTTAAAAGTCTATTTATATTACTAAAAACTCAGTCCATTTTTTCCAATCATGTTCTTCCTTATTCAAAATCATAAATAAACACACCTCATCTCATTCATTATTTTTCTTCTAACCTCTTTCTCCTCTTCTCCCACGCTCAAATCATTCAATAAAAAAAGTGATTGAACCTTGTTGATTCTTGGTCGAATACGTTCGTTATTTGATATGCTTAATTTGTTGTGATATGTACGATTTTGTTGCTTCTGTTAGTTTTGTATAAACTGTGTACGATTCGTTTGGCCGCACAATCCCTATTGTGCATGTCCCAAACGGTTGCAACTAATATGCTCAGCCGAATGGGTTGTACATCCACTCATGTGTTCGGCCATGAGTACGGCCTAAGAGTGGTGCCAGTGCTACAACTCATAACCATCTATTCTGTAAAAATGGTGGAGTGGAGGTTTGAGAATGAGGTGCATTTAAAATTTGGAATGTGTTTATAACTTTTTGAAGGGTTTAAAACGAAAATTTAGTAAATATACATATGTCTATTTTAGTCTTAAAAAAATGAGGTGTGGGTAACATTTTTTGGGTGTCAACAGTGACACTAAATTATAAATGGTCGAACCAAAAATAATTCAATTTTGAACAACTTTTATTTATTAAAGTTGAGGTGCTCACAGTTCAGGGACCGTCCGTTCAATTTGAAACTGACATTTCCAAATTTATGGGGAGTGTGGAACCAGAATTGTACCAAAGGGTAGCTCTGATTTCGAACAAGTCTCCGTTTTATAATATCAATTTCATCAATTTAATTTTAATTTCAAATTTATACAAAATTTCAGTTCAATTTTGTAACTGGAAATAATTCAGGTGGTGGATTCCATAGGAAGCCTACCATTAGTTCCATATCATTAGTCATGTGTCCTTTTCAATTAATTTCAATTAAGATGCTATTTTTCTTTACATGTAATAATAATTTATTTCTAAAGAAAATTATTTAAATTGAAGTAGTCATAATAATGGTAAATGTAATTATTTTAGTATGTAGCTAATAAATGGTAGAAACTTAGAAAAGTTCCATGTGTAATTTTATTACTTGAAGACCATTTGTTGGAATTTACAGAAATATATATGAAGAATTTGTCGATTACATGGTAAAATTTTATAATGGTTTGTACAATAATTGAAACCATTTTGGGGGATCGAAGGATAATTTGTTGATTACAAAAAGTATTCGTTGCATATATCATGCTTTTGATGAAGAATTGAACAAAATTTTAAAATTGTGTTTCATCGCTTTTACTAATGTAAGCATTAAATCTATACGCCCAAGTGCCTGCCCCCAAGAACAATACAAACCTCTTGAAGCTACAAAATAGAAATAATAATAATAATAACAACCCATGTTAAAAATTCAGGTAATAGAACATACCGTGAAACATGAAAAATGACACATTGAAATAAAACGGTAATAATAAAAGCATAAACATCAACAACCAAATCACAATAAAGATTGAATACTAATAGAAACGTCATAATACATAGCTTTATTCTCAGGAAACAACATTTGAACCTGGCTAAAACTTTTAACCTTGAACTCAATATAATGGTTGGCAAACACAAACAGCAAAAAAGATTACAACAAAAATGACTGAAAGGGTATAATGGTAATTTCGACACTCCTCTGGCAGAGGCCATTACGGTTGCCCTTTTCAGATAACAAACATAAACACACAAGACTAACCAGAAATATCTACATTCAACCAGAAACAAACCAAACGGAATGATGTATAAAAGCCAAGAAAACAGAGATGTCATAACCTATTCCGGATTGAAGTTGAGAGATTCCCACCATATTAGATCCTTTATGTCCTCCTCATTTAAAGATGATTGTTCGAAATCAAACACAAAGGGAGACGGGCAAGTAGGCTCCTCATTGATCTCGTGGAGACTTGATAAAAACGGATGGTTCAATGCTTCCTCAACTTTACCCATTAAAAATCACTTATCAGTAATGAGACAAGTAAATCGTAAAATGTATCAAAAAACAGCAAAATACATACCACTAATACGTTTAGCTGGATCAAAAACGAGCATTTTCTCTGCTAGATCAATTGCATCAGTGGATACATCTGGGAAATTCTGAGCAAAAGGTTGTTTGTCCACATGAGGAAGCTGCTTCACATACTTTCGAGCATTATCACTTCTTAAAAATCCAAGATCAGAATCTTCAGGGGTACCCAATAGCTGGTCCACAATTTATGACAGAATAATTAACTCAAGTACCCATCAACTTAGTATATTTAGAACAACAAAAAAATAAACAGTCAATGTTCCTTAAAGAATATCATCTAGTAACACACACCAAATCATAACTGTTCTTTTAGATCCCATAAAATAGTATAAGAAGTTCACTTTAACACAACAAACTACAATCAATAATCTTGTGCAGGGGTGGGGATGGGGGTACCTCATTTATCAGCCCCAACTGCTGCACATAGTCTTTACCCGGAAAAAGAGGCTCTCTTTTGAGAATCTCCATCAATATACAACCAACTGACCACATATCAATTGCTGCAGTATACTCTGAACAGTTGAGTAATAATTCAGGAGCTCGATACCACCGTGTAACAACATACTCAGTCATAAAATCAGCCTCTGAGTTGGTTCTTGCAAGTCCGAAGTCGCAAATCTTGAGGTCACAGTTAGCATTCAGAAGTAAATTGCTGGGCTTCAGATCCCGGTGTAATACACCAGCAGAATGTATGTATTTAAGTCCCCGCAGAAGTTGATAAAGGAAATACTGCCAGAGCAAGAGGCAGGCAACATATTAAACATCAGATTAAGTTCTCTAAACCAAACAATTGCGAGGAATTTGAGAAAAAAAGGCCGTTTGATGCACAAAAAAAAAAATAAAAAAATAAAAAAATTGGCATGTAGTTTCAAGTTATATATTGTTTACAGTATACTACAAGTTAATACTATCATACTGATATTACCGACATAATGCATAGAAATGTCAAAATGAGACAGCAGAAATCCACACGGGGTAGGAAGACGCTAATGTAAGGAATTTGATGCAGTAGGACCCTTCTTACATATATTTAAATCAATAACTAAGGATGCAACAAATAGTAAAAAAATAAAAACTTTTAATATATTGTCAAGGAAAACATCTGCCATTATGAATTTGCATAATAGTGAGTGCAAAAGATCTAGGACAGTTGTTCACTTGTTTGAATCTTTGTCACTTATCTGAGCTGCATCAGATATCCAAGTTAACTAATACAACAAACACCTGACTCTCAGACCATATTTACACACCCACACGCATGCATGTTATACATAATGTTTGCACTACTGCTTCATAGAAAAAGAAATATTCGAAAAAATGTTCTGCACCAATAACAACACATAGCTCTCCACTGACAGATCACACTCTACGGAACAACTGTGTATTGACAACATGTTTCCAATAGTTCAGTAAGAGAGGTAATATACACGTATCAATTTCAATACATATATGGCAAATGCCAGAATGAACAAAAAGAAAGGATTATTTGAATACCTTTATTTGTAGTGGTCTAATTACTTCAGAAAACATAATTCGAACAACTTTGTTTCATTAGATTTCCTTGTGGTAAGCAAAAACAATAAAAGGATGGAAATAACCCATGTAGTTAATTATGATCTTCAGGAGGAAAAAAAACATCTGAACAGAACATTAAGGAAATGTTACTTAAGTTGCAGGTGAGATTAATAGCAAATTGTATTAGAAGAGCAAAAAGGTAGGTCAATTTCACTTCCCAATTTAATTTGGGTCATCAATTTACCATTCTAAATTGAATAAGTAACCAATCCAGGTCATCGAAATCAAGAACCGCATATCATGCCATAAGTTGATTGAAGATAATCAATCAAAGGAAACCAAATAACAATTAATAAGCACGCCATAAGCAGAAACTAAAAACAACTACAGATAACTTAAAATAAAACTGAATGAATCAATGAAAAACAAACAAATAACTCCACTAACTAATATTGTAAACTTACTTGACAGTGGTCTTCAGTGAGATTCTGTGACGAACATATAATTTGGTGCAAATCGGTATCCATTAACTCATATGCAATGTAGACATCACTAAACTCTTCTTTATTAGGTGGTTGTATTATATCCTTAATTTTAATAACCTGCAAACCAGAAAAAAAAAAAAAAAAAAAAAAGATTCAAAATTGATCAATCTCAGAAGTTGAAACTCAAAGCTATCAACACAAAACCTCAACCAAATAAATTTATAACGAACAAAAAACTTATCCCACATTTTCGTGATCCATGTGCGTCAGAAGCTTAATTTCACGCAGAGTCCGTTTCGCATCAATCCTATTATCAAAAGCATTCGCAATCCTCTTAATGGCCACTTCTTCCTTCGTCTCGGAATTCGTAGCGGCGCTGCACACAGTTAAATTAAATCATGCCAAATCAAAATTCAGCTACACGCATACACAAATCTTCACGAATATAATACAGAAGATAAATTTAACCTACCAAACCAGTCCGTAAGCGCCGCGGCCGACGGGAGCGATCGGAGGTATGTATTTGGAGGGGATTTCGAAGAGATTTCCGAGGACGTTGTACTGAGTGAATTTTCCGCCATGGATGGGAACTCCACTTACTAGGGGAGCTGAACCATCGGAATCGTTTTCCTTTTCCATTGGTATTGCTGAGAGAGAGAATTTTTTTTTGAAGAAACTGTTCGAGCTTTGTGAATTCAAGTGCTGAAGTGAAAGGAGGGAAAGTGGGGAAAGGATTTGGGGGGTTATCGAGTGCGGGCGGCCCTTCTGTGGCTTTTTCGCTTTTTAAATTTTCAAAATGTTAGCGTCGGCCGTGGGTGAGGACTGAGGAGTATTAATTTTTCTTTTTACCCTTTTCACATGTACTTAATTTTTAATTTAAAAGGTTATTCAAAAAATTTAGAAGTAAGACCTAACTAAAAGAGCTAGAAAATGACCTAGCAGCTATAGTAAGATGATGTACAACTATATTAGTGCTACGATTAATTAAATTCGAAGAAATGAGGAATGAACTACATCATCTGTTTACTGCTCAAAATTAAACTACAAAACAAAGAGATACGAAGTATCATTTTAAGGACAAATAAGTGCATCATAGACAATTTTAGCATCTACCTGTGCAATTAATTACCCTCTAAAAACCCAAATTCTAGATCCATGAAAGTGCCTAATGGAAACTCATCGCTTCTCCTTCGTCTACCGAAATCTTCCCAAAAGAAACAAAGTACGACAAGGTGATGAAATTGCATTGATCATAAAAAATTACCATCCCAAACCCTGTGGACATTGAATCATAAAAAAAATGCAGCATCTACACTGACTTTGACAAAACCTAATAGTGGCTTGTGCCAAACACTACATCTCCGACGGCATATGTTGAGGTCGGAAAGAACCACTTGTCAATTTTTTTTAAAAAAAAGACATAGTAAGCGACAGTTTTTACCTTGGATCCCATTCATTTGTCGCCATATTCTCTAAAGTGGGAAAATGAATACTTTGGCCTTATCTTCGTCCATATTAATTCAAAAAAGCATCCCTCTAATAAATATTACTCTCGATAATGTTCTTTAAACTTGCATCATACCACACCTTCTATGCATATGGACAGTCAACAAATAAGGGACAACTATTTTCAATGTCTGAATCACACATCGTGCAGAAATTATTTTATAATATATGTCTACTATACAATTTCTCCAAACTCACGATACTACATTCAAATGAGCTTTCACTTTCAAAAGATTTCATCATTCGCCACCTGCCTCCAAACTAGAATCATGAACCAGATTCTTGGCAAGCTTATGTCTTTACAGAGTAATTTTCGTTTCTCTTCGAGTGTCAAATCATTTTATCATAGAAATCCAAAGGAGAAATAAAGATTTTTAGGATTCACTTAACATCCTCTAATGTAAATAATTCCTCCAACCACTTGACATCTCATATCGTAGTACCAAGGATAAACAATTTTGAAACTCTGGGTATCATAAAAGTACTCAAGAATAACATGAGTATTTATCACACACAAAAAAAAAATAAAAAATTGTCGTTCAACCATGGTTGGCCCCAAACCCTCACATTCTCACTAGAGTCAGCCATCCATCTAGTCCCCCTTCTCCCTAAATCTTTTGTCATCCAAATGCCTTTTCAGATGAAACTTGGATTACAACCCAAAGAAGCCGAAAGGAAATCATTGTTAGAAAAATATCTCGCTTTCAACACTTGATAGACGAGGGCATCTGACTCCATGATCAGTCTCCATCCCATTTTTTTTCGAGTAAGACAATATTGAACAAGTGAAGATTGTGAAATATCTTGCCTATCTTATGTTTCCTAATACACATATCTTCCCACCTGGTCTATTTGATATCCTTCGTCAGATTAGAACCACTACCCCACCAAAATAAGTTGGGAATTTTTTGGAGTTCATCCGTCAAGGTAGAGGGTAAGAGAAATTTGTTCATACAAAATGTTGGAATCGTCTAGGTTGCGAACTTTATCAAAACCTTTAACCAACTTTCAAAATCTTCTTGCCCCATCAGTTTGAAGTCAGAAACAAAGTATTTCTCATCTCTCAAATGTAATAAAAAAGTGGCTTTCTACTCTTCCTAATCCTACTAATAACGATAACCCTAAGTACCGTCATTATGTGGTTTCTTCTAGTATGAGATTTTCTTCGACTTTATGTGGTTTCTTCGTCATTGTCCTACTTCTTAACATTGGTGGCTTTTTTTTTTAATCTTTTCTTAATATTGATGCTAGTGACGATATTCAATGACGGACCTACACTAGCACTAAAGAGTGATCAGTTGTCGTGTCCATTAGACATTAGCCCACAAAAGCCCATTACGCTCATTAGCCTAATTAAAAACTAAAGTTTGCCACTCATTAGTCCAATTCAATTAAAATTACAAGTTTGCCATTACATTTTTTAAGGGTTAATTGCAAAAAAAAAAAAAAAAAAAATCACAACCTTTAATTTAGTTGCAATTTAATCTAAACGTAAAGAATATTGCAATTAAATCACCACCTTTAATATTTTTAACAAAATTGACTTCTGGGCAGCTCCCCCTTCTGCCCTACTCTGACGTGGGAGTCCTAGTTGGTTTCTTATACATAAAACAACGTCGTTTCAAGTTGATTTAAAAAAAAAAAAAAAAAACTTAAAATAACATTAAATTATTCCTCATTAAATGGAATACCCTTTTTGATTAAAAACCCAACCAAATAAAGTTTTAAAATAATAAAGTATTAAAATTCTAAATTCTATAACAAGAACAAATAAACAAAATTTTGAGATTTGTTCAGCCAACTCTTTCTTCCACTCCTTCCACGCAATTTCTTCATCAATTACTCAGAAGGTTTTCAAAATCGTGATCTTCATCACCGATACTTTCTATTACGATCCCAATTTCATTTTTCCATTCAAATAAGGCAAATTTATTTAAATAATACATTTTTTAGAGCCCCCCTTGAAAATGTAACAAAAAATGGATTCGTTTATGAAAATAGTCATAGGCGTGATCACCACCCACGCCTGTCTTAAAGACGTTATCACCACCCAGACTTCTGTTTTTTATTTTGTATTAAATTAATGAAAAATAAAAAAAATAAGAAAGACGTTACTGCCAGAAACGCCTCTGACACCCCAGACATAGTGTCGGGCGTGCCTGTCGAGTAAAAGCAAAAAAATAATAATATTTCAATAGAGGCTCAACCGACCGGTGAGCCTCTGATTGTGACAAGACCCAACAAATAGTAAATTTTTTATTTTTTTTATTTGGGAATAAGGTATACCCAAATAAATAAATGTTTACAGAAGAGAAAATGCACAAAACTTACGGTAGAAAATTAAAAACATAAGAGCAGAGTTGGATCATTCATCCATGTATGAAGGATTCGTTGCTGCTCCTGGGGTATTTAATTGATACCCAACTCCATAACATTGACTTTAATTCCTTCATAAATCTTTGGATCGAAAATACCTTGTTGCTGAATAAAACAGCGTTCCTCCATTTCCTTAGCCATACAACTCACAGCCATAAGCATGTAGCCGTCGATCTTCCTTTTTTCCCTCTAAGAATATACCTGAAGCCCTCCAACTAACGTTATTACTCTACCACCCACTATCTACTCCCTTATTACTCCACTTCACCACTTCATTACCCCCTCAAAAAAAATTACTCCACTTCATGTCTTCACCCTTTCATTACCCCTCAAAAAAACTACTCCCCTTCATTACTACTGTGTGTGTGAAGACAATTTTTCTAAAAAAATATTCCTTTCTCCATCTTAACTTGAGGTAGGTATATATATGCAAATATTTTTTTAAAAATTTATTATATAGTTTATTATATTTTTAATTTTTTTTTTACTCTTCTCAGGTTATTTAATTTGTTTAGGGATTTCGAACGTGGAATCAACAAAATGACCGTATATTTGAAGAATTGAACATATTTTCAGGTATTTTATTTCTTTTTTGTTATATTTATTTAAATATATAGATGTTGTACACTTAGGGAATTAGTTTATTTTTTTTTCATGTGTACAAATATATTATTTTTCTTTTCTGTAATTTAGTGCATATTCTACATAAATTTAACTGTTAGTAGAGATAGAAATATTTAATTGTTAGTAAAGATAAATTTACTGTATTTTCTGATAATGAAAAAAAAAAATTGGCAGACGGTGCCTATTTGCTGTTAATTTATATATATTACATGTATCCAAATTTAATTGTCAAAATTAAATAAATAAATAAGTCAGCCCCTTATAAACTTTTTATTATTATTATTTTTTTAGGGAGAATTTTTTTTTATTAGTAAAATAAGAAGATGGAGTTGTGACACACATATAAAGTTGTAAGTTCCCATATAGTGTACACATGTTTTTGTGTAAATCCCCAAAAGCAGCCTGAAAAGTGTCATTCATTTAATAACCCAAAGAGCAATATAACACATTAAAATAGCCTCACCAGCGTAGTACATGTTACGCAAATAAGAGAGTTGTTAGTCATTCATGGGCCACTAGATTTCTCATAAAAAACAATCTTTCTTTCATGGGAAGTAATTATCAACAAAAAAAAAATCATATATATATATGCGCCACTAGATATAATAAAATCCACTATTTAATTGTTAGAATTGATTTTTATAGGATGAAATAATATATATATATATATATATATTATAATATATTGTATATTAATATTATTTGGTGCCTAATCTGATTATGACTATTTTTTACCCAATTTTATATTTTTGCATTAAGTACTTATGTTTACAATTTTCAGGATGGAAAACGAGAATATTTGTATGGGACCGAAAGATAATTTTGTACTGAATGAACAAGCCAAACATCGTTCTTGCACCATTTACGTCAACAACACTCAAACTAACAACGTGTTGTCAATATCTCAAGGAGCTGGAAACATTTTATGGACCAATAGGGAAAATGCTGACCCAGAGGATGTACGACTTCACCCTCGAGTGGTAGACGAGTTAGAGAAAATTGGTTTTTACGGTCCGTATAGGTGTGAACCTGTGAAACATGATCGCCATCTTATCACTGCACTAGTGGAGAGATGACGCCCAGAGACACACACCTTCCACTTTCCGATCGGGGAGGTCACTATAACATTACAAGATGTGGTTGTTTTATGGGGGCTGTCGATAGAGGGAGAGCCTGTTATATGTCCGAAATTGAGACACTCACCATTAGAATGGCAGACATATATTGAAACTTGGCTAGGGTTCCGACCAATTGACGGAGAGATGAGGACTACCAATGCGATCCATCTGACTTCAATTACAGAGCACCTAAGGCGTCAGCATATTGACTGGAATACACCACAAGTGCGTGTTGATCAATATGCACGAGGATGCGCACTTATACTGTTGGGTAGTTTTATGATGTCAGACTCCTCTCGATCTTCTGTTCCATTGTTATATTTATATTTCTTAGAGGACGTGACGAGAGCTGGAACCTATAGCTGGGGAAGTGCAGTACTGGCTTTCCTATATAGAGAGCTCTGTAAGGCAGCACGCGTTGGTGCACGAACTATTGCTGGAGCATTGTCCTTACTACATGTAATTGTTAATATATAACAACTTTTTAAATATTAATTCATTGTTATATTGTACATATTTGTCAAAACATTTCATACTCATTGCAGATTTGGGCATGGACGAGAATAAACGCTATTCAACCTTTGAATATACGTGACATGTGTTGGGTTTCGGTGCCGCCGACCGCCACTCGTACTCGGGTCACACGAACGGGCTCAGACACGTGTCGGATTGTATCGGGATATAGTGGAGATAACCAAACACCCAGATGGGTAACACTTCACCCTTACTGTTCTCCACTCTCCAATCTCACGTTTACATCACGCGTCTCATCTCATCTACTTGTTAATGGAGAGGGTGACTCAATATATGGAAAGGCTGCCTAGAACTAGGGCACCAATAAGTTGGGCCCTTGTGTGTAGGCCCAATGGCCAAAACAACATTTGGGCTAAATCCCAACATTCTCCACCTATTTTGCCATCCCCAACTACAATCCACATTAATCCACAAACAATTTGGTCATCATCGCCCAACCCACTTCCACGTACCTGCAAAAGAACACACAAAGAAACACACCAAGTTTGTCCACGTACGTAAAAGTTAGTCCACAAAGAAAACACACATTGCTCCACCTCAATTGGAGCAATCACAAGGAGAAACACAAAGACAAGCTCCACCTCACTTGAAGCATTCACAAAGATTCACACAAAGGCACACAAAAAAAGATATCATAACGTATACATAACTCACAAAGACGAAATCACTCCACCTTACTAGGAATGATCTCCAAACACAAAGAAACAATCAATCATTCATAATCACACAAAGAGAAGAATGCATTGGCGAAGCACACAAAGAATGCCACAAAGCTCAATAAACATGCAACTAGATGAAAAAAGGGATAGGGGGAAAACATGAAACCATAATGTATGAAGTCATGCATAACACACATGCATATAAACATATACTCATAATTCCCACAGAACCCATAAGTATGATCATGCAACCATTCCCCCACCATCTACTCATGCATCACAAAGAAAACCACAGAGCAACACAAAGAGATTGCAGGAAGCAAACAACATGCACCAAACAATTAACCACCAAGATAATTAATAAAAAATTGCACAAAGAAACGTCACAAAGATTAATACCTAAAGACACTAAGCACAAAAGATAATCAACCACAAAGAACATATCACAGGGAACAAGCGGAAGCAATAACATTTACGTATGATGCACAAAGACGTAAATAAATCACAAAGAGACAGGACTCACAAAAATATCCTAAAATCTAAAGCACACATGACATAACTTTCCATCAACAATTTATGGAATATCAAAGCAATAAATTGAATAAAATAACACAAAGAGAAAACAACTTACCTGACTCACCGTTGCAGTGGACACCCAGCCATAAGAAGTCAGGCTCTAACTAAATATAATGTCTAAACCAAATATTACTTCAGAACATTAGCAAAATAAATTTCAGTCTGATAACCACTAATCAGCAGAAAGAAAAAAGCAAATGGTCCACCTCCAATTAAATATATCATCTACCCTACTCTCCTGCTTGCTGTAGCAACACGCGGCCCAAGCAAAAGGAAGGAAGCACACCTTTCTTACCAACAGCGGGTGGAACCGCCGAAGCCATCGGCGCGGACGGCAACAGCAAGGCGGCGCAGAGGGGATCTTCTCACGGCGGCAGCTTCAGGCGAGCAGGGGCGGCGCGACGTGACACGCGACTCGGCAGCACTGCTAAAGGCGACGAGCGGCGACGGTGGGGGCTGCACGCGGGGGGATTCGACGCGGCGAACGGGGCTGAGCAACAGTCTTGAAGCGGCGGCAATCGGTCGATCTGGCCGTGCACGAAGACGGTTGACGTGGTGGAGGCACGATCAGTTTCTAGGCAGAGGTGGTGGCGCAACTGTGACGACGCTCGATTTGAAACGTCGCCAACACACAGAGATCTGAAATTGGAGAACACAAAGGCAATAACTCGATAAATGGCGGAGGCAGGCGACCGACGACGTAACCAGGCTCTGATACCATTTTTGGGTTTCGGTGCCGCCGGTCGCCACTCGTACTCGGGTCACACGAACGGGCTCAGACACGTGCCGGATTATATCCGGATATAGTGGAGATAACCAAACACCCAGATGGGTAGCACTTCACCCTTACTGTTCTCCACTCTCCAATCTCACGTTTACATCACGCATCTCATCTCATCTACTTGTTAATGGAGAGGGTGACTCAATATATGGAAAGGCAGCCTAGAACTAGGGCACCAATAAGTTGGTCCCTTGTGTGTAGGCCCAATGGCCAAAACAACACTTGGGCTAAATCCCAACAACATGCTTATAAGAGGGCCAATGTTCGGTGTGAACAATCGCAACTTGGGGCTTGCTCCGTATGGGTCTAAGTATGATTTTATACTTAAAATAAATTTATTTATTTTATTTATTTATACTTAGTGTGTTGTATATATTGAATATATATAAATTATAGGTGGAGTAGCTATCATGACCATACAAGAACGGGAAGAAACGCAGTTCGTTTATACAGAGACATATTTGATCATTTGATAGACTCAAAAGTAAGTAATTATCGTGTATCATATGACATATTGATGGTTTTCCAAACTTACAAATAAGTAATTTTTTATGCAGTTTGAGTGGCAACCTTTCGACATGGATGCGCCTGAGATATCAAGTCTTTCATCCCGTTGTCTCAATTGGAATTGGATGTCAGAATGTCCACTAATCAATGTTAGTATAGTGGAGATGCATCACCCGAATAGAGTGCTGAGGAAATTCGGTTATATCCAAGGCATTCCACGCGCGATAGACACTCATCATGCGACGTTGCACTCTATCGATCGAAAAGGACGGGAGGGTTGCAACTGGGCTCATGTACATAATGTTTGGATTGAACACTGGAATAGTAGAAGCCCGTTTAGACCAACTCGTCGCATCAATGGTAGAGCTTCTGTCACCAATGAATATATGCAGTGGTACCGTCGGATTACACGACGTATAATTTCCCCTGATGAGTACACTGTGGAGTCTCAGGGCTTCTAACCACCAAGGACTTCTTTAAGAGATCAAGTGGTACAAGTTCATTCATTTTTTTATGTTCGTAGCAATATGAACTAAAAAATGTTTACATAAAAATTCACTTATTTCTTTCCTCGTTTAGGACTCTGTCAACGTCGAACTAGACTCGACAGTAGATCATCACTGGTGGAGTACTATAATACGACGAGTAGAATTCTCCAGGAGACGGCGCCTATTCTAAACGTACCTCCGTACCTTGTAGATCCACCAGTTGTTGACAACACAAAAGCTTAACAGAGGACTACAACACATCGGAGACGAAGTAGCGCAAGACATGAAGATGTTGGACCTTCAACGTCTAGAAGTCAAAGAAGACGTTCATCGGTAGAAGCACACGAGTCTCCTTATATGTATCCATCTTATTCCCAGAACGGTACGTAATTTACAATATTGTTAATTATTTGTTACACTAACAATACAAGTGAAATTACCATTTTATTTTATTATTGTTATAAAGTGACAGATGCTGGGCCTTCAAGAAGGCATGAAGACAATTATTCCGTGCCTCAGCCTGATAATTATATATACACTACTCCTGTTACACAAATGAGTATGCAATTTATCAATTTATATGTTATTTATTTAATTACATATTGTTATTTATTTATTATTCATTTAAAATTATTATCTCATTACAGATAATTTTACATCATGGCAACCCACTTGATATAATGTACCTCAAGATGAGTCTCATTTTCACCAGGGACTGACATCTTTTACTTCATTGTTGAATTCGGCTGGACCTTTGAACGAGTTTACCAATGAATGGCGTTCAATTCGTCGCCTATTCCATTTACGGGTATTAGTGGATTTGGTGGTCCAAGCACACAAGAACATGATGCAGATGATCATAGTGAAGATGACCATGATGAAGATGATCAACAGGAACATGAGTATCAATCTCGTCATAGTACACAAATTCGACGCCCGCCGCCATGTGGTACAGAAGGTCAAAAAAAAGCCAAGGAAAAAGACATAATCACTAATTGTATAATATAATGAAAATTATTTTATACACTTGAATTGCTTGTTATTTGTTGGAATTTTAGAGAAAAAAATATTTTGGACAAGAAAATTGAATGATATTGTGTGATAATACAAAAAATATATATATAAGTCATCTAAACACGAAAAGCGAATATAAGTGGCAAATAGAAGTCATCTAAACATGAAGAGCGAATATAAGTGGTAAATAGAAGTCATCTAAATCGGAGATTGTTGGCATGGGAGACGGAGTTGGAAATAAAATGGTTAACATATCCTACAGAGGTTCGTCACTATCATACCTATACGAGTATGCATGGTCATCCACCTG
Source organism: Galeopsis tetrahit (assembly GCA_963675135.1). Classification (NCBI taxonomy): domain Eukaryota; kingdom Viridiplantae; phylum Streptophyta; class Magnoliopsida; order Lamiales; family Lamiaceae; genus Galeopsis; species Galeopsis tetrahit. Next base: position 63,342,461 of record OY776132.1, read on the forward strand.
GAAAAAAAAATCAGATTATGAAAGTTCATTGTAAATCTAATAAGTAAAAGATGAGTTAAGAATCATACATCCAACCTAAACTCCCAAACCTCAGGTGAGGCACAAATCGTGGTGAAGTCCCTATCCCAAATGCATTGTCCCTTAGGGGACATTTGGTGGCCCAGATTAGGCAAGTTAAATTCAAGATTAGGCCTAATCTGGGCCTATTTCACGTTTGGTGGAAATCTTGTTGGCCCAATATAAACCCGTCGGCCCGCCACAAAATGAAGATTATGGTGTGTTTTTTGTCTGCCCAAAATTGGTGAGATAAATTGTCGGGGCAAAGAGCGGTGTTTTCTTCATGATGCAATTTACATTTCTACCCTCGGTATTTAAACCTCAAACCTAATTTTTTCCCCTCAACCCCTCATTTTGTTTCATCTCAGCCGCTCTCGGCTCTCCCCTTTCACTATGCACTAGCGGCGATTTTTCTGTCGGCACCAAGAACTTGCAATTTTCTCTCAGAACGAAGGTAAGCCGGTGACTTCGAGTTGTGGCAACGGGTAATTATCGACATCTTTAAAATTCCCCGTCCTAATCTGATCTTTCTTTCTTTTTTGTTAGGTTTCAGGCGATAAATAGGGTTCCCACGCGAGTCTCAACCACAACCAGTCGTTCAAACAGTTCGAACAAGCACTCGAAATCTACTGTTCTACACGGTATGTTCAGCTCTTTTTTTGGGATATGTATTTTTTTTTTCTTTTTTTTTTTTCCGGTCCATATGTATAGATCTGTTTTGTTGATGGGTCTATTGAAACAATCAGTATAATTTTGCTATTTTACACAATTTGTTTCATCAAAAGTTTCTCTCTTAACTTCCATTACCATCGAAACATTCATGCAAGTAGAAAAGTACATTTGGTTAGTGGGTTTTTACATGCTGATTCATTGATTTGATTATATTCTTGAAAATGTTTGTTTTTATTAAGTATTCAAGAGTCATCTCTTTCATTTTGTATGTTTTCTCTGTTTGTTATAATCATATACAATAGTTTTGATCATAGATTTGTTGTGAGTTTCCTCTTTAATTAGTTATCTGATGTAGTTTTCAAAGTTCAAGAAGTAAATCAATTTTGATGTATAGCCCAGTTACTCGTTGATTGGACAAACTTGCTAGATGTTGTACAATTTCTGAGCCCTGATGCTGAATTTATATTGTTTTGTTGTTCAATTAGAACCTAATTTAGGTTGTTTCAAGTGTATGAAAGTATTAGATTTTGTTTGTGATTTCTTTCACAACGCCATTTTTTCCTTTTGCTCTTTATTTCTCGAAAGAATACCAAACCGTGTGAATCTGATTTTTACTAGGGTTTCAACAAGAGTTTGTGAGATCAATCGTCCGTTCAAACTGTACGAACAACGACCCACACCATATTTTTGTTCACGGGTAAGAGATTTTCTGCCTTCTTTTTCTAGGGTTCAAATGCCACAGTATGTTATGTGGGTATTTGTTATAAAATTAATTATTGTTTTGTTTACTGAAATATTAATCTAGAGTTTATGTATTTGTATTGCAGCACATCAGAAGGTTGAAGGAGCAAACTAAGAGTTAAATGTAGTGAGAATTAGCAGGTTACTGCAGTTTTGGGATATAATTATTTTAGTTTTAGTAGAGAAGTATTTAATTGAATTGAGATTTGTAAACTTATTTATAACGCTTTGACCTTTCTCCTTTTGGTTGAGCTGGTTAAATTCACATTCACATTGTTGCAAAAACTTTGACCTTTTCTCCTTTAGGTTGAGCGGTTAAATTCACATTTTCCAATTTATAGTCACCTTTGAAGCACTAATGCCTCTCATGTGTTGTATGTTACATTCTCTACTTAAACAACTGATTTATGCATATTTTTTTTCATTTATTAAACAATTATTTATTCATTCTTGAATCAGACTTTTCTTTTAATTCATTTGAGCCACATAGTTGAATTATTTAAGTTTTAGTGGGGAATTGCAAAATAGTAATATTATTTAATTTATTCATTGACACCACACCATATATTTAACATAGGGTTAAATTTCATATAAAATGTTCTAACTTTTATTATTTGAAATATTAAGATCAGAGCATAATCCGAACAAGTTTGCATTAGTTTTAGGCTCGAGGGATTGAATAGTGTACTTTTTTATTGAGGTCATTTTAGTAAAATACACACTCCACCATCTTAATATGGTCACACAGTCAAGGTGTATACCAAACCCCTATTATATTTACAATCTTGACTTAATCTTATTTTTTTCAATCTTGGGCCTATATCTATGATAGCCCATCTTTGCCACCAAAGGTGGCCTTAGTGTTGATCATCATGTACCAATAATCATGTCGTTCTTTTAACGAAGAAATTCGTTTTTTAACATGGTCAACAATGTAATTCCGATTTGGAAACTTTCGATTAAGCCAGGTTGTAGCATTGACTATGGGCTGACTATTGTCGGCTCCCCCAACTATCCATCTACCTATAGAATGTTCATAACTGAGGCACTGAGCAAGAGATAAATCTACATCAGGAGTCTAGAAACAATCATTCTCACACCTCTCGAAATGATTCTTCGCCTTCCATTGAGTCGTCATTACAACCTACAAAAATTTAATGATCTGAATTTCAACATTATCAATTAAAAAAAATACAACATGTGAGAATATCATTAATTAATACAAGACTAATAGATGTAGACCACGTGTTTCACCCAAACAATGGAATTATAATCAATTAACGTTTAAAACAATGAAACTAACATTACAACATTATAAAATTCAACGACGTGATTCAGATTGTTGTGTTGAAGGTCCAGCTTTATCTTGTGCTTGGTACTGTTGTCTGGCGCGTGTGTGCGCCCAATCCATCTCGTTATGGATCCTAGACGTCACGTCCCGACCACGTCGCTTTATCCCGCGCTCTGGATTATGCTTCAATTCGAACAATGGTTCATCCCACTCGTCTATATCTGACAACGACGCAAAAAAACCTGAGGAGTACGTCCTAGAATACGCATCTGTACTGTAAACGTGAGGCACAAACTGTGTTGAATCTACTTTGTATTGTCCACACACTTCAAGTGCATGAGAGCATGGAAGACCATTCACCATCCAATTACCACAAGTGCATTCACTATCTCTTAGTGAAACTATACTCGTATAATGACGCGTCGATCCTACCAAATAAGTAGATACTTTGGCTGTTTGTCTTTGAAGATCGTAGAAGTCCATTTCATGTGTCATCCCCAATCGTTGCCCAGCGTCAAATTGTGCTAAAACATGAGTGGGCCACCTCTGATTCCTTTGTCGTAGACTCATTAGTTCTTGTTGACGTTTAAAAAAGACATTTTTCGCCCGCATAAATGTTACACTCACGATGAGTGGGCCACACTCAACAATTCAACCACAATTTTAACAATTTCACAATATTAATTCACTTACTCATAACAAAATACGAAAGTAGGAAGAAATATGAACAAATACATAAATAACATTCAATGATAATTCACCTACTCAATTTAACAGGACTTATAAATTAATAACATTGACTGGAAGAGGCAGAGGCGCGGGGGCGCATGGCAGAAAACGCAAGGTGACTAATGAACTCGTTTAATGTTCTTTTAGTTTTAGGTTAATCTGATTTTTTTAGTTTAATTTGATTTTGTTTTTGTTATTAATTATTAATTTTATTAATAATATAAGGGTAAATAAGTAGTTTTAACATTACATATTTTAATTAAATTAATAAATATAATAAAATATTTTATTGTATAAGGATAAAAATGTAATTTTAAAATTATATATTTTAATTAATTAAATTAAATATGAAAATACAAACGTACGATACCAAACGATGAATACATACTACACATATTACAAAATATGTAATATGTTATCAAGTTTAAGTATTTAGATTTAAATTTTAATGGTTCAGATTTAACTGACTATGATAGTCATACGATACTCTAACTATATGTAGAAGGACCCTTGTTTAATTTGGAGGAATTAGTTTTTTTGTTTTTATAACTCTTAATTTCTTTTGACTAATTGATGGATAAAAGTGTTTCCTCCACCAAAAGAAAGCAATCATTTTTGCCCAAGTTATGGACTATTTTGAATTTTCAAAATTCCCTAAAGTAGAACACTCTAGTGGAGTATTAATTTAGTAAAACTCATTCAAACATCCGTTTTAATTTATTTATTTTAATTAGGAATACAAATTTATATTCAATTTGATCCAATCCAGCCTGTCTAGAGTCTCTAGACACATTCTTCCTACAACCTATAAATATATTATTTTCATATTCATTGGTTGATGAACAATTCAGTGTGAAACCCTTGAATATATTTGGATCAAGTTCATTCAGTAGCATTATCACTTATTAAAATGATAACACTCGCTTGCTTAGTAGATTTAGATATGAGTTAGGCTGTATAAATCCATAGTTTGGGGGGATTGTTGTGAATTTACACAATTTAACTTACCTCTAAACCCATCAAGTGAACGAGTTCAAAGTCTTTCATGTTTTATGTAAGCATTCTTACTTGGAAAAGTTGATACTGATATTGTGGAATTGATTTAAAAAAGGACAAAATATTATTTAAATTTAAAAAGTGTTGTAATGAATTAGAAACCACATACTGTTGAAAATAAGTGGGACATTCTTTTTGGGGTAGTGAACTTGAAAACTTGTTACTCCTCCCAATTAAACTTAAATAACGTTTGATTATTTATTTCATTTAAATGTTAAATGTACTTTTACACTTCTTATTATTAATTAATTATGTTTCTTTTTAATTTATCTTTAAATTTATTAAAAATATTTTAGATATTAATAATATTTAATGTTTTATGTATATTTTTTAAATTATTAATTAAGTGTATATTGAGAAATGAATTGTTTTAATATATGTATATAAATTTAAAATGACATATATTTTAATATTAAAACTTCAAATTACGACTTGCGATAATAATTTAACTATCGAGTTTCATTTATATATATGTATTATACTGTTAATTGATTATTTTATAGAGAGTGGAAAATCTTACTTTACGATAGATACGTACTTAAATTTTAAAAACCCACCTTCCCCACATGGTGGCCATATGCACCCTACAGAGGACACGCGTCCTTTTCTTTTCTGTGTTATTAAAAAAGCAATTAAATTGGTCTCTTGAAACTTTTTAATTTGAAATTTATCAAGAAAATTAGAATAAATTTGGTTTGTTGGATTCGGTCAAAACTCAAAAATATGTCCGAATACTCACAAGTCAGTCAGACCTATGCTTAAAGTATGGAAAAGAATTGTTTTCTTGATCGACCTAATTACTGTCGGAAAAGACATTTTTGTAATTATTATTCTTCTACAGCTTAAAAAATCGAAGAAGATAAAGAGAGAGAGAGAATTTGTTGTTATACAAGTACACAATTATATTACAGCTCAGCTGAGGGGTGTAATTAACATATAGCCCTCAATCAATTGAAAAAGAAGAGAAGATACTGTATATACAAAATAGTAGAGATTGGTAGGCTGTACATATTAACGCCCAAAAAGGAGTGATCGATGATTAGTAGTGAGAATGATCATCCCCCGAGTTGTAACCACTTGGAGTTTCCTCTAATTTCCTTAATTGCTTTTGATTCTTCATCAGAAACTGAAAACAACTTCAATTTCATCAGAGACGTGAACATCTTCACCTTAATTTGGCCTCTCTTTGGCGGAACAACATTTTTGTAGCCTTTCCAACTAATTTGCTTATTGCCCTCCATTTTTGTGTGCTCTGGCCTGGGACAAATATTATAATAAAACACGGGATTTTTGTTGCTTCAATTGAATTGAATTCAGTAGTAGTGATGAATGAATGATGATTGAGAAGGGAGTATTATACTAATTTATAACACAATTGGGAGTGAGAGTAGGGGCCAATTTGCAAATTCACATACTTGGCCTCCAAGATTTGACTTGCTCAATACTCTCTATTTTCCTTTTCTTCTTGTTCTATCCATCATTTGGGGGAGGTTTAAACTTAAAATAATTTCCACAAATTCATAAAACATCAAAAAAACAACAAAACAAAATAAAATAGATATAATAGAAATATGTTTTTTACTTTTAATTTAATTTTCAATTACATTATGAAAAAAATTGAAAGAATTTAAGTGTAGAAAATGAAAAGAAGAATGAGAAAATGTGGAATTTGAAGAAGAGAATCTTTTTTCTCTTAATTTTTTTCTTTTTTAATTATTTTTATTACACTTAAAGTAGTCAAATGAGGTGAAGGCTAAAAAAAAACATGAATAGGTAAATTTCACCGTTCATCTTGCATTATACCCTGATTTCGTCCCAAACTTTTCACATTTTTTTTTTTGACGGAGGGTTTACAAGATCATAAAATAGAGTTACAAATTACGAGCCTAAGATCTTGATCTTCAAACCAAACGGATATCGCCGTCCACTCCAATCGCGTGAAGAGGAAAGACGAGCTTCCCTTTGCCTTAACAGGTGTCCAGGTCTCCAATCTTTAAATGAGACGACCCCACACTAAGGTGTTCTCATATCAAGAATAGGAAACAGAATAAACAGACAAAGTTCGACGAGTACCCGATTCAAAAGTACCTGAGCACCAGGGCTCTCGAGACTATCTCAAGGAGTCCACCCATAAAAAAAAGTCTCACAACCACAACAAAGTCCGCAACAGAAACTAAAACAAAAACTAAACAAACTTCAAAACTACCTAAGAAAGCAATAAAGAAGGATCAACGAAGAAATACCCGAACGGTCACCATGGCTCCGTTACGGACAAGATCTACGTTGATCCCTAACAAGAACTAAAAAACTACACCAGATCTACAGATCTACAACTTAGATCTGCAGATTTACAACTCAAATTTGTAGATCTATAACTCAAATCTATCGAGAACTAAAATAAAGAGATCGGAGAGAAGCGAAAACCAATAGATCTGAGACGACAACAAAGACAGAACAGCAACAGAGACAATAACGATGACGGCAACGTGAACGATGGATCGACAACGGAGGCCGAGAAAGAAAGGGAGAAGCAACTCTCTAGAGACTCTCCCTTCTCTCTAAAACCCTCTTAACAATGTCCCAAACTTTTCACTTATTTATTTTAAAAATGTTCACTATTTTTTTTTTCTTTTCCAATTGCCTCTATTTCTTTTCTTTTCTACATTTCTCTAACTTTTCAATTTACTACCCATTTTATACTACTTATCTTATATTCTAATTTTTGGGCAAAAAATAAAGTAGAAGCTTATGTCAAGACAATGTTATTACTCCCTTCATCCATTTTATACTACTCTTATATTCTAATTTTTGTGCCAAAAATAAAGTAGAAGCTTATGTCGGGGACAGAGTTATTATTACTCCCTTCATTCTACAATTTTTCTTTTTTTTTTAAATTTATCTCACAAAATAGAAATATTCATCACACTCATCACTTTCACAATATACATATACAATGTTTACTATTCATACCATTACTTTTGAAATTTATCATACACTCAAATCAACCATTTTTTTTTACTTTATTTGTAAAAGTTCATAAAATTATCCTTCAACATTACTCTAACAATTATACATTTTTTAAAATTGTGTGTCCAAAATTTATTGTAATCTTTTACGGAATTGAGAAGTACGTTTTTTGGTGAAGGCTATTTTTTCTGCTGTGGAACGGTGAGCTTGGATTGAGATGGTGTGCAGTAATTTGGATTTTAGGGAGAGGTTGTGGTGTAATTTTTTCAACAAGATTGAGATTACAAGTTAAATACCCATCCCTTTTTTCCCTCCCCATGACTCGAACCCAGGACCTGTGGCCTAGGTAGTGGTGCTCTAACCACTTGAGCTATCCCACTTTGTCCATTTTTTTTTTTTTTTTTTTTTCAACAAGATGATTACACCAATTATACTCCGTACCAATTTTATTCCTACTTACGTTACTCGTTTATTAAATTCATTCTCATTTTTTTTTTATGAAACTATTGTCATTTTATTTTATCTTTCAAATATTATTTAATTATTTTACTCATTTTATCTTATTTATATTTTTTTCTTTGTAAAACATGTGTCCAAATCTATGTGAATAAAACTTATAAACCCAATGAGTATAACTTATATGTGGAGGATGAACTCAACTAAAGATTGGGTTTGACTATATGCACCTCCATTTCAGAGGGATGCACTCCCCCGATTTATACACTCACCCTAAAATTGGACCCACCCTTCCTTAATTGTCATAAATGTCTTTTCCTCTATAAATTCTTATTATTATTCACGCTCCCTAAACCTAATTTACACATCAAAACCTTAATTCCTCCCTTCATCGGGGGAGTGCATCCCCCTTTTTTTTTTTTTTTCTGTGATTTCCCCCCTCTTCCTGTCGCGGCCATCCCCTTTCCCCGTCCGGCCGCCGCCGTAACCCCTCCCCTGCCCCAGCCGCTGCGGCCCCTCCCCAGCCCCGACGCATCACGCCCCCTCTTTTCTTTTAATTTTTTCGTGTTTTTTTTTTTTTTCTCTCCAATCATGGCGGCCCCCTCCTCCGCCACCGCGGCCTCCTCCACTCGCCCCCATCGCACCCGTACCCACCGCCGCGGCCTCCGCTCTGCACGATAAGTTTTTTTTTCTTTTTCCCTTTTTTTGTTCAGTAAGTAATTTTTATTTTTGTTTTTTTTTTAAAAAAAAATCAACATTGTATTGTCGATTATACACACTCTCGTCGACAACAATTTATCGACGAGAGTGCATATGATCGACAATACAGTGTCGATTTTTAAAATTTTTTTTTTTTATTTTTTCGACCCCGTGAAGGTCGACCATATACACTTTCGTCGACAACAATGTATCGAAGTGAATGTATATGGACACTAGTTTGTCGAAAATTAAAAAAAAAAATCTGAGATTACATTTTTTTTTATAATGATCGACACTTGTTACTTGTTAGGGTTTTTTTTTGTTTTTTTATGAGATTGTGGTGCCGGTGGTGGTGCGCTGGCGAAAGTGGTGATAGCTGTTGAAGTGGGTGTAGATAGTAGTAGGGGTGTATTTAGTAGTATTATTTTATTTAAAGGTTATTTTAGGTTTTTTACATAATTATTTAATTAATAAATTAAAAGGGGGAGTGCATCTCTCCGAAATGGAGGTGCATATAGTCAAACCCCTAAAGATTTTATGTTGATATTGTTGGGATATGAATCCTAGACAAGTCCTACATGGTGATAAAAGATGAAGTTTTGATAAGCCAAAAGTAGTTTGAATTTTTCTAAGTGTTGACTGATCTAGTCTAGTTAAGAACGAGTCATCTTGAACAGACCAGTAGAGTTCACTTGTGAAAGAAAAGTGTTGTTTTTATATTAAAAGATAAGTACGATTTATAAGTACTTCATATTTGCTATTTGTATACATGTTAGATTGTTGTTGAGCTATAATAATCAGTGTATAGAGCTCATGATTTTCGTATGTAATAGATAGGTTCATTGTATAGTTTTATAAGTTGACTAAGCTAAGTTATAAGCTTAAAGTAATGTAATAGTCTTGTTAGGTTTAGAATAGTCTATTATTGAAGATCACACAAGAAGACCAGACTAGACAAGAAGGATGAAGTCTACTACACAAGACAGGTAGTCTACTCAACAAGACAAGTGCACATACAAGACTACACAAGACAAGTCAACTAGAAGTAATTTGAAGAAAAGTTCAAATGAAGCGCGTACAAAGATAAGGATCAGATTTAGTTAGAAATAACTAAATAAATGAAACGCGTGGATGGATAAGAAGATTCAGTTGGAAGTTAGTTTTCAAGAAGAGTTGGTTACAACTAACTGAGTTCTTGATTTTAGAAGTCTATAAATATCTCAAGGTATTTATCAATTCAAGACTACTGATACTACTGCAAATACGTATACTGAAGCATACTGAAGCATTAAAAGAAGATTACTCTCAGAGTTTACTGAAGTTCAGAAAGCAAGTCAGAAGACAAGTGAAGAAACCAGAAGACTGCTACTGAATAAGTTTTAGTTTTTGCTTACTGTTTTTCAAGTTGCTAGATACTTGTTAAATTTCTAGTAAGATCGTAGACATATCTGGTGGTATAGTCTTAGAAGATCTAAGTCTTTTTCTTGGGACTCAAAATCACAAGAACTCACACTTTGTACTCGATTGGAAGAGTTAGTGGAAACATCACAACTGGGTTGTGAGAGTGGACGTAGACAAGTTGTCGAACCACTATAAATTGTTTGTGTTGTTTACTTTACTGTTTTGTTTAATTGCTTAATTTTTTATATACCTAACTGAACAAGACAAGTTGAGTATAGAACAGAGTTCTCGAATTTTGAAGATTGAGTATAAACTTTAGTTGGGCTCATTGTTAATTTCGTATTCCGCATTTTGTAATTCTGATATATCGAAAGATTTTAGAAAAGTCTATTCACCCCCCTCTAGACGTTTTCTTTAGCTTCCCTCGATATTAACTCATCTTCGGGACCTACAAGTGGTATCAGAGCAGTAGTTTACGAACTGCTGTTTCTTGATAACCGACTTAAGACTTAGGGTGAAGTCTTGGTCCGTGATTGTACTTGCTTACGTGTTCTTGATCAACATTCTTGTTATATCTGTTTCTTGTTCCCTGTTCTTGATCTATCTGCTTCTTGATCATATAACTGGTTAGCACTAATCTACTTGCTTAAACATGTCTCTTGAAATAAGTGCTAATAAGTTGCCCAAGTTCCAGGTTCAGGACTACGACTACTGGAAACTGCGAATGGAAGCGATTTTCAGCTCCACGCACGATCTAATGATCTCTGTTGTGACCGAGGGTCCGATCGTGACAATGGTCCCAAATACTGCAAATCTTGACAAAGACAAACCAATTGGCACCCTCGTCAAGAAACCAAGGTCTGATCTAACCTCAGAAGAAATGCGTCAAAATAATTTGGATAGTTTGGCGAAGAATTACATCTTACACACCATTCCTAACGAGTATCTAGGAAAAGTGTTAAAATGTAAAACTGCCAAAGAGATGTGGGACAGATTAGCTATCATTTGTGAAGGGACATCCCTGATCAAAGAGAGCAAATTATCCACTGCTGTCCAAAGATTTGAATCATTTCGGATGAAAGCTGGCGAAACTATCGACCAGCTGGATACTCGTTTTACTAAAATTATGAATGACCTTGAAGTTCTTGGTAAAACTTATACTCCTCGTGAAATCAATCTTAGGATTCTTAAAAGCTTAGATCCTCGATGGAAAATGGTAAAGGTGCTAGTTAAGAATACCCAAGACATAGATAAGTGGAGTGCAGAGACCATGTTTCAAACTCTTAAAGCCCATGAGTTTGATTTAGACGAAGATAAACCTGTAGCCAGTAGTGACAGAGAACATGCTGTATCTAAAAACGTTGCCTTTAAATCTAGCTCTTCTAAGTCCACTAAGGTAGACAGGTCTAAGTCTAAAACTAAGTCTGCCTCTGTAAAAGACGAGTTAGATACTGATCTTAGTCTGAAGGATCAGGTGAGTCTCATGGTTAGAAAGTTTGATAGGCTCAATAAACGGTTCGGAAGATACAAGAAGTTCTATAGGGATCATAGAGCGTCTACTTCTAAGAACTCGTCTGAGACCAGACGAGACCGAAACTCGTCCGAAAGGAGAGACGAAGTCTCGAAAGGTAATAGGCGAGATAGAGAGTCTGACGATAGGAAGATTCAGCGTTCGGATAGACGTGATAAGCGTAGGGATAAATCTCCTATTAAAAAGGCTACTAATGATCTCTTGTGCTACAACTGTGAAAAGCTAGGTCATTACGTATATGAATGTCCAGACCTGAGCACTGATGATCGAGAAGAACGCAAAGCACGAAGAGATAGAAGATACAACGGTGGCAAGAAGGCCATGATGGCTAACGATGATTCTAATACAGAATCAGACGAGTTACCATCATCCTCATCTAGCTACCCGTCTGAACAAGATGAAGCATTCATAGCAGACGATGGCCTATATTGTATGGCCAAGATCGACCAAGAGGTATCTTCAGCTACATCTGTTCAATCTTGTGATGATTCTGATACTGATGAAAGTGACACTGCTAGTAGTGAAGTAGGAAGTAGTCTGCAGCACTCAACTAGTGTTGTTGAAGACGACCTTCTACTTGCTAACCAAGCATTCATCGAAGTCAGTGATGAGAACATTGCATTAAAACAAGAAATCATTGATCTTAAGGAAGCTCAGTCCAAAGTAGATCCCAATATAACAGTCCTAAATGAACGCTTGACTGAAGAGTTGAGACAACTCAAAGAAAAGTGTGCATTGACAGGCAGGTTATATCAAGACCTACTTAAGACACATGCAACTGAGAGAAATGAATTCAATGTTTTAAAAAGCAAGTGCAATAGACTTGAAGAACGTAATAAGTTCTTAGAGACCGAGGTTGTCACATTAGATCTCAAGCTTACTGACCTGGTTAACTCCTCAAAGATTAACCTTGAACTGTCAGATAGGTATAGAGATCCAGCTGACAAGACTGGTATAGGTGCTGAGTCATCTAGCTCGTCTACTCGAGTCATTAAGAACCCTACTACTACTAACGCAAGACTTTTGCCAAATGATAAAGGAAAAGGACCTATGATATACGATATTTGTACTCCATCTCAAGGTACTGTACCTAAACAAGCTCGAGTTAACATTCCGATTACCAAGGGAGGTAAAAAGAATGGTAACAACAAGCCTGTTCCACCTAGAACTAATCTTCAAAGGACCACTAATCGTGGACGACCCAACCAGGTCAGATACGAAGACTGGTATCCTGAGGAGACGAGTACTAGACAGGTACAGCCTAGACGACAAGAGCCTAGACCTCATTTCATAAGGCAGTCTCAGCTCTACTCGTCTAGACCTAGACAGGTAGCTCCAAAATATCGTACACAAGCTGTCTTATATCCTCCACCTTTGTCATATGATATTATTAGTGAGGAAAGACCCAAACGCGTCTATAAACCGTATGGACCTAATGCATATAAGCCCTACTCTGACTATCATAGACCAGTGCCTGCTCAAGTAGAGATCAAGTCGAAAGGCTATCTCAAACGAGTAGATCCAAACTCGAATGATAGGACAGTCAAGGACAACAAGGTCTTATTTTGCAACAAATATGGGCGAAAGCTTAAGAGATCGAACTTGTTCAAGACTCCAATGTATATTTGGATTCCTCTGAACTCGACTAACCCCCAAGGACCCCAATAAACAAATGGGTACCTAAATTATTGAATATCTTCATTGCAGGGTCGACTTGACTTGTATAAGAAGGGTGGCTCAGTAGGAGAAACCTGGTACATAGACAGTGGTTGTTCGCACCACATGACTGGTACCAAGGCTCTCTTATCAAGTTACCATGAGCAAGAAGGACCAAAAGTGATTTTTGGTGATAGCTCCACTGCTGTCACTAAAGGATTTGGTTACATTCGGAATGGAGACGTAGAGATACAAGATGTCTCATATGTTGAAGGTTTGAAATATAATTTACTCTCTGTTTCACAGTTTTGTGATCATGGATACAAGGTGCAGTTCAAAAGCCGCAAATGTCAGATCATTGACAAAAGGACACACACAGTCCTACTAGTCGGCATAAGACAAGGAAGTGTGTACATAGTGAATTGGAACAGTTGTCCGAGGGACACCTGTCTACTTACTAAGAATCCTAAAGAACTTGGTTGGCTCTGGCATAGACGCCTCTGTCACCTAAACTTTAAGGTTCTTAATAAGATAGCCAGAGATTACCTTGTAGAAGGTATTCCCAATGAAGTTTACTACAAGTCACATGTATGCACGGCTTGTCAACAGGGTAAACAGGTGAAAGGTTCTTTTAAGTCAATTCCTACTCTCTCAACTAGTAGAGTCCTAGAACTCCTACATATGGATCTTCATGGTCCAATAACTCCTCCAACCTTGAATGGTAGAAGGTACACTCTTGTTGTTGTAGACGACTATTCTAAGTTTACTTGGGTAGTCTTCCTACACAAGAAGAGTGATACACAAACACTTCTGCCTGAACTGTTGAAGAAGTTACAAGTTGAGAAGAACCAATCCATTGTCAAAATTCGTAGTGACAAGGGAACTGAGTTCATTAATTGCTATATCAAAGATTTCTGTGCTAAACGTGGTATCCAGCATCTTACAAGTGCAGCTAGGACACCACAACAAAACGGTGTAGCAGAAAGAAGGAATCGAACTCTCAAAGAAGCCTGTAGAACCATGATAGCCGAGTACAATACGCCTCAAAAGTTTTGGGCAGAAGCTATCAATACTGCATGCCACTCACAGAATAGAAGCGTGATCAACAAAGCTCTAGGCAAGACACCTTATGAGGTTTTGAAAGGTAGAAAACCCCGCATTTCATATTTCCATATATTTGGTTGTAAGTGTTTCATACACAACAATGGAAAGAGCAAGTTGAATGCTTTCGATGCCAAAGCAGACGAGGGGATATTCTTAGGATACTCCTCTACTAGCAAGTCATTTAGGGTATTCAACTACTCAACTCTTTGTGTGGAAGAAACACCACATGTGGTTTTCGATGAATCTCGACAGGACTCGTCTGCCAACAAGATCAGTGAGAAAATTACTGAGCTAACGATCGAATTTGACAAAGACTCAGAGGTATATGAATCCGTTCAAGCCTACAATCCATTCATGAAAGCTCTCGAGTCTGATGACAAAGAGAAGGTAAGTGCTCAAGGTAAATCTTCTAGACCAGCTGACATGCCTGCTCTAGTTGACTCCACAACTCCTGGTAAATCTGTTGATGATACAAATGATGTTGACATGCATGATGCTGTACATGATATAGATGATGATAGTGCTACTGTTAAGAATAGAAAAACATGGAAATCTGCGCATGATACTGAAAATATTATTGGTGACTCTACTGTTGGTGTGAAGACTAGACGACAACTCTTTGAGTCGCAAGAACAGCCTAGTCCAACTATGTTTTGCTGGTGTTGTTTCCTCTCTGCTATCGAGCCTACCATTGTTAAAGAGGCACTGGCTGATAGTAATTGGATCATCGCTATGCAAGACGAGTTGAACCAGTTTGTTCGAAACGACGTCTGGGAACTTGTCGATAGGCCTAAACATCATAATGTAGTTGGCACACGATGGATTTTCAAGAATAAGAAAGATGAGAATGATGTAGTCGTTAGGAATAAGGCTAGACTAGTTGCCCAAGGCTATTCACAAGCTGAAGGCATAGACTATGATGAAACATATGCTCCTGTTGCTAGACTAAAAGCCATTCGATTGTTCCTTGCATATGTTGCTCACATGAAGTTTATTGTATATCAAATGGATGTTAAAAGTGCATTTCTTAACGGTATTCTTGCGGAAGAAGTGTATGTTGAACAACCTCCAGGTTTCGAAGTCAAAGGCGACCAGGTGTACAGATTGAAGAAGGCCTTATATGGACTAAAGCAAGCTCGAAGAGCATGGTATGATACTCTCTCTCTCTTTCTATTAGAAAATGGTTTTACTAAGGGCAAGGTCGATAGAACCTTGTTCAGAAGACAAGAAGGGAAATACATTTTACTCGTCCAAATTTACGTAGATGACATCATTTTTGGGTCACCTAACAAAAAGCTGAGTGAAAGTTTTTCGACACTCATGCAAAGTAAATTTGAGATGTCCATGATGGGTGAAATGAATTACTTTCTTGGTCTTCAAGTAAAACAAACCCCAGAAGGGATTTTCATAAATCAGGCGAAGTACACTAGAAATCTTCTAGACAAGTACGGGATTAAGACTTGTAAGTCTACTGGCGTACCGATGTAACCAACTTACAGAATGGATCCAGATGAACGCGGTAAATGTGCTGACCAATCTTATTATCGTGGATTAATTGGTTCTCTACTGTATCTAACTGCTAGTAGACCAGACATTGCATTCTCTGTTGGTGTTTGTGCTCGTTTCCAAGCCAATCCAAAGGAAAGTCACATGGAAACCACTATACGGATTTTGAAATATTTGAAAGGGACCATCAATCGTGGTATATGGTATCCCTCAAATGATGATCTATCCTTAAGTGGCTACTCAGACTCAGACTTTGGAGGCTGTAGAATAGATAGGAAATCTACATCTGGTTCTTGTCAATTCTTAGGCACAAAACTCATTTCATGGTTTTCGAAAAAGCAGACTAGTGTAGCTACCTCTACTACTGAAGCCGAGTACATGGCTGCTGGTAGTTGTTGTAGTCAACTACTCTAGCTCATGCAACAGCTTAGAGATTATAATATACATGAATCAAATGTTCCTATTTTCTGTGATAGTAATAGTGTCATTGCCATTACACAAAATCCTGTTTTGCACACACGTTGTAAGCATGTTGATGTGAAGCATCATTTCATACGTGATCATGTAGAAAAGAAGGATATTCGCATGGAAAAGATTCATACTGATTTTCAAAGAGCTGATATTTTTACAAAACCATTAGCTGAAGCACGTTTTCGTGAGTTATGCATTAGTTTAGGGCTAATTGATTTAGACCCTACTTGCCTATAGACATGTACTTACCAGTCAGGTACATCAAAGAAATAAGGAGACCAGAACAGAGCACTCGACTACTCACGCAACAGACAGGTATACAAGGCTAGACTAGATGACCAAACAACCCGATGAGGAAGCTGGTAAAGCTGAGGGTAATACTAAGGGAATAAACAATTAAGGGGGAATCTTTGATTTCTTAAATATACTTATGTTGACTCTTATGTTTGTTACAAGTCATCTTGTTCGAAACCTTGATCATTGCTTTAGAATGATATTCATCTTATTTATTTTACTCTACGAGTACCTACGATTACACATTACATATGATAAGATAGGTACATAAAGTCGTTCGATGTTCGGAATAGACAAGCACAGTTGAAGGGGGAACTCGACTTGTGTTCATAAGCCTACTCGTCTGTTCTGGATGGACTCGAACAGACAAGCTAAGTGTTTCTTTTGATTGAAATATGCTAAAGTGTTTAATCAAATCAAATTAAGGGTATTATAGTAATTCGATAATGCTAAAATTTGAAAACCCTAGAATTGGATTTATACACTCCCATTTTAATGAGGTGTATACACCCAGTTCACACTCGACTACACTAGGTCAGATGAGTTCACTCCCCTGTCCTAACTAAGAAGAGACGGATTTCAAATTTTACAATATCAAATCACATAATATTCTCGATTCCGTAACTGAATACCAAAGGCCCCAACCGTTGGATCTAATCCTTTAATCTTGGCCGTTGGATTAACATTTCAGTTCTAACAAAACCCATCTTCCACACACAACCACGATTTCATAACTTCTCTACTCTAGTTCTCAAATCGCTTGCAAAATCAAACTCTCCTGTTCTTACTCTATCTATTAAGAATGTCGATTATCTCTCTGTTTGATGTAAGAACTAACATGCAAGCTAAGTTTGACCTTGGCCAGTTTATCTCAGAAGGCAAGGTACACGTGGAACCCTCGATGTTTTTCAAAGGGCTTCACACTGAAGGTAACCAAGAAATTATCAACAAGTGCATTCGATGTGGATTGAAGCCGTATCTGGAGGCTTTCCCTCAAGTCGTGTTAGAAGAGGAGGTGTTGCTGTTCTATGCCAACGCCACAAGACGAGGAGATATCATCGAATCATTTATTGGAACGAGTCGAGTTGAACTCACTCGCGAAGTTATGTTCAAACATTTGAAGTTGCCCATCGGAACGATTGATGTAGAAAACTATGCTGTTGGTCAGGAGATGAGGTATTTGAGCATATTTTGTGGTAAGAAATTGAAGCTCAAACCAGATGGCAAGGCCCCTGCCGTCAAAAAGTCGGAGCTTCTGGAAAAGTATTGCACTCTACTGGACATAGCAAGCAAGATGCTACTATGTGCCACTGGCTCTCATGATTCAGTCACTCAAGCTAAGGCAAGGGTTATGGCGGCGATATATGACGGAATCACAGAGGGTAATTGGTTTAAGCTGATAGCTGATCGGATGATGTACTTCGAAAGAAGTGTCAGGGTTGACACCGACTCTTGTAGTTGGGTGGTGTCAAATGTTGTTGGATATGGCAACAAGCTGAGTATCTTACTACCCTTGTTGTTGCCTAACAAGTCGGACTGGAGCAAAGGAAAGTCCTTCCATCCTCTAAAGTTCTATCTGAAGAAGGAGGCACTGAAGAAACAATTTGCTGCAAGGCCAGCTGCCCCAAGGCGAGTTCAAGTAGATGAGTCTGAAGCTTTGCCATATGGTGACTCGTCTAGCTCTTCAGAAGATGAGTCTGATGATGAAGAATCAGAGGACGTTGCGATAGCTGAGTCCAGTGCAGCTGACTCGGAGGAGACTCAATCGGAAGAGGAGTCGGAACAAGAGAAGGAGCCAAGTGCTCAAGTTCCAGAATTGTACACACTCGTGAGAGTTGGTCCGCCTACTCAACCAGACGAGTCGAGTTCTCAGGTTGGTACATCTTCTACACAATCTTTGTCAATTCCTCTCTCTCTCTCTCTTCTGTTCGAACCAAGGCTAGATCACATCGATCTAGGCCTAGACCTCAACCCTCAACCTCGCAAGTACTGGCAGCATTACCGCTTAGAGCCAGTCATCCCCAAAACACTCCCATAAAGGATACAACTGATACTTCGACAGTTGTCACACCAGACCAAGCCACAACTCAGCCCCCAGAGACCACAGTCCAAAATCTCTCTTTACCTTCAACAGAATATGTTGAACCCTCTAACCCATCTACTTCAGACAAGACACCAGTTGCCACTGCAACAGCTGAGTTGGGGACTCCACCTGCTCAGAACCCGTCTGATGTTAGATTTGAATCCTTGGTATACTATCCGATGTGTCCAAGAGAGAAAAGAGTTCGTGCTCGAGTGTCCAGGAATCTGAAGAAGCAGCTCTCAACTATTGACATCGACACTTCCTCAGAGAAGTTTGAGAAGCTCGTCAGGATATGCACATGGTTTGCCTTAAAGAAATCTTCAACAGATGATCTTTTCGAAGTTATTCAAGGCATGGGCGGAATCTCCAATTTTATGGATTGGGAGATGGAACAAAAAGAAAATAGTGGTGTTCAAGATCACTCCGAATTGTTCCCTCGCAAGGCCTTAGTTAACCTGGTTAAGAAAATGTTGAGCATCCCTGATGGTGTTCTAGTTGAGGAGTTCTCGATCAATGTTGGAACTCAGACTGATCTGGTAGAAGACGAGTTGAAGCCAGATGTTACTGATGTTGCGATCCAGACTTCAGAACCGATCTTAGAGTTAGAAGGTGCTCCTGCTGAAGAAAAGGCTGAAAGTTCTGAAGAAGTTAATTCTTTTGAACTAGGTGAAGAAGATGATGAATTCATAGAAGCTGTCATGTTCACTTAAGATGAGCTTATGGAAAAAGTTCAAGAAGAAATGGTGATTGAAGCTCAGTCAACTACTCAAGTTTTTCCTGAAGGATATCTTGAGGAACTGAAGTCGGACTTGAAAGAAGTCGTACACTCTGCTATAGATGTGTTCCTGCACTCAAAAGTGAAAAACATGCTAGTTGAGCAGAACCAATCCCTTGTTGACAGCTCAAGAGAGTTGATTGTTGGAGAAGTCAACAAGATGGACTCAACTTTTCGAGCAGAGATGTATGCTGAAGTTGAAAGTTTTCTCAAAAAGCAAGTTGATTTCTCTGAAAAGAGATCTATCTCGTTTGCTCGTTCGTTGGCTGAAGAGTCTAGCAAGATGGAGAGACTCTACAGAGTGAAGATAGAGATTGCTGATGAACAGAGAAGGGAAACACAAGATCAGTTGGTGCGTTCTCGAGCTGTTCTCACTGAGCTAACCGAGCAGAACACACTCCTTCGCCAGACAGCTACATATTTTAAGGATGAACTAGTTTCAAGTTCAAGAAAGCTGGAGTTGGCTACTGATCGTCTTGACAAGCTGAGTCATGACAAGTCGCATCAGAAGCAGATCGAGTTAGCTGCTGAGGAGATGAAGGAAGCTGTGAAGGAAGAAATGACTCGCTTTACAAGTCTTTTCACTCTTAAGGCGACTGATGAAGCCAAAAAGGGGGAAGAGACTAGTAGAGTTGAGAAAGATAAGTCTGCTGAACCGGAAGAAAAGGAAGCTGCTACTGCTATGCAAGAGCTAAGAAGACCTAAAAGAAAGTTAGTCAAAACTGCAGAGCTGGAGCAAGCTAGAGCAGATGAGTTGAAAAGATTGGAGAAGGGCAAAGGTGTTGCATCTCCAGAAGCTGAGGTTCAGACCAGACGAGTTAAAAGGAAGTTAGCTATTGAAGATGAAGAGCCTACTGCAATAGTTGAGAAGAAGCAAAAGGTTGTTGATCCCAATGATGAAGCTCATTATGCAAGCAAAAAGAAGATTGAAAAGCATATTGAGAGATTCCAGAAGCTGAAAGCAGATGAAGATCAAATGGAAGATCAGTTCATTGACTACTTCATAGATAAAGAGCATCGATCTGAATGGATGAAAGTGAAGAGGCAATGGGAACTTGATCATTGGATTATCAGGAAATATGGTGACTCTGAAAGTCCAGATGAATTGTACTCCATGTTTGACAGATTCATGGAAGGTCAGAACAAATTATTATGGAATTTGATCTTAAGGATATCTGCTGGAGCGAACTTCAACATTCTTGTTCCTGTATTTTCAAAGTGGAAATGTCCTATGACCAGCTCTGGAAAGAGAGTTGACATCAATCAGATCAAGAAGTTTGAAGAAGAGTTACTTGAGAAAGAGAAGATCGAAGATGAAGATCACATCAAAGTTATTCACAAGAGACTTCTTGATGCATTCTGTGTTCCTAACCCAGAAGGAGGTACTCTTTCAGATTAGTTGATTATGTGCTCTGATACTTAGTTTTATTTTCTCAGTTTATCATTAGTTTGTTAATTTTTGAAGTATGTGTAATATCTACTGGTATTATTTTGAATGAATGAAAATATAAGTACTATTTGATGTTAAGACAAGATAACTACTTAACTAGTCTACTATCGAGAAAAGATTCAAGTAGTTTTGGCTTCATCAAAAAGGGGGAAATTGTTGGGATATGAATCCTAGACAAGTCCTACATGATGATAAAAGATGAAGTTTTGATAAGCCAAAAGTAGTTTGAATTTTTCTAAGTGTTGACTGATCTAGTCTAGTTAAGAAGGAGTCATCTTGAACAGACCAGTAGAGTTCACATGTGAAAGAAAAGTGTTGTTATGATATTAAAAGATAAGTACGATTTATAAGTACTTCATATTTGCTATTTGTATACATGTTAGATTGTTGTTGAGCTATAATAATCAGTGTATAGAGCTCATGATTTACCAGTAGAGTTCACATGTGAAAGAAAAGTGTTGTTTTTATATTAAAAGATAAGTACGATTTATAAGTACTTCATATTTGCTATTTGTATACATGTTAGATTGTTGTTGAGCTATAATAATCAGTGTATAGAGCTCATGATTTTCGTATGTAATAGATATGTTCATTGTATAGTTTTATAAGTTGACTAAGCTAAGTTATAAGCTTAAAGTAATGTAATAGTCTTGTTAGGTTTAGAATAGTATATTGTTGAAGATCACACAAGAAGACCAGACTAGACAAGAAGGATGAAGTCCACTACACAAGACAGGTAGTCTACTCAACAAGACAAGTGCACATACAAGACTACACAAGACAAGTCAACTAGAAGTAATTTGAAGAAAAGTTCAAATGAAGCGCGTACAAAGATAAGGATCAGATTTAGTTAGAAATAACTAAATAAATGAAACGCGTGGATGGATAAGAAGATTCTGTTGGAAGTTAGTTTTCAAGAAGAGTTGGTTACAACTAACTGAGTTCTTGATTTCAGAAGTCTATAAATATCTCAAGGTATTTATCAATTCAAGACTACTGATACTACTGCAAATACGTATACTGAAGCATACTGAAGCATTAAAAGAAGATTACTCTCAGAGTTTACTGAAGTTCAGAAAGCAAGTCAGAAGACAAGTGAAGAAACCAGAAGACTGCTACTGAATAAGTTTTAGTTTTTGTTTACTGTTTTTCAAGTTGCTAGATACTTGTTAAATTTCTAGTAAGATCGTAGACATATCTGGTGGTATAGTCTTAGAAGATCTAAGTCTTCTTCTTGGGACTCAAAATCACAAGAACTCACACTTTGTACTCGATTGGAAGAGTTAGTGGAAACATCACAACTGGGTTGTGAGAGTGGATGTAGACAAGTTGTCGAACCACTATAAATTGTTTGTGTTGTTTACTTTACTGTTTTGTTTAATTGCTTAATTGTTTATATACCTAACTGAACAAGACAAGTTGAGTATAGAACAGAGTTCTCGAATTTTGAAGATTGAGTATAAACTTTAGTTGGGCTCATTGTTAATTTCGTATTCCGCATTTTGTAATTCTGATATATCGAAAGATTTTAGAAAAGTCTATTCACCCCCTCTAGATGTTTTCTTTAGCTTCCCTCGATATTAACTCATCTTCGGGACCTACAGATATGAAATACATGCAACTTGTATTATGGTCGAATTGAAGTTGTACATACCAATGATTTTAAAACCGGACCGGACCGGCCGGTTCGACCGTTTAAACCGTGAACCGGTCACGGCACCGGTCCAGAAGATGCCCAAAAACCGTTTCACTGGTTGGACCGATCAAAACCGGTCAAAAACCGGTTGAACCGGTCAAAACCAGGAAAATTGCTTAAAACCGATCTGATCGGTTCAGCTCTTTTTTTTTAAATATTTAACTTTTTTTTATATTTCAAAATTAGGTGCACATCCGACACCTTTTATAATTTTCCTCTTATGTTTCTTCAACTACTTATTCAATGTGGGACAAAAAACTTTAAGCTTGTGTGTTACTATAACACTACTACTTTTACAATATTTTTTCCACACACTTCTTCCCCTTATTCGATGTGGGACAAAAAAATTTAAGCTTGTGTGTTGTTATAACACTACTACTTTTATAATATTTGTTCCACACACTTCTTCCAATATTTCAATGTGGGACATAAACGTGGGATCAAAAAATCTTATGTTTACTTGCTTCCTTCTATATTTCTTTTACTTTTTATAATGATTTCCTCTCCTATTCTATCTACTCTTTTTTCGATGTGGGATGCAAATTTCTTATTTTTATTTGCTTTCTCCTATATATCTTTTACTTTTTATTAGATGTGGGACATAAATCTCATATATTTATTTTTTTTACTAACATTGTTGTTCTTATATTGTTTTCCTCACATATTTTTCTACTCTTTATTGGATGTGGGACATGTTTGTTTTTCATTATTTTTTCTAGCATGTGTATAACTTCTTTCATTTGAATTGAGAATTAATAATGAATTCCATTATTTCAAAGAATACAAAATTATTATTTCAACAATATTTTAAACAAAATATATAATTATAAATGCCTAAAAAAAAATTGTTCATGCTAGAAATATTTTAATTTAATATAATTTTTATAAATGTATGTTTAATGTAATAAAAATATAAAAAAAATACATATAAAATCAATTTACCGGTTGGACCGCCGATCCAACCGGTCCAACCGGTTGGACCGTGAACCGGTGTCCAATCCGGTTTGATCTCCGGTCCGGTTATAAAAACACTGGTACATACCCTAAATGTCTGTCTTAGAAAGATGATGGGTTAGGCCCAAAGTCATACTATAATGGGCTATGTGCTACAGCCCAATAACATCATTACAATAGAAGTAAAATTTGTTAAATTTATGTATTGAAAAATTGTTATTAAATTCTCCTCATTTTTTAAATTATCGATTTCATATTTCAACAAATATAAGATTTTGATATTTTTAACCTTAAATATTTTATAAATAATTTATCAAAATTGAATATGATTGGGTGACAAAGACTCTCTTCATCTCTAAAGTTCAATTTTGGGTGGACTGTAAATGAAGTGAATAATAAGTTAGCCTTTCACACACATGCAGTTATTATTAAAATAAAATAAATTTGTATAAAAGATAAGATGCTGGGATTGATCTTATATAAAATCAATTTCTTATAAGAAATTGAGTTGACTTGGTTAATTTTTTTTTTTTATTGGTAGTTTTTTTTTCGAAAATGTGTGTTGAAAAGTGTAAGTCAATATTACTAAAAAGTGTAACACATTTTTTTATTAAAAAGTGTAAGTCACTATAATTGAAAAGTGCAACACAACTTTTAATAAAAAATGTACGTCATTATAACTAGAAAGTGCAAGTTAGTATAACTAGAAAGTACAACACAATATTATTAAAAAGTGCATGTCAATATACTGTGTAACACAATATTTTAATGAAAAATGTAAGTTATTATAACTGAAAAGTGCAACAAAATACGACTAAAAGGTGTAACATAACATTACTAAAAAGTGTAAATCACTATAACTGAACATATTGTTGAAAATTGTAAGTCACTACAACTGAAAAGTGCAACAAAATATGACTAAACGGTGTATCATAACATTACTGAAAAGTGTAAGTCTACAACTGAAAAATGCAACAAAATATATTTAAAATAGACTATGCCCAACCATTTAAACTACATAATTAACATATAGTACGGAGTATATTTTTTGCGTATTTTATTTTTATTGTTGATTCTACTCAATTTCTTAAGGAATTGAGTCTACAAGAGAATTACCCAATATGTTGAAAATGAAACCAAAAGCCGCCGTTGATATATATAAAAGGCACAATTTCGTATGTATAAGTATATAATAAAATAATACTCCCTTCATTTCGGAAGACCTTTCATAGGTAATTGAGCATATATATATTTTTAAAAAGTGTAATATTGAGTGGAATTTTGAGAGATAGTTTTGTAATTTTTTATGTATAGAGTAAATGAATTGATTTGTGTGCATGTGTAATGTGTGAATTCAAAAAAAATAACATTTTATATAAAATTGTTAATATTATAAAAGTGAAGTTTATAAATATGTTTTCATTTTATGTTGTAAAAGTAGTGTGAAAAAAAAAAGTGAAAGGTTTTATGGGATGTAGGGAATACATGGTAAAAATTAGAGATGATAAGAAATTAATAATTACATAAACAAAGTAGAATACATAAGACAACAATCGACAAAGCCAAAGTGGATTTTGTAATTATTCACACGACAAACAAAAAGGGTTGGTAATGGGAGCACAGTATGACAGTAGGGCTGTATAACAGTGGAAGAAAACTCCAGCGTGGGACCCATCAGTAAGGTGATTGCCGCTAGCGGTGGCGCTTCCACCAAAAAGCCGCCACGCCGCCGACCTTGGAAGTCATAGAAGCGACGGCGACGCCCCACTCCTGAATAATCTTAAGTTTGATGGAACCTCTCCTCTGAGGAAGCTTATCAAATGCCATCACGATCTATTCTTGAAATAATCTGAAATAAGATTTTCACGAAATGGAGAAGCTGAGCTTAAATTTACCTGATATTTTAAAAAAAAAAAAAATTTGTACTAAGATATACTAGTATCTAGCTGGTGTTTATATAGACGTTCATGACTCACCAAAATGTCTCAAGTCACAAATTAATTGTTTTTAAATGGAAAATTAATTAATTACTTAATATGGGGTTCATCACACGGACTCGGATGTCACTTCGTCATACGTAACGAATGCGTGTGTGGAATAAAATGGGCACTTCCTTTTTTGTACAATTGACTACATTTTTATAGTGTTATTAATTAATTAAACTATCAATATTACTCTTGTTGGTATGGAGTTTAAGAAAATAGCGTACTCCCTTCATTTCGGGGAAAACTACCCAATTTTTTTTTTCGTTCTTTTAATAAAAATTATACATTTTTTTTAACTATTCTCTCTCACATTTCATTATATTTTTTTCTCTCTCAATCACGTCACCTCTAATATATTTACTTATATATTATATTAGTATTTCTTAACCTTCGTACCCGGAGCTCATGGGAGCTTTCCCCAGGGAGTAATAATTAAAATTTTGAAAGTAATTTTATAAATTTTTATATATATAGTAAATAAAGTAGTTGAATTTAGTGCATAGTGAATTTTTTACGTAAAAAATAAATATGTGTATATTGTGAGGGTGAGTATGAAAACTTTTTAATAACAGTAACATATTTTAGACAAATACTTGTGTGTAGTACCACTTGATCCAATTTTTCTAAGTGAGTGAATGTTACTTATGAGTTATGGTAAATACAGTATAATATTAGTTCAGATATTGTATAGTATTAGTTCAAATATTAAATAGAAACAAGTTACATGTATATGTAACTTGTACACAAGAGTGCAACTCCATATTTTAAAGCATAATATGAAGTTCTATCTTTTATCATCTAATTTCTCTATCATTTGCAATTTATTGCTTATCTATTTCATATTTCTAACTTTATGAATATTAATCTAGACTCCGAAAAGGGTGAGTTCGTAATCTCTCCCTTCTCACTATATGAAAGAGCCATAAAATTCTCTTGTTTTCACTTAAAAACAAAATCATAAAAACTTAATTATTTTCTGATTATTCATCTTCGCTTGTCAAATCTTAATTCACACGTTATCGACGCGGATGAAATTCCAAATACATTATTTAAAAACTACAAATTTAAAAAATCACAATCAATCCACACCTATTTCAAATTACTTACTATAAACCTATTATTACATTTTTCTCAATACAATTTATTTTATACATTTAAGAATAACTCATTTACCAATTAATTTAACATAAAAGTAAAATTGTACCGTATTAAAATCTCACAATACAGTAAACACATACTTTTACTATTCAATTTTATTAGAGTATTAATCTTGTGACTCACTTTTTGCTCACATTTCCGTTAGTATCTCATTAAATCACATTTACATCTCATCAAATCCCCTAAAATACTTTTCAATTATTTTACCTCATATATTATTAAAACTATTTTTCTTAAAAAGTGTGTTGATCAAATCGTAAAAGTAATCATACAACGGATGTTATGGATGGAGTATATAATTTAAAAGTTGCTTCCAACTAAGTGAAATATCCTTTATAATGAGAAATATTGATAAAAAAATATGATCTCTCTTCCATTACAAAAGAATATAGAACTCTTAGAAACACTAAAGAAATTTGTGGTGTAGAATGCTTATGTGAATACATACTTGAATATTGTTAGCTCGAGTTCTTGCTTGAGCTTCATAATTTCCTGTAACCTCAAATGGTTTGAGTTCTTTTGTATTCATAGATATGCTTGAAAATCCCGTTAGAGGTAAGCAAATTCATTCAAATATACTATCTTGAAATGGTTGAAACAATTACCTAAAGGGTACCGCTACTAACACCCCAAAACATGTTATGCACACCCCATCATTTTAAAAATGAAAATAGATAATTGTAAAATGATTAAGTAACCCTTATACAAATTAAAAACATTTTTAAAAAAAAAATCTTAAAAAATGTAATTAAAATCTGAAAAGTATTTTAAAAGATTAATAAAATCTTAAAAATATTTAATTTAAATAAATCAAATATTTTTTAAAAAATAAACTGAAAAAATTAAATATTTTTGAAAAAGAAAAAAATAAATTATTCAAATAAAAAATTCAAAAATCAATTAAAAATAAATAAATTCGTAATTTTTTTAATAAATTGTAAAATATAATTAATTAAAAAATAAATTAAAATTAAGAATTCGAATAATGATAAATAAAATCTAAAAAATAAAAAATATCCTAAATATTAAGAATTAATTATAATTATTAAAAATATAATTGATTAAATTATTTTTTAAATTTTAGTTGAAAATTTTAAATTTTATTTAGCTTTATATTATTTTTTAATTAAATATTGAGTTGATTTTTCTTTATTATTTTATTTTTAAAAAAATAATCGTTAATCATTAATTTTTTTATTTGATAATTTTTTAGATTTTATTTAGATTTAATTATTATTTTTTCATTTTTTAATTGATTTTTTCATTTTTAAATGATTTTTAAAATTTAGCTGATTTTTTAAAATATTTTCAACGTATACACGTAATTTTATTGTATTATTAACTTTTACCGGTGGGGTAACAGCTAGTTTTGGTATGTTGGGAGATATTATTATTGCCGAACCAAATTCCTACATTGCATTTGCGGGTAAAAGGGTAATTGAACAAACATTGAATAAAACGATACCCGAGGGTTCACAAGCTTCGGAATATTTATTCCAGAAGGGCTTATTTGACCTAATCGTACCACGTAATCTTTTAAAAAGTGTTCTGAGTGAGTTATTTAAGCTCCCCTTCTAGACAAGACAGCAATTGTAAAGAAAATGGAATTTCGACAATAAAAGCAAAACCCTCTGATATGATTTTAGAATACAAATTCTTGTTGTGCGCCCCAAGTGGATTTTGGTTAGAATCATTAGGAGAAATCAAAAAATGATTATGTTGATACAGTCGAGTAATTAACCGTTTCACAATCAGTAAACTTTTAAATTTTAAATTTTATATGTTTTTAAAATTTTAGTTAATTTTTATTAGTTAAGAGGGTTGAAGGGTAAATAGGAAATAATTGGGGTGTGTATAGTAATAAAAAATTAATTTTAAATTTTAATGGGGTGTGTTTAACATTTGAGGTGTGTATAACATTTTATGGGGTGTTATTAGCCCCGAGTTCAATGAATCTAATTAGCTGCTGATAGGAAAATGTTGTTAGTTGTAACAAACCTATTCCAGAGATTTCTAGAATAGGATGTGAAAAATATATGATTATACATCTATAAATACCACACCTATACATTGAATAGTATGAATGAAATATCATTTTAAACTCTCTCATCTTTCTCAACACTAGGTTTTATTTTTAAGGTAATCAATGTGCATGTTGTCTCTAGTAGACAAGAATGCAAAAATCAGCCTAGGCACCACCGTCTGATGCAATTTATGGCAAATCGGTAGAGAAAGTCGATTTTGTGGTTGGGCGGCGTCTAGACATCGTTTTTTTTTTTTTAAAATTGTAGAATAAATTCATGGATTAGAGTTTTGGATATATAAAAATTGCAGAATAAAATGGTCTGTCACCACTTCAAGTCGTGCCACTGCTCGCCGTCTAAGCGCGTAAGGAGATGTATATAGAGGCAGGGACGGAGTGAGGGGTGCCAATGTCCCCTCCCATTTTACAATTTTTTTATTTAATAAAAAATAAAAGAAAAATAATTATAATTAATATTTATATATATTTAATAATTATATAACAATTTTTAAGTGTATTAGTAAAATATTGGTAGTGCAATTATTACGTTCTCCGTCTTATAATGTACTTCGAATGTTGTTTTGTGTGTAATTAAATAACATTTTTTAAACAAATTTACTCTTCATTATCATGAAAGATTGAGAGAAAAAAGAAGAAAAATATAAGAGAGTGTGGAATAACTTGCTTTAATTATCAAGAAAGAGTGATGAAAAAAAGTATTAAAAGAAAAATTATATATAGGAATTTGCATATGAATACTTTAGGGAGAAACGTGGTAAAAATAGCTAAAATGATGATTTTTTTAAAGCAAGAATTAAGACTAATAGTGTCAAACAATATGAAACGATTGAAGTATATAACAATTTAAAACATAAAAATTAAAATATGCTCGCATATAAACCATATAAATATTATTTTGTATGTAATGAGTGAAATGAAAGAAACTTTTATTGAAACATATTAAAATTTAACTTGATTTATTAGTAATATATTATATGTTTAAAAAATACTTATATGATATTAAAAACAAAATTTATTATTCATAATTGGACCCCTTCGATTAGGTTATGACTCCGTCACTATATAGATGTTTTTTTTTTTTTTTTTTTTTGGGGGGGGGGGGGGTTTGTCGACATAGGAGCTAGGAGGATGGAAAGAGCCGTAAGAAATTGCTCCTAGCTCGTCAACGACTACTCCACTTCAAACACGTGAACTGGTAGAGTCAGCACCTCTCTGAGCCAGGCAATGAGCTTCTCTAAGCTCTGCTCTTGGCATATAAGTGAATTTGCACACAACAAATTCGGACGAGAGAGCCAAAATATCTTTAACCACGCACACCTCGGGGCCGGTTATATACTTGGTTTGCCTACACAGGGAGATAGCTTGTTGAGAGTCGGTCCGGATCTCTAGAAATTCTGGGCCCCACTGTCTGGCTAATCTCAACCCAACAAGAATAGCCATAAGTTCCGTCCCTAGCGCTCCTCTCATTGGTCTCGTGTTTTCAGAGAAGGTCCCAAGAATCTCTCTACTACCTCGATAGAGAATTCCTCCCACTCCAAATCTCTTCTCCTCTTTTTTGTAAGCCCCATCTACTTCTAGCACAAATTTCTCAGCCTCCTCTGCTGCCTCATCAGAGTGTCTTGGAAGCACCTGCCGGGAACAGTTTCTGACGCAACTGATCTGGTATCGAAATGCATTCAGATAGTTCCGAACCTTCTCCCCGGTTCTAACATCCAATTCCTTATACCTGTTATGCGTATCATGAATAACTTTGCATCTTTCTTTCCAAATTCCCCAGGCAACCATGATTATATCCTCAAAAACCTTTTTCCCAAATTCCAGCAGGGTGTATTCCAGAAAATCCATAGTGCTCATATTCATACCCTTCTTATAGATTTGTCCTAGACCTATTGTCTTCCAGATTCTTTTAACCTTCACACAATGGAAGAGCGCATGAGTAGTAGAGGGATACGAACCTCCACACATTCCGCACCACGGATCAATAGGAATATGTCTCCTAGCCAGGTTTCCTTCTGTTTGGATAAAATCTCGACACATTTTCCAACAAAAGATTCTGACCTTAGGGGGTAAGCCCATTTTCCAAACCTGTCTCCACCATCTGTTCGAGCCTTCCTGAGAAGAAGATCCCTCTGTGCTTTGATATCCTTTGTCTTCGTAGACCCCTCTCCTGTAGCCAGAACTAACTGAGTATTCCCCCATTGGGTTGTCAATCCAGAATCTCCTATCCGCCTCATCAATATTTCCAACCTGAGTAGTAAGGATACATTCAGTCTCAAACGCAAAAAACGCAATCCTTACCAAATCTTCGATCCATTCTCTTTTGTCGTTCAAGAAAAAATTGATATTAGGGGTAGCGGCAATTCTGGACGAAATTTTGCCATTGTTAAGTCCTTGTACCCAACCATGTTTCTGGATTTTGATTTGCTCTCCATTCCCAATTATCCATCTTAAGCCTGCCTCCAAGATATACCTGCTCTTGCACATTGAGCGCCACGTAAAAGACGGGTTGTTTCCAGGATCAGCCTCTAAGATATCACCATGCTTGTAATACCTTGCCTTGAGAACTCTATTAAGGAGAATATCAGGGGAATTAATACATCTCCATACTTGCTTAGCTAAAAGTGCATCATTAAAAACGTGCATTCTCCTGAACCCCATACCACCTTCCTCTTTCGGTCTGCATAAATCCTCCCATTTCCGCCAATGTAATTTGCTACCTTTCTCCTTCCTACCCCACCAAAAGTCTGCCATCAATTTTTCCATCTGAAGACAGATTTGGATGGGAATTTTGAAACACATCATGGCGTAAGTGGGAACGGCCTGAAGGACGGACTTAATTAACACCTCTCTCCCTCCTTCCGAGAACTCCTTATTTTTCCAATTATCAATTTTATTCCTCATTCTATCCACTAAATATGAGAACTGCATCTTTTTTCCCCTAAGGGAGAACGTCGGGAGACCTAGATATACTTGATGACCTTGAGAGATACGAATACCTAGTTCTTGTTGAGTCTTATGTCTCCTCCGTTCTTCAGTGTTAGGGCTGAACAGGATCGTAGATTTCTCATAATTAATCATCTGGCCTGAAGCTTCCTCATAGTCCTCCAAAATCGTTTTAACTTCCTCCCCGCTGTGATCCCTATTTTTAAAAAAGATGACGCTATCATCCGCGAATAAGAGATGTGAGACTATCGGAGCCTCTCTGGCAACTTTGATACCTTCTAATCTTCCCCGGATAACCCTATCGGAGACGTAGGAGGACAGGCCTTGAGCACAAATAACAAAGAGGAACGGAGATAACGGATCTCCCTGTCTGAGGCCTCTGGCAGGCTGCACTCTTCCCACCACCGTGTTATTGATTTTAAAAGAGTACTCCACTGTTTTGACACATCTCATCACAAGCTTAACAAAATTAACTGGAAAGCCCATTCTAAGAAGCTGCTGCTCGAGAAAATTCCATTCAATTCGATCATACGCTTTACTCATATCAAGCTTCAAAGCTGCATATCCCATCTTACTCTTGTTGTTCCTCAACCAGTGCATGCATTCATACCCAATAAGTACACTATCCGAAATTTGACGATTTTTAACAAACGCACTTTGATGCTCATCGATGATGTCCGGCATAATAACTTTGAGCCTATTTGCAATCGCTTTTGCCACAATGCGATACTTGACATTGCACAAACTGATAGGTCGAAAATCCTTCATGCCTTTCGGATTCTTGTTTTTCGGGATTAGCGTAATCCACGTATCATTCCAACTTCGAATATCCCCTCCATTATTCACTATGCTAAGCACTCCTTTAGTAATAACTTCCCCCACTATGTGCCAATTTTCTTGAAAGAACTTCGCATTGAACCCGTCCGGTCCCGGCGCTTTTCCGGGATTGAGGTCAAAAGCCGCTTTCCTAACCTCCTCGCTGGAGAAAGTGCCATCGAGGAAACTCGACATTCTTCCCGAAATAATGGGTTCCGTGAGCGAAAGAACCTTTTGCATTTGTTCATTGGACGTCGTGTTGGAAACTCGATTGGAGGCGAACAACTCTTGGTAATATTCAGTAATAATCTTAGTGATGCCTCCTTTTGTTTCCACCCAGCTTCCATCGATGTTTTGCAACCTGTTAATCAGATTCTGGCTTCTTCTTTCCGACGCTCTTCGATGGAAATATGTGGTATTTCTATCGCCATTAATCATCCAAGATGTTCGCGCCCTTTGTCTCCAGAATTCCTCCTGTTGAGAAAGGAGTTTTTCAAGTTCCATTTCCACCTCCACATCCTAACCTGATTCATCTCCCTCTGCATCAATATTATCCTTCCTGGCATCAAATTGAAGAACCCGTCTTGTGAGTGATTTAATTCTCTTGCCCAGGCATCCCACATTCACATTAGCCCAAGATTGAAGGGCCCCTGCACATCCATCTAAAATACCAGGCACCTCCAGATTTTTGTCCAAACTGCTCCAGATGGACAACATTTCTTCCTCAAAAGAGGGTTCCAAGAGCCATGCATTCTCAAATCGAAAGTGTTGAAACCGTTCCACTCCCCAACTTTCCGGACGAGACTGAATGCTAAGAGAAATTGCTCTATGATCTGAGCCAAACCAAAGAGAGTGTTGTACCCGATAAGATTTCCACATACTTAGCCACTCTGAATTTGCCACAAAACGATCCAACCTTTCCATGATATTGAAAGGGCCTTTCCTCTTGTTATTCCATGTAAATTTAGGGCCCTTGAATCCAATATCGTGAAGGTAATTATCATGAAGGATAGAACGAAATCTGTTTATGTTGTTTTGAGTTCTACCATCGTGAATGCCTCCTCTTTTTTCCGTGTTGCTCAAAATTTCATTGAAATCCCCTCCCACAATCCATGCTTGTGTAGAAGAGTGTGTAGATTTAATTCTCTTAAACAACTCCAAAACCGAAAATCTTAGACTTTGATTCGGAGGACCATGAAATCCCGTGAACCACCATTTATAATCTTTAAAAGAAACCAAAGCATCAATGTGACAATTCGAGTAGGAGCCAACTGAAATCTTTACTTCATTAGTTGCATACAAAATGAGACCCCCACTGTTGCCTATAGGCTCTATTACAAAGCAAAACTCAAAATTTAACATATTTTTCCAAGCTTGAGCTATGCCTCGGGGGAGTCTAGACTCCATAACAAACAAAATAGAGGGTTTATTTATGGCTATCACTTGCCTAATACGATGGAATGCATTGGGACCCTTCAAACCCCTCGCATTCCCTCGCATTCCAACAAGTAGTACTCATGGGAGTGAGCGGGGAGGAGCTCCACCCTCCGCCGCCATGTTGGAACTTGAAACTTCATCTTCACTCTTCTGCCTTTTCTTGCGTTCATTCTCCTTCCCTTCCTCCATGTCATTCATCACCTCTTGATCGGTTATAATTCTAACTGCCCCATATGTATGTCTGCCTCTCTTATGTGCCGCTTTCGGAAAAGCTTTATGGAGTGCCTGCTTCTTCCCCATTTCCAGATTCATTTGTTGCTCATATGGCATGATAGCTTTTCCTTTGTCCTTCTCCTGAGTCCTCTTATGAAAGCCTTTCCCTGCCCCTAGTCCCACTGCTTCACTAGTACTTCCATTATGCTCATTCCCCATCAGCGCAGCATAGTAGTTCGCGTGCACAATTCCTTCCCATTCTGACCTCATCTCATCTTCCACTGTAGACAAAAACCTCTGCTCATTTTGTTGTAACATCGTGTGGGCATCCTCCGCAATCACCGAGTCAGCAAACCGGATAGCTTCCTGGCTATTTTCTTGATTTTGATTGTGCCATTCCTCCTCAGCCAGGACTAGACCCCCAACTCTTGCATTAGGCCTAATCACAATGGAGTTGTTTCCACGTCTAACTTCTGCACTGGGCTGCTGCTGCTGTTGAGCGTCCGGCACCGGAGCTGGAACCCTGGCTTCAATGATGTTACGAAGATGTTCAAACTGAAGTTGACATAGGCCACGTTGTCCATCTGCCCTTAACCACATTGGAAATTCATGGAATCCTCCTCTTCGCGTCCCCTCAATCTGGTAGCGTATCATACAGTCCTTTTCATTGTGAGACATCAGCCCACACCGATAACAAAACTCTCCCAATTTCTCATACCTCAGAGCAATGAGAATAGCCTGTCCCCTAATAGTGATATTGGTGCTTCGATGTAGTGGTTGATGCAGATCAACTAGCACTCGGACCCGTATTGCTGTATGCCCTTCTTCGAATTGTGAGGGATTTCGTGAGGAATAAAAGGAGGAGGAGGAGGTCTGCATTAGGGTTTGTGGCAAAGGGCGTGTATTCACTAATCACGAAATTAGGGGGGTGTTTGCAAACAAAATTATGTGCTTAAAAGCACTTCTTTTTTAAATAGAATCACTTTTGAAGTGTTTGTAAACACAAGTAAGTGATTAAATTAATTACTTAAAATCAATTTTGGTCAAGCACCCCTCCCCATGCTTCTAACAACTTCTAAGTGCTTCTAATCATTACACTCACTAATTTTACAATTTTACCCTCACAATTT
Source organism: Galeopsis tetrahit (assembly GCA_963675135.1). Lineage (NCBI taxonomy): Eukaryota > Viridiplantae > Streptophyta > Magnoliopsida > Lamiales > Lamiaceae > Galeopsis > Galeopsis tetrahit. The sequence continues at coordinate 63,377,776 of OY776132.1, forward strand.
AAATAATATTTTATTTTTACCCATTATTTATTCAAATGTAATAAGGGTGTTTTTTGTAAAATTATAAAAAAGTGATTTGTATGACATACATCACAACATTTAAAAAATTGATTAAAAGTGCTTATTTTTAAAACACTACCTACTTTCAATTTTACTACAAAAATCAACTTTAATCACTTTGAATCAATTACTATTGTTTGCAAACACCTCCTAGGAGTGGGTGAACAAATCCTCTAAAAATGAAGGTGTATATAGCTATACTCTTGGTTAAATTATGAAGCACGGTCATCTTTAAGAATAATCCCTAGATAGAGATAATTTTTTTTGTGTTTAAATTAAGCTCAACACATTTCTTTGTTGTGATTAAATTAAGTGCGGATTTCGCCCAAAAATCTTTCGTTCATGAAAAATTTGTGTCGTTTATTATTTCCATAAATTTATCCAATAAGTCATGTGAAACGCCAGGTAAACAATACTTAGTTATGACACTCTCTCCATTTAAATTATGTTTTTTTTTTTTTAAAATTACACTTCAATTAATAAGAAAATGAAGGGGAAAAAAGGCCAACTTACCTTTATTATCATGAAAGAGGGAGTAATTGTGATACATAAAATTTAATTTTTAATTAAAATGAGAAATTGAAGGAATATATAATGGTAATTTAGGAATACATCTATTTTTTTTTTATTAAAATGACAAACATTTTAAAACAAATTTTAAAATTAAAAAAGACAAATAATATAAAATTGTTGAAGTTAAAAGTGGACACAAAAATAATTTTGGTCTATTCACACATTTTTTTTAAATTTACGTCCAGCTTTAAATTTTATAAGTAGATACAAATAATATTTTTTAGTTATATTTATTCAACCTGACTTCCAAAGAAATATCTAGTAATTATTAATTTCGAATCGAATGAAGTGAGCGGTAAGTTACAAAAATAGCATAATTACAAAGCACAGATACCCAGTAAACTATTAACAGAAACAGTAATCAAAATTCTTGTAGGAATTAACCCTAAGTACCCATTAATTTAAACACAAAATTTTATATAAAATATTTTATACTAGAAATATTAGTTAATTAAGCAGGAATATGATCCGTAAAATTTTAAAAATTATTTTTAACTAAACATATTATATGCGTAAAATACAAGCGTGGCTTATAATTAAACAGTTAAGTTTTTTTTTTTTTTTTTAAAATTACAAAATTAAGGGAACTTTACCGCATTAAGGCACTTAAGATATTAATTAATTTTATTCGGACAAAGAAGCACGTGGTAAAAAATGTGAGTGTAATTCTTTCTAGAACATCATTGGCTTTAATTAAGAAATTGAGAAGAAATTCTGGTGTAATTGCTTAACAATTTCTTAGCCACCCTAGCTTGTGTAATTCTAGAACCTTTTATTCTGTCTGCGAAAAATATAATTTTTTAGTCCCTTAACTTAGTTCCATATTTGATTTTACTCCTCTATTTTTTTTAAAATAAAGATTACTTTACTCTTGTTTTTATTTCTAGTCGGTACGTGGAAATTGGAATATACCTAGAAAATGGTCAAAACAGTCAAAGATTTCAATATAGTTCCATGATTAAGAACAATTATTTTGAAATTCTTACATCAATCAATTTACAAAATAGTACACTACCTGTGTTAGTACTCCTTTTATAAGAGTTCCATCAATTTAATGGGATTGTCACTAAATTAAGTAGCATGCAAAAAATACATAGACCATCTCTGTTTTGAATTTGTGTCAGTTTGACACTCTGTTTTATAAAAAACTCCTGTTAATCTTTGACAAAAATCGAGAGAAATATTATAAATTTTCATTTTCACTAAATTAAGTAGCATGCAAAAAATACATAATAATTTTTTGTTAAAATAATACTCCGTATATTGTTTCCATATATATTATACTATAACTAATATATTCACCAAAAAAATATTTATAAATTTTCTTTATTGTTATACTATATAAGAGCCTAAGAGGGGAGACTTGTTTGAAATGGTTTGATCTTATGCTTTGACGAAGTTTCATTTGGTATTTAAGTTATAGTTTTCTTTAAAACATGATTGAATTGGGGTTCCATAATTTCACGATTATAAATTATAATTAATTATAATAAGTGTGAAGTATATGGTAAATAGAGCAACTGCGTATTACACTAAATGTTAATAAAAAATATTTGTATAATATATTGTATATTTAAATTATTTTAAGAAATAAAATCTAAATAAAAAAATTAAGAAACGGAATCGAATGAGACAAATAATTTTCTATCTTTTAAAATCAATAAATTAAATTTAATAGTAACATATTTACTAGTTTATTAGTATAATTTAATAATGGAGTAATTTTTCAAATACAATTTTTTTTTCTTTAAACTATTAATGTTAGACATAGCAAATATTCACCATATATTTAACATATCATCATAATTATTTAAAGAGAATTTTCCCTAATAGAGTCATTCCTATAGCACCTTAAACAAATAGAAAAACTACAAGTTTAAAAAGTTTCTATTAGGTTCAAATTTAAAATAAAAAACCAAAACTGCCCTTAGTTAAAATATCTTAATTTATTTTCGAAAATTAAAAATTAAATCAAATTTTAAATTCCATTTTTTGTGCAGCTCATCAATTCACGAAAATTAGGGCATATTTTCGAATATCCGCTGACTTTCCAAAATTCAATTTCTCAGAAGTAATTGCGTAGAATTGATCATAACTGAAATCAAAATAGGAATTTCAATATTCCGATTCAATCCATATTCGTCTGCATAGTAAGTATCTACCATTTTCATTTCTCCATTATTCATTGTTACTGTTCATATCATCATATATTTCATTGTTCATATGTTGTCGAAATTCCAATAATTTTAGTACGAATCTGCATTGTTCAGTTCTAATTTTTATATATCAAGTAATTTTTTGTCGAATCTTTACAACCTGCTATATTTTGAACTTTGCAGATGGATTATATTGTATTCGACAAGGTTGATTTCAATGGAAAAAACAAGCTGATTCGGTTAAATGAATCGACAACTTTTGCAGATTTATTTGGTGAAATAACAAGTATGTGTCCACTTAGTTCTCCAGGTAATATATCCATTTCTTACTCAATTTCCAGCCTCAATAACATTTGCATAGAAACCAATTCTGACCTAGCTGGTATGGTAGACTTTTGTAAGGCTACATCAGAAAAGATGATTAATATATCAGTTGTGATGAGTAACCAAGTTATATTAGGCAATGAAATGATTGAATCTTCAGATTTGAATGACAGTTTAGGAAGTGAAGAACTGCAAATCAAAACAACACCTCTACAGAGTACGCTGTCAAATGATTCAAAAAATTCTGATGAAGAAAGCAATCATCGAACAGATTTTGAGGGCATTGGTAGTATATCTAGTTTTGATATATGTCCAGTTGAGAAGAAGAAGACCTATTTATCAGATCATTGGGTTAATATAATGGAAGATGGTGTTGGAACAATATTTGTTGGAGGTGCCCCTAAGTAGAAGTGCACAAAAAAAGACCGGAATCGGACCGGTAGTTTCCGGTCTCCGGTCCTTCAAATTTTGGATTCCAGTTTTCCGGTCCAAGACCGGAATTTTTCGGTCCGGACTGGAATTTTTATAAAAATTATTTTTTATATTTTTTTACTAATACACTCTCACTTATTTTTCAAAATCAAGTAATTGGTGAGAATGTGAGGTAAAATTGTTGAGATCTATTACATTTTTTCAAATATATAATTTAACGAATATATTTAATTTATTTTTAGGGTAAAAAGATCATTAATAATAACGTAAATAAAATTCACATTGACGTAGATTGATTTAAAATGAAGAGCAACACTTTGATTTTCATACACAAATTCATCAATCCTGTTCTTGCTTCCATAAACTTGAAAAAAAAACTTAAAAAAAAAATCTGGTCCAAACCCGGACCAGATTAATTACGCTCCGGTCCATGCATTAGGACAGATTCCGGTCCCGGTCGGGTTTTGGACCGGTGCACACCCCTACCCTTGAGTTTAGAACCAAATTGATAAAATACTCCACAAAACTCAACTTCAAGTTCAAGTATAGGAAGAATTCCCCTAGGTATGTATATGTTGTTTGCAACGAAACAACAACACCCATCTACGAATGGTTCATCAAGGCCAAGAGATTACCTATGAATAATGCATTTGTTGTTGCTAAAACCAATCTAGTTCACAATTGTGTTGGAAACCTTCTTCGTGAAAAATAGAATAGGTTAGGACCGAAAATTGTTAAGGAACTTGTTATAGATATTGTCAAAGCTAATCCTACTATTGCTGTGAAGGATGTAATTAACTATGTTAATGAGGGATACGAGTTTGCCCTTCCTTATTGGAAGGTATGGCGATGAATTGAAGCTGGAATAGACGATATTTTTTAAAGTTATGAAGAATCTTATGATCAATTGCGCTGGTATTGTGATGCAGTTAAACGGACAAACCCCGGAAGTATAGTAGACCTAGAGAAGAATAACACAACAAACCGATTTGAGCGAATTTTTGTTTCGTTTAATGCATGCAAGGAGGGTTTTAAAAAAATGCAGGCCAATGCTCTTCATAGATGACACTTTTATGAAGGGAAGATCAAAGGGCGTATTGCTTGCTACCACTACAAAGAATGGGAACAATGGTAATACATATTGTTCAAATTTCATTTGAACAATTCATTAAAAAGATGTTACAGGTTTTTATATTATAAATAATATGTTTATGTGCTTTATACAGTCTTGCTAATAGTATAACATTAACATCTTCATATCTGTTCTTCTTATTCTAGGTCTTTTTTCCGTTGCATTCGCTGTAATATCTGCCGATAATAGAAACAACTGGGCATGATTCCTAACCAAGCTTCGTGATCTTATAACTCATGAAAAGAAGATCATTTACATATCCGACAGGAATCTTGGTCCGATGTCTGCTTTCTACGATGTTAGGGATGATCCTGCACACTTCTACTGCCTATACCATTTACTTTTAAGCCTTAGGGGCAAATTTGGTGGTGGTTGGAACACCCAACATCGCGACAACATGGCTGATCTATTCAAGTAATGCGCATACGCACCAACAATCCCTATTTTCAAAGAGAAACTGGACATTTTTAAAGTTGTCAGTGGTCAGATTGCAGAACAATGGCTAGAAGACATGCCTTATAAACAATGGGCAGTTGCATATTCACCTCATCTTCAGCGATATGGTGAAATGACGTCTAATGCAGAAGAGTCCTTCAACTCTTGGATTCGTGAGGCTAGATCGTTGCCAATTACTTATATGTTATACTCTATCAGGAAAAAGACATTACAATGATTTGTAGAGAGGCTTGAAAAAAGCAACAAATGGACCAAATTACTTGTGCCTAGAAAAGAATATCGTTGGAATGAGCTGGGAAACCTAAGTGCATCATGGGGTGTGTCAGTCTATCCTAACGGTCAGTTTGAGGTGCAGTCAAGGACGTTTGTAATAGTTGATTTGTAGTTTAAAATCTGTACCTGTTTTCAGTGGCAGATTATAGTATTTCCGTGTGCACATGCCATTGCTGTTATCAAGAAGCATTGCGATTCTGTATTCAACTTCGTTGAGGATTGCTTCTTCACAACTAGATACAAACAATGTTATGAAGAAGATTTAATTCCTATTTCCAACACAGAACGTTATAAATGCAATTCTGAGTCCAGCCCGGATAAAAAAATTCCACCAATCCTAAACAAACCCCCTGGTAGACCCAAGCAAAAGAGAATTACTTCTTATGGAGAATTTCGAAGGGTAAAGCCTATAACTTGCAAGCGTTGTGGGAAAACAGGCCGCCATGATTCATTAACATGTGCTGCTGTTTTTTGAGCTGACAAGACTAACTTTCAGGACTAGACAAACACAATATCTCATCGTGTAATAATCTTTTATTTAGTAGCTTATTTTCGATTGTTTTCTGATATACCTATCGGCTCTTCTTCTCTTATATTCAGATATTATTTTCTTTTTCAGACTATTTTAACAATGAAAACGCATTCCCCTAATTATATATTTCTAAGTGTTTTCTTTTAAAATTTGTTTGTGTTTCATATTTCCATTCTTAATTATACGTGTATTATATCTGCTCTAATCTACCTCATATTCCATGTAACCAAAACTATAAAACTTTATCAACAATTTGTTGATTTAAAATGGTTACCAGCGGATGCACATTAAAATGCACTACATATAGCATGATTGTATAGATCATACCACTTATGCCTTATAGTTTGCATGCACACGAACTACTTACAGCATGATCGTATAAATCATACCACTTATGCCTTATATTCTGCATGTTCAATCATACATATGCACTACGCTCGTCAAACATAGCCAATTCATTCCCAACATACCTATTATAATATCCACATTGCTCAATGCATACATATATATGCATGGTAGTCGTCATATTTGCATGCATTCAACTATATGGATTTTGTCGTTTATGCATTCTAATTTGCGCAGGCATTCTACTATGCATATATTTGTCATACGTGCATGCATCGATCTATATGACTTTTGTGTGTCATATGTACGCACTATGCATACTTAAATCAAATTCCTTCGTATGCATTTTTTTGTTCACCCATACATGCACATTTTTTTGCATGTGATTATGCACACTTAATCACTTATGTGATATGCCTCTATTGTACTTTGCATTTTCTTTATTTCCGTTAATTAAATAGTCTTTTCAAATTATCCTTGAAGACGTGTCCACGATTTCCAAAAATTAAATAACCTGAAGTGAGTTATAAGTACATGTGAAATCTTTATATTTAATGACCACATTGTAATTATCAATATTTAATTATCAAAATATAACTGGCATCCATTATGGCCATTATGTACATGACCACGATCTAAAATCCATCAATAACGATTCATTTATGATCTATAACATTCTCTTTATCTATAAATATTTCGGGAAATATTGGGAATACACACTTTACGTTTCCAACATGCACGTTTCAAGAATGATAGAAAATCTTCCTGACAAAATCTCTATTACTATTCTACTATTTCTTCTTCCGAAATATCTAGCAAAATATAAGTGTATCTCTAGATTATGGAATTTCTTAATATGTTCCAGGTGGTTTGTAAACGAACACCTGTTGAATATGAAAGTAGGAAATCATTTTTCATTGATACCTAAATCCACGTTGCAAGTCCCCTCATAACTTACCAATATAATTTGGGTAGAGGTACTCCGTATGTTTTTAGAGAAATATCCAAACACGACGAAGAGTATGAGGTTTTGGGTAGCTACAATGGTCTAGTACTATTCTGCAATATCGATGATCAATATTCCATAAAAAAAAAACCTATTACTAAACAATATATCATTGTGCCAAACAAACTCATCTCATTTCCAAAGGGACACGATGTAGCTTGGGTTTATTTTGGGTTTGGGTATGTCAAAAGTTCTAATGATTACATGATTGTGCGAATTGCATATCTTTGAGACCAGACCAGTAGTGTGACCAAGGTAAGCATTTTCTCATGCAATTCAAATTTGTGGCCAAACCTTGCTCCATTTCCTTTATAGAATCACCCATGTGGAAATGTTTTTTATGTTGGTGATCTTTTTCATTGGAAGTTAAGTTTTGGTAATATTGTTCATAAGTTGGCTATATTTGATATTCTCAGTGGTATTTACTCACTGATTAACATTACAAATTTTAATTTTGTCACATGGAACTTAGAAGTTGAGGGGTTGGATGACAATGCAATTGTAGTATATTGTAGTAGTTTGACCACATTAGAAGATAGATTTTATAGTAAGTATGTCTTTCAGATGCATTTACTTTCTTTAGGTTCTCCGACCTGGTCTACTATTACAATTTACAAAAGAACTCTATTACCTAACCATTATCATATATCACCAATAACCTTCCTGAACCAAGATAGAACAACAATAATGTTTCTTGTTCAACCATGGGGCGACTACTATTGCTACAATACAATTGCAAAGACGTTTCAAATTATGGAGGAATATGAAATGACATACGATGTTCAACATACATACAAGTATATTCAGTCTCTTGTATCTCCACTGTAGCGATAATTAAATTTTTTTTTCAACAGTTTAGTTATGTCGAATTTCAAATACAATTTGTTTTATTTCAATTTAAGTATGAATTGTTATTTATATTTTAGTTATTAATTTTGAATTAAGTTGTGAATCCAGTATATATAATGTCCACGATCAATCATGGCGTATTTATCATTTTAAATTAATTTTATTTATAATTGAATTATTATATAATCTATTAAATTAACCACATTTATATGAACAATTAGAATTGACAATTATTATATAATATAATGTGATGTATTATTATCTATACATACATCAATTTGTTCGGAAGTTCAAGAAAAAGTAATAATTTGTACATGAATTTTATTCTCTTATATTCTAGAACAATATCAAATCTTTCAAATTAATTCACCGTGTCAATTATGTATGTTACTATAAAAAAGAGATGAGATGCATAATATGCTATTTTGCCTAAAATATAATATATTTATTTATTAACTATAATATTTACTATAATCTTATAGATTAACACTTAAAATTAATGAGATATAATTTTGGCAGGATATTATGATATTAATTGATTGGACACATACCTGAACCGCTTCCATTAATTCAAGAATGGACACAATCTACTAGATTGTGGAAGACGAAAGGTTTCATTTCAAACAAAGTGATTTTTCAAATTCTATTTATTAAGACATTCATTACCATTTTCTCTCACAATACCGATCATACATTCTGAATCATCTCCCAAAAGATAACATCATATCCCTCACTTAAACGATTTGAAGATGAACAACATTGTCCCTGAAATGTACATCCCCTCCGAACTCAGAGATCAACTTTTGGAGTCTCTAGATCCAAAACATTTATGCAGAATGAAGTGTGTTAACAAATATTGGAACGAGTTAATATCATCAAAATCGTTTGTGGACGCTCACCTAGATCGAATGAAAAGTCAGTTTACAGGTTTGCTTTCATCCACAAAAATGAAGTGTCTAGCCCCCTCAGTCTCTTACCTACCGGAAGGATATGGGGAACCGCTCACTAGGCGTTTTGTAAGAGACAATACAAACGATTTTGAGGTTCTTGGGACTTATAACGGGTTAGTTTTATTTTGCAACACTGTTGATGAGTTTAGTTTGTTAAACCCTTGTACAAACCAAAACCTCATTTTACCACCTGTGCCAAACGATTTTCGCCCCTTTTTAGGAGAAGAGTGGACTTATTTTGGGGTTGGATATGATGTTTTGCATGATGATTTTTGGGTTATGAGAGTTTTTTTTTTTTTTTTCAATTAGAAGGGTACATTTGTTATTTTGTACTCTAGAAATTCTAATTTTTGGTCCACTCTACCTCCGTTTCCAAGCCAATATATTGATAATGCATTTTTTGTTGGAGGGCTTTTTCATTGGAATGTCTCTGCATCTGATAGACATGCATTAGTAACTTTTAATTGTCAAGCTCGAGTTTATGGAGAGGTTGAGGTCCCTGATTTTATCCTGGGACCATGGACTTATAAATACGAGGGGTTGGATGATAACAACCTTGCTGTGTTCGCTGATTGCCTCTCCGTCGATGATTTTGGTGTGACCCGATATTTCTTTCAAATGCATATTCTGAACTATTCATCAGAGGGTAGAATTTGGTCATCTTTCAATATATTCAGGGAAGAATATTTGTCTGACGATTTTGCACTCGAGCCAGTATGCTACCTGAACTCGTCAAGAACACTACTAATGTTTAGTGTTAAGCCATATGGGACATTCTTCTTGTATGATATTGGTAAAAGGCAGTTTAGAAGGATTGAAGGCATTTAATTTTGGTTAGGTTGTCCAAAATCATACAAGTACATCGAGAGTATTGTATCACCACACCCTTATATAGTAATATAGGTTCCAATTAGCGAATTTTTGTTTTTGTGCAGTATGTATAGCATCTTAATGATGCATGTAATTATCAAGTACTTTATTAGCTTGTATTTTGTTTATTTTGAAGCAAATATGTAACTAGTAATGATTACTTTACTCTTATCTAATAGTACTATATTTCTTAATGATAATGTTGAATTTTGAAGTTTTATAATACGTTTATCACTATTTCATTAACTCCCTTTGTTAAACAAAAATAATTATTAAAGTTCATTTAGAGAAATTTAATCCGTCTCTAAGTGTTATTGGTTTTTATGAAGTTGATTTAAGGTTCATCTGTGTAATATGCCCATAGCATATCAAATGAATTTGTTTATGCATACGTAATAGAATTATGCATACTATCAATCACTATGCACGAACACACCACTAAACTATTTTTTCAATCCAACAAATAATGAATAAAATCATAGTTCACATCACATCAATATTAAAAATGAAAGATTTTAGCCAGGTGCAAAACCTCCAAAAAATTGTACTCCTGCCATCCCACAAGTGTTTGCACCCCAAAATGGGTACACTTTTTAAGAAAAAACGTAATGAGTGGAGTGTTGAGGGGTAATTTTGTAAAGTTATATGAATAAAATAAAAAGGTGATTGGAAAGAGAGTAAAAATAATGACATTTTGTGTAAATATGTGAATATTGTGATGGTGGAGTTTATGAGAGAGTTTCCTTTTATGGGTGTGGAGACAATTGTGGGACGGACAAATAAGGTAAGTGTGCAAACAGTCGTGGGACGGAGGGAGTATTCAGTATTCATCAAAATGAAACAAAATAGGAAATATTGGTCATCAAACCAAGACCAACTTAGGTGTCGAACAACAATTTAAACAGTGTCTGGTAATACCATAAATCAAACTACTCAATACTCATATGCATCGGGTCAACGAAAGATTCAACAATCCTAGCTCGCATAGTGCTCGCATCAAGATTTCCAAAATCTCCTGTCTGTGGATCTTCATCTTTGTAGATAAATTCGATTTCCTTGCACAAAATGACACCACAATCTAATGAATGAGAACCCTACCTCCAAGTATCAGCTGAGGTTGGGTACTTGAATGGCATTCTTAAGTAATTATGAACAAGTCCACCAATTTTGCATCCACAAACTTCACCTACAACAATTGTACAAATAACAAAAAAAAAAAAAAAAACATTGTTCATTATTTAACAAATGCATGAATCAATTTAAACACACACCTATATGATATGAAATTACATACCACGTTTAATGACTCCGTCAAATATGGGTCTGCATGTGCCTTTGTCCTTTGAGGAATTGAGTTATAAAATGTCTATTTCCTCGTGGTCAGATCAAGTTTTAGAAGTGTCCAATGGTCAATTGCCTTTAGACCACTAGAGTTGCCTAAACGGTTCCGGTTCGAAACCGGAACCGGCATATACACGAACCGAGACCGTGAAATTCACGGTCCGGTTTCGGTTCCTCCTTTGCGGTTTTAAGGACCGCCGGTTTCACGGTTCGAACCGACGGTTGGACGATTTTTTTTTTTTTATATATTTATCTTTTTTCATATCTTCATCTTCTACGTTTATATATACTCCCATGTTGTAGAATGAATATGTATATCATATGTGTAATTGTGTATTAGTGTATGTATATGTGTGTGCAACACTAAAATTAAAAAGGCATTGCTGCTGCACTATAGTCTGCATGCCTAAAGCTACTGCCATCTGCCCTATAGCCCTCATCTCGATAGTTTTAACAGTCAAACACACATAATTTGCATTAATTAATTAGAAATAGGCATAAACCTTATATTTGTTTGAAAAGCAAAGATACAATAGTTTGGTATTTCCTCAATTCCTCTATCCATACTTCTCCTGTTCTTCAAAACCTGCTTCGACTCCCATATGTGCAAGCTTCATTAGTCATTTTCACATATTTTTATCATTTCAGAGGCAAGGGCAACCCTGGTTTGTTTCATTCTTCATTTTTTACTTGTTCCTACTATGTCATTACCATATATTTTTGTCAATCATTTTCTTTCTCACCTTGCAATTAAACATATTTAGTCATTTTTCAAAAAAAAAAAAACTAACATTTAAATTCATTTAAAAAAAAATAAAAAATTGGGCGGTTCCGAACCGAAACCGGCGGTTTTGGAACCGGAACTGTTGGAACCGAAACCAGCCACCTAATTTTCACGGTTCGGTTCCGGTTCAACCTTGTAGAGACCGCTGAATGTTCGAAATCGCTAGTTCATGAACCGTGGGCAACTCTATAGACCACTAGACGAACCCATCTCAGAAACAATTATTGGGAACAGAAAGATGCTTTTATCTAAGTTATCCTCAATAACTTTCTCTATAGTGAGTTGAATGCTTTTTGTTTGGCCATGTGACGATTTGTAATCATTGCCTACACCAAATTATGCAACAGTAAAATTATTAGTTATTGTAATTTGAACAAATAAATCTATATTAAATAATAATATATCACAATTATGAAATGTATAAATACCCAGCATGTAGATGTAAACACTTTCACACGTCTGGATTGCGGTCTTGGCTTGAATAAAACGAATCGTAACATATCTGCACATGCATTAACTACCTATAATGGGACAAAATAGTATCAATTTATATACAAATAATTAAATTCCAAAATTTTTATTATACAATATACTATACTTCTAGATTTATATACCTGACTGGTAATTCTACCATTATTCACAATGTCAATTAACATCTGAACTGACACATCAGCAAGTGGTATATCGACATGTTAAACAATGCAATTGTAGCATACAAAAATTAGTCAAAACAAGATAGAGAACAAATTGTATATATAATAGCATATAAAAGTTAAGCAGGCAATTGTTTTATATTAAAAAAATTATATGAACAATATATGATTTACTTACTGTGGACCGTTGTTCTTTAGCTCGGTAAATAGTTGCTCTCTTGCATAGGCCGATGTTTTTTGCACAGTAGCCAGTTTATTGTTGAAAGGGTACTTGACCACTGCTTTTGGCTTATTATCTACCTCTGCATTCCTAGATGCATTGTCAACATCATCATTGATTTCATGAGCTGTTATCAGAGGCTGAGGAGATACCTTTTTTTTTTGTCAGCAAAATAACATTTTATTAATCCCACATTGAAGTGTTTAGTACAGAGGCATGAGACATGCCTAGAAAGTATTGAATCATACTACATATTTCGAGTTTCAATTGAAATTTGGTTTTTACCTCAGCATCCCAGTACCAATCTTGGATTCGCCATCCAATCTTTGAAGGAAAATCTATTGCAGCCTTCCCCTTTGATGTAGAACCAGCTCCATAGCCTAGCCTTAATCTCCATTAATCTTGTCCTGTTTTATTTCTTCGTTTTTGAAATTTTTTGCATTTCTCCATTTTCATAGTGTCCATACAATGCCGTTCCAGATGCCCACTGCTGCTATGCTTCCCCTTTTCCCTTTGAGTAGACGGCTATGTGCTAGCAGATTTGTTAGAGGGTTTGCATGCATTACTGTATCCAACCCGAGCCACCTGTAGCACTCCATCCATACATTATGCGACAAAGTACAAGTGAAGAAGCAGTGCGTTGCCGTCTCCTCCGCGGTATCACAGAATACGCATCGTGATTCAGCGCTCGGTGGTAGTATTTTGCGTTTCTTCAAGTTGTCCTTTGTCGGTAGCCTGTCCCATACCAGCCTCCACACTTGTGTGTTGACCTTAATGGGTGCAATTTTATTCCATATCACCTTGAATCCTTCTTTCATTTCACTCGCCACTTGTGGTAATAGTCGTCTCTTTGCCACGAACTCATACGCTCCCTTAGTGTTAAATCTTCCATTTGCTGTTTGTTGCCATCTCCATGAGTCCTCCTCCCCTATAATAGGTATGTACCTGTCAATCACAACTTTTAAAGAATTAAAAATATCAGTTTCTCGCTCTAAGAGTTCTCTCCTCCAATCCCACTCCCAAACCCATTGCCCCTCTACCCAGCTCCCCATTTCGAACACAATTATATCTTTATTTCGACACAAGTTATATAGTCTTCCAAATTGACTTCTCAAATTCTCCCCCCCACCCATATATCCTCCCAAAATCTAGTCTCTCTCCCATTCCCTAAAATTTTCTCAATATTCTCCTTAAACCAGCTGCCCTCACTCTCACTCGTAACTTTAACCACCTCCCTCCACCAGCCTGATGATGACCTATTCGCTCCCCAACACTCAGCTCCCACCCCCTCGTTCCCATACCTAGACTCAATTATTTTTGCCCATAGGCTGTTTTTTTCATTCATTAGGCGCCATCTCCATTTTCCTAAAAGAACTAAGTTAAAGATCTCCAAGTCTCTCACCCCTAGCCCCTCTAGAGATTTCGGTTGACACACAACTTTCCAATTTAACCAAGCGATTTTCCTCACCGACTCCCCGCCCCCCCATAAAAAGTTGCGTTGAAGCTTAATTATATCACTCAGGGTTTTTTTCGGTATCCGGTACATTGACAAGTAGTACGTAGGAAGTGAAGCCAAGACCAAATTAATAAGAGTAATTCTGCCCCCCATCGAGAATTTCTTGTTATCCCAACTCCGTAGTCTGTTTGCAATTTTCCGCACCACTCCGTCCCATTCTGCTGCTTTTGTGTGTTGCATCCCCACTTTTATCCCGAGGTAAGTGAATGGTACCTTGCCTGTTTTGCATTCCAAGATTGTTGCCATCTCCTGTACTCTTGTATCGTCCACATTGATGGCATATAAACAACATTTGTCATAGTTTACTTTGAGGCCTGATGTTATCTCCATCAAACACAGAATTCTTCTCATCACCTTCGCATTTTCTACTGTAGCCGAACCCATGAATATGGTGTCGTCTGCAAATTGTAGGTGTGATACCGCTATGTTTCTTCTTCCAATCTTCGCCGCTTTAAATAGTTGCATTTCCGTAGCCTTGTTCATAATGATGCTAAGGCCCTCTGCTGCGATGAGAAAAAGAAAGGGTGATAGTGGATCACCCTGTCTTAGCCCTCTTTTTAAATGAAATTCGTCCGTTGGGCTGCCGTTGACTAAGACGGACGCGGTTGCTGTGGATATGCATTCCCTTATCCACTTTCTCCATTTCGGGTGGAATTCAAATCCCTCCATCATTATGTCCAAGAAATTCCAGTCTAAGGAGTCGTATGCCTTAGCAAAATCTATCTTTAAAAACATTCTCTCTCTTTCGTTTCTTTGCTTCATCAATGGCTTCATTCAACACCACCACACTATCGAGAATGTTTCTCCCTCCGATGAACGCACTCTGATTGGCTGAAATTATGGATTCCAGTACCTTACTTAGGCGGTTGGCCAACACTTTGGCAATGATCTTATACATGCCGTTAATGAGTGAAATTGGACGGAAATCATTTAGGTTTCTTGCTTCTTCCTTCTTTGGTATGAGGACGATGAACGATGGGTTGAATCCTCTCACGAATCTGCCATTTAGATGGAAGTCATTCATCATTTTCATGACGTCAGTTTTCAGAGTGTCCCATATCTCCTTTAAACATGAGAAATTGAACCCATCTGGTCCCGGACTTTTCCATCCTTCACACGACCATACAGCCTCCTTTACCTCGTTTTCTGTAAATATTGATACCAACATCTCATTCTCCACTCTTGTGATCTTCTTGTGAATGAGGGTTGCATCGATAGTTGGCCTCCTGATATATTCCTGACTGAAGTGAGCCTTAAAGTGCTCATGAATTCCCTGTTTTACCACTGCTACTTCCCCTTGCCATTCTCCGAATAACTCAATTCCCGTGATCTCATTCTTTTTTCTTCTTATGTTCACATATCTGTGGAAAACTTTTGAATTTACATCCCCCTCCAGCAGCCATATGCATTTGGCTTTTTGTTGCAGCAAGGTTCCTCTCTGTTTCAGGTCTCTAAACAACAATGCCATGACTTCATTCCTTCTTATTATCTCATGCTCTTCCAGCCCAATTGTCTCATCAATGCTATCTAGATTAGCTATCTCCTCCAT
Organism: Galeopsis tetrahit; assembly: GCA_963675135.1. Classification (NCBI taxonomy): domain Eukaryota; kingdom Viridiplantae; phylum Streptophyta; class Magnoliopsida; order Lamiales; family Lamiaceae; genus Galeopsis; species Galeopsis tetrahit. Next base: position 63,393,797 of record OY776132.1, read on the forward strand.
GTGCCCTACTATCCTATTATCCATCATGCCAAATACTTCCTTGTTCCACACTTTCAGATCTTGCTTAAGCAGCTTCATCTTCTCCTTTATTACATAGCTGCCCCATCCACTTATTTCATAGCTGTCCCATTTTCTTGCTACAAACCCCTTGAAGTCTGGGTGGTTAAGCCATGCGTTTAAGCTTCGAAATGGCTTTGGCCCTCAATCTTTGGAATTTATTTCAAGCAATAGTGGACAATGATCCGACACTGCTCTTTTCAGCCCCTTCTGATAGGAATTTGGCCATATAGAGAGCCACTCCTCATTCACCATAATCCTATCAATTCTGCTTTTGCAGCTACTGTCCGGTTTATGCCATGTGAATTTCCTTCCATGTAGTTGCATATCAATCAAATGAGTTTTATGTATGAATTCATCAAATGCCACAATATCCCTTCTATTATGTACTGAGTTTCTCCCCACTCTCTCTGCCACATTTCTAATCGCATTGAAATCTCCCGCGATACATATACATCCATTCCCATTTTATCTGATCACCAACTCTAATCTATCCCACAGTTCAATTTTCTCAGATGTTTGACACGGTGCGTACACATTAATTATACAACACTGTATTCTATCAACTCCCCACAACCCATTAACAATTAAAGCCCCTTGCATATACCATTGACTCATGCATATAAAAATATCAGGATTCCAAATTGAGAGAATACCTCCCGATCGGCCCTCTGCCCCCTTCGTTGCCCATCCGATGTTCCTCGCACCCCACATTGATTTGCATATCACCTCATCACATTGTTCCAGTTTCGTCTCCCTCTCCCTCTCTCTGTTACTGTCCTTCCCTTAATCCTTGCAATCAATGAACTGGGCGATGACCATTTGCTCTTCTTCTGCACTGTCGGTTTAGGCGTCTTCTCACAAGATTTTAATGATGGCTTACCCAAACCAACATCATGCATCTTACCATTCTCAACTGAATTTTCATTGATACAGGACTGTCCAGCGTTATAAATTTCTACTTCAACTTCATCATCTTCTAATAGAGATTTTGAGCATAGTCCAGCCGTGACTTCTAAATTCTTGCTCAATCTTTGATTCTCGGCTTTCAGCATTATAATCTCATTCCCCATCCCACTCAACTACTTGTCAAACTTTTCCCTATCACCTTCCATCTCTTTCTGCATAGAAACTAATTGAGATGTTAACAACTCAATCCTTTTAGCATACCTCTCCTTATCACTCTTCAATTTTATAATTTCACTGTCCTTCTCTGTCAACTCTTTATCACAACGTACCCTCATATCTAGAATTTGTTTCTACAGAATACCTATTTGAGCAACCAACTCATCAATCTTCTTCATCTGGTTCTTTTCACCGACAGCTTCATTTAGGTTCTCATCCACACCAACACTACCTACTGCCACATCCTTACTACTATCATTGATAGCGGTTTTTTCAACATCCCCAACATTTCCAACATACCTGTTTATATCTTGACATACATTAAGAATAGGATCACTCTCGTCTCTGAAATTCACTCCAACAGATAAATCACTTTCAAATCCAATATCAAAAAACGGACATTCAATCGAAAAACTCTTCTTTCCATTGGAAGTGGATCCAACCTCAAAACCTTTTGATGATGAATTCTGAAATATCACATTCTGCTTTTCCACAACGTTGAAGACTGTATGTAATGCTTTAGACCTAGTTGAAACACCAGATGAGACATTGCCACAGTAACGGGTGTACCACTCCCTGTCCCATCTGAGGTTGTTTCTACGCATCTGAATTGACGAACTCTCAAAAGATGTTCTTTCTCATCTGTTGTAGCTTTAGGCTCTTCAGTAAAAACCTGTTTGGAATCAACATCATAACTAGGTTAGCATTTCTTGAAACAATTTGTTCAGATGAATTTTTTACTAAATGATATGACCTTGGTGTAACGATTCAGCTTTCTACGTAATATTGCCAAATGCAGGGCTTCGGTATCCCATTTTAGGAATCGAGGGAAAGCGGATGAATTCATTGGTTTGACAAGCCTCGTATGCTCACATAACCAAAACTGCATTAAAGATTCAGAAACAATTGTTACATACTTAATGAACTGACCATGTATAATATTTAGTAAACATATTGAAGTATTGAAAATGGATAAATTTAAAAATGTTACCGGTAACATTATGGCACAACCATCGGCCTTCATCTGCTTGCTTCTCCTTAGCTGACTCTTCAATTGGTCAACAATAAAAGTACTTCACTCGTACTTGCAAATATTTTAAAAGTTATCCAAGTACATTGTCAAATGCCATGGGACAACCGAACTTCGAATTGGGCATAGAAGAGCCACCAATAGATAACAACACACCAATCTTGCCACATCCTGACTTGATTCATCATTGTTTTGCCTCACAACCTCCTTTAACTTTGCTAGGATCTGAGGTTTGTACAAAGACCGATAGTGTTGTGGCCTTGCTTGAATATCAACACCGAAACAGCGATTAACCCAAGAAGGGTGATGATAGTCATCCACCCTCTACCTGATTTCATCATTCCCACAGCTTATTCCAAATATAAGTTCTGCATCATACTTTGACAAGCCTACCTTGGTTCCTCCGATTACAAAACTTTTTGTTTCAAAGTTGAACCGCCTAACAATCTCCACGATATCACTCTCGAATTTCAACGAATCGCTAACGTTTAGGCAAACAGAGTTGATTAGAAGCTAGAATGGAGTCTTCTTCAACTCTACTATATGCTGAGCTGTGAACACAATCCCTTTCAAGTCTTTAATAGTTGTCCTCAGATTTGACCTATAGTAGGTTTGAGTCGTGTCCACCTCTACTCCACCTAAAATAAAAAAATATATGTATACAAAACTCTGCATATTTAAGTTATACTATGAAGTTATTTTCTACAATGTCTTACCAAAACAGTTCTCAGGTTTGATAGCCTGAACTTCTTTGTCCTTACGTGCTTGCTTTCGAACCCGCTTATACCTTTCAATGTCACTGTCTGCATTATACATTTCATGGTAAAAGTGCATTATAATCTGAGTACATATCTTCTAATCACTTTTTTTAACAAAATTTTTGAAGATAACATATATAATCAGAATATAGCATTCATACACCGTTATTGTTATTATACAATGTTATAAGATTGATTACAATGTTATAATCTGAGTCAAAAGTGTTGTATTTACTTCTCCTCTTCTGACTTTCATCATCACTTTTAAAATCTATTCATAAAGAAAAAGAATGATTAATTTTTTTAAAAAAATATACCCTGATAAGTACGAAGAGTAAATTAGTGTTTATAGAGTTATGTCATAGAAGAATATCTGATTCGACATAAGAATATTTTGACTCACGATGACCTAGTATTATTCATTTCCATTAAAAAAAATATGCATAAGATACCATTGAATGAAATAAACATTGCATAAGAAAACTTATAAAGGATCTAGATTAATAAACCTTTATGCTTTTCATCTGTTTTGTCTTGCCTCCTACGCTTTTCGGAAGACCCTGAAGACCAGTGAGATGCATTAACTAAATCATATATTCAGTCTGGTTATTAATTTACATATATATTTAATTCGATACATTACCTCGTGTTTCCACGCGATGAACGCTCTCGTCAACACTCTTTTACTTTTTTCCACTATCTTTGCTTGATCCTTCTTCTATATGACCTCCAAATCTTCTTGTTCTTGCCATATTGACTTCTGAACAGAGAAAAGTAAGATTTAATTTTATCCAAACTAAACATCTAGTGCATATATGGATTAAAAAAACATACATACCAACATAAATGCATAAGACCCATCGATCAAATATTCATCTAATATTATACATATTTCACAAAAAATTAGGAAATTATTCATAGCTAATTAGGCAATCCATTTAATAATGTTTAGTTCATGGTCGACTATACATTTTCTCAAATTATCAAAAATTTATTGAAATATTATGATATGTATCACCTCTAGAACATAAATCTTTACTTTTCTAGGGTTTTAACAGTTCATAAGTTACTCAACAAAAATTATAAACCGAGACGGAATAAAATACGAAAAAGTAAAAAAAAAGACACTATATCATACAAGACATGCAATTTATAATCTATAAACCATTTAATTTTTTGTATCGTCCATACACTGGGTTCTAAAGAGACCCTAAACACTATAATTGATATGCACCTTAACTTTGTTCAGATGCATTTACGGCGGAAAAAATAAAGTAGGCAGCATGCAAATGATCGGAGTACCTGGTGCTGGGAATGAACTTCTTCGCCGAAAAAGAATGCACTGTGGTTTTTAGAAACCGCTCGAATGAAGTGCATAAATTGTGTAATGAAATCTTTCAGCTAAACAAATTGATCTAATTAATTTCGTATTACATGCTTTTTAGGAAAGATTTTGTTGGTCCCAAGTTGAGTTGATATCGAGTAAGCTAGTGAAAATGTCTAGAGGGGGGTGAATAGACTTTTCAAAAATCTTTCGATATATCAGAATACGTAATGCGGAAATGATCAAAGTAACAATGAGCCCAATTCAAGATTATACTCAACTTATTATCGAGAACTCTGTTCTATACTCAACTAGTCAAGTCCAGTTAAGTAATTAAACAGTTAAGCAATTAAAACAACTTAAAACAGTAAATCAACACACAAAGATTTATAGTGGTTCGACAACTTGTCTACGTCCACTCTCACAATCCCAGTTGTGATATTTGCCACTAAACTCTTCAACACGAGTACAAAGTGTAGTTCCTGTCTTTTAAGTCCCAAGAAGAAGACTTAGATCTTCAACAGAAATATCACTAGATATATCTACGATCTAACTAGAAATTTAACAAGTATCTAGCAACTTGATAAAACAACAAAATAAAACTTCTCTATCTTCAGTAGCAGCCTTCTGAATATGACTTCGTCTTCTGGCTTCTTTCTGAATCTTCAATGCACTCTGAGAGTAATCTTCAGTATGTAGCTTTAATATGCTTCAGTATCAAGTTTCAGTATGCGTAGTTGTAGTAACAGTAGTCTTCAAATGATCACCATCATGAAGTATTTGTAAACATCAAGAACTTAGTTAGTTGTAACCAACTTTTCTTGATAACTACCTTCAACTGAATCTTCTTATCAATCCACGCGTTTCTGTTACGAATTAGTTATTCCATAACTAACTTCTTTAATCCTTATCTTTATATGCGCTTTTGTAACTAACTTCATGTTGACTTGTCTTGTGTAGTCTATTATGTACTGGTCTTGTAGTCCATCTGTCTTGAGTAGTAGACTGGTCTTCTCTTCTTGTGCAGTAGACTCTAATAGAACTAATCTAGTCCTAACAAGACTATTACATTACATTAAGCTTTTATAATACAAGCTTAGTCAACTTATGAACTATACAACAAATCTATCTATTACATAGAAAATATCATGAGCTCTATACAACAATTATAGCTCAATAACAAACCAAGAAGAACACATATATGAAGTACTTATAAAACGTACTTATCTTTTAAATATAAACAACACTTATCTTTTATGTGAACTTCTACTGATCTGTTCAAGATGACTTCAACTCAACTAGACTAGATTAGTCAACACTTAGAAAACATTCAAACCACTTTTGGCTTATCAAAACTTCATCTTATCTTTTCATCATTTAGGACTTGTCTAGGATTCATATCCCAACAATTTCCCCCTTTTTGATGAAGCCAAAACTACTTGAATCTTTTCTCATAAGTAGACTAGTTAAGTAGTTATCTTGTCTATTAACATCAAATAGTACTTAATTTTTCATTCATTCAACAAAAGATCAGTAGATTACAATTACTTAATCAAAAGAAATATAAACACAAATCTAGTCTGAAAGAGTACCTCCTTCTATGTTAGGAACGCAGAAAGCATCTAGTAGTCTTCTGTGGATCAGCCTAGTTTGTTCTTCATCATCAATCTTCTCTTTGTCAAGTAGCTCTTCTTCAAACTTTTTGATTTTGATTATATCAACCCTTCTTCCAGAGCTAGTCATAGGACATTTCCATTCAGGAAATCCAGGAACCAAAATGTTGAAATTAGCACCAGCAGAAATCCTTAAGATTAAGTGCCACAACATTCTGTGTTGTCCTTCCATAAACCTGTCAAATAATGAATACAATTCATCTTGACTTTCAGTATCTCCATACTTGCGTATGATCCAATGATCAAGTTCCCATTGATTCTTCACTTCATTCCATTCAGCTCTATGTTCATTATCTATGAAGTAATCAATAAACTTGTCTTCCATTTGATCTTCATTCACCTTCAGCTTTTGCAATCTTTCAATATGTTTTTCAATTTTCTTTTTGCTAGCATAGTGAGCTTCTTATTTTGAAATTGCAAATTTTCGTTTCTTCTCAACAATCTCAGTAGACTCATCTTCAATAGCTAACTTCCGTTTGACTTGTCTAGTCTGAATCTCAGCTTCTGGAGATGCAACACCTTTGCCTTTCTCCAGCTTTTTCAACTCAGCTGCTCTAAGCTCTTCAAGTTCAGCTTTCTTTACTAGCTTGCCTCTCTTAGGCCTCCTAAGCTCTTCAATAGCAGTTGCAGCAGCTGCAGCAGCTTTCACATCAGATTCAGTAGACAGTTCAATTTTACCAACTTTTTGAACTTTACTCGTCTCTTCCCCCTTTTTGGCTTCATCAGTAGCCTTGAGAGTGAATAGAGAAGTAAATCGAGTCATCTCTTCTATCATAGCTTGCTTCATGGCTTCAGTAGCTAGCTCAATCTGCTTTTGCTGCGACTTCTCATGACTCATCTTGTCTAGTCGATCAGCAGTCAGCTCTAGCTTCCTCGAACTTGAGATTAACTCACCTTTGAAATGAGTAGCTGTCTGTCGTAGAAGAGTGTTTTGAGCAGTTAACTCATGAAGAACTGCTTGAGAACGCACCAACTGATCTTGTGCTTCTCGTCTTTGGTCATCAGCAATAGCAATCTTCACTCTGTAGAGTCTCTCCATCTTGCTGGACTCCTCAGCTAATGATCGCGCAAACGAAATAGATCTCTTTTCAGAAAAATCTACTTGTTTCTTCAGAAAATTCTCAACTTCTGCATACATCTCAGTTCGAAAGGTTGAGTCCATCTTGTTGACCTCACCAACAATTAACTCTCTTGTGCTGTCAACAAGTGTTTGGTTTTGCTCAACAAGTACATCTTTCACCTTCGATGCAAGAAACTCATCAATTGCAGAATGAACTACTTCTTTCAAGTCGGTCTTCAACTCATCTAGATGGCCATCCGGAAATCCATGAGTAGACGACTGAACTTCAGCTTTCACATCCTTGTGAACAAGTTCATCTTCAGTAAACATTTCAGCATCCATGAATTCCTCATCTTCCACACCAAGTTCAAAAGACTCAGACTCTTCTGAACTCTCAGCATCTTCTAACTCCAAAGTTGGTTCATCAGTCTGTATACCAACTTCAGCAACCTCTGGTTTCAGCTCATCTTCCACCAGATCAGTCTGGGTTCCGATGTCAAATGTGAACTCATCAACCAGAACACCATCAGGAATGCTCAACAGTCTCTTAACCAGATCAACTAGGGCTTTGCGTGGAAATAGTTCAGAGTGATCCTTAACTCCACTATTTTCCTTTTGTTCCATCTCCCAATCCATAAAATTGGAGATACCACCCATGCCTAGAATGACCTCGAACAGATCATCAGTTCCAGACTTCTTTAATGCGAACCAAGTGCAAATTCTGATCAGTTTCTCAAACTGTTCAGATGAGTAGTCGATGTCGACGGATGCGAGTTGCTTCCTCATATTCCGAATTATCTTCGAACGAATTCTCTTTTCTCTCAAGCACATCGGATAATAAACCAGGGATTCAAATCTGACTTCAGACGGGGTCTGAGTAGATGGGGTCTCTAACTCAGCTGTTGCAGTGGCAACTGTCGTCTTGTCTGAAGTAGACGGGTTGGAGGGTTCAACATTTTCTGTTGAGGGTAAGGGTAGAATTAGGTATGTGGTTTCTTGGGGCTCTGACGTGGCCAGGTTTGGTGTGACAACTGTCGGAGTATCAGTTGTATCCTTTTTGGGAGTGTTTTCGGGTACACTGGCTCGAAGCGGTAATGCCGCCAGTGCTTGTGAGGTTTGGGGAATAGGTCGTGGCCTAGATCGATGTGATCTAGCCTTGGTTGCGACGGGGAGAGAAAGAGGAAATGAAATAGACTGAGAAGAAGAACCAACCTGAGGACTCAACTCGGCTGGTGAAGTAGGCGAATCGACTCTCACTAGTCGATAGACTTCGGCACCGGACTCTTCTTCCTTCTCTGAGTGAGTCTCCTCTGAATCATGTCCACTCGACTCAGCTTTCGCAGCTTCCTCCGAAACTTCATCATCTGACTCATCTCCAGAAGAACTAGATGAGTCAGCATACGGCATGGCCTCCGAGTCATCTACCAACACTTGTCTTGGTGCAGACGGCCTTCGAGCAACCTGTTTCCTCAAAGCTTCTGCCTTCAAATAGAACTTGAGCGGATGAAACGGCTTGCCTTTACTCCAATCAGACTTGTTCGGCAATAGCAGGGGTAGGAGAATACTTAGCTTGTTGCCATAACCAACAGTCTTTGACACCACCCAATTAGCCGTGTCCTGATTCACCATAACATTCCGTTCAAAATACATAATCCGATCAGCGATTAATTTGAACCAATTTCCGTTTGTGATTCCGTCATAGATTGCTGCCATCACCCTAGTCTTCACTTGAGTGACCGAATCATGAGAACCAGTGGCACATAGTAGCATCTTGCTAGCTATGTCCAATAGTGTTCGATAAATTTCCAACAATTCAGCTTTCTTGACGGCTGGGGCCTTGCCATCCGGTTTAAGTTGCATCATTTTTCCACAAAAGATGCTCATGTACTTCATCTCTTGGCCTAAGGCATAGTTCTCCACATCAATTATTCCAGTGGGCAACCTCAAATGCCTAAGTAGCACCTCGCTATTGATTTCAACCCTGTCCGATCCAATGAACGATTCGATACCATCACCTCGTCTGGTGGCGTTGGCATAGAACATTAATACCTCCTCCTCCAAGACGACTTGCGGAAAGGCCTCCAGATATGGCCTTAATCCACACTGGATGCACTTAGACAGAATCTCCTTGTTGTCATCCGTGTGTAGCCCTTTGAAAAATAACTAAGGCTCCACATGAACCCTTCCTTCAGTAGTGTATCTGCCTAAATCAAACCTCGCTTGTCTGTTTGTTCTGACATCAAAGAGAGAAACAATCGACATAGTAGTATGATACTGAAGAGATTTGAGTTAGCAAGAAATCAATTTGAGAATCAAACAGTTGTGAAAAACGTGAGGCGAGTTGAGTGAGGCAGTTGAGTTTTGTTAGAACATAAATTTTGATCCAATGGACAAGATTGATTGCATGGATCCAACGGTTGGGGCTGTTGGAATTCTGTTTACGGAATCGAGAATATTATGTGATTTGATATTGTAAATTTTGGAATCCGCCCTTCTTATTGGTTAGGACAGAGAAGTGTACTCATCTGACCTAGTGTAGAAGAGTAATGCGCGAACTGGGTGTATACACCTCATTAAAATGGGAGTGTATTCATCCAATTCTGGAAACTTTCAATTTTCATTACCAAATTACCATAATGTCCTTAATTCTTTGTGAGTAAACACTTAGCATATTTCAATTAATAGAAACACTTAGCTTGTCTGTTCGAGTCCATCCAGAACAGACGAGTAGACTTAAGCTTCACAAGACGAGTTGGCTTGAGCACACAAGACGAGTTCCCCCTTCGCCTGTGCTTGTCTATTCTGAACATCGAACGACTTCATGTACCTATCTTATCATATTTAACGTGTAATCGATAGTACAAGTAGAGTAACAATAAATAAGATGAATATTAATCCAAAGCAATGATCAAGGTTTCGAACAAGATGACTATTGACACACATAAGAGTCAACATAAGGATATTTAAGAAATCAGAGATTCCCCCTTAATTGTTTATTCTCTTAGTATTACCCTCAGCTTTACCAGCTTCCTCATCGGGTTGTCTGGTCATCCTGTCTAGCCTTGTATACCTGTCTGTTGTGTGAGTAGTTGAGTGCTTCTGGTCTAGTATTCTTGTCTCCTTGTTCTTGATGTGCCTGTCTGGTTAGTACATCGCTATAGACAAGTAGGGTCTAAATCAATTAGCCCTAAACTAATGCATAACTCACGAAATCGTGCCTCAGCTAATGGTTTTGTGAAAATATCAGCTCTTTGAAAATCAGTATGAATCTTTTCCATGCGAATGTCCTTCTTTTCTACATGATCACGTATGAAATGATGTTTCACATCAACATGTTTACAACGTGTGTGCAATACAGGATTTTGTGTAATGGCAATTGCACTATTACTATCACAGAAAATAGGAACATTTGATTCATATAAATTGTAATCTCTAAGCTGTTGCATGAGCCAGAGTAGTTGACTACAACAGCTACCAGCAGCCATGTACTCGGCTTCGGTAGTAGAGGTAGCAACACTAGTCTGCTTTTTCGAAAACCATGAAATGAGTTTTGTGCCTAAGAATTGACAAGAACCAGATGTAGATTTCCTATCTATTCTACAGCCACCAAAATCAGAATCTGAGTAGCCACTTAGAGATAAATCATCATTTGAAGGATACCATATACCACGATTGATGGTTCCTTTCAAATATTTCAATATCCTTTTAGTGGTTTCCATATGACTCTCTTTTGGATTAGCTTGAAAACGAGCACATACACCAACAGAGAATGCAATATCAGGTCTACTAGCAGTCAAGTACAGTAATGAACCAATTAGACCACGATAATATGTTTGATCAGCACACTTACCTTGTTCGTCTGGGTCCATTCTGTATGTAGGTAGCATAGGTACGCCAGCAGACTTGCATGTCTTAATACCATACTTATCTAGAAGATTTCTAGTATACATTGCTTGATTTATAAAAATCCCTTCAGGGGTCTGTTTTACTTGAAGACCAAGAAAGTAATTCATTTCACCCATCATGGACATCTCGAATTTACTTTGCATGAGTGTTGAGAAACTTTCACTCAGCTTTTTGTTAGGTGACCCAAAAATGATGTCATCTACGTAAATTTGGACAAGTAAAATGTCTTTCCCTTCTTGTCTTCTGAACAAGGTTCGATCGACCTTGCCCTTAGTAAAACCATTTTCTAACAGGAAGAGAGAGAGAGTGTCATACCATGCTCTTGGAGCTTGTTTTAGTCCGTATAAGGCTTTCTTCAATCTGTACACCTGATTTCCTTTGACTTCGAAACCTGGGGGTTGTTCAACATACACTTCTTCCGCAAGAATACCGTTAAGAAATGCACTTTTAACATCCATTTGATATACAGTAAACTTCATGTGAGCAGCATATGCAAGGAACAATCGAATGGCTTCTAGTCTAGCAACAGGAGCATATGTTTCATCATAGTCTATGCCTTCAGCTTGTGAGTAGCCTTGGGCAACTAGTCTAGCCTTATTCCTAACAACTACATCATTCTCATCTTTCTTGTTTTTGAAAATCCATCGAGTGCCAACTACATTATGATGTTTAGGTCTATCGACAAGTTCCCAGACGTCGTTTCGAACAAACTGGTTCAACTCGTCTTGCATAGCGATGATCCAATTACTATCAGCCAATGCCTCTTTAACAGTGGTAGGCTCGATAGATGAGAGGAAACAACACCAGCAAAACATAGTTGGACTAGACTGTTCTTGCGACTCAAAGAGTTGTCGTCTAGTCTTTACACCAATAGTAGAGTCACCAATGATATTTTCTGTATCATGCGCAGATTTCCATGTTTTTCTATTCTTAACAGGAATACTATCATCATCTATATCATGTACAGCATCATGCATATCAATATCATTTGTATCATCAATTTTCACAGGAGTAGTAGAGTCAACTAGAGCAGGCATGTCTACTGGTCTAGAAGACTTACCTTGAGCACTTACTTTCACTTTGTCATCAGAGTCGAGGGCTTTCATGAATGGATTGTAGGCTTGAACGGATTCATATACCTCTGAGTCTTTATCAGATTCGATCGATAGATCAGTCACCTTTTCACTGATCTTGTCGGCAGACGAGTCCTGTCGAGATTCATCGAAAACCACATGTGGTGTTTCTTCTACACAAAGAGTTGAGTAGTTGAATACCCTAAATGCCTTGCTAGTCGAGGAGTATCCTAAGAATATCCCCTCGTCCGCTTTGGCATCGAAAGCATTCAACTTGCTCTTTCCATTGTTATGAATAAAACACTTACAACCAAATATATGGAAATATGAAATACGGGGTTTTCTACCTTTCCAAACCTCATAAGGTGTCTTGCCTAAGACTTTGTTGATCGCACTCCTGTTTTGTGAATGGCATGCAGTGTTGATAGCTTCAGCCCAAAACTTTTGAGGAGTGTTGAACTCAGCTAGCATGGTTCTACAGGCTTCTTTTAGAGTTCGATTCCTTCTTTCTGCTACACCGTTCTGTTGTGGTGTCCTAGCTGCACTAGTTAGATGCTGGATACCACGTTTAGCACAAAAATCTTTGATATAGCAATTAATGAACTCAGTTCCTTTGTCACTATGAATCTTGACAATGGACTGGTTCTTCTCAACTTGTAACTTCTTCAACAGATCAGGTAAAAGGGTTTGTGTATCACTCTTCTTGTGTAGAAAGACTACCCAAGTAAACTTAGAATAGTCGTCTACCACAACAAGTGTGTACCTTCTACCATTCAAGGTTGGAGGAGTTATTGGACCATGAAGATCCATATGTAGAAGTTCTAGAACTCTACTAGTTGAGAGAGTAGGAATTGACTTAAATGAACTTTTAACCTGTTTACCCTGTTGACACGCCGTGCATACATGTGACTTGTAGTAGACCTCATTGGGAATACCTTCTACAAGGTAATCTCTGGCTATCTTATTAAGAACCTTAAAGTTTAAGTGACAAAGGCGTCTATGCCAGAGCCACCCAAGTTCTTTTGGATTCTTAGTAAGTAGACAGGTGTCCCTCGGGCAACTGTTCCAATTCACTATATACACACTACCTTGTCTTACGCCGACTAGTAGGATTGTGTGTGTCCTTTTGTCTATGATCTGACATTTGCGGCTTTTGAACTGCACCTTGTATCCACGATCACAAAACTGTGAGACAGAGAGTAAATTGTATCTCAGGCCTTCGACGTACGAGACATCTTGTATCTCTACGTCACCATTCCGAATGTAACCAAATCCTTTAGTGATAGCAGTGGAACTATCACCAAATATCACTTTTGGTCCTTCTTGCTCATGATAGCTTGATAAGAGAGCCTTGGTACCAGTCATGTGGTGTGAACAACCACTGTCAATGTACCAAGTTTCTCCTACTGAGCCACCCTTCTTATACAAGTCAAGTCGACCCTGCAATAGATGATATTCAATAATTTAGGTACCCTGTTTGTTTATTGGGGTCCTGGGGGGTTAGTCGAGTTCAAAGGAATCCAAATATACATTGGAGTCTTGAACAAGTTTGATCTTTTAAGCTTTCGCCCATATTTGTTACAAAATAAGACCTTGTTGTCCTTCTCTGGCCTAACAGTCGAGTTCGGGTCTACTCTTTGGAGATAGCCTTTCGACTTGATCTCTACTTGAGCAGGCACTTGTCTACGATAGTCAGAGTAGGGTTTGAATGCATTAGGTCCATACGGTTTATAGACGCGTTTGGGTCTTTCCTCACTTAAAATATCGTATGATAGAGGTGGAGGATATAGGACAGCTTGTGTACGATATTTTGGAGCTACCTGTCTAGGTCTAGACGAGTAGAGTTGAGACTGCCTTATAAATGGAGGTCTAGACTCTTGTCGTCTAGTCTGTACCTGTCTAGTACTCGTCTCCTCAGGATACCAGTCCTCGTATCTGACCTGGTTGGGTCGTCCTCGATTAGTGGTCCTTTGAAGATTAGTTCTAGATGGAGCAGGCTTGCTGTTACCATTCTTTTTACCTCCCTTGGTAATCGGAATGTTAACTTGAGCTTGTTTAGGTACAGTATCTTTAGAAGAAGTTCCAATATCGTATAACATTGGTCCTTTTCCTTTATCATTTGGCAAAAGTCTTGCTTTAATAGTAGTAGGGTTCTTAATGACTCGAGTAGACGAGCTAGATGACTCAGCACCTATACCAGTCTTGTCACCTGGATCTCTATACCTATCTGACAATTCAAGGTTAATCTTCGAAGAGTTAACCAGGTCAGTAAGTTTGAGATCAAGTGTGACAACCTCGGTCTCTAAGAACTTATTACGTTCTTCAAGTCTGTTGCACTTGTTCTTTAAAACATTGAATTCATTTCTCTCAGTTGCATGTGTCTTGAGTAGGTCTTGATATAACTTGTCTGTCAACGCACACTTTTCTTTGAGTTGACTCAACTCTTCAGTCAAGCGTTCATTTAGGACTGTTATATTAGGATCTACGTTTGACTGAGCTTCCTTAAGATCAATGATTTCTTGTTTTAATGCAATGTTTTCATCACTGACTTCGATGAATGCTTGATTAGCAAGTAGAAGGTCATCTTCGACTGCACTAGTCGAGTGCTGAAGACTACTTCCTACTTCACTACTAGCAGTGTCACTTTCATCAGTTTCTGAATCATCACAAGATTGAAAAGATGTAGCAGATGATACCTCTTGGTTGATTTTAGCCATGCAGCATAGACCATCATCTACTATGAAAGCTTCGTCGTGATCTTGATCAGTTGAGTGACTAGATGCGGACGATGGCAATTCATCTGAATCTGAGTCAGAGTCATTATTGACCATCATTGCCTTATTGCCACGATTATATCTTCTTTCCCTTCTAGCTTTACGTTCTTCTCGATCGTCAGTGCTCAGGTCTGGGCATTCGTAAATGTAATGACCTGGCTTTTCACAATTATAGCACAAGAGATCATTAGTAGCCTTTTTAATAGGAGATTTGTCCCTACGTTTATCACGTCTATCAGAACGTTGAATCTTCCTATCGTCAGACTCTCTATCTCGCCTATTACCTTTCGAGACTTCGTCTCTCCTTTCGGAAGAGTTTCGGTCTCGTCTGGTCTCAGACGAGTTCTTAGAAGTAGATGCTCTATGATCCCTATAGAACTTCTTGTATCTTCCGAAGCGTTTATTGAGCCTATCAAACTTTCTAACCATGAGACTCATCTGATCCTTTAAACTAAGATCAGTATCTAACTCATCTTTCACAGAGGCAGACTTAGTTCTAGACTTGGACCTGTCTACCTTAGAAGACTTAGAAGAGCTAGACTTAAAGGCAACGTTCTTAGATACAACATGTTCTCTATCACTACTGGCTAGTGGTTCATCTTCGTCTAAATCAAACTCATGGGCTTTAAGAGTTTGAAACATGGTTTCAGCAGTCCATGTATCAATATCTTGAGTGTTCTTAACAAGCATCTTTACCATTTTCCAACGGCTATCAAGACTCTTCAAAATCCTAAGATTGATCTCACGAGCAGTATAAGATTTACCAAGTACTTCCAAATCATTCATGATCTTAGTAAAACGAGTATCCAGCTGGTCGATAGTTTCGCCAGCTTTCATCTGAAATGATTCAAATCTTTGGACAGCTGTGGAGAGTTTGCTCTCTTTGATTAGGGAGGTCCCTTCACAAATGATAGCTAGTCTGTCCCACATCTCTTTGGCAGTCTTACATTTTAACACTTTTCCTAGATACTCGTTAGGAAGGGTGTGTAAAATGTAATTCTTTGCCAAACTATCCAAATTATTTTGACGCATTTCTTCTGAGGTTAGATCTGACCTGGGTTTCTTGACGAGAGTACCAATTGGTTTGCTTGGGTCAAGAAAAGCAGTATTTGGAATCATCGTAACAATGGGTCCTTCTGTGATGACAGAGATCATTAGGTCGTGCGTGGAACTGAAAATGGCTTCCATTCGCAGCTTCCAGTAGTCATAGTCCTGAACTTGGAACTTGGGTAACTTGTTAGCACTTATTTCAAGAGACATGTTAACACAAGTAGATTAGTGCTAATTAGTTATATGATCAAGAACACGTAAGCAAGTACAATCAAGGACCAAGACTTCACCCTAAGTCTTAAGTCGGTTATCAAGAAACAGCAGTTCGTAAACTACTGCTCTGATACCACTTGTTGGTCCCAAGTTGAGTTGATATCGAGTAAGCTAGTGAAAATGTCTAGAGGGGGGTGAATAGACTTTTCAAAAATCTTTCGATATATCAGAATACGTAATGCGGAAATGATCAAAGTAACAATGAGCCCAATTCAAGATTATACTCAACTTATTATCGAGAACTCTGTTCTATACTCAACTAGTCAAGTCCAGTTAAGTAATTAAACAGTTAAGCAATTAAAACAACTTAAAACAGTAAATCAACACACAAAGATTTATAGTGGTTCGACAACTTGTCTACGTCCACTCTCACAATCCCAGTTGTGATATTTGCCACTAAACTCTTCAACACGAGTACAAAGTGTAGTTCCTGTCTTTTAAGTCCCAAGAAGAAGACTTAGATCTTCAACAGAAATATCACCAGATATATCTACGATCTAACTAGAAATTTAACAAGTATCTAGCAACTTGATAAAACAACAAAATAAAACTTCTCTATCTTCAGTAGCAGCCTTCTGAATATGACTTCGTCTTCTGGCTTCTTTCTGAATCTTCAATGCACTCTGAGAGTAATCTTCAGTATGTAGCTTTAATATGCTTCAGTATCAAGTTTCAGTATGCGTAGTTGTAGTAACAGTAGTCTTCAAATGATCACCATCATGAAGTATTTGTAAACATCAAGAACTTAGTTAGTTGTAACCAACTTTTCTTGATAACTACCTTCAACTGAATCTTCTTATCAATCCACGCGTTTCTGTTACGAATTAGTTATTCCATAACTAACTTCTTTAATCCTTATCTTTATATGCGCTTTTGTAACTAACTTCATGTTGACTTGTCTTGTGTAGTCTATTATGTACTGGTCTTGTAGTCCATCTGTCTTGAGTAGTAGACTGGTCTTCTCTTCTTGTGCAGTAGACTCTAATAGAACTAATCTAGTCCTAACAAGACTATTACATTACATTAAGCTTTTATAATACAAGCTTAGTCAACTTATGAACTATACAACAAATCTATCTATTACATAGAAAATATCATGAGCTCTATACAACAATTATAGCTCAATAACAAACCAAGAAGAACACATATATGAAGTACTTATAAAACGTACTTATCTTTTAAATATAAACAACACTTATCTTTTATGTGAACTTCTACTGATCTGTTCAAGATGACTTCAACTCAACTAGACTAGATTAGTCAACACTTAGAAAACATTCAAACCACTTTTGGCTTATCAAAACTTCATCTTATCTTTTCATCATTTAGGACTTGTCTAGGATTCATATCCCAACAGATTTGAATTAATTATGGAAGGTGATAGATTTACGCGATATTGGAGAATATGCATTTATAATTTGATTTGATGTTATTGCTGACTAATAGATAATAATTCAAAATTATTTAAATTGAAAAGGGACATATCTGTCTTCTTAAGTCCCAATTTGAAGTTAATAGATTTAAATTAAAAAGCTAATCCCTATTAGAAAAAATTACTAGAAAAATGACTCTAATAACAAATTACCCTTATTTAAAATTAACTCAACATTAATTATAATGACATCTAGATAATATCATACATAATGATATTTAAAAATATGACACATCAATTTTAGGTAGAGGTTGTGGTGTGATTTTAGGGAGAGGTTTTGGTGTAATTATTTCAACAACATGATTCAGCATATTAAACAATACTATACACCAATTTTATTCTTATTTACGCTATTTGGCTCCTTCATTAAGTGAGGGTTTGCAAATTCAAGTGAAATTGGATAGACTCATTTTTTTTTAAGTTACTATCTCACATTTTTTATTTTTGAAAAGTGCTTTTATCTTTTATTTTTATCTTTCAATTATTATTTAATTATTTTTACTCATAAATAGTCATCTTTATTTATAATTTTTTCTTTGTAAAATATGTGTCCAAATGTATGTGAATAAAACTTATGAACCCAATGAGTATAACTTATATGTGGAGGATGAACTCAAATGAAGATTTTACGTTGATACGAATTGTACTTTGTATTATGGTCGAATTGAAGTTGTACATACGGCATCTAAATGTCTGTCTTAATGAATCATCTTAGCGAGATGATGGGTCAGGCCCAAACTCATACTATAATGGACTTATGTGATAGAGCCCAATAACAGCATTACAATAGAAGTAAAATTTATGTAAATTATCGATTTCACATTTTTACAAATTTAAAATTTTAATATTTTCAACAATATGTATATTTTAAAAATAATTTGTCAAAATTGAATATGATTTGGTGACAAAGGTGTAAATTTTCGTATATAATGGAGTAAAATAATACATGGAAAAAAATAGAGATGAATTAAAAACATTAATGCAATTAATATTTGAGATGATAAGAAATTTAAAATTACATAAACAAAGTAGAATACTACTACATGTACATGTGATAAGAGTAGAGACAACAATCGACAAAGCCAAAGTGGATTTTGTAACAACTATTCACACAACAAACAAAAAGGGTTGGTAAGGGTACAGTGGAAGTAAGTTGATTGCCGCTAGCGGTGGCGCTTCCACCAAAACGCCGCCACGCCGCTGGCCTTGGAAGTCATAGAAGCGACGGCGACGCCCCACTCCTGATGAAAAATCTTAAATTTGATGGAACCTCTCTTCTGAGGAAGCTTATTAAACGCCATCACGATCTATTCTTGAAATAATCTGAAATATGTTTTTAACGGCCGAGCTTAAATTTACCTGATTTTTTTTAAAATAATTTATAAGATATATCTAGCTGGTGTTTACCTGTTTATATAGAAGTTTCATGAGTCAAGACCCACCAAAATGTCACAAGTCACAAATTAATTATTTTTAAATGGAAAATTAATTAATATATATGGGGTACTTCATGACACTGAAACGGACTAGGATGTCACTTCATCATACGTACGATACGATGCGTGTGTGGAATAAAAAGGACACTTCCTTTTTGTACTACAAATGACTACATTTTTTATAGTGTTACTCCATTAATTAAACTATCAATATTACTGTTTTTGGTAAAAAATAATTAAAGTTTGGAGGGTAATTTTATAAAATTTTATATATAAAATAGTTGAATTTAGTTTATAGTGAATATCTAAAAAATAATGAATATAAAAAAAATTTAAGGTCAACGGAGTAGCATATTTTTGAAGCATAATATGAAGTTCTATCTTTAATTTATCGTCTAATTTCTCTATCATTTGTAATTTAATATTTTGTGATTTATTGCTTATCTATTTCATATTTTTAACTTTATGAATATTAATCTAGACTCCAAAAAGGGTGAGTTTCACTTTATGATAGAGCCATAAAATTCTCTTGTTTTCACTTTAAAAACAAAATCATAAAAACTTATTTTCTGATTATTCATCTTCGCGCGCTTGTCAATTCTTAATTCACACGTTATCGACGCGGATGAAATTCCAAATATATTATTTAAAAACTACAAATATAAAAAAATCACAATCAATCCACACATATTTAAAATTATTTATAAACTTATTATTACATTTTACTCGATACCATTTAGTTTATAACTTTTAAAATAACTCACCTACCAATCAATTTAACAAAGTAAAATTTTATCATATTAAAAAAATCCCAAAAGTAACACACATTTTTACTATTCAATTTTAATAGGGTAATCATTTTTCTTAATACTTCGTTAAATCACTTTTACACCTTATCAAACCTCTCAAAATACCCCTCATTTTTTTATCTCACATATTATTAAATTTATTTTTCTAAAAAGTGTGCCGATAAGAGATGCAATAATAACAGAATTTTATCACTAAAAATCAATTTTCTTCGAAGAATATTTTTAAGCATAGCTATGATGAATACAAAAGAACTCGACCCATTTGAGGTTACGATAAATTATGAAGCTCAAGCAAGAACTCGAGCTAACAATATTTGAGTATTCACATAATTAAGTATTCTACACCACAAATTTTTATTGAGTTTCTAAAAGTTCTATATTCTTTTGTAATGGAAGAGATATCATAAAGAATATTTCACTTAATTGGAAGCAACTTTCAAATTATATACTCCCTCCGTTCTAATATTATTTTTACAATTTAACTAAAAGTCTTTAGTGACATGAAATTGAGAATTAATGACGGACCTGTCACTAAAAATCAATTGATTAAAATACTCTTAATTGGTTAAAATACTCTCGACACATTTCTTTGTTGTGATTAAATTAAGTGCGGATTTTGCCAAGATCTTTCGTGCATGAAAAATTAAGTCATGTGAAATGTCAGGTAAACATTAATAATCAGTTTTGACACTCTCTCCATTTAATTATGTTTTTTTTTTTAAATAATAAAAATTTACACTTCAATTAATACGAAAATGAAGGGAAAAAAAAAATTGTCTAACTTACCTTTATTATCATGAAAGGAAGAGAAAAGAGTGATACATAAAATCTAATTTTCAATTAAAATGAGAAAATGAATGAATATACTATGATAATTTAGGGAGAAATGTAAAAAAAATTGATTAAAATGATAAACATTTTAAAATAAAATCTAAAATCCAAAGAAGCAAATAATATAAAACTGATCGATGAAGTACGAGAAAAGTGGACACAAAATAATTTCGGTCTATTTACACTTTTTTTTTATTTACGTCCAGCTTTAAATTTTATAAATACTGTAGATACAAATAATATGTTTTAGTTATACTTTATTCAGCCCGACTTCCAAAGAAATATCTAATTATTAATTTCGAATCGAATGAAGTGAGCGATAAGTTACAAAAATAGCATAATTACAAAGCACAGATACCCAGTAAACTTTAACTAATAAAAGAAACATAATCAAAATTCTTGTACTAGAAATTAACCCTACATACCCATTAATTAAACCCAAAAAAATATACAAAATATTTTTTACTTGAAATATAGTTAATTAAAGTAAGTAGAGATTAATATGATCCATAAAAATGGTAAAATTTTATAAAATATCTTTAATTAAACATACATCATGCATAAAATATTTTACACAAATATGGCTCAGTGACAAAGTGGAATAGCTCAAGTTAGAGCTCCACTACCTAGGCCTTAGTTCCTGGATTCGAGTCATGGGAAGGGGAAAAAGGAGTGGATATTTAACTTCCATAAAAAAAAAACAAATATGACTCAGAATTAAACAATCAAGTTTTCAAAAAATAAAATATATATATACAAAATTAAGGGAACATTTTCATTTGGACTTTACCGCATTAAGTTACTTAATATACTAACTCTTATTCATATTATAAGTCGTTTTGACTTTTGGTTTTCTTTACAAAATATAAGTCGTTTTACACTTTTCAATGTAAATTAATTGTATTAATTCCAAATTTACTCTTAAAATCAATAAATAATTACATACATGTATTTTTTTTAATGAGAATTACAAGCATTGATTAAGGGTAAAATGAGAAGTCAATTGTTTTCTTAATTGTGCATCAGCTTAGATGACATATATTTGAATAGGAAAGAATATTAATTAATTTTATACGTACGGACAAAGAAGCACGTGGTAAAAAATGTGAGTGTAATTCTTTCTAGAAGAAATTTAAATTTATGTTTAGAAATTGAGAAGAAATTTTGGTGCAATTGCTTAACAATTTCTTAGTCACCCCGCGCAGGCTTGTGTAATTCTAGAACCTTTTATTCTGTCGACCTGCGAAAACAAATAATTTTTTAGTCCCTTAAATTGTTCCATATTTGATTTTACTCCTCTAATTTTTTAAAAAATATTTCTAATCTGTACATGGAAGGAATATACCTAGAAAATGGTCGGGATTAAAGTTTTTTTAGTCCTTTAAGTTGGACTAATTTTGAATTTGGTCCCGATGGAATACACATTTTGATTTTAGTCCCATAAGTTGGTCAAAATTTTGAATTCAGTCCAATTACTACAATTTGAGATAAATAAATCGATCAAATCCATTGATTTTTGCATTTTTCTGCACATGAGCAAATTCACAGTTGATTTGAATTGCACACGAGCTAAGAATTTGATCGGTTTATTTACCTACAATGGTAGTAATTGGACTGAATTCAAAATTTCGGCCAACTTATGGGACCAAAATCAAAATGTGTATTCCATCAGGACCAAATTCAAAATTAGTCCAACTTAAAGGACTAAAAAAACTATAATCCCAAAATGGTCAAAACAGTAAGAGTTCAATATAGTTCCATGATTAAGAACAATTATTTTGGAATTTTTACATCAATCAATTATTTACAAAATAGTACACTACCTATGTTAGTATTTTATAAGAGTTCCATCAATTTAATGGGATTGTCACTAAATTAAGTAGCATGCAAAAAATACATAGACCACCTCTGTTTTGAATTTTTTGACACTCTGTTTTTTTAAACACTCTTGTTAATCTTTGACAAAGTTCGAGAGAAATATTATTAATTTTCATTTTCACTAAATTAAGTAGCATGCAAAAAATACATAAGAATTTTTTGTTAAAATAATATATTATACTATATCTAATATATTCACCAAAATAATATTTATAAATTTTCTTTATTGTTATTTATAAGAGATTAAGAGGGAGACTTGTTTGAAAGGGTTTGATCTTATACCTTAGACCAAGTTTCATTTGGTATTTAAGTTATACTTTTTTAAAAAAAAATATGAGTGAGTTGGGGTTCCATAATTTCACGATTTTATATTATATTTATTATAGTAATTATTATAAGTGTGAAATATCAAAATTTTTAATTTAGCTAGCCAAAGTGGATAAGCACTTGACTTTAATAGCATTTGGACTTGTAAAAGTGGAGGAAAACAGAGGCAGGCAGGCAGGCGGCTCTAAATTTCAACTCAGTTCACACTATTAATTTATTCCATTTCCATGGAGTAATATTATATATTTGTGCTTACATAAATTTAATTAATTAGGTTGCATATATGTCTTCTCTTAGAAGTCAACTTTCGACACTGCTCCGCTCATAATTATTTGTTTGTTTCTATTTAATTTCTTGCCGTTCAAGTCTTTTTTTTTTGCTAACTAGGGGAAAATGTGGTCCAAAATTGAGAAATTTATGGCCAACATTCAACAGTTCATACTACTTTTTAATTTAAGGATAAGTTGTGATCCAATAAATTGTATTTTATGATTAGCTTTTTAAGATATATTGGTTAATAATGATAATCTTGTAATTTATATAACAATATTTTATAAAGAATTTGTCAGAATAAGATATTACTCCACGATATAAGCTGTGGTCTTAAAAAAAAAAAAACTCAAAACTACTGGAGTAGTATCTTTTTTTTATATGAAATAAGACCATTTTTAAAAAATTAATTTTTGAAAGAAAGTGAACTAATACTTACAATATTCACACATTTACACGAAATATCATTATTTTTGCACTCATTTCGGTCGCTCTTTTTACTTTATTTATATAAACTAACAAAGTTACCTCTCAACACTTCACTCATTACACTTTTTTCTTAAAAGAATGTACTCATTTTGTGGTACAAACACTTATGGAACGGGAGAGTACTCTCATAGCTTAAACGGTTGACAAATAAGAGTGAGAAAATAGTAATTCATTTGAGCTAAATTTTATTGAAGCTGGTAGTTTAATTTTTTCTTAAAGACGTGATCAAAATGAATTTATACGGAGTATTATCTATCAATAACATGGGCGGGACGGGACGGGGCATATGAAATTTTATTTTGATTTATTGCACTTTATATTTAGGTATCTATCTTTTAATTTATATTTATTTGATTACAAGTTGGCATGATTGTAATTTCCAGGAAAAGGTGATTGGTGAGATTGGGATATACTACATAGTATAGGAAATAAAGCATTAAAAGTGTAACCCTTTTTATCCGCATGGAGGCCAGCTAATTAAGAAGCAAATTTTGACAAGCAACAAAAAGAATTTCGACTAAGATCAAGTGTTAAAATCACAATTTAAAATTAAATTAAAGTGAAGATATTGTAGTAGTTTAGGTAGACAAAAAGATAATTAAGTCAATAATATATTTAATTAATCAATTCGTTAATGTTATTACAACCAAAATTGATGCATGGTCATATTCATTTATAGTATGATATCCAATTTTTATTGCTTGAAAAATTCAAGCAATGCTGTCTTTTTCCTTGATTCTTCATCCATTTATAAATTATGTAGTAAATTATCTTATAAAATTTAAGAAAGTTAACCCAACCCAAGACATTAGAGCCAATTAAACACGTAGCTATAGACTTTAGTCATGTGTTGTAACAACATTTATTTATATTATCATGGAAGCTAGGAATTATACCATGGCAGTATGAGAGATGATTATATATATAATATTATATTATAATGGTTAATGGATTTTATATGATTGTTATCGACTTTGAAAAGGTAATTATCTCTTGCTAGCCGACCCCTCCTTTGTTATGTGTCATGGTCCACTTGTATAATAATGTGATCTTCAATTTTGTTGAAGAATATTTACAAATAAGGGTAGATATAACTTATTATTATTGTTTATATATTAAATGAATTTATTGAGAATTATTATTTCATGAATTTTGTAATAATGTATATTAACATGTTAATTTGTAATTGTCATTGTAACCCAACAAAAGACATAGTAGTATAAGCTAACAAATGGAATTCGATCGATCCATGTTGGCTTCTGAACCATACTATATTGTATTATTATATATTTGCACTTAATAATTAACAATGTTACTAGCTAGCACAAAACTAGCTAGGAGTATTAGTAGTATACTATAAGATTGAGCATTATTTGAAAATTCATCAATGTGATATTTACTTGTAATAAGAGCATAATTATTGTTAAAATAATTAGTATATGCAAGTCTTTAATTAATTAAAGTGATCACCTAGCTTCTAAGTGAAACCCAAACAATAAACAAACTTTTTTTGAAAGTATTTGATAATTGTGGTCTGGATATGATGGTGCAAATAATTGAATGATTTTATAATCTCGTCCTTTTCGTCTGAAGGCGTCATTGCTCCCCAACATCAAAACATTCAATTTTTTTGTTTTTCTATTTTAAACCTGCAATTTGATCCTGTGTTTGTTTTCCTGTACCTAGTATTCTTATCATGTCCTAAACTTGCCTCCCAAAAACTTCACATCCGTCCCATCCACATTTTTCTATTTCTTACTGTGTATCCTAAATCAGCTTTCATATTTATTTATTTTTAATTTGTCTTACATCAGGAAAAAAAAAATTCTAGCAATTCTTACCCTTTTTTCATAGGAGTATTATTTTTAAATAAGATTTAATATACATGACTTTGCAAATATATTCCAACCCAATCATTCATATTTTTTTAAATATAAGACAAACACACTCTTTTCTGAATTTAATAAAGTGACCATTCAAAGTAGTTACTAGAATTGAGCAAACAAGCATATTCCGAGTAAAAAGGTAAATCAAAGGCACACTGGAAATTTTATTGGCGATAATTATACATAAAACACGTACAGATTCTCTTCTTGCAAACCTACCAATCTCCAATCTAAAATCACAGAAGCATAGTAGGAAGAAGACGAATCCGGATAGAAGAAATTCAGGAGAGGATTCACCAGAGCCAACACCAAAAACAAATTAAGCTCTAATGATCAGATCCAATTCCCATACATCTATTTAACATCAAATTCCAAATTAATAATATTATGTTACAATAGTGAAAATGGCAGGCAGCAAAAAACATGCCCAATTCACAAAATCCAGGCAGCTGGATATGGCGATCGCCCGGAGTTAATAGATCAGGCATGATCCGCGTAGCCGTCGGAAGCGTAGGCGCTCTCCGGCGGGCTGGTGGAGGCGGAAGTGGTGGGGGAGGTGGGTGAACCCCTTTTCATTTTAGAAAGGGCTTTAGAGAGGTTTCCGGCAAGGCTTTCAAAAATTAAAGCCTTAACGCGGCCCCTCGGCGGCGGAAGGGTGGAGTAGTGTCTTCTTGGAGGAGCAGTTTCCATTAATGGAGTAGTGATTTACACAAGAGAGAGAGAGAGAGAGAGAGAGAGAGAGAGATGCAGCCCCCCTCAGGGGCAGAGAGAGAATTGGTGTAGACTGGGAAATTTTGAATGATGAAAACAAAGGCAAACGGTCTCTATTTATGCTCGTCTAGGGGTACTATTGTCATTCATCCTAACGCTATACGCTGGGGGTATTATTGTCATCATTATTCTAACGCTAACGCTATAACGCTACACTTTTTAGTTTGGAGACAGAGTTGGCCCCACACTAATTCATTTTATAATTTGGATTGCGTGTTTGAATGGGAGATGAAGACATCCGAAAATATTCCCATTTTTTATCTATCGATATTACCTTTAAATTTAAGGTCTCGATATTTCCACCGATATCGATATTTTCATCCTTAGAGTATACTATAAAAATTCACACAAGAAAGTAGAGCTATCCCAAAGTGTTGGTGGAAACTGGAACGGCCTGATCTACAACTCAACTTAACATATCATTTTACGGATTTTAACAAGTTGTTTTTTAATGGTTGATTTGTTTCCCAAATTTAAGTTTGTAAATGTAATTGATAATTTTTTAGTTTTTATTTAATTTATTGGGGGCGTTTCAAAATTTTAAATTAAAAGAAATTTTTTAAAAAATGCATGCTTAGGCGGCGCTTGATGGCCCGATTAACATAAAATTCCATTGGATACCTCCCGTCTAAGTCTGATTTCTGCAACCATGACTTATAAATAAATTTAAAACAAAAAAACATATTTAACTTAAAAATGGTGTGAGTAACTGAATAAGTAAAAAGGAAAAATGAATAGAATTAATTTTTGCAAGGCTAAGTTACTCCGCTTAGCAGAGAGAGAGAGAGAGAGGGTGGGGTGGTGGCTGGGTGGGTGGGTGGGGTGGGGGGCTCGCCACTTCAGCACAAGCGAGTCTTGTATTGGTCGGTATTATAAATGTGACGGATTCAACTTTGTTGTTTTAGTTGTATCTTTCTTTAAAATATAATGGAATTGAGATCATAATCACATGGAGTATGTCATACCTTCTCCGTTCCAAGATTACTGGTACATTTTGACAGACACAATATTAAAAAAAAATAGAATTTAGTAATATTGTATGTGAGGTAAAATAAAGAATGAGCATATTTTGTAATTTAGTGAGATGTAAAAGAGATTTGGTAATGACTTTGGTAACTACCCGGATGATTACATTGCACAGGCTAATGGGGCGGAAGTCTTTTGGAGTTGAAGGGGTTTTAACTTTTGGAATGAGGACTATGAATGTTTCATTCAAAGGGGTGGGGTCAGCTCCAAGATTGAGAATATTAAGACATGTTTCAGTAAAAGATGCATGAACAGTAGACCAAAACTTTTGAAAGAAGAGGGGGGGGGGGGGGGATACCGTCGGGGCCCGGAGCCTTTGTCGGGTGCATCTGCTTGAGAGCTTTTCTGACCTTGGAAGCGGTGTATGGTTGGAGTAATGACTCGTTCATGTCTGTTGTTACTTTGTTCTTTGTCGCCTCGGTGGTCCTGTTTGAGTTGCTCGTGTCAACTGAGGTGAAGAGATCCTTGAAAAAGTCTCTCATGACCCCTCCTACTCCCTCCTGTCCTTCCACCCACTCCCCTTCGGCATTCATGATCATACTCCCTCCTATCCTTCCACCCACTCCGCCTCAAAAACATACTTCGAGATGTGATCTCTCCTTCCCAGAGTGCCTTTATCCCTAACCGCCTCATTACCGATAATGCCATGATTGCCTTCGAAACATTCCACTTCCTAAAAAAAAAGAAAAATGGAAAGAAAGGGTGGGTTGCTTTAAAACTTGACATGAGTAAGGCATATGATAGAGTTGAGTGGAACTTCCTTCGTAGTATGTGTACTCGTCTGGGGTTTGATAAGAACTGGATTGATCTTATTATGCGGTGCATGTCATCTGTTTCATACTCAATCCTTATTAACGGATCCCCCACCGAGCGCTTTACCCCTAGTCGTGGGCTGCGGCAAGGGGACCCTTTGTCTCCTTACTTGTTTTTCTTATGTGCAGAGGGATTCTCGGCTCTCATCCAGCAGACTGAAATCGAAGGAGGCATAACCGGCATCAAAGTGGCCTGAGGGGCTCCCCCTATTTCCCACTTGTTCTTTGCCGACGACATCATTCTGTTTTTTCGAGCCACACAAAAGGAGATTTTGAAAATTAAGGAGGTTGTGGCCACTTATGAGCTGGAGTCTGGACAGAGGGTCAACATGGAAAAGTCAGAAATCACGGCTAGTGGAAACGTCCCGGAATCTGAGGTGGCAAGCCTGGGTAACCAGCTGGGAGCGAGAGTGGTTAACCACCATTCAAAATATTTGGGGCTCCCAACTATCATTGGTAGAAGAAAGAAGGAGGTGTTCCACATGATTGTTGAGCGGGTGGTTACTAGACTCAAAGGCTGGAAGGAGAAATCACTTACGAAGGCAGGACGGGAGGTCTTATTGAAGACGGTGGTCCAAGATATCCCTAACTACGCCATGAGCTGTTTCCTTTTTCCAAAAACTTTGTGTGAGGAGATCGAGAAAACAGTGGCCAGATTTTATTGGGGGGCAGCTCCGGGGGAACGCAAGATTCATTGGCTTAGTTGGGAGAAAATATCTCGTTCAAAGGCCTCAGGAGGCCTCGGCTTTCGGGAAATGTACTATTTCAACCTTGCCATGGTTGCAAAACAATATTGGAGACTCTCGTTGAATGAGGATTCTTTGGTGGCAAAAATTTTCAAGGCTCGTTACTATCCGAGAAGCAACATTGGAACTGCAACCGTGGGATACCAACCAAGCTTCATTTGGCGTAGCATTATAAAGGCAAGGCCGTTGACACTCGAAGGCACTGCTTGGAGAGTGGGTAATGGGACAGCCATCCGATGTTTTTGGGACAAGTGGATCGAAGGGGAAGGCATTATATCCCCCAAATCTTCATCTGAGGAGCACTTGGAACTTACTGTAGCTGTAGCCGATCTGGTGGTGGAATCTGGCCCAAGCTGGGACATCCATAAGCTGTCCACTTTTTTTGAGCCTGATATCATTGAAAAAATCCTGAAGATCCCTCTCAGCCCCCGGAGACCTCGAGATCGAATTATTTGGGAACCAAGCAAAAATGGACGCTTCTCGGTTAAGACGGCTTACTCTCTAGCAATCCAAAAATTTTCTAGTTGTGGTCATGAGCTGGCCTCCCCCAGTAAAGATGCACCCGAATGGAAGAAATTATGGAAATGCAAAATCCCCCCGAAAGTCGCCCACTTCCTTTGGAGAGCATGCCATGACTCACTCCCAACCCAGGCATCCCTTGCTCGAAGGGGTATCATCGCCCTATCCTCTCTGTCCTCGATGCGGCCTTGATCGTGAAACAACCTCCCATGCTCTTCTCCGATGCCCGACAGCGATCCATTCTTGGGGCCTCAGCCCGATTCATCTCTCCCCAAGCTCCCACCTTCTTGAGAACTTTAAATCTACATGCTGGTACGTTATTAACTCCTTACCAAGTGAGGGGGGCACAATGTTCGCCCTTCTAGCATGGAATATTTGGAAAGCCCGAAACAAATTATGCTTTGAACAAAAAACCCAGGACCCACTCACGACCTTGTCTCACGCCACATCAATGGCATCATCTTTCCTCCCGGATCCCCAGCCAAGTCTCGCTCTGGTTGAGCAGAATCTAGCTCCGCTGCTGTGGTGCAAGCCCCGGGACGAAACCCTCAAGTTGAACACTGATGCAGCGTCCTTCCTTGATGGTTCGATTGGCCTGGGCTTTGTCATCCGGGGTTCCCGTGGAGATGTCATATGGGCGGTTCTAAAAGGATCCGAGGCGCCGGTAGTAGTACCCTCCTCGAAGGTCTGGCAATGCGTTTTGGACTCCAATTCGCCATCAGTAAAGGCCTCCAGGACTTAATCCTCGAATCGGACTCCCAAAATCTTATCTTTGGCCTGCAAGACGACTACGAGGTTGACCCATACACGAAGATGATTATTGATGATATCCATGAGCTTTCCAATCAGGTCCCGACTCTTTGCTTTAGTCTTGTTAGATGTAGGGCGAATAGGGTAGCCGATTTCTTTGCTCACTTTTGTAACCAGCTGGGTCATGAATACTTTTGGATGGGTTGTGTCCCTCCCCTTTGTAACGCTCTTGTTAGCGACGATGTACGGCCTCGGCCTACCCCTAATTAGCATATATGAAACCTTTCTGGCTTCAAAAAAAAAAAAAAAAAGATTTGGTGAAATGTAAAGTAAAATTTGGACAAAAAATGAGTGACAATTTTAAAAATAAAATGATATTATGTGAATATTAATTTTGTGATTTATTTTATATTAATATAAGTTGGCAAGTAATCTTAGAACATTTTAATAAAAAAATGTGTAAATGATTATGAAAACGAGGAAAATATAGAGTTAAAAAAAATGGAGTTATATCGAATGTAAGAGATGTATCTCATACAAATTTTATTTTCTATATATCGGACAAATAAATTAAGTATAATTCCACCTACTTAAATTAAATAGAGATTGATGTGTTTATTTATGAGGAAGAGTATATATGTATTGTTTCTTACTCCATGAAATTGTCAACGTGGGTGACACTTATAGCAATATCGTCATCAACTGACTAGAAAGTCGTTATTCATTATTAATATATATGCACAAAAAGATGAGACATTTAGGTAAAAAAAGAGGATAATTTGTCTTAATCAATTCATTAATTTATTACCCCAAAATTGAGATTGGCTCTAAATAAATAAATTCGTTTAAGCTAGCTAATGTTCATGCATCTTACTACTAGAGTACTAGGTATATGTAGTTGTTCTACTGAGGAAGATCTACTACTCCTATTTGATATCAAATTATCAACCAAAAACTACATTTTCTTACCTTGTGTTATGTTTCCTACTCTAGTGACATTTTTTAAAATACATCTATCGTTTAAAAAAAATTATTCATGATCCGAAGAGCATTATTAATTTAATAATTGTTGTGTATTTAGTGGTGTGGTTGGATTTTAATTTTCTGATTCGCAACTAATCAACTATCAAACAAATAAATAGTAAATGATTAGTAATGTAAAAAAAAAAAACTTTGAGAGCGTTATTGAACTCTTCTCGTGAATGTTCTTTGAAACTTTGTTTGTATAGATGATAAGAATGTATTAACACATTCACTTCCCAGCCCCGGATTCCAAGGTTAAGTGTGTTATTTATAGTGGACACAATGTTTAACTGATTGGACCAATCTCACCTCTTTATTTTAGAGTCGAGATTTTAGTCATACAATATATGGAGAAATCTCATTTATTACAGACATTTCTCAGACGTCGCACTGAACAAGCCTACGAGCTAATTGATGAGCTCGATGTCCTGCAAACGCAATTAATGCATGGTATGGGCACATTCAATTCATATACTTTTGGGCGCATAGCTTTGAAGACTCTGTTTCTTTGATCAAACCAACTTGACGAGGTTGACATGCCTTTGTCACGGCTTTGTAATGAGATTGAGCCCCAAGCTTATCTTTTTTTCATACCTTATTTGAAAAAGTTATCTTGACGAGTTAATTTATGAGAATGGACTACCCAACTCGTAAAAACCGGTCGAACCCGAAGAACTGGCCAACATCTACATTTATTAAACTTCTTTCCTTTTAGATTACTAACAATGTAAAATTCAAATAAAATTGAAATGATATAAAAAAAATTAATATGGTCCCTATTTAATGATGACACAAATAAATTAAATAAAAGATTTCAACCTAAAACATATAAGCCGACCTAGTAAATTTGAGTGTGGCGGTTCAAGTAAGTAATTATAGAGAGTCAATTTTTTTATTTTTTTTGATAGAAGTAATTATGGGGAGATGATATAGATAAATTATACAAGAATTATTGAATTCATATTGTTATGCGTACGTATTGGTATGTACTATATGAAAAGCCAGTCGTTTGCTTGCCGTCCCACGTTGAGTCTAATGGTTGACTTGTTTTCGTCTCTAATTAATATAGGACTTCTTAATTTGGATTTATATTTTTATTATTAATAATTAAATAAGCAATCAAAGCAACACCATGTTTCCATTTCCATACACATTTGTTCTGGAAATAAATACTAATAATTATTACTTCCTCCGATCCAAAAAGTTTGTCGCATTTTAACTTTAAATTTGTTTCAAAAAGTTTGTCGCTTTTCTTATTTTTACCAATGATTTCCCTAAATTGTCCCTATTCTTTTGAAAATATATTAATTACGATTTTTTTTTAGAAAGGTCAAAGAAATGGTGGAAAAAGAAGGTGGAAAAATAAAAGGAAAAAGAGAAGAGAGGGGAAGAAAATAATGAGGGGTAAATTTGTCAAAAAAATATGTTCCTTAATTCTATACAAAATGAGAAATGCGACAAACTATATGAAACGGAGGGAGTAAAATTTAGTAGATATATAAAGTATAAACCGAGGTTTTCAGATCTTTTCCCACAAATTACATGTGTTCTTTGCTAAGTAACAATTATATAACACTACACACAGTGACGGAGCCAGAAACTAATCGATGGGGGGTCCAATTATGAATAATAAATTTCGCTTTTAATATATATAATTTTTTTTGAAACATATAATATATTACTAATGAATCAACTTAAGTTTTAATATGTTTCAATAAAAGTTTAATTCATTCCGCTCATTACCTACAAAATAATATTTATACAGTCTATATACGAGCATCTTTTAATTTTTAAGTTTTAAATTGTTATATACTTCACTCATTTCATATTGATTGACGCTATAAGTCTTAATTCTTGTTTTAAAAATTTATCATTTTTAGTTATTTTTACCATGTTTCTCCCTAAATTACTCGTGTAAATTCCTATAATTTTTATTTTAATACTTTTTTCATCTTTCTTTCTTGATAATTGAAGCAAGTTATTCCACTCTCTTATACTTTCATTCACTTTTTCCTTCAATCTTTCATGATAATGAAAGATAAATTTGTAAAAAAAAATATTATTTAATTATACACAAAACAAGTACTTATAAGACGAAAAAAGTAATAATTGAACTACTAATATTTTACTAATACACTTAGAAATTATTACATAACTATTAAATATGATTAATTATAATTATTTTTTCTTTTATTTTTTTATTATTTAATATTTTTAAAAAAATTATTAAAAATATTTTGCAAAATGGGTGGGGGGCCCAGTGACCCCCCTGGCCCCCCTCTCCCTCCGTCCCTGACTACACAAGTTTATAATTCCCTGATCAGTAGCATATAGGTTTGTTTGTTTTTTTTGTAGGAGAGGGTCGAGTCAAAGTCATTGCACTTACATAGATAAGGCTGTTCGGTGACGTATTTATACTCTTAACCATTTAGATCGATCGAGTATTTTGTATTATGTCTTGAATTGTAATAGTTTCTTACACTGTGAAACTACATATCACACCATTGTATTCGCTTATCATTTTATTATTAGTGAAATTTCGTTTTAAGGCACTCACAAACTACTTTATTTGTGAAAAGCTTTAAAATTAATTTGCAATTGTACATGTTTAAACTTTAAATATTATTGGACTGTTAAATATTGAGGACAATGTTGCTAACATTCTAACCAACATCCTGCAAACACCCACACACTTTCACGTACTTATATGCTTTATATATTTTTTTAATTCCAAAATTAAGATATTTGATAACCTGCACTTATTATCGTTTTTCGTCGTTTAAATTAAATAATAATTTTAAATATATAATTATAAAATTAAAAATTTGTCCTCACATAATTAATAAAAAAAATATAATTGATTATATATAATCTTTATTTTATTTTTATATCATTAATCCGTCCCAAAATTATATTTTTGAGTTTTAAAAAATAATAATATAATTTTAAATTTATTATATGTATTTAATTTTATGGGAATGATAATAAAAATAAAATATACTCTTTAGTTTATTTATTTAACTATGATTTTTCAAGAATACTCCATGATCGTCATTAATGAAAGAAGACATGATTCATAATTTTAGAAGAATCTATTTGCTTACACGATAAAACCCGAAGAAATGAAGAATTTTAGAAGAATTTATTTTAGTTCGAAACATTATCGTTCAGTGCGCAAAATGAAGGATGAATCGTCCAGCTTCTTCTATGGAGAAAATATTATTAGACTTATTGTATTTCTATTTACATGAATATGTGATTTACAGTAATATTTATGAAAGAGATAAATTTAATTAAATATAATTTTTTTAGTAGTGAATATATTTTATCGTTAAAGAGATATATTTTATTTCTATTTATATGTAGAATATTTGATAAATATAAAATTAAATTAAATATTAAAAAAACGTTGATATTGCAATGTCACGGTGAACATTATATCATTTCCGTTTAATTTTAATACTAATATCAATATTATTTTTATTTTTAATTTTAATGGAGAGTAAAATACTAAATAATAAAATAAAATTTAAAAATAGACTATATGTATCAAAATAGAGTGACACGATGCGATGCGATGTAATTCAAACTCCAAAATAAAACCATTACAAATAATATAATTAGTTTGCCACCAACTTCTAGATGCGGTGGGATTATGCATGTCTTGAAAATGAGAAGAAATTTGGCTTTTTCTTTCTTGAATGGTACTTGGTAGTCACATTATTTCGGCAGTTGGAAAATAAAGGCACTTCGCCGACTATTTAATTTATATCAGATTCAATAGTTCTCATTCGAGTTGAGTCAAAGTTGACTATATGGAGTTCGAGCTCGAGTTGAGATTTTTTCCAGCCGAGTCGATTACTTTATCAAGTAAAAATGAGCTTGATTCGACTTGTAATCGAGTTTAATTAAAAAAAAAAAAAGTTATCTAGTCTGACGAATCAAGTTCGAGTTGATTTATTAGTAAATCAAGTATCTAATTAATGAGTTCGATTCGTTTAACTAGTTGAATCGAATTCGAGTCTTAACGAATCGAGTTCGAGCCGAGCTCACTAGCAGCTCAGTTCACTTAAAATAGCACCAACTCCAAGTATTCAAAACTTTCGAATTACCCAATTTAATATTTGATCCAATATTTAACACAATTAATTAAAATCAAATATGTAACCAATTGCACTCAATATATATATATATATTTTTTTTTCTTTCGAACTATTGTTCGATTCACACTTTGGTTGTCCACTTCTAGTTTTACTTCAATTAGTAATTACTGGGTGATGACTTATTTCTGAATACAGCTCATATTGTCGGATATGATATGATAGATGCATTTTATTATTCTAAAAAGATATGGTACGTACCAAAAACAAATAGTTACAATTTTGACCGAATCGTGTCGCGAATCTAACTGAAGCTTTTATCATGTCACTTAAATCATCATCAATTCTCTTTTTATCATGGGGCTCCGCGGAAGTAATCTTAGAATAAGGTTGAAAACAATCGGTGAAAATATATTATCACCTTCAATTTATGAAAAATATTAATTTTAAAATTACAGTAATAAATTAATATTACTCCATATTATTTTATATCGATATTAATATTATTAATATTAATATCGATGATAAAAGAAATTAAATATATTAGGGAAATATTTTCGAACAAATTGTTGTAAAAATAATCCAACCATGCTAACGTCACTCTACAATGGTTTTTGGTAAAAGGTGTCGGCTGCTACAAACTCTCCTTTACTGAAAGGAAGACAACTCACCACTCACTTGGACATAGACTTTTTTTGAAAGATTTTTGTACAAAGAAAATTGGGTTTCCCTGCAACTCCAAGTATTTATTATTCCTTCCATCGAACACACTTTAAAAAAAAAAAATTGTAATGAATAGAGTGTTGAAGTATAATTTATAAAGTTATATGAATAAAGTAAAAAGATGATTGAAAAAGGGGTAAATGTAATGACATTTTGTGTAAATATGTGAATAATGTGAACAATGACGGACACAGAAATTTAAAATGGGGGCCCGATTTACAAAATAATACTCCTATACCTACAAAATTATTTTATTGCGGAGTATAAAATTTTCAATATATTTCATTTCATTAAATTTAACGACTTTTATTATATTTTGAAGGAAATTAATTTTAATTGTTCCGCCTCGTACCAAGTAAAATGGTGTTCAAATTTAACTTGAAACCCTGCAGAGACATTAGTTACTAGTATTAGATAAATGTAGAGCTTAAACTATACTCACTCGTCTCGTGATGTCTTGTTTTACCGGCTTACTTTTAAGAAAAATGAATTTGAGTGGGGTGTGAGGTCAAATAAAGAAGGAGTATTTTGGACGATTTAGTGAGATATAAAATAGAATTTAATGAGGTGTAAAAAAATGTGGGAATTATTTTCGTATTAGGAGTACAAGTAATCTTTAAAACGTCTCAATAAAAAAAAATACATAAATAATTATGTAAAAAAAATAAAAATAAATTAGTTGGGGGCCCACATCCCCGCTGGGTCCTATAGGACTGTCATGATTGTGAGTGTGGAATTTATGAAAGAGTTTTTTTATGAGTGTACAAACAATTGTGGGACGGAGGTTTAAGAAAAAAGTGTAATGATGAGAGTGTTGAGGGGTAATTTTGTAAATTTTTATATATAAAGTAAATAAATTAGGTGGATTGAGTGTATGACATAAAGGGTAAATATGTGTATATTGTGAGGGTGGAGATTGTAATGATTATTTCTATTTTGGGGTATGCAAACTTTTCGGGGATAAACAAAAAAAAAAAAAAAAAATATGAAAACTTTTTCAGGACGGAGAGGGTAAATGTTATCGAACCGATTTCAGGCCCGATTTTCAATTGAATCCTGTCTGATTCAATTATAAAAACATTGATTTTAGGCCTGATTTTCAATTGAACCCTATCTGATTCAATTATAAAAACATTGACAGTAACCCATTTGAAAAGAGAAGTTGAAAAGTTTGGTTACAAGTTACTCGATTACTCCATCTGTTCCCAAAAGTTTATATATATATATATTTAGTTTGTCTTCGATACCAAAAAAATAGAAATCAAAATTTTCAGAAACTGAGGGAGTATAACATATCTCGACATGCATGACATTGACCAATGTTTTTATTACCGAATTGGTGATCAAACAAGATTGGTCACCAGTTGCCGTTCCATTTATTTAAATAATTCTTATATATTTTTTTAATATTTTATATGTTACATTAAACAAAAAAATACACTTACAAAAATTATATTAAAATAAACACAGTAGAATAAAAAGTATTTCATTCGTCTCAAGTTAAATTGTGTATTTATTAAAAATGGATGTCCAAATTTAGATTGTGCATTTCCTTATTTGACAATAAAACACTTTTCACTTTAAACCACACCCTTCAACCATCTCAAAATAAATCACATGTCATTACTTTATGTGTTAATTGCAAATTAAATCACCACCCTTTCATTTAATTGCAATTTAATCTAAACTTTTGAATAATTGCAAATAAAATCACCACCTTTCAATATTGTTGCAATTTAGACTTCTAGACAACTTCATTTGTGCCCAAAGTTGACGTTTCGAGATTAAATCGAAATAAAAAACAATGTTGTTTCATTAAGGAGGTGTCACATCAGCTAGTCACGTTAGATTTGGGCACAAATGAGACTATTAAGAAGTTTAAATTGCAACAATATTTAAAGGTGGTGATTATTTTTGCAAATATTCAAAAGTTTAGATTAAATTGCAATCCAAAGAAAGGTGGTGATTTAACCCTTACTTTATCACTACTCTATTACTTTTTTTTTTTTTTTATCAGTAAATTAAGTTTTTTATTAGAGAAGTTGGGTATAAGGCATACCCTGCCATCACAGTTTACAACAAAGAGAAACAGAGCATTCTACTCATCTAATGACAAAGAAGATTGGTTGGGTTGTGCAGCCATTCTTTGTATGATATGGTGCTGCCTTGCGGGTATTTGATGATAATCCAACTTCAACTCTTCCATGACTTTGTGCAGATCAAACGCCTTGTCTCGAAAGATAATCGCAAATTAACCACACCACACCAAGCCAAGTGCATGTTGCACAACTTCTGCCTCTCTTCCCTTTAATAATATTTCTGAAGCTCAGAAAGTGCTCAATTGTACCTGTGTGCATTGCCATTTTAACACGTTCGCCCAGATCTGGTATGTAGTAATGCAACTAAAGAAGACATGTTTTTCGGTTTCTTCCTCTTGATCACAGAAAATGCAGCAACTGGAACTGCCTTGGGGGAGTGCTCCTCGTGGAGACGAGGTTGTATCTCGTCGGCAATCTCCCCCAAACAAGACGCCACGCATGTGATTGAGAGGTATGTCTCCCTCGTTTTATAGCTCCCCACAGTAGATAGCCGCCACTTCCAAGAATCTGCCATTCCGTTTTTGAGGTGGTACCTGCCCACAAGATTAGTAAGCTCATCAAAAATGGTTAGTTCTCGGTCTAGTCTCCACCTCCACGCCCAACACCAATTTTCACCCACCCAACTCCCCATCTCACTCACACGTTTGCCACTATCTAGATTAATTTAGTATAGCCTATCAAACTTATCTTTTAATTTTCCCTCCCTCGTCCAATCCTCCTCCCAAAAGAAAGAACTACTCTCATCTGTTGGAGAAATTTGTTAGAAATTGATTTTAAAATGAGAGTGGAGAACACTCGTCTTTGACCAATTTATTGAGGGCTATAAATTTAATTTCAAGGAAATTAAATGGCATAAAATCGTTCTACTCTCGGAGTAGATGTTCGTAGTGTATTTAAAATCTCAAAACCGAATTTCGGTGAGTGAGAAATTAATTCACGAAGTTGAAACGTCAAATAATACACTTTATAGGATAAAGTGTTACAATATGATAATTGTCCCACATTGAAACTTTGAAAGTTTAACGGGGGCTAATTACTCCTTATAAATAGGAGGATGTTACAATGGTTCAAATAATAATGACTAAGGAGCAATCCAATAGTCTATACGGATGCACGTGTGTGCTCGTTCGGTTGAGCTTGGGCCTAGTCTTGGGCTCGTGACTCATGGGTTTTAAATTTGGGCTTTCAGACCCATCGAAATTGGGTTAACCCAAATAAATTTAAAAGTTGAATTTGAATTATGACGAATTTGGACGTTGAGGATGTCTAGGTACATTGACGTTACAAATTGTGATGAACTTGGACGTTCGGGTGTCCAGGTTCATAGACGTTTCAGTAATGAATTTGTAACCGCAAAGGAGTTACAAAACCATGAATGTCATAATTAAATCTTGTAACCGCAAGGCGTTACAAATAGCATGAATGCCATAATAAATGCGGAGACCCCTCACGTGTTGGAACATGCCTATAAATAGGGTGCATGTTTTATGTTGAAAAAAAACTTACACACAACACTTGAAATTTTCTAGAAAAATCATAGCATCACACATTTTGCATCAAACATATAGAGTGTAGTTCAATTTTCGTGTCGATTCAGTTCGTTGGAACTCTATACGTTGTGGTGCTGCTCGTATAGAGGCGAAAGTCGTTTTACCTTTTAAAATGTTACGTCAAACCGTGAGCACTAGCCGGGACGTATTCGTTTTGCGGGGAAAGGGTTTCCTTGACTCGACTTTAACTTTGTTCCTATTGTTCGTGAGATGGGGTTGTTGCTGCTGATTTCGAGAACTTACATATTTTGGGAAGCTGCTAAAGGAGAAAAGCTGCTAAAAGGGGAAAATCGAAGACTTTGTGTAAATATTAATTTAATTGTATTTATAATTCTGTTATTTATTTCTGTCAATTTTGTATAGCCATTGTTGGGTGCTCAAAAATTCCAACACCATCTCCTCAAGACATCCTTCCACCAAAGAGACACTCTCCCTCCCCTCCCAGTTGGAAAACAGCCACAACCATCCCCCCCACGACTCCCCATATCTCGATACAATGACCCTAGCCCACAAACTATTCCTCTCATTTAAGAATCCCCAACCCCACTTCCCTAATAATGTTCTATTAAAAATCTCCACATCTCTAACACCTAGGTCCCCCAATTCTTTCCCCTTACAAATAGAATTCCAGTCAATCCATGTTAATTTTTTCGAACCTTCCCCACCCCCCCCCACCCCCCCCCCCACCCCCCCCCCCCCCAAGAAGTTTCTTTGTAAACTCACAATCTCACTCACAGTTTTTTTGGGATTTGGTAAAAGGACAGATAATATGTGGGTAGTGAAGAGAGAACCGAGTTCAAAAGCGTGGTCCTTTCTCCTATCGAGATTTTCTTGTCGTTCCATCGTCGAAGCCGATTTCTTACCTTGTCCACAATGATTGTCCATTCCGAGACTCGTTTGTGATTTATGCCCACTCTTAATCCCAAATAAGTGAAAGGGATAGTACCTATTTTGCAGCCCAATATTTCAGTCATTTCCAATGTG
Source organism: Galeopsis tetrahit (assembly GCA_963675135.1). Classification (NCBI taxonomy): domain Eukaryota; kingdom Viridiplantae; phylum Streptophyta; class Magnoliopsida; order Lamiales; family Lamiaceae; genus Galeopsis; species Galeopsis tetrahit. The sequence continues at coordinate 63,434,361 of OY776132.1, forward strand.
AGTTGCTCCTCCACGTTTACCCCAATTAAAGCACACTTGTCAAAATTTACCTTCAAACCTGACATGAGTTCCATATTTCGCAGGAGTCGTCGGATCAGTCAAGCATTTGACAGGTTCGCTGCTCCCATGAAAATCGTGTCGTCAGCAAATTGTAAGTGAGATATTTTAATTTTCTCCCTTCCCAACTCAGCTGCTTTAAATAACTCCATCTCAGTTGCTTTTTCCATGAGAATGCCCAGACCTTCAGCTGCTATTAGGAACAGAAAGGGCGATAGGGGATCACCCTGTCGGAGGCCTCTTTCCAATTTAAACTCATCAGATGGGCTGTCATTGACCAAAACCGAGGTTGTTGCTGAAGACACACATTCCATAATCCAGCCCCTCCACTTTGGGTGGAAACAAAAGCTCTCCATCATTCTGTCCAGAAAGTTCCACTCGATGGAGTCGTACGCCTTTGCAAAGTCAATCTTGAAGAACATTCTCTCCAAGTTCCCTCTTTTTGCCTTGTCGATAGCTTCATTCAGTACCACCACACTGTCAAAGATATTTCTTCCACTCATGAACGCACTCTGGTTATCCGAGATAACCGACTTAAGGACTGTAGACATTCTTCGAGCTAAGATTTTGGAGATGACTTTGTATATTCCTCCGACCAGGGATATCGGTTTGTAGTCGTTTACGCCATTACATGCTTCTTTTTTTGGTATGAGTGTGATGAATGTGGGGTTAACTCTTTTTACTAGTCTGCCATGGATGTGGAATTCCTCAATAAGCTTCATAAAATCAGGTTCGAGTGTGCCCCAAAATTCTTTCAGAAATTTGAGATTAAAACCATCGGGTCCAGGACTTTTGGCACCATCACACGATCGAATAGCTTCCCGAACTTCTTCTGTTGTGAACGGAGCAATAAAAGTCTCATTTTCTTCGGTTGAGATCTGTCTAGCTGTGAAACCCGTAGCTGGTGATGGCCTGCTTCGATTTTCTCTCGTGAAATGATTTTTGAAATGTTCAAAAACCCCTAGTTTGACCCGAGTAACCTCCTCCTGCCACTCCCCATTAATCTCAAGACCCACAATTTCATTTCTTTTTCTCCTCTTATTGATATAGTTATGAAAGAAGTGGGAATTACAGTCCCCCTCCTTTATTCATTTGCATCTAACCTTCTGATAATCAAGACTATTTTTGCGCTTGAGATCACGTAGAAGGAGGGCTGTCGCTCTGTTTCGACCAATAATTTCCTCTTCTTCAAGACCGAAGACCTCATCCACCACATTCAGTTAATGAATTTCCTCCCTGTGCTTCTCTATGTGATTCTCCAGGTATCCAAAGACGCGATTGTTCCAATCTTTTAAATCTGTTTTCAGGCGTTTTAATTTCTCCTTCATAGTATAGCAGCCCCAACCTGGGATGTCACATTCCTTCCATCTTTCTGTGACGAAAGCCCTAAACTGTGGGTGGGAGAACCACATATCAAGACTTCGAAAAAGTTTACTCACAATATTTTATTATTTACTTACTACTGTATTACTCAAAAGACTTTCATACCCTCTACTTTATTCTTTTAATACTAATAAACAACTCTCACATTAAACTACGCGTAAACAGTAAATACACAAATAAACTTGGAACGGAGGGTGTAATAAATATTAAATTAAAATATCCCATCATTCATGTTCCATATATAAATTATAAGTCTCAAATAAAAATATTAAAAATTTAAAATAGGTAACACAACTAAAAACAAGTTTGATAAATTGATTATATTCCATCATTTACTTCAACCATTCTCGAAACTATGTGTTCTTCATCACATTCATCGATCTCTTTCAAATGATACACCTCATTTTTTGTTTTATTCATATTTATAAAGAAACAAGTGAATTTAGAAAATAAGAAAATCAAATCATTTAAATGATGAATTCAAGTGTTGATCGAAAATAGATACCTTTCATTAGGAGCAATTATTGAAATGTCATCCTCACCTTAAAGCATGGTATTCAATTCGTCAATATTTATAATAGTTGGACGGTTTTTCTTCAATTCTTCTTCTTTTTTCACAACCCAAAAGTTAGTTTTGTCAATGCTTTGGTAGCCTAGGATAATGACAAATCATTTTTTTACTCAAGCCTTAATATGGCAAAAGGTAAAATACCTTCCCTGAATAAGCTTGCGGTACTTTTTGGACACATAGTCTAAGGAAAAAAAATGTAATGATTAGATTGTTGACGGGTAATTTTGTAAACGTTTATATATAAAGTAAATAAAGTAGTTGAATTGATTATATGGTGGGCTCCAAAAAGTAATGACATGAATGGTAAATTTGTGTATATTTTAAGAGTGATGATTGTTTCCATTTAGGGGTATGCAAACTTTTGAGGGAAAAATAAAAAATGAAAGTATAAAAACTTTTGAGGGACGAAGGGGGTATGTTGTAAGAATAAACTATAGCAATAAAGAATTACTTTGAAATAAGTAGTACATTTCTTGCAAACGTAAATTGTAATGGATACACACAAGATATTGAGTTTCGAATGTTCCAATTTATTTCTCTTCTTTGTATGTATTCTTTTAAACACACTCAAATTCCCTTCACATTCTAAAGAAGAAGAAGTTTGACTCAAGATCTTCATGGTCAAATTTTACAAGTTTGGAGTACCATATTCAAAGAATTTCCGTCATTCATCTATAAGGGCATGTTTGTTTTGGGATTATGTAGGATGTGGGAGATGGGGATGGGGAAATCCTGGATGGTGAAATTCTGATGAATAGTGATTGTGTGTGTTTGTTTTGGGATGTTGAGTAGGATAGGATGTAACTTTATGTCAAATCAATTATGTAAAAATGAGTGATGTTATATTATTATATTAATTGTTTGTGAAGTATAGTAATAATTGAATGATTTGAGTAATTATTAGATGATTAAATTATTATAAAATGAATTAAAATTATACGAGGGTGCAAATAAAACAATATAAATAAATTTACGTTAAACATATAATTAATTTTCGACTTATATGTGAATTTAGAATTTTTTTTTTCTGCAAGTTCATGCTAAAAAAGTATATATACAAAAGTGTGTAATTGAGTCATAAAAGTGTGAATTATACAACTCAATAACCTTATTCATCCAATCATAAGTAAGGGTGTAAATGAGTCGAGCCAACTCGCGAGCTACTCGTGCTTGACTCGAAAAAAGATCGAAATTGACTCAAAGTTAATCGAGTCTAGTCGAGTTTCGAGCTACTCGAGTAGCTACCGAGTTTGAGTTCGAGCTCATAAATACTCGGCTCGAAAGGCTCGCGAGCCTAATCGAGTTTGAACAATATTTACTATTTTTCCATTAATATATAATTTATATTTATATACAGATAATCGAGCCCAAGTCGTGCTCGAGTTTATTTTAAATTTTTTTTTATTATTAATTAATTTTAAATATTATATAGGTACTGAGTCGAGTCGAGCTCAATCATGAAATTTTAAGCTCGGTGGAGTCGAGTTTAAAATTTATTCGATTGAGTGCGAGTTTGAAATTTATTATGAGGTAAGAGAAAAATAGAAAATGATGTTAGGTGTGATTTTCAAGAAAGTAATATATTGATAAGATGGATTAGTAGATTATATAAATATTTTTAGGGGTGGATGTGGTTGGATGGTGAAATCCGGATGTTAAATCCCGAACTAGAACAAGATGGGGGACGTTACGTCCCACGTCTGGACGGGTGAGTCCCAAAACAAACATGCCGAATACAACAATAAACTAGTAAGACATAACCGAATAAGAGAATTAGTCAAAATAATTGTTAAAATGTAAACTTAAGCAAGTGATTGACCAAAGCTTCCGATATCATTTTAACTTAATTGTTATTATATATATATATATATATATATATATATATAACGATGAGGTACACACATTTCATCAACAAATGAATTACATACAAGAGATAAAGGTATTATTAAAAACTAACATTAGCTTGGCCAAACATGTATATTGGCTCCGAATTGAAATCACATTTTCATTTTTTATGTTTCACATTCTATTTCACTATATATGGATGATTGACACGTGTCATATTAAAAAATAATAAACATCCTATAATATTGAAGACGACACTTATTACAGATCTATTAGGGTGGAACACCAGTGAAACACGAAAAGTAAAAGAGAGGAATCCAACCGCATACACCCTCCAATTCTTTTTAGGTATCATTATAGTATTTTAGAATATGAGTATGCCTTCTATGAGGTCTGTTTTCAACATCAAATACCACAATAATCACTGTAAAGAGTAATTTTAGGTTGGGTATTGAACTATTGGGTCTGCAAAACAGTCTGTTAAACTCTACAAAATAACTTTAACAATTATTTTTAAAAAAATAAAAATTGAATGACATCTCTTAAACTTAACATGTGAAATCAAGCTAAATAATTACTAAGTGGATATTAAATATTGTACTTTATAAACATTACTTTTGGGCATTTACACTTTATGCCATTTTATAATTTTTTTAAAATCAAGATTGTAACCTAATTTTCTAAAATTTAGTACTTTAAATACTGACTATATATGTTTTTTATATTTAATTTTTTTTAATACATAGTAATGCACGTTATATTAATACATGGTCGCATTAAAAAATAGTTAGTAAATTGTTTTCAATAATTGTTTAAAGACTTAATATGACTCAAAATTATTCTAGAGAGTCATAGAGTTAACGTCCACCTCTGGACAAACACAAGCAGACGCAATATCCTTAGACTTTTCTCTATTAATTCTTAATAATTAAGCTTTTCATTAAATAAAGACTCTTAATTAACTAATAGTAATGTGTTTTTTTCTTTATTATCCTTGACCTCTGTCTTTTCGAGCATCCACGGATTGTGCATTAAGTGCATTTTTTTAAATTATGTAAGTAACTTGCCTTAATTTAGAGTTGATCAATTGATCAAATATACTATTTCCGTCTTTTCGAAAGTGTTTATCATTTTAGACGTCACTTCGAAAGTTACTCATTTTCTTTCGTTTCATTCTCTCTCAATTTCAACAACTCATTGCATATATAATATTATATTCCTTAATTAATTTGTAAAAAGTAAATTGATAACTTTTAAAGGGATAAAAGGAGTATATCATATTAATTCTCATAAAAAATATTATACCAGATAATAAATAGTCCACCGATCTACACGATTGTCAAATTATCATCCCTAAACCCCACAACTATATAGATTATCATGTTTCATGTATTAGACACTTTTATGCAAAAAAAAAAAAGTCGAAAATCTAAACTAGGCTGCCTAATTTTGTTTCTACACTAACATTTTATCTAAATACAATTTTTTTACCAAACACAAGACACTAACATATTAATTTTTTTGAAAAGTGTTTCTTGTATTCTAGTAGTGTTTAAAAACAAGCATTAAATTTGTATCAAAATTAATTATAATATGTAATGCAAGATGAAAGATAATATGTTTTTTGTTTGACAAAAGAGTCAGATTCATTCTGAAAACGTGTTAGCGTCATATGATTGCATAATCATCTAAACATTCAAATTAAATCTTCTCATTTAAACACAACCTCAGGTTGTTTAATAAGGGTTTTATTTATGATCTCGCGGCTCGCCTACAAAATTTATCTTGATGATTTTTAAAACCAATCAAAATTCAAAGTAAACATCACTATCGATGAATTCTATCAGATAAAAAATTGTAGAGTGCAACTTATGAAAAAAAAAAAAAAAAACTTCTACTTTTATTTTTGGTACTATATATATTCATTTCAGGTTTCTAGTTCATCCTAATTTTTTTTCCATGACAAACACAGGATACGTGGAAGATTATACGGAGTACTATAATTTAAACGCTTTTCGGCGATTACATAATAATACTCTAATATTTTATATACTGCCCCTTTTTGATCTGTCTGTATTTAAATATGAGTGAAAAAGATCAGAATCGAGTTGAACGGTTCTCTCAAAAAAAAAAAAAAAAAAAAAACACAAAGACAAATTAAAAAGTTTTGTTTCAAAATCTGTATTGCTATAAAAATAAAAACAAGTACCACATATTTAATTATAGTAACACATAAAAAATCAGTAAAATGTGAGAAAAAATAATCAGAAAATGCATTAAAACTTAATTTATCAAATTAAAACGTAAAATTCAGCCAGTAAAATTACACCTTTCATTTTTTTAGCATAGTTAGTGATATTGCAAGGGAGGAAGGAACAACGGATCAGAGTTCTTTTTTTCCAGTAAGTAAAGTTGAAAATATTTGTATACTCTTTCGGACAAGAAGTTAATAAAAATCCTATTTGAAAAAAAATAAAAAAAATCTTTCGCAAATTCTTAGTATATGCAATTAAGTAGTCATGGTAATTTGAAGTGATTTGTATTTATTTTTAATTATTCAATTAAATTTTGGCAAATACTTATTTGTACCAGTTACATAACTGGCTATTTACCCTCATTTTTTTTTCATAAGTCGACACTTTTTTTTTTAAGGCACTTATGTGTACAAGTTACACACATGTAACTAAATTCAATTTTTTACATGATTATTAGTTATTTACCTTTTTTTTTATTAATTTCACCCCCAATTTTTTTAAAAGAAAAATACATGTAAAATACTATATTACCATTTTAACAATTAAATTAAAATACAACTCATTAAAATTATAATTATACACGGACTATCGAGTCACCAATGAATCACCACGAAATCAAATATTATTCTATTTTTTTAACTTTAAAAAAATAAATATAAAAACATAACGAATATAAATAAAAAATTGAAAAAAAATATAAAACTCAAAAATAAAATTATGAAATAAAAAATTAAGCTTTTTTTTAAAAAAAAATGACAAAAATTTAGGAATAAAATATAAAAAAAAAAATAGAAAAAAAAACTAAACTAAAAAATTTCAATTTTTTTTTTTCTAATTTGGGTATAAATGTTTGAATATGACATGCTCATTTTCTAGCTTTAATTTGATTTATAACTAAAATTATTTTGTTATGTCTTCATTATTTCTACAATGATATCTGGTTTGTTACAAGTTTTTTAAAGTTATAGATTATTTTTTAAGACTAATTAATAACATAATTTAATTGAAAAATAAAATTTATATTTAGAAACTTAAATGAGTGGAGAATTTGGGAAGAAACCAGCATAATATTTAATCAACTTTATTATTTTCTTTGTGGTCATCGCCGTGTTGATGCATTCATATGTTTATTGAGTGTGATTGTATCTATTAATTGAATTGTGTGTTTAGTGTGATTCATTCTCACTTTTGTTCTTCTTACAAGTTAATACTATACTATATTTGAACTAGTATCATAGAGTATGTTAACTAATTTTTTTTTTATGGAAGTTAAATACCCATCCCCTTTTCCCCTCCCCATGACTCGAACCCAGGACCTAAGGCCTAGGTAGTGGTGCTCTAACCACTTGAGCTATCCCACTTTGTCTAGAGTATGTTAACTAATACTATACAATATGTGAATTAATATTATACTATATTTGAACTAGTATCATAGAGTATGTTAACTAATACTATAGAATATGTGAATTAATACTATACTATATTGAGTCTTTCTATGAAAAGGCAGGCTTCGCCCTGTCTTATAAAAGACAATACTTGAAATACCATTAGATCATTAACCTAACGGATGAAATTTATTTTATATGATTGCACTTCGCATTAGTGCGTTTGCTCTATGCAATATGCAATCGCACTGCATCGCCCTACTATTAAATTAATTTAATATATATAAAATGACGAAAATATCATTTTTAATTTAAAATAAATAAAAAATATTTAATTATAAAATAACATTTTCACCCCTAATTTTAATTTTTTATTTATATTTTACCTGCACCTACTAATTTAATGAGTTCACCCCCAAATTATATTTTTACTACAGTTATCCGCACTCGCTCATTTTATGAGTTCACCCCAAATCATTTTTTACTACAGTTTTCTGCACCCGCTCATTTTATGAGTTCACCCCCAAATCATATTTTTACAACAGTTATCTACACCAGCTCATTTTATGAGTTCACCCCCAAATTATTTTTTTTCTACAGTTATTTGCACTCGCTCATTTTATGAGTTCACCCCAAATCATATTTATACTACAGTTATCTACACCTGCTCATTTTATGAGTTCACCTTCAAATCATTTTTTTTACAACGGTTATCTACACCCGCTCATTTTATGAGTTCACCTCCAAATTATTTTTTTACCACAATTATCTGCACCCGCTCATTTTTTGAGTTCACCCCCAAAGGTTTTTTTTTAAAGATAATTACATTTAAAATATTATATTATCTTTTTATTAATTTACACAAAATATAATAATAAAATCAACCCTAATTTATACATTTACAATCTTACAGTCGAGTCATTGCCGAGTTACCGTCGATTCACCACTAAATCACTCATATTTTTAGAAAAAAAATCGTAAAAACATAATTAAAAAAAACTATCGAAATTAGGCACAAATCTCAATTTTTTTTTCATCTCATTTTTCAGTTTTTATTCCATACTTTTTATTTCTTCATTTTTTTTTCATTAGTTTTTTTTAAAATTTTAATACAAAATAATATTATATGTATTATTTTATTATAGTCAGTAATACCATAAACCGTAATCAGTAATATCATTAACAATAATTAGTAATATCTTTACAATAACAAATAATTACACACATCTAATTACAGTAAAATTTTATACAATACCAAATAATTCCAAAATCTAATTATATTCAATAATACAAAAAACAATTATCAGTAATACCATGAACAATAATTAGTAATACCATGAACATTGATCAGTAATATCTTACACAATAACAAATAATTCCACAAATTTAATTATATTCAGTAATACAAAACATAATTATCAGTAATACCATAAACAATAATATGTAATACCATAAACAATAATAATAATCAGTAATGTCTTAAGCAATAATAAATAATTTCACATAATCAGTAATATCACAAACAATAACCAATAATACCACAATAAATAATCAATAATAACGTCATCATTAATATTAATTCAATAGTGTATTAATAGTAATACCACAATCAATAACTAGTAATACCAATACCACTAACAATAATACCATAAAAAAGTGGAGGGAGTACAAATCGAGGTGTACTGAAAAAAATAGGGGGTGCACATTACCAAGCCCAATTGAACGGAACCTTAGCCCAACGGGAAGGCACCCTAGGTCAGCAGTCGCGCTTGAGATTTCATCGGCAAGGTCACCGGCTCCGAGTGCCGGCCGATCAGAGATCCATCAGCAACATACTCACAATCCTCCGTCGGGCCGCCGTCAACCGGAGGAAGAGGCTGTGCAGGAGCAGGGTGAAGAAGACGAAGCAATGTAGCTTCGATTTGGACAGAGATGAACGACGAGAGCGAGGCAGCGTCGATCCGAGTGTTGTAGGCGAGCGCCATTAATGCCGGAGAAGATCCTGGATCGCGAACACAAGGGAGATTGATGGAAGCAGTCGCGTCGGTGGTCGAAATGAGTAGAGGTTTTCGGCCGAGATGGAAGATGATGTCAATTGTCATGGAAGTGAAGAATCGTCATTGCGATTTGAGGAGGGGTCTCGCGCTTCAATGGCCGGGGCAGAAGCGCCGCCGTCGCCGTCGAGGGGGTGGTCGGGCATGGTGGTGGCAAGGTCACCCGCCAAACGACATGAATTTTCGGTAGGTCCTTTACTCATCAAATTAAAATTAAAATTCAGGTGCACCGCCGATCGACTATAATAAAATCATACCTATAATATTATTTTGTATTAAAATTTAAAAAATACACATAAAAAATGGAAAAGAAAGACATCAAAATAAAATAAAAAAAGTAAAAGGAAATAAATTGAAAAATAAACTGAAAATTGGAAGAAATAAAGAAAAAGAAAAATTAAAAAGAAAAAAATTGAGATTTGTGGCTAATTTCGATAGTTTTTATTGATTATATTTTTACGATTCTTTTTTTAAATATGGGTGAGTTGGTGGTGAATCGACGGTAACTCGGCTCGGCTGCATATTGTAAATATATAAATTAGAGTTTATTTTATTATATTTTGTGTAAATTAATAAAATGATAATATAGTTTTTTAAATTTGATTATTTTTTAAAAAATATTTTGGGGTGAACTCATAAAATGAGCGGGTGTAGATAATCGTGGTAAAACAATAATTTGGGGGTGAACTCATAAAATAAGCGGGTGTAGATAACCGTGGTAAAAAATGATTTGGGGGTGAACTTATAAAATGAACGAGTGCAGATAACCGTAATAAAAAACGATTTGGGGGTGAACTCATTAAATGAGCGAGTGCATATAATAATAGTAAAAAATAATTTGGAGGGTGAACTCATTAAATGAACGGGTGCAGATAAAATTAAAATTAATTAATGAATTAAAATTTAAAATTAAAATTGAAGTATGCACCGTGCATCACTTGGCAAAAACCAAATGCCTTTTGTGTAAATGATTTTTAACTCATTAATACGTTAATATACTAATATTTAATTCATTTACATCCATCTCTGTGGCGGTGGAGGTGCCCCGCCAATCAGATGTTTAAAGGAGGAGGCGGTGGTGGGTTTCACCGTTTCAATTTGGGAAAAGGTCATTTTAGTAATTTTATATATTTTTAAGGGCATTTTATAAGATCATGGGTTAAAAAAAGAGAGGACATTTTAGTAATTTTATATATTTTTTAATAAAAAAAAAAAAAAAATTAATTGTGAAAGGTATTCGCTCATTGTGAAATTAAATGATGTGGCAACTTATTATTTGACGCCTTACATAAGACAGTGCGAACTCCCTGTCTCACCGTAGAAAAATCCTACTATATTTGAACTAATACTATAAAGTATGTGAACTCGAAACTCGAAAACATTAGAACGTGTACCAATATAAACTAATATTATACTCCGTACTATATATGAACTAATATGTACAGTACTGCATATTAACTAATAATATATCGTAATACTTATCAATTGTTATCATAACACTTATAAACTAAAAATTATATTCATAAAAATTAAAATAAAGTGATTAAAAAATGAAAGTTCGATGAAAAAAATAATTAAACAATGTAAAACGAAGTGAAATTTGTAAGGAATTGAGTAAAATTTTGAAAGGATAATGTGAAAATTATACACCAATTAATTAAAGTAAAATAGTACCAATATAATTGAACACTTCCCGCTAAGAGAGATGATAGTTTTATTTTTTAAAACAGATTATTATTATACTATTTAATACTTAAAAAAAAAATTAATACTATTATTTTTAAAAAAAATTATTAGACTTTAAAATTTTAGAATAATTATTTGTAGCATAAAAAGAAAGTACGTGGAAAAAAATTGTCATTTGAAACACAAATGATAAATAGGAAGAAAAATAAATTTTAAAATAATATATTAAAAAGAGAAATATAAATATCAATTGGAGTAAAATAAAAAAATAAAATTTTAAAAAATTAATGGAGTATTATTTTTTAATGATAAAATTTAAAAAAAATAATTGAAGTAAAATAAAAATCCATGAAAAAATATATGTGCTAAATTGATATAGTAAATGAGTCATGTGTTATTGGATTTGATATAGTAAATGAGTCATGTCATGTGTTATTTGTAATGGGTTATTGGATTGGATATAGTAAATGAGTCATGTGTTATTTGTAATGAGTTATTGGATCCAGTTACATGTAGGTAACTGGTACACAAGAGTGTCACCCTTAAATTTTTTATTAACTACCTTAGAATAAAGTTAAAATTGTAATTCAACTGTTATAATTATTACTCCGCTTTATTTTTATTTTTTTTTAAGAAGCAGCTTACGAGATGTGTTGTATAAACTCTTATCATGATTCAATATATATTCAGAAAACTAGATTGAACAAGAGCATTACGTTTGATATTAAAATAGACACAAAAATACACATTCATTATTTTCTACCCCACTAATTTGAACACTCGTTTTTTAAACTCAATCTTTAACAGCTAATTATTGATACTAAATGGATCTTAACTTAATTTACGAGTAGGGTCCGAGTCATTTAATGAGTTAAATACAAATTATATAGTGTGCAACATATACATCTAGCGAAATAGAGTATTATTTAAGTTCAAATCCTACTACTGTACATCTCTTAATTATAAGCACATTATAATTTGGGTTAATTGCAAAAAAAATCACGAACTTTATTAGATTTATCAATTACAGCATATCCTATTTTTCTTTGCAATTTGATACACCATCTTTTTTAATTTTACAATTTAATGCATCGACAAATTTTTCAATCAATTTAAAAATGGTGTGGCACCGAAAACATTAAAATCGTCACACGGGCGCCAAGTAGACTGCCCACTAATTAATTTTTTTGTTTTAATAAAATATAAACTATTTTTTTTAGAGCGATAAAAAAAAGAAGTTAAAACTCAAAAAAAAAAAAAAAAAACAAATTAAATCAGCGCTTATTTGCACAGAAATCTTAAACGCACAAGCACAAGGAACGTCAATTCTATTCAAACAGAATTCACAAGACCTTCAATTACATGGAGTTTTTTTTTCTCTTATTATGAGTATTTTATGTTCATAGTGTCATTTAAGAACTCTTCTAGGGTTTATAAATAAGTATGGTTTGTGCGATTAAATTTTGTATATTAAATGAGGGATTGAAGAACACTTGTGCGATTAAATTTTTGTACAAAAATAAGAGTTGATTTAATTTTGTATATTTTTTTTAAGTTTTAAATTATTTTTTTTATATAAAAAAAGAATAATTAATTAGTTGGCAGTCTACTTGGTGCCCGTGTGGCGATTTTGATTTTCCGGCACCACATCATCTTAAAATTGATCGAATTTTTTTACCGGTGCATTAAATTGTAAAATGTAAAAAGATGGTGTATCGAATTGCAAAGAAAAAAAAGATACGTTGTAATTGATAAATCTATAAAAGGTCGTGATTTTTTTTGCAATTAACCCTTATAATTTTAACAAATTTATTCAACTGTTCTTTAACATGTTTATTGTGTAAATATGTTTTAACATGTTTATTGTGTAAATATGTTACGTCATTTTCTTTTCCGTATACCTAAAAATACATTTTATTCGTTCAGAGTTAAATAAGTATGATTCCTTTATTATATATAGGTTTGAAAAAATAAATATTTAAATATAAAGTAAATAGATTGGAAGGTATTATAGAAAATTAGAAATTGTAGGATTACTTATTAATAAAGTGACTGTGTAAAAATAAAGTGAAAGACAGCTTAAGAGTGATAATAGAAAGTGTGAACCCATATTCCCCTTTTAAGAAACTTTGGTATTTTAAAGTTTATTACACGCCTCATATGTACTGTATAAGTGGGCCCTTTTAAAGGCTACTTTTAAACAATATGAACTACTAATTGAGATATCTAAAATAATCATTGTTTACTGATTCAATATGGACTACTAATTGAGATATCTAAAATAATCAAAGATAACGCAACATACCTTTTTGGAATCTTCATAAAAAAAATTAATATAACTGGTTACAACTTTTCACCTCAATTTTTGGCATATACAATGAAGGGAGGGTTTAGGTATTTACACATTCACTACTCACTTTACATGTATATGTGATGCGGCACTTTGGGGCTTTAAAACATTATACACATATGATTACATTGAGTATTAATTCACCTTAAATGTAAGTTTTTTACTTTCTAGTTATTTGTTTGGTAGGGTAAATTAATCGGATTTAAAATAAAATTTCTACCCAACATACAAAAATACATTTAATTGTGTATGCATATCAAACGATCAAACACACACTATTTACAATTCAATTCGAGTCAGTTGAGATAATCAATTGGTTCTCTTTCTATGGGGGCATCATTTGCACTCCAATTATTATAATGGTATATATCATTTATCTTCTACTTATTCAAATATCTACGCATAATCTTTGTATATCCAGATATAATATGCAGCAAATGGATGTCTTTCTAAATATGTAGTAACTTATTTTTTTATGGTCAACACAAACATTATTCTATTTCCAGCACCCACAGTTCTTGTGCAAATGTAACAATTTTTCATCATTCAAAGTAGGATAGTGGGGTTAAGAAACTATTATATCTCCCTCTCTCTCCCTCTTCCTCTCTCTATCCAATTAACAACTTTCAGACATGGTCAGATGAGAAGTGGGCAAACTTGTAAAAAAGCATCAACTTATTTGAGTCATTGTTCAGATTCTCCCCTTGATCGAAACAAACCTCAAAAAACTGAAGGATGGTAATTAACAACATATGTTCTGCACCCTTCCATCGAGCTTCAGACCCAAGATCCTTTCACCTTCAAATTTACGACAAAGTTATGAACGAAGAACACCACTCCCCAGGATCTTAAGAAAACACTTTTTGAAAAAAGAAAAAGGAAATGAGAGCATAAGAAAACACAAATCACAGTCCTAGAGTAGATATTTAAATCTAATCACAAATATTGGTAACAGACTTTACCTGTTGGCTTTTGGACTCCCTGTTTGAGAAGGGTTGATCCTCAACCAACCAGAAAGTAGCTCAGTCAAACTAATCACGAGTCACATATATGCTGTCATAGAAACAATTTCAGAATTTCTTCAGGATTTCTTGGTACCACATTGCATAGTACACATTCTATAACCAGTTATCGAGTAAACTGAGCGAGCCCTTGTCGCTGGTATGTCAAAAGTCTTATTTGATCATCCGATGACACAACTGATATCATCAGAATGAGATTTCAAATTAAATGCCATAGGTCCCATTGTATAAATTGCCTGAACTTGGCATTCGAATCTTGGGTTCTTCATAACCACCATAGACTTTATTAAATCCCAATCGCTCAGCTCTAAGCAGTTCAGCCATACCCATATTATTTCCAAGATGGGCCTCGTTCCACCCATCCCATTGCCCATTGAGAGTTACTCCATTCCTAGACTGAGGGAGGGAGAATTGGGAAAATGGGGAGACATTATTGGATAGTGTTTGCTCCACAATTCTAGAAGGAAAACCATAAGTATCACCAAGGGATGAAAAACTGTCCCCTGGATCATTAAACCTTTGGTTATGATGATGAGGAAGAGGAGATTTTTGTAATAATGATTGAAACTTCGCCTCTTCGTATGCACTAAAATGTGGGGAGAAACTAGATCTCAAGTCTAGACCTGCAAATGTCCCTTTGCCGACTGCCAAAATTGCAGGATCTATAAACTCAACATCTCCATTACTGAAAGTATTACCAGTTGAGGGTGGCTGATACTGACTTCTTAATAAAGAGGAAGCATCAGGCATGTGGTTTCCTGCAAGTACAAAATAAAAGTAATTATCTAAGACAAAACAAGTTTAAATAAAATATATGCTTAATTTCAAACATATACAACTCTAACCAGAAAGTGACTCAAAATATTGTTCTGTCCTTTCATGAGATGCAAAGCCCGGTGGTGCCCTGCTAGGCACTGAAAATCCTGGTGGGGCAGATACTAGAGATTTTGAAACTGTTTGAAGACGATAACAGAATAAGTTTGTGGAGGATGATACATATATAAACATTTACATATATCCAGATAGTTGCTTGCAGAAAAACGAACATGAGCTACAGAAGAGCTAGCTTAAATTAAGCAGTCATCTCAACAACAGCCATAATACTGGTGAATAAAGAAAATTGCCTGTGTAGAACATCACTCCATGATAAAATGTCAAAGTCTGAAGAGATGCATCTCAATGATTAAAGGAAGTGTGGTTATGTATGCACTTGGTATGTCAAAAGTCCAAATGATGAAGCAAATGCATATATTTCTAGTTTATTTATGTATTAAATAGTTATGTGTCAGCATCAATGATTCATGTTGAATGCTCAAATTACAACATTCTAATTGTGAATCTACACACAGTCATCAGTTACTTTAAGTAATAAACAATATATTTATACGACAAGTTCACATAATATCTAATTCTAAATAAAATGGCAGCATTAAGAAAAATATGAATATTGAACTAGTCACAACTAACCTGGAAGCTTGTTATAAGAGATTTGAGAATGAGTGTGTGCATAATAATTTGGCTCTGTACCCCCAAAAGCAGGTAAACCATTGTGACTAACAGACTTCTCGTGATGATCGAATCTGTTGCCAATAGAGAAGTCGTGGCCGAAAGGACGCTGCTTAAGGGTCTGATCATAGTAGTCGCTCGATTGTCCAAAATCAGACACATGGCTCATCATAGGCTCCTCCTCTCTAGCAAATGAAAACCTTGATTGGTTGCTGTTATTCTGATTTTTCCAAGAACCTGGTACTGAAGTGAAGTTACCAGAAGACCCTTGTCGTCTATCAGTTTCACCTAAAAACCTAGCCAGATTCTGAGGTGAAGTCAAAGACTCGTCGAATGAGTCAACGTCCATTGACAAAATATTTGATATTATGCTGCTCTCCCCTATATCAACAACACTATTGCCTGCTTCAGCTTCATATCTCCCAAGTAGAGACCTTTTCTCTTTGCTTGAAAAGAAATTAGAATCTTTAACACCATTACCCTCAGAATTAAAAAATATATTCTCAGGATGCATATACGGAAAATTAGAAGTTGAAACCATTAAATTACCACTTCTATCTATAACCCGCCTCTCCATATCAATACCAATTAATCCATCAGCATTATCAGATGCAAGGGAATTAATATTGGACTGCTTCGCATTAAAATAATTAGAAAAACCAGGTGCTCTATCGATAGCAATCTCAGGATCCTTAATTCTTTGGCTATCAAAAGATAACATATCATCTTCCAATTCGTGTGAATCAGCTTGTGGTACGTGATTTGGCATTCCCAATCTACAATCAGATTGGACACTTGCACTGTGTACCTCCTCAGTTGTACATGCAACTTTTTCAGATTTCTCCGAAACTAATGGATCGCTTATGTGTTCAAAATTTTCTTTATGTATGTGTTCATTTTCCTGAATGCTCAGTGAAAAAATATCAGAGCATACGGTCTCCATGTTTCCAACTACGTCACCTATAGAATCTTCGTCTGATGCACATCCACTAGATTTTATAGAAGAATCAAACATATTAGAAGTATCTAGAAGCGGCTTAGATGTAGGCAAGCTATGTGGTTGGCTATTAAAGGGCAATTGGGCAAGATGTACAGATGATACAGAAGTGTCAGAAACATTAATGTTATCATGTGCCTTTGTTTCCTTTCTGGCTGGTTCATAAGTTTCCAATATACTATTTTGCTGATGAATGGTGTTTTCTTCATAGGGAACCTTTTTCTTTCCAGTATCACTCTGCAGTGAAGAAACTTGACTTGCAACAGCCTTAGAAGATACCACGGGACCATTATACATGTCAGGTGTTTTATTAAAAGGCGCCCCATCTAAATATGGTGCACTTGTTGACGAAGACTGATTACTGGATGAACGGGTACCCCTGATCAAGACAACATTCAGAAATATTAGCAACATTAAATTAGGTAAAAACATTTTTTTATCAGAAAATGGCATAATGCATCAAAAGGCCCCTGAACAATCAACTTTTTTTTGATAGGCCCCTGAACTATTTGTTTTAAAAAGCCCTCAAACTGTATAAATCATGTTTCACGAGGTTCTAAGTTACAACAACGAAAGATTTTTCTGAGTCAGTTTAAAGTTTTCTGTTAAATACGACACATTAGCACAATTACCAATGCTATTATATCCCGATGGCATATAAGATCAAACTACAACCAAAAATTTGTCTCTCCCGTAGAAAAAAAAATTGGACTAGAACTTTAGCCACTGATGCTCTGTTTTTTTCAAATGGGAATGGAACTTTAGCTACTAATGCTCTGTTTTGCGCTCGAATTGAAGAGGGCTTGGGAGTCTTAAACATACAAAGCCAGGTAGATTATATTTTATGTAAACAAATCACGCAAAATGCTTTTTAACACATGGAAACAGGATGATTTTGTATATTTCTCAATGGACTGAAATTTAAATAAACAAACAAACAAAAAAGGAAAAAAGCAGACATTTGGGCTCAGATAGGAGCTACATTTTTCATAACAGAATGATAGTCTCATAATCGCCAGTCACACTCCTACACGCAAAGTCACACTACTACATGCGTTAAATACACTTACTAAAGCACTGTCAAAGAAGGGCCTTATGAAACAAGAATTATTTAGTTTAAGGGCTTTTTCAAACACAAATAGGTTAGGGGTCTTTCGAAACAAAATTTGATAGTTCAAGAGCCTTTTGATGCATTATGCCTAAAAAAATTAGGTAAAAACTACAGCATAAGAATAGCATACCATGAGGCACCAGCCGGAAGAACGGTCGATCTCCCAGGGATACTATTTGGTGGAGATATTCTAGCACTCATTGCTGAGCCCTGCCAAATAAAGAAAGAAACATGAATTAGGGTGAAAGAACTATTATTTGAACGTAATGACTTTTCATTCACAATTTCCAAAGGAATGATGCAAAGTAAGGGGGTGACACTAAGCCTTGCCAACTATCACATATCAGTTCATTCACTAAAGAGAGTAAAAGTAGTTACAAATCAACAAGCTAATAGGTGAATTGTAAATAACATGTAGTTATAATATTCAAGCGACACTAAGCCTTGCCAACTATCACATATCAGTTCATTCACTAAAGAGAGTAAAAGTAGTTACAAATCAACAAGCTAATAGGTGAATTGTAAATAACATGTAGTTATAATATTCAAGCATGTTTGGTGGCAAAATCAATAATCATAGTAATCATACCTGTGTATTTATAGCAACTTTATCTATAGACTTTGTTGTAGGTGTGGAGATAATATTGCAGTAATCATCTCCTGGTGGAGGCAACACATTTCCTGAACGTCGTTGCATACTATTTGTCGAGGAACCAGTGACTTGTTGAATTCTACTCCTTTAAAATCATGATGTAAGAGGACAAATAAAACTGCATAAATCCAAGAAAAATAAAAGACAAAACTCAAGAAAGTAGTGCACACTATATCTACATTCTTTCAGGTGCATCCACAAGTTTACATTCCATCCTCATTCCCTTATCTCCACTTATCAACCAAGCATCCCCTAAAATGTGATAAGTTGAGGAACCAGTGACTTGCTGAGTTCTACTCCTTTAAAATCATGATGTAAGAGGACAGATACTTGAGAAAAAACTCCATAAAACCAAGAAACATAAAAGACAAAACCAAAGAAAGTAGTGCACAATCTATCTACATTCTTTCAAGTGCATCCACAAGTTTACATTCCATCCCCATTCTCTTATCTCCACTTATCAACCAAGCATCCCCTAAAATGTGATAAAACTCATGCATGACTTCATGAACTGAGTCTGACTTAAGAGAAGAAATGTGTTCCTAACATGCTAACCAAATTGGAGGCAGCAAGCTTTACACATGCATGAGAATAACAGGTAAACTAATATCATGAAAACAAAATATGCAACTATCATCCAACTAAAGAATACCTTGTATAAGCAGATATTATTTCATCCTTTGTAAAACTGTCCTCTTGTGACCCGACCTCATGCAAATATAAACAATCTGGATTGGTGCAGGACTGGATAGACGTAAACCATTGATTAGAAGACACCATCGACATTCATGTATCGTGAACAAACTGATGGCTAAACAAAAATATGTCAACAATTTGCATCGGCAAGGATATAGAATTCATACCGCATTCCTCAGCCATGCATGACAGTATTTTGTCGTCCCAAAACATGCCCTGTAGCTAAGGCTATCAGGAATTGTCTGACATCCCTATATAGTTAAAGTACATAAATGCATGACATCACTCACCTCAAAGGTCTACCATCCAAAACAAATCCATGTACCAACTGAATACATCGGATTGCTTCCTCTTCTTTCGAGTATGTTATATATCTAGGCCAAGAAACCATTTGGAAACAAGTAAACAGCATGAGACAGAAATAAATAGTATGCACTTCATAATCATAAATAGCATTAACATAAGATTATACCACAGATCCTATACAACATGACACTTGCACAAGTTAAGGATGATATAAGAGATGCAATTGGTTTAATGTGAAGTAGATAATAACATTGTCAAGCTTTCTCTAGGTGGGTAACTCATCCTGAAGTGAAGGTCCATTATTATACTACAATATATATATATACACCACAAAAAGGACATCATTTTCACTTTCTTAACATGAAATTGATATTGAATAAAATTATATACTTGGAATTATTCTGCACTTGAGGATCAGATTCAGACATGTTACACAAGAACATATAAAAATTAAGCTATTTGTGTATCCTCAGCATGCACGGAGTTATTGCAGAACTGAAAATTTCTGAAACAATCTAATATTAAAACATAACATTTGAACCAGAGACTTGGAACCTACACACTGCATGTACTATTTGGGAACTGTTGTATAGCGCCAGTTGTTGTTCGAGATATTGAAACCTTCATCACTTTCCCATACTGGGCAAAATATTCCCGGCGCTGTAGAAGCTGCTAACCAAAATCAAGAGTAATAAGAAAACATCGAGATATGGGAAGATAAGAGCAAAAGAAATGGAGTTGATTACATCCTCATCTGCAAAACTCAGTGGCAAGCCCACAACATACACAAGATTCCTCTGAATGACTCGGACACTGCCAAGTTGTTTCCTTCCTTCCAAGGTTTTCCCCTTTCCCTTCTGTGACTTTTGTTTTTTCTCCACATTCATCTCTGAAACCAACCTGTTACAATATCTTGGAGATCAAACTGGGCAGAGAAAACTATAGCCTTAATTTTCATAGATTGGAAGACATGGAGTCCATTGAACAACATATGGCAAATACCTTTCACATTTTGTTGCCGTTCCAACAATCCTTTCCTTGTTATAAGGAGTACGACATGCTGGACATCGACCTTCAGTGACATCTTTCTCCGCCATATCCATAATGTGATGCCAACACCAAATGCAAATCTACAAAAGTGGAAAAGATTCAAAGCTCCAGGTTAACAGAAAAACTAATTAAGAAAATGCAAGTAGTAAATGTTCAATACAGCAATAGATTTTAGTAACTCAGACATGTTGTCTTTCAGAAGTAAACACTAGAAGATTTGTAATACATATGTCAGGTGATAAAATAAAATCATGAAAAGGTGTGTGTGCTGCACATTCACTCATTTAATGACAAAACTGCCAAATACTAATTGTGACACATATATATAGGTTCATAGGTTCATTTTGAACTTAGGAGTATAACTAATGCCTACATGCAACAAACCATTGCAGCCTATGCAATTTTTCTTATACATGTGAAAAAACAGTGTGTACCACTATATAGTACTACTAATTAACGAATGATAGAAGCTCAATGTGCATCCCTAGACAATGAAACAATTGCTTTAGGGGCTTCTAATTTCAGTCTAGTATAGTTCATTTGCAGCTTAACCCATCCAACTCATAACCATCACAAATTCAAATGTCACGACTCCCACTTACTGACTTACATGTAATAAGCATATGATAAATGTGAAAATCAAGAAGTCGTGCATAAAAAAGTTTGATTTGCCTTAGCAAGTATGCAGCAAAAAGGTTCTCTCTCTCTCTCTCTCTCCCCCCCCCCCCATTTTCCCCCGTGTTTAGTTCTCTCTGACTTTAAGGGCAACACGCACAGTTCTGATACCATTACAACAACAACCAGAAATCTTTAATAACATTATTTGGTTAAAGGCCCCAAAGATATTTTGGGGGTGTTTACAATTGATTCTTGGAGGGCAGAATCTCTTCTCTTATTTTTTTTAAGTTTCTTCCTCACAACTTTTGAATTTCAAAAGTGATTTTTATGGTTTGCAAGTGACTGCAAATGGTAATTTGATCCTACAAGCACATCCTCTAATTAAAATTCTTCAAAATTTTGAACCACATCCCTCGTCTCAACCTCTTGTAAGATTATTCCTTGCTGGTTTTGATATCTACCATAGTAACGGCATCATAACCCATTTATCCTTTCAGTGTGAATAACTCTCATTTTCGAGTATAATGCAGCATCATAATTGAGCCTTGAATTCAGCTGGTGCTAGAACGGAATGAAGGTGCTTGAAATAACTCAATGTGTTTTTAGTATAGTCATAACTCTGGTTAAATAAAAATAATGACTGCTTGGAAGAAAAGAAGGTTTAGAAATGTATATGCATAGGTAAAACTAGCATAGCCAGAACTGGGAAATCAACTAGTGGCCAAAGTGTTATGTCGGCAGCATGGGAAATAAAAATTGTAGACTAAGTGGAGAAGCAGGGTACTTAAAATGATAAATATATATGCTAATGCCTCTTTATTGTATGCTTATATATCAACATAATTATTGGTTTTCCGATAAATACTAGTATATTATCCCATCTTGCAATAAAAATAGACAATCTTTCCTATTCGGCATTCAAAAAAGAGAAAAAGTATTTGACCAGAAATGTCTGGTAACATGACTTGATCAATATGGAAGGACAAAATTCTCATTAGATTATTAAAAAATTGTATACATGTTCCACATGGCTTAACTTCTAATGCAATCAGTGCAAAATGCACAAAAGTGGCATGCTAATCGTACACACGTGGAATGCATTACACAATAAAGGACAAAATTCTCACAAAACTGGTAAAGATTGTGTATTATGTTTCACATGGCTTAACTTCTAATGCAATCAGAGTATAAAACACACAAGTGTCATGCTACATTTGCAGAGACTCATGCACACATGGATTGCATTATATGATAGCTAGTTATGTTATTATTTGGGACCCACTTAGTTCACAGAAGTTATGAGACAAAATAATCACACGGAACATGTATTTCTTACATCATAGCCGCACTTGCAAGGCTTCAACTGCTGATCAGTCAAATCCATCTCCTCAGCACAGAGGGGGCAAGTCTTCTCTCCTTCATCACTCATGGTTTCCTAAAGAGCATCATAAATCATACAGGTAGGTATTAATTTGACTTATAGGTTATGAAATTTAAATACCAATTTTGTCTGTTAAAACACATAAGCAACTATATTACATGTCTAGAACCAACAAAAGATCATCCACAGATTAATGTGGACTTGATTAAAATGCAATAACATATAAACTGGTTCAACATTAAGCAAAACAAGCACTAATCAAAATAAATGGTTTAGTAGAACTAGAGTATGAATCATATCAATTAAAAACGAACAGATTAAATCTTCATTCAGGTAAGACAAACTTGTGCTGCAACGAAAAAGAAATCACTTTTACCTACCGAATTCAAAGTCAAACTCAAAAAACCTTTAACAGCAATTAAAGTCCTTTTTATTTATTTTTTTGATCAGGCAAAACACATATATATTAAACATAAAATAAGAATTACATAAGCACCAGAGGTGCTTCAACAGCAGAATACTAAAAGGAAAACTTAAGCAATTAAAGTACATTTACTTTCCTCAGCTAAAATCACCCATATACAAATAAATATTAAATTAATTAAAGGTATCATCAACGAATTAAAATCGAGATTAAACCCAAAACGGAAACAAACAAAATGATGGTAAAATTAAAATCCATTAAAGAACAAGTGGATAGCAACAATTGAGCTAATAAAAACCAATAAATCGATAGAATCCAATCTGATTGATTAAGAAAAACCAACTTCGCATAGGTAGGGATCTAAAGAGGGAAATCAGATTGGATATTACAGGACTTACAGCAGATGATTGGATCAAGAAAAAGGAGACGAGATGAACAGCGATGGAGATATAAATATTGATACAGAGAGAGAAAGAGAGCCACAATTTGGACTGAGTTTTCAGAGAGAGAAATTGGTGGAGTGAGAAAGGGAAGGAGAAAGGGTTGGGTCTCGATGATGGGTCCTTTTATTGTGTTGTTATACGGGTCGGATCCAATGGGTATGGAGTATATTAATTTCTCAGCCGTGAATTACGGTTAATTTCATGTTTTATTTATTTTAAGTGCAAGTTTTGGATCCTCTTTAGGCATTTTATTTAGTTTGTTTCCACTTTTGATATGATATCGATATTTAATTTCACAAGATTTCATGTGAAACCGTCCCACGAATTCGTGAAACGTACTTCGTTTAATTCAGTTTTAGCTCCACTTTAACCATTTTTTTTTATTTAGAAGTGACAATGGACGGAGCGGATACCTAAATATCTAGACTCGGGTCCTTAAATCGGATACCGTGGCATAAAAAAAAAACTATGATAATGTTAGTTTTGGCAAACACCTTAACAATTCTGAAATTCTGCACTGCCAAACAATTTTTTATTTTTGGAGCAAAGAACACTCAATTTATTACTTGCAAGAACATAAGATTTTAGGAAGGCCATCCATAAATTCCCGACGCTCGATCAAAAGATAAGGACTAGAAAATGACATAGCACTCCTAGCAAAATGATGCGCTATATTATTGGCATCTCTACATATCCAACCCAGCTTAAAACTTGGGTTATCCTTGAACTCCTTAACATAGTACGTAGTCACACTATCAAAGCTTGATCTACTCTGTTTATTCGCACCGACGTTACCCACTACTATCTTTGAATCAGTTTCGAAGATCGCCGACATCAACCTCATCTCTTTTATCCACTTTAAAGCCTTCATCACTCTTATTGCCTCCGCTTCCTCCGGCTCACACACGAAGGCCCCATCACTGTCATGAATTACCAGCCCTAAACCCATTTCACTGGTATCCTCATATAGTGCAGCGTTAGAATTAATTTTCCAGACTCCTTTGAGCGGTTTGTGCCAAGCTTTGCACTGGTGAGCAATAGTCCCCTTCCTCCTATTTCGTCGTGCACCCCTTCACTCATTTAAATACTTACATCTCAACGCAGAAACCATGTTGATGTTGATTAATTTTTTCTTTGATCCGAAACCAGATAAACAAATAGGCAGTACTGTCTCCGTTTCAAAATTATTTGCACCACTTTATAAGCACACAAACTAAGAAAAATGTGTAATGAATGGAGTGTTGAGGGGTAATTTTGTAAACTTTTATAAATAAAGTAAAATGAATGATGAATTAAGGGTAAAACTAATGACATTTTGTGTAAATATGTGAATATTGTGAGGGTGGGGGAGTAATAAGGTTTGATCCAATTAAAATGATTTCGAATTTCGATGTTGATCGTACAAACACTCACATTACAGAAAAACTTGAGTGTATAATAATATCATAGAAATTGAACATTTTAGACATTATTTTATTTTTTCTTTTATTTCTCTTGCCAAATTGCCTTTTTTTAAGAGTTAGTTTTGTTTGATATTTTATCTTCATTCATTTGTTTATCAAAATAATAATAATTTCCTCTTTAAAAAAACTGTTTGCAACTAAGATGGGTCAGCCACACTTACTTGTATACAGTCAATTAACAATTATTTGAGATATATTAAAATTATTTAAAATCCAAATACATGGTTAAGAATTTGTTATAGGAGATTTTACAGTTAAAAAAAAAAAAAAAGAGAGTTTTTAGGTTACCATTTTGTGAAGATTTCATAATTATGAATGTACCATATATAGAGATTATTTGGTGAAAGTGGAAAGTCTTATTTAGCTAATTAATAACATGCACTATTATACAGTTATACTCCTCCATCTTGAATACGTCCAGTCTTAGAGAGTGATTAAATTGGATCCGTAAATTCAGATCATCGGGACCAATCCTGACCGTCCATCTACAAACCCAAAGCTGACAACTCCATCAAAACGATCCAACGGCTTCTTCATTTTACAACAAACTTCTATATATGACGACGAGACTGCAAAAATTCATTTTATAAATTCCTGTCACTCTGCGTGTGCTCTCAACGCTCGCATTAGGGTTTATACACTTTCCCTATCTACTATTTCGATCGATCACTCCTCTCTGATGTAAACCTCTCCATGATCTGAATGTTGTTGCGGTTATTTTGGTTGATTTTTTTTTTATTATATATAAATGTAGTCTGCTGTCTGTATACGAATGCGTATGTTACATGTGTTTTATTTTTTATGTTCGTAATTTGATTTTTGATGGAGAAGGATCTGATTGTAGAAAGCGGATAATATGGCGAAGAACTACCCAACGGTGAGTGATGAGTACCTGAAAGCTGTTCAGAAAGCCAAGAGAAAGCTCAGAGGCTTCATCGCTGAGAAGCACTGCGCTCCTCTCATGCTTCGCCTTGCGTAGGTTTTTCGCCTATCGTTTTTCGGTTTACATATAAGATTTGTGAATTCGTAGTGAAGTCTGCTACTACATTATATTGAATTTTCAACTTCGTTTTATGATTTGAGAAATGTTTATGTTATGCTGATTATTACAGGTATCACGATCTAGTTATTGATAAAGCAATATCTTATAGGAAAATGCGTATTTGACTGATGTACTATGGATTTGCTGGAGAAAATTGTTTTTGTTTTTCAACTATTTGAAAAGGTGGTTAGTTTAATACTAGTTTATAGAGTGAATCTGTTGGAAGTCGTTGTAGACTAGAATTTTTTGAAAAGGACTCTATAGCCTTCAAAGTATGTGTGAAGATGTTGATTGATGATGTGGAGCACCTTATCTCATCTGTGTTATGATTAGTGATGGCTATTGCTTTGATGACAAACTCACTTGCAGTTGTATCATGCATCCTTTCTTATTTCTGCTTAAGCTATGTCTAAGTAATTTTGTTCAATGAAACATTAGGAGCTGCGGCAAATCATATTAACTGTTGTTTCAGTGGAGCAATTCTAGATGTTCAGCATTCACTAATCTCACTGATTCGTGGACTTGCATTGCTGTTAATGCATCTAGGAATGTGTATAGATAGTAATGTTGATGCCCTCAACCTGCTTTGCAATAATTGTAGAAGTTTTTGTGATTTGTGATCTTCTACAAATATTGCAAATATCGTAGATACTGGTACACGTGTATTTTTTTTAAGGGATCGAGGTGTTCTTTTTATAATATAATGTGGTGTGTTGTTATTTTAGGTGGCACTCAGCTGGCACATATGACCAATGCAGTAAGACTGGAGGCCCGTTTGGGACCATGAGATTCAAGGACGAGCAGGGACACGAAGCCAACAATGGCATTGACATTGCTGTTACGCTCTTGGAGCCCCTCAAGGAACAATTTCCAATCCTTTCTTATGCTGATTTCTATCAGGTACTGTTTTTCTACACGTTTATCTTTCACCTTTATGCTGCTCTTGATTTTTAAGAGAGTTGAACATTTTTTGTCCTTTCGCTCTTCATAGTTGGCTGGTGTTGTTGCTGTTGAAATAACTGGAGGACCTGAAGTTCAATTTAACCCTGGAAGACCGGTTGGTGACTTTTACTTTCTCAAGGAATTGGATATCTTATCATATATATTGGTTGTTATAGATGCATGCTTCAATAGTTATGTTATTTGTATAGAGACAGTTTTCTAGGCATTATTTGGAAATTTAAGCATAGTGTTACATCTTGGTGTTATGTGGCTATTGATTTCATGTATGAATTTCAATTGCGCATCTGATTGGACATATTATACACTGAGCACTCTGATTCTGACTGAGTGTGGTATTATATCTAAATGTGAAATTGATTTCTGCCTACGTTCTTGGTGGTTTATATTTTTGACAACGTTGAAGAATAAATATATTCACAGTATCTAGTCTTGGTTTCTGCATGTGTCATATTTTACATGCATAGAAGAATGATCATTAATAATTGAACCTTATTTTTTTATAGATTTGTATTCTCATCCATAAATTGAATTAACCCTCAAGAACCGATAACATCTCTGTCCATTTTCATGCAGAGATTTTACATGCTTAGTAACTGTGATTTATTAATAAAATGTTTGTTTAAAAATCTTAGGACAAGGATGAGGCCCCAAAGGAAGGTCGCTTGCCTGATGCCAATCTGGGTGAGTTTGAACTTGCACTCTAATGAAAGCTTGTTTATGCTTGTACAGTCAATATCTCTGTTAAAATTTTATACACAATGGAAGAATTCTTTTGCTTGTTCTCTGTTTTTCAATCTTTGCCTTAAAATGTTGCAGGATGCGAGCACCTGAGGGATGTCTTTGTCAAACAAATGGGTCTGACCGACCATGATATCGTAGTTCTTTCTGGTGGCCACACTTTGGTTTGTATTTGCCACTTCTTTCTTGGTTTTCTAGAAACTACTTAATAGAAAATAAGAAGCTTTCAAATGCTGCAGCTAAATAAATATTTATCTTTCTTACAGGGAAGATGCCACAAGGAACGGTCAGGATTTGAAGGACCATGGACTGCTAACCCTCTCATCTTTGATAATACTTTCTTTACGTATGACCTATACAACTCTTAACGATAGACTTAAAATTTTGCAATTCTCTGTTTTAATATTTTTGTATTTGGATTATCAACAGGGAGCTTCTGAGTGGAGAGACAGAAGATCTTTTGCAGTTGCCAACAGACAAAGCACTTCTTTCTGACCCCGTTTTCCGGCCTCTCGTTGAGAAATATGCTGCGGTTGGTTCATTAGCCTCACTCTTTACTTTATCTGCCATATCTTTAAACCAGCTTATAATTTCTATTTTGTTTATTGGCTTCAGGATGAGGATGCTTTCTTTGCAGATTATGCAGTGGCTCATCAGAAACTCTCTGAGTTGGGGTAAGACGGGTATTTTATGTAGATATTTTGTTCTTGGCTTTTGAATGTGAGGAGCTCAATCGATGCATCTTGTCTTTAAATTTGCAGATTTGCTGAATCCTAAACTACAAGTTGTGCGCACAAGAAGATAGGAGGGTTTTTTGTTAAGCATGCTCTGATTTCTGCAAAATATGGTGGATCTCTGTCCATCTTTTGTTCTATTGATGATGGATGTGTTGGATTTTGCACTTTTTTAGACCCCACCATTATATGCTAATCGCGCCCTCCTTAGAAAAATAATGAGCAACAAAATTTGACTTAACTCGTGTGCCAATGCTTTAGCAACAAATGTTTCAAATTTTTAAATTTCTGTATCTAGTTTATGAGATGCGCGTAAATGCATATTTTAACTATATAACTCATGTCTATTTTCTTGAAAACAATTGAATCCTTGTTGCAAATTAGGGCATCTCCAGGGCAAGTTGCCACAAAAAACATCAATTCACTGTCAAAATTGAGTTAAACAGGAAAATCATTTTCAATCATTATTGAACTTAAATTTTATTTCAATATGAATAATCTCTTAATTTTATCTCTTTTTTATCAAATATTTGTTTATAATTTCATGGCTATGATTGTGATAGTAAATTTAGCATGATGAAAGGTGTATTAGATATTTGTTTATAATTTCATGTTAGGATATTAAATTTGGACGGATCAAAAAGAAAATTAGACATTTTATGTTTAAATGGATCAAAAAGAAAATTTGACTTATTAAGTTTGTATGGAGATTGGAGAGTATAATTTTGTTTCTTCATGTATTGTGTTTCATTTTGTATTATATTATGTAATTTTAAATGTTTTATTATATTTTTATATTGAGTCACACTGGTATGCCCCTTGATGACATGGTGTAGTTGAGAATTTTGACAAAATTTTAGTTTATTCTAATTTGCTTTGTGGAATAGTAGTGGCAAATTTGCCATGCGTTCATGTTGAAGTTGGTCTTACGTAGGGATGGTAATGGGACGAAAATCGATAGAGATGTTAAAAGGATCATAGTCTGTAGAGTCTGCCCATTTAAATAAAAAAAACAAAGTTGTTGTTAGCTTTTATTGACTCGTTTAAATTAGGGTCGTTTTGGCCCGAACGGTTTAATCTGAAGCTTTATAGAGCAAAACTCTGTAGGGTTAGGGTCAGCTTGCCATATCCATTTAATTTTTATAATTTAATGTTAATATAATTATTTAATAAGTTTGCTAAAATATTAAACTTTCAATTAAAAAATATTAGAGGAAATTACTCTAAAGGGCATTTTACCTATAAACTTTACAAATAAAGATAATTTTTTTTAAATACAAATAAGGTCAAAATTGAGTATAGAAGTACCAATATACCCTTAAGGAATCTGCCATAATGTTCCTCATGCCTTGAGGAATATATATATATATATTCCTTTAGCTTCGTGAAACTCATCGTGCTCAAGATAAATGCAGAATAAACTAACAAGAATTTATCTAGGTGTCAAAATTTTAGAAATTTAATGACATTACACATTCTAAATCTTAAAATATTACTCAAATGTATGTTTATCATCCATGAAATAAGGCGTATGACCATTAAAAAAACACTAAACAAGAACAATACCATGAATTTGGGAGAAATATTGGATTTGAACTTAGCCCGACGCCACTGTTACCGTGTTGGCCAAACTTTAATTCATTTTGAAAATCAGTTGTCTACAAATTTGAAGTAGTCAAAAGAAACACCGATCAGTTCGTTGAAATTCCTTTGATGGATTATGAATTATTGAAGTTGAGCTTGAAACAACCGGGCGTTCGCCGCCACAAAACGTCAAGTCTCGACGTTCGACGCCCAACATCCCTTTCTCAAAAAATAGACGCACACTTTCACCCCGATCTCGCCGTCGACTGCTCCGACATTGTGATTTTTACCGTGAGAGAAAGTGAGGGCGGATGTTCAACCATGAGAGAAAAAGAGAAAGGAGGCTAGGGTTTGCAATGAGACATGTGAGAGTGTGTTTTTATATAGGGTATTATAGGTATTTTAACACTCATTTTGTCCCTAATTGTAATACTGAAATATTTTGTCCCTAATTATTAGGTGGTCTAAGAAATTTAACCTTTAGAGTAAATAAACTCGTAAAAAATATTAGAAGTATGCTTATTAATTTATTTTCGCATCTAAAAGAAGTTGGTATTGATAGGAATTTTTAAATGAAGTTGATATTTTCGAATATTGTATTTCATATTATATATATATATATATATATATATATATAATAATTGTTATGTTAGTACTATGTTATTTATATTAATAAATACTAAAAATATAGAAATATATTATATATATAAAAAGGTTTGATATTAAAAACGGGACACATGGTAGGAGTGATATTCAAACCCTTGAGTCAGTTTGGTTTAAGACGGTCGGGCCGTCGGGTCGTCCGGATCGTGATAGGTTGAAATGGTTTATTGATACTAGTGATTTCAAAATCGGACCGGATTGGCCAGTTAGATCGGCCCAACCGTGAACCGATCACCGAATCGATTGAAAAAGGCCTAAAACCGTTTTAGAGGTTCAACCGGTTCATCCATTTAAAAAAAAAATTAACTATTTTTATGTCAGTTAATTATCCACTCGATTAGACGTCTCCAATCCAAATGAACAATTAGACAACAATAACAATCCAACAAAGAAGACAATTCACAAATATAAAGAACGAGAACAAAAAACAGAGCACACGACGATTTAAGTGGCTCAATCAACTTGATCTACATCCACTGGACACACGACTTCAATCTTGATTGATAAAAGAATGTTTACACACTCAACACTCGGAAGGGAATTTCTCCTCACTTCACTCGTGAACTCTCAACTCAAGAACGAATGCTCGTAAGCGTCAAACTTTCACAATTACAAGTTATGGGGTATTTATAGAAGCCAGGGTTGATTGCAGCGTGTGTTGATTGTGTGATCCTTGTCAGGCTGGATTTTGTTGTAACTGTCTAACAAACTCACGTGTTCAGCATTTCCCAATTTGAATTGACCGCAATGCCCTTCACTTGTTTCTTGCAAACAGATGACCACAATCATCTCAGCTAATATGATCTCTTCTGATCTTCTCAACTTAGCTTATTCTAAGCAACACCTTCTCTTTTGAATGGAAACCTCCACCCCATCTTATCAGGCTTGAGTTAGCTTGCCTAACTCCACCCGTTGATACACCC
This sequence comes from Galeopsis tetrahit, assembly GCA_963675135.1. Lineage (NCBI taxonomy): Eukaryota > Viridiplantae > Streptophyta > Magnoliopsida > Lamiales > Lamiaceae > Galeopsis > Galeopsis tetrahit. Next base: position 63,466,263 of record OY776132.1, read on the forward strand.
AACAATTTCTTTTACTTTTTATTCAATGCGGAACATAAATTTCATATATTTATTTTTTTACTAACATTGTTGCTTTTATATTGTTTTCCTCTTATATTTTTTTACTCTTTATTTGATATGGGACAAAAGTCTCATATATTTATTTTCTTACTAACATTGTTGCTTTTATATTATTTTCCTCTCATATTTCTTCTACTATTTATTCGATGTGGGAGAATTAATAATGAATTCTATTATTTCAAATTTCAACAATATTCTAAATAAAAAATATAATTATAAATGGCTAACAAAATTTAGGAATATTTTAATTTACTAATATTTTTTATTTTAATATAATTTTTATAAATGCATATTTTTTTAATATAATTAATAATATAAGAAATACATATAAAATTACTTTACTAGCTGAAGTTGAACTGTGAATCGGTGTTTAATCCGATTTGATTTTCGATCCAATTATGATATAGTTAAAAACTAAGGTTGGGCCTGGCACAGCTGGATGGCAAGTCCAGACAGAATCTTATTAAAAAGGGATTAAAGTTTTTTTAGTCCTTTAAGTTGGACTAATTTTGAATTTGGTCCCGATGGAATACACATTTTGATTTTAGTCCCATAAGTTGGTCGAAATTTTGAATTCAGTCCAATTACTACAATTTGAGATAAATAAATCGATCAAATCCATTGATTTTTGCATTTTTCTGCACATGAACAAATTCACAGTTGATTTGAATTGCACACGAGCTAAGAATTTGATCGGTTTATTTACCTACAATGGTAGTAATTGGACTGAATTCAAAATTTCGACCAACTTATGAGACCAAAATCAAAATGTGTATTCCATCAGGACCAAATTCAAAATTAGTCCAACTTAAAGGACTAAAAAAACTATAATCCCTATTAAAAAATATGCCCATAAATTTGGATTGAGCAAATTTAAAACAATTGAATATCAAATCCATTCATAATTTTGGTGGATACTGAATTTCAGATTTATTAGATGAATTAATTCAAACTTTCATTGTTGATTTTTTTATTGTTTACACAAATGCAAATTCAAGCTGACCTGTTCTCTTTTATAAAAAAAGAGATTTGAATTTCAATTCCTTTAAAAAATGAAGTCTTATTTCAATATTTAACATTATTTTGGTAGTGAGTAGTAATAACCTTGACTATTTCAGTTCCATCACAGCACTTGTGCTGGTCCAATCTTAACTACGCGTGGTCAGTCCATTCTTAATCCTCTCTATTTAAAAATATCTTCTAGTCATTGTTTAATTTTTTTTTTTTTTTGAGGAAGTAATTTCATTCTTTTCTAATTATGAGAAATGTTTGTTTTTTCACTATACCCCTTCTAATTATTGGATAAAGTTTAACATGTACCCCCATTTATTCAGTCGTAACATCATTTTAAACTCGACTTAATTCATCCCGTACAATCATTTTTATATTTGTACCACCATATGTTAAGCTTGTAATCAGGGGCGGACCTAGAATTGACACTGAGGGGGTCAATTTTATATGTTCGTTAATAAAATTTAAATATTTTATATTTATATTTTTTTCTTAAATATATCAAAATACATAAATATCTTAAACCATATAATATGTTTTTCCTACTTGTATTGTGAACTTGTTAAAACGAGAAAAAGAAACTTAACTAGTAAAATATAAATAATAGTAATCCCTAATTTAAATAAAAAAATATAAGGAATTAAAATGAGACATATTTATATTATATGGTGCAATTTTAACTTGATTATAACTTGGCCGGTCAAAATTCAATTGAATAATTGAAAATATATTAAAATCACTTGAAATTTAATTGTATGATATGATATATAAGAATTTGTCAATAAAAATATATACTATTATTTGATAGTAGTCTTTTAAAAAATTATTAACTTGTATAAGTAAAATATAATAAGTTGAAGTATATTTTAATATTAGTATTTTGGTAAGTGTCAGTTACTTAAAAAGTGGAGAATAATCTAATTAGTAGCCCAACTAATAACTAAGAAATAAATTTATCTATAACAAAAACAATTAATTTATAAATTAATTTAATAACTATAATAATATATATATATATATATATTAAAAAAAAAGTTTAGGGGTCCATGACCACCCCAGAACTGTGACTCGTTCCCCCTGATTGTAACACAATTTAATTCAGTTTGTACCATTATTTTTAAACTCGTACCACCATTTGTTAATCTCGTATTACTTCAATTTAACTTGTAGCACTATTAATTTTTCTTTATTTTTTTTACTTCATTAAGGTATAATGGTCTAAAAAAATATTATTGGACGAAAAAGGAATAATTTCAAATTTTGTCACACAAGAACACTTTTTTTTTTCAATATTGGGTTATTTATAAACTCATCCCTAACTACTTTTGGATCAAAATATCCTATATTAAAAAAGTAATTAATTTTTTTTTATATATTCTAAGTATTTTTCTAGTATTTTATTAAAAGAACACATATAATTAAATATTTATTCATTTTAGAGATAAATTTGAGACAAATGTGATCACTTTACATTGATAGTGTAAAATGTTACTCCCTCCGTCCCATACTTGAAGACACAAATGAATTGGACACGAGTTTTAATGAATGAATTGTTTATTAGTATTGTGTAAGATAAAGTGGGGGTAGTAAAGACTTTTCAATTTTATAAATAGTATAATAAGTTACTTTTTAGTGTAATAAAGTGGTGGCATTTGTTGTAATATTGTGATGTTTTAAGGAGATTGTTTAAAAGTGTTTTTGCTATTTTAGATAATGTGGGACGCTCAAAATGGTAAAATGTGCCTTCAAGTATGAGACGGAGGGAGTATAATTTATAAAGAATATGAAATGTCAACAGTTTTAAAAATAGAAGGGGATAGAAGGGGGTATGCTATACATATTTAAAGAAAAGAAAATAAAATAAAGGGTGTATTTTTTTATTTTGCGAGGAAAAAAACTAAAAAAAGGTGTATTAATTGCATATGGATGCAACTTTAGTTTAGGCACATGTATACTATATGTTATGTGGAATAAAGTCAAAGCATGATATATTGGAAACCTAGTTCTTAATTTAGCATATATTGGATTATGATAAGAGGCTATGTTGGAATTGACTTTTGGTCAACCTTGACATGCTAAATTAAGCATTCGTAAATTTTGTTGAGAAGATAGATTAAACGTGCATTATGTTCAAACTAAACACTAATAATGCATATATGTGTTGAGTGTTGACTAGGCCCTAGGCAATTAGTAGAATTAAGAGGGTCAGCCAAAAATAAAAATAAGAATTGAGAGTTTTGTACTTCAACTCATAAGTCATAGGCCACGAGTGGTTTGGATCAATTATTTTCTTTGTAATTATTCAACATTATATTATATATTTAGATTTTGATATAGAACTCAATTATATTATTTGTTTAATAGATTTAAATAGTACAATTTTGTAGCAAAATTTTTGTGTGTCAGCCCAATAGCCCAGGGTTATCAGCGGCATTCCCAAAATGTTCGGGTTGAAATATGACTTTCAAATTAAGTTTCGAATTAGTGGATGCTCTCAAAGGGAGTGTGTGATTCCACCTTTTAGTGTGTACGATTTTCATCTTTAGTGTGTGTGATTTTCACACACTTAATTTGCGCACACAACACACTCTCCCCTCCCCCATCCTCCGTCTCCATTTCCCACCATCTCCTCCCCTATCCTCATTATGTAGATCGGTCCCCTTCCCCTCCATTAAGCCTGGATCCGGTAAATTAATACAATAAATCTACAAATCTGGTAAAACACAATAGCGTTGTCTTACAACCGTTGTACCACCATTGCACTACTACGCAGTCGGTTGTTACTTGTTGCTCCACCGATTTTTTTTAGCTCAAATTTATATTTAAGTTTATGTAGATTTTTTAAGATTATAATTAGGATTAACAGGTAAATCCTCCTCGACAGCTCCACGGTGGCCGATCAAGTGAGTTATCCGTTGATCCCATTTTTACTGTTTCTTTTAATTTGTTTAGTTTGTAGTCTATTTTTGTCTTGTTTTTATTTTTCTATGCATGCTTGTACGCTTGTGTGCGACCTCTCCTCTATAATGGGTCTCTCTTTCCTTGTTGGGTTAAGCCTATGTGAGGCCTCTCCCCTGTCATGGGTCTCTTTTTCTTTGTTGGTTTTTCTTATATGTTCTTGATAGTCCTTAGGATCGAGTACTGAGTGGAACTTTATTTTCTTTTTTATCTCTTTTTCTTAATCTGAGAACACTTTAATATGGGGCTATATTGATTTGATAATGAAGACTTGGATGTCATTGTAGGCAAATGGTACACTAGTTTTTCTTCTTCTCACGATTGGAGGGGACAACGATACTGCGGTAATCCGTATTGATTTGAATATCTTGAGTTTGAAAGTTTGTCTGATTATTATGTATTGATCTTGTAAACCACTCAAAAAAATATATAGATTTAAATACACTACAAAATAATTGTAATTGAGTCACACTTGCATGCATCAGCTAGGGTCGAGCCTCCCTATGGCTAGAGAGAGCTCCGACCCACCCTAAATTTTTTAAATATAATAATATATGTATTTAAAAAAAAAAACTTTGCAACTCACACAGTCATCTTCACACAAATAAAATAGAGTTTTTACCATCAATCCATATTCAATTTTGTTAAACTATTTGTAAAATACACATACTTAACTCTTTACATAATTTAAAATTTTAATTAAATAACCTCCTCCAATGTAAAAAAAAAATCTGCGAAACTGCATCGTTGGAGCTTTCTCTTGTTCTGCAAAGCTTGGTGTTGCCTTGAATCTCAAAGACAACTTCAGGTTGTTTAATAAGGAACTTATTTATGATATCGTCGATAAATTTTATCATGATAACTAATCAAGAAATGATCCATCTAACTTAAATTGCAGAGTTACACATTTAAAATATTTTTAAGAGAGTTTTCAGAATTTGTCAACTATTATTGAATTATCCCAAAAGTAATTAGTTTAACATTGAAATACATTTTTATTGAGTGAGCAACTAGTCTTTTCTATTAAAGATCTTGCCATCATAGACAGCCTTTTACTCATTAGAAAAATTGAGAAAATACTTGACTTATCAGACAAGTCTAAACCTTGTTAATACGTGTGTAGAGCATGTATGATCATATTGCTCAGCTGACTTGTTGAATTTCCCTTCAAGTGTTGTCTAAGACTAAGTTCTATACTAGAAAAATTGACTATGCAAATTCAGCCTGATTCATATTACATTGTAACTATGTAATCAATACGGGTTGAGTACCCCTTTACTCATAGGCAATACACTTTTACTGATTCAAAAAAAAAAAAAAAATTGTATTTTGGCCCAATCATCAAAACCAAATTTCTCAACAGTAAGATATGATGAAGACAAATTCTATTTTCACAAATCATTGGAATGACAATGTCAAGATATCCAGGTCTTATTCTATAGATTACTACTTTACCCTTACTAAGGCACGCAAAAGGAGAAAAAAAATAAGAAGCAATTTGATGTTCTATCTGCTATGTCTTGTAAACTATATAACAACAACATAATGATTGTGCAGTTCATCTTGTTCATAGAAAAGACAATTATTTGATTCGTCGTTTTGTTAGAACGTTTGCCCTCATTATTAAATCGAGTCAATAGTTGAATGATCTTTGATAGACCTTGTTCTTTCCTTTCTTATATATAAATATATTATAAAGTTCCCTTTGATTTTTTTTTTTTTGACGGGAAGTTCCTTTTGATTTTAAGAAGAAAAAAAATTATCCTAAGAATAACAAATAAAATAAAATTCTCACATTCCCTCCAAGTAACTCAAAACATTTTTTTATTTTTTTTGAGGTAACTCAAACCTAAGAGCTACAAATCTAAGCAGTCTGTCAAAAGTTTATACGCTCATGACACAATATAATTGATGTGTATTTTTTAAAAAATACAACTCCCGCAATGCCTAAGTTGACTACCTATTGACTCGAACATGAAATTTAATGTAATATAATAAAAGACAGGTATAAAAAGAAAAACATGTAATCTAGTAAAAGATTGAGGTAATAGTTGCTTCACTTGAAAATAATAATAATAATTGAAAGTATGTGTGAATTAACGTACAAAGTGTTTGATACAATGATGGACAACAATTAATACAACATTAACAGTGCAACACAAATTGAAATTGAAAACAATGGAGTCCAAACTTTACTCATAAACTAAACTATTTTATTAGTGCCTCATGGAAAAACATCACCGTTAACATTAGTTAAGTGAACCTCGACTCTCGAAAGAACTCATGGCAAATCCAAAGCATCGCATCATCGTCCGTTATACAAGGCTACAAAACGCAATCCATTGGAAAAGTTTGTCAATGAATCAACAGTGAAGTTTTTTGAGGCGATAGTATTTAACTCATCGATAACACTTTCAAGTGTTTACAGTTGTGATACACTCGCTAACACTTTCAGTTGCGATAGCATTTAACTCATCGATAACACTTTCAGGTGTTTACAGATGTGATATCAAATGGGGCCCTTCGAGCATCTTCAAGATAGAGCAGGGGATAACCACAAGAGCAAGGTCTGGGATTGAATTCCATGAGGGTTTTTTGGTGGTCGGCTCTATAAGTGCGGCGGCCACTTGTTCCTGGGTGTTGTTCGATGACTCATCCATGCAATCGTTAGAGAGGCTTAACTATTTCACCGAGATCGAAGTGGACACAATAGTCGAGTTAGGATTCAAACACTATATCTAAATGGTTAACAATATAAACACTCCACCAAACAAAGTATCAAGTAAGTACAATAAATTTTACTTGAACCTACCTTACAATTGACAAACATAGATGTTGTTAAGGGTGCTACAACACCAGTTAAAAACGTACAATGAAGACACAATAACCCCATCACTCTAGATGCACTTGACACTTAATAACATATATTTAATTGTGCTTCAAGGTTAATTTGTTGAATGTGAAACTTTTTTAAATAGAACTCGAATATCAGTTGTACTCAGCCACAAATCATTTGGAAGGATTCAGAAATAGTTAAATAGGTAATCTCCCACTAATGATGAGAGAAACCTTCAAAGATAATTTTAAAATCATCTAATGTCAAGATGAGATATAGCCACTTGAATGTAACAAAGTATATTGGAATGGAAATTAGAAATATGGAATACAAAGTTTGAAAGCACTCTAGACAATTTATAGGCACTACTCTTATTGTTCTCCATACGCCTACTGCTGTAGTGTTCATTTAATTAGATATTAGGCTTTGACTCCTTGGGGTAATTGCTATGGTCATTTTCAAGAAAAGTGCATAATAAATTCACACTCCTTATTTAATATTTTACCGTTGTAATATTATTGCAAATTTTAAATTAGATATTCATATTCATTATATTTTTATACCTTTTAATTTTTTTTTAAAAATATTAATTATATATATATATATATATATATATATATATAAATAAAAGTAGGCCCCTAAAAATTTGGGGCCCAGGGCCCTTGGGCCCACCCTCAGGGCCACCACTGTTTTAAATCTTGTAACTTCTCTAATTTGTACAATCGCATGACTTAAATTATTTTGGGGTGTTTGTTTTGGAATTATGTAGGACGGGGGAAATCTGAATAGAGAAATTATGATAAATATTAAATATGAGTGTTTTGTTTAGAAATTTTAAGTAGGATAAGATGTAACTTTATGTCAAATCAATTGTGTAAGTGTGAGTGATGTTGTATTATAATATTATATATATAATTTAACTTTATGTCAAATCAATTGTGTAAGAATGTACGGTGCTGTATTATTATAATAATATAATATATATGTATTATTAGGGGTGGATGAAGTTGAATGGTGAAATCCAAATGTGAAATTTCGAACTAGAACAGGACGGGGGACGTTACGTCCCCCATCTGAACGTGTGAGTTCCAAAACAAACACCCCCTTTAGATTTTTTATCCTACAATTAGAAACATTCAAGACAACACTCTAAATGAAGACAATGTTATAAGAAATGACAAATTTCTAATGTTATCTGAATTGTTAGCCAACACAAGAACACAACAAGTGTTTTTTTTTAAGAGTTTACAAGATCATTACGAGTGATTAAATAATTCTAAGCTCAATACCTTTAACTTGAAACAAATCAATGCGACATCACTTCCTCCTCCGATCGTGAGAAAGTGGGGAGACAGAATTGTACTATTTATCTATAGCTACATCTAGATCTTCATTCTGATAAATACTCCACACAAGGTATTCTCGTGTTTAAAAAAAAATAGAGATAAAATAAAGAAGGATAAAAATCCACCAAGTACCAAAATTCAAAGAACTACTAAACACAACTCATTATGAGAAAAACGAGTTCAATAACAGAAAAGATCGCACAAGACTAAAACATTCAAAAAAAATAAAAAAATTAAAAACTCTTATTACTTGGTCAAACTCCCTGCGTCTAGTAAACTCATTATACTTAAAAATTAGTACAAAGTAAGACTTAAAACACGAGCATCGAATAAAGTATATTGAATTGCTGGTCAAACTACCACAATTGTCAAAAGATTCAAGTTTGGAACCACTTCTTCCATTGATTTTCTATGTCGTTTCCCTTGCCTTCTTCACCTTTTACCCTACTTTCACACACATTAATTCCATCTTAATCTTACATTACATTACATTACATTAAATAAATGCTAAATAATTCTCATAGGCTTCACTAGTGGACAAGAGTTGACAAAGACGAAAACGATTTTACTATCATTTTTTTAAGTTCAACGGAAGACCAATACTAGCCGTTGGATCATAGGCGGCTTTCTCCCTACACGCGTTTTCTCGCGACCCCTCTTTCGCACTCACCTTCCATTCATCAAATGTGTAATTATATATATAAATACATCCTATATTGAAAAGTATGTACAAACAAGCTGTGTAGACTTTCAATTTCAACTCACTATTCCAATATTGTTGTGTTGTGTTGTGCGATGGCTGATATGGGAGGCGCCGGCGGCCAGTACCCTGATTTTCCGGCGGCGGCAACGCACGGCGGACAGTTTATACAGTACAATATTTTCGGAAACATGTTTGAGATCACCAACAAGTATCGCCCTCCGATCATGCCTATTGGCCGTGGAGCTTACGGCATAGTCTGGTAATAATAACATTTTTTTTTTTTTTTTATCTAGGGTTTGTGAAAATTGTTCTGAATTATTGAATTGATTGGTTTGTTTGTGAAATTGAAGCTCTGTTTTGAACGCGGAGACTAATGAGATGGTGGCAATCAAGAAGATTGCGAATGCTTTCGACAATTATATGGATGCAAAGAGGACCCTTAGAGAAATCAAACTTCTTCGGCACTTGGATCACGAAAATGTTGGTATTTTCATCCTTTTTATGCTTATTGATTGATCATATGGGTTTTTTGTTTGATTGTTTATTTATCATGATTCTCTGCTTTGTGACTGATTCTTGAAATTGAAGAAACTGTGTTCTTTTACAAGATTTTTAGGGGACTAATTGTGGATATGTGAATAATTTTAGGTTATTGCTATAAAAGATGTGATTCCTCCTCCTTTAAGAAGGGAATTCAGTGATGTGTATATTGCAACAGAGCTTATGGACACTGATCTTCACCAAATTATTAGATCCAATCAAGGATTATCCGAGGAACATTGTCAGGTAATTAGAATCATTCAACTAAACCATAAAGTTTTAGAAAAAATGATGAATCAACACTAATATATATGTATATTTTGCAGTACTTCTTGTACCAGCTTCTTCGAGGTCTTAAATACATACACTCAGCTGGAATTATACACAGAGATTTGAAGCCCAGCAATCTATTGCTGAACGCCAATTGCGACCTCAAGATTTGCGATTTTGGGCTAGCTCGAACGAGCTCAGAGAGCGAGTTCATGACTGAGTACGTCGTGACTCGGTGGTACAGAGCACCTGAGTTGTTGCTCAACTCGTCTGTGTATACAACTGCTATAGATGTCTGGTCAGTTGGTTGCATTTTCATGGAGCTTATGAACAGAAAGCCATTGTTTGCTGGAAAAGATCATGTTCATCAAATGCACTTGTTGATTGAGCTTTTGGGCACACCAACTGATTCGGATCTCGATTTCACACGAAACGAGGATGCAAGAAGGTACATAAGGCAACTCCCACGCCACCCTCGTCAGAATTTAGCCAAGTTTTTCCCACATGTGAATCCTCTTGCAATTGATCTTATTGATAAGATGCTTACAATCAACCCAACTAAGAGGATTACAGGTAACTTAATTTCTATCACTTTTCCTAATTTGATGATTTATTTCAAGTAAAATAGTGATCTTATTACAACATCCATCCCTTGTTACAGTTGAAGCTGCTTTGGAACATCCTTATCTTGCAAGATTACACGATCCAGCTGACGAACCAGTGTGTTCGGTGCCATTCTCGTTCGATTTGGAGCAACAAATGCTGACAGAAGAGCAGATGAAGGACATGATTTATAAGGAGGTTTTGGAACTTAATCCCACATATGCCTGATACACCTTATACATAAGCAATGAATTGATGACAATTCCATGGATTAGGCTTCTACTTTAACCAGCCTCCATTATTTTTTCATAAGTTTTTTGTCTAGAATCCGATTGTTTGCTTTCGAGTGTTTCTTGTATCCTTAGATTTTTTTCTTTCTTTGGTTTATTTTGGAACATGTTATGTACAGATTACATGTAATTCAGACATGTAACTACTGTTTGTAAGAGTTGAATAGCACTGATATATAGTTTCTTTTTTGTGAACATTGTATGTATGTTTATAAATATCTATCCATGCTCATTTCTCTATTTTTTTCCTTGTAGTCAACAAACAACAACAATTCAATTATCCATCTCCATTATTGCTTCTTTCACACATATAAAAGATATATTAAAGTAGTAACATCATTTACATGATTGTCACTTTAAAGAAACATAAAGCAAAACTGTTCCTTACTTATTATCAATGCTTATCCTGTTAAATAATCTATTGTACTCTCCAAAGTTGACTTATTATCTCAAACAAGAAGATGAATTATTTTAATTTTATATAATTTGAGGGGCTAAATTTTCAAAAGATGAGGTCAATATCTTTGAAGAATCTGTAAACAAGTTGAATTAATTGGTGGCTTGTTTGCAAGTTGGCAATGCTATAATACTTCCAAAGAATGGGTGTAATGCTATTTATATCTAATAGCTATTGGTACACCTATATATTCTTGGACAAAATACTCAATACATCAGTGGTTTCAGTATAAGTAAGTCCATCAGCTAAGAGATCATTGGCAGTTCTGTAGCTTTAATGGACGAAGCAGCTCGTTTATCGGGTCGTGGAAAGCGAGGAGGCTGGATCACCTTCCCATTTATCATAGGTAATTTCCTCCATTTTCAAGACTAGTCATAGTTGAATAAGCTTTCAAGACAAGTTGTTGATGAACTGATGATTTTTTTTATGAGAAAAACAGGAACAATGGGATGCTTAACTATAGCTTCAGGAGGATGGATAGCCAACTTGATAGTGTATCTGATTGAAGAGTTTAATATAAAGAGCATAAGTGCTGCCAAGATTTATAATTTTGTGAATGGAAGCATTACCATGTTTCCGATTGTGGGAGCAGTGCTGGCGGATTCGTACGTCGGCTGCTTCTCTGTTATCTGGTTTTCATCACTCATTTCTCTCCTGGTAGGCTACTCTCTCCTTCCCACCTCAGAACACACTTTTTTTTTAAAAACTACAAATTTAAGAAGTCAAACATTGTCTTAAAATTTGAGTGTTTTCTTTTAAAAGAAGTGTGCAAGTGCTAATTGATCTCAAATTTGATAGTTTTTTAGTATTTTTCATGGATGGAAAAAATCTTCCACCTCCTAGTTGATAGTTTAACTATTTTTCAAGTTTCTGAATGAATGAAACTCCTTTTAATATCAAACTAAACTAAACCATTTTGGTGTTTCAGGGAATGTTTATTCTGGTTCTAACAGCTGCAATGAGTGCTTTAAGGCCTCCACCATGTGAAAATGGATCAAATTCTTGTAAATATCCAACATAAGTCCAGTTTGCAATCTTGTATCTTGCTCTAGCCCTTGGATCTCTTGGGAATGCAGGCACGCGTTTCACGATTGCAACGATGGGAGCTGATCAGTTTGATGAGCATAAGCAGCAGGCCATTTTCTTCAACTGGTACATTTTCACAATGTATTGTGCCACTGTTGTAAGCTCCACTGCTATAGTGTATGTGGAAGATAATGTCAGCTGGACATGGGGTTTCATCATCTGTGCTGTGGCTAATGTCTTTGGCTTATTAGTTCTCTTGTGTGGGGCTCGATTCTATCGACTTGTTAAGCCTCGTGGAAGCCCATTTAAGAGCTTGGCCCGCGTTGTTGTGGCAGCTATCAGGAAAAGAAGAATGGTTGTTTCTGAAAAAGATGAAGATTATTACCATCGAGAGTCTACTAAAAGAGCAGCCAAGAATCCTACACATTTCTTTAGGTCAGCTTCTCGTTATACTAATATAGTTGAAAATATCAGTATCTAGTACACATGGATATATAAAGCAATTAGGTGGGTGTTAATAGTCGTGCTCGTATCCATTTTCAACACTTTCAGTTTCTTACGTACGAATTATCGCAGGTTTTTGAACCGTGCAGCATTGATAAACGAAGGAGATACAACGCAAGATGGTTCCATCTTACATCCATGGAAACTATGTACAGTTGAACAAGTAGAAGATCTCAAAAGCCTAATCAAAATCTTTCCACTTTGGTCATCTGGCTTACTCTTATGCACCCCATTAGCCATCCAACTAAGCTTAACCATCATCCAAGCTTTAACCATGGATCGTCGTCTCAACTCCCATTTCAAAATCCCTGCTGGTTCAATGCCAGTCTTCATACTAATCTCAACTTCATTCGCAATTTTCATCATTGATCGTCTGTTATTTCCCCTGTGGGAAAAACTAACCAAAAGGCCTCTTACACTTCTCCAGCGCGTTGGAATTGGACATGCGCTTACTATAATTAGCATGGCAGTTTCAGCGGCTGTGGAGTCGAAGAGGCTAAAAATAGCAAGCCGAAACTTGGACAGTGCTGTAGTTCCAATATCAGCAATGTGGCTGATTCCACAGCTGGTTATTGCTGGTTTGGGAGAAGCATTTCATTTTCCTGGACAAATTGCATTATATTATCAAGAATTTCCAGAGTCTTTGAAAACCACATCTACTGCAGCTGTTGCTATGTTTATTGGGATTGCATTTTATGTGAGCAACGCAATTATTGATCTCGTTCAGGGCGTGACGGGATGGGTACCTGATGATATAAATCATGGGAGGCTAGATAAATTGTATTGGTTGTGTTGCATATTAGGAGGATTGAATTTTGGTTATTATCTTGTTTGTGCCTCGATGTATAAGTACCAACAGAATGTTGAAAATTCCACGGATGATTGAATAATTGTTTATCAGAGTTGAGACTTACGAACTTAATTTGTAGTGTCTTCTTACATTAGATTCAATCCGAGTTCTGATTTTTCTGTCTTTGTCTCATCTTTCATATGGAAATTACCCAGAATGAAAAATAAGAATCAGATTACATGCAGTGTTGACTAATTGTAAGAATTGTATCTCATTAACGTTAGAAGATTATTCGAATCCAGTTGAATTCTATGTACATACTGTGATCCTCATTGTCAGAATGCTTCACGTGAATTGCTTCTTAATTCCACAATTTAAGTAGATGATCTCAAAAGCTTCACCAAAATCTATTGTACGTCCCAGAGATTAAAGTTATAAAAATCGAAGAATCTATTAAACAGATCAACGGTCTTAGTCCCATGTCAGTGTTGTGGTTAGCACTGAATTTGGTCTATTATCTTGTATATCACTGTGCACAGGTATCAGATGGAATACGATTCATTCACTCATTCATCTCATCATCATCATAACTATATATGTAAGTATGAACTACAACTAATAGGTTTCTTTCTGTAAAGAAATGGAAATGGCTTCACATGGTATGGTTCCCTAACAGCAGGTCTTGGATGTTATAAAATACCCAGTTGCATAAAAATAGTATCGAATTGTTTTAATTCTATGAGCAATAATTAAAGGTGGGTCGGTTTTATTACGCAAGGAATTCTCATAGCCTACAAATATTATCAATGTCCATCTTTTTACAACAAGTGAACCGATTCGTCTGTGGATAGAGGGGAAAAATAGTTACAAACCCTATTAGATGTGGACAAATAGATTGCAACCAACGAACTCGGAGCCTGAGATTTACAATTGCAATTCCAGTGAATCCTTCTATATGTATTGTGATGTTAAAAGAGGACAAGTAGCGTGTCTTTGTCAGCTCAAACACGGCCATTGCTTGCTGCTGCTACTCTTTCTCACAAAATTGTCAAAAATACACAATAGCTACTAATCTTCATTCTCATTTAATGCAGCAAAAGAGAAGGGTTTAAATTTGTACCCTTCGCCATTGTAGAACTTATTCTGAAATTCCACCCAATGGAGACGTAGAGCGTGGAGGAAAGCACTCAGTGTCTCCATCATCAGCAGAATAAACGCTGTAGCAAAAGCAAACACTGCCAGACCCGCCAAACGTATCACGATATTTTCATATCTGCATGTGCACAATTTTATTTAAATTTTTTTTTACCATATCCTTGAAACTTAGCATATAGGTAAAATCCTAAGAATATACCAAATGTACAATTCTTGTTGCTATTAAAACTTACCCCCAAGTAAGAAGGAGAACTTTTTCGTAGAAGACAGTTGATAGTTCTGAGTGAGCCAGACTGTAATCATACAAGAAAAATTGCAAGGTCAATAGCCAAGAACGGAGGGACCTATGTGTAATTTCATGTTGAAACTGGTCCTACCTCAAAGCCCAAAGCCGGAGATATGATGCAGTGTTTGAAACTGCTCCAAGTACAAATTCGATTGAATGTATCATCTGATGCACAAAGACCTCACTGAAATTGAACTCCTCGTGGTCTGGTTGCTTTACAGACTCAGGTTCCTCGTCGTCATAAGCATCAGAGGTTCCGAGCATTGCATATGATCGGCCTTGAAATCTCTTAGATATGCACACAAAAATGGCAAAGTGAAAACCATTTTTTACAGTTCTCATTGTAAAATAAATTATCTGAAAATTTCATATCTGCCTATTTTAAGGACAAACAGTTGTCAAATGGTATATCAAGTTCACACCACGTCACATGGAAAAATGGAAGTCAAGCACCTGTAGGTTAGGTATATGAATATTTTAATTTGCTTAAAAAGAATCATGAGGAAAGCAGGTCCAACGCGATTAGATTTTTTTATGAGAGAAAAGAAGAATGCATTCCAGTTTGGAGACAAAGCCAATTGCATTGCCATATGAAATGTAAAGAGAGGAGAAAAAAGGATAGGAAACAACGCAAAGAAACCAAAAAAAAAAAAAAAAAACTAAGAATTGCTTCACTGTTTCTAAAATTGCTTTTCAGTAACATGCATGAATGCATTCATAGGCAACGGGAGTCCAACTACACACTTTCAAATGTTTTATGGAATCAATGTAGACAATATACTTATCCAACTTGCTTCTGCAATGAGCGCTCATGATGGAAAAAAGTCTGAATGAGCACTTTAAATCATTTCAAGAAGTAAAATCATGAAGAACACTCATGATGGTAAAGGGCTTTCATTATGAAGGCAAAATCAAATAGATGCATCATATAAATCCAAGGGGGTGGGTGGACAAAATGTGATATGGTGGCAAAATGATCTAATCATGAAAGGAATGAAATGAATTTAGAAGGGTAAAGAAAGACAAGTTTATAGGTTTCAACATAATGAAACAGTGTTCCGCATCTTCCAGCATAAATAAGTCAATAAAAGATATGCAACATTAGTACAAGGCTATAGATACCTCAGTATGCAGCTTCTTTAAAATAAAAGGTTTGGGAAAGAGCATCCATGGGACAGCAATAATAGCCAAAAACAGCAATATAACCTGCAAAAAGAATAACTATATAAGGTAAGCATGTGTGCATCATATGCATATATAATGTCACGAGCGACATAAGATTTTATTTGTGGCCATGCCTGAAGCACACTCTGACCCCGGAATAGCTGATTTTCACCCAAATCTTCAAATGGACTTAAGAACATATAAATCATCACATGATAGAGATCTGCTTGAGAACCAGTGCACCATTTCATAATGATGAGGATTGCAAGATATCCAAACAGACTGTTGAGGAAAATCATCTGAGGCACAAACTGATACCTAAGAGTCAAAGTGAAGATATAAGTTCCTAAGAATGCTAACTTATTACAGTTAGAGGAAAAGGCGGTAGTGAAAGAACGTACTTAATATCAATTGAGTTTCTGAAATAGCGTGCATTGAAATAACTTAGGATGATTCCTAGATTCATATGCGCAACACCAAATAGAACAGACATTTTCATTTTGAGAGAATTTAAGAAAGGCAGCTCAGTACGACTTCCACGCCAACTTGGATCTACACCAAATGGATATGCATCTTGATGTTTGACTAAACCAACTGAACGAGAATCACTGTTGAGGTGAGAGAGAGAAACCGATTGTATTAGTTATATATCAACAAAGTAATATAAGTAACCTTAAAATCATCAATATATCAGACAATAAGAAATACTACATTTATGTGTGATGAAATAGAATGGTGGAAGAACCAAATGGGCAGGCATTAAAATATCAGAGATTTAAGCAGGAATTTCCATGTAAAAATACAGACAAATTATATCTGACTAAATATAGAAAATAGGAAAATCTAGAGCTCTGATGTAGTCATTCTATATAACGCTTCATTAGCATATTAATTTGCTTCTTCAAAGAGCAAAATGAATATTTAACTTTATATTTGCAAGATGAGCTTATAGTAAGATTCCTGTCCATTTAATAGTGTGCTTGTCAATTTGTCATCTAACTTGGACTGGAATTTATATAGAATGACTACAATACAGATCATGCTGATTTTAGGAATAATGCCAGAGACTGTTTGGTCGAAATATTCAAGGTTGTTTGGGTTAATGAATTTGAAATGACTGAACATCAAGTCTACTCAATTTCGACAGAGTTTTCAAATCCACCCAAATAATCAAAAATAAATCCAAAATGAGAGAAGGGGTTCTAAAATTAATTCAAAATATGGGATTACACTGTAGTTTTTCATTACATCCTTAAACCCCTTCAAACAAATGCTAAAAGAATGAAAAAAGTTCAAAAAAAAGATCTATGAATGTTCAAAGCTACACAGATGAACTCATCCAAAGGCACATAATGAATTTGTTATTATAATTTTCAAACACATCCTTAATCTTTGAATCCAAATGCAACCTAAATGAACTCCAAATTTAAAAAACAACAGTACCCAAATGTACACACTCCAAAAATGTGAATCCTGAATAAGAATATAATCTTCAAGAGAGAAGGAAATGATGACAGTAAACTTTTCTATTCTGCAGTAGCTCATATGTAATTCAAACTCTATAAGGACAAGACTTGCACCCTTTTTGTAGTGACCCAAGTTATTCATCAAGCTTCATTTAATAATAATAATAATAATAATACTGCCATTAACTTTCGGCTTTCCAAATTATCCTTTTTTTGGCATCTTCTATCTTTAATTTTCTAAATCTTCCTTTAATAGCTTAGTTTCCAACTTTATGTTACTTTCTGGCTTTCTTTTTTTCTCTGCTTGCCGAGGAGCTGAGGTGGGAAAAAGTGTAATAACCAAGAAAAGGCGATAATTCTTACCTGCATGTGGCATCTCGGCATCTGTAAGCTGAGCTACCAAATATGTGAAAAGGGACGGAAAAGAATTCATTGTAGATCAAGCCACAGTAGATTGAAAAGAGTGACATCAAAAGGAGAACATATCGTCCACCAAATAGAATCTCCATGAAGCTGCCGAGTTTCTGATGGAAATAAACAAATAATTACAAGGAACAAAATTATCAGTTACACTTTGGCAATCAGTTAGTGGATTCCAGTCTTAAAAACCACTAGAAAATATTTTTAAAAAATTAGAGAAATTTATCAATCCAGGAAATAAGCCAACATGTGCATACTAATATTCCACCTCGAAAACAATTTCTTCACACATTAACTTTGAAAAGCACAATTTATAATAAATCCATGAAACTAATAAGCTGAAAAATGTTAAGCTCACGGCCAGCCAGCTTCCCTCTATACAGCAACTGATTAATAAACTATGACACGTGCTCAAGAAAAGGAACAAATATGAAATAGCCTTGCTGTTATCATACACACACTACACCAACTTCAGAATCCAACAAAAAGAACAGTATTTTCTATGGTATGTTACTTTTCAACGAATACTGAAATATGAAAGTGCATATAACTGAAACTGAAAACATTATCAATAGATAATGGAATTACACAAGTAGCAAAAATTGAATCGACAAACATATGCATAGAACATTAACATCAACTGCAATAAAAAATAAAAATGAGATAGCGTACCTGTGAACCGAACTTTTTTTCATGGGCAATTAAAAAGAATGCTCCAAGTAGCAAACATATACCATGTCCCCAATCCCCAAACATCACAGCAAAAAGAAATGGAAATGTAATAATAGTATAGACAGCGGGATTTGCCTCCTGGTATTTAGCAACACTGTTACACAAAATTATGGATCAGTGCCTTAAAATATGCAGCTAGACACAGACAGAATTTCAAGATGACCATTATGATTGGTAAGTTCAGTTCTTCAACAAAATATAAAACAATTTTAAATTGGAAGCAACTTTGGCAATGGAAACTCTGGATGCAAAAGAGATCACTCCCAATGACTTGATACATTATGCTGCTGTAACAAGCACTACATAGAGATCAAGAAATGAAGGAGCCGATGTCATCCTCAAAGAATTTATGACTCGAACTAATAGACTTACCCATATGCATCAACAAATTCTTGATATGCATTTGTGAAATGGTTGGTTTGGAAATATGTTGGTGGAGACTCAACCGAGTCCTTCACATGAAATATTACGCCCACTTGTGAGTTACTATCAATTGTTGCACGTTGCAAAGCTTCTTGAATCTGCAATATGGAAGATCTTATTACTTACAATCAATATGGATTATGGAATAAAAAAGCAGTTACTCCAAGTATCACAAACAAACACATAAACAGTAGACCAAGCACCTTCATTTTTGCAAATATGGGAAACCAACCCTCACCAACCAAACACTTCTTTGTGACATCAAAGTTCAGCATATTTAGCGTGTCATAAACAGCCTTTTCCCTTCTCACCTAGAGAGGAGTGTTCGGAAATAACTTAGCATCCTCACTAGCAAACCAGTGATTAGTTAAAAAGGAAGAAAATACAATAGCTGCACCCTACCATGTTCATCCACTTAGGAAGGTGAAACCCAATGGAGGTGAGAGCCTTATCCCGATGACAGTGGCCAGCCTCTAAGGTTGTTTCCAAATCAGACAAGTGTGACAAAACCTGAAAATGGGAAAGTGATGTTATATTACGTATTTACAGAAACAACATAATACAGCATGAGGCCAGCTGAAGCTAGGAGTTCTTCTTTCCTTTCCTTGGTAATGTACAACTATAAAATAAGGCTTTGATAAACTTAATCATAGATTGTAATACAACTGCATGTAGCTCTAATGTCTTGGAGCAAGTGAGCGACTTATCAATTGGAGGTTCTAGGTTCATACGTGGTAATCCACTGGACCTAAGGAACTAAGGTTTTAAATTTTGGTTGCTGCTGCAATAAAAATGACAGAGAAGAATGTGTATGGATCTTTTCCACAAGCAAAACTCTCTGGTTACAAACATACCTCTTGAGTTATTTGCCTCCGCTTGATTGTGTCTTCTGGAACCGGATAGCAATTTGCACCGAATGCTTCACAAATTTTTAGGATTTTTATTCTCACTTGCTCACCTGAGAAGAATATCATAAAAACTGTTTTCTCAACCTGCAGATGCAAAAACCAAAAATCCACATCAATTCCTTGAAACATGTTATGATTGTTCTATTTAAGAATCCAAAACACATCATCCTCGTTTTTAACCAATGAAAATTCTAAATAAACAAATGCTCAATATGTTTTCCTAGACAAAAATCAAAGAAACACTACCATTTCATTTGTTGCAGGATCCAGGATTTGATCATCAGCTGGTGCCTGATTGAAAAGCATATTTCCCCTCGTTGTACGAAACAGCATTCTCTCAAATCTCAAAATTTTAGATTTACAAATAATGCCACTTATAAATCCCACACCAGATTGATTAGATGGTCCCGTTCTCATCTCCTGAAAATTAGAAAACCTACCTGAATACAGCAACAGAAATGATTCATGAATCGCAATTGGTGGTTACCTGGTCAAGCAGTGATGAGGCGTCTTCATAATCATCCTTTATACAGACATTTTCATCTAATTCTGTCTCCTGGGCTGCAACAGGACTCCCACTCGATAAAAGGAAGTCACCTGCCTGGAGTTACCAAAAAATTGAGATGGATGGATCTACTAGATTACGAGAATCAAAAGCCTTAAAGACCCACAAAAAGAGGAAGTCAAGAACGCTTAAGACAACAATATGGAGAAGGGAATGAAAAACACTGTATCTGGATTTTATGCACATACTTCAATATTTTTCCTTATCATACTTTCTCCACAATGTAAGAGCAGGCATGCAGCATACAAGGCTTTGTTTTAAAAGATATTAATTTCACAATTCAAATGACTTAAAACAATGAGATATATTCTAGTAATTTAAAGAAAAAAAACAGAAAAAGGAAAACATTGATAAAAAAATCTTGTTTAAACACAGAAAAATCAATAATTTCCTTACAAGGCCAACTGTTTCTCATTGACCAAGGAAAAGAAAATATAAACCAATAGTTGACTATGTACCTTGCGCAGTACCATCTTGAACTCAAGTAGTTCATTATATGTTTGCTGCAGTTTCTCACTATTGGCATTCATTTCAATCAACCCGTGCTCATGCTCAGCAAGTTGAATCTATCATCGAAACAGCAGTCAAAATCTGTCATAGCAGAAGGAAGATCCATTCTCTGGCATACACATAAAATGAAGCATACCTCCAATTCTTCTAACTCAATATCAGGTTGAGAAGCTGAACTGGTTGGTGGTATCAGACCAGCTTTATGAATCTGGTCTTTGATAAATCGTAGTTTCCTAGACATCTCAGCACATCTTTTAACCTATGGACATATAAACCAGCAACAACAATTTAAAAAACCAAGAAGAATTGTATCAGGACTTGCTCTCTATCAGCAAACCAGCATAAGAGCATGATCAACAAATAAGTTACATAGTGCAGAATCTTGCATTCAGAAAATGCCACGTCATATTCAAATACGATGGAGAAATATTCGTGGTTATTTTTGTAAAGACCTAAAAGAAGAATGTCAGTGCTACATCATGGCTAAAACTGAAATGATACATGGAGTAAGAGAAGTGCACCCCTTAACACTCGATACTAATGAAGCCTACTACATCTAAAGATTTACAGGAACATAAGTTTGAGTCAAAGTAATTGAATGAAGGAAATTACTTTGTATTATATGCCTAAATTAGTTCATTTGTAAAATCAGAACACACTTCTATGGTCTTCAGAACAATTAACTGCATTATTAATGACGGGTTACAAGTATTTGATGTTTTTAGAAATTATCCTTGATCTATTATGCAGTCCACGGACTCCCCAAAACAGAGTGTGGCTAAATTACTTCATGTTATCCACTTACTTCCTCGAAGACCTTCAATTAGAGTCTAGATAAAGGCTATCTTGTTCAGATATAGCACATTCAAATACGTACAATGAAGCTGACGAGAAGAGAACTATATTAGAAATTTAGATATTGCAGGATGAGAATTACTTTTCTAACAATCAGAGTCACCAAGCAATGCTTATGTCGTTTGGGTATATATGAGTTGTGATGAACTATTAACATTTCAGATATTGTTTTAGAACAACATTGAACAATCTTTGCTCTAACAAAGTCACAAGATTTTGGCGGATAACAAGACTGGGATTTTTTAAAGCTAATGTGAAGACAACATGGACACGAGAGGAGGTTCTCTTTTGGATCTCTCAATAGCTAAGGGCAGAAAGCAAATACATTCTAGAGAGTTAGTCAAAAGTCCAAGCTCAGACCATCATTCTAACTGAGCCAGACCACAGAACAAGGCTGCTCAAGAATCAGATTGCTGCGGCTCCTGAGCAGAAACTTTAGCGTCAAGACATAAGATAAACAAATAGATCAATTGAATTAGCTATATTCTGATGGAGGAACTGCTACCTTTAATGAATAATAAAGGTGATTCTTGTATTATCACCTCTCCCATTAGACCAATATGTTTCTTAGGAAAAAGAAATTTGTGAAAAAAGAGAGAGAGGAATTAATCTCTAGATTGAGGTAAAAAGTCTGCTATGCTAATATTAAATTTTAATGTCGAACCAAAATACGTTTCTGTAGTATTACATATGAATAAAATACACCAAGTTATTCTAGAAAATTAAGCTCTAACGACCTCAAGAAACAAATCACAACTTTGAAAAGGATTAATGGTTCTTTGCGGTCCACCAATTGAACAAACATAGGAAATGATCTGCAACGTAGGCTCCTGCAACTCCAAGCAACTAATTTTACAGTTTGACCATTCGACTGATTTGTGCTTTAGTCAATTGATATCTTTGTAACAATAGAACAAATTTAATTTTGAATTTCTTATTCTATACATAATCTATATTAACACTAAATGCTTTGCATACATTTTAATGGCAATATATAAAGCTGAATTGACAATAAAATTTGAATAATTTAATTTGAAATGAAGGCAGTAACTAATAATTCGAGAATGAACTTAGCTTTATTTTCAAGCATGCCATTCAAAATATGGGGAAAGAATGAAATCTCCATGTGTATATTAAAAAACAGCAAATAGCGTTCCATATACATTACCTGATTAACAAATGTTCGCTGGAAAGGGCTTTTATCATCATTTAACTGCCATTCAGAATAGCTTAATTAGGTTTGTTGTTTAAAATCAGCAAACAACAAAATATGCATAATCTACCACAAGACTACTAAAATTTGATTCAAATGACCATTCCAATAAATATCTACAGACAGATCCGAATAGCATCACATAAACATAAAAATCACAAAACCTGAAACCAAATGCCAATTAAACCATCTACAACTCCAAGATTCAAAAGTATTGAATGCATGCCAGACTAAACAGCCAAGCAAATGTATATGCTATTTTTCCATAGCATGATTTTGTTTTTACACACTGCACTCCAGCTGTATATAGAACTGATAGGATACACATAAGGTTGCATTTGAATTGAAGGATCTGGAACAAAGGGGAAGATTAGAAGGACTTCAAATTAAGTGGATTACAAATTCACCAAAATCACTCAAATAATAGTTAAAAAGTGACTTGTAGATTTCAATTAGGACTTTCAATAAACTGAAAATATATTGTTACGGAGTTCAAATTCACCTATCCAAATCCTTTGATCTCAATGAAAATAAAATAATTGAAACAAGTGGAACAAATTAAGCTCTGTCCTTTCCAGAATGGACGCAATGATCATCAGTATTTATCCTTCAGCAATGCACAATTTCCGTTGCAAAGACTCGCAGTAGCCTAAGCCAATATCTAAAAGCAGTATAGAACTTAATCATAAAATCCATTCCTAGAATTCAGTGAAATCTGCGGCATGATACTACATGTCTTCTAATCAATTGAACACTCTTTTATACGCATTCGCTCCACCAAATTGAAAAAACGGTCCTACACTTATCACCAAATTCACAGAAACATAGAACGAAAACAGAGGGATCTGAACGTACGTCGCGGAATTGGATGAGGCCGAGTTCGCCGAGGTAAGAGATGGCGCGGTGAGCCGACTCGACGGGGAAAATGAGTTGCACAAGCATCATCTTCTCGGAGCGCATCAGATCCATGTCTGGCAAATTGTCTATGTACTCCATAGCTTATTCAACACCAGACGGATCGCAATCATTCACAGTATCCTCCGCTTCAGATCTCCAAACAAACTAATTTTGCAATGCGTTGTGAGTGAGAGAGAAATATGGAGGGATTGTGCGTGTAAATGGGGGTGTCGGTGAAGCGGTTCAGCTGTATGCATATATATATATATATATATATATATATGTTTGTTGCAACTGTCTGTCTATGGCGGAGGTGTCCGCAACTGCAACGGGTTTATTATTTGTTGCTCTTCGGGTTGACAACTTCACATTGGGAACGGTGAGGAGTGAAAATGAAGGAAACACAAATACTGTTTCACCGTACGGCGACGCGGTTTTCTATATTTCGATAGTAATTTTCTTCGAAGTAATTTGGTGGAGTAGTAAATTAGTAATTCTTTCGTTTCACAATTATTTGCACTTTTTTTTTTATCACAATTGTTTTCCTATCACATATTTACACATGTATTTTTTTTTTTAAATTCAATATTTATAATTTTATTTTATTTATAAAAGTTATAAAATTATACATCAACAATCCATTCATTACCCATTTTTTTTTAATTTGTGTACCCATAAAATGATGAAAACATTGGGGGAGTAACATCGAATGTGTCCAAATTTGACTTGATTAGTTACCGAGAAGGGAGATCTCCTTAGTCATTTCTCAATTTATATTTAATAAGTTAATGTTTTAACGTTTTTTTTTTTTTTTTTTTTTTAAATTTTCCTCTTATTTTAATTTTAAAAAAAACTTATAATTTTTAACTTTTTTTTTTTTTGATCAGTAAAAGGAAAATGTATATTGATTGTGATGTTTATTGGGCATGAGAAGTACCCTACAAAGCTTTCAATACAGGAGCCCAAAAACAGGACTTAAAGTTTCTCACTCAATTCAAGTACTCTCTACTGCATACCAGTTATTAGAACTCCAGTCCGCAAATGATGTGGTTCTTCTTATTAAATTCTTTGACTTGCACCAGTTCCATGCATACATCTTCACTTCCTCCAGCAACCTCTCCATTCCTTCTTGCTGGTTCTGGAAAATCAGCAGATTTCTCAGCTTCCATATCATCCAAATGGTGCATTCCCATATGCAAGTCGCTACTCTCCTTCCATTTTTACCTTTCATCAGGCCCGTGAACTGAAGCATGTTCGTCGCCGGATCCGAGTGCAGCTGTGACTCCGCGCCCATCCATTTAATGATCATCATCCACCTACGATATATCTCGGGGCATTCAACCATGATATGACGTACCGTTTCTGTTTCTTGATTACAAAAACAGCATGATGTGTTCGCCCCATCAGGTAGCATGCCTCGTCTATGTAGGTTCGACGCTGTCGGGATTCTATTTCTTAGAACTCTCCAGGCGTGGATTCGTACTTTCAGCGGCGGCGGCGTAGAATAATTTTTAACTTACATTTATGGTAAATTAAAATCGTTCATTAATTAAAAATAAAATTGTTAATACATACCCCTCCTTAGGCCATCTCCAATCCTTGGACTCAAATTGTCACTAAAATCTTCAATTTGCCACCGAATTTGAGTTAAACGGTAAAATCATCTCCAACCATACAACTCAAATTTCAACTCAATTGAAATATTCTCTTAAAATATTCTTAATTTTATCTTTTTAATTTTACATTTTATCATATACTTATTTATAATCAGATATATAATTCATATTTACATTTAAATTAAGTTAATTAAACAAAATAAAAATGTTACTAAATTATATGTTTCAATTTTTAAAATTTTCATAAATATATATAAAAAAATTAAATATTAATTCATTGTATAATTTACTTATAATCAATCATAAAATAATAAATCACTTAAACAAACAGTTAATTTAAATTGTTAAATTCTAAACACAGTTCATTAAACTAAACAAGAAAATAAAAGAAACATGAAAAAATAATTTGGGTTTGAGTTTGCCACCAAAAAGTCATTTGTGGCAATTTGCCACTAATTTTGAGTTTGCATTGGACAAGTTTTTTTATGGCAATTAGAGTTTTTGCGTATGGTTTGGAGATGCCCTTAGTTCTTAAAAAAAAAAAAATTCAAACGTAGTTTTAAAAAAAAATAAATAGAGGGTTTGTGAATAGAAATTGATACTTTACTAAGAAGAACGGAATGAGGGTTTGTAAATAATGATTGAGGCTAAGAAATAGCTTGCAGCGTTGTTAGTAAAGAGAGAGAAACACTGAAAACAACGAGTTAAAACATTTTGGCTAAAGGTAAGAGATCTCAACACAAAGTTCTTTCGTTAAGTAACTTCACAAGAAAAAAGTAAAATAAGTTGTCAGACATTATGAACCACCTTAAAATTTAGTTTACATAGCAAACACATATGAAGAGGGTTATTGCCATTGGGGATTATTTAATTTATTTCTATGAGTTTTTCACTCAATATGAGTTTGGAGAACATTAATAAGGTTATTAGTACGGTGAAAAATAGTGTTGGAATTATACAAATGTATAAGAATAAATCATCGAAATATGAGGTTTTTAACCCGGGCTTTTACCCATGATTTTGGGGTGTGGACCGTGTGGTGGATCCAAAAATCTCCCCATGTTATATCATTTGTTTCAAGTTCATCTAAATTGTTTAATTACAGTGAATAATGATATGAGTTCTAGTAGCAAGAAGAATCAACAAAAAAAAAGTCAAAATGCGTGTTTGAAAAAATATTACGAAACCTACAACTTCTTGACTAAAAAATCAAAATCATGTACTACTTTAACGAGTGAAAAGTCTTACTTTAATAAGTAACAATTGTGCAATATAGTATCACAACTATTTATTTGAAATTGTAATATATACTCTCAAGAATTTATAACATTTTAATGAAAAAAAATTATTTTATTATATGTTTCAGAACGGTTAATCAACATGTTAACTAATTGATAGATATAAATTAAATTGAATTTTATTATTTTTTCTTCTGCAAACTTCGACGTGACATGAGCATGAAAAATCATATTTTGGTAATACATACCAACTTTATTAAATTTTTTTACAATTTTAACCTTACTTTTTCTATTCACATGTTCTACTCATACTTTTGGTATACAAGGTCATTTTTTTAAAATTAATAAAAAATGATTTTTTTTTAAAACACCACTTCTAAAAACACCACCCACTTTTCATCTTACTATAAATAGATTGCAAACACTCCCTAAATTGTACTTTGGCAGATGTAGTGATAGCTTCAATCAAATTCTTATTTATTGTCAATTTTCATTATAAGATTGCGTTAAAGAGTTAATGCACATTGCGGATATAAGGGTAAATACGATTGACATTTTTTGTTACACAATGACATTAATCTTCTGTTACATCTTCTAAACAACATGTTAGAAGCATAATCAAACACCATCATCATCCTTTGATTTCTCCCAATTTCTATCTTATAGTATGTTATTCCATCTACCGGTGATAAGTTTATATAAACAGCAGTATTGTTCAGTTATAACTTACATGTTTCAGTTAAAACTAGTGTCACATTCAAATCAAAGTTGATGCCACGTTTCATCCATGTGCACCAATTGCACGATAATTGGTGCACAAAATACCAACTCAATATTAATTAGTTTGTATCTGCAAGTACATAATACTACAGTGGTATAAGGCTATAAGCTTGAATAAACAACCTAGGAATGGATAGCATGCCTTAACTGAGGTAATTGTATTGTAACTACACCTTTTTTCAAAAAACCTTTATCAATCAAACAGCTAAAACAAGAAATTCTGTCATCATGGAAAAGATTGAATGAAACACGAGATGCAGGGGTTCTAAAATGAGGCCTTCAAGTTCTAACATAAATATGAAATTTCCAACTCTAAAGTCCAACCACAAACATTACCGATTGCTAAATGGAGAGGATCCGTTTCCATCATAAAATATGAGTTGAAGAAGCTCAGTTTCGTAATAAAATGATGCTAACAAGTGCAGAACAGATAACCTGCTTGGAAAAACAAATCAATATGTTGAGATGCCAATCAGGAAACGACGGGGCGAGAAGGAAAAAGCAAATTTCAGTAATTACAGGAAAGAATAATAACATTTTCATGAAATTTAAACTTTACCCTATACTTTAGGACGCCAGCTCTTTCTCTAGTATCTCTATTATTTAATTTTGTAAACATATAAATCCCTTGAAAACTTTATCCTCCTGAATATAAACAAATATCCTCCAAGTGGGAAGTCCTGCATTATTGTAAGTATGCGTATCAGAATAGAGAGAGAGAGCAGCCACAGCACGAGGGTTTTTATGTCGTAACAAAGCAAACATCGTATGCGTCTACATAATAGGTACAAATATCAAGACTGCAAAATGATTACCAGGTCAAAACAGAGGAACTCCCTACTAACAGCTCTTTAATGCAAAAAAAAGTAAGACCCAAACTATATTCTGTAGTTGAGCATTTACACAATTATGGATCTCCTATTTAATAGTGAGAATCAGTTCTTTAGACATGCATAACTTGTCACCCTCAACAAACCCAAGCAAATATGCATTTGATCATATAATTGGGAAAAAGTTAAGAAAAAACATCAAAAGTCACCATTAGAAAAGCACGAGTCCATAGGTTTACAATATACTAGTTCACAAATATGGGCACCTTACAAGGGTTCCAAGTTAGTTATCTGCGGGGTAACTGCCGAGCACCCTTAGAAATGTAGCAAACTCCTGTCAATATTGTATACTTGTTAGATTTCTCCAGTAAAAACTTAAATGCAAGCAGGAGATCGGGATGGAGTAAAGACCTTTAGATGACCAAGGGCATTTTGAGCTCTTTCATCAGCCATGGATGCTTCAAAATCAACATAGAAAAGATAGGGAAAATATCTGTTCAAGAATGGGACCATATGATTATAAAAACATAATATAGGGAAAGTGTATTCAAGAAACATCCTAAAATTAGAGAATCACACTAGGACGTCAACTGCAATTTTAGAATGAAAGTAGTTTATTATCACAAAAATTATAAATGTTGGTATTGAGTCCAAAATAAAATAAAATTAGGAAAATCAACTTCTGTGGAATCTATTATGTATCAGTACCTCAGACGTGTTGTCAAAAAGTCACCTTTAAGCCAAAAACATGGTTCAATTGCACATCATGAAACAAAAATGGGCACATGCATATTCATAGTATTGATAGAATTATACTAATATATAGTGAATTATCTGTAGTGCTTCATCAATTAAAGGATGGAAATTTTCTGCATTTACTTAGGAAAGCCAATGGCACTCTCATCAGGTGTTTGCAAAGCCCGCTTCTGTGGTCGACTCTCGATCTGTCAATAGAAAAAGAAAAGCTGTAATTGAGGCATACGCATGAACTCATCAAAGATAACTCCAGAAGAGGGCCATAGATGAATTCACCTTGGTAAGATTGATATTCCTCATAGCAAATACAGCTAGTGCTTTAAAAAGCATTCCAGGACCTTCGTCGAGTGAGAAGACTATACTTGTCTGATACATGTATGATGATTAGGGGGATAGAAAATTTTCAAATGTGGGAAAAATAACTTTCAGAGAACTAAATATTAAAGAAAATTTTCAAATCAATGTTTGGTATTTTCTCATAAAGGAGTGTTAACCTTGAAAGGTTTATCATTTCTAGGTATGATAGGCTCCCTAGCCAGCATAAGGAATCGAGTGACATTCTCAGAATCATCCTGGAAAGAGCATGTAAACAAATGATCAAATGTTTCAATCTCATAAAAAAACGTTTGTGCAAATTAGTATAATCCCAACAAAAATATCTACAAACTCCACAGACAAACCTGTATGTCCTGAGCAAGTACATCCAGACCATAGATCTTAGCAGCTTTAATGCCAGCCACTGCCCCAGCATCTCTAAGGTTATGGACAGCAACATGCTGAATATTCAAAAAATGAGGAGTGTAAGGTACATATTACAGTTATATGCATTTACAGATTAAAAAACCCGACTATTGTCAGCATACAAAAACATCATAGAGATATCATTTAGGCTTTGGAATACAATAGAACAAAAAACCCCGAAACTGCATATTCAAGAAAAGGGTAAATGTTTATTTTTGTCTCATAATTTACACCCACTTTGATTTTAGTCATCTTAACTTTTTCGGCTTTGAAATTCGTCCCTTAAAACTTTACCAAATTCAACTATTTGGTCCTTTTACCGGTTGTAACAGGTAAATTTTCCGGTAATCGCTGACATGGCATTTACCAACAAATTGCCACGTTAGTAATTACCAGTAAGTTTACGTGTAACAGCCGGTAAAAAGACCAAAATATTGAATTAGATAAAGTTAAGACTTAAGACGAATTTTAAAATCGAAAAAGTTAGGACTAAGATCAAAATGGGAGGACTAAAAAACACTTACCCTTCAAGAAAATGAAGTTGTGTACAATTTTTAACTACCTTTGCTGCACCGGCAGTATCATCCACAGCTTCTCGAACCAGTCCCAACTTAGTTAAGGTAAGCTCACACTGTGCGAGAGCCTGCAGTATCAAGAATTTCAGTTCTCATGCACCAGAGATTAAGAAAATACACAAAAACTTGTATAAGAAGGCCTCATGTAAGAGATGTTGCTTCTGCACGTTTTGTGATACTCAAAAAAATTCAAGAGTATCATAAAAACATGCAATAGCATCACATTTTATACATGAGTTTGTCTCATGCAAGACTTCATTTAAGAAAAAATGGTTTTGCTGAGTTGACATACCTGTGGATGGCTAAGAACCCTATTAAGATCTTCAATCTTGACACCATGATTAGCTAGCAGGCAATGGCTGATTGCAAGTTTAACTTCTCCAACAATATGCAATCTGTGTCGGAGTAGAAGGTCATAATTCCTGTGAATGCTTCCGCCTAAAGAATTTTCTATAGGCAAAACCGCTCTATCAACAAGCCACCTTTCAACAGCCTATGGAACCAAGTTACAGTAGTTACGCAATAGATTTTAGCATTGCATTTTTCGACAAAAAAATCTCCACCCACCCACACAAGAAAAAATAGGACAAATGGGTTAAAATGACAGAAAATCTGAATCTACTGAGAACTCAGTCATTTCTGATAATAAAAATCTTACACCCTTCTTCAGCTAAATGACAAATCGGCTTGGAATAGACTAAGCTAGTAGATAAAAACCATTCATGTGCTAATTTTTTATGTCACAGATATTCAATAACTTAGCAGAAATAGTTGTAAATGCAAGTCATAGTTCACTGAAACAATGCAACTACATTCAACCAATCCTAAATGGTCATTCAAAAATAGAAAT
This sequence comes from Galeopsis tetrahit, assembly GCA_963675135.1. NCBI lineage: Eukaryota > Viridiplantae > Streptophyta > Magnoliopsida > Lamiales > Lamiaceae > Galeopsis > Galeopsis tetrahit. The sequence continues at coordinate 63,497,637 of OY776132.1, forward strand.
TAGAAACTATCCATTAAGTCAAATGAGAAAAATGACACCTAGAAGAATGCTTAGGCAATGATACCAACAAAATTTGATATTTCATCATTCATAAAAATGCCTAGATTTCTAAAGAAAATAAAATCATGTTCTAACTACATCAGAAAATAACTCGAAGAGCATATGATTAATCTATTGCACCAAAAAGAAAAAAAAAAAAAAGATACAGTAGATAACTTACTTCAAAGGCGGTGTCGAATTGTTCACATGGAACTGCTTCACAATTTGGATACGCCTTCTCAGCTGCAGACTCACTGTACGCGCCTCGAACACCCTTCCAAGATATCACACGCAGTCATCTCCGTAAATGTTTCATTCATAGTACAACCAGCGAAGCACAAAGTACAACTTTAACATTTTGTGCGTAATGCTTTTAAACCACAAAATAGTAAAGAAAGTGCAAAACCTGATACGCAACGCGGAGACGAGACCTTTCTGATCCCAAATTAGACAAATGAGCAGAGGTCAGGGGCCCTAAAACAATGAAAAAGCAAAATTAATAGTCTAAACCGTAAGAATAGAGAAATTGATAAATAAAGGCGTACGCGGAAGTGAAGTTGGAGAGTCTTTGGAAGTAAACTCATAAGGGTAGCCTTGCATGAGCTTCTGCAGCTCAATTGCTTGGTTTTTGTCACTGTCATTGCTACTGCTACTGGTGCAAGCGCGAAGTGGGATTCTGCAGCGTCGTTTAACGAGTTTTAGGGTGAAAGAGGGGTTAGGGTTAGGGTTTTGAATTTGGGAATAGAGGGGATTGATTGGGGATCGGGATGTGGTGGCCGCCATTGTCGCTGGAGGAGATGGAAGCGGCAGGTTTGAAAGGTGATGTGTATCGTTATTAATTTAGAGTAATAGATATATGTTTTGTCTGCTATGGACTCGAGTGCATGTTGTGCACCCTAGTTCATGTTGAACTTTACTTTTCAGTTACTGACTTACACTTTTTGGTAAATGGTGTTGCACTTTTCAATTATTAAATTGTATAAGTAATAATTGAAAAGTGCAACACCATTTACCAAAAAGTGTAAGTCAGTAAACTGAAAAGTGCACATGGACTAGGGTGAACAACATGCACTCGAGTGCATACTAGACTTTACCTAGATATATTAATTATAATTAAAATAGATAGAGTAATTTTTTAAATTTAGTTTGAGTGCAACTAGTTTGAACCTATACAATTTAAATTGAGCTTTAATAGTTAAACAGTGTAAAACTCGCATATTACGCGATATCGTTAAAAAAAAAAAAATAGTAGAAGAAAAATGAAAGAATGATGAAAAAAAATTTAAAAATGAAAATTGATATTATAAATAAAATTATAATTATTTAAAAAATTTTAACAATGAAAAAGTTAAGAGGAGAGAGAAAGAAAAATAATTTTAAAAATTAAATTTGGAAAGAGAGAGAAAAAATTTGAAAGAGAAAAATATTTTTTTAAAAATTAAAATTACAGGAATTAAGTGTTTTACAAAAAAATTTTTTTTTTTTTAAAGAAGGCACGTCTTCAAAATTTGTATATAAGGAAGGGGGCTAGTCTTGGATGAGACCGTCTCACAGAATGAGATCCGTGAGACGGCCTTATATATAAAAAGTGATAATATTTGAGCAAAAAGTGATAGTGTTTAAGTAAAAAGTGATAGTCACTTTTGTTAAAAATATTATCACGTTTTATTTAAACATTATCACTTTTTATACAAACTAAAATCTGAAAAAAAAAATATGGATTATCCTACTCAAAATTTTGAAATATGAGTTAAAAGATCCGTCTCACAAATCTTTTTCTGTGAGACGGTCTCACTTTTTACCATATGAAAGATGTTCAAGTCATTTATTAAATTGAATAAATTAAATATTAAAATACAAGTGTATCTACGGTTTAAGAATTTGTCTTATAACACGTATGAATTTTATTGTACATGAAATAAAAATTATACTGTAAATATATTATTTTACTTTAAAATAAATAAAAATATTTAATTATAAAATGATATATATATATATATATATATCTTGAATGGTTAAAATAAGTCTATAGTAATATTATTCACACGTTATTTTTATAATTCAATCATCATTTATTTATCTAAATTTACATTCACTTTATTTATAAATGGACCCACAATATTTTATCATACTTCATGTCTCAATCTGACAATTTTATACATAAATTAATTAATATTAATTTAAATTTGTATCTAAAAAGATGTACAAAATGAATTTAAACAAAGAAAGTAATACGGAGTATATTGTACTCCATGGAATATTAATATAATCAGACTACATATAATACAAATATATTACAATCACAATAATTCTTAGATTTATGGTGTTTTTGTAATATCCAAAGTGAGCTAGAATATGACTTGTCAAAAAAGAGTTAGCTAGAAGTATGTCCGATGTGACCGGGAAATTAAGACGTGGGTGGCATAAAGGGACACATGGTGTTCATCAAGTTAGAATGAACGGATAATAAAAGGGTCATAATTGGGTATACACGAGTGTATCGGTACACATTAATTTAATTTAAATTTTTTGTTTATATTTTATCTGTATCATTTATTTAATGAGTTCACTCTAAATTAATTTTTTAACACCAATTTAATTTTAATTTTTTTTAATATTTTATTTAATGAGTTCACCAAAAAATATTTTTTACCAGTTATGTGCACCCGTTCATTTTATAAGTTCCCCTTCAAATCATTTTTTTTTACCACGGTCACCCGCTCATTTTATGAGTTCACCCTCAAATTATTTTTTAACCACGCCAGCTCATTTTATGAGTTCACCCCAAAATATTTTTTAAAATATAATTACATTTAAAATACTATATTATACTTTTATTAATTTACACAAAATAAAATAAAATCAACCCTAGTTTATATATTTGCAATCTGCAGCTGAGTCATTGTCGAGTTACCATCGAGTCACCCACATTTTAAAAAAAAAATCGTAAAAACATAATTTAAAAAAAAAAAACTATCGAATTAGCCACAAATCTCTATTTTTTTTTTCTTTTTCATTTTTCTTCCTCCTCCTCCTTTTCAAACTTTTTACTTCTTCATTTTTTCTCTTTTACTTTTTTATTTTCCTGTCTTTATTTTCTTTTCCGTTTTTTTCCATGTGTATTTTTTTTAAATTTTGATACAAAATAATATTATATGTATAGTTTTATTATAGTTGATAATATAATAAGTAATAATCAGTAATATAATGAACAGTAATCAGTAATACCATGAACAATAATCACTAAAATTTTATACAATAACAAATAATTCCACACATCTAATTATCAGTAATACCATGAACAGTAATCACTAAAATTTTATACAATAACAAATAATTCCACACATCTAATTATCAGTAATATCATGAAAAGTAATCAGAAATACCTTAAACAGTAATCACCAAAATTTTATACAATAACAAATAATTTCACACATCTAATTATATTAATTAATACCAAAAAGAAATTATCAGTAACACCATGAACAACCATCAATAATATCATGAACATTAACCAGTAATATTTTATATAATAACAAATAATTTCACACATCTAATTATATTCAGTAATACAAATAATAATTACCAGTAATACCATGAACAATAACCAATAATACCACAAAAATAATCAATAATATCAGAAATAATAATCAATAATACCACAACAAATAATCAATAATACCACAAACAATAACAAGTAATACTACTTCAATCTTGTATTCATAAACAATAATCAGTAATAACAAAATAATCAATAATACAAGTGACCAATACAATAATCTATATATATATAAAAAGAGAATAGTCTTCTCGTGCAAGTTACCGTCAAAATATATAAAATAATAAAATATTGTTGTAGTGGACCTATTGTAAATATTTTTTTTTATTTGAAAAGCCCATTGTAAAATATTAGTAGTCCACTGCAAACTACTCCTCTGGAAATGGGATGCGTCTTTTGAAGTAACTGAGGAAAGAGGAATGAAAATTCACATATTTGGCCACTTTCATCTCATTGGCATTCATCTTCTTCAAATCTTCAAATCGCATTTTCATCATCAATCAATTATTTGCTTATCTCTAGGAGATTTCTAAATATTTTTCTGAGCTACACTATTTTGGAGAGTCTGAAGTCGGGTATGGATTTCAATAGTTTCCTTTGAATCTGGCTTCGTCTTCTACATAAGTAATCAATTATCCTCAGATTTATTTTGATTTTTGAAATTTTGCCAAAATTTGTAGGCGGAAAATGAAAAGGGCCGACTTTTAATGTTGTAACTTTTTTATTATCAATAAACTTGATGGTAATTGATTCGTTCATTTTCCTATTTCAAGGATTTGATGTTTTTAAACCGAAGTCGGTTATGGATCTGAGAATCAGTTCAATAGTTCCTTTGAATCTGGCTTTGTCTTCTACATAGGTAATCAATTATCAGGTTTGTTTTGATTTTTGAAATTTTGCGCAAAAAATGAAAAGTGCTGAGTTTTAATGTTCTAACTTTTTTTATTATCAATAAACTTGATGGTAATTGATTTATTCATTTTTCTATTTCAAGGATTTGATGTTTTTGAACCGAAGTCGGTTATGGATCTGAGAATCAGTTCAATAGTTCCTTCGAATCTGGCTTTGTCTTCTACATAGGTAATCAATTATGCTCAGGTTTGTTTTGATTTTTGAAAATTTGCCTAAATTTGTAAGCGAAAAATGAAAAGGGTTGAGTTCTTGATGGTAATTGATTTGTTCATTTTCCTATTTCAAGGATTTGGTGTTTTTCAACCAAAGTCGGTTACTGGTTTGAGAATCAGTTCAATAGTTTGTTCGAATCTGACTTCATCTTCTACATAGGTAATCAATTATCCTCAGGTTTGTTTTGATTTTTGAAATTTTACCGAAATTTCATCTTCTCTAATTGGTTATCTCTAAGAGATTCTTAAATATTTTTCAGCGGCTACGCTATTTTGCAGAGTTTTTCAACCGAAGTCGGTTATGCATCTAAGAATCAGTTCAATAATTACTTCGAATCTGGCTTCGTTTTCTACATAGGTAATCAATTATCCTTAGGTTTGTTTTGATTTTTAAAATTTTGCCGAAATTTGTAGACTAATAAATTAGGTGTGAGGTTATTCATTCAACCTTGAAGATTTGTAGTTGTTGAATGAATGATGTGAGAAAAATGATATGAAGTATTATGTATTCCTCCTGGCCTGTGTGTTAATTGGTTGTAGAATCTGCAGGTATTGAGAACAATGATATGAATAATTATGCATTCATGCGGTTTTCAAATTAAAATTTGAGCTGATTGTTCTTTTACTAATTCTTTATTGTTGACTGTGGGACATTCGCAAGGGTTGGAAATTCTTGGTCAGTGCATTAGATATCCTGTAGTAATACTTGGCTTTAAAAGGATTAGTTTGTTTGGATAAAGGTTGCCTTAATTTTCCTTCATATTTATTGAATTTCTTCTCTATTATATTTTCACTTCATTAATCCATTAGATTTCCACCTAATGTTTGCTTCATTTTATCATTTTTTTTAATTAGCATGCACCTTATTTGGGAATGAGTAATTTTCTTTTTTTACTAGATAAAAACTATTGCGTCCCTTTGATTAGAGAATGAGTAATTTTCTTTGTTTACTGGGTAAAAACTATTGCGTGGCTTTGATTATGTATATTGTGAAGAAGAGATTGTTGGGATATGAATCCTGTAAACAATGTTCTAATTGATGATTATATGTTTTGATGACCAAAAGCAACTTGAAGTTAATGATATATGTAATTATAAGTCATTCTAACTGAGTCATATGAAATAAGTTTACTGATCTTAATGAATTATGAAAACTGAGTTTACTGATCTTAGTGTGTTATTGATCTGATATATGAACTGTTAGGAACTAAGCTTATAAATGTATTGTATAGAACAGCTTAATTATAGTATAGGATTTAGATATACTCATCTGTATATAGTTTAGTTGATGTATATATAGGTTTTATATATATGTAAGTTTGTATTATATTGTATTCAGTATTGTAAAAGTTTAGAACAGTAGATTGGAACCAGATCAGAAGACTAAAGAAGACTGAAGAAGATCAGAAGACTACTTCAGATAAAGAAGATTATTCAAAAGGAGTCGAGTTGAAGCTCAGAAAATCAAGAGAAGTATATTGAAGGAAGCAGAACAGTTATTGAGAACTGTGCTGACTGACTAAGAACAGTAAAACTAAGAAGAGTAGTTTACTGTGCTGAGTTAGTAGGGTTTTTCTTAGTGTAGTCAAATAGTACAAAGTGACTATATAGTCAGCACGCCGAAATGCGCCACGTGGCGTCGTATGTGTCGTATGAACCTGCTACCTGTTATACAGGTTTTAATTAATTAAATCATTTTTTAAATTCTATTTTGTTATTTACTATATTATCCTTCTGTTATATTCTATAAAATTATTTATTTTTAAAAACTAAAATTTATGAAAAACAACAAAATTACTATCCAACCCTTTTTAATACAAATTTAATTGTTAATTCGAAAATGAATTAAACCTAAAAATAAACAATTAAATAAACTAACATTCTGGATTGAAGAAGCCGAGTTAGGGTTCTTCTCCCCAAAATCAAGACCTCGTGTTTTCTCCCCCAAATCGCGACCTCAGATTATTCTCCTCCAAATCGCGACTTCAGACTCTTCTTCCCCAAATCGATACTCAGTCACTCGTGTAAATAGAAACATGTACTGGAAGAATTCTCAGTTGCACGGTCCAACAACCGTGCACAGTTGCACAGTCGATACTCAGTCACCCGGGTAAATAGAAACATGTACTGGAAGAATTTTCAGTTGCACGGTCCAACAACCGTGCACAGTTGCACGGTCGATACTCAGTCACCCGTGTAAAGAGAAACATGTACTGGAAGAATTCTCAGTTGCACGGTCCAACAACCGTGCACAATTGCACGGTCGATACTCAGTAAACCGTGCAATCCAAAAAATGTGTTGTAGGTGCTCACTTTCACGGTCCAACAGCCATGCCTGGTTGCACAGTCGATATCGATGTTAAGTAAACCTTGAAAAAAAAAAGCTCTTTTCTTGTTCACGTGCTCGAGCCACAAATAGAGTAGTAATGCAGACACATAAACATCTTTCTCATATTCGTATAAAATGCATATTTCATCTCAATTCAATATGATTATTGTTCACACTTAATTTTAGCATAAACGTATCTTATGACGTGGATTAAACAACACAAGAAATATTAAATTAATATTTAAATACAAAACTAGCAATTCAATAAAATTTCTGAAATATATATGATCAATATTCATAAAAAAAATCTAACACTAATTATTTTGGTAGGATCAACATTAATTAACGTTTTTAGAATCATCGTCTTTGTTGAGATCTTCATCATTCTCTCGATCAATGTTGCTCTTCTTATTTGGACATCGCCCAATTTTATGTCTTGGGTGTCCTGTAGTAGCTTTAGAAAATCCAGACCGGGAATAGTCCCACGCCATATTTTTGATAATGTTATTTCTCCGATCAGTGTGGCATTTTCGGCTTATAAATCCCTTTCGTCTTGCGTATATCTTATAAAATGCATTAGCTTCTTCCGTCGAAGCGAAAGTCATGCCCAAAATTGTATTGTCGTCTATGGGAGCATTTTTGAAATTGGCATACCCAAAATCCTCATCCGACACCTCTTCTGAACTCATGTGCTCCTCGTGTGATTCATCATCCACTTTGATATCTTCATATCCAACGTCTGAGAACATTGTGGAACGTTGTTGTACATACAAACTGCAACAGAAACACATTAAAAGACATGTTATGCAGCATCTTCCAATTTTACAACATTTTCCAATGTTATGCAACATCTTAATATTATATATTTCAATCACCTATTTTAATGTCATTTACGGCAACTAACAACATGTGCTTCTAACATAAAATCGAGGAATACCATGTGGTTATAAACATAAAATTCAATTTAAACACTATATTAAATATACAATTTAAAACTTTACATGATGTCCTTTTAGCTACAGGATTCAAACAACGAATATGGTTAGGGATGTGCATTCAATGGCAACTTCCTTTGCTAAATTATGTTTCAAATTTTCTTTGAAGCATTTTGTCAAACACTTGTTGAGCAGTTATGTTGGGATATGAATCCTAGACAAGTCCTAAGTGATGAAAGATAAGATGAAGTTTTGATAAGCCAAAAGTGGATTGAATATTTTCTAAGTACTGACTGATCTAGTCTAGTTGAGTTGAGTCATCTTGTGCAAAGACCAGTAGAGTTCACATGAGTTCACATAAGTTCATATTAAAAGATAAGTACGTTTTTATAAGTACTTCATATTTGTTTAAGTCTGTTACTGAGCTATTTGAAATGTTGTATAGAGCTCATGATTTTATATGTAATAGATTAGATTGATTGTATAGTTTATAAGTTGACTAAGCTTGTATTATGAAAGCTTAAAGTAATGTAATAGTCTTGATAAGTTTAGTATAGTCTATCGTTTGAAGAAGGAAGACAAGTCAAGAAGATTGAAGTCTACTACTCAAGATAAGGAGGACTACAAGACAAGACAAGTGCATAAAAGTCTACTCAAGACAAGTCAACGAGAGTTACTTAAAGTCAAAGTTTAAATCGAAGTGAAGCGCGTATAAAGATAAAGTTAGAAGTTAGTTATGGAAATAACTAATTCGTAACAGAAACGCGTGGATTGATAAGAAGATTCAGTTGAAGGTAGTTATCAAGAAAAGTTGGTTACAACTAACTAAGTTCTTGATGTTTATAAATACTTCATGATGATGATCATTTGAAGACTACTGCAACTACGTATACTGAAGCTACATACTGAAGATATATTGAAGATTACTTTCAGAGTTTATTAAAGTTCAGAAAGCAAGTCAGAAGTGAAGTGAAGAAATCCAGAAGACTGCTACTGAAGATCAGAGAAGTTTTTAGTTTTTGTTGTTTTTATCAAGTTGCTAGATACTTGTTAAATTTCTAGTTAGATCGTAGACATATCTGGAGGTATAGTCTGTTGAAGATCTAAGTCTTCTTCTTGGGACTCAAAAGACAGGAATTATACACTTGTACTCGATTGGAAGAGTTTAGTGGAAACATCACAACTGGGTTTGTGAGAGTGGATGTAGACAAGTTGTCGAACCACTATAAATCTTTGTGTGTTGTTTACTTTACTGTTTTAATTGTTTAATTGCTTAACTGTTTTAACTACTACTAAACTAAACAAGTTGAGTATAGAACAGAGTTCTCGAATATAGAAGTTGAGTATAAACTTGAATTGGGCTCATTGTTAATTTCGTATTCCGCATATTGTATTCTGATATTTCGATAGAATTTTGAAAAGTCTATTCACCCCCCTCTAGACATTTTCACTAGCTTACTCGTTATTAACTCAACTTTGGGGACCTACAAGTGGTATCAGAGCTGTGGTTTACGAACTGCTATTTCAGATGAAAGCTGGCGAAACTATCGACCAGCTGGATACTCGTTTTACTAAGATCATGAATGATTTGGAAGTACTTGGTAAATCTTATACTGCTCGTGAGATCAATCTTAGGATTTTGAAGAGTCTTGATAGTCGTTGGAAAATGGTAAAGATGCTTGTTAAGAACACTCAAGACATTGATACGTGGACTGCTGAAACCATGTTTCAAACCCTTAAAGCCCATGAGTTTGATTTAGACGAAGATGAACCACTAGCCAGTAGTGATAGAGAACATGCTGTATCTAAGAACGTTGCCTTTAAGTCTAGCTCTTCTAAGTCTTCTAAGGTAGACAGGTCCAAGTCTAGAACTAAGTCTGCCTCTGTGAAAGATGAGTTAGATACTGATCTTAGTCTGAAGGATCAGATGAGTCTCATGGTTAGAAAGTTTGATAGGCTCAACAAACGCTTCGGAAGATACAAGAAGTTCTATAGGGATCATAGAGCATTTACTTCTAAGAACTCGTCTGAGACCAGACGAGACCGAAACTCGTCCGAAAGGAGAGACGAAGTCTCGAAAGGTAATAGACGAGATAGAGAGTCTGACGATAGGAAGATTCAACGTTCTGATAGACGTGATAAACGTAGGGACAAATCTCCTATTAAAAAGGCTACTAATGATCTCTTGTGCTATAATTGTGAAAAGTCAGGTCATTACATTTATGAATGTCCAGACCTGAGCACTGACGATCGAGAAGAACGTAAAGCTCGAAGAGAAAGAAGATATAACCGTGGCAAAAAGGCTATGATGGCCAATGATGACTCTGATTCGGATTCAGACGAGTTGCCATCGTCCGTATCTAGCCACTCAACTGATCAAGATCACGACGAAGCATTCATAGTAGATGATGGCCTATGCTGCATGGCTAAAATCGACCAAGAGGTATCATCTGCTACATCTTTTCAATCTTGTAATGATTCAGAAACTGATGAAAGTGACACTGCTAGTAGTGAAGTAGGAAGTAGTCTTCAGCACTCGTCTAGTGCAGTCGAAGACGACCTTCTACTTGCTAACCAAGCATTCATTGAAGTCAGTGATGAAAACATTGCATTAAAGCAAGAAATCATTGATCTTAAGGAAGCTCAGTCAAAAGTAGATCCTAATATAACAGTCCTAAATAAACGCTTGACTGAAGAGTTGAGTAAACTCAAAGAAAAGTGTGCGTTGACAGACAGGTTATATCAAGACCTACTTAAGATACATGCAACTGAGAGAAATGAATTCAATGTTTTAAAGAACAAGTGCAACAGACTTGAAGAACGTAATAAGTTCTTAGAGACCGAGGTAGTTACACTTGATCTCAAACTTACTGACCTGGTTAACTCTTCAAAGATTAACCTTGAACTGTCAGATAGGTATAGAGATCCAGGTGACAAGACTGGTATAGGTGCTGAGTCATCTAGCTCGTCTACTCGAGTCATTAAGAACCCTACTACTATTAAAGCAAGACTTTTGCCAAATGATAAAGGAAAAGGACCAATGTTATACGATATTGGAACTCCTTCTAATGGTACTATACCTAAACAAGCTCGAGTTAACATTCCGATTACCAAGGGAGGTAAAAAGAATGGTAACAGCAAGCCTGTTCCATCTAGAACTAATCTTCAAAGGACCACTAATCGTGGACGACCCAACCAGGTCAGATACGAGGACTGGTATCCTGAGGAGACGAGTACTAGACAGGTACAGACTAGACGACAAGAGTCTAGACCTCCATTTATAAGGCAGTCTCAACTCTACTCGTCTAGACCTAGACAGGTAGCTCCAAAATATCGTACACAAGCTGTCCTATATCCTCCACCTCTATCATACGATATTGTAAGTGAGGAAAGACCCAAACGCGTCTATAAACCGTATGGACCTAATGCTTTCAAACCCTACTCTAACTATCTTAGACAAGTGCCTGCTCAAGTAGAGATTAAGTCGAAAGGCTATCTCCAAAGAGTAGACCCGAACTCGACTGATAGGTCAGAGAAGGACAACAAGGTTTTATTTTGCAACAAATATGGGCGAAAGCTTAAAAGATCGAACTTGTTCAAGACTCCAATGTATATCTGGATTCCTCTGAACATGACTAACCCCCAAGGACCCCAATAAACAAATGGGTACCTAAATTATTGAATATCATCTATTGCAGGGTCGACTTGACTTGTATAAGAAGGGTGGCTCAGTAGGAGAAACCTGGTACATAGACAGTGGTTGTTCGCACCACATGACTGGTACCAAAGCTCTCTTGTCTAGCTACCATGAGCAAGAAGGACCAAAAGTAATATTTGGTGATAGCTCCACTGCTGTCACTAAAGGATTTGGTTACATCCGAAATGGAGACGTTGAGATCCAAGATGTCTCATATGTTGAAGGTTTGAAATATAACTTACTCTCTGTTTCACAGTTTTGTGATCGTGGATACAAAGTGCAGTTCAAGAGCCGCAAATGCGAAATCATTGACAAAAGGACGCACACAGTCCTACTAGTCGGCGTAAGACAAGGAAGTGTGTACATAGTGAACTGGAACAGTTGTCCGAGGGACACCTGCCTACTTACTAAGAATCCTAAAGAACTTGGCTGGCTCTGACATAGACGCCTCTGTCATCTAAACTTTAAGGTACTTAATAAGATAGCCAGAGATTACCTTGTAGAAGGTATTCCCAATGAAGTTTACTACAAGTCACATGTATGCACGGCCTGTCAACAGGGTAAACAGGTTAAAGGTTCTTTTAAGTCAATTCCTACTCTCTCAACTAGTAGAGTCCTAGAACTCCTACATATGGATCTTCATGGTCCAATAACTCCTCCAACATTGAATGGTAGAAGGTACACACTTGTTGTTGTAGACGACTATTCTAAGTTTACTTGGGTAGTCTTTCTACACAAGAAGAGTGATACACAAACACTTCTGCCTGAACTGTTGAAGAAGTTACAAGTTGAGAAGAACCAGTCTATTGTCAAAATTCGAAGTGACAAGGGAACTGAGTTCATTAATTGCTATATCAAAGAATTTTGTACTAAACGTGGTATCCAGCACCTTACTAGTGCAGCTAGGACACCACAACAGAACGGTGTAGCAGAAAGAAGGAATCGAACTCTTAAAGAAGCCTGTAGGACCATGTTAGCTGAGTTCAACACACCTCAAAAGTTTTGGGCTGAAGCTATCAACACTGCATGCCACTCACAAAACAGAAGCGCGATCAATAAAGCTCTAGGCAAGACACCTTATGAGGTTTGGAAAGGTAGAAAACCCAGAGTTTCATATTTCCATATATTTGGCTGTAAGTGTTTCATTCACAACAATGGAAAGAGCAAGTTGAATGCTTTCGATGCTAAAGCAGACGAGGGGATATTTTTAGGATACTCCTCGACTAGCAAAGCATTTAGGGTATTCAACTACTCAACTCTTTGTGTGGAAGAAACACCACATGTGGTTTTCGATGAATCTCAACAGGACTCGTCTGCCGACAAGATCAGTAAGAAGGTAACTGATCTATCGATCGAATCTGACAAAGATTCAGAGATATATGAATCCGTTCAAGCCTACAACCCATTCCTAAAAGCTCTCGATTCTGATGACAAGGAGAAAGTAAGTGCTCAAGGTAAGTCCTCTAGACCAGTTGACATGCCTGCTCTAGTTGACTCATCTACTCCTGGTAAATCTGTTGATGATACAAATGATGTTGACATGCATGATGCTGTACATGATATAGATGATGATAGTATTCCTGTTAAGAATAGGAAAACATGGAAATCCGCGCATGACACTGAAAATATCATTGGTGACTCTACTATTGGTGTAAAGACTAGACGACAACTCTTTGAGTCGCAAGAACAGCCGAGTCCAACTATGTTTTGCTGGTGTTGTTTCCTCTCTGCTATTGAGCCTACCACTGTTAAAGAGGCATTGGCTGATAGTAATTGGATCATCGCTATGCAAGACGAGTTGAACCAGTTTGTTCGAAACGACGTCTGGGAACTTGTCGATAGGCCGAAACATCATAATGTAGTTGGCACTCGATGGATCTTCAAGAATAAGAAAGATGAGAATGATTTAGTCGTTAGAAATAAGGCTAGATTAGTCGCCCAAGGTTACTCACAAGCTGAAGGCATAGACTATGATGAAACTTATGCTCCTGTTGCTAGACTAGAAGCCATTCGATTGTTCCTTGCATATGCTGCTCACATGAAGTTTACTGTATATCAAATGGATGTTAAAAGTGCATTTCTTAACGGTATTCTTGCGGAAGAAGTGTATGTTGAACAACCTCCAGGTTTCGAAGTCAAAGGCAACCAGGTGTACAGATTAAAGAAGGCCTTATATGGACTAAAGCAAGCTCCAAGAGCATGGTATGACACTCTATCTCTCTTTCTATTGGAAAATGGTTTTACTAAGGGCAAGGTCGATCGAACCTTGTTCAGAAGACAAGAAGGGAAGGACATTTTACTCGTCCAAATTTACGTAGATGACATCATTTTTGGGCCACCTAACAAAAAGCTGAGTGAAAGTTTTTCAACACTCATGCAAAGTAAATTTGAGATGTCTATGATGGGTGAAATGAACTACTTTCTTGGACTTCAAGTAAAACAAACTCCGGAAGGTATTTTCATAAATTAGGCGAAGTACACTAGAAATCTTTTAGACAAATATGGGATCAAAACATGTAAGTCCACTGGTGTACCAATGCAACCAACTTACAGAATGGATCCAGATGAGAACGGTAAATGTGCTGACCAATCTTATTATCGTGGCTTAATTGGTTCTTTACTGTATCTAACTGCTAGTAGACCTGACATTGCATTCTCTGTTGGTGTTTGTGCTCGATTCCAAGCCAATCCAAAAGAAAGTCACATGGAAACTACCAAAAGGATCTTGAAATATTTGAAAGGGACCATCAATCGTGGTATATGGTATCCTTCAAATGATGATCTATCCTTAAGTGGGTATTCAGACTCAGACTTTGGAGGCTGTAGAATAGATAGGAAATCTACTTCTGGTTCTTGTCAATTTCTAGGCACAAAACTCATATCTTGGTTTTCTAAAAAGCAGACTAGTGTAGCAACTTCAACTACCGAAGCCGAGTACATGGCTGCTGGTAGCTGTTGTAGTCAACTACTCTGGCTCATGCAACAGCTTCGTGATTACAATATACATGAATCAAATGTTCCTATTTTCTGTGATAGTAATAGTGGAATTGCCATTACACAAAATCCTGTTCTGCACACACGATGTAAGCATGTTGATGTGAAGCATCATTTCATACGTGATCATGTAGAAAAGAAGGATATTCGCATGGAAAAGATTCATACTGATTTTCAAAGAGCTGACATTTTTACGAAACCATTAGCTGAGGCACGATTTCGTGAGTTATGCATTAGTCTAGGACTAATTGATTTAGACCCTACTTGCCTATAACTATGTACTAACAAGACAGGTACATCAATAAGAGGAGACAAGATCACTAGACCAGAGCACTCGACTACTCACGCAATAGACAGGTATACAAGGCTAGACTAGATGACCAAACAACCCGATGAGGAAGCTGGTAAAGCTGAGGGTAATACTAAGGGAATAAAACGTTTAAGGGGGAATCTGTGATTCCTTAAATATCCTTACGTTGACTCTTATGTGTGTTATACAGTCATCTTGTTCGAAACCTTGATCATTGCTCTCGATTGATATTCATCTTATTTATGTTATTTTACCTGTACCTACGATTATGCATTGCAAATGATAAAGATAGGTACATGAAGACGTTCGACGATTGAGATAGACAAGCACAGTCGAAGGGGGAACTCGACTGGTGTTCTTAAGGCTACTCGTCTGTTCTGGATAGACTCGAACAGACAAGCTAAGTGTTTCTAGTGATTGATATATGTTAAGTGTTTTGACAAATCGAATCAAGGGCATTTTTGTAATTAGATAATGCTAGAATTTGAAAACCCTAGAATTGGATTTATACACTCCCATTTAATGAGGTGTATACACCCAGTTCGAACACGACTACTTTAGGCCAGATGAGTTCACTCCCCTGTCCTAAGTAAGTAGAGCCGGATTTCAAATTTTACAATATCAAATCACATTATATTCTCGATTCCGTAACTGAATCCCAAAGGTCTCGACCGTTGGATCTAATCCTTCAATCGTGGCCGTTGGATCAACTTACAGTTTTAACAAAACCCATCTTCCACACTCAATAGCTTTACTGTTTCATTACTCTCACTCGACTTACCCCACTTTGTTCTTAACTCTTCTACTTTGAAGCATTTGATTTCGTGCTATTCTTCAAGATAACTGCAACTTCTCGTAATATACAATGTCTACTCGTTCGATTTTCGATATTAGAACAAACATGCAGGTCACATTTGACCTAGGCCGGTACATTGCCGACAACAAGGTGAATGTAGAACCTTCTGTGTTCTTTAAAGGGCAACACACAGCTGATAATGAAGAGATTCTGACCAAATGCACAAGATGTGGTCTGAAGCCCTACTTAGAAGCCTTCCCTCAAGTTGTTTTGGAGGAAGAAGTGCTTGAGTTCTATGCCAATGTCACCAGACGAGGTGACATTCTCGAATCGTTTATTGGAGAAGATCGTGTGCAAATCACTCGAGAGGCGTTGTTCAAATATCTGAAGCTGCCCACTGGATCGATTGATATAGAGAATTATGCTCTAGGGCAAGAAGTTCGTTATTTGAGTATCTTTTGCGGAAGGAGGCTGAAACCAAAGCAAGATGGAAAATATGCTGCAGTCAAGAAGGGTGATCTTCTAGACAAGTATCGCACACTATTGGATATTGCCAGCAAAATTCTACTCAGCTCCACTGGTTCGCATGACTCGGTGACTTTTGCCAAAGCAAGGGTTATGGCTGCAATTTATGATGGCATAACTGAAGGAGATTGGTTCAGGTTAATTGCAGATCGAATCATGTATTTCGAGAAGAGCGTTCGAGTAGATGACCACACTCGCAATTGGGTGGTGTCTACGGTTGTTGGATATGGTAACATGCTCAGTATTCTACTTCCTCGTCTACTGCCGAACAAGTCGAGTTGGAGTAAAGGAAAACCATTCCATCCGCTGAAATTTTATTTGAAGAAAGAGGCTGTAAGGAAGCAGGCTGCTACAAGGCCAGCTGCCCCTAGACGTGTCCAGATTGAGGACTCTGACGTCTTGCCTTATGGCAACTCATCTAGTTCTTCAGAAGATGAGTCCGAGGATGAAGAGACGAAGGCTCCTGCAAAAGCTGAGTCGAGTGGAGATGATTCTGAACAGACTCACTCAGACAAGGAAGCTGATGTTATGAAGAAGGATGATGAAGAGAAGGAGACCCAAGTTCTTCGTCTTGTAAGGATTGGTACTCCACCTCCACCAGAAGAGATGACTTACCAGGTTGGTTCTTCATCTAAATCTTTGTCAATTCCCTCTCTCTCTCTCCCCTCTGTTCACACCAAGGCTAGATCACACCGATCTAGGCCTCGTCCTTTACCCTTAACCTCTCAGGCATTGCCAGCATATCCGCTGAGGGCAAGCCTACCCCAAATCACTCCCAAAAAGGACACAACTGATACTCAGACAGTTGTCACACTTGACCAAACCACATCAAAGCCCCTTGAAACCATGGCTTTCACTCCCTCTCCCTCACCAGAATATGGTGAACCCTCTATCCCATCTACTTCAGACAAATCACCAGTTGCCACTGCAACAACTGAGGTAGAGACCCCATCTACTCAGGACCCGTCTGAGGTTAGATTTGAATCCCTTGTATACTATCCTATGTGTCGTCAAGAGAAGAGGGTCCGTGCCAGAGTTTCAAGAAATCTGAAAAAGCAACTCTCGACTCTTGACATCGACACGGCTTCTGAACAGTTTGAGAAGCTTGTAAGAGTCTGCACGTGGTTCGCTTTGAAGAAGTCGTCTACGGATGATCTGTTTGAAGTTATTCAAGGCAAAGGCGGCATCTCCAATTTCATGGATTGGGAGATGGAACAGAAAGAGAATAGTGGAGTTAAGGATCATTCCAAACTATTTCCCCGCAAGGCCCTGGTTAACTTAGTCAAGAAGCTACTGAACATTCCTGATGGTGTTCTTGAAGATGAATTCTCGTTTGATGTCGGAACCCAGACTGATCTGGTGGAAGACGAGATCAAGCCTGAAGAAGCCGAGTTGAAAGTACAGACTTCAGAACCTATCTTGGAAATAGAGGATGGTTCAGAAGATGAAGCTGAATGTTCTGAAAGTTCAAACTCTTTTCAGTTTGGTAAAGAGGATGATGACTTTATGGATGCCGAGATGTTTAATGAAGATGAGCTTGTTGAGAAAGTGCAAGAGACTCAGTCATCTATTCAAGTTGTTTCAGAAAGATTTTTGGATGAATTGAAGATCGATTTGAAAGGTACTGTTCAAACTGCCATAGACGAGTTTCTACACTCGAAGATGAAGGATGTGTTAGTTGACCAGAATCAGTTCATTGTTGACAATACCAGAGATTTGATGGTTGGTGAAGTCAGCAAGTTGGACTCAACTTTTCGAGAGAAGATGAGTGCTGAAGTTGAAAATTTTCTGATGAAACAAGTTGATATTTCAGAAAAGAGATCGATTGAGTTTGCTAGAGCTTTGGCTGAAGAATCAAGCAAAATGGAGAGACTCTACAGTGTTAAGGTTGCCATTGCTGATGATCAAAGAAGAGAAGCACAAGATCAGTTGGTGCGTTCTCAAGCTATTCTTACCGAGTTAACTTCTCAGAACACTCTTCTTCGACAGACGGCTACTCATTTGGAAAATGAACTGGTTTCATGTACAAGGAAGTTGGAATTGGCTAGTGATCGTCTTGACAAGCTGAGTCATGAGAAGACGCATCAGAGGCAGATTGAGTTAGCTGCTGAAGCTATGAAGGAAGCTGTTAAGGAAGAAATGACTCGCTTTACTAGTCTTTTCACTCTTAAGGCAGATGAAGCCAAAAAGGGGGAAGATTCAAGTATTGTAGAGAAGTCAGCTGAACCGGAAGCTAAGGAGGCAGCTGAAACTATTCAAGAGCTCAAAAGACCTAAGAGAGGTAAGCTGGTCAAGACTGCTGATTTAGAGAAGCTGAGATCAGAAGAGCAGAAATTGATCAAAGGCAAAGAAGAAGCTGCGTCTCCAGAAGCTGAAATTCAGACCAGACGAACTAAAAGAAAACTGAATGTTGAAGAAGCTACTGCTACTACAATTGTTGAAAAGAAACAAAGGTTTAATGATGATGAAATTCATTATGCTAGCAAGAAGAAGATTGTCAAGCATATTGAAAGACTGCAGAAATTGAAAGCTGATGAAGATCAGATGGAAGACAAGTTCATTGATCACTTCATAGATAATGAGCATAGAGCTGAATGGATAGAAGTGAAGAATCAATGGGAACTTGATCATTGGATAATTAGGAAGTTTGGTGATGCTGAAAATCAAGATGAACTTTATCAACTGTTTGACAGGTTCATGGAAGGTCAACACAGGAAGTTATGGCATCTTATTCTAAGGATATCGGCTGGAGCTAACTTCAATATCTTTGTTCCTGAATTTCCTGACTGGAAATGTCCCATGACAAGTTCAGGTAAAAGGATTGATATGAGTCGTATAAAGAAGTTTGAAGAAGATCTATTAGACAAAGAGAAGATCGTAGATGATGGTCATATTAGTCTGATTCATAGAAGGATCCTCGATGCGTTTCATGTTCCAAACCCAGAAGGAGGTAATCTTTCAGACTAGTTGATTTTGTTTTTTTTGAAGTTTTTTTTGCTCTGATACTTAGTTTTTTTTTCAAGTATGTGTAATATCTACTGATCTATTTTGAATGAATGAAAGATAAGAAATATTTTGATGTTAAAAGACAAGATAACTACTTAACTAGTCTACTTATGAGAAAAGATTCAAGTAGTTTTGGCTTCATCAAAAAGGGGGAAATTGTTGGGATATGAATCCTAGACAAGTCCTAAGTGATGAAAGATAAGATGAAGTTTTGATAAGCCAAAAGTGGATTGAATATTTTCTAAGTACTGACTGATCTAGTCTAGTTGAGTTGAGTCATCTTGTGCAAAGACCAGTAGAGTTCACATGAGTTCACATAAGTTCATATTAAAAGATAAGTACGTTTTTATAAGTACTTCATATTTGTTTAAGTCTGTTACTGAGCTATTTGAAATGTTGTATAGAGCTCATGATTTTATATGTAATAGATTAGATTGATTGTATAGTTTATAAGTTGACTAAGCTTGTATTATGAAAGCTTAAAGTAATGTAATAGTCTTGATAAGTTTAGTATAGTCTATCGTTTGAAGAAGGAAGACAAGTCAAGAAGATTGAAGTCTACTACTCAAGATAAGGAGGACTACAAGACAAGACAAGTGCATACAAGTCTACTCAAGACAAGTCAACGAGAGTTACTTAAAGTCAAAGTTTAAATCGAAGTGAAGCGCGTATAAAGATAAAGTTAGAAGTTAGTTATGGAAATAACTAATTCGTAACAGAAACGCGTGGATTGATAAGAAGATTCAGTTGAAGGTAGTTATCAAGAAAAGTTGGTTACAACTAACTAAGTTCTTGATGTTTATAAATACTTCATGATGATGATCATTTGAAGACTACTGCAACTACGTATACTGAAGCTACATACTGAAGATATATTGAAGATTACTTTCAGAGTTTATTAAAGTTCAGAAAGCAAGTCAGAAGTGAAGTGAAGAAATCCAGAAGACTGCTACTGAAGATCAGAGAAGTTTTTAGTTTTTGTTGTTTTTATCAAGTTGCTAGATACTTGTTAAATTTCTAGTTAGATCGTAGACATATCTGGAGGTATAGTCTGTTGAAGATCTAAGTCTTCTTCTTGGGACTCAAAAGACAGGAATTATACACTTGTACTCGATTGGAAGAGTTTAGTGGAAACATCACAACTGGGTTTGTGAGAGTGGATGTAGACAAGTTGTCGAACCACTATAAATCTTTGTGTGTTGTTTACTTTACTGTTTTAATTGTTTAATTGCTTAACTGTTTTAACTACTACTAAACTAAACAAGTTGAGTATAGAACAGAGTTCTCGAATATAGAAGTTGAGTATAAACTTGAATTGGGCTCATTGTTAATTTCGTATTCCGCATATTGTATTCTGATATTTCGATAGAATTTTGAAAAGTCTATTCACCCCCCTCTAGACATTTTCACTAGCTTACTCGTTATTAACTCAACTTTGGGGACCTACAAGTGGTATCAGAGCTGTGGTTTACGAACTGCTGTTTCTTGATAACCGACTTAGACTTAGGGTGAAGTCTTGTTCCTTGATTGTAGTTGCTTACGTGTTCTTGATCAAAGATTTTTGTTATATCTGTTTCGTGCTCCCTGTTCTTGACCTATTTGCTTCTTGATCATAATTTTCTTCAGCGCTGATCTGCTTACAAAATCATGTCATTGGAAATTAGTGCTAACAAGTTACCCAAGTTCCAGGTTCAGGACTATGACTACTGGAAGCTGCGAATGGAAGCCATTTTCAGTTCCACGCACGACCTAATGATCTCTGTTATCACAGAAGGACCTATTGTTACTATGGTTCCTAATACTGCTGTTCTTGACCCAAGCAAACCAATTGGTACTCTCGTCAAGAAACCCAGGTCAGATCTAACCTCAGAAGAAATGCGTCAAAATAATTTGGATAGTTTGGCAAAGAATTACATTTTACACACCCTTCCTAACGAGTATCTGGGAAAAGTGTTAAAATGTAAGACTGCCAAAGAGATGTGGGACAGACTAGCTATTCTTTGTGAAGGGACTTCCCTAATCAAAGAGAGCAAACTCTCCACAGCTGTCCAAAGATTTGAATCATTTCAGATGAAAGCTGGCGAAACTATCGACCAGCTGGATACTCGTTTTACTAAGATCATGAATGATTTGGAAGTACTTGGTAAATCTTATACTGCTCGTGAGATCAATCTTAGGATTTTGAAGAGTCTTGATAGTCGTTGGAAAATGGTAAAGATGCTTGTTAAGAACACTCAAGACATTGATACGTGGACTGCTGAAACCATGTTTCAAACCCTTAAAGCCCATGAGTTTGATTTAGACGAAGATGAACCACTAGCCAGTAGTGATAGAGAACATGCTGTATCTAAGAACGTTGCCTTTAAGTCTAGCTCTTCTAAGTCTTCTAAGGTAGACAGGTCCAAGTCTAGAACTAAGTCTGCCTCTGTGAAAGATGAGTTAGATACTGATCTTAGTCTGAAGGATCAGATGAGTCTCATGGTTAGAAAGTTTGATAGGCTCAACAAACGCTTCGGAAGATACAAGAAGTTCTATAGGGATCATAGAGCATCTACTTCTAAGAACTCGTCTGAGACCAGACGAGACCGAAACTCGTCCGAAAGGAGAGACGAAGTCTCGAAAGGTAATAGACGAGATAGAGAGTCTGACGATAGGAAGATTCAACGTTCTGATAGACGTGATAAACGTAGGGACAAATCTCCTATTAAAAAGGCTACTAATGATCTCTTGTGCTATAATTGTGAAAAGCCAGGTCATTACATTTATGAATGTCCAGACCTGAGCACTGACGATCGAGAAGAACGTAAAGCTCGAAGAGAAAGAAGATATAACCGTGGCAAAAAGGCTATGATGGCCAATGATGACTCTGATTCGGATTCAGACGAGTTGCCATCGTCCGTATCTAGCCACTCAACTGATCAAGATCACGACGAAGCATTCATAGTAGATGATGGCCTATGCTGCATGGCTAAAATCGACCAAGAGGTATCATCTGCTACATCTTTTCAATCTTGTAATGATTCAGAAACTGATGAAAGTGACACTGCTAGTAGTGAAGTAGGAAGTAGTCTTCAGCACTCGTCTAGTGCAGTCGAAGACGACCTTCTACTTGCTAACCAAGCATTCATTGAAGTCAGTGATGAAAACATTGCATTAAAGCAAGAAATCATTGATCTTAAGGAAGCTCAGTCAAAAGTAGATCCTAATATAACAGTCCTAAATAAACGCTTGACTGAAGAGTTGAGTAAACTCAAAGAAAAGTGTGCGTTGACAGACAGGTTATATCAAGACCTACTTAAGATACATGCAACTGAGAGAAATGAATTCAATGTTTTAAAGAACAAGTGCAACAGACTTGAAGAACGTAATAAGTTCTTAGAGACCGAGGTAGTTACACTTGATCTCAAACTTACTGACCTGGTTAACTCTTCAAAGATTAACCTTGAACTGTCAGATAGGTATAGAGATCCAGGTGACAAGACTGGTATAGGTGCTGAGTCATCTAGCTCGTCTACTCGAGTCATTAAGAACCCTACTACTATTAAAGCAAGACTTTTGCCAAATGATAAAGGAAAAGGACCAATGTTATACGATATTGGAACTCCTTCTAATGGTACTATACCTAAACAAGCTCGAGTTAACATTCCGATTACCAAGGGAGGTAAAAAGAATGGTAACAGCAAGCCTGTTCCATCTAGAACTAATCTTCAAAGGACCACTAATCGTGGACGACCCAACCAGGTCAGATACGAGGACTGGTATCCTGAGGAGACGAGTACTAGACAGGTACAGACTAGACGACAAGAGTCTAGACCTCCATTTATAAGGCAGTCTCAACTCTACTCGTCTAGACCTAGACAGGTAGCTCCAAAATATCGTACACAAGCTGTCCTATATCCTCCACCTCTATCATACGATATTGTAAGTGAGGAAAGACCCAAACGCGTCTATAAACCGTATGGACCTAATGCTTTCAAACCCTACTCTAACTATCTTAGACAAGTGCCTGCTCAAGTAGAGATTAAGTCGAAAGGCTATCTCCAAAGAGTAGACCCGAACTCGACTGATAGGTCAGAGAAGGACAACAAGGTTTTATTTTGCAACAAATATGGGCGAAAGCTTAAAAGATCGAACTTGTTCAAGACTCCAATGTATATCTGGATTCCTCTGAACATGACTAACCCCCAAGGACCCCAATAAACAAATGGGTACCTAAATTATTGAATATCATCTATTGCAGGGTCGACTTGACTTGTATAAGAAGGGTGGCTCAGTAGGAGAAACCTGGTACATAGACAGTGGTTGTTCGCACCACATGACTGGTACCAAAGCTCTCTTGTCTAGCTACCATGAGCAAGAAGGACCAAAAGTAATATTTGGTGATAGCTCCACTGCTGTCACTAAAGGATTTGGTTACATCCGAAATGGAGACGTTGAGATCCAAGATGTCTCATATGTTGAAGGTTTGAAATATAACTTACTCTCTGTTTCACAGTTTTGTGATCGTGGATACAAAGTGCAGTTCAAGAGCCGCAAATGCGAAATCATTGACAAAAGGACGCACACAGTCCTACTAGTCGGCGTAAGACAAGGAAGTGTGTACATAGTGAACTGGAACAGTTGTCCGAGGGACACCTGCCTACTTACTAAGAATCCTAAAGAACTTGGCTGGCTCTGGCATAGACGCCTCTGTCATCTAAACTTTAAGGTACTTAATAAGATAGCCAGAGATTACCTTGTAGAAGGTATTCCCAATGAAGTTTACTACAAGTCACATGTATGCACGGCCTGTCAACAGGGTAAACAGGTTAAAGGTTCTTTTAAGTCAATTCCTACTCTCTCAACTAGTAGAGTCCTAGAACTCCTACATATGGATCTTCATGGTCCAATAACTCCTCCAACATTGAATGGTAGAAGGTACACACTTGTTGTTGTAGACGACTATTCTAAGTTTACTTGGGTAGTCTTTCTACACAAGAAGAGTGATACACAAACACTTCTGCCTGAACTGTTGAAGAAGTTACAAGTTGAGAAGAACCAGTCTATTGTCAAAATTCGAAGTGACAAGGGAACTGAGTTCATTAATTGCTATATCAAAGAATTTTGTACTAAACGTGGTATCCAGCACCTTACTAGTGCAGCTAGGACACCACAACAGAACGGTGTAGCAGAAAGAAGGAATCGAACTCTTAAAGAAGCCTGTAGGACCATGTTAGCTGAGTTCAACACACCTCAAAAGTTTTGGGCTGAAGCTATCAACACTGCATGCCACTCACAAAACAGAAGCGCGATCAATAAAGCTCTAGGCAAGACACCTTATGAGGTTTGGAAAGGTAGAAAACCCAGAGTTTCATATTTCCATATATTTGGCTGTAAGTGTTTCATTCACAACAATGGAAAGAGCAAGTTGAATGCTTTCGATGCTAAAGCAGACGAGGGGATATTTTTAGGATACTCCTCGACTAGCAAAGCATTTAGGGTATTCAACTACTCAACTCTTTGTGTGGAAGAAACACCACATGTGGTTTTCGATGAATCTCAACAGGACTCGTCTGCCGACAAGATCAGTAAGAAGGTAACTGATCTATCGATCGAATCTGACAAAGATTCAGAGATATATGAATCCGTTCAAGACTACAACCCATTCCTAAAAGCTCTCGATTCTGATGACAAGGAGAAAGTAAGTGCTCAAGGTAAGTCCTCTAGACCAGTTGACATGCCTGCTCTAGTTGACTCATCTACTCCTGGTAAATCTGTTGATGATACAAATGATGTTGACATGCATGATGCTGTACATGATATAGATGATGATAGTATTCCTGTTAAGAATAGGAAAACATGGAAATCCGCGCATGACACTGAAAATATCATTGGTGACTCTACTATTGGTGTAAAGACTAGACGACAACTCTTTGAGTCGCAAGAACAGCCGAGTCCAACTATGTTTTGCTGGTGTTGTTTCCTCTCTGCTATTGAGCCTACCACTGTTAAAGAGGCATTGGCTGATAGTAATTGGATCATCGCTATGCAAGACGAGTTGAACCAGTTTGTTCGAAACGACGTCTGGGAACTTGTCGATAGGCCGAAACATCATAATGTAGTTGGCACTCGATGGATCTTCAAGAATAAGAAAGATGAGAATGATTTAGTCGTTAGAAATAAGGCTAGATTAGTCGCCCAAGGCTACTCACAAGCTGAAGGCATAGACTATGATGAAACTTATGCTCCTGTTGCTAGACTAGAAGCCATTCGATTGTTCCTTGCATATGCTGCTCACATGAAGTTTACTGTATATCAAATGGATGTTAAAAGTGCATTTCTTAACGGTATTCTTGCGGAAGAAGTGTATGTTGAACAACCTCCAGGTTTCGAAGTCAAAGGCAACCAGGTGTACAGATTAAAGAAGGCCTTATATGGACTAAAGCAAGCTCCAAGAGCATGGTATGACACTCTATCTCTCTTTCTATTGGAAAATGGTTTTACTAAGGGCAAGGTCGATCGAACCTTGTTCAGAAGACAAGAAGGGAAGGACATTTTACTCGTCCAAATTTACGTAGATGACATCATTTTTGGGCCACCTAACAAAAAGCTGAGTGAAAGTTTTTCAACACTCATGCAAAGTAAATTTGAGATGTCTATGATGGGTGAAATGAACTACTTTCTTGGACTTCAAGTAAAACAAACTCCGGAAGGTATTTTCATAAATTAGGCGAAGAACACTAGAAATCTTTTAGACAAATATGGGATCAAAACATGTAAGTCCACTGGTGTACCAATGCAACCAACTTACAGAATGGATCCAGATGAGAACGGTAAATGTGCTGACCAATCTTATTATCGTGGCTTAATTGGTTCTTTACTGTATCTAACTGCTAGTAGACCTGACATTGCATTCTCTGTTGGTGTTTGTGCTCGATTCCAAGCCAATCCAAAAGAAAGTCACATGGAAACTACCAAAAGGATCTTGAAATATTTGAAAGGGACCATCAATCGTGGTATATGGTATCCTTCAAATGATGATCTATCCTTAAGTGGGTATTCAGACTCAGACTTTGGAGGCTGTAGAATAGATAGGAAATCTACTTCTGGTTCTTGTCAATTTCTAGGCACAAAACTCATATCTTGGTTTTCTAAAAAGCAGACTAGTGTAGCAACTTCAACTACCGAAGCCGAGTACATGGCTGCTGGTAGCTGTTGTAGTCAACTACTCTGGCTCATGCAACAGCTTCGTGATTACAATATACATGAATCAAATGTTCCTATTTTCTGTGATAGTAATAGTGGAATTGCCATTACACAAAATCCTGTTCTGCACACACGATGTAAGCATGTTGATGTGAAGCATCATTTCATACGTGATCATGTAGAAAAGAAGGATATTCGCATGGAAAAGATTCATACTGATTTTCAAAGAGCTGACATTTTTACGAAACCATTAGCTGAGGCACGATTTCGTGAGTTATGCATTAGTCTAGGACTAATTGATTTAGACCCTACTTGCCTATAACTATGTACTAACAAGACAGGTACATCAATAAGAGGAGACAAGATCACTAGACCAGAGCACTCGACTACTCACGCAATAGACAGGTATACAAGGCTAGACTAGATGACCAAACAACCCGATGAGGAAGCTGGTAAAGCTGAGGGTAATACTAAGGGAATAAAACGTTTAAGGGGGAATCTGTGATTCCTTAAATATCCTTACGTTGACTCTTATGTGTGTTATACAGTCATCTTGTTCGAAACCTTGATCATTGCTCTCGATTGATATTCATCTTATTTATGTTATTTTACCTGTACCTACGATTATGCATTGCAAATGATAAAGATAGGTACATGAAGACGTTCGACGATTGAGATAGACAAGCACAGTCGAAGGGGGAACTCGACTGGTGTTCTTAAGGCTACTCGTCTTATGAAGCTTAAAGGCTACTCGTCTGTTCTGGATAGACTCGAACAGACAAGCTAAGTGTTTCTAGTGATTGATATATGTTAAGTGTTTTGACAAATCGAATCAAGGGCATTTTTGTAATTAGATAATGCTAGAATTTGAAAACCCTAGAATTGGATTTATACACTCCCATTTAATGAGGTGTATACACCCAGTTCGAACACGACTACTTTAGGTCAGATGAGTTCACTCCCCTGTCCTAAGTAAGTAGAGCCGGATTTCAAATTTTACAATATCAAATCACATTATATTCTCGATTCCGTAACTGAATCCCAAAGGTCTCGACCGTTGGATCTAATCCTTCAATCGTGGCCGTTGGATCAACTTACAGTTTTAACAAAACCCATCTTCCACACTCAATAGCTTTACTGTTTCATTACTCTCACTCGACTTACCCCACTTTGTTCTTAACTCTTCTACTTTGAAGCATTTGATTTCGTGCTATTCTTCAAGATAACTGCAACTTCTCGTAATATACAATGTCTACTCGTTCGATTTTCGATATTAGAACAAACATGCAGGTCACATTTGACCTAGGCCGGTACATTGCCGACAACAAGGTGAATGTAGAACCTTCTGTGTTCTTTAAAGGGCAACACACAGCTGATAATGAAGAGATTCTGACCAAATGCACAAGATGTGGTCTGAAGCCCTACTTAGAAGCCTTCCCTCAAGTTGTTTTGGAGGAAGAAGTGCTTGAGTTCTATGCCAATGTCACCAGACGAGGTGACATTCTCGAATCGTTTATTGGAGAAGATCGTGTGCAAATCACTCGAGAGGCGTTGTTCAAATATCTGAAGCTGCCCACTGGATCGATTGATATAGAGAATTATGCTCTAGGGCAAGAAGTTCGTTATTTGAGTATCTTTTGCGGAAGGAGGCTGAAACCAAAGCAAGATGGAAAATATGCTGCAGTCAAGAAGGGTGATCTTCTAGACAAGTATCGCACACTGTTTGATATTGCCAGCAAAATTCTACTCAGCTCCACTGGTTCGCATGACTCGGTGACTTTTGCCAAAGCAAGGGTTATGGCTGCAATTTATGATGGCATAACTGAAGGAGATTGGTTCAGGTTAATTGCAGATCGAATCATGTATTTCGAGAAGAGCGTTCGAGTAGATGACCACACTCGCAATTGGGTGGTGTCTACGGCTGTTGGATATGGTAACATGCTCAGTATTCTACTTCCTCGTCTACTGCCGAACAAGTCGAGTTGGAGTAAAGGAAAACCATTCCATCCGTTGAAATTTTATTTGAAGAAAGAGGCTGTAAGGAAGCAGGCTGCTACAAGGCCAGCTGCCCCTAGACGTGTCCAGATTGAGGACTCTGACGTCTTGCCTTATGGCAACTCATCTAGTTCTTCAGAAGATGAGTCCGAGGATGAAGAGACGAAGGCTCCTGCAAAAGCTGAGTCGAGTGGAGATGATTCTGAACAGACTCACTCAGACAAGGAAGCTGATGTTATGAAGAAGGATGATGAAGAGAAGGAGACCCAAGTTCTTCGTCTTGTAAGGATTGGTACTCCACCTCCACCAGAAGAGATAACTTACCAGGTTGGTTCTTCATCTAAATCTTTGTCAATTCCCTCTCTCTCTCTCCCCTCTGTTCACACCAAGGCTAGATCACACCGATCTAGGCCTCGTCCTTTACCCTTAACCTCTCAGGCATTGCCAGCATATCCGCTGAGGGCAAGCCTACCCCAAATCACTCCCAAAAAGGACACAACTGATACTCAGACAGTTGTCACACTTGACCAAACCACATCAAAGCCCCTTGAAACCATGGCTTTCACTCCCTCTCCCTCACCAGAATATGGTGAACCCTCTATCCCATCTACTTCAGACAAATCACCAGTTGCCACTGCAACAACTGAGGTAGAGACCCCATCTACTCAGGACCCGTCTGAGGTTAGATTTGAATCCCTTGTATACTATCCTATGTGTCTTCGAGAGAAGAGGGTCCGTGCCAGAGTTTCAAGAAATCTGAAAAAGCAACTCTCGACTCTTGACATCGACATGGCTTCTGAACAGTTTGAGAAGCTTGTAAGAGTCTGCACGTGGTTCGCTTTGAAGAAGTCGTCTACGGATGATCTGTTTGAAGTTATTCAAGGCAAAGGCGGCATCTCCAATTTCATGGATTGGGAGATGGAACAGAAAGAGAATAGTGGAGTTAAGGATCATTCCAAACTATTTCCCCGCAAGGCCCTGGTTAACTTAGTCAAGAAGCTACTGAACATTCCTGATGGTGTTCTTGAAGATGAATTCTCGTTTGATGTCGGAACCCAGACTGATCTGGTGGAAGACGAGATCAAGCCTGAAGAAGCCGAGTTGAAAGTACAGACTTCAGAACCTATCTTGGAAATAGAGGATGGTTCAGAAGATGAAGCTGAATGTTCTGAAAGTTCAAACTCTTTTCAGTTTGGTAAAGAGGATGATGACTTTATGGATGCCGAGATGTTTAATGAAGATGAGCTTGTTGAGAAAGTGCAAGAGACTCAGTCATCTATTCAAGTTGTTTCAGAAAGATTTTTGGATGAATTGAAGATCGATTTGAAAGGTACTGTTCAAACTGCCATAGACGAGTTTCTACACTCGAAGATGAAGGATGTGTTAGTTGACCAGAATCAGTTCATTGTTGACAATACCAGAGATTTGATGGTTGGTGAAGTCAGCAAGTTGGACTCAACTTTTCGAGAGAAGATGAGTGCTGAAGTTGAAAATTTTCTGATGAAACAAGTTGATATTTCAGAAAAGAGATCGATTGAGTTTGCTAGAGCTTTGGCTGAAGAATCAAGCAAAATGGAGAGACTCTACAGTGTTAAGGTTGCCATTGCTGATGATCAAAGAAGAGAAGCACAAGATCAGTTGGTGCGTTCTCAAGCTATTCTTACCGAGTTAACTTCTCAGAACACTCTTCTTCGACAGACGGCTACTCATTTGGAAAATGAACTGGTTTCATGTACAAGGAAGTTGGAATTGGCTAGTGATCGTCTTGACAAGCTGAGTCATGAGAAGACGCATCAGAGGCAGATTGAGTTAGCTGCTGAAGCTATGAAGGAAGCTGTTAAGGAAGAAATGACTCGCTTTACTAGTCTTTTCACTCTTAAGGCAGATGAAGCCAAAAAGGGGGAAGATTCAAGTATTGTAGAGAAGTCAGCTGAACCGGAAGCTAAGGAGGCAGCTGAAACTATTCAAGAGCTCAAAAGACCTAAGAGAGGTAAGCTGGTCAAGACTGCTGATTTAGAGAAGCTGAGATCAGAAGAGCAGAAATTGATCAAAGGCAAAGAAGAAGCTGCGTCTCCAGAAGCTGAAATTCAGACCAGACGAACTAAAAGAAAACTGAATGTTGAAGAAGCTACTGCTACTACAATTGTTGAAAAGAAACAAAGGTTTAATGATGATGAAATTCATTATGCTAGCAAGAAGAAGATTGTCAAGCATATTGAAAGACTGCAGAAATTGAAAGCTGATGAAGATCAGATGGAAGACAAGTTCATTGATCACTTCATAGATAATGAGCATAGAGCTGAATGGATAGAAGTGAAGAATCAATGGGAACTTGATCATTGGATAATTAGGAAGTTTGGTGATGCTGAAAATCAAGATGAACTTTATCAACTGTTTGACAGGTTCATGGAAGGTCAACACAGGAAGTTATGGCATCTTATTCTAAGGATATCGGCTGGAGCTAACTTCAATATCTTTGTTCCTGAATTTCCTGACTGGAAATGTCCCATGACAAGTTCAGGTAAAAGGATTGATATGAGTCGTATAAAGAAGTTTGAAGAAGATCTATTAGACAAAGAGAAGATCGTAGATGATGGTCATATTAGTCTGATTCATAGAAGGATCCTCGATGCGTTTCATGTTCCAAACCCAGAAGGAGGTAATCTTTCAGACTAGTTGATTTTGTTTTTTTTGAAGTTTTTTTTGCTCTGATACTTAGTTTTTTTTTCAAGTATGTGTAATATCTACTGATCTATTTTGAATGAATGAAAGATAAGAAATATTTTGATGTTAAAAGACAAGATAACTACTTAACTAGTCTACTTATGAGAAAAGATTCAAGTAGTTTTGGCTTCATCAAAAAGGGGGAAATTGTTGGGATATGAATCCTAGACAAGTCCTAAGTGATGAAAGATAAGATGAAGTTTTGATAAGCCAAAAGTGGATTGAATATTTTCTAAGTACTGACTGATCTAGTCTAGTTGAGTTGAGTCATCTTGTGCAAAGACCAGTAGAGTTCACATGAGTTCACATAAGTTCATATTAAAAGATAAGTACGTTTTTATAAGTACTTCATATTTGTTTAAGTCTGTTACTGAGCTATTTGAAATGTTGTATAGAGCTCATGATTTTATATGTAATAGATTAGATTGATTGTATAGTTTATAAGTTGACTAAGCTTGTATTATGAAAGCTTAAAGTAATGTAATAGTCTTGATAAGTTTAGTATAGTCTATCGTTTGAAGAAGGAAGACAAGTCAAGAAGATTGAAGTCTACTACTCAAGATAAGGAGGACTACAAGACAAGACAAGTGCATACAAGTCTACTCAAGACAAGTCAACGAGAGTTACTTAAAGTCAAAGTTTAAATCGAAGTGAAGCGCGTATAAAGATAAAGTTAGAAGTTAGTTATGGAAATAACTAATTCGTAACAGAAACGCGTGGATTGATAAGAAGATTCAGTTGAAGGTAGTTATCAAGAAAAGTTGGTTACAACTAACTAAGTTCTTGATGTTTATAAATACTTCATGATGATGATCATTTGAAGACTACTGCAACTACGTATACTGAAGCTACATACTGAAGATATATTGAAGATTACTTTCAGAGTTTATTAAAGTTCAGAAAGCAAGTCAGAAGTGAAGTGAAGAAATCCAGAAGACTGCTACTGAAGATCAGAGAAGTTTTTAGTTTTTGTTGTTTTTATCAAGTTGCTAGATACTTGTTAAATTTCTAGTTAGATCGTAGACATATCTGGAGGTATAGTCTGTTGAAGATCTAAGTCTTCTTCTTGGGACTCAAAAGACAGGAATTATACACTTGTACTCGATTGGAAGAGTTTAGTGGAAACATCACAACTGGGTTTGTGAGAGTGGATGTAGACAAGTTGTCGAACCACTATAAATCTTTGTGTGTTGTTTACTTTACTGTTTTAATTGTTTAATTGCTTAACTGTTTTAACTACTACTAAACTAAACAAGTTGAGTATAGAACAGAGTTCTCGAATATAGAAGTTGAGTATAAACTTGAATTGGGCTCATTGTTAATTTCGTATTCCGCATATTGTATTCTGATATTTCGATAGAATTTTGAAAAGTCTATTCACCCCCCTCTAGACATTTTCACTAGCTTACTCGTTATTAACTCAACTTTGGGGACCTACAAGTTATGTTTCTATTTGATTTGAGGCAATTTAAAAAACAATTACTACTCAAAAACTCAACCACAATTTTAACAATTTCACAATGTTAATTCAAATACTCATAACAAATGACGGAAGTAAGAAAAAATATGAAGATATACATAAGCAACGTTCAGTGGTGGTAATTCACCTACCCCACAATAATATTAAACTTACAAATTAAGAAAACTAAAGGGGAGGAGATGATCGTCGGCGGCAGAAGGGCAGCTGCTCGTCGGCGGAGGAAGGGCAGCGGCTTGGGGCTAAAGTGGAGTGCGTGTTAAAACCTACGTATTATGTTCTAGATTATAACTTCTTTTATTTAATTTAATTTGTTTTTTTTATTAATTTTAATAATAATATAAGTGTAAATAAGTAGTTTTACCATTATATATTTTAATTAAATTAATTAATATAATAAATCTTTTTATTAAATTAAGGATGAAACTGTAAATTCAAAATTTTATATTTTAATTAATTAAATTAATTATAAATATGACACCATACGACACATACGTTGAATATTTTCAACACATACGTTGAATATTTTCAACACAAATTTCAAAAGGTAACAAGTCATCAGATTTAAGCCTATAGATTTGATTTTTAATGGTTCAGATTAAATTGACTACGGTAGTCATACGACACCATACGACACTTTGACTACATGTAGAAGGTCCCGAGTTAGTATAATTGAAGAATAAGTTTGGAAAACTTATTTGAGGTGTAACTAAAGATATATTTGAAGATATGCTGACTTGGAAAGATAAGTTTTAAGTTGGTTACAAAAAGAAGTTACAACAAGAAACGGTTATGAGTTAGTTGAGAGTTAGTTTCACAAACTGCTAACTGTCGTACTAAAGCTTATAAATACCGTGTGATCTTCTACTTGAAAAGACTACTGCTACTCAAGATATTCAAAGCATTCAAAGAGAATTCAAGTATTCAAGAACTCACAGAGTTGAAGGAGATCAAACTGAGAAGAAGCCACTTTACTGAATTGAAGAATCAAAGGCTACTACTAAGAGAAGTTTTACTTTACTTTTAGTTTGTGATTTGTTGTAAACAAGTGTGCTAGTTACTTGTGAAATTACTAGTAGATCGAAGATATATATGGAGATATAATCGATAAGATCACAGTCTTAATCTTGGGACGTTAAACCACAAGAAACTCAAGAAGGAAGAGTTAATAAAATATCACGACTGGAGTTGTGAGAGTGGATGTAGACATTTGTCGAACCACTATAAATCTTGTGTGTTGATTTACTTATTGTTTAATATTTGTTTAACATACATATTCAAGATCTATATCTAAGTTGAGTATAAAACTGAAACTGAAAGTACTGATCTGACCCAGTTAGAGATGTCTATTGGGCTGGCCCTAGCCCTATAGGGCCAGCCCTACAGGGCTACGGGCTAAACGAGTTAGGGCCTTATCCGGTTCATACTTAACAGTCCTACAATTGTTGGGACCTAACACTAACCCTAGCGGGCCACGGGCTAAACGGGCCACTAAAGGGCTACAATAATTTTTTTACTTTTAAAATTAAAGGTCCCAATTGACACGTCCAACAAGAAAATAAAATAGAAAAATATATAATTAGTTGATGATCGTTAAATGAGAAAATAAAAGTATAATTTAAACACAATTCTAGAACTCATTAATCCTTAATATAGTCAAATAAAGCTAAAAAATATTATAATCTAATAAAAAAATAGTAATAATGACTAATGAATGGTAATTGGTTGCTTAATGATTATAGTTATGGCTATGGTCCAAATAACGCAAAATTTATTTGCATGTTATATATTAAAAAATATATATACATGGTAACAATTCGGGCTAGCGGGCTGGCCCTGTAGACCTGCGGGCTAGCCCGGTTTAGCCCGCGGGCTAACCGATCCGGGTCAAAAAAACTTGGATTTAAACGGGCCTATGATTCATGAACCCTAACCCTACATTTTTTAGGGTTAAACGGGCCGGCCCGGTTAGCCCAACCCGGATAAACATCTCTAGACCCAGTAAGAACAGTACTGTTCAGAACACATTTCCGCATTAAAACTCTGATATTTTGAAAGATTTTGAAAAGTCTATTCACCCCTCCCCTCTAGTCTTTTCATAGCTTACTCAATCTTAACTCAACTTTGGGACCAACAAAGATTATTTTTATTTTTTTTGGAAAAAGTTTGTTCGACCCCTTTCTTCCAGGTTACTTAGAAGTTAGAAGTAATTTTTGTTTTGATTCAATTCGGGGCTATTGTTTTTTTTGGATAGGACAAGTTATGTGGGAGTGTTTAGCTGGTTTGCAAGGGTAATGGCCTATCTCAAATTTGATTATCAAGCAAAACCCTAATTTGATTTCTCAAGATAGTGGAGTATATAAATAGCTATTATTTTTACATCCTTTCACAATTTTTCGTCCACTTTGTAGAAGCTTTTACGGATCAAGGTATCTTTACATTTTCGTCCACTCCATTTCTTTTCTTTATATATAATTCAAAATACAATCTTATTTATTCAAAATTGTAAAATTCAGTAAATGATTAGACTGTTGCAAAGCGGAATGAATTTTGTAGATGCATGTGTATGGTGATATCAATCAAGTAACCTGCATTTATATGAAAATTGAAGATTTGGTTAAAATATTTGGAATGTGTAGTAGTTTGTATTTGATTTCACTTGCAAGATAAAGTGTTTAATTTTCTTATAAAGTGGGGAGTATATATATAATGTTGAATGTTATGCTACTGTTAATAGAGTATTTTAGCTTTAACATTGTATCATAAATTGATTGTTGTAGTGAATGCTTATCTAATCATTCGTGTATCTTGCAGACAATAATATGGATATAAATTTGAACAAAAATAGAGGTCACAAGCATTAAAAAAAAAAAGATGATAGCAGCACACAATATTGTCAGTTTATCAGCAAATACTAATATTTTACATTTCAAAGCATCAATCAAAATTTTCAAAAGCTTGTGCAACTCAAAAGTTATATTAAGAGGGTCATAACATATTGGTATGTTTTTAAGAGGCATGTAGTAGATATTAGTATGATAGTGTGGAAACAATTGTTCGAGGTATGTATGGCAATTAAGAGTTCAAAACAAATATGGTTGGAAAGTGTTTATTTGCAGCAGAAAATGAAAAGAAGAGGGAAATATAATAGGTGGTCTGCGGCGGCGGCGCTGCTTTGGAGACTGGGTCTTGGCGTAGTGTGGGTTTTCTATGTATGAAGCTTCAGAAGTGATAGTGTTTAATGCAGTAATCTATGGGCTCATTTGGTGGCCCAGATTAGGCAAGATAAATTTAAGATTGTGCCCAATCTTGGCCAATTTTGTATTTGGTGGAAGTCTTGCTGACCCAATATAATTCCATCGGCCCGCCACAAAACGCAGATTAGGGTGTGTTTTTTATCTCGCCAAAAATGGTGAGATAAACAATCTTGGCAAAACACGGAGCTCTCTTAAATTCCAAATTACTTCTTTACCCTCCGTATATAAACGTGAAACCTAGTTTTTCACCCAACAATTTCATTTTCAGTCTCTCCCTCTTCCTATCTCTTATCATGCGGCGATTTTTCCTCCTCGAATCAGCGGCGATTTTCTCTCGAAGATACGCCGTGGACTTCGAGCTCCGGCGTCGTAGTACTTAGCGACATCGTGGTGCTTTAGCGAGATCAACAATGTGTTCAAGCGGTACGAACGATTTCTTCAAACCCTACTTTTGTCTTTTAATTTTTCGTGGTATTCGTCGATTTGGTATCTCGATTGGTATTTGCCGCTTTATTTTCGGGCTGATGCAAACACCATTTTAATATCTTCTATATTTTGCTAGGGTTTGCGAGATAACAATTTATATCAAGAGTTTTTGAGGCCAACCTTGTGTTTCAAAGGTACGAATCATCACTGAAAATCTACTTTCTTAAATTTTTGTGTTCTGTTGCAAAGGCTGAAGATTATGTCAAGACCTGATTTTCTTGAATTTTTTGTAATTTTTTTGTTCTGTTGCACCGTTCTGGGCCACCGAATTTTTGTTATGTTGAAATGGTATGATTTTGTTCTGTTTTACCGTTCTAGGCCACCAAATTTTTGTTATGTTGAAATGGTATGATTTTGTTATGTTCTGTTTCACCGTTCTGGGCCACCAAATTTTTGTAATTTTTGTGTTCTGTTGCAAAGCCTTCTGTTTCACCATTAGTTGAAATGGTATGATTTTGTACTGTTTCACCATTCTCCACAATGTTATTATTTTATTTTGTATACTTTTTTTTAGATGCAATTATGATATAATCAGTATGACTTTGTGTGTTATGTTCTGGTTTTTTATTTTGAATTTATGGAGTGTATTGCATGGTTCAATTACAATAAGGTTTAGACAAAATTTATGTGAAATGTGATTAATGTGAAAATGGCTACTTAGAATGAAAGACAATACATCTGGTGTTTATATGGCACACTTGCCTGTATTGAATGTGAAATAGTTTATTTAAATTGGAAGGTTATGGTGATGTTGTTAGCTTGTGTCCATCTAGGTTCAGTTTTGAAACTTACACACACGTGTAATATTGGTGTTCTAGATCATAGTGTCCAAGATGATCATTTGACACAAGTGTTCTTCCATTATGGTGATATAGTCCATGTAAAAATACAAGTAGGAAAGTGTTGTGGGTTTGTTTAGTTTTAGCATGATAATTTTTGTGTATTGTAAAATTAAATTTTCATTGTTTGATTTTAAACTCAATTGTTGCTTGTAAATATTTGAGCTAGGTCCTCCGCTGAGCAACCATTCAATGTGATTCCTAAATGATACAAATTTTTTGATGTTGTGCTGAATTGCTAAATGTTTCTCTCTTTTTTGCAGTGATCTGCTGGAATATGGGAGAAATATTGGGCATCTTCCTAGCTGAGCAGGGCTTATATGATATTACAGAGTTGATTGGAATGTATTATCTATAACATTTGATGTCATTATTAGCTCTATTGACCTTACTCTTGACTGAGTTGGTGTTAGTATTTTTTTCGGATAGTAGACTTAGATGCACTTTTATGCTAGTTTTGCTTTTATGTTGTATGATTTGAGTTTATTGCATCTGGTTTCCATGATTTAACTATGAGATTTGTTGCTCCTGCAAGATTGATTAACTTGGAAATGCAAAATCAGGTTTTTGTGAGGTGTAGTTGACAAATTTTGATTAACTTGAAAATGCAAAATCAGGTTTTTTGTGAGATGTAGTTGACAAATTTACAGATAGTTGATATTTTGGAATCATTAATTTTTGGATTTTATATTATTCGGCTAATACAACATATTTCAGTTTTCAATTTGTAGAGTTATTTATTTTTTAAGCTTATACTAATTTTATTATTTTTGGCTGGTTTTACATAAGTTTGTTGCATTTAATATTGAAGTTAATGTTGCAATAATAGAGTTGTGAAGAAACTGTTTTCAATCGAACAATGAACACATAGTCGAGATTGAGGTATTGGATTGAAAAATGTTGAGCAGTAGAGAGTTTAATTAAAAATGTTTATTTTCACAATGTTTGAAAAAGGGCAAAAGGGGCAAATTATTAATTAAAGGAGGGCATTATGGTAAAAATGAGGCACTTCATCTTGTAGAATTTGGATTTTTAATTTAAGGTTTTGAAGAGGGCATTTTTGAAATTATATTTCTTTAATGAGGACAATTTTGTAAAATGACATTTTAATGAGCATGTAATCACCCCTCCTAGTATGTGTATACCAAACATCGAATAATTTCACAATCTTAACTTTATCACATTTATGCCAATCTTGGACCTATATCTTAGATAATTAATTAGAGCTACCAAATGGGGCCTATATGTACACCTCAAATTATACTGTATGGTTTTAGTTGGACGTATTTGACTTTGGGTTTAACTAAAATTGTTGCATGGCTTATTTCTGTAGGTCGAAATAAATTGACCATGGCTTTGTTAGTTATATTTTTTTTGTTGGCCCAAAATTTAATAAACTTTGTTATACTTTTTTTTTATTATTATTATTATTTTTGACCAAATATAATTAGATTATTTTTATAGGAGTAAATATAATTAGATTTTATTTGTTCATGAATAATTAATTTTTTAAATGATTGTATAATATATGCAATTGAGTGTATAGATAGATACACTTATATTGTAAATTGTAATGTTTAATTTACCAACATTTTACTTAATATATTGAAGTTCTATTGTAATGGTATAGATACACTCAATTGCATCCAAGTATCACTCTCTCTCTCTATAAATATATATATTGAATTTGCCATCTTTTTTTTTTTTTTTTTATCAAAATTTGTGTTCGAATTCTTTGAATCTTTAAAAAAGTGTAATGACGTTTAAAAATAATAATTAATGGCTAAATAATTAAATGTTTTGAAAAATAATTGTATTGTAAACTATTTTCTTCATCTTCAATCATTTAATTGTCTACTAGATAATCCATAAATTAATCTTTTTAAAATAAAATAATAAAACTCAAATAAATTATATTACTTCTATTTAAAATGTATTTCACTTTAAGGAGAAACATAATTAATTAATATTAAAAAATTTAAAACAACATTAAAATGCAAATAGATTAAATAAATATCGTTTAATTTTAACAAGAGGGAATAATTGATACACAAATATTTGTTATCAAAATGGTTGCAATAGTTGATCACAAGAAACTATATAACTCAAAAAAATATTCTAAAGGGAAAATTACATATATCTACAATGGACCTAGCCCATTATATATATCTACAATCCAAAAAATTTAATACTAATATCTACAAAGGTGTAGTTAAAGTGACCATTATGCACTTCATCTACCCTCTTTGTCCCATTGTGAATTTTTTCAAAACTTTCAAGCTTCCTCCTCTCCTTTGAATTTAATATATTAATTTGTTTTATTCAAAAATCATTTATATTCAAATTTTAAATTATAAAATATTTTTTTAATTATTAATCATTAATATTTTCTTTCACTAGAGTAGATGTTAATCAAATATTTTAATAATAAGTTTTTTTATTCCGATTTTTTTTGTTTTTTTATTCAAAATTTTTAATTAAGATTTATTTTTCAATTTTTTTATTCAACTTGCACCTTACATTGTAAATCAAACATTGCATACGTTACACCTTACTACATTGCATTCGCATAACATTGCATACACAAAATAAACCTTGCATTCGCAAAACAAACATTGCATACTAACAATAAACAATGCATATATCAAGTAAATTATGCATATTTGCAGCACACATTGCACAATACAGAAAAATTGCAGAAGAAGAGGATTTCCTGATTT
The DNA here is from genome assembly GCA_963675135.1 of Galeopsis tetrahit. Classification (NCBI taxonomy): domain Eukaryota; kingdom Viridiplantae; phylum Streptophyta; class Magnoliopsida; order Lamiales; family Lamiaceae; genus Galeopsis; species Galeopsis tetrahit. The sequence continues at coordinate 63,537,634 of OY776132.1, forward strand.
CCAATAGTCAAGTTCTTGTTGTATACCATTTCAATGACAAAAAATTCCAGTTATAAAAAAAAAAAAAAAAAAAAAAAAACTTATAGACTTGCTTAATACAACATTTCTCTTCAGAAATAACACAAAAACACTCCCTAAGTCCAAAAAAGAAAAAAAAGAAAAAAAGCCAAATCAGAAGAAAAGTGAAAATTATTTACCGTTACCCTAGATCCGTCGCTCCACCTTATTCCTAAAAAAGTCTTAAATCAAGAAAATCAAGAAAAAAAATACAGTTTTTTCGAATATGCCGAAATTTAGGCAAAAATACAGTTTTTTGGAAAAATTCTTAAATCAAAATTTTGCACACAGGATAGGTGTATCGAGTGAAACTGAGGGTGTGAATCTTTGGGGTGTATTAAATGAAACTGGGGGTGCACATCGGGGCTGGCAAACCCTAGCCCATTAGTAAGCCCATTAGGAGGGTAGAACCCTAGTCTCTGCCCTAGGACCTGTGGCCGTCGTCGTCGCCGCCGCCTTGGAAAACGCCAGCAACAGTAGACCTCCGGCAACACTATCACAGTCGGCACACCACCATAGTCGGCAACTGTGCGACGCGCAAAGCTCCGCCGCCTCATTTGTTGCAGCAACACCACCACAGTCGGAAAAATGAAACACCATCTGTTGTACGCCCACCATGGCCGGAAAAAACGAAACACAAAGTCGGAAAAAATACCATCAGATTCGAAAACGTAAAAAGTAATACTAGAAATCGAAAAAAATCGACAAACCCTTCGTCTTCGTCTTCAGTCGCCGCCCTCTTCGACTCTCACGGTAGAGTTGCAGATCGGCAACGGCGTCGGCTGACTCTCCATGACACAGATCGGCACACGCTTAGTCTTCCCCGTGAATCTGACTTCCAAAAAAATCGAAGGCGGCGATTCTTCTCCCTCGCCCAGCCGCCACCAAAGCTACGCCCCAGCGCCGCCCAGCTTCTCCACCAAACGTCGCCATCCCCTCCTCCTTCCCTCCCTCGTTTTTTCTCTTCAGATCTGTTACATCACGACGGCGGCGCCTCTTCTCCCTCGCCCAGCGCCGCCGCCGCCCTGCCTTCCCCCACCCAAACCCTCACCTTCTAAAACGCGTCGGACATGGAGCCTTCACTACCTTCTGGGATATGGGAGAGAGTGTGCTGAGATGGGAGAGAGAAATTTTGAAAGTAATATGAGAGAGAATGAGATTGGAAAATGAGTGATTTTTGAAGAGGAGAGAGACAAAAGGGTATATGAGGGATTTTGCAGTCATTTTGAAGTTTTAAATAATAAAAAAAAATTGTTGTAGATTTTAGTCTTAAGGGGTAAAACTGTGTAGATATGAGTAAATATTCACTATTCTAAAATATAATATATATATATATATATATATATATATCAATCCCCGATTTTCTCAAAATTATAGAAACATTAATGTATATTTTAATTAAGCTTAATTTATGATCTAGCTTAGAGTAACCTAGGAACTATTCCTTAGCTACCAACCTAGCTTTGAGACGATCGTAAGGGAAGATGGTAGATCCCCGAAACACACTATGATTAAAAAAATCTAAAATTTGTACATTTTGAATTTTTAAGTACTAAAAACACTATATTTAAATATTAATAAAATTTCAATCACAGGTGAAACAATAATAGCTACTGATGCAAGTTGTTAACAACTAGTTGTCATGTGCATGTAGAAACAGCTGAGAAAAAGCTATCCTAGCCCCTGTGCAATGCCGAAATAGCTGAGTGTAATAGCCTTATAGGCTAATACTAAAAGTTTTTGCCTGCATATATATATTCAGTAAGATACACTCTAAATTCATATGTTACACTCCACAGTCCACGACAGCTACGACCTGTTGGGGGCGATGTCAAACGGGCGACGACAATGACGTTCTTAGGCGCTCCGCGCACGGTGGTGAAATGGTTGCTGAAGAGGGAATCCCTTTTTTTTTTTGAAACCCACTGTATATTGTGTGTGTGTGTGTTTTTTTTAATTAAAACTACATTGTTTCGGGCTAGGAGTTCAAAAAAAAAAAAAAAAACCAGCGCCTAATGTCCTCACCGATTATAGCTACCGATTTGAACAAATCGAGGCGTTTTGCAGCGCCTATGCCGATTTTTCCATCCATGACCGCATCCCTAGAAATCGTCGCTGCCCGCGTATCCGACGTCGTCGTCGCCCAAATCGATCGGCCTGTGAAATCACAGCATTAGAAATCGTCCGATGCAAGTGGAAATGAATACCGCCTTAGCGCCATCCGTCGTCCGCCGTAAAAGGTGAAATCGGAAAGTGAACAGTCAAATCGTCCCAATGTGATGTGGTGTGAGGGAATGAGTTGCAATGTGTGAAATGAAAACAGATCGGGGAACTAGGTTAATGGGTATGGATTAAAATTTAAAATTGAAAATTGATTGCCCAATTAAATGTGTACCGGTACACGCATAAAAAAAAGTTAGCGTCTACCAACTTTAAAATAAAGGCGACTCAACTTAAATTCACATAATTTTTTTTGTAGTATCATTATTATGGATTATCACTTTATATGTATAATAGTGACACTATAAGAAAACTGCAATTTAGTCGCAAAAAAATTGTTGATAATTCAAATATTATCATTGCTAACGTGAATTAACGATAAACAATTTCATCATGGGATTTGTTGTTATACATCCGTGGCTAACATGTTTGTGACAAATATTTTAATTGTCTCGCAAATGTCTTGCGATGAAAATATCACTACTACATATTTGGCTTTGGAGAGCTTTAAAAAAGGGTCTTGGAGAGCTTTTAAAAGAGCTCTCCAAGTGGGAGCTGTGCAAGCTAAATTGCACTTGGAGAGCTCTTTTTAATGGCTGTGCAAGCGAGGTCTTAGACAGCGGTTTTGAACCGCTGTCCAAGTAAAGTCACTTGGACAGCGGTTCATAACCGCTGTCTAAGTGTATTTTATTTTATTTTTATATTTTTTTAATAATTATTTTATATTTTAAAAATCCAATTTATACAAAACCAAAATTCAATTATATACCAATATGTATATATATATGTTGTACGCACTTTTATCGGGTTGACTCGGTTGTGGACTGTTTTTGATACAATACAAACATGTATTAATGATCGGGGGTTTATTACGTGTTTAATGGAGTGTTTATGATGATCTTAAGAAGAACAAAGCAAGAAAGATCAAGAACAGTGGTGTAGCTTCTTGGAGAAGCTAAAAGCTTGAGAGCTTTGGGAGTATTTATTGCTTTAGGTTGAGGAGATTGGGTGAAATATGAAACTTCTCTACAAATCAGCCCCTTTTAGGCATTATATAGTGGTTTCCAGGGGCTGCCCGTCCTTTACACGTGGCACGCCCTCACTGGACCTTACTTCTGCCCGAAAAGGTGATTTGATGGCGCATTTAATGCTAAACCGCCTTTGGTGCTCGTCCTCGCCGATATGCCGAGGAGATGAGCTATAGTGGTCGCCGGAGGACCATGTCGAGGAGTGTGGTCGCCACGCTCCATGCTGTCTCCCAAGGCTTCAACACTTAGATTTTCTAACTATGAATAGACCTGTGCTCGCCACACATTTGGGCGAGCAGCTAACTAAATCATGTGCTCGCCAACATCTTTGGGCGAGCACTTAAATATATTAAATACATCTATATTATTACATTTCCTTGGTCTTGTTGACTAGTCGTCGCAAGACTTTGTTGACTGGTCCTCGCCACGTAAACTGGTGACTAGGATTGACTTGTCAAAGATTGACTTCTTTGACTAGGTATAACATTTGCCCCCTGGTCGCCTTTCTTCGTATTTGTAGAATGGTAAGGCGAGCAGTATGGTCGTCTTTTTAGATGGTGATAATTGCCCTCGACAACACAATCAAATTTGAGATCTTGATGACGTAAATTGGAGGCGGTCGCCTCGTCTCCAGCGCCGAGCACGATAATCGAAGCAACTTTTAATAATGACGGATGTGACTTGTGTCAGGCGCGTGGGCGGCGCAATGAATTTGAATTTGGCGCGTGGGGCGCGTGCCGACCTCAAAGGTCGCGCGTGGGGTCCACTCGCCGAGCTCATTTTTGGAAATGACCCAAAATTTTTGGGGAATTTGCGTTTTTGACCCCGTTTTTTGCTAAATGGTCCCTGCATATGTTTGCCTATAAATATGGCTTCCCTCTTCTTCAAAACACTTTTTACCTCTTGCCATTTTCGAATCTCTTCAAGCTTCTCTCTCAAGTTTCTCTTCAAGTTTTCCGGCGAGTTTGTGGTGGTTCTCGATCGATAAACAAGGTAAATAACTCACATTTTCTTCTTTAAAACTTCTTTCTCCCCCATTTCTTAAGAAAAAATGGATTTTGGCGGATTTGGTGGTGGTTCCGACGGTGGTCCGCCGCCGTTGGTGGGTGGTTCTGAAAATTCCGACGATGGAGATCGTCTAGCTTTAGCTTTATTGGAGAGGGCCTCCTCCTCGGATTCTAGGATTCACTCCCCCGACCCTATAAGTGTTGGACCTCGAAATTTGGGAAAAGCAGTGGTCGTCGATGTCGACGATATCAGCGAATCTGACAGGGAAGATGTCGGCAATGATGCCGAGGAGGACGATGTCGAGGAGCTTGGCAGCGAGACTGACTCGGATCTGCGCGACCAAGGTTTGGATCGTGGAGTGGGCGAACAGATAGAATCTGCCCAGGTCGAGGAGACCTTGACAAGAAGTCTCCGCGAGGATTTTGAGGAGGTCGTCCAATATGCCGAAAGCATAAAGGACATTTTGAGTGGTAGGGAGAATTTGGATGGCGACGAGCTCGCGAGGGAGTCCTATTACAAATATTCCTGCGAATACCCTCCTCGGGAGGCTCCTCGCCCGTATCGAGTAGCTTCCCAAACCGAATATGACGCAAGTACGTATGTGAGCAAGGTCTCCTCGGCACAGCTGGAAAATTCTAGGAAGAGATATCAAGTGCCGGCCGATGTGTGTTTCTTTATACCTCGCCCAGATGAGAGGGCCGACCAGCCGCCAGAAGGGATGGTCGCCGTCAACATCGGCATGATGGAGGCAGGGCTAAGGTTCCCCCTACACCCCAATATTTCCAACTTTTTGCACTTTTTGAATGTAGCCCCTTCTCAAATTTTGCCGAACGGTTGGTCCAACCTGATCGGCATTCTTACCCTGTTCGGCCAAGTGGCGGCCGAGAATGGATGTCGAAACACATGGCTCAGCCCGAAAGAGATTAACTATCTCCTTCAGGCGGCCGAGGCCGGAAACCAGGTGGGCCATGGATACTACTATGTTAGGGGCCGAGATAACTTCAAGTTGATTGAAGGGGTTCCTAACAAGATTAGGGATTGGAAAACCAACTGGTGGTGGGTAGCCGGGGACTGGAAAAGTCCGGTGAGGCCGGATGGCTCCTCGGATCGCATTCCCATTCCCACTGAATATCGAAGAATTCGTGGTAAGTTATTTTTATTTCTGCTCGCTCTTTCTATACTGACTAACTCCTCGATTTTGTAGGTGAAACTGCTCGCAAGAAGACTGCCGAGCACCGTCTCACTCCTCTATTCCAATACCACGTTTGCTGCGTTCTCAATCGTCGCTACCTGGAGAGGTCCTGTCGCTTCTTGAACAGGGAGTGTGAACGTGAGCGAGCAGGTCTCAGAGTACCTCCTCACCACTTTACTCGAGAGTTCCCTCCAGGTATTAACATGTTTTCAAGATTTTTGTGAATTTGCCAAGTTTTGAGAAAATATTAACTCTTTGCTTTTCTTTCTCAGTAGTGGTTCCTCAGAGGGTTGTCACCTACCTTCCCCCAACTGTTGAAGTAGATCGCATTCTATCCAGCAGGATGATGCAAAAAGCAAGGATGCTCCGGGAGCGCAAGGTAGTTGATGCCACGGGCAAGAAAAGAAAGGGGGCGGAGGCCTCAGGGGCTCCACCAAAAAGGGTTGCCCGGACAGGTCGAGGGGGTACTTCTCGCCCGATTGCTACCGAGCAGAGGGTCGAAAGAGCTGGCGAACAGAGGATCTCGCCGAGGAGATCTCCTCCGCCGAGGGGTAACTCGCCTCCCCCTGCACCGGTCGTATCCCCCCCTCCCCGAACTGCTCGGTCGCGAGAGACTGCGACGAGTACGTCCGCCGGGGAGAGGGCTCAAGGAGATAACACACTGCTCGGCTGGGATGCCGCAAAAGTTGCCAGGTAAGCTTTTTATCAATAGATTTATAGAATATTTCAAGTATCTTTTTCTAAATTTCTTTATTAGGGTTGCCGCGAGCTCGGTCATTGAGCCTTACAACGACAACCTCCTCGGCTTTTACCGGTCGCGGGAGGTGGCCAATCTAGAGGCTCTGGATCCGCTCGCCCAGAGGGTCATGAAGTGTTTGCCCAAATCGCTGACGACCACTCTGGTCGACGAGGTGCATAACTAGAGTTCGCTAGAGAATGCTCGCCTAGCCGCCATCGACATGGCTCGTGCCTCATACACGCTCGAGAGGCTTTCCGTCCAGATCGCCGAGAGCCGCAAGGTCAGCGAGGAGAGGAGTGCGAGGCTCGCCCAGATGGCCAAGGCAAAAGCCGCAGTTGAGAGGGACTTGGGGGTTGCTTCCGAGAAGGTGGTCGACCTTGAGGCAAAGTTGGCCGATTCTGAGGCCCAACTTGAGACGATTCGAAAGAAGGATCAGGAAGATCTTCAAGAGGTCGAACGTCTCCGTGCTCGCCTCAGGGCTGCCGAGGACGAGCTCAAAATGAAATCAGCCGAGGTACTCTCTCTTAACAATAAAACTGCTGCGGATGAAGAAGAGTTGGCTACTCTTCGTCAAGAGCTGGTCGCCATGACTGAAGAGCGAGATGAGACCAATGAGCTCGCTGGGGGCGTGGCCATGTTATCGGTGGCGCTCACTGCCCACGGGCTCATTTATCGATTGTTGGATGTTCATCCGGAAGTGGATGTGATTCCGCTTGGCGAGCTCTTGGACGACCTCCTTATGAGGGAGAATCCTCAGCCGGGCACCGAGCTCCCCTTGCTTCCATTGGTGCGAATGGGACTCCAGTTCCCTCGACTTATGGGAGTTCCGGTGGTGTTCGTGGATCCTCCTGAAGACTCCCCGCCCCAACAACAGAGTGCTCCTACTGACGAGGAGGTTGTGATCGAAGAGGGGGTAACTGGCGAGCAAGATGCTCCTGCCGAGGAGAATGCTCTGGCAGCTTAGTTTACTTTGTTTTATTTTGTTTTTCTTAGTACTGTTCGGCCATTAAGGCCTCTTTTGTAAATCCAGCCTTTCAAGGCTTTTTAATGAATAGAACTCCTTTGCTTATGATGTGTGCTTATTTTCTTTATATTGAGTGATCGTCCTCGTCATTGCTTCTCGATTTATGTTATGATACTTCTTTTTGATTTGCTTTTGTTCATATGCTTGTTTTTCCTTGCGAGTATTTTTTAAGAAAAGGTGCTCGTCTTTCCTTTGCGAGCATCTAAGAAAGTGTGCTCGTCTTTCCTTTGCGAGCATCTAAGAAAGAGTGCTCGTCTTTCCTTTGCGAGCATCTAAAAAAGAGTGCTCGTCTTTCCTTTGCGAGCATCTAAGAAAGAGTGCTCGTCTTTTAGAGTTAACCATTCGTCGGTTGAACTCTTTGTTTGGAAAGGTAGTGATCGTCGTTGCCACTACTTTGCGAGCATCGTTAAGAAAGAGTGCTCGTCTTTCCTTTGCGAGCATCTAAGAAAGAGTGCTCGTCTTTTAGAGTTAACCATTCGTCGGTTGAACTCTTTGTTTGGAAAGGTAGTGATCGTCGTCGCCACTACTTTGCGAGCATCGTTAAGAAAGAGTGCTCGTCTTTGTTTCCTAGATGGCTACGCAGAGCCTTGTCTAAAAATATCTAAACTTTGATGGAAATTTAAAACGTTACTTGTATTGAAATGATGACTACACAAATTATACAAATATAAAGAAATTAAACACTTACTGGTAATACTTCTTCAGCTTGACCGCATTCCACGGGTACTTGCTTGGCTTGCCCTCGAGATCTTCTAGCTCGTATGATCCGTTCAAGAGTGTGCGCGTGATTCGATACGGACCCTCCCAAGTCGGGCCAAGTATGCCAATGGACTGCTCCGTCGCCCTCCGAAGTACGAGCTGGCCGATAGTGAATTGGCGAGCACGTACTTTGGTGTTGTAGTAGCGTTCTGACCTTTGCTTGTAGACCACGTTCTTCTCGTCCGCTGTTAGCCTTCGCTCTTCTAGGAAGTCCAAGTCGGAGAGCTGTGCATTGTTATTCAACTGCTCGTCGTAATTTGCTACTCGAAAAGTGGGGACCTGCCCCTCTGCTGGTATGACAGCTTCGGTTCCGAACGCGAGCGCGAACGGAGTTTCACCAGTAGAATTCCTCGTGGTCGTCCGATATGCCCACAGAACCATGTGCAGCTCGTCCGCCCATTTGCCCTTCAATCCATCTAGCTTAGCTTTCAAGGTGTGCTTGATGATTTTGTTGATCGCCTCTACTTGACCATTTGATTGTGGATGATAGGGTGTTGAAAAAAGTTTCTTGATGTTCCACTCTGAGCAGAAATCCAGCATGTCTTGACTCGTGAACTGACGTCCGTTGTCGGTCACTATCGCTCGTGGTAGGCCGAACCTGCAAATTATGTTCTTCCAAATGAAGCTTGTCATCTGGGCCGTTGTGATGGTCTTCAGTGCCTTTGCTTCTGTCCATTTGGTGAAGTAATCGACTGCTACGACTACGAAAGTTACCCCCCCGACGCCAGGCGGGAAAGGTCCGATGATGTCGTTGCCCCACTTCGCGAAGGGCCAAGAGCTGTAGACGGAGATGAGCTCGTCTGGAGGCGAGTGAATAGCGGGTGCAAAAGCTTGACATCTCTTGCACGCTTGGGCGTAATGAATCGCATCCTTCTTCAGTGTTGGCCAAAAGTAGCCTTGCCTCATGATCTTTAAAGCGAGCGCTTGCCCCCCTGTGTGATTTCCACATGATCCATCGTGGATTTCATGCATGACGATCTTCGCTTCGTCCTCCCCGAGGCATTTCAATAAAGGCATTGAAAAACTCCGTTTGTACAGCTGGTCGCCAATAATAGTGTACCTTGCGGACCTGAGCTGCAGTCTTGTTGCTTTGACTTTATCTGCCGGGAGCTCGCCGGTCTTGATGTACCTGCTGATCGGCGACCTCCAGTCCTCGTCGCTGGCTGCGTCTACCTGCAAAATCTGACCTCTGTTCACCGATGGGGAAGAAATTTTAGTGATGGTCGCTTCTGAAAATATTGCATCCCCCTCTGAAGTGGCCAGCCGAGCTAACGCATCTGCTTGCGTATTCTCCTCCCTAGGGATTTGCTCGATGTGGAATTGATCAAATTGCTCGAGTAATCCTTTCACCAGCTCTTGATACTTTATCATTTGATCGCCGCGAACCTCGTACTCGCCCGTTATTTGATATACAACCAGCTGAGAGTCGGAAAAAATTTTCAGTTTTCTGGCGCCCACGGCCATAGCCATCTTGATTCCTGCGACCAGAGCCTCGTACTCTGCTTCGTTGTTGGTCGCCCGATACTCGAACTCGATCGCCGAAGCAAACGTCTGTCTGGTTGGGCTGGTGAGGACTATTCCTGCCCCTGCTTTGGTGCTCGTCGACGAGCCATCGACGAACAGTGACCAAGGAAGCTCGATTCCCTCGGCCAATTTCTCTGGGAAAGTGAGCTCTACAATGAATTCCGCCAGCACTTGTCCCTTGATTGCCGTTCTAGGTGCGTAGGTGAGTCCAAATTGCCCGATTTCCACCGACCATTTCAACAGTCTTCCAGTGGTATCCGGACGATGCAGTGCTCGCCGAAGAGGAAAGGTTGTGAGGACGACCACCTCGTGGTCGAACAGATATTGCCTTAACTTCCTGACGCTCATGACTAGCGCGTATGCCAATTTTTCCATAGGAGTGTATCTCAACTCCGCATCTCTCAGTGTTTGACTTACGTAGTAGATAGGCAGATGTGTGCTCCCCTCAGCTCGGACGAGCACTGAACTGATCGCACAGTCAGTGGCCGCCAAGTATAGATATAAAATTTCGCCGGGGACTGGCTTAGATAGGACCTTCGGATCCGAAAGGTATTCTTTTAGCTTTCCGAAAGCTTTTTCGCATTCATCGGTCCATTCGAACCTCCCTTTTTTCAGAGCATCGAAAAAAGGTTTGCAACGATCGCCCGTTCGTGCAATAAATCTGTTCAGCGATGCAAGGCACCCTGTCAACCTCTGTACTTCTTTCACATTCCTTGGGCTTTGCATGTTAATGACTGCTTGAATTTTACTCGGATTCGCCTCGATGCCCCGCTGGCTAACCAAGTGCCCCAGAAATTTTCCTGAGCTAACACCAAAACTGCATTTTTTCGGATTTAACTTCATGTTGTATTCCTTCAGTATATCGAATGTCATGGCGAGGTGGTGTAGGTGATCTTCTTTCCGCAAGCTTTTGACAACGATGTCGTCGATATAGACCTCCACCATCTCGCCGATGTGTTTTTCAAACATCTTGTTTACCAGTCTTTGGTATGTTGCCCCCGCGTTTTTCAAACCGAAAGGCATTCTCTTCCAGCTGTACATTTCGGTGGCCGTCATGAAGGCCGTATGCCGCTGGTCGTCGGGATGCATCGCGATCTGATGATAGCCTGCGAAAGCATCCATGAAAGTTAACATCTCGTGCCCCGCTGTATTGTCTACTAGGTGATCAATGTGGGGCATCGGAAAGTGATCTTTGGGACAGGCGTCGTTTAGATCTGTGAAGTCTATACATAATCTCCACGACCCGGTCGCCTTTTTGACGAGCACTGGATTGGCCAGCCACTCGGGGTCAGTTCCAGTTTTCTCGAATAATTTATTGTCGATCAATTTCTTGACTTCGACTGCCAAAGCCGCATATTTATCAGGCCCAAATTTCCTTCATTTTTGGGTGATAGGTCTCCTTGCTGGATCAATATTCAATCTGTGGCAGGCATGATTTGTTGGAATGCCCACCATATCCTCGTGCGACCAGGCGAATGCTCCGATGTTCTCTTTCAAAAACGCGATCATGTCCGACCGCAAATTTTCTGGTAAATTCGAACCAATGAATACTTCGAGTTCTGGACGAGCTTCGTTTAAATGGATGGTTTCGAGGTCCTCCGCTGAAGTTGCCCGCTCTTTAGGCTCCTTCCAACGAGGGTCCTCGATTTCGAACTCTGGCTCAAAACCTAGCCTGGGCTCCAGATCTGGAATGTTTTCTGGCAACTGGTCGTCGGGGAGCTGGTCGCCCGAGACTGTCTGCTCGTCGATATCCATTGGGGTGTGGTCGTCCACTTCCATGGAGGCGTGCTCGTTCGCCTCCACTTGGTGGTCGTCGAAACTACGACTGCACTCCCCAATTTCAATCTTTCGGTACTTGCTAGGAAGACCCTCAAAGTAGTTCACTTTTTCGGTTTGTGTTTGACACTCAATATACTGGCCAATCATAGTAGATTCCTTTGAATGACGCTTTGCAAAACGGACGAGACACTCCCTCGCCCGCGTCTGATCGCCTTTAACGGTTATAACTCCCGTCGGGGCTGGAAACTTAACACAGTAATAAAAAGTAGAGACGGCCGCCTTGAACTCGTTGAAGAAAGGACGGCCGAGGAAAGCATTGTAGGAAGATGGCATGTCGACGATCATAAAGTCGAGCTGCTGAGTGTGACGAATTGTTGGCTCTTTCGACGATGCCAGCTCCAGGGATAGTCTGATTTTCCCCATGGGATGACTTTGCGTATCCCCAAAACCTACGATTATATCATCGCAAGGCTCGATATAATCCGCATATCCACCAAGAGCATCCAGGGTATGCTTGAAGAGGATGTTGGTGTATGCCCCAGTGTCGACCATCAAACGATGGACGTTGGTTCCCATAATTTTGCCCGAAATGACCAGAGCGTCATTATTCGGGTGCACTACGCCATTCAGGTCGTCGTCCGAGAAAAGGATCTGGTGAGAAGGAGGCTTCTCGGCAGTCGGAGCGACGCACACCTGGTGCACATTATTCAGTGCTCGCTGCTCGCTCTGAGCACGGCGAACAGACAGTTCTTTCCCGGATTGGGTTCCTCCCAACGGGCCTTCGATCACCATGCAGGCTCCTCCCACATTATCGATGTCGCCACCAGGGTTGTTTGGCATGGGAGGAGTTAGCTTGGGACGGTTCAGATGTTGGCGCAGGTCGTCGCCCTCGTCGCGACGTTTCTTTCCCCTGTTGTCGCCATTGCCAGGAGCCTTGATGAACTGGGCGAGCTTGCCCTCATTGTACAGCTTAAATAGATTTCTCACCAAGTCCCTGCAGCCGTTGGTGTGGTGGCCAATAGAGTTGTGGTAGTCACAGAATTTGCTACCATCCAGATTCTCATCATTCGTATGCATAGGCTTGGCATGGGGGAGCAGATTCTTTCCCCTGACTGCATTGAAAATGCCCCTAGGATCAAGAGAGAGAGATTCTCTAAACTGGATGATCTCAGGAGACTCCTCGAAAGGCCTGAAGTTAGCTGGGCGAGCACTGCCAGCTTGAGTGGTCGCCTTCTTGGGCTGGGACGACTCCCCAGTGTTAGTATTTTTCTTTGGCCAGTTTGTCTTTTTGGACGCCTCCGGCTGCTCGTTAGCCTTGGCAACGTCCATTATCTCTTCCATTTGGATAAAATTCCCAGCCCTCGTGCGGAAATCCGCATAAGAACTGGGGAAAGTAAGATGGATAGATTCCCACAGCTTGGTACCTATCCTGAGACCGAAAACAGCTGAGATCAGCTTCGTCTCATCGTTCACGGCCTCCCCATCGATCACCAGCCTATCGAAGCGCTCGATGAAGTCTTTTCCTGATTCAGTCAGGGATTGGCGAACGTTCGCCAAACGTTGCTTTGAGGCTGGGCGAGCAGCTATGGACCCGTAGTAGGTCAGAAATTGTTGTCCCAGCTCAAGGAATGAGGTGACAGATCCGGGACTCAAAGTTGTGTACCATCGATGAGCCCGGTCTCCTAAAGTTAGGGAGAAGTTCCTGCATCGAGTGGCGTCCGTTGCCCCGATTGAGGCCATATAGTTGGAGTATTTGGACAAGTGTACTCTGGGGTCGGATGCACCATCGTATGCCGGCATGGAAGGCATTTGTATCTTTCTCTGAATGGGGGCAGTAAGAATTGCCACACTTAGTGGAGGTGTGGGCAGAGTGATTGGTGGAGTGGTCCCTTGCTTCGAGGCGACCACCTCTACTCGCAGGGCCTCCATCTCCTGCTTCATCAGATTTTGAGTTGCGAGGAACTGGGCGATTTGCCCCTCCTCGGCGGTCTGTGGCTTGGGGACGACGTTCTCGTCACGTCGACTCCCTTGGGATGCTGCTGGGCGGTCATCATGACGTGATCGCCTGGGAGAGTGCCTGTCAGAATGGTGGCTGCGATAACTCTTCGCCGGAGCTCGCGAACCTTTCCCTGGTCCCACTCGATCAAGAGCTGAGACTCGGTCACCCTGATCTCTCTTATCAGCGTGATCTCGGTGGTGGTCGGCTTTAACTGGTCGGCCATCCACATTGAAGGGCACTCGGCGAGGAGCCCTCCGATCTCTATCGTCCATCCGGTTGAAAACCGAATTTCTGTGATGCGAGTCTCCCGTGTGGCTATTGTGGGAGTGCTCGTCAGCTTTGCCCTTGCCTTTGTCCTGGGGGCGAACAGGGTGTGAATGATAGGAGCGGTCGTCGTCCTCATTCCCCTTGGCCTTGCGAGCTCTGTCGAAAGCCTGATCTTTGGCTTTCTCAAGCTCTTCATTCTGCCTTTTCTTCTCCGTGAGATACTCACAGAGATCTTTCAAGTGCTGGGGATCATTCAGAATGTCCCCCATATTCACGTTGGCAAACAGATTCACCGCCGGCGCCGGAGGGCGCTCGTTCCCTCCGGGTGGTACGACTCCGTCTTGAGGAGTATGATGAGACATCGTTTAAAGAGTGTCTTCTGGAGATTATTACAAGGATAAGACTGTTCTTAAGCGCTCGATGCTTAAAAACGAAAGATTAAAAGTTCTTACGCAGAAGAACGTGCTATTACAAGTACTTACAAGCAAAGTAATAACAACTAAAGCTTAAAAACAAGATTACACGGAGATCAAACTCCAAAATATGTCTCGAATATTGCAAATATTCAAGAACACGAAGAACAACGGAAATACATAAATAAGCTTTAAACGGTGGAAATACCGATTAAAACCTGAAAAACGGAGTTTGCTAACCGATCGCTCGATGATCGGACGAAACTGATGTGAAGAACACGTAAAAGGACCCCTCCTTCTAGCGCCAAATGTTGTACGCACTTTTATCGGGTTGACTCGGTTGTGGACTGTTTTTGGTACGATACAAACATGTATTAATGATCGGGGGTTTATTACGTGTTTAATGGAGTGTTTATGATGATCTTAAGAAGAACAAAGCAAGAAAGATCAAGAACAGTGGTGTAGCTTCTTGGAGAAGCTAAAAGCTTGAGAGCTTTGGGAGTATTTATTGCTTTAGGTTGAGGAGATTGGGTGAAATATGAAACTTCTCTACAAATCAGCCCCTTTTAGGCATTATATAGTGGTTTCCAGGGGCTGCCCGTCCTTTACACGTGGCACGCCCTCACTGGACCTTACTTCTGCCCGAAAAGGTGATTTGATGGCGCATTTAATGCTAAACCGCCTTTGGTGCTCGTCCTCGCCGATATGCCGAGGAGATGAGCTATGGTGGTCGCCGGAGGACCATGTCGAGGAGTGTGGTCGCCACGCTCCATGCTGTCTCCCAAGGCTTCAACACTTAGATTTTCTAACTATGAATAGACCTGTGCTCGCCACACATTTGGGCGAGCAGCTAACTAAATCATGTGCTCGCCAACATCTTTGGGCGAGCACTTAAATATATTAAATACATCTATATTATTACATTTCCTTGGTCTTGTTGACTAGTCGTCGCAAGACTTTGTTGACTGGTCCTCGCCACGTAAACTGGTGACTAGGATTGACTTGTCAAAGATTGACTTCTTTGACTAGGTATAACAATATATATATACACATCAAATACCCAAAAATCAAATAAATAAACGTACGTCCAATATACACCGAAAACATAAAATATCATCACAAATGTATAAGTTAATATATTACATGCTACCAAAAGTACGTTAATATACGTCAAATATACACCAAAAACATGAAATATTCATGAATCATGTATGTACATATTATGGGTTACACCAAAAAAATGGAATCCAGAATATTATCATCATCTTCAAAATATAAGATGTATATACAAAGCAAGATACCTAAAACAGACAATCCAAGTGACTAAGGCTCTTCATTAGCAACACCTACTGGATTTCTCGAATTAGCTTCACTGGGGGGATACGACTGTGCATTATTTTCTATATCACAGTATAACACCCCTCTACCTTCATAATCTGTTTGTGATTCATCACCTCCAGCAGGCGCCTTTAAGTTGCCGTTGCCATTTGTTTGTTTAACTATCTCAGATTCACCATCCTAAGAAGACGTATACACCCCGATTAAGTCTGCAGCCCTCACCTTTTAGATAATTAGAGTTGAACAAACATTAGAAAGGTAAAACAAAATTCACTTCAGTTTTTGTTGCAAAAAAAAACTAGCTTTATCCAAACACTAAAAGCTTCAGTTATATAGTAGTACCTGCATTGGCTTCATAGCATTCAACTTGTCTATAAAAAAGCTTAGATCCAAGATGCAAACTTGTCTATTAAAAAGAATAAAGAAAAGGTCAAAATGCTTGATCCTATGCAAAAAGTAACTGACAGAGGGCCAGGAATTTTAACTTATCAATCCTAACCATTTTTGGATATTAAAGATGCAATTGAGCATGAGTTAATATAATAACTATATCAAAGTTGTAACTTTATGTATTGATATAAGTTTTTTTTTTATATTATTGTGTTTGGAATCTTTTTTACTGTAAAGATTTGACGACTAAGAGACTTAATGAAGATCCACTTAAAGAGAGAAAAATGATCCAACATGATTCTATTATTGGTTCATGTAGCCTAACCCCAATTATTTGGGATTAAAGGCTCGGTTTTCACAGTGCATATAGAGATACCTCTGTATTTTCAAGAATGGCATTAGTTGCACCGGCTTTCTTAAATTCTAGCAGATGCGTCATATCCTGAGGGGTGATATACCTTTGTTGTGTACATGAAAATCAGCAACCAAGTCAAATGCGTAGTGGAACCCATCCATCAGAATCCCCTTCTTACCTGTAATATTGACCAAATTTATTCATTAGACTAAATCACATACATTAATTGTTCATTTAATATGTAATTATGCATCAAACTAATTAACAAATTAGCTCACCCTCAACATAACATGAGCAGCAATACCTTCACGAATCACCATCCCAAAAAATCATGCCTCCCACGTAATTAAAATCCATTTCTCTATATTATACATACATACACCCTTTCTAAATTCATACAAACTACCATCTAAAAAAAACCAACCATGGCCACCATCAATCCTTACGACAAGCTCAACGAGGCCGAGCAAGACCGCCTCGTTGCACGTAGAAAAACGCGCAGATGAATCACAATCATCGCGCTTTCTTCCTTCGTCCTCGTAGCTGTGGCTGTGGTAGCGGTGGCAACCGTGCTCGGAGCTTCGTCTCAAACCAACAAATCGGGCCAGGGCCATAACCGGTCTGTTTCTTCCTCCATCAAAGCTGCATGCGGCATGACATTGTACCCCGATTCGTGTTACAATAGCCTGGCGCCTCTGGCGAAATCGGGCAATCTCAAGCCACAGGACATTTACAAACTCTCTGTTCAAGTTGCGATCGATGAAATCTCTAAAGCCTCAAAAAGCTTGACAAGAGATTTGAATGTCACAAATCAAAAAACAGTTGCAGTTTGCTTAGAACTGTTTGATCTTGCACTTGATCACCTCAACAATTCCCTGTCCATAAAAGACATGAAATTGTTGCAAGCTTTTGATGATCTGAGAACATGGTTGAGTTCTGCAGGAACTTATCAGCAAACATGCATTGATGAACTGAACAGTTCATCAAGTTTGAAATGCTACTTATGATAAAATTTCCAACACCAAAAAAACGCAACATTCTTTGAAATGCTACTTCCCAAGTTTCCACTACTGTGTTGCTGCACTAGCTAATGAAAATAAAAACCAGAGCTATGAATGTGCTTTTTTGCTTTAAACAAGTATCAACAAGCTGAAATATAGCTAAGACCTTGGCGAACTTTACAACGGAAAGTGGTTATCGATAAAATGCCCTACCAAAAAAATATACCAGCAAAGACACATGAAGTTTGCACCATAATCAGGATCAGTTTTCCAGAATTTTTAAGTGAATTCAAGTGCGTAGACACCGAGATGGAGCAAGTATTCTTACATCTAATTTATAAGTAACTGTACAATGAGTAGAAAGTAAATCTTGAAATCATGTCAAATTGTATGAGATACACATATTTAAGAGACTACTGATCCCGATGACTGTTAGCCTTGATTTCTGGAGTCTAGATTATTATCTTGCTATTGGCGAATCCAAGAGAACTAGAAGATGTACCTACATTGGTTCCCTGTCATTCCCATACCAAATTCACAAATCGGTAAATTTTGGGGACTAGATTAGCATTAGCAAGGCTTCGGCTCAAAGGAAAGGGGTAAAATGAAGGAAGAAACAAACACAAATTTCCTAGGAGTTCAAAAGTGACCTTCACAACAAAAGGATCAAGATCAAAAGCAACCATCCAGCATCGCTATCTATTCGTCGCCGATTCAGGGTTTTTCTTCACATCCTCCACCACAGCGGCGGCGGTACTGCTGCACAACCTTGTTGGTGAAAAACGGCACCGTCATGATCCGGCGCATCTTACGCCAGTGCTCCCCGTACACCGTGAAAACCATATCATGTCCCTCCCCTGTGAAAATGTCGAACACAACGTTACGCTTGCACTGGGAGAACTCTTCGATCGATCTGTTTTTTGAAGTAAAACGTCGAATGTTAGGTTTAATTTAATTTGGGGGAGAGAAAATGCGTATAATATATATTAATTGGGGATGGAGGGTTTGACTTGAGCTTGGAGAGCGGTTAAGAACCGCTGTCTAGTGGTGGCTTGCAATGCGGTTCTCAGCCGCTGTCCAAGTGTTTCACTTGGACAGCTGTTTTGAACCGCTGTCTATGTTAATTTTTTTTTTTTTTTTTTTATAAAACCGCTCTCCAAGTGCTAACTTGGACTCCAAATGCTATCTTGGAGAGCTTTTCGAAAAAAGAGCTCTCCAAGTGCAGCTCTCCAAGCTTAAATGTGTAGTAGTGTATATTGAATATGAGTTTCATCGCAAAATGTTTGCGAGGAAAATTAAACATTTGTTGCAAACATGTTAGCCACAAGTGTATAGTAACAAATTTCGTGACGAAATTATTTCATCGCTAATTCACGTTAGCAATGAAAATATTAGAATTAACGATAAATTTTTTCGCATTTAAATAGTAGCTCCATACACCGTGATTAATATTTTTGCCATATATTTGTGATGAAACTCATGTTTTCATCGCGCTAACATTTGGCTATGGGTATCCGCCTAACCGATTTACAAATCGGTATCTAAACCAACTCTCGCACCCGCACTCGATCAACCCAACTCGTACCGGACTCGGCCAACCCAAGTTGCACCCAACCGACCCAACATTTGGCTATGGGTATCCGCCTATCCGATTTATTTTCTCAATTCTCTTAAGTGTTAGTTTGATCTATCAAACCATCAATTGATTTTTAAAATATGTGTCCCTATAATTCCAGTTAGGAACATTGATTTGAAGTCCAGTTTGTGCAATGGAACAAGACTTATTTTCTTCTTCTTTTAGAATGGAATTAGACTGATTGTTACAAGACTTGAAAATCACATTGTTGAAGGAAAAATTCTTTTTGGAAGGAATGTTGGTAGTAATGTTTTTATCCCGAGAATGACATTGAGTGTTTCGGATGACACGACTCGCGTAATGTTTTGAAGGATACAATTTCTTATTCTATTATCTTTTACAATGAAGACAAATAAAATCAAGATTGGTCAATTTTCATGGTAGGTGTAATATCCGTGATTTTTTAAATACAAATATATATATATATAAGCATATATTTAATTATTCATTTGAGATAAATATTTAAAGTCCAATTATATTCAGACTTTTAATTTTAAATCTAGTCTTTATCTCAAGCCCAAGCCCAAGTCCGATTTTATTATACATAAATATTTAAAGTCCAATTATATTCAGACTTTTAATTTTAAATCTAGTCTTTCTCTCAAGCCCAAGCCCGATTTTATTATACATATATAATACTGTAAATTTTAACCCTAGATTACCAAACATTTATTTTCACCGAATTCTCTGTGAAGCCGAAAGTCGCGATGCCTCCTTTTCTTATTTCCGAAGGAAATCAATTTCTTTATTCTTATTTTGGTGAATGCAGATCCTGTAAGTTATTTCTTTCCATTATGTACAAACCTATTTCATATGTATTTTTTTTATTTCAGGTTTGAGTTCTTGATATATTGAAATTAGTTTTTAATTCTTATTTGTTTTGGAAATAAAATGGGTCTAATGTTTATGATGCATTAAAATTTTGATATGTTATACGGATTCTGTAATCCACCATTAGCCATAATTCTCTTTTCCAAAGAATTTTCACCAATTGACCATGTTTAGTACACAATTGATCTCAATTTAAAAATGAATATGGGACCTAAGGCTAATATATATATTTCTTTCAAGATCTGTTTATTCGAAACCTTCTCGGTCAAATTGATTTTCTTTTTATTTAAGTTAGTCCAGATTAAATCTTATTATAATTTAATTATGAGGATAGCTATAGAAATATTAAATAATTATTATTATAGCAATAGTATTATTAAGACACATCATTTTCTTTGACACGATTTTAGGTGTTGAGGGTTAAAGTTATTTTCAATTGCATCAATTTCATCCACGACATTAATTTCAGGTGGGGTTTAATTGCTTTAATTCCTACAGTGGTTTGGTAGTGATTTATTGCATGTTTATTCTTTATTAAATGCTTTCAATAAATTTCGAGTTGTATGCTATGTGAGTTGTTCCTATGTTATTCAAATGACAAAGTTATCTAATAGTCAGGGGCTCCAAATGGAGTCCGGGGCCGACGGGTCTTCGGGTATAACCCGCCGTGCTCACTACGTGTGGGAATACCTTAGTCATTAATTTGGCTTTGGGAAGGTCCACAAACATGCAAAGTCTACGTGTGAGAATACCTTAGTCATTAATTTGGCTTTGGGAAGGTTTACAAAACTCTATTGGCAAAGTTACAAGGGCAAAGTGTGGCAAAGTATCTATGACAATGTCTATGTTGCAAATGAGAAAATGTGATTGTTATTCAATTAGCATCAACACCTTGTTTGTTTATTTTTAGTATTTAATTTAGAATAATTATGCCCCATTGAGTGTGCTTGCATACTCATCCCAACATTTAACATTTTCAGGTTGAAGAGCTGGTGGCGAGGAGGAGTGGTGGATGGCAAATCTATTAATGTTTAGTAACGTAATTGAGTATTTAATTTTATGTATTAAACCCTTTTATAAGATTGTGAGACTTATAGTTGATATTTTAAGTTCTTTTGAGTCTTTCACTTTTAATCTAGTGCTTTTTATTGGTAAATATGTTTGTAAGCTTAATTTCTTTAGCTAAATTTTATAGTTCATGTCCTTTGCAATATTTTAATTAGGTATTTTCGCAAAATCTACTTTTATGAAAATTGGGGCGTGACAGTAGGTGTCTATCTTCCAAAAACCTGTGCGAACACTTGTATGTTACAGTCTCTAGAGTTAAGAGTAAGAGTGGATTGAAAATTATTTTGTCTAGATTCAAATGAAAAATATATGTAAATGTACAACAAATGTTGTGTACAAGGAAGATTTTCGCAATTTATAATTTCGTATATTGATTTCTTTTATAAATAAAATTATAATTCTCTATTCAATTATTGTTAAATACTATATATATATATATATATATATATATATATATATATATATATATAATAATGATATGATGTATTGCTACAAAATTTCATTTTTTTTAACAGAATAATAAATTTATAAATCTATACATATCTAAAAAATTGTCTATTTAAATAATAAATTAAAATATATTATAAATTTCTTTAAACCCACGTTTACACTAGTGCTAGTGCTGATATAATTGAAGGAGAAATGCTTAGGGGGTGTTTACTTTTGGTTTTAAAAACCAGGTTTTGAATTTCAAGATCCAAAACCCGTTTTACTTCGGGATTTAAAAACTGGTTTTCAAAATCCACTCAAAACCACCCCTATCAAACATATTGATTTGACATAAAGTTATATCTATATAATATTATTTCAATCATTATATTCTTTCTCAACAATAATATAATAATAGTATAATAATATAATAATACAATAATATAATACATTTAATCATTACACAATCAACTCATCATTATAATTTCACCAAATAATAATATAATAATACAAACTCATTCAATCTTACAATTTGATTTGACATAAAGTTAAATCATCCACTATTCCAAAACCCAAAAGAAACACTCATATTACTATTTATCGGGATTTAAAAAACCAGGATTTCAAAAATTCGGTTTTTAAAACCACCCAAAGCCTAAAGTAAACACCCCCTTAAACTCTCATCATCCCTATGGAGTAGTCACTTTCATTTTTTATACATACCAATAAACATTATTAATTTATTGTGTAAATTTTAAAATTTTCTTTTAAACTTTTAAATATATTTATATTTATTGAACATTAAAATAATAATAATTTATGAGTTTTAAATATTTTACACATATTTAAAAAAAACTACGAGTATATTTTTGGAAAAAAAATGTGACAATTTTGTTTACTGAAGATGTATTTAAGAGGGGCACATGTAGTGTTTATTGGGTGGAATTTGAATCCATATCTAGGGAGACAAATATTTGGGTCCAAACTAAATCGGAAATATTGTCATAAATGTTGACTATGCACGTGGAATATATTCAGTGACGAACCCAGAAATTTTTGGTAGGGGGCCGATTAATTTGAGTAATTTGATAATTTGATAAGGTGTAAGGAGGATTTAGTAGGATGTAAAATAGATTTAGTGAAATTTAGGATAAAATGTAGACCCAAAATGAGTGACGATTTTAAAATAAAATGATGTTCGGATATATATTAATTTTGTGGATTATTTTTATATCAAAAGTGTGCAAATAATTATAGAACAATATTAATTTTAATGTGTGAATTATCAAAATATCCCTAACAAATTTACAAAATTAGTGGGGGACCCACGGGCCTCCATAGACATTATATAGGTATGTTACTGAATATATCAAGTATGACCTTTTAACCATATCCATGTTTATTTCCCCGATTATGCACTATGTTTCCATTTCTTCTTCTCATTAAATGTCGGCGATGTTTGCTAGCAAATGCTTTCCAATAAATTACTCGATGTTTATTTTGGATTTTGGTTGATTTTAAAAATCGAATTTTAAAATCCTGATTAATATATTATTATTGAATAAGATTATATTAATTAATTGAATGTATTATATTATTATTTAGAAAAATTATAATAATTGAAATGATATTATATATATTTAATTTTATATCAAATCAATATGTTTGATGTGAATATTTTAAAAATTAATTTTTAAATTTCGAAGTGTAAAATCTTAAAATTCAAACCTAATTTTTAAAACCAAAATTAAATATCACCGTGTTTTTTGGTCACGTGCACTAGCCCAAAAGTACTTTCATTTATAATTAACGTTAAAAGTGAATTAAAAAGGGGAAAAAACAGAATAGGACAATTCACCCTAAGACTTTAAGATTAAAGACAAAAAAAATTTTGGTAAAACAATTAAGGACAAAACAGCCTTCAAATTCCCCATTCTGCCCTTATTTTCATATAATTCGAAAAGTCATAGTTCTTCAAGGATATCCAAAGATTTCGCTTAGGTTTCCATATTTGAATTCAATCTATTTTGAATTCAATTGAATTCAAATCGAATTGTCTCTTCTCTCATGCAGTCAATCATTTCCAAAATTTTGATCAATTTCCATGGATGAATTTCTAAAATTACAACCAAAAACTTTCTGCGAATGAAATTTCACGAAATTCTTTGAGTTTCTGCATTTTTTGTTTCAATTGAATCTCCGATTTTTGTTGGAACTCTGTTAGTAACTGCATTTTTAGAGTATGCAGTCACAATTTTAGTAAAACAACATTCATCAATTTCGAATTTTTCTCTGCATATTGTATTCCGTTCTGCGAATTTCACGAATGAAATTTTGATCAATTTCCATGGATGCATATTTTATTATATGCAACCGATAAGTGCATATACCTTCAAATATGCATACGTTTTTTTATATATGCAATCGATAATTACGTATACTTTAATATGTGCATGTGTTATTTTAGCTATGAAAATTGTCAAATATAGTCATAAATATGTTGGGTAATATCTTTGCATATAAAAAATTGTTGCATATTCTTAGTGACCTGCATATATCTAGTATGTGCATTGCATAATAATAATATAACACTTTATCATACATGTTATAATAATTATGATTTTTCTAGTTCGTGAAGTAAATAAACTATTGAATCTAAAAATTACATTATACGAAAATACATGAAATATGCATTATACATACAAATACATACAATAAATTGGGTTTATATATGCAACGAAAATTGCAGAAACTGCGTTATCAGCAAAACCCAACTTCAAGTGTATACCCAATTTCAATAGGAAGAATCACCTTCCTCTGTTTAGGTTCCTAGAATCTGCTTCTCATAACATCAGCTTCCTGCAACAAAAATATAATTTTAGTTTATGATCTAACAAAAAAAAAAAAAAAAACAACAACAGATCTAACCCCAAAAAAATGGATGGATAGAAACAAGTCCAGCAATAATTTTCCATTCGCCTAACTTGACAGCACACATTCAGCAAAAACAGGACGAATAAAAGGCGGAGATACTTCACTTTATATTGTTACAACAGAAGTAAAATTATAGCAGAAATCAAGAATGAAAATTCTCATGGAAAAAATTATTAACAAAATTACCATGAAAAATATATAATTATTTTTCATTTATAGTGAAAATGAGGCAAACCTACAAACTATGAAGAAAACTGGATGAATGTTTTTAAGTTGAAATACAACCTGTGCCATGACCTTGCACACAAGATTTCGTACAATTACACATAAAGAGTGAATTTTTCAATTATGCAGTTTTTCAAAAGGTGAATTCCACAGATTCCCCAATTGACATAAAAAAAATTAAGGTATTTTTTAAGTAAGGATCATACACAATTCACACACATTAACGTTTTGGATCGGAATAATAGCAGTCAAAGTATAAACTCTAAAATTGAACAACTCACAAACACATCCCCAAGTCCAATAAAAAATTAGGCTAAATTCCCAAAAATCAAAATTCAAGAAACCCACGTAAAAACAAAATCAAAGGGAAAAAGAATCAGAAACCCCACTTAAACATATATTTCAAGAACCCCAAAATTGCTCCGATACAACAAAATTCAAGAACTTTGAACACTAAAATGCAGTAATTAAAAGGAGAAAAGAAAAATCTCAGATGTCAAAGAATACCTTCGAGCAAGGAAATCTGAGTGAAAACACGATATGTAGGGCGAGAGCGTTTTTCTTTGCTTTCGCTTTCTATGGCAGACACACGGATATATAATAAACTTCGCTTATCCATCCAATTTCCTGCTTCACGCGATAAACGATCTAACCCAAAAAAACAACAGGTCTAGATGAAAAAATCAGATTACCTATGAAACTGTTTTTTCATGACATCGAGGGGAAACGTTCTTCCTCTCAATCTGAACCATTTGCCCAATCTTTTCATCAAGAGTCTTCCCGGCCTTGAATGCCACATCACATGTCTTCTTCCTCAGCGCACTCATTTTTTTCATTGCAATTTGGTTGATTGATTGATCGGTGGATCAACAAAAAAAGTAGACGACAATCTGTTAATTTGCTAACGAGTGGGATGTTATTGAGTTTCCCCAGTCCCGATCGTTGAATTGATCGATTGATCGAATGAATGCGAAAAGATTATCAGCGAATTTAATTGAATTGAATGATTCAAATTAGATTTAAATTTGAAAAAGGAAAGAGAACCTGTAATTTTGGAAAGAGTTGAAAATGAAAGAATTCGAATTATAATATATAGGGCATATTAGGAATTTGACAAGGTGTTTTGGTCTTAATTGTTTTAGTATAAATTTTTGTCTTTCTTTGTTTAAGACACTAAGTTATTGTCTTATATTGTATATAATCTCAATTGGGTTGGAGAATTAAAAACGGCCCTTTCATTTTTTTAAGGAGCGATCTCTTTAAATTGATTTGTAACTAGATTTTCACCCGTGCGTTGTTTAAGCATATATAGATATCTTAAAACTGTCTCACATAAAAAGTTTAAAGTCTTGCTACCCTTATCTTTATAGTTTGATTGTTTACAAATAATATTTATTTTTAGTATTACGTGTTTTGAACCAAATGTTTCTTTTTCTCTCCTCTTTCATTTCTTGTAATCTATAAAATTACCATGAATTTAAATTGGAGTTCTCATAATCATATTGATCATCTTCTTCATGTACCCTCACTTTTGATTACAATTTTCAATCCAAAATAACAAAAAAACCAATCATCTGTAAATCTAGAAAAGCTTTTATTACACCAAACTTAATAAATAGATTTTATTTGAACAAGCCAACCTTCAGTTCTGACAAAATAGTCAAATAATTTTTCTTCATCTGTTATTGAAAAAAATAATCAATACATTAATTATGTCATGCTATTCTTATTCAAACAGAGAACTCGCCATTACAGTGATGAATGCAATAACTCTTGTCTAAAAGCGCCAAGATACAGAAGTTGCGCATGTCCATCACATATAGAAATGAGTGTCCTCTTTCGTTGCTTATATATAATCAATCTTTTGCTCGTATGATGCATTACCAAATTCCACACGGTCAAGATCTCAAAGGTTTCGTATTTCTCAAAGGATTCTTGAAATATTGCCCTATAAAAACAAAATAAACACCGTCAGTATTCCCTAGCCCATACAAAACTCACAAGAATGAGGTACATAAATTTCAAAACATACTCACATCAATAAAGGGAACAAATTGTATCCTTACACCAAACGTATTAAAGGCCTTCACTATCTCATTATTCCTTAACCTGAGTGGCAAATTCTCAATAAATTAATATAGTCTAATTAACAACTTACTTTCATTATCAAAAACCTCATTCTCACAATCATTAGAATAGCAAAGGACCCTTCTTCTAGTAGATTTGCTTTCATCAAGCAAAGTCTCTCCAATTAGCTCCATCAAGGATGTGATTATGAGATTACTAATCTGTTTATAGGCGTTGAGCTTGGGATTATGTGATTTGCGTTGATGCTTGGAAAGTTATTAGTACTGTACTGGGAGCATATCATCAATGGAATAAAATGTTCATTTTTTACTTAAATAACAATGTATTGAAGTTGGTCAATTATGATTGCTCAAAAGATAGAGGATAATTAGCTTTTCAGGTTGAATAAAAGACATTCAGTTTGTCAGTGTGGGTTGCTCAGCCTAAACTATAAATGTTTAGTCAATTCTTTTTATTTTGTATCTAAATTGATGTGTGTGTCCCACTACAACAGCTATATCAATTTCAAGATAAATTATATAATAAACACTGATCTATCTCTTGAATAGGGAAAGTGTAATTTTCCAAATATCATTTAATTTAATTGGAAACATGTTGCCGTTGATACACTTTGAATCCTCGCAATTTAAGTTCAAGTTATATACACACACACTTCAGTATTATGTGTATCACTGTATTAAGCATCAAAAGTAGAAATAGATTCAATTGCCCTTCACGAAACCTCCAACCTCAGAAGCACATACAACATTTAGATAAACATCATCAAAACAAATGACAAAGGTTTATTCATTTCTCTGAATTTAGGTATGCTACTTTGCTCAGTAAGATGACTCAGGAATACTGTACCTACTAATTGGAAAAGATGAATTAGAGAAACGAAAAAAACCTGTCGGATCTTTGACTGCATGGTAGAAAGGAGAAGTAATGTGAAAAACACATTCACAACCATCAACTACAGAATCAAAGGACCCCAATAGAGCTCACCCTTTATGCAGATATGTTTTCACCATTGAAAGGTCATGCAAAATTGCTTTGGTTGCAGCATCTGCACATCATAATTTACAAAAGATCATAAGAACTATTTACACAAGGTGATAAAACACTCCTATTAGAAGGAAAGTACGCATTGAATCGATGAATCTAATTACAATTTGCCCTTCAATTATTTAACTTTAACCTATGAACAATAGAGAAATATATGAATATCAAATCGGAATACCGTGAAGCATCCGACACCCTATTATAGGAGCCAGCTGAGCACTGCTGCTCTGCCCTTTGAAGTGAGAATATTTAGAGACACATTGTCTTGTGGATTTTGTTAATATTTGCATGCCATGGGGTTGATTCTTTTCCACATTCTTATTTTCTGGAATCAAAGAATGTATGATATACCTCACTTTTTGAGTACTACTATAAAAAAATACAGACATATATTATAGAGGTATATATTGAAAAGCAGGAAAATCAATAATGAGAGAGATCAATTTTGTTGAAGTTCTTTAGAACATATATATATATAACTAATCAGAAAGTATACAAAATGGAGACAAAAATTAAACCAGAAGAGCACAATCAAAGAAGAAAAGTCACCTTCTGTTCCTCAGTGTCTAAAATTGCATCAATAAGAACTTGATAGTTGTCCTGTTCAATGTGCACCCAGTCTTTTTCATACGCCTTCAGAAGCCCATGAAGCACTGGTTTTACGACTTTACGATGCGCATCAGACTTCAGAGTTTGGAGGAATGAAATCAAGATTTCAATTGAGTCTTTAACAAGGGGGAGAAGATCAATAGACACTCATTAACTTATTTTCAGTTTCAAGTTAACCTGACCTTTCGGTTTCAAATTGAGAAAGGTAGAAAACCTTTTCTTACCCAAATTGACACGTGGCGGAAGGAGGAAGAGTCTCAAATGCACACGTGGCGAAAGCAGGAGAGTCCTCTTCCTCATTTTATTATATAAGATTGTGGGGTTGAATATGCTACGTGCGTGCGCGCATCACGTATATGTGCCATGACTCGTGACATGCATCATATATTATACTCCTTTCGGAAATTTGCAACTTGATACTGCACATATTTCAATAAAAAAAAGTGCAATTAATGAGTAATGTTTTATAAATAAAGAAAATATAAAGATAGATTGAGTGTGAAAAATATAATGACATATGATAAATATATGTCCGTCCCTAAAAAGCTTTCATTTGATGGAACGAAGTTTAAGAAAAAAGTATAATAATTATAGCCTTGAATGTAATTTTGTAAGCTTTTATATATAAAGTAGTTTGATTGAGTGTATGATGGACCCCAAAAAATATTGTATGAAGGGTAAATACGTGTATATCGTGAGAGTCACTATGAAAACTTTTCAGGAACGGAGGTAGTATATTTTAAAAGGGTAGGTAAATATATTTCTTTATTTATAGTGTACCGTCCAAATTAAATATGACATGCGTGTAAATTTCTATGCACGAGAGTATAACATTCCCCTAATACCAGCCTCAAATGCAATGATATTGCATGCATGCATTCATTCATTGTATTCAACATTTTACAGGGATTGAGAATGTAAATTTTATATTAAGATGTACGAATTTGTGTAGAATGAAGATGTAAGCTAAAAAAAATCTACATGTAAAGTGCGTAGTAGATTTTTTTTTATCCAACGAATTCATAAAATTTTCATAGGAGGCTAGGCACAAAACAGGTATAAATATAAAATACATTAGTATGTTTCCAACTTTTCATTGATTATCATCCCTTCTAAGAATTAATTTTTAAAATTGGTTTAACCAATATTGATTTGCTATATTTATTATTCACAGCCAAGCAAAGTTTAAATGGATGAACTGATGGACCGAATGGCCGTTGTGGTCCAGCCCAATGGCCACCGATAAATGCCCCCAATTATTATGTATTCACCCCTAGGATGTGTTCACCCCTCACACATGAGTTCATCCACCACTTATTTTCCAAAATTACCCTCCTTACTCATAAACACTATTTTTCCTTCTACTTCATCCTTTTTTTTGGATTTCTCTTCACCATGGTTCGATTTCGCACTCACTACTCATTATTCAATATATGTGTAACGTATTTCATTTTCGATTTTTTTTTACAAAATTGTGTTTTGCAAAAACTCAGCACTGGTTCGCCGAGTTTTATGAGATTTTTTCGAAAAAAAGTGCCACCAATAAACTCACTCACTAATCATAACGTGAAACTTTTTTTTCGAAAAATCTCACAAAACTCGGTGAACCAGTGATGAGTTTTTACAAAACGCGATTTTTGTAAAAAAAAAAATTCGAAAACAAAATACACTACACATATATTCGTTACAACTACACAATCATGCAACAATACGATCAAATAAAATAATAATAACATGAAATATAATCAATTACAAAAGAATACTATATTTTGGGTGGGGAGAAATGCAAAAAACTGTTTTTTTATGGGTGGGTGAACTCAACACATAGGGGTAATATAGTCTTTTTAGCAATGAGTTCAAAATATAAATTGGGGGTGTGGGTGAAGACATAATATGTGGGGGTTATTTATCCGTGGCCCAGCCCAATTCGGATGAACAGCCCATTACTTGAAAGGCCAGATTATACGACCCTTTTTTATGAGTTCACCGCCCAGTCCAGAAATTTTCAATTTTGACGAATGTTTTTTCCACTTTTGTGGATTTTTTTTCAAACTAAGCGGAGGAGCCCTCCGTGGCACCGTCCGATGGTGTCACCTGAGCCGTCGAGTCTCGCTGCACCTAAATGGGTCTGATTCATTTGTTGTTTCCAGATCACTTCGTTTCCGGCAACGCATTGGGCACAGAGACCTCACGCCGACCACTGTCGTTTCTTCACTCTCCGGTGAGCTCTCAACTGATGCCGTTTCGATTTTCACAGCGCGTGGGCAGGATTCTCCACTTGAGTCACTCACTGAGTCAAGGCGACTCACTCCGAGTCGTGCATAACAGTGGCACCACCGAATCTGCTCATTTTCACACTCTATGGATGCGCCATCTGTTAGGAAATGGGCGATGTCCCTGCCATGCTTGGGCCCTGTAGCTGCGTTGCCAACAATGGCTGGAATGGAGGTAATCTTTTATCTCTGCTGGAATGGAATTAAACAGCCTTGTTCATTGTTCAGGTAAAATCATTTAAAGGATTAGTAAGTCTCCTGCCAATACGATTGAATTCTTCATTAAATTTAAGAATTTATCTATGCTATTCAATAATTTGGAAGGTGAATTTTCTGTGATGATGGATTTGAATAGTTAACTTCATGCATGAGAATTCCCATCCCTGTTTGTTTGGTGTATTTTGTCACGCGCACCACCTGCTCGATGAAACACTCGAGAGTCGTGGCCTTTAGTCTTCCTATGAAAAATTTCTCCTACTGAATGCTTGATAAATTTTGGCATTATGCCTTAAAGATTTGCCGTTTCTTTGCTAAGAAGCTCTATGCTTGGCTGCTTGCATTATGCCTGAAAGATCCCTGCCTCGATTTCGCGTAAATCTCGAAGTGTGTAGTTTTGTAAAATTCTCACAACCTAGTTGTTTACTCCCTGTATGAATGATTTAGCTTGTTTTCTGATGAGAGCAAATGCGTTGAATTTTTGGGATATTAGAATTGACTGTTATATGAGAATATAATACCACAAGTAAAAGAAGGATAAATTGGGTTTTAAAAGGAATAACAATTAAAGGTCAAATGCAAACACCAATGAGGCTGAAGAATTATGATGTCGTTTGTAAGAGCATGGCAACATGAGTTGTTTCATGTGTTTAATGGAAATGAAGAATAAGCTCATGAAAAATGATGAAAGCAGAAGTATTTAAAAACTATGTCTCAGATTAGTAACTAGAAACTTGAGCTAAATGAGTATTACATAAATTGCCCAAAAAACTTGCAGTAGAAACTATGATCTTAATTACCCATTTCAAGTTTGAGTGTTACCCATTTGAAACGAATTGGCATGAATATTGGTGACATTGATATTTAAAATGAATCCCTTATCAAGCATGTGATGAATTATTCAATTAGTTTAATTTTGAATTACAAGCAGACTTTAATTGAATTGATAGGGTCAAAGACCTCGACCTGTCTAAGATGAGATTTTATTGTATGATCATGTTTAGCTTGCTTGTCTTCTCGCTGAGCTGAATAATAAGATACAACTGTCATATTTACGCACTTTATTGGATTCTCCCTTTTGGTCATGAGACAACGAAGATATGAATTGGTAAATTATTATGAAAAATGGTGCACTCTCTAAATTAAGAATATTTATTTTTTGCAAATGCATGCTACTTAATATATTCTTAATCCTGCCTCAAACAAGCTTGAGAGTCCGAGACATTCAATTAATTTGATTTGCTTTTGAGCATATAAACTATGGAAGCTTGTGGTAAGTCCAAGTCTTTCGTATCTTCTATATTCACTAGCACATGAGAATATAATGTGTTTGTGTTTAGAATAGTTGAATCCTTGATATGTTTAATTCATTATTTATCAAAGTCAAATGGAAGTAATTTGACACCTATTGATTTGTCTGTTTTTTTTCCTAGGGAATATGCTTTTATGACTCGTGCATCGGAAAAAATGCAATGTTCGGGAGAAATGTGAAAAAAAGATGAATTTCGCTTCACAAAAAGGATGGGGGGAATGGAGTCCGTAGATAAATGGACTGAGTCGATTTATGTTTGACAACCTAAGGAAGGTATCTCTGCACTTTTTGTGTGAATCAAAATTATAATATTGCTTGAAGAAAGAGAATTGATTGATAAGTTATTTAGAATTAATTTTGAAAAATTAATCCGTGAAGGAAATACGAAGTAACATGCAATCTCTTTGCTAATTAATTTATTGAGTATATATACACAGCAACACACAGCAACACATGCATGCAATGCATGCACATGTGAAGCACACTAGTATAACTCATCTTATGGATAATTCTAGAAGAAGGGTAGTTATAAAGTTGTTATATTTAAAACAATAGGTTGTTAGGAAGAAGTCTCTAGAATGTTGAGTCTTCTATATAATGTACAAACTACACAATAATTGATAAGTTGAATATACACTTTTCAAACATGGTATCATGAGATCAGCTCTTCTCATGGATTTGTGTTGAACTTTCTTCCCTTCTTCATATCTGTTCTTCTCATATTCATCCATTTTTCAGAATAACCGTTTTGTTCTTCGTTCAACAACCTCATTTTTTCAGTGTTTAATCTGTTTCCACTTACTATTTCGTCTGTTTTCCCATCTTCTCTTCATATCTTCATCCATCTTCTTATAGTAACTGCTCCGTTCATCATCTAACTACCTCATTTTCAACTTCTCGATCCAACCTATATCTTCCGCTCTCTCTGATTCTGTCTCTCACATTATGGAAACACGGTCCAATTCTTCTCCCTCACTTCCCAGATTCATCACTCTTTCTATCCGATTGGATAATGATAACTATCCATTCTGGCGTAATCAAGTGTTAGCATCTGCTCGTGCTCACTGCTTTGAAGAGGTTCTTCTATGTACAGCTGTTCCTGCGAATCCAACCTCTTCGACCTCGAATTCGATTTCTTGGCAGAGAAAGGATCAATTCCTTCTCAGCTGGTTGTTAAGCTCAGTTTCTGAGTCCATGCTTGGCCATGTCAGCCGTTGTGAACATTCGTTCCAGTTGTGGACAGTATTTGAGTCACTATTTCAATCGCAATCTAGTGCCAAGGCTATGATTCTGCGTTTGCAACTTCAAACCTTACAAAAAGGTGATTTAAGCATTGATGCCTACATCCTGAAGATGCGATCTGTTGCTGATGGATTATATCACGCTGGACAGTCAATTACAGATGGTGAATTGGTGTTATACATTCTCGGTGGTTTAGGTGCTGATTATGATGCAGTGGTGGTCACTCTTACAACTCGAAGCTCAATTCCTTCGTTGCCAGAGGTTCAATCGATACTGCAGGCTTATGAGATGCGTTTTCTTAGTCACTCATCACATTAAGTTCAACTCACGGGAGGTAATATCTCTTCACCCTCCTCCACAGGTGTGCATGCTGTCTCTTGGGACACTCGAAACCCTAATTCTGGGAAGCAAAGTGGCAAGGGTAAGGTATTCACCAAACCTAAGATTGTTTGCCAATTGTGTGGCTGAAATTATCATGTAGCTGCCAAATGTTACAAACGTTTTGATCACTCCTTTCCATGGCCTTGAGAACACTCATCCTAGACCTTCTACTCGTCCACCCCTCACTACTCCATATCAGGCACACTATGCTCAACATCAATCTGGTTCTTATCCTGTACCTACCTACTCGGCTACTGCCCTCACTAGTCGTATGGATGCAGGTGCATCATCTTCTGGCTCTACCTACACTCCATCAAACCCTAACTGGTATGTAGACAGTGGAGCTACACATCATGTTACATCACAACTTGCCAAATTTCAAATCAACACACCATATCAAGGTATGAATTCTCTTATAGTTGGAAATGGTGAATCTACTTCAATTTTGCATACTGGATCATTCTCCATTCCATCTCATGATGTATCTAAGTCAATAGTCATGGATAATGTGCTACATGTTCCTGCAATCACCAAGAATCTCATGAGCATTTCTCAATTTTTAAAAGACAATGATGCAGTTATTGAATTTTATGCTGATTACTGTGTTGTTAAGGATCTGAGATCACACAAGATACTCTTGAGAGGGGTGCTTAAAGATGGTCTCTACATGCTGGACTTTGGATACTTGAAGGCACATAGAGCTTCAAGTGATCACCAGAATAAAGTTTCTAAATCTACTGCTTTAGTGAATAATGTTAAGTCTGTATGGGAGTTATGGCATTGTCGACTTGGCCACCCTGGCAATTCAACCATATCTACTGTTTTGAAGGGTTTGAATATTTCTTGTAAGGGGTCTCAAGGATCTTTTTGTGATGAATGTAAAATT
Source organism: Galeopsis tetrahit (assembly GCA_963675135.1). NCBI lineage: Eukaryota > Viridiplantae > Streptophyta > Magnoliopsida > Lamiales > Lamiaceae > Galeopsis > Galeopsis tetrahit. The sequence continues at coordinate 63,571,898 of OY776132.1, forward strand.
GGCAAGATGCATATGAAACATTTTCCTTTAGTAGTGCATCATACTTCTTCCCCCTTTGAGTTGATTCATATGGATGTGTGGGGGCCTGCTTCTAGTATATCTATAGAGGGACTATTTGTCAATTGTTGATGATTGCACTCGATTTGTATGAATATTTCCCCTTATGGCAAAATCTGAAGTGTGCACAGTCTTCTCTCAATTTATGAAATCTGTTGAAAGAACATTTGGCTTGTCTATTAAAGCAATTCAACATGACATGGGAACTGAGTTTCTTCCTTTGGCACGGCTAGTCAAACCCCTTGGCATTCAGATCAGATTATCTTGTGCATACACACATCCTCAAAATGGTCTTGTTGAAAGAAAACATCAACACATAACAAAATTTGGTTTGGCTATGCTTGCTCGCTCCAATCTATCCATGACATTTTGGTGGCATGCATTCTCTACTGCTGTTCATGTCATTAACATGCTTCCAACTCCTGTCTTACATCATACATCTCCTTTTAAACTCTTATATCATAAGCCACCTAACTATCTTTCCCTCATAATCTTTGGTTGTGCATGCTTCCCATTTCTCAGACCATACAACACATCTAAACTACAGTTTCGAAGCTCCAAATGCATATTTCTTGGATATAGCACTACTCATAAAGGCTACAAGTGTCTTCATGATTCAGGTAAAATTTTCATCTCAGCCTCAGTACAGTTTAATGAGGATGAATTCCCTTATTTCAGCTCTTCTATACTCTCTGCTCCACCCATCTTTTCTGCTCATATACCTGAAAATTTAATTCACACTCCCACACCATCATCTTCCAACTCAGCTCTTCCATCTCCCATATCCACAACATCTCCCATATCTTCACCACATTCGGTTTCATCTCACACTAATCCAACTTCTACATCCAGTTCCTTTAGATACATGCTACCCCCATCCCCATCTAAGATACATGCAACAGCGCCACGGTGGTGATGGCTGTGCCATTAAGTTTAGGGTTTAAGTTGGGGGAGTGTATCTAACATGTAGTATTTTATTAAAAGGACATATGGGGTAATTTACATGAATATTAAATTAATAAATGTGAAGGGGGAGTATACTTAACAAAGCTAGAGGGGTATATAGCGTCTTCAAAAATAGCCCAACATTCATCACATGCATGTCTACAACATTCATTATTCCATGTGTCCAAAAATAAATAATAATTTAATCAAGAACACGGCTAACGGTGAAACAAGAAGAAGATAAATTATCAAAAAAAAAAAAAAAAAAAAAAAATTATATTCAAGATACTTGAAAAATTCACAAAATTTAAAGCTCTAGAATTTGATAAAAACTAACAATAGTGTAAAAAATGGAGATTAAGCGTATCAAATTTATTCATTTTGTTCGGTAAAAAAATCTGAATGTCAAATATGTATGATTGAAACCCCTCTTTTCAAATTTGAATTCACTTTTTTTCTTATTTCACCGTGTATCTTTCATTATGTAAGAATGATTTTTTTCATAATATTTTATTTTTTTAGAATTTGGTTATAATTGCTTAAAATTGAGGCGTGGATGTTAATTTTTTTAAAAACATTACTCCCTCCGTTCCGGAGAAACTTGCACCCTTTGACCGACACACATTTTAAGAAATGTGTAAGAAAAGGTGTAATGATTGATGTTTTGAGGGATAGTTTTGTAAATTTTTATGAATAAAGTAAAGTAAAAAGTAGATTGAGTGTGGAAAAGTAATGACATATAGGTAAATATGAGTATATTTTAAGGGTGAGGATTGTGAAGATATTTCCTTTTATGGAGTGTGCAAATTGGTATGAGACATCGGGACGGAGGGAGTATATTTTATGTATGTTATTTCAACATATATATATATGTTATTTCACATCATCTCATAACCATCGTTTAATCAATTTCTGAATATTTAATAGGTTAATTGCACATTTCCCTGAATTTAATATAAACTTTTAAATATTTGTAAGTAAATTATCAGTTTTAAATATTGTTTTAATTTAACCTTTTTGACCGTCTCATTTGTGTTCAAATATAACGTGGCTAGCTGATGTGATGCCTCTTTAATGAAACAATATTATATTTATTTCGATCTAATCTCAAAACGTTAAATTCGAGCACAAATGGAATTGTCTAAAAATTTAAATTGCAATAATATTTAAAGTTATAATTTATTTACAATTATTCTAAAATTTAAATTAAATTGTAATTAAATAGAAGATGGTAATTTAATTTAAGATTAACGTTTATTTAATTCAACAGTATTGTGATTTAGAGGACTCATACTCACTTCGATCCAAAATTATTAGTATATTTTTTCTTTCTTCTGTTTATAAGATTAGACGAAAGGAACAAAAAAGTCATAACTACCTAAACAGACATGCAGATAAGCATGACTAAATTGAAATTCGAGCAAAAGTTCAATAATTCTATAAAATTATACTGAAATTGTTATACCGTAAAATTTATAATGAGAGATGTTACCTCCCCTAAAAGTTTGCATACTCGTTCACCATATACACATATTTATTCTTCACATAATATTTTTTTAGAGTCTACTATACACTCAATTAAAATACTTTATTTACTTTATATAAAAATATTTATAAAATTACCTCCAACACTTTAATTATTACACTTTTTTTTTAAACTCCATTCTAATAAATGAAAGCTTTTCATGGACCAAGGGAGTGATATTTTAACACTTTAGAAAAAATGAATGTTAAATTGTACTTCATCCGTCAATTTTTTTTTTTCAGTTTTTTTTTTTTTTTTATTATTGTCCATTTTCAGTATGTTTATTCACTATTTAAAAATAATACTATTCACATTATTTTATCTTCACCATTCAACCACGTACCACTTATTTTATTCAAATTGACATTGATCAATTTAGTCATAAACAATCATTTTATTTATTAATGAATTTCACAATACCTTTCATCATACTTTAAATTTATTTATTTTATATATAAACTAATTAATATTAATTAAAATTAATGTTCGGAGATATGATCATAATGAATCAGAACGTGGAGAGTACAAATTTGTAAAAGGTTTTACAGTATAACAGGCAAGTGTTTCTCATTTACTCTCTCTGTTCACCTACAAGTTTTTCATTTTATCATTTTAGTTTATTCGTTTATAAGTTTTTTATACTTTTTTTAACAAATATATTTTAATTTTTTATTCTTTACCCTTTCACTTTATATATATATTTTTTTCTCTCCAACGTAGGGAGCATAATTACCCATCATTGGCTCAAGTCTTATATAGATGTGTGTAGAATTAATTAGCTACATGCATTTTGATTCATGTGGCGTGATGATTAGTGGAAGGATTATTACACATGCAAAACGTACAACATTGGACGTACTACACTCATATTAATTTCAGTGTCCAGCACCTACGGCTACTGTAGAGGATTATTACAGCACTAGACAGACAAACAAACTGTTGATTAATTCAGTGTACAACAAAAGGCGGTGATCCGGTACGAGCCAACGCACGCTAATGGAGTACATACATTATTCTTTACTTGGCCGAACAGAAAACAAAAGTGGGACCCACGCACTAACAAGACAATGATCAAGATTGATTTGGACAGTCCTCGTTATTCGTCATCACATGCCACGTCTTTTCCTTGAATAATACACCTCAAGTGGAGTGGACCCCACCTATGTCCTACCCCATTTCGCAATCATTTGTACGTGGATAGGGTTGAAAATCAAATTAAATTTATTTGAGATCGATCGTTTCATAAAAGCTCATTTAAATTTGGTTCGATATAGATATCAAACAAACTTAAACATATATTTATGTTCGGTAAGATCTAAAGCTTGACTCGAGTTCAAACTCGATAAATAAAAAAAGATAAGTTTAGTGTAAAAATGTCAAACTACTCGAGCTCGGCTCGTTTAATTATCAAACAAGCTCAAACAATAATTTCAAAGTTCGATAATATTTCAAACAAGCTTGAATTATATCGCGTTCGACTCGACTCATTTACAACCCTACATGTAAGTGGACACACATATTAAAAAAATGTACAATTAGTGAAATTTTAAAGGTAATTTTATAAACTTTTATGTATAAAGTAAAAAAATAGGTTGACTTATGATTATGTGTGAAACCAAAATTAATATAATTTTATGTAAAATTGTGAATATTGTGAGAATGTAACTTATAAACGGTTTTTTCATTTTAAGAGTGAATGTGAGAAGTATGGAAAAGAAAAATGTAAAAGTTATTGAGGGATAAGTGTGAGAATAAGTATGTGATCACCGTTAATGAGGTGATATGAATGATTCACTATTTATAAGAGTATTTACAAAGAGATAATTAAGGTAAAAATAACAAACCATATCAAAGAGATATATACAAAGATATGGTCAAAATAAAAAAAGATATTATTCCTATATTTACATTATTCCCTATTACCCCCCGTCAAGTGATGCTGAGGATGAGGACGAACGCAGAGCTTGGATCGTAAAAATTCGAAGTTCGGCCGAGGAAGACTCTTAGTAAAGACATCAGCGAGTTGAAGGTTTGACGGGACAAACTGGGTGAGGAGTCGACCAGAGGAGACCAACTCACGAATAAAATGACAGTCAATGTCGATGTGCTTTGCTCGCTTGTAAGCGACCGGATTTTGACTCCAAAATAAGACACTCTTGTTGTCGCACAGAAGAGTTGGGGCGGATACTGGGAGTTGGCCAAGCTCCCGAAGAAGATTGGTGACCCAAACGACCACCTGAGCAGTGTTAGCGAGCGCCCGATACTCGGACTCACAGTTCGAGCGAGCAACAGTGGGTTGTTTCTTTGCACTCCAAGAGATCAGATTGTCGCGGAAAAAGATGGAATAACCGTACGTTGAACGCCGAGTGTCGGTGCAGCGAGCCCAATCGGCATCAGAGTAGGCGACCAACGAGTAGTCACTGTGCCGACCAAAAGTAAGGCCAAAGTTAATCGTGCCTTTAACATACAGTAAAATTCGTTTTACCGCGAGGAAGTGTTCATCAGTAGGCGACTGAAGAAACTGACTAACATGATTGACAGCATAAGACAGATCCGGGCGAGTGATAATCAGATACTAAAGGGCACCAACGAGCGAACGATAAAGAGTGTGATCGGCGAAGGGTGTCCCGGAGCGAACAAGTGATTCCCCCCGCGACAAAGGGAGTGGAAACAGGCTTGGAGTCAAGCAGCTCGGCACAGACGAGGATGTCATGAGCGTACTTTGCCTGACTGAGGAAAAGTCCACCAGGAGTGTGCGAGACCTCAAGGCCGAGGAAATAGCTTAGGCGACCAAGGTCCTTGATCACAAATTTTTTGTCGACACGACGAATGAAACGTCGAATGACATTATGGTTGCTCCCTGTCACAATAATAACATCGACATAAAGTAATAGATACAAGGTAACTTTACCACGCCAAAAGTAGAAGAGAGAGGGATCTGCTCGACTACACAGAAAACCCAAGGTCTTAAGGAAACTACTGAAGCGAACAAACCAGGCGAGTGGAGCTTGGCGAAGACCATATAGAGCTTTCTTGAGGCGACAAACATAGTCGGGGAAGCGAGGATCAACAAAGCCAGGGGGCTGAGCCATGTAAACGGTGTTTGTTAACTTCCCATGAAGAAAGACATTATTTACATCAAGTTGATGCATGTGCCACTGATTCCGAATAGCCAGACACAGGATGATGCGAACAGTTGCAGCTTTGACGACCTGACTGAAAGTATGTGAGAAGTCAAGGCCAGGTACCTGAGAGAAGCCCTATGCGACCAGACGAGCTTTGTAGCGATCAACAGTACCGTCCGTAAGATATTTGGTGCGAAAAATCCATTTCGAACCGACAACGTTTGTGGAAGGTGGGCGAGGAACCAATTCCCAAGTCTGGTTAACATGCAGAGCATCAAGCTCAGATTGCATAGCAGCCAACCAGTGTGGAAGCTTATGGGCAGATGTGAAACCCTTAGGCTCGGTAGAGGTGGAGAGGAGTCCGGTGGTCGCGATGTCAGCAATGTGTCGAGTCTTAAAAATCCCAAACTTGGCCTGAGTGATCATCGGGTGAGTTGAGGCAAGTGTTGGGCGAACAACATGTGGATGGGCAGCTGGGCGAGCAACATGTGGTTGGGGAGCAGGGCTAGCAGGTGGAGGCTGATCAGGTGGACGAGCAGCGGGCACTCGAGCTGGCCGAGCAGGAGGTAAGACCGGATCTGGAGGATCCGGACAAAGAGCATAAGGAAGCTTGCGAGCAGCAGCTGGTGGTTCCAAAAAAGAGCTGATCTCAAGGGAGTCAACAGGCGAGGAAGGAGCAGGCTTGGCCGAGAACAGGAACACAAACTCATCAAACTGAGCATGGTGAGTAGTGTAGAAGCGGGAAGCGATCGGATCGTAACACCGAAACCCTTTGTGAGAGGAACTGTAACCCATAAAAACACATGTAGCACTGCGAGGAGCAAGCTTGTGAAGAGCATAATCTCGAAGATATGGAAATACGCGACAACCAAAAGTTCTGAAGTTCGCAAAGTTCGGAGCAGTGCCGAACAGAAGCTGAAAGGGCGACCTATCCCCAAGGACAGGGGTGGGCAAACGGTTAATAATGTAGACAGCAGTGGAGAAAGCATCAACCCAGAAGTGGGTAGGCATGCTTGCCTGAAATAACGAGAGCCCAGTTTTAGTGACATGACGATGCTTGCGCTCAGCCCGACCATTTTGTTGAGGAGTGTAAGGACAAGAGATGCGATGATGAATGCCATGATCGGCTAAGAAACCACGAACACGACCATTGTTAAATTCTGTACCACCATCACTCTGGAAGGCCTTAATATTGGTAGAAAACTGATTGCAAACAAATGTGTGAAACCGAACGAACACATCATAGAAATCAGACTTGGCGTGCAGCGGGTAGAGCCAAGTGAATCTGGAGAAATCATCCACAAAAATGACATAGTATCGAAAACCATCATTAGAAGCAACAGGGGCAGGTCCCCAATGATCACAATGAACTAAATCCAAAACACGAGATGCTCGTTTCTCATTTAAGGAAAAAGATAAATGTTTACTCTTAGCCGATTGACACGGAGTACATAAGCCCGGTTTGGGAAAAACAGAAGTAAAGGACAATAAACCCAATTTATTCACCAAATTAACTATAGAAATAGGAACATGGCCTAATCTACGATGCCAACACTCAGAAGAGGCCTTCAGCGACGAGCTCCGTAAAGCAGCGACCAAGGCCGGAGTGCCTTGCTCCAGGGCATAGAGTCCTCGACTATGCCGACCCCTCGCCAAGGGATGCTTGGTCGCCCGATTCTGGATGACAAATGAGTCATTAGTAAACAACACATAAACAGGAAAATCGGAAGTAAGCTTACTAATGGACAATAATTTCTTAGTGAGATGTGGTACGACGAGCACATCTAACAAACGAACGTCCTTATTGACCGAACACGACCCAACGTGAGTGATCAGAATAGTCGAACCATTAGCAACAATAACATTATCGTTACCAGAATACGGGTGAGGATTGTCCAGGTCGGCCGAGCGAGGAGTCATGTGAGCGGAGGCACCACCATCGAGGAACCAATTCGAAGCAGAAGGTTGCGAGACACGACACTGCGAATCAAGGGCATGAGCAAGATTGGCCGCAGAGGGGGCAGGGCGAGCATAACGGTCCGGACACCGATACGCATAATGCCCCTATTGTCGGCAGATCTGACAAGTAGGAGGGCGGCGAGCACGGGCCGAGCCACCAACCGAGGATCTAGTGGTCGCCTGACCACCAGAATTCCGAGGAGAGAAGTTACGGGATTTGGTGCCAGGGCGAGAAGGCTTACCCGAGCGAGCAGAAGCAGAGAATGCCGGAACGGGCGAGGACGAGGAGTCCATCGAGCGAGTAAACTGTTCGTAGTTTAAGGCTTGATGGATCAGATCTCGAAAGGCAGGCATGGGCGACATTGCCATGCGAGTGTCAGAGAAACCAGCGAACTGGGGGCCGAGACTAGTAAGAAACCAATGACACTTGTCGTCATCATCAACAGGCTTACCGACTAAGGATCTTCTGATCCTTCTCAAACCAAGCGATGTAGGCTGGGTTTGGAGCCGATTCACCAGAAGTGGTGATCGACTTTGCCGGAGCAGTTGTCGTGCCAAGAACGTGAGAGATGAGATCATGGCTGGACAGCAGCGAGACTACCTGATTGCGCCAAAGAAGATAGTTGGAAGAGGACAACTTGATGGTCAAGAGATGGACCAACACGTTGAGAGGGATGGTGTGGGGAGTAGGAGCCGCCGCCGCCATGAGGAGGGAAGGGAAGAAATTTTAGCGTGAGGCTTTAGAGAGAAAATTAGGATTTCGATGAGTTAGACTGATACCATGTGAGAATAGGTATATGAATAAGGGAATTATTACACCTACCAATTTAATTACAAAGAAAAATGTAACTTTTCATGTTGTTGCAATTCCATCAATACCATTTTTTTTTATCTTCGACCGTCATTCAATAACTTGACATGTCGAAGCTCGTGTCCATCAAATTTATTTTCATACTTTTTAAAAATATTTAACTTTTACCATTTGTCTTTTCAAATTGTAACACAAGCTAATGGAATTAACACCACTGCATTCTCCTCCAAAAAAATAAAAAAAAATACCACTGCATTTGTAATGCCAAAATCTCTACTCAAAAGAGAGAGATATCAAAGACAAGAATTAATGTCAAATCAATGCATAAATGTAATGATTTGCGAACACAGTGACACTATTTATAAGAGAATAAATTTTGCAATTTTATTAAATACATGCATATTTATCATAACTATGTTATTTTATTTTACTTACAAGTATGTACGTTAATTAATGGTGTAGAGAGTGTGACTAGGGGCGGAACTAGCACATAGGTATATGAGAAATGTATTTGGAAAGGAGTTAAATATTTGATGATAGTTAAATGGTAAGAGTTTTTTTTTTTTTTTTCGGTTAGTGGTAAGAGTTAAATATTTGATGATAGTTAAATGGTAAGAGTTAAATATTTTAAAAATTAATTTATTACAACAATTTTGCTTAACAGCTCGATACATCAATCATTACCAATTGGAGAAATAAATGTGCAGACGAAGTTGGATAACTCAAGTGGTTAGAGCACCGCTACCTAGGCTTTAGATCCTCGGTTCGAGTCATGGGGAGGGGAATAAAGGGATGAGTATTTAAATGTAATTCAAAAAAAAAAAAAAGGAGAAATAAATGTGCATTGAATTACAATAACATGAAAAATTGAGGTTTAAAAATAATACTCAAAAATCGGAATTAAATTGACTTGCCACGAGCTCCGACATGAAATTGAGGTTTAAAAATAATACTCAAAAATCGGAATTAAATTGACTTGCCACGAGCTCCGACATGACACATCATCAGTTCTCGACGGAAAAAAATAAAATGTGGCATCAATTTGAAACATCATAAAATGTTGGGGGTTTCAATAAATAAAATTTCAAAGATCGTGATTAATTAAATTGATATTAAAAATAAAAATGGTGATTTTATTTAAAATTAACCCTATTTTAAAAAAAAATCACGACTAAACAAATTCTTAGTTTTACTGTACACACCTCAACTACTATATACACCCCATATAAATATAATTTTTATAAAAAAAATTATACCTACATCCCAATTTTGAACAATTATATACACAATTTTTTTTAAAAAAAAATCATGAAAAATTCTACTCCTCTACGCGGTGAAACAAGAAAAAGAAAAAATTGAATTCAAGTTACTTAAAAAATTCACAAAAGAATCACAAAAATTAAAACCCTAAAAAAAAAACCCAACGAAACTGCGTAAATATGGAGATTAAGCGTACACAATTTATTCATTTCGTTCGGTAGAAAATTTTGAATGACAAATATGTATGGTTCGAACTCCTCCTTTTAAACTTGAACTCACTTTTTTCTTTCTCTTATTTTACCGTGTTTCTAAGTGGAGAATGATATTTTTTTTTTAGAATTTGATTATAATTACCTCATGCACTATATTTTATGTGGGGTATGTATAGTAATTGAGGATTATATTTTATTTGTACACACCCCCAACTAATATATACACTTCATATAAAATATAATATTTTTAAAAAAATTCTACCTACATTTCAATTTTGAACAATTACACAATTTTTTTTTTTAAAAAATCATAAAAAATCCTTCTCCTCTGCTCGGTGAAACAAGAAAAAGAAAAAGTTGAATTCAAAATACTTTAAAAATTCACAAAAGAATCACAAAAATTAAAACCCTAAATTTTGATTAAAAAAACTACGTAAAAATGAAGATTAAGCGTATCAAATTTACTCATTTTGTTCGATAGAAAATTTTGAATGACAAATATGTACAGTTGGAACTCCTCCTTTCAAACTTAGACATTTTTTTTTTCTCATTTCACCGCGTTTCTCAATGGAGAATGATTTTTTTTTTGAATTGAATTATAATTACCTAAAATTGGGGTGTGAGTATTACTTTAAAAATCATACTCCCTCCGTCCACCAAAAATGTGCTCATTTCTTTTTTTTGGGTCCACAAAAAATGTGATTATTCTATTTAAATAGTTAATTTTTGAATATTTTTTCTACTTTACTAACAAGATTGAGTATCTACCAAATATATTTTATACTCATTATATTAAATATATTCTTTATAATTAAAATATGATTTTTTTAAAAACATATATAAAAAAAAGTGAGCACACTTTTGATGGACAGAGGGAGTATATTTTATGTAGGGTATGTTACGTATGTATAGTAATTGAAGTCATCGGGTATATAGTAGAATTTGGAGTTTGTTTAGTTATACCTTTTTAAAAAATAAGCTAACAATTTTACGTGTTTTCACTATTTTTTTCTTCAAATATTTTAAACTTCGACACTATACTATAAAAAAAACATAACGTAAAATAGAGAAAATTTATAAATAAATCCGTTAACTCGTTTAAAGCAACATTTTAGGATTGTGCAATTAACCCCCAATATTGTTTATGCATGATAGTTGTGAATTTATACTCACTCGGTTCAAATCTATAAATTTTGTTTTATTTTTCAGGAAAATTAATATTTATGTATAAAGTAGATGTACTGGGTAAATAATAAGTTAATTTTAATTTTAAAATTTCTAGAATTCTCCTTAAACTTTTAATTTTATCTGTACATTTAAATTTTAATGGGAACCGTACATCCTCACTTCTTATCTCCAAACACTTTATTTTAAATTTCTAGAATTTTCCTTAAGCTTTGTTTAAACTTTTAATTTTAATAGTATATTTTAAGTTTTAATTTGAAACATACATTCTTATCTTCTACAATACTTTATTTTTAAATTTGTAGAATTCTCCAAAAGCTTTATTTTATACTTTTAATTTTAACCGTATATTTGTAGTTTTAATCTAAACAATACAGCCTTAATTTATTTCCATATAAGTGTCATTTCCATTGTTGTTCATTTCATTATATTTAAGTTTTCTTCTTATTGCATTTTTTTTGAAGCGGCAAAATAATATAAATTAATTAAAATAAACTTTTTTTTTTAGTTTTGTTTATATTGTATGAAAATTTTATATATGCATTCAATTGAAGAGTTCAAATCTTGATGAAATTTAGAGGTGGTGAATTGAATATATGTGGCTGGAAGAGGATGAAGCTTTTCCCTACTCTATGTACTATTTGGAGAAGGATTTGAGAGACGTGTAATTGTCATATTTATGCGATCAAGAATCTCAATTCCTTTCGAAGAAATCACATTATACTTTGGAGAAGAGGCAAAGTCGTCCGTATTGACTATGTACGAGTCCAAAAAATTCAGTCTTCTCTATTTTCATACAAAGAAGGCTGGAGATTGCCTTCCGATGTATGCAGTGTAACCCAATATTTGAAAGAAATAACCGAGAACTTGTAATACTTGAAACTCACAATATCCGAATAATCCACAAAATAATTTCTCAATTCAACAACCCGTAATCAAGCCACTCTATATATATAGACACTGGTTACATCACTAAAACTAACTAACCAAAAACCAAAATGATTAAATCGTGAATTTCAATTTGTAGTTTGATATCATTCTCTCCGGGTGGAGAGTGATTCGTCCTCGAATCGTTTTGTGTTAATGTATAGGGGTATAGGGGTGTGCAACGGTCGGTTGTTTCCGAATCGAACCGAATTTCCAAAACCGAAAAATCGAACTGGTCAATTTAAGTAACCGAAACCGAATCGAAATTGTATAAAACCGAAAAATAACCGAATCGAACTTTTCGGTTCGGTTACGGTTATTAACCGAAAAACCGAATTATTATTAGACCCGTTTTTGGGCTTTTTACAATATATAACTTCATACTCCATAAATAGTTATGTCCATAAAAAAATCCATACAGTCCACAATAATTAAAATTTAAAACCAAAAGTTCATACAGTACATAAAAAAAGTCATAACAACCATAAATTCAACAAAAAAATTACATAATCATAAATTAGAAGTCCATAATCCATATCCATAAATCCATTACAGTCCATAAAAACATTCATACAATCCATAATATTAAAACTAAAAGTTCATACAGTTCATAAAAAAGTCATAACAGTCCATAAGTTCAACAAAAAGAAAGACGAATCACAATTCAAATATTCCTCCGATTCTTCTAATTGTTGGTGCACGATAATCCTCCAAGTCCAACATTTGGCAAATCTAGAAGAAAAATACAAAAACCATGTGAATAAATATGAAAAATATGAAAAATTAAATTCATAATGAATTCGTTACCTTTCTCGAAATTTTCAAGCTCCTCCAATTGTTCTTCAACACATATGGGTTGTCGTGAACCTCGTATCCAATCTTGTCCACATATCAAAGCTTCAACAATTTTAGGAGTTAAAGAACTCCTAAATGCATCTAGTACCCTACCACCGGTACTAAATGCCGACTCTGATGCAACTGTTGAAATTGGAACAACCAAGATATCACGGGCCATTCGTGAAAGAGTTTGACCTCCACCACCTCAACACATCAAAATTTTCTTCATCCTCTATGACAGCTTCACTCAAGTAAGTATCTAGTTCATTTTTCTTGTTTCCGGACACACCACTCTCAATTCTTTGCCTCTTAAGCCTTGATTTAAAAATCGAAGCTGGCCTTTTACCAATCTTTTCACAATCAGTCACTTCACTTGAACTAGAGTTGCTACCACCACCACAATCACTTACATCACCATCTAGATGATAAAGCTTCATATATTCATCAAACACCTCATACAATTCACTCTTCACACAATGAAAAATATTGTTACCTCTTTCCTCCCCATACATCCCACACAAAGTGTATTGCATGTACTCAAACTTATCATGTGGATCAAACACAACAACAAAGAAAATGATTTTATTCATTCTTTCTGGATCCCCCCAATATTTATCAAATTTTTTCTTCATGGCCAACCCCATTTTCATAATCTCAAGATTTGTACTTCCACACCACTCATTCAAGATAACACATAAATCACCAATTTCACTTAAAAATGAGCAAGAAGTGACATATAAAGATCCAGAAATGCGCAAAGTTGACTCGTAAAAATGCTTCAGTAAATCAGCATACCTACGAATAACACACCAATCTTCTAAAGTTGGAACCCCATCAACCCCATCCTTACGCAAATCAACCTTAAAACTTGTATCTTGTTCATCATACCTCTCAAATGCACTTTGAAACTTTTCAGCAGTTCTAAGCATTAAATATGTTGAGTTCCACCTAGTAGACACATCACAACACAAAGAACTCTTGCTTTCTATCTCTTCCCACTCTACACAGTCTTTAAACTTTTTCAATCTTGCAGGTGAATTTCGAATGTATTTAATAGCATTTCTCACACGCTTCACTAAAGGATTAATGTCTTTCAAGCCATCATTAACAACTAAATTGATCACATGTGCAATACATCGCATATGAAGGTACTTGCAACTAGATATAGCATTTCCCCAATTCAACAACCTCTTTGACAAGAATGCTACAGCCGTATCATTTGAACTCACATTATCTACGGTTACACTGAACACCCTTTTCAACCCCCAATCTATAAGACAAGTTTCTAGTGCCTTACCAATGTAATCCCCTCTATGACTAGACACAGGCACAAAATTCAGAATTTTCTTATGCAAGTTCCAATTTTCATCAATGAAATTACTAGTAACACACATGTAATTAATTCTTTGCAACGAAGTCCAAGTATCAGTAGTAATGCAAATTTTGTCACAATGTATTTTCATGAAAGACTTTAACTTTGACCTTTCATTCTCATACAAATCAAAACAGTCTCTTCACACCATCCATCTAGAAGGAATTTGAAACCTAGGACAACATCTAGCCATGTATTTCTTAAACCCCCCACCCTCCACAAATTTGAATGGCAACTCATCTTCAACAATCATTTCTACAAGTGCTTCCCTAATTTCAGCTTGATCAAACTTCCATGTTCCAAGAGTACCCACCCCCTCATTAACAGTTTTTTGCAAATTTAACAAGGTTTGACGTGTTTCTTGATTATGAGGGGGTTTTTGAGCAATTATTCATATGGTTAATAAGTGATGAAGTCCCATTTTTTTTTTTGTGTTAGAGCACAAGTGTTTTTCATAGTAGAGACACTTAGCTGATTCAGTGACACCGTCTTCACTTGGGATCTTCTCAAAGTAATCCCACACTATGGATCTTGACTTCGTAGGCTTTCTTTTCACTGGCCTTGGAGGTAGTGTAGCATTTGAAGGTTGAGTAGTTTGAGTCCCCTGAGTAAGTGGCTGTGGCATCGACGACGGTGAGAGATTGCTTCCCATGTCTCCAGATTCTTCAGGTGTGGTTGACATCTACAACAATCATTAAACAAATTAACAAGTAACAACATACCATATCTCACACCATAAACAACCTAAACAGAAACATATAATTCTACCATAAACAGTAACAACTTTACTAAAATTATATACAAAAACAGAACTTACAAAACATATAATCCTACCATAAACAAAACATATAATTCTACCATAAACAGAAAATTACTAGATTAAAAAAATATAGCAATTATATATGATATATTCCCAAGCATTAAATTAGATTTCATAAAATTAAATACATAAAATCAGACTAAGGCTAAGCAGTAGAAATTTACCTCTAGAATCTAGGTGTATACGGACTACGGAGTGGGGGCTAGTGTCGCCGGTGTGAGTAGCCGTTGTGCGACGTGCGTTGACCGTTGTGCGCTGGCCGACTGAAGTGGGGGCGGAGGCCGGAGAGTGAGGATGGGGAGGGTTGCTGGATTTGGGGAGGGGATTTTGGGGGCGGACTGCGGAGAGTGAGGAGGAGAGGACTAGGATTTTTTTTTCTGCCTTTTCTGGAATGACCGAATGAGGCTTTCAATTAGATTAGGTATATAATATACATATATATAATATAAATAAAAAAATATATATATATTTAATTTTCGGTTTTTTGGATTTTTTTCGGTTTTTTCCATAAAAAAAACCGAACCGAAAACCAATTTTCGGAAAAAATTAAAACCGTAACCGAACCGAAAACCGAATAACCGAACTAAACTTGTATTTTCGGTTCGGTTCGGTCTGTTTTTTCGGTTTCTTCCGACTTCTGCTCAACCCTATTAATGTATAGCCAAACACAACTGTTTATATACTCACCAAGATGATAGGAAAGTTAGTTATTTAGTTGTAACTAACTCAATTTAGAAGGATTTAGGGTAGAAGCACGAAAGTCAAGCTCA
Source organism: Galeopsis tetrahit (assembly GCA_963675135.1). Taxonomy (NCBI): domain Eukaryota; kingdom Viridiplantae; phylum Streptophyta; class Magnoliopsida; order Lamiales; family Lamiaceae; genus Galeopsis; species Galeopsis tetrahit. The sequence continues at coordinate 63,587,703 of OY776132.1, forward strand.
ACCATGTGAAGCTGTGCCTATATATACTACCATTATTTGTACATATGAAAAGTGTGAATGAAATATCCTTTATTCTTAACATGGTATCACATGGGCCACACTCTTTCCTCTCATCTATAACTGATCTTCTACATTCAGTTTTTGAAATTCTTCAGAAAGTTTTTGATCTTCTCTCTGCTATTCTCGAATTCCTTTCATCACAGTTCTAATAACTAATCTCTCAGTTTTTTCCCAAAATTTTGTTTCTATTTCGCTGATTAGGTCTCTTTTTGCTGTTTAATCTCGCTGCTTATTACGAATCATGGCTGAATCTTCCTCCACAACTGCTCAAATTCGCCAACCGCCTGCACAAAATCATCCTCCTCCTCGATTCCTCACGTTAACACTCCGCCTAGATCATTCGAACTACGGTTTTTGGCAATCGCAAGTTCTCGCGACGGTGCGCGGGCATGGTTTCGAGAAATTTCTTCTGAGTTCTAAGGAATCGATTCCTCCTATCACCATTGTTGATACTGAATCGAATTCTCAGGTACCAAATCATGCGTATCTTACCTGGATTCGTAAGGATCAATTTCTTATGAGCTGGATCTTCAGCTCGATCCCCGAATCGATGTTTGGTCATGCTAATAGTTGTACTCACTATTTTGAGGTATGGCAAATTCTCGAAAGGCCGTTTCAATCTCAATCAAAGGCCAGAATCATGAATCTGAAGCTTCATCTTCACTCTCTTCGAAAGGAAGGTTCATCAATTGATGAAGATGTTCTTCGACTCTGAACTATTAGTGATCAACTCAAAGCAGCTGGTCTCAATGTATCGGAGGACGATCTGGTTATGTAGCTTCTCTCCGGACTAGGCTCCGAGTTCGATGATGTTGTTGTTAATCTAACCACACGATCTGGTCCTATTACTCTCTCTGAAGCTCACTCTATTCTTCAAACTCATGAGGCTCGTATTTCTCACACTACCTCTGAATCTCGAATTGTTCCACCAACACCTCCTAGTGCTCATGTTGTCTCCATTGGTGGTCGATCATCTGCCGGTCGATTATGTGGCCGTGGTGGTGGTCGATTCACTAAACCGTGTATGATGTGTCAACTATGTGGTAAATCAAATCACATTGCTGCTAAATGCTTTAGGCGATTTGATATTACTTTTCTAGGACTAGAGAATGTCAATCAAGGTCCTCCTAGTCCTCCACCCCCTAACTTCTCATCTTTGCCAACTCAAGCACATGTTGCTCAAGCTCCTCTTGCTTACTCTGTTATGCCTACTGGTCAATCATCTTCTTCCCACTCCTTTCCGCCGCCTACTACTCGTGCTTCAGGTCCGTGGTATGTGGATAGTGGCGCTACACACCACGTAACCTCGACTCTGAACAATCTTCATGTTCATTCACCATACAACGGTACATCCTCTTTAATTGTTGGAAATTGATCTACCACTTATATTCATAATATAGGAAGCATTACTTTACCTAGTTTGGATAAATCTATTGCTATTCATTTGAATCACGTTCTTCATGTACCAGACATTACTAAGAATCTCATTAGCATCTCTCAATTCTTACGTGATAATTCCGCTTACATTGAATTTAATGTTGATTGTTGTCTTGTTAAGGCCCTGAACAACCATCGTGTTCTTCTCCGGGGGAGACTTAGCAATGGCCTTTATCAGCTTGATATTTGCTTCGTTGAATAAAGCTCCTAGTCGACTGAATAAAGAGAGTGCCTCCTCTAATGAATGTCTTACTGTTGTCAAGACATTTGATGATAGTCTACTTTGGCATTACAGATTAGGACACCCTTGTACTAGAACTCTCTCTACTGTGCTTAGTAAACTGAATGTTCATGCTAATCCTAAGTTTGATTGGTTTTGTGAATGTAAACTTGGGAAATGTCATCAAATAAATTTTCCTTCTATTGTTCGCAAGTCCACTAAATGTTTTGATACTTTACATCTTGATGTTTGGGGCCCTGCTTCACACCTATCTATTGAGGGTTTTAGAAATTATCTCACTGTGTTAGATGAATTCACACGATACACTTGGATTTTTCCCCTTCGTCTCAAATCTGATGTCAAAATTGTTGTGCCAAAATTCTTTACACTAATTGAACGACAATTTAATGCTAAATCAAGTGTGTTCATAGTGATAATGGTGGTGAGTTCTTAGCTCTTAAAGATTTTTTTAGTGGTCTTGGAGTGTATATGCGCTTTGCTTGTCCTCATGTTCATCAACAAAATGGTTTAATTGAAAGGAAACACCAACATATTGTTGAAATTGGTCCTCTCTCTACTTGCTCAAGCTTCCATGCCAATGGAATTTTGGTGGGATGCTTTTTCAACTACTGCTCTTCTAATCAATTCACTGCCAATCGCAACCCTTATTAACCTCACCTCATCAAAAGTTGTTTGGTATGTGTCCTGACTATAAATTTCTTCGTGTATTTGGGTGTGCTTGTTTTCCATATCTTCGACCATACAATATGTCAAAGCTGCAGTTTAGGTCTGCAAATTGTGTTTTTCTTGGCTATAGCTCATCTCATAAAGGCTATCAGTGTCTTCATCTGTCAGGCCGTGTATATGTTTCTATATCTATTGACTTTAATGAATGTGATTTTCCATATGCATCACTTTTCACATCATCCACTGCTCACAACACACCCTCTCACACTTACTCTTCACTATCAGTTCTGCCTTTAGATGCTCCATCATCTCATACTAATACACCACCATTTGTAGCGACCAATCTCTCTCCACCTGTAGACTCATCATCTCCCTCACCAATACACTCACACTCAAATCCTTTTCCCTCGTCAGTATCAACAGATTGCTTACCCTCACCTTAACTTGAGGTTGTTCTTCCCATTCCTTCAAAAATCCATGCCTCAACTCATCCAATGCAAACTCGTCTAAAATCGGGTATTTCTAAACCCAAAGTGCTTCTTGCTGAATCCTCTGATCTCACTGAACCAAATTCAGCTGCTGAAGCTCTTCAGTCCCCTAAATGGAAGGCAGATATGGTAAGTGAGTATGATGCGTTGATTCGAAATAACACTAGGGAACTTGTCCCTTGGGCTCTTAACATGAATCTATCGGTAAAGTGGATATTCCGTGTCAAATTTTGCTCAGATGGTACTGTTGAGCGGTTTAAGGCTCGTTTAGTTGCTCGGGGTTTCCAACAAACAGCAGGGGTGGATTATTTTCACACAGTCTATATGCATTCCTCAATGGTGATCTTAAGGAGATAGTCTATATTCATCAACCTCAGGGATTTGAAGATGCTTCAAAACCCTCTCATGTATGTCGTCTAAAAAAATCCCTATATGGTTTAAAACAGGCCCCAAAGGCCTGGTATGATAAGCTTAAAAGCTTCTTAGTCAAGTATAGTTTCACCCACTCCACCTCTGATCATTGTCTATTTCACATGATTCGTAATGGGCAACTATTTATTATTCTCGTATATGTAGATGATATTCTTGTTTCAAGTGATGATTACACCTTTGTTGAGCTGATCATTAAGGATCTGAATAATGCATTCTCTCTTAAACACTTGGGCCAACTTGACTACTTTCTTGGCCTTGTGGCCAAGGTCTCATCCTCCTCTATCACTCTCACACAGTCAAAATACATTTGTGATCTTCTTGCAAAGACACATCCCTCAAATTGTAAACCTTGTCCCACACCCTCTTGTTCCAGTTTAAAACTATCCGGCTCTGATAGTGCTCCTTATGACAATCCAACCTTATATCGCAACACTGTCGGCGCACTTCAATATCTTCTTCTTACTCGGCCAAAAATTGCCTTTAGTGTCAATAAACTGAGCCAATTTCTTCAGGCTCCTACTAGGAATCATTGGCAAGCATGTAAGAGGGTTCTTCGATACCTAAAGGGTACTTCACTTCAAGGCATTTCTTTTTCTCCAGTTTCAAAATTTCAATTGCAGGGGTTCGCTGATGGTGACTTCGCTTCCTCTCTTGATGATCGACGAAGCACAAGTGGTTATTGTATTTCTGTTGGCTCGAATATCTTGGCTTATTGTTCGAAGAAACGGTCTGTTGTAACCGAAGCTGAATATCGTGCCTTGGCTTTGGCAACAACAAACCTTTTTTGGATTGCTTCCTTACTTTCGGAACTACATCTTCCTCTACTTCAACATTCGATCCTGTGGTGCGACCATTCTGGTGCCATTACTCTTGCTTTCAGCCCAGCCTTTCACTCTCGTATGAAGCATGGAGAAGTTGACGTACATTTTCTTAGGGCGAAGGTCCAGTCGCAACAGCTTGATGTTCGCTATGTTCCCTCTAAGGCCAAATCGCATATATTTTGACTAAGTCGTTATCTCCTTTACTTTTTCAGTCTCCAAGTCACAAATTACTTTCCACTTCGACATCACATTTGGTTCCAACGGGGGCATGTTAATGTATAGCCAAACACAGCTGTTTATATACTCACCAGAATTATCTAATGCATTGTGTAAATCAGAGTAGTGATCAACCATTTAGATGATATCACTACTATAAAAACGGGCTTTAGAGACGCTCAAAGGGTCACTAAAAATATTTTTCAGTGACGCTTTTCCTATAGTGACGCTTTGGGTAAGCGTCACTTGATTTGGCGTTTCTATTGGTTATTTTTGTGACGCTTGAAAGCATCACCGTATATGGTCATTGTGACTCTTTTACACGTCATAATAACATTATTTGGTGACGCTAATTGACGTCACAATGATGTGCTCCAGTGATGCTTTTTCGGGTCACAAAAAAATTATAACTAACTTAACCACTTCGTTTAGTGACCCCTTTATGTGTCATGGTAAAAATATTTGGTGACGCTAATCGGCATCACCAAGGTGAGCTTTAAAGACGTTTTTTTCACGTCACAAATATGTTATAACTAACTTAACCGCCTCGTATATTGACAATTTTATGTGTCATAGTAACATTATTTAGTGACGCTAACTTGCATCACATAATGTGCTTTGGAGATGTTTTGTCACATCACATAAAAATTATAACAACCTCATCTAAATGTGAATCAATAATTAAACAATTTTTAATACATTAAAATTTCATACAATACAACCTAATCAACGTCGAGTTCAAATGTATTACACATCCATCCGTGGATTCAATTATAATTAATAATGCATATCCAAAAGATAGTCGAAACAGTGTCAATAATACACAATAGACTACAGTAAACTACCTCAAGACCATGTTTTCACTTCTCTATTAAAATCGATCAGATCACATCACCTTTCCCTGCACATTCCACAAAAGCATATAAATAGGACGGAGTTTAGATCTGCAAATCCGCACAAAAATCTAAAAAGAAGATCCTAAACACAAACTCACCACCCAAAATAATTGTGTAGAAAATAAATAAAGTGTTGTTGACATAAGCAATATAATCACATTCTACTTCAATTTAACATGACTTCAATTTAACATTACATGTAAATAATTAAGTTTGTTATTTCAAGACAACTAGTTTTATAGGAAAAACATGTTTATAGAGTAGGATAGTAATACAAAAGTTGGATTATATACTCAACCCCAATGTAGTGGAAATTTGAGGAGGTGTGTGTAAATAAGGCGAAAAGTGAAAAGGAATTATCAGCAAAGTTAATGCCACAAATAGCCTGAATATTGGTTTTAATAAAAACTAATCAAAAATACTTGAGAGCCAACATTATAACTTGATTACTAATAAACATAGATGCACACAAAGAACTACCTGAAAAAATATGTATAAAACACAGACCTATAGAAAGCGATTTTTTAAGCACAACAATGCATCAAATCATACCTCAAGACACGACATTGTCTGAAAGATTCAGTATAAACAGATTTTTGTACTTCAAACATTAAAAGAAAAAAACTTTTTTATGTAAGAAACAAGTCAATTTGTTTGTGATGAATTAATGAAAAAACACGAAAAGTTAGGTGGACATTTTCAGCCACTTACCTAACTTTTGGTGAATTAATACCTTGTCTTCTAGTGATTAGGAACTTACATATCAAACAATAAATGTTCGGGAATGAACGCCAAAAATCAATTTAAGTTGCATCTATATCATTTCAAGCTAAAGCATAAGGATGGTTACCAGTAGCTCGATGACATTAATCTAGGATTAAAAAGAAAAATACTTCCAAACTTAGATATACATTTCTCAAAGTGTCCAACAAAATTGAGGATTCATAATCATCACCTGAAAGAATAAGAAACTGATTATGGATCCATTTTCCAACAGAAGCATTGGCACATAAACAAAAACATCAAGGTGTGCACGTTCGACTAAGCCACCCAGAATACAATAATAGAGATTATCCCATAGTATATCTACACCAGTGCAATGGACTGAACACATGTTCTTGATTGAAGAACTCAAAATAGAGATTATCGAAAACTTTGCCTCTAAAGATTTAACCGCTCTTGAGGTTCATATAAAATTTGGTTTAATTGTGACTTGTTGACAGGGGATATTATATATAATGAAAGACAAAAATAATTTTACCTTTACCTTTTCAATTTTATTCTTAGTCTCTTCACCCAATTTAGCATCATCAATGTCCCTCCAAGTTTTCTTTTTTGGGTCTTCTCTTAGTGCTGGAAAAAGACAGAGGACAATAAAAATAAATTGAAGGTTAGTTCGAGTTCAGACCAATTCCAATTTGAACAAAGGGATGCATGTGATCGATCAGAATACGAATGGAAGAAAAATCAGAAACATACTTGAATTAACAATTCTGTTCACCAGTAACTAACATAAAAGTACCCTGTTTCTATTTTATTTATTTTTTAAATCAATTAAACTAGACTAGATTAATAAGATGGTGTAGAAGCTAACCACGTGTATAATTATTACAACAAATGTTTAGAAATTAGGTAGAGCAACTTGAACACCACTTATCTGGGAATAAATTGGTTAGGCTAGACTACTGTATTCTTCATTACTCTCTATACTATTCAGAGCTTCATTCTAAAACTAATTGTCACTATGATTGAAATTGGCATTTTACGTCCACTAGCTTCATTAGTGTGGTCAGATAAAAATACTAGTATTTAGCCTTAGATACTAATCTTGCATTTAATACATAATTAAACAAACAGATTATTGATGTTCTTTAACTAACATACATTTCCACAAGAAAATTATCATTAGATAGTCTATTTACTTTACTTCATTCGGATACAGGCATTCATCATATAGATCATTAAATATTTCAGAACTTATATAATCTTCAATTAAATTATTGAAATTCCCTATGTTGTTGGGTTTCGGCTAGTAATCAACTTTCATGTGACTACACCTGCAGGTTGAATATCATAATCAAATGTTTTTCCTAAAAAGTGATGGACCTTGTAGTAAATGTGGAAGACTAGCCTTCTTAGCAGTAACAAAAGAATAGAAATAGATAAATTAATTAAGGCCCCAGCTCAATCAAATTAGAAACATGAACACGACAAAAGGCGTATACATTCTAATGAAAATTCAAGAAAAAAATAAAAGAATGTTGAAACATAAATCCAAAAAGTAGTAAAACTTACTCCCTCCCCAGGAAAATAATTTTAGCAAAGTAGAACCCCCTTATACAACACACCAAAATAAATAAATAGAGAACATACCTACATAGGTTTTCTCAGCACTTTCAACCGATACGGTGTGAAATCTAATGCTTGGGCCTCTTAGATATCTCTATTAGGCTCTGATTCATGTTCTATTCATCTCTCCATCAGAATCTACCTCCATTAGACATCAATCAGCAACACGTTAACCCTAAAATTCTCCCCAAAATGCTTGGGTTCCTACAATAAAATTCTTCTACTTGACGCATGTGTGATATACATGTAATACCACAAACACTACAAATATACGATCTATATTTTATTATATAAGGACAAATAATATTGAGAATTGAGAAGTAAATCTGAACTGCCGAAACCGAATAGAGAAAAAAAATAAGAAAACTTACCAAAAATTTGAAGAACAAGAAGTCAAGAAGTCTGATGAAGAACGATTAGAATTAGGGCTCCTCCAAATTTTTGGAGTAGAGGAGAAGAGTGTTGATATGGGGGAGGATCCGAGGGAGCGACTGAAATTAGGGGCGCAGGTTTAATTATTATTATTAAGGAAGTGGGTTGGAAATTTCTTTTAAAGGAAGGGGCGCAAGATTAAATTATGGGCCCCGTGCTCCATAAAAATTGAGCGTCACTAAACATAATTGAAAATTAAGATCGTCATTATACTAATTGTTGGTCCTGAAAGGAGTAGATAACAAGTGTATGGGGGGGGGGGAATACACTTGTATGCAAATTCTTTTCAAACTTGATCAAACCAGAGCTCAGCAAGGTTGTCTTGGACAACTCTGCTGAAGAAGATTAACTCTTCTAAGATAATCAATCTACTAAGTACTATTGAGTACTTAGTTGAATAACTATCTAGGGGAGTTATATGTGCGGAATAGTGGTTGGCCCTTTTAGTTTAAACTCCTTTTATTTCTGAAATCACTTAGTCAAAGTAACACAGTCCAGTTTCCAGGGAACTTGTCCAAATAGGTTTTTACACAGTCTTTGAATGTTTTTCCTTGAAAGATCAGTTTTGTGTGCAGTGTTGATGTATTGAAAGTACTTGAAATGTAAATCAACACAAGAGTTTATAGTGGTTCAGAGACTCATGCTCCTACATCCACTTTCCCTGATTTAACAGGATAATTCCTTCACTCTTGGAATTAACTTGTTTTATAGTGCCAAGGTGCACTTGATCAAGAACACCACTCTTGGTGAATTGATCCCTAGGATGTCTAGAGTCCTAGTACCCTCTTCTCAACTCAGAACTGAACTGTTCTTCTCTCAACAGTCAGCTCCTACCACTTCTACTACTACAACCTTCTCACTTTCACTCTTGAAAGATATGAGGATTGAAGTAAGGTTCCAACTAATGAGATATTCTTTACAATGAAGATCAGTGTATAAGGATAGGATATCTCTCTAAGCTTGTGTATGGATATACAATGTAGTTCAGCTTAGAAGAAGTGTATGAAGACTAAGATAGTCTTTTGAAAGCTTGAAAGCACTCTTGCTTGTAGGATAGTTGTCAAGTTGAGATTCAGTTGGATACTTTCAAATGGTCTTCACACTTCTGTATTTATAGACAAATGAAGGATTTTCCCGTTGGAGAGGCAGCCTCCAATGTCCATAAATGTCTTCTTTTAGTTCTTCAACTTTGAAGACAGAATCTTGATAGTGACATGTCCTCATTTGGGAAATAAACGGCTGTAAGAGCTTTGTCTTCATTCTGTAGCACTCTTCCCAACATCTGACATTCAGATTCTCTTGTAAGAATGTGGACATGTCTTCTGAAGGTTGTTCCAATGATAGAACAACATTCCTCATCATTTGGACAACACTCCTTATCACTATCAGCAGTCTTGCTTATCAGCAAGATTGTCTTGCTCTTTCCCTTTTATTTTCTTGAGGATGGCTCTTTCCCTTCAGATGGCTCTTTCCCTTTTATTTCTCTTGAAGATGATCTTAGCTTGTTTCTTTGAAGATCTTTAGGGTGTGGTTGTCTCTTTCTCTTCAGTATAGTTGACCTCAGGCTTTCAGAGTACTTGATCTTGATTAATTGAGCTGAGACAACTCCTCTGGACAACTCTCCTGATCAGCATATTTGTCTTTCAGCAGACTTGATCATGATTCCAGAGTTTGAGCCTTGAGGGGACTTGTTCTTGATGTACTTCAAAGCATGTGTTCCCCCTCAATTTGTGCATCTAATCATTTAAGAGCTGCCTAACATATTAGCTCCTCATCTAGCCTATAATCTATATGTTCTAACATTTCTAGAACATACTTATCTTGACTTAGGCATGTCTCAGGGGGGTTTTGGTATTAGATCAAAACATATCTCATTTTATTCCCAACAATTTCCCCCTTTTTGATGATGCCAAAACATATACATTTGTGCAAAAGTGACTTGGCTACACCTATTACTTTATCTTCAGAAGACATGACTAAGGTCAATTATCCTGAAAAACAATGTGTTAGTGTATTTACCATCCATATTGCAAATAGGTTTCATAGATAGGCATAGAGAGATGAGTGTTTCTTGATTCAAAATAAGTTCAACTATCATTCATTAAAAAAAACATTACAAGCATGTTGATAGTTGAATTGAACATATCAGAGCATGAATCATCAACACTAAATACATCAGAGTATTTCCTTCTAAGAGTTCAACACATATACAAGACTTTTTCAGCATCAGAGCACTAATCTTATTATATCAGAGCAAATACTAACACTTCAAGACATATACAAGATCAGAGCACAGAGCTTGTATCAGAGCAATCCATATCAAGTCAGAGCAAAACAGATTAGCACACCACATCAGCAAACTTGACCAATTTTCAGCATAGTTGATCAATTAAGATAGGTCAGAAGACTTAGCCATTTAGAGATCATCCTCAGGAGGTGGCACCATCCCATACTGTGCCCACACTCTCCTCTTCAAGGCCATGGCTTCTTGGTTGGTTCCCTTAGGACCAAGAACCATCTTGTTCAGCTTGAGGATCTCAGTGAATTCTCTCAGAATCCTTGATTGATCAATCCATCCATCAAGCTTTGGAGGTAAGTATATGATTGGCTTGGGAGCTGTGAGTTCAAATCTTGCAATATCAGCAGCTGCAAGCAATTGTTGATAGAGTTCTCTGTAGTACTCAATCATGAACTCAGCAAAATTGATGTTGGCATCTCTTCCATTCCATCTGTCAATGACATACTGATCATAGACAAACTCCCTTTTTGCTTCCTCCCATGAGTCATTCAGCTGAATTGGCACCCATTTATCCAAGTGAGGATATTTGGTGTCCATTGGGATCAATAGCTGTGGTTTCATCTTGTTGTAAGTTGCTCTCTTCCTTCTTGGCTTCTGGAATTCTGTTCTTCTCTTATCTCTTGCTCTGTTGGCCTCTTCCATCAAGTCCATTTTCTCTTGGGCCCTCATCATGGCCAGTTTCTGTTGTGTTTCAGGGTCTTTTCCATACCCTTCATGAAACAGCTTTGATGGATCATTGAGTACCACAATCTTTGTCTTCTTTGGTCCAGGTCCAAAGCCTTCTTCATATAAGATTTCCACATCTTCAGTGACTTTGGTACTTTCAGTGGACTTAGTCTCAGTAGACTTGTCTTTTTCAGCATTCTTGGGCTCTTCAGCAGTTTTGGCCTTCTTTGAGATAGGCTCATCATCAATAACTCTGAATTCAGGTGGAAGATCAAGGCTATTGGGAAAGTCAGTGAATTTCTCAACTTGTCTCTTCTTTCCTTGGGCCTTCTTGATCTTTCCTCTAGTTTGGACACCTTCAGCATCTTTGTCCAAACCAGATACTTCACCACCTGGTCTTTGTTGTAGTCTCACTTTTTCTTCTTGAGCTGAGGCCATAGAGTTCTTCAATGCCAGTGCTAACTGCTCCTCTTCATCCAATTCTTCCAAGTTTAGCACTGCAGGCTCTTTTCCCTTTCCTTCAGGGGCTTTGTCCTTCCTTTTCACTGGACTCCCAATCACTAAGGCACCTTTTGCCCTTGCTCTTTCCCTTTCCCTCTTTTTGGCAGCATCAAAACATTCTGGCTTCAGTTCACTCATAGTGGATGTCAATAAGGACTGGGCTTGGGTTAGAGACTTCATCTCTTCCAACAGATATACATTTTCATCATGTATATTTTGCATCCTGTCACTGCTCAAGCTAAGAAAGGCAAGAACAGGCTTCATTTTCTGTTGAACGACCTCCTCCATGGTTGCCTTAAGAGATGCATCCAATTGGGCTTTCAGGAGCTCAGTGAGGTTGGCCACTGCACCTTCAGCAATGTTGGCCAACACTTCTTGGGAAAACTTTTCTGAGGCTGCTTTGACCATAGCTAGCCTTTGCTCTTCAGCTCTTCTCTTCTGCAAGGCTGTCTTCTTGCCAAGAGCTTGCTTGATTGTCAATCTGATAGCTTGAACATTTGCATTATGATTGTCTCTCAGCCTTTTTTGATCCTTCTTGACCTCCTTTGAGATGTTTTCCATACTGACTTTGGCTTTGTGAACTTCAGTAGAGATGGTTTGAAGACCAGATTCTACTCCTTCAATTCTTGCTTCCAATGTGGGTAGCACCACATCTTCAGAGCCAGTGAGTCTCATTTCATCAGAAGCTAGAGTTCTTCCATGCTCATCTAATGCTCCAGAAGTTTCTTCATGAGCTGTTTGAACTTGTTGAGCCAAGGAATCCAACTTCTCTGATTGCATCCCAAGCAAGGCTTGTGCTGATCCAGTGTCAACTTGGATGGGAGCATCTGTCAAGAGATCTTCTGCAAATATTTGGTCAAAGCTTATCCCTGCAATATCAGACAAAACAAAAGCATCAGTGAAAACACACTTATCTCCCTCATTTTCTTTTTCATAAGACTCTGATACATCAGCAGTCTTCTCCTCATTTTCAACTATTTCTTTTCTTCCTTCATTAAAAGTTTCCTCACTTAAAGGAATAGGCCTCCTCTCATCAAGGGATTCTTGAAGTTCAGATTTGACTTCAAGAATAACCTGTCCTTCCTCACTTATACCACCCTCATATGTTGGTACACTCACAATCTTAGTGATAACTACCTCTCTTTCATCCATAACTCCCTCTGATTTTTCAAAACTACTTTCCTTTTCAACTCCTTCTCCTAAACCTGCAGCATCTCCACCTTCAACAAGGTTCAAAGATGGCAGTTGTGGGGAGATCACAGTGCTTATATCAACAGCCACTGAGTCATCCTGAATGATTTAAGAACTGATCAGTGTCCAACTCTGCTGACACTGAATAGGCCTTAATCAAACTAGCCTCTAGAGAAGGAACCTCCACATCTTTAGGCTGTGCCTTGGGTTCAGAAGAACCTTCATTGGCAGATGTGTCCTTGGTTGTGTTACCATCCTTGGTCAATACCTCTGAAATGACAGAGCCTTTCCTATGATAGGTTCTAGGGGGGTTGGAAAGTCTTTCAGAGACAGAAGGCTTAGGGAGATTGGCTTGAGGGGTTTCAGGAGGGTTGGGTTTTGAGGGGTTTGAGGGATCATCTGGGGAGTCATCATCATTGGAGCTGCTTTCAGGGTGATTGATGCCCTTAACTTTCCTTTCCCTCTCCTCATTCATCTTGTCATCCACCAACTTTGCAAATACTTCCTCATCAGTGAGGAATCTTGTCTTTGAAACTCCAGCAAAGTGTAACAATCTGTTCTCCTCCACTTGCCACCAGTTTGCACCCTTATCTTGGATAACTTGTGATATTTCCATCAAGGATTTATCTTTTACATCAACAAGCATCCTTAGATCATGAAAGGCCTTCTGAATTCTTGGAAATTCAGCAAGTTGTGGATACAAACTGTCCACAGTAGCCTTGGCTCCTCCTCTGAGCATACTTTCATAAGTATACTCCTCCTCATCTCCACTTGAATGGGGACTTTGGGTTATAGGGGAGTTGGCTCTGGGTTCTCCTAATGCGGCTTCAGGCAGATTAAGTTCAGGAATGTTGGCTTCAGATGGGTTGGGTGCAGTAGAAGGATCTTCAGTTGCTTTTGAGAGCAATGGATCTGAAGGGGCTTTACTCAGGGGGGTTGGCTCAAAGAGTGCAGCTTCTAATTGCTTTGAGTAATTGAGCATAGATGAGTCAAGGGGAGATTGTAATCTTGTCTCATCTACAGCTATGTCAGCTAGCACATCTATCATACTTCTCTGCACACTTCCCTCAGGAGAGTATCTCTTTGTGAGATTTATGGGAGTGATAGGTTGATTGGTTGGGGTTATATGGGTTTCAGGGGAGTTGGGCTCAGGATTCTGAATTTCAGGGATGTTGGCCTCCATTGGTTGACCTTCAGGGACCCTGGATTCTGGAGTTCCAGAACCAGATGAGTTGGTCCTTGACTTTGATTTGGTCCTGCTTTCAGCTCTGCTCTCTCTTAGAGCAAGTTGTAGAGACCTTTCTTCCTGAAGCTCCAACACCTTGTCAGTAGGCTTGACCCTTCTTTTACTAGCTCTACTGCTCCCACTTCCTTCCTCATCCTTCTCAGGGACAACCTCCCTGATCCTTTTATCACCCCTAGACTTTTGTCTAGTCTCATTGTACTTTAGCCATCTCTTCTGATATTCAGTAGACTTGACCAAGTCTGCTGAGAACCTTTTTAGTTTCCATATATCTCATTCACTTTTCATGACTTTTACTTGTCCAACTTCCCTGGATCAAGTAATCCTAACTCTGCTGATAGCTCCAGAAACCTTGCCTCTGCAAGTGGCTTAGTTAGTATATCAGCTTTTTGATGATCTGTGTGGATCTTGACCAACTTTATATCCTTCTTCTCCACATGATCTCTAATGAAGTGATGTTTGATGTCCACATGTTTGCATCTTGTATGCAAGACAGGATTTTGTGAAATAGCAATGGCACTATTGTTATCACAAAATATGGGCACTTCAGTAGAGTTGACTCTGTAATCTCTTAGTTGTTGTCTCAACCATAGGATTTGGGCACAACAACTTCCAGCTGCAACATATTCAGCTTCAGTGGTGGAAGTAGCCACTGTGTTCTACTTCTTGGAGAACCAAGATATAAGCTTGTTGCCCAAGAATTGACAAGTCCCTGAAGTGGACTTTCTGTCAATTCTACAACCTCCATAGTCAGCATCTGAGTAGCCAGTTAGCTCAATGTTGTCATCAGCAGGGTACCAAAGGCCTAGATTTTCAGTGCCTTTGAGATACCTCAAAATCCTCTTTGCAGCCTCAAGATGGCTTTTCTTAGGATTTGCTTGGAACCTTGCACAAACACCTACTGCAAAGGTGATGTCAGGTCTGCTGGCAGTGAGATAGAGGAGTGAACCAATTATTCCTCTATACTCAGTAGAGTTGGTTGGAATACCACTCTCATCAGGATCCATCTTCCAATTTGTGTTCATAGGGATCCTTACTGACTTGTTAGTTGTACACCCAAACTTCTTGATCATTTCTCTGGTGTACTTAGCTTGGTTGATGAAGATTCCTTCTTTAGATTGTTTGACTTGAAGACCCAAAAAGAAGTTCATCAACCCCATCATGGACATCTCAAACTTGCTTTGCATTAGCTTTGAGAACTTCTCACACAGCTTCTCATTGGGGGATCCAAATATTATGTCATCCACATAAATTTGGACAAGCAAGATGTCCTCTCCTTCAGATATTCTGAAAAGAGTTCTGTCCACAGTTCCCTTGGTGAATCCATGATCCAAGAGGAATTGTGACAGTGTATCATACCAAGCCCTAGGGGCTTGCTTGAGTCCATATAGAGCTTTCTTGAGTCTGTAAACTTGGTTTCCAACTTCAAAACCTGGTGGTTGCTCCACATAGACTTCTTCTTTCAAGACTCCATTCAGAAAGGCACTCTTGACATCCATTTGGTACACTTTGAACCTCTTGTGGGCTGCATAGGCTAGAAAGAGCCTTATTGCTTCTAGCCTTGCCACAGGTGCAAATGTCTCATCATAGTCAATGCCTTCATGTTGGCAATAGCCTTTTGCCACAAGTCTTGCTTTGTTTCTGACAATCACATCATTTTCGTTTTTCTTGTTCTTGAACACCCACTTTGTTCCAATAACATCTTGATGTGAAGGCCTATCCACCAGCTCCCATACTTCATTTCTGGTGAATTGATTCAGTTCTTCCTGCATGGCTGTGATCCAATTGGCATCTTGAAGTGCTTCCTCAATATCACAAGGTTCTTGCTCTGACAAGAAACAACAGAAAAGAGCACTTTCACCATGGAATCTTCTTGTTTTGACTCCAATACTTGGGTCACCAAGTATTAGATCAGTAGGATGGTCTGACAACCAGGTCCTTCTTTTTCTGATCTCTTCAGTAGAGTTGTCCTCTACTGAAGTTGAGTCAATATGATCATAGAATTCAGGATAATTGAATGCAGGATCTAATTCAGGATCATAATCAGGGGTGTTGTCCTCAATGTCAGGGACATTGGTATTTTCAACATTTTGAGTTCCCCCTTGATTATTTGACCCATTAACTACCTCAGCAGGTACTGCTTCTTCATTGGTAGTTGTTACCTGGATGTGAACTGGGATTGGATCATTCAGTTCACCATTCCTTTCAGTGGGATTTGCCTCAGGAAGGTTGCCTTCAGGATGGTTGTCCAACATAGAATTTTCAGGTAGATTGGCTTGGACAACATCTATGAATTCAGTGTCTTTGTCTTTTAGGCTTAGTCTGGTTGTTCTTTGTGTGATTTCTTCTGATTCCAAGTTCTCATTCCTGAACTCATGAGTAGATTCATCAAACACAACATGAGGTGTTTCTTCCACAATAAGAGTTTTCTTGTTGTAGACCCTGAAAGCTTTACTAATTTGGGAGTATCCAAGAAATACTCCTTCATCAGCTTTGCTATCAAAGGCTTTCAACTGATCTTTCCCATTATTGTGAATGAAACACTTGAACCAAAAATGTGAAAGTAAGACACTTTAGGCATTCTTCCTTTCCAGAGTTCATAGGGGGTTTTGCCTTGCCCCTTAATAATCAAACATCTATTTTGAGTATGGCATGCAGTGTTTATAGCTTCAGCCCAAAACCTCTTAGGTAATTTTGAATCAGCAATTAGAGTTCTAGCAGCTTCTTTTAAAGTTCTATTTCTTCTTTCTGCAACTCCATTCTGTTGGGGAGTTCTAGCTGCTGAGGTTTCATGAGCTATTCCATTAGATGTGCAATACTCATTGATGTATGAGTTAATGAACTTTGTGCCTTTATCAGATCTTATCTTGATAATGTTAAGGCTTTTCTCATTTGACAATCTCTTAAGAAGTTCAGGCAGTTTGACTTGAGTTTCCTTCTTATTAAGGAGAAATACTACCCATGTGAACCTAGAGAAGTCATCTACTACAACCAATGTGTATTTTCTACCATTTATGCTTGCAGGGGTAATTGGTCCAAAAAGGTCCATATGTAACAGTTCAAGTACCCTTTCAGTAGAGATGACTGGTTTTCCCTTAAATGAGGCTTTGATCTGTTTTCCTTCTTGGCATGGTTTGCAAACATGCTCTTTAATGAAAACCTCATTAGGTAGTCCTTTGACTAATGCATTTCTAGCAATTTTGTTCATTGTTTTAAAGTTCAGGTGGTTTAATCTTTTATGTCATAACCAACTTTGTTCACTAGAACTCTTAGCAATGAAGCATGCAGCATCAGTAGACTTGTCCCAGTCTGCAAAATACACATTTCCTTTCCTAGTTCCAGTCAATAGAATTTGTTGAGTCTTATCTTTGATTAAGCATTTTCCACTTGAAAACTCAACATTGAAGTTTTTATCACATAATTGACTGATACTTAGGAGATTATATTTGAGACCAGCCACATAAGATACATTGGATACTTTGATGTTACCAATCATCAAAGTACCATAACCTTTTGTAGTTGCTTGTGAGTTGTCTCCAAAAGTGACATTTGGGCCTTCTTTTTCAATAAAATCAGTGAGGAGATCCTTGTTTCCAGTCATGTGCCTTGAGCATCCACTGTCAAGATACCATGCTGACTTTTTGCTCATGCTCCTCTTCTTGTGGCCCATTGGTACCTGCAATTAGATAGGTTTAGGTACCCTTTGAGTTTTGGGTCCTGAGAGGTTAGCTGTACCTTTAGGAACCCAAACTTGCCTAATAACCTTGATTGATTCAAGGTGGCTAAGTTGTCTTCCTCTAGCATCTACATACACTGTCTTTCCCTTAAATGCCTTTGGGAAAGTGTGTGTGAATGTGTTAACTCTATAAGTTTCAGGAGAGTTGTCAAATCTCCTGAACTTTTGAGTTCTTTGTGCTACTTGAGGGAATCTTTGAGGAAAGGCTTTCTTTTGACCATTACCCTTTGGCATGAAGGGTTTTGGTTGTCTCATTTTATTTTGCCTTTGAGGAAAGTTATCCTTGGGTCTATTCAGCTGAGGCTTTCTCAGAAGAGTTGGCCTAGGCTGATTATACTTTGGATAACTCCTCTGAACATTGTTCAGTAGAGTTGCCCTTCCATTGGGTCTACTCTGCTGACCAACATTCCTCTTATGTTCAGGAGCTTTGGCCATTTCCTTAGGTTTTGGCCTATTCTCCTGAATTACTTGAGTAGGCAGATCATCCATTTTGCCATTTCCTTTGTTCAGTGGCTGAATCACTTCATTTTCAGTTTGTGCCACTGACTTAACAAAGATTCTCTTAGTGTTACTTACAGAAGCAACACTAAGACAAGGTGAAGATTCAAATGGATCAAAACCTAATCCACTTCTTTGAGCCATAGGTCTTTGATAACTCTGAATTTCCTCTATTGCTCTAGAGGATTTCTTCAGAGCAGACATCTTTAGTTTCAGGCTCTCTTCACTTGATTTAAGAATATCATATTCATGTGAGAGGTTTTCAAATTTGGCATTGAGAATTTTAAGTTCAAAATCTTTTCTCTTCTGAGAGAGAAGTTGATCATCAATCTCCTTTTGTTGGTCAACTATCCTGAGATTTGCTTCCTCAAGCTCTCTCAAGACTTGTTGATACAACTCAGTAGACTTGACATCAACAACTACCTCAGAGTTTTTGGCAAGTTCAATGGCCAATCTTTCATTTTCTCTCACACAGTTATCATGAAATTCTTGTAACAAAGTGAAATCTTCCATCAACTTTCCAAGGGAAAGCTTCAAGTTGACCTCACTATTGTTCTGTGAGATGAATGATGGTGAGCTAGAAGTAGAGGATACCTCATCATCCTCAAGAGCCATGTTGCAGACATCATCATCATCATCACTGTTGGAGAACAGTCCATCAGAGGAGTTGAGGCTTTCAATACTATCAGATTCTTCACCAGCCATCATGGCCTTTCTGTTGGTGAATTTCATGTCTCTTTTGGCCTGCCTCTCTCTTCTCTCCTTAGAGCTTAATTCAGGGCAATCATACTGGAAGTGCCCTTTCTTTTTACAGTTATAGCACAGATCTTCATCATCTTCTTTCTTTGATTCTTCTCTTCTTTTTGATGATGAAGGTTCAGCTCTACTGGACCTTCTCCTATCAGAGTACTTGTCCTCTGATCTTATCTCTTCAGGCTTTTTGACTTCAGCCTGTGCTTCAGGAGAGTTGTATCTCCTGAATTTGTTGTCCTGGTAGAATTTCTTGTATCTACCAAACCTTGAGTTCAACTTTTCAAACCTTCTAGCCATCAAGGCTAGTTCTTCCTTCATTTCAGTCTTTGAGACTGACTTTGATGATCTTGGAGTGGGCTGCATCTCTGGTTCAGCTGTTTTGGCTTTGAATGCCACTCCCTTAGTAGGATTTGAAGGTTCCTCAATAGGCTTTCTTCTATTGAGGTCGAACTCATAAGCTTTGAGTTCAGAGAAGATTTGTTGCATGGGCATGGTGGAAAGATCTTTGGTGTTTTGCATCATTACAGCATAGACATCCCACTTTTGAGTGAGACTTCTCAAGATCTTCAACCCCACTTCTCTCTTGGTGTAGACCTTGCCCAGTGAGTTGATTTCATTCATCACATCAGTGAATCTACCAGCAAACTTATCAATGGACTCTTCAGACTCCATTGCAAACTGTTCAAATTTCTGCACAGCAACTTGGAGTTTATTCTCCTTGATCTTTTCAGTACCCTCACACATTTCTGCAAGAGTATCCCAAATTTCTTTGGCTGTTGTGCAGTGGTAGACTCTACCCATAATTGCATCTGGAATTGTTTTGTAGAGGGTGTTCATAGCAAGATAATTCAAATTATCTTTCCTCTTTTCATCAGTAGTGAAGTCATCCTCATCTTTGGGGAGCACCTCTCTTGGATCTGCCTTTTGAGCCTCAGTGACCTTGGGATTGACAAATGTGAACATAAAAGGACCTCTTGTGATCACTCTTAGCATGTCAGTGTGTAGAGATGCAAGATGAGCCCTCATTCTGATTTTCCAGAAATCATAATTATCAATTGAGAACATGGGCAGTTTGTGATGTGAAATGTGGTTGACTGGATTTGTGGCCATGTTGTCCAATCCTTGGACAGCAGGAGGTGGAACAGCAGCATTGTTGTTGGCCATAACTCAAGAACAAACAGTCAGTCAATATTCAAGTAGAATTTCAGATAGATCAGTTCAGTGACCACAGCCAATATGTGATTTTGAAAGCCAAGATGGCTTTTCAGAAGCAGTGTCTTTGAACCCCTGCTCTGATACCACTTGTTGGTCCTGAAAGGAGTAGATAACAAGTGTATGGGGGGGGAATACACTTGTATGCAAATTCTTTTCAAACTTGATCAAACCAGAGCTCAGCAAGGTTGTCTTGGACAACTCTGCTGAAGAAGATTAACTCTTCTAAGATAATCAATCTACTAAGTACTATTGAGTACTTAGTTGAATAACTATCTAGGGGAGTTATATGTGCGGAATAGTGGTTGGCCCTTTTAGTTTAAACTCCTTTTATTTCTGAAATCACTTAGTCAAAGTAACACAGTCCAGCTTTCAGGGAACTTGTCCAAATAGGTTTTTACACAGTCTTTGAATGTTTTTCCTTGAAAGATCAGTTTTGTGTGCAGTGTTGATGTATTGAAAGTACTTGAAATGTAAATCAACACAAGAGTTTATAGTGGTTCAGAGACTCAAGCTCCTACATCCACTTTCCCTGATTTAACAGGATAATTCCTTCACTCTTGGAATTAACTTGTTTTATAGTGCCAAGGTGCACTTGATCAAGAACACCACTCTTGGTGAATTGATCCCTAGGATGTCTAGAGTCCTAGTACCCTCTTCTCAACTCAGAACTGAACTGTTCTTCTCTCAACAGTCAGCTCCTACCACTTCTACTACTATAACCTTCTCACTTTCACTCTTGAAAGATATGAGGATTGAAGTAAGGTTCCAACTAATGAGATATTCTTTACAATGAAGATCAGTGTATAAGGATAGGATATCTCTCTAAGCTTGTGTATGGATATACAATGTAGTTCAGCTTAGAAGAAGTGTATGAAGACTAAGATAGTCTTTTGAAAGCTTGAAAGCACTCTTGCTTGTAGGATAGTTGTCAAGTTGAGATTCAGTTGGATACTTTCAAATGGTCTTCACACTTCTGTATTTATAGACAAATGAAGGATTTGCCCGTTGGAGAGGCAGCCTCCAATGTCCATAAATGTCTTCTTTTAGTTCTTCAACTTTGAAGACAGAATCTTGATAGTGACATGTCCTCATTTGGGAAATAAACGGCTGTAAGAGCTTTGTCTTCATTCTGTAGCACTCTTCCCAACATCTGACATTCAGATTCTCTTGTAAGAATGTGGACATGTCTTCTGAAGGTTGTTCCAATGATAGAACAACATTCCTCATCATTTGGACAACACTCCTTATCACTATCAGCAGTCTTGCTTATCAGCAAGATTGTCTTGCTCTTTCCCTTTTATTTTCTTGAGGATGGCTCTTTCCCTTCAGATGGCTCTTTCCCTTTTATTTCTCTTGAAGATGATCTTAGCTTGTTTCTTTGAAGATCTTTAGGGTGTGGTTGTCTCTTTCTCTTCAGTATAGTTGACCTCAGGCTTTCAGAGTATTTGATCTTGATTAATTGAGCTGAGACAACTCCTCTGGACAACTCTCCTGATCAGCATATTTGTCTTTCAGCAGACTTGATCATGATTCCAGAGTTTGAGCCTTGAGGGGACTTGTTCTTGATGTACTTCAAAGCATGTGTTCCCCCTCAATTTGTGCATCTAATCATTTAAGAGCTGCCTAACATATTAGCTCCTCATCTAGCCTATAATCTATATGTTCTAACATTTCTAGAACATACTTATCTTGACTTAGGCATGTCTCAGGGGGGTTTTGGTATTAGATCAAAACATATCTCATTTTATTCCCAACACTAATAAATGGTGACGCTTAGCCGAGAGTTTGACTAACAAAGCGTCACTTTAAGGGGTATATTTTAGTAGTGTATGAAAGTTGGCTATTTAGTTGTAACAAAATTAATCTAGAAGGATCTAGAGTAGAAGCATGAAAGGCAAGCTCAACCATGTGAAGCTCTGCCTATATATACTACCATTTGTAAATATGAAAAGTGTGAATGAAATATCATTTAGATTCTTAACAGTTTGATCTCCAGAAGAATTCGACGAGTGGTATGGAAACATATGTTTAATGTTGAAGACATTGGAGCAACGAATGTGCAGGTGAAGTAGCACACGGTAAGCGTTTGGGTTAATCCTCTCTGTGATCTCCAAAGGGCCAATCTTCTGGGCTGATAACTTGTTGTATTCATTGGATGGAATACGATATTTTGTTAGTACCACCCAAACTAAATCACCAACTTTAAACAGTACATGTCGACAATGTTGATCCGCGGCTGTTTTATATGATGAAGTCGCGGCTTCTAAATTTGCTCGAGTGCTTGCATGTACCTGTTGCAATGATTCGACGAAGACCCTGGCCTTCCCATGAGGCCTAGTGCGTGACGGCAGAACCAACAGGTCGAGAGGGCCTTGCTGTATTAATGTATAAACAATCTGAAATGGCCCGTAACTTGTGATTCTGTTTTTGGCAGCGTTATGAGCAAATTCTGCTTGCGCGAGTTTTAAATCCCACGACCGAATGTGATCTCCCACCAAACGGCGTAGAAGATTCCCCAATGTCATATTTACCACCTCCGTTTAACCATCGGTTTGTGGATGGTACGCACTACTAAGTTTAAATTCGTGTTGACCATTCGCCAAAGACTTCTCCAAAAATGGCTCAGGAATCTCGTATCTCGATCCGTCACAATGGATTAGGGTAGGTCGTGCAGCCTGTATATCTCCCGTTAGAACAAGGCCGCACTTTGATTGCATCTGTTGTTTTCGTACAAGGTATAAAATGCACCATTTTAGAGAATCGGTCAACAATAACGAAAATAGAATTGTTACCCCTTTGCATCTTTGGCGACGCTACAGGTCCTACACTGCTCCACAAATCTGGTGGCATATTCTTGTCCTGCATGTCCGAGGTTATGTAGCTCCTGTATAAGATGAAAACGCAAACTGCCCTCGGGAATACACATCTTATCATCACGAAATAGAAAACCATCCGAAATGGAGAAATGCTCTACACATCCCTCATGCAACCTTTCCAATATTGGGCCAAAGAAAGGGTTTGGTGTATACAAGTCTCGTACGGAGTCGAATCCAATTACACGGGTATATTACACAGAAGGGGTGATCGACGTTGCAAATAATATATCTCGATTGCATAAAATTCGACGTCGTAAGTACTATGTCTCGACCGCGGCCCCGTCAGTTTTTCGATGAAATAGGCTACTAGTTGCCCCGATTGAAGGGAGGGTGAAGTTAGGGAGGACAAGCAGCGGTGTCGAGGTCAGTTTCTATTTAATAACATCAAACGTCACTGTCGCGCCGGTGACCAAGAAAATGTAGTTTGCCTCATGCAATCCGTAATAGGGGCCATGATCGTGTTAAAATGTGGTTTGAATCAGCGGTAGAAGGACGCTAAACCATGGGAACTACGCACCTATGTCGGCGTCTTTGGAGTAGGTCAATCACGAATCGCTTTGATCTTGGATACATCCATACCGATCCCTTTTGCCGAAATAGTTTAGCCCAAGAACAGAACTGATAGTTGGAAGAAAGCACACTTCGTTGAAGCTACATATAATTTTTTTTCCTTAGAATGGCTAAGACCGCCTCTAAATGGTGCAAATGGTCAGCTGCATTTTTACTATATACTAGTATATCGTCAAAATACACCACGACACACGAGCCAAGAAAGGGCCGAAGTATCTGCGTCAAGACGTGCATGAACGTACTAGGGGCGTTAGAGAGACCAAACGGCATCACAAGCCATTCGAATAAACCCTCCAGAATTTTAAACGCCGTTTTCCATTCATCTCCGGGGCATATGCGTATTTGGTGATAGCCGAACTTTAAATCCAGCTTGCTGAAAATGATTGCGCCCCTAAGCTGGTCCAACAAATCGTCCAATCGTGGGATCAGAAATCTATAACGAACTGTGATCTTATTAATTGCACGGCTATCCACGCACATTCTCCAAGAATTGTCTTTTTTTGGAATTAGGAGCGCTGGAACAGCGCAAGGGCTAAGACTCTCGCGAACAAACCCTTTAACGAGTAACTCTATCAATTGATGTTTAAGTTCGTCATGTTCGGCGAGAATCATTCAATAGTGTGGTCTATTGGGTAATGCAACGCCCGGAACAAGGTCAATATGATGTTGAATGTCGCGCATAGGTGGGAGGCTAGTGGGCAGATTTGATGGAAATACATCTGCATATTCTTGTAGAAGGGGAGAAATAATATGAGGAATCAAAGAATCTGTAGTAATATCATGTGCCACAAGAACAAGTAACATAGAATTATTGCGCAATTCATGTAAAAAATGACGGTTAGAGAGAAGTACAACCTGGGTATCAGATATAGGTTTCGAAGGGTTACCCAGGGTTGGTAAAAGAACAATGCGAACACCGTCAAATACGAAGTTGTACGTGTTCTTGCGGCCATCGTGTGTAACCGACCTATCGAATTGCCGCGGTCTACTGAGTAATAAATGGCATACGTCCATTGGCGCAACGTCACACTAAATGGAGTCTACGTATGCTGAACCAATTGAGAACGAAACAAGAACATGGGACCTAACCATAATAGACGTCCCTCGTTGGAGCCAAGAAAGCGTGTAAGGGGTGGGATGGGTCTTAGCGGATAGGGCGAGCTTCTGAACTGCTGTTTCGGCGATAGCGTTTTCACACGAACCCGAATCTATGATGAAACGACAAACCTTACCCGCTACAGTACACGTCGAATGAAAGAGGGATGTGCACTGAACTTGATTTTCTTCGCTCCTAGGTGTCAAGCATGTGCGACGAACTACCAGGGCCTGGCCCTCGTCTCCCTATAATTGTAGTTCGGGATGACAAAGTTTTGGTTCCTCATCAAAAATGGGTGAGCATCGTAAAGCGTGTCGTCGGCCAAAAGTGTTCGCTTGGGGCAGGTACTCGCTCGATGGCCTGCAGCCTCACAAGAGAAACAAGCACCATGGGTGTGCCCTTGGAATGCCTGTGATGGAGGGGCAGGAGATCGAGGGGTGTGTCGAAGGCTGGAGCCAGTGGCTGTGGGGGTTGTGCGGAGGACAAAAATTCCGCACGCGAAGGTGAAAAAAATGGAGTACGGCGTGATTGTTGTTTCTCAACGAGTATGGCCCATTGGTGAGCCTCTAAAACGAACAACGGAGAATAAAGATTCAGAATATCTTGAATACTCAGACGTAAACCCCCTACATACCACGACACCAATTGATCGGTCGATTCGGCTAAATCATTGCAAGTCATTAACTAATAGAATTCCTCAGAATAGTCGGCGACGGAACGGTTGCCTTGGCATAAATTCTGCAGCCGTTGAAAAAGGATTCTCGAATGATTGAAAGGTAAGAATGCCTTCCGTAATTTCTTCTTGAACTTGGACCGAGATGCGATAGGTGTTTTTCCTAGACGGACGTGCGACGTGTTTAGGTGTTTATGAGAGGCACGGCCATGCAGGCGAGTGGCCATGAGAGGGACACGGCGATCATCTGGTACGTTCTTGAAATCCAAGATTTCATCCATTATGAGTAACCAATCCATAAGATTAGTCGCATCCAATTTATCGTGAAACTCTGGAATTTCCATCTTAAAACCTAGCTCCCATCGGTTATCGTCGTCCTTGCGCGGAACAAGATCATGCCTCTCTGGACGCCCCATCCGGTTGCAAAACTCCCGATCAAGGGGGCAAACGGATTGTCCAATGTCTCTGTTTCATCTGTGGACGACGGTTCTGCCTGTTGGGGAGCAGTAGACTGACCAAGATTCGACATCAAGTCCTTAATTGCCGTGATAAAATCAGACTGTTGCGATGCTAAGAGATCTTAGCGGACATACATAGCGGAAAATTCCGTAGCAAGTTGATCCAATTGTTGCTTCATTTGTGTGACATCAAGCTCCACTTGAGCATTATCCTATCGTTTAGGACACATCTTCCCAAGACGCACCCAACTCTAGATACCATCTGACGCAGCGTAAGCCAATATCTTGAAGGAATAACCAAGAACTTGTAATACTTGAAACCCACAATATCTGAATAACCCACAAATATAATTTCTCAATTCAACAACCCGTAATCAAGTCACACAAGGAGTATATATAGACACTCCTTTACAACTCACACATTAGTTGGTTACAACACTAAAACTAAATAACCAAAAACTAAGCAAACTCAGACTCTTTTTGAAAATGCATATAAAATAAAAAAGTTCCTAGTGAAAGTTTTGGTAGAAGGAAAAAAGTGGATTGTGTGAAGAAGCTAGGATGAGTGAAATTATAATGGTACAGATCAGGATCATTTCGTAATATATGAAATTTTTATTCGATGTCAAACCCCAAAAAATTCGACAAATTCTAGGGTCAATCTACAACTATTTCATTGAATCCACGACGATTGAAATTCGAAATTCAGGAACCAATACAATCTGATGAAGCGTCGTTCCAACTGTTATAGCAAAGTTTGGGACGCGTGGCTGAAATCCGCTTTATCTTGAAAAAAAAATACAATTTGACGAAGTATCGTTTCAAAAAGGACTTATTTGACAACTACTTGAAGAAGTCAAGGTGACACATCGAATAATGAGTCGACACCACAACCTCAATCAATACTTCAGTATTGAAACCATTACCACTCAAGAGTCTATATCAATTGCCCAAACCACGACCTATCCATAGAAGTCTAACCTCGGGGGCAATTGTATATGTTGTCTACAAATGACCAGGTCTAACTGGACTTCATAAACTAGAATGCACATCCTTGCGACCCGGTTATTAATCTCTTAAACAATTATGAATTGTTATTTTTATATCACGCTTTTCTAACTTTATTTTAATTTATAAGTTCATTTAATTCAACCACATTTTAATTTCATCGGTTATCATGTACTTTTTTTTTCTCTTTTTGTATAAGCACCAATTAATTTTAAGTTGCTATGGAAGTTTGGACAAAAAATGCCCAACATAAAATCTTAATTGTATGTATTCTAAATAAGACTATATCTATATTTGAGAATGTATCACCATACATTATTAATATTACTTTCTTCTTACATTTTTATACTTTTTATTTGAGTTGACATGAATTTAAAATAAATTGATTATTTATATAAAAGGGAAAAAATTATGGTGAGAGATAAGATAGTGTGTGAGTAATAGTATTTTCTAATTGGCAATATTTGAAAGCAATACTTATAAGACCTATGTGATTTTGATGCGAAATTAAATATTGAGTTTATTATGGAATTCATATTTCCATAAAATATGTAAGTGATTTATGTTGTGCCTTGTTTCATACTCCCTCCGTTTTAAAACTGTTTGTGTGAGAATATGTATGTGGTCACCGTTAATGAGATGATAGGAATAATCCACTATATATAAGTATTTACAATGAGATAATTAAGGTAAATACAACAACCATATCAAAGAGATATATACAAAAGATATGGACTAAATTAAAATATATTATTCCTATATTATTATTTCTTATTACCCCCGTCAAGCGATGTTATGGATGCAATCGAACATAGAGCTTGGAACGTAACAACTCGAAACTGGAGCGAGAAAGACTCTTGGTGAAGACGTCGGTGAGCTGAAGAGTAGAAGGGACGAACTTGGTGATGAGGCGACCAGAAGAGACCAATTCGCGAACAAAGTGGCAGTCAATGTCGATGTGTTTTGCTCGCTTATGAGCAACAGGGCTTTGACTCCAAAATAAGACACTCTTGTTATCACAAAGGAGGGTTAGAGTCGAGGAAGGAAGCTGACCAAGCTCCCGAAGAAGTTGAGTAACCCAAATCATTTCTTGAGTTGTGTTCGCGAGTGTCCTATACTCGGATTCACAACTTGAGCGAGCAACAGTGGGTTGTTTCTTCGCACTCCAAGAGATTAAGTTTCCACCCAAGAAAATCGAGTAACCATAACTGGAGCGACGAGTTTCAGTGCAACGCGCCCAATCTGCATCTGAATAACCAACGAGCGAGTAGTCACTGATCCGGCCAAAGGATAGCCCATAGTTGATAGTGCCCTTAACATATTTGAGGATCCTTTTGACCGCAAGGAAGTGGTCGGTGGTCGGCGAGTGTAGAAATTGGCTAACATGATTCACAGTATAAGAAAGATCAGGACGAGTGATCGTCAGATACTGTAGAGCGCCAACGAGCGAGCGATATAGAGTGTGGTCGGCAAAAGATTCCCCGGCTGCAAGGGGAGTGGAGACAGGCTTTGATCAAGCAACTCCGCTCTAGAGAGGACATCGAGAGAATACTTCGCTTAGCTGAGAAAGAGACCAGTCGACGAGTGAGTGACCTCGAGGCCAAGGAAGTAGCTGAGGCGACCAAGATCTTTGATCGCAAACTCCTTGTTGACACGACGAATAAAACGCCGAATAGCGTCCTGGTCGCTCCCTGTAACAATAATGTCATCCACATAAAGCAAGAGGTATAGGGTGACTTTACCACGTTTGAAGTAGAAGAGTGAGGGATTTGCTCGGCTGCACAGAAAACCCAAAGTCTTAAGGAAGTCACTAAAGCGAACAAACCAGGCGAGAGGGGCTTGCTGAAGACCATACAATGCCTTCTTGAGGCGACAAACATGGTCGGGAAAGAGAGGATCAATAAAAACAGGAGGTTGAGCCATGTAAACAGTGTTCGTCAACTTTCCATGGAGAAAGGCATTGTTCACATCGAGCTGGTCCATGTGCCACTGATTCCGAACAGCCAGACACAAGATGATGCGAACAGTAGCGGCCTTGACGACTAGACTGAAGGTGTGCGAGAAGTCAAGGCCTGGAACCTGCGAGAAGCCTGGGCGACCAATCGAGCTTTGTAGCGATCAATTGTACCATCCGCAAGAAATTTGGTGCGAAAAACCCATTTCGTACCAACAATGTTTTTGGAGGGAGGGCGAGGAACGAGTTCCCAAGTTTTGATAAGCATGCAATGCATCGAGCTCAAATTGCATTGCAGCTAACTAGTGTGGATGCTTAAGGGCCGATTTGTAACCCTTAGGCTCAGCAGAGACCGAGAGGGCGGACAGGAGGCCGGTGGTCGCAATGTCGGTAATGTGCCGAGGCTTGAATATCCCATATTTGGCACGAGTGACCATCGGGTGAGTCGGGACAGGAAGAGGGCGAGCAGTAGGTGGATCAGCAGCTGGGCGAGCAGGGGGCTGCTGAACAGCTGGACGAGCAGGAGGCTGCTGAACTACTGGGCGAGCAGGAGGCTACGGAACTGCTGGGCGAGTAGAGGGCATGATCAGGTCTGGTGGGTCAAGGCAGAGACCACAAGGAGACTGGCGAGCAGCAGCAGATGGTTCCACGAATGAGCTGATCTCAAGGGAGTCAACATGCGAGGAAGGAACATGAGCTGCCGAGAACAGGAACACAAATTCATTAAACTGAGCATGACGAGTAGTGTAGAAGCGGGAAGCGATCGGATCGTAACACCGAAACCCCTTATGGGAGGAAATGTAACCCATAAAGATGCATGGAGCACTGCGTGGAGCAAGCTTGTGGAGAGCATAGTCACGAAGATACGGAAATAATCGACAACCAAAGGTCCTGAAGTTGGCAAAGTTTGGAGCAGTGCCGAACAAAACCTGAAAGGGCGACCTGTCCCCAAGAACAGGCATGGGCAGACGATTGATTTCGTAGACAGCCGTGGAAAAGGCATCAACCCAGAAGTGGGTAGGCATGCTCGCCTAAAACAATAAAGAAAGCCCAGTTTCAGTGACATGACAATATTTGCATTCAGCACGACCATTCTGCTGAGGAGTGTAAGGACAGGAGATGCGATGATGAATGCCATGGTCGGCAAGGAAACCGTGAACATGACCATTAACAAACTCAGTTCCACCATCACTCTAGAACTCCTTCAGGGAAGTGGAAAACTGATTGCAAACAAAGGTGTGAAACCGAACAAATACGTCATGGAAATCAGACTTGGCATGCAGAGGATAAAGCCAAGTAAATCTGGAGAAGTCATCCACAAAAATCACATAATACCGAAAACCGTCATTAGAAGCAACAGGGGCAGGTCCCCAAAGATCACAGTGAACTAAATCCAAAACATGAGAAGCTCGTTTTTCATTTAATGCAAAAGATAAATGTTTACTCTTAGCCAACTGACATGGAGTAAAAAGGCCCGGTTTGGGCAAAATAGACGTAAGGGACAATAAACCCAATTTATTCAACATTTTAATGACGGAAATAGAAACATGGCCTAATCTACGGTGCTAACACTCAAAGGAAGCCTTTAGCGACGAACTACGCAAAGCAGTGACCAAGGCTGGAGTGCCTTGCTTCAGAGCATAGAGTCCTCGACTATGCCGACCCCTCGCCAAGGGTTGCTTGGTCACCCGATTCTGAATGGCAAATGAGTTATTAGTAAACAAAACATCAATAGAAAAGTCCGAAGTAAGCTTACTAATGGATAACAGTTTCTTAGTGAGATGTCGTACGACGAGCACATCTAATAAACGAACATCCTTAATAACCGAACACGACCCAACATGAGTGATCGGAATAGTAGAGCCATTACCAAAAATAACATTGTCGTTACCAAAATACGGGTGAGGATTTTCCAGGTCAGCCGAGCGAGGAGTCATGTGTGCGGAGGCACCACTATCGAGGAACCAATCCGAAGAAGGAGGATGCGAGACATGACACTAAGAGTCAAGGGCATGAGCAAGGTTGGTCGCAGAAGGGACAGGGCGAGCATAACGGCCAGGGCATCGATTCGCATAATGTCCATGTTGGCGGAAGATCTGGCAAGTGGGAGGGCGGCGAGCAGGGGCCGAACCACTAACCGAGGATCCAGAGGGCGCCTGGCGACCAGAATTCCGAGGAGAGAAGGTACGGGATTTGGTGCCAGGGCGAGCAGGCTTACCCGAGCGAGCAGAGGCAGAGAATGCTGGAACGGGTGAGGACGAGGAGTCCATCGAGCGAGTAAACTGCTCATAGTTTAAGGCCTGATGGATCAAATCCCGAAAGACAGGCATGGGCGACATAGCCATACGGGTGTCAGAGAAACCAATGACACTTGTCGTCATCATCAACAGGATTACCGATGGAGTCGAGTTGATCGCAAAGAGCACAAAACTTCTTGTTGAAGTCGTCGACGGAGGTGGATCCACGATGAAGGGAGGGGAGTTGATTCCGCAGTTGAGTGATGCGGGAGATCAAGGTGTGACTGTAGGTTGTCTCGAGTGCGACCCAGATGGAGCGCGAGGTGTCACAACCGATGACCTCAGCCATGGCTTCTTCAGAGAGGGAGGAAAGAAGAAGACTAAGGATCTTCTGATCTTTCTCAAACCAAGCGGTGTAGGCTGGGTTTGGAGCCGATTCACCAGATGTGGTGATCAGCTTCGCCGGAGCGGGTGTCGTGCCATGAACGTGAGAGATGAGATCATGGCTTGACAGGACCGGACTACCTGATTTCGCCAGAGCAGGTAGTTGGAGGATGACAACTTGATTGTCAAGAGATGAACCAAAACATTGAGAGGGATGGTGGGGGGAGTGGTAGCCGTCGCCGCCATGAGGAGGGAAGGGAAGAAATTTAGCGTGGGGCTTTAGAGAGAAAAATAGGGTTTCGATGAGTCATACTGATACCATGTGAGAATAGGTATGTGATCACCGTTAATGAGGTGATAGGAATAATCCACTATATATAAGTATTTACAATGAGATAATTAAGGTAAATATAACAATCATATCAAAGAGATATATACAAAAGATATGGACTAAATTAAAATATATTATTATTTCCTATTAGTTTGCATTATTTTATGGACACATAAACTAAAAAAAAATGTGTAATGAATATAATATTGAGGGGTAATTTTGTAAACTTTTATTAATAAAATAAATTGAATAATTGGATTGAGAATAAAAGTAATGACATTTTATATAAATATGCGAATATTGTGAAAGTTGGATTTACGGAAAAAAAATCTTTTTAAAATGTGAAAATAATTTTAAAACGGACTAATAAAAAAAAAATGTTGCAAACAATTATGAACCTGAGAGTATCAATTAATGTCCCCGCTGCCGAAATATTTGAAGTTTGTGTTGTAGTTAAATAAAGAAGAATTAATGATAAGGAAAAAGGAAACTATTTATTTGTTCGAGAAAAAGAAAACGATTCCATCTACTACGACTATAGAATTTTAGAGCCATCGATCACTTTATTTCTAACACATGCTACTTCTTATTTCATTCACATATCCCTAAAGTTTCACATCAATATTTTTTAATAAATAATTAATTTGACAAATCTACCAAAATCTAAGATCCGACAAGATCAGTGGCCCAAATTCTAATTATCACTTTATTGGAATAAGAGAAGGCTAGGGGACATTTAAATATACATCAAGAATTAACCACCCACCCAAACTAGCTAGATAGAATTTCAATTTGTGGTTGGTGCATGTAAGTTAAATTTCATGATTTGCTTAATCAAGACTTACCTCGTATTCCTTTTTTTATTTTTGGTCGGGCAATTAAAACCATTTTTATTAAGTAAAACTTAAAAGCATAAGGGTGTGCATTACATGTATTCCTTTTTTATTTATATATCTTAAAATATAGTTGCATTCTTTTTTTAAAGAAGTGTGTATAATGACAAAATAATCATATTTAAATTATTATATTGTGCGAAAGAAAATAGAATTTTTTAATTTTAAAATCATTTAAATAAGAATATATTTAGAAGTTTATATGAAATTCAGAATTTTATGCACACTAAATAATATTCTATTTAAAAAAATATATATTAGAAGGAACGGAGTAATACAGAGAGAGAGAGAGAGTCGAAAGGGAGATGGCGAGCTAAACTTATTTTACAATTTGATAAAAATAATGGAGTAATATAATATTAAAACTGATACGAGCTAGTATACATATTTTAATGGTTGAGGAAGAGGGTTTAGTGAAAATACTTTAATTAATGACTCGTATAGAGAAAATTCAATTTAATAAAAAAGTCGCTCAAAATATATATTCAAATATAAAAAAATAATACTCCTAGTAATTATTTTTTGTCACAAAGTTTGAAATCATTCTTTTTAGCAAGAAATTTTTTTTTTTGAACCATTATATACTTAGTAAAGTCAACAAAAAATTGATAAACAATGCCCGTGATGCCGAATGAATTAAATGGTGGTACATGTTTAAATTAAAATATGATATAAATTGTGGTGCGGTTTTAGTTTTACAATATGGTGATATAGACTTAAAAAAATGACGATGAGTTAAATAGTTGTACATACTTAATGATAATCGTATAGACCGAATAAAGTAGTGGTACAAAGTTATTAACATGGTGGTACATACTAAACTTTACCCAAAAATTTAAAGGGTATATAGTTGAAAAAGAATTGGTTTTTTTTTTTTCCACAAAAATAATTCAAAATTAATTAATGTTATCAATGCAAAGGCATGACACAATTAAACAAATAATTTGTCCTATAATCATGGATCCATAAATACACAAATTTATAATCATGGATCCATAAATACACAAATTCATTAAGAAAATGTGGCCAATCATCAAGGCGGACATTATTAATGCATTGGAGGAGTTTCATCATACCGGAAGAATAGTAAAAGGTGGAAACCCAAGTTTTGTCACTCTGATTCCAAAAAAGAAAGGGTCGACTCTTATCAAGGATTTCCGCCCTATATCGCTAATTGGATGTCTGTACAAAATTCTAGCCAAAGTTCTAGCTAATAGATTATCCAAGGTCATTGGCGAAGTTATTTCAGACAATCAAATCGCCTTTGTTGGAAATAAACAAATTGTGGATAGTATCCTCGTCCTCAACGAATCCCTGGACTTCATCAAGCGCGAAAAACGAGACGGGCTAATTCTGAAAGTGGATTTTGAGAAAGCATATGACTCAGTTTACTGGGAATTCATTGACGAAATGATGGAAGGTATGAATTTCAATTGGAAGTGGAGGTTATGGATCAGGGGCTGCTTATCATCGGCTACAATGGCAATCCTGGTCAATGGAAGTCCGACAGGCGAGTTTCAATTGCAAAGGGGAATGCGACAAGGTGACCCACTCTCACCTTTTCTCTTCCTCATTGCTGTAGAAGGACTCAGCTGCCTTATGCTCAAAGCTGTAGAAATCAATAAATTCCAGTGCTTCAAGATCGGTTACCATAACGTCCAGGTTAGTCATCTACAATTTGCAGACGACACTGTTATCTTGGGAAGGGCCACGACTGAGAACGCAAAAATTATGAAAGGCGTACTGAGATTGTTTGAGGTGGCTTCAGGACTGAAGGTGAATTTCTCAAAGAGCTCACTTCACGGCATTGGCACTAATGAGGATGATCTTGCGGCCTTAGCAAGACTAATCGGATGCACACCAGGGGCTATCCCATTCACATACCTCGGCCTCCCCATAGGGGCTAATTACAGGAGAAAAGAGGTGTGGAAACCACTGATCGAGAGGTTTCGGATAAAACTATCGGGATGGGCAAGAAGACACTTATCGATGGGTGGGAGGATCACTCTCATCAACTCGGTTCTCACGGCTATGCCTCTTTATTATATATCGTTTTTCAAAGCCCCATTGAGTGTTATCCAAACGATTAAACGCATCTAGAGAAATTTCCTATGGGGGGGGGGGTAACGACAATAATAGAAAGATAGCGTGGGTCAAGTGGGAGGGAGTGTGCAAGAGTAAAACAGGCGGTGGATTGGGGGTGAGAGATGTTGGTATTTTTAATAAAGTACTCTTGTGTAAATGGTTGTGGAGATGGTCTAGAGAGGATAATTCATTATGGGTACGTATACTCAAATCTAGATATGGCCAGGTTAGTGTGAACGGGTCGAGTGGGGTAGACGAAAGCAAGCAGTCGCTATGGTGGAGAGATATGTGCAGTTTGGCAAGAGGGAATGAGGGAGTGTTGTTTTATGAAAATATGAGATTCAAATTAGGGAATGGATCGTCTGTAAGATTTTGGGAAGACCCTTGGCTAGATGATATGATAAGCTTAAAAAATAAATTCATCTCACTGTATAATATTTCTACTAACAAGCATGGGTGGGTTAGAGAATTCTTCTTTCAAGATGGGGAAACATGGTATTTTAGTTGGATTAGGATGCTAAATGCTAACGAACTCTTAGATTTTGCAGCTCTTTGGCTATGTATTCACAGGTACAAGATCGAAAATTCTAGGGTGGACGCGCTGGAATAGATAGGCTCCAAGACAGGGGTGTTTTGCACGAAGAGTATGTACAATTTGGTGGCCGAAAACGAGGATCAATCCGTCGCCAATACAGCCCGCTGGCCGAAAATTTGGTGGAAATGTATCCCCTCAAAAGTGTCGGCTTTGTCATGGAAGGTCTTGCACGGTAGAGCAGCAACAGCGGACAATTTGCTGAAAAGGGGAATTAGCTCGGAAGTCATTAATGGTGTCTGCTCTCGTTGTAGGTCGGCGCCAGAATCTGGAAACCATGCTTTCATTACATGCCCTATGGCTTTGATGGTATGGAGCGAGATCCACATATGGGTGGAGAGGCCACTGAATATGTCAATCTCAGTGGGAGATCATTTAAAGGAATTTTGCAGAATGGGGAGCAGCACTCTCAAGAGGAAAGTTTTTGGACTTCTATGGCAGTGCACCATTTGGAAATTATGGAAGGCTCGGAATGACGCGATCTTTAATGAGAGAACATGGTCGTCGGAGGAGATAGTAGATAACATTAAGTTTAGTTCGTGGAAATGGCTTAAAGCCCATATGATTATAAACTCTTCATTTCACGATTGGGACCTTGCACCATGGTTGTGTATTCCCGAATAAGCTCTCGGCATTTGTAAATATTGTAAATGGGGCTGCATACCCACTGTACTAAGTTTTTGATTATATTGAATCACCCTTACTTATCAAAAAAAAAAAAAACAATACTTGGGTTAGTTAATATGAATACATTCCCACTCTTAACTAATAAGTCAAACGCTTGTCTAGGGAATAAACAACATTTAAACAAAGCTTTTGTGAACTAATTAATATAATTAAATAGCTTGATTTGTAATGAAGTTTAGCATATTCCGTTGACAAAAAGGACATGCAACACAAACATATATTTTTGCAGTGAATACTCTTATGACACCTCAACATATACTTAGTCCCCATGATTATTAGCAACCTAATAACTTAGCTTCCAAATTATCTAACACGATTTCTTTTAAAAAAATATTAATTGTACATTAATTGGAAATATATATATATATATATATATATATATATATATATATATTAGCTTTAGAAATTGAATTGCAATCATGAAGAAAATTAAAAATAAAGAACACGGATTTGTTGATTCATCAAGAATAACTATATACGTTTGGAGGTACTAACAAGTCAACAGATCTACTATTTTATAATGATAAATATAATATTGTGAAAAATATCTTATTGATCTCAACATTTTTAAAAGATTAGAATAAATTCATAAATTATGCTTTTAATATCATATATATTGTTGTGATAATAAATACTCCTATTTAATTTAGAATGGGACGCCCGTCCCCAACCCGTTGGGAATACTAGTCACCCGTTTCCGTGCATAGACCCTTACATGGTCTCTTTGTCCTAGAGGTATATATAAGTGAGTTGTGCCGATACATCATGAGTTACTTGTACTGACGAAGTTGGATAACTCAAGTGGTTAGAGCACCACTACCTAGGCTTTAGATCCTGGGTTCGAGTCATGGGTAGGGGAAAAGGGATGGGTATTTAATGAGTTACTTGTACTTAATTAATTCGAAAAAAAATTGAAATTGACTTAAACAAGCTACGTACTTACTATTATAGTTCTCGAACTCGAGTTTCAGCTCAGTAATACTAGACATGTCAGGCTTACGAACCTTATTTAGCATGCATAATTTTACTATTTCACTACAAAATAATGGGGAAATGGGGACGGGGAAGGCAACAGATCTGCCCTCACTAATGATGAAGGCAACGGCAGAGGCAACGGATGTGTGCCGATGTCAATATGCTCGATGTTATTTGAATGGCATCGGATTTGGGGAAAACCCAGGTATCGAGGCCACCAACACCCACCCCCACCGCTGGGCCACCCATTTTTCGGAAATTCTGCCTTTTTTCGCGAATTGCAGGGTTCGAACTCGGGACCTCCCGGTCTCGAAGGCTTTTGGGCGCCCCCTGTGTGCCGTTTAGGCTAGGAGCTTTAGTCGACATGTTGTGAATGCAATTAATATATATTCAATTTAATTTTAGTTTTTAACTCTTTAATTCAATCCATTCTAACTTTAATTGTTGCTTATTAAATTATTTATCAAAGCATATCATAATTATTTCTAAATTATGTTTTTCAAATTAAATAATTTAATTACGGTATCAATTCACACTATTTAAATTTATTCTAATCCTCAATTTACAACATTTAAATTCATTCTAATTTTTAATTTCACAACATTATAATTACATACAACATTGAATATAATTATTTTCACTTATACATTTAAATTTATTCTAATCACATCATTTAAATTCATTCTAATTTTCAATTCACAACATTAAATATATATAATTATTTTCACTTATTCATTTAAAAATATGAATTCACTTATCCATTTAATTAAAAATATTTTCATCTATTATAAAATTATTCTCTAGTTCATTTTCAATTAAAATAACATCACAAACAACATTAATTATAATCATAATTAGCATGTTCACGTCAATTAAAATAACATCACACACAACATTAAAATAACAATTAATCCTCAACGTCAATGTAATATAATAACATCACACATAACAACGTAATATAAAAATGTATCACTCCTCATCATCACCACCATCATCCTTAGTATCATCCCGATCCTCAACCTGGCTACGATCATGAACGTTGTGCGACACCCCCGACGGCCTCGGCGGCCTCGGCGCCCCACCCATCCGACCCATCCCACCCATCTGACACATCCCACACATCCCACCCATCTATCCCATCATCACTGCCATCTTTTCCTCAAAATGCTTGAGTAAGCGCTCCTCCTGCTGCTGCATTTGTAGGAGTAAGCGCTACTCTCTCTCCACATTGACTCTCCGTTCTTCAGCAATAGCATGGTCAATGTCGGCCTGGGTGAATCGTCCATAAGCCGTACCACTTGACGTCTCGCCAGGACCGGAGGAGACCCGCCTGTTCTTGCCTACTTGTCCAAGGCCCCTAACACGTCCATGAGACCTGCCGACCTTCTTCAAGTACAGTTCAGACATGTTGGGTATAGGTGGGCCCTGGGAACCATCCTCTGAAGTAGGTTCATCTGACGGATCTCCTGATTGATTATTGGTCAACTCCTCCTGTATCTGGTCCTATACGTGCACATTTAAAAGTGGGTTAATACATTTTCAAGTACAATTAAATATATATTTGTTATATAATGTAATGTGTACATATATATATATATATATATATATATATGTACACACTTACAAGTATATCACCCATATAGCCATAAGTGTATGTGCCGTTTTCGTAACGGTGGTAATATTCAACTATCTCCCAGTCGTATGCAGGGCGTCCCATCCTCTCCTCCTGTATTTTGAATCGAAGACATATACGTATAAATAAATTAAATAATTAACTAAAATTAATTATAATTGACCACAATTACTTACAATGCGACGTGCGACCTCTGCTGCTCCACGAGCTCCGCCTTTATGAGTACCATGGCCAGTACCCGGACCTCCAGGCTCGGATAAGTGGTTCTTACGAGCCTGCTCGCTCTTCTTAATTGTTTCAGGATTGTTCCAGTGACGAACTAAGTCGTTCCAAACATTCACATCCCACCTCGGCCTCTTCTTATCCTTCACCCACGCTTTCTTGACTCTTGATAACATGTTAGTGTACCGACTTACTGCTCTTTGAAGAAAGAGTCTGTACACCTCTGCAGAAGATGTGACTTCAGGGTCCCACCTGACCTCGGTCTGCAAAAAAAAATTAATTAATGAATTAATATAACAAAATAACAAAATGTTAATGTAAAGTTATTTTATACCTGGAATGTATCCCACCACCGCTGTATCGTGCCGGGTGATACCTTGGCCCAGGCGTGTGCACCAAGCTCCATATTCCTGTACATAATCGATCTGATCGTCCTCGAAATCAAATTTGAAGGCATCATCCTGTTACACGTATTTTATAATAATAAAAAAATTATTAATAAACATGTTATACATACGTCTAATGAAATTTAAATATAATATACTTACGTATCAAGGTAGATCCACAAGAGAATGCGACTCTCGGGTGCATCAGTCGACATGCTGGCCTGTGTCCCGACAGACAGAGGTCTAACTGGCGAATGTATCGGTGGAGGGGATTGTTCCTGTGCATGTGGAACC
Organism: Galeopsis tetrahit; assembly: GCA_963675135.1. NCBI lineage: Eukaryota > Viridiplantae > Streptophyta > Magnoliopsida > Lamiales > Lamiaceae > Galeopsis > Galeopsis tetrahit. The sequence goes on from OY776132.1 coordinate 63,627,197, forward strand.
ATATGAGGCACCTGAGGCACCTGAGTGTAATAGAAATTAGGGTTCATTCCGGGCATCTGGGGCAACTGTAGTATCCCAGTCATATCGGGCATATAAAAACTCTGTGGTATGGGCACAGTCGGTGTCTCATCCACCGGCTCTCCTCTACCTCTACCTCTACCTCTACCTCGCCCCTGTCCAGAAGAACCCTGACCAGAGCCATGTCCAGAAGAACCATGTCTACGACCACTCATCTGTCAAAATGAACATTAAAACATTATTAACGTTGAACATTGTAACAATTAAAAAACATTATATATGAACATCACTGTAACGATTAACACTAAAATATAAATAAGGAATATAATTAAGGAATTAATATTTAGATAACATTGTCTAACAATTAACAACATCATTCATCATTCATCTTCATCATCTTCATCTTCTTCTCCATCTTCTTCTCCGTCTTCTTCTCCATCTTCTTCTCCGTCTTCTTCTCCCTCTTCTTCTTCATCTTCTTCATACTCTGCCATTTCCATCATTGTACCGGTGTCATCAGTTAACATGACAGGATCATCATCTACTTGCACAATCATTTGAGTCTCTATGTTATCCTCTTGCCACGCGGGAACTTCATCTTCAGTAGTATCTTTTGCATCCACCAAGTATCTCGGTTTGACTTTGCAGACAAATATCCAATCAGTACGGGATCCGGGGTATGAACAATAGTAGACTTATGTGGCTTGACTTGCTAGTACGAATGAATCGTATCGGCCGTAAGATCGCCTCTGATTAAGCTCCACGAACTTGTAGTTAGGATGAACTTTTGTCCCATTGTTTGAGGGATCAAACCACTGACACTTGAACAAAATCACTTTCTTCTCGTGGTACCCCTGATAGTCCAATTCGACTACTTCCTCGAGTTTCCCATAGAAATCTTCCTCATCCGCGTCATAGTTTTTTCCCTTGATACAAACCCCACTGTTTGATGTTGCTATAGATGCACCATAAGCCATGGTGTGGAATTTATACTCGTTCACGTAATACCCTGCGTACGTAAGAACTTGACCAGACGGACCAGCCGAAAGATCGTATAAAAACCTGTTCTCGACGCGATTTATCTTCACCTATATATATATATATATATATATATATATATATATAAGCCGAATTAATGTGAGAATTTCTATAACTAAACACTTTACACAGATCGTTATTTTAAGATAACTTACAATTTCTTCAAACCACGACGCAAATCCATCTTGTAGTCTTAAATCTGATTCAGCGGCCGAGAGATTTGGTTGAAGAACTTGAAGTTGTTTCATGAATAGCCTACGTACGATCGATATAAGATTAATAAGATATGTCAACACTAAGTATTTGATTGACAAACATTTTGGTCGGATTGACTTATTGAACATATGGCTGCACCTCATCACAATTCAACAACACGTACGTATGAGCAACTTTTTTCTCCTCGTCTAAAATCCATCTTTTCTTAGGCTTTCCTAATCGTTTGCCAGGCGCCTTAAATATGGAAAAAGTGCCCTCGACATACTCGTGTACTTCGTCCCGACCATCGTAATTACGAGGTACATTGTGTATCCTTGTCGTAACATGGTCCTCGAAATAGTGAGAACAAAACATTGACGCCTCTCTAGTTAAATATGCATTTGCAATCGAAGCTTCAACACACGCTTTGTTACCCACGCTTAATTTCAAGGTGCGAAGATACCTGATTAAATTTTAAGAATCGTAAGTTCATATAATTTGAAGAATCGTATGAGAAATTAATTAAATTACCTCTCGTATAGATACATCCATCTGTATTGAACTGGACCACACACTTTTGCTTCATATGCAAGGTGCACATGTAGATGTTCCATAGAGTTGAAGAAGCTGGGTGGAAAGATACGTTCCAACTTGCACAAGATGATTGGGATAGCTGTTTCCAGTCGAGTCATGTTGTCAACTGTGATGGTTGTAGAAGTCAACTCCTTAAAAAATAGACTAAGCTCAGTGATTGCTTTCCACACAGTGAGCGGCAGAATTTTGTAAAAAGCAATCGGTAGTAGTCTCTGCATAAACACGTGACAATCATGACTATTCATCCCATACAATTTCAATTTTGACCAGTTAATGCAACGGGACATGTTAGACACATATCCATCTGGAAACTTCAACTCAATTATCCACTTACAAACAACATCCTTTTGCTTCTTATCAAGCGAAAAAGAAGCCTTAGGATACTTTGATGTACGTGGACATTTCTTGAGAGAGGGACGACGACAATAATCATTTAGCTCATCTCTTGATTTAGACGTGTCCTTTGTTTTCCCCTCCACATTCATCACCGTGTTGAATACGTTATCAAACACATTTTTCTCAATATGCATCACGTCTAAATTGTGTCGTATCAACAAGGTACTCCAATACGGCAACTCCCAGAAAATGTTTTTCCACTTCCACCCTCCAGAAAGCTTTTTGTTGTGAGCCTCAGCACCATCCTCTGTAACCTTTCTATATCTCAAATGATCAATTTCGTATAGGAGACTTGCACCCGTTCGAATAGGCGGTGGATCATCTGTGACTATTACTCCGGCCATGAATGCAGTTTTATTCGTTCACCACGTGTGATTCAGTGGTAAGAACTTTCGGTGGTTGTCGAACCACGACTGCTTTCGACTTTTATTCAAATAGAATGCATCAGTGTACTCTCCACAATATGGACAAGCAAGCCTTCCGGCAGTACTCCAACCAGACAACATTGAGTATGCTGGGAAGTCACTAATGGTCCAGATAAGTGCAGCTCGCATCAAAAAGTTTTGCTTTCTAGCAATATCGTAAGTTTGCACCCCATTTTCCCATAAAAATCTCAAATATGCTATCAGTGGTTGCAAAAACACATCAAGTTTTTCCTTCGAACTTTTAGGCCCGGGCACGAGAATCGAATGAAACATGAATTGATCATTCATGCATAACCACGGGGGTAGATTGTACGGAGTAAGTATAACTGGCCATGACGAATATTGTTTTCCCATCATTTCAAACGGTGCACAACCGTCTGTGCTCAAGCTCAACCTCACATTCCTAATTTCAGATGCAAAATCAGGATACGAACGGTCCAAATGCTTCCAAGCCAGCAAGTCTGCCGGGTGACGCATAACACCAGAGTCATCAGAAGCGCACGAGGCATGCCATGTCATATCCTTCGCAGTGGCCTTGGACATGTACAATCTTTGCAAACGAGGAATTATCGGAAAGTAGAACATCTCCTTAACCGGGCGTTTCTTTTTCAACCGACCATCTACATCAACCCTACTCGGCTTATACCGTGATCGACCACAAATCTTACAAAAATCTAGTTCGCTGTCTGCACCCCAAAATAACATGCAATTATGTGCACAACAATCAATCCTTTCTACCGGAAGACCCATCCCACTCATCAAATGTTTGGTGTCGTTAAATTTCTTGGGAACCTTATTTTCGGGAGGACAAATCTCACAAATCAACTCAACGACCTGATTGTATCCCCTTTCAGACAATCTATTTTCCGTTTTAATGTTCAACAATCTGGATTGAATGACAACTGCGAATGAGATTCACAACCAGGATACAAGTCTTGGTCCGCTGCACGAAGCATGCCGTAAAACTGTGCCGCATTCTCGTTAGGGGGTTCTTTATTAAGTGCCTCCTCTTCCACGTCTATTCCAAAATCAATGTTTGGGCCACCCATTAACTCTTCTACCATAGTGTGGTACGAACTAGGTCCCGCTGGGTCAACGTCGTTTGAAGTTGACGCAAATTCATTAGTGTTTTGAAATGGACGTGGACCCCAACTCTCTTCCCCGTGATAAATCCAATTATAATAATTCATTGTAAAACCATTTCGATATAAATGAGATTTCACTTCATTAGGATCTCTATAAGTTTGATTTCGACATCTAGCTTTCGAACAAGGACACCTAATTTTTCCTTCCCAAATCGAATTCGGATTACTAGTGGCAGCTTCAATAAATCCATTTACTCCACTAACAAATCCGGGGTTCATAATCCCATTCACTAATCTTGGACTATACATCCAACTACGACTTGAATAATCCATGTCAATCGACGTCTACAACACACAAACAACCAACGTTTCATTCCTCCAACTCTATTAAAATTAATTAATATAACTCTAAATATATTCTAATAATTATTCTAACACCCTAATTAACAAATAAATTCATATATAGACATAACACAAATATAATTCTAACACCCTAATTAACAAATAAATTCATATAACTTAATTAAAACATACATATAAATACATGCCTAACACAACATAATTAACAATTTATAAATTCTAACAATTAACACATGCATGCATAAAAATTAACAATTCTAACAATTTTATATATACATACAACATATATGCATATATATACATATATATACTAAAACTATATATACACATATAACTTCAAATTTAACCAATGAAAACGAAAAAAATTACCGTAGAAATGCTCCCGTCGAAGTGTAGAACACAAATGGCAAAAAACCGAGTTCGATCCGCAAACGGTGCAAAATTTTGTGTTTGGAGGTGTAAAAAACGAAGGTATGGTAGAAATGGAGGAGGGAGCGGCGCTGTTCTGGAAGAGAGGGGTTTAGGGCGAGTAAAACTAAATTAGGGCGACGGGGAAGGCAACGGGCCCACTGTCGTTGCCATTTAGCATCGTGGGGCCCGTTACCAAATGGCATCGGGGCCCACTGCCGTCCCCTTTTCGCATCAGCCATTATATGCCGTTACCTTTTTGCAACGGGGCCCACTCCCGTCCCCTTATCCGTTGCCTTAAGGTAACGGCACCCACCCCCGTCGCCTTTTTTCTCCCCGTTACCAATGTCGTTGCCAATTGGCAACGATAGTCTGCCGTTGTCAATTGCCGTTGCCTTTTGACCAATATTTTGTAGTGTTTTACCGCTAATAAGGCTAATTGTTTACAAGTATATTCTAATTAAAAAAATAAAATCTCAAGTCAGGAGCTCAAGTATTTTAAACTTTCCATCTAGTCAAGCTCGAGTTCAAGTCGAATTTCAAACATCAAATTTTTAATCAAGTTAAGTTCAAGTTTAATACTGCTATCAATCCACTAACACTCCTGCCCGACTCTCCTTCTCCTTCTCCTTCATTGCAATCCATTTTCCTTTCAAATGAGATCATCACCCGCTCCAATTTTGGTGTTTCATATCTTATTTCACTATATGAATGATTGAAATGAGTCGTATCAAAAAATAATCAACGTTCTATAATATTGAGGGACAATAAGTGTTAAAAACTCTGCATAATGAAATAATAATGGAACACAAAAAGTGGAACCGAAAAATCGAAGCGTTACCCTTTTATATCTTCTTGTCATTTAATTCGTCAATTTAGAACAGCTCAATGTCACCGATCGAGCTTCAATTGTTCATTGTGAATTTTAAGCCTAGCATAATTAAGATATATAGTTACGGTAATTAATGATCTTAATTAACGTTATATATGCATGACCGATCTCTATTAATTAATAATCTTGATCTGTTTCACGAAGATAAACTTTTTTTTTGACACAGAATAATAATTTTAATGTACATTTAATTTTGTTTTCAATGATTTATTGAATGCTTGCTTAATTATTTCATTTTTTTTAACGGTGAACAATTCAAAATTTGGCATTAGTTTTTTTTTTTTTATTTAGTTTTTTTTAATGAATTGTGTTTCTTAAATTTGTTTTATGTTTCCCCAAAAACACATATAAAAGAGAAAATTTATAAAAAAGGCCATTTAGGCACCTATAGCTTCTTAAATAAAGACAACTTTTATAATTTTTTTAAAAAATGACAAAAACGCATGTTAATAACCCATTATACCCTTATATTTAAATATGAAAATTAATTTATTAATTTAATAATTAAATAACAAGTCTTCATCTTCCTTATTTGTCGCCATAGATTTTTGGTTAATTTATTAATTTAATAATTAAAGAACGAGTTTCTTGGCCGGAAAACTCAAATCTTCAAGCTTTTTGGTTAATCCATGATGAATCAAACATAATCCCGCTGCATCTACAAACGATTGGCCATAGATTTCAGATTGGTGAGGCAACAATCCTCGATTTCCTCTTGAAATCGAGGGATCTTTTTCTTCTTTTAGTTTCTGTTTCAGTTTTGGGTGACCCCTCACGCCCAAAAACTGATTTCCGATGATTCTCAAAGTTTCTGCTGCTTAGAGGCTTGTTCCTCTCTTTCAACGACGGCCATGGCTATAAGGTCTCGTCTACTTTGCTCTTCCATAATTGTTTCCTCGATCTGTTCTTTCGACTGCACATGATCAAGAGACTTTCCACGCGATCGTTTCTTTATATTCCTAGGGGATTCAAACTTCACCGATTTCTTCATTATGGATGACGGACGCGAAGCCGCCGGAGATACAGTAGAAACTTTTAATTCCAAGGGTCAGATGAAGAGTTTTGCCAAGGGTATGATTATTAATTCCACACGTACACACATAATTTGCAAAGAATTTAGGATATTTTGAAATGATTTTAATTTAGGTTCAATTTTGCTCTGTTTTCGTGAAATTGTGATGATTTACGTGTGTGTTGCTGAAATGTAGTTCATGATTATTTGTTATTGGTTTGGTCAAGGGATAATGCAGATCTTATTTTGCATATGTATACGTATTTCTGCATAATCACATTCTAATATGAAGACACCGTACTATTTTTTCTGCATTATTCATTTTATTATGCAGTTTTAGATTTCATTGTTCTGCATTATTCATTTTATTATGCAGTTTTAGATTTCATTGTTCTGCAGATTTAGATTTTATATTAATTTTTCAACCATGGTCTAGGGAGCAAAATGTTCTTCTCACTTCTCACTTCGTCTTCTTCCGTACTTCACGGTTTCCTTTCTTCACAAATTGAAAAACCCCAAAATTCTGCACAAAATTTACAAAGTTTGACCGGAGTTGTTGATAGAGTTTAATTTTAGGAAGTTTTAATTAATTGCGTAATTCGGGGGGCTTTAATGAGCTGATAGAACTTTAGTATCAAACCTGTTTTTCGTACATTTATGTGCCATTTTGTCCTTATTCTGAAACTATTTTGAATCATGTCTTTATTTAAAAAAACACTAGGTGAAATGACCTTTTATGTGAAATCCCTCATATAAAATCATAATTTGCCCAGGACCTAAGGCCTAGGTAGTGGTACTCTAACCACTTGAGCTATCCCACTTTGTTTGTCTATGTTTATGTTTACATATAAAATCATAATTTGCCCAGGACCTAAGGCCTATATAGTGGTACTCTAACCACTTGAGCTATCCCACTTTGTTTTTCTATGTTTATGTTTACATGATTTTTTACGATAAAATTTTAATTATAATTTTTTCCTTGTTAAATCATGAAATTTATCATTCAACCACATTAGTTGAAGAAAGTATAAATTTATCTTGGGTAGAAATGCACATTTGTTAAATTTTGAAAAGATAAATAATTTATTTTTACCTTTTTTTTTTTTCCTTCAGAGTATACATCGGACGACATAGAAAAAATGATACTATTTTTTTTGGAACAGGAAAAAATGATATTACTCTGCCCCTGTACTGTCCTCCAGATCTGCTCTATTTTAGTCGTGATAAATTATTTAATGTTGTATATGTAAAACAATTATATATATTGACTTCAAAAAAAAAAAAAAACAATTATATATATATATGTAAGTTTGGTAAAGTGTAGCTATCCAATTAGTAAGTGGCCTAGAAGCTGGGGCATGTCTATATTTCATATTTGAATACGGGGAGCCTTCTATGCAATGGAATTGAATAGTTCTATTGTGCTTCTTCTATCTGGATAATAAGATACTACACTGGAAAAAAACCGTGCAATGTTGATTCGGTGTTCATATATCCTTTTAACTATAGTAGTGTGCTTATTTTTTTTTATACTCATTTAAAAAAAAATTATTTATATATAAAGTAGATAAAATAGAAAATAAATTAGCATAATAAATATGGTTGAAGTATATTATAAAAAAAAATTGTACAATTATATGGACAATCTAAAAAGAAAAATACACATATTTTTATATTTTATAAATATGTGGACGTAAAAGTTTGGAAGGTTGAAGAATAGGAAGGCGTAACAGGATTCGAAGGAGATTGTTTTTGTTCAGTGATGCAGGTAGCATGCCATATGTAATATATACAGTGTTATCAAGGGCACAGTTTTTTTATTACTCAGCTTTCACTTTGTCTCACTAGTATATCTTTGACTGGGAATACTAAGTGTTGACTAGTCAACCGATTTGACTGATGCTGATTGCCCATTATAGACACTCTCTTACATGTGCTACATGTGGCCAACCTAATTATTTCAATCAAAAGTAGGGTTTCTTAATTCATCATCCCTTGGTACTCTCTGTAATTTCCTCACATTTCTTTTTTGGACCTACACGGTATAATAAGTTTTGTATTCCATTTTTTAAGTAATAGTTCGTATTTTATCTTTTATTTTCAATTATATCAATGGTATTATATTTATTAATTTATTTTATATTAAATTTTTTTTAATTACATCAATTGTATTATATTTATTATATTTATTAATTAAAATATTCAGAAAAATTTATAGTGGGGTGGTGGAAGAATTATTCATCAAATTAATTATCCCCCTTCCCCCTTTTTTATATTAAACAAAAAAAAATTAATAACCGCATTGATACTTGAGAAATTGAGAGTACCATCTTCCGTAGACTGTAGAGTCATCCTAGTACAAATATCAATATGCTTCCCAATTCCACATATGAAATAGAAATAGAAATAGAAATAGAAATAGATATTTGTTATTTCATAAACCAAAAAAAATGATGTTAGAAAGGGAAGAGAAATAAAAGAAACAGTTAGCTACATTTTTTAAAAAAATGTATTTCTAAAAAAAAAAGGAAAAAAAAAAGGAGAATTAATTAAAGAAAAAAATACGGAATTTTAAAAAAATATATAAAAAATGTAATGAAAGGAATTTAGGGTAGAGAGAGAAGATTTAGAATTAGATGTAAGGGAGATTTTACTATTTATTACTCCGTAATTAACAAAAATACAGATTTTTGAGACAACAATAAAACCGTCACAAATTGCGACATATTTGCAACGAAAAGGGTCGAATGGACAAAGTCAAGTGATTTTGTGACGGGGTGATTTTGTGATGGAATTGTAGGCCATTGCAATTTGCGACGGGTTTTCAATTCGTCTTAAATATATGAGACAATTTTTTAAATTTATTTTTTTGCGATGGAGAGTAAATTGGTCTTTTATTTGCACCAAATTTTGAATATAAAATATAATTTATCTGAAATTTGCGACAATTTTTTAAAAATCTCCTTTTTATTTTTTTGAGAGATTTTGCCACAACTTTTTTTTTTTTTTTTTTTGCGATGGAAATATATTTCATCTCAAATTCACGAAGATTTCTTTTAATAAATATATATATATATACATTACAGTATATTGGAAAAAAAAAAGCCTTCTTGCCCAAGTCTAAATCGGTCCAGTATAGGTTGGGGTCATGTCGGGTTTAGTTCGGGCTCGCGGAATCAATCTCAATTTTATTTATTAAAAAAAGTTGAGACAAGGTACACGGTCGCAAATCCTAGTAATTTAAAAGGTTTAAGAGTAAATCCGTCGCAAAAATTAACGGTTTTTTAACACCCCAAAATCCATCGTAAAATTATGCGCGCAGATACATTGACACGAATAATTATAATATACTCTCTGTTCTCAATATTTGTGGTCATCAAAATGGGCACAAATTCTTTAAAAGAGTATTATCATGAGAGTATTGTGGGATTCATTATTAACAAATGATTGTTTGTGAGTAAAATTTAATGATAATTTAAGCAATATAATTAAGTGATGGTTAAAGACGATGAAAATAAAGATGATTTCTTTTAAAAAAAAACGGTATAAAAATAATTTAGTAGATAAATAGATAAGACAAGTAGTGAACACAAATTCCATGGATTGAGTAAATTATAATAGACTAGAATACAAAATGAACATAAGCTAGAGTTGGAATACGAATTTGATGTTTATACATATATGAATGTTAGTACAAATAAATTTCTGTAAAGTGGAATGTATTTTTCATGACGCAGCGTCTACAAAATCGTCATCACGTACGCCATCATCTCACCCCTCAAAAGCCCTGGCTAGTTTAATTTTATGGAGTATATATATAAGGAGTATATAATTTATTCAGCTAGTCATTTGTAAAAAATATGTAGAGGAGGCAATTAAATTAGAATTAATTAATTAAATGGGATCCCAAGAGTGGGATCAATGATTGTTTGTTTATGTTAAATATGCGGCAGTAGTGACAGATAATGACAATGGTGGGTGCCTATACCCACCCCCATATGCATCGATTTTCCACCATTCCAAGAATCTTGGTCCCTTCAAATTTATAATATTAATAATCTTTTTTCATGATTTAAAAAACAAATCTATATATAATATTTTTGGAAAAACAAAAAAAAAAGCATGATCTGTGCTGACAAGCTAAGTGTTAGCTAGAGGCCGTGAGTCTCTTTTCTTTATTATATATCTTGATTGATTGATTATAATTCCTCCCAGTGGATTGCATGTGTTGTTGATTTGTTATCTTAATGGATAAGGGAATTATATTACTACTTTATTTAATTCATTTAATTATATATAGAGAGACAACAACTCTAGCTTTTTTAATAAAGGAAATGGTTTCTTTGATACTCATTTTAGAATAAAATATATATGTATGCAACGAGTAATATGAAAGATTGAGGTATGATGAAAGAGTTTGCTAACTCTTTGAATATGTACATCAATCAATTTGAATTTTAAAGTATGAGTGTCAAAGCTATTTAGTAGTATGATTCACATGCTTTATTCTAAAGTATGTATTTTCAAAGTTATATTATTTGGAATTCATGAGATGCATGTCTTTGCTTTGCTCTACCAACCCTTTTCAAATTTCCGTATGATACATAACCTTTTAATGATAAATTTAAATGAAAAAGATAAAAGAGTGCACTCCGTAAATGGTAAAAATTCCTTTCTATATTTTTTTATGAGTAAAAATAAGATCTGTTTGTGTGTTTTTTTTTTTTTATGCCTTCTTGCATTCTTTTTTTGGTGAGACTTTTCATAGTGTTATTTTTCTCCCTCCATATAACTAACTTGTTTTCGAATTTGTTTATACGGATTTTAGATGTATTCAACATCCCTTGATGGTATAGTTGATGTATTGAACAAATGTAAACCTGAGTATAATTGATCATAAAATTACATCATGTGTTCAATAAGGTGAGTTTCATATACCAAATAAATGTTTTAAAATTTAAACACACATATTAAATGCATGAGGTGTGGAATATATAATAGCTAGGCATTGAACGTGTCAAATATAGTGAGCAACCTTTGATTTGAAACAATTTAAATGATTAATGGGCTGCATAAAGTTGAATGATTGAATTCACTAATTACATCTGTAGCCACTGTCACCGTTTACAACATACTCTACGTAAATACTTCGTGATGATGATGGTATATATATATATATATATATATTAATGCATTTTCAAATTAATAAAACCAAATACTCCCCCCAAGATTAAAGTAAATTTAATGAGACTTGGGGCTCAAATAGACAAGAGTGGAATTTTGGATGATTTAGTGAATTAAAAAAAAAAAGTACGTTACAATATAATTTTAAAATTATATGGATCGGAGTATGTTATTTTTATATTGAGAGTTTGCATTAAAACGGATCGAAAAAGATAGTGGACAAATAATCATATTTTCCTTCAAGTTTATAAGATAATTATACTTGGACGTTCATCTCTTTATACTTCTTTTTACATTTTTTATTTTTACTTTTCTTTATCCCAACTATTCACTATATATTTTATATTATTATATTTATTAATCTTTGTAAAGAAGGTAAATGGAAAGTTTATAAAGAAGTTTTATATTTTAATCATATTATCACTAATGGTAAATCTAAAAAAAATTTAAATTTTGAAAATAGAAAGGAATGGCATCTAGGGTGTAGGCCCCACCCAAACCATGGAAAAGAAATAGAGGGTGGGGGCGTTTATGTGGACAAATGATATGATGATGAAGAAGCAATGACACTTTATTTCCACGATTCCCGTACTACTGCTATTACTTGTATTTCAATTTAAACCGCCCCAATTTGAATTACATGTCTGTTCTAAAATGGATATAGTTTTTTATATTTACAATTACTTTATTTTACTACCCCGCTATTTATTTCACTATTTTATTATTTTTATGTATATTATAAACTATAAAGTATATTATAAAACTGTAAATAGTTTGAAAGATTTTATAAGTGCAGTGTTTTCATTAAAATAAAATTGTAGACATCAGTTTAAACAAAATTAGGCATGGTTTACGGTTCAACTGTTAAAATAATTCATATCTATTTTTTGCAATACTCTCAATGTTACATTAAAAAAATAGACACACTTATAATTAAGGTTTATATTAAAATAAATATAATAGTCATAAAGTAAAACATACAAGTTAAAAAAAAATAGTCATAAAGTAAAACATACAAGTTAAAAAATTAAAAATAACTCAAGTCGAAGTAAAAAAAAATAATGGTAAACGTTAGAATCGATCAGAATCATCAAATTTGTAATTTTATTATTAGCTATAAAAATGTATTGAATAACAATTTTGTATATCAGCTGATTTTGTATATAAGCTGTATTATATAAATGGTGCATAATTATTATCAAGAATAGATTCCCATCAGGAAAAAATAAATTGAAGCACAATTTTAAGCATATAATCAATTTTTCGTAGCGAAATTGACGGAAAATATTAGTTTATCCAATGAAAGTTATGATAAAAAAAAAAAAAAAAAAAAAGGTGGATCTTGTCTGGACTAAGTGCATATAAAATGACAATTATAAAAACCACAATTATAAAAATATTATGCCAGTAACCAAATGGTAGTATCTTAATTAATTTTATTCGAGATCAAAGTTCAAATCCCATCTCTAAAGAGTGGAACTTATGTGTGCTTGAAGTTGAGGTACATGGTTCGATTGGGAGATTTGTCAGGCGGGCCGGGTTAGACATAGGTTGGGTTGTTTGTGATTAGTCTTCACCTTTTTAAAGATGAAAAGATGAAGTACGTGGTTTACGTTGGTTGGACTGTTTGTTAGGCAGACCGGGTTGGACGGATTGGCCTGTTTATGGGCCTATGGAGCATTTATGTTCAGGGACGGTGCTACGTTGGGGCTAGGGGACCCAGTGGCCTCCATCAATTTTTTTATATATATATATATATATATATGATAAATATTTTATAATAATTATATATATTATGGGGTAATAGTTATTCTAATTATATATATATCTTAATATCATATATTTGCAAACATTCTAGGTGCAACATGTCACAAAATGATTGGTCTATTTCAGTATATTTCTTTTCAAATCACTTTATTTCAAAATCTATTTTTTCTTATTAATTTCACATTTATTAATTTGTTTCTTAATACTTCAAAAATAAATGATTTCTTGAATAGAGTCAATAATATAGATGGATGGTGTATTTGAGAACTCTATTTCAAAATCTATTTTTTTTTTATTAATTTCACATTTATTAATTTGTTTCTTAATACTTCAAAAATAAATGATTTCTTGAATAGAGTCAATAATATAGATTGATAGTGTATTTGAGAATTATTGTTTAAGTTTTTGCTAAGAATTAGCAAAATATTTTAGCAGTTTTTAAATTGTTTCTTTCATTTTGAATTGAACTATCAAAACGTCAAAACAAAATGAAAGACAGATTGTCAATTTAATTTAATGAAATGTATTGACAATTTTATCATGTAAAATTTTAATAAGTATAATAAGTACATATTACAGTATTTTATCTTTAAAGTAATGTTAATCGGACCCTTATTGAGATTTTCTGGCTCTGTCACTCACTGCTCATGTTCATATATGCACCTAAGTGTATACTATAAAACTTTGGCTAAAAAAATATAACAAAATTTTGTATAAAATGTTCTCATCCACACATTGCCAACAAAACTGAAAACATGAAAAAACTACGTGCATCCCATACAAAACTGTTTATGTGAGATTTTTCTCCAAATTTACATAAAATATATTCAATGGAAATAAAAAGAATCCATATCCTAAAAATCTAATTAAAACCACAACCTAAAACCGGTGGCTATTAGTATTAAACCACCAAGTATCTCAGCTCTCAGATTTAGAAGAAAATTATTCTTCATTTGGTCGTCGATATTTTTATTTCTTTTTAAAATTAAGATCTGAATAAAATTAATGAAACGAAAACAATTAATTCTAGTTAAAAAAGTAGGAGCAAAATTTAGATCTCAATTTTCTAACTATTATATGTTTATATATAGATGTAGATTACTGCAATTGATCCGAATTTTGCTGTGACCAATTATATTGGATATGGTGATAAAAAATTAAAGTTGCATTACTTGCATTGAACAATGTTATGGAAATTAAGTTTATTTGGTATGAAGAAAAAAAAAAGAGAAGAATTTCTATTTTTGGGCTATGTGTACTTCATTATTTAGGAACATAATGTGACCATTTTAAATTGCACTACCTTTAATTTCTTGGGATTTCTACTTGTTTCATTATTTTCAAATCTACCTTAATTAAGGAACTAAATTAAACACACTTAATTAACTTAAATGAAGAGTAGGTTATCATACTTTTTCAGTTACACAAAAATAATCATATTTTCTATTTTCGGTCCTTTCACAACTTTTTATTATACATATTTTTAAAAGAATCATATTTTAATCATAAAAAAATATGTGAAAAAATATTATTGATAGATAAGTAGAAAATATATTCAAAAGTTAACTATGAGATCCAAAAATAGAACTGATCACACTTTTGGTGGATGGAAAGCGTATATTTAATCTTATAATCTTAATTACTATATTTAATATTTATTATTATTTTATTTTTTTCATCAATCATCTCAATTTATAATGTATCATATTTTTTATTTTTCATCTTCATCTCTATTTAATGTATTATAATTTTTTTTTTATCTTTATCACTATTTAACGTAATGTTTTTTTTCAAATCAATATTTAAACACAACTACATCCGTTCTTTATTATTTGTCCAAATTTTCTTATAAAGTAA
The DNA here is from genome assembly GCA_963675135.1 of Galeopsis tetrahit. Lineage (NCBI taxonomy): Eukaryota > Viridiplantae > Streptophyta > Magnoliopsida > Lamiales > Lamiaceae > Galeopsis > Galeopsis tetrahit. The sequence goes on from OY776132.1 coordinate 63,642,428, forward strand.
TACGAGTTTTTAATAAAAATAAAATAAATACTCTCCACATCTAATTTTATTCATTTTATTTATAAGTACACTTCTTTACATCTTCAATATATCTACTTTAAAGCTCATACAGAAGAAAAAAGAGCATTATAAATTGAACAAGAAGAAATATATAATGGGACAAAAATGAATAATGTATATAATGGGAGTATTAAAACAAAGTAGAGGTATATATGTTGGTTGTAGATAGCGGGTAATTTCTAGAAATTAAGGAAGAAAAAAAGGGTAAGGTTATGGTGTCGTACATCCGACAAGAGATTAAGGTGATTCGTTGGAAGAGAGAGAGAGAGAGAGAGAGTGGACCCCATTGGTAGTTGCCCTTCCCACGCCGCTGGGACCCACTGACACAACCCCAAATCTCAATCAAAATCCCTTTGTCTACGCGCACTCTCTCTCTCTCTCTCTTTAAACGTCGACGTACTAAGCATAGATATACAGATATACATACAGAGGTGCTGTTGTTGCGTGCCAACTCCCAAATATACTTACACACATCCCTAGCTACCTTGTAATCATTCTCCGAATATTATTTTGTATATATAGGTTGGTGCCCTTCTGGGGATTACCCTCTACTATTATTCTACTTTCCCTTTACTTGCATCATCTCATTCTCTACTCAAAATTAAATCTGAGGAATTCCCAAGCAAATTAAGGCGTTGCATGGTTTGATGGATTCTTCAACTGCACAGGTACTCATGCACATTATTAATTCAATACATTTAAGTGTTTCCAAAAATTCTTTTATCAAAAAACTGTGGGAGGGAGCTTCTATATGTATATGATTTGGAAGAAATTTGTCAAGCTTACAAAAACCACCCTTTTCATTCTTTTCTCCCCCTCTCCCACTTCTTGGATATGTGAACAATTTCTATTGGTAATTTTGGGGGTTTTTTTAAATATTTCTAAAGTGACTTTAACTTTTGTATGTGAACTGTTTAAATTTTGAAAGATGGTGGAAATTCTTGTTCTGAATATTGTATGCTGTATTAGACTTTCATGACCTACCTTGTTTCAATTAATTATTCAAAAGGTAAATTTTCAAGCACACATTTTGGCTCTCTCTTCTACATCATTTTCAAAAATTTTAGATTAATTTTAATTTTGAGCCTAACATAAAGGTCGAAACTATTTCTTGAATCACATAGGTTTTCAACACTAAGATTAATTTTAATATTTTCTTAGTTGAAATAACCCCACCCAAAGTGGGATTTGTTTGAACTTAATTTCACAAATATTTCAATATTAATCATACACATTCTCCAATTTTAGGTATATTTGCTAACATTACATTAATTTATATATGTACAGGAAATGGGATCCCAAAGACTAGAAAACTGCATGTTGGTACAGCAGCAAGAAAAGAAAGCAAGGGGTGCAGATATGCAACCCCAAAAATGCCCTAGATGCGATTCCACCAACACCAAATTCTGCTACTACAACAATTACAGCCTCTCCCAGCCCAGATACTTCTGCAAATCCTGCAGAAGATACTGGACCAAGGGCGGAACCCTCCGCAACGTTCCTGTCGGCGGAGGGTGCCGCAAGAACAAGCGCTCCTCGTCCTCATCCTCATCCTCTTCCCGACGAACCCAAGAACAACCCTTCCCCTCTCCCATTCCATCTTTCGCATACGAGTCCAATGACCTCAGCTTAGCAATTGCCACTCTTCAGAAACAATCCTCTGATGACCAAAACTTTTCCATTTGGGGGAATCCAAACATGCCCCAACAACATCCCGGGGGCATTCTCGGTAATTTCGGTACTAATTATGGGATGTTTCAAGAAACCCCTCCTCAGAATTTGTACTATGGGAATGGGAATCTTGAAATGGGAATGGGAATGAGTGGGAACGGAATGGGAATTCCGTTCGAGGATTTCGGCGCCCCCACTTCCACCACCGCCTCCACGGCGGTTACGACCGTGAAGCAGGAAATGTGCGGCGGAAGGGAAGGTGAAAGCAGGGTTTTGTGGGGCTTTCCGTGGCAGAACGGCCACGGAAGTGGAGACGGCGGCGGCGCCTTCCCCGCCGCGCCGGAGTTCGACTCCGGTAGAGTAAACTGGAGTGGGATTGGGTCAACTAATTGGCAAGGACTTTTAAATAGCCCTCTCATGTAGATTTTTTTTTTTGGGTTTTAATCTCAATTCTCAAGTGTTAGTTAACTTAAAAACCTTAATTTAATGATTGTGGAATTTGTCTGTTGTTGTTTTGTCTGTTTGATGAGAAACTGATGAAATTGCAATTTTATTTGTCTTGGTTTTATTTTTATTGGTGAAGGGAGATTATATAAATTTAAATAATTGGGTTTTTTGTTTGGCTATTTGGGGGAACAAAGAAATTGGAATGTAGTAGCATGTCTTGTGTCTGAACTCTTCTACTGTGAAACTCTGGACAAAGATTTATGTTGGCAGTGTTACTGTTTGGTTGCAGGAAAACGATAAAACAATTACACAGTTTGGGATTAAAATACAAGGAATAAGTTATTTTCAAGATATTCTGTCATGATTGTTTCTTGTTTTTAGGTAGATCTTAGTTGATTATTTAATTCTAAGTGGAATGTTGTTTACTATGGAAATTATTAATATATTGGAGCACTCACAAATCACAATGTTCGATGAATGAATTGTGGCATTAGTTAGGGTGAAGACAAGAGAGTGAAAATTATTTGTTTGTTGGACTTTTCACTTTTTATGATATGGTTGGATGAATAAAACATTTGTAAGAGTACGTTTAAAAAATTGAGTGTTTATAAGTAGATAATTTGGATATGATGGGAAGAAGAGAGAATGTGTAGATGTAATAATTGTTGCAAATTTAATTTTTAAATTTGGGCATGAAAATTTATGTTTAGAGAATTTTTGTTAGCTAACTAGAGAAGCATATGATTTTCTTGTGTTTACTCTTTATCTTCTCACTTCTCACTGTTGAAATTGAACAATTTTTTCTCTACTTGAAAGCTTAGCCTAGTGATTTTCTGGTGTTATCGTTTTCTTATATTTCTTGTAGTAAGCTTTGTTTTCTTTTAAAAATAAATATTGGTTAAAAAGAGAATTTAACAATCCAATGTTAAATCTCACACCTCAAAAGCAATAGTATTTTATAGTATATAGTGAGGTTTGCAGTTTGAACACAACTACCCAACACTTTAAAATTAAATATAAAGTATAGTATAGATAATAATTTCTTATGCAATAAAGTATGGTATATGTATATATAATTAATATAAATAATACTCAATTGTGTTATTGGTGAAGAATAAAACATGAAGTCCTTATCACAATATTATTTTAATTATTCTTTGACTTGTAAGTCCAATCAAAGAAACAAGATAGAAACTTTTGCAATTTAATTTTGATATAATTTTGACTCATTTTAATTAATCACATGACCCATAAAAACAGAATAAAGAGTAAGTAGTTTACATAAAAAAAATATATTAGTTAACAGTGAATATAAGTACTAGTTTGTATGGTTTGTATGGTAATCAAGTATTATTGTTCTAAGTATACAAATATTTTTATGCAAAAAGAAAAAAATGTCTCACATTATTTGCAACCCATTTTTAAATAAATCAGTAGACCAACCTAATTAATTCACTCACTCACTCACTCACTTTTTTTTTTGTTTAAGCCGAGTTTAATAATGCAGATTTAATTAGCTTTTATTTCATATTAATCGCGTTTCTATTTAATAAAGTCCATGCTTAGGATTTAATGAGTCTTGTTAGGGTTTTGAGAGGAAAAATACTATTTATTTGAGTTTGGTGTGAGTTGTTTAGGTTTGTTGAATTTTGAATTGAGTGAATAATATTTTTGAGATCGTCATCTAGTATACGTAGTATTAAGGTGTTCATCTCTTCCTTTCGTTTTTGTTAGTCTTCCGCTATGTCAGTTGGTATTACGAGACAGGTACGATACCTCTCCGCCGCCAGCCCCCACTCGATGTCCGAACGCTCAGGCAGACGCTACTCGCGATGCGACCGTCGCTGATCTGCGCTGGTAAGTGGCTGCTCTCACGGCGGGCCTTGAGGATCTTCGCCTGGCCGTCGCCACGGCTCTGCCGGGAGGGCGACACGGCCCCCATCCAGCACGTCCTTACGCAGAAGGCTATCGAAATAGGAGCGCCCTCTCGCGTGAGCGATCTCCGCGTTCGGCTAGCTCGTTCTGATTCGGATGAGGACGAAGACTTTTTTCGATGTCAATCTATTTGCTCCCCTGGCTCGCGAGCCTGGTTTTAGAGGGGACGACAGTCGTCGTTGGGAATCGGGGTTCAAGCTCGAAATTTCAAGTTCACGGGGGATCTCAACCCGTGCAAATTTCTAGATTGGATCTCCACTGTTGAAGATGTTTTGGATTTTAAGGTTGTCCCGAAGAACCGACGTGTGGCTTTTGTGCCCACTCGATTTCGCCACCGTGCCTCGTCGTGGTGGCAACAATTGAAGCAGTCCCGGATCCGCGAGCGTAAGTCTCGGATTAAATTGTCGCTTGGGATAAATTTCGTAAGCACATAGAACATGAGTTTCTTCCGCACAATTATGTCAGATCCCTCTATCAACGCTTGCATAATTTATGCCAGGGTTCCCGCTCGGTGGACGTGTACAAGGAGGAATTTTACCAGTATTTGTATCGTATCGACGTTCGCGATTCGCATAGTCAGTTGGTTTCTAGTTACTTGGGGGGTTTAAAGCATACTCTCCAAGAGACCCTAATGTTACTTGCTCCCTTTTCGGTCTCAGAGGCGCATCAACGTGCCCTCTTATTGGAACAACAACAGTTGTGTCGTCCTACGAGGGTGGCCACAATCCATAATCGCCTGCCCCCTGTCGTTCTGCCCCTAGCAGTGTGTCGGGGCCACGATTACCCCAACAGGTAGCTCTGTCGAACCCTTCTAAAGAGGGCTCTTCATCTATTCGAAGCTTTGGGTGCGGCGAGACTAGGCATCGACAATCGACTTATCCTTGCGGTCGTTCTCACACGTTATTAATGGATGATTGGGAGACATGAGATTATGACGATCCCCCGTGTTTGATGAGGATTGGTCGGGTATGTTGCCCGAGGAGCACGTGGACGGGGACGTTGGTTCGCTACTGGTTTTGGGGTGACATTTGTAGAGAAACGGGGGAAGGAGGGTTGGGGGTAAGCAATGTGGAGGTGTTTAATATATATTGCTTTGCTAGGAAAATGGGTTTGGACTTTGGAGATTTTTTATAAAAGAAGATAGATTGTAGATTAAGATCCTAAATCTAAATATGGGGAACTAGGTGAGGAGAGAAACGGGAGGGCAAGAAGGGGAGATACTTGCAGAGGGTCAGGGTGGTGGAAGGATTTATGTGAGATATATGCAGGGCGCAACAGATGGGGAATGAGAAAGGAATTCATTCGAATGTTAGGAAATGGGGGAAAACTAGATTCTGGACAGATATTTGGGCGGGGGAGGAGGCTTTGAAATATAAATTCCCTAGAATTTATAATTTCAGTCTTCAAAAGGAAAGCGTAATAAATGAGATGGGTAGATGGGAGGGAGGGCTGTGGACGTGGGAGTGGAAGTAGAGACCAGCGTTCACATCTCGAGAGGATGTAATGTTTGAGGAGCTAACACACTTGATTGATAGGTACAAGCTGCAGAAAATAGGCCAAGATGCTTGGAGCTGGCACAGAGCACCTAATGGGATATATTCAACAAAAAAGGCATATCACTTGCTGATGGAAAAGGTCGATCAACTAAGTATAAGCAGCATGGAGAGGAAAGCGTATAAAATAATGTGGAAAATCTATGCTCCAAGGAAGGTATCGATTACAACATGGTTTTTAATCAAACGAAGGTTAGCAACAAAAGACAATGTGATTCACGTGTTATGCAACACTAAAATAAACAACCGCAAGTGTACGGCGTCTATCGTAGCGTGATAAGCACGAGGTCGATCCCACAAGGAGGTTTAGCGTAAAAGTGTAGTTTGTTAACGCAGTTCTATTTAGACGCGATCGATAATAGTGAAAGAGATGAATTACTCTAAGATTACCTACCAAAATGTCACAAATAAGTAATAAAGAGTAATGGAAATCGATCTACTATCATGCGAATCAATAAATGAAAGTAAAATGAATGAAGACTCAAAGAGAGAAGGTGGGTTCCAAGGCAATTGTAACACCTAGATATCCGTTTATGAATGTTAACTCGTTTAAATGGCCATTAAGGTTGTCGTCATATAGGGTGATCACACAAGAAGAATTAATTAATCTCTCGATCTAATTAACCCAAAGGAAAACACAATATAAGTTCGTATCTCTACCTCACAAATATTGTATCACCTAAACTAGCCCCAAAGATCATTCAATTCCCTCTCCGATAATTAATCCTCTCTCGAGATCATAATAATACCGGGTTGCATGCTTGCATACGATTAAATGGAATAAATCTCTCGTTCTTACCCCAATTAACAATGAATTAAGCAAATCATCATGGCCAATAACAACATGCTTTGCAATAAAGAATTGAGCACACAAATAAGAGACAAACACCAATTAAAGCAAGAAATTAATCATAAACTTCAATCCAAGTATCTACAATGCCTTAAAACCACAAATGTGTTTAGCTAATCAAATACATACTCAAATTACAAAATCCAAATGAAATACTAAATAAAAAGAAAGAGAACAAGGAAGCTTAGTCTAGAATATGGTATGGAATGAAATTCCCAAGCTAATGCCTCCTCTCTTGCATGAATTGGTGAAGAGATGAAGAAGATATGGTCAAAACACCTCCAAATATATGTAACTATGTGTGGGAATTGAAGAATTGGGGGAAGATGGATTGGATTTCAAGAAAGAGGGTTTATATAGTGTTGGGGTAGGGTTTGGATGGCAAAATTGCAAGTTGGTCCCTAAAAATTGGAGAAAATACAAGTTTGGCACCGAAAATAGGGTGGCCCGGCCGGGTGGGGAAGTGGCCCGGCCGGGCGGAGGTGTCGGCCGAGATATTTGAAAACAGGGGCTAGGCGGCCCGACCGGGCGAGTGGTGCCGCCCGGCCGGGCGGAAGGTTCGTAAATGGGAGGGTGGCTTGGGGTGTTCGGCCGCCCGGCCGGGCCATAACTTCGTATTCGGCCAGATTCTGCTACTCGGCCGCCCGGCCGGGCGGGTAAAGTGGCCCGGCCGGGCCAAAGTTTCGTCTTGGCCCGTCCTTCGTTTTCGTCCTCCAACTTCGTCCCTCCGTATCTTGAGCTTCCGACCTCTGATCGACTCGATTCTTTTGGCTATTCCACTCCATTTTTCGAGCCGGATCCAATGGTGCACTCCTCTTTCCGGTTCGATCACTTGTGGCAGTGTTTTGCTCCCAAATTACATCGTTTTACCTATAAAATCGACAAAACAATACCTTTCTCTCATTTTGGCTAAAACAATCATATTCAATGCATAAATCAATGAAATCCACATTAAAATACGCTTCACATGTGCCTCTAAAACGTGTAAATTCCACCCGAATCAAACTCCCCCAAACTTAAAATGTTGTTTGTCCTCAAACAACTAAGCACTTAAAGCAATGAGGGTGGAATGATCACAATGGAATATTCAATGCAATTCACACATGCAAAGTAAGATGTAATGATATCTCTTTCTCAAAGTGCATTTCTCAATGAAGATCATAGGTTCATTATTGCACTCACATTCATGAATCAAAGAATGCATGAACACACAACACATTGTGAATGGGAAACATAATCCAAATGCTCAAGTCCTCTACTCACATGATGGAGTGTTTCTCTCAAACACACAAACAAATTAAGGATATTAATGCACTCATCAACCAAGTTATGCTATGCAATCACCATATGCTTGCCCAACTTCTACTTTCTACACACATCAAATGCTCAACAATGTGATCAATAGGACTTAATCAAGGATGTAACATTGGCTCTTTGGACAAGGTGGGATGAATTTTGGGAATTTGTGACTCTTCTAGTGGAGGACAAAGCTTGTTGTTTTACAATTTGTGCTTTCACTTTCAAACTTTACAAACTCCATCCCCACTTTTCATTTTCCTTTCTTTTTCAAGCATTCATCACCTCATCTTTTTGAACCATTTTTTTTTCTTTTCAAGCTTTTGGGGCTCTTTGTCCCTCTTTTCTTTTCCCTTGATTTTCTTTTCATCTTTCTCTTTTTCTTTCAACTTCTCCAATTTCTCCTTTCACCAAAGATATTCATTCAAGCACATGTTTTTCCACTTTGTCTTTCATCCCCCACTAGATATAGGAATCAAAAGGCACAAAAAGGCTAAGTGGTTAACATTGTAGTTTGCCAAGAAAATGAGGAATTAAGCTCAAGGGGCTAACTACGGAAGATTACTTCGGTTTTGGGAAATTTTGGCTAAGTGACTTTTTTTATAACAAGATGGCCTATATCACATCACAAAGTTTCACACAATCACGCTTTCAACAAGAACTTAGGCAAGTTCTAGGATCACTAGCAATAACCTAGTCCACTCTCAAATGAACTAAACCGGATTACATGCTCGATTTAAGGCTCAATTCTCACCGGTTTATTCAATAGAACTCTCACATTCATCAAATGTTCCCAAACAACAACACATCATGCATCCATGCTATTCAAAGCTCACAAATATGAACACGACATGATACTATTCTCCAACACCAATCATGCCTACATTCAAAGCAAATAGACATCACCCCAACTACTCAACAATGGATTCCAATGATTATTCATGCTCACATTTCACCAAATTTCCACTACCCAACATATGATCAAAACCAACTTAAACAATATAAGCATGTGAAAGCCAAGTGTGCGCCGGTGCAAAATGTGACACAAGTAGAATGACGAACCGGTGCAAGGGTAACAACTAGTAGAAAAATAAAAGAAAAATAACTCCCCCAAACTTAGAATTTTACTATGTATAAATTCTAAGTTTGGGGCTACAAGTTGTTACCTCCCTCCTTGCACATCCAATGCTTCTTCAAAGATCACCATTGCAACACTTGCTCCCCTTCTCCAAAGTTGGTTTTGCTTCCTCCTTCATTCTCCAAGATATGATGTCCATAGTACTCTTCATCCATACCTACAAAATAAACTAAGCTATCAAAACCATCAAAGCAATAAAAACAAGAAAGCAATAAAACCTTGGGTTGCCTCCCAAGAAGCGCTATTTTTAACGTCCTATGCCGAACGGTTCTTCCTTGAGGGGAATATCAAGTCACCCCATCATCCTTCTTGCTCTTAACCTTCTTGGCCCATGCAACCTTCTTGAACCCATTGAAACACCCACTAGCTAGCCCATCCGGCTCTTCAATCATATCATAAGAGGTTGATGCCTCATTCATCCCCAAGCTTGCACAAATGGCTTTTCTTGATTTGGGGGAGTTTTTAAAGAAAACTCCCCCAAACATGGCCTTCTTGCCCATCTTCAACTCATTCTCTTCCACTTGGGGGTCCTCTTTCTCAAAATTGACCTTCAAATCTTCTTCCACCTTCTCCTTCATGGGCATTGGAGGGTGATCTCCCTTGGAATACACGTACTCTTCATCCTCATCTTCATCGTCACGAAATCTCATGGCTTTGTAGATGTTGAATGAGACTTTCTCCTCACCAACATGTAGTTCAAGCTCTCTGTTTCGTACGTTGATGATGGCTCCACCCGTTGCTAGGAACGGTCTTCCTAAGATCAAGGGGATTGCCCTATCTTCCTCCATATCAAGTACCACAAAATCAACCGGGAATATGAATTTCCCAACTTTGACAAGCACATCCTCAACCGTTCCCAAAGGATAAACTATGGAACGATCCGCCAATTGAAGATTCATGGTGGTGGGTGTCAATTCTCCCAAGCCAAGTGATTTGAAGAGTGATAGTGGCATGAGGTTTATGCTCGCTCCAAGATCACACAAAGCACGATAGGTTCCCTCCTTGCCAATCACACAAGGCAATGTGAATGAACCGGGATCCCTAAGCTTTGGAGGTAGCTTAGCTTGGATGATGGCACTACACTCTTCGGTGAGGTTCACGGTTTCAAATTCTACCATCTTTCTCTTGTTGGACATAATCTCCTTCAAAAACTTGGCATAGTGAGGCATTTACTCAAGTGCTTCGGCAAAGGGAATGTTAATATGAATCTTCTTGAACATTTCCACGAACTTGGAAAACTTGTGGTCCAAACCCTTCTTCTTCAATCTTTGAGGGTATGGAAGAGGTACTTCATTTTTGCCTTTGTCTTGAGGAGGGATTGCCTCCCCACTCTTCTTCTCCCCTTCTTTCTCTTCTTTCTCTTTCACTAAGCCATCTTCTTTGCAACACCCTCGGGTGCCATTACCACTTCCTCCTCTAACGGCATCTTGGGCCCTTCGTAGCTTGTCCCACTTCTTAACCTTATGGCTTTGCATTGCTCCTTGGGATTTAGCTCCGTGTTAGAGGGGAATTGCCACGAAATGTGTTGCTTTCCAATGATGTTGGCAAGTTGGCCCATTTGCTTCTCCATAGCTTTCATGTGGTTGGTCACATCCTTGATCATCTCACCATGCTCATCAAGTTTTTGCCATATCTTTGCCACATTATTCTTAGTCTCTCTCATGAAATTTTTAGTTTCTCCCATGAATGCACCAAACATCTCTTCCAAGGATGGCTTTGGTGAGGGGTCAATGATCATCTCATCCCTCACATTGAAGTTTGGTGGTGGTTGAATGGCATTCCTTGGGTTAGCATAGGAGAAGTTCTCATGTTGCCTCAAATTCGGATGATATTGGTTTGGATTGGAAGGACTCTCACGGGCTTGCCTCTCGTTCCAACCTCTCTCTCTAAATTGCCTATCCCTTTGATTGTTCATGTAGTGGGCTTCTTCATATTGCTCGTCACGTGACCCCACTAAAGGTTTAGCCGTCATAAGAGATATCAATTTATCCACCTTGTTGGAGAGTTTAGCATTCTCATCCAAATCTTGGGTTGAGGCAATCTTTCGGTTTTGTCTTCTCTCGGATGGCCATTGGTTGCCATTCTTAGCCATCTCCTCTAATAGTACATAGCCCTCTTCCGTTGTCTTTCCCAACAAAGAACCTCCACCGACCGAGGCATCTACCATCCCTCTCGTACGGTGATCCATACCGTTGTAGAAGTAACATATCAATTGATCTCTTGAGAAACCGTGTTGAGGGCAACTTCTAATGAGGTCTTTGCAACGCTCCCAAGCCTCGGCCAACGACTCATCATCATCTTGCATAAATGAAGATATCTCCCTTCGGATTTGGATCGTCTTGCTTGGAGGGAAGTACTTCATTAAGAATGCGTCAACAAGGTCGGCCCAATTTTCAATCGTCCTTAGATCAAGAGACATGTATCATTGTTTTGCACGATCACGGAGGGAAAATGGGAACAATTGGAGACGAATGTAGTCTTGAGGGACTCGGTTTATCTTCACCGTCCCACTTATCTCTAGAAATTGAGATAAATGGAGGTTAGGATCCTCCTTCGACAACCCTCCGAATTGGTTGTTTTGGACCATCATGATCAATGCCGGTTTGAGCTCAAAGTTATGAGCGTCTACGGGTTCCCTACCCGCTCCTCCGTACGGCCTTGGAATGGGACGAAAGTGATCCCTCAAAACTCTTTGAGGTCCATGTTCCTCATTCACCCTTGGTGCTCTATCTCTTTCCTCTACATTAGGCTCTTGATTCTCAATTTCTTCCTCAACTTCTTCCACAATTGGATTCTCTCTTCTATTCATGGCTTCCAAATTAGTTCTTCTTCTTTCGGCGTTTTGTCTTCGACAACGTGCTTCGATTTCCGGGTGTAGAGGTAGCAAAACTTGTTGATCTCTCCTAGCTCGGGTGATCATAGGCCATGTCTAGACAAAAGTTCAAGAGAAAGTGAGAATTGCAAGTGAAATCAAAGTAAAACACACAAATATTTTTGGATTTTTTAAAATAAAGAAAGCAAGTAAAATGTCTAAACTAAAACTCTATTAACCTACACTCTAGAGCTATAAAACCTCCCCGGCAGCGGCGCCATAAACTTGATTCACGTGTTATGCAACATTAAAATAAACAACCGCAAGTGTACGGCGTCTATCGTAGCGTGATAAGCACGAGGTCGATCCCACAAGGAGGTTTAGCGTAAAAGTGTAGTTTGTTAACGCATTTCTATTTAGACGCGATCGATAATAGTGAAAGAGATGAATTACTCTAAGATTACCTACCAAAGTGTCACAAATAAGTAATAAAGAGTAATGGAAATCGATCTACTATCATGCGAATCAATAAACGAAAGTAAAACGAATGAAGACTCAAAGAGAGAAGGTGGGTTCCAAGGAAATTGTAACACCTAGATATCCGTTTATGAATGTTAACTCGTTTAAATGGCCATTAAGGTTGTCGTCATATAGGGTGATCACACAAGAAGAATTAATTAATCTTTCGATCTAATTAACCCAAAGGAAAACACAATATAAGTTCGTATCTCCACCTCACAAATATTGTATCACCTAAACTAGCCCCAAAGATCATTCAATTCCCTCTCCGATAATTAATCCTCTCCCGAGATCATAATAATACCGGGTTGCATGCTTGCATACGATTAAATGGAATAAATCTCTCGATCTTACCCCAATTAACAATGAATTAAGCAAATCATCATGGCCAATAACAACATGCTTTGCAATAAAGAATTAAGCACACAAATAAGAGACAAACACCAATTAAAGCAAGAAATTAATCATAAACTTCAATCCAAGTATCTACAATGTCTTAAAACCACAAATGTGTTTAGCTAATCAAATACATACTCAAATTACAAAATCCAAATGAAATACTAAATAAAAAAAAGAGAACAAGGAAGCTTAGTCTAGAATATGGTATGGAATGAAATTTCCAAGCTAATGCCTCCTCTCTTGCATGAATTGGTGAAGAGATGAAGAAGATATGGCCAAAACACCTCCAAATATGTGTAACTATGTGTGGGAATTGAAGAATTGGGGGAAGATTTCAAGAAAGAGGGTTTATATAGTGTTGGGGTAGGGTTTGGATGGCAAAATTGCAAGTTGGTCCCTAAAAATTGGAGAAAATACAAGTTTGGCACCGAAAATAGGGTGGCCCGGCCGGGTGGGGAAGTGGCCCGGCCGGGCGGAGGTGTCGGCCGAGATATTTGAAAACAGGGGCTAGGCGGCCCGACCGGGCGAGTGGTGCCGCCCGGCCGGGCGGAAGGTTCGTAAATGGGAGGGTGGCTTGGGGCGTTCGGCCGCCCGGCCGGGCGAGGGATGCCGCCCGGCCGGGCCATAACTTCGTATTCGGCCAGATTCTACTGCTCGGCCGCCCGGCCGGGCGGGTAAAGTGGCCCGGCCGGGCCAAAGTTTCGTCTTGGCCCGTCCTTCGTTTTCGTCCTCCAACTTCGTCCCTCCGTATCTTGAGCTTCCGACCTCCGATCGACTCGATTCTTTTGGCTATTCCACTCCATTTTTCGAGCCGGATCCAATGGTGTACTCCTCTTTCCGGTACGATCACTTGTGGTATGTGTTTTGCTCCCAAATTCCATCGTTTTACCTGTAAAATCGACAAAACAATATGTAACACCCCTCAAATTCTCAAATTAGTTATTTTAAAATGTTTTTCAATATTCATTTTCTTATAAATAAAAGATTTCATATAATTTTAAATAATTATTCGTATGTTATCAAGACTTATTTCCAAAATATATATTGTAGTATATATCACGCATATTTCTCGATATATATGACAAATTCATCATTTTCTAATAAAATGAAATACTTTCAAGTTCCAAAATTGTTTGAATAAACCACCAAACTTTGATTTCGGATTCTATCGTTATTTTTCCATTGTTATTATTATTAAATTCTTATTTTTCTACTGTTATTTAAAAATCAATCACACATTTAGTTTTAAAATCAATCAAACATTTAGTTTCAAATTCTGTCGTATATTATAATATTATTTTTAAATTCTAATTTTTTATTCAAATCAAATCTATTGAAATTTTCAAGAAATATTTTAAGTAAATCAAATTTTATCCCAAAAATATCTCAACTTAAATCCTATTATCTTCTTTTTATACACGTTACTTCTATAAATCAAATTACATAAATATTTTTCTCCAGATAAAATAAATACACGCATAAAAATATTCTCCCACAAAAAAATTACAGAATTATTTATTCTACTTTGAAATCACGGAACTCGGCTCAAAGAGAATTAAAGTTATTTTCATTCCATGCATTGCATCCACGACATGAAATCGAGGTGGGATTTTCTTACTATTTGATTGGATATATTTGTCACCTTTAAATGTTCATTTGAATGATATTGTTACTTGCTACATGAATTTTACAAGCTAATCGTTAACGCATGTTATGACTTTACAAGTTATTCGTTAACGCATGTTTTATTTCGCGGGAAACCGTGCATCGTTGGTTCAGCCAGCGCATCGTTGGTATAGCCAGCGCATCATTGGTATAGCCAATGAAAAATAAGTATTTTATTCGCGGGAAACCGTGCATCGTTGGTTCAGCCAGCGCATCGTTGGTATAGCCAGCGCATCATTGGTATAGCCAATGAAAAATAAGTATTTTAATATGAATGTTTGTGAGTTGATGGTTTTATTCATATGTTATATTTAACTGTGACAAAGTTAAAATATGGTGTTTTCATCTAGGCCCCTAAAATCGGGATGTGACACAATACCTTTCTCTCATTTTGGCTAAAACAATCATATTCAATGCATAAATCAATGAAATCCACATTAAAATACGCTTCACATGTGTCTCTAAAACGTGTAAATTTCACCCGAATCACAATGCCAAGAAACGTGGCATCACTTTGAGTAACGAACAAAACAAATGTGCTATTTGTAAAGCGGAGGAGGAAAGCAATACACATTTGTTGTTTGAGTGTAACACATCAAATATCTTATAGAAAGAAGTGCATCGATGGCTCAAGACAATGAAGGTAACACAGCCCGACCCAAGTATGAACCTGCTACAGTACTTAAGAGTTATGTGTGGAGGAAACCTGAGAAAATATGCATCAACTTTTTGGGTGGGGGTAATATGGACAATTTGAAATTTGAGAAACGATTTTGCGTTTAACGGTGTATCCCAAAATCTTCATAAATTGTGGAAACTTTTAAATGCAACATGCGGCTTTGGCTTATAACGAAGGTGGAAGGCTTTAATGAAGTCTCAATATCTAAATGGATGTAGGATCTGAGACAGTGCTTGGGAGGTTAGCTTCAAACTAATTAAGTATTAGAAGGCTTATTTTTCTTTCACTACTTTGTTTTTTATTACAAGTTAAATACTTTTTTCCCCTCCCCATGACTCGAACCCAGGACCTAAGGCCTAGGTAGTGGTGCTCTAACCACTTGAGCTATCCCACTTTGTCATTTTTCTTTCACTACTGATACATGTAATGGTGAATGTGCGGTGATCTTTCTATTTAAATCTCAGTACTTCGAAATGGGTTGAGTACCCCTTATACTCAATTTATTAATGAAGGCCCCTTTTACTAATAAAAAAAATATATAATAAGTACTGAAATTTCAAGTACTTCAATCGAACAGAACAACAATTAATTTTTTTGTAATTGATTTGATCGAACTCAACATTGATTTTCGTCTTATTGGGATGGCAGCCCAAAAAGAGAGAGTTGTGGTGACTGCGCAAATAAGAGGGGTGACTAGGCGTGTATGTATAATTTATAAATTAAATTGATAGATGGTAATATTGTGTTTATATTAAGGTTGCAGAAATCGAAAATCGAGCATTTTCCGCCGCCTAGTAATTTTTGTTTATATAATAATTACTGTATTTGATAGGCCCAATAATATGGACCAAAATATCCTTAAATTGATAGTTTGATATATGCCTAGAAAGGCCACAGTTATACACACACACTGACCTATTGAGAACACTCACTAACTAAACACACACACCGTGAGATGAGGACACCCAGGTGTAAGACCCCAAAATACCCTTAAGCTACTTAAAACCCTAATATATTCATTCATATTCCCAAAATTCAGTACACCCTCTTCCTCCGTCCCTCCACCACGATCGTGCCCTCTCCCACGTTGTTGCGGCGCAGCGCCGCCCACCTCCCCACGTCATCGCGGCAGCCACAGCCATGTCGCACCCATAACGTCGTCCCAATAATACTGATCCCGATGCCGCCGCTGTGGTTTGAAAACGAAGGCGGCCAACACCCAATCTTGTCGCTGTTGTTGTTCGCACCCCCTCTCATTAACTATCGTTCGCAAATGCACCCCCTCCTCCTTCAAGCGGCGCTGCCCCCTACCTCCTCCCTCCAAGAAAGTCGTCGCCCACCCCCTTCTATTTTGTCGCCGCCGTCGTTTGAAGGTACGTATTAGGGTTTTGGAATTTTTGTATTTGTTCGAATTTTTTTTGCCGAATCTAGTTACTTTTTTTGAATTTTTTTCCCGAAATGTTTTGTCCTATTTTTTTTTGAACATTTAATATTTTAATATGTTTTCATTTTTTTTTCTCGAACATTTAATCTATTTACAATTTTTTTTCCGAACATTAGTTTATTATCAAAATTATGTCCAATATTTTTTAGGGGAAATTATTGTTAAGGTCATTTCACTAAAAGATTTATCTAACAGGGCATAAGTTTTTTTTTTTTAAATCTATTAGAGTCAAAATGGCACCTAATAAGACATTGTTGCCCTTTACCAATTTAAATAATTCGAAATTAATAAATATTAATAATTTGAAATTAATAATTTTGAATTAATGCAGTTCCTAGTTATACGCACCTTCCAATTATTAAAAAATTCCTAAAATTAAGCAATTCGAATTAATTGTTAATTATTCAAACAAATAAAATTAAAAAATCTTTTGAATATGCATATATATATGAAATAGATTATGAATTTTAATATAACAGTGAAATGAATTTTGGTATGTAGAAATGGGTTATGAAGACATATGTTCATTTCAATATGAAGTTTAAAACGGCATACAAGACTGAATTTTTTGGTATGCATAAAATAACATGAACCAATGTGCACAGAGTGACATGCATATCAATATGCAAAATAGATGTGCACATTTGTAAATAGCATATTCAAACAGCGGTTTGTTGTGATGTAGGGATTTCATACTTAATTCAGTTAATATCACTGAAAAGAATTGTTCAGAATAATAAGACGAAGACATAAAATGATAATGCCTACATCGGTATCCATGTTTCATATGGAAAGTTCATTTTGATATGAAGTTGTAAGAGTAGTATATGCACCTTTCAGATGCACTTGCGAATAGCAATTGAATAATCAGTTTATCTAAATTCAAGCTGGAAAAACTATAAACGAAAAACTATATTTGTAGAACGAATACGAGGTCTCATGACAGAATAACGAAATCAGGCAGTTGTTTTGAGCTTCTTGGTGATTCCAGCAATGTACTTCGTTTGATGGAAAGTCTGCTCTAGTTCCGTCCCTGAAGGCTGTCTGGACCCGTCTCCAACAGAAACAATTCAAGTCGAACCTTGAGAATCTCCACAGGCAAATTCATCAGCTGAATCCTCCTCAAACATTCGAACAACAATTCTTCAGACTATAAGGAAAGGAAGAAGTAAAGATCAAAACCAGACTCGATAAACAAAGAAATAAAACCAATACTATTGCAATAAGCTAAAATTGCAAAGCATACGTTCAGAAAAATAAACAACAACATTTCTCAAATCTGTTCCAAATATATGGTAATCATTTCCACATTAACTAAGTAGTGAATGTAAGACTATGACAGCAGTAGTTCAAACGAGTTTTGCTTAAATCCATCAAAATCACCTTCTAAACCAATGGAAAAGAAGGTACAGAATCTAAAATTTACTGAAATAAACAAAATAATTGAGCGTTTAAATGAGATTGATAATCAGTATAGATCCAGGGTAACCCAATCAAAATAACATAAAACTCAGATACTCATCAATCTAACTCCAAAAATCTACCTCCGCCTTTCGACAGAAGCGAAAATGCATGCACATAGACAACACCAGCAAAGTCCAAATCAGAAACCCTAGCCTATCTACATTAAATTTACAAAACAGCATCTAAAAACTCAAAAGCCGTAACATGCACGACAATTTTAATAAAGAGGAGAAGGCACGAGCAGTCAAAAATCACACAAAAAACTGCAAAATCGGCATTGATGCAAAAATCGAGAACCGCTCTAAATTAACAAAAATAAACGAAAACTTAAAAACAAACATCGAAATTAAATTGGAACAGAAGTATTAGGGCAAAAAAGCTTACGAGCTGTGCTAATTAACACCACTAAAGGCGCTTTTGGCAATTAAACGCACGAAATACTAAATCAGAGCCCATCGAACTAGGTTGAGCAAATACAGACATTCAAGATGGATCATATAAGTTAAAACGGGAAGATTAAAAAGAACATCATCATTAAATAGAAGTGAATCATAATTTTTTTTTTAAGATGGTGTTACCTTGAATCGAGTTCTGTCCAAAACGACCAGAAATTGGATTATCCGATTCCCAGCCGAAACCTCACGTTATTCTCCATCCTCTTCTTCTTGTGGACTGCCTTCAGCAGCTCTTCATCCGAAGGTGTCATCCAGCCCCGTTTCTGGTTATACTCAGTCTCTTTCGAGCTTCCATTGGTGGACCAGTCATTGCCCCAATCCTCTTGCAAATATTCACAATTCTTCGTCCACGAAACATCGTCATTGATCCTTCTAGAAACTGAATACCACAGTATCACCTTCATCCTCCCTCTGGTTCCTCTCAAACGGCATTTACCCATCTCAAATTACTCACTCCAACAGCAAAAATTAATTGCTGTATGAATTGGCCCTTTCTTGCTCAAATGAAGAACAAAGAAATACTAACCTGAACGCGAACAATCTTCAATCTGGAATATGGCAGCGATCTGAAATTCGCCCACTGCAGAAACCTTGCAGAAATTCTCGCCTTCAATGGCGAAAAAACTTGCAGCCCTCGCTCTAAATTTGCAGAAACCGTAGCAATCGCCTTCAATGGCGAAAAATCTTGCAGAAATCGATCAGAATTTGCGGACTCCGAGCAGAAACCGTAACAAACGTCTTCAATGGCCGTAGGGGAAACTGCCTCTTCAGCCGCGATGTAATGGAGATAAATTGCAGAAACCCTCGATCTGGAATCCTCCAACAATTAGAGACAGGTCAACAGCGAAGAGGCTCGGCGGCAACGAAGCTTCGTCTTCGACCATCTTCTTCGTCCAGTGCGACGACGGCGGCAAGGTGGGTGCGGCGGCCAAGGTGGGGGAGGGAGCTCGACCGATTGGGGTGGGGGGAGGGATCTTGGGTTTTGTTTTTTTTGGGAATGAATGTGCCCTATAATTTGGGAATTAATTGATAACAATTAATTATGAATTTAAATTTCAAATTACATTTTAAATATATAAATTAAAGGAGTATATGAAAATTAAGGGTAAATATGGTTTTTTGACACAAAAATGACCTTATTAGGAAATTTTAAAAGTTGTATGTTTTAGTTGTTTAATAGTCTCCAAAAGTGACCTTATTAGGTAATATTCTCTATTTTTTATCCAGATCTTACCTATTTCTCTGAAATTTGGTGTTTGTTAATTTTTTTTTGTTTTTCTTGAAATTTGTGTTTCTTAAGAGTTTTTTTTTTTTTTAATTGAAGGATGGTGGTTGTTTTGATGGTGATGGTGTGGATGATTCTGGTGTGAAATTGAATGGGTGGGTGTATTCATCTTTGTTTTTTGTTTTTTTAATTTCACACGAGAGGTATATGAGACATTTTACATGCCCTTTAGAATGAAAAAAAATGTCTGGCAGGTGTCCTCAATAGGTCTGTGTGTGCGTATAACCGTGGCCGCCCCAGAAAATATCACAAATACGATCTAATTAACCATACTTCGAAGGAATATTTTGAATGTCAATGTGGGTATTGTCTATTTCCAATAGAAATTAGAAACGGCGCACATTCATCACAAATTAGAGAAGGTCATGGTACACTCGATTAGGCTCGCAAGCTTTTCGTGCTGAATATATATAAACACGAACTCGGTAGCTACTTGTGATAAAAATGAGACTTGGAAAGACAAAATTCATATAAACGCAACATAGTGTGATGATATTATTCTGATAAAGATCATCAATTATGACGAGGGAACCTACTCATATATACAACTTCTGTTACGTAAATAAGGAAACTAACATATTTGGAAACTAATTAACCAACTAATGGGCTTGTGGATATTTCACAAAGGCACAACAAGTTTAATTGATGTATCATTCCCAATACTCCCTCTTAAGTTGGAGTGTGAAGGTCTCGAATGCCCAACTTGCCACAAAGAAATCGAAAACGATCCGCCCCAAGCGCCTTAGTAAAGATATCTGTAATTTGAGCATCCGTGGTCACCATGCGAGGCTGAATGTCGCCATTTGTGACTCGCTTACGAACAAAGAAACAATTCATCTCAACGTGCTTTGTGCGTTCATGAAAAACGGGATTAAGTGCAATATGCCGAGCTGCATGGTTATCGCAAAATAATGGAGTGGGACCGGGCTGCATCACGTCAAAATCACGTAAGAGCCATCGAAGCCAAATGATCTCACAAACTGCCATTGCCATGGCTCGATATTCTGCTTCAGCGGATGAACGAGACATAACCGATTGCTTCTTGGTTTGCCAAGATACCGGAGAACCCCCAAGATGTATAATGTACCCGGTTTATGAGCGTCTCGTAAAAGGGCATCCTGCCCAGTCGACATCGTAGTGGCCTTGCAAGGTGAAGTTATCTTCCGCCGAGAGGAAAATGCCTTGGCCTGGCTCATGCTTTAAGTAGCGCAAGACACGTTGAGCGGCTATAAGGTATGATTGGCGTGGTGTGCTCATAAATTGACTTAGTTGACTGACGGCAAAGACGATGTCCGATCGGGTAACAGTGAGGTATAGGAGACGACCAATGAGACGCCGATATTGCATTGCGTCGATGAGAGGGTTGTTGTCATCCAGACGAAGTTTTAAATTTTTCTCCATGGGAAACATGCTTGGGAGGCCACCTTGAAGCCCACTTTCTTCCAATATATCAAATGCGTACTTGCGTTGGCTCAAAATAAAACCTTGGGGTGATCGGGCCACCTCGATCCCCAAGAAATATTTCAAAGGACCCAAATCCTTAATGCTAATTTTCTCATCTAAGTAACGCTTCACGAATGTAATGTGAGATGAGTTATTTCCGGCTAATATAACATCATCAATGTAAATAAGTGCGGAAACATGGATCGACCCTTTACGGAATATGAATAAGGAGTGATCAGCACGGGATTGACGAAAACCAATGGCAATTAGTGCTTGAGTGAATTTTTCGTACCAGTTTCGTGAGGCTTGACGTAACCCATAAAGTGATTTTTGCAATTTGCAAACATGAGTGTCGCCATCTTTGGCAAATCCTTGTGGAGGAAAGCATTGTTAACGTCTAATTGATGTACTATCCAATTTCTTTTAGCTGCAATGGCCAACATGCAACGCACAATGACTAATTTTACAACGGGAGCAAATGTCTCATGGAAGTCAACTCCTTCAATTTGAGTGAATCCTTTGGCGACTAGACGAGCCTTGTTTCGCTCCACTTCCCCATTGGGCTTATATTAAATTTTGTAGACCCATTTGGAGCCAACAATTTTCTTTCCAGGTGGTAGGTGAGTTAAAATCCATGTACCATTCTTTTCTAAAGCTTCGATTTCTCTTTGCATAGCCTCGCACCATAGCGGATTTTTAACGGCCTGTGAAACATGTTTCGGCTCATCACGGGTCGTGATGGCCGCTAAGAAAACCTTGTGATTATTAGAGAATCTATCGTATGAAACGAAATTAGAGAGGGGATATACCGTCGAGTCAACCGAATTGGTAGTGGGGCGTGCATGGTCTATAGATGGGGGCAAATCAGTGATGTATGAGTCGAGGTGTTTGGGGCGCCTTCGAATCCGACGGGGATTCGTCCGTCCCAGTGACAGGTGGCTGGGGTGTGTCGACGGGAGTGATAATAGGGGCTGATTCATTTAAGTTGGGGTCAGTGCAAACTTCCACAATGTTCTCATGAGCAGCAGGTGGCTGCTGAATAAATGGACGTGGCGAGAGTAGTGTGGAAACTGGAGCAGGTTGGCGTGCTCGAACATAATCAAGGGCAGCATTAACTGCATGGGAGAATTCTGACCTCTCAGTACCTTTGAAAGGGAGTATATGCTAAAAAAATGTAATATCACGTGAGCTAAAGAACTTATGAGATTGCAAGTCGAAAACACAATAAGCCTTTTGCCCGTTTGGATAGCCAAAAATACACACGCACTCCCCCTTTTCACCAAATTTATCTTTGCGGCGATTATCGTGCACGTAGGCTAAGCATCCGAAAACTCGAAGATGATCATACGACGAATGCTTATCAAATAATATTTTGAATGTCGTCTTGTTGGAAATCACCGGAGAAGGCAATCGATTGATGATATATACAGCCTTGAGAATACACTCACCCCAAAATTCGATTGGCAAAACGGATTCGAAACGGAGGGCTCTAGCTACCTCTAAAATGTGTCGATGTTTACGTTCGACGACGCCATTTTATTGTGGTGTGTCTGTACAAGAGCTTTCCATGATAATGCCATTTTCTGAATAATAGTTTAATAAAATTGACGACTGGAATTCCACTCCATTGTCTGAGCGAATACGTTCAACCAGCTTGTGAAACTGAGTTCGAACCATATTGCAGAATTGAATAAAAAATTTAGCGACATCGGATTTTTGTTGAATAAGAAATACCCAAACTCCTCTACTATAGTCGCCAACTATCGATAAAAAATATCGTGCACCAGTAAATGTGTCACATTTATAAGGCCCCCAAATATCACAATGGATTAACGCAAAGCAATGCGAAGTTCTATTAGTGCTAATAGGAAAAGGTAGTCGTGTTTGCTTAACTGGCTCGAACACATGAATCACAAAATGAAACACTCCCAATAGATTTCTTTAAAGAACAAATGTTTCTCAACTTCTCACTAGATGCATAGCCAAGGCGTTTATGCCACAAATCCGGACTCCCAGCAATAGACATGGCTGATCCTTTATTTTTCAAAAAAATCAAGTAATATAGACCATTGCACTGTTTACCCACTCCAATCAGCCTTTTCGAGGATAAGTCATGTATTACACAAAAATCCGAAAAGAATGTGAATACACGTACAATTCAAATCATTTGTAAGTCGTTGAACAGAAAGGAGATTGCAATGAAATTTTGGTAAATGTAGAACGCGATTGAGGCGTACTCCGTTCTCGAATTTAATTTTGCCTATGGCATGAACCGGTATCATGTCGCCATTTGGGATTTTCACTAGAGGTTTCGAATGATCAGTCGTTATTTCGAACAAAAGGTCTCCATCACATGTAATATGCTCAGTTGCTCCTGAGTCAATAATCCAAGGTTTCGAAAATGTCATCATCTTTGTATCTGCCATGTTCACCGAAGGTGTCGAGTTACCGTCCATTTCAGTTTGCATAAACTGTGTTAAGCGCGCAAACTGTTCGGCAGAAAGACCAGGAATGTGTGGTGAATTACTCCCAGCATGTGCAGCTAGTGCCTGCCCCTGTCGGCAACGGCCTTGATCACCATTGAAACGGTTATCACGATTGGGTGCTGGTGAAGTGCCATTATTTCCGCGCCGGTTCCAGTTTGGTGGATAGCCAATCCGCTCAAAACAAGTATCATATGTGTGATTGGTTTTTCGACAATGAGTGCAAAATCGCCCTTCCTTCACATAGGGACGTTTAGTCGAATCATTATATTTCTTGGTTTGCACCTGAAACGTTGTATTGTCCGAGGCATGTAGATAGTATGGTGACGACATGGGATCAATCACAACAACCGGTTGCTTAGAACCGTTGCTGGTGTCGCCTGGTGTTTCAATCACTTTATCTCCGGCCATGGCGTGATCTTGAGGACACACAAGAACTGCTGAAAGAATCCGTTGTTCGCTGCTTGTTAATCTTGAATATTGAATAGGGGAAAAAATACCAGGGTTTAGGCTCTGGTACCATGATAAAAACGAGACTTGGAAAGACAAAATTCATATAAACGCAACATAGCGTGATGATATTATTCTGATAAAGATCATCAATTATGACGAGGGAACCTACTCATATATACAACTTATGTTACGTAAATGAGGAAACTAACATATTTGGAAACTAATTAACCAACTAATGGGCTTGTGGATATTTCACAAAGGCCCAACACAATTAATTGATGTATCATTCCCAATAACTTGAGTAGCTCGAAACTCGATTCAATTAATTTCGATTTATTTTCTAGTCAAACACGAGTAGTTTACGAGTTTTCTCGCTTCAGTTACACCTCTACACACAAGTCATATGACTTCTTCATAGTATGATCACACAATACATTAGGAGAACAAAAGAGTACAATTTATTAGGATTTCGATTTTATATGGTAGTCTATGAAACCACACCAATTTTTTTATTTTTTTTAAGGATATAAAATATAAATAGTTTTTTTTTCCTTTCTAAAAGTAAAGCATTCATAGTTAATAAGTAAGGGCATGTTTGTTTTGGGATGGGAAATTCGGATTTGGGATTTTGAAACTCCACCCCCGTTACAGTTTGGGATTTTGATTTAGGATTTCAAAATCTCACCCTATAAATACCTATAAACCCTACAAAAGTCAACCCTATAAATACCTACAAACCCTATATAAATACCTATAAAACCTATAATTCTATTCTATAAAGTTAAAACCTACCCTACATAAATCTCAAAACAAACACAAAACATGAAAAGCATTAGGATTTTAAAATTCACTAGATTTCAAAATTCTCAAAATCCCAAAACAAACATGCCAAAAGAAAAAAAAAATCTGTCTATCTGGATTATTAATGTGTAAAATATTAAAAACTAATCATCACTCAATAATAATTGTTAAAAGATTGAGAAAATTAAACATGAAAAATAACAAGGAGAATTCGAAGCCACTGGACCTGGAGCTAATCGAATTGAAATTAAGGACAAGTGAGGTGGAAATAAAAAACTGCTTCTTCAAATAAATAAAAATAAAAATATTAATAGAAAAAATTGAGTGCTGCCCGGTCAAAATCCAGGCCCAACGGGTCCACAGGGTTGGCCACATTTTTATAGGAATTATAGAGTAGGCCTGGGCCTAAATTCACTTATTTTAGGCGTGAGTTATTTGCGCCTCTAGGAATGTTAGGTGCACTCCCCCAATACACGTGACACCCTCAAACCAGACGTGAGATAGATGCACTCCCGCCAGATTATGTATCCCACTAAAATCCTAATTTTTTCATCTTCTTCCCCACTTCTTCTTCCTCATTCTTCTTCCTCCCACCCCTTTAACCCGCCGTCGGCCGCAGTCCAGCTTCCCCTCCTAAGCCACCATCCCCTCCTCCTTCCGCCCTCCATCCCTCTTTTTTTTAAAATTTTATTTATGTAACATCGCGGCGGCGGCAACACCTCTTCTCCCTCGCCCAATGTCGTTGCCGTCCTGCCTTTCGCCACCCAAATCGCCCCCTCTCTCGCCTAACATTGCGGCCGTCGTCCTGATCCTCCCACTTTTTTTTATCATTTCTGTAGTAAGTGTGCGGTGGCGGTGCCCCTCCCACGCCCAGCGACGCCGTCGTTCCCACTTCTCCTCGTACGACAACACAAGTTTCAATTTTTTAATTCTTTTTTCCAATAATAATGTGTCAAAAATAAACACGACGAGAGTGTTTATTATCAACACATTATTGTCGATATTTTTTTTTCATTCGACGAAATGTTGTCGACAAGAGTGTTTTTCTCCGACGATATACTCTATGGTCAAAAAACCAGCGTCGGTCGACACTGGTTTATCGACGATATATATATATATATATATATATATATATTTGGAAACCGGCGGCTGCAAGCAGTGGAGGTGGGGCGGCGACGATTGTTTCCTCAATTATTAGGGTTAGGGTTTATGTTTAAATTTTAGGGAATGTATTTATCCTAATATATTTTTCTAAAATGACAAATTGTGTTTTTTTACATGTATATTTAATTAATAAATGAAGGGTGTGCATCTAACATTCCTGGAGGGGCAAATAACTCACGCCCTTATTTTAACCTTGGAATGTATCGTTTACATTTGGGTTGGGGTATATACCCCTCCAGCTTTGTTAGATACACTCCCCTCCCACTTTTATTAATTAAATATTCATATAAAATACCACATTTACTCTTTTATAAAATATTAAAGATACATACACCCCCTCTGTTCAAAACCCTAATTTAATTGAATTAACCCTAATTTTAGGGCAGGCAGCCACCGCCGCCGCCGTCAACACCTCCCCTCCGGCCGCCGGCCGTCGTCAACACCTCCACTCCGGCAGCAGGCCGTCGTCAGCACCACCATCACCACCAAATTTAGAAATTAAAAAAAAAAACTTATTTTCGACAAATCAGTGTCGACCAAAAGCCCTCTCGTCAACACTAGTTTGTCGATCAAACACCTCCCCGTCGACACTGATTTGTCGACCAAACACATCCCCGTCGACACTGGTTCGTCGAAAGAATTTAAAAAATAAAAAATAAAATATTTCGACAATAAAGGGTCGACCATAAACACTCTCATCGACCATTGAAGGTCGATCGACCATCGAGGGTCGATGAAAATGTTTATGGTCGACTTGCTGAAATTAAAAAAAAAAAAACAAAACAAAACAAACAAACCTGGAGGTGTTGACGACGGAAGCGGCGGCCGGCGACGGAAGTGGGAGGGAGGCGGCGGGAGCGTGGCTGGTTGGGGGAAGAGTCGGCGGCGTCGCTCGACAAAGGAGGCGGCGCCGCCGCCTGTTGCAAAGACGAAAAAAAAAAAGGGATTGCGACAGGGAGGAAGGGCATACGGCGAGAGGGGGAGGAAGGGCATACGGCGAGAGGGGGAAGGAGGGGGAGTGCGACGGCGAGAGGGGGGAGGGAGAGTGCAGAAAATGAAAAAAAAAAAGTAGGGGGAGTGCGACGGCGATGGAGAGGGAGGGAGAGAGAGACGACGACGGCGAGGAAGGGGGAGTGAGACGGCGACGGCGG
This sequence comes from Galeopsis tetrahit, assembly GCA_963675135.1. Lineage (NCBI taxonomy): Eukaryota > Viridiplantae > Streptophyta > Magnoliopsida > Lamiales > Lamiaceae > Galeopsis > Galeopsis tetrahit. The sequence goes on from OY776132.1 coordinate 63,669,595, forward strand.
CGGCGGCTGGGCACGGCGGAGCTTGCCGTTGGGGGAGTGCCGGCAAGAAGAAGAAGAAGAAGGAGGAGGAGGTGAAGGAGATGGGTTTGGCCAATTTGGGGAAAAATTAGGAAAATTAGGGTTTTATAGGGGAGGTGCATTTATCACATTAAATTTTAAGATAAAGGGTATAATAGATAATTTAGGGGGAGTGCATCTATCGTAGATGTGTTTTGAGGGGAGTAGTTGTATCGGGGGAGTGCATCTATCAAAGCTGGAGGGGTATATACCCCATCCCTTTACATTTCAATGCACCCAGTCCAATCTTGTATGATAGTCCTTTTTTTTTTTTTTACAATAATTGTATGATAATCTTAGAATCTTCAATATATAAATCATATTTCTTTTTATAACATGAGTAAATTGGATTTAAAAAAATCCATGAATCATATAATGCAGTAAATAAAAATCATTTTGTGTATAAAATTATATCATACTGAGTTTTTATTTAAATATTTATACATACATAGATGTATATGATTGTACTAGACACTTTTATTTAATAAAAGGAAAAAATGTATGTGCAATATTGTGCATCCAATGCTCTCTATTTAAGGAAGAAAAAAAAACATATGAGTTAAAATGAACTTTTCTAAAAAAATAGTGCAAAAACAAATATGAAATTCGCTTTCAGGTATGTGTTATTATAAGGAAAATTGTGTGTTACTATAACGGCAACGACGAGTTACTTATTCTTTTTAAGGTATTTGTTACTATAAGGGCAAGTATGAGTTACTTATTCTCTTTTAGGTACGTGAACTATAAGAAAAAATGTGTATTATTATAAGGGTAAGTATATGTTATTTATTGTTACAATAACACATACTTATCGATATAGTAATAGAGTCTGAGAATGGATTTTTTTGTTGGCATGCTTTTTTATTTTTTTTTATTTTTTTGAAGTCTCGGGTATCCGATTCTATAGAATCGACTAATCCCGGGGGACCAATCCCACCGCCCACTTGCGGGGGTCTCGTTTAAAGCGAGAGTTACTTATTCTCTTTTAGGTACGTGAACTATAAGAAAAAATGTGTATTATTATAAGGGTAAGTATATGTTATTTATTGTTACAATAACACATACTTATCGATATAGTAATAGAGTCTGAGAATGAATTTTTTTGTTGGCATGCTTTTTTTTTTTTTTTTTTTTTTAAGTCTCGGGTATCCGATTCTATAGAATCGACTAATCCCGGGGGACCAATCCCACCGCCCACTTGCGGGGGTCCCGTTTAAAGCCAGAGCTTTGCGCTCTGTATGGACATGACCCCATAGAAATTGTTTGCACCTTAGAGGGTTCGAACCTGAGACCTAGAGAGGAGCATACTCCTAAGTCCCAAGCCTATACCACTAGGCCAACTCCTTGGGGTTTGTTGGCATGCTTATTATTCTCTATTTTAGTAATTTTAGTACTTTTGGAACACGGAGTTTAAAAAAAATGTGTAATAATTAGAGTGTTGATGGATAATTTTGTAAACTTTTATATATAAAGTAAATAAAATAGTTTGATTAAGTGTATGGTAAGTCTCAAAAGTAATGACATGGAGGATAAATATGTGAATATTGTGATGGCGAAAATTGTGATGATTGTTTTCATTTATGGCTGTATTTGGTTTTAATCTGGATGGGCCATCCCTCATCCCTCTCCATCCAAATACCCATCTAAATACTCATTCATTACTATAATACACATACAAACCTATTTTTATACAATCACATCACTCTTTTTTTTCTTTTAAACACTCATTCTCTCTCCTACTTTTCTTTCACACATTTATTCTCCTACTTTCTTCCACACATTTATTTTCTCTCCTACTTGATTTGACATAAAGTTCTCTATCCACAACTATTTTTCAATCTCTATCCAAACACAACTATTATTCAATTACTATTCATGATTTACCTCCATCCATATTTTTTCAATTCCCATCATTCCATCAAATCCACCACAATTCCTAACCAAACAGCACCAACAAACTAAAAAGGAAAGTATAATTTTTTTTTGAGAAAATAATACTCCCTCCGTCCCACAGGAATTTGCACACTTTCCATATATGGATGTCCCATACCAATTTGCACACTCCATAAAAGGAAATATCTTCACAACCCTCACCCTTAAAATATACTCATATTTACCCATATGCCATTACTTTTCCACACTCAATCTACTTTTTACTTTACTTTATTCATAAAAGTTTACAAAACTACCCCTCAAAACATCAATCATTACACCTTTTCTTACACATTTCTTAAAATGTGTGCCGGTCAAAGGGTGCAAGTTCCTCCGGGACGGAGGGAGTATATTTTAAGTCTCATATTTCATTTTTTTTGAAGGTTGACATGCATGTATGTACCGAGATTATTACGTATGTTATTAGTACTAAATAAAATTCAGTATAACATGTGACACAATTTTTTTATTACAGATGACAATTTGACTCGTCATGCCCCGTCTTGTGACTTGCATTATGTCGCGTCCGCTCATCCATCTTACATTATTAAAGTTTTAACATTAATATTTGTAAACATATATACTCCCCTGTCCCTTCAAATTACAGCATTTGTCGTTTGATTGTTTTATATATAGAAAGTTACTTTATCTTTTTTTACTTTTTTTTTCATTTATCTCTATTTGTTCTCTATTTTATCTTTATATTTTTTTCATTTTTATATTTATGTCTATATCAACAATCTACTATATGTATGAACAACTTCTAGGGAGGAAGAGAGTATAATATATATAAATATAATTTATAATAACATTATTATACTCAAGGACGGAGCCACATAGGGCCCAGCGGGGGCAGTGGGCCCCCCACCAATTTTTTTTTATTATGTATATTTCTTCCATTTTATAATTATTTGTATATTTTTTTTTTATTTGAGACGTTTCAAAATTATTTGTACACTCATAATATGTAAATAATCTACAAAATTAATATTCTCACTACATCATTTTATTTTTAAAATTGTCACTCATTTTAATCTACATTTTTTCCTACATCTCACTAATTTTTTTTAACACCTCATTAAATTTCTTTTATACCTCACTAAATCAACAAAAATACTTCTCATTAATTTGACCCCACACCTTACTAAATTCACATTTCTTAAAAAGTGAACTTATCAACGTATTCAAGTCATTACGGGATGGAGAGAATATATTTTAAGTTATACATTTGTCTAATAATTTTAACATCATTTCACCTATTATGAGTCGAAACAATCAAAATTTATAATGAATTAAATATAATATTATTTTGTCTTTATAGTAATGTAAATCGGGCCCCCCAATCTAGAATTTCTGGCTCCGTCACTGATTATACTAATGACAACCTTTGGAATATGTAACTTTTTAAATTTTATTCGTAATTATTTATCTATTTAATTTTTTTCATCATTTTTTCTCAATTTACCATCTAAATCTCTTAGTATTTATTAATTAAGGAAACTCATTTTTCTTCATCTCATACTTTTAATTTTTCAATTATTTTTTATACGGGAACACTTATGTGAGATATTAGTATATTTAAGAAAGGGACAAAAATTCGTGGATTTTTAACGGTTCTAGTCGGGTCAAACGGATATTTTTAAAAAAATCGTGCAAAAGTCGCGTAGAAGACTAACAGAAAAATGGGTTTCACGTATGTGTTACTATGAACGCAATTATATGTTGTTGTAAGAACAAATATGTGTTACTATAAGTACAAATAAGACATAACTTGACTTTTCACATGAAATATTAATTCAATTAATTTAAAGAATGATAGAAAATCTGCAAAAGATAAAAAACTTGCAGATTTTCTGCAAGTCATACAAAATCACCCAAAACACAAACAAAAAAACGAGTTTCAGGACTGTGTTACTGTTAAGGTAATTATATGTTACTGTACGTACATGTCAATATATGTTACCGTAAGGACAAGTAACACATAATTTACTTTTGAGTAACACATATTTTTCCTTAAAGGACCACATGTAAGGTATTGAAAATTGTGTTACTCCGTACTATATAAATACAAGTGTATTACTTTATAGAGAAAGATGTGTTACTGCATGAATGAAATATTCGGTTCATCCCAAAACCAAAAATATAGATTTAGATCCATGCATTTTGAATAGTTCATCAACATTTAATAAAACACAAATCCACATATGATTTTATCTTATTTCATTCTTAGTTTTATATTTTTGTATTTTTTTAGCAAATTAAAAAAACGTTAAATATATGTTAAATGTTAGTTTAAGCATTAGAAAGATATTAGATATGGTGAATCAGATACATATAGCTATTTGGACATATTTTACCATAAAACTATGGTAAAATATTGTATATATAAGTTTGTCTTTTTCATATCTTTCACGTATAATTCACCTCCATATATATATTTTACAATATAATATAACAGCTAAAATTCATATTGATATTAATAACATGACTCTAATATCACAAATAACAAATGACACTCGCCGAAAGAAATGAATACTTCAAGATATTAGCCTCAATACTAAACATAAAAAGGGCGAATTCAAGTTCATGTTCAATTTACCATAAATATTAATTAAATGCAAGAAATTAAAAGACTATTTAACAATTTATTTCCTATTCATAAGCCTACAGACATTAATCCCAAGTTTAAAACAGAGGTTCCATAATTATGAAAGTGGAAATGCAGAGTTGATTGATAAGTAATATTATCACTACATATTTAAGAAACAAATATAAAGCCTGAATTAACCACATGCAAATTACTCCTATTTCTGAGGCTGCTTCTTCCACAAAACACCAATCCTTCTCAGCATGTTCACATTTTTCTTCTTCATTAAATCTTCATCAAAATCATCTCCATAAAGCCCCCTCATCCTAGGACTATAATTGTTGTCCATCGACCCCGTTCTCTCCACGAGCTGCCCGTTGTTCCCAACCGAAAGCATGGAAGCCGCCACCTCAGCAGCCTTTCTCCACTGATCAGATTGCACTTTCAGCTTCCTTAACTCCGCCTCCATCTCTGCATTGGCCGCTTGTGCCGCCTCTAGCTGCTCCGCCACACGTGCTGCCTTTCTATTAGTCTTGTCCATTTCCTCAGTCATGTAGCCTATTTTCATAAGCCCTTCTCTTTCTGCATTTCTTGCACCTTCTAAATCAGTCTTAACATCTTTGCACATTTCCTTAATCTCCATCTTTAGTGCCTCGTTTTCGTCTGACACATTCTTGAGCTCCGTCTCCTTGTCCTTGAGACGAGCTTTCATGCATTCGTACTCTCTTTGGATTGGTATTGTGTTTTCTAGCTGCATTATAAGGGCGTCGTTCTCATCACATATACCTTGTAATTCGGTTTCCTTATCCATCAAATTTGCCTTCAACTCCTCGATTTCGTAGCTGGATTTACGTAGCTCCGCCTCCAGCTCAGCCTCGCGCTGACCTGATGCAGATTTCATCTGTTCCACCATCTCGAAAGCAATCTTCATCTGCTCTGTAGTTTCAGCTAGTTCGTCATTGTGTCGTTTCTCAGAAGCTTCTAAAGCTGCCCTTAATTGTTCACCTTCCACTTCTTCAGCCTTGAGTTTGCTTACAAGACAGTTAACACGAGCCCTCGACTGTTCCAGCTCAAAAGATAAAGCATCATGTGTCACTATTGCTTTGCTTCCATCTGATCTAAGCGCCTCCACCATCTTTTTCGCTGTTTCCAGTTGCATTAGAGTTTCACCCACCAGTTCTTGAGCCTGAGCTTCAGATTTCTTGCACTCACCAAGCTGGCTCTTCATTTCTTTCACTTCCAAACGTGTTTCCTCGAGGTTTTCTCTCAGCTTGAGCTCGTCTCGTTTGAGTTGTTCAATCTCTTCACAAGCCTTGGAGAGCTCCGTGGCATTGACTTCCTGAGATGCTGACAGCTCTAGACTCGACTCTCGTGCTTCTTTCTGAGCTTGCTTCTTGGATGTTTCGGTAGAGCATAATTGATCCTTCACGTTTTTCAAATCATTCTCAAGCTGAGAAACTCTACTTGACCGCTTTTCCTGAAAAATGAAGCATCCAAACAACATAAAATGAGGAAGTCGAGGTCTCAATTCTTTCTAGTCGAATACTGAAGATTTACGTACCTCAGGAAGGGGGCTTCTGGGTGACTTTTGAACATTAGGACTTGTATCCTTTGATGATGGTTTAGTCGCTAAGTTCAAAGAAGACGCGGTGGGTTCAGAGTAGCGTGGACTCGCCTTGAGCTGGCGTACGCCTTTGGGAGAATCCTTTTTGGAAGCAATTCGAGGGGAACTCTTATCGGGCACCTCCAAAGAAATAGATCGAGGAGTAATCTTCGGAGGTGTTCCAGACGAATTGGCTCTAGAACTGAGTTAGTAGAACAATCAGCACAAGTAAATACAATCAATCCCACAATTCTTACAACAATATGCATATGCAAATCACCAACAACTAAATCCCCAAAACCATCACTAAAACACCTTTAAAGCTAAACAACTTAGACAACATTTTATAGAATATAAAGTGAAGATACATTTCTTGTTGCATAAATCATTGCAAGAAACATGGTAAATTTGCAAAAAGATTTAAGTCAATTAGATAATAATCACTTTTCATTAAAAAGCTTGAATAATATGATAGCACCGAAAGATACCTCGCTTTAGGAGTCTTCATATTGTTTGGTTATTGAATGCTTTGTGTCCCACAACACCTGCAACAGTATACATCATTATTATGCCTTCAAATGTGGGGAATCCGATGAAATTCAACAAGTTAAATTCATTCAGACAAATTACAAACTATGAGTTATTCTAGTGTCTAACTAAAAAGGAAAATCATGATAAATGATGAAAAGCAGATTCAAATCATGAGAAAAAAGGGTAAAAATGGTGAGATTTGTAGTTCAGAGTGAAGGGAATCAAACAATTACAAAACCTGCAGTTAAAGATACCAACAAATGGGTTGTATTTATCACTTAGTAAAAAGAAAGAGCATCTTGAAAAGGAAGTAAAAATGTGCAAACAACAATAAGGAAAAGACATAGAGGGGAAATGAATGATTATCGAAAAGGGATCATCAGATTTGAAAAAAAAAACCTGATACTATCTATACTTTGAAAAAGAGACTTGTAAAATACTAGTACCATTTTTCACATCTCATATAAAATGGAAATGAAAATGCAGAAGCATTGAGATATTTGAGACATTAATGGGAAAGTAGAGATATTATTTTGTAAGAAGAGTGAAGAAATGTGGTTTCTTACCGGATTGTTGAGAGATGAGTGAAGTGAAGTAGAACTAGTTTGAAATAGTATTAAAGAAGAGGAGAGGAGAGGAGAGAGAAAGCAGCAGTAGCAGGGAGGGACCGCCATTGGAGTCACATGAAAGAGCTCTGTTATCGAGGGCAACTGCTTCTTTTTCTACTACAAAAAATGTTCCCTGCTTTTCAAGTGGTGGGTGACTCTATATGTTTATGTTTATGAGTGAGATTTTTCATTTTTCAAATTAAATTCAGGAATGGCCAAAATGAGTAAGTACATAATTGTCCAAAATATTTTTTAAAAAATTGGTATCTCTTTACATTTATTTTATTTTATCTACTTTAGAGTATATGCGTGGATACTGGATTGTCAAAGTATTATTTGCACGATAATCTATATACCATGTTAAACTCGATTTTTTTTAAATCATTTTAAATTAGCAACACTTGTTTGAAATGTTTCAGTGTTTCACACATGAAATATGTCTAAATTTTTTTATTTTTTTTTTAAATTTGTGAATCAAAAGTTTTGATCCATGCCACTTAAAAAATTTGTGGGTTACAAAAAGATGATTTACTCTATGATAAATATATTATTAATATAAGGTCAAAATATTATTACTATAAAATAAAAAATGTAATACAAGTAAAATTGTAACCCTGACCGACGAAATAATCTATATTGATTGTAAAAACTTAAAATTAGTGTTCGGAACTTTGAGTTTAAATAAGGTCGACATGACTTTAAACTATGAGCATGTGATAAAAATAATAAACGCTTATTAAAATCTACTCACAACCAAACAAAAAGAAATGTCGTAAGCATCATTGATTGTTTCATTTATGGAACGAGTTTGGTGAGTTTAATGTGATTAAACTTGATCTTTAATTTAACAATCATATAAAAAATATATATATATATATATATTACTTTCAGGTAAGTTTTTATAAAATTAAGGAGTAATACTTAAATTGATTATTTTTCTAAATATTATCATTATTTTTTTTAAGGATTGTTTTCATATTTACTAAAGATTTTACCTTGAAAATTCATTTTAATTTTTTTTTATTTGAATTTATTTTTATTTACATCCTGCTACTCATCTATACTACTCAAAATGTTGAATTGGTTTTCTATACTACTCGAAATGAAATTAAAAGTACAAAAATAATAAAGGAATCCAATTCACAGTCATCCTTCGATTGTAACAATGCAAATTAAATGTAGCGTTTTACTCTACCTTGCTCTAGAGTTAGTGTCCCTCAATAAACAAAAAGCTTTGGTTACCGGTATCGTTTCTTAATTATAGTATTTGATTAAAATCAGCTCTTCAATGAAACTTTTTAACTGAATAATTTAAATACACTCTAAATTTAAATAAAAACATTAAACGCCAGGACAAATGATAAACAAGTTCTCAAATATGCACACTCTGTTCGAAAGAACTCGATTTATATCATCCTAATATAATATTCACTAGTTGCTACCAATTTTTTCAATAAATTCACAACAATTACAAATTACAAAGTATGGATTAGCAGGTTGCGAGAATAAAATAACATAGATGATCAATCTAAATAAATGTTCATGCATGATGCAAATAAAACAAATGATATAAATAATCTCGAGACAAAGTATAACAAATCTTTTAATTCAACAAACAATAATTAAAATACGAGTTCAAACATTCTTGATAAATGAAATAACAAACTAGCAGCTAGACATAGTTGTTGCATCTTCAATCTCTTTTACATGGAACAATTAACTCATGCATTCATCTTTGTTTCTCTCTTTCTCTTTTTTTTTTTTGGTCGGTAAAAAAACTCCATTTTATTGAGATATAGAAAAAATATTTACAGGGAGTGTATAAAGCATAGATAGCAGTAGTATGCCATAGTTTCACATGTCCACAACCTTCATACTTCCCAGGCCCTTAGACATACATATTTTCCATCTTAAAATATGGGATCGTCTATGGTACGATTGAAATGAGCGGATTCTGCAACCATTCCTGAAACGAAGAAGTTCGGTTCAGCCCACTCTTTGTCTTACGCCAACTCCACAGTCTCCCTTTCACCTCTTCTACAATCTTATCTATCTTCCACGTTTCGTTTCCGAAGATTATTTCATTCCTCCACTTCCACATGACCCATACCACCCCCACCCAAACACCCATAGCTAATTTTGCGCCTTCTCTCGTAGGAATCAAGGAGGAGAATTGATAAAAGTGTTCCTTAATGCTTACCGAGAAAGCCGAAGAGATATTGATCCATCTAAGTATCTTCGTCCAAATCTGTTGGGTCAATTTACATGCTAAGAAGAGGTGACTTGCAGATTCCATTTCTTCCCCACACACCGAGCATTTAGCGTTGTCCACAGACTCTATAATTCTCCTTCGCTTCAGATTTTCTCTTGTCGGCAATCTGTCCCAGAGAAGTCGCCATGCCATAGCCGAGGCTTTAAATGGGGCAAAACTTTTCCATATCATCATAAAACATCTTTCTTTTTGTGTGCTTGCAGTTCCACCGTCTGTCACTTCAGCTTTGAGGAGTTGGTATGCGTACTTCACTTTGTACTTGTTGTCCGGGCTCGCTCTCCATTTCCATTCATCACTCGAGTCTTCCTTTAATGGGTACCTGTTAATCACAAGAAGCAAATTGTTAATAGTCTCGTGTTCTCTCTCAAGTAATACTCTACTCCACTCCCAATTCCACACCCATACACCATCCCGCCACTCGCCCATCTCTCTAATCGTGTTTTCTTTGCCTAAACTCAGTCGAAACAGCCTCGGAAATTGGTGATTTAGGGCTGTCCCCCCTGCCCATTTCCCCGTCCAGAATTTTGTATCCCTACCATCACCAAGGGTTTTATCCAATGTGCCCCATAACCATTTGCCCTCTATCCCCTTTCCCAGAGCCATGACGTCCTTCCACCAGCTTGACATACCTCCTATTCTTCCCATAGGATAGATTCCCTCACTCCCCACCTCAATATCCCCATATAGGGACCTAATCACCCTAACCCAAAGGCTTTCTTTCTCGTTTATATATCTCCACAACCATTTTCCAACTAATACTCTATTAAAACTATCTAGATCTTTCACACCCAACCCACCTAGATGTTTTTGTTTGCATATAGACTCCCATTTTATCCACACAATCTTCCTCACATTCTCTTTCCCACCCCACAGAAAATTACAGAACATAGAATTTAGAGCAACAATGATTTTCTTAGGTAAGAGATGATAAGAGAAGTGATATATTGGTATCGATGTTAGGACAGCCTTCACAAGCGTAATTCTGCCCCCGAATGAAATCTTTTTTGTCTCCCAAGCCTTCAACTTCCTTTTAACTTTGCTTGTCAGATGGCTCCATTCCGCTATCCTTTTGTGTTTGACCCCAATTCTAATACCTAAGTATGAGAAAGGTATATCTCCATTTGTGCAACCAAGGGTTTCTGCCATGCTCTCCATTCTAGTTCTTTCTACATTTACCCCCATTAGGCTGCATTTGTTGTAGTTTACCTTTAGCCCAGAAAGTAGCTCGAAGTTTTTTAGTAAGTCCCTCATTGCGCATGCATTCTCCATGCTTGCTTCCCCGATTAATATCGTGTCGTCTGCATACTGCAAGTGAGAGATCATTGTTCTCTGATTGCCCACTTCTGCTGCTTTTAAGAGGTTCATTTGCACTGCCTTGTTTACTAGGGTGCTTAGTCCTTCTGCAACAATTAGGTAGAGAAAAGGCGACAGTGGGTCGCCTTGCCTCAGCCCGCGTTCTAGCTTAAACTCTCCGGATGGGCTGCCATTAACAAGAACTGTAGCCGTGGCCGAAGTGACGCATTCCATTATCCACTTCCTCCATGTTTGACTGAAATTAAATTGCTCCATCATCGCATCTAAAAACTCCCAATCTACTGAGTCGTATGCTTTGGCAAAGTCGATCTTCAGGAATATTCTTTCTAGCCTCTTCTTTCTCGCCTCTTCTACTGTTTCATTGAGTATCACAGCTCCATCCAGAATGTATCTGTTACCTACAAATGCACTCTGAGTTTCTGATATAATTTCGTTCATGACTTTACTCAGTCTCCCTGCCAGTACCTTTGCCAAAATTTTATAAGCGCAACCGATTAAGGATATTGGTCTGTAGTCGTTCAGTGAGCTTGGTTCTTCCTTTTTTGGAATCAAAACTATGAAATAGGGGTTAAAGCCACGGACGAGCTTGCCGTGTCGGTGGAAATCCTCTATCATCTTCATGAAGTCCCCTTTGATCGTCTCCCAGAAATCTTTAATAAATCTGAAGTTGATGCCGTCCGGTCCAGGACTTTTTGTGCTGTCGCAATTCCAAACTGCATTCTTTACTTCTTGTTCTGAGAATGGTCGAATGAGCATCTCGTTTTCTTGGTCACTAACCTTGTTTATCACCATATCTTGGTCCATTTGTGGCCTGACCTTACTGCATTTCCTGAACTGTTTCTCATAGAATTGTTTGACCCCCTCCTTTACTGCTCTTGGGTCCTCCACCCACTGTCCATGTAATTGAATACCGGTGATCTCGTTTATCTTCCTCCGGTAATTTATTACTTTGTGGAAAAATCCGGAGTTCACATCACCTTCTTGTAGCCACTTCACCCGAGCTTTCTGTGCAATCAGGTTGTTTTTACGGTTCATGTTTAGGAGCAAGTTTGATGTAGCCTCCTTTCTTCGAATAATTTCCTCTTCTTCTAGCCCGAACACGTCGTCCAACGTGTCTAGATGCTTTATCTCGTCTTTTAGAGTTTTGATTTTGTTGTCCATAGAACCAAATACTTCCATGTTCCACTGCTTCAGATCCTCTTTCAGTTTCTTGATTTTTTTCTTTCACCACAAAGCTCCCCCAGCCCTCAATTGCATAGCCAGACCATCTATTTGTCACAAATTCCTTAAAATCAGGGTGTGTAAGCCATGAGTTTATAAACCTGAATGGCTTTGGACCCCAGTCGACATTTTTTGTTTCGAGAATTAGCGGACAGTGGTCGGATACCGTTCTGTGGAGGCCCTTTTGTGTCGATCCTGGCCAGACATTCATCCAAGTATCATTGACAAGGATCCTATCGATTCTGCTTTTGCAACTACCATCCGGCTTGTACCATGTAAACTTTCTTCCATGTAGTGGTAGATCGAAGAGTAGTGTTTCTCCAATGAACTCGTCAAAAGCACTGATATCCCTTCTATTGATGGTCTCGTTTCTCCCGATCCTCTCCCCCTCAAATCTGATCGAGTTAAAATCACCAGCCACACATATACAGGTTCCACTGTTTTGTTGCACTATTAGTTTCAGTCTATCCCAAAGCTCTAGTCGTTCGTTTAAGGGGCACGGAGCGTATACATTCATTACACAACAATGAGTTCTATCAATACCCCAATATCCATTGATAACTACAGCCCCTCCCATAACCCAGTAACTAGAGCAATTGAATTTTTCGGAATTCCAAAGTATCACCATACCTCCAGCTCTGTTGTCTGCATTTCTGTTTGCCCATCCAAAGTTATCTCCTCCCCAAATTTCTCTACAGTTCTGCTCTGTTATACTCTCCATTTTGGTCTCCTGCACACAACAAATATCGATTTCATGTTTCCTAATCATGTCTTGTAACTCTTTTTTCTTAATCCTGCTCCCAAGTCCTCTCACGTTAAACGATAGGATTTTCATTACTGTGGGTTCAGCTCAGCTCCTGTTCCCGAGGTTGCGTTTGTCATCTCCTTCCCCTCCATATCAATTATGCTCTGAATAATTGCTTCATCCCCATTTTTGCTTGAGAGCCCTAGTTTCTTTCCGAAATTCCAAGTTGATTTTGCACCTGCGAGCCTAGTTGGCCCTTCCTGGCCTCGCGTCTGAGATTCCACTCTCTGTGTTTTTCGTGGTTGATTCGTTCTTTCCTCGCCTCGTTCCTCCTCCGATCCAATATTCCTGATAAAACCCGGCCACTGCTCCTTCTCTCTTTGCTTCGCTGCTGCCTTCAGCATCCTTTTTTCTCCTGGTTTCGAATTTGGTTTTCCTCTGTGTTTGTTTGTATCGTTATGTTGGGTATTGCAAGGGGGTTCCAAGTTTGTTGAGGGGGGTTTCTCGCATACTCCGATGGTGTTGTTGATGTTGGAATTGTTTGGGGGTGAGGGGTTGGATAAACTATTTTCGGGGCACATGTCATGTGAGTTGTTTTCCTTATAATTTTTGTACTGTGGTCTCAAATCCAGAATTTGGTTAGTTGGGTTTGGGCTGAGGCCCATCTGCAACTTTGAGAGGTTCAAACAATTATTTTGTGGGCCAATATATAATTGGTCAGGCCCATCTCTTTTTTCTTCATTATCATCAAGTTAGGCCTGTGACCCTTTCTCTCTGTAATCTTGATTTGGCGGCAGGGAGGAAGTGCTGACCTCCTTGGGCCCCTCGGCAATAATGTCTGAATATTGGGCCCCACTAGCTGAGTCTTCCGAGTGACTTGGGGACCTCCCCAAAATTGGTTGTGATAATTGCAAGTGTGAGTTTGTTTCATCTTCCAAAACTGATTCATTAATGTCAGCCGCCCTTATGCTTTTTCCCATGTCAAAGTTCTCTCGGGAGTCGTTCAGGCCTTTTAATGCGTCGTTTGAGCTCCCGATGTTTCCGTTACCTTCGTCATCGGAGCCGCCGTCTTCCTCGACTATGGCCTCAGCCGGGCCATCTGAAATCTGAGTTTCTCTCTTTCTCTTTGATTTGGGTGGTTGACCACCGATATGGGGTTGAATGATACTGATTTTTGTTTCCTTATTTTTTTTAAACTCAGAAGTTGGGAGCTAGGATTTTAATTTTTGTTGGCACTTGATTAGTATGAAAATTGCTTGAAATTCATGTGTTTATTTTGCATAATTTTGAGAATTTTGTTGCATTATTCACACTAAATTGACTAATTGCACTTGAAATGAGAAAGGTATGTGTTTTGCTATTTTTGTAGGTAAATTGAACTTATTTGGAAGTAAAATACGTGTCTCAGAATTCATGAAGTCAAGAAGATAATTGCACCGTTGAATGTGTCTCGAAAAAATGAGTGGAGTGAAAAAAATAATCAAGTCAATCGAAGGTCGGGAGCTCAAGATATGATCGAAACGAGAAGAAGTGAAGTTGCAGCAGAACCCACTCGGCCGACCGAGTCAAATCTGCTTCCAGAACATTTTTTGGACTTCCATTTAACTCGATTGACTGAGTCAACTCACCCGAACTACCGAGTCAACCTGCGGATGCGCGAAAATTCGAGAAATTTAAAGGATTTCAACGGTTTAAGTGCAAATTTCGTCTCAAGCATTCTTCCAAGCTATAAATAGCTCCCCAAATCAAATTATTATTAGGCTTGGCCTCACTCTTACACATTCAAACCCTAGTTAATCTTTTAGATACTCCCTCCGTCCAATTTCATTATTCCCACTTTCCTTTTTTGGTTGTCCAATTTTATTATACCCATTCCCTTTTTGGAAATAATACTATTCACACTACTTTATCTCCACCCTCCAACCATCACTTATTTACTCAAATTGTCACTAACTTTATTCATAAAAAATCATTTTACCTATAAATGGACCCCACAACATCTCATCATACCCCAACTTATCTACTTTATACATAAACTAATCAATATTCATTAAAACTCGTGCCCGGAGAAGTGGGCATAATAAAATTGGACGGAGGGAGTATTTTTTTTTATACATATTTTGCAAGTTTAATTCCATAGATTAGTTTTAAGTTTAGTATTTAGTTTGAGTTTTTGAAGATTATAGTTATATTCACTTGTAATAGCTTGGGTTATTGAAGAAATCAATACAGAAAAATAAGTACCTCAAACAGTCCAACAAAGATAGCAAATCACAAATATAATCGAACGAGAACGGAAAAAACTGAGCACACAAAGATTTAAGTGGTTCGATCAACTTGATCTACATCCACTGGACACATGACTTCAATCTTGATTGATAAAAGAATGTTTACACACTCATCACTCGGAAAGGGAATTTATCCTCACTTCCCTCGTGAACTCACAACTCAAGAACGAATGCTCGTAAGTGTCAAACTTTACAATTACAAGCTATGGGGTATTTATACTGATCAAGGATGATTGCAGCGTGTGTTGATTGCGTGACTCAGACAGGTTGTTACAACCCCCTAACAAACTAACGTTTCCAACGTTGGTCCAATCTAAAATAACAGCTTTGCCCTTCACTTGTTCTCGTAACAGATGACACAATCAGAAGACTACCAGAAGACCTCCCTCTTCTGATATCCAACACTTAGCCAAAAGACTAACTCTGGAAACAGACATCTACTCAGTTGATAAGAACTCTTCTGATCTTAACAACTTAACTGATTCTAAGCATCACCTTCTCATCTGACTAAAAGCCTCCAAATCATCTGATTCGGCCTAAATTAGCTTACCTGACTCCACCGGCTGATACGTCCAATAGTTGAGTACATCAGTTGAGTATTATGAGTTGAGTATTATCAACATGCAACTGACTCTCTTACAGAACGCATTGAACTCTTCTGATAGGTACTCCAGACCATTATCAGTTCTCAAATGTTTGAGAGTCTTGCATGTGACATTCTCACATTCAGTGAGTCATTCCTTGAATTTTTTAAATGCTTCTACCTTAGATTTCAGGATAGTAACCCACACCTTCCTTGAGTAGTCATCAATGATAGACAAGAAATATTTACCACCAGACCTCGTTTAATTTCTAGCTGGCCCCTATAGATCAGAATGGACATAATCCATGATCCCATTGGTAGAGTGAACACTCTTCCCAAACTTTAACCTCTTGGCTTTACCAAAAATGCAAGACTCACACAAATCCAGCTTTGTGATCTTTTCCTTACCAAGCAAACCTTCCTTAGACAGCTCAATTAGGCCTTTCTCACCTACATGAGCTAGTCTTCTGTCCCACAACAAAGAGTTGTCTTGCACCTCTGCTACATCTGATCTTCGAGACATTATACTTCCCTTAAGAAAGTAGAGATCATTTCTTCTCACACCTTTCAAGACAGTTAGCTCCCCCTTAGACACCATGAGCTCTCCATCGGCAGACTGGAATGTATAGCCCATAAAAATCTAGCATCCCAAGTGATATCAAATTTCTCTTGAGTTCAGGTACATACCTAACACTCTTGAGAATTCTTACTACACCATCAAACGTCTTCAAATGGATTGAACCTTCACCCATCACCTTGCATGTGTGATAATTTCCTAGCACAACAGAACCTCCCTTCTGATGCTTAAAATCATGAAAGCAATCTCTCCTTGGAGTCATATGGAAAGAGCACCCTGAATCTAGGATCCATGCTTGTTGTTCACCAGATGATGTTATGGTTAGTGCCTGAGCAGACTCATAGCCTTCTTGCTCCTTATTTTCTTGGGTCTGATTAACTTGATTCTTGTCAACAGGGTTCTTGGCACCAGATTTTCTCAAGAACTGCTTATACTTCTGACAAGAATTCTTAAAATGGTTGGGCTTATTGCAGTGGTAGCACACTGAATCCCCTTGATTGGACACAACTGATTTTCCCTTATCAGCTCCTTTGGGTTGACTAGACCCCTTCTTGGAGACAGGTCTCTCCTTACCTCCTTTGATTGTCAATCCTTCACTATTGCTGCTCTTATCTCCTTGAGATGTCTTGTTGTGCAACAGCTTGGACTTGACAGCTAACATTACATCCTCCAATGTAATACTTTCATTTCTACTATACAAAATGGTGTCCTTTAGGATTTCAAAGGACTTAAGTAGTGCGCTCAACAAGATCAAAGTCTTATCCTCTTCCTCTAACTTGACATCTAAATTCTCTAGATCATCAAGGATCATGTTGAACTCATCCAGTTGATCTGGAATAGGCTTATCATCACCCATTCTAAAGGCATACGGCTTCTTCTTCGAATAGAGACGGTTAGCTAATGTTTTAACCATGTAAAGTTTACCTAACTTGTCCCAGTCCTCCTTCGATGTCTTCTCTTTAGTAACTTCTCTCAAAACCTTATCACCAAGATAGAGCATAATCGTGTTTCGAGCTTTCCTGAGCATCTTGCTCCTTTCAGCCGCAGTTGTGGCAGATTCCCCCGCAGGAGCTGCCGATTCTTCGAGTGCATCGAACAAACCTTATTGTTCTATGAGAGCTTGCATTTTAACTCTCCACAGCCCAAAGTCTCTGGTGCCTGAGAACTTATCAATATTATATTTGGTCGAATTCTCCATCTCTGATCTGGCAATTGCTTCAAGGTTGAATCTCTCGATTCCCACAAACGACGTTAATTGTCAAGTTATCCGCACGATTAGACGTCTCTAATCAATACAGAAAAATAAGTAACTCAAACAATCCAACAAAGATAACAATTAACAAATATAATCGAACGAGAACGGAAAAAATAGAGCACACAAAGATTTTAGTGGTTCGATCAACTTGATCTACATCAACTGGACACACGACTTCAATCTTGATTGATAAAAGAATGGGGTAAAATGCAAATATGGTCATAAGAGAATTAATGCTCACGAAAATGGTTCCATTTTGAGCAAAAAAGGTCCCGCGAGATTTTTCCGTAAAAACCTAACGGAATTGTGAGCGTGAGGCACACACGTCGTTAAGTTCAAAAACGGGAAAATGCAGATTTGGTCCCAAGAGATCAGGAAAATGCAAATTTGGTCCCAAGAGATTCGTGCTCACGAAAATGGTCCCATTTTGTTCAAAAAATGTCCCACGAGATTTTACCTACTAAAATAAAATCTCCAAATGCTCAGTTTCAATCAAATGCTCCAAAATCACATCTAATTCTAAAAAAGCCCTAAAAATCTCCCCCAAATAAAACCACACGAATCCAACTTGAAAATTCAGGAAAAATTGAAGTTGAAACACTCATTAAGCATTCCCAAATCGCAAACTCTTACTTAAATTCCTCAAATCGTAAACCCTCACTTAAAACCCCCAAATCGAAGCAGACAAACCACATTCACTAAAATTGCACGTCAAACCGTTCTTGATTTTTTCTCTCTATCTCAATTATTCTTTTCTTTTGTTGGGGCTGGTGGTCTGTGTCGCTGATCACCATGGGTTCGGGGTGTGGTATTACTTGAATCGAATTTTATAATTTTGAGTTATATTCTCAAAACTTTTAAAACCAAACCTAATGATTTGATTTTGAAGGGATGATTATTTTTTTTGAGAGGGCTTAACATGTACAATAAATTTTTGGAAGATTGACTTCCGATTTTCTGTCAATGACGGGGTGAAGAGCCTGCTGGTTAATGATAGATATATGTATACATTTTTTTAGTATCTATAGTTTAATATTTTGATGGAATTTGTAATTTTTAATTTGAATTTTTTCAAAATTTACGTTTTAAAAACTATATTTGATATTTTTTAAGAATCTATATGATAAATTTTTATAATTTTATAAATAAAAAAAATAATATCGTCAAATTTTAATTATTCAAATTTTTTAATTTGACAAATTTTACATAAAATATTAATTGGTTTGAAATTTTTTTTTTCTTTTTAAATGTTGTAGGCTTTCTATAAATTTTTCTTAATTTTTAAATTTGATATAAATTATTATTTATATGTTTTTTCAAATTTACACAAATTATAATTTAATTTGAAAAATCTGCCATGTGTCATTTTTTCTCATTTTTTATTTTGGGACCATTTTGCAATATCAATTAACGAAAACCGTTAAGTATTTAACTGTTGGGACCATTTTTGCTAAAAATGGGACAAAAAAAAACGTGGGACCAAAATTGTTTTTGAAAATTTCTCTTGGGACCAAACTTGCATTTTACCCTAAAAGAATGTTTACACACTCATCACTCAGAAAGGGAACTTATCCTCACTTCACTCGTGAACTCACAACTCAAGAACGAATGCTCGTAAGCGTCAAACTTTGCAATTACAAGCTATGGGGTATTTATATTGATCAAGGATGATTGCAGCGTGTGTTGATTGCGTGACTCAGACAAGTTGTTACAACCCCCTAACAAACTCACGTTTCCAACGTTGGCCCAACCTAAAATGACAGTTTTGCCCTTCACTTGTTCTCGTAACAGATGACACAATTAGAAGACTACCAGAAGACCTCCCTCTTCTGTTTAACTCTTCTGATATCCAACACTTAGCCAAAAGACTAACTCTGCAAACAGACATCTACTCAGCTGATAAGAACTCTTCTGATCTTAACAACTTAGTTGATTCTAAGCATCACCTTCTCATCTGACTGGAAACCTCTAACTCATCTGATCCGGCCTAAGTTAGATTACCTAATTCCACCAGTTGATACGCCCAATAGCTGAGTACTATCAGCAGACTAGTACTTTGTTGATCTGAGATTATGAGATAAACCTCACACATTAAGGTGACTTCCACCCAAACTCTCTTTTACTATAATATTGGTATTTCCATGTCTATTTCTATTTCCTTTGGTGTTTTAGCCATGAGTGTTTCTTTAAACACCATGGGCTAAACTTTTTATGCTTCAAGTGCTTGAAATCATGTGAATATTGAATGTGTGAATTGTTAACGCTTTGATTATTGTTGATATTTGGATTGTTGCTTCTCTTATTGGGTTTTATTGGTGCTTTGTGTATCAGCTTCTATTAATCCATATTTAGATGCATGTTTAGCGTAGACGAGAGTTACTAATAGGAATTAATATACAAGAATTAATTCTCAACCTCTCTAAAAGTTCGGACTTTTAGATGAGACGGAATTCTTTCATGGTATCAGAGCCATAAGGCTCACGCCCACACGTCCTAGGTTCGATTCCGACTTAAAGCAACTCCACCCATCATTTAAATTGTCCACTCGATGGGCCTCCTCCCCAAAAAGGGTAAGAGGTGATAATCGGCCCACGAGTGAGGGAGAGTAATAGGAATTAATATACAAGAATTAATTTTCAACCTCTCTAAAAGTTCGGACTTTTAGATGAGACATAATTCTTACATGAACATGTTTAAATTTATGGTATAAGTTGTTGGTATACAAATGCGTTTATTATACTTTTAATTCGTCGAGAGAGAGTTAATCGTATTGAAACCCCCATTAGGAGACATTAATTACTTGAATGGTTATTTTAATAGTTTGTGAAGATTAGGAAGGAGTCTTATTATCGGGTTTGGGAACACCTTAGACATAAGGCTATAGTACCCGAAGGGAAATGATTTTCATCCTAACATCTTGATGCTCTTAGTAAATTCAAATTGAAGCATAAACACGGTATAAACAATCCCACTCGATTTCACTAGGTAGAGAACACCCGAAGCATTCGTCCGACCTTTGCACTTCTCCGAATTTAGATTTGTAGTTGTTCTTTACTTTAATTAATTTTTCTGTTTTCTTAGTTTAGTAGTTAATTTACTTACTAGCATTGTGTTTAGTTTAATGTATTGTTTTTAGATTATTGTTTAGCTTTTCATCCAACTCCCGAAATCGTAACTACATTAGTTATGACGACGTACAACTTTAGGGATCCATTGCACTAGCCTACCTCCCGTACGTAGTTCGATACTATTTGGTCGAAATACTTATGTGTATACTACTACGATCCCTTATACTTGAGGAAAAATAGTTAGTTGAAATATATTGCCTAAAAGTCTAACACTTAAAAAACTAAAATTTAATCCATATTGGTGTACCCGTGTAGACTGCAACAACTCTAAAATTTGATCCATATTCGGTATCAATTGGAATTTTAAAAATGGTTGAGTTGACTAGGGCTGCTGTGTTCTCAAGTACACGGTGTACTTGAGTCCACTTGCAACCCTTCACATGTGGATAAATAACATAGTGCACTAATAAAGTGGTAGCAATAAGATTATCAAGTATTGATTTGGTAGCAATAAGAGGCAATAGTATAAATTACTACTCCAAATCTCTGTGAAATCAAATACTAATACAAAGAAAGAGTAACACATAGGTAAAAAGGGATAATATTGATAGCGAGATATGTACCAGGGCACCAACTACGATTGGTGGAAGGGTCATTGTCGGCCAAGAAAAGGATGAAATTAGCTTTGCTGTTTGCTGCTTCATTTGTGAATTTCTCGAAAACCTGTCCAAATGTTGACACCGTTGCTTCCGACGCCTTCATCGGCATTTCTTCTCTCGCTGGTGAGTTTTTGACTCACACATACACACAAGTAAGTCAACTATTTTCTTTGTATTATACATTAAAATTTACATAATTGACTTCAAAACTCTATTTATTATTTCTTAATTTATGTGAAAGTTATTCCGGGAATGGGTGAAGAGTATTAATTAACTTTTTAGATATATGGAAATTTCCATTTACCCGCTTCATCAGACCTCGTCCAAAAAAAATCCGATACAAGTCAAGTCAAAAGTCGAACAATTTAACTTGTCAAAACCTGTCCTAAAACACCCTTAATTGGAATACAGAAAAAAACATCGCTCTCTCTCTCTCTCTATCTCTCTCATCTTAGAAGAGCTTCAGATATGCAGGTTTGCAGTTAGATTTATCCAACTCTTTCAGAATGCGTTTCATTTTATATTTAGTAGTATTTTAATTAATCTGTAAATGTTGTATATGAGTCACTCACATATTTTTCTGAATTAATATATATGTATCCGCGCAATTAATTTGGAAAATCAGTAGGATTCGTATACGAGGTTCATTACTAGTTTTACGTTTTTAAAAAACGCACCTAAAAATGTAACTATCACTACTATCACTCACGGCGGGCATATCAATACTTGAGACTGAAAAATGCATTACCTCTTTACCCACTCCAAATGACCAACCCCTCCCCCAATCGGTTGACACAATTTAATTCGGTCGAGATTTATATTTTATTAAAAAAAAGGTAAAATACATTGGACCAATAAGTGTTTTTGACTATTCGTCTGAATTGGATAGATAGCATTATTCTTTAAAGTTATTACAATGAAATTCTAAACCCATACTACAATAACTTTCACACATTCATTTTCGAAACGTTCTACAATAACTTTCACACCTTTAAAATGAAAAACTCTTTATAAACTACACCCTTACAATATCCTCAATATTACACAAAATGTCATTACTTTCAGAAAAATATGTGAGTCAAGAACTAATAATCAAAAGGTGTATCATTATAGTCCAAAAAGTGCAAGTTGAACTAATAAAAAAAATTGATCAACACTTAGTAATACAATGTTGCATTTTTGCTGAAAACAAAAATTATCAGTAACAAGTATAATCTAAAACAAACGTGGATTGGGAGTAATTGAGCCAAATTCATTTAAACCAACAGGAATTGTTATTTTTTCTCTATCCTTCCTCTTATTCTTCTCAAGTGCACCTTTTATTCTCTTTCCCCTTCCTTTTATTTTAGATATTGCAGGGTCCAATATCACAGTTGACTTGTTCAAATCTGCACTCCTCTTAGACTTCAATGCAGCAATAGAGGAAGAAAACTTCTTCAAACCTTCATCTATAATACCAACTGCTTCCTCATCATCTTCACAACTCAAAGCAAGAATATAAAATGCTCGTGAAACTCTATGTGTCCATGGTAACCTATTTCCTTTCAAACAAATTTCAATACCTTTTCCAAATTTCTTGACCAGTTTGATGAGGATGTCGTTGGAGTTGGAGTCAGCGTAGATGGCGAGGATGGAGCGGAGAGCGCGGTGGAGGAGGGGGAGATCGATTGAGAAGGCAATTTTGTTGTCGTTCTGGCTGGAGATGCGGTAGTCGTGGAAGAGGGAAGGGACGTTGAACTGAGCGCGATGGAGTGGACGCCATGGGAGGAGAGGAGGTTGTGGAGGAAGAAGGTTTTGCCTAGACATGCGCAAAACCGAACCGCCAAACCGGCCAAACCGCCGGTTACGGTTTAAAAACCGAACCGTAACCGGAAAATGGCGGTTCAGTTACGGTTTGGCATTTTGACAAACCGCAAACCGCCGGTTTTGCGGTTTTTTATTAAAAAAAAAAATTAATTTTTTTAATACATAATTCTTTTATTTTTAATGTATAAATTTAAGTTATATAATTTTTATTCAATTCTAGTAATGTATTTTCTAAAAAATGAGTTAAAACGAATAAAAAACGAACGAAAATGGAGTGAAAACGAGCGAAAACGGAGATAATATTTTTAAAAAAAAAAAAGGACAAAATCGTCAAACCGGAAAACCGGCGGTTTTCGAACCGAACCGGCAGTTCGCGGTTCGGTTACGGTTCGCCGAAATCGAAAACCGAAACCGGCGGTTTTCAACCGGCGCCCATGTCTAGTTTTGCCTAATTTGTCGAGGGCGGGGATAATTTGTTTCTCCAGGAAATTAATGTCGTATAAAATGAAGCAAGATGAATAGATAGGGTTTTAGAATTTGGGGGAAATGGACTGGGTAAGCAAATTGGGCTGGGCTGAAATATAAAATGGACTAGAGTACATGGTGTACTCGAAAACATACAGGAATTTGGCATTTTAAAAATGGCTGAGTTGACTATTTTTAAGAAAATATATACTTCCTTCAAATTTTAGTAAATAAATTTTTTTATTTTATTTATTATTTTATATTTCCTCTCACTACACCTTATCTATTTCACAATAAATAACAACTCAATTTCTTTCATTTCTCCTATCTTTCTTCAAGTCATTTTTTTATAGTACATTTAAAATTATTTTTCTTCTATAACTTACAAACAATTTCCATTTAAATGTAAAGGTGGGCAATAAATTTAAAAAATATTTGATCATTTAAATTCACGAGGAAAGTAAGTGTACATATTTAATTCCATCGTATACAAATGCGAAAAATATGCGTGCACATAATATATTCGAATGCAATAAATTACATCCTAAACAACTAAAATTATTAATTTTCTACTTATCAATAACTCTTCAATTCAAAAAAAAAAAAAAAAACACTCAGGATTTCCATTTCCAGAATAATATCCCCCAATATCATCATAATATAACATACTAGATGAGCACCCGCGTATTACGCGGAGTGTTAATTATTTAAATAAAAAAGTTTGACAAACGGGCGGAATGCGACAAAAAAAATTCTTAAAACAATATTTAGTAAATATGAAAACAATTTTAAAGAAAAATTTATATCACATATATTTTAAATTAAATTTCAACAACGCTTGCATAATATTTATGTCACACATATTCTTTAATCAATATAATTATCACATGTCACTTTATTTTAAATATTTTAACTCTTTGAAATATGACACATTATAGAGGGATTCACATGGATATATAGACTTACTTTTATATATAATGTTATTCTATATTATAATGTAATTAATCAATATTAATATCATAAGAATATATTGAAATATTTCATACCAACCACAACACTTTAAATAAATAAATAGTTAAAAAAATTAAAAGAAATATATTAGGTAATTATTTTTAAATATCAATACAAAGAAATGTTCAATAAAATTGGTATTCAAAATATTAAAAGATTTATAAATTGATTTAGTTAGTAAACAACATACCTTAATTAATGTTTTTTTCCCTTAAATTACACTTAATATTAAAATGCCACATGGATCAATAGAAAAATGACACATTAATACAATCAATTATTACACATATATATACACTTCATGAGAATGCGACACATCATCTAAATTAATCTAAAGATGACACATCATCCAAATTAATCTCAAGTCGACACATCATCCATCATATTAAACTCCCTATTAGTATAACAGGGGATATACTTGTAAGAAATTAGGGTTTATAACGAAGCAGTTGATAGCATGACATAATCGTCAACCACTAATTCATGCTAAGTACGTAAAAAATATATTCAGGTTACTGATGTAGCGCAGCCTATGTTCTTGAAGCGAAACCACAAATCAATGATAACTAAACTATTATTTCCGATTAAACCCACTGTATAATTCCTAAAACCCACAATTTTAATTCTCAAATCAACCCCCCTCCTCAAAGCTAAGTAAGGAGTATATATAGGCACCCATGCCGCCTTTCCAAGTTTGTTGCAAACTATAATTAACTAACCTTTGCAACTAACTAATACAAGAAAGCAAATACTAGAAAATAGAAAAGGGACTAATATTGAAATAATAGACGCAATTCAATTATTAGCTTGCTCGCCATCATTCTCTCCGGGTGAGGGACGATTCGCCCTCGAATCGGACTCAACTTGCTCTTCATCATTAATGATGGAGATATTGATGGAAATCAATATCAAATATTTAATTAGATATTTATGCTTATATTTAGGAGATTTGTTTTGATTTTATTATATTTAGTATTTATATGTTTCTTATTCTCCAAGTATATTTCATATTATAAATAGATGAGTTCTAGAATGTTATTAGGGAGTTGAATTGATTAATAAAATAGATGGTTTTGTCCCTTCGATTTATGTGTTCGTTGTTCTTGATCGTTGATAAGATTGAGGTTTGCGCTGCGCCAGTTCCAGAGTTGGGAACGATGCCTCCCAAACGTCAAGATACATCCTCTTCCGACGATGTTACGCAAATCTGCCAACAATTGGGATCTCTAGTCACAAAGATGGCCGCTTTCCGTATTCGACAAGAACAGTTGGCCATGCAACAACAAGAATTGATCGCCAGCCTTCGAGTTCATCTTCCCGGTTTTGGTGGCAGATATGACAGTCCCCTCATATACGACGACGCTGTCATTGCTCCCTTCTACGAGGAATTTGTGTGTGATGACGATGGGTATGATGGCCCTCTGATATTTGATGAGTACGACGATGACAGTCCGCAAGAAGAATTAATGAGGGATGACGAGGGCCCTTCTTTGATCATCCAACAAGTATGTTTCCCTCGTCAACAACCGGATAGTCCTACTCTACGTCCATCAATATTCCAGTCATCTTGCACAATGGGTGCAAGATATGTCGATTTTTAGGCGATTCAGATACTTGCAAGCATGTTGTTGTAGTCTATAATACGTGGTCATGCTTGCGACGTTCACCCGTTTTGGTGTCTTTTACGATCGGTTCGTCTTACAAGGTGTCTATTGGTTGCGTCTCGTCGGGTTGGTTTTCTTGCATGTTAATCCGAATACCTAGCAGCTACCTCTTCGTTCTTAATTGCGTTGCTCGGATGTTTTCAACGTCATGGATATTATTGTGCTTTCGGATGGACCTCGCGATGTTTCCGATTCGAGGGCGAATCGTCTCCCACTCGGAGAGAATGATGGAGATATTGATGGAAATCAATATCAAATATTTAATTAGATATTTATGCTTATATTTAGGAGATTTGTTTTGATTTTATTATATTTAGTATTTATATGTTTCTTATTCTCCAAGTATATGAGTTCTAGAATGTTATTAGGGAGTTGAATTGATTAATAAAATAGATGGTTTTGTCCCTTCGATTTATTCTCGTCCCTTCGGTTTATTATCGTCCCTTCGATTTATGTGTTCGTTGTTCTTGATCGTTGATAAGATTGAGGCTTGCGCTGCGCCAGTTACTCTCCTAAGCGTACCAATCAAATGAAAGATGATAAAATAAGGGACTTTTTTTTTTTTGAAGCACATGATAAGGTACGTACTTACCTGGTTACATCATGTACATTTTCCTTTTTATCATAAATTAATACTTTGATATATGGCTTTCTTTATTAAAAAAATGCACAAACTTTTATCTTTTTTGAAAGAAAAAAAAAACACGGATGATGTGAGGATTTCTGAAAATTTATTTTTTTGAAAATTTGGTCCTTTATGATGCCTTCATTGATATTCATGTAGCGAAAATGTCTAATTATATAGTTCACAATTTGACTCTTTTTTCTCTTTCTCTCTTTTTTTTTTTTCTCGACCTTCCTTTTGGATGGAGAATTATTTTCCTTTTTGGTTAGAGGAATTATGATGTAACTGATTAATTATGACAATGAATTCCTCTTCTTTTTTTTCTTTTTTTTGAAAAAGTTGGACAAAATCACCAAATTAAAGATCAGATTAGTAGGCCCAAAATCATTTGTTCAACGCTGATTTGTGTTTTTTGAACAGTAGTTTTGATTGTTGTATGGCCCAAACCGAAACATTTAGTTAGCCCCCCTTTCTTTTGAACGGTTAGTTTCGATTGTTGTTTGAGATAGATAAATTTGTTGATTTATCTGTTTGAACCGATTAAATAAAAAATTAGTACCGAAATCAGTTTAAGAATTAAAATCTAAGGGTTTAATTAGATTAACTCAAAAAAATAGGTAATTAGGTCCCAAATTAATATTTAATTAGACCTAAAATAACGTTTGTATTCTACACGAAGACATATTATCTACGGGTATGATGATAGCTTAACATATCTACCCAATAAAATATGGTTCAATTCTGATCATTTGTATACTTACAAAATCGAAGTCGAAACAAACATGAGTTGAAGCATTTTGCCACGTCTTATATTTATCATCTGGTTGTATTAAGGGGAAAAAAGTTTATTCTTCAATGTTATATATTCTACACCAGTTATACTTTAACACGTTGTATTACACAACATAATACACATGAGCTACATCACATAAAATAATCGAAAAAAATAAATAAAAATACGAAAACTTGTAGGACCAATTCTGACCAATTTGAAAATTGACAGGGCAATTTGGATGTATATGAAACTACTATTTTATGTAGTACTATGGACCACATGCATATAGCTTTGCCTTTGTGGTTTTGCAATTTGGAACGTCGACTGGTGTAGCCTATAACTTTGAACCAACACTTTTCTTTCACTAGGTACATATATATAGTATTCAATCAAATATATGTTTGTATAAAATAAGGATCACTTTCTTATTTTATACATTAATTGCACTCTCACCTGCAAAATCACCCCCAAAAAGTATTTAAATATAAATATGGAAAATTTTGTAAACAATTTAGACTCTCTTTTTCTAGTTGAGTATTATATGGTGTTTTCATAATCGAATCGATAACCAAATTGAACTGAACATCGGTTCATACCTCATGGTCCAATCGATTGGATAGATTGAAATGATCTTTATCTAATTTTTTTTCAATATTATCTATGTTACACTAAAAATATATATGCACTTTTAAGATTTATATTAAAATAAACACAATAGAGTCGTAAAGTTAACAATGATTTTCTACCGTAAAATAGAGGGTTCACCCTGTCTTCCAATATGCATCCAACTCGGCCCGACTCAATCCAAGATAAACATACATTCCACGGGCCACATTGACAACTCTAGATAGATAGTAAGTCATTTTACAATTAAATGTTTTTATTAATTTTAAATTAAAATGATATATTCATAATTTTTTATTTATTAATTTAATTTATTAGTGAAGTGGTGAAGTTCGATTGCATTTTGCATAGTGCAAACACACTAATGCAAAGTGCAATCATATAAAAAAAAATATTCATATGTTGAATCAACAATCCAATGATATTAAAAGTATTGTTTGTTGTAAGACAGTATTGTCTTATCGTATAAAGACTCAAGTAACAACACAAAAGTTAAAAGATTTAAAACAATTTAATTTAAGTAAGTTATAAAACTGTAGAAGAAAAAGAAAAACACTTTTGACCAATTTTGAACGGTTCAACCCATAAAACGGTATTTTAAGGGGTATTGGACCGGGTTCCGTTGAACCGGCCAGTCCGGTGTGATATGAACACAGTGGTATTATGACTCTTAAAATTGAATTGATTCATTGACGTTTGAGATGGGACACAAATATTTCAATGTAAATTAGGTCTTAGCCTCTAATTTAATGTCAATTTCCTTAAATCCACAATTTATTTCTAGCACGTACAACATTTGTAACAAAATATGTACACGTTTTTATAATAGTGTGTCATAAAAATACATGTAAACATATATGTCGGCCAACAAGAAAATTAGTTACATCAGTGTTTGCGTGCCACTTATTTCTGGTGGAGAAAGAAAGGTATAGTGATGTTAAATCGTCCCCACCTATCGACGATTAATACTGCCAAATTACCATGATTAGAACTTAAAAATTTTAGGATCCGTCCCACTAAAAAAAATATTAAAAAGTCGTGACCGACCCCGCCCTTGCCCGAATATTCGTCGAGTTCAATCCGTCTCACCCTATTTATTTTTCTGAATTGATTCCTTTTTTGTACATAATCGTCATGTACGGATGAAGGATTGTTGAATCTCACAATTCCCTATTTTTCTTCATTTTTAAATTAGTTTTAACATACATAATATCTTCATTTTAACATTAACTAATTTAAATTAATTAAATTATTGCTTAAAACAACATTTAATATGCATATTATATTTAAACATATACTTCATTTGTTCCTTTGAAAGTTACTTATTTTGTTATTTTGGGCGTGTCGCCAAAAGTTACACATTTCATATTTTGAAAACACCTATTTTCACTCTCTGCGTTTTTCTTCATTTTCTATTTCTCTCTACATTTTTTTTCTATATCTCTCTACCTTATATTTATCTTCTATTTCTATATAGTCTCTACTTAAACAATTTTTTATTTTTTTGAGAAGTTGCATTGGACTACAATGAAGCTCCCAAGAAAAGAATCCTATGAACTAGACAACTACTCAATTCCTATCAAGAGAAACGGTAGAGTAAGGAAAAAGGCCCTCTAAAACAGATTGTGCATCACTACTTGTTGTGCTAATTTGTGAGCCTTATCATTCCTGGACCTTGAAATAAATGTGAATTTGCACACTAAAAATTCTTGTGAAGCCAAACGGATTCTCAATGCAAAATCAATCTCTGGTCCAGAACCTTTAATATTCTCATAGCATAATGCAATTGCTTGTTTCGAATCAGTCTTGATCTCGATGCTATTAAAATGTCTTCTCTGTGCCTCAAGAACAGCGAACTCAATCGCCTTCAACTCCACTCCCAGCGAACTCCTTTGTGGCCTGACTATTTCTAAGAACGTGAAGATGGTATCTCCATCCATGTTATAGCAAATACCTCCCACCCCAAACTTTCTAGCGTCGGCGTTAAAAGCTCTGTCAACTTCAAAGCAAACCTCTACCATTTCTCCATCCTCCTCAGTTGTTATACGGGGTGCCGTTTCTTCCTCCAGCCCCATCAAAGTCTTCTCGTGAATTCTCTGGAAAGATTCCAAGTAGTGAAGAACATTCTCACCCGTATCATTGTGGCAATGACGTCTGTTTATAGTATTTTCATGTGTCACCCTACACCTTTCCCGCCATACTCCCCATGCCATCATAATTAAAACATTGAGGGTCACTGCTCCAGCACTTTTACTCAGGAAGGTTAGAAATTGGATCGTCCACAAATATCTTCCTTTTTTGATCGCATCCCAAATGCCTAGTTTTTTCCAAATGTTTCGAGCTCCACAACAAGTGAAGAGAACATGTACTGTCGTGAGCATGAAACTTCCGCAAAAGCCACAATTTGGTGTGACCAGAATATTTCTCCTAACGAGATTTCCTTCCGCCGCAATAAAATTCCAACCCAACTTCCATCCAAAAATTCGAACCTCAGGAGTGATTTTTAACTGCCAAATTTTGTTCCACCACCCCTTAATATGTTCACCACTCGATGTCTGAGCCTCATCCCCGAAACGTGCATCATGCATTCGGATTGACCAATACCCTGATCTCATCGAATATTTGCCATAAGTATCATGCACCCAAATACATATATAATATTATATTTTTTAATCACTGTATAAAAAATAAATTCACAATTTTTGGAGAAACAGGGGAGTATACATTAATATGAGTATAAAAATATTTATCATGTGACGGATCCATACGCATGTTAATTGGGCAGGTTCTACATAAATCATAGCTCGTTCCATATACATTTAACCGGGTCCAGACCCGAGTTTAATGTTGGTATGAGTATAAACCAGCCCCTTTACCAATTTGTCATCCTATGAAGAAAATTAGGGATGACACCTAGACATTCATGTACAAAATCAAAATGGGAACCGACCGAATCGAACGGTTTTGAACCGTCGGTTTCGGTTTGAAAAATCGAATCGTAAATTTAAAATTAAAGTTCAATTTCAGTTCCAAAAATTTAAAATCAAAATTGGTGGTTCGATAGTTAAATCGGTCAAATCGACGATTTTGCTCCTTTATTTTTATTATTATTTAATATTCTTTCATAAATATCTCAATTTCAACACATTTTTTCACACCAACCTCTCTCTATTCTTATATAGTACGAGTAGTTTTTTTTTTTTCTAATCGAGCAAAAAATCAAATTGGCGGTACAAAATCGTAACCGGTCCGATTTCGATTCGTAATTTCTAAAAATCAAAATCGGTGATTTTTAACTGTAACCGACGATTTCTACCCATTGAACGCGTCTAATGGCAACGAAACGTGTCTGGTACAGGTATGCTTTGTCCAAGGACCCGCCTTGCCGGAGAATTTTCATGCACGGGTGCCTCCCCATCCCGCTTGAAGACCCATCGAATTTTACCTTTCCACATAATTTTTAAATTAATTTTAATGTATGCAATATCTTTATTAATTTTATTATTACAAAATTCAAATTAAATATATAATTATTTAAAATAGCATTTCATATCCATTTTATACTTAAAAAAAAAAAAAATTACATATAAAACATTTTTACAAACTTGTACTCCGTATGCATTGATATACTTGAAAAAAATTATGACCAATAATCTCATATCCGGTTAAACCGTCCATTGACATCTCTATCAAGAATCTTTGAGGATATTTTTCTTCCTGTGGGAGGTTAAGTAAGTAAATTACAAGAAAACCATTTACATTCTAAGTTAAGTATTAACTAAAGCCTGCTTTCAAAAAATAAAAGTATTAATTAAAGCCAAAAATATCTCACTTCCCAATTCAAGTTACTAATTCCCCCCAGCGCTTATTACTTTTATACTCCTATATATCTGAATCATTTGCAGACCCAAATAAAACACACGCCTCCGCCTTTCAAGGACAAAAGAGTAAAATCCATTTCTGCCACCGCCCCACCACCACCACCATGAGAACGAGCAACCACCTAATCGGCTTCCTCAACTTCCTCACTTTCCTCCTCTCAATCCCCATTCTCGGCGGCGGAATATGGCTGAGCAGCCGCGCCAACAACACCGACTGCCTCAAGTTCCTCCAGTGGCCAATAATCATCATCGGAGTCTCCATCATGGTCGTCTCACTCGCCGGTTTCGCCGGCGCGTGTTACCGGAACATCTTCCTCATGTACCTCTACCTGTGGGCCATGTTCCTAATCATCGCCGCGCTAATCGCCTTCGTCATATTCGCCTACGCCGTAACTGACAAAGGCTCGGGTCGACCCGTAATGAACCGGGCGTACCTCGACTATTCTCTGCAGGACTATTCGGGTTGGCTCTCGGATCGGGTCGCCAGCGATAGCTATTGGGGCAAAATCAGCTCCTGCATTAGGGATTCGCGTGCTTGTAAAAAGATACGTCGCAATTTCAACGGCGCCCCTGAATCTGCAGAGATGTTTTACATGAGGAAACTCAGCTCTATTGAGGTAATTATTCATTTTTACTTTTACTTACTGCTTATATAATTCAAATTGGATTATTGTGTGATAAAGTAGTTACTCTTTAATTATTAATTTATTATTATGTGGTTTGAATTATTGGATTAAATTTATGCATAACCTGGGCATGTAGCTAGAGTGTATTATTGTTTTGAATATTTTTTTCATGAGAATGAGACATAATACCCACTGTCTTTTAATTATTGAACATGATTGAACTCCAGAATATCCTATTTCCTTTTATTCTTAGTTGAAACAAAAATAGTTATTCCCTGCAGAAACACAAGAATCCATTCCCACCAACTGGTTGTTGTTTTTGTGTTATTGTAGCTTTTCTGTGAAAAAATCCCCATCATTTTCTTGAAATATCATCCTTATTAGTCTATCTGACGGGTCGGGTCGGGTCATGGGTTATCCTATCTGTAACGTGGGGCGTGTATTGAAAGTATTGTTATTTTGTTTTTAGAATTTAAAACTATAATTGTAAATATTTTATTTTTATGATATTATGGTTTCTTTGAGGATCAGAATATACACAAGAGTGGGAAATTTCCCCTCCTTTTCATGTGCCTTTTCCATATCTCAAAAGCTGAATGGTCATTGTCTATACTTTAAGATACATATGTATGGATTATTTATTTTTCAAAGGGAAATTTTCACGAATTGTATAAAGCATTGATGAGTAGTATTGGCAATGACGTGCTCCATACTTCTGCACATGCTCAGCCTTAAAACAAGTAGGCCTTGCTTTTACTTAATGAAAATAATATTAGTATTATTATTATTATTAGAAGTAGTAGACTAGTGGTTGAAAAACATTTATTTAAGAAATATTACTATATGTATTTAGTTCTTGATATTTTATAAGGTCAACATACTTTGCAGCATGTTGATTTTCCTTATAACAAATAAGTGCTTTAGTAAATCGTGATTTATGCTTCGTTCGGATGAGTATGATTGAGATAAGTCAAGTTCCATCATCTCCACACAAGTGACTTGTGGCAAAGATTATTAGATCAGGAAAAAGACCCTTTACCTACTCTTGTCCAACCAACCAAGGTTTTACTAATTTTTCGGACTGATTGGCGTAATATTAGTATTTAGAGTTGCAATAAAATATATTTGACATAATACATGACAATAGAGTATCAATTTCATGAAAGTTGGTTTGGTAAAGAGAGCTTTGATGATGAAATTGATTGAGTAGTAGTTCCAGGAGATTGCTTATATCATCATTGTCTCACTTTCTTGAGTTTTAAAAGATTCATAGTTGATTTGATGAGCAAAGGAATCAAGATAAAATGCCCATGACCTTTTCTCTTTTTTGCCCTTCACTTTCTTTATGGAATCTATTCCTATGGTTTGATATATCACCACTAGTGATAGCTTATCAAAATACGTTCCTAGCTGATAATTTATTTCTTGATTATTCCTGAATTTATATATTTAGTGCGAGTAAAAACTTTTTTGTCTACTAATCCAATTTTGGTCCAAAAAAATGTTCATCTTTTTGATTTAGTCCTAATATTAATACAATTGTCTGAAAATTTGAAGACAGTGACGTTTTATATCACATGACATAACTACGCCACTTACAAATTTTCGGTGATTTTGGGGCCAATTGGACAATTTTTTTAATATTAGGACTTAATCGAAAATATGAACTTTTTTTGGACCAAAATTAGAGAGTAGACTAAGTTATGGAACCAATAAAATTTCCAACTCTATTTTGATTGATAAAACTAGAACAACTCACACTGACAATAATATCCTTAATGTAGTCTGGATGTTGCAAGCCCCCAACATCATGTGGCTATACATACATGAACGAGACGTATTGGGTCTCTGGAGCTGGGCTCGTTGGAAGTGATCCCGATTGTTTAAAATGGAGCGACGATCAGCAGGTGCTATGCTATAACTGCGACTCATGTAAAGCTGGTGTATTAGCTAGCTTGAAGAAAAGCTGGAGGAAAGTGTCGATTATCAATATTGTTATGCTGATTATCCTCGTCATAGTGTACATTGTCGCCTGCGCGGCTTTTAGGCACAACAAACGGGTGGATAACGATGAACCTTATGGGGAGACTAGAATGGAGAAGTCACAGCCGAGCAGGATACACTTTTAAGAGCTTTTAACTAGTAAAAAGGTAATTAAATTAAGACTTTGAATGAAGAACAGTGTGGGATTTCGGTTTCTTTTTATTGTTAAGTTGTTGGTTCTTATAAAGAAAATTAGAAAATTGCCTGTATATTTTTGTATTAAACTTGTTGCAAATGGGATGTTGCCTATTTTGGGATATCGATTTTTGAGAAGTTTGTGAGGAGAGAGAGAGAGAGCACATGGAGAAGTAATGAGAGAGAGGGGGTAGATGTGGAAATTGAAATAATTAGAATAGCATGTGCACAAAAATGTATCTTCAGACATGGATCGAGGAATATGGAGGTTAGATCTAGGGTAGGGGCTTCTCTAGGTAACACGTGATTCTTTTACTTGAATTTAATTCTCATCTTGGGCACCAGTTTGACTCTAACATGCCAGAGGGGGGCCTATATATAGTAATCCTTATACTTCAATTTGTTTTGAAATTGGAAAGTACTCCTATGTCCCATAATAAGTTTTTGGATAGGTGAACAAGTATATTACAAAAATCTGAAAATGTATAATGAGATGAGTTTTGATGGTTAATTTTATAAATTTTATGTATAAAGTAAAGAAATAGTTGTTTTGTGTATGTGTAGACAGAAAGTAATAATATCCATGTAAAATTAAGGACATTATGATGATGAAATTTATAAAGAGATTTTCATGTTCCAAAAAAAAAAAGTTATCCTCCTCAAACCACACTCACAACATTATGCATATCTAAAAAATGAAATTTTTTTATTACTTCCATCCTTATAATATTCAAACATTTTATATAAAATGTTAATACTTTAAACATAACACTTTATAAAATTACCCTTTTAACATTACACTTTGACAGAGTGAAACTAATTGATGGGATTGAGCTGTAAATTGTCATAATAGAAAATAAAATTTAAACTTACTTTTGCATGAAAATTGTAATTGAGCCATCTATCTTAAGAAATAAATTATCTCAAACGTAGATATCTATTTAGCTTTTCTTCTAATAATTTACTTTTTTGGACACACTTCCATTATCTTTAATGAGTACTAATTTGTATCAATGTAAGCAATGTAGCCAAGTAGGACACATGTTTGATAATTGATATGATTATGTGAGTCAATGTTAATTTAAATTCAAAAACAAAAAATAAAACCTCGATACACACAATTCCTATTTGAAAAAATATCACAAAATAAAGTTTACGATTTACACAATTCCGACTCAGCTCAGGGTTCTACTTGTGGACAATTACCTCCTCGACACAGTAATGCTCCAAACTCAAAAGTAAAATGACATATTTACCCTTCTTACTACTCGCACGAATAACCAACAAAATTGTGAAGAATAAAAACAAGTCAAGTAAGATTATTAGTTAGAGTAGTTAGTTGTAACTCATTTGTTAGTTGTAACTCCTCTTTTGTAAATCCCTCTCTTATATATAAGAGGGGTGATAATTCAATTTGATCATGTAATTCCAATCTAAATTATCTCAATATGCACTCTATCCAATTTCTTCTCGTTATGAAATTTCACATGGTATCAGAGTTGTGTATCGATTAATTTATGATCGATTAAATATGTTCGTCGATCTAGGTACGTTTCCGCAATTCAGTTTGAATGAATCTTTTGAGTTCTATACTCATTATTGAGTTTTATACTCATTTCTGCCAAATCTTTGATGGATTTGGATTTATATCCAATTTTTTCTCTTTTCGAGATTTCTTCTTTACGGGTTTTATGCTCATGATTTTTTTTGGATTCGATTTTCTCTTGATTCGAATTCTTGGAGTTCTATACTCATTTTTTTTTAGTTTCTTGAGTTTTATACTCATTTCTTTGCGAGTTTTATGCTCGTGAGTTTTATATTCGATTTCATGTTGATTCGAAATCGAATTCTTTAGAGTTCTATACTCAATCTAGTCTTTTCTCTTCGTGTATATCACGATTCTACTTTTTTTTTTTTTTTTGAAATATTGGTGAAAATTTCACCATTGATTAGATGCATGGGTTGCATCTTTTGTCTACTCTCTAGTCTCTACATCAATGTTCAAATGTTCAATTTGGTGTGAGATTCTATTCTCGAAGGCCACCTCTTCATTGCTGATATCATTGCACTCACATCGTGCTACTCGTAATGATTTGGAGTTTTTTTTAACAACAAGTTCAAGATGTGCTTGATTACCATCCATGCTCATCTTGTGGGAGGGTGTGAAGAATAAAAACAAGTTAAGTAAGATTATTAGTTAGAGTAGTTAGTTGTAACTCATTTGTTAGTTGTAACTCCTCTTTTGTAAATCCCTCTCTTATATATAAGAGGGGTGATAATTCAATTTGATCATGTAATTCCAATCTAAATTCTCTCAATATGCACTCTATCCAATTTCTTCTCGTTATGAAATTCCACAAAAATCGACCCCATATTGAGAGCTCACCCTCACACGGTTCGATTCCTATTCCACGTTACGGGGCCTCCGCAAGTAAGCGGTGGGATTGGTCCCCTCGGATTAGTCGGTTCTTGAACCGAACACAGTGACGTATCTTTGATCTTGCTCACTTATTGTGCGTTTACCTACTACACCTACAATCTTGATGCGTTTCTTCACAAAGCATAAGTACTGTTGCAACATATCTTTTCCTTTCCAAGTCTTAAAAAGTAGAAGTGATAATCCAATTTTCAAGTGGGCAAACTAATATAGAAATTCTTTTTAACACGAATTGCTCCAAATCATAAACCTCAAGGTCAAGGGCTTGTATTCAGCAGCTTTCAAATAGGTTGTGTGTTTTGGGCTGATTTTTGGTTATACTACTAAATTTTTTAAATGGGCTGCCTGTATTTATTTGAGCTTGGATTTTCATTGGCTAACAAAATTTTCAGTACTTTCATGGAGTACATGTTTGCACTTGATTATTTATATTTAGAGATATTTATGATGATTTCAATTATCTACATAAATCACTTGTGCACTTTAACATATACAAACATTTTATAGGTGATGAATTTTATAAGAAATTAACATACAATCTGATATATATATATATATATATATATATATATATATTTGTGGTTCAAGGCTAAAAGAATTACTGTAGTACTTTAGTTCCTATTTACGTCCAATTATTATTATTTATTATGATGGTGTGGGGGTATGGGGTATTCTAATTCTAAATTTTTTTATTTTCTTTCTTCATTTTGCCATCTAGTTTTATGTTACATATTGTATTAATAATAAAGGGTTACCTAAAATTTTTATTTAATAAAAGTGTTATCAATTTGTGTTACCTATAAAAAAAATGTTACAAAAGAATTTGTTACTAAATTTAAAAGTATTGCATTTAAATATTACATATTATTAAAATGCTATATATAAAAATGTTACATAAACAATAAAATTATAAAAGTGATAAAATATTTTAATATTCATAAAAGTGATACTCCGTATATTAGGTCTTTTATACATTTCTGGATGTATGTTATTGCTACTTGCTAGGTGATAAAATCTGAGAATTCACAACATTCTCTCTTTATTAATGTTTTGTTCTAAAAACTTATAGAAATAAATAGATTAACTGAGGTGGAAATTTTCCCTTTTTTTGGGAGGACTAAGATGGACTACTAAAATCACCTGCATTATTTATTCTCATCTCCCAAATTTTGTATGTATAATTCATTTTTACAAGTTTTATGAAATATGGATTATCTATGTATAAAGTAAATGAATAGAAGAGGTTATTAAACATGTGGAAAGTAAATGAATAGAAGAGGTTATTAAACATGTGGAATCTACTTATAAATTAAATGTATATATAAATAAGTGAATGATAATTTAAATAAATAAGAAATGATTTAAAGGTTAATAATAAAAATATTATTTTCAAATTAAATTTAAACGAATTAAAGAAAATACTTATATACTCCTCCGTCCCACTATAAGTTTCCCACTTTTTTTTTTTTTTAATAGATGTCCCACTATAAGTTTCTCATTCCATTTTTTTATTATTTTCTCTCTCCCAATCACATCACTTTTACTTTATCTATTATTTTATCATACTTCATCTAATACTCATCTATTATTTTCTCTCTCACCATCACATCACTTATACTTTATCTATTATTTTATCATATTTTTTAATCAAAACACCCAAAAGAAAGAGGAAGTTTATAGCAAAACGGAGGGAGTACAAATTTTGAACAAAGGGAGCATGATGATAATGAACGTAAGAATTTCTGGAGCCTCGTGTTTTGCCCTGGATTCACATTTGCCATTTCGTGACTTCATCTTCAATTTTCTATTACAAAATTAGCTTAGTACTCCCTCTGCCTATTATAACATTTGTTTTCCTTTTTTAGAATGTTCTACTCTAAATTTTTCATTTTATTTTTAGCATATCATTTTATAATATATTTCAATCACATCAACTGCACTATATTTATTATTTTATTATATTCAACTATTATAAATATAGTTTATATTAAAATAATTTAAGATAAAAAAAAATAAAGACTATACCATGGTCCTTTTGCACTTTTTGAATTTCATTGGTATTTCATCCTTCTGCATTTTTAACACATGTTATTCATAATATTATTGAACGTTAATTATTTTTTAATATAACACATATCAATTTTTTATATAATAAAATAAAATGTGAAACACTACCATAAAACAAGTGATTTCATTAGTAAAACTACATCATAATAAGTTAATAACTAATCCATGAAGTGGAAAAAGGTGTTCTCTAGTCTTTTTAGTCTCCAGTTAGTTTAGTCTCCAATTTAATTTAAAATATTAATTATTATATTTGTAAAGCTGAAAAACATTCGAAGACATTGTTAGTTATTTTGTTGACAAGTGCACAGGCCTTTCTAGAAAGGCAACCCACACAGTACATTAAATTATTTTATTTTCATTTGATTAAAATATTTAATACTAGTTGATTCCAAAATTAATCAAATTTAAGGTCATAAAAAAGGTCCTCACCAATAATTTGGCTTATGATCTCGTACATCTCTATTATATGATCCAGGTGTACAGTAGAAACCATTTATTAGGTTTACAATTTAGGTTCTGTTCATTGACAATCATACCTATTATAGATTATTTTTGTGCATTTATATATAGAATTGTGACATTAATTAGGCATACAATGATAACGATTTTTTCATCAAGAATGTTTGACTGAAAATTTGGCGGTACACAATTTATATGAATATATTCTTCATATAAAATTTAATATTTTAATATTAGTCAAGTTTCATATGGCACTTGGTGCACTAGATTCCCTAGATTCGTTACGTTTCAGTTAAAATTAATGTCACGTTTCAGTTAAAGATAGTACTCCATTATGTTTCATTTTTTGGTGATTATTTATATAAAATAATATTGTTCAATTATATTAATTTACACGTTTCAATAAAGCTGATATCACGTTTCAGATTCTTCTTTGTATAAAATTATTCTCTATTAATATATACGTATGTGTTTGTGTACTATGACTGAGAGTGCAAGTTGCTTGCACCTACTTCTAGTTTGAAGTCTGCAAAATAAATGCAGAAAAGAAGGGTATACTAATGAAGTATTGCATTGAAGATGACCATACCTATTTGATTTGTTGATTGTGATTTGTGATTTTCCAAAATTTTGCTAAATACTTCATACAATCTTTTACTTGAATGTGAGTTATTATACATTATAAGTAATAACACTAATACATTTTTCATATCAATTTGTATGAGAGGATTTCATATGTAAGATAAATTTAATGTACTTATATTATGATCTATGGTTTATGAAGCTACATGACTACATCTCTGATCATATATGAAACTATCTTATAAAACTCCCTCTAACAATACATATGTAGGTGAATGGACATTTCTGTAGGTAGGTTCAAGCATATTGATATACAACCTTTGTCCTTTAAAACTTTTGCACCATTTGTGTGCACAATTTTTAAGGAAAATTGATTTTTTTACTTTCTCACAAAAAAATACTCCAATTTATCGATTCTAGTTTTTGTAATGAGGGATCAGTTTGATTATTAAAGCCAAACCAAATCCTCCCAAAACTAAATTTGACCAATCACATCACATACCTTAAAAAATATACTCCCTCCGTCCTAGAGGAACTTGCACACCGGAGATGACACACAATTTAAGAAATGTGTAAGAAAAAGTGTAATGAGTGATATTTTAAGGGGTAATTTTGTAAAGTTTTATGAATAAAGTAAAGTAAAAAATAGAATGAGTGTGGAAAAGTAATGGCATATGGGTAAATAAGAGTATATTTTGAGAGTGGGGGTTATGAAGATATTTCCTTATAACAAAAAGTTTGTTAACATATAGAAGGGCGAAGTGGTTTGTAATTTAATTAATACAAAAATAGATAAATTTGGGGTAAAAATTTTATAGATCAAACTCAGGTCAACGGTGGTCAAACTTAATTGAAATATTTTTTTTTTTCGTTTTCAAAAATTATTTTACTACATAATTAAAATATTTTTATTATAAGGTCAAAAGTATACTACTACAAATCTAAAAATATTTTGAACATTTAATTTTTTTAGCGAATTCTCCAAAATATTTTTTGACATGTAGTACACTTTTGATCTTATAGTGATAATATTTTGACTTTGTAGTAACAATATATTGATCACGTAGCAAATCATTTGCTTGCTACCCGTGAATTTTTTTTGGTGACCTAAATTCAGACTTTTGACCCACAAATTTTTAAGATTGTAATGGATAAACATCTAATTTTTTTTTTAATAAACCCTTATATATATACACATTCAGGGTATGCTAAACACTACACTATTCACATGGATATAAGATTGTACACAAAACTAGCTAATTACAAATTAAGTACTAGTAATCTAGTAATTATTCCTCCAAAGAAGAAAACGAGGGTTCAAGTGATGGCTAAGTTGTCAAATACACTGTATTAAATGAGAGTTTTGACCAATTAATTGCGCCATAATCATGCCCACTCCTTCACGCTAATTTGACACATAATTGTAGTGTGAAGTACTACTAGTCCTTATCATGTTGCGTATTCTACCACTTCACTTCACTTCACTTTATTTTATTTTGTATATTTCATATATGTACATAATTTCCAAAAATTATATCTTTATTATTGTTTTTATTTAAAATTTTGCACCCTATATAATAAATTAACCTTTTAAAAATTGTTTACACCTTAAAAATTTTGAATCTAAAATTTAAAAAAAAAGCCACCTCTAAATCTCAATTCAACCAACTCATTGAGGGTTAAATTTAGTTCCTTAATGACTTGTAGAAATTTTAGTGAAGACTGAAAACAAGAAAACATAAGTTGTCAAAGAAATTAGACCAAATTAGCCAACCCTACCCCACGTTAGGGTTCCCGTCTTACACGTGTAGTGAAATGGAAGTTATTTTGGGGGATTCACAATTCTGCCTTAGGTCTCTATTTTTTTTTTTTTATAGCAACCACTCCCATTTTATATCCTTCATTTAATACTCTCACTTCACAAAATAAGTGGTACAGCTACTAACATCCCAAAACATGTTATACACACCCCATTATTTTAAAAATAAAAATAGATAATTGTAAAATGACTAAGTAACCCTTATACAAACTAAAGATAATTTTTTTAAAAAAAATTGAAAAAATCTTAAAATGTAATTAAAATCTGAAAAGTATTTTAAAAAATTAATAAAATTTTAAAAAATAATTAATTTAAATAAATCAAATATTTTTTAAAAATAATCTGAAAAAATTAAATATTTTTTAAAAAGAAAAAAAATAAATTATTCAAATAAAAAAATTAAAAATCAATTAAAAATAAATAAATTCGTAAATATTTTTAATAAATCGTAAAAAATAATTAATTAAAAAATCAATTCGAATAATGATAAATAAAATCTAAAAAATTAAAAATCACCTAAATCTTAAGAATTAATTAAAAATATTAAAATATAATTGATTTAATTATTTTTTAAAATTTAGTTGAAATTTTTAAATTTTATTTAGCTTTATTTTATTTTTTAATTTAATATTGAGTTGATTTTTCTTTATTATTTTATTTAATTAAAAAAATCGTTAATCGATAATTTTTTATTTTATTTGATTTATTTTTCAGATTTTATTTAGGTTTAATTATTTTTTTTTTTTTTTTCTTTATTTTCTTAATTTTTTTTAAATTTTATATGTTTTTAAAGATTTAGTTAATTTTTATTAGTTACGAGGGTTGAAGGGTAAAAAGGAAATAATTGGGGTGTGTATAGTAATAAAAATTGAATTTTAAATTTTAATGGGGTGTGTTTAACATTTGGGGTGTGTATAACATTTTGTGGGGTGTTATT
Source organism: Galeopsis tetrahit (assembly GCA_963675135.1). Taxonomy (NCBI): domain Eukaryota; kingdom Viridiplantae; phylum Streptophyta; class Magnoliopsida; order Lamiales; family Lamiaceae; genus Galeopsis; species Galeopsis tetrahit. The sequence continues at coordinate 63,712,851 of OY776132.1, forward strand.
AGCCCCACCCAAAATAAGTAATATTTTAATTTTTTTTAATTAAGAAAGTATATATATTAACAAATCTACTCTTAATTAATGAATAATCTTTTAACTACTTCTTATAATTTTTGTTTACTTAAAAAATTATATTTTTTACATCTCTAAAGTTAAGAATGTAAGAGGATTAGTTAATAAATGTAAGTTAAAAATATTTTTTAAAGTTAAAAATTGAGATAAAGAGGTAAGTGCAAAAAAAATAAAATATATATATATATATCATATTAAAAGCTGTGTACACACATATAATGCTATAATATCATACTCCCTCTGTCCCACAATAACTTTCACATTTTCCTTTTTGGGACGTCCCACAATAATTTTCACACTTTTAAAATGAAAAATCCTTTATAAACTCCACCCTCACAATAATCTCAATTTTACACAAATGCCATTATTTTATCTTCACACATACATAAAAGTCAACTCATTTTTTTACTTTATACATAAAGTTTTATAAAATTACCCCTCAAAACTTTACTCATTATTACACTTTCTTAATTTGTGTGCCCATCTACCTATGAAAATTAATATGGGACGGAGGGAGTATTTATTATGAACGGATTGAATATGATAATTATAGCGTGAGAATATGTAGGTGATATATATTGTGATATGAATTTGAATTGGGTTTTATTTTATCTACCTTGATCTTTATTTATTAAGGGTTGGTCTTCTATGGACTCGAGTGCATGTTGTGCACCCTGGTCCATGTTGTACTTTTCAGTTTTACTAATTTACACTTTTTGTTAAATGGGGTTGCACTTTTCAATTATTAAACTGTATAATAATATTTTTAGTCATAGTGACTTACACTTTTTACTAATATTGTGTTGTACTTTTCAGTTTAATAACATTCACTTTTCTTTAGACTAGGGTGCACAATATGCACTCGAGTGCATACTAGACTTTACCCTTTATTAATATACATAAATTTTGTGATATATCATATATTATGCGAGTGTCTTATCATTATTTAATAAAAAGATGATTACTTTGATATACGTGGGTTAAAAATAGATTCTGAATACACTTTTTTTTTTTTTTTTGAAGTCTCGAGTATCCGACAGGGTCGACTAATTTCGGGGGATCAATCCCACCGCCTATTTGCAGGGGTCCCGTTTAAAGCCATAGCTTTGCGGGGATCGAATACACAGTTATTGAACTTTAAAATTGTGGATGAATGAAAAAAAAAAAAAAGACTTGTGACGCAGACAGAAGTAATTTTTTGTTGATTCTAAAAATATTAAGAAAACGCATACGAACAAAAACACAAATTTATTAATTCTCACAAAAATAATGAATATTGTACGTAAAACATGATTAAAAGTGATAACCCTTGATCGTGAAATATCGATTGCTTGTTGAACCCTAAATCAATTGAATATCAAAGAACAATAATAAAACACGACAAAAGAGATAAACTCAATCTACACTCGAGTGTAATTTTTTTTTTTTAATTTTCTATTTTTTCAATTTTATAGTTTTATCTTTTTTTTTTTTTCCAATTGTTCCTTTTTTTTTAGATTGTTTTCTTTCCTTTTTATAATTTTTTTATTTCCTATTTTTTCGCTTTTCATTTTTTTTTAAACTGTTTTCTAGTTTTTTTTATTAATTAAAAAAATGAATATTAAAAAGTGTAAGTAAATATAATTAAAAAGTGCAACACAATATTACTAAAAAAAAATGTAAGTCAATGTAACTGAAAAGTGCAACACAGTATTATTAAAAAGTATAAGTCAATATTACTGAAAAGTGCAACACAATATTATAAAAAAGTGCAAGTCAGTATAACTGAAAAGTACAACACAATATTACTAAAAAATGTAAGTCCATATAATTGAAAAGTGCAACACAATATTTTACTAAAAAGTGTAAGTCACTATAAATAAAAATATTATTGTAAAGTGTATGACACTATAATATAAAGGTGCAACACCATTTATCAAAAAGTGTAAGTCACACCATTGAAAAATGTAACACAATATTATTAAAAAGTGTAAGTCACTCTAAATTAAAATATTATTATACAATGTAATAATTAAAAAGTGTAACACCATTTTACCAAAAAAATATAAGTCATTAAAAAATGCAAGTCACTCCAACTAAAAATTACAACATAAAAAAAAAAAAAAAAAGAAGTCAATGATCAACTCAGTTGCACATGGTGCACACAAAACTAACCCCAAACAATAATAAAAAATAAAAAACGCATATCTAACACCTCCTACTTTATCATTATAAAAAGAAAATCTTAATTTTATGTCTAAACTATTGTACTCCGTAAAAACTGATTTGAAACATGGAGAATCATATGATACAAAAGATATTGATAATTATACAACAACATATAAATTGTATATTTATATTTATTACTACTAAGTTGTATTGCGAAGTATATACACATACGAGGAACCAGGGGACGGACCTATGCTATGTTCCAGGGCCCTAACCCCAAACTCTAAACCTAACCCATCCACCCCTAAATATATATTATGCATACTAAAATTTATTATTTTTAGTAAAAAAAAAAAAGTAAAATTAATAATAAATTCATTTAATAAATTATTTTAGCAATCAATTTATTGTAAAAATTGTCTCAATTTTTTTTTATTGTACTGTTAGTATTTATATATAAAATACTTATTTATGCAAGTATTTTAATTGTAAAATATCTCAAAAGAATTACTCCTTTACTAATATTATATATTTTACATGTTTAAAACTATAATTGATAAAAAAAGAAGATTACCTTTATATATAGACTAGTACTTTAATATTTTTAACTCTTTAACAATTAACTCCTTTACTAATATTATATAAATAAATAAAAACTAGACCCTTCAAATAAAATAAGATTGATAAAAGAAAATATAATTGTAAAAAAAAATTGGCTTAATTTCTGGGGTCCGTCCAAACCTTTCCCCACCGGTCCAAATCATCTTTGCGTTGAATGACACGTTAGGTGTGTGTGTGTGTGTGCGCGCATTGGCCTAGTGTTATTTTGATGTCCTAAATTCAAACATTTTACACTGGAAAAAAAGGTCGGCAAATAAATTATCATGCCTATTAAATGTATGTCCGAGACAAATATTTGCACGAAACTGTCTCATAAATGAGGCAAAATTCAGTTTAATCATATTTTCTTAACTAACTAAAGTAAAACTATGTTTCATGTGTAACTCTGTTTTTATACCTGAATCCCTCATTTTATATTACTCCATTAGTTCGTCAATAACTTTCGCATGCTTAAAATGGAAAATCATTTATAAACTCTATCCTCATAATATCTCAATTTTATACAAGCGTCATTATTTTCTCTCCACACATATATAAAATTCAACTCATTTTTTTTTTTAGTTGCACTCTTGTGTACCAATTACATACATGATACATGTAATTTGTGAGAAATATGAAAATGCCAAAATTCTAAGAGATTTAATGGTGAACTACAAGTAACAAAGAAGGCAGTGGAAAACATAAAACTTAGCTTATGGACATGACTAGGAGGACACAATCTTATAGCTCAAATTTCATCAATCGCAGCATGGTGTTTTGACTCGATGAGTTTTATAATTGAGTAGACTAAGTGGAAGCTAGGCGGGAATTACATACGACCAACTTCTAGGTTTTACTTGTACATTATCATGGGTTGAGTACCCCAATAATATAGGAGTACTATATTTGAACTAATACTATACTATATTTGAACTAATACTATACTATACTCTATTTAAATTAATATTATATAATATTTGTCATAGCTCATGAGTAACATTCATCCATTTGTAAAAATTGTACTCCATTAAATAGGAATAAGTTATATGTACGTAACTTGTAACTGGTACACACAAATATTTCCCTTTTTTTTTTTTGACATGAAGTATTTCCCTTTTTACTTTATACATAAAGGTTAATAAAATTATCCCTGAAAATTTCAACTAAATTCACTTTTTTTATTTTCTGTGTCACTTTACATGTGAAAGAAATCATGTGACAGGAGAGTATAATTTTTTTGTTTATATATAAAAAAAGACTGACTATGAAGGGTTAATTTTAAAATTTACTCAAACTTTATGGTTTATAATAATACATTGGTCCTTGTTGCATAGATGGAATTTTGGAGAATGAAAATATATAAATAAAATTATGACACGAAATTCCAACAGTTGTTTTAAGAAATTAGCACTAATGATAGGTAAACATCCCCTTTTTTCAAACAAGTTCACAACTCTTCCACACCTGCTCTGTCTATATATACTCCCAATAAAAACCTCTGTTTCAATATTCCTCTTCCTTGATCAAACATGGAGGGCAGTGCCAGTGACACCATTAATACTTCATCTTCATCCTCTTCTCCTCCGGTCATCAGCCCTTGTGCCGCCTGCAAGGTTCTGCGCAGACGTTGCGCTGAAAAATGCGTTTTAGCTCCTTATTTTCCTCCTAATGATCCACTCAAATTCACCACTGCTCATCGTGTCTTTGGAGCTAGCAATATAATCAAGTTCTTACAGGTATTTGCTTTCTATATTATTCATCAAGTACCAAAATTCCTTGTTTTTTACACAAAGTGAATGAATGCCCGTATGGTGTTCGATCAAAGTCCTCACAGAAAAAAAAATAAAAAATTGCCCTCATGGTGTTTGATGAAAGTACTCAATTCAAGATTTTGAGTTTGTGTATTTCCGATTTCCGATTTCATTTGTTTTTAATATAATCTTGAATGATCAGGAACTTCCTGAGGAACAAAGAGAAGATGCAGTGAGTAGCATGGTGTATGAGGCGAATGCAAGGCTAAGGGACCCGGTGTACGGTTGTGCAGGGGCAATTTGTCAACTCCAAAAGCACATCACTCAGCTGCAAGAACAACTTGCTAAAGCACAAGCTGAGATTGTCACTATGCAATGCCAACACTCGAATTTGATGGCCTTCATCTGCATGGAAATGACACAATCGCCCTCCCTCGACCAACAATCCTTCGATGATTTCACTTGCAGCCCTCATAGTTTCCAAAGCAACCCGAGCTTCTTGGAAGACAACACCGCCTTTGGACTTCAATGGGACGAGCCCCTCTGGACATGAATCGAATCGGGACAAACACAACCCAATTATCGATCCCCTTGAAGAATTGTTAGTGGATCATGTAGTTTATATAAGGCCCTTTAGCTAAAATTTCTGACTCTGTCCCTGATCGTCGTCCATGGTTTAGTAGATCGTCTCGTCGTCCATGATTACTAGCATAAGGATTCAAATGTGATATAGTTGCAGTTAATAGTATTATGGGGGAGAAATAATTTAATCTATGGAGCATAGATAAGTAGGCTATTATGTTAATTTGTAATGATTGTATTAAAGCAAGTGAGATTGACTGGTCTAGTTCTTCCATGTTATCTTATTATTTCAGAAGGAGAAATGTCATTGTCTTGAGCCCCATCTCATATTTATTCAAATTGGGACATGTTTTTGGTAACCTAATGCTTTTGTTCTCCTAACTATCATCATCAACAATTCATCTTTTTCAACTCACTCCCTCCACAATTTCATACTCTATCTCGAGTTTATTGCAATTCGATTCCCTTGCGAATTTTTTATATTTCATCATGTGTTCCACTCTCTAAATTTTCAGCATGTGTCCCTCGTAATGTTAGAGTCTTAGAGACAGAGAAGTGACTCCGTAAATTGAATGGAAGAAAACGAACCACATTTCCAATCAGCCGAAGTTGCCCAAATCCAATATAAAAATCTTGCAAAAGAAATAGTCTTAACAAATAAGCAAATAAACTCGTCTTAATTAATCGATCCGGCCCATCTTTGTCGTCTTCCTTGCACGACACCTTTGATTTGTAATGCATTATTTTTTAACATTACACATACCAATTTTTTAGACAGCAGAACACAAAGTGAAATATGAAGTGTTACCGGTGATATCATTTGTGTTTTTTTTTTTTTATATATAAACTCTTTAAAAGTATTTTTAAAAGTAATTTTATTGACTGCAGAGTAGCCCTTCTCTCTCGAGACCTCTATATCATAATATAATGTTTAATAATAAAAAGAAAAGGCAAAATTATGAATGTAGGGGACTAAAAATGATTAGTTTAGTACAAAAAATAGTGCGGTAACATGTTACTCAAGGGTGTTAAGATATCGTTTTCTAAACCAAAATTATTTCACAAATTATCATGGACGTTTAAGTAATGAATTCTACTCTAGCACTTTATTTACCAATTTCTATTATTAGGGCAACTTGAATATAATTATGATGATTTGAAAAGGATATGGTACCAACCGACCATGATCGAGTTCAACAAATAAAAGAGACTTAAAATACAGACAAAAACTTGTGTGAAATCGTCTCACAGATTTTTTTTCATAAAACGGATCCCTTTTAATTCATATTCCAAAATTTTGGGTTGAACAACTCTTTTTTTTTTTTTTTAGATTTTATGTTTGTCAAAAAAGTAATAATGTTTAAGTAAAAATTGATATTTTTTCTAACAAAAACGACTATCACTTTTATTCAAACATTGTCACTTTTTATATGAGAGTCAAGGAGACCCGTCTCACGAAATGAGATCCGTGAAACGGCCTCACCCAAGACTAGCTCAAAAAAGTATACACTCATTTGCAAATTAATGTTAAGACGTGTATGATTTGCAAATTAATGTTAAGACGTGTATGCACATTTTGACAAAAATGTTAAGACGTGTATGATTTGTATGATTTGCAAATTAATGTTAAGACGTGTATGATTTGTTTTACATTTTGACAAAAACTTGTGTGAGTTCGAAAAGGGTCCATTTTGACGTATATTCCAGATTTTTGGGTTGGACATCCTATATATTTTTTAAAAAAATTATGTTTGTTAGTGTATTAATGTTTTTTTTAATAAAAGTGACTATCATTTTTACTTAAACATTCTCACTTTTCATTTAAATATTATCAATTTTTACTTTAGATCAAGAAACACCCACCCGTAGCACGGAATGAGATCCGTGAAACGGTCTCATCCTATACCCACTCTTAAAATTTTACTTAAAAAATGATTTTTTTTTTTTATAAAGTGATAATTGTGCATCAATTACCTTGGCTCGATTTTTAGATGGTAAATAATCAACTCTTTCATTTAATCCCATCTAGTCTATATTTATAGTTTTATTTTCATCTTCATTCAAAAAAAATCTAAAATCAAAATATGCACATCAAGACAATGTAACCCTTTCAATTCACTCATCTATCCAAAGCATTTCATACCGTTGATGTAGAAGTTTAGGGTTTACTGCTTTATGTTCTTAATTGTCATTGTATTTCATACATTACCTCATGGAGCAGATTATACAAAAAAAAAAAGTTTCAGGCACAATTAGCTGACCATTTGCTAAGCTACTGCTCACATTCACTTAAAGAGTTTTTGCATTAAGTAAAAGAATTTTTCAAGCACAATTAGTATAAATGAAGGGATTACACATTTTCACATTAGCTCTACTTAATACCAATGATGTAAAAATTGTGTTCCACGGTCACCGGCCGATCTGATTTTTTGCAAATCGGCATGTTTAAATGAAAATGAAATTAGGTGTCACTCAGACGATGGATTCCATTCTAGGTGACATTTTTTTTAGAGTTTATTAATAAATATAAATTTAAAGACTAAATGGTAGAGAACCATGCACATCGTGTTCACTGTTAAAAGAATAATTTCAAATTTTCACTCAAATTTGATGCTGACACATACCTTTTTTTTTTTTTTTACTTTTTCTTCTTAATTCAAATGAATTACTATGGTTATTATTTTTTTGTAATGCAAATGGATGATTTTTGGGTACTATGTTTCATTTCATACTTTTATTATTATATTATTAAAAAAATTATTGATTAATATGATTAATTTTCATTAAATTGAAACGCAATATCTATTATTTTATTATTATTTACAGTCAAATTCTTGTATGTCGTCGAGTACACCATGTACTCTAGCTAGGCCCAGAAGTAACCCAGCCCAATGCTTTAATTACCCAGTCCAATGCTTTAGTTACCCGGCCCAATTCGTTGCCCGACCCGACCCACATCAAACTCTGCATATTCTCATCCGTCACCATTGGATATCCAGACATATGGCTCGTATCCAGCTGCACCACCGTCCCACTCTCCACATCCACCGTCATAATGTAATTCTTCCCGGCGGCGCGTGCGATCACCGACGCCATCTGCGGCGGCAGATCGTCTCCCTTACTCCATTTCAGAACCACCGCCTTCTCCGGCTCCTCCAGCACGAAAGAGCTAACGGAATACACTTCACCCTCGAACGACTTAATTACCTTCCCCACTTTGTTTATCTCTTGAATAGTGAGCGGATCAAGCGGGTGGTGGGGGATATCGGCGGTGTGGTTGTGGCGGAGGGGCGCGGCGGTTGGATGGTGGAGGATGCGGTTTTTGGCGGTGCACCAAGAGGAGTTGGTGGCACAATCGGTGGTGTGTTTTTTTTATTAATTCAACTTGCACCTTTTGGACTATAATGATACACTTTTGGATATTAGTTCTTGCACTTTTATAATCTAGATAGACTGTTGCCAATTTTTTTAAATAGTTACTCCCTCCGTTCTAAAATAAGTGTTCTTTTAGACATTTTCTCTTGTACATAAATAAATGTTGTTTTAGAATTTTTACACTCTTTATTTCCATTATGCCCTTTAATTTAAAAATTATTTGAGATAAACTTGGAAATAATTGAAAAGAATTGGTTTAAATTTTTGAAAAGATTTGAAGGGAATTAATATAATTAAAATCTTCCATTATTATTTAAGGGTATATTTGTCAATACACACCCTTTCTTAAATCCAACAAATTTTATGAAAACAACACTTATTGTAAAACGGAGGGAGTATTAATTTTACACAATTTATTATTTAAAATCTTGCACTTTTATGTCTATTATCATATATGTGGTTATTAGTGCTTGCACTTTTATAATCTAAATAAATTGATGCTAAAATTTTAATGATATTAATTTCACACATTTAATTATTTAAGCTTGCACTTTTGTGACTATTTAAGGTACACGTTTTGGTTATTAGTACTTGCACTTTTATAATCTACATAAACTGTTCCTAATTTTTTGAAAAACATTGTTATTAATTTGACACGTTTTATTATTTAAACTTGCACTTTTATGACTATCAATGAAACACCTTTTTGTTATTAGTCTTGCACTTTTATAATCTATATAAATTGTTCCTAATTTTTTGAAAAACATTGTTATTAATTTGACACATTTTATTATTTAAACTTGCACTTTTATGACTATCAATGATACACATTTTTGTTATTAGTCTTGCACTTTTATAATCTATATAAACTGTTCCTAATTTTAAAAAAAAAATTGTTATTAATTTCACACATTTTATTATTTAAACTTGCACTTTTATGACTATCAATGATACACCTTTTGGTTATTAGTCTTGCACTTTTATAATCTATATAAACTGTTCCTAATGTTTTTAAAAAATTGTTATTAATTTCACACATTTTATTATTTAATCTTGCACTTTTATGACTACCAATGATACACCATTTGATGTAGTTAGGAATCGAACGCATGACTTTGTGGTGAAAAACTCAAGGGGCGACCATTAGGCTGTAACAGCTAGTTGGTATATGAATGTGCAATATGTTATTTATCTACATAAGTAGGGCTGCAAGTGGACTCAAGTACACCGTGTACTTGAGTACACAGCAGCCCTACCCTTATTTACAAGATCGGATCTTATCTTACTTCATATATATTCACTACAAGAAAAATGACTTTTAGTGACAACATTCCTGTCATTATAGCTTCTCTAGCTAAAAGTCTTTAGTGACGGTAATTGACTTTTAGTGAGAGGTTCTGTCATTAATGCTCAAATTCCTGTCACTAAAGACTTTTAGCTAGAGAAGCAATAATGAGAGAATGTTGTCACTAAAAATCAGTTTTCTTGTAGTGATTGTTTGTCGCTTCATGAACTTAAATTTTTTATTGCAAAATGTTTGTGTTTAGTTATTTTCTTACATTTTTCCTTAAATTACTCCTATATATTTCTAAAAAAAAAATCATTTTAATAAAAAATTATATTTTATGTATCCCTCTTTTTTCTGACTTTTTTTATAATTAATTGAAAGGTAAATTTATAAAATAAAAAAAATGTTTATTTTATTTTATACAAAACAATAAAATTAAAAAGATAAATATAATACAAAGGGAGGAGTATGGAGCATTTCAAAGTATTGTTGATTCGTAAATCGTAGTCCTTTTTTAGTAACATTCCTCGTAATTATGGTTGGACTAAAATAATAATCTGGAAATAGAACAAAATGGTCGATTAGACAATTAGGATCAATAATGAAAATGAATGTACCCCAGCAGCTACAAATAATATTATGTCAGTTAACATGGATTGTCTGTCGAGGCATACAATAATTAAAGTTTCACTTGTTAATTATTTGTGGAGGTTGGCCGTGCGTGCACTCAAATGTATATATGCATTTGAATCCATTTTTAATCGGATTAGAAATTAAATGTAGGAAGAATATTTCATTAATGAAAAGTGTGACATTAATAATAGAAAATGTATGAATACTTGTACATGTTGTGAATTCTTAATTCTTAAATGTCTCAACAACATCTTAATTTGACCTTTCGAGATTTTTTTTAAGTCTTTTCTGAAATGCTACATTAAATGTTGATCTAAATGTTGTAGCATTTCTGGCAGGATCTAGAAGCTTCTACAATGATCTGGAACCTGAAAGATTCTAGAACATTGCAGAACGTGCTAGACCAGCTTGGAACCTTATAGATCGACCTGAAACATGCAAGAAGGATCTAAAAAAATCATTAAAGTTGAGTTCCTAAAAAGTAGGATCTCAAGATGGAAGCCTCTAGAAATTGGTACCCTACTCTATAAATACCGAAGGAAGGTTTCATAATTCAGTGTATTCTATTCGAACAATATCCTAGACTAGCGTTCATCATGTTAGGAATTGTGGCCAGTAGTTATACGCGTTAGTTCATACGAAGTATCCCACTCGTATGACTGTGCGCTTTTCTTTATCTATTGAGAGTTTAATCATAGATAGGACTAACATTTTGGCAGTGTATAATTCATACACTTAGATCGTTTTTAGATCAAGACACCTACCTCGATTGTAGAAAGACAGAGGGAAGAATGTAGAAAAACCCATTTGTATTCTAAAACTACAAATTTGTAATAAAAATTTCATGTGGAATTGGCCGGCTACGCAACCCTTCATTGTCGGTAATTATCAAATTCGAAGCTAATGAACTAAATTCAAAAAAACGAAAAACATTTGAATTAAATAAAAAAAATGCTAGTTAAAACTTATTACTAAATCACAAGAGCTTAATTAATCACAAAAAGTTTCATTATTTTTAATAAAACCATATATATTTATAGAGAAACCCCTCATCAACGGTCAAAAAATTATACACAATACAAATTAAAAACATTCTTCCCGCCACAATTGCTAACATTGAAGAAACTGTATTAAAATCAAATATTTGATACTACTGTATAATATTTTGATCACTTAGAAACTAAAATCATGACAATAATGATCATCAATATTAAAATCATCCCATATAGTAGATCGAACTTGAAGAATTAAGGAGCCTCCATCTGCATCTCATCGGCCTTTTTCGAAACATTTGAGGCCAAAGTCTCCAACGCTTTCAAAAAATCCTCGAGTTCGTGCACTTCTAAACCCTCGTGCGGTTTGTTCCACCAAGTTTGGCTCATCTTCTCTGCGTTAAGTCTCGTACAAACCTCCTCGTACTGATCACTTTCTACGATAGTCGTTTCCGGAGGAGCATCCGCAGCCAAGAAAGAGTCGACGACAGCGTCAACAGAGGGGTGGCCAAATGAGAAAAACTTTCCCGCGGGAGACGTGACGAGAATCGCAACTTTGGCACCACAGAGAAGGGAGAGTTCACTAGCTTTCTTGAATAAACCCGTGCGTCGTTTAGAAAACGTTACCTGTAAACTCGTCTTCTTCTCGATTTTTTTGATTTCGATCTTCCGTCGGCCAAGAGTTTTCTTCATCACGTTAGTGGCGCGCGGCTGATCAAAAACAAGAATAGATCGAGAAAAGGTTTGTAATAAAACTAATGATATGTAATTAAGGAAGTGTATATATATATATATATATATATATACTCTCTCCGTCCCACGAGTGTTTGCACCAAAAAATGGACACACTTTTTAAGAAAAAAGTGTAATGAGTGGAGTGTTGAGGGGTAATTTTGTAAAGTTATATGAATAAAGTAAAAAGGTGATTAGAGAGAGGGTAAAAATAATGACATTTTGTGTAAATATGTGAATATTGTGAGGGTGGGGTTTATGAGAGAGTTTTCTTTTATGGGTGTGCAAACAAAACAATTGTGGGACGAACAAATAAGGTAAGTGTGCAAACAGTTGTGGGACGGAGGGAGTATATAGGTTATTTCAAATCTTGTTGCCAAAGTATTAATTCAAAAGAAGATACTTTCAAGATTTTCTGTTACGATATCTGAGTTGTAAATTTATAATTAACCAACTGTCGTTTGTTGTGTATTTATTTCAAATTTACATTTAGTTTTCGGATTATTTATTTCCAATGCTGATTCTTTTCGACTAAAATTTATATTTTCGCCACTATGGTAATAAAATTGTATTTTTAATGATATTATCTGAATTTTTTATTAATTTTTTTATAATTCATCATTTTTTTTTTAGTTAAAATTGAGAGAATTTTAAATTTTCACTAAAAATCATATCATTTGAAATTCATCTATTTTTATATAATTTAAATATCTTCTCAAATAAAATTCACTCATTCAAACACAACCTTAGATTTTTCATTTTCATATTTTTTTAAACTAATTTCAGTTATATATAAAAAATAAAATGAATGGTTGTAAATGTTACCGGTATTAAATTGTAAAACTAATTTCAGTTATATATAAAAATAAATGTTACTTGGGTCTTTCTATTGTCAGGATGGGAATTCGCACTTCCTGACAACAGGTGACCAATCAGAAATTAGCACCTCATATATTTTCGTCATATGGCGATCAAGTTTCGCAAAATGATTAAATAATTAATATTATTTTTAAAATTATAAAAGTACTAAAATGTCCCTATAATATTTTTTAACTAAATATCTCTTTAATTAATTACTTAATAATGATACATAATACATATTCTTGGATAAGATAAATGTTTAAATGAAAATCAAAATCTCAAAGCCCTAAAAATCAATATCTCCGAGAAATGAACAATTACCAATCCTTAATCTTCATTATCTTTCAATTCATCGTTGCTGAGAAAGAGGATAGATGCATCAAGATGAAGGTAAATTTGTTTATTTTATCCGATAGTAAAGGTGCGAGGGGTTTATAAAAGAAAAAAAAAAGGCGCGAGGGGACGAATGAGATGTTGAAAAATGGAGGTATGCTTCTTCAAAAGAGAATTCTCAGATTCGCATTCAAGTTCTTCAAACGACACAATCAAGAAGCAAAGGTGATTTTTTTTCCCCAACATTTGATAGTGTCTTCTGTAAGGACTTGGGTATTTTGTGCAGATTTTTAAACAAGAACATATTTAAGTTGGTGATCTTAACTAATCACCTGGCAAGAACAACTTAATCTATTTTTCTTTTTTCGGCAAATTCAGTCAGTTAATCCCGCCCAAGATTTCTGTACACACTATTTTATTTATTTCTTTGTTGAATCTAATTTTGACATGTAAAATTTGCATTAGCACTTGTGTAGTGAAATATTGAGTGTGAGTGTATTTAACTTTAACTTGAAGAAATATGGACTAAGCTAGGGTACACCTTTTAGGTGCAGCATGGTATTTGTTCTTCAATGGTAATATTGAGTTTTACGCTATGACTACGGGAATTTTTTAAGTCTATTAAGCGATACTACAACAATGCTTACACAGATGGCGAAAAACAGAACGCAATAAGTTTGTTAGGTCACCAGTTTTTCTATATCCTTGTGTTGATGTTCTTATTTAGTGGTGCAAGATATAACTATAGAAAATATTGAGAGACATCTTTATTTTTGTTTTTCCTACCAAAGGGTATGGTTTTTCTTGAATCTTTAGCCCCCCTGTTTTGTGTTTCTTGGTTATTTCCAGCCACAAGAAGGAAAACATGCCCTATGGGAATTGGATTTTGATTATTATCTTCATTGTATTTGGCATTGGAGATGATCTTATGGCTGATAGGGAAGTTTAAGCCTAGTGCGTTATTCAGATATGTTTGGAGTAAGACATGATTATCATTTTTAGTAGATTAAGATTTTTGTCTCGTTGAAATGTTAATTTTCTTCTAATATTGAGTGACAGTCCTGTAGTTGATGCTAAGCCTTCACTACAACCATCAACTCCTTTGTGCCCCTAGAGGACTTCTCACATATGAAGTTGACATCATTTGATAAATTGATAGAAAAAACATATAGTTTGATCAAGGATGTACGTCTTTGCAGCGAGCTAAATGAAAGACCAGGCATCTTTGGTGTGGCGCCTGATGCAGCATAAGTGCCGACTAAATGTAATTTTATTGTGGTTTTAGCACTTTGTTTATTTCCATATGTGAACAACTTTTAATAAAAAAAAAATCATTATTCAAGCGTGTTAGCTGGTATCTTTTAGCATATGCTCGCAAATAAGAAATTTACATTTTAATTTTTTTGATGCTTATTGAATTTATTATCCTATAGCTTCCCTGCTTTGTTTGTGTACCACTGCAATGAAGTAGGTCTTTTCATTCTTCTATCGAATTTGTTTTTCTAAAACATGTCTTTTGCTTTGTAATTTTCTGACTGGTTTAATTGCTGCAGTGAAATACAGCTGAGGAGTCCGAATTGACTTTTTGGCCAGAAGAAATACGAGGATAGTAGCTCGGTGACTACCAATGATGTACCAAACATGGGAGCTCTTGATGAGAAAAAATAGATAGCCTATTATACCTTAATTAGTTTGGGCATCCCCTTCCTTGGCGAAGATCGTCTGCACAAGCTTTGAGCATCCCTTTACTTTTGCCATGTTAGTTGTTTTACACGGTATATCTGACTATCTGTTGTTAATTTGTGTGTAAATAGATGATAAATACTGACAAAATCATGTTGTATTGTTATAATTCGTACATGTATTTACTTTGGTTTAAACTTTAAACTGTAGATTAGACCTAAGTTATGTAACTATCCCCTTATATATTTTGCACACATCCATTATCAGTAAAATATCAAGTGTCAAAAGGGTGTATAGAAAGAGGCAAAGTTAGAAACATCAACGGTGGTTTTACATCAAGGCCAACAACAGTCGGTAAAATGAATTCATTTTGAAAATTTAAAGATAACTAAGGGACTGCAACATTTGTGGCAAGATAAGTTGCATTTTCATGTGTACAACTCACCATTATAACTGTTTTTCTCCCTCACAGTTTATATCAAGCAAGACTGTAAGAGTAACATATTTCACCTTCACCATAGTCCCAAAAGAAACATGTATGCACAAATAACTTCTTCACGATTTATCCACTTGAATTAATTTCTACAATTTTGATCCACTCTCCAAATAAGAGCTACAGCTGAATCAGAGTGGTGGAACATTCCAACAGTGAAGTGATCAACACATAAATTGCAGTTGTATGACTGAATTTAATACAAGGAAATAAGGTGTACAAAAAATTAAAATTGTACGAAGGTAACAACTCTTTAAGATTTAAACTCAATAGCCCCCATACAAAAAAGTCACCATTAAAACGGGCACAAGAGAAGAAATAAAATACAAAACTCTCAGTTTTTTTTCTTTTGATAGTGCATCCAAGACATTCATCGACTAAAGTTTTTCTCCAAAAAAATCACTAGTCAAATTCTCCAACATTAAAACGGGCACGAAAGATGAGAGCACAAGTTGAACAAAATTTATTTATTGTTTATGTGCATAATCCCATCCTTAAGGGTGCACTTCCATCTGGTCTTGGTTCTTGTCACCAGTATATAAATGTGCACTTCCATCCTTAAGTTGTTTTGGACTGATTGTTTTTTACGTGCTCAATAAAAATTATTTGGCGATGCTCTTGTACTCGATAGCACATACAAGATGAACACGTACCGGTTTTCTCTAGTAATTATGGGTTACGACTTGCCTACAAGGCCGTGAAGTAGATATTAGCATAAAACTGTGTAAAGAACACAAATCTTAAGAATAGAACTATCAAATTACATGACAACTCAACTAGCAATATTTGACAAATAAAATAACACTGCCAATATTTGACAAATACAAGAGACAAAAACAGACAACAAATGAATTTATGACATGGTCTTTATATACAATTTTCTCGAAGAGGACCGCAAATCCAATAGTCATTAAATAAATTGATGCAATGAATGCATTGTTACTTAATTTGTCAACAATAATCGCATACTATTCTCGTTCTTGGTGAGTTCTACTCTATGATTCACTGGTATTTCACGACGCAATTGAACTTCGGAGAGCCAGAAAGGAGTAGAACATTGCTCTCCTACATAGTTATATAGGAATTAGGATATAAGGTAGACGTTTACAGAATAAAGGTAGATAGATATATGGTGTATATGAAGTGTTTAAGTTTAATAGAATAATGTTGTACTAAATGTTGTGACAATTGGTACAACACTGACTCTAACAGAATATCAGAAATTATGATTCACACAGCGGAAGACTTGAAACACTAAAAACAAACGTGACACAATGGAAATAATTTTTAACATAGATTTTATAAATAAAAATCTATGCTAGCCTTACGGCGAAATTCAATACTTATCTTCAAGTACAAATGTTGTGTGAAATGTTACAGCATTAACATTCACAACAAAAACTACAAACGAGGCAGGTGCCTTGTTCTAAAAACGAACTAAGTGTATAAGGTATACACTGTCGAAATGCCTAGTCTATCTAATTATTACACTCTCAATAGATAAGAAGACACACATCCATACGGGTGGGATACTTCGTATGATCTAAAAGGTAAAACTACTGGCCACAATTCCTAACAGGGATAAACGCTCGGTCTAGGAAATTGATCGAATAGAGTACACTGATTTGAGAAGCCTTCCATCGGTATTTATAGTAGTGGGGTGCTGATTCTAGAGGCTTCCACAATGAGATCCTATTTTTTAGGAACTCAACTTCCATGATCTTTCTAGATCCTTCTTGAATGCTCCAGGTCGTTCTAAATGGTTCCAGGCCGTTCTAGCATGTTCTTCAATGTTCTGGAATCTTCCAGGTTCCAGATCCTTGTAGAAGCTTCTAGATCCTGCCAGAAATGCGACAACATTTAGATCAACATTTAATGTAGCATTTCAGAAAAGACTTAGAAAAAATCTCGGAAGGTCAAATTAAGATGTTGTTGATAATGTTAAGGCATTTAAGGATTAACAACATCTACAATCTCCCCCAATTTGACCTTTCGACTACAACACACCTGATGCACATATATTTCTATACATACTCAGTATTATGTACTTAGTTGAGGTTGACATCATTGCTAAGCACTAGTCAAGACAATACCTGTTGTAACCGTTGGATCAAATCGAATGAAGATCAAGGATAATTTTACAATGATCCGTGCCATAAGATCAAAATAAATTTTATCCAAAATAGAACAAGTATAAACACTACACTTATTCACAACATAAGTAACTTTACTAAGATCATAAGTTGAACTGGAAGAATTAACTTAGAATCTAAGTAAGACACTAACAAAAAATCAGAGCAACAAAAAAAAAAACAAAAAACATCAGAGCAAAACATAATGTAAAAAGAATATAAACAAAAACAGACACTAACACTATACACAACCTGCAATAGTAGACACATGATAATCTGCAAACAAATTAAGCAAGGCAGTAAACAAATATCAAGTGGAACCATTAAGCAAGTTACAGTAATAAACATCCTACCATCTAGAAAATAAATAACAAGTGTATCAGAATTTCAGAATTCAAACTTAAACTTTAATTACAAAAGTTGAACTGAATAAATGGCTTATATTGCTGTGGTAACAGCTGCAGCATCATCTTCCTGCACCATAGCCATTGTGGAATTCAGATCTCCCCCTGTCTAGCAGCTTCCTCCAGGAAGATCACCATACAAGGTCTCCATCTCGGCAGCATCATCATCATCTCCTTCATCAACAAAGTGAGTAGATGTAAGGTGTGCAACTACATCAGTCACTGCAGCATCTCCTCCAGCATCAGGTCCATCACCAGCAGCTGGAACTCCATCATCAGCAGCCATCTCTTCAACTCTTCAATCACTACACTGGAGTTCAATGGTGGTGGTACTCCCCCTGTTGTAGGTGAAAGTAGGTTGGTCCACCTGTCCTTCAGGAACTGGAGCTCATCAATTGTTTCCTGCAAGTGTTGGAGTTGGAGTTTGATGAATTCCTGTGAAAGATACACATTACCAG
The DNA here is from genome assembly GCA_963675135.1 of Galeopsis tetrahit. Classification (NCBI taxonomy): domain Eukaryota; kingdom Viridiplantae; phylum Streptophyta; class Magnoliopsida; order Lamiales; family Lamiaceae; genus Galeopsis; species Galeopsis tetrahit. The sequence goes on from OY776132.1 coordinate 63,731,385, forward strand.
AAATGTTGATACGGATGTTCTCAACATTTAGGGTTGCATTTCTCTGTCTTGATCTAGATGATTCAGGATGATCAGTAGTTGAGGGTCTGGATGGTTCTGGTTGAGCAGAAGTAGAGGGTCTTTGCTGATGTTCAGTACCAGGAGCAATCAAAGGCAGGTCAATGACTCTATCCCCAGTGAGTAAGGCAGGAGCTATGGCCAATAATGGAACTCTCCCCCTCAACACATCAGTGTTCTTGGCAACAAGTCCATGATGTCTCAAATAATTGGAAATCAGAACAGGATAGGGTAAATTGCCTTTTTCAGAAACTCTCCCAGTAAATCTCATCATGTGTTTGAAAATTGTAAGACCCAAATTGAACTTCTTAATCACAGAAATTCTATATATCAAAACAGCTTGATCCTTAGTGATCTTGGTAGTATTTGTGGTGGGAATCCAATTGTAGATAATGAGTTTGTATAACACAGAGTGTAGGGAAGTGAGGTCTTTGGCTAGCATCTGTCTAGTCCACTTAACTACCCTACCACCAGTTATAGCAGAAATGACCACATTCATGTCAGGTTCTTAATCAACCTCAACATTGGGAATTTCCAAAAACTCATTTATCAATTCAGGAGTAAAAGGTACATCCCTCCCCCTAAAATTAACAGTCCCATACCACTTAGAAGATCTCCTACCAGTGCTCCTTTTCATACATGCATAAAATTCATATGCCCAATTTGTCAAGAAAGATTCACCAAAATTCACAGCATGCATCAAATTCCTTTCTTCTAAGAACCTAACCATGCCTTTACTATCAAAATCAGGTATATTTATCCTCTTCTCTATCAGCAGTTTTCTCTTAGTATAAATGGCCAATCTATTCTCTAAAGTTTCAAGAGAATCAGAAATACCTTCCTCTTCAGAAGCAAGGTCATCTGAGCTTGGTGTAGAGCTTTTAGCAGAGCTCTGTTCAGGGCTGCTTGCTACACTGGAAGAGCTATCCCCACTGCCACCATCTTCAGGTTCTGGTGCAGCTTCCTTTGCAGCAGCATAGTGCTCAGCATTTTTCTTTAGAGACTTCAGAATGTCTCTCAAGCATCTTTCATAATTAGAATTGGATTCTGACTCAGCTGGTTCATCTTCAGCAATCATCTTGGCCTTTCCTTTTCCTTTGGGATCATCAACAGCTTTCTTCTTGGTCTTCTCAGCAACAACAGTCTTTGCCTTCTTGGGTTTCTCAACAACAACATGAGCTTCTTCTTCAGAATCTGTGAACACTTGGATGGGTTCACCAGCATCAGCTCCAGCCTTCTTCTTCTTCCTCATGGATTCAGAATAATCCACACGAGTAAAAACGCGGTTTGATCTCCTCCTTCTTTGTACAGGGCTTCTCTGTCTTTTCCCTTTCTGGGCATTCTTCTTGAGAGGAATGGGGGCAGACTCATCTGAAACAGTGAGTGAAGAGTTTGTACCTTCAGAGATGTTTGCATCCTCCATTTCAACGTTTTCAGGGTCAGACGTGGCAGTAGCTTCTTCTTCAACAGAAGCTTCAACATTCTCAGTTTGCGTTTCGTGAACAAAGGGTGATTTGGGGCTTTTTGAAGCAGAAGCCATTTGGGCGGTTTGATCAGCCAAATAGCTCGAGATATCCACAGTGATATCTCCAAAAGTCATCACGGGCAGATGACCTGTAGTTCGAAGAGTATCAGACACCTCTTCGATAGCCCTAGTGACCTGTTCGACGGTTGCGTCTTGAGGAAAGTTTGTTTGAGGAGCAGTTTGATGAGTGGTTTGAGGAGTGGGAATGGTTGTTGATGGTGTTGCAGAGACATTCGAGTCAGCATTTGAAGCGGTAGAGTTTTGTGAAGCCATGGAAGCAAGAATTTCGAGAGGATTTGTGCGAGAGTGGGATGAGGTTTTCGAATCAGAGAGAGATTGTGAGGAATTCGAGTTTGTTCCAGCCATTTAAGTTAGGCGGTTGGAATTTCAAGGTATAGGATGGGAATTTGCACACACTTCTTTGAGATATACACAACCAAAAAACAATTCTGCAATCTTAGTACTCAACAAATTCATAAATCACAATTAGCAAATAAATGGCATCTTATGTTCGATATTTATAGAGAGAATAATGTAGTTGGAAGTTAAGAAAATAAAACAGAAGAATTAATCTAGAATTTTCGATAGTGCTCCACATTTTTAGCCACAACCTAGATCATGGTTAATTAGTGGGAAAAATTAATTAATTAAATTAATTAAAATTAAAGAAGCTTCCATAATTAAATTCGCATAATCTGAAAGAAAAAGAAATGTGGGTCAGTAATTAATTAAATAAATAAAATGAATCTCAATAAATAATTAAATAATTACACAGATAAAAATAAATTCGAATCAGGCAATGTTGTGCTCACAAATGTTACAAACACCTCAACACGTTTTTTACATGAATTTGCTTCATTTGTGTTGCACCATATTTTTTTCTTTTTGTGTTATAGCATCTAATTTGTATTGATCCATTGTTCCTGTAGAGTACATCGTAGTAGCGAACTCCGTGCCCCATACTTACTTAATAGATTACAAATATGTTGATGTTTTTACCAAATATCACCTTTTGAAAAGAAGGCATCGTAGTAGTGAACTCCGTGCTCCATAGTTACTCAGTGATTTGGTACATCTTTTAGTATGCTAATAACATTCTCATTTTTATGCATTTGAGAGGTGTAAGACATGTTTATTTTTGCACTCCAAGGTTCTTAGATTCGTAGATATTTTACAAAGGAATTATTTAACTAAGTAAGAAATAAATTCAACTTATAAAATTTATACAACCCATGATGTTGTCCCAAATGCTGACGCATTTGTGACAACATCCATCCGAATTCTTTTCAGATAGTGCTCATGCCAAGAGATTTCCTCAAGATAGAGAATCTCTCATGGTCTAAGGCTTTTGTAAAAATGTCAGCATTCTGTTTTTCAGTAGATACATACTCCAACTTAACAATATTCTTATCTACTAAATCTCTCATAAAATGGTGTCTTATGCTAATGTGCTTTGTGAGTGAGTGTTGTACAGGATTTTTAGAAATGTTAATGGCACTAGTATTATCACAAAAGATAGTAAGTATACCATTCTCAATACCATAATCATGGAACATCTTGCTCAGCCACAAGAGTTGTGTGCAGCAGCTTCCAGCAACAATATACTCAGATTCTGCAGTGGATTGTGAAACACAATTCTGTTTCTTGCTATGCCATGATACAAGATTGTTTCCCATGTAGAAACATCCTCCACTCGTACTCTTTCTATCATCTATGTCTCCAGCCCAATCAGCATCACTATAACCAATCAAAATGTTGTTGGTGTCCTTAGTATACCAGATTCCAAGGTCACTTGTACCTGAAATATACTTGATGATTCTCTTCACAGCATTCAGGTGTGATTCCTTTGGATTTGCTTGGTACCTAGCACAAACACACACACTGTACATAATATCTGGTCTACTAGAGGTTAAATATAGTAAACTACCTATCATGGATCTATAAAGTGTTGGATCAACATCTGTTCCAGCACTATCTTTGCAAAGTTTCAAACTGGATCCCATAGGAGTTTTCATTGGTTTTGAATTCTCAAGACCAAATCTTTTAACCAAGTTCTTAGCATACTTACTCTGGGAGAAGAAAATACCATCACTGCACTGTTTGATTTGAAGACCTAGAAAATAGTTCAAGTCTTCAACCATACTCATTTCAAATGTTGTAGTCATTGCCTCAACAAAGTTACTCAACATTTTATCACAAGTAGAACCAAACACAATGTCATCAACATATATTTGAGCAATAAGTAAATCTCCTTCAGTGTGCTTAATGAACAAAGTTCTATCAGCTTCTCCTCTAATAAATCCATATTCCAAAAGAAAGTCAGTAAGCCTACCATACCATGCTCTAGGAGCTTGTTTAAGACCATACAATGCTTTCTTAAGTTTATATACATGATCAGGATATTGTGGATCTTCAAATCCTATAGGTTGTTCAACATATGCTTCTTCATTCAATATGCCATTTAGAAATGCAGCCTTTACATCCATTTGATGAAGTTTAATATCAATAAAACATGCAATAGCTAGCAACAATCTAATAGATTCTATCCTAGCAACAGGTGCAAAAGTCTCATCAAAATCAACTCCTTCAACTTGGGTGTAACCTTGTGCTACTAACCTAGCCTTGTTTCTAACAATATTACCAGATTCATCAGTTTTATTCTTGAATATCCACTTTGTTCCAATGACATTAGTATGACTAGGTCTTGGAACAAGTGTCCACACTTCATTTCTTTCAAACTGACCAAGTTCTTCATGCATAGCATTAATCCAGTTTTCATCAGTTAAGACTTCTTTAGCACTCTTAGGTTCAATTTCAGATAAATAGCATTCAGCATTTACAACATTACACATAGAAGACATGCATATTGTTCTTACCACATCTACCTTGTTTGATCTTACTCTTCCTCTTGTTTGCATTCCAACTGTAGCATCGCCTATGATCTGGTCAGAAGGATGACTTTTACCTATTCTTGTAGAAGGATTCGTTTTAGGAATGTACTGGTCATTCTGTGAAGTTACAGTTGTCTGTTCTGTAGATGTTGACCCAGATGTGTTAACATTTGGTGCAACATTTTCAGACTTCAGTGTATTCTCAGAAGTGTCAGTAACCTGTGATACATCTTCTTCATCTTTGTCATCTGTAAGACCTTTATCATCATCAAACACAACATTAACAGATTCTTGAACAATGTTAGTTCTAAGGTTATATACTTTATAAGCTTTACTATTTCTAGAATAGCCTAAAAAGAAACCTTTATCACTTTTAGAATCAAACTTATGAAGTTGATCTCTATCATTTAGAATATAACACACACAACCAAATACATGAAAATATTTCACACTTGGTTTTCTGTTGTTCAAAATCTCATAAGGTGTTTGACTTGTGCCAAAACGAATAAAAACTCTATTTATGATATGACATGCAGTATTCAATGCTTCTCCCCAAAATTTCTTAGCAAGACATTTGGATGTAAGCATAACTCTAGCCATTTCTTGTAAAGTTCTATTCTTTCTTTCAACAATTCCATTTTGTTGTGGAGTTTTAGGAGATGAATATTCTTGCAAGATACCCTTTTTATCACAGAAATCATTAAACATGCTGTTTTCAAATTCCCTACCATGATCAGTTCTAATACGGCCAACTTTCAAGTTAAACACATTTTTGAACCTCTTATAAAGAATTTTAAATGCAGCAAATGATTCAGATTTGTCTCTTAAAGACTCTACCCAGGTATATCTAGAAAAATCATCTACCACAACTAAGGAATACCTCTTTCCTCCAATGCTTTCAGTTTCCATAGGACCCATCAAGTCCATGTGCAGTAATTCAAAACATCGATGTGTAGTACAATGTGACAGCATTTTGTGCGACATTTTTACCTGCTTACCTTTTTGGCATGGTCCACATACAGTGTTGTTGTGAAGCCTTAGTTTTGGAATTCCTTTTACTGCATCTGCTTTGATTAGTTTATTCATTGCTCTGTAATTTGCATGACCCAATCTTTGATGCCATAAGACATTTTCATCATATTTTGACAAGTTACACATATTTGTTCCAATAAGATAGCAATTATCAGCTGACCTAGTACCAGTCATGACACAAACTTCATCTTTATTAAGAACATAACATGAATCTTTATCAAATTTCACATGCAAATTATCATCACAAAGTTGACTAATGCTAATCAGATTTGCAAGTAAGCCATCAACATGTAAGACATTTTTAAGCTTAGGAAAACCTTTAACATTCAAAGTTCCTTTACCAAGAATCTTTCCTTTAGAACCTCCACCATATGTAACACTACCACTATTCAAGGTCACATAATCAGATAAGAAATCAGTACGACCTGTCATATGTCTAGAACAACCACTATCAAAATACCATGAATCAGGTAGACATGCTTTTAAGGAGGTATGAGCAACATTACAGGTAGTTTTTGGTTTCCATGCAGATTTCATTAACTGTTTACCAGGATGTGACAGTTTTTTATGCAGCATTTTCAAAGTTTTCTGTTCTTCAAACAATTTTATACAGTAAGGACGAATATGACCAACTTTGGAACAGTAATGACAGATATACTTCCTTTTAACCTTGTGGGGATCTGATTGTGCAGATGTTGCATCAGATGTGACAACATTTGCCTTCACAAATTTCACAGGTTTTCTAAATTTCTCAGAAATAGAAGCAGTAGTACCATCATAACCTAAACCATGATTATTAGACTTACCAGTAGCTATAGCATTATTTACCTCAGAAGCACTCTTGGAATATTTCTTGAAACATAAGGTGGAATTTATCAATTTCTCTTTTAAGTTACAGATTTACAGATCTCTTTTGGTAAGAATAACCTCTAGCTTGGTGATTGTGTCTTTCAGATCCTCATTCTCTTTATTCAAGGAATTAAGAGTGAGTTTCTGATTGATCCAATCATCTAACAGCTTTTGGTGTTCATTGTCATCAGTCCTTTTTCCTGCATCATCAACCAAACCATTAAAACAGTTCAAATCTGGGTGACTCTGTTCTGATGTTGTTGTAGATGTTGAAGCATCAGGTACAACATCAGAATCTGTTTCATCCAGATCATCATCAGAGGAATCATTATAATCAATTCTGGTAAAATTAGAATATTCATTCTGATTTAACTCATCAAGATCATCATCATCAGATTCATCACTCAAGGTAGCACTAAAGTTCAGCTTTTGCTTAAGTCTAGTATTGGCACATTCATTTGCATAATGGCCATAACCAGAACAAGCATTGCATTGAACTGATTTTCGAAATTCAGGATCATACCTTGGTTTACCTTCACTCTTTGATGGTATTGGTGTGAATTGACCTTTCCTCCTTTCTGGTTGAGGTGTTGATGTGTTGATTTGAATCTTAGGCTGAATGTTTCTAGATTTGTTCACAGATTTCTTAAGAAACTTATTAAAGTGCTTAGTGAGCAAGGCAACGTTGTTAGGATTTTTGAGGCATTCATTAAACAATTCTTCATCAGAGTCAACTTCAGTAATGATGGGTTGAGCTTCAGAAGTGTTTGATGTTTCCCCTTTAAAAACCACAACTTTCTTATCAGCATTAGCTTCATCATCTTGATTAGTGTTTATTTCATATGTTCTAAGAATACTCACTAACTCATTTTGACTTAACTTATTTGTATCTTTTGCCTCTTCAATAGCACAAATTTTAGCATCAAATCTTTTAGGAACCGATCTTAATATCTTATGAACTACTCTAACATTAGAAATAGGGTCACCAAGAGAATGTGATTCATTGATAATCTCACTTAACCTTTCATTGTAGGCTGTAATTGTTTCATCTTCCTTCATTCGAAGATTCTCAAATTTTGTCCCCAACATTCGAAGCTTAGTCCTTCGAACACTTTCTGAACCCTCACAATGCTCTTGCAACCTGTCCCATGAATCTTTAGAAGTAGAACAGTTAGATATAATTTTAAACATTGAAACATCAACAGAAGTAAAAATAGCATTTAAAGCTTTAGAATTGTAGCTTGCTGTTGTTATTTCATCGGCCGTCCAGTCAACTTCTCTCTTAAGTTGTATTTCACCATCTGCGTCTGCTGGTCTTTTTGGAGCTTCCCAACCTGTAAGTACAGTCCTCCAAGCACGTTCATCAACTGACTTGATGTACATACGCATCTTAGGCTTCCAATAAGCATAATTCGATCCATCTAAAACGGGTGGCCTAAGTGCCGTGGATATGTGATGTGTTTCCATTGCTAACCTACACTAAAAACACACTTGACCAAAGATCTAACCTAGTGTCGTCAGGTATCGGCTCTGATACCAACTGAAAGTGTGGTGTATATGAAGTGTTTAAGTTTAATAGAATAATGTTGTACTAAATGTTGTGACAATTGGTACAACACTGACTCTAACAGAATATCAGAAATTATGATTCACACAACGGAAGACTTTAAACACTAAAAACAAACGTGACACAATGGAAATAATTTTTAACATAGATTTTATAAATAAAAATCTATGCTAGCCTTACGGCGAAATTCAATACTTATCTTCAAGTACAAATGTTGTGTGAAATGTTACAGCATTAACATTCACAACAGAAACTACAAACGAGGCAGGTGCCTTGTTCTAAAAACGAACTAAGTGTATAAGGTATACACTGTCGAAATGCCTAGTCTATCTAATGATTACACTCTCAATAGATAAGAAGACACACAGCCATACGGGTGGGATACTTCGTATGATCTAAAAGGTAAAACTACTGACCACAATTCCTAACAGGGATAAACGCTCGGTCTAGGAAATTGATCGAATAGAGTACACTGATTTCAGAAGCCTTCCATCGGTATTTATAGTAGTGGGGTGCTGATTCTAGAGGCTTCCACAATGAGATCCTGTTTTTTAGGAACTCAACTTCCATGATCTTTCTAGATCCTTCTTGAATGCTCCAGGTCGTTCTAAATGGTTCCAGGCCGTTCTAGCATGTTCTTCAATGTTCTGGAATCTTCCAGGTTCCAGATCCTTGTAGAAGCTTCTAGATCCTGCCAGAAATGCGACAACATTTAGATCAACATTTAATGTAGCATTTCAGAAAAGACTTAGAAAAAATCTCGGAAGGTCAAATTAAGATGTTGTTGATAATGTTAAGGCATTTAAGGATTAACAACATCTACATATAGTAATTTCCATATTAGAGCAATTGGATCAGTTAAAATGGGGAATCCTGTAGAACAATGGTTTCTTGATCATCCGTTTCTCGTGCGTGTGATCACTGTCTTCGATCCATTCGCATTTTTGCTGGATCACCACGTGGCTTTGGTGTGCAGGTTTTATGGTTTTGGAAGTGGTATGCAGAGAAGAAGAAATGGTAGAGAAATTGAAGATGAAAATTGAGTCAGGCAAAATAGCAAACAGTTTGTGGGTGCAATCTGAATTGAAAGGGCAATACTCTCGCCTTTCTTCATGCGAATCTGAGATTACTCTTCTTCCCCTCGATCTCAGCCTTCCCTCTAAAATAAAATGAACGAATTCACATTCATCTCATCTTGATCGCTCCTATCCTCTTGATTGGCACCAACAAATTGAAAGATGATCGATGAACACCGTATTTGTTTGTTTTACGGTACTGAGATTTTGATTTGATACATAGGTAATTTTAACTTTAATCTTAATAAGAATATATATTATAGGTTGTTAATGTTAATGTTTAATTTATATATTTTTTAATTTTTAATTTAAAGGATATTTTTGTCATTTTATATTAATTAATTTAATTCTTAGTGAGGGTGAAACAGTGCGATTGCACACTGCGTAGAGAAAATGCACTATTACGAAGTGCAATCATATGTAAATAATTATATACGTTGGATCAATGATCAGATGGTATTTAATGAGCTTCCTGTTATTAGGAAGTGCGAAGCCATCCTGACGATAGAAAGACCCTAATTACTTACACAATTTTTTTATTAAGACGTACAAAAATTATTTTCACACTTTTCTTATTTAGACGGAGGGAGTATTACCGTACTCTAAACCCCACCCCAACCTACGAACCCTAGCTCGATCAACTGTGTCGGCAAATTGTCAATTAAATTCGAAGTTTTAGACAAAGTTAATGTACCAAATTCAAGAAATGTAAAACATTTGAATTAAAATACAAAGGAGATAAAAACTTATCTTTTAGATTAATTCTTCTGGCCACAAATGTTGATTGGTGCTTGAGCGTGGCCTGACATGGGTGGTGGGTGATGGACAGAGCATTAATGCACAAGGGGAACCATGGTTGTATGATGGGGAGAACCCGTGTGTGCAGGCCGATCAGCTTCTCGAGGAACAAAGATTGGAATGTCCGGTTAGTAACTTCATCTTACCGGAATCGCGGACATGGAACATTCAGAGATTGAGGGAGTGTTCACGGAGGAGATGGTGGATCGTGTTCGGGCGTTACCGTTAGCGATAGAGGCTAGACCAGATAAATTAACGTGGAGGTTTACGAAAGATGGGGTGTATACAACGAGCTCTGGTTATGTGAGTGGTCGGGAGCAAGAGGAAGAGAGTGGTCGGGGTGAGACAGGCTGGTGGAGATGGTTGTGGGCGTTGGGGGTGGAGCCCAAAATTCGTGTCTTTGTGTGGCGAATATTCCATGACATACTCCCTACGAATGTTAATTTGATAGGACGATTCATTGATGTGGATCCGATGTGTAAGTATTGTGGGATGGATATTGAGATGACAGAACATATGGGCCGTGATTGCAATTGGTCTCGGGTGTTTTGGGGAATTGTGGGCGTTGGTGATCTGGGAACACCGGAAGAAAGTTTTGGGGCATGGGTCATGAGAATGCTAGATGTACAGGATGAACAAACGCGCAACAGATTTGCAACTCTTCTATGGTTCTTATGGTTTGCTCGTAATGCACGGGTCTTTAGGGAGACTGAATATACACAACAAAGGGTGGTGCAGATGGCAGATGAATTTATATACGAGTTTCAAAAAGCAAACATTACGAAGCCGAAGAAGAGGGTGCGATACCATACGATGGGGTGGATGCCACCGGAAGGCAGAGTTCTCAAGCTTAACACAGATGCTTCTGTTCGCTTGGAGACAGGGGTGGCTATTGGGGGTGTTGCCAGGGATGCACAAGGGGCAGTCCGATGGTGTTTTGCTGAGAGCTTGACAGTCATTGGGGAGGTTGACGTTGCAGAAGTTGCTGCAATTCGGAGAGGATTACAGTGGGCGATCGCGAAGGGGGTTGACTCGATTATTGTGGAGTCCGACTCTCAGATCGTTATTCACGCGCTGCTTGATCCGAGGCCCAATCTATCCTATTTAGGAGGTTTGATCAGGGACATTTTGGGCCTGAGTGCAAGTTTTGATTTCATATCGTTTTCCTGGACCAGGAGAACGGCAAATAGAGTAGCTCATCGTTTAGCTTTATTTGGTTTTGCTTGCCAAACTGATTTTTTTTCAGATGCTGTACCGACTCATATGGAGCGGGATGTTTTGGCTGATTTATCGGCTGCTTAATCTATTCTACTTTCCTGTCAAAAAAAAAAAAAAAAACGTTGAAGAAACTATAATATTTCACTTAGAAGCAAAAATCAAATACTCCATGATATATCATAATTATTATCAATAAAATATTAGGGATTAAAGTTTTTGTAGTCCTTTCAGTTGAACTATTTTTGAATTTTTGGTATACACGTTTTGATTTTGGTCCAATAAATTAATCTAAATTTTAAATTCAATTCAACTACCCGCCATTGCAGGTAAATGAACAGGTCAAATCCAGAAAAAAAAAATTATGCACGTAAACAAAATTCATGGTTGATTTGGAAAAAAAATACTTCAAGAATAAATTTAAAACATAAATTTGGGAAAAGAAAAAAAAAATACTTAAAGGACAATAAAAAAGTTTTTGAATTAAAAGAAAAAAAAACTATAAATTCAAAAGTCTAAACTAGAGGTCGAAGTGTGTCATCGAAAAGAATACTTAAAGGATTTAAGTCGAATTGGATCTAAGTTACGCGATGTAATGCAATGCATAAAAGACTTCACACGATTTTATACCTGAAATTAATCTTCAAACATGAGGAAAAAATATACCCTTCCATCTAAATTCATTAGGTTAATTTATTTGGTCACAAATTTTAATAAATATTAATTAATTTTATGAATAAATATTATGAATAATATTATTTAAAAATGACAATAATAAATTTTAGGAGATAGGAATAATAATATTTAAATAAATTATAATTATAATTTTTTTATATTTATAATATGACAAATATATAGTACTCTGATATAAAAGGAAAAGAAAATCCAAAGAAAATTAAGAGAGAAGTATAGTAAATTGGACACTAATTATTAAACATCAATGAGGCAATGTGAAAAAATAAAATTCAAAATGATAATTAAGGAAGTATGTCAGATTTTCAGTTATGTATCAACGCTTAACATTAATTAAATACCGGTTAAAAGAATATTTTAAGATTTGATCATTGGAGCCAACTATATTTAAGATTTATTAATATTTTATCCTCAATTATTTTTAAAACATAAAATACTTAATCTTGAAGACCGTCCAACATAATATGTTGAATATTTAAGATTAAAGTTGACGGATTATTAAATGATATTCGAAAGGAAAAAATATATTTGGGAATATCAAAACAGATATTTAAATTTATTTATTTTTTGTTTAAGATAATAATTTTATTGTCTAAATTATTTGTTCGCTACATTTTATCTTTTTTTTTTTTTTGTCAATTTTATCTATAGAATTTCAAAAGTGCGGTCTTTCTCATGCTCATATATTGGTGTTTCTTGAGAATCACAATGATGTTTGTATATATTTAAGCTTGCTACATGAGATTTTTATTATAATTAATTATTCTTTATCTCACGATTTTTTTAAAAAAAATTGTTATAATTTCCATTCGAGAATGATATTTTATTCTTTATCTCACGATCGAGAGTATTTTAATTTTGTTTGTGATTTAATGATGCATGGTTCTTGTGGTGCTGCAAATTCACGTTCTCCCTGCATGACCGATGAAGGTTTACGTACAAAACATTTTCCTAAAAGATTTGTTCCAGAGTCTTCTATTGATGAAGATGGTTATCATATTTATAGGCGAAGAAATGATGGAAGGACTATGAACAAAAAAGATTATGTTTTGGATAACATGCATGTTGTTCCTCATAATTATTACTCCATTTGTCCCATTATTATTTGAATATTTTCTAAAAACATCTGTCCCATTATTAATTACACATTTCCTTATTTGGAAAAGTAAATTTTTGCTCCTTTAAAACACTATCTCAAACATATCTTATTTGCACCTCATGTCATTACTTTTTACACACTAACTTAAAATTCTCCAATACAGTTGAATTACCCATTATATCCTCCTAAAAAGTCACTTTATCACCTTTAATCTATTTTGGAAAGTCTATTGGTAAACCAAAACATGTTCTTAGTTTGGTTTGAACTCAACATGAATTCTTCTAAAATAAGAAATTTGTCTTATGTTGAAATACTACAGTTCTTTGTATGGAAGCCGAAAACTAGAGAGTGGGTTGAAAGGAAAAGAGCTTTCAATTATACGTATTTGTTACGTTCCTCCTGGTTCTGGTGAGGCACATTACTTGAGGATACTCTTAAATGTAGTTCGTGATCACCTACATCTTATGATAATTTAAAGAAATTCAATGGAGTAATTCATCCAACATTTCGGAAAACTTGCTTTACTAGACGTTTGTTGGACGATGATAGAAAGTATGTTGCCCGAAGCTTGCTTTGCTAGAGGTTTGTTGGACGATGATAAAGTGTACGTTGATGGTATGAAGGAGGTTAGCCATTGAGTTCAGCATTTCAATGGGACCTTTATTTGTTACGCTACTAACATCAAATTCGTTAGGTCGACCTTATGAATTTTGAGAAGGAATAAATACATTTAGAGTCACTCTATAAGACCATTAAACAATTTAAGACACAAATTATAAATAAAACAATTAAAGTCACTTTCGGAATTGAATACCCTATAATGCCCCTTTTGTCTAAAAAAAATACAATTAATTGTATATACAATTAAATCCCCGAAATCAAGGGATTGAGAAAAAAATTGTTTGACATTCCTTCCTCTGGAAGTTACCTTCCTTCCATAGGATCTCGTTTCTAATCTTCACATCGTGGTAATCAATGCTTTCTCCAACTCAACCCCTCGATGATGACTTTCCATATCTTAGGTATTTCACTTAATAGAGATTAATTAGAATTAATATTGCATACACTTCATCCCCAAGTTCTATACTTTTCGATTTCTTTGTGTTTGATATCGTTTCAATTTTGTATATCTTTTTTGAATAGAAATGGAGAATGATGTAATTCTCAAAATCGATCATGATGGTAGATGCAAGTTGATCCGAATAAATCATCAAACGACATACCAGAGTATACTAGATGAAATCAACGACAAATGACCCAATTTATCTCAAGGCAATTTCTCAATTTTGTATTCCGTTGGGTGTGTGAAGAACTGTTATTTAGAGTTCGATAGTGATTTTAGTGGTACGATGGACTTCTACATTTTATCTTATTAAAAGATGGTTAATATATGTCTTTCTATTAACCAATATCAGAACAACTCTATGGATGATCCAAATAGTTACGCAAATATTAATGATATATGAAGTCGCGATCGTCAATTAGTTTTAAAGAGAGATCATAAACGCATATACTACATAATCTCAAACATTATTTGATGTACTTCAATTTTTCTTTCTTTTGTTACTGTTCTTTCATTCAAAAAATATAACAAAATGGGAGAAATAATTCCAGAAGATGTTTCATTTGAAATTTTTGAGCAACTTCTTCCCAAATCCCTGATCAGATTCAAATGCGTTTCTCACATATGGAAAATTTTGATTTCGACGGAGGAATTCGTTCAAAGGCACATCTGCAGGATGAAAAGGGATGAGAGATTTTCAATCCTCGATCAAGTAAGGGAGGCAAACCCGCCTATATGTTATGAGTTCGTCCCCCTTGCAGTTCCATCGTATCGAAGGTTCATTCGATCCGGAGATGAAAACTATGAAATACTTGGGACGTATGATGGGTTAATGCTCTTTTGCAACACTGATGATCAATATTCACTTGTTAATCCATTTACAAATGAAACATTTTTTATATAGTAAGATGTAGTAGTAATTTATTTGTAATGTATCCTCAATTTTTTTTTTTTTTTATTTGTAATGTACTTTTTTGTATCTAGGACATGACATGGTTGTTTATCATAGTTTTGTAATCTAAATCTAATATATAGACCGCTCTATGATTTTTTTTTTTGCTCACACACCTAAATGCAGTTCGTCATGCATAGTGAACCTCTAGCTGCATATTAATTATACATATGATTATGTTACTGCATTAGCTAATTTCATTTGCAACTATTTATGAATGATACAATATATGTTTTATGCATTGCATACATGGCATGTGCATCTGTAGCTACATATATCTTATTCTCCTCTTGTTGGTTTCGAATGCGCAATAATAAAATTAAAAAAACAAACACATACTGCAAATTAATGTTATTATCGAAAATCAATGTAGTGTTCTAAAATTTTAAAATTATACTAACATCAAAGGCATATCAATATCTGCTGCATATGCCTGGTTATCAAGTACCCGCTTGAATATCAAACCAATAAACAATACTAATGTCAATTTCAAACAATGCATAATTATAATTCTAACTTTATCTGGTGCGCCAATCTTCATATTGCGATCTTTCAAACACCTAATTTCTTCCTCGAGTTGTATATTCTTCTGATGAAAACACTGCAATCTTTCTTCAAAGACCTAATAGTAGCCTGACTAACTGCAACCCACATTACACATTGAGGGGAGCTGCAATGTCCATGTTCACTATACTCAAGACATATCACACATTTAAACTATGCAGTTGATATGTCATACGTTGTATTCATATGCAACACATCCATACGAATGCAATATAAATGCACTTTGTACTGCATGCCAATATTCAAATTATATATTTGACACAACTACCCAGCTCATTTGCCTGTCTACAGATGATATGAAATAAATACATTAATGCAGGTAATGTATGATCATCTAATCATAGATATGTTTCATAAACAAGCAAAGATAGTTAACCAAATCTCATAGATTTCCGTTGTCAAAACATTATATTTTGTGAAATTTGTAATAAACACAAAAGATCATTGTTTTACCTCTAGTTGACATAAAAGGGCCTAATATAACAACTAAATGTAACATTTTTATGTATGTTACCTTGTGTAACACATTTTTGTATCACTTTTACAATTTTATTGTTTAGATTACCACTTTAGTAATATGTAACACTTAAATGCATCACTTTTAATTAAGTAACATTTTTTTTATGTAACACATTTTTTGTATTAAATTTCGTAACACAAATTGGTAGCACTTTTTTAAATAAAATTCTTAGGTAACATTTTATTTTATTAATATGTAGCACAAAAATTAGATTTTGAAAGGAAGAATGAAAATTTAGAATACAAAAATATAACATAATACAATAATTTTTTTTTTTTTTGGGTAAGTATAATTATATTTTTTTAGACTTAACCACAGAATAAATAAATAAATATCTTACTGGATCATCCATTGAAGAATTGAGGAATTATATGGGCAGCCCATTGAAAAATCAATGTAACCAAAGATCACCCAATAACCAAGTTAGTGTTAGTTGCCGAGCAAGTCATCATGCCTAAGAAAAACAACTAATGACTAAAACTAATAAAAGTATAGTTTTTTCAACAGACCCCATTCTTATTCACAATCATCCACCGAGTCTCCTCTCCACCAGAAATGCATGTTTCCCAGCTAACCTCTAAACCCAGTCTCCAAGTAAATAATCATACAACTAACTTTAAGATTTTTTTACGTTCCTCTAGCAATATTAAACTTGAGATATACTTTTCTTGTTGGGTCTACAATTATTTTAAGAAATATTGTTTGTTTCAAAAAAAATGAAATAAAAACACTTTATGTGGACAAAAAAAAAAAAAAAAGCACACTTTATGTAGATAGGTAAAGTATATTTCATGATGAAATTGTTATATGAGTCACAAAATTAAATAATGTATTCAATCTAAGTAAGAGAAGGTCATGATCTTCGAACTTTAGACATCTAAGTATATGAGAAAATAGTGTTGTTAAGTGAACCAATCTACTCGTGAGCTCAAATCAACTCATTAAGGCTCGAACACAACCTGCTTGAATAGTTGACGAGTTCAGCTCGAACTCGTTAGATACTTAATTTACTAATGAATCAACTCAAACTCAACTCATTAGACTCGATATCTAAAAAAATAATTTTAATTCCAATAGACTTATTAGGCTCGACCGACTAGATAGGGCTGTTACACTCATTTATAATTCAAGTCGAGCTCATTTTTCATTCGCCAATGTAATCGAGTCGAGCTCAGCTCGACAAGTGTCCGAGCCAAACCGATTGAAACCTTGTAATTATTTAAATAAAACTTGTTTTTAAATTAAATTAAAATACTAATAAGCAACACCATATTAAAATAATACACTCATAGAGTTCGGACTATATATATGTCTGATAACTTATTGTATTCATGTACTCCCTTCATCCACGAAAAGTAGTCCCATTTGACCTATATTCTTTGTCCATAAAATGTAGTCTCATACCCCTTTTGAAAACTATCACCCTTCAATCCATCACTTAATTATTCAAATTGTCATCAACTTTATTCACAAACAATCACTTTATTCACAATGGACCCCACAATACCCTACAATACCCTTACTTTATCTACCTTTTTCTTAAAACATGTGTCCCACTCTAATGAGACTATTTTTCATGGATGGAGGGAGTATCATTTTTCTATTAATTTGTATTCTCTTTCATTTCACAATTGTTTACCCTCTTTCCTTATCCTCTATCAATCTAACATGTGACATCTACTTTCCTATCCCCTTTTCAAACAGAATCACCCATACAAATATGAAATATTACAAGAATAAGTATTCAAATATTACTACATTAAATCAAATTCTTTTAGATGCACATCTCTATATATTGCTTAAATAAAAAAACTCACTTTAAGTAAAACACAAACGAGAAGAAATCGGTCCATGGCCCGATCTTACCTTTTCGTTTTACTATCAGGCACCAAGCAATGAAGGCAAATATGGATACAGAGACAAAACCAACAACTGGAATTATGATATAAAGCTTTCTGTCCTTGGCCTTATCTGAGAAAAAAGAATGAGAGTAAATCCATTATCCAAAAATTTTCATGTATCCTAATTATTAGAAATTAAGACATACCAGAAAACAACTTGTAAAATAAAAGGGCAAGGTTGTGTAGTAAAGTACCCAAGTCTGAAGCAGAGAGACGAATGTAAAGATCAACCGAAAGAAAAGAAAAAAAGAATGATAAATACCTAACGTTAAAAAACATACCTCATTTTTTAATGATAAAAAATATGTACATATTTCATTGACTGAACTTGAGCTCTCTCAAAGGAATAATCAGTGAAACAATTACAGGATTATACAGTACGGACAAAGAACATAAGTACTATTTTTATATAATAAGGTTGCATTTATCTTTTCCACAGACAATTGACTTGTCTGGAGAAATTACATGAAACAAACCTTAATAAGAGTTTTCATTTATCTTTATTGATCAGTCTCCTATTTGTTGAAGTAGCTAATCATGAATTCATTTTTGTTGTCATCCATAACTTTTAGATAAAAAGGGATCGTGTTTGATAAGTTTTAATAAGACACCATTACTTCATTTAATTATAGAATACTTGATCTAGACAAAATGCAAATAAATTATACTAGCATAATGTGATCACATTCCCATCTTAATCAGACACCATTACTTTATTTAATGACATTACAAATAATGTTTGATATAAATTTGTTCTTGATACCTAAATTGTATTCAGGATCTAACAAGTAATTCTCTCAATTAAAATAAAAGTGAAGCAATTCAACAACATTCACATAAATTATTTGATATATTCTCAAGTTTGTAATTGTAGTACCTGAGAGGAAGCTGAGACTAGGGGCTATAGTACAAACGTCGTAAAAGATACTCCATTAGTTTAGCCATCACAGAAAGACCCTAGGTAAGAATCTCAAAACGCATGAATGACACAAAAATTAATACTAATTAAGCTTTTTTCACCCATACAACAAAAATCATAAAGTGTCCCGAAACAATTCCTAACTACAATTGTGAATAATGCTAGATGGTTATTAGATGGGATAAAATAATTTAAGCCAATTTGAATTAATATGCATAAATTAAATCACTACAGAATAATTTGCAAACACTTAAT
The DNA here is from genome assembly GCA_963675135.1 of Galeopsis tetrahit. Classification (NCBI taxonomy): domain Eukaryota; kingdom Viridiplantae; phylum Streptophyta; class Magnoliopsida; order Lamiales; family Lamiaceae; genus Galeopsis; species Galeopsis tetrahit. Next base: position 63,750,361 of record OY776132.1, read on the forward strand.
TCATAACCCACAGCAATAATCATTCCAACCCCAACCCAGAATTTCAAACGTGTTTACATTCCTTCTTCCCCTACCTATAAAAACTAAGCAACCCACGGCAGAAAACAGAAATTTAAAAAAAAATTACCTTTTCATACCAGCGGTGGACGACAGCGGGCAGGAACAGGCGGTGCGGCTCCAATGGCTGATCGGTGGAGGACTGCGCACGACGGTCGATCTTGTTTGCTCAGACGGCGGCGCTCCACGGAGGAACGGCAGAGGATCTGAAAACGAGGTGGTACGATCCCGGCGGCGAGGTGACGCAACGACAGGGCTGCTTACTGATCTCAAGCTCACGATGGCTACACGGTGACTTACGACGAAAATCAGTCTCGAACGGTCAGAATCTGCTTACGGATTCTATGAGCTCTGTTTGAGTTCCCGATGAGGTACCGCATTAATTGTATATGTGCTGCTTGAACAGAGAACTTGGCGATAAGGTTTGCATAATAGAGATTAGAGAGTGGACGGTCATTTCACGAATTCACCGGAAAAAAAAAAGAGCGGGTGTTTTGCCGCGTAAGTTTTTTTTTTTTTTTTTTGCGGGTTTTGCCGCGTAAGTCTTACCTTTTTATTTTATGAGCAACCTGTCCCAGTAAACTAATTTGTTCTTGAATAAAAAAAATAAAATACAAAATTACTACGGAACACTTGACATTTTCCTTTTTTTGATTTATTGTATTCATAGTGGCAAAATTTATATTTGTGTCTATGTACTGAAAATATTGTATTACCATTAGACACTATTAATATTTTGAGTAATTTGAAAATTGAAAAATCTAGAAACTAATTAAAATGAACATTAGAATTAAAGAAAAAAAGGACAATTCAATTAATGTGTTTGGATTTTTGGGTTGTAATTGGGGGTGTTAGTGAGTCGAGTCAGCTCGCGAGCTACTCGTGCTCGACTCGAAAAAAGATCGAAATCGATACGAAATTTATCGAGTCGAGTCGACTTTCGAGCTACTCGAGTAGGTACTGAGTTTGAGCTCATAACAATATTTACTATTTTGCGATTAATATATAATTTATATTTATATACAAGTAATTGAGTTGAACTCGAGTTTATTTTAGAAAAATTTATGTTTTACAATTAATTCTGAAAATTATATAGGTAATTGAGTCAAGTCGACCCGAGCTCGAGTTTATCGAGTTTCTTATCGAGTCGAGTTTGATCTTTAAAATTTTAGGCTCGACCAAGTCAAGTCGAATTTTGAGTTTTGAATATAACAATCGAGTCGAGTTTCGAGCTCAACACTGCTCGACTCAACTCATTTTTGTAATTGAGTAGAAGTTGCTCACAAACTACTCGAGATTAGTTTTAAAGACTTCTACTTAAATTATTGTTGAGATGGTGTCAAGTTCTAGCCGTTCAAATTTCTTTTAAAAATTATAAGCTACTTAAATAATTTTCGTACTTTTTCTAGTTTACAATATATTCAATTTGTAAATTCAAGTCTGATGTAACTTTGTTGAGCACGCACAACTCTAATATGTTTAGTTAGTGCATATATATATTTTTTTTTTGAGCAAAGTTAGTGCATATATTTACATACACATATGTAATTGAAGTGAGCTTTATAGAAAATTCTCATTAAGAGACAACATGCATTGGCCTATATGGGTGAATTGACACTAACATATTTTATTTTGTTGATTTTATATTACCGTAAAGTAACCTAAATTATTGGAAACTACATCATAGTGAAATTGATTAGTGAATAGACACTAGTATGTGAACACTGACATATTTTATTTCATTGATCTTATATCACCGTACAATAACCTAAATCATTGAAAACCACATTATAGTGAAATTGATAAATGAACCGAAACTAACATATTACGTTTAGTTGGTCTCATATCACCGTACATATAGTAACTAAATCACTATAAGCCATGTTATAGTGAAACTGATCAATGAACCAACGCTAACATACTTAATTCGCTTTGTTGACCTCGTATCACCATAGAGTGATACTTCATTTGGTTGAAACAGTTATACTTTATACTGTTAATAATGATACTTCATCTCGTAATACTTATAATATGTACCTGTATTTTTTCACATTTATCTACAATAATTATATTTTGTATCTATAATTTTTTACAAATTTTATTATTTTTCACTTTATCTTATAATATTCACCGTATCTTTAAAATTATTTTATGTTTTTAAGAAAATAAATATTTTCAATATATTATACAATATTTATTATAAAAAATATTTTTTTAAATTTATTTTGAAATACTCACATTTTTTTTTATCTTCTAATTTTTACAAAAAAATATTATTTTTACTCTAAATTCTTTAAAATTGATTACCTTTCTTTAAAATTGAATTCAATAATGACTCAATTCTTTCTCTCCATGGTCAAATCAAATGAATCAAAAATAAAAATTTAACTAGTATTTTCTGAGAGGCCAAATTTCGGTTCAAAAAATAAATAAAATTGTTGCTTCAACCCCCACTTCTCCACCAAAGTCGATTACCCCCCATAAATGAAAATGAAATTGAAAATTTGCCTCCACTATTTCCCCCCAAACTGAAAGTGAAAACCCTTTACCCTTATTCCACTTTCCCCTAATTTTAGCATACAATGTTTGAGAGTGAAAACATTTCGTGCTTGATCGTGAGGAGAAAAAGACCCACCACCACTACAAAAAAATATGGAATTGCCTATAAAATTTTCAACTAAAATAATTTCGTCCGATATTTTTTACACCTTTTACCTATTAAAATTCCGGCCAAATGTGCTCGCCGGCAACGGCAGTAAGAGATGAACAGCTTAGAACCAGGTAATTTCTTTATTTAGTTGATTTATGGTGATATTCTTGCAGTTTCATTGTTTGTTGTGGCGTCGTTTCTCTTGTTTTGTCTTCCCAATTGATTCTAATTTCTGATTTCTTAAGAAAAAGTTGGATTCAATTTTTACCACCTAAGATTTCAGTACATCGGCTACTGCAGTTTCCAAGCCCATTTGTTGCGGTCGTCAGAAACTTTTGCATCTAAATTCAAAGTCGCATTCCATGAGTAAGTATTTCCCCCAAATCTCACTAATTATTTGAAATCCTATTTCCAGAGATTATAAATTGTGATGCAGAATTCTACACTGTGTGCTGAAGAAGATATTTTTCAATAACTCAATTCAGGTATTGTTTAGAATTATTACTCTTTGATTGGAGAATAATATGATTATGGAGATGAGATATGTGGAGCAGTTCAGCAGTTGTCAAAATTCAAACAAAAGAATGAGAAATTTTGCAAATAATGCTACTAGTAAATCCAGTAGTATGTTGTAGGGGCATATCAATATGAAGGATAAATGTCTTGTTATCCCATTGAAAATATAGATAACTTTCCTGATGAAATGTTGGACTTGAAAGGAATGAATAATGAGCAGTCTCATATTTATGTAATCTTGTTTGTCAATTGGTACACAAGATCTATGCCTCACTTATTTTTCCTTATTTTAGTCTTCCAACATCTTATAGTCGTAGATATGGCCAATACACTTGTCATTGGGAAGTTTTTATTTTTATTACAATTAGCCACATGATTTCAATGAAGGGTTAACCTCTCTACATGCTGTTCAATAGAATGGTAGCTAAACCTTTATTTTGTTTTTGAGCATACTCATTACGTCTTTTGGTAATATCTGCTGCTCAATTTAAAATTAATTTCTATTTGTAATTCTTCCCAGTGATGGTGAAACATTTATATCAGCTGATGATCTCCGAATAAATCTTTGGAACTTGGAAATAAGTAATCAAAGTTTCAACATTGTTGATGTAAAGCCACCAAATATGGAGGATTTGACTGGTAAGATATTATCTCTGTTTTCTTTGTATATTATTTCCTTTTTTCATTTCTTATTTTCTAGTGCTATCTTTCTGCATCCCAATACATCCATCCTAAGATTCTTGAAAATCTTAACAATAATGCTCTACATTTTGCTCATTTAAATAATAAGTGGTTTTTTTGTGAAAAGTAGTTATCTGCAAACCTATTGTTTTTTTTTTTTTTTTTTTGGAAACGGCCAAACTTTTATTCTCAAAAATAGTTGCAACATATTACAAATCAGAAGCAGCAGAGGCAGAAACCTGCTCTCAAAAATTCTAATTAAAGCATAGAAACAGTTCCTTCAGCAATTCATAGAACGTGTTCCCTCTAGAAATCCTCCTAGACACTTTCAAACATCTAAATGAGCTTCCCTTTATTTTCTCCAATATCTTTTCCGCATCGAACTCGTGACCTTTAAATGCCTTTTCATTCCTGCCGATCCACACATTCCACACTACACAGTGCCAGATGAGTCTCCAATGTTCCTCCCACTTAATATTACTCAGATTTGTGTGGCTCTTATACTGTGCCATCACCGTGTCCCTGGAGTTATAATCTAAACCACACCAAGAATATACCCTTTGACAAATCACCCTAGTTTTCGAACACAGAAAGAAAAGGTGGTTAACATCTTCCTCCTCCAAATCACAAATCTTACAGTTTAAAGAGAAGTTTGGGTTATAAGCATAATAGGATCATAATACTGGTAGGAGTGTGGATTACTAAACTAAACCCAACCAAATTATGAAGACTGGAATAATAGAATTTTCGAAATTAGCACCTAAGTTAACTTAATTATTTATCTAATCCATATTTGTTATTGTGCATTTGACAAATTTTCTTTAAAGCCAAGTTAATCTAGTGGAAGAAACAAAAATAATTTTCAAAATATATTACTTGTAGATAAAGTTATGATCATTTTACTGATTGACCATCAAACTGCTCGTGAATCTCTCAATTTTCATTTTTCTGTATTTCGTGTAGTATATGTTTATGTTTATGTTTGGTATAAATGGTATTAATTTACTATTACAGATTACGATTCATTCATTCAGGCTGGAGAAGGACTTACTATATATGGTTACTATGGATTTTAAGTTTCTTTTCGTTGATTCAATCAACAGTGGCTTTTGATGAAATCTCTTGTAAACAATATTTTTCGTTTTTGCAGCTGCTTAATTTCAAAATGGGATAGCTACTGGGCGGTTGCCGGTTGCCTAAAGCAACTGCTGGATAAAAGGTGCTAGAAATTCATTTTATTTTTGTTGGATTTCATGAAGATACTGATATGATTGATCAAAGTTGTTGGATTTTAGGGAATTAAACTATTTGTCTGGTTGCATATTATATCTCCATATAAACAGCTTCATAAAATTCCACTCAACGTTCAATCTGCAACGAACGGATAAATTATGCAAACTGGATTTTTGTTGCAGCACATGATCTGTTCCACTAATTCTCTTGGGAAAAATTGCAAAGAAAATGAAGGACCCTTTTGATGTGTGAGAGTAGGCTCATTTATGTCTAAAATTGATTTAATTGCAGCTTCTCAAGTGGAGGAGTGAAAAGGAAAATGAAGAAAACCTTTGGATGTTGATAAACAAAGTGTGGCTAAGGTGATACATTTTCTTTTGTATATGCACAGTGGTTTGGAACAATTTACTATTAATATGTGCATGTATATATATTGAATGTATTTAAGCGTGTTACTTATGTGTCTTATTTTTTTGAAGATGACCCTCGTAACTTGTATGCATTTGCTTTGTTGCCTTGCTTATGAACTGTTATTTTATGTTGATAGGACATAATTTCTCTGCAAATTTTTATATGTTCACGTATTGTGAAATTTTGCAGAAAATGTTATCTCTAGGCTATGATTTCACATTGAATTTCTTATTTTTCCAGTTGAAGATGTTAAGGTAAATGGAAAACGAAGTGCAAGATCTCGTAGACTTCAACTATCTATGAGATGATCGAGAAAGAAAAAAGAAAGACGAGGAAAATGGAAAATGAATTGCATCAAAGAAAAAAGGATCAAGAAAGAAAGATCAAGAATGGAAATCGAAGTGCTAAGATCTTGTAGACTAGTTATTAAACAATATTATTTCAACAATCTATGTAATTTATAAATTTCACTTTATGACAATGTATGAAATTTTAATTATTGAGTTGATGAATTTTAGAGATTTTTAATATATTTTATTCTTCTATTAATGTGATGAGTAACCAATGTGATGATTTAATGTGTTGTGTAATTGTTTAAAAAAATGTTACATAATTATTTAAAAAGTGCTACCTTATCAAATTAAAAGTGATAAGAAATGTGTTACATTACATAATTAAAACCGTTACAACTATTGGAAAAAATGTTACCCTACATTCTAAAAGTGTTATTAAAATAGTGCTACCTTTAAAAAAATAAGTGATACATTTAAAGTAAAATGTAACATTTTTGAAGTGTTACAACAAAACGTTACAATTATTAACACAATATTAGAAGTGATACATCAGATTTTAAAAATGTTACATTAGACTTTAGGTTGCACGGGCAAATAGGACGCCTCCAAAAGTGTTACCTATTGGCTATTTTTTTTTTTGATTACAAGTTAAATACCCATCCCTTTTCCCCTCCCCATGACTCGAACCCAGGACCTAAGGCCTAGGTAGTGGTGCTCTAACCACTTGAGCTATCTATTGGCTATGATAACACTTTATAGCTATTAGGTAACATTTTTTTGGTGATGCAATAGGTAACTTATGTTGCATGTCCTCATTGATACTCGGACTTCCCTAGTCCTTTTCCATTTCCCAATATTATGTCGTTCTTCTTCCTGAATATGTATCCCTCTTCTCTTGTCTCTAGCCATTCTTGTATATAACAATTTTCTTTCAACAAAATTTAAAAATAGAACAACCAGTCGCCGTTTACACAAAAAACCCCTAAACAATCTGAAAGAAAACACACTTTTAACAACAAAACCTCGATATAAGCATCATTCTAGGCATCAAAATACAATATAACAACTTAAACCAAAATAAATCCCCAAATCTTGTAGCATGCAGCTCGAAATCCAACCAAATAAAAAAAATTAACAAAATATATCGATACATTAAGTAATAAACTATTTCAGAGATGATCGTCGTCTATGTTTTAGCGATCAGTTCATCGATACGAATCTGATGAAACTTATCTAAACTTTAAGGGCTTTAACAAAAAAAAAAAAACTGACCTCGAATAGAACTTAAACCCCAGTTGAAAACTTCGATGCAGATGAAATAGATGGTTCGATAGTTATATTCGTCGGCGACTCACAGCAGAATGTTGCGTGGAAAAAGAAATGACTCCAATTTACCCTATTGGGGTTTTGATAGCTTCAAAAATGGAAATGTGTTAAAGATGATATGTTGTATAAATTATAACGCGATTTACGATGATTGATATAAATTTAAAAAATTGCACACGATTGTAGTTGACAATTGTATTATTGTCATTAATTAAAACATGAGGTTAAAAATGTACTTTTGCATCTATAATTGATTTTTTTTATAACTACAATAAAGAATGTTTTTTTTTGTTAAAACACTATGTGAAAGGACCCTTAATGTTATTGCCCCTTTTGAGAAAAGTGTTGAAGACATCTGTCTGATAATATTTTTTATAACAGATGAATAATTATGCATTTTGCAGGTATGTTTAAGTATTTTCTTTTTTAATTTAATTCCATTATAATTATTCAAAATCACTTGGGTCATTTTAAGTCAATTAATTGGTCAATTAATTACTTTAAATTATTTGCGATTTATTGAGAACTTTAATTGAGTAAATGATTTCACATACTTTAATATTAACCTTAAAAATTAAAATTTTAGGAATACAATAAATTTTTTTATGATTGTAAATTTTAATTGACTTTGATATTTATTATATATATACTCCCTCCGTCCACGAAAAGTAGTCCCATTTGACACATATTCTTTGTCCACCAAATGTAGTCCCATGCACTTTATGGAAACTATCACCCTTCAACTATCACTTAATTACTCAATTTGCCATCAACTTTATTCCTAAACAATCACTTTATTCACAATGGACTCCACAATACCCTATAATACCCTTACTTTATCTACTTTATCTACCATTTTCTTAAAACTTGTGCCCCATCCCCATGTCCCTACTTTTCATGGATGGAGGGAGTATAATTTTGATTTTATGAATTAGATAATCGATCTTTTTACTTATTTTGTTAATATTATTTAAGAAAAATATACTCCAGTTAATAAAAGATAAAATGTTAAATTAAGATTGGATTCATATACGTTGTCTTTTGTATATTTTATATATATATATATATATTTAAGATATATAAAATATATTTTAGCATTTATTAATTATTAAATCAATAACACTTAAAATCAAATTATTTATTTAAAACAATAATAATGACGTGTATTAGTGGAAAATATTCATATATTTATATTAAATTAATTTTTCATAATATGTGAAATTATTTTTATTGAAACATTAAAGGTAAATCTTTAAATGATATATATGATAAAGAATAATATGATTTATTATATGCTTATTTATCATATCAAATATAAATATCGATTTAATTCTAAGTTTTAACTATTTTATATAAATTTATCACTCATTTACTTTAAAAAAAATCAAATATTTTATATTAATTTATTTTTAAATAATTAACTTAATGTAAACATATATAATAATGTGATTTATTATATTCTTATTTAACAGTTTAAATATAAATGTCTATTCTAAATTTCAATTACTTTGCATAAATTTATCACTCATTTCCATATGAAAAAAAAATTATATTAATTTATTTTAGCTTAATTAATTAATATCATTTTAATTTTAAATTCTTGTAGAATTAATGATGACAAATGATGAAATCAAGAGTTGTTGTTTGATAGAAATTGATAATATGTTGCAGACTCTTGATAAGTCTTTGCAAGATTTTGAAGGCATGTCGATGGTAAACCATGATCCAAACTTTTCATTTAGAAATAAATTGATTTTTAATGAGTTTTATACAACATATTGGATTTGAATTTAGAGTATGAGAATTTAATTAATTAATAAACTTAGTGATGAACAACGTGGTGTGTATGATAAAATAATTATGTTCATTCAGTCCGGTAAGGGTGGTGTATTTTTTATTTATGGATATAGTGGAACATGCAAAACTTTTATATGGAAGAATTTGCCTACATGTTTGAGATCTAAAGGAAAGATTGTAATTAATGTAGCCTTGAGTAGTATAGCTTCACTCTTTCCCGGTGGAAGTACTTCTCATTCTAGATTTGTAATTTCAATTATGTTACTGAAGATTCTACATGCAATATTCATCAAGAAAGTCATCTTGCTGAGTTGTTGATTAAATGTGGTCTTATAATATGGGATGAAATGCCAATGATGTAGAGATATTATATTGAGGCTCTCGATACGATTTTGAAGGATATTATGCAGCTCACAGATCCATTGTCATTTGAACTGCGTTTTGACAGTAAGATTGTTGTGATTGGAGGTGATTTTTTTCCAGATATTACCCGTTATTCCAAAAGGAATGAGGCAGGATATCGTTCACGCTACTATTAGTTCATCTAAATTGTGGAATGATTGTACTCTTTTGAAACTTACTAAGAACATGAGGTTGCAAACCCTGAGATCTGATGAAGTTGTACATTAATTGAATTCTTTTTCTGAATGGATATCATCTATTGGAGATGGTAGTATAAGATTTGAAACTCTGAGAAAAGGTGTGACGTACAAATTCTTAAGGATATTTTGCTAAAGGGTGGTGATGATCTGATTTCTACTATTGTTGTTAGCATTTATCCTGAATTTAAAAATATGATGGATGACCATGACTATTTATAAAGTAGAGCTATTTTTGTAGCCACGTTACATGGTGTTAGGTCAATAAATAAGCACATGATTCAGTTAAATGAAAATGAATCACGCATTTGTTTTGGATTGATTCCTAATTCAGAATCTCATGGTGATTGGTTGTGGAGTCTTTGTTCTTCAGATTAATCTTGTGGTTGCTTTTGTTTTTTTTATCGGTCAAGAGGAGTACAGAGTTAAAAGGCAAAGTTGGTTGTAATACAACAGAACCCAATTGGAAAAAGAAAACAAAGAAGTAGAGTTCTAGAAGTCATTTCTCTTAGCCAATTTGTAATGGAGCTTTCCCTAACTGTCCAGATTTTGGTTCCCAACCATGATCTCAGTCTTAGTTTCAGAGTCTCCACAACTTTTGTACTGTTGCTTTGGATTCTTTGCAGGTAAAAAGACCTTGATTGCTAAGCACCTGAAGAGAAATATATATTGATGTAAGTATAACAAGCTTCTGCATGAACTGAATCTTTTTTTCTCTGCTCTCTGCATCTTTAATTTTTAGGGTGTCACTTAGAAATTTTTAGACAACAATTTATTAGGACTTACTTTCCCTTTTGTGAGCAACTTCTTAGGTCCATTTAGTTTACTTACTGTCATGATCACGCTGAAATATCACAATTTCCCGCTAACTATATCTATATATATATAAACAACACAGCCTGCTTAACACATTTTTTTTCCCTTTCTGGAAAAGTATTTTTAATTATATTTTTGTCGATTATGTTGTCTGTAACCAGCTTTATTTTTGTAACTTTTTATTCATCTTTTTGTCCTTTCGAGGTTAAATTCCAAATGCAGCGTCTTTTCATTTCAGAGAAGGCTTTTGGCTTTCGAAGCCAACTCTTGGAATTCCCTACTTCTATTTATTCTTGAATGTATAGATAGAGAAAAAAATTATATTGGAGATAATGTTTTACTGAAATTTTTTTGGTGGAATGTCAAGGACTCATTGTCAAAGAAAGTAGGAGTGGGAGAAGGCATTGTAGCTGATGTTCAACTTTGAAACGATGCCACTCAGTTTCTCCTCTGCAACTTTGACCTCGCTCTCCGCTACCGCTGGAATCGACCCCCAAATGTTTCTTCCGCTGCACTCCAAATTTTCAATAGAAAAGAGATCACGAAATCTATGGAGAATAAAGGTAACTTTATAAAAAACCTGAGTTTCTAGCTATTTCTAATAAAAATCGAACTTTAAAAATAAATAAATGCTTACCTTCTGTTTCTGCTTCTATTAGTTGTGCGAGGTAGCGAGGATAAAAAATTTTGTAATATTCAGCGGGTTCTCCATTTATTGCCGGAATTGACAGCGGGCTCCGACATTCAGGTTAATTTTTTTTTTGAAGGTTCAGTTTTCCTAGTTGATAACGTTGTTGGGCTTGATATACAAGTTTAGTCATTGATTGACCCTTTTTGTTACCATTGGATTTAGACTCATCTTCATTAGAATCGAGGCTAGAGATTATCGAGTTTCATCTTCTATGTATTGTCTTTTATTATGATATACAAAGTATTACTTTTTGGATACTAACTATTCTTTAAACTAGCATTTCATTATATATATTTTTAGTGATATAATTTGATAGTATTTGTTGAGTTAATTCATTGAATTGAGAATTGTATTGAACTATGAAAGTTCTTGAAACTGTGGTCACATATGAGTATTAGAATACAGGGGTTTTATGTAATTTTTATACTGGTAATTTTATTGTGTGTGCTTTTATGTCTTTTTAATTAAGTTTAGGGTTTAGGAAAGATGTGCAGGTTACAATGATTTTGAAATGTATCCAAAACGGTGTTAAGAAGGTATCAACGGGGATTTCCAGATATATTATTCAATAAAATTGGTACAATATGTCAAAACGACTTGCTTTCCTCTTTCTTTAGTGAACACCTTCTTTGGTCCAATTAGTTCAATTACTATCATGATCAACCTAAAATATGGATATTTCGAGTTCTTGCTTCACCTGTCTGTATGTTAACTTTAATATTTTAGGCTTTATAATTTTGACACATATCTTTCTTATGCTCTTCAAGTGCATGCTTTGATATTTTTTTTGTGACAATTAGTTCTAATTTCATATCATAAAATAAATCATCCAAATTGAGTTTTATAGCTTTGTTGGTATATGCAATTTTTCAATCTTTTTTAGCATGTTGTTGAATGTTCTTTTCAATGTATTTCTTCCTAACCATTCATTCTGATTGTTGTGAGGTCATTCATTCAAATAATATTTAATATTTTCAATATCATTCTTTCATGCATAGTGATGCATGTTCTGATTTGCGTATGGTTTTCATCGTTTTCTTCTATCTATATGGATCATGAATCTTCAATTTTATTTTACACGGTTAGTTCATTGTTCTGAAACAGTGAGATCCATGTCATTACTTCATTCATTTCAATTTTATCATTTATTGTGCACTGTTATGTAGCTAATAAAATTAATTGTTGTGAGTACAAATGTTAGGTGTATCAAGATATAGGGAAATAAAGTTCTTTCATTCATGTATCCATTAATTAGCTGAACTGAACTAAAATTGAATTACAGTATTTGTAATCGAAACAGCCTAAATGCTAGAACCTTAAAATATTATTTAGGAACTTGGGTTGGGTAAGGAATTTGATTAATGATTTTTTTGTTGCTCTAACTATAGAGTAAATGAGGAAGTTGATACAGTCTACACACTCTTATAGAGGTAACAAGTCTGATAAGTTACATTCCAATACTCTAAATTTGTTTAGTTTAGCTAGGATACTTAACATTTTTTTTCAGTAAAGCATTTAATATTTAAATTTATGTTATGTTGCCTCTACATGACATGAATCTATTCAACTCAAATAGACTCACTATTTCTTTCTGTATATGATTGTATATATCAAACAATATTGTACTGTTTAAAATTAATATCGGAATAATTGTAATTTTGTACTTGGGCTATACTGATTTGTTAAAAAAAAATTATTCGTCCTATTATATTTAATACAACTTCACTGTTTTTTTTTTTTCTACTATATCTAATTTTTGTATATATGATTGACTGTTTGTTGTATACTCAAAATGCACACACGTCAATCTAATTTTATTTAAAAAAAACAAAATATGAAAGTTAAACTAAATTACACTACCTTGGTTAATGATTATGCAGTATACTGAATGGGGTTTTTTTTCACAATGTTAATAATGTATACATTTTTTTTAAATCAAGATTGTAGTATATGAATTATTATAGTTGTATTAATCATGAAATCGGTCAAACTTAATTGTCTAATTAATATATCACTGTTATTTTAATTTCAAATTATTCTTTTAAAGAAATAATAACTTTGTAGGGACCTTCTACATGTAGTCAGGGTGTCGTAACGTATCGTAATGACTACCTTAGTCAGTTAATCTAAGCCATTAAAAATCTAATCTAAAGGTTTAAATTTGATGACCTGTTACCTTTTGTAAATTTTACGGTATGTATTGTCGTAATGTGTCATAAATTTGTATTTTTTATTAAATTAAATTAATTAAAATATAATATTGTAAAATTACATTTTTATCCTTATACAATAAAATAATTTATTATATTTATTAATCTAATTAAAATATGTAATGTTAAAACTACTTATTTATTAATTTAATTAAAATCGTTGGCGGTATGGAGTAGGCTGCAACGGCCAGCCGAATGAGCCATCGCCGACCACCTTGTTGGGGGGCAGCCTGAGCTAATTCGTCGCTGGGAACACGGTCGTATGACTCCTGTAATGTGCGGCCGGACAGGCCATCGCCGCCATCCAAGTTTGAGCCAATCGTGGATGGAACGCGAGCGTGTGAATCAAAGGCCCGATCAGGTTGGAGTCCGCCGTGTGAATTGAGCGGCGCTGTCGGCGGCAACGCGGCAGCTTGCACAGCATGCGGCAGAGCGATTCGTTGATCTGGGCCGCAAAAATCTGGATCGGGCAATTAGGGAACGGAGGTTCTGATCGTCGCCATCTAGTTGAGGCATGGGAGCAGCTGACCGGCGTCGTGAGTTGCAGCGAGCGACGACAGGTGTTGAGGGTGAAGATTTGTATCGCGGGTTGCAGCGATTCCAGTCACGATTCTAGGTCGGCGCCGACAAGGGGCGGTGTGTCTTCAGGGTTAGCGACCGATAGGTTTGAATGGAGGAATTATGTATCTTGAATGATGCTATATGTATACGGAATTTCATATGTTACAAGATTTTGTATGCATTTGCTCAAAGAGATGCAGTTTCTGAAGGGTATTGAAGCTTTAAAAAAAAGGATACCTAAGTATTTCTCCGGCGACTGGAGGCAAATTAGAAGATGACAACGCCTAAAATTTTATAACAGATGCCATTCGCTGGAATTGGGAATATGAACCCTAATTCATCATTTAATTAATTAGGTTACTTTTATTTAATTTTTTAATTTGTTTATTTAGTTTTTTAAATAATGTATTTTGTATTAAAAAGGGTAAGGGTAGGATAATAATTTTATTTGTTTATTTAGATTTTTTTAATTTTTAAGAAGGGTAATATAGTAAATAATAAAATACAATTATTTTTTTTGAAGTTAAGCTTCTTTATTTAGCAGCTGCAATTAGCAAACGGGACGCCCACCACAAGATTCGGAGGGTCGTACCACACATGAGGACTGTTAACCGTCCTAGCAGCTCTGGCAAGTCGGTGTGCCTTTACATTGGCATCACGATAGACAAATTCAACCGAACAAAAAGGAATAGTCGAAATCAAACTGTTACAAGAATTAATCATATCCCCAAACACGGAGTTGTATCCAGTAGGGCTTTGGAGAGCATCAACAACCACTTTCGCATCCATCTCAATGATCACCCGTTGGTAGGCCATTTGTTTGATCCAAGATAATGTCTCATGTAATCCCATAACCTCCCCTTCATCCGCATTTAATAGCCCCGGTACTACCATCGTTCGGCAATAAATAATTTCTCCCGTGTCCGAGTGAATTATAGCACCAAATCCCATTAGGATATCTTCCTCAAAGGCAGCCATGTCGATATTAACCTTAATGTAACCAGTAGGAGGTCTATGCCAAGCACGACACACCTGCGTTGTCCGTGAGGAGTTGTTTCTCGCACGCACAGCCTCCCATTCCACAAGAAGGCTCTTAGCTAGGTGGATTGTCGACCTAGCCGTAACACACACCCCATTCCAGACTACCTCGTTTCGCTCCTTCCACCATCTCCATAAGATTACTAAAAATAGAGCCATGTCCTCTTCATTGAGGTCGCGCATCATCATGTAGAATAAGTCTACAAATGAATTCGCTGCCATCATTAATCTGCTCAATAGGACACGGAACTTCGAACGCCTCCATAGCTCCATCGCTTGATCGCATGTTAGAAAAACATGCCATTCAGTTTCGTCCTCGCTCGAACACTGCGGACACACCTTGCTGTCAATAACTCGTCGTGTAAACAACCTATCCTTGGTTGGTAAAAAACCTTTACACAGCCGCCACAAGAAATTAAGGACTTTCTGTAGATGTTGTTAATCCTTAAATGCCTTAACATTATCAACAACATCTTAATTTGACCTTCCGAGATTTTTTCTAAGTCTTTTCTGAAATGCTACATTAAATGTTGATCTAAATGTTGTCGCATTTCTGGCAGGATCTAGAAGCTTCTACAAGGATCTGGAACCTGGAAGATTCCAGAACATTGGAGAACATGCTAGAACGGCCTGGAACCATTTGGAACGACCTGGAGCATTCAAGAAAGATCTAGAAAGATCATGGAAGTTGAGTTCCTAAAAAATAGGACCTCATTGTGGAAGCCTCTAGAATCAACACCCCACTACTATAAATACCGATGGAAGGCTTCTCAAATAAGTGTACTCTATTCGATCAACTTCCTAGACCGAGCGTATATCCCTGTTAGGAATTGTGGCCAGTAGAACTACCTTTTAGATCATACGTTCGTATCCCACCCGTATGGCTGTGTGTCTTCTTATCTATTGAGAGTGTAATCATTAGATAGACTAGGCATTTCGACAGTGTATATCTTATACACTTAGTTCATTTTTAGAACAAGGCACCTGCCTCGTTTGTAGTTTCTGTTGTGAATGTTAATACTGTAACATTTCACACAACATTTGTACTTGAAGATAAGTATTGTTTTTCGCCGTAAGGCTAGCATAGATTTTTATTTATAAAATCTATGTTAAAAATTATTTCCATTGTGTCACGTTTGTTTTTAGTGTTTCAAGTCTTCCGCTGTGTGAATCATAATTTCTGATATTCTGTTAGAGTCAGTGTTGTATCAATTGTCTCAACATTTAGTACAACATTATTCTACTTAAACTTAAACACTTCATATACATACACCACCACACACTTTCAGTTGGTATCAGAGCTGATACCTGACGACACTAGGTTAGATCTTTGGTCAAGTGTGTTTTTAGTGTAGGTTAGCAATGGAAACACATCACATATCCACGACACTTAGGCCACCCGTTTTAGATGGTTCGAATTATGCTTATTGGAAGCCTAAGATGCGTATGTACATCAAGTCAGTTGATGAACGTGCCTGGAGGACTGTACTTACAGGTTGGGAAGCTCCAAAAAGACCAGCAGACGCAGATGGTGAAATACAACTCAAGAGAGAAGTTGACTGGACGGCTGATGAAATAACAACAGCAAGCTACAATTCTAAAGCTTTAAATGCTATTTTTACTTCTGTTGATGTTTCAATGTTTAAAATTATATCTAACTGTTCTACTTCTAAAGATGCATGGGACAGGTTGCAAGAGCATTGTGAGGGTTCAGAAAGTGTTCGAAGGACTAAGCTTCGAATGTTGGGGAAAAAATTTGAGAATCTCCGAATGAGGGAAGATGAAACAATTACAGCCTACAATGAAAGGTTAAGTGAGATTATCAATGAATCACATTCTCTTGGTGACCCTATTTCTAATGTTAGAGTAGTTCATAAGATTTTAAGATCTGTTCCTAAAAGATTTGATGCTAAAATTTGTGCTATTGAAGAGGCAAAAGATACAGATAAGTTAAGTCAAAATGAGTTAGTGAGTATTCTTAGAACTTATGAGATAAACACTAATCAAGATGATGAAGCTAATGCTGATAAGAAAGTTGTGGTTTTTAAAGGGGAAACATCAAACACTTCTGAAGCTCAACCCATCATTACTGAAGTTGACTCTGATGAAGAATTGCTTGATGTATGCCTCAAAAATCCAAACAATGTTGCCTTACTCACTAAGCACTTTAATAAGTTTCTTAAGAAATCTGTGAACAAATCTAGAAACATTCAGCCTAAGATTCAAATCAATACATCAACACCTCAACCAGAAAGGAGGAAAGGTCAATTCACACCAAGACCATCAAAGAGTGAAGGTAAACCAAGGTATGATCCTGAATTTAGAAAATCAGTTCAATGCAATGCTTGTTCTGGTTATGGCCATTATGCAAATGAATGTGCCAATACTAGACTTAAGCAAAAGCTGAATTTTAGTGCTACCTTGAGTGATGAATCCGATGATGACGATCTTGATGAATTAAATCAGAATGAATATTCTAAATTTACCAGAATTGATTATAATGATTCCTCAGATGATGATCTGGATGAAACAGATTCTGATGCTGTACCTGATGCTTCAACATCTACAGCAACATCAGAACAGAGTCACCCAGATTTGAACTGTTTTAATGGTTTGGTTGATGATGCAGGAAAAAGGACTGATGACAAGGAACACCAAAAGCTGTTAGATGATTGGAACAATCAGAAACTCACTCTTAATTCCTTGAATAAAGAGAATGAGGATCTGAAAGACACAATCACCAAGCTAGAGGTTATTCTTACCAAAAGAGATCTGGAAATCTGTAACTTAAAGGAGAAATTGATAAATTCCACCTTATGTTTCAAGAAATATTCCAAGAGTGCTTCTGAGGTAAATAATGCTATAGCTACTGGTAAGTCTAATACTCATGGTTTAGGTTATGATGGTACTACTGCTTCTATTTCTGAGAAATTTAGAAAACCTGTGAAATTTGTGAAGGCAAATGTTGTCACATCTGATGCAACATCTGCACAATCAGATCCTCACAAGGTTAAAAGGAAGTATATCTGTCATTACTGTTCCAAAGTTGGTCATATTCGTCCTTACTGTATAAAATTGTTTGAAGAACAGAAAACTTTGAAAATGCTGCATAAAAAACTGTCACATTCTGGTAAACAGTTTATGAAATATGCATGGAAACCAAAAACTACCTGTAATGTTGCTCATACCTCCTTAAAAGCATGTCTACCTGATTCATGGTACTTTGATAGTGGTTGTTCTAGACATATGACAGGCCGTACTGATTTCTTATCTGATTATGTGACCTTGAATAGTGGTAATGTTACATATGGTGGAGGTTCTAAAGGAAAGATTCTTGGTAAAAGAACTTTGAATGTTAAAGGTTTTCCTAAGCTTAAAAATGTCTTACATGTTGATGGCTTACTTGCAAATCTGATTAGCATTAGTCAACTTTGTGATGATAATTTGCATATGAAATTTGATAAAGATTCATGTTATGTTCTTAATAAAGATGAAGTTTGTGTTATGACTGGTACTAGGTCAGCTGGTAATTGCTATCTTATTGGAACAAATATGTGTAACTTGTCAAAATATGATGAAAATGTCTTATGGCATCAAAGATTGGGTCATGCAAATTACAGAGCAATGAATAGACTAATCAAAGCAGATGCAGTAAAAGGAATTCCAAAACTAAGTCTTCACAACAAAACTGTATGTGGACCATGCCAAAAAGGTAAGCAGGTAAGAATGTCGCACAAAATGTTGTCACATTGTACTACACATCGATGTTTTGAATTACTGCACATGGACTTGATGGGTCCTATGGAAACTGAAAGCATTGGAGGAAAGAGGTATTCCTTAGTTGTGGTAGATGATTTTTCTAGATATACCTGGGTAGAGTCTTTAAGAGACAAATCTGAAGCATTTGATGCATTTAAAATTCTTTATAAGAGGTTCAAAAATGTGTTTAACTTGAAAGTTGGCCGTATTAGAACTGATCATGGTAGGGAATTTGAAAACAACATGTTTAATGATTTTTGTGATAAAAAGGGTATCTTGCAAGAATATTCATCTCCTAAAACTCCACAACAAAATGGAATTGTTGAAAGAAAGAATAGAACTTTACAAGAAATGGCTAGAGTTATGCTAACATCCAAATGTCTTGCTAAGAAATTTTGGGGAGAAGCATTGAATACTGCATGTCATGTTATTAATAGGGTTTTTATTCGTTCTGGCACAAGTCAAACACCATATGAGATTTTGAACAACAGAAAACCAAGTGTGAAATATTTTCATGTATTTGGTTGTGTGTGTTATATTTTGAATGATAGGGATCAACTTCATAAGTTTGATTCTAAAAGTGATAAAGGTTTCTTTTTAGGCTATTCTAGAAATAGTAAAGCTTATAGAGTATATAACCTTAGAACTAACGCTGTTCAAGAATCTGTTAATGTTGTGTTTGATGATGATAAAGGTCTTACAGATGACAAAGATGAAGAAGATGTATCACCGGTTACTGACACTTCTGAGAATACACTGAAGTCTGAGAATGTTGCACCAAATGTTAACACATTTGGGTCAACATCGACAGAACAGACAGTCGTAACTTCACAGAATGACCAGTACATTCCCAAAACGAATCCTTCTTCAAGAATAGGTAAAAGTCATCCTTCTGACCAGATCATAGGTGATGCTACAGTTGGAGTGCAAACAAGAGGAAGAGTAAGATCAAACAAGGTAGATGTGGTAAGAACAATATGCATGTCTTCTATGTGTAACATTGTAAATGCTGAATGCTATTTATCTGAAATTGAACCTAAGAGTGCTAAAGAAGCCTTAACTGATGAAAACTGGATTAATGATATGCATGAAGAACTTGGTCAGTTTGAAAGAAATGAAGTATGGACACTTGTTCCAAGACCTAGTCATACTAATGTCATTGGAACAAAGTGGATATTCAAGAATAAAACTGATGAATCTGGTAATATTGTTAGAAACAAGGCTAGGTTAGTAGCACAAGGTTACACCCAAGTTGAAGGAGTTGATTTTGATGAGACTTTTGCACCTGTTGCTAGGATAGAATCTATTAGATTACTGCTAGCTATTGCATGTTTTATTGATATTAAACTTCATCAAATGGATGTAAAGGCTGCATTTCTAAATGGCATATTGAATGAAGAAGCATATGTTGAACAACCCAAAGGATTTGAAGATCCACAATATCCTGATCATGTATATAAACTTAAGAAAGCATTGTATGGTCTTAAACAAGCTCCTAGAGCATGGTATGGTAGGCTTACTGACTTTCTTTTGGAATATGGATTTATTAGAGGAGAAGCTGATAGAACTTTGTTCATTAAGCACACTGAAGGAGATTTACTTATTGCACAAATATATGTTGATGACATTGTGTTTGGTTCTACTTGTGATAAAATGTTGAGTAATTTTGTTGAGGCAATGACTGCAACATTTGAAATGAGTATGGTTGGAGACTTGAATTATTTTCTAGGTCTTCAAATCAAACAGTGCAGTGATGGTATTTTCTTCTCCCGAAGTAAGTATGCTAAGAACTTGGTTAAAAGATTTGGTCTTGAGAATTCAAAACCAATGAAAACTCCTATGGGATCCACTTTGAAACTTTGCAAAGATAGTGCTGGAACAGATGTTGATCCAATACTTTACAGATCCATGATAGGTAGTTTACTATATTTAACCTCTAGTAGACCAGATATTATGTACAGTGTGTGTGTTTGTGCTAGGTACCAAGCAAATCCAAAGGAATCACACCTGAATGCTGTGAAGAGAATCATCAAGTATGTTTCAGGAACAAGTGACCTTGGAATCTGGTATACTAAGGACACCAACAACATTTTGATTGGTTATAGTGATGCTGATTGGGCTGGAGACATAGATGATAGAAAGAGTACGAGTGAAGGATGTTTCTACATGGGAAACAATCTTGTATCATGGCACAGCAAGAAACAGAATTGTGTTTCACAATCCACTGCAGAATCTGAGTATATTGCTGCTGGAAGCTGCTGCACACAACTCTTGTGGCTGAGCAAGATGTTCCATGACTATGGTATTGAGAATGGTATACTTACTATCTTTTGTGATAATACTAGTGCCATTAACATTTCTAGAAATCCTGTACAACACTCACTCACAAAGCACATTAGCATTAGACACCATTTTATGAGAGATTTAGTAGAGAAGAATATTGTTAAGTTGGAGTATGTACCTACTGAAAAACAGAATGCTGATATTTTTACTAAAGCCTTAGACCATGAGAGATTCTCTATCTTGAGGAAATCTCTTGGCATGAGCACTATCTGAAAAGAATTCGGATGGATGTTGTCACAAATGCGTCAGCATTTGGGACAACATCATGGGTTGTATAAATTTTATAAGTTGAATTTATTTCTTACTTAGTTAAATAATTCCTTTGTAAAATATCTACGAATCTAAGAACCTTGGAGTGCAAAAATAAACATGTCTTACACCTCTCAAATGCATAAAAATGAGAATGTTATTAGCATACTAAAAGATGTACCAAATCACTGAGTAACTATGGAGCACGGAGTTCGCTACTACGATGCCTTCTTTTCAAAAGGTGATATTTGGTAAAAACATCAACATATTTGTAATCCATTAAGTAAGTATGGGGCACGGAGTTCGCTACTACGATGTACTCTACAGGAACAATGGATCAATACAAATTAGATGCTATAACACAAAAAGAAAAAAATATGGTGCAACACAAATGAAGCAAATTCATGTAAAAACCGTGTTGAGGTGTTTGTAACAGTTTTGAGCACAACATTGCCTGATTCGAATTTATTTTTATCTGTGTAATTATTTAATTATTTATTGAGATTCATTTCTATTTATTTAATTAATTACTGACCCACATCTTTATTTTTTTTTCACATTATGCGAGTTTAATTAATTCTGGAAGCTTCTTAATTATCTAATTAATTTAATTAATTGATCTTTCCCACTAATTAACCATGATCTAGGTTGTGGCTAAAAATGTGGAGCACTTTCGAAAATTCTAGATTAATTCTTCTGTTTTATTTTCTTAACCTCCAACTACATTACTCTCTCTCTATAAATATCGAACATAAGATGCCATTTATTTGCTAATTGTGATTTCTGATTGTGTTGAGTACTAAGATTGCAGAATTGTTATTTGGTTGTGTATATCTCAAAGAAGTGTGTGCAAATTTCCATCCTTACCTTGAAATTCCAACCGCCTAACTTAAATGGCTGGAACAAACTCGAATTCCTCACAATCTCTCTCTGATTCGAAAACCTCATCTCACTCTCGCACAAATCCTCTCGAAATCCTTGCTTCCATGGCTTCACAAAACTCTACCGCTTCAAATGCTGACTCGAATGTCTCTGCAACACCATCAACAACTATTCCCACTCCTCAAACCACTCCTCAAACTGCTCCTCAAACAAACTTCCCTCAAGATGCAACCGTTGAACAGGTCACTAGGGCGATCGAAGAGGTGTCTTATACTCTTCGAACTACAGGCCATCTGCCCATGATGACTTTTGGAGGTATCACGGTGGACATATCAAGCTATTTGGCTGAGCAAACTGCCCAAATGGCTTCTGCTTCAAAAAGCCCCAAATCACCCTCTGTTCACGAACCGCAAACTGAGAACGTTGAAGCTTCTATTGAAGAAGAAGCCACTGCCACGTCTGACCCTGAAGACGTTGAAATGGAGGATGCAAACATTTCTGAAGGTACAAACTCTTCACTCTCTGTTTCAGATGAGTCTGCCCCCATTCCTCTCAAGAAGAATGCACAAAAAGGGAAAAGACAGAGAAGCCCTGTACAAAGAAGGAGGAGATCAAACCGCGTTTTTACTCGTGTGGATTATTCTGAATCCATGAGGAAAAAGAAGAAGGCTAGAGCTGATGCTGGTGAACCTATCCAAGTGTTCACAGATTCTGAAGATGAAGCTCCTGTTGTTGCTGAGAAACCAAAGAAGGCTAAGACTGTTGCTGCTGAAAAATTCAAAAAGAAGGTTGTTGCTGAAGAGAAAGGGAAAGGAAAATTTGTTGCTGAACCAAAAGGCAAAGAAAAGATGATCACTGAAGATGAACCAGCTGAGTCAGAATCCAATTCTGATTCTGAAAGATGCTTGAGAGACATTCTGAAGTCTCTTAAGAAAAATGTTGAGCACTATGCTGCTGCAAAGGAAGCTGCACCAGAACCTGAAGATGGTGGCAGTGGAGATAGTTCTTCCAGTGCAGCAAGCAGCCCTGAACAGAGCTCTGTTAAAAGCTCTACTCCAAGCTCAGATGACCTTGCTTCTGAAGAGGAAGGTATTTCTGATTCTCTTGATACTCTAGAGAATAGATTGGCTATTTATTCTAAGAGAAAACTGCTGATAGAGAAAAGGATTAATATACCTGACTTTGATAGTAAAGGCATGGTTAGTTTCTTAGAAGAAATGAATTTGATGCATGCTGTGAATTTTGGTGAATCTTTCTTGACAAATTGGGCATATGAATTCTATGCATGTTTGAAAAAGAGCACTGGTAGGAGATCTTCTAAGTGGTATGGGACTGTTAATTTTAGGGGGAGGGATGTACCTTTTACTCCTGAATTGATAAATGAGTTTTTAGAAATTCCCAATGTTGAGGTTGATGAAGAACCTGACATGGATGTGGTCATTTCTGCTATAACTGCTGGTAGGGTAGTTAAATGGACTAGACACATGCTAGCCAAAGACCTCACTTCCCTACACTCTGTGTTATACAAACTCATCATCTACAATTGGATTCCCACCACAAATACTACCAAGATCACTAAGGATCAAGCTGTTTTGATATATATGATTTCTGTGCTTAAGAAGTTTAATTTGGGTCTCACAATATTCCAACATATGATGAGATTTACTGGGAGAGTTTCTGAAAAAGGCAATTTACCCTATCCTGTTTTGATTTCTAATTACTTGAGGCATCATGGATTTGTTGCCAAGAACACTGATGTGTTGAGGGGGAGAGTTCCACTGTTGGCCATAGCTCCTGCCTTACTCACTGGGGATAGAGTAATTGATCTGCCCTTGCTTGCTCATGGTACTGAACATCAGCAAAGACCCTCTACTTCTGCTCAACCAGAACCAACCAGACCATCTACTACTGATCATCCTGAATCATCCAGACCAAGACACAGAAATGCAACCCCAAATGTTGAGAACATCCGTATCAACATTTCTGGTAATGTGTATCTTTCACAGGAATTCATCAAACTCCAACTCCAACACTTGCAGGAAACTATAGATGAACTTCAGTTCCTGAAGGACAGGTGGACCAACCTCATTTCACCTACAACAGGGGGAGTACCACCACCATCCAACTCCAGTGTAGTCATTGAGGAGATACATGAAGATGGAGTTCCAGCTGCTGCTGATGCTGGTGATGGACCTGATGCTGCTGGAGATGCTGCTGTTACTGATGTAGTTGCACACCTTGCATCTACTTACTTTGTTGATGAAGGAGATGATGATGATGCTGCTGAAATGGACACCTTGTATGGTGATCTACCTGGTGAAAGCTGCTAGACAGGGGGAGATCTGAATTCCACAATGGCTATGGTGCAGGAAGATGATGCTGCAGCAGTTACCACAACAATATAAGCCATTCATTCAGTTCTACCTTTGTAATTAATGTTTAAGTTGATATTCTGAAATTCTGATACACTTGTTGTTTATTTTCTAGATGGTAGGATGTTTATTATTGCAACTTGCTTAATGATGGTTCCACTTGATAATTTGTTTACTGCCTTGCTTAATTTGTTTACAGATTGTCATGTGTCTACTATTGCAGGTTGTGTATAGTGTTAGTTTCTGTTTATATTCTTTTTACTTTATGTTTTGCTCTGATTTTTTTTTGTTGTTTTTGTTTTTGTTAGTGTCTTACTTAGATTCTAAGTTAATTCTTCCAGTTCAACTTATGATCTTAAGTAAAGTTACTTATGTTGTGAATAAGTGTAGTGTGTATACTTGTTCTGTTTTGGATAACATTTATCTTGATCTTATGGAACGGATCATTGTAAAATTATCTCTGATCTTCATTTGATTTGATCGAACGATTACAACAGGTATTGTCTTGACTAGTGCTTAGCAATGATGTTAACCTCAACTAAGTACATAATACTGAGTATGTATAGAAATATATGTGCATCAGGTGTGTTGTAGTCGAAAGGTCAAATTGGGGGAGATTGTAGATGTTGTTAATCCTTAAATGCCTTAACATTATCAACAACATCTTAATTTGACCTTCCGAGATTTTTTCTAAGTCTTTTCTGAAATGCTACATTAAATGTTGATCTAAATGTTGTCGCATTTCTGGCAGGATCTAGAAGCTTCTACAAGGATCTGGAACCTGGAAGATTCCAGAACATTGGAGAACATGCTAGAACGGCCTGGAACCATTTGGAACGACCTGGAGCATTCAAGAAAGATCTAGAAAGATCATGGAAGTTGAGTTCCTAAAAAATAGGACCTCATTGTGGAAGCCTCTAGAATCAACACCCCACTACTATAAATACCGATGGAAGGCTTCTCAAATAAGTGTACTCTATTCGATCAACTTCCTAGACCGAGCGTATATCCCTGTTAGGAATTGTGGCCAGTAGAACTACCTTTTAGATCATACGTTCGTATCCCACCCGTATGGCTGTGTGTCTTCTTATCTATTGAGAGTGTAATCATTAGATAGACTAGGCATTTCGACAGTGTATATCTTATACACTTAGTTCGTTTTTAGAACAAGGCACCTGCCTCGTTTGTAGTTTCTGTTGTGAATGTTAATGCTGTAACATTTCACACAACATTTGTACTTGAAGATAAGTATTGTTTTTCGCCGTAAGGCTAGCATAGATTTTTATTTATAAAATCTATGTTAAAAATTATTTCCATTGTGTCACGTTTTTTTTTAGTGTTTCAAGTCTTCCGCTGTGTGAATCATAATTTCTGATATTCTGTTAGAGTCAGTGTTGTATCAATTGTATCAACATTTAGTACAACATTATTCTACTTAAACTTAAACACTTCATATACATACACCACCACACACTTTCACTTTCGGAGGTGCCTTAATTTTCCAATCGACACCCAAACCCCTTTCAGTTTCCTGAACAAGATTGCTTGCGAGGCGGTAAACAGATTTCACAGAGAAAGTGCCTTTTTTGTTGAAGTGCCAAACTAATTTATCCCGCGATCCATTCGGGGAGATGGCAGTTTTAGCTACCCGGCGTACCTCCCCCGGTGTAAAAATTAACTACAAAAATTCCATATCCCAACATCTTCTTCCAGGAATGAACAAATCAGCCACCCGCATGTCTTCTAAACCTTCGATTCTATGCGATCGAATCCAGAAGTTCTCATCATCACACACTCATGGTTGTCCCCACACTCGAATGTGGAGGCCCGATCCCACTTTCCAGCGTGTACCCCTACGAAGAAGATCTTGTGATTCCAAAATACTCCTCCAAGTGAAGCTAGGATTTGCTCCCAGTTTAGCCGCCAAAAAGTCAGTGTTAGGGAAGTAACGGGCCTTCAAAATTTTGCATACTAGTGCATCGGGATCAACTAAAAGTCTCCATCCCTTCTTACATAACATAGCTACATTAAACAAGTGGAGATCACGAAACCCCATCCCGCCATGCTCCTTTCCTGTACAAATACGGCCCCAAGTCGACCATTGAATTCCAGCGGAGTTCCCACCCGAGCTCCACCAATACGAATTAAGCATGCGTTGTAGCTCCTCGACTAGAGTTTGAGGAAGCATGAATATGCTCATGCAATACGCAGGTATAGCCTGAGCCGCTGACTTGATCAAAACCTCCTTCCCGGCCTTTGAAATCTTTCTCTTTCTCCATCCTTGCAGTCGGTTCCATAACCGGGTTTTGAGATACGAAAAAATCTCTCGTTTTTTCCTACCGATTAATGATGGTAGGCCGAGATACCTTCCTGTGTTAAGAGGCGTATGAACTCTGAAGATATCGCTGATCACCATCTGTTGAGACCTTCCGACATTGCGGCTGAAATAGATACTTGATTTCCCGTAATTGATAGCTTGTCTAGATGCGCTTTCATATTTGTCCAGTAATTCTTTGAGGGTGGTAGCCTCATCACTCGTAGCATGACAAAATAGTAAGTTGTCGTCGACAAACATTAGGTGGGTAACACAAGGCGCCCTTCGGCATATTTTCAATCCATGCAAACCCCCATTAGTGCTCGCTTGTCGGATGAGGGCAGAGAGACCCTCAGCGCACAAGATAAATAGGTAGGGTGACAGTGGGTCTCCTTGGCGTAGTCCTCTCCCCGGGATGATCGGGCCCACCATATGCTCATTCACTTGAAAAGAATATCTCACTGAGCGAACACACAACATCATCCACTGCACCCATCTTGAGCAGAAACCTAGCCGTAGTAATATCCTTTCCAAATACAACCAATCTACTCTGTCGTAAGCCTTACTAATATCGATTTTCAAAGCAACATCCCCTATCGGCCCCGTCCTTTTATTGCGCATGGCATGGATAGACTCGAAGCCAATGAGAATATTATCTTGTATTGCTCTCCCACTAACAAAAGCCATTGCGCCTTATCCACCAGGTTTGGGAGAACCCCTTTCAATCTATTACAAAGTACTTTCGACATAATCTTGTAAACCACATTACACAAGGATATTGGTCTTAGATCCTTCATTGAGCTCGGCACGTCACATTTCGGTATGAGCACCACGTGAGTATCGGTTAGTTCATCCGGAAACTGGTTTTTTGTGAGCCATGCAACACACGAGGAAAACACATCCGTCCCTATTGTACTCCAAAATTTCTGATAAAAAGCCGGGTTGAAGCCATCCGAACCCGACGACTTGTCCGGATGCATTTGAGAAACAACTAATCGAAATTCCTCAATAGTGAAATCACGTATCAATGTGTCATTTTGTAGTTCTGTGATTGTCGGTTCTATATTCTGTAATACCATTTGAATAACATCACTGTCATCACTATGCATAAATAGTTCAGAGAAATACGAATGAACCACCGTATGCATAAAATACAATTTAAAAAATGATAAAAATAATTTAAATCTGTATAACAGGTAGCAGGTCGTTACGACGCCACGTGGTGCGATTCGACAAAGTGACTATGTAGTCACTTTGTAAAATTTGACTACCGTAAGAATTATCCAACTTTGTAACATACAATTAATATTTAGTATTATATAGAGTATATATTAATATATCACTGTTATTTTAATTTCAAATTATTTATTTAAAGAAATAATACTCCATTCATCCCACAATTACTTTCACACTTTTCATAACGTTGCACAATAACTTTAACACCCTTAAAATTTAAAATAGAGAATTCTTTATAAACTCAACTTTCACTTTTATAAAATTACCCCTTAAAACTCAACTCATTATTACACTTTTTTAATATATGTGTCCATTTGTAACATACAATTAATATTTATATAGAGTATATATTGACGGTGAATTACTAGTAGTAATTAATGATAATTAATTTTATACTTATGATAATAAATATATATATATATATTAACAAAAGTGATATTATAAAATGAATAAATTATATATGACACTATAAAAAAAATTAAAATTTAAAATATTTTGACATTTTTTAACATAACTGACCGTGCGCAGCACGAGTGCCATACTAGTACTATATATCTACAAGAAAAGTATTCTTCCCACCACCACCTTTAGAATTTGAATTTACACATTTTGTAGAACTTTAAATTTTCAGATTTTAGATGGTGGAATTTTAAATTTTTAGAATTCTATGAATTTTTAATTTACGCATTTTAGAATTTTTAATTTTTATAACTTAAATAACAGAATTTAAAAGAATGTAAATTTTTTAATGACGTGAACAAAATACTAGAGATAATTTCAAGAAGGAGAAATGAGAGGGAATTCTAAAGTGGGTGGAAGATGTTGATCTTCTTTTCTTTGGAATTAATGTGAAGAAAAATCAGCACGAACTTGGAAATTTTGGTTTTTCAGATTTGTGTTCATTCTCTAGTAACCGACGACGTGACTAGCTAGTACTCCCTCCGTCCACAATAAGTAGTCCATTGACCGTGGACATATGTTTTAAGAAAATGATAGATAAAGTAAGGTTATTGTAGGATATATCGTGGGTCTATTGTGAATAAATTTGATGACAATTTAAGTAATTAAGTGATTGTTGATTAAATGATTGTTGAAAGGCTATGACATAGTAATGGTTGAAATAAAGTGTACAAAACTACATTTTAATTTATAGACGAAAAATATAAGGTAAATTAAACTACATTTCGTTGGTTAAGTAAACTACCAACTCAAAAGTAAATAAGAAATAGACAGAGGGAAATAAAAAGGGTTTAGTAAATGGAGTAAGATATAGACAAAGGGTTTAGTAAGCTAGTAGAAAAAGTGAAAAACCCCATTTGTATTCTAAAAGTAGTAAATGAAAAAGGAAATAAAAATTTCACATGGAATTGGCCAGCTACGCAACCCTCCATTGTTATCAAATTCGAAGTTAATGGACAAAATTCAAAAACGAAAAAACATTTGAATTAAATAAAAAAAGATTACTAAATCGCAAGAGCTTTAATTAATCCCAAAAAATTATGAGAAAGATTTTCGTAAAATTAAGACCCCTAAAAAGTTTCATTATTTTTAATAAAACCATATATATTTATAGAGAAACCCCTCATCAACGGTCAAAAAATTATACACAATACAAATTAAAAACATTCTTCCCGCCACAATTGCTAACATTGAAGAAACTGTATTAAAATCAAATATTTGATACTACTGTATAATATTTTGATCACTTAGAAACTAAAATCATGACAATAATGATCATCAATATTAAAATCATCCCATATAGTAGATCGAACTTGAAGAATTAAGGAGCCTCCATCTGCATCTCATCGGCCTTTTTCGAAACATTTGAGGCCAAAGTCTCCAACGCTTTCAAAAAATCCTCGAGTTCGTGCACTTCTAAACCCTCGTGCGGTTTGTTCCACCAAGTTTGGCTCATCTTCTCTGCGTTAAGTCTCGTACAAACCTCCTCGTACTGATCACTTTCTACGATAGTCGTTTCCGGAGGAGCATCCGCAGCCAAGAAAGAGTCGACGACAGCGTCAACAGAGGGGTGGCCAAATGAGAAAAACTTTCCCGCGGGAGACGTGACGAGAATCGCAACTTTGGCACCACAGAGAAGGGAGAGTTCACTAGCTTTCTTGAATAAACCCGTGCGTCGTTTAGAAAACGTTACCTGTAAACTCGTCTTCTTCTCGATTTTTTTGATTTCTATCTTCCGTCGGCCAAGAGTTTTCTTCATCACGCGCGTTAGTGGCGGCTGATCAAGAACAAGAATAGATCGAGATAGTGGCGGCTGATCAAGAACAAGAATAGATCGAGAAAAGGTTTGTAATAAAACTAATGATATGTAATTAAGGAAGTGTATATATATATATATATATATATATAGGTTATTTTCTTGATGCCAAAGTATTAATTCAAAAGAAGATACTTTCAAGATTTTCTGTTATGATTAAATTTGTAATTAACCAACTGTCGTTCGTTGTGTATTAATTATTTCAAATTTACATTTACTTTTCGGATTATTTATTTCCAATGCTCATTCTTTTCGACTAAAATTTATATTTTCGCCACGTGAATAATTGAGACTTCCGGCCAATATTTTTTTTATCCAATTATATATATTATTAATTCAATAAAAGTAAATTTGTATTTTTAATGATATTTTCTTAAAATTTTAAACTATGATAATAAAATTGTATTTTTATTGATATTATCTGATTTTTTTATATAACTTAAAAACGCAATTACTTGTGTCGTACCCTCAATTATTTGAGACATAAAATTGGAAACACTTGAAAAGGATGATGAAATTGGTTAAAGAGTTTGGAAATATTGAAATATAATGTGCACTATATATGAAAAATATGCAATTGAAAATTAATGTGATTAGAAACCTTACTTGTCAACACCACTTATTAAAAAATGCGAGGATATAATTTATTCTTCATCTTTTATACGAAATTAATCTATCATATTAATTTATTTGGATTACGAATTTGATAGTGCGAGATATATAGGTAGATTTGATTTGTTCTATATCTTTGGGATTACTATATATATTTTATTGGAATTGATATTATTTATCTTATAATAATATCTTAATTAGATCAAGTACAAAAAGTCAAAGTAGGAGACTTGATTATTTAAGAGTTGGGAGAAGGGTTAATTACATTTGGCGCGAAACAGAAAAGGAAAATAATGGAAAAGGAAACAAATATTACCATATATAATTACCTGAGGTTTTGAGCCTTTATTATTCACATGATCACATTATATATGGAAAATAAACCTGGTTCAAATATTTGGTAATCTTTACATGAGATAGTATATATATAAAGGAGTCAGCTAGGTTTATTATGATCACTACTCTACTTTAATCTGATCGATCAAAGAATTAAGGCCAGGATGGATGTTTCTTCTTCAGTTCCTCCGATAAGAGCGACATATTTGAACCTGTTTAAGTGGCCCGAATCCGATGCCAAATTCATCGAGTCGATTATGGTTGACGGGCACGAGTCGCTAACGACGTTGTTGTCACGCAGGCAGTTGTATTTGAGGAGCTATACTTTCACAATATCTAAAAAGGAGAAGGAGGACCACCACTCAAAGATCAAGTCCTAGATTGATGTTCTCGACGACTGATCATCATATTCTTACATACAGTACTATGCATGTTTTGGTTTCACCACTAGTTTTTTACAAAATTACTTTTAAATCTCATTTAAAACTCCCAAAGGTAAAACGACTTCCGTTCCCAAAGGTAAAACGACTTTTACTTCTTACAAAGTAGCACCACTGTATAAGAAGCCTCGGCGAACGTACTAGTACGAAGGTTGCCAAATCTGAAGCCGAGCCGGCCGGGCGCGCGCACGCGTGTGGCTCTTAGAAGAGTGTACCTCTTTTACATAGTTGAACTTCAATGCTACTTCAATGCCTTTAAACCTCATAAATGTTTTGTAGGCTTCCTATGTGGGACAATTTCCCACATACCTCAAACTTCAAAGTTGAAACACTCAACTTCAACAATTAATTTCTCACTCACCTTAACTCGGTTTTGAGATATTAAATATACCATGTTCATCTACTCCGCGAGTAGATCGACTATGTCACGTTCAATTATTTTATAATTAACGTTTAGTCCATCTAATTAATTAATTAGATAAGGGTGTCAAAACTCAATTAATCCCACATTAATTCCAACATAATATTCTTTAATTATTGGAGTACTCTTCGTATGATTTTAATTTTATGGATTTTTTTAACCCTAGCCAACTCAATCAATATTAATTTAACCTAAACTTATCATAAAATTGTTTCGTATTCGAGGTTCGTATTTTTTTACAAACACTCAGCGAAACGATTTTTGCGGATTTTTAGTAATTATTCCATTATAATAATTGAATAAGTTTTTCTCCAATTATTTCTAATAATTCAACAAATAACTTCAAAAAAATAAATCTCCTCTTAATTATCTTCTTGTAGCCAGGGGTGTGCACGGTTCGGTTTGGTTAACCAAACCGCCCGTAAATCGTAAACCAAACTATAAATCGTTCTTTTTTTTTCAAAACTGTAAACCAAACCGTATTTATAAAAAACGTTCGATTTGAAACCATAATATTTTGGGCGGTTCGGGCGGTTTTGACCGAACCGTACTTTACTCATTTTTTCCCTATACACAATAATTAATAAAAATGTAAAACACAATCTCAATAGAATAGACAAAATGAAATCCCAATAATCCAAAATATAATTCGAATAGACAAAATGCTATTACAACGTTCACAAACTAGTTGTTAAAAAAATAACTAAATAACCACAAAAAGAAACAATAAACTTCTGTCTTCTGAGAGTGTCATGTAGTGAGACTATGAGAGGCTGAGAGCGCCATACAGTGAAACTATGTGAGAGGCTGAGAGCATGCATGTAATAGAAGAGTGGGTAGGGTTTCTGTGCATAAATCTATAATATATATATATATA
Source organism: Galeopsis tetrahit (assembly GCA_963675135.1). Taxonomy (NCBI): domain Eukaryota; kingdom Viridiplantae; phylum Streptophyta; class Magnoliopsida; order Lamiales; family Lamiaceae; genus Galeopsis; species Galeopsis tetrahit. The sequence goes on from OY776132.1 coordinate 63,783,356, forward strand.
TTTTTTATATATATAATATATATATTTTTTATATGTATAAAATAAGTTCAATTTAGTTCGATTTTTTGCGGTTTTTCATTAGTGAAAACCATAAACCAAATCATACTTTAAAAAAAAATTCTAAAAATCGTAAATTGAACCGTAAACCGAAAATTGAACCATATTTAATGGGTTGGTTTGATTCGGTCGATTTGGTCGATTTGAACCATACTTTGCACACCTCTACTTGTAGTTCCGTTCATAATTAATATAGAAAGAAATCGATACGTAGCTTTGAAAATCAAGTAATATTATTAAGTACTCAATTCAAAATAGTTGAATGAAAGTTTATTTGAACTTTTTTTTTTTGGTCAAAGAAGCTTGATCAATTTTTAAAGTATTTTTTATCACTAAATTCTATCTAGTGGGATAAAGAAAAATATAAAATTAAAGTAAAATCGTTAACAAACATTTGGATGCATACGATAATACTAAAACTCTACACTTGAAGGTATTACGAAACCTAAACGCATATACAGTAATGTAATACGATCAAAATATTAATGGTTTCTCTAATTCTCTGTCCAAGATGTGAAATACTTAATAACAGAACGGGGTATCTTCTTTTGAAGTATGGTGCACACATTAATGTTGAAAGGTGTAATCAATCAAAATCCATAAAATATATGTTCAAGTATGTCAACAAAGGACATGATTGTGTTACTGTATAGTTCTTTGAAAGTAAGGAGCAATCTGGTAGAAAAGCAGATTTAGATGAAGTTAAAATGTACTATGGCTGTAGGTACATTTCTCCATGTGAAACTACATGGAGAATTTTCGGGTTTGAAAATAATTATAGAAATCCTCCAGTTGAACATCTTCCTGATAAGCAAATTGTTTTATTTGGTGATGGTGCATGTTTATAATCAATTTTGGAAAGACTATTGGTAAACCAAAACATGTTCTTAGTTTGGTTTGAACTCAACATGAATTCTTCTAAAATAAGAAATTTGTCTTATGTTGAAATACCACAGTTCTTTGTATGGAAGCCGAAAACTAGAGAGTGGGTTGAAAGGAAGAGAGCTTTCAATTAGACGTATTTGTTACGTTCCTCCTGGTTCTGGTGAGGCACATTACTTGAGAATACTCTTAAATGTAGTTCGTGGTCGTGATCACCTACATCTTATGATAATTTAAAGAAATTCAATGGAGTAATTCATCCAATATTTCGGAAAGCTTGCTTTACTAGACGTTTGTTGAACGATGATAGAAAGTATGTTGCCCGAAGCTTGCTTTGCTAGAGGTTTGTTGGACGATGATAAATAGTACGTTGATGGTATGAAAGAGGTTAGCCATTGAGCTTCATCATTTCAATGGGACCTTTATTTATTACGCTACTAACATCAAATTCGTTAGGTCGACCTTATGAAGTTTGAGAAAAGTGTTGAAGATATCTGTCTGATAATATTTTTTATAACAGATGAATAATTATGCATTTTTCAGGTATGTTTAAGTATTTTATTTTTTAATTTAATTCCATTATAATTATTCAAATTCACTAATACGTGGGCCATTTTAAGTCAATTGGTCAATTAATTACTTTAAATTATTCGCCATTTATTGAGAACTTTGATTGATTAAATGATTTCACATATTTTAATATTAACCTTAAAAATTAAATTTTTAAGAATACAACAAATTTTTTTATGATTGTAAATTTTAATTGACTTTGATATTTATTTTATATATATAATTTTGATTTTATGAATAGAAAAAAATTAGATAATCGATCTTTTTACTTATTTTGTTAATATTATTTAAGAAAAATATAGTTAATAAAAGATAAAATGTTAAATTAAGATTTGATTCATACGTAGTTTTATATATATATATATATATATATATATATATATATATATATTTTAGCATTTATTAATTATTAAATCAATAACACTTAAAATCAAATTATTTATTTAAAACAATAATAATGATGTGTATTAGTGGAAAATATTCATATATTTATATTAAATTAATTTTTCATAATATGTAAAATTATTTTTATTGAAACATTAAAGATAAATTTTTAAATGATATATATGATAAATAATAATATGACAACAATTATGATTGTAATATCACAAAGAATGTAATGTTTCATTAAGTTTTTAGGAATGTATAAAGTTATAATAATTTAATTTTTAAGTTTAATATTTTTTTTCTTAATTTATATTTTATTAAATTACTATTATAATAGATTATTTCATTATTTAATTGAAAGTAATTTATATCACTAAAATTACTATAATATTTTTTAACATTTTATAGTAATTTAATCATTTTTTCTAATCATAAAATATACATATATTTAAATATTAGACATTATCTTTTATATGCTTATATGTTATCTTTAAAAATATAGTATAAAATATCGATTTAATTAGATTTCAAGATTAATAATTTAATCTAAAAAAGATATAAGCAACATCTTAAAATTTTGAATTTTATTATTTTTTAAAATTAGATATAGCATAATAAATAGTGATTAATGATAATTAATTTTATACTTATGATAATAAATATATATATATATATATTAACAAAAGTGATATTATAAAATGAATAAATTATATAAGACACTATAAAAAAAATTAAAATTTAAAATGTTGTGACATTTTTTTTTTTTTTAGGGATGGTACATTGCGTGTATTATATGTTTGAGTATAACAACTCCACAGTTTATACTACTTCAAGCATCAATGTTCCATCAGCCAGGCTGGCAAATCTGCTCCTTCCCAATCATGAGGAATAGGAGAGGAGAGTGAATTCATTCTCTTGCTAGACGATGTGCCCTTGTGTTTCTCGTTCTTGGAATGAAAAAGACATTGCACGCTACCATGCCTTCCATTTCTTCTTTGACACCATCTAGAGCAAAACCATCGGGGGTGTGGAGTGTATCTTTATTCCGCAACAGTGTTATTGCATTAAGACAATCCGAGAAGGCCTTTAACGTAGAGAGGCCTCTTTGTTTGCACCTTCTGATACCTTCTCTTATCGCCTCTAGTTCCGCTGCAAGTATCGAGTTTGTGTTCTTTATTCTCTTATAGCCTGCTACTTGAACCACCATCTCTTGATCACCAATCACATAGCCCACACTGACTAAGCCTTTGTCCTCCGCTGTAGCTAGGGGTGTGCACCGGTCCAAAACCGAACCGGAACCGGTTTGGACCGGGACCGAAATCTTACCAAAAGGTCGGACCGGAGACCGGACCGGAATCTATCCGGTCTGGGTTTGGACCGGTTGGACCGGAATTGTTTTTATTTTTTTTTTAATTTTTTTTAAAAATTTATGGAAGCAAGAACAAGATTGATGAATTTGTGTATGAAAATTAAAGTGTTTGCTCTTCATTACGTCAATGTGAATTTTATTTACATTGTTATTAATGATCTTTTGACCCTAAAAATAAATTAAACATATTTGTTAAATTATATATTTGTAAAAAATGTAATAAGATCTCAACACATTTTCACCAATTACTTGGTTTTGAAAAATAATTGAGAGTGCATTAGTAAAAAAATATAAAAAAAAATTAAAAAAAAAAAAAATCTGGTCCAAACCGGTCCGGACCGGAAAATTCCGGTCTTGGACCTGACCTGACCGGAAGACCAGAATCCAAAATTTCCCGGACCGGAGACCGTCGGTCCGGTTCCAGTCCGGTCCGGACCGGTTCCGTTCTTTTTTCTGGTCCGGTTTATTTTTTAACACCCCTAGCTGTAGCCGCATCCGTTTCCACCCAGCAGCATGATCTGTCCTCGTCCCCCCGATCAGTATATAAGGTGGCTGGTGGTATGATTGTACCGCCCCCCTCTTTACGGTTTGCGTTTTGGAAGTTCTTGAGGAAGCTACATGCCCATTCCACATTCGACAGTAGTGGTATCTGGCGCCTATCATCTCCCTTACTCATGGTTGCCTTAAGATTGCACCTCTCACGCCAAATACCCCACATCATGATAATAATTTCCTCCAGCGATTTACCCATATCATTATTCTTTAAAGAGCAAATAATGTCTATCATATGCGTCCCCTGTCTATTCTTGATCAATTTTATCTACAATTCTTTGTACTATTGAATTTCAAAAGTGTGGTCTTCCTCATGCTCATATATTGGTGTTTCTTGAGAATCACAATGATGTTGGTATATATTTAAGCTTGCTACATGAGATTTTTATTATAATTAATTATTCTTTATCTCACGGTTTTTTTTAAAAAAATTGTTATAATTTCCATCCGGGAATGATATTTTATTCTTTATCTCACGATCGAGAGTATTTTAATTTTGTTTGTGCTTTAATGATGCATGGTTCTTGTGGTGCCGCAAATTCACGTTCTCCCTGCATGACAAATGAATGTTTATGTACAAAACATTTTCCTAAAAGATTTGTTCCAGAGTCTTCTAATATTGATGAAGATGGTTATCCTATTTATAGGCGAAGAAATGATGGAAGGACTATGAACAAAAAATTATGTTTTGGATACCATGCATGTTGCTCCTCATAATTATTACTCCATTTGTCCCATTATTATTTGAATATTTTCTAAAATCATTCGTCTCATTATTAATTAAACATTTCCTTATTTGGAAAAAGTAATTTTTTGCTCCTTTAAAACACTATCTCATCTCTTATTTACACCTCATGTCATTACTTTTTACACACTAATTTAAAATTCTCCAATACAGTTGAATTACTCATTATATCCTCCTAAAAAGTCACTTTATCACCTTTAATACCAAACAATTCTTGACATGATCATGTTACTGTATCGTTCTTTGAAAGAAGGAGCAATCTGGTAGAAAAGCAGATTTAGATGAAGTTAAAATGTACTATGGTTGTAGGTACATTTCTCCATGTGAAACTGCTTGGAGAATTTCCGGGTTTGAAAATAATTATAGAAATCCTCCAGTTGAACATCTTCCTGATAAGCAGATTGTTTTATTTGGTGATGGTGCATGTTTATAATCTATTTTGGAAAGACTATTGGTAAACCAAAACATATTCTTAGTTTGGTTTGAACTCAACATGAATTCTTCTAAAATAAGAAATTTGTCTTATGTTGAAATACCACAGTTCTTTGTATGAAAGCCGAAAACTAGAGAGTGGGTTGAAAGGAAGAGAGATTTCAATTAGACGTATTTGTTACGTTCCTCCTGGTTCTGATGAGGCACATTACTTGAGAATACTCTTAAATGTAGTTCGTGATCACCTACATCTTATGATAATTTAAAGAAATTCAATGGAGTAATTTATCCAATATTTCGGAAAGCTTGCTTTACTAGACATTTGTTGAACGATGATAGAAAGTATGTTGCCCGAAGCTTGCTTTGCTAGAGGTTTGTTGGACGATGATAAAGAGTACGTTGATGGTATGAAAGAGGTTAGCCATTGAGCTTCATCATTTCAATGGGACCTTTATTTATTACACTACTAACATCAAATTCGTTAGGTCGACCTTATGAAGTTTGAGAAAAGTGTTGAAGATATCTGTCTGATAATATTTTTTATAACAGATGAATAATTATGCATTTTTCAGGTATGTTTAAGTATTTTATTTTTTAATTTAATTCCATTATAATTATTCAAATTCACTATTACGTGGGCCATTTTAAGTCAATTGGTCAATTAATTACTTTAAATTATTTGCCATTTATTGAGAACTTTGATTGATTAAATGATTTCACATACTTTAATATTAACCTTAAAAATTAAATTTTTAAGAATACTACAAATTTTTTTATGATTGTAAATTTTAATTGACTTTGATATTTATTTTATATATATAATTTTGATTTTATGAATAGAAAAAAATTAGATAATCGATCTTTTTACTTATTTTGTTAATATTATTTTAAAAAAATATAGTTAATAAAAGATAAAATGTTAAATTAAGATTTGATTCATACGTAGTTTTATATATATATATATATATATATATATATTTAGGATATATAAAATATATTTTAGCATTTATTAATTATTAAATCAATAACACTTAAAATCAAATTATTTATTTAAAACAATAATAATGATGTGTATTAGTGGAAAATATTCATATATTTATATTAAATTAATTTTTCATAATATGAAAAATTATTTTTATTGAAACATTAAAGATAAATTTTTAAATGATATATATGATAAATAATAATATGATTTATTATATGCTTATTTATCATATCAAATATAAATATCGATTTAATTCTAAATTTTAACTATTTTACATAAATTTATCACTCATTCACTTTAAACATATACTCCAATATATTATAATCTGATTTATTATATTCTTATTTAATTAACAGTTTAAATATAAATGTCTATTCTAAATTTCAATTACTTTACATAAATTTATTACTCATTTACTTATGAAAAGAAAAATATATTAATTTATTTTAGCATAATTAATATCATTTTAATTTTAAATTATTGTAGAATTAATAATGACAAATGATGAAATCAAGAGTTGTTGTTTGATAGAAATTGATAATATGTTGTAGACTCTTGATAAGTTTTTGCAAGATTTTGAAGGCATGTCGATGGTAAACCATGATCCAAACTTTTCATCTAGAAATAAATTGATTTTGAATGTGTTTTCATACAACATATTAGATTTGAATTTAGAGTATGAGAATTTAATTAATTAACAAACTTAGTGATGAACAACGTGGTGTGTATGATAAAATAATTATGTTCATTCAGTCCGGTAAGGGTGGTGTATTTTTTATTTATGGATATGGTGGAACATGCAAAACTTTCATATGGAAGAATTTGCCTACATGTTTGAGATCTAAAGGCAAAATTGTAATTAATGTAGCCTTGAGTAGTATAGCTTCACTCTTTCCTGGTGGAAGTACTTCTCATTCTAGATTTGTAATTTCAAATTATGTTACTGAAGATTTTACATGCAATATTCATCAAGAAAGTCATCTTGCTGAGTTGTTGATTAAATGTGGTCTTATAATATGGGATGAAATGTCAATGGTGTAGAGATATTATATTGAGGCTCTCGATACGATTTTGAAGGATATTATGCTGCTCACAGATCCATTGTCATTTGAACTGCCTTTTGACAGTAAGATTGTTGTGATTGGAGGTGAATTTTTTTCCAGATATTACCCGTTATTCCAAAAGGAATGAGGCAGGATATCGTTCACGCTACTATTAATTCATCTAAATTGTGGAATGATTGTACTCTTTTGAAACTTACTAAGAACATGAGGTTGCAAACCCTGAGATCTGATGAAGTTGTACATTAATTGAATTCTTTTTCTGAATGGATATCATCTATTGGAGATGGTAGTATAAGATTTGAAACTGAGAACAGGTGTGATGTACAAATTCCTAAGGATATTTTGCTAAAGGGTGGTGATGATCTGATTTCTACTATTGTTGTTAGCATTTATCCTGAATTTAAAAATATGATGGATGACCATGACTATTTACAAAGTAGAGTTATTTTTGTACCCACGTTACATGGTGTTAGGTCAATAAATAAGCACACGATTCAGTTAAATGAAAAAGAATCACACATTTGTTTGAACTCTAACAATCCTTGCAGATCTAATTTGAATGTTGATAATTTGTCCAATGTCCATACTCCTGAATTTTTGAAAAGTTTGAAGTGTTCTGGTGTACTTGATCATGAATTGAATTTGAAAATTGGAACACCTGTAATGTTATTGAGAAATATTGATCACTGAAGTGGCCTATGCAATGAAACCAGATTTGTGTATCTTTCTCTTTATTTTTATTTTCTATCGTTTAAAAATGTTCATTTATTTTATTTATAAATATATAATATAATATTTTATTCTATGGTTAGGTTGGTTATAACCGATTGGATGATAAAGTTCTTAAAGTTAAGATTCTAATTGGAAGTAGGGTGGACAATTGATATTGATACCGAGACTTACATTAATACCTTTTTATCCTAGATTGTCTTTCAAGTTTCAACGTAGACAGTTTCCGTTGATTGTGTCATATGCTATGACTATTAATAAAAATCAAGGGGCAATCGTTTTCTAATGTAAGTATTTTTTTTTTAATTATATTTAGTCATGGTCAATTATACGTAGTTGTATCTAGAATAACAAATTGTCATGGTTTGAAAATCCTAATGACAACAATTGTGATTGTAATATCACAAAGAATGTAATGTTTCATTAAGTTTTTAGGAATGTATAAATTTATAATAATTTAATTTTTAAGTTTAATATTTTTTTCTTAATTTATATTTTATTAAATTACTATTGATATTAGATTATTTCATTATTTAATTGAATGTAATTTATATCACTAAAATTACTATAATATTTTTTAACATTTTATAGTAATTTAATCATTTTTTCTAATCATAAAATATACATATATTTAAATATTAGACATTATCTTTTATATACTTATATGTTATCTTTAAAAATATAGTATAAAATGTCGATTTAATTAGATTTCAAGATTAATAATTTAATCTAAAAAAGATATAAGCAACATCTTAAAATTTTGAATTTTATTATTTTTTAAAATTAGATATAGCATAATAAATAGTGATTAATGATAATTAATTTTATACTTATGATAATAAATATATATATATATATATATATATATATATATTAACAAAAGAGATATTATAAAATGAATAAATTATATAAGACACTATAAAAAAAATTAAAATTTAAAATGTTGTGACATTTTTTTTTTTTTAGGGATGGTACATTGCGTGTATTACATGTTTGAGTATAACAACTCCACAGTTCATACTACTTCAAGCATCAATGTTCCATCAGTCAGGCTGGCAAATCTGCTCCTTCCCAATCATGAGGAATAGGAGAGTGAATTCCTTCTCTTGCTAGACGATGTGCCCTTGTGTTTCTTGTTCTTGGAATGAAAAAGACATTGCACGCTACCATGCCTTCCATTTCTTCTTTGACACCATCTAGAGCAAAACCATCGGGGGTGTGGAGTGTATCTTTATTCCGCAACAGTGTTATTGCATTAAGACAATCCGAGAAGACTTTTAACGTAGAGAGACCTCTTTGTTTGCACCTTCTGATACCTTCTCTTATCGCCTCTAGTTCCGCTGCAAGTATCGAGTTTGTGTTCTTTATTCTCTTATAGCCTGCTACTTGAACCACCATCTCTTGATCACCAATCACATAGCCCACACTGACTAAGCCTTTGTCCTCCGCTGTAGCTAGGGGTGTGCACCGGTCCAAAACCGGACCGAAATCTTACCAAAAGGTCGGACCGGAATCTATCCGGTCCGGGTTTGGACCGGTTGGACCGGAATTGTTTTTTTTTTTTTTTTTTTTAATTTTTTTAAAAAATTTATGGAAGCAAGAACAAGATTGATGAATTTTTGTATGAAAATTAAAGTGTTTGCTCTTCATTACGTCAATGTGAATTTTATTTACATTGTTATTAATGATCTTTTTACCCTAAAAATAAATTAAACATATTTGTTAAATTATATATTTGTAAAAAATGTAATAAGATCTCAACACATTTTCACCAATTACTTGGTTTTGAAAAATAATTGAGAGTGCATTAGTAAAAAAATATAAAAAAAAATTAAAAAAAAAAAAAATCTGGTCCAAACCGGTCCGGACCAGAAAATTCCGGTCTTGGACCTGACCGGAAGACCGGAATCCAAAATTTCCCGGACCGGAGACCGTCGGTCCGGTTCCGGTCTTTTTTTCGGTCCGGTTTATTTTTTAACACCCCTAGCTGTAGCCGCATCCGTTTCCACCCAGCAGCATGATCTGTCCTCGTCCCCCCGATCAGTATATAAGGTGGCTGGTGGTATGGTTGTACCGCCCCCCTCTTTACGGTTTGCGTTTTGGAAGTTCTTGAGGAAGCTACATGCCCATTCCACATTCGACAGTAGTGGTATCTGGCGCCTATCATCTCCCTTACTCATGGCTGCCTTAAGATTGCACCTCTCACGCCAAATACCCCACATCATGATAATAATTTCCTCCAGCGATTTACCCATATCATTATTTTTTAAAGAGCAAATAATGTCTATCATATGCGTCCCCTGTCTATTCTTAATCAAATGCTAGACCCCATAGTTCTTCCATACATGTTTAAATAGAGGGAAAAAGAGTAGTGAGTGTACCGTCGAAGCTTTGTGGAAATTACACAAAAAACATCGTGGTTGGACCGGTACATGATGGTCCGCAAGGTTTCCTTCCGTAGCTATCACATCCCAAATGACTTTCCACACGAATATACGTACCTTTGGGGGTACATTTAATTTCCAGATCTTGCTCCACCACTCCTGCAGCCTATTGTCACTTGATTCTCCCTCTGTATTTGCCCCCTTTGCCCTGCAAGTGATTTCAAATTTGTACCCCGATTTGACGGAGTAGACTCCTTTATTATTCGGACGCCAGAACAACTTGTCCTCATAGGCTTCCCCTCCAATCTGCGTCCGTAGTATTGCATCGGCCTCAAAGGGGAGGAAGGCCTCCCTTACAAGATTTGTGTTCCACATCTTTCCCTCACTTATGAAACGGCTCACTGGTGAAGAGCTTGCAAATCTGGATTTTATTCTTCCCTCATTAAGGCCAGCAACCCATCTTTCCTAGAATATTTTAACCTTATCTCCCTTTCCAATTCTCCAAAAGAGCCCTTTTTCCAACAGTTCTCTGCTCCATAGAAGTGATCTCCACACATACGACGGATTAGACCCCAATCCCGCCGCCATAACTCCCTCATTCTTGTAGTACCTGGCACGCAAAACTCTTGCCACTAGTGAGTTTGGGTGCTGGATCAATCTCCATAGTTGCTTTGCTAGGAGGGCCTTGTTGAATTCCACCATCCTTCTAAAACCCATGCCCCCATCTTTTATAGAAGCGCACAACTCTTTCCATTTTTTCCAATACATAGAGTTGTCATTTTAATTTTTTTTCCCCACCAAAACTGAGCACACATCTTTTCAATATCTTTGCATATGAATTTGGGAATCCTAAAACAGGCCATCGCATATGTTGGAATTGCTTGTATTACCGATTTAATTAGCATTTCCTTCCCACCCTCCGAGAAGTCTTTCATTTTCCAATTCTGTAGCTTATTCGCAATCTTGTCTTTGATGTATGCAAATTGCACCCTTTTCGCCCTTAATGAGAAAGTAGGTAGGCCGAGGTAGAAGTCATGTCCTTGGCTCATCCGGATCCCAAGTCGATGAAAGACATTTGTGTTACAGTCACCATTGACCATCAAATTGTATTTTGCTCTTTGTTGCCACCATACTTCTTGTTGGGACAAGAGTTTCTCTAAATGAGCTTCAGTTTTGTCGATTTCTCCCTTGATCCACCCATTACTTTCATCATTCTGTAGGTTTACTAGTTTCTGCCTCCACACAGCGATATGTCTTGGCAAATTTCCCATTTTCTTGGTCGCCCAGCTTTTGAGGTCCATCGTCATTGAGCTCATACGAGTTGGTAAGTTTGCAGGTACTGCCTCCTTCGTCCATAGTTTATTCACTTGTTCCTGGAAATCCGTCTCCAAAGTCCAAGCCCTCTCATAGTGTGCTACCCCTTTCTTCGTGCTTGGTAGAATACCCTATTCCGGTTTAGTGTCTAGACGGACTGGCCGATGATCTGATGAGTAATAGTTCAGGTTGTTAACCTCAAACATAGGGAATAAGTTCATCCACGCCTCATTCGCCACAAAACGACCAAGTGTCTCATACATACACTCCAGCCCTCTTCTTCTGTTACACCAAGTGAAGGGCGAGCCTCTAGCTTCAATATTCACAAGTTGTACTTCCTCTAGGACCCTTCTGAAATTTTCCATTTGGCAGTAGGGTCGTGTTTTGGTTGCATCTCCTCCTTTCATTTCATGTAGGCCCATAATCTCATTGAAATCTCCCCCCACTAACCAAGGCACTACCTCTCATGACCGTGATTTATAAATCTTTCTAAGCAAATCCCAGGAAAATTTTCTTAAAGAAGTGTTTGGATTACCATAGAAGCCAGTAAACCACCAACTACAAGAGTCACTTTTCATAAAACAATCAATGTGGCCAAAAGAGTAGGAGCACAAACTAACATCAACTTTTTCATTAGCAAACAGCAAAAGGCCCTCACAACTACCAATAGCATCAACTCCCAAACAAGTACTGAAATTTAAACTACAAAGCCATCTCCTACCCATATTACTACTAATTTTTTATTCTGAAACAAAGAGAACATCAGGTGTTTGCTCCTTAACAAGGAGCTGGATTTTTTGGAATGTTTGGGGCCCCCGTAAGCCCCGAGCATTCCAAACTATGACGATCATGGCGTGTGGCGGGGCTGGTGCATTCCAGCTCCCGCCATTCCCTCCTGTTCACTAGGGTCTTCATCACTCCGTGACTTCTTCCCTTCGGACGAATCACACTCTCCTCCCTTTTTTCCTTCCATGTCCTTGGTGGCACGGACCCTCTTTTTGCTCTGTTGGGTTGTACCCTTTTGACTCTTCCCTCCCGAGCCTCCCATCTTTTTTGTAGAGCTTCCTTCAGCAACTGTTAAGGGTAGTTTCTTTTGATCCCCCAAGTTCAGTCCAAGCGTACCAAAAGGTTGAGTATAGTATTGCGCTGCAGGTGTTCCCTTCAAGGGGAAGTTTGAACTTCCCATTTCAAAACCCAATTTCGGCATTTTAACTCCCAAATTTGGTAGGGAGTTCATATATGTTGTATACTGGATGTTGTTCACAAATGCTCTGTCATAGTCCTTCACAGTCGTGGCTACTTCTGGGATGATAGTGTGTTGTGTCAGTCTCCCCCGATTGGTTTCGTTCGATGTTCCCCTTTCGTCTCCTCGTATCTGGATCGTCTTCTTGTTAGTGACTGTCACGGGTGATTGGGTCTGTATCGGTTCTTTCCCTTTCGAATTGGTTGCTGGTTTCTTGGTCGCCCCCTCCATACTTTTGCAGAAATCTGAAAATTCCTTCTCCGTGAGGCCTTTCTATTTATCTGCTTTGAGCCAAGGACAAAATTTGATCTCTTGCTTCCCTGTTCTTTCTCCTTCCGCAAAACCCTCTGGGCACTCCTTAGCTACATGTGTTAGTCTTCCGCAAGTATAACAAAAGTCTGTGATTTTCTCATACCTGAAAGCAACAGTCATTCGTCCCTCCTCTGTTCTGATTCTAGTGCCTCTGGTTAGGGGGTGTGAGATGTGTATTTGGACTCTCACTCTGAGGCATCTTCCCCAGGTAGCATCCTCCGTCGAGGCGTCCACTTCCAACACCGGTCCGATTTTTTAGCCCAGCCCTTCCCCCATTTCCACCGACATCGTATCCAGTGGGAGTCCGTGCATTTGAATCCAGAGTGGGACCTCTGTAAAATCTAGATCCATTGCCCTTTCGTTGTCTTTTAGTTTCTTCAGTATGAAGGAGGAGTCCCTCAAGGACCAAGGTTGTTGGTAGTGCGTCCTGTTGAGCTCTCCCTTATTCTCAAATTCTAGGACATAGAGTCCCTCCCCGATTTGCGAGACCTTCATAGTCCCTTCGAGTTTCCAGATCTTTTTCATCGTAACTCCCAAGTCCGCCGCACTCATGGGTTTTTTGGTAGTGAATCGACCTGCAAGCAAGTGCCTCGGTTTCGCCATAGCAGTTTTCGGGACCATGTATTCAGTCCCTTCCGTATCGGAAATGGAGAAGTTAGGCATCTGGTCGTTCAGATCTGTCGCCATAGTAGATTTACTTAGCTGGTTATCCAGAGGGGGAAGAGGGAAATAGTGAGGAGGGGAAAGCGTTTGCTCAGGTGTCGATTTGGGGATCCAAATCGCGCACTACAAAAAATGCTTAAATTAGAGACCAAAGTTTTGAGACCGTCATAAAACGGTCTCAAATAAAGACTGATTTGAGACCATTTTGAAAAAATTACGAATTTTGAGATCGATTTCATTTCAGTCTTTAATTTTATGTATTCAGACCGTTTAGAGACCGTATTGGCGGTCTCTAACCCGAAATTAAATTTCTGATTTTAAATTTTATTTTGAGACCGCATTAGCGGTCTTTAATTGGTATTAAGAATTCCAATTCCCAAATTTTATTTTGACCGCCATTTTTGCCCGCTCATTTAGAGATTGTTTTGTGAATACGGTCTCTAACCCGTTTATAAACCCGTTTGTAACCCGTCTATAAACCGTAATTCATTTGTACCGCCACTTTCACTTTCACCCTATGCAATTTCTCACGGCCCTCGCGATTCTCTCTTGCTCTTTTGTAGCGACAAGAGCTAGCAAATTGGGTCGTCCGGCCCGGCCCATCTGACCAAGCGATGTTCGTGGGTTGGGTCAGGCCGGTCCATGAATTTATCAGGCCTATAAAATGTGAGCCCATCCTAGCCCACTAGACTAGCGGGCCAGACCAGCCCAACCCATGAAATTATATATATAAATGTTGATTGGTCACATACTCACATATAATTTTTATTTATAAAAATAATAATAATTAAAAATATGCAATACTAAAGTATTAACTATACATGATTCATAAACGGTCATAATCAGTATAACATTACATTCTATAACAACTTCAAATAAAATTATAAATAATTCACAAGTTCAAATTTCAAAGTCAAAATAAAATAAAAACACAATAATATTTAAATATAAAATACTTTACTTATTTTAATTATATATTTGTTTAAAGAAAAAATATTGATCGGGCCAAACGGGCTGTCCATGGGCCAACGGGGCAAATTCAGCCTAGCCCATTAGGCCCACCGGTTCCATCGGGTCAGGCCAAATACGCCCAGTTCTATATGGGCCTCTAATTTTAGAGCCCAACCCATACTATGTTTTGGGTTGACCGAGCCAGCCCATCGGATCGGGCCCAAATTGTCGGCTCTAGTCGCGACGAATCCAACTCCGTCCCTGTTCTTAAGAAGATATCGTTGATGCTGCCTCTTCGCCGCCGCCTGTTGGTTATCAATCGTCTCCACCGAATTTAAGTTAAGGTAATTTTTGGGTTTTCCTATTTTGAGATTATGTTTGAAAGAATTGATACTAGAATATTAGAAGATGAGAGAAATAAATTGATGAGAAAAAATATTAGATGAGTATGAGATTAAATATAATAAAATTATAAATAAAATATAAATGATGTGATTGAGAAAGGGAAGGAGATGAGAAAAAATAATATGAAAAAAAAAATTGAATGAGAAACTTATTGTGGAATTTATAGTGGGATGGAGAAAATTTGTATGTGCTTAAAAGCACTTCTATTTTAAAATCACTTTTGGAGTGTTTGGCAACTAGGGGTGAAAACGGATCGAACGGATACGAATTCGGTATAAAAATTTAGTATCCGGGCGAATACGGATTCGGATACGGATAGTTGACTTCGGATTCGAATTCGAAATACATAATATCCGACCGTATTCGAGTTTTCCCATATTTTATCGGATATTATCCGGATAATAAATCTGAATACCCGGATTTTTTAATATATTTTATTTTATATTTTATATTAATTTTATTAAAGCTCTATTATAACTTATAACATTATTGGGCTTATTAAAAATTAAAAAGCCTAATAAAAAGTAATGTTATTGCCCGGGATCGAATCGGGGACCTACAACGTGTAAAGCTGACGTGATAACCAACCTAGATGTAAATTTAACAAACCATAATTTACTAATATAACTTATGTCCACACATAGTCAATTATTCAATTATCATTCCATTTTTTTATATGGATAAAATCAAAATGGTTCATCTAAGTTTGCACCATACAATAAATTAGAAAAATTAAATATTCATGGATTGGGACATATCAATTTGTAATCTACGATAAGAATTAGAGTGTACATTTCCTTACCAAAAACCAATTGTAGAACATAAAAATGGATTGAAATCAATTATTCCACTTTTGATAGTTTCACATTTTGTTTCAATTGTTCTTTCAATCGACTCTCTCAGAACCCCCTTTTTATCTCTCTCTCTTTCGACAATCCATGGAGGCAACCCACAGAAACAGATGCGGCTCTGTTCCCATTTTTTGTAGCGACAATGGCCGAGGAGGTGGTGCGATTTTGTGTTGTTCTTTTCTTCAGATTTTGAAAAACATTGATAATTACTTTGAACTGTAATTCTTTGGCTTAGGAGTAGTTTGTTGATTGCTTTATTCATGCTTGGGTATAATATTATATATGTCTTCTTAGGCGTTATGTTGTGCTGGAGTGGTGATGTTTACTAATGATATATTTTGATAATTTCATGTTTGTTGATTTTTTATGTGTTTCAATCACATTTTGATGATTTCCATTTGAAATATATTATCCGATTATAGTTATTCGAATCCGGCCCGGATTCGTCCGATATCCGTTTCGTATCCGTATACCGAATATTCCGAATTCGTATCCGAATCCGGCTTTTCCGTATCCGACTCCGAATTCGAGAAAAAAATATGGTTTAGGATACGGTATAAGCACTATCCGTCCATATCCGATCCGTTTTCACCCCTATTGGCAACACAACTAAGTGATTAAATTAAGTTGTTAGAAGTGATTTTGATGAAGCACCCTTCCACCTACTTTTAATAGCTTCTATGTGCTTCTCATCATTGTAGTAACCAATTTTACATTTTTGCCCTCACAATTTAAATAATATTTTATGTTTACCCATTACTTATCCAAATGTAATAAGGGTATTTTTGTAAAATTATAAAGAAGCTATTTGTTTTGTAAACATCACAACATATACAAAATTGATTAAAAATGTTTAATTTTAAAACACTATCCACTTTCAAATTTATTTTAAAAATCAATTTTAATCACTTTTAATCAATTGTTATTGTTTGCAAACACACTCTAAATTAATGTTGGAAGAAATTGAATACAATTATGGATTTATTTTTATTTTTTTGACAGAACAATTATGGGTTTCTTCGGGAAGGTTAAAAGATGAAATTAAATGAATACTAGGGGTCTAATTCCATCTATACTCACTTTTGCTAAAAAAAAAATTTTGTTTTGTTTTGTTTTGTTTGAGGAAATGATCTTTGACCATTATTTCCACTACTTTTATAATGTCATGTCAGTATCTGGGGCTTGTATTGTGATTTAACATGTTCTGATCTTACTCGAAAATGAGCAATTGAAGTGTATAATTTTGAGCCCTTGTTTCTGTATTTTTGCCCAGTAGAGTAACATCGGAGGAATGATACTTTTAATATGTTTAGTTTCGAAAGAGAACATGAAAATTCCCTATCTGTTTTGCTCTTTGTATTCAGCTTTATTTATAATGTCATGTCAATATTTTCTGTCTCGAAGAATAGGTATCTAATCAAGTTGTTTGTTTTATAGAGATCGATTTTAGTGGTATATGAACACTCCATAAGAATAGATAATTTTTAACACAGTAGAGACCGCATATTTCGGTCCCAAATCACGCGGTTGTGGTTATAGACCGATATTGTCGGTCCCGAATCGGTATCAAATCTAGCTGTTTGTTTTCAAAGACCGATTTCAGCGGTCTCTGAACACTCCAGACGAAAGCCCAGTCCACACACAATTCTTACGAATAAATAGCCCCTACCAAATGTCATTCTCTCCATTTAAACCGACAAACTAGCTTCTAAATAGACAATTCATTGATTTTACTCTCCAATATCAGTTTGAAGATCTCGTTTCGAATTCAACCGTAAGATTTCTCATTCCCTCTTTATTTAAATTAATGTTTTCTCATATTAATTAATTAAATGTTCGTTGATAATTTTATTTTCATATAATTAATAGATATGTATAATAGTAGTAAATAAGATAGACCACTGACGTTGTTATGGTATCAAATTAAATACTAATTAGAATTAATTATTCTGAAAGATATCATAATCGTATGTGTACTATTATATGTCCAATTAAACCGGTTGAAAGTATGAATACATGTAAATTAGGTTTTAGAGTGAATTAATTGTCTAATATTAAATTAAAATTGTTAAATTGAGTGCAATTGGTTGCACTTATACAAGTGAAATTGAGTTACAATGAATTTGGTCAAATATTAAATTGAAAATTAAATTAAATATTAAAATACAAGTGTATCTATAAATTTGTAAAACAAACCATTCCGGCCATGGATAATGGAGATTTTTGATCTAACAAGTTTTATAAAATCCTCAAGAGTTTGCCACATAATCTAAAACTTTATGAATTTATTATAAAATTTTAGAATACTCTACCTTTTTATTTTACTACTCCGTATTATAGAGAGTTGTAGATGGTTGAAGGACAAATGAATATAAATAAAATTATAGAAGTTGAAGAAACTGCCATCTGAAGCCCTTTTGAGTTTTGATACATCATTATACCCCTTTTGAGTTTTGATACATCGTTACAGTAGAAAATCCTTTGCCGGTCGGAGACATGACACTAGTGAAAGAATTTTGTTCCAATCATTTATAGGATGTTTTAAGACTATAAAATAATTATGTTCCATTTAAAAATTTAAACACATATAAAGATGAAAAAATAATTAATTCATATTAATTTTCTAGTCTCACGGCAAGAGTTAAGTGATTATTGAATACTTGTAAATTTTTTCTTTTCGATTTTCTTCATTTTCGTTGCCCAAGTATTTTCTTGATTACTTGTAAATTCGTTTTATTTTCTATCTTCTTCATTTCAATTTTTCATTACCCGATAATTTTTTTTATTATCGTATTGACGTTAGGTGGTGCCATGACCAATCAAAAACACAACAAAATATAGGACAAGAACAGAGCAAGGACTAGTATTTTTTAACATTGACTTTCTATAATATCTTAATTATAATATTGTTGTATGAGTTAATTATGATTTGAAAAAATAACTGATTTTATATTATTATGAATGAAATTATTATTATTATACAAAATGTTATTATTATTATTTTAACAGTAATAATATTAATAATTTAAAAAAATAATAAATTTAAGAATTAATATTATGATTATTAAATAAATAATAATATATTATAAATACTCCCTCTATCTATAAATTTTTAATTTTTTAATTTTGGTCTCCGCCTATAAGCTTCACATACAATTTTTTTTTTTAGCAAATATAGTTTATTTTTTATTCTTACATTCATTGTATATCTTATTTCTTTTCTCTACCTCTCTCTCTTTTTCTCAAACACATTGGAGAAGCTTATAGATAGACGAATAGAGTAATAAAATTGCAAAATAAATAATAAAAATAATAAATTTTAATAAAATAATAATAATAATATATATATATATACATGTATAATATATAATAAAAAAATTAATTATACATATAGTAAAAAATATTGTAATAATTATGAAAATATTTATTAATGATAAAAGTAATTAAAAACTCAATAATAATAATAAATTTCATATACTAATAATAATAATTTAAAAAATAAATAGTAATAATAATAAATACTATCAATAACAAAAACTAATAATAATAATTTAAGTAATTTTACATAATATTTATGTCCATTCCTTATTCATATATCAATCATAAGAATTGTCGTTTATTCCATTCAACCATATTTTCTTTTCATCATACCAACCTTTCTATATATATATCTACATTTTTTACCACATTATTTATTTAGAAGAAAAGCATTATAACCACTACTCTCAAGTGGTTAGAGCACCACTACCTAGGTTTTAGGTTTGGGTTCGAGTCATGGGGAGGGGAAAAAGGGATGGGTATTTAACTTCCATAAAAAAAAAAAACTAGCCACCCTTAGGACTAATATTATAAATAATTTCATTTTAGTTTGTATCTAGGATTATTTCAAAAAAATCATTTTTCTCTCTACTGACAATTTTAGTTTTAAAATTTCCAACGCCGATTCTTTTTCGCTAAAATTTAAAATTTCCCAAATTAAGACTTATGGTGATTTTTTTTTTTTATGGAGTATCCAATTTTGATACCATTTTATATATATATATATATATATGAGATGACCACCCGCTTATTAAAAAGTAATCTTGCGTATTACACTAAATGATCTTATTTATACAAATCATTTGTTATTATGTAAAGTAATATGATTAATAGTATTACATAATAAATATATTTAAATAATATATGTATATAATTATAAAATATATTTTCTAATTTTTCAATAAATAGATTTTAAATCATTATGTTTTTGATATTTTTATCCAATTTTTGATACCATTATATATATTATTAATTCAATTGAAGTAAATTTGTATTTGAACAACCTAAGGGATTTATTAATTCAATTGAAGTAAATTTGTATTTGAACAACCTAAGGGATTTAAAGATCCACAATATCCTGATCATGTATATAAACTTAAGAAAACTTTGAATAGTCTTATACAAGCTCCTAAAGCATGGTATGGTAGGCTTACTGACTTTCTTTTGGAATATGGTTTTATTAGAGGAGAGGCCGATAGAACTTTGTTTATTAAGCACACTGAAGAAGATATACTTATTGCTCAAATATATGTTGATGACATTGTGTTTGATTCTACTTGTGATAAAATGTTAAGCAAATTTGTTGAGGCAATGACTGCAACATTTGAAATGAGTATGGTTGGAGACTTGAACTACTTTTTAGGTCTTCAAATCAAACAATGTAATGATGGTATTTTCTTCTCCCAAAGTAAGTATGCTAAGAACTTGGTTAAAAGATTTGGTCTTGAAAATTCAAAAACGATGAAAACTCCTATGGGATCCACTTTGAAACTTTGCAAAGATAGTGCTGGAAAAGATGTTGATCCAACACTTTACAGATCCATGATAGGTAGTTTACTTTATCTAATCTCTAGTAGACCAGATATTATGTACAGTGTGTGTTTGTTCTAGGTACCAAGCTAATCCAAAGGAAACTCACCGGAATGTAGTGAAAAGAATTATCAAGTATGTTTCAGGTACAAGTGAACTAGAGATATGGTACACTAAGGACACCAACAACATTCTAATAGGCTACAGTGATGTTGATTGGGCTGGAAATATAGATGATAGAAAGAGTACGAGTGGAGGATGTTTCTACATGGGGAATAATCTTGTATCATGGCACAGCAAGAAACAGAATTGTGTTTCACAATCCACAGCTGAATCTGAATACATAGCTGCTGGAAGCTGTTGCACACAACTCTTGTGGTTAAGCAAGATGTTTCATGATTATGGTATTGAGAATGGTATACTTACAATTTTTTGTGATAATACTAGTGCCATTAACATTTCTAAAAATCCTGTACAACACTCACTCACAAAGCACATTAGCATAAGACGTCATTTTATAAGAGATTTAGTAGAGAATAATATTGTTAAGTTGGAGTATGTACCTACTGAAAAACAGAATGCTGATATCTTTACAAAAGCTTTAGAATATGAGAGATTCTCTATTCTGAGGAATTCTCTTGGCATGAGCACTATCTGAAAAATTTCGGATGGATGTTGTGACAAATGCGTCAGCATTTGGGACAACACCATATGTTGTATGAGTTTTATAAGTTGAATTTATTTCTTACTTAGTTAAATAATTCCTTTGTAAAATATCTTCGAATCTAAGAATTTTGAAGTGCAAAAATAAACATGTCTCACACCTCTCAAATGCATAAAAATAAAATGTTATTAGCATACTAAAAGATGTACAAAATCACTGAGTAACTATGGAGCACGGAGTTCACTACTACGATGCCTTCTTTTCAAAAGGTGATTTTTGGTAAAAACATCAAAATATTTGTAATACATTAAGTAAGTATGGGGCATGGAGTTCGCTACTACGATGTACTCTACAGGAACAATGGATCAATACAAATTAGATGTTATAACACAAAAAGAAAAAATATGGTGCAACACAAATGAAGCAAATTAATGTAAAAACCGTGTTGAGGTGTATGTAACAGTTTTGAGCACAACATTACCTGATTCGAATTTATTTTTATTAGTTGTAATTATTTAATTATTTATTAAAATTTATTTTATTTATTTAATTAATTACTGACCCACGTTCTTATTTTCAGATTATGGGAATTTTAATTTTAATTTCTGGAAGCTTCTTAATTATTTAATTAAATGAATTAAATGAATTTTACCCACTAATTACCAATGATCTAGTTTGTGGCTAATTATGTGGAGTATTATCGAAATTTTCTGGATTATTCTATCAGTTTTCATTTAACCTCCAACTATATGATTATTCTATCTATAAATATTGATCATAAGATTTTAATTCTTGCTAAGTGTGATTTCTGATTTTGTTGAGTATAAGATTACAGATTTGATTTGTGGCTGTGTATATCTCAAATTAGTGTGTGCAAATTTCCATCTCTTGCCTTGAAATTCCAACTGTCTCATTTAAATGGCTGAAAGAAATTCAAATTCACCTCAAACTCCCTCTGACTAAAAAATTCATCTCCTTCTCGCACAAATCCTCTCGAAATTCTTGCTTACATGGCTTCCCAAAACACAAACTCCTCAAATGCTGACTCAAATGTCTCTGCAACTCCATCAACAATCATTCCTACTCCACAAACCATCAACATTCCACAAGACTCAACTGTCGAACACTTCACTAGGGCTGTTGAAGAAGTGTCCAATACCCTACGAGCCATTGGTCATCTGCCCGTAATGACGTTTGGAGATATCACAGTGGATATCTCAAGCTATCTTGCTGATCAAACCGCTCAAATGGGCACTGCATCAAAAAGCCCTAAATTGCCTGAACCCACTGATCATGTTTTGCAAGCTGGAAATGTTGAGGTTGCTGCTGAAGAAAAAGTTGTTGTTGCATCCGACCCTAAGATGTTGAAATGGAGGACGCACAGGTCTCTGAAAATGGTACAAGCTCCTCACACTCTGTTTCTGATGAGTCTGCTCCTATTTCCTTTAAAAGAAATGCGCAGAAAGGCAAAAGACAGAGGTCAAACCGTGTGTTTACCCGAGTGGATTATTCTGAATCCATGAGGAAAAAGAAGAAAGCTGGAAACGCTGTTGATGAACCTATCCAAGTGTTCACTGATTCCGAGGAAGAAACTGAAGTTGTTGTTGTTGCTGATCCTAAAGGCAAAGGGAAGGTCAAGATGATCCCTGAAGAAGAGCCTACTAAATCAGATTCTGATTCTGAGAAGTGCCTGAGAGACATTCTGAAGTCTCTAAAGAAAAATGTTGTGTCTTTTGCTGTTGCAAAAGATTCCACACTAGAACCTGAAGATGATGGCAGTGGTGATAGCTCTTCCAATGCAGAAAGCAGCTCTGCACATGATTATCATGAAGATGACCTTGCTTCTGATGATGAAGGTATTCCTGACTCTTATGAAACTTTAGAGAATAGGCTGGTTATTTACTCTAAAAGGAGATTGTCGATTGAAAAGAGAATTAACATACCTGATTTTGAAAGCAAATGCATGATTAGTTTCTTAGAGGAAATGAATTTGATGTATGCTGTGAATTTTGGTGAATCATTTTTTACAAACTGGGTTTATGAATTTTATGCTTGTATGAAGAAAAGTACTAGTAGAAGATCATCTAAGTGGTATGGGACTGTTAATTTTAGGGGGAGAGATGTACCTTTTACTCCTGAATTGATAAATGAGTTTCTGGAAATTACCAGTGTTGAGGAAGATAAGGAACCTGACATGGATGTGGTAATTTCTGCTATAACCTACCCTATCCTGTTTTGATTTTCAATTACTTGAGGCACCATGGATTTGTTGCCAAGAACACTGATGTGTTGAGGGGGAGAGTTCCACTGTTGGCTATTGCTCCTGCCTTACTCACTGGGGATTGAGTACTTGACTTGCCTTTAACTACTCCTGGTACTGAACATCAGCATAGACCATCTACTTTTGATCAACCAGGATCATCCAGACCAAGACAGAAGAATGCACCCCAAATGTTGAGAACATTCGTATCAACATTTCTGGGAATGTTTGTGTTTCACATGAATTTATCAAGCTTCAGTTACAGCACTTGCAGGAATCTATTGAAGAGCTCCAGTTCCTGAAGGATAGGTGGACCAATATATTTTCCACTACAACAGGGGGAGTACCACCACCATCTAACTCCAATGTGGTAATTGAAGAGATGACTAATGATGGAGTTGTAGTTGTTGCTGATGTAGCTGGTGGAGGACCTGATGCTGGAGATGTTGTAGTGACTGATGTAGTTGCACACTTTGCATCTACTTTCTTTGTTGAAGAGGCTAATGATGATGCTGCTGAGATGGAGACACTATATGGTGATCTCTAAGTGATGAACAGATGCCAACAAAACTGGGGGAGTGCTGAAATTCAGAATGGCACATGTGCAGGAACTTGATGCTACTGCTATTACCATAGCATTTCATGCCATTTTTTCAGTTCTATCCTTGTATTTGTTAATCTGTTGTGTTTAAGTTAAAATTTTGTTATTTTGGTACAATATTTATATTTTCTAGGTGATAGGAAGTTTGTTTTGTCTACTTTATATATAACTTGCTTAATTTCGGTTTACAATTGATGATAGTATGTTTACAGGTTATTAATTGTTTACTGTAGGTTATTTATTTTGTTTTGTTATGTATTATTATTATTATTTTTGCTCTGATTTATATTTGTTTTTGTGTCTTACTTAAATCCTAAGTTTTTTTTCTTCCAAACTAAACTTATGATTTTTAGTAAATTACTTATGTTGTGAATAAGTGTACTGTTTATACTTATTCTGTTTTGGGTAAAATTATTATGATCTTATGGCACGGATCATTGTAAGATTATCCTTGATCTTCATTCGATTTGATCCAACGATTACAACAGGTATTGTCTTGACTAGTATTTAGCAATGATGTTAACCTCAACTAAATACATAATACTGAGTATGTATAGAAATATATGTGCATCAGGTGTATTGTAGTCGAAAGGTCAAATTGGGGGAGATTGTAGATGTTGTGAATTCTTAAATGTATCAACATTCTCAACAACATCTTAATTTGACCTTCCGATATTTTTTCTAAGTCTTTTTTGAAATGCTACATTAAATGTTGATCTAAATGTTGTCGCATTTCTGACAGGATCTAGAAGCTTCTACAAGGATTTGAAACCTGGAAGATTTCAGAACATTGCAGAACGTGCTAGACTAGTTTGGAACCTTATAAATCGACCTGGAACATGCAAGAAGGATCTAGAAAGATCATGGAAGTTGAGTTCTTAAAAAGTAGGATCTCAAGATGGAAGCCTCTAGAATTCGTACCCCACTCTATAAATACCGAAGGAAGACTTCATAATTCAATGTATTATATTCGAACAATATCCTAGACTAGCGTTCATCCTGTTAGGAATTGTGACCAGTAGTTATACGCTTTAGTTCATACGAAGTATCTCACCCGTATGACTGTGCGTTTTTCTTTATCTATTGAGAGTGTAATCATAGATAGGACTAGCATTTCGGCAGTGTATAATTTATACACTTAGATCGTTTTTAGATCAAGGCACCTGCCTCGATTGTAGTTTCAATTGTGAAGGTTATTGTTGTAACATTTCACACAACATTTGTACTTGAAGATAAGTATTGATTTTCGCCATAAGGCTAACATAGATTTTTTTTTATAAAATCTATGTTAAAAATATTTCCATTGTGTCCTATTTGTTTTTAGTGTTTCAAGTCTTCCGTTATGTGTCTATATATTTCTGATATTCTGTTAGAGTCAGTGATGCACTATTTGTCTCAATATTTTGTGCAACATTTTTATCTTTACTTAAACACTCCATACCACACGCACACTTTCAATACTGTTTATTGAACATTATGAATTGAAGCACACATTTCAAATAATATTGTGTTACAATTTTCAGTTATATTGTGTTGTACTTTTCGATAATATTGTATTGCACTTTTTAATAATAATTGTATTGCACTTTTTAATTTGTTGAGAAGTATGAAGCACATTTTAAATAATATTGTATTACCCTTTTTAGTTATATTGTGTCGCACTTTTTAATAATATTGAGTTGTTTTTTCAGTAATATTGTGTTACATTTTTTAATTATATTAAATAATACTTTTAAGTAATATTGTATTGCATTTTACAATAATTAATAAATAATTCGATCAAACTCCAATCAATGATTTCACAAATTAACACTATATGTTATGAAACTTCAAATAATGGATATTACTTTTGGAGATTAAACCAATTTAAAATTTAAGTTAAAGAAAAAGTTTAAAAAAAATTAGAATAGGGTGGAGGGAGGGAGAGTTGAAACACATAATTGGAGGAGAGAACATAATAAGCCGACGGGTGGGTTGGGCAAGTGAGTGTTTATATGCACCCAATACAATTTCACTTTCAATTGTCATATACTTATTATTTTAGAAGGGTTACAAGAACAATACAACAAGATCAATACAATTCAACTAACAAGTTTTTCAATTCAAAACGGGTCAAATCGATAGTGGTGCTCCATCACAATCGTGAGGAAGTGAAGAAACGATTGTAACATATATATGCCCACAAATACGTCCAGATCTTCATTCTTAAAACGAGATAAATACTTCACATTAAGGTATTCTCGTGTCAAAAACACAAAGATAGAAAAAAAGATAAAGGTCCACCAAAAAAACATGATTCAAGCACCATGAACCAAGGACAAACCCACATCATAGGCCAAGTAAAGAAACTAACAAAACCTTACAAGGAATGGAAAAATTCACAACTAGAAAAATTAACAGAGGAAAAAAACAAAAGCAACGAGAACCGAAACTAAAAGCTAAAAACTGAGGGGTCAACGAATCGATCTACCAGTCGATCACCACATAAGCCGCTCTGTTGAAAAGATCGAGTTATTGGCCCGAACACTTACACCAAAGAAAAAGCTTCTAGCGGCTTTGAAAACTTTGAGGAACCGAAAAGGAAAAAGCTTCTAGCGGCTTTGAAAACTTTGAGGAACCGAAAAGAAGAGGGAGAAGGTGGTGATAATGGTGGTGAAGAAACACCGGTGTCTGCAGCAGCTGGCTAGAGTAGTGAGCCCCTTTTGTTGATTTTGTATAGTGATGCTATTTTTTTTTTTCGGCATCCCATGTCTTTATTTATTGTAAGTGTAAAAAATTGAGGAAAGATCAACCACAAATTTTGATGGATCATCCAACAGAGAAGGCTTTCAAAACATAAAGTACTTCCTCAGTGTCAGTTAATTATCCACTCGATTAGACTTCTCCAACCCAAATGAATAATCAGACCACAAATACAATTCAGCAAAGAAGGCAATTCACAAATATAAAGAACGAGAATAGAAAACAGAGCACACAACGATTTAAGTGGTTCGATCAACTTGATCTACATCCACTGGACACACGACTTCAATCTTGATTGATAAAAGAATGTTTACACACTCAACACTCGGAAATGCATTTCTCCTCACTTCACCCGTGAACTCTCAACTCAAGAATGAATGCACGTAAGCGTCAAACTTTCACAATTACAAGCTAGGGGGTATTTATAGAAGCCAAGGTTGATTGCGTGATCCTTGCCAGGCTGGATTCTGTTACAACCTCCTAACAAACTCACATGTTCAGTATTGCCCAATCTGAATTGACATCATTGCCCTTCACTTGTTCTCGCAAACAGATGACACAATCAGAAGACAACCAGAAAACCTTCATCTTCTGTTTACTCTTCTGATATCCCACACTTAGTCAAAAGACTAACTCTGCAGACAAAACTCTACTCAGCTGATACGACCTCTTCTGATATTCTCACTTAGCTGATTCTAAGCAACACATTCTCATCTGATTGGAACCATGCACCTCATTTGATCAGACCTGAGTTAGCTTACCGGACTCCACCAGCCGATACGTCCAACAGCTGAGTCCATCACCAGACTACTATCAGTAGACTAGTACTCTGCTGATTTCCACCAGACGAATAGAACTCATCTGATTTCGAGATTATGAGATAAACCTCACACTCAGTTTACAAAATCAATATTTTTTTTTTCTATTTATAAATATTATTCACACTTTCATAAGATAAAATATTTATTCTTTAAATACACTAAAACACCTCACATTTTGAATATTTAGTCCTTATATACAAACTACGAACTCCTTCCATCGAATTTTATAATGCCCATTTGATTGGACACGGATTTTAAAAAAAAAATTAATTGTTTATATAAAAAGTTAAAGTTTGAGAGGGAAGACAAAGTAAAAAGTGGGAGTGATATATTTTTTAAAAAAATGAGAATTATAAAATTAGACAAATAAAAAAATGAAAATTATAAAATTGTACAGAGGTATTAATATTTATTAGAGTTCGCGCACAAAAAAAAATGAAAATAGAAGATAACCTGTTATTTTTTTTAATAGAATATGATGTAATTCATTTAAAAATATGAATGATACAACTAGGTTTTTTTTTTAAAATGGGGTATGATATTTTTTAGTTATATTATTCCCTCTGTCCTCAATTACTTTCATATTTTTTTTTTAATTTTCTTTCAATTATTTTTACTTTCTTTTTTAATTTTACAATTATTTCTCACACCTTTAAAATGATTTTTTTTTATATTTCACCTCTACTAACACTCCAAAACATGTTATACACACCCCATTATTTAAGTAACCCTTATACAAATTAAATATAATTTTTTTTAAAAAAATTGAAAAATCTTAAAAATGTTATTAAAACCTGAAAAGTATTTTAAAAGATTAATAAA
The DNA here is from genome assembly GCA_963675135.1 of Galeopsis tetrahit. Lineage (NCBI taxonomy): Eukaryota > Viridiplantae > Streptophyta > Magnoliopsida > Lamiales > Lamiaceae > Galeopsis > Galeopsis tetrahit. The sequence goes on from OY776132.1 coordinate 63,812,009, forward strand.
ATTTTAAAAAATAATTAATTTAAATAAATCAAATATTTTTTAAAAATAATCTGAAAAAACTAAATATTTTTTAAAAAGAAAAAAATAAATTATTCAAATAAAAAATTTAAAAATCAATTAAAACTAAATAAATTCGTAAAATTTTTAATAAATCCTAAAAAATAATTAATTAAAAAATCAATTAAAATTAAGAATATAAATAAAATCTAAAAAATTAAAAATCACCTAAATCTTAAGAATTAATTAAATTAATTAAAAATATAATTGATTTAATTATTTTTAAAATTTAGTTGAAATTTTTAAATTTTATTTAACTTTATTTTATGTTTTAATTTAATATTAAGTTGATTTTTCTTTATTATTTTATTTAATTTTAAAAAAAATCGTTAATCGTTAATTTTTGTTTTCAGATTTAATTATTTTTTTTAATTGATTGTTCCATTTTTAAATGATTTTTAAAATTTAGTTGATTTTTTAAAATATTTTCAACATTTAAAAGGATAAGTAGAAAATAATTGAAGTGTGTATAGTAATAAAAATTGAATTTTAAATTTTAATGGGGTGTGTATAACATTTTATGGAGCCCACCCTATTCTTATTGTAGAGGCCCTAGAGGGAGTATTATTTTGAAAAATATCTTTGTTTATTTTGGGATGCACAGAAGGCACTGAAAAGTCGATGGTAAATTCAACCTAAGCCAAAAAGCCATGGAGTCATTGGAGTGCCGAGGATATTTTGGTAATTTTATTCGTCTTCTACATTTGTCTCTACTTCCATTCGCGAGTCTCCTCCTCCCACTGAACCTTCAAACTTCAAATCGGCGACCTACCAAACAATATATTCGTGCAGGAATTCTGACAAGGGATAACGCAGAACAAGTTGTGTAATGAAAAATTCCGAGCCCCCCATCGGTTGCGGAATCGTCCCTTCTCTGGTTTCCGCCTTCGTCGACACTTTCATCGATTTCTCCGTCAGCGGCGGCCTTTTCTTGCCTAAAGAACCAGAAGCGTCTAAGAACTCCAACGGTCCATTGCAAACAGTCTTTTCCCAGCCCCGTCGCCTAATCGCCATCGGAGACATCCACGGCGACCTTCCCAAGGCTAAATCCGCCTTAAGTCTCGCCGGTGTTATCGGCCGTGATGATCGGTGGTCGGGCGGCGACGCCACCGTTGTTCAAGTTGGTGATGTTTTAGACCGCGGCGGGGATGAGATTAAGATATTGTATTTTTTCGAGAAATTGAAGAGAGAAGCGGCGAAAGCCGGTGGTACGGTTATTACGATGAATGGGAATCACGAAATCATGAATGTGGAAGGGGATTTTCGGTATGTGACTGGACATGGGCTGAAGGAGTTCGAAGATTGGGCGATTTGGCAATGTGTTGGGAATGCTTTGAAGAAAAAGTGCGATGGGATCGACGAAAGGGTTTTATTTAGGGATTTATTCGATGGAGTGCCTGCTGAGATCCCGAGAGTTCCAGCGGAGTTTCAGGATGGCGCTAGGGCTCGAATCGCTGCTCTGCAACCTAATGGATTGATTTCAACTAGGTTTTTATCGAAAAACCAAACTGTTGTGGTGGTAGGGGACTCTGTTTTTGCTCATGGTGGATTGTTGCAGAAGCATGTGTTGTATGGATTAGAACGTGTAAATGAGGAGGTTAGGGATTGGATTCGTGGTGTGAAGGAGAAGGTGCCGAGGCAGCTGGTGAGGGGGAAGAACTCCATTGTTTGGTTGAGGAGCTTTTCGAACGAGTTGGCGAAGGACTGCGATTGTTCAATGCTTGAGCATGTTTTGGAGACTATTCCTGGGGTGAAGAGGATGATTATGGGGCATACGATTCAGGAAGGTGGTATTAATGGTGTTTGCGATAATCGAGCAATTAGGATTGATGTGGGAATGTCTACATTGTGTGGGAATAAATTCCCTGAGGTATTGGAAATCAATGAGAAATCAGAGCTCAGGGTTATAACATCCAATCCTTTGTACAAGAAAAGGTATGAAGCTCCTTTTCTTGCTAATAAAAAAGAAGGCATTGTTGGCTCAAGAGAGGTTGAGGTGAATGCTTGAGTTTCTTGATGTGTACCCTTTGCTTAAAAGAGTACAAAGCTTCGTTTCGTGCAATCTCGCAGCTTGCTAGGTAATCAAGCTGTCAATATAGTATTCGAATTAGAATGATTGTATTTTCATCTAGTAAATGGCATAGGTGCTTGCATATTCTTGCTAGTACACAAGGAAACATTGTTTAGTTGTTAAACTCCTCTGCCATTTGTGATTATTTTGCAAGTGTCTCTATTTCTGCATGTTTTTTTCTGGTTTTATGTTTTTATGGAATTGTTGTTTCCTCAACAGAATTTATTTTGCAAGCCACATAATATATGGTCAGGACTGCAGAGTGATATTCAAAGTCATATGAAAAGGTTTAACTGCTAGATAACTACAATGCTATAAGGTTTAATGACTATGGTGTTTTTTTCGGTTTTTCCTAGTGGTAGTGTTTACCGAATCAATAATCTATATAGCTGGAAGATCTCTTATCGTGCTGGTTTTTCTCTTTTTATAAACCAGAATCTGTAAATAATCCAACTTCCAATCTTATTTCTTATTTTTGCACCATATAAAAGAATGGATTTCCAATGGTAATCTGCTTTTAAATCTTCCCAAATACACCTCTCAACATCTGGATTTAGAGCCATCATTCTTGTAGATGTGATATAAGTATATAGCTCAAATTGAATTTACACAATGCGCTATGCCCTTTATGTTGTTGAACATAAATTTTCAGTAGTTTAAGGTTGATGTGTGATATATTAAACATTTAAACATAATGAAATTATTGTGCCTTCTTTTGGCTACTTGCTCTTCTTTTTACATTATTGACCAATAGTTCTGGGGATGATATTATCTGGCAGAAAAGGTGCAAATGAAGGATTAAGGTTGTTTTTGCTTATCAAGTGCATTCGCTATTTCTTAGTAGTTAGTACTAGTCATTTTTTGGGGCAATCTATCATAATTTTATCATCCGATAGATGCTCTGTATGATTCATTATCAACTTTGAACTTTGCATTGGATTCTACAGCATGATTAGAATTGTTTGACATGCATTTTGTTTCATTCCTCCCTCATCAGCCAATAGGGTTGTAACCACCTATAATTATTTCGAATGGGATCTCAAGCACATCGTCCTCGAGTTCGAGTATGCGGTTATGCAGCTAATGTGTGATGAAATTGATTAGATGATGGTATGAGTTGGGTGTTGTTATTAGTTATTGATCTGTTTTGCCCAATGGAATTACATTGGTTTCATCTGTATTAAGCCTGCATGGTTGGCATTCGTCAATGGTGACGATGTTATAAAGAGGCAGATATATATAATTAGTTGATCAGTTGATACAGGAGAATATCACAAAACAGATCAGAATTAGAGATCATCATACTATTGCTGCTAAGTGTGAGGATTAGTAAGAATGGTCGATGCTATTTGTTATTGAAAGAACTGCAGGGGTTGGCCATTCATTATAGATCGATATGTTTGATCCTTTTGGAGTAATTTCACAACTAGTTGATGCATATATGCTTCCAGATGTTGTTTTATTAAAGTAAAATGGCTAATATCTTTATAAGGGATTTAATATTACACCTCATGAAGTTGTTTAGGATCGTAAAATATGTATAATGTGCTTGCTTTAGCTCCACATATTTATAAGCAGGTGTTTGTCAAAGTGTGTAGGATAACTTGATTATATATATACACACACATTGGGACGGATCAAACCCATACTATATAATATATCATCAAAACAAACAAGTATATACAAAAAATGAAAGGGTTGGTCTGCTATAGACTCGAGTGCATGTTGTGCACCCTAGTCTATGTTGTACTTTTCAATTTTACTGACTTACACTTTTTGGTAAATGGTGTTGCACTTTTCAATTATTAAACTGTATAATAATATTTTTAGTCATAGTGACTTACACTTTTTAGTAATATTGTGTTATACTTTTCAATTTAATAACATACACTTTTCTTTAGACTAGGGTGCACAAAATGCACTCGAGTGTATACTAGACTTTACCAAAATGAAAATTAAAGATATAATTTGAATATAAAACAGTGTGAATCTTTTTTTCCTACATGTCATCACAAGGTTTCTTCGTCCAAAATTCTAATTTTTCCATTAGTTTTAAAAAGTTAAATAATGAAACTAATCAAAACAACAAATTTAACTTAATTAAGGAAATTATTAATGGTTTATCAATCAAGTAATCACAACCATTCATTTTTTTTTTCTCAAAAACACTTGAATGTACACGCTAAATGTATTTTCTAATCATAAATTTCATTAAGGTAATCCTCATTATAAATTTAAAATTTAATTAACAATAATTATTTTAAAAAGTTGAAAATATGACTATAATTAAATTACTAATATAACTTATTTTGTGAAAATCAAAGAGAATATTTTTTTTGACGGAAAATCAAAGAGAATATTTAAAAGAATACATGGATATGGATTCTATTACTAGTAAAACCGAAACGTGAAGACAGACAGCAATAAAACGCTAATCTAATTCCCCATCAAAAAAAAAACGCTAATCTAATTTGTAATTAACCCTAACTGGATGGGCTAAAATGAAAACTGAAATACCCAAATAGCAGCACAGCAGCATCCCTCTCAGTTTGCAAATTAACAGACCGCCGTCGACTCTGATCAATCAATCGGCCAAATCGCACCGGAAAAAATGAGCGGACCGGTGAAGAAGGCAGCTGATGTGGCATTCAAGGCCGGGAAGACTATCGATTGGGAAGGAATGGCCAAGCTTCTGGTATCTGAAGATGCTCGCCGGGAATTCTCCAACCTCCGCCGCGCCTTCGACGATGTCAATACCCAGCTTCAGACCAAATTTAGCCAGGTCCTTTTTTTTTTTTTAGATTCAGATTCGCGCCGATTAAATACTTTTCTGGAGCAGATCTGTTGATTTTTCTGTTGTTTTAAATTGGGTGTTATCTGATGCTTTGGGTGGTTTGATATTTAGTAATTTGTTTTTCTATTTGTATTGGCTTGCATCTTAGGACTAGGTTTTTGCTATGAAATTGAATTGGGATAATGCTCAATAGTTGAGTGATTAAGCTCGTTAAATTATTAGTGGAAATGGAGCTTTCATTTTTCTTCTTTTGCAATTCTTCAATGTCAGTATTTACTTTTTTCATAATCTAATTCTTTTTCTGATGTCAAATAAGTAGGATTGTGGTTGTTTTGGTTGCTTCAAACAGTACCTCCTCTCAGATCAATTTGCTGCTGAAATCTGCCTGTAACCCATGTATCTTTACATCAAATTTGAGAATAATCATTAATCATTCTTAAATGAGACTGCTTTTCTGGTTGACGGATTTCCATTATTTTATTTTTTTGGGAGGGGGTGTCTGCATATGCTTCTCACTTGAATTTCATGAATTTCAGTAGGAGAAATCAACTACACTGCATTATTACGACAAACAACTGGCTGCATCTCTGTCTTTCAGATAATTTCAGAAGGCTAATTTTATTTTTACGAACTACAGTATATCACAAACTCCTTTTTATCCCACTTTATAAAGAATTTTTTTTCTACCAATTTTTAGTGAAATACCTTGCTAAAGGATTCCATTGACAGTGTTTAAGTTGACAGTCACCCATACCATGTATCACAAAGTGGGTTGGGTGGGGATGGGGTCTGCCACAGGGTGTTTTTGTTTAAATCCAGAAAAGTGGGGGAAATATAGTTTTTATCGTGATGGGTAGAAGAAAATCTTATAAAAAGTGGTACTTTGATCCATTTTCACCATTTTAAAAAGAAAAAAACTGGTATATATTGGGTTCACAATGCCATGAACCTGAAACATTTTGGGCTATGAGAGAACTGCACGTAACCTATAGTTTATGCCTATGCCTAAATGCCGAATTTAACTTTAATTTTCTTGTTTTAGTACTTTTCTGTTCCCTGGGGCCAACACATTTCTTAATATGAATCCAATGCTGCCTTGCTGGGCTCTGCTATCTTGGTGCAAGAATTTATTCATACAATTGTAGAATTTTTGGATTGACTGCTTTCGCACAACTATGTGACTATGTACCCTGTTTTTGCATGAAAGCAATCGCTCTATGTTATATGAGAAACAAGATGGTGGGTTACCTTAGCCTATTCTAATAAAATTACGAACTTGGTTGTTCCAAAAACTAAAGAGATATGACTCATGTTTTCCACCTTTCTGCTACTTCACAAAATGACTTGAATAAACGGTGCTACATAATATCTCTAGATTGTGTTTAGAATATGAATCACTTGGAACACAAATTATGTTTTCTATAGAATGTTTTCCCAAACTAAATATTTCTCATTTGATATGCTTGTTAAGTTCATTTAGCATTCACATGGCCTGCCTTTACCTGAATCAAGGTCTTGTGCCCTGAAATGCAACTGCTTTGTTTTTCCTCCATCTGATAAGCAAAGACAAATTCTCATCTTTGATTATATGGCCTTAGTTGTCCTTTAATCCTGCATCCCTGAGTATTTATCTTTGTTTGGTTTCGTTTTTTCTTGTGTGTGCGCGCTACATGTTAGGTTTGTTCTGCAAAATTTACTAAACTTAGCAAAATTAATTTTATTATCTCCAGTTAACAATTCTAATAATTCCCTGTTGCTTGTAGTCATCAGTGATTTATTCTTTTAGAAATTCGTTACATAAATGGCTATTTTTTAATTTTATGGGACTTATTATTATTTTTTTTGTTAATTATAAATATTCAGGAACCAGAACCCATTGACTGGGAGTATTACAGAAAAGGGATTGGCTCTCGCTTGGTTGATATGTACAAGCAAGCATATGATGGTATTTATTCTGTTGCTACTGCATTCCTAGTTTTAGTTTCTTCCAGTATTAGCAAGCAGCTTCTGAGTTGGGCCATATATCCCTCTTCCACGATCAAATTTTTGTGATGCCCTTTGCCTCTTAGAAGCCATGTTCCAAATGATTTTGTGAAAAGGTTTCTGATGTATATAACATACTAATGGTTATATTTATGATATAAAACAATACAAAAAAGTTATGTATACGTGGTAACTCAAAACCAATAAGCATATTGAATTTGAAACCTAAACCTCTGTTACTATTGACAACAGTGTAACATGAAATTGTACAGAAACATATATGGACCCATGCATGTGTGTGTGAGAGAGATTGATCTTATATACTCTCTAGCGTTTCTGTCACATAGGAGTAGTATTTCTTAACAGTATGATCCGTGGAAGTTAATGCCCTTTAGTTTACCATAAGTTTTCAATCCTGCATAAGCCTTCAGAACTGTTTATCAAGATACCCTGCAATGTCTGAGATAGTCAATTTTTATCACTGTTTTCCTCTGCTTTGAAGTTCAGTGTCCTGATCTTATTTCATCTTTCGCATGCAGAAATTAAAATTCCAAAATATGAGGACACCGTCACTCCCCAGTACAAACCTAAGTTTGATGCTCTGGTGAGAAAATCATGAATCTCTCATCCACTTCTATGTTTTTTCTACTCTTAGACTAGTTACCTGGTAAATGAGAGGGCTTTTTTAATTTGACAACTTTGGCACTTAGTAAATTGAGATGTTAATGTATATTGCGAGGGAACTTTATGAATAGTAGAACTAAAAGATATAGAACCTTCATGTTCATGTAATTATTAACCAGCACATCTTTGGAAGTTTTAATGTAAGATGTTTTCCCATAAATTTTGAATGACCTTTCTTGCAACATTTAGAAAGATCATGTGTAAACTGCAGCAGAGGGGGAATGTACCACCTGAAGCATACATAGTGTAAGGCATTCTTTTTTGTAATATGCAATGATTGCATGCTACAACAGAAATTTCCATTCCGAATACCTATCTATGATCTTTTTTGAAGACCTCCCTAATCTGCTGATGTGTCAAATTAAGAACATATTACATAGAGAATCTTGTACTGAAACTTCTCGAGTTACAGTTGGTAGAGCTGAAAGAAACTGAGGAGAAGTCGTTGAAGGAGTCTGAAAGACTAGAAAAAGAGATTTTGGAGGTCCAAGATTTGAAGGTGATGAAGACATGATCTTTTTGCTCTCTCTCCCCCACTCCCTCTCTTACATGCGCTTATATGGATTTTTCTCATTCCTTTTTTTTTTTGGTGAAACAGAAAAAACTTAGTACCATGACAGCTGATGAATACTTTGAAAAGCATCCGGAACTCAGGAAGAAGTTTGATGATGAAATGCGAAATGATTACTGGGGCTAATAGTATTGATTCGATGCAACAGGTATTTTGCTCATTTTGATATGGACGTTGTGAGTTTAACTGCAATTTAGAAATAAAGAGAGGGATGAGGTAGTTGTCATTTCGTTTCCCCCGTCCTGATGGCTTTGAAAATGAATCTTATCCATGGGGGTGCTGTTTGCAGTTTCCATTGACAGTTTAATGTGTTGGAACATTGAGAGATTAATTTCTATCTCACAATTTAGCATGTGTATAAGTAGCATTATGCCCCCTACTGTTTGCCTAAAAGTGATATATCAACTATTTTGTTAATTGCAGCATATCAGCAGCCACTATCACACTTTTAAAGGAGCATTATATTGTACCCTTTTGGGTGTTTAAGAAATTTGAAACTCGTTTCAGTTCAGGATTTTAAAAATCAATTTAAAAAGATCATCACAACACTTGTAAGCCTACTATCACACTTTCTTATACAATCATTTTTCTTTCTTTGTATAATTTAAATAATAATTCATATCATTTGATCATCTTATTTATACTCAATAATAATACAATTTGACTCCATCACAAAAAAAATCAAGAACAAAGGAACACCCATCAAATTATTTATATTCTCAATGACCTCGAGTGATTTCAAATACTTCCCGAGTCGTGGAGGAGCAAGAAATGATAGTAATGCATACAACACATTCTTTTAAAATTATTTTACATAAAAAGGGGAAAAAAAAAAAGCCCCTTGGCCTATTTGGGCAATCAAAACAAACTGAATATATATATATATATTGAACAAAATCTATACTCCCTCCGTTTCGAGTTTATTTTAACATTTAATATTTAAGGGTAATTTAATATGAGTTGTTTGTTAGTAATAAAGTAGATGATATGACTCGTTTAAGTAATAGAGTATAGTAATAAAATATTGGGTTAATTGAAAAAAAAAATCACGACCTTTAGTAGATTTATTAATTACAACATAAACTTTTTTTCTTTGCAATTCCATACACCAACTTTTTTAATTTTACAATTTAATGCACCAACAAATTTTTCGATCAATTTTAAATTGATGTGGCGCCAAAAAGATCAAAATCGCCACATTGACGCCAAGTAAGACTGCCGACTAATTAATTATTACTATTTTTTAATGAAAAAAAAACAATTTTAATACTTAAAAAATACAAAATTAAACAAGCCCTTATTAATAATTATTCTAAACGCACACGCACACAAAGACATAATTATATTCACTCAGAATTTGCAACTCCTATAATTACATGGAGTATTTTTTATTTTTCTTGTTTATGCTATTGGTGTGTTTTTAGGAAAAATTAAGTCAATAGAAAAAATAGAATTGTGATTAGTTAATAAAATTGGTTTCTCATGCTCTCTTCCCAAATTCCATGGAGAATAAGAGCACTGCGAATCTAACCTCATCATAAACAAACAAATCGATTGAAGGATTGACGAATTGAAGAATGTGATTAAAATTTATGTGCAAATAAGGGCTTGTTTAATTTATTTATTTTATTTTTTTGAGTTTTAAAATTGTTTTTTTCATTAAAAAATAGTAATAATTAATTAGTTGACAGTTTTACTTGGCGCCAATATGGAGATTTTGATCTTTTCGGCCCCATATCATTTTAAAATTAATCGAAAAATTTGCCAGTGCATTAAATTGTAAAACTAAAAAAGTTGGTGTATCGAATTGCAAAGAAAAAAAGTATATGTTGTAATTGATAAATCTACTAAAGGTCGTGATTTTTTTTGCAATTAACCCTAAAATATTATAAGTAATAGAGTAATGGTATAATGTCCCTCATTTAGGGTTGTAAATGAATCAAATACTTTTGGTCGATTCGGTATTCGTATTTGAAAATTTATTATTCGAATTCGTATACAAAATTTATTTTTGATTCGATTAATAAACAAATACAAAATTATAATATTTGATTCGATATTCTTAAATATTCGATTATATTTATAATATATACATATATATATATATATTTTTAAATGTATATTTATCTCATGTCCTATAATATAATATAAATTATTATTTTGTTAAAAAATTCCATAAAATTTCGAATAGAATAATATCAAATACGAATTAATTTCGAATCGAATACTTAAAAATAATGTTTAGAATATGTATTAAAAAATCGAATTTGAATAATCATTCGAATTGAATATCGAATCAAATTTATTATACGAAAAATAAACAAACACGAATATTCAATTACTTTCACGAATTGAATCAAATACTGCAGTATTCGTTTCGATTCGTTTACAAGCCTCACCTCACCTCACCATTAACTCTTCAAGCAAGTTCCTTAGTCCTCGTATTTGACCAAACAAAGGAACAAAATATAATAAAATAAATACTAACACTTCAATATTCTAGTAATAGAATACACTTTAAAGTTATATTCACGGGACACTTTTCAATATACTCCCTCCGTTCAATTTCATTATTTCCACTTTTCAAGTTATATTCACGGGACACTTTTCAATATCCTCCCTCCGTTTAATTTCATTATTTTCACTTTTCTTTTTTGGTTGTCCAATTTTATTATGCTCACACCCTTTTTTAAAACAATACTATTGGACGAAGGAAGTATAAACTAATATTATTCAATTCCACTACAAACAAACATTTACAAAAACTACAAAAATAGGAAAACAGCACAAAATCACTATATATTTGGACAAAAATCATTATCTAACTACCAAAACAACATTTCACAGTTACTATAAAACACTCGAGCAAAATATATAGAACACGACAAATAAAAAAGAAGGCTCATAGCGCAAATTTTAATCTAAGGAAATAGATGAGGCAATGGACCCAACCATTGCTATAAGCGCAGAGATCATCATAGCCATGCACCAGCCGGGAATCGAACCCGGGTCTGTACCGTGGCAGGGTACTATTCTACCACTAGACCACTGGTGCTTCTTGCTTTCCTCTACATATTTATTTATCTATTATTACAAGGATATATATATATAATTAGATATGGCATTGGCACACATGGAAAAAATTATGGGCGATTGATTCAAATCTTTCCATATAAACGAAAGTGAGATTTTGGTTGCATTATCACCGCATTTTGATTAATTACCTTCTCAAAATGAGAAAATCTAGTCCCGGCGGTAAACATGTGCAAAATCAAAATTGGAACCGGACGAATTGGCCATATCAGATGGTTTCTAACCGTCGATTTCGGTTTGAAAATCGAACTTTAACCTCAAAATTAAGGTTCAATTTCAGTTACGAAAATTCAAAATCGAAACCGGTCAAACCTGCGTTTTGCCCCTTTTTTTTCTATTTTTTTTTAATATTCTTCTATAATTACCTCAATTCTCAATTGCAACTCATTTTTTCACATCAATCTCTCATCTCTTATATATAGTAGATTATTTTTTAAAAAAGGGAAACAAAAAACTAGCAGAAAAAGAAAAATCAAATCGGCGGTTCGGGTTCAAAACCGTAAATGGTTTGTAAAATGATCAAACATATCTAGTCCCCGGACCTACATTACTTATAGAGAAACAATGAATTTATGAAATTATATTTTCATTGAGTGAATTGAATGAATTACATGAGGGAGTATTTATAATTACAAACTATATCTAATATATATCTTCAATCATATCTAATTGATATATTTAGATGATAAGGATAGATATAATATTAATAATATCTTATTAATATTATATGCCTAATACGCCCCCTCAAGATGGAGCACCGTAAAAGAGTCCAATCTTGATCATAAATAGTTGCAGCCGAGGTCGAGGAAGAGACTTTATAAGAACATCAACAAGTTGATCCGCGGAGGAGAAAAGTTGGTATGCGCTGGTGTTTCTTGGAGAGATTAATTAATTGGGAGGAGGGGAAGGCACAATCGGTGGAGTGATTAAAGAAATTGGGCACTTTAACCTGGAGAGGTTACCGTGAGGAAGTTGAAACCGCAGGTGTTGTTCGGAAGTTGCAACCAAACGGCAGTTATGAGAGGGGTGTTGTAATCGTGGGTTTTGAACGACAAGAATGCCGAACAACGATTACGAGAGTTCTTGAGGGATCGAGGCGTAGGCTCGTTGGGAAGAATACATTTGTTTTCTTGAGGTTGGGGTAATCGTGGGTTTTGTACGACAAGAACGTCGAACAACGATTACGGGGAAGAAGAAACTTGTCTTCTTGAGGTTGGGATAATAGTGGGTTGCGAGGGTTTGGGTGGAATCGAACCCAGGATATTTGGGCGTGAGCCTTTAGGCTCTGATACCATATAGAGAAACAATAAATTACGAAATTATAATTTTCATTGAGTGAATTGAATGAATTACATGAGGGAGTATTTATAATTACAAACTATATCTAATATATATCTTCAATCATATCTAATTGATATATTTAGATGATAAGGATAGATATAATATTAATAATATCTTATTAATATTATATGCCTAATATTACTTACGTCGTGAAGTGCCTCCGACCACCACTCGTACCCCATCCACGACAACTTTACCTTTTCCTGCAAACTTAAATGCCCGTGACCGAATCTCTTGGATCGCATGCCAACAAATTCTTGGCTTCTGAAATTAAATGGAGAGGAAATTTGAAGTGAAATGAGAGAGAGAGACGAGGGGTATAGTAGACAATCCACTTCTACTTTGCACCCAAAATATATACGGGAATGGAGTGAAAATGTGAACCCCACTCCAAGAGCGGAATCAGGATTATAAAATAGAGTGGGTTAAGTTAAAAAAAAAAAATTTACTTATATTTTAGTTAAAATTTAAGGTTATGTTTGTTTCGAATTTAAAATTTTAAAATCTAATCACAGTTCTATTTTAAAATTTCTAGAATCCAAATTTTAAAAATATACCATATATCCTATAAAAATTAATTTTATAAATATCTAGATATTATAAAATCTAGTGAAATTTAAATTCTAATATTTGTAATAGTATGAATTTATTTTGAAATTTAAGGAGGTAAATTAATTTAATTTTTTCAAAATTTTCAAAACAAATATACCTAAGGATGTTCCTCTTAATTTAATAGATATTTTAATTAGTTTAAATGATTATTTTAAATTTATACATTTGATCATGTTATGTGGACATAGTGGGTTAATGGATATGCAACTTCCATTCTATTTTTAAACAGAATTATTAGGTGGTCAAATATATATATATATATATATATACATTTTTTTTAATACGAATAAAGGAAAAAAGAAAAACAAAAATGGTTGGGCGGGCTACAGCCCGTCCCAGCCATTGAATAGATCCGCCCTTGCTCCACTCCACAACAACAGAGCCATTTCGTTGACACGTTGGATGTGATTGTTTCGTGCATCGACTGGATTGATTCAGTTTAATCCCTTGTAAGCTCTCGAAGCGGCGGTGCCCTGTTTTTGGCATTCTTCCGATTTTTCTCTCTATATATAGACTACGCAACTCTTCTCCCGAATGGGTCTACCGCACGAAATATCTCCCAGATGGACAGATTGATCGCCACCAAGCTCGACTTGTCGCTAAAGGGTTTACTCAGCTTCCTGGTTTAGACTACGATCTCACATTCAGTCTCGTCGTCAAAACTTCCATGGTTCGCATCATTCTCTCTCTGACCGTCATGCAAAATTGGTCTCTTCGTCAGTTAGATGTCAACAACGCCTTCCTTCATGGTCGCCTATCAAAAGCTGTATATGGCTAAGCCACCCGACTATGTTGATCCTCAATTTCTGCATCATGTGTGTCGCCTAAACAACGCAATCTTGAACAGGCTCCTCGCGCCTGGTTTCAACGCTTCTATGATTTTCTGCTCACCTTGAACTTTATTTAAAGCAAGTCGGACACCTCTCTCTTTGTCCTAAAATCTGGTCGCCTTCTCCTATATGTGCTAGTCTACGTGGACGATATCATCATCACCAGCAATGAAGATCACTATATTTCTCAGCTAGTCGCCCGAATTCGATCAAAATTTGCAATCAAAGATCTTGGTCGCCTAAATTATTTTCTCGGCCTTGAGGTATCTTACACTCCCTTCGGCCTTTTCCTCAGTCAAACCAAGTATGCTCGAGACATATTACTCTGTGCCGACCTTCTCGATGCCAAATCTGTTGCATCACCTCTTTCCACAACGCATACTTTTCACCAAGATGGGGACTTCTTGGACAATCCTACTTTATACAGATCTTTGGTCGGCGTACTCCAGTACTTGACTATTACTCACCCAGATTTATCCTTCGTCGTCAACACCGTCAGCCAATATCAGTCTCAGCCGACCAACGACTACTTTCATGCAGTCAAACGAATTTTACAATATGTTAAAAGAACGCTAGATTTTGGTATATCCTTCAACACTAGTCGTCCTTGCCTACACAAATGTCGACTGGGCTCGATGTCCGAACACTCGCCGATCAACATACACATACTCCATCATCATAGGTCCAAATCTCGTCTCTTGGAGTGCGAAGAAGTAACCTATTATTGCTCGCTCTAGTTGTGAATCCGAGTATCGTGCAATGGCAAATGCAGTCGCTGAAGTCATTTGGGTAACCTCTCTTCTTTGCGAACTACATGTCACTCTCTCGTCCGCACCAATATTATTATGTGAGAACAAAATCGCAATATTTTTAAGTCAAAATTCAGTTGCTCATAAGCGCGCCAAACATATCGACACCGACTATCATTTTGTTCGCGAACAAGTTGCTTTTGGTCGCCTAGTTACTCAGTTCGTCCCGTCTCACCTCTATATCGCCAATATATTCACTAAAAAACTTCCTCGTCCTTTGTTCGAGTTTTTCAAATCCCAACTCTACGTTGTTCCACATCCGCAACGCTTGAGGGCAGTGACGGACCCAGAAATTCAAGATTGGAGGGCCCGATTTACAAAATAATATTATACCTATAAAATTGTTTTATTACGGAGTATAAAATTTTCATTATATCTCATTTTATTAAATTTAAATTTAACGACTTTTGTTATATTTTGAAGGGAATTAATTTTGATTGTTCCACCTCGTACTAAGTGAAACGATGTTAAAATTTAACTTGCAACTCTGCAGAGACATTAGTTACTAGTATTAGATAAATGTAGAACTTAAATTATACTCTCCCGTCTCGTGATGCCTTGCTTCACCGGCCCACTTTTAAGAAAAATAAATTTAGTGGGGGGTGTGAGGTCAAATAAATGAGGAGTATTTTGGACGATTTAGTGAGGTGTGGAGAAAAATGTGGATAAAAAATGAGTTGCAATTTTAAAAATAAAATAATGTAATGATCAGGGTATTAATTTTATGAATTATTTTCGTATTAGAAGTGTGCAAATAATGTTAAGACGTTTCAATAAAAAAAAAATTCTTCCGTCCCAGTGAAAGCTACCAAACTTTCCTTTTTCGTTTGTCTCAATGAAAACTACCCATTCTTTTTTTTAATAATTATTCTCTCTCATATTTCATTATATTTTTCTCTCTCAATCACATCACCTCTAATACATCTATTTATTATATTAATATTTTTTAATCTCTGTGCTCGGAGCTCATGGAAAACTTTTCCTAAGACGAAGGGAGTACATAAATAATTGTGGAATAAAAAATATATAAAAAAATAAATAAAAAATTCAGTGAGGGGCCCACTGCCCCGCTGTGCCCCTACTGCGTTATTGCTTGAGGTGATGTTTTTTTTTTTTTTTGAGGTGATGTTAGTATACTGTATACATAACAAAAACCAAGTCTACACAAGTTAATTAAAAGAAGTTGTAACCTCCCTAGTTAGTTACTTCACCCAAATTTTATATATATTGACATTATAGGTGAATGAAATCTTTATTCTCATAATCAGAGTTAGTGCTCATATCTGACCAAACAAAGGGAAACAAGAAATAATTAATGAAAAAAATACCAACACTATGATATTTTAATAACAATAGAATACACTTTACCACTATTTTTACATACACTTTCCAATATACCAATTAATACTACTCAATTTCACTATAAACGAACATTTCAAATATCACACAAGTTTAAACTACACATAGTAACAAAAGAAAGAAAAATATCTACAAAAGAACAGAGAACAGAAACTATATTAAGACAAAAATCAACAAAAAAATAAAATAAAGGTCACATACATTTTACACTTATATTTACATACACTGATACTCTTTACAAATAGGGTGATACTTGAATGCAATTGGTTGCACTTATACAATTGAAATTGAGCTTTAATGAATTTAGTTAAATGTTTGATAAAAAATTAAATTGTGGTAAATCTAACATTAAAATTCAAGTGTGTCTATACATTTAATTAATTGTATGGAAGAATTTGTGTTACAAATATTCATATACACTTATTATATTAATATACAAACTAATACTAAAAAATCAGAGAAATAACATACATGCAGGTACAAAAAATAGAAAAAAGCATAAAAAATTAAAAAAGACACATGTAAAATATAAAAAGGGAAGAATGTAAAATACTAAACACTTCAACATTTCATAACAATAGAAGACACTCTACATAATCATTATATTTACATACACTCTGCAAACCAATACTATTAAATTTCAATGCAAATTGACATTTTAAATACCACACAAGATTAAACTACACCTAGGAACAAAAGAAAAAAAAATAAGCTCAGAAGCGCGAATTCTAATCTTGTAATGGATAAGGCAATGGACCCAACCATTGCTGTAAGCGCCGAACCCGGGTCTGTACCGTGGCAGGGTACTATTCTACCGCTAGACCACTGGTGCTTTTTGCTTTACTCTAACATATTTATTTATCTATTATTACAATATGACATTGCCACACATGGAAAAATTTATTGGCGATTGATGTGATTTTGGTTGCATTATCACGATTAATTGCCTTCTCAAAATGAGAAAATGTAGTACCCCGACCTACATTCTAGACGCCGTGAAACGCCTCTGACCACCACTCGTACCCTATCCACAACACAGTTGCAATAACTTTACCTTCTACAAATTCAAATGCCCCATCAAATCCTTCACTTTGTTCGACAAAATGCCAGCGTTTCCGTAAAGGAATCTCTTGGATCGCAGGCCAACAATTCTTAGCTTCTATAATGAAATAGAGAGGAAATTTGAAGTGAAATGAGATAGGGAGGAATGAGGGGTATAGCAGACAATTCACTAATACTTTGCACCCAAAATATATATGCAAAAACTTATATAAAATATTTCATACATGAAATATAGATTAGTTAAGGTAAAATGGGGGCAAATTTTTGTGGGTCAAACTCTTGTGAATACAGGTCAAATTTAATTAAAATATATTTTTTTGTGAGTATTTGTTTTACTATATGATCAAAACTATGTTATTATATGATCAAAATATTGTAACTACAATGTCAAAAGTGTACTACTACGAGTCCAAAAATATTCTGATCACTTAATTTTTTGGGCGAATTCTCCAAAATATTATTCGACATGTAGTAATACACTTTTAGTCTTGTAGTGATAATACTTTGACCCTATAGTAACAATATATTGATCATATAGTAAATCACCTGTTTGCGACCCACAGTTGTTTTTAAGTAGGGGTGTAAACGAGTCGAGTAGTGCTGAGCTCGAAACTTGACTCGATCGAGCCTCAAATTTTAAAGATTGAGCTCGACTCGATAAGAAATTCGATAAACTCGAACTCAACTTGACTCGATTACCTATATAATTTTCCATATTAATTGTAAAACATATTTTTTCTAAAATAAATTCGAGCTCGATTCGGCTCGATTAATTGCATATAAATAAAAATGATAAATTAAAGGAAAATTAGTAAATACTCCTATTGTACAAACACGATTAGGCACGCGAGCCTTTCGAGCCAAGTATTTATGAGCTCGAACTCGAACTAAATAGCTACTCGCACACCTCGAAACTCGAGTCGATTTCGATCTTTTTTCGAGTTGAGCGGGTAGCTCACGAGTAGGCTCGACTCACTTACACCCTTATTTTTTAGCCACTCGAATCCAAACTTTTGACCCACAATTTTTTTTAAAAATATTTTAATTAAACACATTACATTACATGTGCAAGTGTTCTCTCTCAAATATATATATTCGAATGGAGTGAAAATGTGAACCCCACTCCGCAACAGAGCCATTTCGTTGAGACGTTGGATGCGATTGTTTCGTGCATCGACTGGATTGACTCAGTTTAATCCCTCGTAAGCTCTCGAAGCGGCGGCGCCCTGTTTTGGCCATTCTTCCGATTTTTCCTTCTATATATAGACTGCGCCACTCTTCTCCGGAAGTCGGTGAATGTCAGTTTCCCAGAGATTTGTATGTGGCTTCACTCGTTCTTTATACTCTCACTCTCCCTTTTCCTCTAGAAACATCTATTTTGTTCGCCCTTTCTCGCTGAGTAGCACTCACTCGTCACTCTCCCTGTTCAACATGCCTCGCAATCGCAGCCAGGTAATCCCCGCTGTGTTTGTATATTGTGTGTGTGAAGGGTTTATGAGATTTTTTAAAATTTATTGTGTTTAATGTATCCTATGTGGTGATCGGCTACTAAACAAATATAGACTCGTCTCATGTTTGTCAACCAGCTGTTGTTTTAGTCTGAAAATTATATCATTATATCACACTGTTCCTTTTGTTTTTCTCAACGATTTTTTTATTTGTAAGGTTTCAGAACTTGTGCAATTTGCTTATTATCCCATCTTACTTTGTTCCCATTGAAGTGGCATTGATGGTAATTGAATTTATATGTGAATCAGAAGCGAGGAGCAGCTAAAGAATACAGATGGGTAGAAAAGCCAAAATCCGATGAGCCATCTACCTCAACTTTAGCCTCAGAAGGAGGTTTTTCAAATGCAACCGCGGAAGCTGTCACCGATAGGCTTAGAACACTGAGTGTTGCAGAAACCAAAGACCAACTTGATGTTTCAGTACCATCTAAACAGTTTGGGAGTATTGGGCTAATAACAAATCATGTACCTATCCGTGAACAAAAAGCTGTATGGAAGCCCAAATCGTATGGAACGGTAAGTGGAGCTACAACAGTAGAAATTGGTGCAGCTCCAGTTGATCAATCAGCAGTACTTGGCACTGGGACCCAAACAGAATCAGCTGGGAAACCGAATGCTGCTTTGAGTAAGTTACTTAGTGGTAAATTATTGGAGGGCTTCACTGTGGACAACTCAACATACTCGCTCGCACAAGTTAGAGCAACCTTTTATCCTAAATTT
Organism: Galeopsis tetrahit; assembly: GCA_963675135.1. Lineage (NCBI taxonomy): Eukaryota > Viridiplantae > Streptophyta > Magnoliopsida > Lamiales > Lamiaceae > Galeopsis > Galeopsis tetrahit. Next base: position 63,831,503 of record OY776132.1, read on the forward strand.
GAAAATGAGAAGTCCGATCATGAGGTAAACTATCCCATCAACGTTTTCTTTTTCATCCTTAAAACAAGATGCAGAATGTAGACAATTTTAGCTCACTAAATAGATAAAGAATGTTTCAAGTGAACTTTATGTTTTTTAATGTCACATGTTATATGCATGTACAAATACTTAGCTGTTTTGTAACTTGTTTCTTCAGCAGTTGAAGTTAATATAATCTCCATACAAAAGTTTATGAGTGTGTCATTTACATGCTTAACTTTTTATAAAAATGCAATTCTTGCAGGTTCGAGCAAAGATGATAGAGTTGGTTTCAAATGGCTTAGCTACAATGGAGGCAAGTGCATTAAATTTCTTTGCAGGTTTTTTCCTGCATTTTTAAAATTTTCATAGAACAACTTTTGGGTAACTTGGTATTAATTCTTTTTCTCTCATTACTGAAATTCGTTTTTTTTTTCTCTATCACACTTCGACTTTTTCTGCCAAGCTGTTTTGCATTTAGGATCTGTTGTAACATTAAATTGAACAGGTGTCGCTCAAGCACTCTGGGTCACTTTTCATGTATGCTGGACACGAAGGAGGGGCATATGCCAAGAATAGCTATGGGAATATGTAAGCCCATTGTTGATGGTTCATCTCATCCTTCTGTTTCTCTTTTGCTATTCTATCTGTCATCCATTTTCTCATGTTTTAATTTGATATAGCTTCCATGTGGCGATCAAAGTTAAGACAATGTAATTACATGCTTAGGTTATTATGCAAGCTTTTGTCATATTCCCCCATTACACATTTTTATTCTAAATTATCCTTGACAAAACCTCGAGAAATCTGCTATTACTGGTAAGTGGTAAATGACAAGCTTGTTTGTTGCACAGTTGCACTAATATATTACACTTACAGGGAGAGTTATTTCTTAAGTTACAAGAAATTTATAGTTGCCAAGTGCTGTAAAATCTCTATTAATAGGCGTAGTTTCTGAGCCTCTGTTATCCACTATGCATGAGTCCCTTTTATCCAGCCTGCATAGATAACTAGAATTAGATAATTTTTTATCTCAATAGCATAGTTATAGAAATCCTCGATTGTATTAGAAGTTCTAAATCCCGGATCAGAATATTGGTCTTAAATGGTGGTTACACTCTGCATATTATTTCTAAGATTTTAAGTAGATTCAAATATTCAGATGGTTGTGAAATCTGCTAATGACTGATTTAGTAATTGCTTCTCATGGATATGAGAACATGTCTACAAATATTTCAAAACCATTTCCTGTGATGGGTTAAACAAAAGATAATAGAAGGAAATGAGTCAATTAGACCATGTGTGGCGTGTAAAAAAGTTTCAACTTACTGAAATTGCAAATGAGGCTCCAATCCTTTATCTACGAGTAATGTAGTCAAAAGTGAGTGCTTTGCGCTTCAAGCGCTGTAGCGAAGCGCAGGAAACCACTGCGCTTCGTATTCTATCAAAGCGTGGCGAGGCAAGTGAAGCACATGGATCGCTTTATTTTATGCGCTTGCACATGGAGCACTCTATTTTATGCGCTTGATTTGCATTACCTTTCCTGGGTTCTTTTTCTAGATTTTTTTCTTGTTAAGCCCACACCCATATGTGAAGCCCATTGGTCCATATCCTTAATTAACAAAAAAATAGGGCAAGGACGTACTGAAATGGATAAGAATGCAGTGTTCCTCTACCTCAACAGCGTGAGCAATAAGAATACATAAAACAGGATTATTTAAACTCCACTGTTTTATGTTTATACACTTGTTTTTTTTCATTATATGTTTTTATTGGTGCTTATGACATGAGTTTATGCACCTTTGTCTTGCGTGCTTTTTATTATATCTATTAATTTGTGTTAACTTGTTTATTGTGCTTAGGATAGGATCTTACAATTTTTATCATGTTTTTATTGTATGCGAAAAACATACATAATGGCGGTGCACTTCACTTCGCTCGAACACTTTTTTTTTTTTTGTGCTTAAAATGTTGGGTGGCTTTGCGCTTTGAGTGCTCTTTTTGCTTGTGAATAGATCCTAAGCCCTAATGAATGAACATGCAAAGGCCTTGATTCCAGCATGGCAATTGTAGACCACTTGTCCACATTGATATGTCTCATACTATCTGATTCAATTGGCACAGAACCTCATTCATGCATTAAACACGTCTGAGCTGTTGAAGGGCTTAACTTTAGTTTTGCATGCTCTATGCACTAGGAAGAAGCTGAGTTATTTGTTGATTTGATCACCAATTGGTCTTAATTCTCCTCATTAGAATTGCTGCATTTCATTTTCTATTTTATTATAGCGTTTGGAATTCCATGCATGTACTACAGTTACACAGCTGTTGGTGTTTTTGTACTTGGGCGCATGTTTCGTGAAGCATGGGGTTCACGAGCCAGCAAGAAACAAGCTGAGTTCAACGAGTTCCTTGAGGTAAACTAGAAAGGGATGATTTATCTTTTGTCTAGTGGGTTTTCCTCTTGATCCAAAAAAGAACATTACTCTCTTGTTATTCAGCGGAACCGCATGTGCATCTCAATGGAGCTGGTAACTGCTGTATTAGGGGACCATGGGCAACGTCCTTGCGAAGATTATGGTGAGTGTCCAGATTTTATTTTTATTTTTATTACTTTATATTGGCTTGATGAATAGCCCTAAACTATAGTGCTGAAATGGAGTTTCTGCAATTTTTATCATTTACCCACCCAATTACTTGTGCTTATTCTGCACCTCCCATAAAGAAAGTTATAAGCTTATTAAAATTTCAAATGATCCTATTTGAGAATTTATATGTCATGCCAGGTGTGACTAGATCCAATTTGGTACTGGACTAACTCTTACCTGAAAATGGATTAATGGAATGGAAAAGGCACCATTTTGTTAATTCTTGTATATTCCCTTCAAATAAGACCGAACTAAAGATAAAGTGGCTGTTGTGGATGAATTATTTCTTTAGTTCACAAATATGCACTTTCCTGAAACTACTGTTGAAATCATTTCATCTGTATTCTTTTTCAATCTTATGCGAATGTGTGGCCCCTATTTGACTGATATTTTCTGCTCCGTGTTTGACAGTGGTTGTGACTGCAGTCACAGAGTTGGGCTGTGGAAAACCAAAATTCTACTCAACTCCTGATATTATAGCATTCTGTAGGAAATGGCGGCTACCAACAAATCACGTGTGGTTATTCTCAACAAGGTGAGTTTGCTCTGTTATGTGTTTGATATAGAAGACAGATTTGTTGCCTGATGCAATTATTTGTCAAAGATAGCACTGTAAGATTCACTAAATGATTGTTAATGTGTTTCCATTTTGGTTCTCTTTATGAAGTACATTCTCACTAGTGAATATTTTGGAAATAAGTATTTATTTATTTTGAACACATTACTATTATAAGGGATCTCGAGAATTTTCAATTCCTATTTAATGTAGCAAAACTAGAGACATATCCTGAAAATTTTCATGGAAAGCTACAAAGTGAAATCAATTTCAACAGAAAATGGGGGTGATGCCAATATAAATCTCACTGAAGGACTTGGATTGATATTATAGTTACAGCATCAATTAGGTAAACTAGGCAACTTAAGTAAAGAGGGGGTCTTGTGTGAGGCGGTCTCATGTATGAGACGGAGCTTCACTTAATATTGTGCATAACTGCATATTACTTTGCTTTAAAACACGATTCGAGTAGGGTTATAAGTCCACGGATCATAGAATTTATAAGTGATGAGAACCCGTCTTCATGTATGAGACCGTCTCATACAAGTTTTTGCCATAAGTAAATCTTCTGTGAGAATCACTGACCAATAGAAGTAACAAGAGACTATCAGAGAAGAATAGAATTAAGAAATGTTGGAATGTACTGGATAATATTGGCAAGTCTTGGTTAAAATCTGTTATGAACTTATGATTAGGGTAGAAAACCTGTCAAATTCTCATATTCATACTGTTAAGGGAGATTGTAGACTTCTTCCATCTATGAGGAATTTCCCATTCACGTTTTGCTGAACTAGAGCAGTCCTGATTATGAGCATCAATAGATATACATCCTTGCTTGCAGAGTTTGATTGTAAGAGGTAGTTTTAAGTTGGTTTTCTTACTTCTTGGGTGAGTCTGAATCCTTATTTCTAATATTGGTATAAACATGAGTTTATTTGATGCAAGCCATAGTGTGTCAGTGAAGTGAATGAGGGTCCTATTAGTGATCGAGATAAATAAGGTGTTAAGATGTCTAGTAAGATCATTTTCTAGAGTTGATGAGATAGCTTGTTTGGCCATTTTTTAGATTGAGGCTAGAATGCCTCTGCCTCTCTCCGATACATAAAAAAAACTAAAAGATTTTCATCGATTAAATTATTAAAGATAATATAAGTGGCAATGGGATGAGGAATCCAAAACTGAATAAACAAAACAAACACTTAAAAAAAAAAACTCTATTTCAATCTTTTAACTATATTGGTTTTCACTCTTTGATCAATGTGCTCTTTTCTGATACCATTTACTGAACATATTATAAAAACTTTGAAATTGTGTGTGATATTATAACCATCAACTTTTGTAAGCATTTCCTAAGCTTTGAGTAGGTTATTAATTACTACTCCTGTATCAGCAAGTTCAGCTAACTTGGTACTTCTGGTCAGCTAATTCTCTATCGAAAGCAATGCTGATTTAGATATGAGTGATGTTACTTAATAGTTAATAGACTCAATTAATGAGTGTTCAAATATAGCTCTGAGCATCATGATACTACTGTTTCTTTACCAAACTTCAATTGATTTTGGATAACTGAAAATTTCACTGTGGCAGGGTCCTTAGCTTTGTTTACTTAGTTTTAGGGTGCCTGATTAAATGTGAAAAGACTGATCTGACTTCAGTCTGTAATAGACATAAAATTGTTATTTGACGTGTTCAATATTTTGGGTTCTTGATAAGGAATGTTGCTGGTCATTTCAAATATCTTGTCGTTAATTTTGTCTCTCTCCTTTGCTACCTGGGTTGTGCCCACCATAATTTTCTACTGCTGACATGTTTTTTGTATTAATTTGTACCCTTGTGTTTACAAATTGCATATCAGCTGAGTCAGCTGACCTGGGACCCAGCCTGCGTGAAATATGTGCTGCAAATAGAAATGATGAAAAACAGGTTATCTGATCTTCTATCAATATTATAATTTTTGATGAAATTGTTTAGGCAATGTCCTTGAAGTTCATGTTCTTTATTTTGATACAGCAAATGAAGGCACTACTGGAGAGTATTGGCACCTCTTTCTGCCCAAATTATTTGGATTGGTTTGGATTTGAAGCCTCTGACAGTAACTCAAGAAATGCAGACCGATCTGTTCTATCAAAATTTCTGCAAGCGCGGCCAGCAGATTTTTCCACTACCAAATTACAGGTATGCTTGGTCCACTTGCCCAACTTATTCTTGAATACAAGAACTGAGGGAAATTGAAAATTTGGGAAAGCGGTTCATGGTAAAAAAATTAGCAGTGCTTTGATCTTTACATTCTTACTTCATGATGGTTAGGAGAATGCAGCAACTCATTATAGGCTAGGTGAAGCTTTTCTCATTTGATTTCAAAAGGTGTACTTTCTGATAGTTCTGCGTCTCAACTGTTCTCTATTTCCGTTTCTTAAATACATGGCGTTCTCTAGTATCCTGATGGTAATAATGGTTCCATTTTATTAACTTTGTTAACCCATGCATCAGGAAATGGTTCGCTTGATGAGAGAAAAGCGCTTCCCTGCTGCCTTTAAGTGTTACCATAACTTTCACAAGACCAACTCTCTGTCAAGTGACAATCTTCATTTTAAGATGGTTATTCATGTCCACAGTGACTCAGCTTTTAGACGGTACCAGAAAGAGATGAGGTCTGTATATTTATTATGCTAGTTGTTCCTATAAAACCAGTTTTGGCATTATACCTATAGTTTTGCATTCGTTTGGTTTTTTATTGAGAAAGTTGACATATTTTCAGGTATAATCCAGGATTGTGGCCACTATATCGAGGTAAATATGTTGGTCTGAATTCAAATGATATGTCTGGTGTTCATGTGCTTATTATTCTTGAAAATATATTTAGAGTTCATGTAAGCATTACAAGCCTAATGAAGCATATATTGGGCTTCCATGAAATTCCATTATAAATAAAGAAAAAAAATTATTGTCAAGTCAGGGCCTTCTGCATCTTGATGCAGTGGTTTGTGTTAATATTTGGATATGCTTCTAGGTCGTTTTGTGAAATATGAAAGCACATTTTCTTGGTCTTTTTAAAAAAAAAAATATGAAAGCACATATTTCATATGCTATATGTGCTTGTCAAACCTGTTGTGAAGACCGATTTGGACTTGGACTTTTTTTGTTGTCAGACAATTCATAATTGTTACCCCAATTGCTTTAGAAAGATTCTGATGTTTTGTGATAGCCATATATTCGGCTGAACGCCGTTCTTGCCAAGGTTGTATGCATTTAGGGATGATTAAATGCTTTGTGTTGCATTACTGATGTATGCATTTCCACGTGCAAGTCCCCATAATGGGAGAAAGCTCTATGATATTAGAAACTTATTTACGGATTCACTAAAAGGAAACTTCAGTGTTGCCTGATGCTGTGAGTAGAACAGGAAGAGAACTGGAAACTTTTGTGTTAGGTAAAGATAATGAATAAATGGCATTGTCCTTTGTGATTTTGGAGGAGCTGGAGTTTCTATGAAACATCGTTTTTAACCTCTCCCTAGTGGATAAATGGTGTCTAAAGTTGTCTCATTTCTAGAATCATGTTACTCTGTATGAACTTTATGTTTACGCTCTTGTATTTTTGCCCTAAACTCATTTTATGGAGCAATAACATTGAATGTACTATCTATATATAACCTTTTCTATTTCCACATGTTACACCCTGTAATATTGCCTATAAATATAAATTTGTCTTTCTTTTTATGAGGGTGTTTAGCTGAAGAGCTTATAAGCTCTTCTAAGATGCTTGGAAGAGGAGCTTATATAAGCTCCTCTAAAGTGTTTGGTAAGAATTAAAAAGAAAAAAAACTTATTTACTCCCAAAATAAGATGTTAGGAACTTATAAACTTATGTGACATAAATCAGGTTCTGAACTCTTTTGCTTCAGGGTTTTTTGTTGACATAAACTTATCGAAGGCTAATAAGGAGAGAGTAGTGGAGTTCTCCAAGGAACCCGATGCTGGGAGTGGCTCAAAAGATGGCTTAGCTGATGAAGATGCAAACCTGATGATCAAGTTGAAATTTCTTACCTACAAGGTATGGGATACTTTGGCTTGCATTCATCAATTACTCAAGCTATTGTAATTTGTAATCCATTTGTTACATATCACCTTGGTTCTTTTAATTGTTTGAGATGCTTTCTGAAGTTAATGTATCGATCATGGGGACTCAAGAAGTTATGCGTTGATCATGTGGACTCAAGAAGTTATGCATTGATCATGTGTCACTAGAATGTCCTTGTCCTCGAGAGCACAACTTTGTCAAAGAAAAAAGAAAAATCTTGATATTTATTAGTAGCATGTCAAAATATTTATTCAGTTTCTTTCCTTGCAATTGTATAATGCTTTATATAGGGATGCAATAGCTGTTGTCCCGTGTTACTTAACATTAACATGCTGGCATTTCCTGCTGATAGTTCCTGGATTCATTGATTTTTGACAATGTAAATACTCCATAACTAAGTGATGGATAATTGTTTCGTGTTCTCCTTTTCCAATATTGCAGATACGGACTTTTCTGATCCGGAATGGCCTGTCTGTTCTTTTCAAACAAGGTGAAGCTGCGTACAAGGCCTACTATCTGAGGTTAATTTTCCTAAAATCCTATACTTACAGATATGGGGGAAAAGGGATTATTTCCTACATAAAAATTGTTTGTGTGCATCTGTCATTTAATAATTTCAGAACATAGAAAATTACAAAGTTGAAAATTCTGAAAGATTCCTCTTTCATCATCTGATGTTTGGGCCTTGACTGGAAGAATGATCCTGGGTCTCATTCTCAGAAAATACTCTAGAAGTCTTCTTCTTAAATAGTACTACCTTTGTCCCTCTCTAAGGTTTACACTTTCCTTTTTGGTCCGTCCCAACCTAAAGTTTACATTTCCTTATTTGGCAAAATCCACTATCTCTCTCTACCATTTTTTCTTTCTATCTCTCTCTTCCTCAACTACCCCACTACACATTTATTACTACTATATTTCTTAATCTTTGTGCCAAAAGTTTATGTAAACCTTTGAAGGGGACAGAGGTAGTATTATTTTTTACTAGTGTTTTTATTTTTGAGTTGCCTATTTATTTCCATCTCAGAAGACTCACCAGTAGGACTATTGTTTGTGCTATAGTGTGTAGTCTTGCATATTCTGCGGTAATTGAACCTGCTAAATGTTGATTGAAATTTTTTCTGGGGATCTCAACTAGGTAGTAATGCAAGCAGTGGCTCTTAGGATTGTTTTTTCTCTCGGTTGCTATCTTGTAAGGAAAATTCTCTTGGAAATTATTGACTTTCTCAAGTTAACATGATCTTTTGAACTCCAAACATGAATCATCGGATTAATTCGGCTCTCACGCTCAGTTACTTGGTTACATTCTCAATGCTGATGTGTGAGCCCTAATACCCAACGTTTTTTGAAGTTTTGCTGAAGCTTTAACTTTTATGTGTCCATTCTAGGCAAATGCAGATATGGAATACTTCTTCTGCAAAGCAAAGAGAGCTTAGCAAGATGCTAGATGAATGGTATATTTGGATATCTCTTCTCATTTACATTGAAATTGTAATTGTAATTGTAATTCAGTATGTGATGATGCTTTTCTGCCTCTATCAAGGGCTGTATTCATTCGTAGAAAACATGGACACAAGCAGCCTTCGTCGGCTACATACCTTAGTGAAGCTGAGCCATTTCTTGAGCGGTATGCAAAGCGCAGTCCTCAAAATCAGGCTTTGATAGGATCTGCTGGAAGTTTGGTGAGAGCTGAAGATTTCATGGCCATTATCGAGGGAGGCAAGGATGAGGAGGGTGATCTTGAGCCAGAGAAAGATATAGCACCTTCAAGTCCGGCTATGACAATGAAGGAATTTGTTGTAAAGGATCAGGGAGTTATTGTCTTCTTTCCAGGTAAAAATTATCTAGATTTTTGCACATTTCCTGTATATTGTTATAGAAAAAAGATAATTTATAATCAGTGTGATGTTCAGATATGTTTGCTATCCAACTTTCACTTTTCCACTGATCTCTCTCCCCCTCTGTGTGTGTGTGTGTGCACGCGTGCGTTCCTTAGTCCATAATATTTATTTCAAGTGGATGATCTGCTGATATTTGCCATATTCTTTTTTATTCAACTCTTGTATTTTCTGACCCTTGATCATTAATTACCCTTTTAGGCATACCTGGTTGTGCTAAGTCGGCGCTATGTAAAGAAATACTAAATGCCCCTGGAAAGCTTGGCGATGACCGCCCAGTCAGTAGTTTGATGGGTGATCTTATCAAAGGTATTGAGATGAATCTCATTTTTTCCCTTGCAATTCTGACTATGGTGTTCGTTAGGTTTTGTTCTTGCAAATTGTTCTATACAATTAGAAGCCATTCAACTACATAAGATGATGAACAAAGAAAATTCTGAAGCATCAATTTTCAACTTGTTAAGCTGGTGTACTGAGTCCCTTATCTGAGGAGTACATGTTAATCTGCATCTCAGCAACACTATGCTTTTCAATTGTTCTCAATTCTTTTGTTCTCATATCATTGAACTGTAGTAGTCTACTGTCTGTTGGAAATAAAATTAGAAGCACAAAAGTTATCATTATGAATATTGGGTTTCATTTTAATATTATATATATATATAATCTGCACTATAAATTATTGCCACAATTGTTTGTAGTGTCATTCTGGTGAAGATTCTACTGTTTAATATTTTTCGTGGATTTGATTCCTTTTATTGTTTAATTTTATCCCCAATTTACTTAATGTAACATGATAGGGAGATATTGGGTGAAAATTGCTGAAGAACGCCGCAAGAAACCATACTCTATTCTGCTTGCTGATAAAAATGCTCCGAATGAAGAAGTTTGGAGGCAGGTATGGTTCTCCATATAAAGAAAATGTTGGCAGTATCTTGTTCACTGCCAAATATTTAGAATAGTGTGATATCATGTATGAGCATGAAAGACAGCATTTTGTGTTGTTTAAGCACCGTGCTGGCTGTGTACTTTCTCTGGCATGGGAAGATGCAAGTTCAATGACTATTTTTCGCAAAATTCTTCCCTACATATACCTCACGCATGTCCTTTTAAGCCTTAGACAGGCTTTGCCCTAGATCTGTTTTTCTTTTTTCTTTTGGGGTGGGGGTTGGGGTGGAAATTTAGGCTCAGTGTGAAGTAAAACTTTCGTGAAATTACCTTCGACCGATGTTTATCACAGAGATAGAGAGTAGTAACAGGAGGCATATTAAATAGAGTTTTGTGTTGAGTGACTTCTTTTATGGTAGTTTAATGAATCTGTTATCGTCATGTTTGTAGATTGAGGACATGTGTCGCAGCACAAAGGCAGCTGCAGTTCCAGTCGTACCCGACTCTGAAGGTTATTTTTCTTCACTTGATTGTTAACATCTTGTAAAGAATATTTACAGATGATTCTATCTCTTTCAAATCACTTCTTTTGAAAATGATTGAGGAATATTCTTTCTGTAATACTCGATTCTTAACAATTAATTCTCTCTGATTAGAAATAGCATATGATTGAATTCACTATTCATTATCATAAAATGTTAATGCATATATTAAATTATTAACCATATATAAGCATTCAGTTCCTTCGAAGCATCATAAGCTGGATCAGTCATACTGTATATATTATTTGTTGCATAAGTGGCATGTTTGACATTAAGGGCTGAGATTATATCAAGTAGTTAGTGCCCAATTTGTTCGTAAGGATCTAAATTAGTTAAAAAAATCATTATCTGACTAATAATTATTTTTGCACTCTCAATATGCACATCATGTCTTATATACTGCAACCTGATGTGTAGGATTGAGTGCCTGTATTTGATAGCAATATTGCACTTAACATTTTATGACATCAGCCGAAGAGATGCTTGGCTCAGCCACAATGTCAATTTCTCCCAGCAATTTATTCTTTAGGGAATTGTATCATACGTCTTATACCACTTGTAGGCCTGAGCTATTGTCCTTATGGAAAAAGCCATACAAAGAAGCAACAGTGCATCTCAAATTTCTGAACTGTACAGCATTTCAAGTGTTGCAATAGTTTCTGCCCCTATCATGAGGGTTGCCTGCCAGCCAAAATGATTGATGTGTGCATGATAATGTTGGGTATTTTTTTTTTTTTGCTGCCCTGCTATTTGCATCCCATTTTTCTTAGAAGTCCTATTGCCTATGTGTAGGAACCATTTTCTTTTCTGATCTTTCATCATTTTTTTCATGCTTTTTCAATTTTTTGGATTATCTTAGGATATGTATTTGCTGTCTGTACTTGGTTGTGTGCGTATATTTCCATGTTTGTAAAGTCTTCATTTTATTTCTAGCATTGCTCATGTTCGTTTCTATATTTTTCCTAGTTGGTTTATTGGTCTACTTTCGCTGAAACTATGCAGGGACTGAATCAAATCCATTCTCTCTCGATGCTCTTGCTGTTTTTATATTTCGAGTGCTTCAGCGTGCTAATCATCCGGTAATAATGAAAACTAGCTACTTTCATGTTGGGTAGCCCATCTCGTCTGTTCTCTTAACAGTTAAATTATATTTCTGTTTTCTTACTTTGCATCTTCAAGGGAAATCTTGACAAATCGTCTCCAAATGCTGGGTTTGTGTTGTTGATGTTCTACAATCTATATGATGGCAAGGTACAGTTGCCTTAGTTATGGAAATATTATTATGTCCCTCAAAAACAGTTTTTCATTGTCCCATTGTCCTGCAATCTCTAGAACCGCAAGGAGTTTGAAGCCGAGCTAATAGAACGTTTTGGCTCAGTTGTGAAGATGCCTTTATTGGAGTCCAGCAGGTTTATGACTAATTTGATATAAATACAATTTCTTTTATTCTGAAATTAGATAGGTTCATGCTTGTTGTTGTTGGTTCTTTTGTTTTTATGTTTTACTCCCAACTCTAATTTACCCTGTGGATTATTGTTGTCATTAAGTGCACTTGAGTTTGAAGTATTCTTTCTTATAAGTTCATAATTTTGTTCTGTCGTGGACCTAGACAATGCACTTGTGTTGTTACCTGAGATTGTATCTGCCCTGGCTATGTAAGCTAATGCATTAGAATGAATTATGGCTTAAAGCTAGGATCTCTTCAGAGCCTAGAATTAGATGAAGGAAAAGTGGAGAGTTGAAAAAGAAATTTCCGTATGAAAAATTGTTGGGCTTGCCATAATCCATCTTTAGGCTATATTTATTGGTTTAAATATCTCTCTATCAATTTTAAAGATGGAAAGTGCTGGTCCTTTGTTTCTCTAAGCAGTAAGCAGCACGTGGTTCCTACGTCCCTATCTGAGTTAATTTCTTATGTGCTATTATCCCTATCTTATCTTTGCTGAGGACTCACAGTTCTTTCTGTTTCTATCTGTATGTGAAAAAGACCCCCTCTGCCTGAAACTGTGAGGTCCACTCTGGAGGAAGGATTAAACTTATACAAGCTTCATAGCAAACGACATGGAAGGTGCCCTCAGCCCCATTCATATATTAATCTTTTAAGTTGGATAAACTACCCTGTTTCATTTAGTTTAATTTATGCTGCTTCTTTATTCATCTATTAGAGCGGAGCCAACGAAAGGCACATATGCTAAGGAGTGGACTAAATGGGAGAAGCAACTGCGTGATACTTTTCTTGCAAATGCCGAACATCTCAATTCTATTCAGGTCAGTATTATCATTATAATTAAATAAGAAATATTCATTGGTAGCCAGTACAAATGATTTTCTTTTGTCTTAATTTTAGCATGAGTCCTCACTTAGAGAAATAAAGGAAGTTCTTAACTGCTAAATTTTTGGCATGTTTATGTGGTACAGACTAACTTATAACTGGAGAGTTTGATCACAGCTGTTTGAATGGCAGTATTTGTATGCCTGTTAAAACTCAATGGTTCCTTTACTGCATTTTTATATAGCAGACGGAAGATTACAAAAGAAAAGAAAAATTTGCCAAATGGCATATCAGCATAGTCTGCAATGAAGTTGGTTTACCTAGTGTGTGTGTATCCCCACTTCCTATATAGACAAAGTTTCTCTCTTTTTACCTAGTTGTCGTAAGTCCTCTACGCTTATATTTCCAGGTCCCATTTGAGGTTGCTGTTGAGAAAGTTTGTGAACAACTTAAAGCAATCGCTAAGGGAGACTATAAAGCACCCAGTACTGAAAAAAGAAAGCTGGGAACCATTGTCTTTGCTGCTGTCAGTCTACCAGTTTCAGAAATCATACATCTCCTTGATAATGTAAGCCTGGTGAACATAAACATGTTTACAATTCTGCAACAACTTTATTCAATAAACTCCCCTTACTCCCGTCTCCATACATATTTCTGTTGAATTCTGGGGCAGACTATAGACGTAATTGAACATTTTGTTATCATCGTGATGATGACAGTTAGGTGAGAAGGATCCCAGAGTGGCAGCTTTCCTTAAGGACAAGAATTTGAAAAGCAGCTTTACAAAAGCCCACGTTACTCTGGCTCACAAGAGAAGTCACGGTGTAACTGCTGTAGCCAATTATGGCGCGTATGTCCACCATGACGTTCCTATTGCTATCAGTTCGATGTTATTTTGTGACAAATCGGCAGCATTGGAAGCAGAGCCGGGGGTAGTGGATGGGGAAAAATTAATTTCGAAAAATGAATGGCCACATGTGACATTGTGGACTGCTCAAGGGGTTCCAGCTAAAGAAGCTAATATGTTGCCTCAGTTATATGCCCAAGGTAAGGCTACTCGTGTTCAAATCGATCCTCCCATCACTATAACAGGAGTTCTCGACTTTTTCTGAAATCTTCTTTTCTCGAATATGATGTTACTCCCAATTTTGTGTAATCTTAACTTCTTTTTTCGTAATAATGGCGAACTAGATAGAAATATAAAGAGGGAAAATGTGTAAATATGTACTTGAGCCAACTTTTTTTTTTGGGAAAATATTTACATCGGTGGTACTCTAAACCAACGTTGCAGAAGTCGAAAGTTGATAGTCGGGCGGATTGGAACCGCCTAGTGCCTAGTCGGAGTCTAGGCAACACCTAGTCGACCTTTTCTTTTTAATTATTTTATTTTATAATTCTCAAACAATAAACATGAAATCTTAATAAACAAAAGTAAAAAATTGTAAAAGGATTCTTGAAGAAATTAAAATTTACAAAAATTATGTTGAAAAATAAAAAAAAATACAGTTTTCACCTCTTAGACGATATAATTTTACAAATAGAAGGTACATCATGACAGTCACGTGCTTTGCTCGGAGCGTCGATTCCACTTGAAAAAATGTGCTCGGTTGTTCGAACCGAACTTTGATTTTGGAAAATCTATTTAAAAAGAAAAGGACTTAATCAAAAATCGTTAGGTAGTAGACTGGGACTTGCTGCCAAGTCGGGCCTCGATGCCGACGGCGTCTTTTGTAACAGAGCTCTAAACAAAGTTTTAATACAACTAGTTTTAGCCCTGCCCCATATATAGGGATGACGGTTGTTTTGGCCTCGCTTAAAAATCTACTAGTAATTTTATTTACCCAAAACAAACAGATTTGTTTTTTCATAACTTGGGCCATGGTATAATGCTAAATGTCAACTATATATATTTAGCAGAACAATTTTATAGAATTCTTTAGTTAATATATTTTACTGATTACTTAAAAATAGATTGTCTAAAAATACTGAAAAGTCCACTGCGGCCAATGTTCAGTCCACTCAAATTCAACGCAAGATTGACCAATTTATTTATATATGTACAATTCGAGTTTTGCAATGAAAAGAACATGCAGCATTCTTTTACTTCTTACAGTTTGCTCATGCCAAAACAAAAGGAAAACGAAACAAAGGGATACATCGTGCAGTACTGTTTTAAAAAATTCATATCAACACACACAGATGTCATAATAGGAACTTATCTATTGTCGGTAACACTAAAAAAAAGAACAAAATATCCATTATAGAACTACTAAAAACACATCATACATTCCTACCACTAATAACTGAAGAGCGCTAGCACATAGACATATCCATATAGTTGTTACTCGAGCCGAGTTGAGTACTTAAAGTTCGAGCTCGACTCAAGCTCTTATCGAACTGAGCTCGGCTTGATAACATTAACGAGCTAAAAAATGAGCTCGACTCGTTAACAAGTTTAACGAACCGAGCCTAATGAAATTACAAGAAAAAAAATTAGATATTGAGCCTAACGAATCGAACTAGAGCCGACTCGTTAGTAAATCGAGTGTCTAACGAGCTCACGATCAGCTCGATTCGTTTAACAACACTACATATCCAGGATTTCGTCCCAAAGGGGGCGAATTTTTTCATGTTAGTATAATCAAGGATAGATTATTTACTTGTAAGAAATTTTCACTCATTCAAAATGTGAAATTTAAAACAATAAAAAAAGGAGCATCAGAACAACTGGATAAATAAGGTATCTCCTCAGCAATTAAAAGTTCTGCATTACAATGACACAGAGATATCAAGGTCAGGAGCTCCAGTTACTAACCCAATCAGTTAAAGTAGACACATTTTTTTCTATATCATCAATGCAGTCGCTTCTTAGAGCCACCACGATATCTTCTTTATAACTCTCTTTAGCCTCCTCCAACAAGACTTGAAATATCTCACACTCAATATTGTTTGAAAGTTTTGTCCCTGTATAACCCCTACCATATCGAAACAGCAAAAAAGAAAATCCCAACTTTAAAAAAAATGGATTAAATATTAAATATAGTAAAGGCTCCTGACAAAATTAGAAGAGGTAATAAGCAAGAGTGGAACAATGGGACAAAAAAATGGGGTGCTTGGTTTGTAATTCTTCAATTGGACTAGGAATGGAAATGAATATGGAGACTAGAGTAATTATTATGAGGTAATGAGACTCAAAACAAGTTAATCGTTACCCCATTTTGATTAACTACCTCCTCCCCATTATCATTTTTCCTCAATTATTCTACTATTTCTCAGCCAAACATCATTTTTTGTCTCAACTTATTCCAAGGTTAGAATAATACACTAACAATTTAACCACACTCCCATTGTAATTCTCTAAAAGATGATTTTCCATTATCATTCTCATTGAAGAATTTGAACCACCACCCCCTAAGATAACAGGGAGTAAATTACCTCTTAGTTAACCGATCATACAAAGCAGTATTATCAGTTTGCAGTACCACCACGTGATCAAACCAACGTTCAGGAAAAAAGTCACAACTGTGGTGATCCACAATGTTTCCACCTTCCTCCATCAAATCTTCAAGCTCATCGCATACCTGCCAAAACATACATTGCATAATGATGAATATTAATATTGAGTCCAAACCATTGCTTCCTCCATCAAATCTTCAAGTCCAAGAGAGTACTCAGAATACTAGCAACAAAGAGTCACGGGAGGTTTGAGTTTTCAGTGACAACCACCTCATCTGACCTCAAGAATATTTCTGAACTTGAATATAAAAAAAATGACAAAAGTCTTTATATTCTGGTGTAGTAGCATTGAACCAATATGGAAGCCTCACGCTAGCAAATCATAATGATGTGAGACTATAAACATTATCCAGGGACAATAGCATTAACATTAGATCGACAATCGGGAGACATTCTCAGCATATCATGTTTTATCATACATGTAGACGTTTATAGCACAAAACAGTCTAGAAAAGGCTGTATTGGAGGTCTCCAATTTGTGTTTGAACATTTCAGTTCAGCTCTGAACCGATTAAAGTTCCAAACTCCTCAATTCAATTCTAAAAGTAAAAGGATGTCCATACTATCTCCTCTCAGAAGTGTTCAGTATCAGTTCGGATTAGGTAATCAAGACATATCTTACGAATCTAAACCATAACAAGCAATTTAACTATCCCATGTATATAATTATAGAGAACATCTTTTGCACACTCCATCTACAACTTCAATTCAATAAGCCGTCTTCCTAAAAGGCAAATAAATATATATAATTTGCTCGAAAAAATCATTAGTTGAATAATTTACCAATGCGACTGGGATAGCTTCAAAGCACAAACACATATGGAGGTAAAGAACTTACGAGTTCTTCGTTCATGATATAACAATCGAACTCGTCGTCCCAGCCATCGTGAAGATTTTTCTCCTTGACCAAATCACCGACGTTGATGTGGCGGAGATTGGTCGCCTCCGCTAAAGCCGCAGCTGTCGTCGTTTTACCAGTCCCCGGCGTTCCGGTTATGAGTATGTTGGGCCTCCCTCTCTTGTTTCCTCCGCCTGCCATTTCCCTGTATTTGATATAGAAAACGAAGGATTAGGGTTTGGAACAAGTGAAGTTTATTTAGGCTTAGGATTTAGTATGATTTTGGGGGTTCTCTTCTTGTTTGAGAGAAGCGTCTGCACACGCGCCAATGTTGAAAATATCTAGGTCAAGATATTGAATATGGTAAATTTTAAAAATTTAGAAATATAAATTTAACTGAACAATTTGAACACATTTACATTTGTGATAAATTTATACAATGTTATTTAATATAATATTTTTTTTAATTTATTAACATTTTCTTGATATTTTTTCATATTATCTCGATATTATTATTTTATACTTATATTTATTGATATTTAAAAAATATATATATCATGAAAATATCGATATTGACCGTCACGAAAATTGAATATATCGAAAATATTTCCATCCATACACATAGGGTGCGAACCCAGGAATCGAGGTTATGGAGAAATTAAAAAAAAAATCTAAAAACTAACATATGTATAATTATAATATTTAATGTATATTATATTTTCATCAATAAGATATTAATATTAATTAAGAAATTTCTCAAATACATAAATATGTCTTCATCAAATTAATGATCAACATTAATATTAATTTGTATTTGCAAACAAACAAAAAAAAAACCAAAACATTAACATATGTAGTATTATGTTTTCGTTAGAATGAATAATACAATGAATATTGTATTTATTTATTTTATTTAATGTGATGTAAAATTAAATTATCAAATTAAACTACAAGTTATATTTTTTCTATCAATTCCTTTTTTAAGGACTATGTTTTTATTTATTTATATAATAATATTAATTACATATGTGGTTCAAAAATACTACTAAAATAATAGAGAAGTGAGTAATTTTTTATTAATAGTAATCTCAAGCATATAAATATAATTATCTTGAAATCAATTTTGCAATTAAAATATGTAGTACAAAGTAATGACTTGTACATATAACTGATATAAGTGTCAAAAGTGAAATAAGAACTTTCTTTTAAGACGAATTTTACCATATATTAATATTTATTTTGAAAGTATTGGAAGTCATTCAATTACAAATTTACAACCTTCGTCGTATTTAATTCGAATATTTTGAAAGTAAATGAAATATATCTAATTAAAATATTTATAAAAAATTTACTGATTAAAAGTCTGGGCCGCCTAAAAAAAATTATGGATAGCAAAGGTGGTTTACTACATGATCAAAGACTTCTATAAGATCAAAAATGTATTAATTATATGTTAAAAATATTTTTGGAGAATTGTTCAAAAAATTAAATGTTCATAATATTTTTGAAATTTTAGTGATAATATTTTAATCATATAGTAACATAGTTTTGATCATATAGTAAAATAATAATTAAAAACGAAAATAAAATATTATTAATATAAAATTGATATACTACTACTGATGTGATTGGAGATAAAAAAAATAAAGTGAGGTGCAAGCACGATGAATGATAAAATAAGTGACCATTATTGTAAATAAATTGAAAGGTCCTGATAATTGTTTGATATGATGGGGTTAATAGATTTAAAAAAGAGTGATACTTAGATTTAGAGGTAGTTTGATTGCATATATACCATTAAATTGAATTCCTATGAATTTGATTAAATGTTGAGTGAAAATATGAAAAACCTTGTTAGTAAATAGAGGGAGTATATTATTAATTTTTCATGAATTCGATTAATTCAATTATAGTAGTGTTTAAAAAAAATCAATTAATTAAAGTTGTGATGATTATTACCTTAATTAAATTTGTGATTAGAATTTTAAGTGTTAGATTAAGTGTACGACCAAGATTGTTTGTTAAAAATATGAATGACAATAATGTATAGTTTTCTTATTTAAAGTTTTACTATTAATTTAAAATTTAAAATTAATGAAAAGATTAAAATCTTGATAAGAGGAACGTGTTGATGACTGATGATAGGGAAATGAAAGAAATTTAATTTTATTATGCCCATTTCTTTGTGCTTGAATTTTAATTAATATTGACTAGTTTATATATATATAGATAAGTTGTGGGTATGATAAAATGTTGTAGGATCCATTTATATATAAAGTAATTGTTTATTAATAAAGTAAATGACAATTTGAGTAAATAAGTGATGATTGAAAAATGGAGATAAATTATTGTCAATAGTAAAATTTTCAAATAAGAAGTAAAAATAATTAAATTGGACCATAAAAAAAATGTGAGAATTATAAAATTGGACAGAGGATGAATAATTTCAATACTTAGTAATATAAATAGTACTAATATATTCAATATAATGAATGAATAATTAATATATAATTTCAATCCCAAATAATCTGATGAATAATATATTCATATACTCCTATATGATTTCGGAAAGAAGAAAAATATGTTTTACAAATAAATACAATTTTAATAAAAAAAAATATAAAATTAAATATCCAAATAATATTGAATAATTTAAAAACTTACAAATTGAATAAGAATAACATTTAAAATTTAAACTAACATGAATGTTCAAATAGTAATTCAGTTTTAAATTGAATTAGCGACGCATATAGGGTGTGTTTGTTGTGCTTTATTTGAAGTAATTAAAATTAATCTATATATATAAAAGGAGGACGAGGGCTCTCCTGCTTTCGCCACGTGTGCATTTGAGACCTCCCATCCTTCAGTCATGTGTCGCCATGTGTCGCCATGTCATATATATATTGATGTGTGCATATACATTTATTTATAACCGTTGCATTAATTCCAATTATTTGGCCATGCACCCATTTACACCATACGTTTATAGAATTAAAGAAAATTATGTAATGTTTGTAACGGTACTTGTTTCATATTCTTGCTTCCCTCACACTAAATACCAATGATATATATATGTGGTGTACGGTAAATTAGTGGTATCCTTTTAAAGGAATTGAGTTTAGTTTAAATATGTATTTTAGTTTGTTGGTGCAAACCAAGGCCAGAAGATAATTGAGGGCACAAAGGTTGTACAATCAACCACCACATTAGTCGATTTGGGCAAACTGTAAATTGTTTACAAGATAGATTGGACAACCACCGAAGTGAGTCTCAACAAGTAATTACTTATTCCTTCTACTAGAATTCTATTTTTATTAGAATATTGTATATGGGATGTATTTAGCTTCTCAGTTTGATTGATGTGTGTTTAGATTTTGAGTTTTAATAAAATTTAAGTGTTTTGATAATCTCTGGGAATTTTTTATTTACATCAAGGTAACTGCATTTTCAAAATATTAAATTTTGTTCTTGGAGTGGTTGAGTATTTTCAAGGGAATTCAAACAACTACCATACAATATCTGGAGCACAGTATGTGAAATACTAGCAATTACATTTTCAAAGACGGGTGAAATATACTCTGAGGTAGTTCTTTTGTCCGTTGACACAAGAAAATAAAAAATTGAAGACTTGTTGGTTGTGATATACTTAAAAGATGTAGGATTTTTGGTTCAAAAAAAAAAAAGATGTAGGATTTTTTTTTTAATGTTGTAGATTTTTTTTTTCTTTTTAAATGTTGTAGGTCTTCAATGGTATCTAACAATTACAATTTTCATATGCAAGATGATATAAATTCAAACATCGCATTATTTTAAAAATAAAATCGGAGAGAGGATATTTAGGAGGTTGCGAAAATTCCATAGGAGGGACAAACAAAAAACATTTATTAGCATTTATAGAAATTTGTAGAGGAGAAAAAAATAGAGTTTTCCTTTACTTGGTTGAGTTCTGCGTTTTACAAGAATATCAAATTTGAAGCAAGTAAACTATGAAATCAATGATATCAACATTGACGGTAAACTCTTTCTGTGAGAAATTTTTAGTATATCTGTATATATATAAAAGATCATTCATTTATTCTTTTATAAGTTATCAAAAATAAAATTACAAAAAGCCCGTGCATTGCACGGGTAAAAATTAGTATTTATAATAAGATGAAAAGTTGGTAATGTTTTAAAATAAGGTGATTTTAAGCAATTGAGTAGAATTTAATGGTATGTTTTAAAAAATCATTTTTTTTATTAATTTTATAAAAATAACCTTGTATATTAAAAGTGTGACCAAAATTAAAAGTGTGACCAAAATATAATGGAAAAGAGTGAGGTTAAATTTGGAAAAAAAGTTGATATTTACTTACTAAAATACCATAAATATTTTGTAGTAGGTAAAATTATTTTTATGATCCATATATACGTATAAGTCCATGCAGTAGGTAAAATTATTTTTATGGTCCATATATACGTATAAGTCCATTACAGAAAATATGAAAGTTTTTCTGGGGAGTAAGTAATTACACTTGGTGTTGCAACTGGTATATATATACTTCTATTTTAATTTTAATGTACAATTTTTAAAATTTTAAATAGCCAAATTCTTGTATCCAGTAATCTTATTTGATTGCAAAATTTTTGTTTCTTTTCCAACTTAGTTTTTGGGCGTTTCTTCCTTTCAAAAGGGGAATATTAACAAATTATTCAATGAATAAGCAAAACATCAGCAGATACATTAACAAATATAAAGACAGTAAGTTAAAACAAAACTTGACAATCACAAAATAGTTCTAAGACCTGAGATGCATAATAAACATTGAATAAGCTTTCATCCGCTGACACAAAGTAAGCAACCAACTGCTCAGTTACCTACCATCCTCTCAAACCGAAGCTATGTAACAAAGATAAAAATGTATGTTCTCAGTAACAAAAAAAAGGAGAATAGTACGGATAAAATAAAATAGATGTAACCAAAAATGACAGACGGGGATATTTTTCAAGAATTCTCTCTACTTGACACCCTTCTTGGCAGCAGCCTTGGTAACCTTGGCACCGGTGGGATCTTTCTTCTCCACGCCCTTGATCACACCAACAGCAACCGTTTGACGCATGTCACGAACAGCAAAACGACCGAGAGGAGGGTACTCAGAGAAAGTTTCGACCACCATGGGCTTGGTCGGAATCATCTTAACGATACCTGCATCACCATTCTTCAAGAACTTAGGTTCCTTCTCAAGCTCCTTACCAGATCGCCTGTCAATCTTGGTCACCAGCTCGGCAAACTTCACAGCAATGTGAGATGTGTGGCAATCGAGCACTGGAGCATATCCATTTCCGATCTGGCCAGGGTGGTTCATGATGATAACCTGTGAGGTGAAGCTGGCGGCTTCCTTAGCTGGATCGTCCTTGGAGTTGGATGCAACGAAACCACGCTTGAGATCCTTGACAGCAACATTCTTCACGTTGAAACCAACATTGTCACCAGGAAGAGCCTCCAGCAAGGCTTCGTGGTGCATCTCAACAGACTTAACCTCAGTGGTCAAGCCAGATGGGGCAAATGTCACAAGCATACCGGGCTTGATGACTCCAGTCTCCACACGACCAACAGGCACCGTACCAATACCACCAATCTTGTAAACATCCTGAAGTGGGAGACGCAGAGGCTTGTCTGATGGTCTCTTGGGCTCTGAAATGTTGTCAAGAGCGTCAAGGAGGGTTGGGCCCTTGTACCAGTCCAGGTTAGTGGACCTCTCAATCATGTTGTCTCCCTCAAAACCAGAAATTGGGACGAAGGGGACCTTCTCAGGATTGTACCCAACCTTCTTGAGGTAGGAAGACACTTCCTTGACAATTTCCTCATACCTAGCCTTCGAGTACTTTGGTGTGGTAGCATCCATCTACACACATATGTTAGGAGTTGTTAGTATTCATAATAAGCCCATGATAATAATAGAGCAAAACAAAGTAATTGTAGTTTACAAACAGTCGAACCTTGTTACAGCAACAGATCATTTGCTTCACTCCAAGAGTGAAAGCAAGCAATGCATGCTCACGGGTCTGACCATCCTTGGAAATACCAGCTTCAAAACCACCAGTGGTGGAGTCGATGATGAGAACAGCACAATCAGCCTGAGAAGTACCAGTAATCATGTTTTTGATAAAGTCACGATGTCCTGGGGCATCGATGACAGTACAGTAGTACTTGGTGGTCTCAAATTTCCACAAGGCGATATCAATGGTGATACCACGCTCACGCTCAGCCTTCAGTTTGTCCAACACCCATGCGTACTTGAATGACCTTTTGTTCATCTCAGCAGCCTCCTTCTCGAATCTTTCAATCACACGCTTGTCAATACCACCAAGCTTGTAGATCAAGTGACCAGTGGTCGTTGATTTCCCAGAGTCGACATGGCCAATGACCACAATGTTGATGTGAGTCTTCTCTTTACCCATTTTAAATACTCAGTAACTGCAGTCAGGAGGGAAGAACAGTCAGGAGGGAAGAAGGATTAGCGGAATAAAACAACAATATAACGTAAGATCCAAAAACACACTTCCAATTAAGTAAATTCGTAGTGATATAGAACAAAAACACTGGAATAAAAAAATCTTCGAATTGCTCCAACAAAGACAGAAAAATCTTTCAATTCATGCAAAAAGTAGCCTTGACAAATACAAAAAACAAGAAGAATCCAAAAAATTCATTATACTATACAAATAAAAACTATTTATACTGAAAACAAAGATCAACTCAATAAATAGAGGGATTAATCAAATTACAGATTTGGACAGCAACCAATCTCTCGTTGCTTCAAAAGATATTTATTTACCCATACGTAAACAAATATGGAGTATAAGATTTTAACAAATTATTCGATCAAATCAATCCTTGATCCATCAACTAAAATTATCCAAGCTGAACAGATCTAACATATAAAACCAAAATAAATATCCAGATATAACAAAACAGCTCAAAAACATTATGAAGAAATAGATGTGAGAATATGCTATCCATGAATAAAACATCTATACAAATACATAACGTTGTTGAATAGATATAAGCATATGTGGTGCATAAATCTAACGAAATACAGAAGAGAGAGCTGACCTTAGATATAAATTAGAAGGAGAACAGAGCTCTCGTCCGCCGTTTGCAGATCGAGAAGTCTGAGATTTATGAAGGAAAGATTGAGCTAGGAAAGAAAGCCTTATATATATACCTGGAGCTTGAAGAAAAGAGGGGTTGGATTAGGGTTTCTGTTGGGCCGTAGGATCAAATTAAATCTGACGGATGAAAATAGGCAATTTTATTTTATTGATAATAAAAACAAAGTGGGCAAGTTTCAGAGTAAGGAAAGAGGGAGAGCCGCAAAGTCGCAAACTCTTGTTCTGTCGCCCTAATTACAGGTTACTAAATGGGCCGGCCCATTCCGCGTTTAGGGCAGATTGGGCTTATTTTTGTGGTCTGAAAAGGGCCGGCCCGCCTCAACATTGTTCAGAATGAACCCAGGGTGAGTTCACCCTCCCATTACATAACAACTACCCTCCTCCCACTTTCCTACTTTCTCATTGAAAAACTCAGCGTCAAAGCCACCACCGACCGTTTTGGCCCTCACACCTCACCGTGCTGACCATCTAAATTAAAGTAAAGGTTATAGGCGTAAAACCTTCAAACTTCGGGCAACGTGTTGATTAGCATCTGACATGCTTCCTGTCCATTAAATGGAACCCCCATTTGGTGAGAAGTTCTCTAGGTGGTTGTCATCTCTCCGATGTGAGCTCCTACATCGTCGTTTTCATTTCGTTGGGTTAACACACATCGGCGTAGGCAGGCGTTGACGTAAGCCTCGTAGTTATCCATATAGATACCAATGTTTTTCTCAAACGTAAGTTTAATCTTAATTCAACGAGATTCTCACTTAATTGTAAAATTTTATTTAGTAAGTGGTGATGAAAAATTTACTAGTTTATATACTTACTTGAATCGTAGAGGAATTATCGCGGAGGGATGATCGTAGGTGCGGCCTTATAATTTTATTTTTTATACTATACCGTATCTTTACTTTTATGGGCCGTAAGGAGAGAGTGTTGTAAGATACACATATATATAGTATTTTTTCCTGATTACATCGTTCATAAGTGTTTATGAATTACACATATCTATTTTTAGTAAACACACCTACTCTTAACTAATCATCATTCATTATTTACTAGTTGTAGGCATGAATGTTAAGTGTACCTATATATATATATATAATTACGTTAGTATTACTATATTTTTATTATACTCTGATACCACACTGTAACGCCCCAATTTTTAATTATTCTAAAATTAAAATGAAACATTATAAAATAATGACAACCTCATTTTTTTTCTATATTTCTTTTTATAAGTGACATATAATGTATTATCATTTAACTCTTAACCATGTCGGTTCCATTGTACTTTAATTAAGGCGATGTCGTGATTTCGCAGTCTTTGCACCTTTCTATCGAGGATACCTACTGGGGTTTCTACATACGTCATGTTATTGTCAATTTCTATCGCATCCTGATTAACTACATGACTGGGATCGGGTATATATTTGCGTAGCATGGACACGTGAAATACGTTGTGTACTTAATCTAGCTCTGGCGGTAGAGCTAGTCTATACGCTAACCTCTCTACTCGTTCAAGTATCTCATATGGACCGATAAACCTTTGACTCCGTTTTTCTCATTTTTCGAAGCGAATGACGCCCTTCGTTGGTGACACTCTTAAGAATATTTTCTCTCCAACCTCAAATTCTAGATCCTTTCGCCGTTTCGTACGACTTTTGTCTGTCTTGTGTCGCCCGCATTCTTTCCCGAATTTTCTTGATTCCTCCATTAGTTTCTTCGACTATTTCGGGACCCAAAATTTTCTTTTCTCCAACGTCGTCCCAATATAAAGGTGATCTGCATTTTCGACCGTAGAGCGCCTCGTAGGGTGCCATAGCAATAGTTGACTGGTAATTATTGTTACATGCGAATTCAACCAAGGGTAGGAATTTCTCCCAATTTCCATAAAGGTATATTTGAGCCAACTTATCTAACCCGAAGGTCATTTTTATTGGTAAAAAGTGTGTTGATTTCGTCAGGCGATCAATTATGACCCATATAGCTTGATTTCCTCGAAACGATCTTGGCAAATCCACCACAAAGTCCATCGTTATGTGCTCCCACTTCCACTCAGGAATCTCAAGTGGCTTAAGCAATCCTGATGGCTGTTGGTGTTCAGCTTTCACCTATTGACATGTCATGCATCTTTGTACGAAGGCTCCAATATCTCCTTTCATGTTCCTCCACCAAATTAATTTCCTCAGGTCTCGATACATCTTAATTCCTCTTAGGTGAGCGGTGTAAGGCGTGCAATGTGCTTCTTCCATAATTTCCCTTCTAAGGGCTTCAACTTTTGGTACACAAAGACTTGTCTACTTTGTATTTTTCCTCCTTCAACCTTCTTCTTTATTTTCTCCAAGAACTTGTCTACTTTCTGAGCTTCCATGGTCATTTTCTTTAATGTAGGCTTTACCACCATTGTCACTACTCTCGCTTGGATTGTATTTGGTGGTAAGATCACCTCTATCTTCATTTTTGCAAACTGATCGACTAACCTTAGTTGGTTGGTTATACAAGTTAATCTGCTTCTCTCCTTCAGACTCAATGCGTCAACAACTACGTTCGCCTTTCCTGGATGGTAGAGTATTGTACAGTCGTAGTCCTTCACCAACTATAGCCATCTTCTTTGCCTCATGTTTAGTTCCTTTTGTTCGAAGAAGTACTTCAAACTTTTATGCTCGATGTAGATTTCACACTTCCCACCGTAGAAGCAATGTCGTCAAATCTTCAACGCATAGACCACTGCGGCGAGTTCCAAGTCGTGAGTGGGGTAATTATGTTCATGAGTCTTCAGTTGTCTTAAGGCATATGCGACTACCTTTCCCTTATGCATCAGTACGCATCCTAAAGCTTGCTTTGAGGCGTCGGTATAGACAACAAATCCTTCTAAACCGTATGGAATGGTTAGGACAAGCGCGGTGGTTAGTCTCCTCTTCAATTTTTGGAAGTTGTCCTCGCATTCTTTTGTCCAGTGGAACTTCACCTCCTTTCTCGTTAGTTGTGTTAACGGTCTTGCAATTTTCGAAAAACCCTCGATAAATCTTCGATAGTATCCTGCCAATCCTAAAAGGCTTCACACCTCATTCACATTTTTTGGGTATCTCCATTGGCTTATGGCTTCGACTTTGGTTGGGTCGACTTCATTACCACGAGCTGAGACGATATGGCCGAGGAATACGACTTGATCAAGCCAAAATTCACATTTTCTGAATTTAGCGTAGAGTCTCTCTTTTCGCAGCACCTCCAAAGTGGTTGGTGTTCCTCGTGTTGTTCTTGATTCTTTGAGTATACAAGGATATAGTCGATGAATACGATCACAAACCTATCTAGATATTGGTGAAATACTCGATTCATTAAGTCCATGAAAATCGTTGGCGCGTTGCTGAGTCCGAATGGAATTACAATGAATTTGTAATGCCCATAACGCGTCCTGAAGGCCGTCTTTGGGATGTCTCCTTCCTTGATCTTCACTTGGTGATATCAAGATCTCAATGCTATCTTTGAGAACACACTGACACCCTTTAATTAATCAAACAAGTCTTCGATCCTCGGTAGTGGGTATTTATTTTTTATGGCGAGCTTATTCAATTCTTGATAATCAATGCACATTATAAATGTACCATCCTTCTTTTCACGAACAACACTTGTGCCCCCCATGGCGAAACGCTAGGTCATATGAAACCCTTATCCGTGAGTTCTTGTAGTTGTACTTTTAGCTCTTGCAGTTCCTTTGGCACCATTCTGTATGGTGCCTTTGAGACTGGTGCTGCTCCTGGCACTAAGTCGATAGTGAACTCCACTTGTCGTTCCGGGGGTAGACCGGGTAGGTCTTTGGGAAAACATCCTTGTACCCTCGTACAATGGGCACTTCTTCAATCGATCGATCACCTTGTTCGGATCGCACGATGTTCACAAGTAGTGTCGTGCAATTCCCTTTCCTTAGTATCTTCATTGTTTTCATTGCGGACATAATTCGAGGTATCACTTCCACCTTAGCTCCATAGAATGTGTAGTCCCCAGTTTCGTTGTGGCGGAATGAGACTTTCTTCTCGTGGCACGTAATGATAGCTTGGTTGGTCGTAAGCCAGTCCATCCCCAAAATTACATCGAAATCTTTCATGTTGATGACATGCAACTCCGCTACTAAGTTATTATTATCAAAACCAATCATTATGCCCTTGCGTAGTTGAGTGGTTTGGATAATTGTACCCGACGGGATACTTACTTCAAGAAAATCTCTATCTATTCTTGTGTTATGATTCCTTATTTTGTCAAACATCTTTTTGGAAATGAAAGAGTGGGTAGCCCCGGTATCAAATAATACTAAAGCAGGTATACCAGAAATGGTCAACATACCTGCCATGGTTCCTGGTTCATCGATGGCCTCTTCTTGCGTCAATGCAAAGACACGAGCGGGTTCCGCGTATTATTTTCCCTTGTTTATGAGCAATGGGCAATTGCTTAGTCCGTGACCCGGCTCCTTATAGTGGAAACACAATCCCGACCCGTACAAGCATTGTCCGTTGTGGTTTTTCCCACACTTGGGGCACGTTGGCTTGGTTTTTTTGTGTGGCTTGGCTTGTGTTTCCTTCCATGTGGATGTGCTTATTGTAGTTGTAGTCCTTTCCTTGATTTGGATTTACCAATTTTCTCTTATTTGAAAATTCAACGACTCTCTTTTCTGAAATCTCGAGCTTCAGTCGGGAGGCAATTTCCTGAGCTTTGGAAAAAACTTCAGCAAATGTCAACATTCCTTGCCCTGCTAAGATGCTGCTGATCTCAGGTCGTAGATTTTTCTCAAAGCTTCGAGCCTTTTCTTGTTCGGTGTCCACCAGATGAGGAGCATATCTACTGAGTTGGCTGAATTTTCGCTCATATTCAAGCACATTCGTGGCACCTTGTTTGAGGTGGATGAACTTTGTTTCCTTTTGATCGTGGAAGGATTGGGGCATGTAATTTTGAATTACTGCTTCCTTGAAGTATTCACAGCTAATGGTAGCTCTTTGTGTTACCGTCTTTGTTCGGCAATAGGCTTCCCACCAGTAGTCTGCTTCATCCGTCAATTGGAAGATAACGCATGAAACCTTTTGCTCGTCAGTGCATACGATATGAGCAAATATTTGGTCGAGTGCCCTCAACCAGGTTTCAGCTTCTACGGGATTCTCCTTGCCACTGAAAGTAGGTGGAAGGTAGCGTCTGAATTGTTTCACCACAGTGCTCATTTCGTTGCGATGCGTTGGTAGAGGTGGTGTGGTCGGCGTGGGCACAATTGCGAAGTGTCATGCAATACCTTGGAGGACGGTTGCGAGGTCATTTCCCAAGCCTTCATCACTTGATAGAGAAGGTTCTTTGACGGGGATTTGCGTGCAACGGGGTCGTCCACGACTCATGATCTATTCCACCAAGTTAAATTATTAAAAGGGGGTTTGTTTTATAACTTATTATAATCCCTAAATTATTGATGTAAAGTGGATAAATTAAATCAACTTAGTACATTATTATTTACTATATATATATATATATATTTTTTTTTTTTTATCTTTTATCGCGCTGATGGTTATACATCTTATGCCTAGAACAAAAAGAAAATCCAGGGTTATCCTAGACAGACGCTGTTAGGTAATACAGATACAAAATGATAGGTACATGCCCTTATTGGGCTTTAACATGGTCTAGTGAAGGAGTGTTGGTCACCCCCCTCGTATTGAGGATATACTTCAGGTTCTTCATCCACTACAATAGGTTCCTCTATCTTAGCAGATTCCACAACTTCAGCTTCAACTTGTTCGAGATAGAATTGTTCGGGTTCTGCGGGGTGCCCTTCACTGACCTACTGCCAGTACAGACCGGCCGAGAAGAACGGATAACACACCTCACCGTGCTGACCAGCTAAATTAAAGTAAAGGATATAGGCGTAAAGCCTCTAAACTTCGGGCAACGTGTTGATCAACATCTGACATGCTTCCTGTCCATCAAACGGAACCCCATTTGGTGAGAAGTTCTCCAGGTGACTGTCATCTCTCCGATGTGAGCTCCTTCATCGTCGTTTTCATTTCGTTGGGTTAACACACATCGACGTAGGCATGCGTTGACGTAAGCCTCGTAGTTATCCATCTAGATACCAATATTTTTCTCAAACGTAAGTTTAATCTTAATTCAACGAGATTCTCACTTAATTGTAAAATTTTATTTAGTAAGTGGTGATGAAAAAATGTACTAGTTTATATACTTACTTGAATCGTAGAGGAATTGTCGTGGAGGGATGATCGCAGGTGCATCCTTATAATTTTTTTTTAATACTATACCGTATCTTTATTTTTATGGGCTGTAAGGAGAGAGTGTTGTAAGATACACATATATACAGTATGCTTTCCCTGATTACTTCGTTCCTAAGTGTTTATGAATTACACATATCTATTTTTAGTAAACACACCTACTCCTAGCTAATCATCATTCAATATTTACTAGTTGTAGGCATGAATGTTAAGTGTACCTATATCTATCTATCTATATATATATATATATATATATATTATCCATTTATAATTACGTTAGTATTACTATACTATTTTTTTTATTATTATTATTACATGTAATATATGTATGTATCATATAATTGAGCAAGTCAGCAAAATTCCAGACCCGCTCTGACACCACACTGTAACGCCCCAATTTTTAATTATTCTAAAATTAAAATTAAACATTACAAAATAATGACAACCTCGTTTTTTTTTTCTATATTTCTTTCTATAAGTGCCTTATAATGTATTATCATTTAGCTCTTGCATAATATATTATCTTGATCATGAATATTAATAGAGTTGCAGCGGAAATATATTAATCAAGCATAAATTCGAATATGTGGATCATGGTTCAGACCCGACATATCTATTACAAAATTCAAATTGTCTTCTCGAAATAGCTAGATAATTAAATAACGTAGTAGTAGTTTATTTTAATTATATCTTTATTTCTTCGGTCACTGCATCCTGGATCACCCTTCCTTATCAAATTTCTACACTGGAAATATTAAAATAAAGGGTGAGTATGAAAACACTCAGTGGGGGGTTACTCCATAATTGCGCAAACTAAATTTTACAAATGTAAATAATGTGCTTGTAGAACTTGTAAGTGTGCTTGCAGCGCCAGACTTAACGACATTCCTTGCTTTGCTCTCGCTCCGCTTGCTCCCACCTGTCTTCTGGTTAGGGATGCGAGAAGAGGCTTGTCTAAAATGTACATGGATATCAAGATCTGAAGCAAATTGTGCAAAGGCTTCTAATTCTGCAAATTGCGCCAATTCCAATTTTAATTTACCAGCTACTTTTTTCATGGCTTTAATTTGAGCCGCGGACCCCACTCTGGAAACGGAGATACCCACATTAATGGCGGGTCTTATTCCAGCGTGCTAGGATCATGCCTCATGTCATGGGCGATGACGGCTATGCTAACTCAGTTCTTGAACTCTGGCCAACAAGCTGCCAGGGACTGCTAATGGAACCCATACAAAAGGCGATTCTATCTCCACCAAAGTCTTTCTTTCTCGAATAAATCGAAGTCAGAGTGTCACCTTTCATGGAAGAGAGACTTCTTGTTTTTAGCCGTATGTTACGAGTCCGGGAAGCCTCCTCAATATGAGGGATCCCTCAAAAAAAATCCAAATAGAGAAGTCAAAAACCTTCCTCCTGCTAATCCGGCCATTTCCGAACCTGTCTTTCTCACCCTATTCAATTCAATGGAGGACTATAACTAGGGACTCTTTCACTGCTGAATGACCTGTCTGGTACGGCCTATTACCTTATGGATAGGGAGACTGACAAAATGAATTCGTACACGAGATAGCAGGTTGGACTACAAATGATAGATTCATTTCACCGAGACTTCAATCTCGCTCGGGAGCCAAAACGAACACGCCTGCTACCTACTGTACTGGACCTTCGACCAGTGAAGATGTTGGCTGAGCCAGACGTAACTTGAATTTGCTGGGTGGACCAGACTTAGCATGAGAATGATGGTTGGGCCAGACGTAACTTGTAATTTGCTGGTTGGACCAGATTTAGCATGAAAATGCTGGTTGGGTCAGACGTAACTTGTAATTTGCTGGTTGGACCAGACTTAGCATGACAGTGCTGGTTGGGCCAGACGTAACTTGTAATTTGCTGGCTGAGCCAGGCTTAATATGAAGATGCTAGCTAGGCCAGACGTAACTTGAAATTAAATACATAGTAAGATTTAATAAGAGAAATTATAACACTTGATCGTTATAACTCAATGAAGAGTTGAAGAAAAACCCCACCTTCTGAAGTGTAAACCTTAAAGATTTTTCGGCGCCTCATAACCTACAACATGCATTTATTATTAGATTATATGTAAAATAAGAAAATAGAATAGTTTATTTAGTGGGCATTTATCGAAAATGGTTGGAGTTAAATAAAATTTGATTTACTGGGTTAGAGGGTTGATTAGATGATAAAATATTTATCGATGGTTTAAATTTTGGGGTGAAAATATAGGTAGTAAGAGTTGCAAATACGACTCATCTACATGTGATTACGACAGATGGAGGAGTTGTATGGATAACTTCGAGATTTAATAGAATAAGAGGCTTCCTTTATCTTCCTTTAATCCTCTGCTCCTATCCTTTCCTTTCCCCATTCTGTCACACAATTGAGGCATTGTTATTTATAGCAAGACATTTATCATTACTATCCTATTTAATCATACCCCTACGAGCCTAGCCATGTTAGCATACTTATTTAAGTTATAGCTAAAAAGGGGTTGTAGGTTGTAGATATGATTAATTTTTGGCAAGTTATTGACTAGTAAATATTTTAATATGTAGCTACACTTACGTGGTGGATGCATGTTTAGTTTATAGTAATATATATATATATATATATATATATATATATATATATATATATATATATTACGGGTAAGAGTTTAGGGTTGTTATAGTCCGTTTTCGGGTGATAAGCAGAACTCATCCGCAACTGAGTATTCGACGCTGCAAACAACTCCTTCTAAAAGTCCCCCAAATATAGGATCCCTATTTGACACAATGGAGTGAGGGATCCCATGGAGACGCACCACCTCACGATAAAACATAGGGTGCTACCACACGAGCTGTGTACAGATGAGTGAGGCCTATGAAATGAGTGGTCTTCAAAAGACGATCCACAACCACCAAAATAATGTCCCAATGCTGGGAACGAGTAAGACCGAAGATAAAGTCCATGTTAACATCCTCCCAAATGCGCTCCAGAATTGGCAAAGGCAGTAACAATCTGGCCGGGGAACGAGTGCCCACCTTCGACTTCTGATAAATCAAGCACTCGGGAGTGTAATGCATGACAAATTTTATCATAACCGACAAATACACATTGCCAGCTGTTATACCTAGTCAAAAAAGTCAATCTTTGACAAGTCAATCCTAGTCACCAGCTTGCGTGGCGAGGACTAGTCAACCAAGTCGTGCGACGACTAGTCAACAATATGAAGAAAATGTAATAAATGTAATGTATTTAATGTAATTAAGTGCTCGCCCAAAGATGTCGGCGAGCACGTGTTTAGCTAGCTAGAAAAGGACAAGTGTTGAAGCCTTGGGAGATAGCATAGAGCGTGGCGACCACCTTCCTCGAAGATGTCGGCGACCACCTTCCCCGACGACCAGGTCCTCCGGCGACCACCGTGGCCCAGCTCCTCGCCTCCGCCGAGGACGACCACAGAGGCGGTTTAGCATTAAATGCACCGTCCAATCACCTTTTCGGGCAGAAGTTCAGGTCCAGTGAGGGCATGCCACGTGTAAAGGGCGGGCAGCCCAAGAAACTACTATATAATGCCTAAGAGGCTCATTTGTAACATTCAAGTAACATTTCACACCCAACCCAAAGCAATACACCTCCCAAGCTCAAAGTTTTAGCTTCTCTAAGAAGCTACTTTCTTGTGTTCTTCAATTGTTCTTCATTAAGATCACGAATCATCATATAAATCCGCATAAACACGTAATAAACCCCGATCATAAATATATGTTTGTTTAGTGCTTACGAAAGCCCACATCCAGATCATTCGTTCTAAAGCATGTACAACATTTGGCGCTAGAAGGAGGGGTCCTTTTACGTGTTCTTCATCAAAGTTTCAACCGATCATCGAACGATCGACTTGCAAACTCCTTATTTCATGTTTTAATCGGTAGATATACCGTTTAGAGCATCGTTTACGTATTTTATTTATTTTCGTGTTCTTGAATATTTGCGGTATTCGAGACATATTTTGGAGTTTGATCTCCTTGTAATTCTGTTTTTAAGCTTCTTTTGTTGTTACTTTGCTAAGATCGTAGTTGTAATAACACGTTCTTCTGCGAAAGAACTCAAATCTTTTGTTTCTTAGCGTCGAAAGCTTAGAACAGTTTTTATCTTTGTAATCGTTTGCCAATAGACACTCTTGAACGATGTTTCAGCACACGCATTATGACGGAATCCCACCGCCCGGAGGGAACGAACACCCTCCGCCGTCGCCGGCTCCGACGTTGAATCCTTTCGCGAACATCAATGTGGGGGACATCTTGAAAGATCCCCAGCACTTAAAAGACTTCACTGACTTCCTCGTTGAGAAGAGGAGGCAGAACGAAGCAGAGGAAATTGAGAAGGCCAAGGATCAGGCCTTCGACAAAGCTCGCAAGGATAAGGCGAAAGCCAACGTGAATGATGAGGACGACCGCTCCTATCACTCATACTCTATACATCCCCAAGACAAGGGGAAGAATAAAGCTCACGATCGTTCCCACAACAGTCATACTGGGGATTCGCATGGTCGAAACTCTGTTTTTAACCGTGTTGGCGACAAGGACCCGAAAGCTCCTCGCCCAGTACCTTTTAATATTGGGCGCCGACCAGGAAATAACGACCACAGAGACCGTGGTGGGAAGAAAGGCCAGGGAGACAGGATCTCCGCCCTCGACCGAGTGGGGCCGGGCTCGCGAGCTCCATCAAAGAGTTATCGCAGCCACCAATCAGAGAGACATCATTCCCCCAGGCGATCACGCCATGATGATCGCCCGACCGCATCTCACGGGAGCCAACGAGATGAGATCGTCGTCCCCCGACCACAGACTGCCGAGGAAGGGCAGATCGCCCAGTTCATCGAGACACATAAATTGATGAAGCTAGAAATGGAGAACTTGCGAGTAGAGGTGGTCGCATCAAAGCAAGGAACTGCCCCACCAGTCACTCTGCCCGCTCTTCCACTGAGTGTTACGGTCCTCACCGCCCCCATTCAGAGAAAGATTCAGATGCCTTCTGTGGCAGCATACGATGGAAAGTCCGACCCCAGGGTACACTTGTCCAAGTACTCAAACTACATGGCCTCAATCGGGGCAACGGACGCCACTCAGTGCAGAAACTTCTCCCTGACCTTGGGAGACCGGGCTCATCGCTGGTACACTACTTTGGGTGCCGGATCCATCACCTCCTTCATTGAGCTGGGGCAACAATTCTTGACTTACTTTGGGTCAATTGTTGCTCGCCCAGCCTAAAAGCAACGTTTGGCAAACGTTCGCCAAGCACTGATCGAATCAGGCAAGGACTTTATCGAGCGCTTCGATAGGTTGGTGATCGATGGGGAGGCAGTGAATGACGAGATAAAGCTGATCTCGGCTGTTTTCGGTCTGAGGATAGGTTCCAAACTCTGGGAATCTATGCATACCGTCTTCCCGGTTTCTTATGCGGATTTCCACAATCGGACTGGAAACTTTATTCAGATGGAAGAGATAATGGACGCCGCCAAGGCCAACGAGCAGCCTGAAGCGGCCAAGAAAATCTGGCCAAAGAAAAATTCCAACACTGGGGAGCCGTCCCAGCCAAAAAAGGCGACCAATCAGGGCAGCAGTACTCGCCCAGCAAATTTCAGACCCTTCGAGGAGTCCCCGGAGATCATTCAGTTCAGTGAGACTCTCTCTTTTGATCCGAGAGCCATTTTCGAGGCAATCAGGGGAAAAGATATGCTCCCCTAACCAAGGCCCATGCATACACACGAGGATAATTTGGATGGTAGTAAATTCTGCAACTACCACAACTCCATCAGCCACCACACTAATGGGTGCCGAGACTTGGTGAGAAATCTTTTCAAGTTATACAATGAGGGCAAGCTCGCCCAATTTATCAAGCCTAGGGATGGGAATGGTGACAACAGGGGCAAGAAACGTCGCGACGACAGCGACGACCTGCGCCAATAGTTGAATCGCCAGAAACTGACTCCCCCTATGCCGAACACTCCGACGGGCGACGTCGACAACGTGGGCGGAGGCTGTTTTGTGATAGAAGGCCCTCTAGGGGGTACTGAGTCTGGAACTGCTCTGTCTGTTCGCCGACAATAGAGCGAAATGCGAGCACTCAACAACGTACACCAGGTATGCGTCGCTCCGGCTGCCGAGAAGCCTCTATCCCATCAAGTCATTTTCACGGATGATGATCTGAACGACGTGGTGCAACCAAACAACGATGCTTTGGTCATCACCGGGAAGATTATGGGAACCAATGTCCATCGCATGATGGTCGACACCGGGGCATACACCAATGTCCTTTTCAAGCATACTCTAGATGCCCTCGGCGGATATGCTGAATATATCGAGCCCTGCGATGATATTATCGTAGGTTTCGGAGACACGCGCAACCTTCCCCTAGGGAAAATCAGGCTATCATTGGAACTGGCATCGATGAAAGAGCCAGCAATGCGCTACACTCGGCAACTCGACTTCATGATCGTCGACATGCCATCTTCTTACAATGTTTTCCTCGGCCGACCTTTCTTCGACGAGTTCAAGGCGGCCGCCTCTACTTTCTATTATTGTGTAAAGTTTCCGACCCCGGCGGGAGTTATAACCGTCAAGGGCGACCAGACGCGGGCGAGGGAGTGTCTCGTCCGTTTTGCTAAGCGTCATTCTAAAGTAACTCCTATGATTGGAAAGTATATTGAGTGTCAAAAAGAAAAAAATGCAAATGAACTACTTGGAGGGTCTTCCCAGCAAGTACCAAAAGATCGAAATTGGGGAATCAAGTCGACAAGTTGACGACCACCAAGTGGAGGTGAACGAACACACCTCCATGGAAGTGGACGAGCACACCCCAATGGAGATTGACGAGCACGATCAGGCAGATTCGGGCGATCAGATCCCCGACGACCAGGTTCCAGAAAACATTCCAGATCTGGAGCCTAGGCTAGGCTTTGAGCCAGAGTTCGGAATCGAGGATCCTCGTTGGAAGGAGCCCAAAGAACGGGCAACTCCAGCGGAGGACCTTGAAACCATCCACCTAAACGAAGCTCATCCAGAACTCGAGGTATTCATAGGTTCGAATTTACCAGTGCAATTGCGATCAGATATGGTCGCATTTTTGAAAGCAAACATCGGAGCATTCGCCTGGTCGCACGAGGATATGGTGGGCATTGACACGAACCATGTCTGCCACAAGTTGAATATTGATCCAACAAGAAGACCCATCACCTAAAAACGAAGAAAATTTGGGCCTGATAAATATGCGGCTATGGCGGTCGAAGTCAAGAAATTGATCGACAACAAGTTAATCGAGAAAACTGGAACTGATCCCGACTGGTTGGCAAATCCAGTGCTCGTCAGAAAAATGACCGGGTCGTGGAGGTTGTGTATAGACTTCACAGACCTAAACGACGCATGTCCTAAAGATCATTTTTCGATGCCCCACATCGATCATCTAGTAGATAATACAGCGGGGCACGAGATGTTAACTTTCATGGACGCTTTCGCGGGATACCATCAGATTGCGATGCATCCCGACGACCAGCGGCACACAGCTTTCATGACGGCGACCGACAGTACAGCTGGAAGAGAATGCCTTTCGGTTTGAAAAACGCGGGGGCAACATACCAAAGACTAGTAAATAATCTGTTTGAGAAACACATCGGCGAGATGGTGGAGGTCTATATCGACGACATCGTTGTCAAAAGCTTGCGGAAAGAGGATCACCTACACCACCTTGCCATGACATTCGATATTTTGAAAGAGTACAACATGAAGTTAAATCCAAAGAAGTGCAGTTTTGGAGTTAGCTCCGGAAAATTTCTGGGGCACTTGGTTAGCCAACGGGGCATCGAGGCGAATCCGAGCAAAATTCAAGCAGTCATCGACATGCAAAGCCCGAGGAATGTTAAAGAGGTACAGAGGTTGACAGGATGCCTAGCATCGCTGAACATATTTATTGCACGAACGGGCGATCGTTGCAAACCTTTTTTCGACGCTTTGAAAAAAGAGAGGTTCGAATGGACCGATGAGTGTGAGAAAGCTTTCGAGAAGCTGAAGGAATATCTATCGAATCCGAAGGTCCTATCTAAGCCAGTCCCAGGCGAAATTTTATATCAGTACTTAGCGGCCACTGACTGTGCGATCAGCTCAGTGCTCGTCCGAGCAGAGGGAAGCACACATCTGCCAATCTACTACGTAAGTAAGTCACTGAGAGATGCGGAGTTAAGATACACTCCGATGGAAAAATTGGCGTACGCATTGGTCATGAGCGTTAGAAAGCTAAGGCAATACCTGTTCGACCACGAGGTGGTCGTCCTTACGACGTTTCCTCTTCGGCGAGCACTGCATCGGTCGGATACCACTGGAAGACTTTTGAAATGGTCGGTGGAAATCGGGCAATTTGGGCTCACCTATGCACCCAGAACGGCAACCAAGGGACAAGTGCTGGCAGAATTCATAGTGGAACTCACTTTCCCGGATAAATTGGACAAGGAAATCGAACTTTCTTGGACATTGTTCGTCGATGGCTCTTCGACGAGCACCAAAGCGGGGGCAGGAATCGTCCTCACCAGCCCAACCGGACAGACGTTTACTTCAGCGATCGAGTTTGAGTATCGGGCGACCAACAACGAGGCAGAGTACGAGGCTCTGGTCGCTGGAATCAAGATGGCTATGGCCGTGGGCGCCAGAAAACTGAAAAAAAATTCGGACTATCAAATGGTGGTATGTCAAATTACGGGCGAGTACGAGGCTCATGGCGATCAAATGTTGAAGTATCAAGACCTAGTGAAAGGATTACTCGAGCAATTCGACCAATTCTACATCGAGCAAATCCCTAGGGAGGAGAATACGCAAGTAGATGCTTTAGCTCGACTGGCCACTTCAGAGGGGGAGGCAATTTTTTCTGAAGCGACGATCACTAAGATTTCTTCCCCATCAGTGAGTAGAAGTCAAATTTTGCAGGTTGAAGCGACCAGCGACGAGGACTGGAGGTCGTCGATCACCAAGTACATCAAGACCGGCGAGCTCCCGGAAGACAAAGTGAAGGCGACCAGGTTGCAACTCAGGTCCGCCAGGTACACCATTATTGGCGACCAGTTGTACAAACGGAGTTTTTCAATGCCTTTATTGAAATGCCTCGGAGAAGATGAAGCAAAGATCGTCATGCACGAAATCCACGACGGAATCTGTGGAAATCATACAAGGGGCAAGCGTTCGCTTTAAAAATCATAAGACAAGGCTACTTTTGGCTAACACTGAAGAAGGATGCAATTCATTACGCCCAGACGTGCAAGAGATGCCAAGCTTTTGCTCCCGCTATACACTCACCTCCAGACGAGCTCATCTCCGTTTATAACTCTTGGCCCTTCGCGAAATGGGGCATCGACATCATCGGACCTTTCCCGCCCGGCGTCGGGGGGTAACTTTCGTAGTCGTAGCAGTCGATTACTTCACCAAATGGACGGAAGCAAAGGCATTGAAGACCATCACAACGGCCCAGATGATAAGCTTCATCTGGAAAAATATAATTTGCAGGTTCGGCCTACCACGAGCAATAGTGACCGACAACGGACGCCAATTCACGAGTCAAGACATGTTGGACTTCTGCTCAAAGTGGAACATCAAGAAAAAAAGTTAACACCCTATCATCCACAATCGAATGGTCAGGTAGAAGCGATCAACAAAATCATCAAGCACACCTTGAAAGCTAAGCTGGATGGATTGAAGGGCAAATGGGCGGACGAGTTGCACATGGTTCTGTGGGCATATCGGACGACCACGAGAAATTCTACAAGTGAGACTCCGTTCGCGCTCGCGTTCGGAACCGAAGCTGTCATTCCAGCAGAAGGACAGGTCGCCACTTTTCGAGTGGCAAATTATGACGAGCAGTTGAATAACGATGCACAACTCTCCGACTTGAACTTCCTTGAAGAGCGAAGACTAACGGCGGACGAGAAGAATGTGGTCTACAAACAAAGGTCAGAACGTTATTATAACACTAAAGTACGTGCTCGACAATTTTCTATTGGCCAACTCGTACTTCGACGGGCGACGGAACAGTCCATAGGCATACTTGGCCCGACTTGGGAGGGTCTGTACCGCGTAACGCGCACATTCTCGAACGGATCGTACGAACTAGAAGATCTCGAAGGCAAGCCGAGCAAGTACTATGAAACGCGGTCAAGTTGAAGAAATATTAT
Organism: Galeopsis tetrahit; assembly: GCA_963675135.1. NCBI lineage: Eukaryota > Viridiplantae > Streptophyta > Magnoliopsida > Lamiales > Lamiaceae > Galeopsis > Galeopsis tetrahit. The sequence continues at coordinate 63,872,354 of OY776132.1, forward strand.
CAGTAAGTTTTAATTTTCGTACATTTGTATAGTTTGTATCTAGTATCTTTTCAATACATGTCAAGTTTTAAGTTTCATCATAGTGTTAGACAAATTTTAGAATTTTTTTAGACGAGTCTCTGCGTAGCCATCTAAGGAAAGAGTTCAACCGACGAATGGTTAACTCTAAAAAAGACAAGTACTCGTTCTTAAAGATGCTTGCAAAGTAGTGACGATGACGATCACTATTTAAAAAACAAACGAGTTCAACCGACGAATGGTTAACTCTAAAAAAGACAAGTACTCGTTCTTAAAGATGCTTGCAAAGTGGTGACGACGACGATCACTATTTAAAAAATAAACGAGTTCAACCGATAATGGTTAACTCTAAAAAAGACAAGTACTCATTCTTAAAGATGTTTGTAAAGTAGTGACGACGACGATCACTATTTAAAAAAATAAACGAGTTCAACCGATGAATGGTTAACTCAAAAAGACAAGTACTCGTTCTTAAAGATGCTTGCAAAGTAGTGAAGACGACGATCACTATTTAATAAAACATACGAACACAGACTAATGAAAGGTTCAAACTCAAAAGACAAGTACTCATGGAAAGATGCTTGCAAAAAATAATCAAACATAAATTAAAAAGTAGTGACGAGGACGATCACTCAAAATAAACGAACGCATCATAAGCAAAAAGTTTCATTCATATTAAGAAAGCCTTATAGGCTGAAACTACAAAAAAGGCCTCTGAGGCCGAACACTACAAAAAGGCCCTAGTGGCCGAGCAGCTACAAAGCGAAAAGAAAAAGAGAAGTCGCCGAGCAGATTTATGGTTGATCTTCAACTTCTGCAGCCTCTTCTCCGACCAGAGCATCTTGCTCGCCAGCAGCCACCACCTCGGCAGGAGCACTCTGCTCGCCCTATTGATCCAAAGGCGGACTCTCAAAATACACAGGAATCGCCAAAAGGCGAGGAAACATAAGTCCCATGTTCACCAGTTCGAGCAGGGGGAGAGTGGAGCCTTCCTTTGGTTCTTCATCAACAAGAAGATCATCGATAAAGCTGCCGAATTGGGCCACGTCCACCTCGGGATGAACTTCCTTGAAGTGTTTGACGAGCTCGTGGGCGGTGAACCCTACTGCATAAGCAACCCCAGACTCGGTTGAATCATCCTCAGCAGATGTGAGTTTGGATTGCAGAGTGGTCACCTCTTCGCGAGCAGCGGCGAGCTCGCTGGTTTTCACTGACATCTCGTCCTCGGCAGCTTTGAGGCGAGCACGGAGATCTTTGACCATTTGAAGATCTTCTTGATCTTTTTTCCGAACAGCATCAAGTTGGGCCTCAGAGTCGGCCAGTTTCTTCTCAAGGCCAACGTTAGCCTTGTTCAGCCGGGCGAGTACCGCAACCTTCTCCTCATTGCCTTTACGAAGGTCGTGGATCTGAATGGAGAGCTGCTCGGCCGCATAAGCTTGGCGGCAAGCGCTGATGGCGATCAGCCGAGCATTCACTGCAGAGTTTTGACCGTCGACCTCCTCGACGTATCTTGTAGTTAGCGATCGAGGCACATTCTTCATGGTCCTGATCGCGACCTGGTTCAGCTCATCGTCGTCGGTCGGGTCCCTTGACCGATAATAGTTGAGGAGATCACCATTGAAGGGCCCGTGACACGGGTGCTCGGCAATCCTAATAAAAAACAAGAGACGATCAGAGAAAGGTACTTCTAAAATTATTCAAAGGCATTTTTTGGAAAGCTTACATGGCAACCCGGTCGGCATTCCAGCCGAGTAGAGTTATGTCCTCAGGGGCCCTTTGCTCGGCCGACGAGCTCGTAGCAACTTCCCTCGACCGCTTGGTTCTGCGAGGAGGGGATGCCTTCTTGGGGGGTGGCGAATTTCCCCTCGGCGGAGTTCTCCTAGGCGAAACTCTCTGCTCGGCAGCAGGTGGGCGATGACCCCCTCGGGTCGGTTTAGCAACCTTCTTCGGAGGAGCCTCCGCGGTCTCAGCCGCCTTCCTCTTATTGGTGCCCTCAATGATCGCGCGCTCGCGGCTGGCTATCGCTGCTCGCAGGGTTTTGTTCACCATTATTTCTTCGAGTTGAATGGTCGGAGGAAGATAGGTGACGACTTTCTCAGGAACCACTACTAAAAACTAAGAGTCAGTTTTTTGAAAAGAAAAGATTCACTAAAGACTTAGAAATATTTTGATACCTGGAGGAAACTCTCGAGTGATGTGGTGAAGAGGTACTCTAAGGCCTGCTCGCTCTCGCATACACTCCCTGTTCAGAAAGCGGCAAGACCTCTCCAAGTAGCGACGACGAGCTACGCAGCAAATGTGATACTGAAATACGGGCGATAGACGGTGCTCGGCGGTCTTCGCGCGAACAGTTTCACCTACAAAAGCGAGGAGTTATTCAGTATAGACAAGAACGAGCACAAATAAAAAGACTTACCACGAATTCTCTGGTAGTCGGTCGCAATGGGAATGCGAGCAGAGGATCCATCTGGCCTCACGACACTTTTCCAGTCCCCGGCTACCCACCACCAGTTGGTCTTCCAATCTCGGATTTTGTTGGGGACCCCTTTGACCAATTTGAAGTGATCGCGACTTTTCACATAGTACCAGCCGTTGCCCACCTTCTTTCCGGCTTCGGCCGCTTGAAGGATATAGTTGATCTCTCGCGGACTGAGCCATGTGTTCCGACAACCGTTCTCGACTGCCTCTAGGCCGAACACGGTGAGGAGTCCGATTATGTTCGACGATCCGTTCGGCAACACTTGAGAAGGTGCCACCCCAAGAAAATGTAAGAAGTTGGTGATTCCGGGGTGCAGTGGGAACCTCAGTCCGGCCTCCATCATGCCTACGTTCACGGCGACCATCCCTTCAGGAGGCTGATCGGCCCTCTCATCTTCTCGCGGAACGAAGAAGCAAACGTCCCTAGGTAATTGATACTTTCTTTGAGAGTTGGTCACTTGGGCCAACGAGACTGTGCTCGCATATTCGCTAGCAGCATAGGCCGATTCATATGCCTCTCGGTAAGGGCGAGGAAACGTCCTCAGTGGGTACTCGGCTGCATACTGGTAGTAATTCTCCCGAGACAGCTCGTCCCCATCGAGTTCTTCTCGCCTAGTCAAAATGTCCTTAATGCTCGCCGCGTAGCAAGAAATCTCCTCATACTCCTCGTGGAGAGTGTTCGTCAAGGTTTCCTCAACTCGGGCCGGGTCAAGCTGCTCGCCCGTTTCTGCATTTAAGTCGTGGTCACTCAGATCTGAGTCGACCTCCTCGATTTCCTCCTCGGCATCGTTGCCGGCATCCTCCCTTACAGATCCGTCAGTTTCATTATCAACGGCCACGCCGACCACGTCCAACATTTCTTCCCAACTGTCGGCCGGAAGGTTGGGTACTCCTACATTAATGGGGTCAGGGGAGTGAACCATAGAATCCGAGGAAACTACCCTCACCACTAGGGCCAGACGAGCACCCTTGCCGGAAGGGCTGGCACCACCATCCAACGATGGCGGACCACCACCGGAGCCACCACCGATCTCCATTTTTTCTATAGAAATGGGGGAGAAAGAAGTCCTAGAGAAGAAAATGTAAGTTATTTACCTCCAACAACCCACGAGTAATGGCCACTACCAAGGTGACTTCGATGAATTTAACGGAGAATTTCCCAAGAAACATGGTAAAGGTGCATGACTGGTTGTCCATAGAAACTGGTAAAACGTCATGTAGTAGGATTAAAGGAAATGATGTAGTCAATATGAGGCGACAAGAACGAACACAAAGAAACTGTGACTTCATTACGAGCAAACAACAAAAGACCATCGCTATAACTGGTCGCATCCACACCAATAAAACGATGTCCTAGCACTTGCACACTTAACTAAAATCCTAAAATCTATAACAAATAACATATGAGGTTTAATATCACGCATAGGTGTTTAAGAGATTGGAATACTTGTTTTTCCTCTAAACTACGTGCATTCCAAATTACACACTTAGCTTCGTTTGTGACTCCACCTCAGTTTCATCACTTAGCTTTCATTTTTCCACGATCACTCGTAGAACCATCGCTTTTACCATTCCCCGTCTCATCGATGATAACTTCTTCCCATTTTGCCAAAAGTGTAGGTTGTCTTCCCCCTCTTTTAGATGGTTGTTATGTCGGGGTCAAGATTTCCCCAAAGGCCATTAGGTAAAGTTGCTCAGCCAATGGCGACGACTGAGATAATTTTTTCTTGAGCTTATTCCCGTCGGATGTACCCACTTAGACATCAATGTTTGCGTGAGTGCCACTTTCGCCAATTGGTTGTAGTTGTTTGATCATTCCACTAGTAGCTTGCATGTTAACATCTGGGATAAAAATGAAAAGTTTAGTTAAAACCCATAATCTAGGCTAGGATAGAGCATAAACGTCACTCTCCAACAAACAAATAGGCCTCATTGGACACCGAGTTGAGTTCATTAGGGCTCTTATTAACATCCTTCCAAATACCCAAGTTTGTAGCCAAAGTACTGGAGCCTACTTTCGTTCTAGCAGTAATCATCATTTGTTGATCGTTCTCCCTTTCTTGAATTTGCCGCCCCTTTTTAATGTGTTCATAAATCATCCCTATGGGTTGAGTTCACCCCTCATTTACCTATTATACCCTTCTTTTTTCTTAATTCACCCCACAAACCTTAATTCATAATCTTCAATTCTTCTCATTTCGCAACTCTAGCCACTTGTCGCTGCTCGCTCGCCTTTACCCTCTGTCCCAATCGACGCACGATGCACGCCTTTCTCTACCCTCTGTTGTTCATACGTCCGAACAACTCATTTTTTATTTTGTTGAGCTTGGATATGGTTTTTGGTGAATTTTTATTAAGAGATTCTGATTTTGAGAGAAAGTGGTGGATGTCTGTGCTTGCAATTTTTCTTGAGACTGTGTGAGGGATTTGAGTAGAGCTGAAAATTTAGGTCGTTCGGTCCGTCCCAACCCAACCCATCGGGCCAAGGGATGTTCGTGGGCTAGGTTTGGCTAGCCCATGAACTGGTTGGGCCTACAAAATGAAAGCTGAGCCTAGCCCATCTAAGGATAGCGGGCCAACCCAGCCCATAACCCTTTTTTTTTTTTATATTTCTAACAAAAATTATATATATTATTCTCGTTATATATTGGTCACATACTCACATATAATATTTATTTACATAAATAATTATAATTAACAATATACATTGTTAATTTACTAATTATGCATAATTCATAAACGGTCATAACCATTATAACCATTATAACATTAAATGGGTAAGCAATTAAATGGAAATCAATCATAATATTTAGATAGATTTTGTGAAGAATACATAATTAATTAGTTATTTAACGACAACAAGCAAGTAAATGGACAGTAAGAAGCGACTATATATTGCCCTTGTTTCTACTTCTACTGGGATAATTTATAAATGTAGGAAAAACTCACCAAAAATTAATAAAACTATGGAGAAAAGAAACAAACTCGTGAAACAATTGCTATAGTTTTTTGAAGGAAAGAAGATCATCTCAATTAGAAGTTTTGGACGATGTCTTGCAATCGGAATTATGTGTGAGAAGAAGTGAAAAGTATAATGAATTTTAAATTTTGTGCACCATAAAAATGAGTAAACTAATTAATTGTTTTAAAAAAAATGCTAAGGTTAAATCGAGAAAATTCAATCTAGCCATTGTTTTAAAAAAAATGCTAAGGTTCTATATGGGCCTGTAATTTTAGAGCTCAGCCCACACTGGGCTTCAGGTTGGTCGGACCCAAATTGTGGGTTCTAGATTTGAGAATAATTCTAGATTTTGAATTTGATTTTTGGTGAGTTTCGGTTTTTTTTTTTTTCCGAATATTTGGTCTTTTTTGGAAAAAAAATTATGAATCTCGATTTCGAAAGATTTTTTTGGAAATTTTTTATTTTTTTTTGTAATTTTGAATCTCGCTTTCGAAAGATTTTTTAAAAATTATATTCTTTTTACTTGTGAACTTTTTTTTCTAAAACTCGGTGGCATCTCAACAACGACTCAGCAGCACATGTTACCGATGTAAAATTAGGATTTAATACGTTTTAATTTAATTGCAAAAAAAAAAAAAAAAATCATGTTTTTTTCTTTAAAAAATGGGGGATGAACTCATATGTAATGTTTATTTTAAGAATGGCCAATCCATCTCAAACTAAATACAAATCTAAATATCAAATCTATCTCTATAATACAAATATACATTTTTCTCTCCTTTTTTTACAAATCACGAGCCTAACATCTCAAACTAAATACAAATCTAAATATCAAATCTATCTCTATAATACAAATATACACTTTTCTCTCCTTTTTTTACAAATCACGAGCCTAACAACCAACAGGACGTCGTTCCCTTCAAAAATGTTTTAATGCTACACAGATCTAGAGAGAGATTACATTTTGTTTAGTGTGAAGAAATAATGTTTTAGCATTTAAACCGAAATACTTTAGAAATAACCGTTCAGAAATGCAAGGCTGATACAAGTCTATCTCAGATAATACTTTAGCATTTACACCGAAACACGGATTCATTATATGAATCATCTGTCCAACTCCACTTCTTGACAAAGACAGTAAAATTGATATGAAAGATACACGTACTTAATTATCAATAATAGATATCAATCACAAAACATGACTATACAGATAATAAAACTTATTCGGAACAGGGGGCTCAACAAAAAGCAACAGACAGAATTTAAAAGTGAAAATTGTAAAAAAAACCAAGTAAAAAAAAAGGCATCTCAGTTCAATAATATAAGGCAAACAAAAATTAACATAAAAGCAAGTGCTGTAAATCCTGCCACCGCCTGTCCAGAACCCAATTCTGGGATCTGCTAATCAACATACAAGGCAGGAACATACAACACAACAAGTAATGAGCAATACCCAATAAAACAGTAGCATCAATATAATAGTTTTTGCGAATTAAAATACGAAAATGAAATTCTCTGGCTTCATAAACTGTAGGCAGAACCCGCACATTTCACTTCACACCCTTCTTGGCAGCAGCCTTGGTAACCTTGGCACCGGTGGGATCTTTCTTCTCCACGCCCTTGATCACACCAACAGCAACAGTTTGACGCATGTCACGAACAGCAAAACGACCAAGAGGAGGGTACTCAGAGAAAGTTTCAACCACCATGGGCTTGGTGGGAATCATCTTAACAATACCAGCATCACCATTCTTCAAGAACTTAGGTTCCTTCTCGAGCTCCTTACCAGATCGCCTGTCAATCTTGGTCACCAGCTCGGCAAACTTCACAGCAATGTGAGATGTGTGGCAATCGAGCACTGGAGCATATCCATTTCCAATCTGGCCAGGGTGGTTCATGATGATAACCTGTGAGGTGAAGCTGGCGGCTTCCTTAGCTGGATCATCCTTGGAGTTGGAGGCAACGAAACCACGCTTGAGATCCTTGACAGCAACATTCTTCACGTTGAAACCAACATTGTCACCAGGAAGAGCTTCCAGCAGAGCTTCGTGGTGCATCTCAACAGACTTAACCTCAGTGGTCAAGCCAGATGGGGCAAATGTCACAAGCATACCGGGCTTGATGACTCCAGTCTCCACACGACCAACAGGCACCGTACCAATACCTCCAATCTTGTAAACATCCTGAAGTGGGAGACGAAGGGGCTTGTCTGATGGTCTCTTGGGCTCTGAAATGTTGTCAAGAGCGTCAAGGAGGGTTGGGCCCTTGTACCAGTCCAGGTTAGTGGACCTCTCGATCATGTTGTCTCCCTCAAAACCAGAAATTGGGACGAAGGGGACCTTCTCGGGATTGTACCCAACCTTCTTGAGGTAGGAAGACACTTCCTTGACAATTTCCTCATACCTAGCCTTCGAGTACTTTGGTGTGGTAGCATCCATCTACACACATATGTCAGAAGTTGTTAGTATTTATAATAAGCCCATGATGATAATACTAGAGCAAAACAAAGTAATTGTAGTTTAGAAAAAGTCGAACCTTGTTGCAGCAACAGATCATTTGCTTCACTCCAAGAGTGAAAGCAAGCAATGCATGCTCACGGGTCTGACCATCCTTGGAAATACCAGCTTCAAAACCACCAGTGGTGGAGTCAATGATGAGAACGGCACAATCAGCCTGGGAAGTACCAGTAATCATGTTTTTGATAAAGTCACGATGTCCTGGGGCATCGATGACAGTACAGTAGTACTTGGTGGTCTCAAATTTCCACAAGGCGATATCAATAGTGATACCACGCTCACGCTCAGCCTTCAGTTTGTCCAACACCCATGCGTACTTGAATGACCTTTTGTTCATCTCAGCAGCCTCCTTCTCGAATCTTTCAATCACACGCTTGTCAATACCACCAAGCTTGTAGATCAAGTGACCAGTGGTCGTTGATTTCCCAGAGTCGACATGGCCAATGACCACAATGTTGATGTGAGTCTTCTCTTTACCCATTTTAAATACTCAGTAACTGCAGTCAGGAGGGAAGAAGGATTAGCAGAATTAATCAACAGTGGATATGATATCCAATTCCACAATGCCAGGCAAGTAAAATCGCAGTAATACATATATCACTCAACTATAACATAGGATAAAATCATAGGAATAACACCATCAAAGATAAACGTTAAACGATGAATAATTTAAAGGTACTTTTTCATAAATTTATATGAATCATACCATAAGGATTCTGAACACAAACAAGAACACATCCACGACTTAACAACTTACACCGTTATAGCACACAGATTTGATCTTATACATCATATTCCATCACAAATGATAATTATTCGCACGAGAACAAAAAGAAACATGCTTCAATCATAATTTGGCAGCAGTCAATGCTCTAGATGTATCAAATGATATCCATATATATTTACAAACATGCATATATGATGTTAACAAGTAATTCGATTAAATTAAAGCCTTGATCTATCAACTAAAATTCATTAGTCTAAACAGATCTAACATCAATAAAAACCATAATAAATATCTGTAAATTACGAAATAGCTCATAAACATTTATATGTTGTTATATCTCGTAAATAAATGTACAGATGCACAAAAATTGACAAATACTGTAGAGAGAGCTAACCTTAGATATATAAATTAGAAAGAATGGAGAGCTCTCTCGTCCGCCGTTTGCAGATGGAGAGTTCTAAGATTTATGTGAGAGCACGGGATACAATGAAAAACGAAAAGAAAGCCTTATATATACACCTCGAGCTAGAGGAGGAGAGGGGTTGGATTAGGGTTTCTGTTGGACCGTAGGATCAGATGAAATCTGACGGATGAAATTAGACAATACTATTTTTTACCTTTTAAGTCAAAAACAAAATGGAGAAATTTTAAAGTAGAGGTGGCAGCAATGGCCCACCGGGCCAATAATAATTTTTGGGTCTAGTCTGATCTGGGCCGGAATCACTTCGCCCACGGTTTTATGTGCATAGAAACTCCTTTAATACACCCTTCAAATGATTAATACACACTGCGCAAGATCTTAAAATACTATTCTCCTTTCAAATTAGGTGTGCACCGGTCCAAAATTGAATCGGAACCGATTTGGTTTGGGACCGAAATCCACCCAAATGGGTGGATCGGAGATCGGGCATGAATTTTTTGATCTGGTCCTAGTTTGAACAATTTCAGAACGGAATTTTATTTTATTTTTTATTTTTTAGTCCATTCGTACATAAAATTTTAACGTTCAATGTAATAAATTAATACAAAATATTCAAAATCAATACACGTCTTATAGGAATTAATACAGGTTTTAAAAAAATAATTTAGGTACTCCCATGAAAAAAATATATATATTTATTTATGTAAATTCATTTAAAGGTTTTAAATTTTATCAATGGTTTAATAAAATATATATAAAAATTTTGAGAAAGTCTAAAAATAAAATAAAAAATTTTAAAAATTTCGGGTTTCCGGACCGGTAAATTCTTGTTTTAGACCGGAACTCGAAATTTTAAATTTTAATGGATCGGAGACCGGATCGGAAACTAACTGGTCGGTCCGGTCATGTCGTGTCCTGTCTTTTTTTTTTTTTTTGCACACTCATAGTTGTCCCATTTGCCTTATGTAGTTATATTTTATGTCCACAAAATGTAACCCGTACACTTTATGAAAATCATCACTTGATTGCTCAAATTGTCATTAATTTTATTCACGAACAATCATTATATTTACAATGGATCCATACAATACTCTTATTTTATCTTTTTTTTCTTAAAACATGTGTCGCACTCCAATGTGACTACATTTGGTGGATGCATGAAGTATAATTCCCCTTCTCTGCTTCTCTCCCTTTTTTTTACTTCCAAGACACCCACTTCTCTTCAAAATTGGATCCTCTCCTGTACATGATCGTCATGTGTAGGAGGAGGACCGTTAAATCTCACACACTAGTACATGTATGTGTGTATATGTGGACTCAAAAGTAATGACATTTTATGAGAAATTATGGATATTGTAAAGGTGAAGTTTATACAGAGTTTTACATTTTAAGGGTGTGTAAAGTATTATGGAACATAAAAAAAAAAGTGTGAAATAACTTTCACACCCTTAAAATGAAAATATAAATGCAATTACTTGTTGTCACATACACGCAAGTCAACAAATTCTTTTACTCCACTTTATATATAAAAGTTTATAAAATTACTTTTTAAAACTCTACTCATTATTACACTTTTTTAAAATGTGTATATGTCTTCCTATGAAAATTAATATGAGATGAAAATTAATATGAGACGGAGGTAGTATGATTGAACAAATAATAATAATAATAATTGTTATCATATTCCCAATAATGACAATATACATATTTTTTTTTTTTTTTTTTGAGGGGTTGACAATATACATAAATATGCCTTTTGATGAAACATTCTTGACTACAGTGTATTTTTTTAATCGATTTATTGTCCTTGAAAATAGTATACGTGTTCTCCAAGTTCAATTTCGAGATAAGAAAAAGGAAACTAATTTTTAATCGATTTCTTGTCCTTGAACAAATTGACAATAGTATACGTGTTCTCCAAGTTTAATTTCGAGATAAGAAAAGGAAAATATTTTTGTCGACTAGTCAAACCTTCAATATTCAATAGTAACACGTGATTGAATCCTCTTTAATTTTTTAGATACAAGTGAAAAATAATAATTATATCCAATATAAATACAAGTAAATTTATTAAAATGTAAAAAAAATGTTGTATGCACACCACAATTTTAAATATGTCGGATTTATATTACCATGATAATCAGTATATTAAATAACTTTGAGGAAGTTATATGAAATATTTCACGGAAAATATTTAGTATATTTAAGAAAGGGTAAAAAATTCACGGATTTTTTACGAGTTTGATTGGGTCAGACGAATATTACAAAAAAATAAAACGCGCAAATGACTAACAGAAAAATAGAGTTTAGGTCCGTGTTACTATGAAATTAATTATATATTATTGTAAGTACAAATAACACATAACTTATCTTTTCACATAAAAAATAGTAGTACAATTAGTTTAAGGAAAGATTTGCAGATTTTTTTTGCAAGTCATACCAAATCAAATAGATCTTTAAAAAAGAAAATCACGCAAAAGACAAATGAAAAAACGGGTTTCAAGTTTGTGTTACTTTAAATGTAATTATATGTTATTGTACGGGACAATATATATTACGGTAAGGACAAATAACACATAATTTGCTTTTGAGTAACATATATGTCAGTATTATGGGGGTGATGGGTACACTCATAAAATAGAGGGGTGCAGATGGTGGATCTGATTATAAAATATTGTATATAAGTTTTTGTCAATAACTTTACCTTATCTATAGTAATTGATAAGTTTTAAAAAAAAATAAAAAAATCTATTGATAAATTCTTCCGTATAGTTCTATATACACTACACTGAATTTTAATGTTTAATTTATTCAATTCATTAAAACATAATTTCAATTACTCCCTCCGTCAATTTTATTATGCCCACTTCTCCGGACACAGATTTTAATTAATATTGATTAATTTATTTATAAAGGGTATGATGGTGTATTGTGGGGTCCATTTATAAATAAATGATTGTTTATAAATAAAGTGAATGACAAAGTGGGTAAATAAGTGATGGTAGATTGGTAGAAGGGTGGAGATAAAGTAGTATGAATAATATTGTTTCCAAAAAGGGTATGTACATAATAAAATTGTAACTTTATGTAAAATCATTTAATAAGAAATTACACTTAGGGCATGCTATTATAATATAACTTTATGTCAAATCAATTAATAAGAATGAGTGATGGAAATGCATGTTGAAATTCGAATGTGAAATCCCGAACTAGAACACGTCCCACGTTCGGACGTGTGAGTCCCAAAACAAACATGCCCTTTAGTATTCGAACATTGAAATCCAAAATTACATTGGTAAACGAAATTTAAATTGATAGATTTTGAAATTCTATTCTAACCAATTCCACCAAAATGAATCAAGTGATAGGCACTAAAAAAACATTATGGGCTGATCTGTACATTGGCTTTTTCTGCACCATACACTACATCACAGTATGGTCTGTGATAGATTTGGACAGCGAGGGTCCCAGTTTTTCACTGGAATTGGCTGAATAAGTGTACACAAGTAAAAAAATCGGATTCATATATATATATAGCCCCACCTAGGGGTGTAAACGAGCCGAGTCGAGCCGAGCAGTGCTGAGCTCGAAACTCGACTCGATTGTTATACTCGAAGCTCGATACTCGACTCGATTCGGTCGAGCCTAAAATTTTGAAGATCGAGCTCGACTCGATAAGAAACTCGATAAACTCGAGCTCGGCTCGACTCGATTACCTTTATAATTTTAAAAATTAATTTTAAAACATATTTTTTTTCTAAAATAAACTCGAGCTCGACTCGGCTCGACTCGATTACTCGTATATAAATATAAATTATATATTAATGGCAAAATAGTAAATATTGTTCAAGCTCGATTAGGCTCGCGAGCCTTTCGAGCCGAGTATTTATGAGCTCGAACTCGAACTCGGTAGCTACTCGAGTAGCTCGAAACTCGACTCGATTAACTTCGAGTCGATTTCGATCTTTTTTTGAGTCGAGCACGAGTAGCTCGCGAGTAGGCTCGACTCACTTACACCCCTAGCCCCACCTAGGCAGATTTTTGCCCAAACCGCCGAGAGTGAAAATTGAGTCGATTAGGGACCGTCTAGCGCCTAGACTGACTTTAACAATAGAGCTCATGATGAATAATGACGTATAAATATTGGGTTTTGACTACAATAAACCAGACAACCGTTGAATATAATACAACTTCAAAAATTCATCCTCCACACTGATAATCTATTCTAACAATTTACAGCAATAATAATAAATTAGTCTTCAGAAAGCCTGGAACTATAACTACATACCATGATAAAAATTATGGCTTCTCCAAGGAAAAAACTGAGCTTCATAAATAATTTATTTACGAGGCGAATTAGGAGAAAGAATGTTTCCACTCTCTGCTTTGCTTGGTGAACCAGGCGGGCCAGATCTTGCCGGACAAACGGAGCCAAATTTACAAAAGTTGCATTTCCAGCGCTCCTCCATTGAAGGATAACTGGCTTCTCTGTTTCCCATCCAAAACTCGAGACCTGATTTAATTTGATCTTTAACCCAATCAGGGTCATAAGCAAACTCATCTTCACCTAGTAAGGACTGATCCTCCTGTAACTCGTACCTGTTTCCCGCCCAAATAGCCAAAGTCATATCTTGCTAGTAAACTGAAAGTGATAATAATAGTAGTAATAAAATGAGATTTTCATACTTTTCCAAAAACTGGCATTATAGCTAGCTACTTTAGATTGTTCTAGTCTGGATGTGAATTTCGAAGAAAGGTATTCAAACTAGACACGAGACATTTACCAATCCATATTGGATATGCAAGTTCTCATTTTAGTGTGATGGAAACAGACAGCATATGGGTAAGAAGAAAAAACCAAGGCATCAAAAAATTGCAGAATGCCAAAGGAGTCGAATGATTTCAAGTTCCAGTTCAAACTCACCTCAACAGTAGCTGGTCATTAGCCTGTGGCAACAAGGAACAACTTGTTTCAAAGTATCTTATCACATCGGCAAGAGTCTGCATGAGAACCCGAACAAATACGAAATTAAAAAGCAAGCAACAATAGCATATGTATGCAAAATTTCAGTGCTTCATCCCCTTTCTTATGCATGTTCTGGTACAACTAAAACTTATTAACAGTGTTGTATCCTCTCTTCAAATTTCTCAAAATCATTGTTCTTTCAAATTTCAAACTATTTCAATCTCATAGATGATACTATGACAAGGAATTCCATGCCGCTTTCCAATTAGTTTACGGAGCAATCACATTTTCTCAAAATAGATTAAACAATTTACCCAATTATTATTCAACAAACAGCAAATAAATAAGTCAAAGGTCGAATATGCCTGCAACGAAGGGAACCATGCAGGTCTCTTATATTTTATTACGAGCTTACGCTACAAAATGAGATTAGTTATCACCATCTACGATGGTGTCTTGATGCAAAAGAATTACACTGAAAAAAGCCCATATCATATAGAACCATTTACCTCTGAAGGAAAACCCAACTTTGATGTATTCTCTCTGATTTCTGGGGATAAGCAATGATTGGGATTCAGCGAATAGAAATTATAAAACTTTTGGAGTGGAAATCTTTCTGCAACTAAACTGTCCCACAAATACTTGTAGCACATTAGCTGAAGCCTGCCAAACAGAGTTTGACAAAATGACCAGGATGCAAAAGGAAAATATTCTTATCAATTGCCATGTGTAATCATATACCTTCCATTTCTCTTCTGTGGTTCACCTGGAAGGGTTGCTCGAACACGAGTTTTTGTGTCAACTAATATTGGGAATCTATTGGCTTCAGATACAGGCATCCGAATTTCATCAATTATTCCAACCATCCACACACCTTGAATGAAGCCTACTCTGAAATAAAATTATGTGAAAATACAGAAGATTATCTAAATAATGACTCACATTCACCAAATGTAACATGTTGTGAATATAGGATAGTTTTTTTCACAGGGGCATCTCATGCATACATAATTTGACATTATAATGAACTATAAATCATTAAGTCTAAAATACCAATGATACTGATTTTGGGGTATTTTGATAGAGAAGACTAAACGAAGAAGATGAAATCGATACGAAATCTGGAATTAATGAAGGAACTCCCAAAAAGGCCCCAGAGAGAATAATCTCAGCTGTCACAAGCTTAAGCAGCTGCACATTTACAATTATGTTTTTCAATGCCTCTAATCAATAATACAAGGCCCCTATATATACTACCAACCAACTGCTCCTAATTAATAAAAGGAAATACAAAGAATACCAACTAACTGCTCCTAATTAATAAAAGGAAATACAAAGAATACCAACTAACTCGTCTTTCCTCGTCTTCGATACACTTGAATAGGAGGATGCTCTCTATCGTATTTTGTAATATACTGAAATACCAAAAACTATTAATTTATATACCAATGTCGCACCTTTTCGGAATGATACCATATTGTACTGAAAATTTTGATAAATTCATAATTGATACCATATCAGTGCAGTAACTGGGCTATACCAATTTTTTTGGTATTTTCTCCACCCCTACTCTGATGAGTATAATGCATTCTTCATATTCGATAGCACAAAACTGCAGCTAGCCTCCTATCAGACATACAAGGAAATATGTTTCTCTCACTTCTTCTTGGAAAGGGTAGTGAATGTTTGCTAAAGATGAACTATTACAAATAAAGTTTATTGTTAATGAAGAACCACAGTATATTATTTCAGAATCAAGGCTTCTTCTAAGAGATTTTCACTCATACATTCCTATCTTAAAACTGATGTCGAAAATTAAGTTATCTCAATAAACCCCATAATTTTATTTTCATAGATTAGAAACACTAATCAAGAATCTCCAAGGTAGTAAATTTCTACGACAGAAACGACAGGCCAGGGGAAGTATTCTATTTACTTTATGAGCATACAGAGATCACACGATTGAATAATTATTCAGTTGCTTACGATATTAAGATATAAAATGAACTTACAAAGGTAACTCGCGTGTTAATCCATCAAACAATAGTTGGTTTGCACCAAAGATAAAATTCATAAATTTAAGAGCCCACACATCTTCATAGGATTCAGTCTGAACTTTTACTCGTTTAATTACCTGTACAAATTTACAAGAAAAGTCACAAATATATCTTAGATTCTCTACCTGATAGATGAAGGATAAATCTGAATCTCAAATGCATCAAATGAAGACAATCTAAATTTGAAATTGAGGAGCAACAAAAATATGAAGCACGTATAACTAGGAAACAACCAACTAATAAGACTCATGTCAAATAATCTCCTAAAACTAATTTTTCTACTAAAAACTCCATACAAAATTTTACATTTTCTGCAGCAGCCAATTGTGATGAACATTAGACATAAATTGGGCTCATAACATTTAACTCCAAATAATAACCCGACTTTCATATGGATACTCCCACAATATAAAAACAACCTACCATGCACAATTTAATAAAACGTACCTCTTCCTCAAGTGCTACATGACGGGCACTACCTGCTTTCATAGCTTTCGTCTTTTTGGGTTTGCCAAGGCGTAGACTAAACTCCATTTGTTTTTCACACCATTCCTAGATTAACACAAGAAAAATAAAACAATAAATTTCAGTAAAAGGCAAATATTTATGAATAGAAAAGCCTCACTAAACTAGTATGCAAACTGAATCCATCATCAAACACTAAACTAACAATTCTTTAACACAACTACATCAACAACAACTAGTTACTAGGCTATGCCAAAATTCATGCTGTCTGCTATCCTGACAGCTGCAGGAGTTACCATTTCTCTCCATCTAAACTTTTAAGGGAGAGCGCAATCAAGAATAGTCTTAACGGTACAATTGTTCACCACACGACTTCTGTATGGAAATGATAATTAATCAGGCATATAGGAAAGGTTCCAACCTAATAAAATGTTGCATTTACTACACCTATCTTACTTATACTTAAATTTAAAGTCAAGGAACAGTTTAAAAAGATGGAAAATCAACAAGCCGGAAAAAGGATATCAGTACATGATACATCTTGAGAATTACATCATTGGCAGTATCTACAGTATATTGTACCAATTAACAGATTCAGTACCGTGCCAGTAAGGTCGGTGACGGATAACGCTCTTCCCTTCCGGAATTGTTGCAGAATTGAATTCTTCTGAGTGCTATTCGATCCAATAGCCCTACTCGAATCCTCGATGTCAGGCGACCCGGTGGTTGTGCAAGCAGATAGCCCGCGCTTGGACAGGAGAGTAATGGAGCGAATTGACCTAGAATTCCCGTGGAGAAGAGTAGAAGGCAGGGCAGCGGCGGCGGCAAAGGCGGCTTCGATGAGTGCCATTTCCTCTTCGCTGATGATCTCAATGGGGATTGTGGTATTTGTGTCGTCAGTATCAGTATTTGTGGTAAGAGAGGAAGAGGAGGCGGCGGTTGAGTGGGACATGGTGGTTATGGACGAGTGGGCGACGGTTTACGCTATGCCGGCGTCGTGGCCGTTGAACCCCCGCTTCCGATGGGGAAGGGTCACGCCTTGTGGGGGCAAATTTGTAATTGCAAGAATGCTGAGTGCAACTGTTTTATCGGTACCTTCATTTCAAATAGCCAATACAAGCAAACCTCAACCCGGGAAAAAATAAAAATTACTATCACACTTATAAAATCGTGGTCAAATAATATACTCCTACTCCATATTTTTTTCAGCAAAATGCATTTGTCCCTAAATTAATATTTAAAAAAAAAATAAAAAAAAACTTAAAACTATTTTTCTTTTTTAGCTCTTAAACTATTGAATCCTCGTTTCACGATATCTTTTTAGCCTTAAATACATTTGTGGCACTAACCTTTCTTGAATATTCACATTCTTAGGTCATTTGAGTCTTATAGTTTAAAATGAGAATTCAAAATTTCAAAATGGAGACCTACGCTTAGAAATGGAGCACTGAAATTTGAGAATAAAAAGATAAAAATATCATGTCTAAATATTCATAAAATTCATGAAAAATTGGCATGTATTTTACAATTTTTACTTTAATGGATCTTTTATAGTAATAATTAGAGCTTTTAACGGGACGGACCGGTCCATAACTGTAGGATTAATCACGTGCATACGCACACCTCATACACAATGTACTCATATGCACTAGATTATACACTTACACTGCTCAGCAATACTTTAGAAGGACCTACAATTATTTTGTTAGCATCTCTGCATTTTCTGATTTCTAGTCTGAGATTCTCTTTAGAAGGACCTACAATTATTTTGTTAGCATCTCTGCATTTTCTGATTTCTAGCCTGAGATTCTCTTAGCTAGCTGTTAACTTTTTCTATAAATTGGGTTCTTGTACTCACAAGTTCAGTTTCTATTTGCATGAGTCATTTCCTTATTTTACATTTTAAATCATAGTCTTCTACACGGTATCTAGAGCCAAGTTTCATTTGGTAAACATGTTATAAAATGAGTGAAAAAAGTGTGATACCAGTTTCAAAAGGGAGAATCAATATATAATATGCAACAAAAGTTTACTTAATAAATCAACTCAACTATCCGTAGTAAAATGTTAAATTGTGAATACACATCTCACAATACACTCCATCAATCTATTCATGATAATTATGCACTTATAAAGAGAAAGTTACAAAAAAATAAAGGGGGTGTTTTAACAAAAAAAAAAACATTCTTTATTCTAGTTACAAAAAAGATCAATTATAGATGCAAAAGTACATTTCTAACCTCATAATTTAATTAATGTCAATAATACAATAGTCAACTACAATTGTGTACAATTTTTTAAATTTATCACAATCACCATGAATCTCGCTATAATTGGTAAAAACATATCATCTTTCACACATTTCCATTCTTGAAGTTACCAAAACACCAATAGAGTAAATTCGAGCCACTTTCTTTTCCAATCTGCATTCTGCTGTGAGTTTTTTTTTCGCCGACGACGATATTCCGTACTCAATCGATCAAATTTTCTCTGCAATAAAGGTATGCGTTGCACATATAGTTCTATTCGAGTGCAGAAGATTATTTATTTTATTGGTGAAGCCCTAAAATCCTATATCAGTTTCATCTATTTTGTATCTAATGTTTAGATACCTGGAAGTTCTAGGGAGGTTATTTTTGAACTAGTTTATTACTTAATATATAGGTATATTTTATTATGTATGTTGATTTGTTCGGATTTCGAGTTGCATGATACAAGATTTGGTGATTTGTTTGGTTTTTTATCTGTTATGTTGTTTTCCGATGCCTAGTGTGTTTGGATAAGAGAGGAGGAAAGTATAAAGGTTTGCTATGTTTTGTATTAAGGTTTGTATTGCTCGTGATAGGGTTTCAACTTCTACTTAATCTTAAATTATATGCAGGGAAACGAGTTATGGGATACGTTGTTGTGCCGTCTGATTCGGGTAATTTTTTTAGAAGATCATGTACTTGTAATTAAATATTGAACATACATCTGATATGTTTTAATTTTAATTTACAAATTTTGAAAGTGATCTCGAAACAAGTAAAAGAAGCATTAGTTATTCAACATCTCAGACTGAAGGTAGATGTGCATTTAAATTTAATAAAATTACTGCATACATCACTGGTTTTTCCTCATACTGCTTTATTTACATGAAATGTGACTTCAATATCTGTTAAATGTTCTATACAGCAAATGATAGTGAAGAATATGAAAGAGAAAGAAGGGCTATGAAGCATAAACGTCTAAAAGCGAAGAACAAATTTGGTATATGCAGTTGTTTAAATTATACAACATCCATACGTTGTTTAAATTTTCAGTATGTAACCATTATTAATAAAAACTATATGAATTAATGTGTTTGTTGTCTAAAAGCGAAGGAGTGCACATTGACACCAGAGCTATTACAGATCTAACGTTCGTACTACATTTAAGGAGTTAAGGCTTCTTAGGTTTACGAATATGCATTATAAGGAGTTGAGGAAAACGTCATTCTGGCTGCTGCTCAGTTCAATTCTATGTAATGGTAATGACCATATGATACAGAACTGCATAAAAATGGAGGATGATATAAGAGACATTGTAAGATTGTTTGATGAGGAGTCTGAAAGCTTCACTGTGGGATCTAAAGAAATACCAATTAGGAGAGAAGATGTAGTGGAAGGAATATTATCCCTGGAGTGTTAAATAAATTAAACGAAGAGCGTACAAAGATAAGTGAACCGGAAGAAAAACTGGAGTGTTTTCGTTAGACGAGTATATAACTCGAGGAAGAAAATATGTCGTTTAAAGAAGACAATTTGAAGAATGGTGCATAAGATAAAGTTCAAATTATAATTACGCATATTTTGAAATTGGCAATAGTATTGGTTATTAGTTGGTATATGTAGTCATTTATGCACATGTGACGTATGTAGTACATATAGTGGACTATACAACATTAGATACAAGTGTAATTAAAATAATGCAGCAAGATAAGCATATGATCAATTGGTATGCAGTTGACAGTGCATTATGCATTAGTAATTGCATTAAGGTCTATACGTAAGATAACAACATGGATCGATTTATATATTTGATTTACATGTGAATTACAAAATTATAGATAATACTGATTAGTGTGAAAATTGCTCGAAATTCATGTATTTAATTTACATAATTTTATAGGATTTCGTGCATTATTTATACTAAATTGACCCATTGCACTTAATTTGGAGAAATGGTGTAGTTTGATATTTTTGTAGGAAAATGAGGATTTTTTAAGCTAACTACACCTTAATTATTTTATGAAATTGATCGAAGAAAAGTTCCGAGACAAGAGGTGTCGAAATTGCAAAAAGAATGAAATGGATCATTTTTATATTTTGATCTCCATAATCCACTGCCATCTTTATTTTATTTGCAAGTTGGCCCAAAGTTGGAGGCCCATTAGCAATTAAAAAAGGGCGCGGTTATACACACACACCAACCTATTGAGGATACCCACTGGATGAGGACACACACGGTGAGATGAGGACACCCCCTATGAAAAACCTAAAATACCCTTTTCCATATTAAATCCCTAAATCCATTCATTCATTTCATTTCATGATTTCACACCCACCACACTACCGTTCGTTCGCCGCCTCCTCCCATTTCGCCGTTCTCCGTCGCGGCCTCTCTCCCCATGTTGCCGTTCGTCGCCGCCGCCTTCTGATTCGGGTGGAATTTACACATTTTAGGAGCACATGTGAGGTATATTTTGATGTGGATTTCATTGAATTATACATGAAATATGATTGTTTAAGCCGAAATGAGAGAAAGGTTGTGTTTTGTCGGTTTTGTAGGTAAAACGATGGAATTTGGAGCAAAACACACACCACAAGTGATCGGACCGGAAAGAGGAGTGCACGGTTGGATTCGTCTCGAAAAACGGAGTGGATTAGCCGAAGGAATCGAATCAATCCGACACCCGAGGCAAAAGTTATGCACGAAACGAGAAAGGAGCCGGAGTCGACCAAGCGAGCACGGCCGAGCACCATGCTCGAGCTGGCCGTGCTCGAAACAGTGATTTTGGGCCGAGAAAAGGCACGGCCGAGCACACCTCTCGGCCGAGCTCGAGCACCCCAAGGCCACGGCCGAGCAACCTTCTCGGACAAACGCTCCTCGAAACCGAAGAAATTGTGCCCATTGCACGTCTCGAGCGCCTCGGCCGAGCACATGTCTCGGCCGAGCATTTGCCATCCCCTGTTCCACCCATCTCGGCCGAGCACCATTCTCGGCCGAGCACTCCCGATCACTACACGCCGATGCACGGCCGAGCCACCTGCTCGGCCGAGCTCCACCCAAGCCAAACTTTAATTCTCGGTGCCAACTCCACATTTTGGCCATTTTTTAGGGATCAACTTGCAATTTTACCATTCAAACCCTACCCCAACACTATATAAACCCTCTTTCTTGAAATCCAAGGAATTCAACCCCCAATTCCTAAATTCCACACATACTTTCACACACTTCAAGGTGATTTGACAATTTCTCTCTCAATTCTTCACCAATTCAAGGGAGGAAGGATGCAATAGCTTGCAAATTTCATTCCCTACCACAATCTAGACTAAGCTTCTTTGTTCTCTTTCTTTTTATTTCATTATTTCATTTGGATTTTGTAATTTCATTATGATTGTAGTTGGCTAAACACTTTGTGATTCTAAAGCCATGTAAATACTTTTGTTGAAGTCTATGAATTAATATTTTGCTTATTTGGTGTTTGTGTGGCTTAATTCTATTTGGATGCTTGATTTTCATTGCAAAGCATGTCATTAGTGTACAATGATGATATGTTAGTCTTAGTTAATTGAATTAGGTTGAGAAATCTACTTTGGTTAATTGATTGCAAGTATCTAACCTAATTTTATTGTGAGATTGAAAGATAAACAATGATTAGGAAGATGTATGATGATCTTAGGAGCTTGATTGGGTCTTATTGTGCAACTTAGGTAGAGATACTAGGTTGTGTAGTATTTCCTTTGAATTACTTGGATCGAAAGGACTTTTAATTCATTATTACGTGATCAATCTTATAGACAAAGCATAAACACCACTTAGGTAGATAATTAGTCATAGATGGATACATTAGTGTTGCATGTGCTTTAGGATCCACTTTTCTCATATTGAGTTTTCACCCATTTTAACTTTTGTTTCGTGATTCGTATGTTATTTGATCGATTTTGTCTTTGCTCTTTGTTACTTATTTGTGACATTTTGG
The DNA here is from genome assembly GCA_963675135.1 of Galeopsis tetrahit. NCBI lineage: Eukaryota > Viridiplantae > Streptophyta > Magnoliopsida > Lamiales > Lamiaceae > Galeopsis > Galeopsis tetrahit. The sequence goes on from OY776132.1 coordinate 63,895,187, forward strand.
TAGGTAACTTTAGAGTAAAATATCATATTCAAAATTTCGATCACGTCTACTTAGAATTCAACTAGCAAACTCCACTTTTACGCTTTAACCTTCTCGTGGGATCGACCTCGTGCTTATCACGCTACAATAGACGCCGTATACTTGCGGTTGTTTATTTAGTGTTGTATATCACGTGAATCAAGTTTATGGCGCCGCTGCCGGGGAGGTTTTTATAAGCTCTAGAGTGTAGGCTAGGAGAGTTTTAGTTTAGACACTTTACTTGCTTTCTTTATTTGCAAAAATCCAAAAATATTTGTTTGTTTTACCTTGATTTCATTTGTGATTCTTACTTTCTTTTGAACTTTTGTCTAGACATGGCATATGATCACCCGAGCTAGGAGAAATCGACAAGAGTTGCTACCTCTAGACCCGGAAATCGAAGTTCGTTGTCGAAGACAAAACGCCGAAAGAAGAAGGATTGAATTAGAAGCCATGAATCGAAGGGAGAATCCTATTGTGGAAGAGGAAAGGAACCAAGAGGATGTTGGAGGCATAGTAGAGCCAAATGGGAATGGTGGTAATCGACCACAAGGAGGCATAAGAGATAACCTCAACCGGAGGATGGAAGGGAATGTTAATGTTGAAGGAGATGGAGAGCAACGGGAGGACAATGGAAATCAAAGAGTTTTGAGAGACCACTTCCGCCCTATCCCAAGGCCCTATGGAGGAGCGGGTCGGGAACCCGTTGATGCTCATAACTTTGAGCTCAAGCCGGCCTTAATCATGATGGTCCAAAACAACCAATTTGGAGGGTTGTCAAAGGAGGATCCTAACCTCCATTTATCTCAATTCTTAGAGATAAGTGGAACGGTTAAGATCAACCGAGTTCCTCAAGATTATATTTGTCTCTAATTGTTCCCATTCTCACTCCGTGATCGTGCAAAGCAATGGTACATGTCCCTTGATCTAAGAACCATTGAGAATTGGGCCGACCTTGTTGATGCCTTCCTTATGAAGTACTTTCCTCCAAGCAAGACCATCAAGATAAGAGGAGAAATTTCCTCCTTTATGCAAGATGATGATGAGTCGTTAGCCGAGGCTTGGGAGCGTTTTAAAGATTTGATAAGGAGTTGCCCGCAACATGGTTTCTCAAGAGACCAATTGATTTGCTATTTCTACAACGGGATGGACCATAGAACAAGAGGGATGGTGGATGCCTCGGCCGGTGGAGGTTCTTTATTGGGAAAGACGACGGATGAAGGTTATGTGCTTCTAGAAGAGATGGCAAAGAACGGACATCAATGGCCATCCGAGAGAAGGCAAGCCCGAAAAGTTGCTTCCACTAAGGAGTCAGATGATTTTGCTACTTTGTCCAACAAGATGGACAAGTTGACTTCGATGATGGCGGCCAAGTCATTAATGGGACCTAGTGAAGATCAATATGAAGAAGCCCATTACATGAACAATCAAAGGGACCGTCAATTTCGAGAAAGAGGTTGGAACGAGAGGCAAAATCCGCCTAACCCGAATCACTACCACCCCGGATTGAGGCAACATGAGAATTTCTCCTATGCCAACACAAGGAATGCCATCATCCCACCTCCAAATTTTAATGTGAGAGATGGAGCTATTGTGGAGCCTTCATCAAAGCCATCAATGGAGGATATGTTTGGTACTTTTATGGGGGAAACCACGAAATTTATGAGAGAGACTAGAGAAAATGCAAACATAACTCGGCAAAGATTTGAGGAACAAGGAGAAATGATCAAGAATATGGCAAACAACATGAAAGCCATAGAAAAGCAAGTGAGCCAACTCTCTAATGTCATCGGTAGTCAACACACTCCGGGGCAATTTCCTTCAAACACGGAGCTCAACCCCAAAGAGCATTGCAAAGCTATAAAGCTAAGAAGTGGGACGAGTTACGATGGGCCAAAGATGCCACAAGAGGAGGAAATGGTAATGGCACCCGAGGATGTCGACAAAGAAGATGGACAAGAGAAAGAAAGGCAAGAGGAGATAGTGAGGGAAGAAGAGAAAGTAGAGGAGAAGAAGAGTGAGGAGGCAATCCCTCCTCAAGACAAAGGCAAGAATGTGGTACCTCTCCCATATCCTCAAAGGTTGAAGAAGAAGGGCTTGGACAACAAGTTTGCTAAGTTTGTGGAGATGTTCAAGAAGATCCACATCAACATCCCCTTCGCCGAAGCTCTAGAACAAATGCCCCACTACTCTAAGTTCTTGAAATAAATCATGTCCAACAAGAGGAAGATGGTGGAGTATGAGACGGTGCATTTAACCGAGGAATGTAGCTCGATCATTCAAGCAAAGCTACCTCAAAAGCTTAGAGATCCCGGATCCTTCACTTTGCCATGTGTTATTGGAGATGGAGGTACATTTAAAGCTTTGTGTGATTTGGGAGCTAGCATTAATCTCATGCCTTTGTCCATATTCAAGTCACTTGGTTTGGGGAAGCTCACACCAACCACCATGAGCCTTCAATTGGCGGATCGATCTATGACATACCCCTTGGGTATAGTAGAAGATGTGTTGGTGAAAATCGATAAGTTCATTTTCCCGGTGGATTTTGTGGTATTGGATATGGAAGAGGACAAGTATATTCCACTCATCTTGGGAAGGCCATTTTTGGCGACCGGTGGAGCCATTATTAACGTGAGGAAAGGGGAATTGGAACTTCAAGTGAACAACGAGAAAGTGTTGTTCAACATCTACAAAGCCATCAAATTTAGAGATGATGAGGATGAGGTCTATGAGTGCAACATGATCAACCACGTGCAAGCTTGTGTGAATATGCATGCGGAAAAGAGCAATTCAAAGGACCCACTTGATTTTTGCATAAGAGAATCTCTTAACTCACTCTCTTCTATTCCCTTTGATTTCAATTTTGATGAGCTTAATGATATAGAATTGTTTGAATATATGTCTTCTCTTGATGTTTTGAAGGAACTTCCAATTAAAAAGGAGGAGAAATTCATGGAAATACGACAAGAAGCCAAGTTTGGGGGGGTTTTACTTGAAGAGTGTCAAAAATTTCCTCACAAAAATCTTGACACTTGGCCCTCATGTTATGCATTGGAAGCACCAAAGGAGGAAGCTAAGGAGAAACCAAAAGCTCAAGAGAAGGGGAGGAAGCTCGATTTGAAACCACTTCCGGAGCACTTGAGATATGCTTATCTTGAACAAGGTGAACTCTTTCCGGTTATTGTTTCTTCACATTTGCATGAGCTTGAGCTAGAAAAATTGCTTAGGGTGCTTAGAACTTATAAATCGGCTATTGGGTGGGATATTTCGGATTTGAAGGGTATACCGGCTCATATTTGCATGCATAAAATTAGACTAGATGAGTCTATTAAGCCTAAAGCCCAAGGTCAAAGAAGATTGAACCCCATTATGCAAGATGTAGTAAGAAAAGAAGTGTTGAAGTGGCTAGATAATGACATAATTTTTCCCATAAGTGATAGTGAGTGGGTGAGCCCAACACAAGTGGTCCCTAAGAAGGGGGGTATGACCATTGTTAAAACCGAAGCCTTAGAGGACGTTCCTTCTAGGCCCATTGTGGGGTGGAGAGTGTGCATTGATTATCGTATGTTGAATAGTGCCACTAGGAAAGATCACTTCCCTTTGCCTTTTATTGATCAAATGTTGGATAGGATGGCGGGATACGAGTATTATTGCTTTCTTGATGGTTACTCGGGATACAATCAAATTTTGATTGATCCTAAAGACCAAGAGAAATCAACTTTTACTTGTCCTTATGGTACTTTTGCTTTTAGGAGAATGCCATTTGGATTGTGCAATGCTCCCGCCACCTTCCAACGATGCATGATGGCTATTTTTCATGGTATGATTGAAAACATAATGGAGGTATTCATGGATGATTTTTCCGTGTTTGGTTATTGCTTTGATACATGTCTACGTAACCTCTCTTGTGTTTTACAAAGATGTATAGATACCAACTTGGTGCTTAATTGGGAGAAATGCCACTTTATGGTGAAGGAAGGGATTGTACTTGGGCACAAGATTTCGGCTAAAGGGCTTGAGGTGGATAGAGCAAAGATAGTGGCTATTGAGAGGCTACCCCCACCAACCAATGAGAAGGCGGTTAGGAGCTTTCTTGGACATGCCGGTTTTTATAGAAGATTCATCAAGGACTTTTCAAAGATAGCCAAGCCCATGTGTGCATTGTTGGAGAAGGGTGCCACCTTTATTTTTAGTGAAGAATGTGTGAAGTCGTTTGAGATTTTGAAGTAGGCCTTGATTAAAGCTCCCGTGTTGGTGATACCCGATTGGAGCCAACCATTTGAGATTATGTGTGATGCTAGTGATTATGCTATTGGAGTAGCTTTGGGCCAAAAGAGAGACAAGCTCTTTCGTGTGATATATTATGCAAGCAAAACTTTGAATCCGGCTCAAAGGAATTACACCACAACGGAGAAGGAGATGCTAGCCGTGATTTATAGTTTTGACAAATTTAGAGCATACTTGGTGGGAGCTAAGACCATAGTATACACGGATCACACGGCTTTAAAGTATTTGGTTGAGAAGAAGGAGGCTAAACCGAGGTTGATAAGATGGGTGCTCCTCTTGCAAGAATTTGATGTGGAGATAAGGGATAGAAAAGGATGTGAAAATGTGGTGGCGGATCACCTCTCAAGACTTGAGAATGTGGAGGAAAAGGACATCCAAGTCCCTATCAAAGAGTGGTTTCCCGACGAGCAAATCCTTGCCATCAAAGAAACATGTCCATAGTTCGCCGATTTTGTGAACTACTTAGCCACCGGAACACCACCACCAAACCTCTCATTCCATCAAAAGAAGAAATTCTATCATGATGTTAAGTTCTATGTTTGGGAGGATCCGTTTCTTTATAGATGGTGTTCGGATATGATCATGAGAAGATGCTTAGGAGAAGATGAGTGGGAGAAAGTGATTGAAGAGTGTCATTCATCTCCTTATGGAGGGCATTTTGGAGCAAATAGGACGGCTCACAAGGTTCTTCAAAGTGGTTTCTATTGGCCATCCATTTTTAGGGATTGTGTAGCTTTTGTGAAGAAGTGTGATAAGTGTCAAAGGATGGGGAACATTTCAAAGAGGCATGAGATGCCTATGAAGAATGTGATTGAGGTGGAGCTCTTTGATGTGTGGGGGATAGACTTTATGGGGCCATTCCCCAATTCTCATGGATTTTCATACATCCTTTTGGCCATTGATTATGTCTCTAGGTGGATTGAGGCCATTCCAACCGCTACAAATGATGCCAAGGTGGTCCTCAATTTTTTGAGGAAGAATATTTTTACTCGTTTTGGTACTCCAAGAGCATTAGTGAGTGATGGTGGTTCACACTTTTGCAACCGATGGCTTGACCAACTTTTAACAAAGTATGGAGTAAAGCATAGGGTGACCACACCATATCACCCCCAAGCTAATGGGCAAACGGAGCTTGCTAATCGAGAGGTAAAGCAAATCTTGGAGAAAACCGTTGGTTTAAAAAGGAAGGATTGGGCTATCAAGTTGGATGATGCTCTTTGGGCATACCGAACCGCCTACAAGACACCTTTGGGCACATCTCCTTATCAACTTGTGTATGGAAAGTCTTGTCATCTACCCGTGGAAGTGGAGTTGAAAACTCGTTGGGCCATTAACGAGTTGAATCTTGATCTTAAGGCATCCGGAGAAAGAAGAAAGATGATGCTTAATGAGCTTGATGAGTTTAGGAATGGAGCCTTTGAGAATTCTAAGATTCACAAAGAAAGAGCTAAGAGGTTTCATGACAAGATGATTGAGAGGAGGGAGTTTCAAGTTGGAGAACAAGTCCTATTGTTCAACTCAAGGTTGAGGTTATTTCCGGGCAAATTGAAGTCAAAGTGGTCGGGGCCCTTTGTGATTAAGAATGTGACGCCCATGGGAAATGTGGAACTTATTGGTAAGGATGGAACGACCTTTGTGGTGAACGGACAAAGAGTGAAGCATTACTTTGGGAACGAGCAACTTCGAATGGTGGAAACACTTCACTTGAATGAGGCTTGAAAGAAAGAAGCAACCGTCCGGCATAGGACGTTAAAAATAGCGCTTCTTGGGAGGCAACCCAAGGTTTTATTGCCTTATGTTTTTATTGATTTGATAGTATTGATAGCTTGGTTTATTTTGTAGGTATGGATGAAGAGCACTATGGATAGCACATCTTGAAGAAGGGAGAAGAAAGCAAAACCAACTTTGGAGAGGGGAATCAAGTGTTGCAATGGTGATCTTTGAGGAAGCATTGGATGTGCAAGGAGGGAGGTAACAACTTGTAGCCCCAAACTTAGAATTTATACATAGTAAAATTCTAAGTTTGGGGGAGTTATTTTTCTTTTATTTTTCTACTAGTTGTTACCCTTGCACCGGTTCGTCATTCTACTTATGTCACATTTTGCACCGGCGCACACTTAGCTTTCACATGTTTATATTGGTTAAGTTGGTTTTGATCATATGTTGGGTAGTAGACATTTGGTGAAATGTGAGCATGAATAGTCATTGGAATCCATTGTTGAGTAGTTGTGATGATGTCTATTTGCTTTGAATGTATGCATGATTGGTGTTGGAGTGTAGTATCATGTTGTGTTCATATTTGTGAGCTTTGATAACATGAATGAATGATGTGTTGTTGTTTGGGAACATTTGATGAATGTGAGGGTCCTATTGAATAAACCGGTGAGAATTGAGCCTTAAATCGAACATGTAATCCGGTTTAGTTCATTTGAGAGTGGACTATGTTATTGCTAGTGATCCTAGAACTTGCCCGAATTCTTGTTTGAAAGCATGATTGTGTGAGATGATGTGATGTGATATAGGCCATCTTGTTCTAAAAAGAGTCACTTAACCAAAATTTCCCAAAACCGAAGTAATTTTCCGTAGTTAGCCCCTTGAGCTTAATTCCTCATTTTCTTGGCAAACTACAATGTTAACCACTTAGCCTTTTTGAGCCTTTTGATTCCTATATCTAGTGGGGGATAAAAGACAAAGTGGAAAACATGTGCTTGAATGAATATCTTTGGTGGAAGGAGAAATTGGAGAAGTTGAAAGAAAAAGAAGAGAAAGATGAAAAGAAAATCAAGGAAAAAGAAAAGAGGGACAAAGAGCCCCAAAAGCTTGAAAAGAAAAATGGTTCAAAAGAAGAGGTGATGAATGCTTGAAAAAGAATGAAAAAAAAAAGAAAAGTGGGGATGAAGTTTGTAAGCTTTGAAAGTGAAAGCACACATTGTAAAACAACAAGCTTTGTCCTCCACTAGAAGAGTCACAATTCCCAAATTCATCCTACCTTGTCCAAAGAGCCAATGTTACATCCTTGATAAAGTCCTATTGATCACATTGTTGAGCATTTGAATGTGTGTAGAAAGTAGAAGTTGGGCAAGCATATGGTGATTGCATAGCATAACTTGGTTGATGAGTGCATTAATATCCTTAATTTGTTTGTGTGTTTGAGAGAAACACTCCATCATGTGAGTAGAGGACTTGAGCATTTGGATTGTGTTTCCCATTCCCAATGTGTTGTGTGTTTGTGCATTCTTTGATCCACGAGTGTGAATTGCAATAGTGAGCCTATGACCTTCATTGAGAAATGCACTTTGAGAAAGAGATATCATTACATCCTACTTTGCATGTGTGAATTACATTGAATATTCCATTCTGATCATTCCACCCTCATTGCTTTAAGTGCTTAGTTGTTTGAGGACAAACAACATTTTAAGTTTGGGGGGGTTTGATTCGGGTGGAATTTACACATTTTAGGAGCACATGTGAGGTATATTTTGATGTGGATTTCATTGAATTATACATGAAATATGATTGTTTAAGCCGAAATGAGAGAAAGGTTGTGTTTTGTCGGTTTTGTAGGTAAAACGATGGAATTTGGAGCAAAACACACACCACAAGTGATCGGACCGGAAAGAGGAGTGCACGGTTGGATTCGTCTCGAAAAACGGAGTGGATTATCCGAAGGAATCGAATCAATCCGACACCCGAGACAAAAGTTATGCACGAAACGAGAAAGGAGCCGGAGTCGACCAAGCGAGCACGGCCGAGCACCATGCTCGAGCTGGCCGTGCTCGAAACAGTGATTTTGGGCCGAGAAAAGGCACGGCCGAGCACACCTCTCGGCCGAGCTCGAGCACCCCAAGGCCACGGCCGAGCAACCTTCTCGGACAAACGCTCCTCGAAACCGAAGAAATTGTGCCCATTGCACGTCTCGAGCGCCTCGGCCGAGCACATGTCTCGGCCGAGCATTTGCCATCCCCTGTTCCACCCATCTCGGCCGAGCACCATTCTCGGCCGAGCACTCCCGATCACTACACGTCGATGCACGGCCGAGCCACCTGCTCGGCCGAGCTCCACCCATGCCAAACTTTAATTCTCGGTGCCAACTCCACATTTTGGCCATTTTTTAGGGATCAACTTGCAATTTTACCATTCAAACCCTACCCCAACACTATATAAACCCTCTTTCTTGAAATCCAAGGAATTCAACCCCCAATTCCTAAATTCCACACATACTTTCACACACTTCAAGGTGATTTGGCAATTTCTCTCTCAATTCTTCACCAATTCAAGGGAGGAAGGATGCAATAGCTTGCAAATTTCATTCCCTACCACAATCTAGACTAAGCTTCTTTGTTCTCTTTCTTTTTATTTCATTATTTCATTTGGATTTTGTAATTTCATTATGATTGTAGTTGGCTAAACACTTTGTGATTCTAAAGCCATGTAAATACTTTTGTTGAAGTCTATGAATTAATATTTTGCTTATTTGGTGTTTGTGTGGCTTAATTCTATTTGGATGCTTGATTTTCATTGCAAAGCATGTCATTAGTGTACAATGATGATATGTTAGTCTTAGTTAATTGAATTAGGTTGAGAAATCTACTTTGGTTAATTGATTGCAAGTATCTAACCTAATTTTATTGTGAGATTGAAAGATAAACAATGATTAGGAAGATGTATGATGATCTTAGGAGCTTGATTGGGTCTTATTGTGCAACTTAGGTAGAGATACTAGGTTGTGTAGTATTTCCTTTGAATTACTTGGATCGAAAGGACTTTTAATTCATTATTACGTGATCAATCTTATAGACAAAGTATAAACACCACCTAGGTAGATAATTAGTCATAGATGGATACATTAGTGTTGCATGTGCTTTAGGATCCACTTTTCTCATATTGAGTTTTCACCCATTTTTACTTTTGTTTCGTGATTCGTATGCTATTTGATCGATTTTGTCTTTGCTCTTTGTTACTTATTTGTGACATTTTGGTAGGTAACTTTAGAGTAAAATATCATATTCAAAATTTCGATCACGTCTACTTAGAATTCAACTAGCAAACTCCACTTTTACGCTTTAACCTTCTCGTGGGATCGACCTCGTGCTTATCACGCTACAATAGACATCGTATACTTGCGGTTGTTTATTTAGTGTTGTATATCACGTGAATCACCTTCGTTCCCATGTCACCGTCCGCCTTCTCGCCGCCTCCCCATGTCTCTGTCTCGATCGCAGCGCCGCCTCCTTGAAGAAGAAGGGCGGCCGACCGACGCCTGGGAGCGGTCGCGAACGGCGCACCCCCTCTTCGCGGCTGTTCGCCGCCGACGCCTTCGTCCCCATGTCGCCGTCCGCCTTCTCGCCGACTCCCCCATGTCTCTGTCTCGATCGCAGCGCCGCCGCCTCCTTGAAGAAGAAGGGCGGCCGACCAACGCCTTGGAGCGTTCGCACACGCCGCCCCTGATTTCCTTCGCTAAAAATTAAGTTTTGACGAGAGAGAGGAGGCGATTTCAAAAGTTTTCATACCAGATCTGACAAAAAACAACCATCTTCGGTGGGAGGCGATTTCCGGCGTCGAGATCTAGGGTTCCGGTAAGTTTAGGCTTTTAATTTTTTTTATCTAATTAGGGTTTAGGGTTTGCAGATTAGGGTTTAGAGAAAAAACAACATTTTTTTTTTTTTTTTGCTATTTTCTTCAAATCTGAGATGTTCAATTTTATTTTTTGGACAAATGATAATTGTTGAGGAATTTTTTTCGGACACGTTGAATTTGTTTGTGAAAAAGTTTCGAACATCTCCATTTTGTTACGATACAATTTTCGAACAACTTATTTTTTTCGAACATTGTTGATTTGATCGAAAAAAATCCTGAACCACTCTTTTTTTCGTACAATGTTGATTTGCTTGAAAAAAAAAATCAAACTTTTCTTTTATTTCTAATTCTGTGTGTTAATTTTTTTTTTTAAGAATACGGTGATTGTGGTGATGATTCTTGCAAAATGAAATGGTGGGTGTATTCATCTTCGTATTTTTTTAAAATTTCGTAGAATGGGTATAATGGACATTTTACATGTTCTTGAAAATGAAAAATTTCTCAGGTGGGTGTCCTCAATAGGTTGGTGTGTGTGTATAACCGCGCCCTTAAAAAATGGAACAAGAAAATAGGCAGAAGCCCAATTACAAATGGGGGCGTGAGAAACAAAGTGTGGGAGAAGCCCACATATATTAACATCAATTGGGAGCAGCAGGCCCAAAGGCCCATTTTTGGCCAAACTCGCGTGAGCTTAAAAAGGGGCAGTAGCTGGAAGTTTGAAAAATTAACAACACACACAGAGAAACGCGAACGGCATTGGCGAGAAAGAGGGCAGCTCTCCATTGGGGGAGAAATCTCTTCTCCTCCCCACCAATCCACTCAATAGATTAGTTTAATTTGTTCTTCCATTTCATAGATAGATTTCAATTTAGTATTTCACTTTATTGTTTGAGAGATTGAAGCATTTGAATACCTAAAGTGATATTTTTCCATTATAGCAAATTTAATTTAGTAAATTCAATTTCATTCATGTTTTGTAGTTTAAATCACATGAGTTTTATTCTAGTTGTTAATTTAGACATGGGCTAATCCTTAATTGCCTTGAGTGTTGATGTTTTGATGATAATTTAGAGTAATTGTGGATTAATTGCATGATTAGCTTAGAATTTGGGTGTTTATGTTTCTAGAGTTGTACTTTGATTGATTCATTTGATTGATCAACCCTATTAGCTAGCATTTTCGATTGTGTTGATTGCAACGAGAGTTGGGTTTGCATGATTGGGGTGTGAGTGTGAGCTTTGGTCAATTAAATAGAAGTTAATTAGTAATTAGCTAACCGAGAGGAGGTTAATGGCTAGACCGACAACTTTAGACATTAAACAAATAGAGGTCGTCTAGGAGTTTGGTGAGAGGACGTTTCATAAGCATTAGTAACCGTGTTGAAAGTGCTTATGCAACACTATCTTAGGAGCTTATGGTATTTGGTTAGATCCTATAATTGCTAATCAATGCACGATGTTGACCTATGCCTTTCGAGGGGGTTTACACACACATGTGATAGCCTTTAGCTTAACTCAAATTCTTAGTAAAATCATGTAATTAGTTCACTAGTTCACTTAATTGCTCACAAAACGGATACACCCGAGGCAATACTTTCCCACCTTGCACTTTCATTATTGAGAGTTAGTTTAGTTGTTTGCATTAGTTGTTTATTTTCTTAATTGATATTAGCTTTATCCTCCCATTTAGCTTCTATAACACCATTTTAACTTATAGTTTTGGGGCTCCACGCTCTCCTAATTAGGTCCTTGGAATGAATATCTACTTGGTATACTTATCATACTACTATCGAACCCATACGCTTGTGGGGATCGTATAGTTGTTTAAAAAGTGCAAAAATACGAACCAAGTCAAATACCAACCATTTGATGGTATATGTACCAAAAAGTATGTTACAAAATATATTACTACTATATATTTGGGAATGGAGAAACTAGACTAGGCAAAATGTTGTACGTACGGTCGACATCCGGGGCTTCATCCAACCAATTCAAGTCATGAAATTCTCTTTTGGGGATGTCAAAAGAGCAAAATTTTCCACTTGACTCCTCCTTAAACATGATATTCGTCTTCAAGCAGTTCAAAAAGTAAACCGGGTAAATACTGAATATAAACGGTAATCCTTCCTCCTTGATTATTGTGAGGCTTGACCAGGTACTCCCATCACTGTGATAAATGAATATGTGCATCTGAAGTAAATACTTACTGACTTCATTTACTTCGTGACTAAGTTTTCTAGAATAAACAACAATAATACCTACTACGAATATAAAATTTCACACGATTTGGGTCGTATGGTGCTTTTCAAAGTGTAGTGAATTTGTACTCTAGGAATTCAAACACTTGGATTTCACTACATCCATTTCCATGCAAACACCCGCCATCATGCAATGCACATTTCGTTGGCGGGATTTTTCATTGGAAGATTTATGAAGGTTATGAGGTTTATGCAATTCCAACTTTCGACTATAGTGATAACAGTTATAGGTTGATAAAATTATCTGCATATGAATGTGAAGTATGGTCGTTAGTTGTCGAGGCGTTAGATGACAATAATCTAGCCGTATATGGGGATCGAAACAGAGTTGATAATTGTGGTACGAGAAAATATTATTTTGAAATGCAGGTACTCTCATATTCAATTACGGGATTAACTTGGAAGAAGTTTACTATTTTGAAAGTGGGAATTCTACCCATTAATTATAAACTCGTGCATATACACTTCATTAACAATACTCGGAAAAAGATTATGTTTTATGTTCAGGAATGATCCATCCGGTTCGTTCTACTCATACGATTTTACAACAAGTGAAGAGTGCAGAATGGAATAAGTGAATTCAGTGATTTGTATTGATCAAGCATATAAATATAAGTGAATTCAGTGATTTGTATTGATCATACATATGAAATGTAATCTGCATTGCTGCAGATTTGACATCATATTGTGCTACTCATACCTATAAGTATATTCAAAGCCTTTTATCTCCAGTGGTAACTTTACACACCTGATTGTTTATTATTGAACTTATGTCTTAAATAAACAATGGTTTCTTACTAAAATGATGAATTTAATAGATGAATGGATAATTTTTTTGTAAGATTCTTACTAAATATTGGTTAAGTTACGGTTTAATATAATATTAATGAACATTGACATTCTACTCTAATAATACTATATGCCGAACAAAAAAATATACTACACGTAATTTATAAGCATTTATGTGTTTGTATATGATGTTTTTGTGATTATTAGTGTATAAATAAATAGTGTATTCAGAAAAATATACAAATTTATCCTTAATTAATGTATGATTAAATTATAGTGCATTGACATGGATATTTAATAAAATTTATTGATGGATTTATTAAATTTATGGTAACTGATTGTAAAAGGAATGTCAAACATTTCCATTCGCAATTACTAAAATTGATGGATTTATGGAGCTATTGAATTAATTCTATTTTTCTATACGGAAAGGACATTATAGGGTATCCAAATCAAATAGTGACCTTAATTGTTTTAAGAATAAATTGTGTCTTAAATTGCTTAAGGGTCTTACATAGTGACTTAAATTGTATTTATTCCAAAAATGAATTTACATTAATTATCAAGTCTCCCTCAAAGTCATGTGAATACGTGAGCAACATTGGTGTATTCTCATTATCAAATCTCAATTTTGTTTAGTAGGAGTATGTATATATATATATATATATATTTTTTTTGTGTGATTTTGTATCTTGATTTAAAATTGAATCTATACTTTTTTTTAGTTATCACATCTTTACGCACGGTTCTACTTAAAAAGAATGTGTTACCTCTTCATTCAACCTTCAAAACAAATTAAAAAGTTTGCAGTCCTACCCGCCCCTTCCGTGGTCCAACCAGCCAAAATCCACGACTTATGCGGTCTAGTTCATATAAGCTCGTATTTTAAACGAGCTTGTATTACTCGACCAACCCATTTTTTTTAAAGGTGGGAACGGACGGCCAGAGCTGTTAAACGAACCGAGCTGCTTGTGAGCTCGGTTCGATACGACTCGAGTTCAACTTGACTTGTTCGTTAAATGAGTCGAGTTTGAGCTCGTTAGATACTCGATTTACTAATGAGTCGACTCGAGCTCGACTTGTTAGACTCGATAAATGAGTCGAGCCGAACTCATTTCTTAGCTCGTCAATGTTATCGAGTCGAGAGTACTCGACTCGACTAGAATAACAACTCTACGAATCGGTCCAACGAGTCTAACCAATTTTGACGGCTCTAATCCAGACGGATGAATAAAATAATTTTTAATTTTAATTTTCAAAACGTTTTAAGTAAAAACAGTACACAAAATTTCAGATTATTTACGGTGGAATGTAATTTAAAGGGCAGAATCCTTTTTTTTTTTAGTTTTGGGAAAAAATGATACTAGTAATAACTAATTTAGTTAATAATTTTTTAAAAAAATTTAGTATTGTTTTTAACTATTTTGAAAATTAAAAAGATTGTTTGCTTCATCATTTAATTGTTGAAAAAAAATATGTAAATGCCTTGATTTGCAAAATAAAAAATAAAAAATGTGTTTTATCGAATTACAAAATAAAAAACAGATACGTAACCTGAAAAGAAATATTCCAGATTCATATATACGACTTTTGGCTTTTGACATGATGAACGCCAAGAATTTAGGGCTCTTTTCTCAAGCTTCCGAGTCCTGACGATTTCACCGCGAGCTCCCTAACTATCACGATCAGCAATTCAGTCACGATGCGGCGACGCTCCTTTACTCCTTCAATTTATGTCATATTATTAATTTCATTCTCCATTCTGTTGAGCTTCATTAGCAATCGATCCGTAAATGCCGAAGTCATTACCTTAACATCCGATACTTTTAACGACAAGGTAAATTTTGTGGGCTTCACTCTTTAGAAAATGAAATCCCTTTTGTTGAATCTCATAGATCACGCCAATGTAAGCTCCTGGTTAGGTTTTCGGGAATGTCGTGATATTGTTCCCATGTGCTCATCAAATCTGAGAAACTTTTTGAGGCAATTAATGGTTAGATGTTTGTAATTGAGAATGCTGTTTCTCTTTAATGATGTTTTTTTTCTTCTTTTTTTTGGCGTTTTTATATATGGACACACGTACTGACTTTCCATGTATGTGTATATGCTGAGCTCTTTCAGTTTTGCTGTCTTACTGGGCATAATAATTGTATTTGCTCTAGTGCTAGTTTATGCTCTAATCTCTAATTAATAGCAGTGACTTTGCTCTTGATGCTTTATTGTTGTTGAAGTGCGAATGTGGTTTGTGTAGGTTCAGGAGAAAGATACAGCTTGGTTCATTAAGTTTTGTGTTCCCTGGTGCAAGCACTGGTTAGTGGTAACTTACATTTTGGTTGTTGCCACTTCTTTTCCGTTCAAAACGAGCATCTTCTGAGAATTTGAATACAAGTTGTTAGCTTAATAATTGTATTGAAATCTTTTTTCAGCAAAAACTTGGGGACATTATGGGAGGATTTAGGGAAAGAGATGGAAGGCGAGGATGAAATTGAGATTGGAGAAGTTGATTGTGGCTCAGATAGAGCAGTTTGCTCTAAAGTAGATATCCATTCTTATCCCACATTCAAGTTATTCTATAACGGAGAAGGAATTGCAAAATACCAAGGTATGGGGATCTTTTTTGTTGTTTGTGAACTTTTTGCATGCCTTTTTTTCCCATTCATTCTTTTAGCTACATCTGACTAGGCTCATTACTGCTTTATCCACAACTTTTGCGATGTGAAGGTTGAGAAATAACACCATGAATTGTTGTCACCGTGCTTAAGTCAGTTCCTTCTAATGGCTGTAGGGCTCTACCAATTTAAGTATTTTTTATAAAATCTGTTTGACCAGTATTCCATTAGATATTGATAGCAGAAGAACATGGAGATTTGGTACCCTTGTGTGTTTGGGATGCTGAACGACCTGGAACAGAAAATGCAGCTGACCCACAATTATTTCTGATTGGAATGGCTGCAAATTTTGTTCTTAGTTGTCTTTCAACAGATAGCATAAAAGATTGACAAGCTCTAAACTGCTTAACTATAAAATTTGCAATAAGATGATTGAGGTACCTCCAAAATCACAGAATTAAGAATTAATAATACACAGTTTTGTTAGTTAAACCCAAGTGGGTACATTTCAGGGATCAGATATCCAACTCACCACTCTGCAACTTCAAGGAACCATATATGCACTCAAAATTGAAAATTCAGATTCAATATATAAACCACATGGTACCATGTGTCACATTAAAAATTAAAAACAAGAAATAGCACAATAAATTTTAGTTTAGTTTAGAGAGAAGGAAAAAAAAAAACTGCATATTCGTTTTGGGTGGGGGTGGGGGGGGAAGATTCAATAGGCTGAACTTTGGTATCCTGGGGTAATTTGATGCCCTCTTTTATGAAACTAGTTTGATATGAAAATGTTATTCTTCTCATCACAAGAAGAGAAGTATGGAAGACTTTGTTGGAGTGGTCTCTTTCATGTCAACATTTTTTGTAAGATATAGAGACAAAAAGAAAAAGCCATACTCTTTCATGCGATAAACGAGGCTTTAGTGACATTAGTGAAGCACAAAATTATCTCAAGCCTAATACACACACTCTCTCTTACTCATAATTTTGGTAATTTGAAAAAGGAGTTCTGGAAGAGAGCTCTGAAAATCATTTAGAAAATTAATCATCATTTTTTTTGGTAATTTGGACAAACCTCGAAGACAGTTGTCGTAGTACCCTCTTTTTAATATTGATATATTGATCTGGAATAAGATTCTAGTTGTGTGTTTGATTTCAGATTCATAATTATGCTTGTAAAACATAAATATCACATGGGTGTCCCCTTGTCTATTATATGGGTCACTCAGTGTGCACCCAATTGCATCATTGAGCCACAATTTTAATTTGATTATAATGTGGGGATTATAAATTCAACAGAACAATTAAAAAATATATTCAAATCACTTAAAATCCAATTGTATGAATGCATTCAATTGCATACAAGAATTTGCCCTACAATATATATTTCCTTCAGAAAACGATGCAAGGATGAGGTAGCTTTGCTGCTATAGGTTTTATGTTTGATACTTTGATATCTATTTAGTACATCTTTTCATGTGTGGCTTTTTTTACATTCTTTTTTCTCTCTGAGAGTTGAGACACCAGTAACTGTGTCAATGATTTGAAAGCCAATGTTCTCACTTGTGGAATTGATGTTCATACTTCTGATTGAGCATGAGGCTAGAGTTACACATATGCTTCATGTACTTAAGTTTATGTGCTTGGCTGTTTGCTCTTGCAAACTTAATTTTACAGGAAAAAGGGATGTTGAATTGCTGAAAACATTTGCTCTTGAAGAAACAGAGAAGGCAGCTACAAAAGCACAACTTGAGAATGATGCTGAGTTGTAAATTACATTTAGGTAACCAAGGCATTCCTACTAGTTTCTATTATTATAGAAAATGGTTATATTTATTTATTTATCTTGCCTCCATATGTTATATGTATCAGTTATTTGTGTACCGGATCTCTTTGCTTTTTGGGAAATTCTCACTGGATTGATGATCTTTGCCTTGGCAGGTAGAGCTCGCCACGCTGCTGGATGTCCTTAACTACTTATCCTTCAGATCTTCTCAAACATGCAACAGCTATGCTCTGTATTTCTTGATTCAATACGGGTTTGTTGAAATAGACTTATCATCAAATAGAATTAGCTTTGCTTGAAAAATCATTTGCTGGATCAATTTTCTTGGGCAAAATTTTGTTACTAGAGAAACTTATTCAGAATATGTTTTTCTTAAAAAAATTGTTTCGTAGATAACATTATTGGTGTACTCAGTTCTGAATAATTGTACCCTTTTATTCTCAAACAATATGTTCACAGCATGGCCTCTGCAAATGCAACTAACATATTTGAGAATCAGTTTAATTTTGAAAGTTATGAGGGGAGTTCTTGAAAAAGTTAATGATTATCTACCGTTTTTTATTGTTTGCAAACAGCCCGTTAGTAGCCCTCTAAGCTGGTTTACACATGATGATAAATGTTGTGGGCAAGTTATCCATCTTCCATTGATTTCTTTATCAGAATTTTTTGTTGATGCACAAAAAATAAAGGTTACAAATGCACATCTCAAATTGGGTACTTCTGTTTATGATAGTTACCAAAAACATACATTGTTAAGACAAACGGATTTGGACCGTCTAGTGTTTCTTTTCTCCTTCACTGCAATTTCTCCTCTGTTTCTTTTCTATGAATATAAATCAAGCATTTTGTTCTTAGAATAGAGATGCAAAAAATTGGATGGAGTAATTAGAATAGAGACCATTTTATTTGATTATCTGACGAACGATTCAATAATAAAAGCTGAGGATAACAGCCAAACAAATTCACAAGTGCAAACAAACGAAAATATCTTTCGATCTCCAACATAAAAATTAAATTACAGAATCTGGCAATTCATCAAACACCTGATGTGCCTGAATTTAGACTTTCAACTAAACTTATAGGACGCATAAGAAAGAGCCCCGTGGGTCCAACTATGGTGAATGAGCTCACCTCTGGAATTCTCACCGGCTGCGCCCATGGCCACATGTAGCGGATAAAAATGGTCGGGACTCGGATGCGCCAACTGCGCATGCGGCGCTTTCTCCGCATACTTATTCACATCCTCATACCTCCCTTCAACCAACGCATCCTTGATCCAATTATCGAACTCGGAAGCCCACGACGCCACCGCGTTACCGCCGTTCCGGTTCATCATCCGCAGGTTATGCGTTGCGGCGCCCGACCCGATAATCAAAACGCCGTCGTCTTTCAACGATCTCAACGCCTCCCCCACCCGATAATGGTGCGCCGCGTCTTTGTGCGTCTGGACGGACAGCTGGCACACCGGAATATCCGCCTCCGGGTACATCAGCATGAGTGGGACCCACGCTCCGTGATCCAACCCGCGTTTCTTGTCGACGTGGACCGTTTCGAATCCTGATTTGATTAGCAATTGCTTCACCTTGTTGGCCAATTCGGGCGACCCGGGAGCCGGGTACTTGATCCGGTACATCTTATCCGGAAACCCGTAGAAATCGTAGATGGTGTCGCTGGGGCCCGAAACGGCGTTGACTGCGGGCTCGGATGTCTCCCAATGGCCCGAAATGATGAGAATAGCTTTGGGTTTATCGGGCAGGACTTTGTGCTGGAAGGATTTGAGGAAGGGGCGGGCCGGGAGGGAATCGTCGATGGAAAGAGTTGGAGAACCGTGCGATATGTAAAAAGTTTCCTGAATTCCTTTCGCCATTATCGTAGTCTTGTTGATTGAGGATTGTCGGCTGTCAATTGAATTGGGGAAATTGGTAGTGAAAATTATGCAGAGGCAGAGGGATCCGAATACGTATATAAGGGAGAGAGATTTTGCGTTCATTCCGTGTGATCTACGAGATCACCAACCCTGTTTCATATGACTTTCTGCTTCTGGCGAGCGTTCATTTTCATATTAAAAAAGGAAAGAAAAACAGGGGCTGATGACAACGCTGCTTACGTCGGGGATCGAACCACGATTGGGGTTTTAGGTGGGTTACTCTTGCTAACTTGAAAAAAAAAATAAAAAAAAGAAAGCTAATTGAGCAGGTAACGAGTTGAGTTTATAATTATTTGACTTGAAAGGCTCGCATGCATAATTGTGCTTGTAAAGTATATTCGAGTCGAGTCAAATTTAACAACGATGTCAATTAGAAGCAAAAATGAAAATATTGGTATCGGTGAAAATATTAAGATATTAAATTTGTGAAAATATCAATCAAATATCAAAATAATTTAAATACATTTTATATTAGTGATAAATTTATATAAAATATAATTTGAATATTTACGGATATTTATTGAAATTTATCGACATTTTTTCAATATTTTTAGATATTTTATGGATATTAAACTTGACATCGTTATTATCTACCGATATTTTCGATTTTTTTTAAAAATATTGGTTCTTACTAATATCGATATCAGTGGCCATAAAAAAATGAATATATCGAAAATATATCGAGAATATTTTCATCCATGATGATTAGAAGCGTCTAGAAGGTAATTGTGTACCCAATTAGAAACGTTTAGAATATAGTATTTTAAACTTAGAATTCATACTGTACTGAACTTCTGGTACATATTAGTACAATTCCACATTTTTTACATCTTAAGATATGAAAAACTTTTAATGAAGCATATTTTTATAATATTTTCAAATTTATATAAAATGTCATTATTTATGAATCAATATATACACAAGTCATGATATTACAACCTCATAGGCTTGCTTCAATCTTACCTCTAATTCTTGAAAGTTATATTAGCTTCAATATCTCAATTGTTGTTGTCTTCAAATATCCAACTGTTGATGTCTTGATGATAACTCGGCCCATCGGCTAGGGTTGATTGGAGAAATTTGAAAATTTTGGAGCAGAAAAAACGTGTTTTATTAATTTTGAATTTGGAAAATAGTTTTTTGTTTTATGAATTTTGAAAGATATTGATGCGGCCAAAATATGTTGTTCTATGAGGAGACGACACGTGATAGACGATGGGTTATCCTTGTTTAATATTTATATTTGTTTTATATATTTTGTAAATAGTCTAATGGCCTCTTAGGAGCCCAATTACATTGAGAACAAGTCCATGAAGTGGCCCGATTTGGTAATCTACACGAGAAGTGAGCCCGAGCCCTTGAGAAGTGAATGGAAAAGACAGGCTTAACCCCCGGCCCATATCCCTGGCCCAAGGATAACCCTTGACCTATATATCTGACCCAAGTACAAGACTGCGTAGACTAAGTCTTAGTCAAGAGGAGGCCTCCGATTTCGGAGGGAAGTTAGAGCTGGAGGGGTGCAACTGGCGCTGAGGATCTAAGGACGAGGGCGTGGAAGTGAAGAGATGGGCCCCTGGACCGAGTCGAGGGTGGGGTTGTTGAGGAAAATGGGGGAAATACTACCTTTTCCCCAAGGTACGATTCTAAGAGTCTTAAGATAGTCATTATACAAAATACACAAACACATTATTCATTCAACACATATATACATTGAGATACTTGAATTTACTCGTTTTACATCACTTAGAACACAACAATACTCTTGAAAATACACTATTCTTGCGAGAGCTTTCCCTTGATTTGGGTAGCCCTCACCCTGATTCTCCGAAGAGTGATATCTGACTTGAGCGTCGGAGATTTCACGCCGAAATCCCCCGTCGTGTTTTTGCAGGTCTACGGAAGCTTTGAAGGGTTCCATTCGCACAAAACTTCATTCAAGAGCGGTGATCCAAGCTCGAGAGTTATAATCCATCCCGTTGAATTTTTTTTTTTGATCGGTAAAAAAGAATTATATTAAAATTGGGTACAAGAAATACCCAAGAAAACAGTGTACAAGATATTACATATGAAAAGTAGTACTAACTCTTTCACTGCACAATTTTTAGTTCATGCACTTTATTGGATCTAGCACCTATGACCTGAAGGATGGATTGTTTCGAGTGGGGTATTTAATCTTGAACCAACTCCACATTCTTGCTCTCAACTCCTCCTTGACTTTTGTGATCGAGAATGTTTCATTTTTGAAGAGTACTGCGTTTCTCCATTTCCATATCAGCCATAGCACACATAGCCATATACATGTAGCAATCTTCGTTCCATTTCTGCACTTTAGCATGCCCCCAAAGCCTAGAAGGTTATCCAGGATATTTGCCGGGAGTGCTGACGAGATCTTGAGCCAGGATAAGCATTCCATCCATACTTGGTGTGTTTGAGGGCATTCCAAAAAGATGTGTTTCTCGGTTTCTTCACTATCGCCACAGAGTACGCATATTAAATCATCATTTTGATTGAGGATGTTTCTTCTTCTAAGGTTAGATCCTGTCGGCAGCCTTCCCCATAAGAGCCTCCATGCATGGGACTTGACCTATGAGGGTGCAAAATTCTTCCATATGGTCTTGAAACCTTGGGTCAACTTGACATCCAGTTGAGTGTCTTGGTTTTGGTTGAATAAGATCGAGTACGTCTCTTTTGTGGAAAATTCCCCTGTGTTCGATGCTCTCCATTTCCATGAGTCTTGAATTCCTGGATTTGGTTTGAACCTGTCCATCACAGATAAAAGATCATTAAAAGATAATTGTTCCCTATAAAAAAGTGCCCTTCTCCATCTCCAAGTCCACCTCCAAGTGTTCCCTTCCCAGCTATCCATTCCCCCCGCCGTTTTC
This sequence comes from Galeopsis tetrahit, assembly GCA_963675135.1. Lineage (NCBI taxonomy): Eukaryota > Viridiplantae > Streptophyta > Magnoliopsida > Lamiales > Lamiaceae > Galeopsis > Galeopsis tetrahit. The sequence continues at coordinate 63,917,325 of OY776132.1, forward strand.
CCTTTGTCTATGCTAATTAGGTAAAGTCTCTTAAATCTGTCCTTAAGAATTTATTCCCCCGTCCAATTTTCCTCCCAAAAGAACGAATTTTCCCCATCCCCTAGGACCTTAGTCAGATTTCCATGGAACCAACCCTCATTACTCTCGCCTATCACCTTAAGGATATCCCTCCACCAAAGAGAAACCCTCCCATCCCTTCCTGTTGGGAATCGGCCGAAGCCATCTCCCCAGGCTACCCCGTATCTAGACCGTAGAACCCTCACCCACAAGTTATTTCTCTCATTTATGAACTTCCAGCCCCATTTCCCCATTAATGTTTCATTGAAGATGCTAATATCTCTTACCCCTAGCCTTCCTAGATGTTTCATATTACATATTTTTTTCTAGTCGATCCATGCCACTTTCTTACCACTGCTCCCACCCCCACCCCCAAAGAAAATTACGTTGTAGGCTCACAATCTCACTCAAGGTTTTCTTAGGTATACGGTAGAAAGACAGATAGTACATTGGAAGAGAAGAGATAACCGAGTTCAATAGCGTGATCCTGCCCCCCATCGAGATCTTCTTGTCGTCCCATCTTGCTTGCCTGTTTCTTATTTTCTCCACAATCGTAGCCCATTCCAGTGCTTTCCTGTGGTTTAATCCCACTTTCATTCCCAAGTATGTGAAGGGAATGGTATCTACTTTGCATCCAAGGATTTCCGCCATTTCACCGAGAGTGTTGCCTTCCACATTCACACCAATAATCGAGCATTTGTTGAAATTGATTTTCAACCCGGACATCAGTTCCAAGTTTCTCAGCACCCTTCGCATTACCCAGGCATTCTCCAGGCTTGCTTCCCCCATTAGGATTGTGTCATCCGCAAACTGTAAATGTGAGATTTTGATTTTTTCACGTCCGATTTCTGCCGCTTAGTACAGGCCTTCTTCAGTTGCTTTCTCCATGAGGATACTCAATCCTTCTGCAGAGATCAGGCCTTCTCCAGATGGGCTGCCATTGACCAGAACCGACGCTGAAGCTGTCGTCACACATTCCATAACCCACTTCCTCCATTTGGAATTGAAATTGAATCTCTCCATCATGATGTCCAAGTAGCCCCAGTCGACCGAGTCGTAGGCTTTTGCAAAGTCAATTTTTAGGAAGGCTCGTACCAGTCTCTCCCGTTTTACTTCGTCAATCGCTTCATTTAACACGACCACACTATCCAAGATGTTCCTCTTTCCAACAAAGGCAGATTGAGCATCCGAGATGATGGATGGTAAGACATTACCGAGCCTATTCGCCAGGATTTTTGCAACGATCTTATAAATTCCCCCTACAAGGGAGATTGGCCTAAAATCATTCAAATCCGTACTTACCTCTTTTTTAGGGATGAACACGATGAATGTTGGGTTGAAACCTTTCACCAGTCTTCCATGGGTCGCATCCCGTCATTTTTTGACGCAACGAGTATTTAATATTGAAAATGATATTTTTTAAGGAATATTGTAAGTGTTATAGAGGTGGAATAAGTAAAATAAAAGTAAGATACGTAGTACTCCCTCTGTCCCACGATATCTTTCACACTTTTCTTTTTATGACGTTCCACAATAACTTTCACACCCTTAAAATGGAAAATCCTTCATAAACTCCACCCTCACAATATTCTCAATTTTACACAAATGTCATTACTTTTTCTCATACATATACAAAAGTCAACTAATTTATTTACTTTATACATAAAAATTTACAAAATTACCCCTTAAAACTTCACTCATTATTACACTTTCTTAATATGTGTACCCATCTACCTATGAAAGTTAACATGGGACGGAGGGAGTACATCCAAACTAGGGATGACAATGGGACGGGTATACCATATCCTAGGACCCGTCCCACCAGAAAATTCCCATTCCCGGACCCGTCCCGCTTAAAAACCCGTCGGGTTTTACGCGTCCCGTTTAATTTTTTTAAATTAACTTTAATGTATACAATATAATTATTTTGATATTATATAATTCAAATTAAATATATAATTATTTAAATAACATTTTATACTAAAAAAAACTAAATAAACAAATATTTTTACAAACATATATACATTACTCCATATACATATAAGTTTATATAAGGGTTAATTGAAAAAAAAAAAAATCACCACTTTTGAGTATTTACCAATTACAACATATTCTTTTTTTCTTTGCAATTTGATGCACCATCTTTTTAAATTTTACAATTTGATGCACAATTTTTTTAAGTTTTACAATTTGATGCACCAATATATTTTTCGGTCATTTTTAATTCGACGTGATGGTCTAAAATTGTGAATTCGCCATGTTGTATGCGATTAGGGAAAAAAAAAATACAACATAACATACAAAAAAAACTATTTTATGTGATTAAGAAAAAAATAAAGCGACAAAGGGAATTTTTTTTAAGACCATAGAGGAATAAATATGATTCAAATTAATGCACGACTTGTGTGATTAGATTTTTTTTTTTTGCAAAACACGTTAATGCACATAAGAGGAATAAATATGATTATATGAATTTTTTTTTTGGCATAACTTCTTGATTTTTTTTTTTTTTAAAATAAAATTATATAGATATCACATTTGTATGGAGGATAAGAGTTTGAGATGGAAAACACCAAATCAATACCTATAATATCAAAGCGTAAAGATGGAGAATTTTGTCAAAAATCAAAGAAAATATATATTGATGGATTCAATGTACAATTTATGTAAAAATGTGTGTCTTTCATTAAAAAAAATATATTAGTTGATAGTCTACATGTCGACAATGTGGTGAGTTCGCTATTTTCGGCGCTAAATTAAATTAAAATTGACCGAAAAATATATTGGTGTATCGAATTGCAAAACATAAAAAGGTGGTGTATCAAATTGCAAAAAAAAAAAAAAATGTTGGAATTGATAAATACACTAAAGTTCATGATTTTTTTTTTTTTTTTGCAATTAACCTTTTATATAAATTGAAACATATATACTCCGTATTAAATATTACTATATTTTATATATAACGGGTATGGGTAGGAGGGACGGGTTTGACAAAAATTACGATCCGTCCCATACCCGCTTAATCGGGTCCATACTCGATCCATACAGACCGAATTCAATGCGGATCCGGGTTTAGACCCGATCCATTTCCATCCCTAGTCCAAATTGACACACAACCCCAACATTCGGTGAGCCACGTCACTACTTCCGGCCCCAATTTTTAAAATGTGCATAAGATTGATTTTTTTTTTTACAAAGATGTTGAAAATTATGATTATTTTGATACTAGGTCTAAAAATCGTGTATTTTTTTTATAGAATTAATCCTATTAAAAAAAGTTACTATAAATTTCATTTTCAGTAATTCAAAAATTTTATTATTTTCAATAATTTATAGATTATACTAATGAAATTCGGTATGATAGGATCTTATTGATTACATAATTGCTTAAATAGTTAAATTAGGTGATCCAAAAGGTTTAAAAAAACATTATTGATTGATTAAATTAATACAATCAATGATTAAAAAGGGAAGAAAATATTTAAAATATTCTCTATATATTCTTGATATATGCCCCGTTTGTATGATCATGATATTCATACTGAGTAGAATGATATTTTTATGATATTTATAAAAAATTTTTACAATTTAATGTTTATGTCAATTAAATGACCAATGAATAAAAATAATTTAATAGAGCTGTGGTGAGGTTCCACATAAGTGCACTTATGAAAAAAAAATTTAAATTAAAAATAATACTAAAAAAATCATAAACTAATTTATTTATTATCATTTTTTTCAAAGTTAAAAAAAAGATCTCAACCTCCAAATCACCTTTCAAAAAATTATATTTTATTAATTATTCTTGACATTTACGTGGACAACATATATGTGACACCTCAAACTTCGATATTTACATTATTTACGTGTTGTCGAAAAATACACATACAAAATTTAAAAGAAAGATGTATCAAATTAGAAGAAAAAAATATACACCCAAAAAAGCGATGATTTTGTTTTTTAAAAAGTTAACCCAATTTTAAAATTACCAATTTCGAATTGATATGTTAAAGATCCTTTTGCCCAAAAAAAATATGTTAAAATCCTCATATTTTCAACATTTTAATAACGTGGAGTGCGCACCAAGATAGCAAAAATAAAAAATCAATAAACAATGGGTACTGCATTCCCATAATTACCCTTAAAATTAATTACAAAAGTGGGGCCACAACGTTCTAAAGGTCCGTAAATTGGTACAAAAATATAAGGCCATTCTGGTAAATCTAGTCGGGAAAATCTCCTACATAAGCCCTAGCGCCCATTTATAATCCCACAGTTCCTCGCTCTTTGCTCATTCATTGTGTCGTCTATAGTGTTTTTCTGCGGAGGCGATTAAGGTCAGCTATTCTCCTTCACCTTTTGCTACTTGTTTGATTTATCATATTTGATTATCTGTTTGATGTTGTTGTTTATGTCCGTTCGGATCTCCTTTTCGGTCGACCTATGCTTTGATGTGATTTAGGTTTGTGGCTTATAGACCACACCTTGAGTTTGTGCTGATCTTACCTTCGTTATGATGTTTTGAGTATTAGGAGTTTTTCTCTGTTTTTTCTGTTATGAGTATTAAAGCAAAAATTCTCTTTTCATACAATATTGAAATTATTTAGATTAGGCAATTTGTTTTGAGTGTCTTATGATGTGATGAAAATTGGAATATGAGCCTTGAATAATTTCGTGTTTACGGAACATAGGATCTGAGCTTATCTGTTTATGTGTTGGGCTGTGTTTATTCTTACTGTTAAAAGGATTTTTTAATTGGTGAACCGAGGAAATAGTTCGTATTATTTTACCAAATCAGTACAACTGTTATGTTTTGTCTGAACTTTACTATAGTATAGGTTGCTGTTCTAGATTCTGCACAGTTTTTTTTTTTTTTTTTGAAAGGGTGGATTGTGCAAAGTTTTGATTTTGGAAATTCTGACAATTGGCATGTTGATTATGCTCAATTGAATGTTGTTCGCCTGTTTAATTACAACGGTAAACTGATCTTCTGCCCCAACAGCTATTGATTTCAGTTCTTAAACCTCATCATGGGTAAGGAAAAGACTCACATCAACATTGTGGTCATTGGCCATGTCGACTCTGGGAAATCAACGACCACTGGTCACTTGATCTACAAGCTTGGTGGTATTGACAAGCGTGTGATTGAAAGATTCGAGAAGGAGGCTGCTGAGATGAACAAAAGGTCATTCAAGTACGCATGGGTGTTGGACAAACTGAAGGCTGAGCGTGAGCGTGGTATCACCATTGATATCGCCTTGTGGAAATTTGAGACCACCAAGTACTACTGTACTGTCATCGATGCCCCAGGACATCGTGACTTTATCAAAAACATGATTACTGGTACTTCTCAGGCTGATTGTGCTGTTCTCATCATCGACTCCACCACTGGTGGTTTTGAAGCTGGTATTTCCAAGGATGGTCAGACCCGTGAGCATGCATTGCTTGCTTTCACTCTTGGAGTGAGGCAAATGATCTGTTGCTGCAACAAGGTTTGACTGTTTCTAAACTACAATTACTTTGTTTTGCTCTAGTATTATCATGGGCTTATTATATATACTAACAACTTCTAACATATGTTTGTAGATGGATGCTACCACACCAAAGTACTCGAAGGCTAGGTATGAGGAAATTGTGAAGGAAGTGTCTTCCTACCTCAAGAAGGTTGGATACAATCCTGAGAAGGTCCCATTTGTCCCAATTTCAGGTTTTGAGGGAGACAACATGATTGAGAGGTCCACTAACCTGGACTGGTACAAGGGCCCAACCCTCCTTGACGCTCTTGACAACATTTCAGAGCCCAAGAGACCATCAGACAAGCCTCTGCGTCTCCCACTTCAGGATGTTTACAAGATTGGAGGTATTGGTACGGTGCCTGTTGGTCGTGTGGAGACTGGAGTCATCAAGCCCGGTATGCTTGTGACATTTGCCCCATCTGGCTTGACCACTGAGGTTAAGTCTGTTGAGATGCACCATGAAGCCTTGCTGGAGGCTCTTCCCGGTGACAATGTTGGTTTCAACGTGAAGAATGTTGCTGTCAAGGATCTCAAGCGTGGTTTCGTTGCATCCAACTCCAAGGACGATCCAGCTAAGGAAGCCGCCAGCTTCACCTCACAGGTTATCATCATGAACCACCCTGGCCAGATCGGAAATGGATATGCTCCAGTGCTCGATTGCCACACATCTCACATTGCTGTGAAGTTTGCCGAGCTGGTGACCAAGATTGACAGGCGATCTGGTAAGGAGCTTGAGAAGGAACCTAAGTTCTTGAAGAATGGTGATGCAGGTATTGTTAAGATGATTCCCTCCAAGCCCATGGTGGTGGAAACCTTCTCTGAGTACCCTCCTCTCGGTCGTTTTGCTGTTCGTGACATGCGTCAAACTGTTGCTGTTGGTGTGATCAAGGGCGTGGAGAAGAAAGATCCTACTGGTGCCAAGGTTACCAAGGCTGCTGCCAAGAAGGGTGTGAAGTGAAACGAGCTTGTTTTGGCTATGGTCTTTGATGGCAGAGAAGTTCGTTCTGGGAGTTTATTTCGTAAAATCTATGTTTTGAATACTACTACTTTTTTATTAGGTACTGCAAACTGTTTGCGTTGTGTTTTCCTGCCATGTATGTTGATTATCCGATCTCAGAATTGGGTTCTCGACAGGCGGTGGCAGGATTTACAGCATTTTGTCTTGTGATAACTTTATCTTGGATTTTGTTTGTTTGTTTGTGATCCCAGTTTGAGGATGGTTTATTAATTACAGTTTTCAATTTTAATTACTGATCTGTTTTTGAATACCTGGTTGCTAAATATGATTATTTCTCATCTTGACCTTTGTCAATTGTTTGTTTTGTGTGATCAAGTTTTAACCATGAAAGTGGTCCTAGTTTAAGTGATAATCTTGAACATTACTACTAAATACTTTCTATAATTCTACCTGAATATTAATGCACTTACCAAATACCCCCCTACAGGCTACTACTAACGGTTTCTGTTATTTGGATAGTTTTTGGGCTTATATTTAGTTTTGAATTTATGTTCTGGTTTAAAAATTATTTTAAACTTAAATGAGAATTTATTTTGACCTTATATTATTCTAATAAGAAACGAAATCCATAACAATTAACAAACATGTTCCTTTCAATCCATGATATTAATATTAATGATTTATAAAAGTGTTTTAACTATTACTCCGTATGACTCACGACAGGTCTGCCATATTGCAGGTACTTTTTGCTTCTTTTATTTGTTCATTACTTTCATTATGCCTGCATATACATAATCCACTTCTCTGTTTTGTTTTTAATAACTCATTTAATTTAATTGAATGAATCACCAACCCAACTAAATGAATCAACAACCCTCTCCATAATTTAATGAGAATTATTACTCATAGCTACAAAGTGCAGCTACTTAGAACTTAACAATTACAACTTTATTTTGTCACTTACAATTACAACCCTCTATGAGAATTGAGAAGGCATCCTCTGTTCGAGATTCAGACGGAGATGGGCAAGCAACAATTTTATGTGATAGTGTGAGAAGGAGATTTGTATCACCGTTAACCTTGGTGATTAGGTCAAATGTCATATATATATATATATATATATATATATATATAGTTACATGAGTTACAAGTCATTCAATGTGAAGACTAAATCAAAGGAAATATTAAAAGGCATTAGTTACAAATATATACAAATCCTATAATTATGGTAGTAGGTTATTTATTTTCTAATACCCCCGTCAAGCATTGCGTGGGATGCGGGACAACGCAAAGCTTGGAACGAAGGAACTCAAAGGCAGGTCGCGGAAGGCTATTCGTGAAGATGTCCGCGAGCTGAAGGTGGGACGGCACAAAGTCTGTGGCGAGTCGTCCAGAGGTGACCAATTCCCGAATGAAGTGACAATCAATATCAATGTGTTTGGCCCGCTTGTGGGCAACTGAGTCTTGGCTAAGAAACATAGCACTTCTGTTGTCGGTGAGTAGAAGCGGGCGAGCAGGAGGAAGCTGGCGTAGTTCACGTAGTATATTAGATAGCCAGATCACCTCGGCAGCTGAGTTTGCCAAGGCTCAATAATCGGACTCACAACTCGAGTGAGCAACGATATGTTGTTTCTTGGAGCTCCAGGAGACGAGATTACATCCTAAAAAAATTGAGTAACCCTGTGGAGCGACGGGTTTCGAGACATCGGGCCCAGTCCGCATCCGAGTAACCCACTATGGATCGATCAGATCGGCGAGCAAAGGAGAGGCCGAAGTGAAGGGTCCCTTTGACATAGCGAATGATGCGCTTGACCGCCTCGAAGTGAACAGTGGAGGGTGCTTGAAGAAATTGACTGACATGGTTGACGGCGAAGGAGAGGTCGGGCCTTGTGATCGTCAGATATTGAAGGGCACTGACCAACGAGCGATAAAGGGTTGGATCCGAGAAGGGATCACCAGTGCTCGTCAGGGACTCACCGGCGACCAGAGGGGTGGCAATAGGTCGAGAATCGGTCAATGAAGCTCGGTCCAGCATGTCACGAGCATATTTGGATTAACCTATGAAGAGACCACCAGAAGTGTATGAAATCTCAAGACCCAAAAAATAATTGAGGCAACCCAAGTCCTTCAGGGCAAATTCCTTGTTCGCCTGAGTAATGAAGCGAGCAAGAAGTGACGAGTCATTTCTAGTTAAAATGATGTCGTCCACATACATAAAGAGGAAAATGACAGAGGTGCCCCTTTGTAGGTAAAACAACGAGGAGTCGGACTTGCAGGCAGAGAACCTAAGGCCGAATAAGAAGGTACTAAACCTTTGGAACCATGCGAGAGGTGCTTGTCGCAGGCCATAAAGTGCTTTCTTCAATCGACAAACATGATCTGGAAAGCGAGCATCGACGAAACTAGGAGGTTGGGCCATGAAGACTGGTTTATCTAAGACACCATTGAGAAAGGCGTTTTTGACATCCAACTGATGAAGAGGCCAGTTAAACTAAACGGCAATGGCCAGAATGACCCTGATAGTGGCAGCTTTAACAACCGGGCTGAAAGTGTGGGAAAAATCATCACCCAGAATCTGAGTGAAGCCTTGAGCGACCAAACGTGCCTTGTGACGCTCAATAGAACCATCAGAGTGAAACTTGGTTTGAAAAACCCATTTGGAACCGACCAAATTAACATTCGAGGGGCGAGGAACCAAGTCCCAAGTGTTATTGTTGCGGAGAGCATCAATTTCCTCCTGCATGGCAGCTAACTAAAGTGGGGACTTGGCCGCCGACTTGAATCCACGAGGTTCAGAAGATAGAGCCAAGGCAGATAAAAGTGTCGAGGAAGTGGTGGCAACTGGATACTTAGGTTTGAATACACCCGTCTTACCGTGAGTAACCATGGGGTGTGAATTTGGTGGGGACCGAGGATGCTCGGAGCGAGCAGGTGGGGCGAGAATTGGAGCATCCGGGGTTGGAGCCGGTTCAGGGTCAGAAGGGCACAACGAGCAAGGTGTTTGTGGTGCTAGAGGGACCTGGTCGTCAGGGCGAGCAGGAGATGGCGAAAAATCTGGTTCCAAAAATACAGAGACATCCAGCATAGGGGAAGGTGATGGTAGAGCAGAATCAGAGAATGGAAAGCACTGCTCGTCGAAGCATGACGAGTGACAAACACTTCAAAATGGTAGATGGCATGCGGTTGATGACATAAGTGGCCGCATCAAAAGCATCAAACCAGAGGCGAGCAGGTAAATGGGCCTGAAACATCATGGAGAGGCCTGTTTCCGCAATATAACGATGTTTGCGCTCGGCCCTGCCGTTTTGTTGAGGCGTGTATGGACATGACTGTCGATGAAGAATATCGTTTGCTCGCATGAAGCTAGAAATCCGAGTATTGACGAATTATGTCCCCCCATCACTTTGGAACACCTTCATAAAGGTAGAGAATTGATTGCAGACAAATTTGTGGAAGGTTTAAAAAATGCCATAGAAGTCACTTTTTGCACGAAGAGGATAAATCCAGGAGAAGCGAGATAAGTCATCAATAAAGACTGCATAATACCGGTATCCTTCCGAGGTAGAGACCGGAACTGGACCCCAAAGATCACAATGCACTAAGTCAAGAACACAAGAAGCACGTTTTGCATTAAAAGTAAATGATAGATGTTTTCTTTTGGCCAGTTGACAAGAAGAACATACAACCGGAGTCGGCAACAGAGAAGTAACAAAAATAGCCCCTAGTCTATTTAAATGTTTCAAAACTGTAAATGGGACATGCCCCAAACATAAGTGCCATAAATAAAAGGACACCTTCGATACAGAGGATCGAACATCAACAACAAAGGCAGGTAGCACTGTATCCAACACGTACAGTCCAACTTCACATCGGCCCCAAGCGACCACTTCTTTGGTGCTCCGTTTCTGAATGACAAACGACTTATCAGAGAAAACAACATCAACATGAAGGTCAGAGGTTAATTTGCTAATCGATAGAAGATTTTTCGTGATGTCAGGATCAACTAGGACATCACGAAGTTGAACATTATGAGATACCGATCGAGATCCAACATGTGAAATAGAGAGGGCAGAGCCATTACCAACAATAACTTTCCCATTACCAGAGTAGGGCGAGTAGGAGTCAAGATCGTAAGAACGAGATGTCATGTGAGCCGAGGCTCCAGTGTCGACATACCAATCTGAGGCAGATGGTGGATTGAGCGAGCAGGCCGAGTGAAAAGCCTGAGCCAAGTTGGTAGCAGGTTGTTCGCTATGACGAGCATAGCGACTGGGGCATTGATTGGCGTAGTGGTCGCCCCGACATATCTGACAACGAGGGACGTAGGGCTTGCGCACACCTCGACCAGAACCGTGACGACCACCCCGATGTAGCGAGGAAGCACCCGGTCGATGAAAGGGTTGGCCGCGAGAGTGCGGCGAGGAGGCATGAGTAGGGCGAGGACGAGCATGCGCAACAAAGGTAGCCTGAGGTGCAACAACATCAGGGGGTTTGTTCATAATTTCGAAAGTTGTGGCCTGATGAAGGAGATCACAAAAGGGCGGAACAGGGGTCATGGCCATACGAGTGTCAGAGAAGCCCCCAAAGTGTGACCCCAAACCTCGGAGAAACAAGTGAGATTTGTTAGAGTCTTCGACGGGCTTGCCAATGGCGGCCAGTTGATCGCAAATAAGTTTGAATTTGCGACCATAATCAGCAACGGGCATGTCGTTGCGTTTGAGGAGAAGGAGTTCTTTGCGTATTTAGGTGGTGCGCGACTGGGAAGAGTGACTGAAAGCAGCCTCAAGGGCGACCCAGGCGTCCCGAGAGGTGTCATAGTCAATAACTTTAGATAGAGATTCCTCAGTGAGCGAGAAGAGGAGAAGGCCGAGGACTTTTTGATCTTTAGCACGCCAGGTGGTGTAGGCCGGATTTGTGGCATTGTTGACAGTGGTAGGGGGTGCATTGGTGGATCTTTCAACGAAGCCGAAGAGATCAGCGCAAAGAAGCATTGGGAGAGCCTGATTCTTCCATAGGAGGAAGTTCGTGGAGGTCAATTTTACTGTGACCATATGGATTAGGACATTCATGGGGATTGAAGAATCGGCCATTGAAAATTTAAATCGAGGGGGACAGGCTTGATGAAGAAAATGGAGACGGGGGGTCCGACTCGTTAGGGGAGGATGAGAGATGCCGTAAGGGCGGTGGGGAACGTGATGTATTTAGGATCGTAGGGAGGCTGATACCATGTGAGAAGGAGATTTGTATCACCGTTAACCTTGGTGATTAGGTCAAATGTCATATACATATAGGGATAGTTACATGAGTTACAAGTCATTTAATGTGAAGACTCAATCAAAGGAAATATTAAATGACATTAGTTATATATATATACAAATCATATAATTATGGTAGTAGGTTATTTATTTCCTAATAGAGAGACAGCTAGAGCTGACGCAACGACACTTTATGGTCAGAATGCTAGTATTTCGACGAACAAGGTATGGAATCGGGAACGACAAATCGTTAATATGGGGCAAAGGAGTCGTAGGCCAACTCGAGTTAACGAAACCTTAATTCAACGTAGGGTGGCGGTGCAACGATTTATTGGAGCCCGATCATGAGGGAGGATTTTATCAAGAACTTAGGGCATGTTTGGTTGAGGGTTGTGGTGGATGTGATGAGGATGGAGATTGGAAAAATATGGATGGGGTAACCCATGAATAGTAATTGAATAATAATTATTTTTGAATAGAGATTGAAAAATAAGTGTGAATGGAAAACTTCATGTCAAATCAATAGTGATGTTGTATTATTTTATTATTTTTAGTTAGTGGAGTAATTAGTTTAAAGAAGAAAAGTATGAAAGAGAATAAATGTGCGGAAAAAAAATAGAAAAGAGAATAAATGTGTGGAAGAAAAGTATGAGAGATAATGAGTGATTAAAAAAAATTGATGTGATTGTATAAAAATAGGTATGTAGGTGTATTATATGGGTGGATGAGTATTTGAATTTGTATTGGGACGGAGAGGATGGGAATGACCCATCCAAATCCGGATGGGTCAATCCCAAACCAAACACACCCTTAGGCGGTGTTTGTTTTGGGATTGGCCAATTCGGATTTGAATTGGTCCAATCCCAATCCAATCTTTTTCAATCTATCTCAATCCAAATACAAATCAAAATACCAATCCACCCCTATAATACACACCTACACACCTATTTTTATACCATCAAATCACTATCTCTCTTACTTTTCTTTCACACACTCATTCTCTCTCTTACTTTTCTTTCACTACTAACAACAATAAAATATTATAACATCACTCTTGATGTGACATAAAGTTAAATCTACCCCTACTTCTCAATCCTTAACCAAACACAACTTACACACAATTTACTATTCATGGATTACCCAAATCCCAATCCAATCCACCACAATCCAAATCCAATCCCAAACCAAACACCACCTTAGGTACCATTGTCATCCAAGTCAAATACAGAAACTTGAGTATGTTGGATAGTGGTTGGTTTGAGATTGACCATCTAGATTTTGATACCGTACGTCGTATTCACTTCGATTTGTGATAACATTCGAATATTCATATTCATTTTTTTTAATAATAAATTCGATGTTGTATTTGATACTATTCAATTATTTTTGAACATATTCTAAACAATATTTTTCGAGTATTCGATTCGAAATTGATTCGTATTTGATACTATTCAATTAGAAATTTATGGAGTAAATCCATAAAATAATATTTTAAATAATACAGGACATGAAAAAAAAGGACTTAATTGAGTAAGGAAATATAAGGCGAAGTAGATTTAAAAAAATTATATATAAAAATATAATCAAATATTTACGAATATCAAATCGAATGTTATAATTTTGTATTTGTTTACTAATCAAATCAAAAAGAAAAAAATGTATACGAATTTGAATAATAAAATTGCGAGTGCAAATATCAAAATTCGAATATGAATAGCGAATCGACCAAAATTATTTAATTAGTTTACAATCATACTTATAATACACCCACAAACATATTTTTATACAATCACATTACCATTTTTTCTACTTTTCTTCCTCACATTAAGAGCACCTTCAGTGGGTGGACGAATTGTTTACAATCCTACTTATAATACACGCACAAACATATTTTTATACAATCACATTACCATTTTTTCTACTTTTCGTCCTCACATTAAGAGCACCTCCAGTGGGTGTCCAACCGTCCATGCGATGACAAACAGTTGATACCATTGTGGTTGTTGACATGGAAGGATAAAAAATAAATTTTGATCGAAGTTTTGGACATGGTTGGACGTTTGACATTGGGACACACTTGGTGACATCACTCTTAATTTGACTCAAAGTTCTGCATCCACTAATACTTTTCAATCCTTATTCAAACACAATTACTATTCACGAATTTCCATCATCCACGTTTTTCCATCTCCATCCCCATGCAAATATGCAATCCACCACCATCTCAAACAAAACATACCTTTATGGTCGGAATTAAAGGTCGGAATCACGAGAGGGAAAAATGGAGAGAGAGTACCAGGTCTACCACATAGCCAATAAATATTTTTTGAATAAAATTTGACTTTTTTTTTAAAAATAATTTTAAAAACTTGAATACAAATATAATATAATAATATTATTTAATGATGTAAAAATGAGCATGAGAAAAGGGAAGTAAGATGTTTGACTTTAGTGAAGAAGTGAAAAAATAAGGGCAAGAATGTCAATTTAGATGTCGTTTTATAGTTTTAAATAATAAAATGGGAAAATATCACTTTTGGTCACTAAACTTTACTACTTTTCAGATTTGGTCACCCACATTTAATCAATATCAAAATTGGTCACTCAGTTATTCTTTTTTTATCAATTTTGATGCTGCTCTTAGTCAATCCTTCATTAACTAATGGAGAAAAGGTTTTGAGCACTCATATTTGAGTTTGTACCAAGAACTAAAGATGTCTAGAAGGAACAAGAATGCTTCTGCACCCCAATACGGTAATAATTATTAGTAAGTTGTTAATAATTATGCATCTTTTAGAACATTTAGTGATTTATCAACCAACCCTTCTAGGGTAGCCATGTGTCATAGCTTACAATGTCATTTTATAATTTTATAATTACTGTACATGACTAATTTCTTATTTTATAGGTTATGCAATCATCAAGGGTACACAATCCAATTATTGTGAAAGGAGGAGTGAATTACATCACTATGTCAAATCTAGCTACTTACATGTGAAAGAGTGTCAGTGGTTCTTCAAAAGGTCCAAGCAAGGAAAATACCAAAGGAAAAGCAAGTGAGAGTGATAAAGGTGGCAAGCCAAATTAGTCAAATTGTGGTGGTCATGTACTAGTTATGTACTCTAATTTTATAATTATGGTGTGTAGTTCGATGGTTTATAATTATTGTATTCATTGTGATTGAAAATTATTCAGACTTCTAAAATTTGTGTTACATTATTTATTTTTCAACTGTTGGGAGTTCACGCGCGGATGTAGGGGCGTTTACACGCTGAGATGGTGCGATTTCACCTCGGGAGTGTGCGATTTTCTCCAGTTGCTTACAGATGAAATTTTGAAGGCCAATGGAGGGGATTTAGGCCCTAATTAGCCTAGAATATGGAGTATACACAATTAATTTGTCGGATTTTTGCCTAATAGAACTTTTACCCGTGGGATTGGCGTGATCTGTTAGATACTTTTCGCCGATTTTTTCCTCCGAACGAGACGCCTCTTCGTCTGATTTCAGATCTTCGAGGAAGTATAATCATTGTCTGGATTTCTTGGGGGAAATCCTTTGCTTGGATTGGTTAGAATGGCGGTGGGTCGGAGTATTTATATGTTTATGGGGAGAAGGATGAATCACACCTTAACCCTAATTTCTCTGAGTTTTCTCACTATCTCTATCATGGCGGAGCAACTAAATGAACCACTGAGGAACGTGAGGATCTCAGAAGCAGAGGACGCGAACCTGCACGTGGAGGAGAACGAGCTTGCTATCCCCAGATTTTCCCTCTTGGGACACTTCACTCTCCGGAGGCCGATGGGACTGATTGAAACTCTTAACTCACTGAAGCGAATCTGGAAGGCTGAAGGGCAGGTGATAATCGTGTTGGTGGCAAATGGCTATTTTCTTATGGATTTCGAAAAGGAATCGGACTGCAACAAAGCCTTTTATCGTCAACCTTGGGTGGTCAATGGGTCGATGCTGGTTCTCTCCAAGCTTCAAGGTGCTGAGCAACCTCGTGATCTGGTGATCAATCGGATCCCATTCTGGGTGCAAATCCATGGGCTTCCCATTTACTGCATGACTCGCCAAATCGCTTTTAAACTGGGGGAGATGCTGGGAGACGTCATTGATCTGGATTGTCCGAAAGGGGAAGCGGCGTGGGGGAGATGCCTTCGGGTCAGAGTGTTGCTGGATCTAGACTGACCTCTAAACAGGAGCACCAACATCACCATCCATGGTGAAGCCATCCTCCTGGCTTTAAGGTACGAAAAACTCGGAGAATTTTGCTATCAATGTGGGAAGCTTACCCATGTGGAAAAAGATTGTATTGAACGGTATAGGGAGGAAGGACATCGTAGTCTGGATCAAAAGGAGTTCCCTCTTTGGTTGAGGGCAGATAGTCAGAGGGGGCTCTCTCAAGAGCAATATGATTTTCTAAGAAGCCTAAGAGTTCCGGAGCCAGTGCAACAGCATCCGGAGGACAAGGCCGGCCCGACCTCTTTGGTGATCAAGGCAAATGCAAGAGTTGGGGGCCTGGTGATGGTGGAAGAAAACTGGAACGAACCCGAACAAATGCAAGAGGCAAACAACTTTGCTGACTCCGTTTTGATGGAAAATGCACAACTTCAATTGCAACGTAATGAAGACAGATACATAGCCCATGAGGAGAACAGGATGAGAGCCGCATGGGAGAGGATAATGCAAGCTAGCTACTACGAGAGCCACATGGGATACGAGCAAGGAGGAGGCTCAAGTTCGCGTCAGGGGCTGGGATTAGGGAAATGGCTGATGAAAAACAAGCAGAATAAGGGAAAGGACAAGGCGCTGGCACTAACTGGAACGGAGTTGGGAGGCGAGAAAAACTACATGGCAGCATCTTACAAAACATACCCAAAAGGACCAAGGAAATGAGGCAGGCCTACTAACATGATGGTGAAACTCAATGTTGGACCAGGAGAAGAAGTGATGGGGAAGGCTCGAAGGGGACAGGTCACAAGAAGCGACATAAGAGTGATGAAGAGGCAGCAAGCTCTAACCAAGCGGATGAGGGTGATACCCCTCCCCGCTCCTATCCATGAACATTGTAAGCTAGAATGCGAGGGGTTTGAAGGGTCCCAACGCATTCCAGAAACTTAGGCGAATGTTAGCCATAAATAAACCCTCTATTTTGTTTCTCATGGCGACTAAACTCTCGTCTAGGATAGCCCAACTTTGGAAACCTTTGCTTGAATTTTCCTTTTGTTTTGCTGTTGATCCAAGGGGCTCTAGTGGGGGACTGATATTGTATGCTGATTTTAATGTCAACATTTCTATTTTCTCCTACTCCAACAATCACATTGATGCTTTGGTTAGTTATGTGGATTTGCAATGGTGGTTCACGGGATTTTATGGTCCCCCAAATCAAAACTCAAGACATGACTCACTAGACTTGTTGAATAGGATTGCTTCAACACACTCTCCCAACAAAGCTTGGCTTGTAGGGGGAGACTTCAATGATATTTTACGTAGTAGTGAAAAATGGGGAGGTAATCAAAATGGGAGAACTCAAAGTAACATGGAACGCTTTAGAACAATGCTTAACTCACACGAACTCGTCGATTTAGGGTTTAATGGACCTAAATTCACTTGGGACAACAAAAGGAAAGCTCAATATCATATTAAAGAAAGATTGGATAGATTCGTTGCAAACAAGGAATGGCGTGAACTTTGGAACCTAACCCAAGTCCAACACTCGCACTGGTTCGGTTCGGATCATCGAGTTATTTCCTTACATCTTAAGCTCGAAGGGGTAGGATGGAAACATAAGAGAGCTAGTCACTTCCGTTTTGAAAATGCCTGGCTACTCGAGCCATCCTTTGATCAGGAGCTTCAAATTTTTTGGAGCGTAATGGATAAAACATATCCACTGACAACCAAGCTCTCTTTATGTTCGGATCATCTTTAGGCCTGGGCCTCTAAAGAGGTGGGGAACATTGAAACACGAATCAAGCAGTTATCGGGGGAGATCCTACAGAATGCCGCTATTGATGATGAACAACGAGACTCATACAACGAGAGTTTATAGGAAACTTTCGAGAAATTACTGTCTCAACAAGAGGAGTACTGGAAGCAAAGATCGAGATCTAATTGGATGATCAAAGGGGACCGAAACACGACATACTTCCATAGACGAGCGACGGAAAGAAGAACCCGGAACACCATAACTCGTCTACAGAGGGATGATGGATCATGGGTTGAAACGACGGAAGGTATCACCGATTTAATCTCGAGGTATTACCAAGATCTATTCTCATCGAGTAATCCGAGTGAGGAACATATGGAACAAATCTTGTCCCTCATAGAACCTATAGTGACTGAGACAATGACGTCCTTTCTAAACATGTCCTACACCAAGGAAGAGGTCAAGGAAGCGGTGTTTGATTTAAACCCGAATAAAGCACCGGGCCCGGACGGATTCAATTCAAAAAATTTCCAAGATAAATGGCACATTGTGGGGGATGATCTGGTGGAAGGGGTTCTTAATATTCTGAATAATGAGGGAGACGTTAAAAGCTGGAATGAAACCCGGATTACCTTAATCCCGAAATCTAAACACCCCAAGACGGTTAAAAAATTCAGGCCTATTAGCTTATGTAACGTAAGCTATAGGATTGTTGCAAAAGTGATTGCCAATCGCATAAAAAGGGTGACGTCGGGAATTATTGATGAGTACCAAAGCGCTTTTGTACAGAACAGACAAATTGCTGATAACGTCATTCTGGGATATGAATGCATGCATTGGCTTAGATGCAATAAAAGTAAGACAAGATATACCGCCTTAAAACTCGATATGAGTAAGGCCTATGATCGTATAGAATGGCCTTTCTTACAAAATCAACTTAAAAAGATGGGTTTTCCAGGAAAGACAGTTGATCTTTTGATGAGATGTGTTCAGACAGTTAACTATTCATTTAAGATCAATAATTCTGTGGTAGGAAAGGTATCCCCCTCCCGAGGACTATGATAGGGCGACCCTTTATCACCATTTCTTTTTGTGATTAGTGCTCAAGGTCTTTCGTCGTATGTGAAAGATAGGGTGAATGCGGGCCGGATTGAGGGGATCAGGGTTGAGAGAGAGGCGCCAACCATATCTCATCTTCTGTTCGCGGATGACAGTGTCATATTTTTTAAAGCCAAGGAGAACAATGTTATGGAGCTTAAAGGGGTATTAGATAATTATGAACGAGCTTCGGGACAAGTAATAAATTATGATAAATCTACGATTCTGTTCAGCCCAAATACGGTGGATAGCTCCAAGCATTTGGTAACACAGACTTTTGGAATTCGTGCCACACAGGGTCACCAAGTGTACCTAGGCTTACCTACGTTCTCTGTCAGGGCCAAGCACATTCAATTCTACTATCTTGTGGATAGAATGAAGGATAGAATTGATAACTGGAAAAACAAAGAATTCTCAGAAGTGGGCAGAGAGGTTCTTATCAAATCTTTCCTCCAAGCTATTCCCACCTACACTATGATGTGTTTCAAGATTCCTCTCCAGGTTTGTGCAGAAATGGAGAAACTCATGTCCGACTTCTGGTGGGAAAAAAAAGGAGGGAGTAAATTGCACTGGAGAAAGTGGGAAGACTTATGCTAGCCAAAAGAAGAAGGTGGTATGGGCTTTAGACGGATGCACCTCTTTAATGATGCTTTGCTTGCTAGACAAGTGTGGAGATGTATTAAAGAGCCGACATCACTCCTAAATAGAGTCTTAAAGGCAAGGTATTATAAACATTCGGATATCATGGATGTAGATACGGGCAACAACCCGTCGTTCACCTGACGCTCTTTGTGCAAAAGTAGATACACTTTAGAGTTAGGTCTACGATGGGTGATTGGAAATGGAAATAGGGTCAAAATTCACAAACATGCCTGGGTACACGGAAACGGGATAGGGAGAATCAACTCAGGAATTGCGGCGGCCTCTAACATTAACTATTTCATTGACGACATGAGGGAATGGAAAGAGGACATGATTAGAATAGCTTTTAACAACTATGAGGCGGAAGGGATCCTTCGCACACAGGTAGGACCTTTGGAGGACGAGGACAAAAGGTTCTGGAATGATGATGCTATGGGGGAATATACAGTCAGATCCGGATATCTGAAGATCCTTAAGGAGAGCCAGGATAACACCCGCCAGGCGTCCCCCTCTTCGGATGAGTGGACCAGTAAGTGGTGGAACCAGATTTGGAAATTAAATGTCCCTCCGAAGGTTAGAATATTTGGGTGGAAGATGTGTCAAAATTTTATCCAAACAGAAGGAAATTTGGCCAATAGACATATCCCCGTTAAACCCACCTGTGGATTGTGTGGAAATTTCTCCCCAAGTACCACTCACGCGATATTCCATTGCACGAAACTAAAGAAAATTTGGAATAGAGTCGGATATTGAAGTGTCATTAAAAATGGAAAGGGAATGGACACTTTGGACTTCCTTCACCACGTTTCCTCAACTCTACACCACTCGGATTTTGAGAAGCTTGTGATGGTTGCCTGGGGGATATGGAGGGAGAGATGCACGATACTCCACTCATTGGAAAACCCCCATAGAGATATAGATCCCAAGGTAGGTGATAGAGTTCTCTACTATCTAGAGGCCTTTCAACATCAAATGAAGGAAGCTAAAAAACCAGCCTCTAGGCCCCTAGAATATAGGGGTCAAGAAGAAACGAATGATACAATGGAATTTATTCTAGAGGTGGATGGTGCTCACAAGAGTGACGAAAGAAGGTACGGAGTAGGGGGAGTACTTCGGATGGCCAATGCGACAGAAATGACAAACTTTGCGGAGAGGATTGGGCCTCAAAAAGATGCACTAGGGGCCGAGCTGATGGCCATTCTAAAAGGGGTCAAGTTAGCCGGTAGATGGAATGTGACAAAGCTTGAAATCCGCTCTGATTCACAACAGGCGGTCTCCCTCTGCCGTCAGCGAAAATTCATTATTGGGCCGGAGGAATACATTGTTAGAGAGATTCTCTCAATAACAAATGAATTTGTAGTGTGCAATTCAATTATTAATGCCCAAGAAGCCAGTTGAAAGAAGCACATAATCTGGCTCGTTGTGGTGCGGACTCTACCATTTTTCAAGATTGAAATGGAGTTGTCGTTGGGCTAGAACAGGAACTACACAATCACTCATACTTCATCGTCCTGTTTCTTTTCCGCTTAGCAACCCCCCCCCCCAAAAAAAAAAAAAAAAATAAATAAAAAATATTCAGACTTCTTTTGTACTCTGTTTTTCAGACTTTTTTTGAATAATATTTCAATTACTGATTTTTATATTGAATTTGTATAATGATGGAGAATAGAAACTTATTTCAAAGTAGTTAATTAATCAGACTTTTTTTAATAATATTTCAATTACTAATTGTGTTTTTTTTAACTAACTTTTTCTTTATTTATTTATTTATTTATTATCGTTTAAAATTTTGCATTTGTTTTATCTGTAATATTTTTTCTATTGTTAGGTTGGTTATAATCAGGTTGGGAGATAAATTTCTTGAATCTAAAGTTCTAACTGGAAGTAGTTGTGGAAACCTGGTATTGATACCGCGACTTACGTTGACACCTTCTTATCTTAGATTGTCTTTCAAGTTTCAACGTAGACAGTTTCCGTTGATTGTGTCGTATGCTATGACTATTAATAAATGCCAGGGGCAATCATTTTCTAATGTAGGTGTTATTTTTTAAAAACATGTATTTAATCATGGTCAATTATATGTAGCTGTATCTAGAATAACAAATCGTCGTGGTTTGAAAATCATGTTATGTCATGACAACAATCATGATTGTAATATTACAAAGAACGTAGTGTTTCATGAAGTTTTTAGGAATGTATGATTCTATAATAATTTAATTTTTAAGTTTTATAAGTTTTAAGCTACATATTTTTTATAAGCCATTACTATCGATTTTAGATAATTTTATTATTTAATTGAATGTAGTTTATGTTACAAAAATGACTGTAATATTCTTTAACATTGTATAGTAATTTAATAATTTTGTTGTATCATAAATATACATATATTTAATTATTACACATTAATTTTATTTATTTTTATGATATGTTTAAATTTATATAGTATAAGACATCAATGTAACTAAATTTTAAGATTAATAATTTATGAACATTTTATCATTCTTTAGTTTATTATTTTTATAAATTCGATATAGTATAATAAATATTGGTTAACAATAGTTAGTTTTTTACTTATGATAATATATATGTGTATATATATTTTAATATAAGTTAGTTGTATTATTATAAAATTAATTCACACTATAAATAATATTTAAATTTTAAAATGTCGTCACATTTTTTAACACATCAGTACGTGCGTCAGCACGGGTGCCCTACTAGTGTAGTTAGAGTGTCGTGTCGTATTAATTACCGTAGTCAGTTAATCTTAGTCATTAAAATTCAAATCTCAAGGCTTAAACTTGATGAGCTGTTTCCTTTTAAAATATGTATCATATGTATTTATAGTATGTGTCGTATGATATCCTACGTTTGTATTTTTATAATTAATTTAATTAAAATATATAATTTTAAAATTACATTTTTATCCTTATTTAATAAAATATTATATTTATCAAAATTTAAAAACTAATAATAATAACATAAAATTACATATTTTTAACTTAAAATTTTAATTCAAAATTAAATTTATTCTTCAATTGAATCGATCAGATCATGTATTCATTTGCATCCTCTAATGGATGATAAAAATCAATTCATAAATGCACGTTGATCTACCATCTGCAAAGTGACCATATACCATTCACGCAACACACCTACCTAGCTACAAGCCTTGTCCGTCGACCATTTCTGATGCCCACCCATCCCCAGTCGGTGGGGCCGCCGGCCCCGTCGGCTGTCTTCCATGAAAACGCGCAAGACGCGCAACACAATGACCTGCGAATTTCTTCTTAGCCGCCTGCAACTATTGCATCCCGTGATTTCTTGGAGTCCATCTCCTGACTCTTTCCACCGCTCTTGTCGGCTCTGACGCAACATGACAACGACTAACCTGGCCTACCTCCGCCTACGAAATTTACCCCTGTCGAAAACGATAACCAGCCGCGGGTTTTAGCCCCTCGCGCCTCACACTAATAGGAATTAATATACAAGAATTAATTCTCAACCTCTCTATAAGTTCGAACTTTTAGATGAGACATAATTCTTTCATGGTATCAGAGCCATAAGGCTCACGACCACACGTCCTAGGTTCGATTGGCCCACAAGTGAGAGGGAGTAATAGGAATTTGTTATGGAAATTGTATCTACAAAGCCATTCCACACAAATGATAAAACAAGACAACTAGAAACGCAAAGAATTGAAACGAATAAAGAACTCAAAGAAAAAACACGGGATTTACGTGGTTCGATCAAATGATCTACGTCCACGGAGGATAGAAGACTCTCTTTACTAATCATGAATGAAAGTTACAGATTACAAGTATAAACAAAGCTTGATCTCTAATTCGCAGAATATTCACGAAGTAGTGAAAGGGTTTATTATCAACTTGAAGCGTGTTCTCGATGGCTTTCCACAAATTGAGATTTGGCCGTAGAAAGTCCTACGAAACTCAATACTCTCATTCATCAGTAACCTACAACCTATGCACTAGATGGTGTATTTATAGATGTACAATGCATTGTATAACTGCCACTAACCGACTAACTAACTAACTAACAGAAACAACATAAATAACTAACTCTGAAAACTGAAATACAACAGACTTGACTCAGCTGATCTGGCATCAGATGAGTTGACTTCAACAGACTTGGAACTCTACTGATCTGATCTGATCAGACGACTTGCATCAGTAGAGTTGTCCTTAACTCCTCTCAAATTAGTTGACTTCTAGATCAGACTACTAAACCTTATCAACTGAGTACACCTTACTCAACTTGTATGCTGATCTCCAAGATTAGACGACTAGCTACTCTTTTGATAGATAGATCAGACGACATACCAATATTGCATTAATCCTAACAATTCTCCACCTTAATGCAAGACTGTCTTCTTCCTAGCCCTCCCCAAGGCTGTTTGTTCACTCTATTCTTAGTGAACATCCCAGGTTATAAGGTTTACCAAATCCATGCAATGGTTGAAATTATTGCTTGGTAATGCCTTAGTCAACATATCAGCTGCATTCTCTTCTGAAGCAACCTTCTAAACTTCAACAATCTTCTTCTCCAAGATGTCTCTCACGAAATGCAACTTCACATCAATGTGCTTTGACCTCTCAAGGAACACTTGATGTTTTGCTAGATGGATAGTACTCTGATTATCACACAGCACTGGAATACACTTCTAATTTATGCCAAAGTCTCTCAGAATGCCCTTCAACCACATTGCTTCCTTCACAACTTCTGTTAATGCTATGTATTCAGCTTCAGTAGTGGATAAAGTCACCATAGATTGTAAAGCTGCTCTCCAGGTGATAGCAGTGCCATACAATATAAACACATAACAAGACAATGACTTCTTTGAATTTACGTTTCCAGTAAAATCAGAATCCACAAATCCAATCAGAGGACACTTGGTAACAACTGATTTCTCGAACACTAATCCTAAGTCTTCTGATCCATTCAGATATCTTAGAATCCACTTCAAAGCTTCCCAGTGTAGTTTTCCTGGATTTCCCATGAATATACTCACCATACTAACAGCATACGCAAGACCAGGTCTACTACATACCATAGCATACATGAGACTACCCACTCCATTGGCATAAGAGACAGTAAGCATCTGCTTTTTCTCTTCAGCTGTTTGAGGAGATTGTTTGACTGATAGCTTGAATTGTTGACCAAATGAAGTACTAACTGGTTTGGACTGGTGCATAAGAAAACATTCTCAAGACCTTCTAAATATAACTCTTCTGGGACAGGAACAACTTCCCTGTTTTCCTGTTTATGAGAATATCCATTCCTAATATTCTCTTGGCTTCACCTAAGTTCTTCATCTCGAACATGCTACTCAGCTGCCGCTTCAGCTGGGTAATCTTTCTCATACTTTTGCTAGCTATTAACATATCATCTACATAGATCAGTAAATAGGTGCTCTGTAGATAATCTTGTTTACCAATATATACACATCCATTATAGTTGCTTCTTAAGAAACCAATAAAAAGCATGAATGTATCAAACTTTCTATACCATTGTCTAGGGCTCTACTTGAGCCCATACAATGATTTCTTAAGCAAGCATACCTCACTTTCAGTTTCAGGCAAGATGAACCCTTCTGGTTGATGCATATATATTGTTTCAGTTAGTTCTCCATGTAAAAATGCAGTTTTAACATCTAGCTGATATAACTCAAGATCATCTTGAGCAACCTTAGACAAAAGTAATCTCATGGAACAGTGTTTGACAACAGGAGAGAATACCTTATTGAAGTTTATGCCTTCTCTTTGTGTGAATCCTCTTGCCACCAACCTAGCCTTGAATCTGATGTGCTCTCTAGCACCACCAAATCCAACTTCAAGCTTCTTCTTGAACAACCACCTGCAGTTGACCAACTTCTGGTTGTCTGGCTTCTCAACAAGGATCCAGGTCTCATTCTTCTCTAAGGATTGCAACTCTTCTGACATGGCTGCTATCCACTGCTCTCTTTAAAGACTGGTGATAGCTTCCATATAGTTTCTTGGCTCATAATGCTCCACCTATTCTGCTGTGATCAGAGCATATGACACAAGATCAACTTGGCCAAATCTAGATGGGGGATGAATCTGCCTTCTGAACCTATCTCTTGTAAGACTGTAATTCCTAAAATCAGCAGGGTTGTCCTCCATGGCATCATCTTCTGAATGATCTTATGGTACCTGTTCTGGGACAACCTCATCTGGTGTGTCATCTCCCAAATCAACTGGGTTGGCCACCTCCTCTGGTGCCAACTCATCTGATATGGGAAACTCCACCTCAACTGAGAAACTCTCTTCTGACTCATTTACAATTCTTCCATCTAGACCATGGGAATTTCCATTTTGAGGATATCCCATTATCTTCTCATTAAAATCAACATCTCTGCTGATTATCAGTTTCTTATGACCTGGTTCAAGGCACCACAATCTATAGCCCTTGACACATATTGGATAGCCAATGAATATACATTCAGAGCCCTTGGCTCAAGCTTATCCTGTCTGATATGGGCATAAGCCTGACATCCAAACACTTTAAGTTTTGAATAATCAGACAACTTGCCATACCAGATCTCATCTGGGGTTTTACCTTCTAAAGCATATGAAGGAGTTTTGTTTATCAAGTAACATGCAGTACATACAATTTCTCCCTAAAAACTTTTAGGTAATTTAACATCAGCTAACATGCATCTGACCCGTTCTAGAATAGTTCTGTTCATTCTCTCTGCTAATCCATTTTGCTGTGGATTAAGAGGGACAGTGATATACCTAGAAATGCCCTTCTCTTTACAAAATTCATTGAATTCAGCCGATAGATACTCAAGGCCATTATTTGTCCTCAGATGTTTTAAGGACTTGTCTTTCTTGTTCTCTATCTCAAGTAGCCATTCTTTAAATTTAGTAAAGGCCTCACTCTTTTTGTTTTAGAATGAACCCCCAAACTTTCCTAGAATAGTCATCTATGATGGACATGAAATACTTACCTCCACCAATGGTTTCAGTTCTTGATGGTCCATATACATCTGAGTGAACATAATCTAGCATCTCCTTGGTGGTGTGTTTACTCTTCTGGAAAGACTTTTTCTTGGCCTTGCCAAGAATGCACTGCTCACAGAACTCCACGTTCTTGAATGTCTTCTGGTGGAATGCCCCCTTCTTAGATAACTCCATCAGACCTTTCTCTCCAACATGTGCTAGCCTCTTATGCCAAAGCATAGCATCATCAGAACTCATGGTAACATCAGAAGCTCCTGTGATTATCTCACCAATCAAAGAATACAACCCATTAGACTTCTTCCCTTGCATCACTATTCTATCAACTTTGGTAACCAACATACATCCTCTTCCTATCTTGAATTCATAACCCAAAGCATTTAGTGTGCCAAGAGATATAAGGTTTCTCTTTAAATCTGGAACAAATCTGACATTGGTCAGGATCACATGTTTATCATTAAACATCTTCACCCTCACAGTGCCAATCCCTCTCACATTACAAATTTCATCATTACCCAACAGAACTGATCCACCATCCATCATCTCAAGGTTTTGAAACCAAGATTTGGTGGGACACATGTGAAATGAACTTCCAGAATCCAACACCCATTCATTAACAAGTTTGATATATGTTATGCTCATCATTTCTGCACTATCATATCCTTTTGCCTCTGCTACATTAGCTTTAGCAGCATCAGTAGACTTCTTGTGCTCAGGGCAATCTTTGATGTAATGCCCTTCTTTATGGCATTTGTAGCAAACTTTGTTCTTGACTACATATCCATTTCTCTTCTGACCTGGCTTGGCATGTTGATTCTTGCCTCCCTCCTTCCTTGTCATTCTTGAGTTTGATATTAAGACCCTCAGCTTTTCTTGGTCTTCTTGGTTGAGTTTGCTACATGTAAACTCTTAGGTTGTGTTTGGATGAGAGGATTTCAAATGAAATGATTTAAAATTAGATGGATTTCAAATGACATAGTTTTAGTAAGGATTTGAAATCCTCTCAATTTTAACTAAAAAAGATGCTAAATATTTAAAATTCATTCATTTAATCCAAACAGGTGGAGTGGATTTAGATTATGGATTTAAAATCCATACCTAAATCCCTCCATCCAAACACAACCTTAGTTTTCAGTATAGACAAAACTTCTTTGAATTTTGCCTTACCCTCCTTGGTAATCAGCAGAGCTTCCTTGAAGTTGTCATATGAAGGTGGTAATGCCTCCAAAAGTAGAAAAGACTTCTTGTGATCTTCCAAGGTAATTCCAATATTCTCAAGATCATCAACTGCTTGGATGAACTCTATTAGCTGCTCATCAAGGGTTTTATCATCAAACATCTTGAAATTGTTAAGCTTCCTTTCCATCATCTAACATCTTGAAATTGTTGAGCTTCCTTTCCATAAACATTTGGTTTGACAGAGATTGTGCCAAATACAGATCATCTAATGCCTCAAATACTCTAGCAACATCTTTCTCCTTCATAACTTCCCTGAAAACATTACCTCCCAAACTCAGAACAACAATGTTGTAAGCTTTCTCCATAAACTCCTATTTCTTGGCCTTGTCTACATCTGAAGCAGCAGAGTTAAGTGGACTGAGAGCATCCTTCAGCCCATGGTGTGACAACAGAGCCTTCATTTTGGCTTTCCATAAACCAAAATCTGGTTAGGGCTTTTCCGGGATGGACTCTTCCGTATTCCCCACTTGGTATGATATTGTCCGCTTTGGGTTTTGTCAAACCCTCACAGCTTTGCTTTTGAGTTTCCCCAAAAGGCCTCATACCAATGGGGATACTAGTCCATCCCTTTATAGCTCATGATCCTTTAATACTTTTCCGATGTGGGACTTGTTTGACCCCAACAATCCTCCCCTTCAAACAATGACCACCGAGCCTCCCCTCAAACGACCCGCTCTATCTAGGTCATCGTTCCTGGTCTAGGGGACTCACCATGTCGTTTCTCCGAGGGTTACTCGCGTTCCGTCTTTTTACAGTTTGACTCCGGGAACTCCTCCACATCACATTCTTCTAGGACCATGACTCTAATTTTACCACATACGACGTCAATTGTTATGGAAATTGTATCCACAAAGCAATTTCACACAAATGATAAAATAAGACAACTAGAAACGCAAAGAATTGAAACGAATAAAGAACACAAAGAAAAAACACGGGACTTACGTGGTTCATTCAAATGATCTACATCCACAGATGATATAAGACTCTATTCACTAATCACGAATGAAAGTTACAAATTACAAGTATTCACAAAGCTTGATCTCTAATTCGCAGAATATTCACGAAGTCCTACGAAACTCAACACTCCCATTCATCAGTAACCTACAACCTATGCACTGGATGGTGTATTTATAGATGTACAATGCATTGGATAACGGCCACTAACCGACTAACTAACTAACATAAACAACATAAATAACTAACTCTAAAAACTCCAATACAGCAGACTTGACTCAGCTGATCTGGCATCAGATGAGTTGGCTTCAGCAGACTTGGAACTCTACTGATCTGATCAGATCAGACGACTTGCATCAGTAGAGTTGTCCTTAACTCCTCTCAGATTAGTTGACTCCTAGATCAAACTATTAAACCTTATCAGCTGAGTACACCTTACTCAACTTGTGTGCTGAACTCCAATATCAGACGACTAGCTACTCTTCTGATAGATAGATCAGACGACATACCAATATTGCATTAATCCTAACAAAATTAATATACAAGAATTAATTCTCAACCTCTCTATAAGTTCGGACTTTTAGATGAAACTAAATTCTTTCACATAGCCGCTCCCACCTTCGCCGGCTTCCGGTGGCCAGACAGCGGCCTCGGAGTTGGTGCAAAAAGAAATTTGCAAAAAGATAAAAAACCGTCTCACAGATCTTTTTACGTGAGACGAATCTCTTTTAATCCATATTTTAAAATTTTGGGCTGGATAATCCATATTTTTTTCAAATTTTTTGTTTATAAGACAAAGTGAAATTTTTTAAGTAAAAGGTGATAATATTTTTAACAAAAGTGACTATTAATTTTTGCTCAAACATTATCACTTTTTAAATAGGTTAACAAAAAATAAAAAACCCCTTCTTGTAAAACCTAAAATCGCGATTCAATTCAAAAAATTTAATTATGATATCAAAATAATCTAATTTATTTAATTTGTTTCTTAATTTCTCTTAAAATATTTTAATTTATATAAACTAAGGATAATATAGTAAACTAGCCTTATGTCCGCGCTAATTAATTTATCAAAATAATAAATTTAAATATTGTATTAGTTTTTATACATTTTAATATATTATATATACTATCATGTGAGTTGATTTTTTATTTTAATATATTTATATCCTATACATTTCTATAGATTTTAACTTATATTATTGTATATTGTAATATTTTTAATATATGAATAACATATGAATTAATAAATTTATGATTTTAATTGTAAAAGCAAGAAAATATTTTTAATAAGTAAAACATTATAAAAGCAATTTTTTTTAAATAAGTAACAACATTATAAAATATATCTATTAACTATAAATTTAACAAAATAATAAAGTATGTAACGTACGCCTTCACGTACAATATTCTCAAATTTTGTAATTAAGTATTTACGAATAGTTGCTTGTATTTTTTAACCCCGTTACAAATAAAATAAATATAGTCCAGCGTAAAAAATGTATTATGAAAATTAGACAATATGAAAAATGTACAACTTAAACAAAAAAAAATACCTCTTCATCAAATAGAATAACTTCGTAAAAAGCTTTTTATTTCTTCGAAAACTTACTCAAAGCAATTCAAGACCTTACAACCTTAACCTCGGTCCAGTTTTTCTTATCATCATTTATAGCCGAGATTGGAGAATAGATTGACATTTTTTTAGAAGAGAAAGTATCACATAAAATTTAGAGAGAGAGAGAGAGAGAAAAAAATAGAATGGAGATTTGATTTAGTTAAAAAAATCAACGGAATAGAGTGTAATATAATACGTAAATTATTAATAAGAATAAAATTTGAATAGAGTGGCATTAAGAATAGAATACCGTGTTAAATTTTAAAAAATAAATTATGTTGTGATTAAAGTTTAAAAAATAAATTAAAAAAATAATAATTATGATTTAAAATTAAAAAAATAATAATTATGAGCAGATAATGTGTAAATTATTATTTTGAAATTAAAATAGAAAATTTTGGTTTTTTTTAATAAGAATACAGAGATTTTGAAATAGACGATTTTGGGGAGGAGAGAGATTGTGATAAAGTGGTGAAATTGTGGCAAGTGTCCCATTATATTCTCACAATGGCAGGTCTTCAATGGAATTGAGTCTATATAAGAAACTGGGTTGACTTTTTTTTTTTTTTTTGTAATATATTTTTTTTTTTGTGTTACACTTTTCAATTGTACTGACTTACACTTTTTAAAATAAATATTTTTCATTTATGATGACGTACACTTTTGTTGGGATATTCATCCAGCCCCTAGATCTAATTGTAACTTAAGTTTAGTGTTGATGGCCAAAACCATATCAGTACACCAAGTATTAGTGTAATAATTTGTAATATAGTATAGGTTACCTAAGCTATTCTATAAAGTTTAGAAGTATTGAATTTAGAAGTCTAAGTCCTAATCTGTGGGATCAGTTGTATGTATATAAGCTGGTACCACATCTGGTTAAACATGCGTTCTCTCAAGACTTGAAGAGTAGAAAACTAAAAACAAGAAGACATCGAAGCTCATCAGGTTGAAAGGTTATTGTTGGTCCCAAAAGTTGAGTTTTAGATTGAGTAAGCTAAGAAAAAGTCTAGAGGGGAGGGGTGAATAGACTTTTCAAATTCTATCAAAATATCCGAGTTTTTAGTGCGGAAATGTGTTCTGTACAGTACTGTTCTTAGAATTAGCTCAGTACTTAACAGTTAGCTTTTATACTCAACTTTTCTTTAAATCTTTTCTTTAGAAAACTTACTGTTCTTGGTTAAACAAATATATCAACAGTTAATCAAAACAAACAGTAAAGAACACAAGATTTTTATAGTGGTTCGACAAATGTCTACATCCACTCTCACAACTCCAGTTGCGATGTTTTATTACTCTTTTCTTCTTGAGTACTTGTAGCTTAGAGTCCCAAGGTTAAGACTTTGATCTTGTCGATTATACCTCCAGGTATATCTTCGATCTACTAGTAATTTCACAAGTAACTAGCACACTTGTTTACACAATACAAACTTAAAACGAAAAGTAAAACTTCTCTTCAGTAGTAGCCTTTGATTCTTCTCTTCAGATCTGTGGCTTCTCTTCTGGTTTGATCTTCTTTACTCTGTGAGTGCTTGAATACTTGAATGCTTCTTGATTGCTCTTGAATAGTAATTGTATCAGTAGTCTTTTCAAGTAGAAGATCACACGGTATTTATAAGATCTAGTAAGACAGTTAGCAGTTTGTGAACTAACTCTCAACTAACTCATAACCGTTTCTTGTTGTAACTTCTTTCTTTGTAACCAACCTATCTTATCTTTCCAAGTCAGCATATCTTCAACGATATCTTCAGTTACGCTTCAAATAAGTTATCCAAACTTATTCTTCAATCCAACTAACTCAGCACAGTAAACTACTCTTCTTACTTTTACTGTTTTTGGTCAGTCAGCACAGTTCTCCAAAACTGTTCAGCTTCCTTCAAAAATACTTCTCTTGATTTCTTCATTCTCTGAAGTAGTCTTCTGATATCTCTTAGTCATCTTTAGTCTTCTGACTTCCATTTATCTTACTGTTCTAACTTTTACAATGCTGAATACAACTTTACAAATATAAAACCTATCTATACATCAACTGAACTACATACAGATGAGTATATCTAAATCCTATACTATAAGTTGTCTATACAATTCATTCATCAGCTTAGTTCTTAAACAGTTCATATATCAGATTAGTAAAATACTAAGATCAGTAAACTTAAACTTCATATCACAATAAGATCAGTAATCTTATTCAATATAACTGTTGGGATATGAATCCTAGACAAATCCTAATTGATGATTAAAAGATAAAAGATGAAGTTTTGATAAGCCAAAAGTAGTTTGAATATTTTCTAAGTATTGACTGATCTAGTCTAGTTAAGTTGAAGTCATCTTGAACAGACCAGTCGAGTTCACATGGAAAGATAAGTATTGTTATTATATTGAAAGATAAGTACGATTTATAAGTACTTCATAAATGTTTATATTAGTTGTTAGATTGTTATTGAGCTATGAATAATCATTGTATAGAGCTCATGATTTGAATGTAATAGATAGATTGATTGTATAGATTATAAGTTGACTAAGCTATGTTATAGAGCTTAAAGTAATGTAATAGTCTTGTTAGATTAGAATAGTCTACTGTTGTAAGTCGCACAAGAAGATCGGACCAGACAAGAAGAGTTAAAGTCTACTACACAAGACAGGTGGACTACAAGATGAGTAAGACTCCACAAGACAAGACAAGACAACTAGAAGTCAACTTGAAGTGAAGAAAAGAAGAAGCGCGTGATAAGATAAAGATTAATGTTAGTTAGAAATAACTACTTAAACAAGAAACGCGTGGAAGGATAAGAAGATTCAGTTACAAGTTAGTTTTCAAGAAGAGTTGGTTACAACTAACTAAGTTCTTGATTTCTGAAGTCTATAAATACCTCAAGGTATTCATCGTTTGAAGACTACTGATACTGATAATACTGAAGCTACATAATGAAGCATTCAAAGAAGATTACTTTCAGAGTTTACTGAAGTTCAGAAAGCAAGTCAGAAGACAAGTGAAGAAACCAGAAGACTGCTACTGAATAAGTTTTTAGTTTTGTTTGTTTTTTTTATCAAGTTGCTAGATACTTGTTAAATTTCTAGTAAGATCGTAGACGTACTTGGTAGTATAGTCTTAGAAGATCTAAGTCTTTTTCTTGGGACTCAAAATCACAAGAACTCACACTTTGTACTCGATTGGAAGAGTTAGTGGAAACATCACAACTGGGTTGTGAGAGTGGACGTAGACAAGTTGTCGAACCACTATAAATTGTTTGTGTTGTTTACTTTACTGTTTTGTTTACTGCTTATTTGATTAATTGTTTACTTGTTAAACATACCTATCTGAACAAGACAAGTTGAGTATAGAACAGAGTTCTCGAATTTAGAAGTTGAGTATAAACTTGTATTGGGCTCATTGTTAATTTCGTATTCCGCACATTGTAATTCTGATATATCGAAAGATTTTTAGAAAAGTCTATTCACCCCCTCTAGACATTTTCTTTAGCTTCCCTCGATATTAACTTAACTTTCGGGACCTACAAGTGGTATCAGAGCAGTGGTTTTCGAACTGCTGTGTCGTGATAACCGACTTAAGACTTAGGGTGAAGTCTTGGTCCGTGATTGTACTTGCTTACGTGTTCTTGATCTACATTCTTGTTATATCTGTTTCTTGTTCCCTGTTCTTGACATATCTGCTTCTTGATCATAAATCTCTTTAGCGCTGATCTACTTACTAAATCATGTCATTGGAAATTAGTGCTAATAAGTTGTCCAAGTTCCAGGTTCAGGATTACGACTACTTGAAGCTGCGAATGGAAGCAATTTTCAGCTCCACGCATGATCTAATGATCTCTGTTGTGACCGAGGGTCCGATCGTGACAATGGTCCCAAATACTGCAAATCTTGACAAAGACAAACCAATTGGCACCCTCGTCAAGAAACCAAGGTCTGATCTAACCTCAGAAGAAATGCGTCAAAATAATTTGGATAGTTTGGCGAAGAATTACATCTTACACACTCTTCCTAACGAGTATCTAGGAAAAGTGTTAAAATGTAAAACTGCCAAAGAGATGTGGGACAGATTAGCTATCATTTGTGAAGGGACATCCCTCATCAAAGAGAGCAAATTATCCACTGCTGTCCAAAGATTTGAATCATTTCGGATGAAAGCTGGCGAAACTATCGACCAGCTGGATACTCGTTTTACTAAAATCATGAATGACCTTGAAGTTCTTGGTAAAACTTATACTCCTCGTGAAATCAATCTTAGGATTCTTAAGAGCTTAGATCCTCGATGGAAAATGGTAAAGATGCTAGTTAAGAATACAAAGACATAGATGCTTGGAGTGCAGAGACCATGTTTCAAACTCTGAAGGCTCATGAGTCTGATTTAGACGAAGATGAACCACTAGCCAGTAGTGATAGAGAACATGCTGTATCTAAGAACGTTGCCTTTAAGTCTAGCTCTTCTAAGTCTTCTAAGGTAGATAGGTCTAAGTCTAAGACTAAATCTGCTTCTGTAAAAGACGAGTTAGATACTGATCTTAGTCTGAAGGATCATGTGAACCTCATGGTTAGAAAGTTTGATAGGCTGAATAAACGTTTCAGAAGATACAAGAAGTTCTATAGGGATCATAGAGCGTCTACTTCTAAGAACTCGTCTGAGACCAGACGAGACCGAAACTCGTCCGAAAGGAGAGACGAAGTCTCGAAAGGTAATAGACGAGATAGAGAGTCTGACGATAGGAAGATTCAGCGTTCGGATAGACGTGATAAGCGTAGGGATAAATCTCCTATTAAAAAGGCTACTAATGATCTCTTGTGCTACAACTGTGAAAAGCCAGGTCACTACATATATGAATGTCCAGACCTGAGCACTGACGATCGAGAAGAACGTAAAGCTCGAAGGGAAAGAAGATACAACCGTGGCAAGAAGGCAATGATGGCCAATGATGACTCTGATTCGGATTCAGACGAGTTGCCGTCGTCCTTATCTAGCTACCCATCTGATCAAGACCACGACGAAGCATTCATAGTAGATGATGGCCTATGCTGTATGGCTAAAATCGATCAAGAGGTATCATCTGCTACTTCTTTTCAATCTTGTGATGATTCTGATACTGATGTAAGTGACACTGCTAGTAGTGAAGTAGGAAGTAGTCTGCAGCACTCTACTAGTGCTGTTGAAGACGACCTTCTACTTGCTAACCAAGCATTCATCGAAGTCAGTGATGAGAACATTGCATTAAAACAAGAAATCATTGATCTTAAGGAAGCTCAGTCCAAAGTAGATCCCAATATAACAGTCCTAAATGAACGCTTGACTGAAGAGTTGAGACAACTCAAAGAAAAGTGTGCATTGACAGACAGGTTATATCAAGACCTACTTAAGACACATGCAACTGAGAGAAATGAATTCAATGTTTTTAAAAAGTAAGTGCAATAGACTTGAAGAACGTAATAAGTTCTTAGAGACTGAGGTTGTCACATTAGATCTCAAGCTTACTGACCTGGTTAACTCTTCAAAGATTAACCTTGAATTGTCAGATAGGTATAGAGATCCAGCTGACAAGACTGGTATAGGTGCTGAGTCATCTAGCTCGTCTACTCGAGTCATTAAGAACCCTACTACTACTAACGCAAGACTTTTGCCAAATGATAAAGGAAAAGGACCAATGATATATGATATTGGTACTCCATCTAAAGGTACTGTACCTAAACAAGCTCGAGTTAACATTCCGATTACCAAGGGAGGTAAAAAGAATGTTAACAACAAGACTGTTCCACCTAGAACTAATCTTCAAAGGACCACTAATCGTGGACGACCCAACCAGGTCAGATACGAGGACTGGTATCCTGAGGAGACGAGTACTAGACAGGTACAGACTAGACGACAAGAGCCTAGACCTCCTTTCATAAGGCAGTCTCAGCTCTACTCGTCTAGACCTAGACAGGTAGCTCCAAAATATCGTACACAAGCTGTCCTATATCCTCCACCTTTGTCATATGATATTATTAGTGAGGAAAGACCCAAACGCGTCTATAAACCGTATGGACCTAATGCATATAAACCCTACTCTGACTATCATAGACCAGTGCCTACTCAAGTAGAGATCAAGTCGAAAGGCTATCTCAAAAGAGTAGACCCGAACTCGACTGATAGGCCAGATCAGGACAACAAGGTCTTATTTTGTAACAAATATGGGCGAAAGCTTAAGAGATCGAACTTGTTCAAGACTCCAATGTATATTTGGATTCCTCTGAACAAGACTAACCCCCAAGGACCCCAATAAACAAATGGGTACCTAAATTATTGAATATCTTCATTGCAGGGTCGACTTGACTTGTATAAGAAGGGCGGCTCAGTAGGAGAAACCTGGTACATAGACAGTGGTTGTTCGCACCACATGACTGGTACCAAGGCTCTCTTATCAAGTTACCATGAGCAAGAAGGACCAAAAGTGATATTTGGTGATAGTTCCACTGCTGTCACTAAAGGATTTGGTTACATCCGGAATGGTGACGTAGAGATACAAGATGTCTCGTATGTTGAAGGTTTGAAATATAATTTACTCTCTGTTTCACAGTTTTGTGATCGTGGATACAAGGTGCAGTTCAAAAGCCGCAAATGTCAGATCATTGACAAAAGGACTCACACAGTCCTACTAGTCGGCGTAAGACAAGGTAGTGTGTACATAGTGAATTGGAACAGTTGTCCGAGGGAAACCTGTCTACTTACTAAGAATCCTAAAGAACTTGGCTGGCTCTGGCATAGACGCCTCTGTCATCTAAACTTTAAGGTTCTTAATAAGATAGCTAGAGATTACCTTGTAGAAGGTATTCCCAATGAAGTTTACTACAAGTCACATGTATGCACGGCTTTTCAACAGGGTAAACAGGTGAAAGGTTCTTTTAAGTCAATTCCTACTCTCTCAACTAGTAGAGTCCTAGAACTCCTACATATGGATCTTCATGGTCCAATAACTCCTCCAACCTTGAATGGTAGAAGGTACACACTTGTTGTTGTAGACGACTATTCTAAGTTTACTTGGGTAGTCTTTCTACACAAGAAGAGTGATACACAAACACTTCTACCTGATATGTTGAAGAAGTTACAAGTTGAGAAGAACCAGTCTATTGTCAAGATTCGTAGTGACAAGGGAACTGAGTTCATTAATTGTTATATCAAAGATTTTTGTGCTAAACGTGGTATCCAACATCTTACTAGTGCAGCCAGGACACCACAACAAAACGGTGTAGCAGAAAGAAGGAATCGAACTCTCAAAGAAGCCTGTAGGACCATGCTAGCTGAGTATAACACGCCTCAAAAGTTTTGGGCAGAAGCTATCAATACTGCATGCCACTCACAGAACAGAAGCGCGATCAACAAAGCTCTAGGCAAGACACCTTATGAGGTTTGGAAAGGTAGAAAACCCCGCATTTCATATTTTCATATATTTGGTTGTAAGTGTTTCATTCACAACAATGGAAAGAGCAAGTTGAATGCTTTCGATGCTAAAGCAGACGAGGGGATATTCTTAGGATACTCCTCGACTAGCAAGGCATTTAGGGTATTCAACTATTCAACTCTTTGTGTGGAAGAAACACCACATGTGGTTTTCGATGAATCTCGACAGGACTCGCCTGCCAACAAGATCAGTGAGAAAATTACTGATCTAACGATCGAATCTGACAAAGATTCAGAGGTATATGAATCCGTTCAAGCCTACAATCCATTCATGAAAGCTCTCGAGTCTGATGGCAAAGAGAAGGTAGGTTCTCAAGGTAAGTCTTCTAGACCAGCTGACATGCCTGCTCTAGTTGACTCCACTACTCCTGGTAAATCTATTGATGATACAAATGATGTTGATATGCATGATGCTGTACATGATATAGATGATGATAGTGCTACTGTTAAGAATAGAAAAACATGGAAATCTGCGCATGATACTGAAAATATTATTGGTGACTCTACTGTTGGTGTGGAGACTAGACGACAACTCTTTGAGTCGCAAGAACAGCCTAGTCCAACTATGTTTTGCTGGTGTTGTTTCCTCTCATCTATCGAGCCTACCACTGTTAAAGAGGCATTGGTTGATAGTAATTGGATCATCGCTATGCAAGACGAGTTGAACCAGTTTGTTCGAAACGACGTCTGGGAACTTGTCGATAGGCCGAAACATCATAATGTAGTTGGCACTCGATGGATTTTAAAAAATAAGAAAGATGAGAATGATGTAGTCGTAAGGAATAAGGCTAGACTAGTTGCCCAAGGCTATTCACAAGCTGAAGGCATAGACTATGATGAAACATATGCTCCTGTTGCTAGACTAGAAGCCATTCGATTGTTCCTTGCATATGCTGCTCACATGAAGTTTACTGTATATCAAATGGATGTTAAAAGTGCATTTCTTAACGGTATTCTTGCGGAAGAAGTGTATGTTGAACAACCTCCAGGTTTCGAAATCAAAGGCGACCAGGTGTACAGGTTAAAGAAGGCCTTATACGGACTAAAGCAAGCTCCAAGAGCATGGTATGATACTCTCTCTCTCTTTCTATTGGAAAATGGTTTTACTAAGGGCAAGGTAGATAGAACCTTGTTCAGAAGACAAGAAGGGAAAGACATTTTACTTGTCCAAATTTACGTAGATGACATCATTTTTGGGTCACCTAACAAAAAGCTGAGTGAAAGTTTTTCAACACTCATGCAAAGTAAATTTGAGATGTCCATGATGGGTGAAATGAACTACTTTCTTGGTCTTCAAGTAAAACAGACCCCAGATGGAATTTTCATAAATCAGGCAAAGTACACTAGAAACCTTCTAGACAAGTACGGGATCAAAACATGTAAGTCTACTGGCGTACCAATGCAACCAACTTACAGAATGGATCCAGATGAGAACGGTAAATGTGCTGACCAATCTTATTATCGTGGTTTAATTGGTTCCTTATTGTACCTAACTGCTAGTAGACCAGACATTGCATTCTCTGTTGGTGTTTGTGCTCGATTCCAAGCCAATCGAAAGGAAAGTCACATGGAAACCACCAAACGGATTTTGAAATATTTGAAAGGGACCATCAATCGTGGTATATGGTATCCCTCAAATGATGATCTATCCTTAAGTGGCTACTCAGACTTTGGAGGCTATAGAATAGATAGGAAATCTACCTCTGGTTCTTGCCAATTTTTAGGCACAAAACTCATCTCATGGTTTTCGAAAAAGCAGACTAGTGTAGCTACTTCTACTACCGAAGCCGAGTACATGGCTGCTGGTAGCTGTTGTAGTCAACTACTCTGGCTCATACAACAGCTTAGAGATTACAACATACATGAATCGAATGTTCCTATTTTCTGTGATAGTAATAGTGCCATTGCCATTACACAAAATCCTGTTTTGCACACACGTTGTAAGCATGTTGATGTGAAGCATCATTTCATACGTGATCATGTAGAAAAGAAGGATATTCGCATGGAAAAGATTCATACTGATTTTCAAAGAGCTGACATTTTTACAAAACCATTAGCTGAAGCTCGATTTCGTGAGTTATGCATTAGTTTAGGGCTAATTGATCTAGACCCTACTTGCCTATAGAACATGAACTAACCAGACAGGTACATCAAAGAAATAAGGAGACAAGATCACTAGACCAGAGCACTCATCTACTCACACAACAGACAGGTATACAAGGCTAGACCAGATGACCAAACAACCCAATGAGGAAGCTGGTAAAGATGAGGGTAATACTAAGGGAATAAACATTTAAGGGGGAATCTATGATTTCTTAAATATCCTTATGTTGACTCTTATGTTTGTTAAAAGTCATCTTGTTCGAAACCTTGATCATTGCTTTAGATTGATATTCATCTTATTTATTTTACTCTACTTGTACCTTTGATTACACGTTGCAAATGATAAGATAGGTACATGAAGTCGTCCAACGTTCAGAATAGACAAGCACAGGCGAAGGGGGAACTCGTCTTGTGTGCTTAAGCCAACTCGTCTTGTGAAGCTTAAGTCTACTCGTCTGTTCTGGATGGACTCGAACAGACAAGCTAAGTGTTCTTTTGATTCTAATATGCTAAGTGTTTAATCGAAACGAATTAAGGGTATTATAGTAATTCGATAATGCTAAAATTTGAAAAACCTAGAATTGGATTCATACACTCCCATTTTAATGAGGTGTAAACACCCAGTTCGCACTCGACTATGCTAGGTCAGATGAGTTCACTCCCCTGTCCTAACTAAGAAGAGACGGATTTCAAAATTTACAATATCAAATCACATAATATTCTCGATTCCGTAACCGAATTCCAAAAGTCCCAACCGTTGGATCTAATCCTTCGATCTTGGCCATTGGATCAAAAATTCAGTTTTGAATAAAACCCAACTCTCTCACACGTTTTGCCCCACAATTTCTTAACTCCCCTACTCTCAAGCATTTGTTTTCTTGCTTTTTCCAAGTTATCTGCTTATACTCAAACCATCACTATGTCGATTCGATCTATTTTCGATGTGAGAACTAACATGCAGGCCACATTCGACCTATGCCGATACATCTCCGACAACAAAGTAAATGTTGAACCTTCTGTGTTCTTCAAAGGTACTCACTCAGATGGAAATGCAGAAATTCTGACCAAATGCACCAGATGTGTTCTGAAACCTTATTTGGAGGCGTTTCCTCAAGTCGTCTTGGAAGA
Source organism: Galeopsis tetrahit (assembly GCA_963675135.1). Lineage (NCBI taxonomy): Eukaryota > Viridiplantae > Streptophyta > Magnoliopsida > Lamiales > Lamiaceae > Galeopsis > Galeopsis tetrahit. The sequence goes on from OY776132.1 coordinate 63,958,268, forward strand.
GGAAGTGCTGGAGTTCTATGCCAACGCCACCAGACGAGGTGACACAATTGAGTCCTTTATTGGTAGAAGTCGAGTGGAAATCACTCGAGAAGCCATGTTCGAGCATCTGAAGCTGCCCACCGGATCAATTGATGTTGAGAATTACGCAATCGGGCAAGAGGTTCGTTATTTGAGCATTTTCTGTGGTAAGAGGTTGAAGCCGAAACCAGATGGCAAGTATGCTGCCGTCAAGAAGTCAGAAATTTTAGAGAAGTATCGCACCTTATTGGACATAGCCGGTAAAATTTTGCTATGTACTACTGGTTCCCATGATTCTGTTACTTTTGGGAAAGCAATGGTTATGGCTGCGATTTATGATGGTATTACTGAAGGAAACTGGTTCAAGCTTATCGCAGATCGAATGATGTACTTTGAAAGAAGTGTTCGAGTTGACGACGACACTTGTAATTGGGTGGTATCTACTGCTGTTGGATATGGAAACAAGTTGAGCATTCTGTTTCCGCTATTGATGCCAAACAAGACGGAATGGAGTAAAGGAAAGCCGTTTCATCCTTTAAAATTTTATTTGAAGAAGGAAGCCTTGAAAAAGCAGGCTGCTGCTAGTCCAGCTGCCCCAAGGCAATTTCAGGTTGATGATTCTGAAGTTTTGCCGTATGCCGGATCGTCTAGCTCGACAGAAGACGAGTCCAATGCTGAAGAATCGGAGAATGTTACAAAAGCTGAGTTCAGTGCAGGTGACTCGGAGGAGACTCAATCAGATGAGCAGTCTGATCAAGAGAAGGAGTCAAGTGCTCAAGTTCCAGAGTTATACAAACTAGTGAGAATTGGAACACCTCCTCCACCAGAAGAGTCGAGTCCTCAGGTTGGTACCTCTTCTCCAGCTTTGTCAATTCCTCTCTCTATCTCTTCTGTTCGAACCAAGGCTAGATCACATCGATCTAGGCCTAGACCTATTACCTCAACTTTGCAAGTGCTGGCAGCACATCCGCTGAGAGCCAGCCTACCCCAAGACACTCCCATAATAGATACAACTGATACTCCGACAGTTGTCACACCAATCCTAGACACATCGAAGCCCCAAGAAACCACAGACCAAATTTTATCCTTACCCTCAACAGAATATGTTGAACCTATTAACCCATCTACTTCAGACAAGACGCCAGTTGCCACTGCAACAACTGAGATAGAGACCCCATCTACTCAGACCCCGTCTGAAGTTAGATTCGAATCTTTGGTCTACTACCCCATGTGTCTAAGAGAGAAGAGAATCTGTTCGAAGATGAGCAAGAATTTGAAGAAGCAACTCTCATCTGTCGAAGTCGACTACTCATCGGAGCAGTTTGAAAAACTTCTAAGAATATGCACTTGGGTGGCATTGAAGAAGTCTGGAACAGATGACCTTTTCGAAGTCATCTTAGGAAAAGGTGGTATTTCTAATTTCATGGATTGGGAGATGGAACAGAAGGAAAACAGTGGTGTTCGAGACCACTCAGAGCTATTTCCATCTCACGCTATTACTGCTCTTGCAAAGAGATTGCTGAACATTTTTGATGATCAAATGTGTTCGGAATCACAATTTGATATCGGTATTCAAGTTTCAGAGGTTGACTTTGTAGAAGATGTGGTTATGATTGAAGCCACAACAGCTGAGGAGATCCAGTCCACTGATCCTATAGTGGAGTTAGACAATGTCTCAGACCAGTTGAGAGGCATTGTGTTCAGATTCCAAGTAGATCATGCTGACAGTCCAAGGTCAGATTTTGCTTTTATCAATCGATACACTGGTCTACTGCTTCCCATTGAGTTTTGTGGATACATGGAGAAGCTGCATGCCTTGTTGAAAAAGGACTTGGCTGATGCTGAAAGACAGGCTCAAGAAGCAAGGTTAGCTATCGTTCCTTACTCTCCCCAACTGAATCTAAAAGCTATTGCTGGAAGTGTGCTTCCAGAGGCTGAAGTAGTTGAAGACGAGATCTTGGCTGCTGCTCCAGAAGGCCAGTTGGTTGAAGTGTTATCGATCCCAGAAGTTACTCATGTTGATGTGATTATGGAGGAAGCTACTCATGTTGAAGTTGGACAGTCGTCTCAAGCTATCCCAGCCACTTCAATAGATGAGTTGAAAGAAGACTTGAAAGCTGTCATCAAGTCGTCTATCGATGAATTTCTCAAGTCTGAACTAAAGAAGACTCTTGTTGAACAAAACAGTGTCCTTGTGACAAGTTCAAAAGAGATGATCATGAACGAGGTCAATCAGTTGGATAATGATTTCAGACAACAGATGTTTAATCAAATTGAAGGATTTCTCCAGAACCAAGTTGAATATTCGGAGAAGAGCTCTGTCGATTTTGCTCGTGTATTAGCTACTGAATCCAGGAAGATGGAAAGAGTCTATAGAGCCAAAATCGAAGTAGCTGATGTTCAGAGAAAAGAAGCCTATGATCAGTTAGCACAAGCTAGAGAAATTATCAGTGCTATGACTGAAGAGAACAGGAAGATGCGTCTGACTGCAACCCATTTTAAGAATGAGTTGAACTTGTCTACTCAGAAGCTGGAGTTGGTAGCAACCAAACTGGACAAGTTGAGTCAAGATGGTTCTCATGAAAGGCAGATTGAAAGAGCTACGAACCTTATGAAGCAAGCTATGTTAGAAGAGATGACTCGGTTTACTTCTCTATTCTCTCTCAAGGCTACTGATGAAGCCAAAAAGGGGGGAAGAGACAAGTCGAGTTGCAGTTATTGCTGAAGGTGAGAAAGATAAGTCCAGTGCTGAACCAGAAGCTAAGGAAGCTGCTGAAGCTATGCAAGATCTCAGAAGGCCTAAGAGAGGCAAAGGCAAGTTGGTTAAAACTGCAGAACTTGAGCAAGCTAAGGCTGAAGCAGATGAGTTGAAGAAGAAGGAGAAGGGCAAAGCAGTTGCATCTCCTGAAGCCGAAGTTCAGAAAAGACTAGTATCAAAAAGGAAATCTATTCATATAGAAGAGGCAATGGGAACTTGATCATTGGATAATCAGGAAGTTTGGTGACTTTGAAAGTCCAGACGAGTTATATTCTATGTTTGACAAATTCATGGAAGGAAAGAACAAGTTGCTATGGAATTTGATCTTAAGGATTTCTGCTGGAGCTAACTTCAATATTCTAGTTCCTGTATTTCCAAGATGGAAATGTCCGATGTCCAGTTCTGGTAAAAGAGTTGATTTTAATCAGATTAAAAAGTTTGAAGAAGACCTGCTGGATAAAGAGAAGATTGAAGATGAAGATCATGTCAAAGTAATTCACAAGAGACTCCTAGATGCGTTCTGTGTTCCAAATCCAGAAGGAGGTACTCTTTCAGATTAGTTGTGTGTTCTGATAATTAGTTTTTTTTTTTCTGATTGTTTTTTGAAGTATGTGTAATATCTACTATTTTTATCTTGAATGAATGAAAAGATAAAGTACTATTTGGTGTTAAGACAAGATAACTACTTAGCTAGTCTACTATTGAGAAAAGATTCAAGTAGTTTTGGCTTCATCAAAAAGGGGGAAATTGTTGGGATATGAATCCTAGACAAATCCTAATTGATGATTAAAAGATAAAAGATGAAGTTTTGATAAGCCAAAAGTAGTTTGAATATTTTCTAAGTATTGACTGATCTAGTCTAGTTAAGTTGAAGTCATCTTGAACAGACCAGTAGAGTTCACATGGAAAGATAAGTATTGTTATTATATTGAAAGATAAGTACGATTTATAAGTACTTCATAAATGTTTATATTAGTTGTTAGATTGTTATTGAGCTATGAATAATCATTGTATAGAGCTCATGATTTGAATGTAATAGATAGATTGATTGTATAGATTATAAGTTGACTAAGCTATGTTATAGAGCTTAAAGTAATGTAATAGTCTTGTTAGATTAGAATAGTCTAATGTTGTAAGTCGCACAAGATGATCGGACCAGACAAGAAGAGTTAAAGTCTACTACACAAGACAGGTGGACTACAAGATGAGTAAGACTCCACAAGACAAGACAAGACAACTAGAAGTCAACTTGAAGTGAAGAAAAGAAGAAGCGCGTGATAAGATAAAGATTAAAGTTAGTTAGAAATAACTACTTAAACAAGAAACGCGTGGAAGGATAAGAAGATTCAGTTACAAGTTAGTTTTCAAGAAGAGTTGGTTACAACTAACTAAGTTCTTGATTTCTGAAGTCTATAAATACCTCAAGGTATTCATCGTTTGAAGACTACTGATACTGATAATACTGAAGCTACATACTGAAGCATTCAAAGAAGATTACTCTCAGAGTTTACTGAAGTTCAGAAAGCAAGTCAGAAGACAAGTGAAGAAACCAGAAGACTGCTACTGAATAAGTTTTTAGTTTTGTTTGTTTTTTTTTATCAAGTTGCTAGATACTTGTTAAATTTCTAGTAAGATCGTAGACGTACTTGGTAGTATAGTCTTAGAAGATCTAAGTCTTTTTCTTGGGACTCAAAATCACAAGAACTCACACTTTGTACTCGATTGGAAGAGTTAGTGGAAACATCACAACTGGGTTGTGAGAGTGGACGTAGACAAGTTGTCGAACCACTATAAATTGTTTGTGTTGTTTACTTTACTGTTTTGTTTACTGCTTATTTGATTAATTGTTTACTTGTTAAACATACCTATCTGAACAAGACAAGTTGAGTATAGAACAGAGTTCTCGAATTTAGAAGTTGAGTATAAACTTGTATTGGGCTCATTGTTAATTTCGTATTCCGCACATTGTAATTCTGATATATCGAAAGATTTTTAGAAAAGTCTATTCACCCCCCTCTAGACATTTTCTTTAGCTTCCCTCGATATTAACTCAACTTTCGGGACCTACAATAACTCACATAGAACAACATATAATCACATATATCATTAACTCTAAAGTTGCTTTTGGCCATCAAAACATATAATCATCAATTAGAACATTGTTTATAGGATTCATATCCCAACAATTTCCCCCTTTTTGATGAAGCCAAAACTACTTAAACATTAACAGATCAGTAGTTAAGATATATAGTTATTCATATCAGTTCATCAAATCAAAATCATATTCATATTCAAAATAAGATCAGATATATCACATATTACAACTAAGTCACATAATCACAGAAATACCAAATAAAGAAACTAAAGATAAGGTTTAGAAATGTTATCTTCTTCAGCATAGTCCTTCATCTTCAATCTTCATTAGGAATCCTGAATGTCAAATACATTCTGTTCTTGATATCCATCATGTGCTTAGGATCAGTTATTCCTTCATCTTGAATAATCTGTGAGATAATGTTTCCAACTTCATTCAAATCAGGTTCTCCATTCTCTAGTCTTGGAGGATCCCATACAGGTTCTTCTGGACAAACAATCTGGATTCCTGCACCAGCATCCAATAATAAAATGTGTTCCCAGAAGTTCCTTGATATGTTCATCATGAATGCATCAAAGTCAGAATATTCATCTTCCTTGCTTGCATGATCACCAAATTTCTTTACTATGAAATTAGCAATCTGCCATTTCTTTTTCAAATTATTCCAGTAATCCATATCTTCTGGATCAACCACAAATTCCATGAATTCTTCATCCAGAACAGTTCCAACAGATTTAGATTTCATTTTCCTTTTCAATGCAGCAACTCGATTATCAAACTTTTTCCTTGCAGCTTCTACATCTTTCATCTTTTGCTTTCTAACCTGTTCATCTGTTCTTTTCTCAGCCATATCAATTTTCTTCTGAGCAAGCATCTCATTATGCTTCTCAATTGCTTCAGCCATCTTCACATTAATTGGCCTATTATCAGTAACAACATGCTTTAGCTTGCTTTTAGACCTGGTAATCCTTCCAGTCTGTTCAGCCTCTTCTTCATCTTCTACTATAAGTTTCCTTTTTCTTTTTCCAGAAGATGATTCAGCAATGCTTTTCTGAGTAGCAATCTCTTGAGGTTCAGAATCAGGATTTTGTTGTCTTCTGAGATTGATTCTTAACTTCAAACTAATGATTTCTTCTTTCAAATCATCAATACTAACTTTCAACTCATCTTGACTCACAACTAACTGAGCTTGTTGAGTCTGAGTTTGCTCCATCACTTTCATCACTTTATCTTCCCCCTTTTTGGCTTCATCCTGCCAATCTTTCAAGGGTGTCAAAAGTAGCTCTACTTTCTTTTGTAACTCAGTAGAAAGTGTCTTCTCTTGCAATCTATGCAGATCATAGATCTTAGACATTGTGAATTCCAATATTTTGTCATATGAATTGGCAGCAGTCAAACTTTCCAATTTCTCAGTGGCTTGTTGAAATTGTTTCAAGGTAGCCTCCAGCTTGCTTTGTAACTCTTCATTATGCTTTTTCAACATCTCAAAGCTAGAGTTATCTTGCCTTGTCTCAGCAGGAACATCTCTTACTGTTTCTTGAATATCATTAATCACAGCATTCTTAGCAGCATTAACTTGTGTGCCTTCCAACTCATCAGCACCCAAATCTTGTTCCACTAAGACTTCAGCTTCTTCAGGAACAACTGTGTTCTCAAACATCTCAGTTGCATTGGTATCAGCTTCATAGTCAGCTTCCATGTCAGCTTCATATGCAGCTTGATTATCAGAATCTCTAACATCAGCATTATCAGCTTCCATGTTGACATCAGTATCAACATTTACATCAGCAGACTTAACCATAGAATACTTGCAACCTGTTATTCTTTCAATCAACTGAATAACAGACTCAAGAGAGAATAATTCAGTGTATGAATTAACATCTGCAGCTTCTCTCTGTTCTTGTTCCCAGTCATGGAACACAGATAAACCACCCATACCTTCAGCTACAATCATCAGCTCATCTAGACCTCTTCTTCTAAGATATACCCAAGTACCTATCCTTAGAAGTTGCTCAAAGGATCTAGTGTTGTCATCTAAACCATGAAAGCTTTTGAGAAGAGCATTTCTCAATTTGAATCTTATCCTCTCTTCCTTATCACATACAGGATAGTCCATCAAGAACACTGAATCTGGTTGGATGATTTCAGTTTCAGGAGAGGAGGTAATCTCAATTGGTTCAGAGGAAGGTATATGTTCATGCTCAGTAGAGTGATCATGAACTGGTTCTGGTTCAGGTTCAGGAGAGAAATGAGGAGTGGGATTTTGGTGATGACTCGATTGGGGAGTGGAATGAAAAGAAGTGTTCTGAGGGGTTGAGTGAGGAGTGTTCTGACGAATAGGAGAGTAGTGAACTGACTCCTCAGAACAGGAAGGCTCAGTTTCAAGGGGTTGGGCTTGGATAGAATGAGAGGTTGAGGGAGAAGGGGTAGTGTTCTTGAGGACTCTTCTGGGTCTAAGAACACCAGAAATTTTAGTTCTCTTATGTGAAAGAATAAGGCTCGAAGAACTTACCTCTTGTTCCACAGAAGACTCCTTCACAGCAGCAACAGACTCTTCTGATTTTTCAGAAATGACCCTAGCTGATCTACCTCTTCTTAATCCAGCTCTGGGAGGATCATGCCTAGCCTTTGTTCTCAACTCCGGCTCATCATTGTCAGAACGGAACATCGAACCACCAGATTCTTGAGGTTGAGGACGATTCCTCTGTTCTTGTTCAAATTTGACAGACTCTTTCTTGAACAAAAACTTGCCCTGATGAAATCTTTTCGGAGGACTCCAATCCACCTTCTTCTCAGCTAATTGAGGCAACAATATGCTCAATTTACTTCCAAAACCCATCTAGGATTTAATGGAAAATTCTCTAGTGTCTTCATCAAACAACACTTTTTCTCTTTCAGCCAACAATCTGCCCAATAGAAATCCTTGCCAATCACCATCAACTCGATCAGTGATTGCGGCCATAATACGAATCTTGAGATTAGTGAGGGCATCTTGACTGAAGTGTTGACCTAACATGCATTTACCAGCAATGTCCATCAACAATTGAAGACCTTCTGGAAGAATTTCCTTCTTCAAATTAGAGAGTGTTGCTGGGTCAACATTCAACCATCTGCCTACGCGAGCCTTTTCTTGCCCTGCCATATAGCTCAGAATGTCTATTGGCCCGTCTGGTAGGTTGAACGCGATTCCAAGGGTTTCTTTGGAAATGACAACCCAGTGACCCGAGACTATCGAACGGATGTTGTTCGAATCACCTTGCACCTGTAGAAAGAATTCCATCGCCTCAGGTTCGTAAACCTTCATGGGGAATGATTCTAGGTACTTCCTTAGCCCGCATTCTTCACACATGGTGAGAATGGCTTGATTCTCTTCTTTTTGTCGTCCGGTAAAATAGACCGAGTTTTCAACGAAAATTCCTTTCTCTTGAATCCATCTGGTTGAATCAAAAGTACCTACGACTTCATTTTCTTCGTTAAGAATATCGATAATCGCCATAGAGTAGAAATATAGAAGTGTAGATAAAAGAGTAGGATTATCGAGAAATCGTGAGCTTTAGGGAGTTTTGCAGAAAGATTTCAAGTGAGGAAGAAGAAGAAGTTAATGTGATCGTGTTAATCTAAAATCAAAGCAAATCTAGGGCTTGGATTGATTTAGATTCCCACGTTGTGTGGTTTGGATTGATTTTTAGAAAAGTGTAATTTGAGAAAAACGTTCCAGATTCATAAAAAACTCAATTCCAATTTGGAGCCAACTTGTGTTGATAAATACACCTTTTAAAATTAGGTCAAGAATAGAGGAGTGTATTAATCTTCTCTATAAGTAAACTAATTTTTGAACAGATCTTGACTTAAAAAAATTCTAAGGCAATAGTGTTGTTCTGATGTGTATCAGCACAGTTGTTTCCATTCACATTTTACTTCAATTTCTTACTTAAAATATATTGAAATTTACTTATCTGGGTTCAGCTGAGTACTGTGATCAGCTGAGTACTTTCTTGAAGATTAGATCAGTAGTTGGGTCAGCTTAGTAATCTTTAGATCAGTTCCCCAACTCTTCAGATTTTCACCTTTTTTATACCAGCACAGTACTTTCTCAGATCAGTACTGTAACTATTCTGTAGACAGATTTACCTGTAATCAAATAAGCTCTGTAGACAGTTTAATCAGTAATCAGATCAGTTCTGTAGAGAGAATGATATTGTAGTCAGAATAGCTCTGTAGACAAATTAACTTTGTAATCAGAACAGTTTTGTAGACAAATCAATTCAATAATCAGAACATGTCTATAGACAGATATGTGTTGTAATCAGATCAGATTTGTAGACAGATCACATCTGTAATCAGATCAGTTCCCCCTTCAGTGGAGAACTCCTCTTCTGTGCCTGTTTCACCTTGGTAGAAGTGTCAGTTCATGCATAAATGGTGAAAAACAGTACAGAGTAGTAAAGAATAATTAAAATAGTTCTTTATAAGGTTTGCTACTTTGCTCTAAGGTGACTTGTGCTCTGAGTCAACATACAGGATTTTTCAGAAATCATAGATTCCCCCTTAAATGTATATTCTCAATTCCCTCAACTTTACCAGCTTCCTCATCGGGATTTAGGCACCTTAGTAACCTTTTTACCTGATTGTGATGAATGTAGAGGTCTTGACATGGTTTGTTTCTTCAGAATTACCTATCTTGGTGTACTGTTCTTGATATCAGCTAAGTACCTGAAATGTTAGAATACAGTTCTATATACATGCAGGATCCATGTCTATCAATCCTAAACTTATGCAAAGCTCTCCAAATCGAGTTTCAGCCAAAGGTTTTGTGAAAATGTCAGCTCTCTGAATATCAGTATGGATCTTTTCCATCCTAATGTGTTTCTTTTCAACATGATCCCTAATAAAATGATGCCTAACATCTACATGCTTGCATCTAGTATGTAAAACGGGATTTTGAGTGATGGTAATTGCACTATTGCTGTCACAGAATATAGGTACATTAGATTCCACAATATTGTAGTCTCTAAGTTGTTGCATTAGCCAAAGAAGCTGACTACAATAACTTCCTGCAGCCATATATTCTGCTTCAGTGGTAGATGTTGCCACACTTGTTTGTTTCTTTGAAAACCATGATATGAGCTTTGAACCTAAAAATTGGCATGAACCAGAAGTTGATTTTCTATCTATCCTGCAACCACCAAAGTCAGAATCTGAATAACCACTTAGGGATAGATCATCATCTGCAGAATACCACAAACCTCGATTAATGGTACCCTTTAGATATTTCAATATCCTTTTAGCAGTCTCCACATGACTTTCTTTGGGGTTGGCCTGAAATCTAGCACATACACCTACTGCAAATGCAATATCTGGCCTACTAGCAGTTAAGTAGAGTAGAGAACCAATTAAAGCTCTGTAATAGGATTGGTCAGTAGACTTACCTTGATCATCAGGATCCATTCTGTATGTTGGCAGCATTGGTACTCCAACTGTTTTACAGGTCTTGATACCAAATTTATCTAACAAATTTCTTGTATATTTTGCTTGATTGATAAAGATACCATCAGATGTTTGTTTTACTTGAAGTCCAAGAAAATAAGTCATTTCTCCCATCATTGACATTTCAAACTTGCTTTGCATGAGCTTTGAGAAGCTTTCACTAATGCTTTTGTTAGGAGATCCAAATATTATATCATCAACATAAATTTGGACTAATAAAATGTTTGTACCTTCTTGTCTTCTGAACAAAGTTTGATCCACTTTGCCCTTAGTAAATCCATTTTCAACTAACAATAGTGAAAGAGTGTCATACCAGGCTCTTGGGGCTTGCTTCAGACCATATAGTGCTTTCTTCAACCTGTATACTTGATTACCATTTACCTCAAATCCAGGAGGTTGTTCTACATAAACTTCTTCAACAAGTATACCATTTAAAAATGCACTTTCCACATCCATTTGATACACGGTGAATTTCATATAAGCAGCATAAGCAAGAAACAATCTTATAGCTTCTAATCTAGCTACAGGGGCAAATGTTTCATCATAATCAATACCCTCAGCTTGAGAGTAGCCCTGAGCCACTAATCTGGCTTTGTTTCTCACAACAAGATCATTCTCATCTTTCTTATTTTTGAAAATCCACTTTGTACCTACCACATTGTGATCAGTAGGTCTCTCTACGAGTTCCCATACATCATTTCGAGTAAACTGATTTAATTCTTCTTGCATAGCCATAATCCAGTTACTGTCAGATAAGGCTTCTTTCACATTAGCAGGCTCAATAGAAGATAAGAAGCAACACCAATAAAATAGAGAATTACTGGGTTCAGGCTTAGAATCAAACACTTGTCTTCTGGTCTTAATACCTTTATTGGATTCACCAATAATCAGATCAGTAGAATGAGCAGATTTCCATGTTTTTCTAGTTTTAACAGGAATACTTTCATCATCCACATCATGTATAACAGAATCATCAATATCAATATCATCATTTTCAGCAGGTTTATTCACAGGAGAACAGTCAACCAATTCAGGCATGTCAATTGGTCTAGAAGACTTACCATTGTCTTTTACCTTTTCTACATCATCATCTTTGTTTAGAACATTCAGAAATGGATTATAGGCTTTTACAGATTCATAGACTTCAGTCTCTTCATTGTCTTTATCAGTTTGAATGGTCAGATCATCAATTTTCTTACTGATCTGATGATCAGCAGAGTCCTGTACAACTTCATCAAAGACAACATGGGGTGTTTCTTCGACACATAGAGTAGAGTAATTAAACACTTTAAATGCCTTGCTAGTAGAAGAATATCCTAATAATATTCCCTGATCAGCTTTGGCATCAAAAGCATTTAATTTGCTCTTTCCATTGTTATGAATAAAGCATTTACATCCAAAGATATGAAAATATGAAATTCTAGGTTTTCTACCTTTCCATACCTCATAAGGAGTTTTACCATGTACCTTATTGAATGCACATCTGTTCTAAGTGTGACAGGCAGTGTTAATTGCCTCAGCCCAGAACTTCTGTGGGGTGTTGTACTCTGCAAGCATTGTTCTGCATGCTTCCTTTAGTGTTCTGTTTCTTCTCTCAGCTACACCATTTTGTTGGGGTGTCCTAGCTGCACTTGTCAAATGCTGAATTCCAGACTTAGAACAAAATTCTTTAATATAGCAGTTTATAAATTCAGTCCCCTTGTCACTCCTGATCTTGACAATGGGCTGACCTTTTTCTACTTGCAACCTCTTTAACAGATCTGGTAGTTGGGTTTGTGTGTCACTTTTTTTGTGTAAGAAGATTACCCAAGTGAATTTTGAATAATCATCTACCACAACCAAAGTGTACCTTCTACCATTCAGTGTAGGGGGTTTTATTGGACCATGTAGATCCATGTGCAAGAGTTCTAAGACTCTACAAGTAGAAAGAGTGGGAATTGACTTAAAGGAAACCTTTACCTGTTTACCTTTTTGGCAAGCATCACACACTTGTGATTTGAAATAGATTTCATTAGGGATACCTTTAACAAGGTAGTTTCTTGCAATCTTGTTAATAATCTTAAAGTTCAGATGGCATAAGCGTCTGTGCCATAGCCAACTGATTTCTTTAGGACTCTTAGAAAGAAGGCAAGCATCCCTAGGACAACTATTCCAATTTACAATGTAGACACTGCCCTGTCTAACTCCAACTAGTAGAATTGTATGTGTTCTTTTATCCCAGATTTCACATTTGGTGCTTTTGAAGTAAACTTTGTAGCCCCTGTCACAAAATTGAGAGACAGATAACAAATTATATTTTAGACCTTCAACATATGAGACATCTTGAATCTCTACATCTCCATTCTTGATGTATCCAAATCCTTTTGTGATTGCCATGGAACTATCTCCAAAGATCACTTTTGGTCCTTCCTTCTCATGATAGTCAGAAAGGAGAGTCTTGGTACCAGTCATGTGGTGAGAACACCCACTGTCTATGTACCAAGTTTCTCCAACTGAACCACCTTTCTTGTAAAGATCCAGTCGACCCTGCAAGTAGTGATCTTAATAACTTAGGTACCCTTTCTTTACTGGGGTCCTTGGGGGTTAGTAGTAAGAGGTATCCAAATGAACATTGAAGATTTGAATAATTGAGACCTCTTAAGTTTTCTACCATGCTTATCACAGAACAGTACTTTGTTGACCTTATCCAAATTATCAGCAAACTTAGGATCTATTTTTCTGAGATAGCCTTTCCTTGGTTCTATCCATTTTTCAGGAAGATCTGTATGTCTGTAATAGTTTGCATATGGCCTAAAAGCCTGTGGACCATACGGCTTATAGATGCGTTTTGGTCTTTCCTCTCCAATGATATCATAAGATAAAGGTGGAGGATAAAGAACAGGTTTGTTATGATAATGAGGCACAAATTTCCTAGGTTTAGTTGAGTACAGCTGAGACTGCTTTATTAAAGGAGGTCTAGGCTGTTTCCAACTTGCCTGAGCTTGTCTTGACCTACTGTTCTGAGTCTGCCTCTTCTGATTCCAGGACATTTCTGCTCTGGTCAGAGGAGTAGAACTCTTCTGGTATGGTCTTGACTGTACTGGTCTAGATCCATTCTTCTGTTTACCATTCTTGGTAGTAGGAGGAATGTATTTAGACTGTACTTTAGGTTTTGGATCATTATCATAAGTTATAGGTTCTTTTCCTTTATCTAATTGCAAAGAACTTGAACTAGCTCCAGTAGTGTTCTTAATACCTGAAGTAGAGGAACTAGGCAGATCAGTACCTATTCCACTTTTATCATTAGGAGCTTTGTATCTGTCTGATAATGTTTGATTAATCTTAGAAGAGTTAATCATATCAGATAGCTTTAGATCCAAGCTCAGTACTTCAGATTCTAAGAATCTATTGCGCTCTTCAAGTTTTTCACATTTAATCTTTAAGTCATTGAACTCATTTGTCTCTTTAGCTTGTGTATGCAGCATACCCTGATATAACTTGTCCATAGATGCATACTTATCTTTGAGTTGTGACAACTCTTCTGATAGCCGTGCATTTAGAACAGTTATATTAGGATCTACTTGCATTTGAGCTTCTCTAAGACTCATGATTTCTTGTCTTAAAGATATGTTCTCATCACTGATTTCCATGAATGCTTTGTTAGCTGGTAGGAGGTCTTCTTCATTCATTCCATTGGAATGATGAAGACTACTCCCTACACTACTATCAGCAGTGTCACATAAATCAGAATCAGAATCAGATTCATCACAAGATTGAAAAGATGTGACAGAAGATACCTCTTGATCTATTTTTGCCATCATGACTAGTCCATCATCTGCAATGAAGACTTCTTTCTCACTGCTAGAAGGGTAATCAGAAGAGGAAGATGGCAACTCATCTGAATCCGTATCAGATTCATTGTTGGCCACCATTGCCCTCTTACCCTTTGCATATTTGTGATCTCTCCTTGCTTTCCTTTCTCTTCTGTCTTCAGCACTCAGATCAGGACATTCATGGATGTAATGACCTGGCTTTTCACAGTTATAGCACAGAGGTTCATTAGTAGAACGTTTAGAAGGAGAATGATATCGGTTCCTGTCCTTTCTATCAGTAGAGTTCCTATCCTTCCTATCAGCAGAGTTCCTATCTCTTCTTTTCTCATTAGAGACCTCATCTCTCCTTTCAGAAGATTTGTGATCCCTTCTGGTCCTAGAAGAGTCCCTGTTATTAGAGCCCTGAGAGTCCTTATAGAATCTTTTGTATCTACCATACCTCTTGTTAAGTTTGTCAAACCTCTTAATCATTAAGTTCAACTGATCCTTAAGATCAAGATCAGTACTCTCTAGTTCATCTTTTATGCTTGAGGACTTAGCCATAGATGATCTAGGTTTCTTAGAGGTAGATGCCTTAAGTGCAATGCTCTTGGAGATTTCCTTAACCCTATCACCACTAACTATTGGATCTTCTTCATCCAATTCGAACTCATGTGCCTGAAGGGTTTGGAAGGTAGTTTCAGCAGACCAGTTATCTATATCCTGAGTGTTTTTAATGATCAGTGTGACCATTTTCCACCTTTCATCTAAGGCTTTAAGGATACGTAAATTGATCTCCCTATTGGTATAAGTCTTACCTAAAACATCCAGATCATTCATAATCTTTGTAAAACGAGTATCGAGTTGGTCTATAGTTTCACCAGTCTTGATTTTAAATGATTCGAACCGCTGGACAGCAGTGGATAGTTTGCTTTCTTTTATAAGAGAAGTTCCCTCACAAATGATAGCTAACTTATCCCACATCTCTTTGGCTGATTTACATTTAACCACTTTCCCAAGATACTCGTTGGGAAGGGTGTGCAAAATGTAATTCTTGGCCAAGCTGTCTAGGTTGTTCTGCCTCATTTCCTCAGTAGTTAAATCTAACCTGGGTTTTGGCACGAGAACACCAATGTCTTTTGAAGGCTCCAGAGTTGCAGTGTTGGGTATCATGGTAGTAATAGGCCCTTCTTTGATCACAGACGTCATTAGATCATGGGTTGAACTAAAGATGGCCTCCATCCTCAGTTTCCAGTAATCGTAATCTGCAACCTTGAACTTTGGAAGTTTATTGATGTTAGTTTCTTCCATGATAGAACAGACAGTTAAGATCAGTAGTATGACAGATAGGTCAAGAAAGACAAGTAAGATCAAGAAACAAGTATCAGTAATGAGAAACAATTAGACTTTCCCCAAAGTCTACAAGGTTATCTAGAAACAGCAGTCCAAAGAACTACTGCTCTGATACCACTTGTTGGTCCCAAAAGTTGAGTTTTAGATTGAGTAAGCTAAGAAAAAGTCTAGAGGGGAGGGGTGAATAGACTTTTCAAATTCTATCAAAATATCAGAGTTTTTAGTGCGGAAATGTGTTCTGTACAGTACTGTTCTTAGAATTAGCTCAGTACTTAACAGTTAGCTTTTATACTCAACTTTTCTTTAAATCTTTTCTTTAGAAAACTTACTGTTCTTGGTTAAACAAATATATCAACAGTTAATCAAAACAAACAGTAAAGAACACAAGATTTTTATAGTGGTTCGACAAATGTCTACATCCACTCTCACAACTCCAGTTGCGATGTTTTATTACTCTTTTCTTCTTGAGTACTTGTAGCTTAGAGTCCCAAGGTTAAGACTTTGATCTTGTCGATTTTTACCTCCAGGTATATCTTCGATCTACTAGTAATTTCACAAGTAACTAGCACACTTGTTTACACAATACAAACTTAAAACGAAAAGTAAAACTTCTCTTCAGTAGTAGCCTTTGATTCTTCTCTTCAGATCTGTGGCTTCTCTTCTGGTTTGATCTTCTTTACTCTGTGAGTGCTTGAATACTTGAATGCTTCTTGATTGCTCTTGAATAGTAATTGTATCAGTAGTCTTTTCAAGTAGAAGATCACACGGTATTTATAAGATCTAGTAAGACAGTTAGCAGTTTGTGAACTAACTCTCAACTAACTCATAACCGTTTCTTGTTGTAACTTCTTTCTTTGTAACCAACTTATCTTATCTTTCCAAGTCAGCATATCTTCAACAATATCTTCAGTTACGCTTCAAATAAGTTATCCAAACTTATTCTTCAATCCAACTAACTCAGCACAGTAAACTACTCTTCTTACTTTTACTGTTCTTGGTCAGTCAGCACAGTTCTCCAAAACTGTTCAGCTTCCTTCAAAAATACTTCTCTTGATTTCTTCATTCTCTGAAGTAGTCTTCTGATATCTCTTAGTCATCTTTAGTCTTCTGACTTCCATTTATCTTACTGTTCTAACTTTTACAATGCTGAATACAACTTTACAAATATAAAACCTATTTATACATCAACTGAACTACATACAGATGAGTATATCTAAATCCTATACTATAAGTTGTCTATACAATTCATTCATCAGCTTAGTTCTTAAACAGTTCATATATCAGATTAGTAAAATACTAAGATCAGTAAACTTAAACTTCATATCACAATAAGATCAGTAATCTTATTCAATATAACTCACATAGAACAACATATAATCACATATATCATTAACTCTAAAGTTGTTTTTGGCCATCAAAACATATAATCATCAATTAGAACATTGTTTATAGGATTCATATCCCAACAGTTATTGTATACCTTATCAACTGAAAGAGGTTATATGATAATCTGCTACAAATCAGAAGACATACTCAGCATATATGAGCTTCACCTGCTCTTGTCTAAGAAGAAGCCTTGAAGAGTATTAAAGTCTAGTTCACTTGAGTGATCTGATGACAATTAACATTTAAGATGAATGCACCTTGAAGAAGAGACACTTCATTAAAGAGCACTGAAGGCAAATGATCATAGAAGACAAAGAGAATGTCGGACTACGTCTGAATTGCTCAAACAGAAGACAAGATAGTTAGTCTAACAACTCGGCTGATATGGACCAATAAGAAGAGGACATCACAACTATTTGAGTTGACTTGGACTAGGATGCAAAGACTTTTATCAGAGTCGTACAGAGCATTTAATGCAGATTTCCATTTAAGGAAATAACGTAGCAGAATTCATGGAACACGTCTACTCATGAAGATCTCTATCCATAAACAGAAGATTTGATGCAACGGCTAGTTTCTCACCAACAACTAGTTTTGAAGCTCAAATCCATCTATAAATACAACACTTGTTATTTAGAACGAGTAACGGAAACTCCACAAGCAAGAACTCAAGAAATCAGCAGTACTCAAGAACACTTAGCATTCTAAAAGCATTGTATATAGTTCTTTAGAGTCAGAAAAGATTTTCTATCCCTAGCTTTAAGTTTCCGATCCTAAGCTAGCCTTAAGATTCCTATCTTTAGTGCTTAGAAAAACCATTGTGATTCTCATCACATTGAGTTGGTTATACACATACATTTACATTTACAGTTAGAAAATCAATTTGTAAATGGTACTTGTTCTCAAACCAACAAGTAGATCCGTATACACAAAGGCGGTGTTTGGTTTAGGATTGGCCAATCCGGATTTGGATTGGCCATTTGGCCCAATCCCAATCCAATCTCTTTCAATCCATCTCAATCCAAATACACATCCAAATACCAATCCACCCCTATAATACACCTATACACCTATTTTTATACAATCAAATCACTCTTTTCAACCACTCATTCTCTCTCCTACTTTCTTCTCTCTCATACTTTGATGTGACATAAAAATACATCTACCCCTACTTCTCAATCCTTAACCAAACACAACTTACACACACAATTACTATTCATGGATTACCCAAATCCCAATCCAATCCACCTCAATCCAAATCCAATCTAAATCAATCCCAAACCAAACACCACCAAAAGGTTGTGTATCTCGATTAAAAGTCTTCTCTTGGGACTATAAAGTTAGCAAGGAATATAATTTCACTATCTGATTAGTGAGAGTGGACGTAGAACAAGTTGTTCGAACCACTATAAATACTTGTGTTGTTTACAACTTTATTTACATATTGTTTATATTGTTCATTCATATTTGATAAAATCACAAGTTTTATAAAAGAGTCAAAATTCACTAAGTATCGATTTTGTAAACCAGCCGATATCCTTATCAACTGATATCATTCATTGTGTTAGTCATTCTTTATAAAAAAGTTTCCATTCAACCCACGAGTCTAAACATCTATAGCCTACACAATTCCATACTTATAGCTTTTGAGATAACTTTCCAACTGACCAGCTGATATAACAATCAATAGGTTTGTTATCTTGATCGGCTATTTAACACTCGCACTCTAGATCAGATCATATATTTGCATCAGACGGTAGCATATAGCTCTTCCGATCGTCTCATCTGATCAGCACGCAAATGTGCTGTTTGGTTAGGGATTGTGGTGGATGGGATGGGGATGGGGATTGGAAAAATATGGATAAGGGTAATCCATGAATAGTAATTGAATAATAGTTGTGTTTGGATAGAAATTGATGAAAGTGTGTTGTGGTATAGTGTTTAAGTAAAGTAGAATAATGTTGTACTAAATGTTGAGACAAATAGTGCAACACTGACTCTAACAGAATATCAGAAATTAAGATACACAGCGGAAGACTTGAAACACTAAAAACAAACGTGACACAATGGAAATATTTTTCACATAGATTTTATAAATAAAAATCTATGCGAGCCTTACGGCGAAATTCAATACTTATCTTCAAGTACAAATGTTGTGTGAAATGTTACAGCAATAACCTTCACAACTGAAACTACAAACGAGGCAGGTGCCTTGTTCTAAAAACGAACTAAGTGTATAAACTATACACTGTCGAAATGCCTAGTCTATCTATGATTACACTCTCAATAGATAAGAAGACACACAGCCATACGGGTGGGATACTTCGTATGAACTAAAAGGTAAAACTATTGGCCACAATTCCTAACAGGGATCAACGCTCGGTCTAGGAAATTGATCGAATAGAATACACTGAATTGAGAAGCCTTCAATCGGTATTTATAGAAGTGGGGTGCGAATTCTAGAGGCTTCCACATTGAGATCCTATTTTTTAGGAGCTCAACTTCCATGATCTTTCTAGATCCTTCTTGAATGCTCCAAGTCGTTCTAAATGGTTCCAGGCTGTTCTAGCATGTTCTTCAATGTTCTGGAATCTTCCAGGTTCCAGCTCCTTGTAGAAGCTTCTAGATCCTGCCAGAAATGCGATAACATTTAGATCAACATTTAATGTAGCATTTCAGAAAAGACTTAGAAAAAATCTCGGAAGGTCAAATTAAGATGTTGTTGATAATGTTAAGGCATTTAAAGATTAACAACATCTACAATCTCCCCCAATTTGACCTTTCGACTACAACACACCTGATGCACATATATTTATATACATACTCAGTATTATGTACTTAGTTGAGGTCGACATCATTGCTAAGCACTAGTCAAGACAATACCTGTTGTAACCGTTGGATCAAATCAAATGAAGATCAAGGATAATTTTACAATGATCCGTGCCAAAAGATCAAGATAAATTTTATCCAAAATAGAACAAGTATAAACACTACACTTATTCACAACATAAGTAACTTTACTAAGATCATAAGTTGAACTGGAAGAATTAACTTAGAATCTAAGTAAGACACTAACAAAAACAAACATCAGAGCAAGAACAATGAACAACAAAATGGACAGAAACTACGACTATACAACCTGCAGTAGAACACATGATAATCTGTAAACAAATATCACCAAATGTAACCATAATTAAGCAAGTTGCAAACAATAAACAGCCTATCATCTAAAAAGTAAATAACAAGTGTATCAGAATTTCAGAATTCAAACTTAAACATTAATTACAGAGATTGAACTGAATAAATGGCATATATTGTTGTGGTAACAGCTGCAGCATCAACTTCCTGCACAGTAGCCATTATGAAATTCAGATCTCCCCCTGTCTAGCAGCTTGTCCCTGTTCATCAGTGGAGATCACCATACAAGGTCTCCATCTCAGCAGCATCATCATCATCTCCTTCATCAACAAAGTAGGTAGATGCAAGGTGTGCAACTACATCAGTCACTGCAGCATCTCCAGCATCAGGTCCATCACCAGCATCAGCAGCAGCTGGAACTCCATCATCATTCATTTCTTCAATCACTACATTGGAGTTTGATGGTGGTGGTACTCCCCCTGTTGTAGGTGAAAGCAGATTTGTCCACCTGTCCTTCAGGAACTGGAGCTCATCAATTGTTTCCTGCAAGTGTTGGAGCTGTAGTTTGATGAATTCCTGTGAAAGATACACATTACTAAAAATGTTGATACGGATGTTCTCAACATTTGGGGTTGCATTTCTCTGTCTTGATCTGGATGATTTAGAATGATCAAAAGTTGAGGGTCTGGAAGGTCCCGGTTGAGCAGAAGTAGAGGGTCTGTGCTGATGTTCAGTACCAGGAGCAATCAAAGGCAGATCAATTACTCTATCCCCAATGAGTAAGGCAGGAGCTATGGCCAGTAATGAAACTCTCCCCCTCAACACATCAGTGTTATTGGCAACAAATCCATGATGCCTCAAGTAATTGGAAATCAGAACAGGATAGGGTAGATTGCCTTTTTCAGAAACTTTCCCAGTGAATCTCATCATATGTTGGAAAATTGTAAGGCCTAAATTGAATCTTTTAAGCACAGATATCCTATACATAAGAACAACTTGATCCTTTGTGATCTTGGTAGTGTTTGTGGTGGGAATCCAGTTGTAGATAATGAGTTTGTATAACACAGAATGTAGGGAAGTGAGGTCTTTGGCTAGCATCTGTCTAGTCCATTTAACTACCCTACCAGCAGTTATTGCAGAAATTACCACATCCATGTCAGGTTCTTCATCCACCTCAATATTGGGAATTTCCAGAAACTCATTTATCAACTCAGGAGTAAAAGGTACATCCCTCCCCCTAAAATTAACAGTCCCATACCACCTAGATGATCTCCTACCAGTGCTCTTTTTCATACAGGCATAAAATTCATAGGCCCAATTTGTCAAGAAAGATTCACCAAAATTCACAGCATGCATCAAATTCCTTTCCTCTAAGAAACTAATCATGCCTTTACTATCAAAGTCAGGTATATTAATCCTTTTCTCTATCAGCAATTTTCTCTTAGAATAAATGGCCAACCTATTCTCTAGAGTCTCAAGAGAATCAGAAATACCTTCCTCTTCAGAAGCAAGGTCATTCGAGCTTGGTGTAGAGCTTTTAGCAGAGCTCTGATCAGGGCTGCTTTCTGCACTGGAAGTGCTATCACTACTGCCACCATCTTCAGGTTCTGGTGCAGCTTCCTTTGCAGCAGCATACTGCTCAGCATTTTTCTTTAGAGACTGCAGTATGTCTCTCAAGCATCTCTCAGAATCAGAATTGGAATCTGATTTAGCAGGTTCATCTTCAATGATCATCTTCTCTTTGCCTTTTGGTTCAACAACGGACTTTCCTTTTCCTTTCTCTTCAGCAACCGCTTTCTTTTTGGACTTCTCAGCAACAGCTTTCTTGGGTTCCTCAGAGTCTGTGAACACTTGGATGTGTTCACCAGCATCAGCTCCAACTTTCTTCTTCTTCCTCATGGATTCAGAATAATCCACACGAGTGAATACGCGGTTTGATCTCCTTCTTCTTTGTACAGGACTTCTTTGTCTTTTGCCTTTCTGTGCATTCTTCTTGAGAGGAATGGGAGCAGATTCATCAGAAACAGAGAGTGAAGAGTTTGTACCATTTTCAGAGATGTTTGCGTCCTCCATTTCAACGTCTTCAGGGTCGGAAGTAGCAGTAGCTTCTTCTTCAACAGCAACTTCAACATTTTCAGTTTGCGGGTCGTGAACAGTAGGTGATTTGGGGCTTTTTGAAGCAGAAGCCATTTGGGCGGTTTGATCAGCCAAATAGCTTGAGATATCCACAGTGATATCTCCAAAAGTCATCACGGGCAGATGACCAGTAGTTCGAAGAGTATCAGACACCTCTTCGATAGCCCTAGTGACCTGTTCGACAGTTGCATCTTGAGGAAAGTTTGTTTGAGGAGCGGTTTGAGGAGTGGTTTGAGGAGTGGGAGCGGTTGTTGATGGTGTTGCAGAAACATTTGAGTCAGCATTTGACGAGGTTGAGTTTTGTGAAGCCATGGAAGCAAGAATTTCGAGAGGATTTGTGCGAGAGTGGGTTGAGTTTTTCGAATCAGAGTGAGATTGTGAGGATTTCGAGTTTCTTCCAGCCATTTAAGTGAGGCGGTTGGAATTTCAAGGTAAAGGATGGGAATTTGCACACACTTCTTTGAGATATACACAACCAAAAAAATCAAATTCTGCAATCTTAGTACTCAACAAATTCAGAAATCACAATTTGCAAATGAATGGCATCTTATGGTCGATATTTATAGAGAGAATAATGTAGTTGGAGGTTAAAAATAAAACAGAAGAATTAATCTAGAAATTTCGATAATGCTCCACATAATTAGCCACAATCTAGATCATGGGTAATTAGTGGGAAAATTCATTTAATTAAATTAATTAAATAATTAAGAAGCTTCCAGAATTTACCTAATTAAAATCGCATAATCTGAAAAAAAAAATAGATGTGGGTCAGTAATTAATTAAATAAATAAAATGAATCTCAATAAATAATTAAATAATTACAACAGATAAAAATAAATTCGAATCAGGCAATGTTGTGCTCAAAACTGTTACAAACACCTCAACACGGTTTTTACATGAATTTGCTTCATTTGTGTTGCACCATATTTTTTTTTATTTTTGTGTTATAGCATCTAATTTGTATTGATCTATTGTTCCTGTAGAGTACATCGTAGTAGCGAACTCCGTGCCCCATACTTACTTAATGGATTACAAATATGTTGATGTTTTTACCAAATATCACCTTTTGAAAAGAAGGCATCGTAGTAGTGAACTCCGTGCTCCATAGTTACTCAGTGATTTGGTACATCTTTTAGTATGCTAATAACATTCTCATTTTATGCATTTGAGAGGTGTAAGACGTTTATTTTTGCACTCCAAGGTTCTTAGATTCGAAGATATTTTACAAGGGAATTATTTAACTAAGTAAGAAATAAATTCAGATTATAAAATTTATACAACCCATGAAATGCTAACGCATTTGGGACAACATCCATCCGAATTCTTTTCAGATAGTGCTCATGCCAAGAGATTTCCTCAAAGTGGAGAATCTCTCATGGTCTAAGGCTTTTGTAAAAATATCAGCATTCTGTTTTTCAGTAGGTACATACTCCAACTTAACAATATTCTTCTCTACTAAATCTCTCATAAAATGGTGTCTTATGCTAATGTGCTTTGTGAGTGGGTGTTGTACAGGATTTTTAGAAATGTTAATGGCACTAGTATTATCACAAAAGATAGTAAGTATACCATTCTCAATACCATAGTCATGGAACATCTTGCTCAGCCACAAGAGTTGTGTGCAACAGCTTCCAGCAGTTATATACTCAGATTCTGCAGTGGATTGTGAAACACAATTCTGTTTCTTGTTGTGCCATGATACAAGATTGTTTCCCATGTAGAAACATCCTCCACTCGTACTCTTTCTATCATCTATGTCTCCAGCCCAATCAGCATCACTATATCCAATCAAAATGTTGTTGGTGTCCTTAGTGTACCAGATTCCAAGGTCACTTGTACCTGAAACATACTTGATAATTCTCTTCACAGCATCCAGGTGAGATTCATTTGGATTAGCTTGGTACCACATCTACCTTGTTTGATCTCACTCTTCCTCTTGTTTGCACTCCAACTGTAGCATCGCCTATGATCTGGTCAGAATGATGACTTTTACCTATTCTTGAAGAAGGATTCGTTTTGGGAATGTACTGGTCATTCTGTGAAGTTACAACTGACTGTTCTGTAGTTGTTGACCCAGATGTGTTAACATTTGGTGCAACATTTTCAGACTTCAGTGTATTCTCAGAAGTGTCAGTAACCTGTGATACATCTTCTTCATCTTTGTCATCTGTAAGACCTTTATCATCATCAAACACAACATTAACAGATTCTTGAACAGTGTTAGTTCTAAGGTTATATACTCTATAAGCTTTACTATTTCTAGAATAGCCTAAAAAGAAACTTTTATCACTTTTAGAATCAAACTTATGAAGTTGATCCCTATCATTCAGAATATAACACACACAACCAAATACATGAAAATATTTCACACTAGGTTTTCTGTTGTTCAAAACTTGTGCCAGAACGAATAAAAACCCTATTGATAATATGACATGCAGTATTCAATGCTTCTCCCCAAAATTTCTTAGCAAGATATTTGGATGTAAGCATGACTCTAGCCATTTCTTGTAAAGTTCTATTCTTTCTTTCAACAATTCCATTTTGTTGTGGAGTTTTAGGAGATGAATATTCTTGCAAGACACCCTTTTTATCACAAAAATCATTAAACATGTTGTTTTCAAATTCCCTACCATGATCAGTTCTAATTCGGCCAACTTTCAAGTTAAACACATTTTTGAACCTCTTATAAAGAATTTTAAATGCAGCAAATGCTTCAGATTTGTCTCTCAAAGACTCTACCCAGGTATATCTAGAAAAATCATCTACCACAACTAAGGAATACCTCTTTCCTCCAATGCTTTCAGTTTCCATAGGACCCATCAAGTCCATGTGCAGTAATTCAAAACATCGATGTGTAGTACAATGTGACAGCATTTTGTGCGACATTCTTATCTGCTTACCTTTTTGGCATGGTCCACATACAGTGATATTGTGAAATCTCAGTTTTGGAATTCCTTTTACTGCATCTGCTTTGATTAGTTTTTGCATTGCTCTGTAATTTGCATGACCCAATCTTTGATGCCATAAAACATTTTCATCATACTTTGACAAGTTACACATATTTGTTCCAATAAGATAGCAATTATCAGCTGACCTAGTACCAGTCATTACACAAACTTCATCTTTATTAAGAACATAACATGAGTCTTTATCAAATTTCACATGCAAATTATCATCACAAAGTTGACTAATGCTAATCAGATTTGCAAGTAAGCCATCAACATGTAAGACATATTTAAGCTTAGGAAAACCTTCAACATTCAAAGTTCCTTTTCCAACAATCTTTCCTTTAGAACCTCCACCATATGTAGCACTACCACTATTCAAGGTCACATAATCAGATAAGAAATCAGTACGACTTGTCATATGTCTAGAACATCCACTATCAAAATACCATAAATCAGGTAGACATGCTTTTAAGGAGGTGTGAACAACATTACAGGTAGTTTTTGGTTTCCATGCAGATTTCAGAAACTGTTTACCAGGATGTGACAGTTTTTTATGCAGCATTTTCAAGGTTTTCTGTTCTTCAAACAATTTTATACAGTAAGGACAAATAGGACCAACTTTGAAACAGTAATGACAGATATACTTCCTCTTAACCTTGTGAAGATCTGATTGTGCAGATGTTACACCAGATGTGTCAACATTTGCCTTCACAAATTTCACAGGTTTTCTAAATTTATCAGAAATAGAAGCAGTAGTACCATCATAACCTAAACCATGATTATTAGACTTACCAGTAGCTATAGCATTATTTACCTCAGAAGCACTCGTGAAATATTTCTTGAAACATAAGGTGGAATTTATCAATTTCTCCTTTAAGTTACAGATTTCCAGATCTCTTTTGGTAAGTATAACCTCTAGCTTGGTGATTGTGTCTTTCAGATCCTCATTCTCTTTATTCAAGGAATTAAGAGTGAGTTTCTGATTGTTCCAATCATCTAACAACTTTTGGTGTTCATTGTCATCAGTCCTTTTTCCTGCATCATCAACCAAACCATTAAAACAGTTCAAATCTGGGTGGCTCTGTTCTGATGTTGCTGTAGATGTTAAAGCATCAGGTACATCATCAGAATCTGTTTCATCCAGATCGTCATCTGAGGAATCATTATAATCAATTCTGGTAAAATTAGAATATTCATTCTGATTTAACTCATCAAAATCATCATCATCAGATTCATCACTCAAGGTAGCACTAAAATTCAGTTTTTGCTTATGTCTAGTATTGGCACATTCATTTGCATAATGGCCATAACCAGAACAAGCATTGCATTGAACTGATTTTCGAAATTCAGGATCATACCTTGGTTTACCTTCACTCTTTGATGGTCTTTGTGTGAATTGACCTTTCCTCCTTTTTGGTTGAGGTGTTAATGTGTTGATTTGAATTTTAGGCTAAATGTTACTAGATTTGTTCACAGATTTCTTAAGAAACTTATTAAAATGCTTAGTGAGTAAGGCAATGTTGTTAGGATCCTTGAGGCATTTATCAAGCAATTCTTCATCAGAATCAACTTCAGTAATGATAGGTTGAGCTTCAGAAATGTTTAATGTTTCCCCTTTAAAAACCACAACTTTCTTATCAACATTAGTTTCATCAACTTGATTAGTGTTTATCTCATAAGTTCTAATAATACTTATTAATTCATTTTAACTTAACTTATCAGTATCTTTTGCCTCTTCAATAGCACAAATTTTAGCATCAAATCTTTAGGAACAGATCTTAATATCTTATGAACTACTCTAACATTAGAAATAGGGTCACCAAGAGAATGTGATTCATTGATAATCTCACTTAACCTTTCATTGTAGGCTGTAATTGTTTCATCTTCCCTCATTCGGAGATTCTCAAATTTTGTCCCCAACATTCGAAGCTTAGTCCTTCGAACACTGTCTGAACCCTCACAATGCTCTTGAAACCTGTCTCATGCATCTTTAGAAGTAGAACAGTTAGATATAATTTTAAACATTGAAACATCAACAGAAGTAAAAATAGCATTTAAAGCTTTAGAATTGTAGCTTGCTGTTGTTATTTCATCAGCCGTCCAGTCAACTTCTCTCTTGAGTTGAATTTCACCATCTGCATCTGCTGGTTTCTTTAGAGCTTCCCAACCTGTAAGTACAGTCCTCCAAGCACGTTCATCAACTGACTTGATGTACATACGCATCTTAGGCTTCCAATAAGCATAATTCGAACCATCTAAAACGGGTGGCCTAAGTGCCGTGGATATGTGATGTGTTTCCATTGCTAACCTACACTAAAAACACACTTGACCAAAGATCTAACCTAGTGTCGTCAGGTATCTGCTCTGATACCAACTGAAAGTGTGTTGTGGTATAGTGTTTAAGTAAAGTAGAATAATGTTGTATTAAATGTTGAGACAAATAGTGCAACACTGACTCTAACAGAATATCAGAAATTAAGATACACAGCGGAAGACTTGAAACACTAAAAACAAACGTGACACAATGGAAATATTTTTCACATAGATTTTATAAATAAAAATCTATGCGAGCCTTACGGTGAAATTCAATACTTATCTTCAAGTACAAATGTTGTGTGAAATGTTACAGCAATAACCTTCAGTACTGAAACTACAAACGAGGCAGGTGCCTTGTTCTAAAAACGAACTAAGTGTATAAACTATACACTGTCGAAATGCCTAGTCTATCTATGATTACACTCTCAATAGATAAGAAGACACACAGCCATACGGGTGGGATACTTCGTATGAACTAAAAGGTAAAACTACTGGCCACAATTCCTAACAGGGATCAACGCTCGGTCTAGAAAATTGATCGAATAGAATACACTGAATTGAGAAGCCTTTAATTGGTATTTATAGAAGTGGGGTGCGAATTCTAGAGGCTTCCACATTGAGATCCTATTTTTTAGGAGCTCAACTTCCATGATCTTTCTAGATCCTTCTTGAATGCTCCAGGTCGTTCTAAATGGTTCCAGGTTGTTCTAGCATGTTCTTCAATGTTCTGGAATCTTCCAGGTTCCAGATCCTTGTAGAAGCTTCTAAATCCTGCCAGAAATGCGACAACATTTAGATCAACATTTAATGTAGCATTTCAGAAAAGACTTAGAAAAAATCTCGGGAGGTCAAATTAAGATGTTGTTGATAATGTTAAGGCATTTAAGGATTAACAACATCTACAATTGAGAAATAGATGTAGATGGAGAACTTTATGTCAAATCAAGTAGGAGAGAGAATAGATGTGTGGAAGAAAAGTAGGAGAGAGAATGAGTTATTAAAAGGAAAAAAATGTTGATGTGATTGAATAAAAATAGATTTGTAGGTGTATTATATGAATGGATGAGTATTTGGATGGAGAGAGATGGGATGGGGGATGGCTCATCCAAATCCGAATGGGCCAATCCCAAACCAAACACAACCAAAATGTTTACAAAGTTAGAAAGTTTATTCACCCCACTCTAGACTTTCTCCGTCAATAATAATCGTTTTGGGACCAACAACTTTTTGGTAATGTTATATTGCACATTTTAGTTGTATAGATGCACATTTTTTAGTTATAATGACTTACACTTTTTAATAAAAAAATGTGTTGCACTTTTTAATTATAATAACTTACATTTTTCATTAAAAACTGTGTTGCACTTTTCAGTTATATTTAGTTGCACTTTTTAGTTCTAATGACTTACATTTTTCAACATACACTTTTTCGAAAACAATTACAAAAAAAAAAAAAAAAAATTGACTTGGTCGACTCGATTCCTTTTACAAGACCTTGCTTCTCACAAATATAGAGTATTATTTAAGATAAGATTAAGATGAGATCAAAATAGGAAAATATGAATTTTTTTAAAAAAAATAAGAATGAGTAAAAATGTAGGGATTTTGAAATAGACAATT
This sequence comes from Galeopsis tetrahit, assembly GCA_963675135.1. Taxonomy (NCBI): domain Eukaryota; kingdom Viridiplantae; phylum Streptophyta; class Magnoliopsida; order Lamiales; family Lamiaceae; genus Galeopsis; species Galeopsis tetrahit. The sequence goes on from OY776132.1 coordinate 63,987,314, forward strand.
TTGGAGAGGAGAAAGATTGTGATAGAGTTAAAGATCACCCTCTCCATCCAAATATATATCCATCCAAATATATATCCATCCCTATAATACACCTACATACCTATTTTTATACAATTACATTTCTTTAAATCTCTCATTCTCTCTCTTACTTTTCTTCCACAAAATAATTTTCACTCTTACTTTTCTTATTCACACTAATTATTTCACTAACTAACGATAATAAAATAATAACACATCACTAGTAATTTGACATAAAGTTCTCCATCCAAACCTATTTTTTAATCTCTACCCATACCCAATATTTATTCAATTACTACTCATGAATTATTTCGTCCATATTTTTTCAATCCCTATCCTCATCTCATCTACCACAATTCCTAACCAAACAGACCCTAAGGGCATGTTTGTTTTGGAACTCACCTGTCTAGACGTGGGACGTAACGTCCCCCGTCTTGTTCTAGTTCGAGATTTAACATCCGAATTTCACCATTCAATCACATTCACCTCTAAAAATATCTATATATCACTAATACATCTTATCAATATATTACTTTCTTGAAAATCACACCTAACATCATTTTCTATTTTTCTCTTATCTCATAATAAATTTCAAACTCGCACTCATCCGAATAAATTTTAAACTCGACTCGACCGAGCCTAAAATTTCATGATTGAGCTCGACTCGACTCAGTACCTATATAATATTCAAAATTAATAATAAAACATATATTTTTTAAAATAAACTCGAGCTAGACTCGGGCTCGATTATTTGTATATACATATAAATTATATATTAATGAAAAAATAGTAAATATTGTTCAAGTTCGATTAGGCTCACGAGCCTTTCGAGCCGAGTATTTATGAGGTCGAACTCAAACTCGATAGCTATTCGAGTAGCTCGAAACTGGACTCGACTCGATTAACTTCGAGTCGGTTTCGATCTTTTTCCGAGTCGAGCACGAGTAGCTCGCGAGTTGGCTCGACTCACTTACACCCCTACTTATGATTGGATGAATAAGATTATTGAGTTGTATAATTCACACTTTTATGACCCAATTACACACTTTTGTATATATACATTTTTAGCATGAACTTGTAGACAAAAAAAAAATTAAATTCACATGTACATAGAATTCCAAAATTAATTATATGTTTAACGTAAATTTATTTATATTGTTTTATTTACACCCTCGCATAATTTTAAATCAATTTATAATAATTTTATTATCTAATAATTACTCAAATCATTCAATTATTAGTATACTTCTCAAATAAATAATATAATAATATAATATCACTCATTTTTACATAATTGATTTGACATAAAGTTAAATTTTATTCTACTCAACATCCCAAAACAAACACACACAATCACTATTCATCAGGATTTCACCATCCTGAATTTTCCCATCCCCATCTCCCTCATCCTACATAATCCCAAAACAAACATGCCCTAAATGAATATAGCTATATGTCCGGTGCACGGACAACTGCCTTCAGTCCCCCAGACTTACTCGCGGCAACCTACGGACCGCCCAAACGACCTATAATATTTATAACAAAATTTACATATATACTATAAAAAAATGATATGAAACCGGCCATGTGCTACTTATGGAGCAAAATGATATTATACTCAAACTAAAAGATATGAAAAATATATGCATGCATATCTCAACTTCCACACTTAAAAGTAGAAAATAAAATATTTTAAGTGTTTTTTTTTCGCATTAATTTTTTTAAAAACGGGTTTTAGTAGTAAAATCATTAAACATATTACACCTATTAAACGTTTATTTTATTAATAACAAAATTTGAAACTAAATATATAAAAATTAATGAATTGAAAAATAATTATTTTTAATATATATGATTTTTAATAAATTATTTTTATATATTTAGTTTCGATTTTAATTCAGAATTTTTGTATATTTAGTTTTATTTTTTATATAAATGAATTATTCTATGGTAAAATTCATATAGCCCTTTCGTTTACTTTTTAATTTTTCATTTTAAATATATTTTGTTTCAATTTATATTATTAAATAAATTACATATATGAAGGAATGATTTTTTAAAAAGTAAAGTACAATAAATAAAATAAAGCGTATGTACTATTAAAACTCGTTAAAAAAAATTATTGTAAAAAAAATCTTAAAATATTTTATTTTCTAATTTTAAGAGAAGATACATATATTTTTCATATTTTATAAAATGAGTGACAATTTAAAATAAATTTGTAATTAACTCTTTTATTTTTAAAATTGTTATTAATTTTTTATCTACGTTTTACTTTACAACCTCAACAAATTAATTTTACACTCAAATCACCTAAAATACATTTCTTTTATCTTAAATCATCACCATTTTTTAAAAAGTGAGTAGAACAAATCGTGCAAGTTATCCTGGGATGGCTGGAGTTTTAAATTTTCAAATTCAAATTTTAAATAAAAAAAAAAACACCCCCTTTGGGTGGAGCCCACTGTCGAAAGATATAAGGTTATTCTGGTAAATCTTGAAAAAAAACTCCCCCAATATAATCCCACCCAAACCTCATTACAACTCACAACCCTACTTCGTCTTTGCTCCTTCACTGTGTGCGAACTGCGGCGGCGTTTTCACTCTTCAGTCACTCTGTGTTTAAGGTCATATATTTTCCTTAACCTTCTGCGAGTTGTTTATAGTTTTCTGATTTGCAATTGTTGATTTGATTGATTGTATTTGACTAGCTGTTCGATGCTGTTGTTTATGTCCGTTTGAATCTCTTTTTTTTTTTAGCTTTTATTATGTTTTGATTCGATTTTAGAATTGTGTCTTATAGACCAGATCCTGAGTATGTGCTGATCCTAGTTCGTAATCATCTCTCACTATTTCTGTTCAAGTATTAATGCAATTTTTTTGTGTTCTTACTAATACTGAATTTATTGAGATTAAACAATCGTTTTGGGAGAATTTTATGTTGTCCTTACTGTATTGAAAATTGGAATAGGAGCTTTGAGTATTTTTGTGTTTACACACATAGGATCTGCGTTTATCCGCTGTGTTGCTGTGTTTATTTACTGTTGACGAGTATTTTTTTTTTTTCGAGGAAACAGTTTGAATTATTTTATTAAATCATGCCCAGATTTTATGCTTAGGCTGAAATTTACTATGGTTTACTTTGCTGTTCTATACCGTGCTTTTGATTTGAAAAAAATTGTGGTAATTGTCATGAGCTCTCTTGACCAAGCTTGTTGAATGTTGTTGTCCTGTTATTTAATTACCGCTTAATGCTGATCCTCTCTGCCCATCCCCACTATTGATTACAGTTCTTAAAGTCATCATGGGTAAAGAAAAGACTCACATCAACATCGTGGTTATTGGCCATGTCGATTCTGGGAAGTCAACCACTACCGGCCACTTGATCTACAAGCTTGGTGGTATTGACAAGCGTGTGATTGAAAGATTCGAGAAGGAGGCTGCTGAGATGAACAAAAGGTCATTCAAGTATGCATGGGTGTTGGACAAACTGAAGGCTGAGCGTGAGCGTGGTATCACTATTGATATCGCCTTGTGGAAATTTGAGACCACCAAGTACTACTGTACTGTCATCGATGCCCCTGGACATCGTGACTTTATCAAAAACATGATTACTGGTACTTCTCAGGCTGATTGTGCTGTTCTCATCATCGACTCCACCACTGGTGGTTTTGAAGCTGGTATTTCCAAGGATGGTCAGACCCGTGAGCATGCATTGCTTGCTTTCACTCTTGGAGTGAAGCAAATGATCTGTTGCTGCAACAAGGTTCGTCTGTTTCTAAACTACAATTACTTTGTTTTGCTCTAGCATTATCCTGGGCTTATTATAAAAACTAACAACTTCTAACATATGTGTGTAGATGGATGCTACCACACCAAAGTACTCGAAGGCTAGGTACGAAGAAATTGTCAAGGAAGTGTCTTCCTACCTCAAGAAGGTTGGATACAATCCCGAGAAGGTCCCATTCGTCCCAATTTCTGGTTTTGAGGGAGACAACATGATCGAGAGGTCCACTAACCTGGACTGGTACAAGGGCCCAACCCTCCTTGACGCTCTTGACAACATTTCAGAGCCCAAGAGACCATCAGACAAGCCCCTGCGTCTCCCACTTCAGGATGTTTACAAGATTGGAGGTATTGGTACGGTGCCTGTTGGTCGTGTGGAGACTGGAGTCATCAAGCCCGGCATGCTTGTGACATTTGCCCCATCTGGCTTGACCACTGAAGTTAAGTCTGTTGAGATGCACCATGAAGCTCTGCTGGAGGCTCTTCCAGGTGACAATGTTGGTTTCAACGTGAAGAATGTTGCTGTCAAGGATCTCAAGCGTGGTTTTGTTGCCTCCAACTCCAAGGATGATCCAGCTAAGGAAGCTGCCAGCTTCACCTCACAGGTTATCATCATGAACCACCCTGGGCAGATCGGAAACGGTTATGCTCCGGTGCTCGACTGCCACACATCCCACATTGCTGTGAAGTTTGCTGAGCTGGTGACCAAGATTGACAGGCGATCTGGTAAGGAGCTCGAGAAGGAACCTAAGTTCTTGAAGAATGGTGATGCAGGTATTGTTAAGATGATTCCCACCAAGCCCATGGTGGTGGAAACCTTCTCTGAGTACCCTCCTCTCGGTCGTTTTGCTGTTCGTGACATGCGTCAAACGGTTGCTGTTGGTGTGATCAAGGGCGTGGAGAAGAAAGATCCCACCGGTGCCAAGGTTACCAAGGCTGCTGCCAAGAAGGGTGTGAAGTGAAACGAGCTTGTTTTGGCTATGGTCTTTGATGGCAGAGAAGTTCGTTCTGGAAGTTTATTTCGTAAAATCTATGTTTTGAATACTACTACTACATTTTTATTAGGTACTGCAAACTGCTTTTTGCGTTGTGTTTTCCTGCCATGTATGTTGATTAGCCGATCTCAGAATTGGGTTCTCGACAGGCGGTGGCAGGATTTACAGCATTGGTTTGTGATCCCGGTTTTGAGGATGGTTTATTAATTACAGTTTTCAAATTTAATTACTGATCTGTTTTTGAATACCTGGTTGCTAAATATGATTATTTCTCATCTTGACCTTTGTCAAACTAACCATGCTTCTACGTGGAGTCCCTGGTCAATTGTTTGTTTTGTGTGATCAAGTTTTAACCATGAAAGTGGTCCTAGTTTAAGTGATAATCTTGAACATTACTACTAAATACTTTCTATAATTCTACCTGAATATTAAAGCACTTACTAAATACCCCATACAGGCTAACGGGTTCTGTTATTTGGATAGTTTTTGGGCTTATATTGAGTTTTGAATTTATGTTCTGGTTTTAAAAATATTTTAAACTTAAATGAGAATTTATTTTGACCTTATATTATTCTAATAAGAAACGAAATCCATAACAATTAACAAACATGTTCCTTTCAATCCATGATATTAATATTAATGATTTATAAAAGTGTTTTAACTATTACTCCGTATGACTCACGACAGGTCTGCCATATTGCAGGTACTTTTTGCTTCTTTTATTTGTTCATTACTTTCATTTTGCCTGCATATACATAATCCACTTCTCTTTTTTGTTTTTAATAACTCATTTAATTTAATTGAATGAATCAACAACCCTCTCCATAATTTAATGAGAATTATTACTCATAGCTACAAAGTGCAGCTACTTAGAACTTAACAATTACAACTTTATTTTGTCACTTACAATTACAACCCTCTATGAGAATTGAGAAGGCATCCTCTGTTCGAGATTCTGTCGGAGATGAGCAAGCGACAATTTTATGTGATAGTGTGAGAAGGAGATTTGTATCACCGTTAACCTTGGTGATTAGGTCAAATGCCATATATATATATATATATATATATGGATAGTTACATGAGTTGCAAGTCATTCAATGTTAGGGATGACAATGGGACGGGTTCAAATTCGGATTCGCATTGAACCCGACCCGCATGAGACGGGTATGGATCCAGTTAAGCGGGTATGGGACGGGTCGTGATTTTTGTCAAATCCGTCCCGCCTACCCGTACCCACTATATATAAATATAGTAATATTTAATATATATATTTTTCTATTTATATAAACTTATATGTATATTAATGTATATATGTTTGAACAAATATTTTTTTTGTAATTTTTTAGTATAAAATGAATATGAAATGTTATTTTAAACAATTATACATTTAATTTGAATTATGTAATATCAAAATAAATATATTGTATACATTAAAATTAATCTTAAAAAATAAAATAAATTATATGGGACGGGTAAAACCCGACGGGTTTTTAAGCGGGACGGGTCCGGGTATGGGAATTTTCTGGTGGGACGGGTCCTGGGACCGGGCATACCCGTCCCATTGCCATCCCTATTCAATGAGAAGACTAAATCAAAGGAAATATTAAAGAGCATTGGTTACAGATATATACAAATCCTATAATTATGGTAGTAGGTTATTTATTTCCTAATACCCCCGTCAAGCATTGCGTGGGATGCGGGACAACGCAAAGCTTGGAATGAAGGAACTCAAAGGCAGGTCGCGGAAGGCTATTCGTGAAGATGTCCGCGAGCTGAAGGTGGGACGGCACAAAGTCTGTGGCGAGTCGTCCAGAGGTGACCAATTCCCAAACGAAGTGACAATCAATATCAATGTGTTTGGCCCGCTTGTGGGCAACTGAGTTTTGGCTAAGAAATAGAGCACTTCTGTTGTCGGTGAGTAGAAGCGGGCGAGCAGGAGGAAGCTGGCGTAGTTCACGTAGTAGATTAGATAGCCAGATCACCTCGGCAGCTGAGTTCACCAAGGCTTAATATTCGGCCTCACAACTCGAGCGAACAACGATAGGTTGTTTCTTGGAGCTCCAGGAGACGAGATTACCCCCTAAAAAAATTGAGTAACCATAGGTGGAGCGACAGGTTTCGAGACAACGGGCCCAGTCCGCATCCGAGTAACCCACTATTGATCGATCAGATCGGCGAGCAAAGGAGAGGCCGAAGTGAAGGGTCCCTTTGACATAGCGAATGAATGAATGATGCGCTTGACCACCTCGAAGTGAACAGTGGAGGGTGCTTGAAGAAATTGACTGACATGGTTGACGGCGAAGGAGAGGTCGGGCTTTGTGATCGTCAGATATTGAAGGGCACTGACCAACGAGCGATAAATAGTTGGATCCGAGAAGGGATCACCAATGCTCGTCAGGGACTCACCGGCGACTAGAGGGGTGGCAATAGGTCGAGAATTGGTCAATGAAGCTCGGTCCAGGATGTCACGAGCATATTTGGATTAACCTCTAAAGAGACCACCAGAAGTGTATGAAATCTTAAGACCCAAAAAATAATTGAGGCGACCCAAGTCCTTCAGGGAAAATTCCTTGTTCGCTTGAGTAATGAAGCGAGCAAGAAGTGACGGGTCATTTCCAGTTAAAATGATGTCGTCCACATACATAAAGAGGAAAATGACAGAGGTGCCCCTTTGTAGGTAAAACAACGAGGAGTTAGACTTGCAGGTAGAGAACCCAAGGCCGAATAAGAAGGTACTAAACCTTTGGAACCATGCGAGAGGTGCTTGTCGCAGGCCATAAAGTGCTTTCTTCAATCGACAAACATGATCTGGAAAGTGAGCATCGACGAAACCAGGAGGTTGGGCCATGAAGGCTGGTTTATCCAAGACACCATTGAGAAAGGCGTTTTTGACATCCAACTGATGAAGAGGCCAGTTAAACTGAACGACAATGGTAAGAATGACCCTGACAGTGGCAGCTTTAACAACCAGGCTGAAAGTGTGGGAAAAATCATCACCCAGAATCTGAGTGAAGCCTTGAGCGACCAAACGTACGTTGTGACGCTCAATAGAACCATCAGAGTGAAACTTGGTTTGAAAAACCCATTTGGAACCGACCAAATTAACATCCGAGGGGCGAGGAACCAAGTCCCAAGTGTTATTGTTGCGGAGAGCATCAATTTCCTCCTGCATGGCAGCTAACCAAAGTGGGGACTTGGCCGCCGACTTGAATCCACGAGGTTCAGAAGATAGAGCCAAGGCAGATAAAAGTGTCGAGGATGTGGTGGCAACTGGATACTTAGGTTTGAATACACCCGCCTTGCCGCGAGTAACCATGGGGTGTGAATTTGGTGGGGCGAGAATTGGAGCATCCGGGGTTGGAGCCGGTTCAGGGTCAGAAGGGCACAACGAGCGAGGTGTTTATGGTGCCAGAGGGACCTGGTCGTCAGGGCAAACAGAAGATGGTGAACAATCTGGTTCCAAAAATACAGAGACATCCAACATAAGGGGAGGTGATGGTCGAGCAGAATTAGAGAATGGAAAGCACTGCTCGTCGAATTTAACATGACGAGTGACAAACACTTCAAAATGGTAGATGGCATGCGGTTGATGACATAAGTGGCCGCAACAAAAGCATCAAACCAGAGGCGAGCAGGTAAATGGGCCTGAAACTTCATGGAGAGGCCTGTTTCCGTAATATAACGATGTTTGCGCTCGGCCCTGTCGTTTTGTTGAGGCGTGTATGGACATGACTGCCTATGAAGAATACCGTTTGCTCGCATGAAGCTAGAAATCCGAGTATTGACGAATTACGTCCCCCCATCACTTTGAAACACCTTCATAAAGGTAGAGAATTTATTGCAGACAAATTTGTGGAAGGTTTCAAAAATGCCATTGAAGTCACTTTTTGCACGAAGAGGATAAATCCAGGAGAAGCGAGAGAAGTCATCAATAAAGAGTGCATAATACCGGTATCCTTCCAAGGTAGAGACCGGAGCTGGACCCCAAAGATCACAATGCACTAAGTCAAGAACACAAGAAGCACGTTTTGCATTAACAATAAATGATAGATGTTTTCTTTTGGCCAGTTGAGAAGAAGAACATACAACCGGAGTCGGCAATAGAGAAGTAACAAAAATAGCCCCTAGTTTATTTAAATGTTTCAAAACTGTAAATGGGACATGCCCCAAACGTAAGTGCCATAAATAAAAGGACACCTTCGATACAGAGGATCGAACATCATCAACAAAGGCAGGTAGCACTGTATCCAACACGTACAGTCCATTTTCACATCGGCCCAAGCGACCACTTCTTTGGTGCTCCGTTTCTGAAATGACAAACGACTTATCAGAGAAAATAACATCAACATGAAGGTCAGAGGTTAATTTGCTAATCGATAGAAGATTTTTCGTGATGTCAGGAACAACTAGGACATCACGAAGTTGAACATTATGAGATACCGTTCGAGAGCCGATATGTGAAATAGAGAGGGCAGAGCCGTTACCAACAATAACTTTCCCATTACCAGAGTAGGGCGAGTAGGGGTCAAGATCGTCAGAATGAGATGTCGTGTGAGCCGAGGCTCCAGTGTCGACATACCAATCCGAGGCAGATGGTGGATTGAGCGAGCAGGCCGAGTGAAAAGCCTGATCCAAGTTGGTAGCAGGTTGTTCGCTATGACGAGCATGGCGACTGGGGCATTTATTGGCGTAGTGGTCGCCCCGACATATCTGACAACGAGGGACGTAGGGTTTACGCACACCTCGACCGGAACCATGACGACCACCCCGATGTGGCGAGAAAGCACCCGGTCGATGAAAGGGTTGGCTGCGAGAGTGCGGCGAGGAGGCATGAGTAGGGCGAGGACGAGCATGCGCAACAAAGGCAGCCTGAGGTGCAACAACATCAGGGGTTTGTTCATAATTTCGAAGGCTGTGGCCTGATGAATGAGATCACGAAAGGGCGGAACAGGGTTCATGGCCATACGAGTGTCAGAGAAGCCCCCAAAGTGTGGCCCCAAACCTCAGAGAAACCAGTGAGATTTGTTAGAGTCTTCGACGGGCTTGCCAATGGCGGCCAGTTGATCGCAAATAAGTTTGAATTTGCGACCATAATCAGCAACGGGCATGTCGTTGCGCTTGAGGAGAAGGGGTTCTTCGCGTATTTAGGTGGTGCGCGACTGGGAAGAGTGACTGAAAGCAGCCTCAAGGGCGACTTAGGCGTCCCGAGAGGTGTTACAGTCAATAACTTCAGAGAGAGATTCCTCAGTGAGCGAGGAGAGGAGAAGGCCGAGGACTTTTTGATCTTTAGCACGCCGGGTGGTGTAGGCCGGATTTGTGGCATTGTTGACGGTGGTAGGGGGTGCAACGGTGGATCTTTCAACGAAGCCGAAGAGATCGGCGCAAAGAAGCATTGGGAGAGCCTGCTTCTTCCATAGGAGGAAGTTCGTGGAGGTCAATTTTACCGTGACCATATGGATTAGGACATTCATGGGGATTGAAGAATCGACCATTGAAAATTTAAATCGAGGGGGACATGCTTGATGAAGAAAATGGAGACGGGAGGGAGAGGGGTCCGGCTCGTCAGGGGAGGATGAGAGATGTCGTGAGGGCAGTGGGGAACGGGATGTGTTTAGGATCGTAGGGAGGCTGATACCATGTGAGAAGGAGATTTGTATCACCGTTAACCTTGGTGATTAGGTCAAATGTCATATATATATATGGATAGTTACATGAGTTGCAAGTCATTCAATGTGAAGACTCAATCAAAGGAAATATTAAAGGGCATTAGTTACAGATATATACAAATCCTATAATTATGGTAGGAGAATATTACCTAATAAGGTCACTTTTATAGACTATTAAACAACTAAAACATACAACTTTTAAAATTTCCTAATAAGGTCATTTTTGTGTCAAAAACCCGTATTTGCCCTTTATATTAATATAACCTCTTAATTAATAGATTTTACCTCTTAATTCGAAATTTAAATTCAAACATTAATTGATACTCTCAAGAAGAAGTACAAAACCGAGAGGGCTAAGATCGCTGACTCTAACGGAACCCTAACTTCCTCCTGGCCCTTTTATTCCCATTTGGAGCTTTTGATTGGATCTAATGGCAATAAGAATCAGAACAGACTCTCATCGCCCTCGCCGCCGATGGCTGTGCCGTTACCCTATCGGAAACTGCTGATGCCTGCGATGGTTACGGTTACGCCGACGAGTTTGCCGCAGAAGCGGCCGATTTCGTCGCCGCCTCTTTTTTGCAGGAGTCGTCCAATTTCAGGAGGAATTACTCAGCAATGGCGGCGGCTGCTGCTGCTGCTGAAGATGAAGCGGATGTGGAGGAGGACGACGGAGAATCGGAGGGGGAGGAACCGGAGAAGGGGGAGGAAGGAGGGGAGGGACTGAAGAGGTTAGCCAAGGCGATTGAGAGGTTTGGAGAGATATATGAAAAGGACAGATGATTGAGCTTGAGAAACAGAGGATGCAATTCGCCAAGGATTTGGAGGTTCAGAGGATGCGTTTGTTTATGGATACAGAGGTTCAGTTAGAGAAGATCAAACGGGCCAAGCGATCGGGATCTTCTGATGGTATAATTTCAATATTTTTTGTGTTTTCATGTTATTAACATGTTTATTGGTATGTAGGCATTATCATTTTATGTCTTCGTCTTATTATTCTGAACAATTCTTTTCAGTGATATTAACTGAATTAAGTATGAAATCCCTACATCACAACAAACCCCTGTTTGAATATGCCATTTACAAATGTGCACATCTATTTTGCATATTGATATGCATGTCACTCTGTGCACATTGTTTCATGTTATTTTATGCATACCAAAAAGTTCAGTCTTGTATGCCGTTTTAAACTTCATATTGAAATGAACATATGTCTTCATAACCCATTTCTACATACCAAAATTCATTTCACTGTTCATATTAAAATTCATAATCTATTTCATATATATATGCATATTCAACACATGGGGAATTGTATACTCTATGACACGCTTATTTCTGAATCATAAAATGCAGATTTTTTAACTTTTTTTGTTTGGATAATTAACAATTAATTCGAATTGCTTAATTTTAGGAATATTTGAATGATTGGAAGGATCATAAAATGCCGATTTTTTATTTTTATTTGTTTGAATAATTAACAATTAATTCGAATTGCTTAATTTTAGGAATTTTTTAATAATTGGAAGGTGCGTATAACTAGGAACTGCATTAATTCAAAATTATTAATTTCAAATTATTAATATTTATTAATTTCAAATTATTTAAATTGGTAAAGGGCAACAATGTCTTATTAGGTGCCATTTTGACCTTAATAGATTTAAAAAAAAAAAAACCTATGCCCTATTAGATAAATCTCTTAGTGAAATGACTTTAACAATAATTTCCCCTTATGGTAGTAGCTTATTTATTTCCTAATAGAGAGACAGCAAGAGCTGACGCAGCGGCACTTTATGGTCAGAATGCTAGTATTTCGACGAACAAGGTATGGAATCGGGAATGACAAATCGTTAATATGGGGCAAAGGAGTCGTAGGCCAACTCGAGTTAACGAAACCTTAATTCAACGTAGGGTGGCGGTGCAACGATTTATTGGAGCCCGATCATGAGGGAGGATTTTATCAAGAACTTAGGGCATGTTTGGTTAAGGGTTGTGGTGGATGTGATGAGGATGAAGATTGGAAAAATATGGATGGGGTAATCCATGAATATTAATTGAATAATAATTATTTTTGAATAGAGATTGAAAAATAAGTGTGAATGAAAAACTTTATGTCAAATCAATAGTGATGTTGTATTATTTTATTATTTTTAGTTATTGGAGTAATTAGTTTAAAGAAGAAAAGTATGAGAGAGAATAAATGTGCAGAAAAAAAAATAGAAAAGAGAATAAATGTGTGGAAGAAAAGTATGAGTGATTAAAAAAAATTGATGTGATTGTATAAAAATAGGTATGTAGGTGTATTATATGGGTGGATGAGTATTTGAATTTGTATTGGGACGGAGATGATGGGAATGACCCATCCAAATCTGGATGGGTCAATCCCAAACCAAACACACCCTTAGGTACCATTGTCATCCAAGTCAAATACAGGAACTTGAGTATGTTGGATAGTGGTTGGTTTGAGATTGACCATCTAGATTTTGATACCGTACGTCGTATTCACTTCGATTTGTGATAACATTCGAATATTCATATTCATTTTTTTTAATAATAAATTCGATGTTGTATTTGATACTATTCAATTATTTTTGAATATATTCTAAACAATATTTTTCGAGTATTCGATTTGAAATTGATTCGTATTTGATACTATTCAATTCGAAATTTATGGAGTAAATCCATAAAATAATATTTTAAATAATACAGGACATGAAAAAAAAGGACTTAATTGAGTAAGGAAATATAGGGCGAAGTAAATTTTAAAAAATTATATATAAAAATATAATCAAATATTTACGAATACCAAATCGAATGTTATAATTTTGTATTTGTTTACTAATCAAATCAAAAAGAAAAAAATGTATACGAATTTGAATAATAAAATTGCGAGTACAAATATCAAAATTCGAATATGAATAGCGAATCGACCAAAATTATTTAATTCGTTTGCAAACCTACTTATAATACACCCACAAACATATTTTTATACAATCACATTACCATTTTTTCTACTTTTCTTTCTCACATTAAGAGCACCTCTAGTGGGTGGACGGATTGTTTACAATCCTACTTATAATACACACACAAATATATTTTTATACAATCACATTACCATTTTTTCTACTTTTCTTCCTCACATTAAGAGCACCTCCAGTGGGTGTCCATCCGTCCATGCGATGACAAACAGTTGATACCATTGTGGTTGCTGGCATGGAAGGATAAAGAATAAATTTTGTTCGAAGTTTTGGATATGGTTGGACGTTTGACATTGGGACCCACTTGGTGACATCACTCTTAATTTGACTCAAAGTTCTGCATCCACTCATACTTTTCAATCCTTATTCAAACACAATTACTATTCACGAATTTCCCTCATCCACGTTTTTCCATCTCCATCCCCATGCAAATATGCAATCCACCACCATCTCAAACAAAACGTACCTTTATGGTCGGAATCACGAGAGAGAAAAATGGAGAGAGAGTACCACCACATAACCAATAAATATTTTTTGAATAAAATTTGACTTTTTTTTAAAAAAATAATTTTAAAAACTTGAATACAAATATAATATAATAATATTATTTAATGATGTAAAAATGAGCATGAGAAAAGGGAAGTATGATGTTTGACTTTAGTGAAAAAATGAAAAAATAAGGGCAAGAATGTCAATTTAGATGTCATTTTATAGTTTTAAATAATAAAATGAGAAAATATCACGTTTGGTCACTAAACTTTACTACTTTTCAAATTTGGTCACCCACATTTAATCACTATCAAAATTGGTCACTTAGTTATTCTTTTCTATAAATTTTGATGCTGCTCTTAGTCAATCCTTCATTAACTAACGGAGAAAAGGTTTTGAGCGCCCATATTTGAGTTTGTACCAAGAACTAAAGATGTAGGAACAAGAATGCTTCTGCACCCCAATACGGTAAGAATTATTAGTAAGTTGTTAATAATTATGCATCTTTTAGAACATTTGGTGATTTATCAACCAACCCTTCTAGGGTAGCCATGTGTCATAGCTTACAATGTCATTTTATAATTTTATAATTACTGTACATGACTAATTTCTTATTTTATAGGTTATGCAATCATCAAGGGTACACAATCCAATTATTGTGAAAGGAGGAGTGAATTACATCACTATGTCAAATCTAGCTACTTACATGTGAAAGAGTGTCAGTGGTTCTTCAAAAGGACCAAGCAAGGAAAATACCAAAGGAAAAGCAAGTGAGAGTGATAATGTGGCAAACCAAATTAGTCAAATTGTGGTGGTCATGTACTAGTTATGTACTCTATTTTTATAATTATGGTGTGTAGTTCGATGGTTTATAATTATTGTATTCAGTGTGGTTGAAAATTATTCAGACTTCTAAAATTTGTGTTACATTATTTATTTTTCAACGGTTGGGAGTTCACGCGCGGATGTAGGGGCGTTTACACGCTGAGATGGTGCGATTTCACCTCGGGAGTGTGCGATTTTCTCCAGTTGCTTACGGATGAAATTTTGAAGGCCAATGGAGGGGATTTAGGCCCCAATTAGCCTAGAATATGGAGTATACACAATTAATTTGTCGGATTTTTGCCTAATAGAACTTTTACCCGTGGGATTGGCGTGATCTGTTAGATACTTTTCGCTGTTTTTTTCCTCCGATCGAGACGCCTCTTCGTCTGATTTCAGATCTTCGAGGAAGTATAATCATTGTCTAGATTTCTTGGGGGAAATCCTTCGCTTGGATTGGTCAGAATGGCGGTGGGTCGGAGTATTTATATGTTTATGGGGAGAAGGATGAATCACACCTTAACCCTAATTTCTCTGAGTTTTCTCACTATCTCTATCATGGCGGAGCAACTAAATGAACTACTGAGGAACGTGAGGATCTCAGAAGCAGAGGACGCGAACCTGCACGTGGAGGAGAACGAGTTTGCTATCCCCAGATTTTCCCTCTTGGGACACTTCACTCTCCGGAGGCCGATGGGACTGATTGAAACTCTTAACTCACTGAAGCGAATCTGGAAGGCTGAAGGGCAGGCGAGAATCGTGTTGGTGGCAGATGGCTATTTTCTTCTAGATTTCGAAAAGGAATCGGACTGCAACAAAGCCTTTTATCGTCAACCTTGGGTGGTCAATGGGCCGATGCTGGTTCTCTCCAAGCTTCAAGGTTCTGAGCAACCTCGTGATCTGGTGATCAATCGGATCCCATTCTGGGTGCAAATCCATGGGCTTCCCATTTACTGCATGACTCGCCAAATCGCTTTTAAACTGGGGGAGTTGTTGGGAGACGTCATTGATCTGGATTGTCCGGAAGGGGAAGTGGCGTGGGGGAGATGCCTTCGGGTCAGAGTGTTGCTGAATCTAGACCGACCTCTAAACAGGAGCACCAACATCACCATCCATGGTGAAGCCATCCTCCTGGCTTTAAGGTACGAAAAACTCGGGGAATTTTGCTATCAATGTGGGAAGCTTACCCGTGTGGAAAAAGATTGTATTGAACGGTATAAGGAGGAAGGACATCGTAGGCTGGATCAAAATGAGTTCCCTCTTTGGTTGAGGGCAGATAGTTAGAGGGGGCTCTCTCAAGAGTAATATGATTTTCTAAGAAGCCTAACCACTGCAAGAGTTCCGGAGCCAGTGCAACAACATCCGGAGGACAGGGCCGGCCAGACCTCTTTGGTGATCAGGGCAAATGCAAGAGTTGGGGGCCTGGTGATGGTGGAAGAAAACTGGAACGAACTCGAACACGAACAAATGCAAGAGGCGGACAACTTTGCTGACTCGGTTTTGATGGAAAATGCACAACTACAAACATGATGGTGAAACTCAATGTGGGACCAGGAGAAGAAGATGATGGGGAAGGCTCGAAGGGGACAGGTCACAAGAAGTGGCATAAGAGTGATGAAGAGGCAGCATGCTCTAACCAAGCGGAGGAGGGTGAAACCCCTCCCCGCTCCTATCCATGAACATTGTAAGCTGGAATGCGAGGGGTTTGAAGGGTCCCAACGCATTCCAGAAACTTAGGCGAATGTTAGCCATAAATAAACCCTTTATTTTGTTTCTCATGGAGACTAAACTCCCGTCTAGGATAACCCAACTTTGGAAACCTTTTCTTGAATTTTCCTTTTGTTTTGATGTTGATCCAAGGGGCTCTAGTGGGGGACTGATATTGTATGCTGATTTTAATGTCAACATTTCTATTTTCTCCTACTCCAACAATCACATTGATGCTTTGGTCAGTTATGCGGATTTGCAATGGTGGTTCACGGGATTTTATGGTCCCCCAAATCAAAACTCAAGACATGCCTCACTAGACTTGTTGAATAGGATTGCTTCAACACACTCTCCCAACAAAGCTTGGCTTGTAGAGGGAGACTTCAATGATATTTTACGTAGTAGTGAAAAATGGGGAGGTAATCAAAATGGGAGAACTCAAAGTAACATGGAACGCTTTAGAACAATGCTTAACTCACACGAACTCGTCGATTTAGGGTTTAATGGACCTAAATTCACTTGGGACAACAAAAGGAAAGCTCAATATCATATTAAAGAAAGATTGGATAGATTCGTTGCAAACAAGGAATGGCGTGAACTTTGGAACCTAACCCAAGTCCAACACTCGCACTGGTTCGGTTCAGATCATCGGGTTATTTCCTTACATCTTAAGCTCGAAGGGGTAGGATGGAAACAAAAGAGAGCTAGTCACTTTCGTTTTGAAAATGCCTGGCTACTCGAGCCATCCTTTGATCAGGAGCTTCACAATTTTTGGAGCCCAATGGATAAAATATATCCACTGACAACCAAGCTCTCTTTATGTTCGGATCATCTTCAGGCCTGGGCCTCTAAAGAGGTGGGGAACATTGAAACACGAATCAAACAGTTATCGGGGGAGATCCTTCAGAATGCAGCTATTGATGATAAATAACGAGACTCATACAACAAGAGTTTAGAGGAAACTTTCGAGAAATTATTGTCTCAACATGAGGAGTACTGGAAGCAAAGATCGAGATCTAATTGGATGATCAAAGGGGACTGAAACACGACATACTTCCATAGACGAGCGACGAAAAGAAGAACCCGGAACACAACATCAAATGGAGGGAGAGATGCACGATACTCCACTCATTGGAAAACCCCCATAGAGATATGGATCCCAAGGTAGGTGATAGAGTTCTCTACTATCTAGAGGCCTTTCAACATCAAATGAAGGAAGCTAAAAAAACCAGCTTCTAGGCCCCTAGAATACAGGGGTCAAGAAGAAACGAATGATACAATGGAATTTATTCTAGAGGTGGATGGTGCTCACAAGAGTGACGAAAGAAGGTACGGAGTAGGGGGAATACTTCAGATGGCCAATGGGACATAAATGACAAACTTTGCGGAGAGGATTGGGCCTCAAAAAGATGCGCTAGGGGCCGAGTTGATGGCCATTCTAAAAGGGGTCAAGTTAGCCAGTAGATGGAATGTGACAAAGCTTGAAATCCGCTCTAATTCACAATAGGCGGTCTCCCTCTGCCGTCAGCGAAAAATCATTATTGGGCCGGAGGAATACATTGTTAGAGAGATTCTCTCAATAACAAATGAATTTTTTGTAGTGTGCAAATTCAATTATTGCCCAAGAAGCCAGTTGAAAGAAGCACATAATCTGGCTCGTTGTGGTGCAGACTCTACCATTTTTCAAGATTGAAATGGAGCAGTCGTTGGGCTAGAACAGGAACTACACAATCACTCATACTTCATCGTCCTGTTTCTTTTCCGCTTACCCCCCTTCCCCCCTACAAAAAGAAAATTATTCAGACTTCTTTTGTACTCTGTTTTTCAGACTTTTTTGAATAATATTTCAATTACTGATTTTCATATTGAATTTGTATAATGATGGAGAATACAAACTTATTTCAAAGTAGTTAATTATTATAATTCATTTCCCCATTTATAATTATTCGGGCATGATCATCTACTAACATTTGTGGGTGAAGATTAATTGTAAAGAACTCTCTAAAATTATTATATTTGTGAATTTTGTATTTCTTAACCACACACTGTTAATATTAATTGAAGATAAATTCAGTAAAAATTTAAAAAAAAAATGGGTTGAGTTTAGGGTTTAGGAATTAAAAGAGGGAAAATGAAGTAAAACAAAAGTTGGCGCTCAAAACCTTTTCTCCGTTAGTCAATCCGTTTGAAATTAAACAGCAGCATAAAAATTGATAGAAAAGAATAACTGAGTGACCAATTTTGATAGTGATTAAATGTGGGTGACCAAAACTGAAAAGTGGTAAAGTTCAGTGACCAAAAGTGATATTTTCCCTAATAAAATTTAGAGCTTGTAGTTTTAAGTAATTCTCCCTAACTTAATTGAGACCTTCTATATGTAGTTAGAGTGTCGTGTCGTATTAATTACCGTAGTCAATTAATCTTAGTCATTAAAATTCAAATCTCAAGGCTTAAACTTGATGAGCTGTTACCTTTTAAAATATGTATCATATGTATTTATAGTATGTGTCGTATGATATCCTACGTTTGTATTTTTATAATTAATTTAATTAAAATATATAATTTTAAAATTACGTTTTTATCCTTATTTAATAAAATATTATATTTATCAAAATTTAAAAACTAATAATAATAACATAAAATTACATATTTTTAACTTAAAATTTTAATTCAAAATTAAATTTATTCTTCAATTGAATCGATTAGATCATGTATTCATTTGCATCCTCTAATGGATGATAAAAATCAATGCATAAATGCACGTTGATCTACCATCTACAAAGTGACCATATACCATTCACGCAACACACCTACCTAGCTACAAGCCTTGTCCGCCGACCATTTCTAATGCCCACCAATCCCTAGTCGGTGGGGCCGCCGGCCCCGTCGGCTGTCTTCCATGAAAACGCGCAAGGCGCACAGCACAATGACCTGCGAATTTCTTCTTGGCCGCCTCCAACTATTGCATCCCGTGATTTCTTGGAGTCCATCTCCCGACTCTTTCCACCGCTCTTGTCGGCTCCGGCGCAACATGACAACGACTAACCTGGCCTGCCTCCGCCTACGAAATTTATGATTAGTGTGAAAATTGCTCGAAATTCGTGTATTTAATTTGCATAATTTTATAGAGTTTCGTTGCATTTTTACATTAAATTGACTAATTGCACTTGATTTTGAGAAGTGGTGTTGTTTGCTATTTTTATAGAGAAATGAGCATTTTTTGAGCAAAACACGCCTCAATTATATTGTGGAGTCAATCGAAGGAAATAAATCGAGAAGAGGAGAAAGTGAATGGGCACAAAAAGAATAAAAAAAATATAAATTGAAAGACCCAATACGAGTTTGGGCCTAATTAAAGGCATGTCTTGAGAGACCCAAGAGAAAGAACCAATTGGAGGAAAGTAAATGCGGCAAGTTTTTGCAAACAACTGGCCGGCTCATTTATTTATTTCAGCCCAAAAAGAGAAGCAGGCAGCTTAGTTAATTAAAAAGGCCCAAACTCTACTAATTGGGTGTGACCAGCTGATGGGAAAAATTGGTATGGCCCAAGGGGCCCATCTCATTGTTTAATTGGGAGAAAGAGAACAGTAGCCAATTCGGCCAACACGCACAGAAGCCGCGAGAGAGAATTGGCGAAAGCAGGGGGTTCTTCTATCGGGGGAGAAATCTCTTCTCCTCCCCCACCAATCCACTCAATAGATTAGTTTAATTTGTTCTTCCATTTCATAGATAGATTTCAATTTAGTATTTCATTTTATTGTCTGAGAGATTGAAGCATTTGAAGACCTAAGGTGATATTTTTCCATTATAGCAAATTTAATTTAGTAAATTCAATTTCATTCATGTTTTGTAGTTTAAATCACATGAGTTTTATTCTAGTTGTTAATTTAGATATGAGGTAATTTCTTATTACTTTGGGTGTTGGAATTATGAGGGTAATTAGTGGGTTTATGAATTAATTGCTTAATTAACCTATATGTCTTGATTTTAAATGTTTCTAGAGTTGTATTTTGTTTAATTCATTTGATTGATCAACCCTATTAGCTAGCATTTTCGATTGTGTTGATTGCAACGAGAGTTGGGTTTGCATGATTGGGGTGTGAGTGTGAGCTTTGGTCAATTGAATAGAAGTTAATTAGTAATTAGCTAACCGAGATGAGGTTAATGGCTAGACCGACAACTTTAGACACTAAACGAATAGAGGTCGTCTAGGAGTTTGGTGAGAGGGTGTTTCATAAGCATTAGTAACCGTGTTGAAAGTGCTTATGAAACACTATCCTAGGAGCTTATGGTATTTGGTTAGATCCTATAATTGCTAATCAATGCACGATGTTCGCCTATGCCTTTCAAGGGGGTTTGCACACCTATGTGATAGCCTTTAGCATAATTCAAGACATTAGGTTTAATTATTGTGATTAGTTCGTTAATTCATTAGTGATCCCACATAAGGAAGACACCCGAAGCAATTCTTCCACTTGCACTTTCATCTTTTTTAGAGTTAGTTTAGTTGTTTGCATTAGTTGTTTATTTTCTTAATTGGTATTTGCTTTATCCTCCCGCTTAGCTTCTATAACACCATTTTGACTTATAGTTTTGGGGCTCCACGCTCTCCTAATTAGGTCCTTGGAACGAATATCTACTTGGTATACTTATCATACTACTATCGAACCCATACGCTTGTGGGGATCGTATAGTTGTTTAAAAAGTGCAAAAATACGAACCAAGTCAATTTACCCCTGCCGAAAACGATAACCAGCCGCGGGTTTTAGCCCCTCGTGCCTCACAGTAATAGGAATTAATATACAAGAATTAATTCTCAACCTCCCTATAAGTTCGGACTTTTAGATGAGATAAAATTATTTCATGGTATCAGAGCCATAAGGCTCACGACCACACGTCCTAGGTTCGATTGGCCCACGAGTGAGAGGGAGTAATAGGAATTTGTTATGGAAATTGTATCCACAAAGCCATTCCACACAAATGATAAAACAAGACAACTAGAAACGTAAAGAATTGAAACGAATAAAGAACTCAAAGAAAAAACACGGGATTTACGTGGTTCGATCAAATGATCTACGTCCACGGAGGATAGAAGACTCTCTTTACTAATCATAAATGAAAGTTACAAATTACAAGTATTCACAAAGCTTGATCTCTAATTCGCAGAATATTCACGAAGTCCTACGAAACTCAATACTCTCATTCATCAGTAACCTACAACCTATGCACTAGATGGTGTATTTATAGATGTGCAATGCATTGGATAACTGCCACTAACCGAAACAACATAAATAACAAACTCTGAAAACTGAAATACAGCAGACTTGACTCGGCTGATCTGGCATCAGATGAGTTGGCTTCAGCAGACTTGGAACTCTACTACTCCGATTTGATCAGACGACTTGCATCAGCAGAGTTGTCCTTAACTCCTCTCAAATTAGTTGACTTCTAGATCAGACTACTAAACCTTACCAACTGAGTACACCTTACTCAACTTGTATGCTGAACTCCAAGATCAGACGATTAGCTACTCTTCTGATAGATAGATCAGACGACATACCAATATTGCATTAATCCTAACAATTCTCCACCTTAATGCAAGATTGACTTCTTCCTTGCCCTCCCCAAGACTGTTTGTTCACTCTATTCTTAGTGAACATCCCAGGTTCTAAGGTTTACCAAATCCATGCAATAGTTGAACTTATTGCTTGGTAATGCCTTAGTCAACATATCAGCTGCATTCTCTTCTGAAGCAACCTTCTGAACTTCAACAATCTTCTTCTCCAAGATGTCTCTCACGAAATGCAACTTCACATCAATGTGTTTTGACCTCTCATGGAACACTTGATGTTTTGCTAGATGGATAGTACTCTGATTATCACAGAACACTGGAATACACTTCTAATTTATGCCAAAATCTCTCATAATGCCCTTCAACCACATTTCTTCCTTCACAGCTTCTGTTAATGCTATGTATTCAGATTCAGTAGTCGATAAAGTCACCACAGATTGTAAAGCTGCTCTCTAGGTGACAGCAGTGCCATACAATGTAAACACATAACAAGACAATGATTTCCTTGAATCTATGTTTCTAGCAAAATCAGAAACCACAAATCCAATCAGAGGACACTTGGTAACAACTGATTTCTCGAACACTAATCCTAAGTCTTCTAATCCATTCAGATATCTTAGAATCCACTTTAAAGCTTCCCAGTGTAGTTTCCCTGGATTTCCCATGAATCTACTCACCATACTAACAACATAGGCAAGATCAGGTCTACTACAGACCATAGCATACATGAGACTACCCACTCCATTGGCATAAGGGACAGTAAGCATCTGCTTCTTCTCTTCAGCTGTTTGAGGAGATTGCTTGACTGATAGCTTGAATTGTTGACCAAATGAAGTACTAACTGGTTTGGACTGGTGCATAAGAAAACCTTCTCAAGACCTTCTAAATATAACTCTTTTGGGACAGGAACAACTTCCCTGCTTTCCTGTTTATGAGAATATCCATTCCTAATATTCTCTTGGCTTCACCTAAGTTCTTCATCTCGAACTTGCTACTCAGTTGTCGCTTCAGCTGAGTAATCTTTCTCATACTCTTGCTAGCTATTAACATATCATCTACATAGATCAGTAGATAGGTGTTCTGTAGATAATCTTGCTTACCAATATATACGCATCCATCATAGTTGCTTCTTAAGAAACCAATAGAAAGTATGAATGTATCAAACTTTCTATACCATTGTCTAGGACTCTGCTTGAGCCCATACAATGATTTCTTAAGCAAGCATACCTCACTTTCAGTTTCAGGCAAGATGAACCCTTCTGGTTGATGCATATACATTGTTTCAGTTAGTTCTCCATGTAAAACTGCAGTTTTAACATCTAGTTGATGTAACTCAAGATCATCTTAAGCAACCTTAGACAAAAGTAATCACATGGAACATTGTTTGACAACAGGAGAGAATACCTTATTGAAGTTTATGCCTTCTCTTTGTGTGAATCCTCTTGCCACCAACCTACCCTTGAATCTGATGTGCTCTCTAGCACCACCAAATCCAACTTCGAGCTTCTTCTTGAACAACCATAAATAACTAACTCTGAAAACTGAAATACAGCAGACTTGACTCAGCTGATCTGACATCAGATGAGTTGGCTTTAGCAGACTTGGAACTCTACTGATCTGATCAGATCAGACGACTTGCATCAGCAGAGTTGTCATTAACTCCTCTCAGATTAATTGACTCCTAGATCAGACTACTAAACCTTATCAGCTGAGTACACCTTACTCAGCTTGTGTGCTGAACTCCAATATCAGACGATTAGCTACTCTTCTGATAGATAGATCAGACGACATACCAATATTGCATTAATCCTAACAATTCTCCACCTTAATGCAAGACTCAAATCTGAATAAAAGAGAATGGAGATTTGATTTAGTTAAAAAAAAATCAACGGAATAGAGTGTAATATAATACCTAAATTGTTAATAAGAATAAAATTTGAATGGAGTGGTATTAAGAATAGAACACCGTGTTAAATTTTAAAAAATAAATTATGTTGTGATTAAAGTTTAAAAAATAAATAAATAAATAATAATTATGATTTAAAATTAAAAAATACTGTAATAATTATGAGCAGATAATGTGTAAATTATTATTTTGAAATTAAAATAGAAAAATTTTGAATTTTTTTTTTAATAAGAATGTAGAGATTTTGAAATAGACGATTTTGGGGAGGAGAGAGATTGTGATAAAGTGGTGAAATTGTGGTAAGTATCCCATTATATTCTCACAATGGTAGGTCTTCAATGGAATTGAGTCTATATAAGAAACTGGGTTGACTTTTCTCTTCTTTTTTTTGTAATATATATTTTTTTTGTTACACTTTTCAATTGTAGTGACTTACACTTTTTAAAATATTTTTTTCATTTATGTTGACGTACACTTTTGTTGGGATATTCATCCAGCCCCTAGATCTAATTGTAACTTAAGTTTAGTGTTGATGGCCAAAACCATATCAGTACACCAAGTGTTAGTGTAATAATTTGTAATATAGTATAGGTTACCTAAGCTGTTATATAAAGTTTAGAAGTATTGAATTTAGAAGTCTAAGTCCTAGTCTGTGGGATCAGTTGTATGTATATAAGCTGATACCACATCTGGTTAAACACGCGTTCTCTCAAGACTTGAAGAGTAGAAGACTAAAAACTAGAAGACATTGAAGCTCATCAGGTTGAAAGGTTATTGCATACCTTATCAACTGAAAGAAGTTATATGATAATCTGCTACAAATCAGAAGACATACTCAGCAGATATGAGCTTCACCTGCTCTTATCTAAGAAGAAGCCTTGAAGAGTATTAAAGTTTAGTTCACCTGAATTATCAGATGACAATTAGCATTTAAGATGAAGGCACCTTGAAGAAGAGGCACTTCATTAAAGATGCACTGAAGGCAAATGATCATAGAAGACAAAGAGAATGTCGAACTACGTCTGAATTGCTCAAACAGAAGACAAGATAGTTAGTCTAACAACTCGGCTGATATGGACCAATAAGAAGAGGACATCACAACTATTTAAGTTGACTTGGACTAGGATGGAAACACTTTTATCAGAGTCGTACAAAACATTTAATGCAGATTTCCATTTAAGGAAATAACGTAGCAGAATTCATGGAACACGTCTACTCATGAAGATCTCTATCTATAAACAGAAGATTTGATGCAACGGAACACGTCTACTCATGAAGATCTCTATCTATAAACAAAAGATTTGATGCAACGGCTAGTTTCTCACCAACAGCTAGTTTTGAAGCTCAAATCCATCTTTAAATACAACACTTGTTATTTAGAACAAGTAACGGAAACTCCACAAGCAAGAACTCAAAAAATCAGCAGTACTCAAGAACCCTTAGCATTCTGAAAGCATTGTATCGAGTTCTTTAGAGTCAGAAAAGATTTTCTATCCCTAGCTCTAAGTTTCCGATCCTAAACCAGCCTTAAGATTCTTATATTTAGTGCTTAGAAAAACCATTGTGATTCTCATCACATTGAGTTGGTTATACACATACTTTTACATTTACAGTTAGAAAATCAATTTGTAAATGGTACTTGTTCTCTAACCAACAAGTAGATCCGTATACACAAAAGGTTGTGTATCTCGATTAAAAGTCTTCTCTTGGGACTATAAAGTTAGCAAGGAATATAATTTCACTATCTGATTAGTGAGAGTGGACGTAGAATAAGTTGTTCGAACCACTATAAATACTTGTGTTGTTTACAACTTTATTTACATATTGTTTATTGTTTATATTGTTCATTCATATTTGATAAAATCACAAGTTTTATAAAAGAGTCAAAATTCACTAAGTATCGATTTTGTAAACCAGTCAATATCCTTATCAGCTGATATCATTCATTGTGTTAATCATTCTTTATAAAAAAGTTTTCATTCAACTCACGAGTCTAAACATCTAGAGCCTACACAATTCCACACATGTAGCTTTTGAGATAACTTTCCAACTGACCAGCTGATATAGCAATCAATAGGTTTGTTATCTTGATCTGCTATTTAACACTCGCACTCTAGATCAGATCATATATTTGCATCAGACGATAGCATATAGCTCTTCTGATCGTCTCATCTGATCAGCACGCAAAATGTTTACAAAGTTAGAAAGTTTATTCACCCCCACTCTAGACTTTCTCCGTCATTAATACTCGTTTTGGGACCAACAACTTTTTGGTAATGTTATATTGCACATTTTAGTTGTATAGACGCGCGTTTTTTAGTTATAATGACTTACACTTTTTAATAAAAAAATGTGGTGCACTTTTTAATTATAATAACTTACACTTTTCATTAAAATTTGTGTTGCACTTTTCAGTTATATTGTGTTGCACTTTTTAGTTCTAATGACTTACACTTTTTCGAAAACAATTACCAAAAAAAAAAATTGACTTGGTCAACTCGATTCCTTTTAAGGAATCAAGTCTATACAAGACCTGCTTCTCACGAGTATTAAGATAAGATAAGATTAAGATGAGATTAAAATAGAAAAATATGATTTTTTTTTAAAATAAGAATGAGTAAAAATGTAGAGATTTTGAAATAGACGATTTTGGAAGGGGGAAATATTGTGAAAGAGTTAAAGATCACCCTCTCCATCCATTCCTATAATACACCTACATACCTATTTTTATACAATTACATTTCTTTAAATCCATCATTCTCTATCTTACTTTTCTTCCACAAAATAATTTTCTCTCTTACTTTTCTTATTCACACTAATTATTCCACTAACTAACAATAATAAAATAATAACACATTACTACTGATTTGACATAAAGTTCTCCATCCACACCTATTTCTCAATCTCTACCCATACCCAATATTTATTCAATTACTATTCATAGATTATCATCCACCATGCATTCGGACTTACTCGCGGCAACCTTCCGACCGCCCAACCACCTATAATATTTATAAGTAAATTTACATATATACTATAAAAAAATGATATGAAACCATGTGCTTTTATGGAGCAAAATGATATTATACTCAAACGAAAAGATATGAAAAATATATGCATGCATATCTCAACTTCCACACTTAAAAGTAGAAAATAAAATATTTTAAGTTTTTTTTTTCGCATTAATTTTTTTTAAAACGGAGTTTAGTAGTAAAATCATTAAACATGTTACACCTATTAAACGTTTATTTTAAGGAAAATATCACTTTGGATCACAACTTTACCACTTTTCAAATTTGATCACCCATATTTAATTACTATCAAAATTGGTCACTCACTTATTATTTTTATCAAAATTGGTCACTCACTTATTATTTTTTTTATCAATTTTGATGTTGCTGTTAAAAAATCCGTCATTACTAACGGAGAAAAGGTTTTGAACGTTAATTCTTTTTTGACACGATTTCCTCTATTTTAATTCCTAAACCCCACCCCAATTTTTTTTTCAATTTTTATCGTCATCTTCAATTAATATGGTTGGTGTGTGATTAAGAAATACAAAATTCACAAATATAATCATAACAAAAAAATTTACAATCATGCCCCAATAATTATAAATGATAATTATAAATGGGGAAATGAATTCTAATAATTAACAAATAAATTTATATTCTCAATCATTATACAAATTCAATATGAAAACAAACTACAAAAGCAAGTCTGAATAATTTTCAACGTGAATACAATAATTATAAACCATCGAATTACACAACATAATTATAAAAACAAAGTACATAACTAGTACATGACCACAACAATTTGACTAATTTGGCTCTTTGATTGCTTTTTCTTTGATATTTTTCTTGATGAACACTGTCACTTTTTCCAGAGTGATGTAATTCACTCATACCCTTAATGATTGCACAACCTATAAAATAAGAAATTAGTCACGTAACACTCACATTTGCTCCATATACTTTCTTTTACTACTACCTCCTGAGTTTTCTATTTCCTGATTATCCTGTAAAGTAAAAAGTAAACCAGAATTATCAGTAAGTTGTTAAATCTGAAACTCATTCCCCTTTAATACAAAAAGTGGTAATTGCTTCCTTAGCTTCTATTTTTTTTGATAAAAAGATTAGTCCAACCTTCAACTCAAATTTTGTAGATTCAACTCAAACTTTCTAGATTCAGATACTTCATTAAATTTGGAGAATTTAGGAAAATCTTCTTCATCAGACCCCTGAATACTCTCAAACTCATTACTACTATTATCAAATGTCTATAACGACCATCTACCAAAAAAATGTAAAAATTATTGGTTCATTTTTTGCATCTACATATAAAACAAACAATTTTTTTTTGATAAAAATGTAAATAAAATAAAATTAATTAACCCATATATCTAAACATAAAAGTTATATAGAAACTTACTGTATTCGTGTGCAGAAGCATTCATGTTCTTTAGACATCTCTAGTTCTTTGTACAAACTCAAAATCACTCTATTTATGAATTTTTTATTTCTTAATCACACACCAGAAGATAAATTCAATAAAAATTGATTGATTTTTTTTTTTTTTTTTGAGGTCTGGGGTTTAGGTTTTAGTAATTAAAGGAAGATAAATGATGTCAAAGAAAAGTTCGCGAGCTCAAAATCTTTTCTCCGTTAGTAATGACGGATTTTCTAACAGCAGCATCAAAATTGATAAAAAATAATAAGTGAGTGACCAATTTTGATAGTGATTAAATGTGGGTGACCAAATCTGAAAAGTGGTAAAGTTCAGGGATCAAAAGTGATATTTTTCCTTTATTTTATTAATAACAAAATTTGAAACTAAATATATAAAAATAATTTATTAAAAATAATTATTTTTAATAAATTATTTTTATATATTTAGTTTCGATTTTAATTCAGAAATTTTGTATATTTAGTTTCATTTTTTATATAAATGAATTATTCTATGGTAAAATTCATATAGCCATTATTTTTAATATATTTAATTTTAATTTTCGTTTAATTTTTCATTTTTCATTTTAAATATATTTTGTTTCAATTTATATTATTAAATAAATTACATATATGAAGGAATGATTTTTTAAAAAGTAAAGTACAATAAATAAAATAAAGCGTATGTACTATTGAAACTCGTTAAAAAAATTATTGTAAAATTTTTTAAAAAAATATTTTATTTCCTAATTTTAAGGGGAGATACATATATTTTTCATATTTTATAAATTAAGTTAAAAAATGTGTGACAATTTAAAATAAATTTATAATTAACTCTTTATTTTTAAAATTGTTATTCATTTTTTATCTACGTTTTACTTTACACCTCAACAAATCAATTTTACACTTAATTAAATCACTTAAAATACCTTTCTTTTATCTTAAATCACTATCATTTTTTTAAAAAGTTGGTAGAAATGTGCAAGTCATTCCGGAGGATTATTAAAATTTAAAATTCAAATTTTAAATAAAAAACAAACACCCCCTTTGAGTGGAGCCCACTGTCGAAAGATATAAGGTTATTCTGGTAAATCTTGAAAAAAATCTCCCCCAATATAATCCCACGCAAACCTCATTACAACTCACAACCCTACTTCGTTCGCTCTTTGCTCCTTCACTGTGTGCGAACTGCGGCTAGGTTTTTCTGCGGCGGCGTTTTCACTCTTCAGTCACTCTGTGTTTAAGGTCATATATTTTCCTTAGCCTTCTGCGAGTTGTTTATAGTCTTCTGATTTGCAATTGTTGATTGGATTGATTGTATTTGACTAGCTGCTCGATGCTATTGTTTATGTCCGTTTGAATCTTTTTTTTTTTTTTTTTAGCTTTTATTATATTTTGATTCGATTTTAGAATTGTGTCTTATAGACCAGATCCTGAGTATGTGCGGATCCTAGTTCGTAATCATCTCTCACTTTTTCTGTTCAAGTATTAATGCAAATTTTTTGTGTTCTTACTAATACTGAATTTATTGAGATTAAACAATCGGTTTTGGAGAATTTTATGACGTTCTTGCTGTATTGAAAATTGGAATAGGAGCTTGGAGTATTTTCGTGTTTACACACATAGGATCTGCGTTTATCCGTTGTGTTTATTTACTGTTGACGAGTATATTTTTTCCGAGGAAACAGTTTGAATTATTTTATTAAATCATGCCCAGATTTTATGCTTAGGCTGAACTTTACTATGGTTTACTTTGCTGTTCTAGACCGTGCTTTTGATTTGGAAAAATTTGTGGTAATTGTTATGAGCTCTCTTGACCAAGCTTGTTGAATGTTGTTGTCCTGTTATTTAATTACCGCTTAATGCTGATCCTCTCTGTCCCTCCCCACTATTGATTACAGTTCTTTAAGCCATCATGGGTAAAGAAAAGACTCACATCAACATCGTGGTTATTGGCCATGTCGACTCTGGGAAGTCCACCACTACTGGCCACTTGATCTACAAGCTTGGTGGTATTGACAAGCGTGTGATTGAAAGATTTGAGAAGGAGGCTGCTGAAATGAACAAAAGGTCATTCAAGTACGCATGGGTGTTGGACAAACTGAAGGCTGAGCGTGAGCGTGGTATCACTATTGATATCGCCTTGTGGAAATTTGAGACCACCAAGTACTACTGTACTGTCATCGATGCCCCAGGACATCGTGACTTTATCAAAAACATGATTACTGGTACTTCTCAGGCTGATTGTGCTGTTCTCATTATTGACTCCACCACTGGTGGTTTCGAAGCTGGTATTTCCAAGGATGGTCAGACCCGTGAGCATGCATTGCTTGCTTTCACTCTTGGAGTGAAGCAAATGATCTGTTGCTGCAACAAGGTTCGACTGTTTTTAAATTTCAATTACTTTGTTTTGATCTGACATTATCTTTGTCGTACCATAAATACTAACAACTTCTAAATTATGTGTGTAGATGGACGCTACCACACCAAAGTACTCAAAGGCTAGGTACGAAGAAATTGTCAAGGAAGTGTCTTCCTACCTCAAGAAGGTTGGATACAATCCCGAGAAGGTCCCATTCGTCCCAATTTCTGGTTTTGAGGGAGACAACATGATCGAGAGGTCCACTAACCTGGACTGGTACAAGGGCCCAACCCTCCTTGACGCTCTTGACAACATTTCAGAGCCCAAGAGACCATCAGACAAGCCCCTGCGTCTCCCACTTCAGGATGTTTACAAGATTGGAGGTATTGGTACGGTGCCTGTTGGTCGTGTGGAGACTGGAGTCATCAAGCCAGGTATGCTTGTGACATTTGCCCCATCTGGCTTGACCACTGAGGTTAAGTCTGTTGAGATGCACCACGAAGCTTTGCTGGAGGCTCTTCCTGGTGACAATGTTGGTTTCAACGTGAAGAATGTTGCTGTCAAGGATCTCAAGCGTGGTTTTGTTGCCTCCAACTCCAAGGACGATCCAGCTAAGGAAGCTGCCAGCTTCACTTCACAGGTTATCATCATGAACCACCCAGGTCAGATCGGAAACGGTTATGCTCCGGTGCTCGACTGCCACACATCCCACATTGCTGTGAAGTTTGCTGAGCTGGTGACCAAGATTGACAGGCGATCTGGTAAGGAACTCGAGAAGGAACCTAAGTTCTTGAAGAATGGTGATGCAGGTATTGTTAAGATGATTCCTACCAAGCCCATGGTGGTGGAAACCTTCTCTGAGTACCCTCCTCTTGGTCGTTTTGCTGTTCGTGACATGCGTCAAACTGTTGCTGTTGGTGTGATCAAGGGCGTGGAGAAGAAAGATCCCACCGGTGCCAAGGTTACCAAGGCTGCTGCCAAGAAGGGTGTGAAGTGAAACGTGCGTTTTCTGCATTTAGTTTATGATGCCAGAGAATTTCATTATCGTATTTTAATTTGCAAAAACTATATTTGGAAAGCTACTGCTCATTACTTGTTGTGTTGTATGTTCCTGCCTTGTATGTTGATTAGCCGTTCCCAGAATTGGGTTCTCGACAGGCGGTGGCAGGATTTACAGCACGTTTTCTTATGTTAATTTTGTTTTGGATTATGTTTATTTTTCTTGTGTAATGCACTTGTGTTTTCCTAATGGCTCGAACGATATCTACGTTTATTGTTGATTAGTTTATTACTCCAAATTTCAATTTTATTTACTGCCAGTCTTTCGAAACCTTGCTAGCCTCGTTATTGAATTCATTTTAGATTACATATTTGTTCTTCTTAATGTTAAAAAATCACCTTTAGTCACTATTTTTGTTATTTCAAATTTTGATTTAGGATTTTGAAATTTAATCCATGTTTTATTTTGGATTTAGTATTTTAAAAGTTTTATTTTGGGTTTTAAACAATATATGATCTAATATTTTATTGTATTTGAATTAATACTATGATCTAATATTATATTGTATTTGAATTAATACTATACTCTGTACAAGCATTTGTCTTAATAGTTTCTCCTTAATTAATTAATAATCTTTTTTGTATTTAAAATTTTAATATTTTCAATGATGGGTTTGTTTTGAACTTTAAAGTAGTTTATAGGCATGATAATTTATAAGTATGAATATTTTCAATGATGGGTTTGTTTTGAAATTTAAGGGAGTTTATAGGCATGATTTTTTATAGAATTTATAAGTATTTGGATAAAATTCTGAATTATAAAATTTCAAAGTAGAACCAATTTTTTTTTTTTTTTTTTTTTGACGGGCATAACTTAACAAATCTAATGTCTAATTTCCCAAGTTATTTTCAGATTCTGTTACTAGAATACAGTAGATAATTACATTAGATATTATCATATATTCCAGGCAAAATATATAACTTGTTATTCATTACGATGTAGTTAGCAATCAGCGCTTCATTGCAAATGTTAAATTATATGTACAGTAATTGATCTTTAGTTTTCGATTTGTTTGTCCTGAAAGTCATATAAGACAAATTTTGTGGTTCATTATAAAGAGAGTTTCTATGATGAGTTTTCAGTAGAATATCAAAGGGGTTCCTTCTCACCATAAGATTGATCTTATTCACACGGCTTTCCTATTTATTTATAAAACATTTGCACATTTGATGTATGGAATTATAAATGAACCTTAAATCACCCCTACTCTCATGCATACCAAAGGAATAGGAAAAGAAGCTTAAAACAACAGGTACAGAGGGACATCAACTCTTGTGACATGCCGAACTTGAATGAGTAAGTTTCTTATTCACACATTTGAAACCACTTAATGAACATCTTTCTTTTTCTATCTTTTTCAAGAGTGATAAATTTTTTATTTAAACAGTCAAAAGCATGCTAGACAAAATTTTGTAACCATTATCAGATCCTAAGAATTTCCAGTTATACGAAATTGGATCAACACGTCGTATAGCTAATCACAGTGGCAAAAAACTCGTGAAAAATCGGGGGACAAGTACTTGTAGAGACATTGCACATTTATCTGATACCAATAGATGACAAGCACTTAAGCTAATAAGCATATACAACACGTAAAACCCATCTTTTATCTCTACATAATATCATTTCTTCAAATCTCAAAAACACACAACATTTCAACATCTCTCCCTCAATATATAAAGAAAAAGGCCTTCTTAAAGGCGCAAACCCTAATACAAGGACACAAAAATAGGAAATATTTGGAAAGTAGAAAAAGGGCCAAATGAGCTGTAATACGTTGGGTTGTTGGCACAGGACTACATACATCATCGCACTGAGTTCAATTTGTTTCACTGTTCTGCTTCTGTAAAGTTATGTCTGCTTTGATTTCTTCCGACGACCGCAAGCTGTTCCACATCACAAGGGAATAATAAAACATAAATAAAAGCAGTTACAAGTGAAACATCAACAAGTACAAGAAGAATAAGGCTTGGCCATGATAAGCTATAGATTCAGAGGCCTGGAAGGCATCACCAGAGCATAAACATTTTACCTTTTATTGACTTAAATTCAGTAAGTTGAATGAAACTAGACCGTCTTCCTGAATCTTGGACAAATATCAATTTCTTGTATAAATAAATCAGTGATCACCGTCACCCCTTCCACTTAGACTTTGGGTCCTGCTGATGCTGACAGAGTTGCATATCAGTGAGAAGCCCCCAGATTCACAAACTATTTAACATTTTTTAACTGCAACCACATACTGTATAGAACTACCATCGCTTTTAGTCATTACAGACAACAAGTAATGTTAGTGTGACAAAGAACGCAGAAAGAATGGCCTAATCGAACGAAATTGACTCTTAACAGCACAGCTAAGCCAGTTTTACAATATCTATCGCCATTTCAAGATAATTTGAGAAATCATGGATGACAATGAGTGTGAAGACCGATTCAAATGGGAAAACAAATAGAATTATGTATCATAATAAGCACAAAATCAATGTGCAGGACCATAACCAAACACTGCAGCAGCATGGAGTATTGAGAACTATATTCATGCATTGCTGAATGTTTTTTCATATGATCCTGACATAAGGACTTAAAGAACAAAAAGTATTGAACACATTTACCTGCATTGTCATCTGAAGTTTGAAGTATGAGCATCATCTTCCAGTTCATACATAAGCTTTCTGTGTGTATGGGCATCAACAAGGTTCTTCTCTCGCAATTGCTCATTAAACTTCAAAGCAGTTCCAAGGCCTTTTTGCCGTGATATTTCATCCAAGACAGTGCGATAAGTAATGAAGTCAGCAAACCTTTTGTTCTCAGCCATCTCCCACAAGAACTTTACAGCTTCGTCAACCTCTCCCTCAAGAGCCAAAGAGTTCACAAGTGAGTTATAGGACTTATTGCTAGGAATAAACCCACTTTTCTTCATTCTATCATAAAGCTCTCTCGCATTTTTTGTTCGACCCTGGGCACACAACCCATGAATCAAATAATCATATGAAAATGAGTTGGGCTGGCAATTATACACCGTATCCATCTGATGAAAAATTCTAAGGGCATCATTGATATGCAGCGAAAGAACATATCCTTTGATCATACAATTCAAACTAAAAATATCAGGCTCGACCCCATCATCAACCATTTGCTTGAACAAAGTTCTTATAGTCTCCATGTACATATGGTTAATATATGAATTCTTTCCCCGGCTCAAAAGTGCAGCAAATAGTATGTTATAAGTTTTTAACGATGGCCTGCAGTTCAATTTCCTACAATCATGCATATGCTTATATATATTCACTGCTCTAACCAATTTTCTAGCTTCAGTGAAATAATAAATCATAGTATTATATAGAGCCTCGGAACCAATGAATGGAATAGCAAGCACCTGATTCACAATAGAATCCATCTCCTCGTACATTTTCGCGGCGCCAAGCTTCTTGATTGTAATGTGAAATGTAAGCACATTGTGCCTAAACCTGTGCTGTTCTGTTGCCCAATTGAAAAGCTCCAAACACACCAAGGGATCAGGTTGTAAGGCTATGACATCGTGAAGCTCTTCATGGGTGAATCTAGGCGGAAGCTGTGATATAGCTCTGTTAAAAACAGTTTCATTGAGAACAGGTTTCATCGCCGCTCTAGCCCTTTTGTTAATCCTCTTTCTCAATGATCTTGGTATTGGTCCTGTATATGTTCTTGAGGAACAATGTCTACAAAAGATCGAATTTCTAGGCCCTATATCGAGGAATGGAATGGGGGACGGAGATGCTGAATTTGAGTGATTCTGGAATGATGATAGTGAAGAAATGTAAGGATGGGAGTCGATTAGACAGAAACTAAGGTAGAGAGGTGTGATTTTGGATGGCGAACGCTGAAATTGAAACAGATTTCTGTGAAGACGGAACATTTTCAGAATGAGTACGAATTTTTAGTTTAGGGGAAAAGAGGTGGTGATGTATGGTTTGGTTCGACGGCCTGCAAGGTGGTGATGGTCGAAGGTGACGGTGGTTGCGGTGGACCACGGAGGAGACTCGGATTGGCGGCGGTAGTCAGGAAAATAGGTTGTTGCAGACTTGCAGGAAAGGTGATCGATGAAATGTTTAAGAGAGTTGTGTGGGTAATGAATTTTTTTTTTTTTATTTTGTCTACTCATCATCTACTACTAACATTTATTTCAAAACTTCATCTAACAAAAATTTTCATGCAATTTAGAGAAGATACCCTTAAATTTTAATATTTATTTTAATATTTGACTCAACATTTTATTAAATTCATTAAAATATAATTTCAATTATATATGTTCAACTAATTGCACTAAAGTATCACTCCACTTCAACTTAACCCCCTCAAATTTCATGAAAAATACTTGTAAATTGTAATGCACATTTATCTTATCAATTGGGAAGAAATATTTATTCTTAGGTTATGAAGCGAAGTTTCTAAAGAACATATGGACAGGGATGGAAGTATAGAACATATGGACAGGGATGGAAGTATTGGAGGTGTGTAAGGTTGTCCACACTCTGCAAGCTCAAAATAGAGGGGTCCATTAGTCCATAGGTTAGCGACATTGATTTATCAACCGTCATCTCCTCATGATTAGAGTGGTGACGAGATCCCTAAGTAGGCAAATGATTAATTGCTTGTGACCATTTCCTTCCCTCTAAAAAAAAAATCTTATCAATCTCATTAATCACTCAAACTAAATACACTTTGTAATCTATCAATCCAAATACATAAGCTAAATA
The DNA here is from genome assembly GCA_963675135.1 of Galeopsis tetrahit. Classification (NCBI taxonomy): domain Eukaryota; kingdom Viridiplantae; phylum Streptophyta; class Magnoliopsida; order Lamiales; family Lamiaceae; genus Galeopsis; species Galeopsis tetrahit. Next base: position 64,023,859 of record OY776132.1, read on the forward strand.
CAAACTTGTTTTTACTATATAAGTAGTACAATTCTACTCAATTTTATCAAAAGTTATTTGTCCTGCCACGTGAATCAAACGAGCTCTAAAAATTACCTTTTTTTTATATAAAGTATATCTGAATATGAATCAACCTAGCAATTTACCACTACCTACGAATAAGTAGTTGGTTAGTTTTGTGTGCACCTGAGTTGACCATTGACTTTTGAACTTTTTTTTATGTTGCACTTTTAAGTTGTAGTGATTTGCACTTTTCAATGACTTACACTTTTTGATAAAATGGTGTTGCACTTTTCAATTGTTACACTGTATAATACGGAGTAATATTTTTATTTATAGTGACTTAAACTTTTTAGTAATGTTGTGTTACATTTTTCAGTTGTGTAACTTACATTTTTTGGTAAATGGTGTTGCACCTTTCTATTGTAGTGTCCTACACTTTACAATAATATTTTTATTTATAGCGACTTACACTTTTTAGTAAAATATTGTGTTGCACTTTTTAGTTATATGGACTTACACTTTTTAGTAATATTGTGTTGTACTTTCAGTTATACTCACTTGCACTTTTTAGTAATATTGTGTTGCATTTTTCAGTTATATTGACGTACATTTGTTAGTAATATTATGTTTCACTTTAGTTATATTTAGTTACACTTTTTAATATCAATTTTATAATTAATAAAAAAAAATAGAAAACAGTTAGAAAAAAAAAATAAAGAAAAGCGAAAAAATAGGAAATAAAAAAAAATTATAAAAAGAAAAGAAAACAATCGAAAAAAAAGGAACAACGGTATAAAAAAACCGAAAAAGTAGGAAACTAAAAAAATAAAATTACACACGAGGTGTACGCCGTACACTCGAGTATATGAGACAAATACATACGTCTTGTGGATAGTTTTACCTAGTGTAATAAAAATATATACTTTGAAAGTGTGTGATATCTAGTGTTTAAGTAAAGACAAGAATGTTGCACAGAAATGTTGAGACAAATAGTGCAACACTGACTCTAATGAAATAATAGAGAAGTAAACACACAGCGGTTCCGACTAAAACATTAAAAACAATAAGAACACAATTGAATATTTTTTAACATAAATTTTATTAATAACAAAACCTATGCTAGCCTTACGGCGAAAAACACTTAGCTTGTAAGTATAAAATTGTCGTGTGAAATGTCTCAACAATTACTTCAACATTCCACAAACCGAAACTACAATCGAGACAGGTGTCTGAATCTGTAAAGAGACTTAAGTGTATAAACACTGTCTAAAGAACTAATCCTATCTATGATTCACTCTCAATCGATACAAGACTATAACTAAATACACGGGAAGGTATGGTATCCTTCGATGTACATTAAAAGATACAACTACTGGCCATAACTCCTAACAGGGTTGAACTCTCAAGAAATGTGTTACTCGAATAGTGCATGCTTGAAAGTGAAAGCCTCCTTCGGTATTTATAGAGAAACGGCCGAGTTCCAGAGTCTTCCATATGAGATCCTATTTTTTAGGATCTCAACTCCCATGATCTCTCTAGATCCTTCTTCCATCTTCCAGATCGTTCTAAGATGCTCTAGGTCCTTTTAGCACGTCCTCCAACATTTTGGAATCTTCCAGGTTCCAGACTCTTGTAAAAGCTTCTAGAATCGTCCCTGAATGTGAGAGCATTTAGTCCAATATTTAATGTAATATTTCAGAAAAGACTTAGAATAAATCACGGAAGGTCAAATTAAGATGTTGTTGATAATGTTAAAGTATTTAAGAGTTAACAACATCCACAATCTCCCCCAATTTGACATTTCGACTACAACACGCCTGATGCACATATATTTCTATACACACTTCAGTAATATATATTTAGGTGAGGTTAACATCTACTCTAAATACTAGTCAAGACAATACATGTTGTAAATTTGTAATCGTTGGATCATATCAAAAGAAGACCAATAATAATCTTACTAAGATCCGTGCCATAAGATCAAAATAATCTTATCCAAAACAAAATAAGTATAAACAATATACTTATTTACAAACACATACTCCCTCCGTCCCACTATAAATTTCTCACTTTCCTTTTATGGATGTCCCACTATAAGTTTCTCATTCCATTTATGGCATATTATTTTCTCTCTCCCAATCACATCACTTCTACTTTATCATACTTCATCTAATACCCATCTATTATTTTCTCTCTCACCATCACATCACTTATACTTTATCTATTATTTTATCATATTTTTTAATCAAAACACCCAAAAAAAAAAAGGGAAGTTTATAGCGGGACGGAGGGAGTATAACTTTACAAAAATCAAAAGTTAAACGAGAGCATCATATATGAATATGTACTAGACCAACCTAAAACTTATGTAAGACTCAAAAGAAATCAGAGCATAAAACAAACAAAGCAAAGAGAATAAAAAACATGATTAACTAAGATCAAATTCGCATGCTGTAAGTAAGTAAAATTAATTCTTTAAGGCAAACAATTTTAAGCCTTTTATAGCAGTATGCCAAATAAAAATACAATTTTTAAGACAAACATTTTTAAGCAAGTTGGATATGGATCAGAGTTAGAAATACTAACAACAAAAAGAAATAACCGAGACAAATGCACACCTAAATCTAAAAAAAATACCCTTAGATTATGTTTACTGTTGGTTTTAAAAACAAGGTTTTATCTATATAACATCACTAGCTCCAATCATTATAATTTATCTCAACAATAATAGAATACTATAATAATATAATACATTCAATCATTACACAATCAACTAATCATTATAATTCCATCCAACAATAACATAATAATACAATTTCATTCAATCTTACACATTAATTTGATATAAAGTTAAAATCTTATACTATTCCAAAATTCAAAAGAAACACACGTGTTACTATTCATAAGAGTTTCAAAAACTTAGAATTTTAAAAATCGATTTTCAAAACAACTCAAAGCCCAAAGTAAACATCTCCTTATGTTATCAATTTATTATATATTTTGAAAACAGCTTCTAAACACTATTCCATACTATATAATATGTGAATGAACCAGTTTTGGTATGTTTTATTAGTTGGGCAAAACAATACTCCAATTTAAAATGAGTTGTTGAGAAATTTGTACTCCTCATGTTCCATTATTAGTTGAATATTTATTATTTACATGAATTTTAATGTAATATTTTTTTTATTAATATTAAAAATCATAAAATTAATTGTTAATATTAAATGCAAAAAAAATAGTATTAAATGAGGTAAAATTAATTTTTATGAGGGATTGTATAAGTATTTCAACTTTTTTTTGGATGGACAATATTTTGTTTGTGTGTATAAAGTAACGACATATGATGTAAATATAAGATGTTTGAAAGAAATTTTTAAATGAGTAAGGAGTAGTCGACAAGGTGTTCAAATAATAATGGAAATGAGGGAATATTAGTTTTGATGATCAACCAAAATATATTGTAATAAAATTAAGTTTAATTTGTATAGATAACTACTTTTAGTATAAGACTTAGTCTTAGACAACGGTTGGATGAGAACTCAAATGGTCAACTGAGTAAACCAGTTGAGACTGGACGTACATGCGTACACTTGTGATGAAGATTGCTAGAGACCAGCTCAGCAGACGGAAGACATGAAGACTAAAAGTCTTTGAGAGTTAGCAGAGAATACCGTCAAGTATCTTACAATTAATAAGTTGACTATGACTTGACTGATAATCAAGTGTCTTCTCAGTTATTCTGGTAATAACAATTGAGCTAGACAACTCATGATGGTTAAGTTTGAAAAAACTATCGTTCATCAAAAGAAGACAAATTGGATATTTAATTCAAGTGTTAAAGGAATCTCAAGATCTTCAAAATATTTTAAAAATCACTCTTGCAAATCAAATTCTTCGAGTGTTCAACCCTTGTAACCTAAGCTATCAAATTACATATCTGTAAGCTTAGAAAAAATCTCTCAGGCCCAACTTCTAAGAGCGATTTCATTAAGTTGGAGCTTACTTCATACATGCTCTCTATCCCTTCAAGAGATCGGGCACTAGTTTTGTTTGTTGTATCAACTTTGTAAGATGACTCTTGTCAATTAATCTAGTATGAAGAAACTTGCAGAGAGTGTAAGTCCACCGGTGTCCCTTGAGTCCTTGACACTTAAATTTCAAGGATTACAATGAAATTAATTAACTCACAACCAAGCATATGGAGCGGACGTAAAAACTAAGTCTCTAAACTTCTATAAATTCATGTGCCTCTATTGCTATGATACATCTTGTTTATTCATTCATATATTTATTAGCATAACACACAATCAACTTGAGTACAAGTACAACTGATATTGTTTCCTTGCATAAAATTAAACAAAGAGTTCTCACTAAGTTTAAAGACGAGTTTTTATAATTAGACGAGTCTGATATAAGGGCCTACAATTCTCCGCACTCAACTTAGTTGATGGATGTTCAAGTGATCAACTTTTGAGAAGTCAGTAAATTAGTTTTCAATCATAGTTGAAACACCCCCGCACTCAATATCTTTATCTGCCATCTGACTTAACTTTATTACATCAGCTACCTAGCTACCCACAAACTCTTTTAAAAAGTTTATTCATCCCTCTAACTTGTTTTAGGACCTACATGGACAATTAGTCACACACTGTCCCTGGCCCATCTATTTCATTTGTGAACTTTAAATTTTGAAGTTGTGATCTTTGGCGATTCGCTATTCATGAATATATACATATGTACTATTCAAGGACCGAGATACATATTTTCAGGGTATTGTGTTTTTTTTAATGTCAGTTAAACAATTTAAATTAGTAAATTATCGTACACTTACATATTATTGTATTTTTAAATTTTATTTTAACTTTGAAATTAATGTGAACTTTTAAGTTATTTGTAATTTTATTTGAACTTGTTGTGTATTGTAATGTTAAAATGGTAATGATTGTTTATGAATTATGCATAATTAGGAGTAGTATATTAGTAATGTATATGGTTAATTATAATTATTTGTATAAATAAATATTATATGTCAGTATGTGAGCATAGCTAATAAGGTTTATATATAGAGTTTTTGTTAGAAATAATAATAATAAAAAATCATGTGATGGGATGGACCGCTAGGTTAGGATAGACTAGACTGATTCATGGACCAGCCCAATACAACCCAATAATATTGTGTGGCTCGATAGGCTGGGGTGAATCTGATTGGACGGTCTGAATTGTCAGCTCTACTCAAAATCTGTGACTTAGAAAAAATCTTAATCTTAATAATAATAAATCAACTTGGTAGCATGTGATTTAATTTTTGAATATAAAGTTTTAAATTAATTTTCAAAGAAAATTGCAGTTATTACAATTTGCCAATCTCAATAATTTTGTTATTTATTGGTAAATCGATTTTAATAAGTACAGTATCGGTAATACTGCGATTTTAGTAACGATCATTTATTGAATTTTACTATTCCCTTTGAATAGGTAATTTCATTAATTTTTATAGTAATTGACTAGATAATAGATAAACCCACAAATTAATTGGGTTAAAAAATGTACACACATAAAGAATTATTTTTTCAATTAAATCGCAAAAAAGTGTTGACACGTGGTGCGAGTGCAGGTGCAGGGGATCCAAACCCGGACGTGTTTAGAAGGATTAACCGTATTGGTGAACCGTCGATACGTCCGGAACTTTGGTAGCTTCCTTTCCGGCTGGTTCTTGGGGTCAAATGAAAACATACATTTCATACCATTCAAGAGTGGGCTGTGTGTGAGAGATAAATAGGCGGCGGAGAAGCAGAGTCCACCGTTAGTCACCTGTAACTCCCCACCGCCCTAATTGCTTTTGCCGCTAAAGAAAGAGTCGTCATTTTTCGCAATTTGCTGATCAATCTCTTGATTTTGCTTCTTCTTAGCTCTGTAAGCCTTCTCTCTCTCTCTCTCTAGGTTTTGTTTTTCTGTGAATTTTTTGAAGTAGATGATGTCCTGTGTTATGTGTGTATCTTAATTTTAGTTTCAATTTTTTGATTGAGCTCAATTATGTGGATTGCTTGGATTTTGATGGCTATTTCTAGTTTGTTTGATTGGATCATCAGTTGTTGGGAGAGTTAAGATAACTGTTGACTGGAAATTGATTGATCATCTGCTGATCCTTCTGGGCCCTGCCGTGGTAAAGAGCAAAGCTTCACAGGTTTGAAGAGGATGGACTTGGTGGCTAATTGCAAGGTAAAGTCACATTTTCTGGGGTTCTGGCAATTTAGGTTTCCTTTTAGAGCTGGTGTTTTCTCTTTCTTTTTGTGAGGTTGTGTATTGGTTTGAATTCTGCAGTTTACTGTATAATTATTGGATATGGTGGTGCAGATTTTGGTGATTGATCCTTTCTTCAGAATGATGTGCAGTGTTAATGCACATGTTAAATTGTGTGTGTGTTTTATTTTTTTAAATTCCAAAAATAGCTTGTTCAGCAACTCGAGTCACACTCGTTGGTTGTATAAAGCACAAAATGCTTATGGATGTAGAAATTGACACTAATGGAAAATTGGTGCGGACAGTGTGTGATATGCGCCTATGTTAGCCTTTTAAATTGTTTTACCGTGGGCTTCTTTGAGCAGACTGAGCTGGAGTGATAATCTTGAAGCATGACTTTGGCATGCTATATTTGAATTATTGGTTCATTTTCAAGTTATTTCATTTACATAGCTTGTCTACAATGTCCTCTTTGCTACCTTCCGATAAGGCACTTTGAGCAAGGATATATGTAATATAGGTAGTTGGATACATAAATTTTTTGCTTCCTTTGACTTTTGTAAGAAAATAATTGATTGTCTGTTCTAGCTCAGTCTTCTGTGCATGGGTTAGAAAATATATTTCTGTTCATTATCTCCGTGTGGTTGTGTGTTATCTGATTCCTCAAGTAAGTCATTGTTAATGAAATTATAAGCTGGGACCTCGTATACCTTGTCTCTGTTTTGTTTTCACAATTTTCTAGCCATCCACGATGAAAAGTGCATAGCTCACACTGTATCATATATACTTTGAATATAAATTCAAACAAGATTGAATCACACTCCATGCATGTTCATAAAATTGAACTGTTGAAGTGTTGAACAGAATATCATGATTGGAAAACAGCGACTCAAAATTGGTGGCAATATACTTTAAAAGTTTAAATGCTAAAATCTTCATTTACAACTAGGACAGTTAAAAGTTTCCTTGGGGAAGACCAAAGATGCAATTCACAAGTAAGGATATTCAACCTATGAAAGAATAAAAAAAAAAACATTTAATTTAATTAAAGATGAAAATGAATATATCTGTTGAAGTTGGTCTTAAGCTAATCTGAGGCAAAATTAATTAAATCAAAATAATTCAATATAAATTGACCACCACTAATTTTTTAGTTAAGCGTGAAAACTCCATGATGTTTCTTCTTAAGGAGATGTAGACTAGAAGATCCTCAGGCAAGTCGGGGCTCTGATCTTTGGCATCAAAATTATCTAGCATCCTTGTTGCTTAAGTTTGTGTTCCGGGTAAGGTTTGATTTTTCAGCCACATGTCCACACAATCAAACAGGAACAGGCAAATAAATACCTTTCTTGGTTAATATTGTGAGAAATGTTTTAGTGTTGCTGTTGCAGCCAGGAAACTCATTTTGATTGTTAGGGAAAGGCCTCAATGTAACCGATACAATTTTTTTTTTTGTATGTGGTTGTCAAAAGAATAACTCGCTAACTCTGAAATATGAAAACCTTATTAAGAATTGGACATTGTTAAAGAGAAGTGGTAAATGTGAAGAAGTGTAAGATTATAAAAGCTGAGTTTCAAGCAGTTGCCTTGAATGTGTCTACGAGGGATTTATTTGGAAGTTGTTGAGCAACTTTTGGCCTTTAAAGAGTAACAAATCAAAATAACACGTAAGATACTAGTAAAAGCTAATTTGCAACTTATATAAAAAGTTTTTTTAATATTGAAATGGCAAATCAGGATCTTATTACGCAGTTCGACTTTTGCCATTTCTTTACTCTCTTTCTAGCCATATCATATCTGCTCGTTTTTCATTTCTCATAAAAATAATATTCTATTTGCCCCATTAAGACTCATTTACGCAGCTGATACATTCAAGGCATCTGCTTGAAACTCATAGTTGTCAATGCATCGGTGTTGGGAAATTCATAGGTGTCCGTGTATCGGATTTAGTTAGAGAGTGGTGCTACGCTCTTAGTGATATTGTCTAATTGTAAGCTGTAAAAGACACCTCTCATCCCTTTCACCTTCCCTATTTTAATAAAACATTTTGTTTCCTATAAAAAAAAGACTCATTTAAGCAGTTCTATGATTTCCAATGAGAATATGAAGAATTTAGTGAAATATGGTTTCAAGACCTTTTGTCTTTTCTTTGTAATCCATGGGATGGGGATCTGGTGGAAGGACTAGCTTGTTAATCTAATTTATTGTTTTTAATAAAAATACCAGGCATAATTGCAGCTAAAATCACCACATTTTCGTAAATTGCTCAAAACTTTTGAGTTTTGACATATAAAACCTCATTTTTTTTTTTTTTTTTTTGCAATTCACACTTCCGGGCAGATTAACTGTTGCCCGTTTGGGTAGTTTTTAGGTGAACGACGTCGTTTGAGTAGTTTTAGGGTGAACGGCGTCGTTTGAGTAGTTTTAGGGTGAACGACGTCGTTTGAGTAGTAATTAGGATGAACGATGCTGTTTGGGATTCTAATTGTTGCCAAGTAGGATGATCAGTTGGAAATGGGAAAGAGTCGATCTATCCATAAGTTCGAAGTGCAATTATTTTTAAACTGAGGTTTTATTTGCCAAAACTAAAAAGTTTAGATTAGATTGGAATTTGCGAAAAAGTGGCGATTTTAGTTTGCCGTTAAGCCAAAATATTAAAATAAATCATATTTCTTTATAAAAATATAAGTATAAATTATAATTGCTCATATATAAAATTTAAATTTTTTAGTTTTTAAATTTTCATATTATAGACAAACTTCAACCTCGAATACCAATTTTTTTTTACCAATGTTCAAATTTCAATGAACCGACATCTTATATCTGAAAATTTGTTTATAGGCATGCAATATGTATATCAAAATAAAATTGGATTTGATACGTTCTTTTTCCAATTTTGTGCTAAATTTTTAAAAACCCTCTTTACTTGACATTTTTTAAAACAATAAAAGTTTGACCCCCCGGCACACATTTCTTTTCAACAACCTGGCTGTCACATTAACAAAAAGGGAAAACTTTGTGGAGGATTATTGTCCCGGTTGTACTTTGGTCCATATAGCTAGAAAGAAATAAGAGGATTATTGAGTGTTTGCTCGAGTCAATAGAAGATGTGTGGGGTAGGATAAAATTTAGAGTTTCTCTTTGGGCATCAGGTCATAAGAAATTCATAGGTGTCCACATATCGGATTCAGTTAGGGATTGATGCTTTGCTCCTGTTTAATTGTAAGCTGTAAAAGTCACCCCCCATCCCTTTTAACTTCTTGATCTTAATAAAACATTTTGTTTCCTTTAATATGTATTTTCTTTTTTTAAATTAAGCGCAATCTAGCTCTTTAAAGACCTAAATCTTGTCTAAAACATTTACTGCTTTTTATCCGAATATAGGATATAGTTTAGACCAGAAATGGTACAGTTGACGTGATTAAAGAGATGATTAATTAAGAACAGAGATCTACGGTCACTCCGTAGCTGTTTGCTGTCATCCTTGTCCTTTTCATACCAAAGGTTGGAATCCTTACTTTTCCTTGTTTATCTTCTTCTATCTTTAAGCCGAACCATTTTTCTTCTTTCTCTCTTTGAGAAACAATATCTAGTTGAAGTGTGTCTCAACTCCGTCCTCAACCCAAGGATTGTTCAAACATGAAATAACAAATATTGAAGCACCTTGAAGTGCATCTTGCGGGCTCAAACCATTAATCTTCCCTCTGTTTCCAGATTGGTGCCAACAAAATGATGTTCTCTCCTGCCTTGTTTTATATAGTGAAATGGGGACCAATGAATTTTGTTTTGAACATTTGTTCTGAAAAAGACAAGATGTTTCTTTTTCGCATTTAACAATCTAAGAACTATCTGCTATGAATAACACATTAGTTCTTTACCAATTTGTTGAATCTGTAGTCTGAGCTGTGAAAGCTGGCAACATTGGCGTATTTGGAATGTGTCCTTTACACTTGCCATGATTAATTCCCAGCTGTAGAATTTATAATGCAATAAGAATTTCCAGTGTCCGACACTTTTCATCCAGTTTGAAAACAACATCAATGAGTCGTATGATCTGTTTGTTCTTTCTGCCTTTGCTGTATGATTTCATACACATCATGAGTTACTTTTGAATTTTTTTTTTGTCTTTCAACTGTTCGTGCGAGAGATAATCTCTAATATATGGATTAAGTTCCTGCGAGATCTAGTCTCTAATATATTTGTTTCCTGTAAAAGGTCTTAACAATCTATCTATCGTGCAGGAAAAATTAACATATTTCCGAATAAAGGAGCTCAAGGATATCCTTACCAAGCTGCAGCTTTCAAAGCAGGGAAAGAAGCAGGTACATCCCAAAATGTTGGCTAAAGACCTTCATTTTCTTAAGTTGACTTATCTTATTGGCTGGAGGACAAGATGGGAATTAAAAAGACAGTTGCCCTTGTCTTATATTTCTTTCATACACTACTTTATGCTGACATGTATCTGTTTGATTTTGAAACACTTTGTTTATATATGCAGAGTCCTATTTTGTGTGGTGTTCACCTTTTTTTCACCAACTTATCTAATAAATGACACCACTTCAATTGTGGCTTGTGGCCTGGATTCCAATTGAATTTCTTAATCTTGTTTCCTATTTGATTGACTGCACTTATGTAATTAGTTCACGTAAAATTCTATGGACTATTTGTTTCAGATCAGTTCTTGGGAATGTTATATGAAACAAGATAATTAATGGTTTGTGTGGATTGTTTTTGCATAGGACCTTGTTGATCGGATATTGGCTGTTCTCTCTGATGAACGAGGTAAAAGCAATGTGATCTTGTAGTTACTTGGCTAGCCTATAATGTTTGACTGCATGCCTTGTAGTTGTGTAGCTAATATTCTTTCTTAAGTCTCAGGAACGTGGGCCAAGAAAAATGCTGTTGGAAAGGAGGGAGTGTTAAAGCTAGTTGACGACACTTACAGGTGCTCTCTTTTCTGTTTGGTACATATATGCATGGACTTGTGGAAAAGTGATTAGAGTGCTCTATGTTGCCTCCAGAATATGATGCAAATTTTAATTCACATGTCCTAACATTCACTTCAGTATGGAAATTTACAATTCTTCAACTACTGTACCTTTGACCTCGTTAGAAACCAAGCTGAAAAATAATAAAATAAAGGACAATGAGAGGAAAAATGGAAATCTTAACTTGAGAAAGTTATGTAAGTCTGTTAATAAATGGATTATCCAGAAAGTAGAATGTAGGAATATTCTTATCCAAGTTTGATGACCTTACATGAGATCTCTCAATACTATTTTCAGGAAAATGCAGGTGTCTGGGTCGGCTGAGTTGGCTTCAAAATCACAAGCTGTTTCAGATAGTACACCTGTAAAATTGAAAGAGGAAACTGAAGATTCGTACCAGACAGATAAGATACGCTGCCTCTGCACAAGCACACTGCCAACCGATTCAATGATCAAGGTAATGTATATTTTGATTATCAAATTTTAAGCATGTTGCAGTTCATCTTCTTGATATGTATGTATATGTTATTTATTCATGGTATCAAATATTTGTTTACTAGAACTTAAGCACGTTATGGAAGTCTATACTATTAACCAATTCAAATTTTGGTGCAGTGTGAAGATCCTAAGTGTAACATCTGGCAGCATATGGCATGCGTGCTCATTCCTGAGAAAAATATGGAGGGTGTTTTACCAAATCCTCCAGATACCTTTTATTGTGAGATTTGCAGACTCAGCCGGGCTGATCCGTAAGTGGCCATGCCGCCTTGTCAGTTTATTTGTATCATCATCATATAACATTAGACTATGTCCTTGGTACTTTTATGGACTCATATTGTGTATTGCTCTCTGATTGTTCTTGTTGTGCCGATTCATTATGTTATAGTAGCACTATAGTATATTCGTAGATTTATCTCATTCCTAAGTTTCCTTGTTTTTTATAACTTATGATACTAAAGTAAGATGACACTTATTTTTGCTGCAATTAAACTCCCTAATTTTCTTTCTATGACTACCTTTCATTTCTTTAGATAATTACCTTCCCTTTCTCTCAATTGCTTCTTAAAATCTGATCTTAAAAGCAAAGGGGAAAGTTTAGATGTCAGATTGAGGTGCTTGACATTCTTTGGTTTAAGGGTTGCTTACTAGAGGTGTTTGTTTGTTAAGCATATTCAAAGTGTTGAAAGTTGATGAATCTTGGTAGGCTATGCATGAGGTTATGGCCTGTAAATTCCTCATCTTAAATTTTACTCCGTATCTCTTTTCGCCTTTGCTTTGCTAACTATTTATTTGAAAATAATTCTGAGGATGGTTTGTATGCACATAGAACCTAATGAGTAAGAAACTCTAAGCATAACCTTACAACATGTTTCATAAACATCCTTAGAACTTGTGGAGAGTTTGATTAATAGATTTAGGGCATGATTGTATCCCGCCTACGACGAATGATTTTACTTTAGAAATTCCCATCCCCGTTTATAATATTTCAGAGGTCTTTAGGGGTGGGTTCAAAATCAACCACAATCCTAACCTTTTATATTCACTTTCTCTCTCCAACTTTTCATTTTCTCTATATCGCACACGTTTACTTGCCACAATATAATAATCCCACCATCACCTACTTTTTCACGCATTTTTTCACAATCCTACCTGACTACATCCTAACAGCCAAACACACTCACAAATCCAAATTCACCTTCTTACAATTCAAATTCTCAGATATACAGGAGCTTGCTTGTATTTGCTGCTTTATTTTTTGTGATAATCAAATATGGCATAATGGCAATAACAGTACTTGAGCTTGTGGTTTCTATGACTTATTCAGCAAATAGTCTGTTGTTCTATGTGTAACAATTCAGAAACAAGATTCTTTGCCCCATAGTGACTTATGTTACACAAGCTACATGTGAATAGATTGTTTGTGGACTTATTTCAGAAACCTTCTGAATGCATGAAAATATGTTGATTTTTTCCCTTGTTGAATATGCAGCTTCTGGATGACGGTTGCACATCCTCTGTACCCTGTGAAGTTAAATATCACAAATGTTCCTACAGATGGGTAAGTATGTGCTATGACCTTATTCCTCAGCTCGAGGACGCTGGATGCATTACTATAATGTGTTTTTAAGCTATGTTCTTCTTGAATAATATGCTAGCATTTTCAAGCTGTTATGGTTTTCTTGTATTTGTCGATTGTACAAGCTGGAAAGAAACCCAGATTTTGACTCTTACCCCATTCACTATTTACCAATATGCATTACCACTGAGAATTAATTCTGCGTGTTAGTCAATGTATGTTCATTTCTATTTGACTATACCTTTCTCTGCTGCCATGGGATGCTTCTCTGGAATATTTTTATTCTCTTTTTGCCATAGCATTTTATTCCAGAAACTTTACACAAAATCAATCTAGTGTCTCTCTTTCATCTATTATTTCAGTTAACACTTGAAAATACTAGTGGCATATGATAACTCTATTGCAAAGAAGTGAACAAAGAAGGAAAAATGAACCCTTTTTAGTTGATACAAGAGAAAGGGATCTTCATTTCTTTAGTAAGGGAACTCTAAGCAGAAGTGTGTAGGAGCTGTTTCCCACTTGAACAATGTTATAGCACACTAGCTTAATCTGGGGATTTCTGTTCCTTGATGATAATATGTGCCATTCTGAATTTATCACGACATTTCAGAACTGTACTCCTGTCATATTTTTAAGAATCAGTTTCCTCGGTTATTATTCCAGCAATTAGTTTTATACTTGTGTTTTCGGCTGTATTTGTTGCCTGGGGGGATTTCCACGGTTATAGGAAATGAGCTGCATCTTTCCAAACATTTGGTTTTTATGCGTATAATGCTTCTACAATTTTATTTTTGTCTATGCACATATTTGAAATTATTTGAAAAGTGTCTGATTCTCGGCCTTTTCAGCTCAAATCCTAGTCAGAGCATTGAGAAGACATTTCAACTCACAAGGTCAGACAGGGACTTGCTGGCGAAACAAGAATATGATCTTCAGGTTAGTTTGATGTCATATGATGGTAACAACTAACAAGTATATCTTCTACATGTCCAGAACATTTTGACTGATTCAATGCTTGTGACACTGTTATCTTGATGATCAGGCGTGGTGCATACTTCTTAATGACAAGGTCACGTTTAGGATGCAGTGGCCACAATATGCAGATCTACAGATCAATGGTATCATATAACTACATAAGTCTTTGTTCATTATGTGTTGAGAGGGAGTCTGATGGAGTTAAGGAAGAAGAACGCAAAAATAACTCAAAATGAAATAAATAGAATACTAAGCAATCAAGCAAAATAACTCCTCCGTCTTCACTTATGCCTCTTATACACCATAAGAGGCGTATCAGAGTCATATAAATCCTCGTGAAATATTCGATTAAGTGTGCATATTTACTCATTTTTAGAACCAGATCACATAACATTTCTTCAGGCTTGATGCATATTACCATGACTAATTTACTTATGTTTAAAACCAGATGCATACTGTTTCTGTAGGCATAGTGTAAATCTTTATTTGTCTGAATTGCTTGTGCAATTGTTCTTTTCAAGGTTCATGTATTCCATTTTTCTTTGGTTTTCCTTTACATGTAAAAATGGAGTCTTTTATGCTTACTTCACCATAATACTAGACTTTCACTATCCAATTTATTGTACATATTATTGCCTTTCTGATTCAACAGGTGTACCAGTGAGGGCAATAAACAGACCTGGCTCTCAGTTACTGGGAGTAAATGGGCGAGATGATGGACCTATTGTGAGCTTATCTTTCTGCACTCACTAGTCATTGGTCAAATTTAAGAACCGTTCGTCGTTTCTGTCGGTTTTATTTTTTGTATGTTCATATCAGTTTCACCTAGTTTTGAGGAAAGCATGACTTTGTTGTACATTCATGTACTGGTTTCAGTCCTGTGATGTGATGAACCTTTGGGCACATAGATATATAAAGTTTTCTTCATTTATCATCATCCATATTTCGGATGTAAAAGTAAATTCCCCTCTATATTTGCCACATAAAAGTTAAACTTGTCATAACAACTTCTATAGCAATTCATAAGTTGATGGTTTTCAATTTCAATATTACCCAAGCTTTGTCACATGTTTATCAAGGAACATATCCTTTTTTTCCTCTGTTACCTCTAAATTAAAGGATGACTCTGGTAGTGTTCCTAGTTGGTGATTATTTGTGAGACATCTTTAACTGAGAAGCATACTACATAATAAGAATGAGTCAGTAGTTTCCCCGTGTCACGAATGGTCCATCTTAAAAGTCATCATTATCTTAATAATTTCCCTGTGTAGGCTGTGTTATTAGCTTTTTATTAGAACTTTTTAACCTTTTCCCCATTTTTTCCCCTTTGCGCCCTGATGACAAGGGGAGATCCTTAAATTGGCACGTTAACTTACGTATTGTTGATTTTTCAGTATATTTCTTGTTCATTTGTCAGATTACACCATGCACCAAAGATGGAATTAATAAGATCTATGTAGGAGGATGCGATTCACGCATATTTTGTGTGGGAGTTAGAATTGTGAAAAGGCGCACGCTGCAACAGGTCAGCTAACATTTTGAAATTCTTTATTTTTATGTATATTTTGAACATGGTCATCTGATTAGTCCAAGTTGTGGGAGTGACGTTACACATTCTTTACTCATAGAACTTGCTTGTTTGGCATTATCAATATACTTCTGGCATTCTCTAGCAACTTCGTCATTTCTGTGCCTTGAATGTGTATTTATCAAACTGTGGAAATTAGTAACAACTATTGTCTGTATCTATTAAATTTATGTATCTTTTGCTGTGTTTTTGGTGGGGGTGGGGGCAGTAATCAGGGAGTATGATTTTTTAAATTTTTTTTTGTCCAAAGTGGAGATAAAATGGCTTTTTTATTTTTTTATTCATTGCACATTCTGCTTATGACATCTTATCCTTGGATTGACCCTGTGACTTGAGAGGATATGGGGAAATAGTTTATTGCTCTCAATTGTGAGGATTTTGTAGAAGGTTTTGTCTATTATACTTGTATTTCTATTTTGTGATTGGCAGAGGCGTAATGGTACTTCACACATCTTTTTTCTAGGTTCTCAACCTAATCCCAAATGAGGGTGAAGGTGAAAGTTTTGAGGATGCATTGGCTCGTGTTCGTAGATGTGCTGGTGGTGGAGATGTTGAGAAAAGTGCTGATAGCGACAGTGATATTGAAGTTATTGCTGATTTCATTTCTGTCAATCTTCGCTGTCCTGTAAGTAATTATACTGTTTTCTGTCTTTTTATTTATTAGGTGTAGTTTTAAGAGTTCAAAGGAAATGTATGCGTCTTCTAAATCTCAGGTACAGTTTAATAGTCTATTTTCCTGGCATAGATATGCTGCTGATGTACCTTGCTTTGATGTCTATACTTGTTTGTTGGAGATAAGTAATATTTTCATGCTCTATGCTTGGTGCATGCGTGTAAGCAAAGCATCACTGCTATGCCTGAAGAACAAGAGGGGGACTTGGTTGCTTCATATATGTGTTTTAAAAAAAAAGAACTCCCTAACCTTAATCTATCGTCCCACCAAGTGGGAAGGCCCACTGCCAGCTCGTTGTAATAATAAAAAATATCAAGACAAATACCCAACTATAATAATATAATAAAACAAAGACATAAACTTGAACGCTATCACACTTGATGTTGGAATGTATGAATTGTCACAGAATTTCTCTAGTCCAATCTGTAAATTCTGTTGTTAATTCAAGTAATGCATTACCCATTGGATGGCATTGTTTCACAATTATGCTTTAGCTAAGCAATGATTTTTTCTTTCTTGTAATGCTAGAAATTCCTGCTGTTTTGTTTCTAACTTTCTATCCCAATTTGTCTTTTGCAACTAAATATTTATTCATGCATGCTTCAGATGAGTGGTTTAAGAATGAAGATGGCTGGGAGATTTAAGCCCTGTGTGCACATGGGCTGCTTTGATCTTAGAGTGTTTGTGGAAATGAACCAACGGTCAAGGAAGGCAAGTAAATATGATGCCTTATTTTGTTTGCCTTTTGTTTTTCTTTTATATTCATGGATAAAGTTTGTGGTTTAACTCACAGAACTTCATTGTGATATATCTTCTGTTTGTGGATGTAGTGGCAATGTCCTATTTGTTTGAAGAACTACTGTTTGGAGAAAATCGTAATAGATCCCTATTTCAATAAAATCACATCTAAGGTATTGTATGCATTATCTCAATGTCATATTGTTTCCTTTCCACTTTTGAAATTCATGTGCTTCCTCAACTATCTTCTACAGATGCAAAATTGTGAAGAAGATGTTGCTGAGATTGAGCTGAAGCCTGACGGCTCCTGGCGTGCCAAGCCAGAGAGTGGTGATCGTAGGAGTCTTGGGGAGTTCGGGCTATGGCACTTGCCAGATGGCAGCATATGTGCGCCTGCAGAATCAAAACCGAAACTGGAAGTTAAACAAGAAGTTGGTTCAGATGGTCCCATGGTTCTTAAACTGGGAATGAGAAAAAACCAAAATGGTTGCTGGGAGATCAACAAACAAAATGATGCGCAGGGAATCTTATCTGCAAATAGATTCGAAGAAAATTTTGAGAACAATATAATACCTATGAGCAGCAGTGCTACTGGGAGTGGCAGAGATTGCGAGGATGCTAGTGTTAACCAGGATGGTGGAGGAACCCTCGATTTTAATGGCTTTGAATTTGAGTCCATTCCAACAAACCTCGATCCACCACATGGATTAAATAATGATAGAATGACTCCTGCCACAGAAGCTGTACCATTAATAATCCTCAGTGATTCTGATGACGAAGAAACTGTACCATTAATGCCCTCTGGAAAGAATGCCGGACCACCTGATAATGGTGGAGTCCAATTCCCAGCTACAATTCCTGATTCTTATTATGAAAATCCTTCTCTTGGTCTTTATGGTGGGAATGACGATGACTTTGGGAATGTTTGGGGGTCATTGCCTTCTACTAGTCAGGGAGGTCCAGGGTTTCAGTTATTTAGTTCTGATATGGATGCTTCCGAAGCCTTAGTTGAAATGCAGCAAGGTCCTCTTAACTGTACGTCTTCGTCTCTCAATGGCTATACATTGACTGCAGAAACTGCCATGGGATCTGCTGCACTTATCCCCGACTCTAGTGCTCCTCAACTTTCTAATGATAATGATGTTGGCTTAGTAGATAATCCCAATGCATTTAGTGGCAATGATCCTGCACTTCAAATATTTTTGCCCACAAAACCATCTCATACAGCAGCAGCAGCAGGGCAGTCTGATGAACGAGAGCATCAAGATGTTTCAAGTGGTATTCAAGAGGATTGGATATCTCTCAGGCTTGGGGGTGGTATTGGAGTGAATTGCGGTGATTCATCAGCTGGAAATGGCCAGAATTCAGGACAAGTGCAATCAAGGGATGCGAACATGGGTTCACCAGCAGAGAATGGTATGTGTGATTGGTTTAATTATGTGTGATTGGTTTAATTATGTGTTTGGGCGACAACCCCCCCTCCCCCCCAATTAAAAGGATGCACCCGCTTTAATTTTAGTCTTGACCTTTTCCACTTAGAAATTCTTCTCTTAACTTCACCAAATTCAGTTTTTTTGGTCCTTTTACCGGCTGTAACTTTTCAGTAACCACTGATGTGTCATGTACCAGCAAATTGCCACGTCAGTGATTACCGGAAAGTTTACTTGTTACAGCTGGTAAAAGGACCAACAAAATGAATTTGATAAAAGTTAGAGGACTAAAATGAAAAATGGATGTAAGTTAAAGGATAAAAAAGTTTACCTCTAAAAGAAATACAGTAATAATAATCACGTGTTTGAAAAATACTGTGATGGCTAGGGATTTATGCAATAAAAGTATAAGTTCCTTATCAGAAAAAGAAAATCGTTATTTATTATTTTGTGGTTTGGTTATTGGCAGCATCATTGTTGCTTGGAATGAATGAAAACGGGTCTATGCTAAATAGGGAAAGACCAGATAGTCCTTTCACATTTCCTCGGCAAAAGCGTTCTGTAAGACCAAGATTATATCTGTCGATTAATTCAGACTCAGAATGAAGGTGTTTGTTTGTGTGTAAAATTGGTGGGGAAGTTTTGAAGAGGATGACAGAGTGGAGAAGGGTCTTGTTGGTTGCCTGTTAATCTGTTGTATATGCCCCATGGAAGAAGCTAAGTTTCAGACTACAGTTGTTTTTTTGGTATGAACTAGCATCTTCTTTAGTTTTCCGATGAATGCCTGCCTGCCTGATAATATTTCCCATCGAGGACTCTTTTTTTTTTTTTTTACATGTGACAGTTGTTTAATTCGAAAAATTGGAAAGAGTAGTTTTGGGTGTAGGTGTATTAGTTTAATGAGAGTAGCAATGTATATCTCATTGTTAAAATTCAATAATTTTATAGTAGTAAATATAAGAATACATTTAGCAATTATTACCCCGCCTGTAAATTATTCGATGATTTCCATTCCGTGTATATGAATATATCAGCTGGCTGGTGTTACTTGTGCTCTCCCCCTCCAAATTCAAATTATACCCCTATTCTCTTGTCAATCTGGTTTTGAGAATTGTGGTTATTTACTGACTTGGATGGAAATCGAAGCAATAATACGTTTAGGAGAGATAAGGCTTATTAAGGTTAATTTTAAAATTGAGATTTAAGGTATAGGATGTATAGTATGCAAAATTACTCTTGCTTTCTCTCTCTCATATTTCGTCTTTCCTTTCACTTCTCTCTCCTGCTTATAGATTCTTCCCCCTTCCCTCTTTCTTTTTCTTCTATCTCTGGATTTCGATTCTTCCCTCTCTGAAAACAAAAAAGAAACTTCTCCTCTCTCTCTCTCTCTCTCTCTCTCTTCCATGTATTTTCTGTTGTTTCTGACGATATTGTGAAGTAAAGATGATTATTATTATTAATAATATTTTTTTTATTAAAAAAATTGTGAAGTGGATGAACCAAATCTGTGGGAAATATTGAATAGAGAAAAATAGAAAAAAAAAAAAAAAAAAAAGGAACAAGCAAATTCGATTCTATTCTGAAATCTATGTAAAATTTGAATAGTTGGCGGTGGATTTAGTTTTCAATGGTGAAGTGAAGAGGGAAATTCATTCATCAGTTGGAAATTCAACGGTGGTAATAGGGGAAATCATTGCTGGAAAAGATTAACAGTTGGCGGTGGTGAATTGAAAAAACGTTGCTGCTTATAATTTCCGGCGACCCTTAGTGAGGAAGAAGACTGAAAATTAGAGGAAGAATTGAGAATGCAGTGGTGAAAAGGATCGAGATGGCAATTTTATTTTTTTGTGGTGTTGGGGATGATATTTTCTTGTTACTAACAAATAAAGAGTAAATATATAAAAGAAAAATCTAGAGTTATAGGATCATATATCAATCTAAAGGTCGAACTGTTGTTAAATTTTTTATCAAGGGATAAAATTTTCGATCTAAGAAAAATGTACACTCTTCTATAAAAAAGTCAAAAGAAAAAACTACAAACGAAAGTACCCAGTGTATATCAACCTTCGTACAACTACATCAAAAGGTCTAGGCGGCCCGGGACCCCAATTGTTCGAGAGTAATCAAAAGGTCTTTTAAGTGAGCAATCCATAGTGCCCCCAAAAGTGATGTTGGCTCACGTGCTGCAGCCAAGATAAACATCAATTATCTCATAGGTAGTATATTTGATATGCGATTCCAAAGTAATGACTTTAATATCCAAAAATTGGAGAATCCCCAATCCATAATTCATTGGGAGGAATGAAAGAATCCATGTTCATTATTTTATTTTTGATCCTCCAAATTATTAGTATTTTTTTTATCATTATATTATAAAATATTTTAATTCTATTTCAAACCAAACAACTCAATAATAATGAACATTCTTCATTGCTATCATTCTCATTCCTCTTAACAAACCAAGCAATATAACTCCAACAAAGTGGAGAAAGACACGAGAAATGATGGCAAGGCTGAGAATTCAGATCAAGTGAATTAAGTAGGCACTCAAAATTCTCTGAACCAGATAAATATAGAGCATTTTTGGTGGTCTCAACACGAATCAATGGTGTCTTGAACAAGCCATTGAGCTGTTTCGTGAAAACCTACAAGACAAAATTGATAACACCAGCGTCACCTGGGATCCAAACTAGCAATCAGATGATGGGACAAAGTCGGAGCAGTAGAACAACTGCTTCCCGATTGATCTGAGTCAGTCTTACACCATCATCTTTAGCAGCAAACTGCAATCAACATACCATTTCAGTTACTCTTACTAAGAACCAATGGATTTAGATTGGCGGAAGCTTTCACAACCGGGGCAATTATGCAAGCTCTCATGAATGTAAATGTCACAATCAAGGCAAAAGTATTGCTTGCATTTTGGACAACTAACACAAGAAGCTGGCATGTTTCCTGCATCAGCGCAAGCACACTGGAAATTATGAGTAAAAAATTTAGGAAAGTAAACATATCTGTCCACAATATTCTTCTAATTAGAGAACTACTGAACAGAAACTGAGACTTGCCAGGATTTAAAAGACTTTGCTGACAACCGAAGCAATTTTTGGGAAGATTGCGTGGATCATTTGAAACCGATGGTGTCACATCATCAAATGGAGTAATAGGAAATAAGTGGTGATAGGATCTTGCCAAATGGGGTGAAGAAACGAGGGTTAGTCCACATATTTGGCAGTCCGTAGGCAATTCACAAACGCGTGCTTTGCATCTCGGGCAAGTGTAGCCACCACCAACCTTAGCCTCTTTATGACAAGAACAAATTGAAATTACACCTTCTGCTGCTCTTTGAGGAAAACCCATCTTAATCAAATTTGCAACTGCAAATTCCGCTATAGCTGGGGGCGGAGGTGCGTGCTCAATGACCAATTCTTTCAAATGATACTGACATAGGAAAAATTGCAGATTGGATTACCTGTGAACATTATTTGTAAATTGCAAAATGCATTAAAAGGTCCCTAAACTATCAACTTTTCTTTTGATAAATCCCTAAACTAATTTTTGTTTTGAAAAGCCCTTTAAGTATCAAAATTTATTTCACAAGCTCCCTCAAGACAAAAATTGATAGATTTTTTCGATTCACCTAATGATCCCATTAAACAATGTACAAGTCAGTTTTATTTAATTTTAATTATACACAAACGCCCTTTTTGCAAGTCATTTTAGATACCTATCACCTGAAGTATTGAGGTTAAAAGGACATACACAAAACACATCTGGATATTAATAAAATTAATATACATATTGTTTAACGGATCAATAAGATAAATTGAGAAATTTTGTCAATTTTCGTTTCGAGGGAGCTCATGAAATAAAATTTCAACACTAGAAGAGTTTTTTAAAACAAAAAATTGTTTAAGGACCTATCGAAACAAAAGTTGATAGAGTTTGGTTTTTCTTCCTGGATATCAATCTGAAAGGAGTTCCACATATATGTCCAATAAGACTTCAGCTTCCTATTCCTATTTGTACCATTCCTAACAAGTATTTATTAAAAAAAGTTTACCTCATCTAACGCTATGGCGTATGTTCCACCAGTTTCTTGACAAAGATATTTGCAAATGTAGAGCTCAGCAGAGAGACCGATGACAGAACACCTGATCTTAGAAGCCTTGCATTTTTGAATTGTTTCCATAATATCACCAGGGTCACATGTACTAAGCGCAGAATACAGGATAAGAACTTCACGGTGACCGTATGCAGGAATTTGGTTTAGGAGGCTCTGCACAAGATCCAGGCCATTTTGGAGGGATGCATCACCCGAGCTCGTCAATTTGCCCATCAAGGCTTGGATATGTGACTCAGGACTTCCACCAAGATCCGTTAGGCAATTGGCAACACCATCTTTTAACGTCACTAATCCAATTTGACTCAAGGGGTTTTGATCAAAGAATTCCCTGATGAAAGCTTCCACTTGTCGAGAAACAACAATCATTCGGCTGGGTTTATAATCTGTCTCTCCTGCTGCCTAAATGTGGAATAGCACATGCATTATGGAAGTACTAACAAAGAGGAGACACTAAAATAAAAACACAATGCTACTCTATACATATATATATACCCAGAAATTTCTGAATAACATGATTTCATTGCCACAACTAAAAAAGGTAACCGAGCTTCTTAAATTATTCTCCTCATACATACTCTATTAAGAACAATAGAACTATAACAGTTAATCAAGCCTTATAGAGTCAAGATTCTTGCCTATCAGCAACTATCCTAATTCAATTAGTGTTAAAACAAACTAATTCAAATAAATCCACCAGTGTAAAGAATAAGAGAATTGTGTGTTGGGAAAATACCCGAGAAAGATCAATGACAACATATAGAAAACGAATGAGTCCTTTTTGAATCCGAGCAGCAGTTGATGTTCGGAGGCGGCGGCGGTACTGAGCATGGTAGAGAGTTTTGTTGTCAATAGGGCGGAGAAGGCCGGATTCATCCTCTTGCAGAGATTCCCACGATCTCTCATCTGCATAATCCCTTTCCCAAGCTTCACGGCCCCTCCCATCCCCATCATCATCTTCCTCCTCCTCTTCTCTGTTCAACTTCTTCTCTACATCCTTTTGCAGCATATTTTCTCCTAAATTCTTCAAAATGCCGCCGCCGCTGGATCGACCCTGCTGCGAAATTTCAATTTTCACTCGTGGGCGGTTGCTGAAACCTAGTGACGCTGATTGGAGGCTATCTGGTAGATCAATAGTGCGTACGGTTTGTTGGGTACGATTCTCTCTCTCTCTGAGTGAACTAAATTCGGAGTTTCTTAGGTCACTTACTCACTGTATAATACACTGTCGAATTGTGCCACATATCGTCCCCCCCCCTTTTTTTTTTTAACGTATAAGTATACGATTTAAGAATGGGAGGGGCCATCAACACCCCAAGTTGTGTTATTCTCACCCCAATTGTTATACACATCCCACTTAAATTTAAAATTTTATTTAAATTACTAAACATACCTCAATTTATTTCTTTCCTATCCTTTTTATTTTAACTAATACTATACACACCCCATCCATTTAAAAAAATTAACCCCTCTCTCCCTCACCAACAACCACCGTGTCCTTTTCAAAAAGAAGAAAGGGAGAAAATGTGTAATCAAACAACAAATTAAAATATTAAAACACAATTAAAAAACTGCACACATGGAAGTGTTCGGCCAGTACCTAATGTACGGCTATGGATATGTTCAGCCAGTACACATCTATGTGTGTTCGGCCAGTAGTGGCCGTACACCACTTAACCAAAATTTCAGGCAGATTGCGTTCGGCCGGTTGTGGTCGTACACTCACAAATGTGTGCGGCCAATATGGTCGTACGTACAGTGATGTGTTCGGCCACGATTTCGGCCATACATGTCGCGACTGCTACCACTAAAAAAATTGTATAAAGTGTAAAAAAAAGTATAAAAAGTGTAAAAAAAACATTAAATATACTTATATTAATTTCCTCCATCACTTTTTCTTCTTCCATAATCTTGTTTGTTGTGATTATATCATCATATGAATGTTTATGGTGGTAGGGTTTATGCATGGAGTAATTTTTTGTTGTAAAAGTAAAAATAGATGAATGGGGATTAAATGGGGGTAGAATTTAAGTATGGGGTGTGTATAACATGGGGTGTCTTTAATATTATTAGGGGTGTGTTTAACATTTTTTAAATGATTTAAAAGGATATCTTAGTAAATTCAATTAGGTCTATTTTTGTCCAAAAAAATATGGGGTGTTGATTGTCCTCCCTTTAAGAATAGACTAATTCAATAGATCAATTTCACCGTTTATTTGCGGGGGTCCGTTCATTAAGTCAGAATTTTGTACTCTGTATGCACATGACCCCTTAAAAATTGTTTGCACCTTATGACAATGACGGGTCCAGAATTTTAAATTTAGGGATACGAAATATTATAAATAATATAGTCATACAACTCGAAGCAAACAAAATTACAAATATATATAATATGCAAATCAAACTATAAATACAACTGAGTTCGTAAAATCGTCTTTTTTTTTATGCCACATGTGGCATCATCATTGAAAATTTGTAGAAACACATCATTTTCAATAAAAGTAATTAAACAATCATTAGATATTGATCGTCCACACTTTTTCACAATTTATTTTTAACATGGGTCACTCCAAATTAATAATACACTTTTATATATTGGTTGGACGTCATTCAAGAAGAAACTAGATGTATTTTTCGACATTTTCTAATTGAATTGATAGTTAGTAATAGGGGTGGGTAAATATACCGAAATTTCGGTATACCGAGCTTTTCATATCGAAAAAATATCGAAATTTTTGGTATACCGAAATTTTCGGTACGGTAACGGTATGGAAAATGACCATACCCCGGTATTTTGATATACCGAAAAAATTTCGGTATTCGATATGAAACGATATATCGATATACCGAAATACCGAAACCTTAATAAAATAATAATTTTATTTATTATTTTTAAATTAAAATAACTTTAATTATTAAAATATAAATAAAATAAACCTTAAATAATTAATTTCGGTATAAAACAATGCTTCAATATTTTCAGTATAAATTGGTATACCGGTATTTCGATATGAAATAATGGTTCAATATTTTCGATATGAATCGGTATATCGATATGGTATGGTATACCGATATACCGTACCGAAAATTCGATATACCGAAATTATGGTACTGTATCGGTATGAATTTTTACATACCGAAAATTTTGGTGCGATAACGGTATGGATTTTTTCAATATCGAAATTTTCGGTATGATAACGGTATGATTTGGTATGATCGGTATACTGTACCGAACCACCCCTAGTTAGTAATAAGATTACAACTATTGTGATTACTATAAACAAATCCACAATCGAAACAACAACCCATTAACACTTTTATCTCAATTAATTAATTTAACATATATATAGCAGAATTGGGGTACAATATTTTGAGATTTCAATTTTGGGGTACATCTATCTCCCTCCGCCACTGCCTCATAGTTTTCGAACTTGAGACCTAGAGAGGATCACACTCTTAAGTTTTAAACCTACACCACTAGGTCAATTCCTTGGCATAGGGGTTTCGAACCTGAGCTCTTATATATTCAAGCAACATTTAAAGGTTAGTTGAGTTTTTTTACAACGAGACAGGGGATTCGCCTTGTTTTACAATACGCGTTCAATTAAAAGTTGGCATGTTATTTAGTTTTGTTATGTGCGGTCGCACTTCACAATTAAATAAAATGTTTATTTTTTACGGAAAAAATACTATAAAATTACTTAAATGTCTTTGTTGTATTTAAAAAAAAAAAATTCCAAGAGTCTTTCCCGAGTTAGACCAGGCCGTAGATCTCGAGACTTTATAGCAATCAGACTGGGCCCGTGAGTAGAGCTATTATTCGAGCTGAGTCGAGCCGAGTACTTGAAGTTCGAGCTCGATTCGATAACATCGACGAGCTAAAAACGAGTTTGGCTCAACTCGTTAACAAGCCTATCAAGCTAAGTCAAGCCTAACAAATTGAGCTCGAGCCGACTCATTAGTAAATCGAGTATTTAATGAGCTC
Source organism: Galeopsis tetrahit (assembly GCA_963675135.1). Lineage (NCBI taxonomy): Eukaryota > Viridiplantae > Streptophyta > Magnoliopsida > Lamiales > Lamiaceae > Galeopsis > Galeopsis tetrahit. The sequence continues at coordinate 64,050,682 of OY776132.1, forward strand.
GAGCTTGGATCATTTAACAAACGAGTCGAGTTGAGATCACGCGCAACTCGGCTCGTTTAACAGCACTTAAGAAAGCCCGACCCAATTTGAGGGAAACATACATCCCCGTTGGGCCACCTTTTTCGGACCGGGGGTCGTAAGATCACCTTTTTCGGGTCGGTGGCTTGTCTCGTTTTTTAACACTTTTTAAACCCGTAACAATACGATCCCCACAAGTGTATGGGTCCGATTGTAGTACGTAAGTACGACCAAGTAGCTTGTTCGTCCAAGGATCTAGTTGAGTGCAAACGAATCCCTAAAGTTAAGAGTTTTCATGCTATTGTAGTAACTACAAGTGTTTGCTGGATTTTCGGGATTTAAAACACAAGAATTAAACTAAATTAACTAAGATAAACAAGAAATAGACAAAAGTAAAAACAAGTTATCTAACTTTCAAGAGAAAGTGCAAGAGAAGGGTATTGCCTCAGATATATTCGTTTTGTGGGTAATTCAATGAGTTAACGAATCAATTGCATGAATGAACCTATGAATATGGGTTAAGCTAAGAGTTATCACTCCTATGTGTAGACCAATCCCTCGTGAGGCTTAGGTGAACACGTGCATTGATTAGCAATTATAGGATCTAACCAAATGCCATGAGCTCCTAAAATAGTGTTTCATAAGCACTTTCAACACAGTTACTAATGCTTATGAAACGCCCTCTCACCAATCTCCTAGACGACCTCTATTCGATTAGTGTTTAGTGTTGTCGATCCAAACAATCAACCATTTCTCGATTAAGCCAATTACTATGTGAATTCTAATCAATTAATCCAAGCTCACACCCACACTCTTAATCATGCAACCCAATATGATCATTGTAATCGACATACCCAACAATGCAAGCTAATACGGTGAATTAATCAATTGAATAATGAAAATCACAACATTAGAAACATAAACACCCAAATTCTAAGCTAATCATGCAATTAATTCATAATTACACTAAATAACCATAAAAAACATTCACATCCAAGGCAATAAGAGCTTAGCCCATGGTTCTAGAAGAGAATCTCATGGCTACAACAACAAATAACATCAAACTAATAACAAAATAGCAATAGAATGGAGAAATTAAGAAAATATCAAATTGAATTGTAAAATACAGTAATATCACCTTGATCATGAAAATGTAGCTACAAACCGATGTAATAGACGATGCCCGATGATAATCGTAGCTTGATTCGAAGTAAAAACACCTATTTTAGCTAATCTAATGAGAAATTCAATCTAAAACTATAAGAAAATCTACTACTATGTATTTGTGTGTGTGGAATTGCTTGTAAAAGAAGGAAGTCTCTTTTTCAAAACTCAAATTGAGTCTATTTATACTTGGAGTGAAAGTTTTGGATCAATTTTGCAATTAAACCCTTGAAATATGGAGAAAATTGGCCAAAACCCCCCGAAAATGGGTCCACCCGGCTGGGCGGGTAAGTGGTGCAGCCGGGCGGACGATGGCGCGCGTGAAAATGGCCGAGAACTTCTTAAGTTGATAGTAATTGCTGTTGTGGCCAAAATACGCGTATGAGTGAACTAATAAAAAAGGTGGGTGCAGATCACTTGCCGGGCGGGTACTTCGGCCCAAATTCCGTCTTCCGTCTTCATCCCTTCATATCTCGAGCTTTCGACCTCCGATTGACTTGATTCCTTTTTTCATTCCACTTCATTTTTTGAGACGAATCCAATGATGCAATCCTCTCTTCAGTCCAGTGAGTGCCAATGATGATTGAACACTCATTTTTGCAATTTTAATGTCTAATTCACCTCGTATTCCTACAAAACGAGCTCAAACACCTTTCTCAATCAAATCAAGCATATTAGTGTGAAAATGCATGAAAAATCCTCAAAGTTTATCACTAAAACACATGAAATCTTATGCAATTTACAATCGAATCAGTCGGTCGGGTTGGCCCAACATGGGCCCACTGGGCTGTGGGCCATCGAGCTAAAATGATCCAATTTTTTTATAATTAAAAAATAAAATAAATGTTACTGTAATATTTATAATTAAAAAAAACGTAAATTGAAACCCGAAGACGTAAATGAAAAAGTAAATATTTAAAGGACTTGAACTGAATTAATTCTAAATTACCGGATGTAAATGAAATTATCAATTTATAAATTTGGAGATTTTTAAATGAAATATTACAAGGATATTTTTATAATTTTATATATTTATTTAAAAGTTAAATTATTTTATTAAATGATAAAGGTAGATCGCTCTATGGCGAAAGTGAACAACGTGTCACCTTTTAATATGTTTCCTGGGCGAATACTCTTCTTAACCGTAGAAAATCTCTACTTCTTATATTTCATTTTTATAATTACCATTTCATTTGCTTTCTCTCTGAGTTTATGATTTACATTACCTAATTAAAAAGGAAATATTACATTTTTTTTACTAGAGGAAATACTACTTTCACACACGCTACTTTTTTTCATCCTCAAACTTTCATTTTTTTATTTTTATAATCAATAAGGACATTATTGATATGATTAAATTAAATTATAACTGATAAATTCATAAATAAAATGAAAATTTAAATGGAATGACATAGAAATTATTAAATTATACTCCTAATTGATATAACGTAGGAATAAAATGAAGTGTTGCCTATTTTAAATTATTATTATTATTGAGAAAACTATTAGTTAACTTTTAAATATTTTTTTTACTTTACTAACAAGATTAAGTATCTACCAAATATATTTTTTACTCATTATATTAAATATATTATTTATAATTAAAATATGATTTTTTAAAAATCATATATAAAAAAAAGTGAGCACACTTTTGGTGGATAGAGGGAGTATTATTTTTATTAATATTTTAATACTTATTTTTATTATTATCAATACATATATTTCTTATTATTGATTGTATTATTTTTATTTTTTATAATATAAATGAATATTTTAAATGTGAATAATATTTTTATTTTTAAATATAAATATTATCATTATTTTTACTATTAAATAAATTAAAGAATAATATTATTATTTATATTATCAAGAATTAGTATACTATTATTTTATATTATTAAAAATAATACTTCCTCCGTCCCAACTTAACTTTCATACCTACTTTTTCGGTCTTTTAGAAACTCTACCCATACAATATCTAAAATATTATATTTAATGTTATTATTTTTATGGTATATACATACACACAAGTCAACTCACTTATTTATTTTTTTATAAAATTATATCTTAAAATTCTATTTATTATAATATTTTTTTAAAAAGGGGGTGAAGAGTAAGTTAAGTGTGAAAATTAAGTTGGAACGGAGGGAGTATATTGTATATATTATTTATATTGTTCAAAATTATTAAATTATTTTTATATTTATAGTTTAATATTTTTGAGAAATAATATTATTGTTAAAATTATAATTTTATTATTATTTAAATTTATTATATTATTATTTTTATACTTCAGATTATATATTACGGCCATGTTTGGTTCCCTGGATTAGGGAGGATAGATTTTTTAGTCCTGATTAATCATATGTTTTGTTTGTTTGATTAAAGCCCGAGAAAATATAATAGCCCGAGTTGCTTTTTTGATTTATCCCCTATTGGCGTGATTATTGATCTAGGCAAATGGGGTAAGATTAGTTGTCAAGCTAACTTGTCAATTATGGGGTGAAGGTGAAATACCATTTTTATCCTTACTTTATTGAACAAAAATACCGAAACACCCTTAAACACTTGGGTAATTACACAATGGCTTGGTACATCACTTTGAGCCCTATTTTGAAAAAAAAAATATTTACATCTTGTGGCTTTCATTTTTAAAAAAAAAAAAAGTCCCAAAACTTTTTTAATTGCTTAATATATGTACTATTTTCGTTGGAGTTGTAAAAATTCACCGAAATTCCTCAAATTTAATAATCACGTGATAGAAAAAAAAAACGATGTTATTTTGATCACTTGAGCGTAAATGGGACTTAAACTGAACAATTAAAGAAATTATGGGACGTAAATTAAAATTTTAACTAAAACAGGACTCTCCAAATGTGTACAATTCACTATAAAATTAATCTAACATTTTAATTATCCTTAGTTTATGTTATACAACCAAAAATATATATATATATATATATATATATATATATATAAAACAAGATTAGACGAGGCTAAGAAAAAAAATCATTTCTCAATTTAAATGTAATTTTTCATTTATTAGAAAATTTAAAATTAATACTCTCAAAAGTTAAATTTTGTAACTTTGAAATTATAGATGTATTCATATATGTTTTATTTATTTATAAGACTATTTCTATATATATATATTGAATAGTTGAATTAAAGGTGCATATTTGAGTGCATTATATGTTCATAATGAATATTCATATTTTATGATAACTGAATTTGCTTATGTGTTTTTGGTGTAATTACTATTTAAATTGAATGTCAATAGACCTTATGGTGTGTAATTACTAAACTGAATGTCAAGAGAGAAACTCTGGCCGGGTGTTGGGTGAAAGAGGTAGTGGAATTGAAAATGCAATCAGGTCGGTTGTTAAGAGAAAATAATGAAAATATCATTTAATTAATGGGCTCAGGGGTAGAAAGGTCAATTACCACATTTATCTTATTTATCCTTGAATCCAAACACAAAATAGAACTTATCTCTAAGTAACTTCAAAATTTAATCATTTAATCCAAACACAAATTTCAATTCAAAAAATAATAATCCAAACAGTGCAATCCCATTCAATCCTATCATAACTTATCCATCCTAACCTGTAAAGCAAACGAGCCCTACTTACGAGTATATTACTCCCCCTCTCTCTTACTTGAATTGAAGATCACATAATTTTTTGGCACGAGTTTTAATGTATGAATTGTTTATTAGTATTATGAGAGATTAAAGTAAGGTAGTAAAAAAATTAACTTTATCGACAGTAAGTACGTTTTTTAGTGTAGATAAAGTGATCATTTGATGTAATATTGAGATGTTTTAAGAGGATAATTAAAATGTTCTTTTACTATTTTAAGTATGTGTCATTAAGAGACATCCAAAATGGAAAAATGGGCCATCAAATAGGGGACGGAGGGAGTAATATTTTTATTAAATATAATTATTTAATTTTTATTATTAAATAACAGTATTATTATTATTATTAAAATTTCAATTCCTTAGTTAAACCCAATGACTATTCCACCATACGAATTAGACATACGACAAATCGAAATCATAACTAGCCGAACCGACCGTTTAGAAATTGTCAGTTTCTATTAAACAACCGATATTTTTGAGGTTTTTATCAATTTTTTTTTTTTTTTTTATCGTCGTTGGTTGGCCTTACCTCAAATTAGCTGTAAAAAATAGACTTGATAGCGACAAAGAATATACTCAAATTAGCTTTAAAAAATAGTGATAGACTTGATAGTTTATAGTGACAAATTAAAGTTAAAACAAAGTGTTGGTCCTGAAAGGAGTATATAACAAGTGTATGGGGGGATACACTTGTATTCAAATTGTTTTCTAACTTGATCAAACCAGAGCTCAGCAAGGTTGTCTTGGACAACTCTGCTGAAGATGATTAACTCTTCTAAGATAATCAGACTACTAAGTACTATTGAGTACTTAGTTGAATAACTATCTAGGAGATTTATATGTGCCAAAAACCTATACAGCTTGTGCAAAAGTGACTTAGTTACACCTATTACATTAATCTTCAGAAGACATGACTAAGGTCAGTTATCCTGAAAAGCAATGTGTTAGTGTATTCACCATTCATGTTGCACATAGGTTTCATAGATAGGCATAGAGAGATGAGTGTTTCTTGATTCAAAATAAGTTCAACTATCATTCATTCAAAAATCATTACAAGCATGTTGATAGTTGAATTTAACATATCAGAGCATGAATCAACAACACTAAATACATCAGAGTATTTCATTCTAACAGTTCAACACATATACAAGATTTTTCAGTATCAGAGCATAAACTTGTATCAGAGCACCAATCTTGTATCAGAACAAATACTAACACTTCAAGACATATACAAGATTTTCAACATCAGAGCACAGAGCTTGTATCAGAGCAATCCATATCAAATCAGAGCAAACAGGTTAGCACACCACATCAGCAATCTTGACCATATTTCAGCATAGTTGATCAATCAAGAAAGGTCAGAAGACTTAGCCATTTCAAAGATCATCCTCAGGAGGTGGCAGCATTCCATACTGTGCCCACACTCTTCTTTTCAATGCCATGGCTTCTTGGTTTGTTCCCTTAGGACCAAGAACCATCTTGTTTAGCTTAAGGATCTCTGTGAATTCTCTCAGAATTCTTGCTTGGTCAATCCATCCTTCAAGCTTTGGAGGCATGTATATGATTGGCTTAGGAGCTGTGAGTTCAATTCTTGCAATATCAGCAGCTGCAAGCAATTGTTGATAGAGTTCTTTGTAGTATTCTATCATGAACTCAGCAAAAGTGGAGTTGGCATCTCTTCCATTCCATCTGTCAATGACATATTGATCATAGACATACTCCCTTTTGGCTTCCTCCCATAAGTCATTCAGCTGAATTGGTACCCATTTATCCAAGTGAGGATATTTGGTGTCCATTGGGATCAATAGCTGTGGCTTCATCTTGTTGTAAGTTGCTCTCTTCCTTCTTGGCTTCTGGAAGTCTGCTCTTCTCTTGTTTCTTGCTCTGTTGGCCTCTTCCATCAAGTCCATTTTCTCTTGGGCTCTCATCATAGCCAGTTTCTGTTGTGTTTCAGGGTCTTTGCCATACCCTTCATGAAACAGCTTTGATGGATCATTGAGTACCACAATCTTTGTCTTCTTTGGTCCAGGTCCAAAGCCTTCTTCATATAATTCCTCAACATCTTCAGAGGCTTTGGTACTTTCAGTGGACTTAGTCTCAGTAGACTTGTCTTTTTCAGCAAACTTGGATATTTCAGCATTCTTGGACTCTTCAGCAGTTTTGGCCTTCTTTGAGATAGGCTCATCATCAACAACTCTGAATTCAGGTGGAAGATCAAGGCTATTGGGAAAGTCAGTGAATTTCTCAACTTGTCTCTTCTTTCCTTGGGCCTTCTTGATCTTTCCTCTAGTTTGGACACCTTCAGCATCCTTGTCCAAACCAGATACCTCACCACCTGGTCTTTGTTGTAACCTTACTCTTTCCTCTTGAGCTGAGGCCATAGAGTTCTTCAATGCAAGTGCCAACTGCTCCTCTTCATCCAATTCTTCCAAGTTCAGTACTGCTGGCTCTTTTCCCTTTCCTTCAGGGACTTTGTCCTTACCCTTAACTGGGCTTCCAATCACTAAGGCACCTTTTGCCCTTGCTCTTTCCCTTTCCCCCTTTTTGGCAGCATCAAAACATTGGGGTTTTAGCTCACTCATTGTTGTGGCCATTAGGGATTGTGCCTGATTTAGGGATTTCATTTCTTCCAACAAATATACATTTTCATCATGTATATTCTGCATCCTGTCACTGCTCAAGCTAAGAAAAGCTAGAACAGGCTTCATTTTCTGTTGGACAACTTCCTCCATAGTTGTTTTAAGAGATGCATCCAATTGGGCTTTAAGAAGCTCAGTGAGGTTGGCCACTGCACCTTCAGCAATGTTGGCCAATACCTCTTGGGAAAATTTTTCTGAGGCTGCTTTCACCATAGCTAGCCTTTGCTCTTCAGCTCTTTGTCTTTGCAGTGCAGTCTTTCTTCCAAGAGCTCTCTTTACCACTGACCTTAATGTCTTCACATTCCTATTGTGGTTGATTCTTAGCAAAGATTGCTCTTTCTTAACCTCCTTTGAAACTGACCTCATGGTGTTTTTGGCTTTGATAACTTCAGTGGAGATGGTTTGCAAACCAGTCTCAACTCCACTGATCCTTGCCTCCAAGGTAGGTAACACCACATCCTCTGAGCCAGTTAGCCTCATTTCCACAGATGCCAAAGTTCTTCCATGCTCATCCAAGGCTCCAGAAGTTTCTGCATGAGCTGATTGTACCTGGTGAGCCAAGGAATCCAACTTCTCTGATTGCATCCCAAGCAAGGCTTGTGCTGATCCACTGTCAACTTGGATGGGTGCATCTGTTAAGAGTTCATCTGCAAAGATTTGATCAAAGGTTATACCTGCAATATCAGACAAATCAAAAGCATCAGTAAAAACACACTTGTCTCCCTCCAATTCTTTTTCATAAGACTCTGATACATCAGCAGTCTTCTCCTCATTTTCAACTATTTCTTTTCTCCCTTCAACAATGATTTCCTCACTTAAAGGAACAGGCCTCCTCTCATCAAGGGATTCTTGAAGTTCAGATTTGACTTCAAGAATAGCCTGCCCTTCCTCACTTATATCACCCTCATTTGGTGGTACACTCACTATTCTAGTGATCACAACCTCTCTATCATCTACTTCTCCCTCTGGTTTTTCCACTATCATCTCCTTTTCAACTTCTTCACCTAGACCTGCAGCATCTCCACCTTCAACAAGGTTCAAAGATGGCAGTTGTGGGGAGATCACAGTGCTTATATCAGCAGCCACTGAGTCATCCTGAATGATTAAGGGCTGATCAGTGTCCAACTCATCTGACACTGAATAGGCCTTAACCAAACCAGCCTCTAAAACAGGAACCTCCACATCTTTAGGCTGTGCCTTGAGTTCAGAAGAACCTTCATTGGCAGATGTGTCATTGGTTGTGTTACCATCCTTGGTCAACACCTCTGAATTGACAGAGCCTTTCCTATGATAGGTCTTAGGAGGGTTGGAAAGTCTTTCAGATACAGAAGGCTTAGGGATATTAACTTGAGGGGTTTCAGGAGGGTTGAGTTTTGAGGGGTTTGAGGGATCATTGGGGGAATCATCATCATTGGAGCTACTATCAGGGTGTTTGATTCCCTTAGCTTTTCTTTCCTTCTCCTCCTTAATCTTATCAGCTACCAGCTTTGCAAAGAGTTCCTCATCAATGAGAAATCTTGTCTTTGAGACTCCAGCAAAGTGTAGCAATCTGTTCTCCTCAACTTGCCACCAGTTTGCTCCCTTATCTTGGATGACTTGTGATATCTCCATCATAGACTTATCTTTTACATCAACAAGCATCCTTAGATCATGAAAAGTCCTCTGAATTCTTGGAAATTCAGCAAGTTGTGGATACAAACTGTCCACAGTAGCCATGGCTCCTCCTCTGAGCATACTCTCATAAGTATACTCCTCCTCATCTCCACTTGAATGGGGACTTTGGGTTATAGGGGAGTTGGCTCTGGGTTCTCCTAAAGTGGCTTCAGGACGGTTTAGTTCAGGAATGTTGGCTTCAGAAGAGTTGGGTGCAGTAGAAGGTGCTTCAGTTGCTTTAAAGAGCAATGGATCTGAAGGGGCTTTACTCAAGGGGGTTGGCTCAAAAAGTGCAGCTTCTAATTGCTTTGAGTAATTGAGCATAGATGAGTCAAGGGGAGAATGTAGTCTTGTCTCATCTACTGCTATATCTGCTAGCACATCTATCCCACTTCTTTGCACATTCCCTTCAGGAGAGTATCTCTTTGTAAGATTGATGGGGGTTATAGGTTGGTTGGTTGGGGTTATATGGGTTTCAGGGGAGTTGGGCTCAGGGTTCTGAATTTCAGGGATGTTGGCCTCTATTGGTTGACCTTCAGGGACCTTGGATTCTGGAGTTCCAGAACCAGATGAGTTGGTCCTTGACTTTGATTTGGTCCTGCTTTCAGCTCTGCTCTCTCTAAGAGCAAGTTGTAGAGACCTTTCTTCTTGGAGCTCCAACACTTTGTCAGTAGGCTTGGCCCTTCTCTTGCTAGCCCTACTACTTCCACTTCCTTCACCATCCTTTTCAGGGACAACCTCCCTGATCCTCTTATCACCCCTAGACTTTTGTCTAGTCTCATTGTACTTCTGCCTTAATTCTTCTGAATGATCAGAGGGCACTTGTACACCTTCTCTAGCAACTTCTTCAATCTCAGTTGAAGCATCTGAATTCTCTTCTGAGAAGATCTGTGACATTTTCCTTGTTTTCACCACTCTTGCTTTTGTCCTCTTCTTCATTTTAGGTTTCTCCTCCACCTTTTCTTCAGCAGGTTTGGCCACTATCATCCTTCTTTGCTCAGTTTTCTTGCTGAGCTTTCTGAACAGAATCTTTTGAGCTGGGAGAGGCTTTGCAAAGGTTTGCATTTGGGAATAATGGGAAAATCTCTCAATCAACAAGCTTGCCCTGGTGCAATACTTGAGTTTCCCTTCTAGCACAACCTTGTTATGAGCTCTCACTTTAAACTTGGCCTTTTCCTTCATCATCTCAGAAATAATAAAGGTCCTTCAATCAAACTTGATACCCTTGTCACTGGCATCAATGATTGCAGCCATGATTCTGATTCTAGGATGGCTGACCTGCTCCAAGCTTCCAGTATTACTCAAGAGACTCTTAGTGATTACCTCAAATAGATTGAGAAATTTAGACTTGAGAGTCTTCTTGTTTTGTGTTGAAGATAGAGGGCCTGGCACTAATAGCCATTCTTGTGCTATGTCATCTTCATGGCCAGCACCATAAGATTCTGGATTCCTTCCTTCAGAAGGCAATCCAAAGGCTCCTTCAAGATCTTCTGAAGAGAATTTCACTCTATGAAATCTCTCTTCTTCGTCTTCTTCAGCAACATAGGACAATCTGGTGGAAATCTCACCATCTTCTGATTTGCCTCTCCATTTGAGAAAGGCAAAGAACTCAGCCATGTAGTTGTCCAAACAAGAGCTTGGCCTTTCCTCCATGAATTTCTGAAGGCCTGCTCTTCTCAACCATCTCAGGGTTGGAGTGATTTCAGGATCTTCACTTGTAAATGATACTATTGGCTCAAAGTGAAGGTTGTTCTTGTTGCTCAAATAACCAAAATCAAGGTCAAGAGCCTTGTTGGAAGAATCTATGATCATCTCTGGTTTCACTTTGGGAGCCATTGAAGATTGCAGAGATGAAATTTAGAAAGTTTTGAGAGAGTTTGAAGAGAATAGGCTAGGGTTTCGAATGCTTGGGGAAGAAGAGTGTGTGGGGAGTTCTTAAGACTTGAGAATATTCTAAAAAGAATGTTTGTCAATGAGTTGGTGAGTTTTGTGTATTTTCAACTGTTGTCAAATATGGAAAGATACACTTGGACGGCCAGGATGAATTTCAGGGGAGTTGGCCAGTTTTGATCCAATGGTTAAAAACCAATGTAACAGTGACTTGTTGGTTTTATTCAAAACGTGGAAGGTATTTAATATTAGTTAATGGTTGGGGAGTTTTCGAGATAGATCATGGTTTGAAAAAGTGTAATGCAAACAAGAGTTAAATCTTGGCATTTAATGCATGGAAAGCGACCTTTTGTGTGGGGGACAAATTAAATCCCACAGAAATGATATCTGTAGTTGGGACAGGTATCAAGGTAGACAATGATTACCCAAAATAGGTGCTTATCAAACCAAGAGAATAGGTTTGATAACTAGGACAACTTATCTGACCCTACAAGGACAAGTGTCCTGAAGAGATGTGGACAAGAGTCCTGAATGTCAATGGACAAGTGTCCTGAGTAGTTATGATCATCTCTTCTGCACTTCAGTAGATTTGTCCAAGTCTACTGAATATCAATTCAGCTCTTTTACTCCCATTAACTTTAATGAGTTTTACTTGTCCAACTTCCCTGGATCAAGTAAACCCAACTCTGCTGATAGCTCCAGAAACCTTGCCTCTGCAAGTGGCTTAGTTAGTATATCAGCTTTTTGATGATCTGTGTGGATCTTGACCAACTTTATATCCTTCTTCTCCACATGATCTCTAATGAAGTGATGCTTGATGTCCACATGTTTGCATCTTGTATGCAAGACAGGATTTTGTGAAATAGCAATGGCACTATTGTTATCACAAAATATGGGCACTTCAGTAGAGTTGACTCTGTAATCTCTTAGTTGTTGTCTCAACCATAGGATCTGGGCACAACAACTTCCAGCAGCAACATATTCAGCCTCAGTAGTGGAAGTAGCCACTGTGTTTTGCTTCTTGGAGAACCAAGATATGAGCTTGTTGCCTAAGAATTGAGAAGTCCCTGAAGTGGACTTTCTGTCAATTCTGCATCCTCCATAATCAGCATCTGAGTAGCCAGTTAATTCAATGTTGTCATCAGCAGGATACCAAAGGCCTAGATTTTCAGTGCCTTTGAGATATCTCAAGATCCTCTTTGCAGCCTCAAGATGGCTTTTCTTAGGATTTGCTTGAAACCTTGCACAAACACCTACTGCAAAGGTGATGTCAGGTCTACTGGCAGTGAGATAGAGGAGTGAACCAATTATTCCTCTATACTCAGTAGAGTTGGTTGGAATACCACTCTCATCAGGATCCATCTTCCAGTTTGTGTTCATTGGAATCCTTACTGGCTTGCTAGTTGTACACCCAAACTTCTTGATCATTTCTCTGGTGTACTTAGCTTGGTTGATGAAGATTTCTTCTTTTGATTGCTTGACTTGAAGACCCAGAAAGAAGTTCATCAGTCCCATCATGGACATCTCAAACTTGCTTTGCATTAGCTTGGAGAACTTCTCACATAGCTTCTCATTGGGGGATCCAAATATTATGTCATCCACATAAATTTGGACAAGCAAGATGTCCTCTCCTTCAGAGATTCTGAAAAGAGTTCTGTCCACAGTTCCCTTGGTGAATCCATGATCCAAGAGGAATTGTGACAGTGTATCATACCAAGCCCTAGGGGCTTGCTTGAGTCCATAAAGAGCTTTCTTGAGTCTGTAAACTTGGTTTCCAACTTCAAAATCTGGTGGTTGCTCTACATAGACTTCTTCCTTCAAGACTCCATTCAGAAAGGCACTCTTGACATCCATTTGGTACACTTTGAACCTCTTGTGGGCTGCATAGGCTAGAAAGAGCCTTATTGCTTCTAGCCTTGCCACAGGTGCAAATGTCTCATCATAGTCAATGCCTTCATGTTGGCAATAGCCTTTTGCCACAAGTCTTGCTTTGTTTCTGACAATCACATCATTTTCATTCTTCTTGTTCTTGAACACCCACTTTGTTCCAATAACATCTTGATGTGAAGGCCTATCCACCAGCTCCCATACTTCATTTCTGGTGAATTGATTCAGTTCTTCCTGCATGGCTGTGATCCAATTGGCATCTTGAAGTGCCTCCTCAATATCACTTGGTTCTTGTTCTGACAAGAAACAACAGAAAAGAGCACTTTCACCATGAAATCTTCTTGTTTTGACTCCAATACTTGGGTCACCAAGTATTTGATCAGTAGGATGGTCAGACAACCAAGTCCTTCTTTTTCTGATCTCTTCAGTAGAGTTGTCCTCTACTGAAGTTGAGTCAATTTGATCATAGAATTCAGGATAATTGAATGCAGGATCTAATTCAGGATCATAATCAGGGGTGTTGTCCTCAATGTCAGTGACATTGGTATTTTCAACATTTTGATTTCCTCCTTGATTATTTGACCCATTAACTACCTCAGCAGGAACTGCTTCTTCATTGGTAGTTGTTACCTGGATGTGAACTGGGATTGGATCATTCAGTTCACTATTTCCTTCAGGATGGTTGTCCAACATAGAGTTTTCAGGTAGATTGGCTTGGACAACATCTATAAGCTCAGTGTCTTTGTCTTTTAGACTTAGTCTGGTTGTCCTCTGTGTGATTTCTTCTGATTCCAAGTTCTCATTCCTGAACTCATGAATAGATTCATCAAATACAACATGAGGTGTTTCCTCTACAATAAGGGTTTTCTTGTTATAGACTCTGAAAGCTCTACTGATTTGAGAGTATCCAAGAAATACTCCTTCATCAGCTTTGCTGTCAAAGGCTTTCAATTGTTCTTTCCCATTATTGTGAATGAAACACTTGCAACCAAAAATGTGAAAGTAAGACACTTTAGGCAATCTTCCTTTCCAGAGTTCATAGGGGGTTTTGCCTTGCCCCTTAGTGATCAAACATCTATTTTGAGTATGGCATGCAGTGTTTATGGCTTCAGCCCAAAACCTCTTAGGCAAATTTGAATCAGCAATTAAGGTTCTAGCAGCTTCTTTTAAAGTTCTATTTCTTCTCTCTGCAACTCCATTCTGTTGAGGAGTTCTAGCTGCTGAGGTTTCATGAGCTATTCCATTAGATGTACAATACTCATTGATGTATGAGTTAATGAACTCGGTGCCTTTATCAGATCTTATCTTGATAATGCTAAGACTTTTCTCATTTGACAATCTCTTTAGAAGTTCAGGCAGTTTGACTTGAGTTTCCTTCTTATTAAGGAGAAATACTACCCATGTGAACCTAGAGAAGTCATCTACTACTACCAATGTGTATTTTCTACCATTTATGCTTACAGGGGTAATTGGTCCAAAGAGATCCATATGTAAAAGTTCAAGTACCCTTTCAGTGGAAATGACTGGTTTTCCTTTAAAATAGGCTTTGATCTGTTTTCCTTCTTGGCATGGTTTGCAAACATGCTCTTTAATGAAAACCTCATTAGGTAGTCCTTTGACTAATGCATTTCTAGCAATTTTGTTCATTGTTTTGAAGTTCAAGTGATTTAATCTTTTATGCCACAACCAACTTTGTTCACTAGAACTCTTAGCAATGAAGCATGCAGCATCAGTAGACTTGTCCCAGTCTGCAAAATACACATTTCCTTTCCTAGTTCCAGTCAATAGAATTTGTTGAGTCTTATCTTTGATCAAGCATTTATCACTGGAAAACTCAACATTGAAGTCTTTATCACAGAATTGACTGATACTTAGGAGATTATATTTGAGACCAGCCACATAAGATACATTGGATACTTTGATGTTACCAATCATCAAAGTACCATAACCTTTTGTTGATGCTTGTGAGCTGTCTCCAAATGTGACATTAGGGCCTTATTTTTCAATGAAATCAGTGAGGAGTTCCTTGTTTCCAGTCATGTGCCTTGAGCATCCACTGTCAAGGTACCATGCTGTCTTTTTGCTTATGCTCCTCATCTTGTGGCCCAATGGTACCTGCAATTAGATAGGTTTAGGTACCCTTTGAGTTTTGGGTCCTGAGAGGTTAGCTGTACCTTTAGGAACCCAAACTTGCCTAATAACCCTGATTGATTCAAGGTGGCTAAGTTGTCTTCCTTTAGCATCTAAATACACTGTCTTTCCCTTAAATGCCTTTGGGAAAGTGTGTGTGAATGTGTTAACTCTATAAGTTTCAGGAGAGTTGTCAAGTCTCCTGAACTTTTGAGTTCTTTGTGCAGCTTGAGGGAATCTTTGAGGAAAGGCTTTCTTATGATCATTACCCTTTGGCATGAAGGGTTTTGGTTGTCTCATTTTATTCTGCCTTTGAGGAAAGTTGTCCCTAGGTCTATTCAGCTGAGGCTTTCTCAGAAGAGTTGGCCTAGGCTGATTATACCTTGGATACTTCCTCTGAACATTGTTCAGTAGAGTTGCCCTACCATTGGGTCTACTCTGCTGACCAATATTCCTCTTGTGTTCAGGAGCTTTGGCCATTTCCTTAGGTTTTGGCCTAATCTCCTGAAGCACTTGAGTAGACATAACATCCATTTTGCCCTTTCCTTTGTTCAGTGGCTGAATTATTTCATTTTCAGTCTGTGTCACTGACTTAACAAAGATTCTCTTAGTGTTACTCACAGAAGCAACACTAAGACAAGGTGAAGATTCAAATGGATCAAAACCTAATCCACTTCTTTGAGCCATAGGTCTTTGATAACTCTGAATTTCCTCTATTGCTCTAGAGGATTTCTTCAGAGCAGACATCTTTAATTTCAGGCTCTCTTCACTTGCTTTAAGAATATCATATTCATGTGAGAGGTTTTCAAACTTGGCATTGAGAATTTTAAGTTCAAAATCTTTTCTCTTCTGAGAGAGAAGTTGATCATCAATCTCCTTTTGTTGGTCAACTATCCTGAGATTTGCTTCCTCAAGCTCTCTCAAGACTTGTTGATATAACTCAGTAGACTTGACATCAACAACTGCCTCAGAGTTTTTGGCAAGTTCAATAGCCAATCTTTCATTTTCTCTCACACAGTTATCATGAAATTCTTGTAACATAGTGAAATCTTCCATCAACTTTCCAAGGGAAAGCTTCAAGTTGACCTCACTATTGTTTTGTGAGATGAATGATGGTGAACTAGAAGTAGAGGATACCTCATCATCCTCAAGAGCCATGTTGCAGACATCATCATCATCATCACTGTTGGAGAACAGTCCATCAGAAGAGTTGAAGCTTTCAGCACTATCAGACTCTTCACCAGCCATCATGGCCTTTCTGTTGGTGAATTTTCTGTCTCTTTTGGCTTGCCTCTCTCTTCTCTCCTTAGAGCTTAATTCAGGGCAATCATACTGAAAGTGCCCTTTCTTTTTGCAGTTATAGCACAGATCTTCATCATCTTCTTTCTTTGATTCTTCTCTTCTTTTTGATGATGAAGGTTCAGCTCTACTGGACCTTCTCCTATCAGAGTACTTGTCCTCTGATCTTTTCTCTTCAGGCTTTTTGACTTCAACCTGTGCTTCAGGAGAGTTGTATCTCCTGAATTTGTTGTCCTGGTAGAACTTCTTGTATCTACCAAACCTTGAGTTTAACTTTTCAAACCTTCTAGCCATCAAGGCTAGTTCTTCCTTCATTTCAGTCTTTGAGACTGACTTTGATGATCTTGGAGTAGACTGCATTTCTGGTTCAGCAGCTTTGTCTTTGAATGCCACTCCCTTAGTAGGATTTGAAGGTTCCTCAATAGGCTTTCTTCTATTGAGATCGAACTCATAAGCTTTGAGTTCTGAGAAGATTTGTTGCATGGGCATGGTGGAGAGATCTTTGGTGTTTTGCATCATCACAGCATAGACATCCCACTTTTGAGTGAGACTCCTTAAGATCTTCAATCCAACTTCTCTTTTAGTGTAGACCTTGCCCAGAGAGTTGATTTCATTCATCACATCAGTGAATCTACCAGCAAACTTATCAATGGACTCCTCAGATTCCATTGCAAACTGTTCAAATTTCTGCACAGCAACTTGGAGCTTATTCTCCTTGATCTTTTCAGTACCCTCACACATTTCAGTAAGAGTGTCCCAAATTTCTTTGGCTGTTGTGCAGTGGTAGACTCTACCCATAATTGCATCTGGAATTGTTTGGTAGAGGGTGTTCATGGCAAGATAATTCAAGTTATCTTTCCTCTTCTCATCAGTGGTAAAGTCATCTTCATCTTTTGGGAGTACCTCTCTTGGGTCTGCCTTTTGAGCCTCAGTGACTTTGGGATTGACAAATGTGAACACAAAAGGACCTCTTGTGATCACTCTCAGCATGTCAGTGTGTAGAGATGCAAGATGAGCCCTCATCCTGATTTTCCAGAAATCATAATTATCAATTGAGAACATGGGCAGTTTGTGATGTGAGATGTGGTTGACTGGATTTGTGGCCATGTTGTCCAATCCTTGGACAGTAGGAGGTGGAACAACAGCATTGTTGTTGGCCATAACTCAAGAACAAACAGTCAGTCAATATACAATTAGGATTTCAGATAGATCAGTTCAGTGACCACACTAAATATGTGATTTTGAAAACCAAGATGGCTTTTCAGAAGCAGTGTTCTTTGAACCCCTGCTCTGATACCACTTGTTGGTCCTGAAAGGAGTATATAACAAGTGTATGGGGGGGGGGATACACTTGTATTCAAATTCTTTTCTAACTTGATCAAACCAGAGCTCAGCAAGGTTGTCTTGGACAACTCTGCTGAAGATGATTAACTCTTCTAAGATAATCAGACTACTAAGTACTATTGAGTACTTAGTTGAATAACTATCTAGGAGAGTTATATGTGCGGAATAGTGGTTGGCCCTTTTAGTTTAAACTCCTTTAGATTCTGAAATCACTTGGTCAATTCAATACAGTCCAGTTTCAGGGAACTTGTCCAAATCAGTTTTGCACAGTCTTTGAATGTTTATCCTTTGAAAGATCAGTTTTGTGTGCAGTGTTGAGTGTATGAAAGTACTTGAAAGTAAATCAACACAAGAGTTTATAGTGGTTCAGAGACTCAAGCTCCTACATCCACTTTCCCTGATTTAACAGGATAATTCCTTCACTCTTGGAATTAACTTGTTTTATAGTGCCAAGGTGCACTTGATCAAGAACACCACTCTTGGTGAATTGATCCCTAGGATGTCTAGAGTCCTAGTACCCTCTTCTCAACTCAGAACTGAACTGTTCTTCTCTCAACAGTCAGCTCCTACCACTTCTACTACTACAACCTTCTCACTTTCACTCTTGAAAGATATGAGGATTGAAGTAAGGTTCCAACTAATGAGATATCCTTTACAATGAAGATCAGTGTATAAGGATAGGATATCTCTATAAGCTTGTGTATGGATATACAATGTAGTACAACTTAGATGAAGTGTTTGAAGACTAAGATAGTCTTTGAAAGCTTTGAAAGCACTCTAGTTTTTAAGAACTTGAGGTTAGATGTGCTTGGTTGAGGTTGAAGTTGGATGCTAGTTGGATGCTTTCAAATGGTCTTCACACTTCTGTATTTATAGACAAATGAAGGATTTGCCCGTTGGAGAGGCAGCCTCCAATGTCCATAAATGTCTTCTTTTAGTTCTTCAACTTTGAAGAAAGAATCTTGATAGTGACATGTCCTCATTTGGGAAATAAACGGCTGTAAGAGCTTTGTCTTCATTCTGCAGCACTCTTTCCAATATCTGACATTCAGATTCTCTTGTAAGAATATGGACATGTCTTATGAAGGTTGTTCCATTGATAGGACAACATTCCTCATCATTTGGACAACTCTCCTTATCACTATCAGCAGTCTTGCTTATCAGTAAGGTTGGCTTGCTCTTCTTCAGATGACTTGGCTCATACCCTTTGCTTCACTTCAAGGTGATCTTAGCATGTTGATTTGCAATTCTTTAGGGTGTGTTTGTCTTCAGCATAGTTGACCTCAACTTTCAGAGCACTTGATCTTGACTTCTTGTACTGAGACAACTCCTCTGGACAACTCTCCTGATCAGTATAGTTAGTCTCAAAAGACTTAGTGTTATATCCAGAGTTTGAGCCTTGAGGGGACTTGATTTAAATGAACTTCTAAGCATGTGTTCCCCCTCAATTTGTGCATCTAATCATCTAAGAGCTACCTAACATATTAGCTCCTCATCTAGCCTTTATACTATATGTTCTAACATTTCTAGAACATATTCAATCATGACTTAGGCATGTCTCAGGGGGTTTTGGTATTCAATCAAAACATAACTCATTTTATTCCCAACACAAAGTACAAAGGCGGTGCAACTTTTAAATTCTAATTAGATTTAAGGGTCATTTCTTTTCACCAGTTTTTTCCATTCTTAGAAAGGAGTTCGACCACCTGCCTTCTCATAAATCACCTTCTTCGAATCAACGACAACATCTGAATATGAGCAATTTGAGTCGTTTGCTGCTGACCAGTTGATGAGTTGTCGTAAGTTATAGCGAGGCAAGAGAGAGGTATCCAAAAAATTACAAAAAAATAGAGAAAAAAACCCCGGCCAAACTGACAGTTCGAAACCGTAATCAGTTCGGTTCCAGTTTCAAAATTTCAAAAATCAAAATTGACGGTTTCGAACCGTTGAACATGTCTAATACGAATCATACCCTAAATTTTTCTTAAAATTCGTGCTCAACTTAAATGAGAATTATAAAAATGGATTGAGGGAGTATATTAGGATTAACCTTAGAGGGTTGGTATGGTGGTGTCACTAGTGTGTGTAGGCTTGAAAATTAGGAGTATGCTCCTCTATAAGCTTTAGGTTTGAAATCTTCCAAACACAAAAAAAATCTTGAGGCACCCGTCCATACATAACTTTGCTCTAATTTGAATTGAGACTCCACTAGTAGCGACGAGATTGATCCACTAAATTGAAACTACACAAATTTATATAATAAGAGTAAGTCTTGTATACACTCGAGTGTACCTGAGTTAACAATTGACCGGTCAACGTTGAACGTTGATTTTTTCTTTTTAAGTGTTGCACTTTTCAATTGTAGTGATTTACACTTTTTAATAAAATATTTTCAATTATATTGCACATTTTAGTTATATAATGTTGCACTTTTCAATTGTAGTGTCTCACACTTCATAATGATATTTTCATTTATAGTGACTTACACTTTTTAGTAATATTGTGGTGCACTTTTCAATCAATATTGTGTTTTACTTTTCAGTTATAATAACTTACACTTTTCATTAAAAAATTGTGATACGGACTTGCACTTTTTAATAATATTGTGTTGCACTTTTCAGTTATAGTAACTTACACTTTTCATTAATATTGTGTTGCACTTTTCAGTTATACTAACTTACACTTTTCATTAAAAAATTGTGATACTGACATGCACTTTTTAATAATATTGTGTTGCACTTTTCAGTTATAATAACTTACATTTTTCATAAATATTGTATTGCACTTTTTAGTAATAATAACTTACACTTTTCATTAAAAATTGTGTTATACTTTTCAATTATAATGACTTACACTTTTAAAAATAAAAAAAATAAAAAAAAAAAAAGAAAAGAAAAAGTCACCCGTCAACGTTGACCGATTAACTTGAGTGCACACGAATCACGATATACTGAGTGTATTTGAGAGTAAGCCATATAATAAATGAAATCAGTCATATACAATATCGTGTCGTTTAAAATATTATTTTATATTAATATTACCAAATTTCTTGCAATATAACCAGATTTGAGAGCAGAACATCACTTTCGGGTAAAAATACTACTCCATCCGTCTTGAAAGTGTTTACATCACAAAGTGGACACACTTATTAAGAAAAAAATGTAATGAGTGGAATGTTGAGAAATAATTTTATAAACTTATATGAATAAAGTAAAGAGAGTGGTTGAAATAAGTGTAAAAGTAATGACACTTTGTGTAAATATATGAATTTTGTGAGGGTGAGGTTTATGAAAAAGTTTCATTTTTAGGAAGTGCAAACAATTGTGAGACGGACGAATAAAGAAATAGTGCAAACAATTGTGAGACAGAGGGAGTAGTTCATTAATTAAAACATGGCGAGTCTCTTGTGCAATCAAGTACACGGTGTACTTGAGTTGACCTTGACTCAATTTTTTTTTGTTTTACAGAAAATTTACACTTTTCAGTAATATTTTCAACTATATTAACATAAAATTTTCAATTATAATATCATACACTTTTAGTTATAATAACATACACTTTTCATTAATATATAACTTACACTTTTCATTAATATAACACACTTTTCAGTTATAATAACATACTCCCTCCGTCCACCAAAAGTGTGCTCATTTCTTTTTTTGGGTCTACAAAAAAACGTGCTTATTCTATTTAAATAGTTAACTTTTGAATATTTTTTCTACTCTACTAACAAGATTGAGTATCTACCAAATATATTATACTCATTATATTAAATATATTCTTTATAATTAAAATATGATTTTTTAAAAAACATATATAAAAAAAAAGTGAACACACTTTTGGTGGACAGAGGGAGTACAATTTTCAATTATAATAAGATACACTTTTCAGTTATATATAACTTACACTTTTCATTAATAGCTCATACATTTTTCAGTTATAATAACTTACATTTTTCATTAATATAGCACACACTTTTCATTTATAATATCATACACTTTTTAGTTATAATAACACACACTTTTAAGTTGTAATAACATACATTTTTCAGTTATAATAACATCTACAATTTTCATTAAAAACAATGTTGCACTTTCAATATAGTAACATACACTTTTCATTAAAAAACGAAGATGCTCCTTTCAATATAATAACATACACTTTTTCAAAAATAAAAAATAAAAAAAATCAAAGTTTGACCATTGACCGATCAAGGTCAACTCAAGTACACCGTGTACTTGAATGCACATGAGATCCTTTGACTAATTAATATGTTTGATCATTGTTGAATTAATTACTCTTCTGTTTATAAATTTTCCATTTTGCCATTTGGTCTGTTTGACTATAAGATTTTAATACATTTTTTGACAAATATCTTTTAATTTTTTATTCTTGTATTTCACTTTATATCTAACTTTTTCTCTGTATTTCATTCCATCTCCCAATCAGGGGCGGACCAGGTTCGAATGGGGTGGAGGTCAAAAATCAAGTTGTGACTAATTTAATATTTTGTACTCCCTCCGTTCTATAATTATTTGTACACTTGTCTTATTCGTCTGTTTCATAATTCACACATTCTAAAAAATGAAACTCCTCCATGAACTATACCCTCACAATATTAACATATTTACACAAAATTCTTATTTTTACATTCAACCCAACTAATTTTTTACTTTATCAAAATTTTCACCCTTAGTGATTTTGAAGGTCGAATTTCAGAATTCGGATCGTCGTTTTCAATTAGCAAATTTGACTGAGATGTTTAACCTTTAATATTTTTTTTTTAAATAAATGAATCAATTGTTTTTATTTTTTTCATCTACAAAAAATAGAGCATTAAGCACAATTTAATATTTTAATTTATAAATATTATACAACAACATTACTAGTTCATAAGTTAAATAATTTGTACTTTAAATTAATATTATAGTACTAAGTGAAGAACTATGATGAAATTTTGTTCAAATTCTGAAATCCTAAAATTACAATGATCTTAAATTTAAATTAAAAATATAATGATTAATATAAAAATTGCTGATATTTTAAAAAAAATTTATGTTATATTTATAATTTAATCACTTTTTTTAATCTATATAAAAAATAATAAAATCTTTAAAACAGTGAGGAATAGAAGTTCATAGTACGTTAATTAATTGAGAGAATGTGTCAAAAGAGACGTGACGTGCTGGAGAAACAGTGTATCATCATCATCAATATGTGGAAGCGTTATCCCAAAAGATGACTACTCTTTGATTTGGATGGGTTAGCGTTGGAAAGTAAGGATGTATATATATTTTTTTAAAGATTCGTACGATGAATTTAGAATTTTGCATTATCCATCTTATATGAGCTAAAGATTTAAAATCTATTTTTTAAATTTATTTTATATTCAAATAACATTTTAAAAAAGAAATAAAGATTTTTCAATTGAGTTAAACTGATTTAAAATTTAATTAAGATAAATTACACATTTTAATTTTGATTCAATAAATATGCTCAAATTTTAAAAATAATATTTTTACTTGTAACCGACACATATGAATTTTAATTAACAATATGTGACATTATATATATATATCAATAAAAAACTTATTTATATTTATTAATTCTAAAAAATTAAAAATATTAGTTAAAATATTAAATAATATTTTTAAAAATCTGAAAAATTATACTATGAAAAAATAATAAACCAAATAATTTCATTCATAAATTTACCTAATTAATTATTAGAAAACTCATTAACTTACCTAATTAGAAAAAATATCTATAATTATAAATTATCTATTAAAAATTATTTATTTATTTTAAAGTAATCAAATAAATATACATATTTATCTTTAAAATATCGAAACTCCTAAATGAAAATTAATAATAATATTAAAGCGGCCAAAAATTCTAAATTAAATCTTACTTATATATTAATATTTCAATTAAATTTCAAAATTCCCAAATATTTTAAATTTTATATTTATTTGAGTAAATTAATTAATTTTATAATTATAGATTTCTTTTCTAATTAGATAAGTTAATTGATTGTTCGATTTAGAAATAAATTTATTTGATTTTTTTTATTATAATTTTTTAGATTTTGTGAAATAAATATTTAAATATTATTCACAATTTATTTTAAATATTATTTAATATTTTAACTAATTTTCTTAATTAATAAATAAGTTTTTAATTGATATTAAAAAAAAACACCCCATATTAAAAAAAACAATTAAAATTCACATGTGTAATTACAGGTAAAAAGTCCAAAAAAGTATGGCGAGGGATAGAGATGGGTACTAGAGTATTAGTATTAGTATTAGCACGTATCCAAATAATTAATGCAAATTACTCTCTTAAAAATTTCCAACTTCTGTACCAGCGTATCTTGGTCCACTTCCTTTTCGCAAAAAATATAAAATCTTGGCCAGTTTCCGGTGAAGCAAAAATTTCCCTACAAGAAGATGCAGAAGTTGTTTGCAGCGAGGTCCCTGATATTCCGAAGAAAACCCCACCAAGCTGCTGCTTTCTCCACTTCTCTCCTCTTCGATGATACCCAGAAACAGGTTTTTGTACATCCTTTCCTGATTATCTCTGTTTTTCTTGCTGCAAGTATCATGTATCAAACTTATAGATTATTAAGTAATTCGAATTAAAGTTTTATATTCAATTTGCTGACTATTATTGAATTGGAGGATTTTTGTGTTCTCTTTTATTACTGCAAATGGTCCTGTAGACACCTTACCAATCAGTGGACAATGCTTGCTAATGCTCTCTTAATTTCTGTGCTGTTTAAGAACTATATTGTTTTTTTTTAATGTCGAACAGTTTAAAGAAAGTGTAGCTCAATTCGCCCAAGAAAGCATTGCACCTCATGCCTCAGAAATAGACAGATCAAATTATTTCCCCAAGGTTGCACAAATGCACTTGTTTTCTTTAAATACTAGTATATCCAATGCTAGTCAATTGAGTCTTTACTCTGTTACCTTTAACCTTTTTAGGATATCAATCTGTGGAAATTGATGGGAGATTTTAGTCTCCATGGGATTACTTCCCCAGGTACAATCAAGAAATTTCATTGATAAACATTTGTTGTTTATTGAGAAAATGTTGCTTACTGATACTAGCAGCTTTGAAATCTTTTTAATTGATATATTCTTCTGTGTTTGGGTGTTAATTCTTGTAAGTTATGTTGACAAAATGACAGAGGAATATGGAGGACTTGGCCTTGGCTATTTATATCACTGTATAGCTATGGAAGAAATTAGCCGCGCTTCAGGGGCAGTTGGTCTTTCGTATGGTGCACATTCTAACCTATGCATCAATCAATTGGTAACTATTTTACCTTAAGTTTGACTTACCTTTTGACCAATTATACACCTCTTAAGCTTGTCAATTTTTATGATTTGAAGGTGAGGAATGGAACAACTGCTCAGAAGGAAAAGTATTTGCCAAAGGTTTTGCCTATGTCTCACTGGTCCATTCCCATGAACTCTTATTTGTGAACTTTTATATTGAGCATCATAAATTGTGAAGCAAATTAATTTCTGTTCTGAGGAAAGATAAGGGCCTCACAATGACACTTATATACTACCAAAATTAAAAAAATTTACGAGTTTAAACCCTGGAGTAATGCTTAAGATAGACCAGAGGATTCATTAGGTGGAGTTAATTTCTGCTATTACATTGCTGTAACCTGCCTTCATCTAGTCTCCTTGCTGGTTCTTGATTTTTCTTCCTATGCTGTCTGGCAATGCATATATGTATTGTATAGATAGTAGCTGACTTTTGTTTCTAACTGGATTTCGATGTAGCTAATAAGTGGGGAGCATGTAGGAGCTCTTGCAATGAGTGAACCTAATGGTAATTCATTTGAACCTATTCTTGGCATTCAGTACTCTTTTAGTAGTGACTTGTTTTTTCTTTGAACTACTTAGCTGGCTCGGATGTCGTTAGCATGAAATGTAGAGCTGACCGTAGTAGTGGTGGTTACATTCTCAATGGGAACAAGATGTGGTGCACTAATGGTCCTACTGCTCAGACACTGGTAAGCCAAATCACAATCTCATTTCTGAGGAACCACACCACTTTTAACGCGTGTTTGTCGTTTATGGATTCCATTGGATTTGAAATCAAGTAGCTATATTAATAGAATTTTGTATATGTTTGTAAGTGTAGATTGTAGGATTTGATAGGGTAATATTTTTAAAATATAGGTGATAGATGATTGATTTTGTATTGAAAATCGGGTGTAAAGTAAAAACTAGCAGAGAGGGTGTCGAGTTGGGTAGATAATGATAATATAAAAGTGGGAGATAGATGATTGACTGTGTATTGGAAGTTGTGTTTGAAAAAAGGTAAAATAGGTGTATTATTACAGGGTAGAATTTATAGGATTTGAAATCCTATACCAAAATCAGGTTTGACAAATGAGGATTTGGATTTGAATTTGAAATCAAAATGTGGGGTGCCACACCATAAATAAACACCTCACAATTCTCACTATTGAAGTAGGTTTAAAAATGGCATAACATGGTGCATGTAACAATTATCACCGAAGGCATTGATACTTCATGTTTAGGTGCGTGATGATATAACATTTAGTCAGGTGGTGGCTTTGAATTGTATTTCCATTTACCACTTCAGATGTTAAGACTCAGTATTTTGGTATATTCGTCTACTCAGCAAACATTCTAGCTTTTAATAACTATGATGTTCTTATTACTTATCTTCAATCAGGTTGTCTATGCAAAAACAGATGTGGCAGCTCACTCGAAAGGAATAACAGCTTTTATCATCGAGAAGGATATGCCCGGGTATGCACCTTTTGCTGTTACTGAAATGCAATGATACACACATATTTTTCTTATGCTAAGAAGTCAAGCCAGTTTATGCTAAATCAATTTTTGAGTGGACTTTTCTGTATTTTGGCAGCAATCTTTGACTAAACGTGTCTTTTTCTCAACGTGGATGCAGATTTAGTACTGCCCAGAAACTAGACAAACTTGGGATGCGTGGAAGTGATACGTAAGCATAATTGCTCTAGCAGTTTTTTGCCGTGCTTTGATATCCTGTTTCTTTTTTATTGTGAAGGAATGCCCTGATAATAAATGTATCAAAATAATTGCAGATGTGAGCTTGTGTTTGAAAATTGCTTTGTTCCTGGAGAGAATGTTCTGGGCCAGGAAGGGAAAGGTATTTGAGTTTTTATTCTGGAGAGATATGAATATATGATCCGTAATTCCATATAACTGACCCCACATTATGGGATTAAGGCTTAGTTTGTTGTTGTTGTTGTTTGATAATACTATGATAGAACATGTGCACCAGGAGTTTATGTGATGATGTCGGGATTAGACCTGGAGAGGCTCGTTTTGGCAGCAGGGCCTCTTGGAATCATGCAGGCATGTCTTGACGTTGTTCTTCCCTATGTTAAACAACGAGAACAATTTGGCCGACCAATTGGAGAATTCCAATTTATACAGGTTTGAGCCAATCTCATAGAAAAGCACAATGTTCCCTGCTGCTTCATTCGAACCGTTAATGAACTTGATAATTCACTAAATGCAGGGAAAGGTTGCTGATATGTATACTTCACTACAGTCTTCAAGGTGGAAGATCTGAATCATATCTTTACTGATTCATTTATATGCAGACAGATATATACAGATACTGAGAGTTTTCTACTCATTCCAGGTCATATGTATACTCGGTTGCTAGGGATTGTGACAGTGGAAAGATTAATCCAAAGGTTTGCGTAATATCATTTCTCGTCTATATTTAACGCTGAGACGAATAATTTATCGAGTTTTGAATACATTGTCGTTGTCCAGGACTGTGCTGGTGTTATACTTTGTGCAGCCGAAAGAGCAACACAAGTTGCTCTTCAGGTAAAGTGTTCCACCTCATTTTTTGTCATTTCAGTGAATGTAAGAAGAGTGGGTGAAAGGAGTTTGTAATATTTGGATGTGTTTCAGGCGATTCAATGTCTGGGTGGCAATGGTTACGTAAACGAGTATCCAACAGGGCGTTTTCTTAGGGACGCCAAATTATACGAGATTGGAGCTGGAACTAGTGAAATTCGAAGAATGATAATTGGGCGGGAGCTCTTCAAGGAACAGTGAGCATCAGCTTGTTTCCTGTAAACAGTAGTAAATAAAGGATGATTTCATCCCCAAATTATGTATTTATTTCTACTTCCAATCCGATTGCATTAAAATACACAAGAGAACAAAGGTCCCATGTGTTACCTTAAAAAATGAAACAGAAGTAGCAACACCATAGAACATAAGCTTAACACATGAACATACATACAACCATAGACCATAGTCAAGGAAGGACTCAGATTGCGTTTACAGGCGGCGTTTCTTCCAAACAGCTCCGAGTGTCGTCGCTGTTGAGTTTCTCCACTTCCTCTTGTGTGTATATATGGATCTTCGATACCACCTCAATGAACTCACTACAAGGCAAAACTATACACAATCAAAATTCCAGCTAAAAAGAAGTGTGCAAATAAATACCACTAGTATTCACTTACTTCCATGGATCATCTCCAACTACCATCATCTCACTCTCACTATCAGTGTACAGTATACGCCATCCATGGCTACGGTCGCGTAGAAGGCCTTCCATGCTGAACAATCTCTCCAGTTCAGTTACCAGGTCGTCGTATCCGTTCAATCTTGAAAGATCAACGGCTCTACCTACCAAGCTCCCTTGTTTGTGAACCTACAAACAGTAGAAGTATAATCACCAAAACAGTCTCCAAAGTTTCCATAAACATCTATTTTTAAACTTACCTTAGTACAGCTTCTTTTACTTTGACCTTGTGAATCTAGTACAGCAGGGTCTTCCCTCAGTGAGTATCCAAATAGCTTACAGATGGGGCCCTTATTCAAACTTTTGAGAGTTGTCGGGGCAGGACGAGCTGATGTAACCACATTTTGAGTGGAACTTGGTGTATGAAAATCCGACAACCTGGATTGCATCGGAGGGCATTGTCCAGCTCTATAGATGTTCCTAGCTCCTTGAGAAGCTAGAGGGTAGAAGCTGGGAGTTGGAAATCGAGATGCATTGTAATCACGAACAGAGTTCGACCAAGCACCAGGATTCCAATCAGGTGGTAGAGAACTAAGTGAGCAAATTTCTTGACCTTGCAAGACCTTTGGAACCCAATTGGATTCCAAAAAGCCGGTGAAAGTGGTACCATTGCTAACCTTTCCCGGCATTACAAAACCCGGGTAGCAGGCCACCCTATCACTTCTATACAGAGGTGATGGTGAACCTACATTTTCTTGACCTTGCAAGACCTTAGAGGATCTTACACACTCTCCAAAATCCAAATGTGGATCGCCTATCAAAGAAACATGAGAATTCAGTCTATGATCTGCACAAAAGATTATAGAAAGAAAATGGAACTATATGTACTGGAGATTGAGCTGCTATGTGGAGATGGCTCCACATTTGGCCTGAGTCTCTTCATTCTAAGGGACGTTTGGATGCTCGGAGGTGCATAATTAGACGAGAAATGTATGTCCCACGGAGAAACACGTTCTTGGTGATTACACGTGTCATCCCAACGAACCTACAAGTATGAAAACAAAGATATGGGAAAACCGAATCATGTAGTACAATCATGCAATTGCTGCTTGATAAATTGAAATATATATACCTTTAGGCATCTCCATTTTGAGTTTGGCCAACTATAGGGATCGGCATCACTTACTCCAGTCACCACTCCGCTGAACCTGTAAAACCGACTATATTTGTTCTAACAAAATGCATCCAAGAGAGAAAAACATATCAGTGGTGCTTATTTAAATTTTGCAGGACCTTCTTTCTGGTGAATCATCTAAGTCGAATCGCATTTTGAATCTTGTTCCTGCAGTTACTGCAGAGGTGATACACTTCAAGTATTTTTGGTAGGGGACAACAAAATCGGAGTGACTTGCCCTGCAACATCAAGATGCATAGTTGGAAACACAATATTGGAAAGAATTAAACTCATCAAGTACTGAAGAGAGTGCATTATGTTACCTTGGGCTATAGAAAACATTGAATGTGCCATTGCTAGATAATGCATTTGCAACGGGAAAGAGGACATTGGGATAGGAATTCTGATTTGTAATGATTGAATCAGTGAGACCATTTCTAGACCGAGCAGCTCTCCGAATTCCCAATCGCAACTCACCAGCTTCTCCCCTGTAATGGTTCAATACAACCCAACACTTTCTAATACATTGTGATTTCTATACGTAAAAGAGCATCCAGTGGATCATGAATGCTTATTTTATTCTATTTAGCATGCCAATATAATGTAGTATAAGACATAAGTTGAGAATGAAGTTTATATTACACAAGAGTAAAGTAGTTGAAAACTCGGTTGTTTCTGTTTTTTCGTTTTCTTTACATGTACTAAGTGAAAGTCGAGATCCATATATAATTTACCAGTTCTTTCCGATACAATCTATTTAGAATTAATCCTTGGAACGAAATAAGAATGCACACCTCTGAATTACATGAATATGTACCTCAGAAATAGAACTGCATCCCTCGAAACAAGATTCTTTTGGCTGACAAACGTGCTCCATCCTGTAGTGAGCAAATGCCGTCGTGGCTGCCCTGTAAGTTTAGAAGCAACATTAAGATTATTTTGAAATAGTTGTTTTTGAGTGATTTAGGTGGATTTGGAACCCAATCTAATTCGAGTGGATTTGGGATCCAATTCACTCAATCCAAACGAAGGAACTCGAAACTAATACCTCTGTAAATGTGTCTGAATTTCCATTCCACTCCATGCAGGTCACTGGCTATGAGTTCCTGAGAAGGTCTTTGTTCTTTATAATTCTACAAAGTGCAAATACATGAGAAAGTTCAGCAAATGACTTTAAAAGAAGCCTACTTTCTAAGTGACCAATAGAAAAGAGATGGTATCAAACCAGAGGCGGAAAGCAATCCTCAGCAGCTCTACGAGGAACAGAAAATCCACCATGGCTACTCGTATCAGAAGCAGTCAGGGTTTTGCAGAACATGTGAGTAGTCGATTTCATCAAAGCTTCTCCATTATCATCATCATCGACTCCTTCATTTTCTTCCAGCTTCAGACCAACCTTCTGCATGCATGCTCAACATCATTACAAACTTAAACTAAACAAATAGCAAAAAAATTCTTAAGGAAAGACATGCCTTGTGCATTGTATCCCACCCCCAAATATCACACACGTATTGACTAATAGGAATTAAGAGCAAATGAGTCTAGAGTACTACCAACTGCTACTTTTTGATGAAACAACTACTATTTAAAAATACACAAAATGTTTTATAGTAAAACTGGTTTACATGGGAATTTGTCAAGAGTCTAATATACAACTCTTATCTACTCCCTCCCCTCCGTCCACACTTAATATGCACTCTTATCTTTTTTAGCTGTCCACACTTAATATGCACATTTCTATAAATAGAAATATTTATTCCCCCAATACACTAATACACCATTCACTTTTTACTTTACACATCTACTTTTTACATAAACTATCAATATTTTTTAAAACCTGTGCACAAACAAGAGTCCATTTTAACTAATACACCCTCCACATTTTACTTTACCCATCTACTTTTTCCATAAACTATCAATATTTTTTAAAACCTGTGCACAAACAAGAGTCCATTTTAAGTGTGGACGGAGGGAGTACTAATTACCATTTCATTCACTAATCAACACTCAAAATCTTAACTAATCATACATGAATTGTAGTACCTCAGGCAAAGGAAGTAGAGTCAGCTGTGTGTAGAGCTCATCATTCTCCTTGTCAGCCTGTTTCAAAACATAGTGCAAAAACTCAAACTCGAAAATCCCATGAAATAAAGCAAATACCATACATTCTTGGAGAAAGAAACTTACAAGAAGCTGAACATCCACAACCCTGCAAAGAATCTGTGGAGGAAGATCGAAATTGGGAGCCTTGATAGTTGAAGAATTAACCTGTTCCAAGTGGCCTTGAGGGAAATAAACCACCAAATTTCCTTTCTTTGGCAAATTGGTCAAAGGCCCTGCACAGGCATGCCAGAGCTCCATATGAATTGATGACGTGGCAAACACTGAACAAGGGGAGCCGCCATTGGAAGAGCAAAACGAAGTTGCAGCAGATGAAGAGCCATTATTACCACATTCTCCCTCATCAACACATGCATTCTTCTCAACTGAATGGTTCAGATCAATTTCCATTAATTCAACCAAAAGGGGTTTAATTTTGAGTTCTTGATTTACTAGTTTAGCATTACAGATACATTACCATAAAAGAAAGAACAGAGAAAGCAAGAACTGGAAAGGGAAAGAGGCAAAACACATTGGAGATGGGCTGTAAGTAATTAAGTGGTTTTTGAGGTGCCCCCACAAGTTGAATTTGTTGCTTAGGGGAAAAAAAGGTCAAATTGTTGCAAGAAATGTGTAAAGGTGATGCCTTTAAAGCAAGGACAGGAGAGGGGTTTGTAAGGAAAAGTAGAGGAAATTCATGCTAAGCTAGAGGAGGGAGTGTTATACAACTGAAAGACAGGAAAATAGTCACTGATTTTTGGGCTTTTACATGTTTTATTTCAAAATTAATGATTTATACCAACTTTAGGCTGTACGTAAAAGACAAAAAACCCTCGTATTTAATTTCGAAACTTTTGTGAGAAATGATGAAAAATTAGCTAATCCAATGGGTTTTATTAAACTATTTTTCAACGTTACAAATTTTGTAAAAAGAAAAAAAAAAGGTATTTAATTTTATGTGTTACTCTTCTAAAAAAATTAATGTGATATTTCGTATAATAAACAATATTATTAAGTTTACAGTAAAAGTTTCATGAATCAAGTTGATACAAATTTTTGTCATGTTAGAAAAATACTTTGTTGAATAGAGAATTGTTGGAGAAATCGTACCATAGATATGCTCATATTGACAAGGAGCTTCAAGATTATATTTTGTAATAGGAAAAAGTGTTAAAATAATGAGTTAATTGAGATGGTGAAAGTTGTTTAGTGGTAAATAATTGAAGTATGAGGAGAAATAGTAACCTTAGACATAGACAATTGCTTGGGAAGCACAGTAGGTAATGGCCATTGTGGCAGTGACCCCTTTTGGAAATCACTGTTCATTGTGTGTAAGAAAGTTAAAGGGACCAATATATGTGGTAGTGACCCCTTTTAATTCTTTGCTTAGCATTCGGTATATGCATACCTTTGTTAATTTTTTTTTTTTATCCATATGGTCCACACTCCTTATTCACCATGTGAGTTCTAAAACGACCACGACGAAACGACAAAAAATAAAGTGGTCGTTCAAAAAAATAGTTGTTGGGGGAGTTGGAACAATCACTTCTTTGGGTCATTCAATCGTTTCAGCCTCGAAACAACCAATTTATTTTGTTCATAACAAAATAAAGTGATTATTACCGATGAGTCTGAGTTTCACATTTGAAAAGTTTTTTTTCATCCATATGGTCCACACTTCTTATCCACCTTGTGAGTTCTGAAACAACAACGACGAAACGACAAAAATAAAGTGGTCTTTCAAAAAAATGATTGTTTCGGAGCTAGAACGACCACTTCTTTGGGTCATTCGATCGTTCCATCCCCAAACAACCACTTTATTTTGTTCATTCCCGAATAAAGTGGTTATTACAGATGAACCTGACCTATAGAAAAGATGGGACATCGATAAATGAGTGGAATGCCTTGACCATGATTTGGAATGATCCAAATCACATACAAAGATGCTAGAAGAACAAAATGTGTGAAATTTTATTTAAATGTTGTAAAGTTGAGAAATTACTCTACTAGAGTGAAACCAAGCATCCTTCTAATAGTGATATTTGTTAACTCAACTATATATATATATATATATATATATATATATATATATATATACATGTGCATTTAATTAAGATAAATAACTAAGATAAATAATCAACTAATAACAAATTAGGCATTATAATTATACAGAATAAGTTAGTAGTATTATTAAAACTAGAACAAATAAATTAGATATATATATATAGTGATGCACACACTCTGACAGGCACATGCATTTACTATATGCATATAAAGTATGAGGTGTCACATTAATATAACTTATATATAAAGCGTATGCATGCATGCAGTGAGTGAAGTTGCTTTATTAAAGTGAGAATTGTAGCATTGTCTCATCTTTATATCGACAATGACACTATACGAACACTGTCAAAACACACACACATAGAAAGTGAAGCAACATTATACACACCCCCCTATGCATGCAATACTCGTATGTATATGGGACTAGATCGATAGGGAGAGATGAGACTCTAGGGCGGCCATGTTTGTTTTGAAATTTACCCGACTGTATAACCATACAACATCGGTCATTCATTTTTACACAATTGATTTGACATAAAATTTCAAAACAAACACATACATTTACTATTCATCAAGATTTACGTCTGTAGACAGAGATGAGAAAGGCGGCCCAATTCCCGAGGATGGGCCACAAGGTGGGTGCAGCGGAGGGTGAGGGGGGTGTGCTTTAATCGAGCCATAATTGTGGTGGACCTGTAGTGATGTTTCAGTTTCAATTCTCACTAGTCCCCCGCATTCGTCGTACTCTCTCTATTTTTATTAATATATGTCCCCCCTTTATTTGGACCCTAGCTATCACTCTACAATTTCTTATTTACATATACATCCTTTTATTATGACAACAATTTGTACCAACCTCATTTTCACCTATTCATTCACCCTACCCTATAAATCCTAATGACATCTTATATCACTACAAAAAAAAAAAAAAAAACTTTAATAATAAAATCCTTCCACTTTAATTTCTTTAATCTTTATCTTACACAAAATTGAGAATTCGTGGCAGGATCTGTCACTAAATTAAAGTCAATTTATGTCGTTAAATTTTTTTAACTAAAGAAGCTATAATGATAGAATTTATGTTCTGTCATTAAACGTCAATTTTCTTGTAGTGTATACAAACATTTTTTTTTTTTGAAAGGGTATACAAACCTTTCTTAGATTCATTTTCTAAGGTGATTTTTACTATGGACTTTAGGTGGTTTAAAAAATCGATTTTTGAAATTCTGGATTTTGTAAATCTCGATTAATAGTAATATACGTGTTTCTTTTGAGTTTTTGAATATTAGATGATTTAATTTTATGTAAAATTAATGTGTAAAATTGAATGACATTGTATTATTATATTATTGTTGGGTAAGATTATAACTAGTAGATGATTGTGTAATGATTTGATTTATTATATTATTGCATTTTTATATTATTGTAGTATTATTATATTATTGTTGAGACAAATTATAATAATTGAAGTGATATTATAAGAATTTAACTTTATGTCATATTAATACGTTTGATATAGGTGATTTTAAGTGATTTTTTAAAATCAATTTTAAAATCTCAAAATAGAACATATGTAGAATCTTAAAAATCAAAATCTGATTTTTAAATTCCAAAGTGAACCTTACCTAAATGAATTAAAATTGGATGCAGCTTATATGAATTACATACACAAGTATCACCCCTCTTTTATACATTTTATATATATTTTTAAAGCATTACATGTTACATTCAATTCTTCACCATCAATTCATTTTTGCCTTGGGTTGCACTCTTGTGTACCAGTTACATACATGTAACTGGTTCATATTTAATATTTAAATTAATACTATACTGTATTTAAACTAATACTATACTATATTTGAACTAATACTATACTGTAATTAGACTAATACTATACTATATTTAGTATAACTCAGGTGTAAAATTCATCCATTTAAAAAATTGTATTAAATAGGAACAAGTTACATGTATGTAAGGTACACACAAGTAATTACCTTTTGCCTTCTATACTCTCTCTTTTTACTAGCGCGATAATTTTAAAAATAATAATCGCATATTAATATCCCTACCTTTTTTGTATCTTGCATTGTGTTCTTTTTGCTCTACAAGTTTGTCAATAAAGTTGTATTGGATAAAATGATAGTGTATGGATGATTTTGATTAAGGTTTATATGTATTTTGAGTGTATGAACTTGTCCACCCGTCTCAGTCTATTTCTTTTTTTTCTTCACTCTCCTAACTCTAAAAAAAATCAACTTACAGTATATTGCTTATTCAAACTTGAATATTTCTCAAATTTCACCCACAAATTCATAATCTCAAACCCTCCTCGAATTCGGTTCTAGCATTGGAGTGCTTCTATGATTTAGATATTGTTTACAGAGATTTGAAGTCGAAAAATATTATGGTTCAAAAGAACTGACACTTAATGTCTTAATGTTAGTAAATTTCGATCTTTGTTAAAGTATATAACTCTATGATTTAGGCGTACATTATTTAAAGAAATTTAAATCATGGGCCTTAGAAAATCTGCATCGTACCTATTATTGAAGTGCATTATTTTAGTATACACAGTGTCACGACCCATTTTTCAAATGTATGTATACATTCAAATGCATACACAATTTACTCAATGATTTTATAAGTCAATAAAAAAATTGTGTTATATATAACAAAAATTTGGGCTTTTAATCATTCATCCAACTTTAGAAGTTTGAATTATTAATGTTTAGAAATAATATTTATGTGATTTTGTAGGAGAAGATAATTGAGGATATATATTATTTTGGGTTTAAATGAAAAGGACGAATCTTTTGAACTATCACATCCTGTAAAAAAGGGTGCAATACGTCCAGCACGGGTAGCAAATGGAAATGGTAATCATCTAAACACTAAAGACTGACCACTGCACTAATTTTTTGCCTCATATTCACCATTTGGTCAATAAAGCATACATCAAAATCACTTCACACACCCACCTCAATATAACGATATCTTATAAGTGTTCCTTCGTAAGTTATTCATTTTGTCAGAACGATGGACGTTCATCTAAAACTACTTTTTTTTTTTTTTTCGATTTAAAAACTACTCATGTTTTAAAATGTCATTTCACTATCTATGTACCTTGTTTCTTTTTCAATTCTCTATCTTTCCTATTAATTTTTAACCATCTACTACCATTTTAATATTATTTTTATTAATTAATGTGTAAAAAACAAACAGAGGGACGGAGAAGTATGTAACAATATTTTATTTATGTTCAAAATCATACTGCCTGCATCCCGATAAAATCTTCTCATGAGCTTTTGGTACAAAAATGAATAAATATAATACTGTTTCCATTCTTTGTTAAACTTCTCATTTTGGGTGTCCCAAATTATGCTTCCTATTTTTATTTTTTTTTATAACACCACAACATCCTTCTCCATCTTTTTTCTTTCTACCTCTCTTTTCTGCTACCTTCCTATACTTTTCGTTTTTCTATTTCTCTAATACTTCATTACATATTTAATGGAGTATTATATATTTTTTAATCTTTGTACACAGAATAAATGAGAAGTTTAACTAGGGGTATACGGCAGAGGGAGTAGAATAATGTGTGTAATACAAGTAATGAAGGAGAGAATAAAAAGTATAACAATTAGCAAACAATAATCCACTGCTTAAAATGTGTCAGAATTTTAAATTTTTTGATAGAAAAATTGTTGAAACAATTACACAATTTGGATTTTCCCTCCTATCTAACTACTCCAACACTATAAATACAACACATTCATTACAAAAGAGATTAATGTCTACAATAACTATCCTCAACACTATAAATACACAACATCCAAAATATGGTCAATTTGAAGCCTAACTTGAGCAATGTTGCTTAACTTATGCTACAAAGCTGCTCCAATGGTGAGTTGTCCATGAGAAAAATTAATGAAGTTGTTGCACACAAGTAGTAAAACCATCAACACTATATGGAAAAGAAAAAACAACATATGAATTTTTATGTGAAAATTTAAAACAGTTCCGACCAAAAGAAGAGTAAAAAAAAAATAGAGAAGCTGGAACATTGGAAACAATGTCTATGGATTCAATCACCAGAGAGTGCATACCTTACGGTGACATTCAATTTGATCACAGTTTAACTAATTTCAGGAAATTATCAACATGCATGTTGCCTCAATATTCAACTCAGAATATACTATAGAGAATATAGAAATATAGGAAATATTATTTCTTGATTGGTTGTAAAGGTAATTTACAATGGGTATTTATACAAGAGATATTTAGGTTTAACCTAACCCTAGTGAGCTTTATAAGAGAGCCCATAAAAAGCTAAGATGGGCCTATACAATAAATAAGAGTAAGAGTGTATTTACTAATATAGATCCAATACGCCCCCTCAAGATGGAGCACCATTGGTGAGTCCAATCTTGGACATGAGAAGTTGTAGGCAAGTGCTGGAGAGAGGTTTCGTGAGAGCGTCCGCAAGTTGATCGGCGGAGGAGACATGAGACACACGTAGTTGTTTTGTCTTGATAAGCCCACGAACAAAGTGAAAGTCAATGGCAATGTGCTTCATTCTTGAGTGAAAGACAAGGTTCGAGCACAGATAGGTGGCACCAATGTTATCGCAGTAAAGGGCTGGTGTAGGTAAGGTGGGAAAGTGGAGTTCCTGAAATAGAGATTTGAGCCATTGAACTTCAGAGGCAGCAGCAGCAATTGCTCGATATTCAGTTTCAGTCGAGGAGCGAGCAACAGACTTTTGTTTCTTGGACGACCAGGAGATAGGGTTAGACCCTAGAAATATAATGTAGGCACTGGTGGAAGTCCGGTCGTCTGTGTCCCCAGCCTAGTCGGCATCAGTAAAGCAGTGAAGCGATGAGGATGGACTAGAGGTGAGGGTGACCCCAACATTCCTTGTACCATTTAAGTACCTCGGTAGACGTTTGACAACACCCCAATGAGTGGTAGTGGGTGCATGCATAAATTGCGACAACTTGTGCACGGCAAATGCAATGTCCGGCCTGGTGAGTTGTAGGTATTGAAGGGAACCAAGGACCTGACGATATTGGGTGACATCTGCAGGCGGGGACCCATCCGAGATAGACAGGCGAGCAGAGGTTGGTAAAGGGGTGCGAACAGGTTTTGAAGTGATCGTGTTGTACCGGGCGAGCAGGTCAGTAACATATTTACGTTGAGAGAGGAAGCATGAGTTCTTAGATCTGAGAACTTCCACTCCCAAGAAGTAAGATAGAGGACCAAGGTCCTTGACTGAGAACTTGGCACGAAGGTCGGCAGCCACACGGGCGAGCATGGGTGTGTTGTTGCCTGTCAAGATAAGGTCGTCGACATAGACGAGGAAGTAGGCGACCACCCCAGTGTTGTTGTAAACGAACAGAGATTCATCCGAGTGAGTGGGAGTGAACCCAAGTTCTTCGAGAAAGGAGCGAAGAGCATAGTACCATGTGCGAGGAGCCTGTTTTAAGCTATAAATGGATTTGTGTAATTTACAAACATAAGATGGAAATGTCTTATCTGCAAAGCCGGGAGGTTGTGCCATGAAGACTGTGTCAGAAAGTTTGCCATGGAGAAAGGCGTTGTTGACATCAAACTGTTGGAGGGGCCAATGCTGAGTGACAGCAATACTGAGAACCGCTCGCACAGTGGCCGGCTTGACGACCGGACTGAAGGTCTCAGTGAAGTCAACACCTGGTCGTTGGTGAAAGCCTTTGGCAACTAGGCGAGCTTTGTACTTGTCAAGAGATCCATCAGGTTTTCGTTTGATACGAAAGACCCACTTGGAGCCGACCACGTTCTGAGATGTAGTGGGAGGAACTAAGTCCCAGGTTCCGTTCTGAAGAAGGGCATCAAATTCAGCTGACATGGCTGCTCGCCAGTTTTTGTCCTTTAGTGCCTGCGACACACAACTCGGTTCAATGTCAGAGGTGATGATAGAAGTAAGCCCATACCTCGGATTTGGCTTGAACACGTGATTTTGAGCTCGAGTGACCATGCGAGGTGCAGGAGGTCGTAGGGGAGCATTGGTCGGCACATGGATGTCGGATGTGGTGGCAGTCAACGTGGAGGTAGGTGTGGGTGTGGTGGGCTGGTTTGTGTTTGGTTGGTCGACCAGTGTGGGACGATGGGGAATGGCAGTGGTCGGCACTGGGTTGAGGTCGAGGATGGTTGTTGCAGATTGAGGGAGCGAGGGTGCTAGAAGAATGGGCGAGGAGCTGGGATCAGAGGAAGTAGGCGGCAAGGAGTTGGAGGTCACCAAAGGAGATGGTTGATTATTGGTAGAAGGGATGGAAAAGGGAAACGTATGTTCAACAAATTGAACATGACGCGAGGTGTAGATTCGGTTTGTGGAGCGATCAAGACATAGATAAGCGCTCTGTGTGGGCGAGTATCCAATAAAGACACATGGAGTAAAGCGAGGATCAAGTTTGTGAGTGGTGTAGGGGCGAAGTAAAGGGTAGTAGAGGCAACCAAATATACGGAGTTTGGTTAGGTTAGGGGGGCGAGCAGTGAGTTTTTCATAGGAGGATGCCATGTTGAGGTTAACTTTGGGAATGCGATTTATGATATAGGCTGCCGAGCAGACAGCATAGGGCCAATAAGTGAGAGGCATGGAGGCATGGTGAAGAAGGGCTAGGGTTGTGTCAACCACATGGCGATGGCGACGTTCAGACATGCCATTATGTTCGGGAGTGTGAGGTGGGGTGGTGAGGTGTGCAATGCCATGGGTTTGGAGAAAGGGGCGAAGAGCAATGAACTCTCCCCCATTATCTGAGTAAAATGTTTTGATTGTGTTTCGATAGTTGTTTTCAACAAGAGTTTTAAATGTGGTAAATGTGGGGAGAACATCTGATTTTCGTTTTAGAGGATAAACCCATATGTACTTGCTGAAGTGATCAACGAATAGCACATAGTATTTGAAATTATCAGGGGATAAGACAAGCGACGACCAGACATCAGAAAAGATAACATCAAGTGGTTTAGTAGATAAAATGCTTGAATCATAAAATGGTAGTTTGTGACTTTTGATACATGAACAAGAATTACAGTTGAAGTGTTTGGAAGGTGCACTGGATAAGTTGAGTTTAGAGAGGGTGTGAGCAAGGATTTTTGTCGATGGGTGGCCAAGACGAGCATGCCAGGTGGTCGTTGTGAGGTGTTGAGTGGTGAAGGCTTGCGTGGAGGTGATGGACATGTGTGCCGGCCAGACAGACAAATTATTGATACGACTCCCAACGAGGAGAATGCTCCCCGAGTGACCATCCCGCACCTGAAAGGAAGAACGATCAAAGACAATGTTAACATTATTATCACGACAGAGACTAGAGACCGAAATCAAGTTTTTTCGAGATGTGTGGGACGACCAAGACATTCGAAAAGTTGAGAGATTCAAGTTGAGGAAATCGCATAGAGCCAGTGTGAGATATGTGTAAACCTTTACCATCACTAATTTCTACATTGTCAGACCCTTCAAAGGGCGAGTGGAGAGAGAGGTTGGCAAGGTCGTTGGTGATGTGATGCGAAGCACCTGAATCAAGAATCCAGTGCTCGGCAGGATGTGCCGAGGAGGCTGAGTGAGCCGAGTAGGCCGGGCGAGCATCTGTTCGATTGCGGTGAGAAGGTGTTGTGTACTGTCCATGTGGTCGGCGATGACCTGGAGATGGAGCAGAGGGCGGGTTTGGAGAAGGGATCTCAAGGCAGGTGCGAGCAGTATGACCCGGTGCTCGGCAATATTGGCAGGTGCCAAGATAGGGTCTTTGTGAGGATTGGCGAGGACGGGTGTCAAGTGATTTAGACCTTGAGTCTGGTCGCGAGGAGCGATGATGAGATTTGCCAGCAGTTAGTGCTGATGCAGGTACTAAGGCCGAGGATGGTCGTGAGGCAATTTGAACCTCATCACTTAGGAGTTTGTCGCAGAGCTCGACAAAGGTGATAGGTTGTTCGCGAGCTTGGATGGCATTGGCAATGTCATTGTAGGCCTCATCAAGACCTGTAAGAACTTGGAGAGTGACGTCCTCGGTGTCCGAGGTGACGCCGAGAAGGGCAAGTTCGTCGACCACGGAGCGAACTTCCATGAGGAAGTCGGAAATCGGGCGAGCACCTTTGGACAGGGAACGAAACTTGGTTTTGAGGGCAAGAATGCGACCTCTGGAGGGTTTCCCATACATGCTCTCAAGCATCGACCAGGCTTCGCAGGAGGTTTTAGTCGATGCAATAAAGGGAATAAGTTCCGGAGACATGGATCCAACCATGGCTGAGAAAATAAGATTGTCCTGACACACCCACAGGTCGTGCGCAGGATTGGAAATGGTGGTGGTGGTGCTATCGGCAGTTGGGATTGTGGGAGATGGACATGGATGCGTGCCCAAAACATAGCCGAAGAGGTTGTGTCCAGTGAGGAGGAGACGGAGCTGGAAGGACCAGGCGCCGTAGTTGGTGGAGGTAAGTTTTAAGGACATATTTGCAAGTCCTTTAAAAGTGATGGGTGAGGGCGACTGAGATGGAGTGGCCATTGTAGTGAGTAGGGCAGCGGAGAGAAGAGCGAGGCAGTAAGAGTTTGGCGTCTAAGACGGGGCAGCAAGAGCAGAGGCGCTTCAGAGAAGGAGGCGGCGACGGCGGCTAGGGCTGAGTTGCGGCGGCGGCGGCTAGGGTTTGGATCAGGCGTGAGCCAAATGACTCGATGATACCATATAGAGAATATAGAAATATAGGAAATATTATTTCTTGATTGGTTGTAAAGGTAATTTACAATAGGTATTTATACAAGAGATATTTAGGTTTAACCTAACCCTAATGGGCTTATAAGAGAGCCCATAAAAAGCTAAGATGGGCCTATACAATAAATAAGAGTAAGAGTGTATTTACTAATATAGATCCAATATATACCACAAATTCATCGCAATTTTGCCTTTTTGTGACATTCAAGTTATTTGATCACAGTTTACATAAACACTTGTCACAATTTAACAAAATTTCAGCAAACAATACCAATGTGTTGCCTCATTCAACTCGGAATATATCAAAAGTATGCTCATATATACTTTTGAGTACAATTTTTTTTTTTTTTTTAAAATAGATAAAAAAGTAGTGTAAAATATTTTGTGGGTCCATTATTGATAAAGTGATTTTTTTTAGAGCAAAGTTAAATGACAATTTAGATAATTAAGTGATGGTTGAACGAAGAAAATAAAATGATATTTTTATAAAAGGAATGAACATACTTTTGATGGAAGAACAAATAAGATAAGTGAACATAATTTTAATAAATGGATGGAGAGAGTAAATTTTATTTAGCCACAATTTCAAACATCTTCATTTATGTCCAAACTCCTCAAATTTTATCATGAGATACGCATTTGGTGTAAAACACGTACATATTGTGTAAATGATGTTTGGTCAAGATAAGGGTAGGGAGGTTGTATATATATTTTGAGACCACTAGTATGAAATATGTTTAGTTAAAATATTTAAAAAAAAATTATGAGTCAAAAGTCTGGATTTGGGTCACTCAAAAAATTCGCAGGCGTTAATTAGGTGATTTACTATATGACCAATATATTGTTACTGCAAGGTTAAAATATTATCACTACAATACAAAAGTATAATACTACATGTGAATTTTTTTTTGGACAATTCGTCAAAAAAATTAAGTGTCCAAAATATTTTTTGACTAGTAGTACACTTAGTCTTGTAGTAACAATATTTTGGTCATGTAGTAAAACAATATTTGAAAGTGAAAAAATATATTTTAATTTAATTTGATCAATGTTGACTCGTGTTGACCCAGGTTTGACCACAAATTTTTATCCCAAATTTATCTTAATTATCTATATTTCATATAAGTTTTTGTGATATATTTTAGTTCATGCATAAAAAGAAATGGTCAAACAAGAAAAAAAATGGATATTATACTAGTAAAAAATGAAAATGGGAAAATAGATGTGGCGTCGGTTAGATTCATCTGTTCCACCTTTTGTGTTTCATTGGTGTTCAATCCTACTGGATCTTTAACACGTGTAGCCCCTAATATTATAGGACGTTGATTATTTTTTAATATGACACGTGTCAATCATCCATATAGTGGAGAACAGAATATGGAACATGAAAGTGGAACAAGTGATTTCAATTCATGTGAGGTAGGTCACGAGTTCACGTGAATACTCATTTTCAAGTGCTACATATTTAGCATTCGAAGTGTCACTAATTTTTTTTTTTTAATTTTGGGTTATTATTCTCAAAATTATTAAATAGTAATACTTTGTATATCAAATAGTGAAGAAAAAAAAGGTTCACATTTGTGTTGTTACTTTTAGAGCTTTATACCATATTTTTAGCAATTTGTAATTTAAAGTTGGAAAATTTCTCAAAAAATATACTCGGTATTTGTACAAATCTATTGAAATAGCTAGGGCTGAAAATCAAACCAAGCTATTTGATACTCGATTTGAGATCGTTCGATAAAAATTTGTTTGAACTCGATTCGACATAGATATCAAATAAGCTTGAACATATATTTATGTTCAGTACGATCTAAAGCTCGGCTCGAGCTCGATAAGTAAAAAATGGATAAATTTAATGTAAAAGTGTCAAACTACTCGAGCTCGGCTCGTTTAATTATCAAACAAGTTCAAACAATAATTTTAAAGCTCGATAATATTTTTAACAAGCTTGAACTATATTGCGTTCGGCTCGACTTGAATCAGCCCTTGAAATAGTGTTAGATCACTAGTAAGTACTCAACATGGTCCAAGAGACTACCCGTATATTTCATCTTTACTTATGTTAGAAGTGGGCCAATTGTGTATCTTGTCATTTTG
This sequence comes from Galeopsis tetrahit, assembly GCA_963675135.1. Taxonomy (NCBI): domain Eukaryota; kingdom Viridiplantae; phylum Streptophyta; class Magnoliopsida; order Lamiales; family Lamiaceae; genus Galeopsis; species Galeopsis tetrahit. The sequence goes on from OY776132.1 coordinate 64,095,046, forward strand.
TCCATTTATTGGGCCTATGTATGTTTATCTCTTCTACCATATCATGTTTTTATAAGGTCCTACCTAAAATTTGACAAATCACATTTTGTCAACGGATTATTGGAGTTTTGTAATAATTTTGGGTGACAATGGAAAACAATTTATAACTCTAATCTAAAAATATTCGGGTGTTCTGAAAAAAGTGGTTGAAGTTGATTTTTATCATAAAACTAAAAGTGTATGAAAATAAAGTTTTTAGACCAAAAATATGGCAATATATGTAACATTAAAAGCTTGATAGATATAATTCAATGTTTGATCATACCAATCTGTAGAGAATAACATTAATTGAAACTGTGCTTAGTACCATCTTTGTTGGCCTAATGAGATTGACAATTACTTTAATCTTGTGGAAGCAAAATGCTAATTCAAATTCAAAAACAGAAAAGAGAGGCATAACTTATAATTTCATCCACCACAGACTTAATTATCATGAACTTAGTGTAGCCTCCATGTTATATAGAATATGAACCACAATTCACATAACTTATATTACATCCACCACAAAATCAGAACCCAAAACAGAGCAAATATTTTCAACCAAATAGATACAAAAGCAGAGCAAAATGCACACAATAACCACACAACATTTCAGAATCCTTAAGTTTTACGGAGAAGACACGATCAAACCCTCGTCTTCACGATTCTGAACGCACGAGTTCTCCTCCTTATTTGCAGGGCTTTCTTCTTTCATGAGTCCATAGCTAACACACAGTTTTCTCCACTCTTCTTCCACGTTCAAGTACTCATGTCGCGACAGATATTTCTTAAGATCAACTCGAACATTACGAATGGGCTACACACATGCAAAAGAACAATTAATCACAGCCCTGAATTTGATCAAATCTAATTCAAAGAAAACTGAAACTTAAGGGTACCTCTGCTTTGCAATTGAAAGCCAATTGAAAGAAAGCAGCAGAAACAGAATGTTTCCCCACGGATTCGGCCAATTTGATCTGAGAGAGCCAGTAAGCTGAAGTCTCAAGCTTATCAAATCTACACTTGCTGCATTTCTCCGCGCTGTGAAAAGGCGTAGCAACCCTTGGCTTTGCTTTAACACAAGGCGATCTAACGGGCGTTTGAGGCTCCTTCGAATTTTCATCATCCACAAGATTTCCAATTCTTTCAACCTCGGTTTCTTGAAAACACACACTTTTCTTCTTTGGCCTCACCGGAATTTTCTCCGACGAGTTTTTGGCCTCCGGCGATTGAGTTGCTGGTGGTGGTGGTTTTGTAGCTTTTTTCAGCCGCGGTAAAGTGGGTTTTCCCTTTGCCGGTTTCTCCGGTGCTGTGTTTGGGTTCCAAGCAGTTCCAAACACTCTTTTTTCCCTGTAATGAAACAACATGACACGAGCCCTGTTCATAATTGATTCATCCAAACATAAAAACAAACAGTTGGTGGGCGAAGCGAGTTTCCCACCTGAGAAGGAGCGATCCACCCTTGGTATTGATTTTGGGGGGCTCCGTGATCTTCTTGGCAGGTTTTGGCTTCAAATATTGAGATTTAACTGCAATAATTGACGAGATTTCAGAAAGGATTCATATACAGTGATCACCAAACATAATAAACAGTAAAATAAGATAAAGATTTGACCTGGAAGCGGCGTGGGATGGAGTTCCATTGCGATGAAAATCAAAACCGACCAGGAGCGTATTAGAAATTTATGAAAAAAAAGAGAATGTGATGAGATGTTTAAACGGAGGAAGAGCGGGAACAGGTTCTTCTTTTACTTTTACACGCACGCTCCCATGAATATTGGGCCATGCTTTCTTTTCAGAAAAAAGAATGGGTGCCCATTATAAATTGGGCCTTCTAAAAATAACTTAAAAGAATTTGGCCTAATTCTTAGATGGGCAATTCTTACGGTAGTCACATTTTACAAAGTGACTATGCAGTCACTTTATCGAATTGCGACATGTGGCGTCGTAACCGTAAAAACCACCTGCTACCTGTCATACAGGTTTCAGTTATTTTTAGCATTATTTAAATTATATTTTGTTATTTACTATATTACCCTTCTTTTTAAATTTTATTTATATTTTACCTGAACCCACTAATTTAATGAGTGCACCCCCTAATCATATTTTTACTACAATTATCTGCACCCGCTAATTTAATGAATTCACCCCCTAATCATATTTTTACAACAATTATCTGCACCCGCTCATTTAATGAGTTCACCCCCAAATCATTTCTTTTTTACAACAGTTATCTACACCCGCTCATTCTATGAGTTCACCCCCAAATTATTTTTTACCACAATTATCTGCACTCGCTCATTTTATGAGTTCACCCCAAAATTATTGTTTTACCGCGGTTATCTGCACTCGCACATTTTATGAGTGCACCCCAAAATATTTTTTAAAAATAATCACATTTAAAAGACTATATTATCTTTTTATTATTTTACACAAAATATAATAAAATAAACTCTAAAAAATCAATTCACCACCAAATCACCCATATTTTAAAAAAAAAGCGTAAAAATATAATTAATAAAAAACTATCGAAATTAGCCACAAATCTCAATTTTTTCCCCTCCTCTTTTTCTTTTTTCTTCCCATTTTCAATTTTTTTTTTCAAATTTTTTATTTCCTTGTTTTTTTTTCTTTTCCTTTTTAAATTTTCCTGTCTTTCTTTTCCATTTTTTGCATGTGTATTTTTTAAATTTTAATACAAAATAATATTATAGGTATAATTTTATTAAAGTCGATCGGCGGTGCACCTAAATTTTAATTTTAATTTGATGAGTAAAGGACCTGCCGGAAATCCATGCATGTCAGCGGGTGACCCAGCCACCACCATGCTCGACCACCCCCTCGACGGCGACGACGGCGCTTCGGTCTCGGCCGCTGAAGCCCGAGACCCCTCATCGAATCGCAATCGCGATTCTTCACTTCCATAACAATCAACATAATCTTCCATCTCGGCCACGATCCATGGCGGCCGAAATCCTCTCCTCATTTCGACCACCGACGCGACTGCTTCGATCAATCTCCCTTGTGTTCGCGATCCAGGAGCTTCTCCTACATCAACGGCGATCGCCTGCAACACTCGGATCGACGCTGCCTCTCTCTCGTCGTTCATCTCTATCCAAATCGAAGCTACATTGCTTCATCCGTCTTCTTCACCCTGCTCCTGCGCAGCCTCTTCCTCCGGCTGACGACGGCCCGACGAAGGACTGTGAGTATGTTGCTGATGGATCTCTGACCGGACGACACTCGGAGCCAGTGACCTTGTTGATGAAATCCCAAGCGACGACTACTGACCTAGGGTGCCCTCCCATTGGGCTAGGGTTTCCTTCAATTGGGCTTGGTAATGTGCACCCTCTATTTTCTTTAGTACACCCCGATCTGAACTCTCTCCACTTTTTTTTATGGTATTATTGATACTGGTGTTACTAGTTATTGATTGTGGTATTACTATTAATACACTATTGAATTAATATTAATGATTATTGATTATTAATTGTGGTATTACTGATTATGTGAAATTATTTATTACTGATTATTATTATTTTTATGGTATTACATATTATTGTTTATGGTATTACTGATAATTGTTTTTGGTATTATTGAATATAATTAGATTTGTGGAATTATTTGTTATTGTATGAGATATTACTATTCAATGTTCATGGTATTACTACTTACTGTTCATGGTATTACTGATAATTATTTTTTGTATTATTGAATATAATTAGATGTGTGAAATTATTTGTTATTGTATAAAATTTTACTGATTAATACTAATGGTATTACTGATTAATGTTCGTGGTATTACTAATTATTGTTAATGGTATTACTGATTACTGTTTATGGTATTACTGGTTATTACTTGTTGTATTACCGACTACTCCCTCCTTCCTATTGAAAGCTACCCAACTTTCCTTATTCGTTTGTCCCAATGAAAGTTACTCATTCATTTTTTGCCAAACTATTCCCTCTCACATTTCATTATATTCTTCTCTCTCTCAATCACATCACCTCTCATACCTCCACTTATTATATCATATTTTTTAACCTCTGTGTCCGAAGCTCATGAGGAGCTTTCACTGGGACGGAGGGATTATAATAAAATCATACATATAATATTATTTTGTATTAAAACTAAAAAATATACTAATGAAAAAAAAGTAGGAAACAAAAAAAACGAAGAAATAAAAAGTCTGGAATAAAAATTGAAAATGGGAAGAAAAATTAAATAGAAAAAAAATTGAAATTTGTGCCTAATCTCGATAGTTTTTTTTAATTATGTTTTTACGATTTTTTTCTAAAAATATGAGTGATTTGGTGGTGAATCGACGGTAACTCGGCAATGACTCGGTTGTAGATTGTAAATGTATAAATTAGGGTTGATTTTATTATATTTTGTGTTAATTAATAAAAAAACAATTTAGTCTTTTAAATGTAATTATTAAAAAAAAAAATATTTTGGGGTGAACTCATAAAATGAGTGGGTGCAGATAACTTTGGTAAAAATATAATTTGGGGGTGAACTCATAAAATGAGCGGGTGTAGATAACCGTTGTAAAAAAGAAATGATTTGGGGGTGAATTCATAACATGAATGGGTGCAGATAACTATGGTAAAAAATGATTTGGGTGAACTCATAAAATGAATGAGTGCAGATAACTATGGTAAAAAATGATTTGGGGTGAACTCATAAAATTAGCGGGTGTAGATAATTGTTGTAATAAATTATTTTATTGTATAAGGATAAAAATGTAAATTTACAATAATATATTTTAATTAATTTAATTTAATAGAAAATACAAATTTATGACACATTACGACAATACATATCGTAAAATTTACAAAAGGTAACAGGTCATCAAATCTAAACCTTTAGATTAGATTTTTAATGGCTTAGATTAACTGACTACGGTAGTTATTACGACACGTTACGACACCCTGACTACATATAGAAGGTCCCTTCTTAGATTGTGCATTATTTTATTTGACGATTGAAACACTTTTTTACTTTAAACTGTACAATTCAAACATTTCAAAATGGGTTGGTCTACTATGGACTCGAGTGCATGTTGTGCATTCTAGTCCATGTTTCACTTTTCAATTTTACTGACTTACACTTTTTGGTAAATGGTGTTGCACTTTTCAATTATTAAACTGTATAATAATATTTTTAGTCATAGTGACTTACACTTTTTAGTAATATTGTGTTGTACTTTTCAGCACTGTTTTCAGAACCGGACCGGACCAGCCGGTTCAACCGGTCCAACCGTGAACCGGTCACGAACCGGTCCGAAAAAGGCCTAAAAACCGTTTTGGTGGTTGGATCAGTCAAAACCGGTCAAAAACCGGTAAACCGGTCAGACCGGTTCACAACCTTTTTTTTTTTTTTTTTAATTTTTTACTTTTTTATGAAATTTGGTGCACATCCGACCTCTTTTATAATGTTTTCCTCTCATGTTTCTTCCACTTATTCGATGTGGGACACACATTTTTATATTTGTTTGTTACTATAACACTATTACTTTTATAGAAAAAAATTATTATACTTCTTCCACTTTTTCGATGTGGGACATAATAGAATTTATATGTTTTTTATACCAACACTATTGCTTTTATAATATTTTTCTCTCATGTTTCTTTTATTCTTATTCGATGTGGGACATAAATTTTTATTTTTGTTTGTTACTATAACACTACTACTTTTATAATATTTTTTATTAACACTATTGTTTTTATAATGTTTTCCTCCTATGTTTATTCCACACTACTACTTTTATAATATTTTTTATTAACACTATTGTTTTTATAATGTTTTCCTCCTATGTTTATTCCACTCTTTTCAATGTGGGACATAATTTTTTTTTTTGTTTTTTTGTTACTATAACATTATTAATTTTATAATATTTTTTTTTCATACTTCTTTCACTTTTTCGATGTGAAAAATAATAAAATTCATATGTTTTTTTGTTACTATCATTATTGCTTTTATAATGATTTTCTCTCATATTTCACTACTCCTATTCGATGTGGGATGAAAGTTTCATATGTTTATTTGTTTTCTCTTATATTATTTCTGTACTTTTTATTCGATGTAAAAAATAAATCTAATATATTTGTTTTCTTACTAACATTGTTTCTTTTAATTGTTCACGTACTCCTATCACTATTTTTTTCACTAATATTTTAATTTAATATTCTTTATTTTAATATAATTTTTATAAATGCATTTTTTTAAGATAATAAAGAATAATTATATATATAATTATTTTACCGGTCGGACCGCCGATCCAACCGGTCCAACCGGTTGGACCGTGAACCGGTGCCTTATCCGGTTTGGTCTCCGGTCCGGTTATGAAAACACTGTTTTTCAGTTTAATAACATACACTTTTCTTTAGAGTAGGTGCACAACATGCACTCGAGTGCATACTAGACTTTACCTTTCAAAATTACATCACATGTAATTATTTTATTACTTACAATATTTTATTATTTACTTTATTATTTAAAAGAGTTTAATATCCTTTACTTATCTCTTTAATACTAATAAACAACTCTCACATCAAATTATGTATAAACAGTAAATGCATATCTAATTTGTGAGGGAGGGAGTAGTAATTGTTAACCCAATAATGAAAATATAGAATACAAATGATATATGATAAAAAATAAAGAATGATAAAATCCACCTGTTGAGAAACCTCTGCCACATAAACATTTTTAGACGTGCTTTCCCATTGTAGGTGAGGAATTTTGAGTTTTAAGTTTCTCATATGTGTGCCACTTCAAAAATTTCTTACTCCTATCTCAAAAAATTTACGGTAATGCTGAATATTCAGAATCTGAATATCCAGAATTTTTTTCCTTAATTAATTAATGTTTTATTAATTACAATATTATTATTTTACCCTTATCTAGTTATAATTAATTAATTAAATTGCATGTGTCAGAATTAAATACATTTTTTTCTCGTTTCTCAACACACGCTGACGGCGGTATTTATTCTTTCAAGACACACTATCATAATTAAGTTTGAAACTTACCTCTCCCTCCATCAAATTAATTTCTCCCACCATTAAAGCCATTAACTTAAGTTTCCACCATTATCACCATTTCATCCGTTAAACAAAAAAAAAAAGTTTTCGCCATTATCAACCCTACCTCCATCAAAACACGAAATCTGAACAATTTTTTGCTCCAGAGATATTCTTCTTCACAATCACATGTTTTCAATTACAGATTTAATTTTGACCGTAAATTATATCATTATTTATTTATTCTTAAATCTGACAGGAGTTTTAAAGAAAAATAAACACTCCTCTACGCCGCCGGCACCGCCACTTCCAGGTTATAAATCCGACCACCACTCTCAAAATAATTGTCTCCCATATAAGTCGATCTGTCATCTGGAATCATTCTTAAAAAAGAACAATAAAATGAAAGTAGAAATTGTTATTTTACCTAAATTTAAAAACTCGAAATTGAAAATAAAAAAGACATTGAAGAAGAAAATTAATTTGGAAAAAATGTTCATAAGTCCATGTCGAAGTTATTGGGGGTAGCGTGTAGTTCTCGCTGCCACACTGTTAAAGTTGTCATTTCCGCCATTACTGTTGTTGAAGGTTTATGGACTAAGAAAGATGAAATGAAAAGTAGGGCCGCGTAGATGGGAAAGGGGCTGTTAAGTTAATAAATGTTTTAATTAATTTGATTTTTGAAATGTTAAAACTTTTTTTTTTTATTTTGACGAAAATATAGAGTTAATTGCAATTAAAACAAATATCAAGTAGACCATCCACAAAATTTGGAGGCTCTACCCAACAGTGGGGACTCTCGTATATCCCACTTGGGATACCCATTTCATTGCTTCAATTGCACCCCATGCCTCTCCCTCGTCTACAGACATCAGACTATGCATAATAAGGGACACTACAAGAAAACAGTGAAATTCCAACAGAAAAATTCCAACGGATTTTTGCAATTTTTCTGTTGGAATCAATGATTCCAACGGAAATTCCAATGAAAATACGATTGTTGGAAAATTGGGTGTTGGAATTGAAAATTTCCAACAAAAATTCCAGCAGAAAAAAATTCCGACGCTACATTCCAACGGATCTTGATCGTTGGAATTTTGAATTGTTGAAATATTTTTCAATGAAAATTCCATTGACAATTCCAACGATAATTTTCCGTTGGAATTTTTTCCAATGGATTTTGACCTTTGGATTTTTTACTGTTGGAAAATTATCCAACGCAAATTCCAACATAATTTTTTTTGTTGGAATCTAAACTCCAACAAATATTTACCGTTGGAATATACAACTGTTGGAATTTTTTCCATCACAAATTTCATTGTCAATTCCATCCATAATTTTCTATTGGAATTATCCAACGGATTTTGGTCATTGGTATTTCAATTGTTGAAAATTTATTTATCTCAAATTCCTTTATTAATTCCAAAGGTATTATTTCATCGAGATTTTACATGTATCGGTGGAATATTGAATTGTAAAAAAATTAGCATATGCAGAATACAAATAACATTAGTTACATTACAACATAAACAATACGTTCTGCGTATCAAAATCATATATATCAATGCGTTGATCAACCTCTTAATTCTCATCAACAACAAAAGAAACTAAAATCATTACATAAATATTTAGTCCTATGAATCACCATCATCATCAAAGTTTGTCTCCCATTTGGTTCAAAGTGGCCCAAGCACTCAAAGTGGCAAGCTTAACGCACAAGAGCTAGCGTTTTATGTTTTCATACTCGTTTAATTTCATCTTCATGCTCAGGTTCCCATCTACAATAATTCAACCAAAAAAAAAAAATCAATAACCCTTTTATATTTATTTATAATCACAAATTATCAAAAAAAATTCAAGTAGAATGCAACTAAATAGTATAAACATTAGCAATTAAATAAGTTCATAAGCTTTTGATATTACCTAAAATAGTATAAACCAAATGTTCTTAACATTTTCAGGGATCTCGCTTCATAAGTTCACATTGTTCATATTTAATCTTGATGGCTGCGGTGATATGTTTAGTTATTTCTGAAGGTAAGAACCTGTTAAATAATAATTATGAAAATTAATGTTCATCTAAACAACATCTAATACAACTCAAGTAATCCCAACCACAAGCTACAAACCAAAAATAAAACCTAAACAAAATTCCTATACTACTCTGCCCTTCAAATAGCAAAACTCAGCAAGAAATTCAGCAGGTAATTGTCAAAATTAAATGAAACATAATCAAAAGGACCAGATTGAGATTCTTCACTTTCACATTATGCTTCTTCGTCTTATTCTATACGCTCATCGACTTTATTATCTTGAATGGTCTTAATCTTCTGGACTATATAGTTTTCATCTTCTAGAAAAACCTACTTATAGGATCAACACACTGTCTATAGACCACTTTAGAGATTTTGTTTCAAATGATTTTTTATTTTTTATTCACAATCTATTATTCATGATATTGAATCTTGATAATGAACCTGTTAGTACAAATTGTGTAAAGTTCTTCCTTGCTCAAACAATATGTATGGCTTAAAGTTCAAGAAACATTATCAACTTAACAACAATTCCATATTTGTAAAGAAATGTTACACATAAACAACTGAACCAAGCAGGGTAAGAACTCCGGTTTGATCATCCAATGGCTGGCCATACACTTTTAAGTTGAGTTTGTTCTACAATATGCAACAAACTACATAACTGTTATGTAATAAGATTAATCGTATATATACATTTTAAGATGGAGACTTTATGATTCCCATTCATAAAGAAAATAGTAACAAATTGCGTTTCCTTTTATCATAAGAATGAACGATAGTCAAGTCAATGTATTCTTCATGTAATTCTATGTTTATCATGCTAATCAGAATTGATATAAGACAACCTACCTGAATACAATAATTTAATCAATACCTAAATTTAGGGTCCAAGGATCAGTTATTCCAAAATCCTAGAAATGCTCACGATTCAGATTTAAAAAAATCAGCAAGATGAATGATAACCTCACCACATAATAGAACACAACTCAACTCTACCTAACTTCACCATTATATCCTAGATTCTATATTGGCAAAACCATACATGAATAGCAACTTCATACAATTTTTTTTTTTACACTCACTCACCTAGCTGCTCAAACTCACATGTAATGCAATACACTTCAGAAATGTAGTCGAGAATTACATTCCGATTGAAGCATAAACGAATATAAATTATGAAGTTGTACACTTTGTTCTGAACAAGAAAAAAATTACAAAATGATGGAATACTACATTTGAAACTATTCTGGGTCAAGTTGTCAACAAACTTTGGAGAGAGCTGCAGCCAAAAGGGAGAAAATGAGAGTGAAAATCCATGTGGACCAATAATTGGTGATACTAAGCTACCTATTATTTTCTCTCTAAAGCAGACCTATTAAGAGAAGGGTTGGTCTGCTATGGACTCGAGTGCATGTTGTGCACTCTAGTTCATATTGCACTTTTTAGTTTTATTGACTTACACTTTTTGGTAAATGGTGTTGCACTTTTCAATTATTAAAAAGTATAATAATATTTTTAGTCATAGTGACTTGCACTTTTTAGTTATATTATTGTGTCGTACTTTTCAGTTTAATAACATACCCTTTTCTTTAGACAAGGGTGCACAACATGCACTCGAGTGCATACTAGACTTTACCTTAAGAGAAACAACTAATTAGAACAACTAATCAGAGTTGTAGTAAATAAGATAATGCCATAAGGAGAAAAAACTCTAAATATTCTCTACTAAGATGGCACTTCTCTGCTTTAATACACAACTCTTAAATTAGATTATTGGTAAAATCTTAACCACAAAGCAAGATTCAATCACAGTTTTTGAGTAAAGTGCCAGTAACTAAATGAACCCATGCTTATCTAAAAGACTCCAGAAACTGAATAATGGAAAATAAATCTACATATATTATTTTCTGACTAAAAACAGAGATTTAAACATCATATATTGTGAACCTTAAGGATGAGCGCCTCTGCTGCGGAAAGCTTCTTGGTATTTAGGATAAATGTGTGCAAATATTTGTAAGAAATAATAATGTTGTGTGATTTTTTAACACTGTAGCCTGTAACATACCTTTAGGCGAAGAATGGAGGTGGTCGACTGGCCGCTGGGGAAGGGAGGTAGGCGACTGTGTGCGGTGAACGGGCGAAGCCGCGAATGGAAAGGGAGGCAGACCGCTCTGTGCGCTCACCGCTAGGTGCGGCCGTGCGGCGTCGGCAGGCGGCGAAGTGATAAGTAGTTTTTTTTTTTACTAAGGTTTGAGGTTGGGGACGATTGAATCAGCAGAAATGGATAATCTGAATTTTTATGATCTCTTATTGCGGTACTGGGAGGAGAATTTCATATTGAAAGTAGTCTAGGGTTTTTCTTGTTTCTGCGTGGGATATGAGGAGCGGGAGTTGAGATTTTTTTTACCGCCGAAATGTTCCTCAAATTTTCAGTAATTTTTTTAAATAAAATCTTTTGTAAAATGAGAACAGCCTCTTTCCACCCTTAATTTTCAAAAAAAATAAAAAATAATTAATAACTTTTTCTTCAAAACTATTTCCTCAAATCATATTCAATAATTTATGTGTAGTTACAATATATGTTATGGTTTTATTTAATAACAAGATGCATACATCTTTTTAAAATATTTATATTTTAGTTAGTGTTTTTCTAATTTCACTAAAGTAAATAAATATATATATATATATATCAATTTCACATTTAGTTATACTTAGTTATCATAAAATGTAATGTTTTTATTAAAGTGTTAAGTTATACTTGTCATTCTAGAATATAATTGTATGGTTAACAATGTAGAATTTAACTCTGATTTCTGATTATCATTTTACATCTAATGACCACTTAAAAAAATTTGTATTTCATGGATGCCTACGAATAGCTATCTAATTCTTCAAAAGGCACGAGACCAGAGCATGAATAATCTCATTGTTTCCTGAAGAATAATAAATCATTTTAGTGCTCCCTTTATACTTATATTTGTCTTAATTTTTTATTATACCATTGAAGTGGTGAAACTGAAGGGGAGCCAGACTACAAGAGTAGATAGAAACGGAGATGCAACTGCCCCACATAAATACTTTGAGAATCGTTATACGATTCTATCCTAAATAAGGGCCTTTTCCACTAGCAATTTGCATACCGACTTGAAACGAAGTCTTAGTTATTATGCAATGTATGCTACTCCCTCCGTCCCACAATAACTTTCACACTTTCTTTTTCGGGACGTTCCACAATAACTTTCACACCCTTAAAATGGAAAACCCTTTATAAACTCCACCCTCACAAAATCCTTAATTTTACACAAATGCCATTACTTTTTCTTCAAACATACACAAACGTCAACTCATTTATTTACTTTATACATAAAATTTTACAAAATTATACCTCAAAACTCCACTCATTATTACACTTTCTTAATTTACGTGTCCACCTACATATGAAAGTTAATCGGGACGGATGGAGTATCATTCATTCCAACTCGCAAGACTTGACTCACCATAATCCCTACTCTTGTACTTAATTTTTTTTCTAAAACAATTAAAATAATAATATTACATTTTAATCATTACATTATTTTTTGTAATTGTGAGTTAGTCCCTTCGTATTTTGCTCCGTTATTTTTACTAGATTACTCATTTTTGAAAATAAACTAATCTTATCATTTTAAATACTATTAAACACATCATCTACTATTCTACTCTATCACTTTAAATATTAGTATTAAATATTTTTTACATTAAAAATCGTATCAAAGTTAAATGAGTAGTTAAGTAAAATATGGAGGGTGTATTTATCATATATAACCTTTTCAAAATGAAAAGAAGTAGGAGTAATAATGTAATATTGTATAATTAATTATAGTGCATCTCAAAAATAAAATAAAATAAAAGGCGGGCACCTTCCCTCCAATTCTCGTGATCTTTCCCAAATCCAGAACTGTATTTTGTTTTCTTGGAGAAATTCCTGTTTGAAACAACAAGAGAGACAAAGGGGGTGGAGAAATAATGCAAGGCGTTTTACAATCAAAAGGGCTTCTTTCTATGCCTACAAACCTCAGAATCAGAGCTTTTTCTCCTTCGTCGCCGTCGCAGGGTTTAAAGGTATCGATTCAATCCGATAAACCCTTCACTCAAATCAGGGCTACGCAATCAATTTTCATTATCTGGTGATGGATTTTCCAAACTCAATTGATTGGTCAAAAAGTATAGGTTTCAATTACTTTAATTCTCAATTTGATATATACGCCTCCCCTGCAACTCTAATTCGCGGATTCTTCTACTATGCCCACCGTCTTCTTATCTCGCTCTTGCCCCTTCTGTTGTCTTGCTCCCTTGAAGCGGTTCATTTTCAACTATTTTGAAGTTAAATTTGTTTTTGTTGAGTATTGGTTTGCAATGGATTCACATTTCTTGTTTTTTTAGTTTATTAGAGTCATTTTGTTGTTTCTTACGATTTTGTTCACTGATTACGTTCTTGAGTTGATTTTGCGGTGAAGAGCTTGCGATTTACTTGACAAAATCCAGTTTCTGGTATGTAATTTCCTGGTGTTTGATGGATTCCTACTTCTTAGTTCTTGCTGAGAATTTTCTTAGTTTGATTGGGAGCAATTCAATTTATGTTGTTTTTGGGGATTGAGTTTCACTGATTAGTGTTCAGATTTACTGGCCCAGCATGCCTATTATCCCTTTTTCTTGACAGCTTGATAACATATAGTTCATATATACTAGTAATATATACGGAGTAGATTATAATGTATGTTGTTTTAATAGAAAGCCAAAGAGTGTTCCTCATGTAATGTATGTGGTTTTGATAGAAAGCCAAAGAGTGTTCCCCATATTTTCACAGGTAAGGGCATTCACATTTTCTCCAAATCATGTATGTTGCTTCTCATTTCTGGTTCAAGATGTCTATTTACGAACCATCTAATCTTGAATTCGTAACCCATATTTTTAGAAAAATGCCTAAGCATTTTTTTCAAAAAGTGTGGTTGTGTACTGTAAAATGCTAGTTTTACATTACTTGCATACTATATGATTTAGATTTGTTATGAACTGAGAGCTCTGCTAGGTAGGTTTTTTTGTTTTTACCTATTGCTACATTTACTTGCTCCGACTGTTAAAAATTTGTAGAGAGTCTTTGATAGTTAAATCTTTTGTATATTTCATAACTTTCTTAGCTTTCAGTAGATTATTTTCAATGGGACAATAACTAAGTCATTTGTCAGTCTAATTAACTTTGATAATTTGTAATTAACAATGTTTAATACAAGACATTTATTAGTGCAGGATATGAGTTCTTAGCCTTATGTACTGCTTGTAGCAGGATAGATTGGAGCACGACCTGGTTTTATTGGAAACTGGACAAAAACTTATGAGTCTGATTCATACTCTCCCTTTCGATTCTTTATTTGTTTTATTTTAGCTTTATGAAACATTCTTAATGAATTGTTATAGAGACATTCAAGACACATCATTACATCAATAATGGAGGATCTTATTCCTGCTGTAATATCCCAATTGAGAAACTTGAGAGAGAGTGGTAAGCCAGCTATTAATTCCCTCAATTAGCTAGAGTCTTGTGTAGTTTTTCTTCCAAATAAAGAAAATGGTCAAATATGTTTAGTTATTAATCATTTTTTAGGAGGTTGCATGTCTGATCTAAAGGGAACATCCATGAGTTTCCCTGAAACTTGAGATACATGAAGGTATTGTGAGTACAATACAGTTGTATAAAAATAATCCTCTTGATAATTTTATTAGGGGAAAGATAATGTTCAAGTCAGTGTGGTGTGATGCAGGATTTAAGAAAACACCACATTCTAAGAGAAATGTGATACTTTGAAAATTGAAATGGCGTTCTTTCACTTCTATAAAGTTGTCGTTTGGAGGCAGTGCTACCACCCTAATACCAATTCGCTGTTGATGATGCTCACTATCCTAAATCATTGTTGTAGGGCTTGTGAGTCATAAGTTCTTCAGGATTTCCTGTTTTTCACCTAGCCTCCCAATTGTGTTTAGTGGAATATTTTTTGTTTACCTTTACTGGCATAATTATTATGAGTGCAGAGATTTTGTCGCGTGACGTACTATTTCATAAGATTTATTTACTTATCTCTGTTTATAATCTTATGGATAATTGCCAAATCTCTTTATGTATGGTTTTAGGGGGTTTGATTTGGTCCAACTTAAATCTCTTTATTTTTAAAATTGTCACTCATTTTGGTTCACATTTTTTCCAACACTTCACTAAATTTTCTTTACACTTCACTAAATCGTTCAAAATATTCCTAATTTATTTACCCTATACACCATTAAATCTCATTTTATTAAAAGTGTATTGAACAACCTGTATAAATTATTAAGGGATGGTGGGAGTTAATATTAATGTTGGGCTAAAGTTTGTTGTTATGAGAGGGTATCTATAATTTAATTATAATTGTACAATGAGAATTTTTATCACGAAAATATGAGAACCATTACAACTATTTAACATCGTTGAAAATTTCGTTGGACAATTAACTACAAAAAAACTAACAATCTCAGTTTGATAAGGAGAACTATTCCAACTGGTCAACATCAATTCCACAAGCCATTGGAAATTATGTTGGAATTGTATGTAAAAATATATTTTTAATTTAGGAAAATCAACGGTCTTGCGTAAGTCCACTTACGTTGAAATAACTAAAATAAATTCCAACGACATCATGTCGTTGGAAATCTTGTTGAATATTATATACAAAAATAACATTTGATTAGGGGAACTATTCCAACGGACTAATGTCAATGGAATTTTCGTTGGAATAATTAAAGAAAAATCCAACGATAACAAGCCTTTGGAAATTCCGTTGGAATTAGATGTAAAAATATTACTTAAATTTAGGGAAACCATTCCAACGTTCTTGCACAAGTGGAATTTTCGTTGGAATAACTAAAATAAATTCCAACGGCATCATGTCGTTGGAAATTTTATTGGAATTCGGTAAAAACATATCATTTGATTTAGCGTAACTATTCCATATGTCTGTTGTCGTTGGAATGTTCGTTGGAATAATCTATTTTTAAATTTCAATGAATTTTACAATGGTAAATTCCAATGGTTACTATAATGTGTTGGAATCTCTGTTGGATTTTTCCAACGGTTGTTTATGTCGTTGGAAAAACTGTTGGAATTTCAAAAATTCCAACAGTTTATTTCTCGGTTGGAATTTTTCTATTGGAATTTCACTGTTTTCTTGTAGTGGTACTCCTATCACTATTTTTTTCACTAATATTTTAATTTAATATTCTTTATTTTAATATAATTTTTATAAATGCATTTTTTTAAGATAATAAAGAATAATTATATATATAATTATTTTACCGGTCGGACCGCCGATCCAACCGGTCCAACCGGTTGGACCGTGAACCGGTGCCTTATCCGGTTTGGTCTCCGGTCCGGTTATGAAAACACTGTTTTTCAGTTTAATAACATACACTTTTCTTTAGAGTAGGTGCACAACATGCACTCGAGTGCATACTAGACTTTACCTTTCAAAATTACATCACATGTAATTATTTTATTACTTACAATATTTTATTATTTACTTTATTATTTAAAAGAGTTTAATATCCTTTACTTATCTCTTTAATACTAATAAACAACTCTCACATCAAATTATGTATAAACAGTAAATGCATATCTAATTTGTGAGGGAGGGAGTAGTAATTGTTAACCCAATAATGAAAATATAGAATACAAATGATATATGATAAAAAATAAAGAATGATAAAATCCACCTGTTGAGAAACCTCTGCCACATAAACATTTTTAGACGTGCTTTCCCATTGTAGGTGAGGAATTTTGAGTTTTAAGTTTCTCATATGTGTGCCACTTCAAAAATTTCTTACTCCTATCTCAAAAAATTTACGGTAATGCTGAATATTCAGAATCTGAATATCCAGAATTTTTTTCCTTAATTAATTAATGTTTTATTAATTACAATATTATTATTTTACCCTTATCTAGTTATAATTAATTAATTAAATTGCATGTGTCAGAATTAAATACATTTTTTTCTCGTTTCTCAACACACGCTGACGGCGGTATTTATTCTTTCAAGACACACTATCATAATTAAGTTTGAAACTTACCTCTCCCTCCATCAAATTAATTTCTCCCACCATTAAAGCCATTAACTTAAGTTTCCACCATTATCACCATTTCATCCGTTAAACAAAAAAAAAAAGTTTTCGCCATTATCAACCCTACCTCCATCAAAACACGAAATCTGAACAATTTTTTGCTCCAGAGATATTCTTCTTCACAATCACATGTTTTCAATTACAGATTTAATTTTGACCGTAAATTATATCATTATTTATTTATTCTTAAATCTGACAGGAGTTTTAAAGAAAAATAAACACTCCTCTACGCCGCCGGCACCGCCACTTCCAGGTTATAAATCCGACCACCACTCTCAAAATAATTGTCTCCCATATAAGTCGATCTGTCATCTGGAATCATTCTTAAAAAAGAACAATAAAATGAAAGTAGAAATTGTTATTTTACCTAAATTTAAAAACTCGAAATTGAAAATAAAAAAGACATTGAAGAAGAAAATTAATTTGGAAAAAATGTTCATAAGTCCATGTCGAAGTTATTGGGGGTAGCGTGTAGTTCTCGCTGCCACACTGTTAAAGTTGTCATTTCCGCCATTACTGTTGTTGAAGGTTTATGGACTAAGAAAGATGAAATGAAAAGTAGGGCCGCGTAGATGGGAAAGGGGCTGTTAAGTTAATAAATGTTTTAATTAATTTGATTTTTGAAATGTTAAAACTTTTTTTTTTATTTTGACGAAAATATAGAGTTAATTGCAATTAAAACAAATATCAAGTAGACCATCCACAAAATTTGGAGGCTCTACCCAACAGTGGGGACTCTCGTATATCCCACTTGGGATACCCATTTCATTGCTTCAATTGCACCCCATGCCTCTCCCTCGTCTACAGACATCAGACTATGCATAATAAGGGAGCGTCCAGCTACATATTCTCCTTCGTCATCGCGCAATACCATCCCCAACCCCGTCTCAAGAGATCCCTCGAAAAAACTCGCATCGACGTTCACTTTAACCCACTCCTGATCTGGTTTATGCCATTTATCACATTGGATCCTCTTCAACAAATTTTCTGTGTCTTTCCCCCTGACTTCCTTCCACTCATTCAAGTAGCCCATTGCTTGATACACAGCGCGTACTGGTTCTGTGCCCTCTCCACCCCAGACCACAGTATTCCTATTTTGCCAAATTTTACAAATCATAGTCATGAATTTTTTACGTTCATCTCCCTCCATATCCACCATAATTAATTTTATGTAGCAATTCAGAAATGCTCTCAACTCTATACACCGCCGCATCTATTTGCGTCCAAAACCCCAATTCCATCCAACATTTCCTAGCAAAATTGCAATCAACAAATAAGTGCCATAGTGATTCCACATTACCGTCACAAACATGGCACATGATGTTATCCCCCATGTGGCGCTTATGCAATACTTCCTTTGCAGCAAGGTAGCCCTTACAAGCGCGCCAGAAACATATTTTTACTTTCGGTGGTACTTTTGTTCTCCACAACTTATTCCACTTATCTTCCTCTCCCCTTATCCCATCCTGAATCAACATGTTCGCCTCATGGTAAGCTGTTTTTACTGAGTATTTTCCATCATTTGAAAAGTGCCAAATTTTCTTATCATGGACTCCACTTGGG
Organism: Galeopsis tetrahit; assembly: GCA_963675135.1. NCBI lineage: Eukaryota > Viridiplantae > Streptophyta > Magnoliopsida > Lamiales > Lamiaceae > Galeopsis > Galeopsis tetrahit. The sequence goes on from OY776132.1 coordinate 64,113,873, forward strand.
CTCGGCGTCGTTTTCAGGATTCCTGTAGCATCCTCCTCCCAGAAAACGTGCTTTATGAGATCGACATTCCACTGTCTTGTGTCAGGTATGTACAAGTCATTCACCACCATATCATCGAACCCTTCTACTACTGGAGTTTGTATATAGAACTGTCCTTCTCTATTTACCCACGGGTCGCCCCATATCCTCACATTATTCCCTTCACCCACCTTCCATCGACAACCCTGCTTCACCAAATCTCTGGATGTAAAAATGCCACGCCATGCATAGCTTGGGCTGCTCCCCAATTCCGAGTGTAAGAAATCTGTTCTTGGGTAGTAACGTGCTTTCATAATTCGACTTAACATCGTATGAGGTTCCACCACTAATCTCCAACCCACCTTCCCTAACATAGCAATGTTGAATAGATTTAATTCTCGGAAACCCATGCCCCCCTCCCTTTTTTGTCGACAAAGTGGTTCCCATGCCGTCGGTCATTTGATTCCTTTTTTCGGATCACTTCCATGTCCCCACCAAAACGAGTTCATCATCTTGTGTAGTTCATCTAGGAGTGATGCAGGCAATAAGAATGTACTCATTACATAAGCCGGGATGGCTTGAGCTGCAGACTTGAGAAGTACTTCCTTACCTCCCTTTGAAATTTTTTTACTTCTCCACAGATTCAGAAATGTTAAAACTTAAAAATTTGTGATTGAGAATATGAAGGAACGTGAATCTAATATAGTATATAGTTTTAATTGATTTAAGATTTTTTTAAACATTACGATAATTTAGATTATATATTTTTTTTAATAAAAATGCATGTTGGGATAATTGGATATTAATGTATGAGTATATTTAATTTTTATTTTACGGTAGAACGAATTTAAAGAAAAAAAGATATTTATATATATCAAAATATATAATTATTATTAATATCATAATCTTAATGATTATTACACGTAAGATTATATAAAGTGTGGATCAATTCGATTTAAATTTAAAAAAAATAATATTTGTATATATCTAAATAATTATTATTATTGCCATAATCTTAATGATTATCAATTCAAATTAAAAAATTTAAATGGTTAATAATATTTATTAAAATTAAAATTATGAAATAAGAAAAATGTCTTAACCCTGGACCGTAAACACTATATGCTGAGAAACGAGTAGTCTAAGATAAGTCTACCATATTGAATACAAATTCATAATACATATTTGAAATTTATTTATTAATGAAGTCTAAGTGTACACGTTGAAAGGAGTAGTCGGACACTTTACCCTGAACCCTTTACCCTAAACCGTAAACAATATATGCTGAGAAATGAGTAGTCGGAGATAAGTGTACTATATTGAATATAAATTCATAATACAAATTTGAAATTTATTTATTAACGAAGTCTAAGTATACACGTTGAAATGAGTAGTCGGACCCTTTACCCTAAATACTGAACCGTAAACACTATATGCTGAAAAACGAGTAATCGAAGATAATTGTACCATATTGAATAAAAATTCATACTAATACACATTTGCAATTTATTTATTAATGAACCCTATATGTACACGTTGAAAGGAGTAGTCGAACCCTTTACCCTAAACCCTGAACCCTGAACTCTGAACCCTTTACCCTGAATCATTTACTTCATCAATGGAAATTATTTAAAATAAATTAAATAATTCGAATAAATAATTTAAATTTTCTAAAAAGTTAACTTTAATAATTTATGAGAATAATAATTTTTACATGTGTAATTATTACGTGTCAATGCTATCTAATATATATATTTTTTAATTTTTTTTAGATTATCCCTATTTTATATCACAAATCTTATCTCTTTCATGTAAATAGGATTCACAAAAATTAAAAAATATTGTATTCCTCAAAAAATTAATCAATCCATATTTAGTAAATAAAATAATTTTTAGATCTAAATACAAGATTTTAAAAATAAACAAGTTTAATTATCTTGAAAATAATAATCCTCGTCCATTTGTGTCTACGTCTCTTGATTGAGGAGAAACGCATATGTTTCCTTAGTTGTGATTTGTGAATCTGCCAGATTTAGAGTAGCTCCATTTCCAGGAATCTTCTGTGTTGGGAGTTATTCTTAATAGTGATTCTTTGTATCCGTAACAATGATATCTTGCATACGAGAGTCGGGTACTCATACCAGTGACAACTCGTATACAAGTGTCGGAGTACTCATAACAGTGATACTTCGTCTGCGAGTGATATCTCATGTACAAGAGTGAGAGTACTCCTAATATTTTATTTTTTTACTTTAATTTTATAATATTTTAATTTATAATTAATTTTTTAGCCCAATAAAAAAATAAATATAAATGAAAATTATGAAGTGAATGTCAACTCTGCTCGAGAAATCACCCCTATATACTAATAGGGAGTTTAATTTTGCCACATGTCATCATATGGTTAAATGTGATGATGTGTCACATGGAGGTTAAATTGATTTTTTTTTAAAATTTAATGTGTAATTAAACTATTGGTTAATACATATCATTGATATTAAAATGGAAAGTCTTACCTTAATTAAAATTAAAATGTTCTTTTGTCTAAAAATATATCTATACATTTTATAGAATATATCAATTTAATTAATTAATAAGATAAATTCATTTGTATATAATTTTATCAATAATTGAATATATATTATAAATTAATTGATAAAATAAATTTTATCATACTAATTATACCTAAAAAAATTATTCAAAATAAAAAATTATATAATAATTTTTTAAATTATAAAAAGTAAATTTACCTATTAAATTTTATAAGTGTATCTTTCAAAATATGAATTATACTATTTTGAATATTACTCCGTAACTTTTATCAATATACCGCGTAATACGCGGGGAGTCATCTAGTATAATCATATACCCAAGTTAAATTTTAAAATTAATTATAAATTAAAATATTTTAAAATTAAATTAAAGTAATGAATTGAATTGAATTGAATGTCAAAATTTCCTCAGTAACCACAACCTCCATCTATGGGAAAACTTTTCTTCTTCACAAACACAGTTGCCAATGGAGAATTTTAATTAGTAATACTTAACAGTATACCTGAGTCTTCATAAAAAAAATTAAACTACAAGCAGAACTCCCCTAAGAAACCATTGAAGAACTTAGAGGCAGTGAAATGATTTTTTCCGGCCAACCTCTCCGGCAACGAGATGACAAGAAAGGTCGTTCTTCATCGGTCGAGCTCGTCCACGGCTTCTACCTTTTTATCAGAGTTGTTCTACTCTGTGTTCACAACATTTTTTTCGATAATTTTTGTCTGACCATTTTTTCAGATTGATTTAAGCTTTTCCGGTCGTCTTCTCCGTTCAATCTACTAGTTGTAACATCGTTTTTCTATCAGGAATAGAAGCCCTCAATTTATTTTACACTTCATCACGATCTTGCCATTTGATTTTCATTTTGAAATTTCTGTGTTTAAATCTTTTTGGGTTGCTTCCACGTTGATGTTTTAATTACTGGAGTATCATTTTTTGCGTTAATTTTCGTCGTTTGAGTTTTTTTGCATCTATTGATTTTTCGATGCTATGTATTTTTGTGCTGAATGATTGTTCTTCCCCAAGCTTTTGGTTGTGAGGAAGATGAATAATTTCATTTTTTTTTGTTAGATTAAATCACATTTCATGACGGAGGAGTTATCAAAATAAAAATTGATTGAAGAGATTGTTTTCCAGTTGAAATGCGATTTATTTGGGAATGGGAACCAAATTTTGGAATAGGGAGACGGTGGCTAGATTTTGAAAAAAGAGAGGTGACGGCGATGTGGTGGCTCTGGGAATGGTGTGTTGGGAAAGAAGCAAATATGTGAAGGAGATGATCCACTTCAATCTAAAACAAATTATAAATTAAAATTCAATAAATTAAATTTAATCACTAAATGAAAGAAATAAAAAAGTGCAATTAAATACAATATTGAAATGCGTTGGTGTAATTATTGTTGTCTTGAAAATATAAAGAGAGAGAGAGAGAGAGAGAGAGAGAGAATGTGTGTCAGATTTTATTATTTAATTAAAAAAATATGACATTTACACTTAAGGGTATATTGGTCTTTTTAACACAACTTAAAACAGAAAATTACAAGAATGTCATTTTCTGGATATCCAAATTCTGGATGTTTAGCACCACCCAAAAATTTATATAGACCTGTCAAAACGGGCAGGCGGGGCGGGCCAAAACCGCAAAAGCCCGCCATTTGACGGGGCGGGACGGGCCAGCCCGTTTGCAGGCAGGCTACCAAAACCCCAACCCAACCAAAAAATGGGCGGGCCGCGGGTTTTGGCGGGCCAACAATTTTTTTTTTTTACAAAATATTTATTAAATTCATCAAGAAACATAAAAAATTACAGTATATATATTTATTGTACATTATAGAAATAAACATCAAGAATTACATTAATTATTAATTAAGAACAAAAAAACTAAATAGAAATATGGTCATTAATAGTTGTATAATATATTATAAATATAGTAATAATATACATATATATTAAAGTAATATACTTATATTATATATATGATATAAAATAGGGTATACAGAAAATGAAGAAAGAAGGAAAAAAATGACACTGCTTATATAATCTTTTATGCACTAGAGTTTTTAATATTAGTTAGGTTTATTATATATTGTTATTAAATAAAGTTGGATAGCTTAAATGGTTAGAACACCATTATTGACTTATAAGGTCTTGTGTTCGATTCGTGGAAAAGGGATTATTTTCTAATTAAATATAGTATTTTTAAAAAAAATTAAAAATTGGCGGGCCAGCCCGTCAAAAACCGCACCAACCCGCCAAAAACCGCAGCCCAAACGGGCCGGCCCGCCTCCTGGCGGGCTTGAAAAATCCTGGCCCAAACCATTATTTTTAGTGGCGGGGCGGTCTGGCCTAACGGGCCCAGCCCGTTTTGACGGCTCTAAATTTATACCCCTCCAATGCATTCTACCTCAATAGTACTATTTATGGGTCCTACTCTTTTTATATATATATTTTGCTCTTCACATTATTTCATTCATTATTTTTATTTTATAATTTTAATATTATAATTTATACTCCCTCTATTTTTTTAAAAAAATTAACTATTTTTATTTAATATTTACACTTGAATACTACTATGATGTAAAAAAATATACTCCAATCATACTTGCTCGCCTAAAAAAATCATATAGTATATAATTGAAACAAAAAATACAGTATATTTTTTAAAAACAAAGCATGATATTCTATATAAAATAAAAATAAAAAGAAATTGATAAAATAAACAAAGCATAGCATTAACTTAAAAAACGTTGCAAGCTGCCTAGTTACACGCGCATGTGAAGTCCACCCCCTAGACAGACATTCCTTTGTTTCAGTTTCACGCTCTCATTCCCCCACTCTTCATTTTTTTTTTTTTTTTTACTTCTACCCGGATAGAAATACTTCTTCCCATGCCACATCACTTACCTTACAATCACTCCTTCCTTAATTTTGGGTGAGGGGTAGAAATTCACACCCATTGAAAATGCTCTTATATGTAAGTAAAAATAAGAATTTACTCCTTTTTTTTAGCATTTCTTTAAAATTATTAACTTCCTTACTTTAAATGAAAGGTGTATAACCTGACCATTTAAAGCTCTTTAACTTGAAATTGTCATAGAGTTGGCCCATTTAATATCGAATAGCTATTGTCGACTTCTTTGCTTTCAAGTACAATGTTTTCTTCTCCCAAGTGATGAGTGACATAGCATATATGACATCTAAACTTATGATTTTATTCTAATTGTATTTTAAAATAAAATGAGATCTAAATTTTAAAATGAAGTTTTATTTTATCATAAAAATTTATACTCCGTATATAATATTGTATACATATAATATTGATCAATTAAATCAATTGTGCTAGAAATATTGACTTATTAAGTCAATAGGCTGAAAATATTGACTTATTAAGTTAATAGACTAAAAATACATGTTATTGGGCACCATTAATTCATTTGAATCAATTCTTAATCTATTTGTCAACTGACCTACTTGTGTTTTAATTTTGACCGGAATACTTGACTCGTTTATTTGACCCGATTCTGTAATTTTTTTATTTTTTATTTTATTTCCGAACGCGGGTTTTATTTTTATCTTTTCGAATTCTTTTCTCAAGTGATTGGCGATTTCTTCCTCTGACGGCTTCCTCTAGCAGTTGTGACGATTTTTTTTAACAGAACACTATTAAATGTAGTACTTCAAATTGTAATATGTAGTAACACACATTATTTTATGTGGTAATAACACAAACTATTTTATATAATAATACAGTTTTTTTTATGTAGTAACATTTTTTTTTCTAGTGTTTTTGTTGATGTAGTAACCCACATTATAATATGTAGTAACATATATTATTGCATGTAGTAATACACCATAACCATGTTGTATATAGACTATTTTATTGCAAGATGATGCAAATATATTAGATCATTTGATAAAATTACATATAGTAACAAATAATGTTCAACGTAGTAATTTAAACTGTAATATGTAGTAATATATAAAGATGTCTACTGGCCCTAGCCCTATAGGGTCAGCCCTACATGGCTACGAGTTAGGGTCTTAACCGGTTCATATTTAACGGGCCTACAATTGTTGGGACCTAACCCTAACCTTAGCGGGTCACGGGCTAAACGGGCCACTAACGGGCTACAATAATTTTTTTTCTTTTAAAATTAAAGGTCTCAATTGACACTTCCAACAAGCAAATAAAATAGAAAAATACATAATTAGTTAATGATCAGTAAATGAGAAAAAAAAAGTATAATTTAAACACAATTCTAGAACTCATTGGTCCTTAATATGACCAAATAAAGCTAAACAAATATCATAATCTAATAAAAAATAGTAATAATGACTAATGGATGATAATGGGCTTCTTAATGCTTATAGTTATGGTTATTGGTCAAATGACTCAAAATTTGTTCTTAGGTTATTTATTAAAAAAAAGAAAAAAAGGTAACAACTCGGGCTAGCGGGCTGGCCTGGTTTAGTCCACGGGCTAACCGGTCCGGGTCAAAAAAGCCCGATTTTAAACGGGCCTATAATTCATGAACCCTAACCCTGTATTTTTCAGGGTTAAACGGGCCAGCCCGGTTAGCCCGGCCCGGATAAACATCTCTAGTACTCCCTCCGTCCCAGGATTACTTGCGCACCTACTTTTTTGTACCTTTAGAAACTTCACCCGTATAATATCTACAATATTACATTTAATGTAATTATTTTTATGGTCCATATACATATAAGGCCATTCACTTACTTATTTTTTTATAAAATTATATCTTAAAATTTTATTTATTATAATATTTTAAAAAAAGTGAGTGAACAGTAAGTATGCAAGTAATCCTGGAACGGAGGGAGTAATATATAGTTTTTTATGTAGTATTTTATATAATAATAAAGATTTTTTATATACTAAAACATGAGTATTTTTTTCTAGTGTTTTTGTTGATGTAGTAACTTACATTATAATATATAATACGGAGTAACATATATTATTGCATGTAGTAATACATAATAATTATGTTGTAATACAAATTGTTTTATTGTAGGATGATGCAAAAGATATTAGATCATTTGATAAAGTTACACATAATAACAAATATTGTTCAATGTAGTAATTCAAACTGTAGTATGTAGTAACATATAGTTTTTTATGTAGTTATACATGTTATTACATGTATTAATAACACAAACTATTTTATATACTAATACTGATTCTTTTATGTAGTAAAAACATTACTCCAGTGTTTTTGTTCATGTAGTAACTTAAATTATAATATGTAGTATTAAATATGGATGAAACAATTCAAGTCATTTCAAATATTTTAATTATTTGATTTATTTTTTAGCAAAGCTTTTATTGAAAGGAATAAAAAATATTGTTTTTTTTTTTTTTATATTTAAAGTATATAGATAAAATTAAAGTGCAGGAGTGTATTTAGTAGATTAGAGGTGAAATTAAAGTGATGAATTATAGTATTTATTTTGACTTTTAGGCTAAATGAGCTTAAGAATTTAACTTTGACATAATAGAGCTGGTTGGAATATATATTACCAACAATGGCTTACAAAGTGGACGGAAAATAAAAAGACAGGAAATAAATAAATTACAATGTCTTCAAATTCTTCTAACTTCCAAAAGGGGTTCAAATTATTCTAACTTCCAAAAGGGGCAGCTTTCTTCTTTTAGGCAGTTTCTTGAAATAACAGGTACGTAAAGTAGGTCCAAACTCCTTGAATAGTAACACTGAAAAATAGAAAATTGTTAGGGAAAAGCCGAGTCAAGGTTATACATTTTCCCGTAAAACAAACACGTCCCGGCTGGTGTTCACGGTTTGTTGCTTGCAAAAAGTGAAATTTTCCAAAACAATGTACTCCTATTTATAGGTAGTGCCACTCAAGTAGGGAGCATGCGGGTATTTATGGTAGTAATGGCTGGTCTTGTAACCTACAGCACATTAAGGCTTCAGTTTCAGGAATGGTAACTGCCATTTCTGAAACCCTTCGATAAGTCAACTGGTCAGCAATTAACTTCCACCAGACTTGGGCTGCCCTAAATTCGTGTGGGCCCAAACCCAAACTTTAGAGCCTTAAAAATATAGAAGGGCCCCCCAGGTCCAAGCCTAAAGTCCACCCATGTCCAATTGCCAAGATCCAAGGCCCAAGGACCTAGCACGGCCGGGCAGGCGGCGCGCGCGCGTGTAGCTAATTGAATGGTTCAATAGTCACTACAATTTGAACTCTCTTAACTAACTCCTATTAATAAGGAGGAGATTAATTCTCACATTTATCAATGTGGGATAGTTATTAACACTAATCCCAATGCATCACTTTTACATCTTAATCTTCGTACATTAATTTCTCACTCACCGAAATTCGATTTTGAGATTTTAAATATACTACGATCATCTACTCCAATAGTAGAACGATCCTATAACATTTAATTCCTCGGAAATTAAATATTCATACCCTCAAATAATTGATTAATTAATAATCAATTAAATATTAAGAAATTGAATAAAACCCAATTTCTCCAACAGAGCTAAGATGCATAATGCAATATTTTACCTAAGATCACCCCTTATTTTATATATATAAGTCTGTCTCACACAAAATTCTCCCGAGAGCATGCACGTTGTATTATTAGCTGACAATGCACAGTGTATTTTGTAGTTTAATATTGCCTCTAAACTCTAGTTAAATTATTTTGATCGGTAAAATGAAGTTAATGTTTGCGTTCATCAGATATTTTTTGTAAGTTGATGCCACTTTAACACATCAATTAATTAACAAACTTAACAAAAAGATAAAATGGATCAAATTGATGACAAATGCAATTTTTTTTTTGTTGAAAATTGGGCTCAACAAAAATTCTAAAGGGAGGTTTGTTTTGAAATGAAAATTTTGGATTTGGAATTTTAAAATTTCATACACGTTTTAGTTTGGAATTTAGATTTAGAATTTTAAAATTCTACTCTAACCTATAAACCATACAAAAGTCAATCGTATAAATTTCTATAAACTCTATATAGATACCTATAAAACTTATATAAACATCTATAATTTTATACTATAAAGTTAAATTCTATACTACTTAAATCCCAAAATAAACCCAAAACATAAAAAGTATTAGGATTTTGAAATTCACTAAATTTTTAAATTCCAAAACAAACATCCCCGAGAGTATATTAACACCATTTATTTAAGTAAGCACACACCTACTTCAACATAGTTTAAAATTTATCATTTTCACACCTTACATTGCATTTATACTGGGATGAAGAAGTAGGCAACGTTGGGGCATTAGCCGCGTTAGGGTACGGGCTGAAAGAATTTATTTTCATTTAAAAATTTGAACTTTTTGAGGGGTGGATAATTAATTTTTTTATATTAATTTCTTAATACTCTTCCTCACTCGTAGATCGAATTATCACATCTACTATTTGGGAAGGAGGTCCATTGAGTGAAAAAAATTAATTTGTGGAATTGCTTTCAACAGAAATCATACTCAGAACGTGTGGGCATGAGTCTTATAAGACTCTAATACTATGAAAAAATTTCGTCTCATCTAAATGTTCGAACTTGTAGAGAAGTGAAAAACTAATTCTTGTATATTAATTTCCTAATACGAGAGTGTGGCAGAGCTGGGAGGGATAGGGATAGTAGCGGTGCAAGTATAAGCGTAGAAGAAATGAAGAGAAAAAAAAAAAGAGAAGAGGAGAAGGAAGGTGATCGCGCATGTTTTTTTCCAAAGATGGTATAAAGGGTAAAATATGAGTGGATTTGCCAAAGATGGAAATTGAATTATGAAAATATTTGCTGAAAATTTGTATGGTGCAAACAGTGACGGAGTCAGAACTTAATCGATGGGGGCCCAATTATGAATAATAAATTTCGCTTTTAATATCATATAAGTTTGAAATATATACTGTAATATATTGCTAATGAATCAAGTAGAGTTTTAATATGTTTCAATAAAAGTTCCATTCTTTCCGTCCATTATCTACAAAATAATGTTTATACAGTCTATACACGAGCTTCTTTTAATTTTTATGTTTTAAATTGTTATATACTTCACTCGTTCCATATTGATTGACACTATTAGTCTTAATTCTTGTTTTAAAAATTTATCATTTTAGCTATTTTTAACACGTTTGTCCCTAAATTACTCATATGCAAATTTCTATAATTTTTATTTTAATACTTTTTTCATCTCTCTTTCTTGATAATTGAAGTAAGTTATTTAAAAATATTATTTAATTATATACAAAATAAGTACATTATAAAATGGAAAAAATAATAATTGCACTACTAATATTTTACTAATACACTTAAAATTTGTTATATGATTATTAAATATGTGCCCCCCTGGCCCCTCTCTCCCTTCGTCCCTGGGTGCAAATCATTTTTTAAATAGGATAATTTTAAAACTTGCGTGTCAACTTATTTTTCCCAAGTTATAAGATTAGTTACGCTAGTTGTTATACTCGACTGCATGTACTACATTATTATATTTAACAATATTGCATCAAATTACAAATAGTATGTAATATGGATCCTTCCACGAAAAGACAGACTTTGTCTTTTTTTTTTTTATCAATCAAAAGCTTCATTCATTGACAAAAGAATAGATATAAGGTATAACCATAAAAATTACAACGACTTAGCAGCAACAGTAATTAGAATTAATCTCAGTACCAGACTCTTAAAACATTAATTCCCTAACAGGGGGTTTGGATTATGAATCCAGGTGTTGAAGCAGGTATCTCCTCGGCTTGGCGTCTTCGTAACGAACCAACTCCACAGTCTTGATTTGAGGTCCTCCATGTATTTTTTATGAGAGAATTCCACCTGTTTGAAGATAATCTCATTCCTCCATTTCCAGATCAGCCACACTACTCCTAGCCAAATGCAAATTCCCTTTGCTTTGCCATGTTTTCCTCTAACCAAACCACCAAAATTTAACATGTTTTGCAACGTACCTGGTTGTATAGCAGTGGATTGGTGCATCCAAGCAATGCAATCAGCCTAGATTCTGTTAGAGCTTGGACACTCAAAAAATAGGTGTCTCTCGGTTTCTTCATGCTCCTTGCAAAATACACATTTCAAATCATCATTTGGTTGTAGAACGTTTCTTCTCCGCAGGTTTGATTTAGTAGAAAGTCTCCCCCATAGCAGCCTCCATCCGTGGACCACCACCTTGGTCGGTGCACATGTCTTCCATATCTCCTTAAAGCCGCTTGTCGTTTCCTCGTCCATCTGTGTCTGCGTCTCTTGATTGAGGAGAAACGCATATGTTTCCTTAGTTGTGAATCTGCCAGATTTAGAGTAGCTCCATTTCCAGGAATCTTCTGTGTTGGGAGTTATTTTAAACCTGTCCAATATTATATTCCTTTCATTCCATTATTAATGGAACTGTTTACATGAGTTTTAATGTATAATTGTTTATTAGTATTAAAGGTGATAAATTTGATTTTTAGGGAGAATATTAGGTATTTCAATTTTATTGAAGAGAGAATCTTTAGTTTATGTGTAAAAAGTAATGACATGAAATATAAATAAGTAGATGTTAAGGGAGATTTTTAAAAGAGTTGGAGTAGGTGACAAATGTTCCAATATTAATGGGACATGGATTTTTGACAAATGTTCCAATAATAATGGGACGGGGGAAGTAACAAACAATGCTTCAAATACCATGGGACCGTTGATCCAACCTATGAATTTTATTTTATATGATTGCACTTCGTATTAGTGCGTTTGCGTTATGCAAAATGCAATCGCACTGCATCACCATACTAATAAATTAAATTAATAAATAAAAAAATACGAATATATCCTTTTATTTTAAAATAAAGAAAAACATTTAATTATAAAGTGACATATATGTCTAGAATTTTCAAATATGTCAGATCGGGCTGGGTTGGGCCCACTAGCCCGGTCCATGACCCGTTGGGAATGCATGTTTCCCTCAAATTGGACTGGACCCGGGTCCTAGCTGGGTCATGGCCCGTTAGGGATTTAAGTTTCCCTTAGATTGGTCTGGGCTTTCTCTCAGAACCAGTCCGATTGCTATTGGACCTCGAGATCTAGGACCCAACCTAACTAAAAAAAAAAAACTCCTGGGATGTTTTTAAAAAAAAATATGTATAAAAAGACATGTCAGTAATTTTGGGAGTTTTTTTTTTTTTAAAAAATATTATAAGGACATGTCAAATTTTGTTTTATTTTTTCAATTTTTTATTATCTAATAGCAAAGTGCGATCACACATGACAAAGTTAAATGATGTATCAACTTTTAATTGGACGTCTATTGTAAGACAGGGTGAACCCCCGTCTCACGATAGAAAACCTCACCTTGTAAGATTATATTGATTTGCATATATAGTTATACAATAAACTATGTATGGAGCAAACTCACGCCTTTAAAAATACCGATTCAAGCTTGGAGAATTATCCAGGAGAGATTATGGGCGAAGCTTGCAGGTTGAGAAAAATCATAAACTCAAACGTTGATGTCAACTGCAGCTTCTGCAAAAATAGACCAAAATCGATCCAACACGTCGTATTCTCTTGTCTCACATCTTACCAGGTATGAATGTTGTTGAGATATGAACTCTTACATTTATATCTTAGGAAAAATTGTGATATCATCTGTTTAGATATCCATCTCCTTAGTATTGATTAGAATATATATTTAGTTTTGATGGTCAAAACAATGTAATCTGTTAGTTAGAATAATTTGTAATCTCATAGGTTTATAAGCTGAAGTTGTATAGATCAATTTAATTCTTAGTCTTAGTTGTATGAGATCAGATGAAACCATATTGAAACAACACACACTCACTCAAAATTTAAAGATTAGAAGATTGAAGACAAAAAGACCTTGAAGATAGAGTTCGTGAGTAAAATAAGATGACAAAACCCTTGTATGCCTTAATCAACTAATGTTCACATAATGCAATCAGTTAAATGCTCAATGTCAATTGATATGAACTCAAGCTATGCATATCAACTGATTTGTCTCTAATGCACTTCAAGTCTATTTGACTTCATTAGAAGTAAACATTTATTATAAGGGAAGAAACCATTCAGTAGATAAAGATAATGTTTTCAGTTCAGCTGATTTGACATTCTAATATATTCTATAGAACCGTTGAACAAGTCTAACAATCTAGCTAACGTGTACCAATGAGAAGAAGACAACACAATCCAATTTCAATTGTATAAGTTCAATCAATTACACCCAATCACTTTTAAATCATTAATGAAAAAATTGTAGATTTAATCTCTTTTTTTATGGGGGGTTTACAAGATCATCAAATAAAGTTACAAATCACGAGCCTAATATCTTGATCTTCAAAGCAAACGGATATCGCCGTCCACTCCAATCGTGTGAAGAGGAAAGACGAGTTTTCCTTTGCCTTTAATAGGTGTCCCAGGTCTCCAATCTTTAAAACGAGTCAACCCCACACTAAGGTGTTCTCATATCAAGAATATGAAACAAAATAATCAGACAAAGTTCCACCGAGTACCCGATTCAATAGTAACAGAGCACCAGGACTCCCGAGTCCAACTCAAGGAGCCCAACCACCACAAAAAGAGTCCACAGACGCACAAGGTGCACACGAAACCAAACAAGCAACATAAAAAAACTATACCTAGAAAAACAGTAAAACAGGATCAACAAAAAAATACCCCAAAGGTCACCGTGGCTTCTTTAGGAGTAGTTTCTATGTTGATCCCAACCAACAAACGAAGAAAAACTACATAAAAAATAGAAAATAAAAAAACAGAGCCGAACGACAGCGGCGGCGGAGGCAGCAACGGCGGCGAAGGAGGTAGCAGCGGCGACGGTGGTGACGGCGATGAGAGTTACCCAGATAAAACCCAGTAGATCTAAAGATCTACAGATCAGATCTGGCCAAAAACTGAAAGAGATGAGAGCAGATGACGCCGGTGACGGATCAGTGGTGATGAAAACAGTAAGACAACGACTAAAACAGAAGATCTGCGACGGGGACGGAGGACACGGTGGAGTGGGGGAGATGCTACTCTCTAGAGAGAGAAGCTCTCCCCACTCTCTAAACAACGGAGGACACGGTGGACGACGACCAAAAATTGTAAATTTGGTCTTATTAACCATGAGTCCATTGATTTTGGTCTCATTGTATTTGAATTTAGTCTCATACGAAATAAGTCTTACAAACTTGGTCTCATACGAAATAAGTCTTGTAAACTTGGTCCCACACGAAATAGATCTTGCAAATTTGGTCTCATACGAAACATTTATTACAAATTTGATCCCAAACCTTAATACATACCCCTGTCCCGCAATTACTTTCACACTTTTTTTAAGACGTCCCACAATTACTTTTACACCCTTAAAATGGAAACCTCTTTATATGCTCCACCCTTAAAATATCCTCAAATTTACACAAATGTCATTACTTTTTCTCCACACATACATAAAAGTCAACTCATTTCTTTAGTTTATACATAAAGGTAGGGGTGTGAATGATTCAGGCTACCCGACAGGGGCCTACGGCTCGACCTAATAAAGCTTGACTCAACTCGACTCAGCTCGACTCGTTTAATAAACAAGCCGCACTCAAGTTTTTTTTTTAAAATTATTTAGTTAAATAGGCCGAGCTTGAGCTTTTTCGTAGGCCTTTCAAGCCCAACATGCCGACCTAATATATATGGTATTATACTTAAATATAGAAAACATCTTAAATGAGAGTATCTAATATATATATATATATATATATATATATAAAAATTAGTAAGCATTAAACAATATAATTCATGGTTTTTTTATGATTTGATGAAATACAAGTGTTGTAGGATTTTTTTTTAAAATGCACTAATAAGACTAAAAAGACTTTTAAAAGGCTTTCGGGCCTGATCTATTTATTAAAAATGTCAGGTCAAACCTTAAAAAAAAAGCCTAAGGTTATGCACCAGACTCGAGCCTAAAAAATATTTAATAGGTCAAACTTTTTTTTTGTAAAGTGTACTTAGGCCTGGCCAATTCCACCCCTACATAAATGTTCTTATTCCGCGTTTTATTTCATAAAAATAATCATGAGACTGCGGGAGTAATAATTAACTATTATTCCAATTGATAATAACTAACTATTAGTTAACCATATTTCAATTATCATCTATATAACACAATTATATATAATATATTAATGTTTGAAATTAAGTTTGTAACAAATATTTCGTATGAAATCAAGTTTGCAAGATCTATTTCGTATGAGACCAAATTTATAAGACCTATTTCGTATGAGACTAAATTCAAATACAATGAGACAAAAAACTAATGAACCTATGATTAATACCTTAATGAGACCAAATCTGTAATTTTCTCTTATTAATATAACCGATTTAGTATATATATTGACCTGCGTAGTACTTGATCGAAACAATGAGATATTTGAATAATAATTTTAATTTAAATAGTACATAAATAATATTTTGAAGGGTCTTTCTATGGTCAGGAAGGTTTCGCCCTTTCTGATAACATGAAACACATTAAATACCATTGGATCATTGATCCAACGTATTAAATTGTTTTCATGTGATTCTCTTCGCAATAATGCATTTGCTCTATGCAATGTGCAATTCATAAATTAAATTAATAAATATAAAATTACAAAAATATCCTTATAAATTTAAATAAGTAAAAATATTTAATTGTAAAATAATATATTGTAATTAACATTTCTCTTTTAAATTAAACACTTGTAACAAAATTAAAATTACAAATGAAAATACATCCAATTTGGGGATTTTTTACCCAAACCCAAAAAATTTCAAAATTTTGCTTACAAACTTCCTCTATTCAAGCTCTCTTGTTAACTCTCACAAATATCAATCTTGTCCAGTCGTCCCCGCTCTCAGTCACATCGTCCCCCTTCGACGCTCATGGCTAGTCGGTCACCCACGACTCGCGATTCACAACGCAGCTTACCGGCACAACCTTACCCTCACGCCGCCGTCCAACCACTCAGATAACAAATCCACATTTGCACACGGTTCGTTTCTTGCCGTCAGGATCTCACTTACTTGTCGGTAATATTCTTATTCCGAATAAATTAGGATTTTGTGTTATGTAATTGTGAAATTTCATCATTTATTCAGTAGTATGAGGCCTTTTTTGTTTGATTTGTTTATATGATCTTTTGACAGAATATGTGGTCAAGTTCTGACGTAAATCCATGGCATGTTGTCTTTCTTCTAATAGTAGTTGTCTTTGCAAGATTTAATTTGAAAACTTGACAACTACGGTCTCACGTTTCCACTCAAGTAACGAAGAAATGTTTCTAGGATATGACACACTTATCAAAGTCGGATGCAAACTTGGGGAATCAAGAATTCTGTTTTGCAAGCACAACACTTTTGCGCTGAAAGATCTACCATGGTTGGCCAAGTATCTCTAGTTTATTTATTATATTATTCCAGATTAAGATTTTGAGTAGATTATCTTTTATACAGACATTACTTGTTGTAAACTTTCTAGTACTTTTTTCCCTCGGATCCCTCCCTCTCAACATTGGAGGCGCTGTTAATTGCAAGATTTTATTTGAACATGTCTTTTCTGATGATGATTTTTGCAATATGGAAAATGTCAGTTTGTTAGTTATTCATGCAGATGTGTCTGAAAGCATACTATTTTACATATATGCAAATGTTACTTGAAGATGAATGATTTATGATTCTCCTGCAGATTCACCCACATAAGAAATTGATACAATAGTAGAGGAGGGATGAAGCTCGAGCTAAGTAAGTAATGACGTTTGCAGAAATGATATTTATTTTGGATCTAAAGATGAAGAGGCTATCGCAGCTTGGCTTATGATTTTGGTTCACCCACCATATGCTACTAGATGTCCTATTTTTTTTCTTCTGTGGAGATTATGCTGAGTATTTGTATTGAAAAGAAAGAAGTTAGAAATGAGAATGTGTTTAACCATTTTGTTTGAGAATCTGTATGATGTAATTTAAGTTTACTGCGCTGGTTTTATTTTTAAAGCTAAGCATTCACCATACATGCTTAATCAATATCTATAACTGGCAAGCATGACATAATAATCCATTATTAAATTGATTAACATCAATACTACAAAAAAGTAGAGTACAATCAAGACAGAAGCAAGGAAAAAAAAAAAAGAACATAAGATTCTTATAGAGTACAAGAAAAGAAACAAAAGATAAAAATAAAAACACCCTTCTGTCTATTTAAATGCATCAAGAGCATTCATTGTTTGTCTTACATCAACTGATAATTATAGTCTCGTAAATAAATTAAAGATCATACGACAACATACACATTTTTTTTCTGAAAATCTCAGTCACACTGGAGGAAAACAATTTGGACAAAAATGCTACGTTAACAAAGAGGTGTTGAAGTTGAACACAATCGATCTCACATATCAAAACTGTATTTTAGGAAATTTTCCATTTCGCATAACCGGCTATGACGGTGTTCCATGCTATAACCACTCTTATAGGCATATCACTAAAACACTATGTGAAACATAAAGATGACCAATATTTAAGTAAGCAAACAACAACGAACACCACGAAACCTCATCTCCTTAAACACTTTAGTCGCTTCATGAGCCCTGAAGCACTTCCCATACATATCAATAAGCGCATTATTCACAGGCAACACAGAATTACACCCAGAAACAGTAACAAGAGCTTGAAGCCTTTTCCCGAATTTTATGTCCTGATCGGGTTGTACATTGCTTAATATCATGATGCAAAACAATGATAGAGCTTCTTGATGGATGATCGGATGCAAATATCTGCTTATCATTGCGTTCCACGTGATTGTGTCTCTATAAGACAATTCGTCGAACAATTTGCGTGCGCACAATATGCTGTCTAATTTTTCAAGGCCCTTGATCTTGGAAGTGATTTGAAACAAATGGAAACGCAATGGACCTGAATTGTGGAGCTGAAGTTGCTGAAATCCATCAACATATAAAAATTGTGTGTCAAAAGGCCAATCAATCTCACGTATCAAAACTGTATTTTCACGTGAAACAATTTTTATTTTTATTTTAATTTGGATTGAAACCGTAAATAATAAAAACCGGATAAAACATTAAATTTATGACTATTGAAATTTGATTTAAAAAAAAAATTATTATAAGGATATTTTGGTAATTATACATATATTATTTAGATAATTAATTATTTTAATCCATGGCGAAGGTAGATTGCACCATGACGAAGGGATACGAGGTGTCAAAATTTTTTTGGTTTCCTGTTATCAGGAAGTTCGAACACCCTTCCTGACCATAGAAAAACCCTATTTTGAATTTACCCATATAAAGTACTAATTTTTTTTACTGTTATTTAATCAAATTAATTGAACTAATTTTTTACTATATTTATAGAGATATAATAATATCGTTTTTTTTTTTTCATCCAGGCGCGGTAATTACGAAGTCTAATTCTTGGGATAAAGATTGGCTGAGAGTTTTAAAAATAGATTGAAGATCCTCACTCAAACAAATTTGTGGATAAGTTTTAAAAGAAATGTATAGATAAAGATTAACTATATCAACCTATAAAATTATGGAAGAGATTTGAATAATTTATAATTTTTAAAATCATATAAAATCTTTTATTTAGAAAAAATAAAAATTTAAATGTAAAATAAGGAACTTATATTTCAAATATATCATCTATAAAAAAAAAAATTACTGAATGTTCACATAACATGTATATATTATAATCCTTTCCCGCATACCAATTTTTTTTTTTTTTGTTACTATTTCTCTCCTAATAAGCCACCTAAATTTTTTTAATTATAGGGTTTCTTTTCTTTCAAAGTAAAATAAAAGGTCATCCCAATAGTTTTGAATCATACAGTATATATAATCCTTGTCGCACACCACATGTTTGATATTTTGCTTGTGTAGTCCTTCTCTCAATATTCATGCATATTATGGATCTTAACAATGATGTAGCAACTGAAATACGGTTGCGTCTTCCAGTGCAATCAGTTCTAAGAGTTAGAATTGTATGCAAATCTTGGTGCAACATCATTAGAGAATCCCACCTCCAGAATTAGCACCACGACGATGGCGACGACGAAACTCTGTTTCTACAACAGAAACGTAATGTGCTTGACTGCAGAAGCTTCCCATGTTTTATTGAATTGGTAGCAGGCAGAATTAGTCCTTGTGTGGCTGTTGGGCCTATCAATGGATTGGTCTGTTTATATGATAAGAGCCAAGCACTTTACCCTGAACATACATGTGGTCTATCTATTGCCATGTACAACCCCTGTCTTGATAAAATCAAGATTCTACCGCCTTCTCCTATCTGCTCATCAGGTCGTGATTATTGCATTCGGAGAGTTGGATTTGGTTTCGTCGACAATGGTTACAAAGTAGTGCAGTTGACACAATTTCCGGGGAGACGTACTAATGTTGAGGTTTACTCAGGAACAACCAACACTTGGAGGAAACTGATTACTGATCATACTTCCTTTGATGAAGAGTTGTTTATGGAGAAGAGTATAAAGCCGTCGGTGTACACGAAAAGTGGCTCCTGGGTCTGGGCCAACTGGCCGTGGACATAAGAATGTAATTGTTATACCTAGTCAAATAAGTCAATCTTTGACAAGTCAATCCTAGTCACCAGCTTGCGTGGCGAGGACCAGTCAACAAAGTCGTGCGACGACTAGTCAACAAGATGAAGAAATTGTAATAGATGTATTTAATATATTTGAGTGCTCGCCCAAAGATGTTGGCGAGCACGTGTTTTAGTTAGCTGCTCGCCCAAATGTGTTGGCGAGCACATGTCTATTTTAGCTAGAGAAGTCTTAAGTGTTGAAACATTGGGAGACAGCAAGGAGCGTGGCGACCACCTTCCTCGAAGGTATTTCGGCGACCACCTACCTAGACGACCAGGTCCTCCGACGACCACCGTGGCCCAGCTCATCGGCATCTCGCCGAGGACGACCACTAGAGGCGGTTTAGCATTAAATGCACTGTCCAATCACCTTTTCGGTCGGGCAGAAGACGGTCGGGCAGAAGACAGGTCCAGTAAGGGCGTGCCACGTGTAAAGGGCGTACAGCCCCTAAAAACCACTATATAATGCCTAAATGGCTCATTTGTAAGACATAAGTTTCATATTCCACTCAATCACCCCAACCCAAGCAATAAACACTCCCAAAGCTCCTACCTTTGGTGTTCTTCATTGTTCTTCTTAAGATCATCATAAATCATCATATTAATCCGCATAAACACGTAATAAACCCCTGATCATAATACATGTTTGTTTAGTGCTTACGAAATCCCACATCCAGATCATCCACTCAAAAGCACGTACAACAATAATTTTGTCATTCAACATGCGAAACGAGGTGTTTGAAACCATCTCCTATCCCGATTTGGAGGATAGGAAGGTGGATGTGAGATCAAGTGTGGTGTTTGCAAAGGATGATGATTCATTTTCACTCTTTGTTTACACTCTGAATTACCAAACCTTGGAGGTATGGGAGATGGAAAGAAGTGATAAGGAACTATGTTGGACTCATGTCAGGAATATTAATGTCGCGCCATTGACGTCGTTTGGAGAAGAATGGCCAAGGCCGTTTGCTATGTTGAAGAGAAATCTGGTGATTTGGAAGGAACCTAATTTCATTTTTTATGATTACTCCACGGAGAAAGTAACAAAGTGTTGTGAGATACTCGAACTAGATACGAAGATATTTGTGTATAAGGGCAACCTTATTTTACCATGACAGCTTCCACTGTGAAGAGACGAACGAGGCGAGCGTGTTTCAGACAACAATCGAGGCCCTGCTTCTCAACACAAAAGTGTCAGCTATATTGGAGTAATTTTTTTGTGTACCTTATAGTAAGGCACAACCTTCAAGCCCTTTATTTTCTGTTTAAGAGTGAGAAATAATCATTTATTTCTTCTACTACTATTTTTGTTATTTTGTGCTTTGAATTCTCTACTTTTGATGAGTATTATTACAGTCCCAATTATTAGACATATATAAATATATTAAAGAGATATTATATATATCTTGTATAATATATTTTATATATCTTGTAAATCTTTATTTTCTTAGATAGAGTTATTTCCTTAAATTAGAGATATATAGTAGATATGTTTTGTATCTATAAATACTCCCCTCATGTATTCTTTACATTCACTCAATGAAAATATAATTTCATAAATCATTGTTTCTCTATATGGTATCAATGAGTCGAACGGCTAACGCCTTGATCCGACACCCTTCCTCGTAGTTGTTGATCGACACTCACTGTCGTTCAAACCTCACAACTACCACCCTTCTTCATTAAAGCACTGCAACTACTTCAAACAGCCTCCATAACCGTCTAGGGAATATCTTGATTCTTTAATCAACCTCCGTAACAGCACCTCTTCTTCATTCTTTAATCACAGCCTCCAATTTAATCAAATCCTCTTGGAACTCACCGCATCAATCATCTACTGCTGTTTTAATTCCCAGTGGAATTCCACTTATCTATATCCATGGATACGCTTGTTGCCCAAATAGGCCAAAACCACTACTCTCCTGCTGCATACACCCCCAACTCCGGTAAGTACACCCCCCAGCATCTTTGCCCTCCCTCCGACACTGCATACTCCCGTACTGGCCAGATGGGCCAGACCCACAACTCCACTGCAGCATACACCCGAAACTCTGGTAAATACACCCCCCGCATCTACGCACCCATTCCACTATTACATACACCCCACCCAGTATACACACCCACCCTGCTGATACATACACCACATCCGCCCACTCTGCTATTTCACATATCCCCACTCACCCCTGGATCTTGGACTCCGGGGCCTCTCATCATATCACAACTCACCCCCATAATTTATCCGTTTCCTCTCCATATTCCGGCTCGGATGATGTCGTCATCGGTGATGGTAACGGTTTGAAAATTTCGCATATTAGTTCCTTGTCGTTTCCTCATGTTAATATGCTTAAATTCTCAAATGTCCTTGTTGTCCCACAAATGGCCAAAAACCTTATCTCTGTTTCAACCTTGTGTCGAGATAATGATGTTAACATTATTTTTTATTTTACTTATTTTGAGGTGCGGGATGGCAAAACGGGGACCATTCTCCTCACGGGGAGTCGCGTGGATAATCTCTACGTATGGCCAACTTGAGCATCTCTTAACCCCACAACCTCCATCTCGGAAAAACAACCATCACCCATCTGGCATGCTCGTCTAGGTCATCCGTCCTCCAAAATCCTTTCCCATACCTTATCCAAGTATAGCTTACCTATCACGAACTCAAAACTGCATTATTGTGATTATTGCAACTGTATTAAAAGTCATAAACTTCCTTTTTACGATTCAAGCATTATATCTAGTTCCCCTCTTGAGGTTCTTTTTTCTGATGTGTGGTCGTCCCCTGTGATACACGTGATATGCAACACTAAATAAACAACCGCAAGTAGACGGCGTCTATTGTAGCGTGATAAGCACGAGGTCGATCCCACGAGAAGGTTAAGCGTAAAAGGGTAGTTTGCTAATCGAGTTCTAAATAGACGTGATCGATAATTTGAAAGTTGAATTACTCCTAAGATTGTCTAACAATGTGTCACAGATAAACAACGAAAGAGTAATGAAAGAGTCGATCAAATACCATGCAAATCAATAAAACAAACGTAAAGTGGATGAAAACTCAATTAAGAGAAAGTGGGTTCCAAGGCAATTGTAACACCTAGATGTCCGTTTATGAATGTTATCTCGTTTAAATGGCTATTAAGGTTGTATCATATAGGGTGATCACACAAGAAGAATTAATTAATCTCTCGATCTAATTAACTCAAAGGAAAACACAATATAAGTTTGTATCTCTACCTCACAAATATTGTATTACCTAAACTAGCCCCAAAGATCATTCGATTCCCTCTCCAATAATTAATCCTCTCTCGAGCTCATAATAATATCGGGTTGCATGCTTGCATACGATTAAATGGAATAAATCTCTCGATTTCACCCCAATTAACAATGAATTAAGCAAATCATCATGGCCAATAACAACATGCTTTGCAATAAAGAATTAAGAATACAAATACGAGACACACCAATTAAAGCAAGAAATTACTCATAAACATCAATCTAAATATCTACAATGCCTTGAAACCACAAATGTGTTTAGCTAACTACTAACATAATGAAATTACAAAATCCAAATGAAATAACTAACTAAAAAGGAAGAGAAAGCGAAAGCTTAGTCTAGAATGTGGTAGGGAATGGAATTTGGGAGCTATTGCATCCTTTCTTCCTTGATTTGGTGAAGAATTGAGAGAGAAATGACCATAACACCTCCAAGTATGTGTAACTATGTGTGGATTTGGGGGAGAATATCTTGGATTTCAAGAAAGAGGGCTTATATAGTGTTGGGGAAGGGTTTGGATGGCATATTTGCAAGTTGATCCCTCAAAAATGGAGAAAATACAAGTTTGGCACCGAAAATGGGGTGACTCGGCCGAGTGGAACACTTAAAAAGCGTGTAGCAATTCTTTCCAGCCGAGACTCGGCCGAGTTGGGCTCACTCGGCCGAGTGGTCTTCAAGTCCAGCAGCTACGGCATTCATCCTTACTCGGCCGAGTTGGCTCACTCGGCCGAGTGCGCAGTAATATCCAAACTCGCAGATTCGGCCGAGTTGAGTCACTCGGCCGAGTGCGCAGTGATGTCTAAAGTCTCAGATTCGGCCTCCTCCCCTTCTCGTTTCATGCATAACTTTCGCCTCGGGTGTCGGATTGACTCAATTCCTTTGGCTAATCCACTCCGTTTTTCGAGACGAATCCAACCGTGCACTCCTCTTTCTGGTACGATCACTTGTGGTATGTGTTTTGCTCCAAATTCCATCGTTTTACCTACAAAATTGACAAAACACAACCTTTCTCTCATTTCGGCTTAAACAATCATAATCAATGCATAAATCAATGAAATCCACATCAAAACATGCTTCACATGTGCCTCTAAAACGTGTAAATTCCACCCGAATCAAACTCCCCCAAACTTAAAATGTTGTTTGTCCTCAAACAACTAAGCACTTAAAGCAATGAGGGTGGAATGATCACAATGGAATATTCAATGTAATTCACACATGCAAAGTAAGATGCCATGATATCTCTTTCTCAAAGTGCATTTCTCAATGAAGGTTATAGGCTCATTATTGCAATTCACACTCATGAATCAAAGAATGCATAAACACACAACACATTGTGCATGGGAAACATAATCCAAATGCTCAAATCCTCTACTCACATGACAAAGTGTTTCTCTCAAACACACAAACAAATTGAGGATATTAATGCACTCATCAACCAAGTTATGCTATACAATCACCATATGCTTGCCCAACTTCTACTTTCTATACACTCAAATGCTCAACAATGTGATCAATAAGACTTAATCAAGGGTGTAACATTGGCTCTTTGGACAAGGTAGGATGAATTTGGGAATTGTGACTCTTCTAGTGGAGGACAAAGCTTGTTGTTTTACAATGTGTGCTTTCACTTTCAAAGCTTACAAACTTAATCCTCACTTTTCTTTTTCCATTCTTTTTCAAGCATTCATCACCTCATCTTTTGAACCATTTTTTTCTTTTCAAACTTTTGGAGCTCTTTGTCCCTCTTTTCTTTTCCTTGATTTTCTTTTCATCTTTCTCTTTTTCTTCTTTCAACTTTTCCAACTTTTCTTTTCACCAAAGATATTCATTCAAGCACATGTTTTCCACTTTGTCTTTTATCCCCCACTAGATATAGGTATCAAAGGCTCAAAAAGTCTAAGTGGTTCACATTGTAGTTTGCCAAGAAAATGAGGACTTAAGCTCAAGAGGCTAACTACAGAAGATTACTTCGGTTTTGGGAAATTTTGGCTAAGTGACTCTTTTAGAACAAGATGGCCTATATCACATCACAAAGTTTCACACAATCATGCTTTCAAACAAGAATTTAGGCAAGTTCTAGGATCACTAGCAATAACCTAGTCCACTCTCAAATGAACTAAACCGGATTACATGCTCGATTTAAGGCTCAATTCTCACCGGTTTATTCAATAGAACTCTCACATTCATCAAATGTTCCCAAACAACAACAAATCATGCATCCATGCTATCAAAGATTACAAATATGAACACAACATGATACTATTCTCCAACACCAATCATGCAAACATTCAAAGCAAATAGATGTCATCACAACTACTCAACAATGGATTCCAATGACTATTCATGCTCACATTTCACCAAAGATCCACTACCCAACATATGATCAAAATCAACTTAATCAATATAATCATGTGAAAGCCAAGTGTGCGCCGGTGCAAAATGTGACA
Organism: Galeopsis tetrahit; assembly: GCA_963675135.1. Lineage (NCBI taxonomy): Eukaryota > Viridiplantae > Streptophyta > Magnoliopsida > Lamiales > Lamiaceae > Galeopsis > Galeopsis tetrahit. The sequence continues at coordinate 64,139,802 of OY776132.1, forward strand.
CAAGTAGAATGACGAACCGGTGCAAGGGTAACAACTAGTAGAAAAATAAAAGAAAAAATAACTCCCCCAAACTTAGAATTTTACTATGTATAAATTCTAAGTTTGGGGCTACAAGTTGTTACCTCCCTCCTTGCACATCCAATACTTCTTCAAAGATCACCATTGCAACACTTGCTTCTCCTCTCCAAAGTTGGTTTTGCTTCCTTCTCCATTCTTCAAGATATGATGTCCATAGTATTCTTCATCCATACCTACAAAATAAACCAAGCTATCAAAACTACTAAAGCAATAAAATCATGAAAGCAATAAATCCTTGGGTTGCCTCCCAAGAAGCGCTATTTTTAACGTCCTATGCCGGACGGTTCTTCCTTGAGGGAAATGTCAAGTCACCCCCTTGTCATCCTTGTTCTTAACCTTCTTTGCCCATACAACTTTCTTAAGCCCATTAAAGCATCCACTAGCTAGCCCATCCGGCTCTTCAACCATGTCATAAGAAGTTGATGCTTCATTCATCCCCAAGCTTGCACAAGTAGCTTTTCTTGATTTGGGGGAGTTTTTGAAGAAAACTCCCCCAAACTTGGCCTTCTTGCCTATTTTCAACTCATGCTCTTCCACTTGCGGGTCCTCTTTCACAATGTTGATTTTGGGCTCTTCTTCCATCTTCTCTTTCATTGGCATTGGAGAGTGATTTTCCTTGGAATACCCATACTCTTCATTCCCATCATCCCGTAAATTGGCATATCTTTGAATGTCAAACACAACTATCTCTTGGTTCATTCGAAGCTCCAACTCTCCATTTCTCATATCAATTATGGCACCTCCGGTTGCCAAAAATGGTCTTCCCAATATCAATGGAACGTTTTTGTCCTCCTCCATATCCAAAACCACAAAGTCTACCGAAAAGATAAACTTGTCGATTTTGACCAATACATCCTCCGCTATACCCAAAGGGTATGTCATAGACCTATTTGCCAATTGGAGGTTCATTGTGGTTGGTGTGAGCTCTCCTAAACCAAGTGATTTGAAGAGTGATAATGGCATGAGGTTTATACTTGCTCCCGAATCACATAAGGCTCTTAGTGTACCTCCATCTCCAATGGTGCATGACAAAGTGAAGGATCCGGGATCCCTAAGCTTTGGAGGTAGCTTAGTTTGAATTATGGAGCTACATTGTTCGGTTAAGTGCACCGTCTCATACGCCTCAATTTCCCTCTTGTGTGACATTATCTCCTTCAAGAATTTGAAGTAATGCGGTATTTGTTCAAGAGCTTCGGCGAAAGGGATGTTGATATGGAGTTTCTTGAACATCTCCGCGAACTTGACAAACTTGCTATCCAAGTTCTTCTTCTTCACCCTTTGCGGATATGGGAGAGGCATTACATTCTTGCTAAACAAAGGAGGGATTGCCTCCCCACTCTTCTTTTCCCCTTCTTTCTCTTTCACTAAGCCATCATCTTTGTCAACACCCTCGGGTGCCATTACCACTTCCTCCTCTAACGGCATCTTGGGCCCTTCGTAGCTTGTCCCACTTCTTAGCCTTATGGCATTGCATTGCTCCTTAGGATTTAGCTCCGTGTTAGAGGGGAATTGCCCCGGAACGTGTTGCTTTCCAATGATGGTTGCAAGTTGGCCCAGTTGCTTTTCCATAGCTTTCATGTGAGTGGTCACATCTTTGATCATCTCACCATGCTCATCAAGTTTTTGCCATATCTTTGCCACATTATGCTTAGTCTCTTTCATGAAATTTTTGGTTTCTCCCATGAATGCACCAAACATTTCTTCTAAGGATAACTTTGATGGAGATTCCACAATTTCACCATCTCTTACGTTGAAATTCGGAGGTGGTATGATGGTGTTCCTTGTGTTAGCATAGGAGAAATTTTCATGGTTTCTCAAGCCGGGATGGTATTGGTTCGGATTAGAGGGGTGATAGTTCCCATGGGTTTGTCTTTCTCCCCAACCTCTTTCTCGATAATTTCGGTCCCGTTGGTTGTTCATGAAGTGGGCTTCCTCATATTGATCATTATGAGGCTCCACTAGTGCTTTGGCTGTCATCAAAGAGATTAGCTTATCCACTTTGTTGGATAAGTTGACACTTTCTTCCGAATTTTGAGTGGAAGCTACCCTTCGATTTTGCCTTCGTTCGGATGGCCATTGATTTCCATTCTTAACCATCTCTTCCAAGAGCACATAACCTTCTTCCGTCGTCTTTCCCAACAAAGAACCTCCACCGGCCGAGGCATCCACCATCCCTCTCGTACGATGGTCCATCCCGTTGTAGAAGTAACATATCAATTGGTCTCTCGAGAACCCATGTTGTGGACAACTTCTTATAAGATCCTTGAAGCGCTCCCAAGCCTCGACTAATGACTCATCGTCGTCTTGCATGAAGGAGGAAATCTCTCCTCTTATCTTTATGGTCTTACTTGGAGGAAAGTACTTCATAAGGAAGGCATCTACAAGGTCGGCCCAATTCTCAATGTCCTCAAGTCAAGAGAGAGGTACCATTGCTTTGCTCGGTCCCGGAGTGAGAAGGGGAAGAGTTGCAAGCGGATGTAGTCTTGGGGAACACGGTTGATCTTAACCGTTCCACTTATCTCGAGAAATTGAGACAAGTGGAGGTTAGGATCCTCCTTGGAGAGCCCACCAAATTGGTTGTTTTGCACCATCACTATCAAAGCCGGTTTGAGCTCAAAGTTATGAGCATCAACGGGTTCCCGACCCGCTCCTCCATAGGGCCTTGGGATAGGACGGAAGTGGTCTCTCAAGACTCTTTGTGGCTCCTCATCCTCCCTTCGTCTACCATCTCTTTCCATACCAATGTTCTGTTCAACTCTTCGACGAAAGTTGTCCCTTAGCACTCCTTAAGGTCGGTTACCTCCATTTCCGTTTGGTTCCTCAACTCCTTCCACTCCTTGATTCTCAAGTTCCTCCTCTTCTTCAACCGGATTCTCTCTTCGATTCATTATTTCCAACTCTAGTCTTCTCCTTTCGGCATTCCTTCTTCGACAATTGGCCTCAATCTCCGGATCTAAAGGTAGCACTTCTTGGTGGTTCCTCCTAGATCGTGTGATCATAAACCATGTCTATCAAAAGAACAAACGAGAGTGAGAATTGTAATTAAGATCAAGATAACAAACTCAAATATTTTTGGATTTTTGCAAATAAAGAAAGCAAATAAATTGTCTAAACTAAAACTCTCCTAGCCTACACTCTAGAGCTTATAAAAACCTCCCCGGCAGCGGCGCCATAAACTTGATACACGTGATATGCAACACTAAATAAACAACCGCAAGTGTACGGCGTCTATTGTAGCGTGATAAGCACGAGGTCGATCCCACGAGAAGGTTAAGCGTAAAAGGGTAGTTTGCTAATCGAGTTCTAAATAGACGTGATCGATAATTTGAAAGTTGAATTACTCCTAAGATTGTCTAACAATGTGTCACAGATAAACAACGAAAGAGTAATGAAAGAGTCGATCAAATACCATGCAAATCAATAAAACAAACGTAAAGTGGATGAAAACTCAATTAAGAGAAAGTGGGTTCCAAGGCAATTGTAACACCTAGATGTCCGTTTATGAATGTTATCTCGTTTAAATGGCTATTAAGGTTGTCTCATATAGGGTGATCACACAAGAAGAATTAATTAATCTCTCGATCTAATTAACTCAAAGGAAAACACAATATAAGTTTGTATCTCTACCTCACAAATATTGTATTACCTAAACTAGCCCCAAAGATCATTCGATTCCCTCTCCAATAATTAATCCTCTCTCGAGCTCATAATAATATCGGGTTGCATGCTTGCATACGATTAAATGGAATAAATCTCTCGATCTCACCCCAATTAACAATGAATTAAGCAAATCATCATGGCCAATAACAACATGCTTTGCAATAAAGAATTAAGAATACAAATACGAGACAAACACCAATTAAAGCAAAAAATTACTCATAAACATCAATCTAAATATCTACAATGCCTTGAAACCACAAATGTGTTTAGCTAACTACTAACATAATGAAATTACAAAATCCAAATGAAATAACTAACTAAAAAGGAAGAGAAAGCGAAAGCTTAGTCTAGAATGTGGTAGGGAATGGAATTTGGGAGCTATTGCATCATTTCTTCCTTGATTTGGTGAAGAATTGAGAGAGAAATGACCATAACACCTCCAAGTATGTGTAACTATGTGTGGATTTGGGGGAGAATATCTTGGATTTCAAGAAAGAGGGCTTATATAGTGTTGGGGAAGGGTTTGGATGGCATATTTGCAAGTTGATCCCTCAAAAATGGAGAAAATACAAGTTTGGCACCGAAAATGGGGTGACTCGGCCGAGTTGGGGTCACTCGGCCGAGTGGAACACTTAAAAAGCGTGTAGCAATTCTTTCCAACCGAGACTCGGCCGAGTTGGGCTCACTCGGCCGAGTGGTCTTCAAGTCCAGCAGCTACGGCATTCATCCTTACTCGGCCGAGTTGGCTCACTCGGCCGAGTGCGCAGTAATATCCAAACTCGCAGATTCGGCCGAGTTGAGTCACTCGGCCGAGTGCGCAGTGATGTCTAAAGTCTCAGATTCGGCCGAGTTGACTTACTCGGCCGAGTTGCCTCCTCCCCTTCTCGTTTCATGCATAACTTTCGCCTCGGGTGTCGGATTGACTCGATTCCTTTGGCTAATCCACTCCGTTTTTCGAGACGAATCCAACCGTCCACTCCTCTTTCTGGTACGATCACTTGTGGTATGTGTTTTGCTCCAAATTCCATCGTTTTACCTACAAAATCGACAAAACACAACCTTTCTCTCATTTCGGCTTAAACAATCATAATCAATGCATAAATCAATGAAATCCACATCAAAACATGCTTCACATGTGCCTCTAAAACGTGTAAATTCCACCCGAATCACCCTGTCCAGTCAACTGAAGGCTTCAAATACTATGTCATTTTTGTTGATCACTTTAGCAAATATATATGGATTTACCCTCTAAAACGCAAATCTGATGTCCTCCCCACCTTTACATCCTTTAAAAGCATCGTAGAAAACTTCTACAACACCAAAATCAAAATCCTCTATACTGACAACGGGGGCGAATTCATTACCCTACGATCCCTCCTTCAAACTCATGGTATATCTCATCTCACAACTCCTCCCCACACCCCTGAACACAATGGCATGTCTGAACGTCGTCACAGACATGTTATTGATACTGCCTTAGCCCTTTTACATCATGCCTCCATGCCCCTTACATATTGGCCTCATGTAGTTTGTGCTGCTACCTATATTATAAATCGTCTACCAAAACCCAATCTTAACATGTTGTCCTCATATCAATTCCTTCTAAAACAAACTCCCAACCTAGCCAAACTTAGAGTTTTTGGTTGCTTATGTTATCCTTGGCTCCGTCCCTACACTTCCCATAAATTAGACCCTAGATCCACTCCCTGTGTATTCATTGGATACTCTCATACCCAAGCTGCTTATCTTTGTTTTCATTTAAAAACCAACAAAATATATACCTCTCGTCATGTTCAATTTGTTGAAAATGTCTTTCCTCTAGCCACTCCTAAAACTGCTCCTGATACACCCCCTGCCTTAACAGATACACCCCCTGCCTTAACAGATACACCCCCCAATTTGCCAGACACACCCACTGTTTTAATTTATCCACCCCCTGCACCCACCAATACACCCCTGGCCCCTTCCCCCAATCCTGCCCCACCCACAAACCTTATGAATACACCCCCTCCCCAAAATATACAATCTCTCGATGAGAATCCAGCCCCGCCACCACCCCCGTTACCTGCACCCCCGGTTCCGATTAATACACCCACCAACCCAACGCCTAGCCCTACTGCACCCCCAGATTACTAAGTACACCCCCATCAACTCCAAACCCTAATTCCACTATACAAACCCTTGATCTCGAGTCTCCAGATGCTCCCTCACTGCCATCCCCACCTATACAACAACGAACTCGAATGGTCACTCGAGCCCAAAACAGTATCTTCAAACCAAATTCGAGGTATGATCTATCTTCTACTTTATCTTCTGACACTGAACCTAGTTGCGTCTCTCAGGCATTAAAAGATGAACGATGGAGGGAGGCCATGTCATCTGAATTTAATGCCCTTCTTAAAAACGGTACTTGAGATTTAGTACCACCTGATGATTCTGTAAACATTATTGGTTCGAAGTGGGTCTTCCGCATCAAACGGAAACCAGACGGTTCCTTAGACAAGTTCAAAGCTCGACTTGTCGCCAAAGGCTTTCACCAACGCCCTGGGGTTGACTTTTCTGAAACATTTAGTCCTGTGGTCAAACCAGCAACCGTTCGAGCAGTCCTGGGTATTGCAGTCACCAAAGATTGGCCACTTCGTCAGTTCGATGTGAATAATGCTTTCCTTCACGGGTCCTTAGCCGAATCTGTATTTTTATGGCTCAACCACCCGGGTTTGTTGACAAAACCTTTCCTACATATGTGTGCAAGTTACATAAATCCATCTATGGCCTAAAACAGGCACCTCGAACTTGGTATTTTGCTCTTCGAACCTTCTTGGAGAGTATTGGTTTCATTCACACCAAATCTGATGAGTCTCTCTTTGTATACAACAAATCCAGTATAACTGCTTATTTTCTCGTGTATGTTGATGATCTAATCCTTACAGGAAACAACACCTCGTTCCTCACAAAAGTGGCCTCAGACCTTAGTACAAAGTTCTCTGTCAAAGACTTAGGCTCACTTTCCTATTTCCTAGGTGTGGAAGTGCTCCGTACTAAGAAAACTTGTTTTCTCTCCCAACGTAAGTATATCATTGACCTACTCACCAAATATAATATGCTCACTTCCAAACCTGTCCAAACCCCTCTCTCCACCTCTACTCGTTTATCTCTTTCTGATAGAACACCGCCCACTAATATCACCCAATATCGTCAAGTTCTTGGAAGTCTTCAATACCTCCAACTTACTAGACCTGATATTGCTTTTGCTGTGCATAAATTGTCTCAATTCATGCATGCTCCCACCACAACTCATTGGGGCACTGTAAAACGCCTCCTTCGATATCTTAATGGAACTAGAGATGTTGGAATTACCCTCCACCCCAACCCATCTAACTCACTTCACTGCTTCACGGATGCTGATTGGGCCGGAAATACTGATGATCGTACGTCAACAAGTGCCTATATTGTCTTTCTTGGACCAAATCCCATCTCCTGGTCTTCCAAGAAACAAAAGTCGGTTGCTCGCTCCTCCACTGAAGCAGAATATCGGGCCATTGCATCAGCTGCCTCTGAGGTACAATGGTTTAAATCTCTCTTTCAAGAACTATGTTTTACCATCAAAACTCTCCCTGCCATCTACTGCGACAATATTGGTGCAACGTACCTTTGCTCCAACCCGGTTTTTCACTCTCGAATGAAACACATTGCCATTGACTATCACTTCGTTCGGGATTTGATCAAAACAACTCAGTTACGTGTTTCACATGTGTCTTCTGAAGACCAACTAGCCGATGCTCTCACAAAGCCTCTTACTCGTTCTCGTCTTCAAATGCTGATGATCAAGATTGGACTCTCCTATGGTACTCCATCTTGAGGGGGCGTATTAGGCATATATAAATATATTAAAGAGATATTATATATATCTTGTATAATATATTTTATATATCTTGTAAATCTTTATTTCTTTAGATAGAGTTATTTTCTTAAATTAGAGATATATAGTAGATATGTTTTGTATCTATAAATACTCCCCTCATGTATTCTTTACATTCACTCAATGAAAATATAATTTCATAAATCATTGTTTCTCTATACCAATTACATATACATTTGCATGTCACATTATTGAATAATGAGTTTGGGACATTATTAAATAAAAATATTCTTTGTATATTGGATAGCACTGATCTATTGAATAATGAGTTTGGGACATTTTTTTTTTTTTGACAAAGCATACAAGGAAGAAAAAACATCTCTCAGAAAACGAGAGAGCTAATAAATGAGGTCCTTGTAAACTTGGGGACAATCATCTTCATTCCAATCTTGAGGAGAAGAAGTGTTTAACATACTTTGAGTTTGGGACATTATTAAATATTCTTTGTATATTGGATAGCTTTTGTTTAAAACAAAACTGATCTATTGAACAGTATAAAAGTTGCTCTATCCGTCCCGTGATTACTTGCACACTTTTCTTATTGGAACGTCCCAAAATTACTAATCTCACAACATCATTTTATTTTCAAATTTGCCACTCATTTTTTCCATACATTTCACTTTACATATCATCAAATTCACTTTACACATCATCAAATTACCTAAAATACCCCTATTTTTATAAGTGCCTTTTTATAAGTGCCGGCATGCATGCAAATTATCCCGGGAGGGAGTCACTTCAAGTACTTATCCGGAAGTACTTATCACGGGAGGAGTCACTTCAAGTACTTCAAGTATTTATGATCTTGGTGGTGAAGCTATGATCTTGGATGAAGTACTTCAAGTAAGCTTCAAGTATTTATGTTGGTGAAGCTAGATAAGTTTATGTTGGTGAAGCTAGATAAGTTGAGGGTATGAATAAATATTGATTAGTTTATTCATAAAGTAGATAAGTTGAGAGTATGATGGGGTATTGTGGAGTCTATTTGTAAAGTAGTATGAATAGTATTATTTTTAAAAAAGTTATAGACATAATAAAATTGGACAACTAAATAAGGAAAGTGAGAATAATGAAATTGGAGGGAGAGAGTATATATATATAGAATATTTAAAAAAAAAATTAGTACACGTCTCATTTGCATAGAGAATTGCAGAGAGTTTTAGAAAAATTGTAAAGAGTTTTAGAGATCTCTGTTCACTTACTAAATTAATATGATTTCTATCATTCATTCGGGAGGTGAACTTGTATATATAGAAGTAGAAATTTCATTAGTACCTAAAATTGATTAAACTACAAACAGTTTTTATTTTTGTCATTTATTTGTTATTTTTACTAATTTATTTTTATACATTTAATTAATCTTAATTTTAAAAAAAAGTATACACTTTAAAATAAAATTAACACTTTTCTATATGTAATCTTATTAATAAATATTTAAATATATACTCCATCTGTCCATCAAAGTGTCCTCACTTTTTTATATATGCTTTTAAAAAAATCATATTTTAATTATAAAGAATATATTTAATATAATGAGTAAAAAATATATTTGGTAGATACTCCATCTTGTTAGTAAAGTAGAAAAAATATTCAAAAGTTAACTATTTAAATAGAATAAACACGTTTTTTGTGGACCCAAAAAAAAAAGAAATGAGTATGGGACGGAGAGCGTACATTTTATTATAGTAAAATTTCCCACACATATATATATTATGGGACTCACTTTTCATATTTTATTAATTTTCATATTTTATTAATTTGGGTAAGTTTGAAGGAAGGATACAATTTGGGTTTGGATGAACAATTTGGGTGAAGGTTTGTGTGAATTTGGGTGAAGGTTTTGGGTGTTCAGCAACTAGCCTAGACTGATGGGATTAGAAAACGTTCTTGAGGTGTATGTGTAGGAGGAGTGTACCTTAGTTTCATTGATGGTTGGAAACCTTCCTATGGGTAGGAAACCTTCCTACTTAAGGTGTATGTGGGAAGGTTTTCATTTTGAAACATACATATTAAATTTAGAGAGACTAAAAATAAATGCATGCATACATTTTGTTTCTTAATACTCCAATTTTTTATTGATAATTTATTTGAAATTATTGTCTAAATTTTTGTCAAGAATCACAAAAATGTCTTTATAATTAAACAGTATTTTAGTATTGAATTTTAAATAAAAAATTAGTATTAGTTTAGTGTGTTTAAAATTAGTTTATATTGTATGGATTATAAAATATTGGTAATCTTACAAAACATAGTGAAAGACAACTCGATTAATTTAATTTAATGGAATGAAATGTATTGACAATTTTATTATGAATTTTTTTATGAGTATAATAATTACATATTATTTTATCTTTAGAGTAATATTAATCGGGCCCCTTACTGAAAATTTCCGGTACAATACCAGTTTCCATTCACCACTCAAATTCCATTCACCACTCAAAAGATCACCTTTTGAGGTCCTCTATGATACTGTCCTAGATTTCTATCATTTGGCCTCTCATTCAAAGCTATACAAGGGGGAGATGATTTGTTGTATGATAATCAACAGAAATTACAACAACTATAAAACAGTTACTATACCAAGTACAAGATTGCATGCGTATCTATGCTAATAAGTATAGGGTGGACAAGACTTTTCAAGGGAGTTACCTGAGTTTGACGATGAGGGAAAAGTTATTCTCTTGCCCTTAAAGGTGCTTGCTCGCCGTTTGGTGCGTCGGGGCAACTCACCAGTAGTTGAGGTGTTGATTCGATGGTCCCACCTCCAGATTCAGAGGCGACTTGGGAGGATTACACCACTTTCTCCGGTCTATACCCACAGCTTTTTGCTTGAGGACAAGCAATTGATGAGAGAGGGGTAATGTTACGATGAAGAGAGGCGAGGTAGAAGACAAAGGTAACAACGACGTTTAAGGGTGCAACTAAATGATATAGAATAGGTTTCGAGAGTGTATTAATCCCATAAATTGTTTTGTTAAAGCGTGCTTTGTAAATAAGGTCGCATTCGTGACTTTGCATTTTGACATGGGTCGTGGTTGGTTTGGGGGAGACGATGAAATCGCCAAAGAAGAAATGAAAATGGAAGAATTGATTAAATTTTTTAAAAATGAATTAGGGTTCAAGGTTTTAGCAAAAAAATGAGGGGCAATATAGTAATCAATTAAGCTTATACATGACTAGGGGGTGGTATTAATAATTGAAAAGGGAATAAAAATTATTTTATGTTTTGTTTCATGAATTCATATAGAATAAAAAATATAAAAAAATGGGGTCAAATTTTAAAATTCGATTCACATCCAAATATTCCTAGGATCAGTCCTCCTGAGTATAATAATTTGGACGAACAGCCTACACAATTTAATTTATGTACCCAAGCGCAAACAATATAATTAATTAGAATGAACTTGTACAAATAATTGTAACTTAAACCACATAGTTCGTCCTTAATTAAGTTGGGGAAACCTCGTAACATGCAGGATACTGTAATTTAGAAAGAAAAAAAAAAGTGAAACAACTTAGTACTTAGTAAGTAAGAAAGAAAAAGAAAATTAGAAATAATAGTAATTGTTATGATGAGGTTGGCATAAAACAAAAAACACAAAACGCGTTTGTGTTGCAATTTGCAAATTAAGTTGGAAATGTGGAAATATATGTCTCTTTGATATACATCAATTTCCTCAAATTTGGACATACAGTATGTATAGCCATAGGGGTCAATTTGCAAGGAGTCCTACCACTTATTTTTCTGTCAAGTGCCAACGTCAAACACACTCAAAACAGATTACGAAAACGCGACGAGAAAACATTTTTCTCAACAAAGATGCATTCACGAGGACGTGAATTGAAGTGCAGTGGCCCCATCTTCAATTTTTTTTTTTTTTTTTTTTATAGAATTTTCACTATGTATGTATAAGAAATGTTTATTTATTTATACTTTTAATTCATAACGCTTCTTTCCCTTCACTCATTGGATTGTACATGGTGAGTTCTTTTGTCATATATATATATATATATTTATTTATGACTAAATCTAAAAGTTAATTTTGTACTACGAAATTAAAGATGCATATGTATGTATAAATATTTAGTTATAAGCAAGCACTACAAAAAACGCGCGCTTTTGGGACGGACACATGCTGACGGATTTTAGTCCGTCAGCATTTCCGACGGATATGCTGACGGAATGCTGACGGATTGAAAAGTCAACATCAATGCTGACGGATTTCCGTTCCGTCAGCATTTACCGAGGGAAAATGCTGACGGATGTTTTGAAATTTGTATCCTGACGGAAATGCTGACGGATTATCCGTCAGCAAATGGCATGTTGATTTCGCACCGCCTCGTTTTCCAATAAGGTAACCGTTGGCTTTAAAGTCGGCGGTTACCGAGGGAAATACCGACGGAATATCCGTCGGTATTTTTTTTTTTTTTTTAATATATAAGGGCCTCAAACCTCAAATCAATCAGATTCTCGTTGTAGAGAAAAAAAAAGGGGCGTGCGTGAGGATTCGGTGGGGAAGACGAAGACGAGGACTTGGCCATTGAAGCAAATTTCTTCGATTACATTGATACGGTACGTTTTCTTAATTAGTTCTATTACTTAGTTTTAATACTTATATATGTTTATGCATGGATATATGTAAATATGAATAATTTAATGTTGATTTGCATGTTATATTGATTTAGTTAGTTGTTAAAATATTATGATCATGTTAGTACGTACGTTAGTTAATTTAATTTGTTGATTAAGAATAATTTTGATAGATCGAGTAGTTTTTTAAGGTTAATTAATTAATTAATTGTTATATGTATACATTAATTAATTGTTATATAGTTAATTACTAGTTTAATTTAATTGTGTAATTTTGATATAGAATATTTTTAATGTAGGTAGTGCATGTTTGAATCAATTGTTTAAATTAGTTTAGATATAGTGGTTCGACCGTTGGATCACGTTGTAATTAGGAATATGTTGATTAAATTAGGAATACGCTATATTAGTACAAATTTTAAATTAGGAATATGTTCATTAAATTGATAATTATTGACCCAATTAGAAAATTATTATTTTAATTAGTTTTAGGTTTGTTAATTTAGGAATATATATGATCAATTTTTTATTATTGATTAAGTTAGGTAGAAAAATAATAATTAAATTAGGTTATTGTTGATTAAATTAGGAATATGTTGATTAATTAAATTAGGAATATGCTATATTAGTAAAAAAATTAAATTAGGAATATGTTCATTAAATTGATAATTAGAAAACTCCAATTAGAAAAGTATTATTTTAATTATGTTTAAATTTGTTAATTTAGGAATATGTTAATTTAGAAATATTTTTAATGTAGGTGATGCATGTTTCAATCAATTGTTTAAATTATTAGTTAATTAGATGGTTCGACGGTGGTATCACGTTGTAATTAGGTTATATATATATTGTTTTGATTTAAATTAGGAATATGCTATATTAGTAAAATTTTTAAATTAACAATATGTTCATTAAATTGATAATTAGTAAAATTATGTATTTTTTATTGATTGAAACAGATGAGTGAACAAGTACCGAATCAGGGTTCGGGTTCACGTCGTAGGTCGTCATTTTGGTCACGTTCAAGGAGGTCTCGGAATGAAGAAGTTCCTGTGACGGCTCCTCCTCCTCCTCCTGTGGCAGTGTCGCCGCCGCCGCCGACGACTACGATGTCGGTTGGTTCGTCATCCTCTTCTCGTCAGCATCCTGTTCGAGACAAAAGGAAAGAGATTGACATCGTTTCAGGAGCGTAAGTCAATAATTCTAATGTTTGATGAGATTCAATAACGATTAACTTTATTTATTTATTTATAATGTGTTAGTTTATAAATTTGTTAATAATTTTACAGGTTGGTGCCCGGTAATGAGGTGTCCAGGATGTGCACAAAATCCTTTAAGGATTGCAAGATTTCTAAGGGTGCTATCACTTGGTCGAAGGTGCCACAATCTAAAAAGGATGAATATTTCGACGAGTTCCAGGTATATAATTACAATATTTAAAGTTTATTAAATAACTAATTATTCATATTATTTGATAAATATGTTGAATATTTATTTGTATAGAAAAAGGCCCGTTGGGATACGGCGATCTACTCGGACGCCGCTATTTACGAGAAGTGGTACAATCTTTGTTCTACTCGGTACACGAACATGATGTACGACTGGAGAACGGCCTGGCGTGATCGTGACGTGAATCGTGTTCTGGGGCAAGACGAGGACGGTGTTGACCTATGGGAGTCGTTGGTTGAGAAGTGGATGGACCAGGCTTACCAAGAGAAGTGTGACAAAGCTCGGGCCAACCGCAGAACCGACGTTGGAGGCGGGATGGCAGTGCATCGGGGGGGAGCTCGGTCCGTCCTCGAGCAATCACTTGCTATCGTAAGTTTTCATTAATTTTTAAAAATTAAATAATTATAGTTAATTATTTTATATTAGTTATCTAAATTAATTTGCATATGTTTATTTGATACGTAATAGGAGCGGGAGACTGGACGTCCACACACCCACTTGGATCGGATGAGTCTTCTTCATCCGTTTAATACCGATACACAGACGTCCACCTACGGGCGCACTACTGACCTCCACGTAAGTTTAATTAAATTTATGTATTAATTACATTATATATATATATATATATATAGATAATTAAATTAAATTTAATTTTTTAATTATGTAGTTGAGCGTCCGACAGAGGATTGAAGAGGCCGAGACGCAAGCCACCGCCACGACTACTGCTGAATCCGGAAGCAGCGGTACCCCTCCGGCTGTTGACGTGGACCAGTGTTACCTTGACGTTGCCCCGACCAGGAAGGGAAGGGTCCTTGGCCTTGGTGGGATGAGCAGCGCCGTGAGGACACCAAGTGGTCGGTCGGCCCGGAGTGCATCGCAGCCGTCCGTATCCTCCACTCCCGTCCCGGATCCGAACTTCATGGCAACGTTCGAGAACTACTTCCGCACATGGAGTACCAATGCGGGTCGGACGTTGGGGATGTCTGCTGAGCAGATCGAGGCCATCTATCAACAGACGATGGGGCAACCACCGCCAGCTCCAGCTCCAGGTCAAGCTGCAGGTCAAGATGCAGGTCAGGCCGACGGTGGCAACGTCAACTTGAATGAGGATGTGGAACAATATTTTAACTTTCCGTGCACTGGCAACTATCCTGGCAACTATAATGGTTGAACAATTTGAACAATTTAATTTTGTGTTGAACTAATTTATTTTTCTGTTGAACTTATTTAATTTTCTGTTGAACTTATTTATCTTTATGTATATATTTATGTTTATGTTGAAAAATATGTTGAACTATATATTGCAGTTTATTTGTGTAGTTTATTGGTGTATAGATGAAAATAGGGTGCATTCATTTGTTTCATTGAGTACAAAATAATCTCATTTAGAGTGCATTCTAGATATAGATTTAAACCACTTGAAGAGTGCATTTTAGTACAAATTAAAATAGCCTCATATAGAGTGCATTATACATATATTTAACCAAACCACTTGAAGTTGGTAGATGCAACCATGAGAACTAGCACAATCAAAATGATTTCTTCAGCCAAATTCTTGATTTCTGTAACCAATTTCTTCATCTCTTGAGTCATTTTCTTCATGTCTTCAGTTTCTTGGTCACTTTGATTAGATCCTTGATTCTTGTCAACACCACAGTTTTCTAGAGTATCAGCCCATACAAAGAAACCACATCCACCACCACAACCATCACTTAGGGAGTCAGGACAATTATGAAATATCCTCCCTTTACTTCTAGGTTGTTTAGAAGCATATGTACGACATGCCTTTCCACAATAACAAACAAGGCCTTGCTGAAATCGAATAGAAGATGAAGAAGACATGATATTTCTTTGCAAAATAGAAAAAATCGAATATGGTGTGTGTGAGCTTTGTGTTGTTGCTATATATACAAAAAATTGAATTAATTAATAAAAAAAAAAAATAATAACACGCCAAATGCCGACGGAATTAAGATTCCGTCGGAATTCACCATTTGATAAATGCCGACGGATAATCCGTCGGCATTTATCTAAACTGACGGAATTTTTGGGCGGTGAAATGCCGACGGAATTAAGTTTCCGTCGGAATTCACCATTTGATAAATGCCGACGGAATATCCGTCGGCATTTATCTTGACCGACGGAAATTTGGGCGGGTGAAATGCCGACGGAAAGTTAAGTCCGTCGGCATTTCCGTCGGGAAATGTTTCCCTAAAACTTTCTTTTTTTCCACTTCACTTTCGTATTGCAAATTTACACTCAAACTTTCTACTGCCTAATTTTTTTATGCTCATGCTCGGGTATTCAGAAACATCAAATTACGGTACATTTTCTACCATTATTAATTTACTCTATATATAAAATTCAATATAATGTAATTACATGTGTTATATATATAATAAGTTTTGTTTGAATTTATTATAAGTTTAGTTTAGTAATGTGTTGCTCCACTTAAATGTTTAGCAGATGGATTTGCCTGACCGTCGTTGGATGTATTGTACTCCTAGAATGATTAGAGGAAATGTGAATGTGGAATTTTATAATGAACTCGTGTTATTTGTTGAATTTGCAAAAAGCCAGCCACATTACATGAGTGGAAATTGCATTAGGTGTCCGTGTAATGCTAAGAAATGTCAGAATAAGCAATATAAAGAGATTGATGAGGTCCTAGTGCATATTGTGAAGAATGGTTTCATTGATAATTATTATAATTGGACTAGTCATGGCGAAACACGTTGGCCTTATAGATTTGATGAAGTGTTTTACTATTACACTACTGGAATCTATCAACTTGAAGCAAATTTCGATCATGTTGGCACTAGTAACGAGGTAGAACAACGGTTTGGGGACGAAGAACAACAGTTTGGGGACGAAGAACAACAGTTTGGGGACGAAGAACAACAGTTTGGGGACGAAGAACCGAATATGTATCAAACAATGATCAGGGAAGCTGGTTTTTCAAACATGGAAGAGGAGCCGACGAATGAGGCATTTCGGTTTTATGAGATGCTCAAATTAGTCGAAGAAGATTTATATCCGGGTTGTGAATCTCACTCACAGTTGTCATTTAATGCACGACTCATGAACATTAAGACCGAGAACAAGCTTTCTAACAGGGCATATGAGCAAGTGACACAGTTATGCAGTGAAATTTGTCCTCAAAATAATAAGGTGCCTACGACGTTTCATCAAAGCAAACAAATGTTGAAGAATGTTGGTTTGCCGGTTGAGAAGATTGATTGTTGTGTGAAGGGTTGCATGTTATATTGGGGTGACGAAGATAGCAGTTTGAACATGTGTAGATTGTGTGGCCATCCCCGGTACAAAGAGGCACGTCGAAAGGGACCTGGTGGTCAATCGAAGAAGACAAAGAAGAAAGTGTCATATAAGAAGATGTACTACCTTCCTATCATTCCTCGTTTGATGAGATTATATCAATCAAGTGCCACTGCACAACACATGACGTGGCATGCTACAGATTCCTCTTCGGCTGAGTCGAGGGAGATGCGACATCCGGCAGACTCAGAGGCCTGGAAACATCTTGACAACGTGTTTCCAGATTTTGCTTGTGAACCGAGGAATGTGAGATTAGGTTTGTGTACTGATGGTTTTGCACCGCTTGGGATGCATGGGAAGCAGTATTCTTTGTGGCCGGTGATACTGACTCCGTATAATCTTCCTCCGTGGATGTGCATGAAACCTCAAACAATGTTTCTGACTGTATTGGTGCCTGGACCAACGAATCCAAAGGACAAACTGGATGTTTATCTCCAACCTCTTATAAAAGAATTGATCTTCTTATGGGAGAATGGAGTCCAAACGTACGATGTTTTTAGAAAGCAGAACTTCACGATGCGTGCTGCTCTTTTATGGACCATTAGCGACTTTCCTGCATATGGTATGTTGTCCGGGTGGAGTACGGCCGGAAAGAAAGCATGTCCGTATTGTATGGAGAATTCTGAAGCTTTTAGTCTCCCGGTGAGTAGAAAAGTTTCATGGTTCGATAATCACCGTAGGTTCTTACCTCAAGGTCACCCGTTTCGAAGAAATAAGAAGAACTTCGTAAAGAACAGAGCAGTCACAAAAAATCGACCTCCACTTCGAGATGGTATTTTATACATTTATTTAATGAGTATTTAACGTATATTTATCTATTGCTTTCAGTGTCACTTATAATTTACTCTCCGTACAGGACGTAGGTTGTTATATGAGATTCAGTGGACGGGGTTGAAAAAAAGTACTGAGGAAAATGCAGCGGAACACAACAAAGGAATTGAGGGTGGTTGGAACAAAATGAGTATTTTTTGGGACTTACCATACTGGAGTTCACTATTGATACGACACAATTTGGATGTGATGCACATTGAAAAGAATGTGTTTGACAATGTGTTCCACACAATCATGAACACCGAAGGCAAGACGAAAGACACTCCAAAGTCTCGGGAGGATTTGGACACTCTTTGTCGCCGTCCAGAGTTGAAAAAGGATGAGCGTACAGGTAAATTTCCAAAGGCTAGCTACACACTGGATAAGCCACAAAAACAAAGATTGTGTAGGTGGATAAAGGAGTTGAACTTTCCGGACGGCTACGTGTCGAACTTGAGTCGATGCGTAGACACAACAACGGGTAAGGTTGCAAGGATGAAGAGTCATGATTGTCATGTATTTATGCAACGCTTGATACCGATTGCGTTCAAGGAACTTCTTCCTAACAATGTGTGGAGGGCTATCACTGAATTAAGTCTATTTTTTAGAGATTTAACGGCTACAACGATCACGATCGATGATATGATTCGTTTAGATGAAGACATTCCAGTGATTTTGTGTAAGTTGGAACAAATTTTTCCACCTAGCTTCTTTAACTCGATGGAACACTTACCCGTTCACTTAGCGTATGAAGCGAGAATTTGTGGTCCGGTGCAATACAGGTGGATGTACCCATTTGAAAGGTAAAATCTTACTTTTTTTTTATTTCATTACAATTACACATGCATTCTTATAAGTTTTATATATATATATATATGTGTGTGTATATCAGGTATCTCCACAACTTGAAACGTAATGCTAAACAAAAGGCAAACGTTGAAGCATCGATTGTGAATGCTTATTTGAATGAAGAGGTTGGCATGTTTTGTTCTTATTACTTTGAAGACCACGTCAACACAAAGTTAAGAAGTGCTCCACGTAACTTCGGTGGTACATCCGCTGACGATATCAGTGAAGAGGTCGATGGAATGCTCTCCATATTCAAGTCTAAGGGACGGCCAATAGGAAAACCCACTGAACGATATTGGGAGACAAACTCGGAGGCGGAAATAGCACAAACGTATGTGTTATTGAATTGTGATGAAGTTCAGCCATACATTGAGTAAGTATTTCATATATAAATCGTCTATTTAAATACCACTTCATTTATGTCATTTAATATTAACCAAGTTTTTGAATGTTGTGAATTAGGATGTACACTCAAGAACTACGACGAGCAGAACCAAACATCTCAGATGCATATATAGATGCTCGTATTCAACGTGAATTTTCCCGATGGTTCGAACGTTATGTGAGTACCATTTAATTAATTATGTTTTACGTAAATAAATTAATATTTATTTTAATTAATTTTAAATTGAGCCGTATAGGGACGGGATAACGCTCTAGACAGTCCATTCTTACGAGATCTCAGCAACAACGGTTATATTGTGAAGGGCTACAGATTTCATACGTCTGGGTATGCATCGACAAAGGGGACTACCAAGAGTGGCGTCTGCGTTAGCAGTGCGAATTACAATGCAGATGCAAGTGATTACTTTGGGGTGTTACGGGAAGTCGTCGAAGTAGAATATCCAGGATATCCAGCAAAGACTGTAGTGTTGTTCAAGTGTCATTGGTTTGATTCAGGCCATCTAGGAACAAGAATTCACCCGGAGTACAAGCTCGTTGATGTTAGTTCGAAAAGGACGTATGTTGCGGATGATCCATTTGTATTTGCCCATCAAGTATCTCAAGTATACTACTGCACATATCCGGGAGCTCCACGTGGTTATGAATGGCACGCTGTTTGCAAAGTAAAGGCAAGGTCAATGGTAGAAGTCCCTAAAAAGGACAGAAATACTGAAGATGAATCTCCATTTCAAACAGAACAAATAGAGACTCCAACTGAAGTCTTTACGGGAAATTTCAATCTTTTTGTACCCTTGACGGCTGCAAATCCCCAATTAATCGAAATTGAAGGTGAAGAGGAGGGGGATGAAGAAGAGGATGAAGAGGAGAATGAAGATGAGGATGAAGAGGAGAATGAAGAAGATGAGGATGAGGAGGAGGATGAGGATGAGGAAGATGATGATGATGAGGAGGAGGATAAGGACGAAGAGGAGGATGAAGACGATGAAGATGAAAATTAATTCAATTAATGTAATGTATTTACTTCTTATTTTATAAAAGTTAATTAATTATTTATCATTTAGGTACAAATTATAAAAATTAAATTTACTATAAATATAAGCCACGACCAATATATTTATTAATATATGTGGAAGAAATGAATTTCGTGATTTTTTAAAAAAATATTTTGGTAATTTAGTAAGTATATATAGAAAAAATTGAATTATTAAAAAAAAAAAAAAATCGCCAAAATGCTGACGGAATTCACCTTCCGTCGGTATTTACTTTTTGAAAAATACCGACGGATAATCCGTCGGTATTTACCCTTATATAAAACCTCAACCTAGGGTTTTATTTCCGAAATTTTACTCTCTCCCGAACTCGCCTCTCTCCCACCTCGCCTCCCTCCACAACTGGCCTTCTGCTCCTCCCTCGCCTTCGCCGCCGTCCGCATCTTCAAACTCGTGGAGCCCGCCGCCCTGACCCGCCGCCCTGACCTCTCCTCCGTCGTCCCAATCGGCGCCCTCTACTCCCTCTCCCTCTCTGTCTCCTTCATCCAAATGCTCAAAGCCCTAATGCCCGTCGCCGTTTACTCAATCGGAATTCTGCTAAAAAAGGACGGTTACAAAACCTCCACCATGTCCAATATGCTCGCGATTTCCGTGGGAGTCGCGATTGCCGCGTACGGCGAGGCGGAATACGATTCGTGGTGGTGCTTCTTCCGCCAAATTGGAGTTTGTTTTCCAAGTGAATGTCATCCATCTAATTCGATGTTTCCATGGTGAAGGTCGTTTCATTCTTAGTTTGGTTATTTTTATTTTTCCACAGCTCCCATAATATCTTATTTTAATGATATCTATTCATATTAGATTAACACAGTTTTCAATTTCAAGTTACATTGATTAATTCTTGCTACTTATTGGGAATTAGGGAGAAGATATTGTTGGACTGATATTGGTGTTTTATGTATTCATCATTGTGAGAAATATTTGTTATAGTTGTGTTAATGATATATTTCAGTATAGGTTTAGTTTTTGGTGGTCTTGATTCTGATTAGTGAATGATGATTATGTCCAAGTAGATTTTTCTTTCAAAATAATGTATACTTTTGTTGTAGTTTTAATTCGAAAGTAGTTGTACATGTAATTTTAAAAAGTATTTCGACAAACCAATGCCAATTAATTGTGGTCGGAAAATGAAATTCTGGTCGGAAAATGAAATTCTGGTCGGGGCCTCCCCGGCCACCCATATTTTTTTTATAAATATTTTGTTTTACTGACGGATATTCCGTCGGTAAAATGCCAACGGATATTCCGTCGGTCAAATGCCGACGGATATTCCGTCGATATGTGAATTTCGAAATCATATTTTTTTTATTCATTTTTTTGTTTTACTGACGGATATGCCCTCGGTAAATTGCCGACGGATATTCCGTCGGTCAAATGCCGACGGAAAATCCGTCGGCATGTGAATTTCGAAATCAATATTTTTTCAAAAATTAATTTCTTTTATAATTATTTTAATTCAGTCTAATTTATTTTATAATTATTTTAATCCATTCTTTCCGACGGATTTACCGACGGAATTTTGACCCGGTTTGTTAAACGGGTTGTCCGAAATACCGACGGAATATCCCTCGGTAATTCCGTCGGCAATTCTGACGGAATATCCGTCAGCAAATCCGTCAGAAATGCCGACGGAATTCAAAAATCCGTCGGTAAAAAATACTGACGACGAAAAAGCGGACGGCCGACTTTCCGTCGGCAAATCCGTCAGTAACATCGGCGGCCGACGGAAAATCCGTCGGTAAATCCGTCTCTAAAACGCCCTTTTTTTGTAGTGAAGCAGTGGCGGATGCAGTGTCAAAATGTATTTTTTTTTTTTAAAAATCTTAGGTAAAACAATTAATTAGTTAATTTTGACACAAATTATTTTAGTTGCATCCCCGTTTCATTTCTCAACTCAAATTAAAAAGGTTCAACAACTTTTTGTTCCCAACAAAGTGAAAGACTCAGGTTCAACATTTTAAAACTACTTCAATTCTCTTAGACCATCTCCAACGCATCTCTATAAATGAAGTTTAACTTCATTTATAGAGTTTTGCTCCCTCCAACGGTACTCTATTTTGAAGTTTTGAAATAGAGTTTTGAATAGTAAACTCTATATATGAAGTTTACTATTCAAAACTCTATATTTTATATCTATTAGTTTATTAATATTTACAATTCTTTATTACAATTCTATATTAATAATTTATTAAATATAATTACAATTCTATTGTTATACTAATTTATAATTTAATTTTAATTGTGTAATTAATTAATTTTTTTTTTGTGTGTATTATTATTACCTACAAAAAAAATAACGTAAAATACAATAAAATATACATTATATATTAAATATGAAATACATTACACAAGATTGTTAGTGTTATTTATTCTATTTTAAGCGTAATAAGTGTAATCGTGTTGTATTAGATTATACTCACATGTATCGTTTTACGTCATTATATGTTTCGTAATTTTATATTTAAATAAAAGTAATATTTGAAAACTACAAGTTTATTTACATTTTATGATTTTGATAAAATTAATAATATTTAATTTATAATTTAATTTACTAATTGAATATTTAATTGTATAAATTAATTTAAATACAAAGATAAATATATTATTTAATGATTGTAATATATTGAAAATGATTAAAATAATAAATAGAGTAAGATATAGAGTTTATGGTTGGAGAAGGTTTTTAAAATAGAGTGTGAAAAAGTGTATTTTGAAGTTTAGAGATCTTTATTTGAAAGTTTGTGGTTGGAGATGGCCTTACAGTCTCAAAAGTTAATATACAATACTTCTTAATTTTCACTGTTAAATGATGTTATGCATTTTTTTTTATTATTTAAGTTGCACCAAATTGTATTACTTTTATTATTAAATACTCAATCTGTTCCGGTGAAAATTAATTAAAAAAAAATTGTTCGTCCCAATGAAAGATACTCATTTTTTTTTTTTGGCAAATAACGCTCTCTCACATTTCAATATATTCTTTTTTTTCAATGACCAAAGATAATTGGTAGTTTTCGTCGAGACGAAGGGAGTAGTATTTTTCGCACCCCTGAATTTTAAATCCTGGATCCGCCACTGTAAGCAAGTCTATGTGAAGTAGTCTCACACTATCACATATTATATTCGATGAGCTGATTTTTTTTATTATTAATGAACCGTAAAATAATATTTCTTCAATTCTTTTGAAAGTTATTCACTTTACCATTAAAAGTTTTTTTTTTTTGCAACACTTTTTCCTTTCTATCCTTTTCTATTTTCTTTTATATCTTTTTCTACACTAACGATCCATTACACATATAATTTATATTTTTTAATTAATGTGCTAAAATAAATGAATAATTTTTAGAAGTACAGGAGTGAATATATATTTGGAGGTAAATGGCAATAATATAAAATCATATTTGACGTTGTTAGGAAATTTGAGTATTATTTTACTTGAATTTATTAATTTTTCATCATTGATTTCATAGAATGTATTTGGTGAGAAAATCTCATAGTTTTTGCCCACATATTGATGAGAGGAAATTATATGCAATATTTTGCATGCAATATTAACATAAATTAGATAGTTTTTTTAGTGCTTGCTTAGTTTTTGTTTTAGTTTCCGTTGGTTGTCTCTACGCGTGCTTTGTTGTGGCTGTGGTTTTTTTGATGGGTGGGCTCCTTGAGACAGACTCGAGAGCCCTGGTGCTATGGTACTATTGAATCGGGTACTCGTGGAACTTTGTCTGTTTATTTTGTTTCCTGTTCTTGATATGAGAACACCTTAGTGTGGGGTTGTCTCATTTAAAGATTGGAGACCTGGACACATGTTAAAGACAAAGGGAAACTCCTCTTTCCTCTTCACGCGATTGGAGTGGACGGCGATATCCGTTTGATTTGAAGATCAAGATCTTAGCTCGTGATTTGTAACTCTATTTTATGATCTTGTAAACCCTCCATAAAAAAAAAAAAAAAAAAAACATAAATTAGGGAGTAGGTAGACAATTTCGCAGATCTTATACAGGTTGAATCTGGTCCAATGATTTTTGTTATAAAAATTGCGCAAAAGCAAACAAAATAATTCAGTCCTAAACTTGTGTTTTATAAAAGAAAATATGTATTACTGTAAAGAAAAAAAAAAAAAGTAACATATTTTGTTCTTATAGTTATACATGTTTGTTCTTATAATAATACTCTCTCCGTTCCACGACTGTTTGCACACCGTCTGTTTCACAATTGTTTGCACATTCATAAAAGTAAACTCCATCCTCACAATATTCACATATTTAGAGGAAATTTTATTTTTAGTCCTATAAGTTTGAGATTTTCCAAAATAAATCCTTTAAGTTTGAACTTTACAAAATACGTCCTTTAACTTTCAATTTTAATCATTTTTACATCAATTTTAATCCTTTATGTTTTGAAGAATTAGAATTTGCCACATATACATCATCATGCCACATCACTCTCTCCTCTCTCTATATATATATTTTTTAAATAGAGCTAATAACACCCCCAAATATTCTATACACACTTTATAATTTTAAATACAAATATAGATGTATATAAAATGACTAAGTAACTCTTATATAAATATATAGAAAAATAATTTAAAAAAATAACTTGAAAAAATGTAATTAAAATTTAAAAGTATTTTAAAAATTTAACTAAATCTTTAAAATTAATTAATTTTTTTTGAAAAAAATCTTAGAACGTTAAATAGAATGTGAAATAAAAAATTAAATCATCAAAACAAAATAAAAAAAATTAAATTAAAAATATTGAAATAATTCAAAAAAACGTAAATTTTTTTTTTTATAAAAATCAATTAAAAAGTACGATTTTATTTTTTATTTAATTTTCTTAATATTTATTTTTGATTGAGTTGTTTTTCTTTCATTTTTTTATTTTATTTAGTTTTTTAGAAAATTGAATCATTAATTGATATTTTTAATTTAATTATTTTATAAATTTTATTTGATTTATTTAGTTTTTTGGATTTAATTGATTTTTTCATTCATATATTTTTTAATATTTGGTTGATTTTTTTAAAATATTTTCAATTTTTTTTAGTTTTTTGTATTATTGAATATTTTTTTAATTAATTTTTAAAATTTATATATAGTTTTAATGATTTGGTTGAATTTTAAATTATATTTTTAGTTTTTATTCAATTTGAATTTGTTTTGAGGGATAAAGGGTAATTAGAAAAGAATTGGGATATGTTTAGCAATAAAAATTGATTTTTAAATATTACGGAGTAGTGGGGTGTGTATAACATTTGAGGTTTGTATACATATTTTATGGGATGTTAGTAGCTTCACAAAAATAAAATAAAATTATATGCATCTACTCCAAACTAATTAATCATTCTTCTATATATATGAAAAAAATAAAAAATTCACTACATCTATTCCAAACTAATTAATTAATTTATTTGAAATATATTTATTTCTTATAAGTATTTGATAAAATGATGATATTATCATTAAATTTAGTTATAGGTTTCAATTAATAAAGAAAAATAAGATTGACATAATTAACATCTATCATTCCTAACTGCAAAACTCTTTTGATTTCGTTTCATATTTTTTCAAGTTATTTTTTAAAAATTATTTTACCCATTTATTTATGTAAGAGTTACTTAGTCATTTTATATATATCTATTTTTGTATTTAAAATTATTGGGCGTGTATAGAATATTTTGGGGTGTTATTAACTCTACTTTTTTTAAATATATATAGAGGAGAGAGTGATGTGGCATTATAATGTGGCATTTTTTAATAAATGTGGCAAATTCTAATTCCTTTCAAAACATAAAGGATTAAATTTGATGTAAAAAAGGATTAAAATTGAAAGGTAAATGACGTATTTTGTAAAGTTGAAACTTAAATGATTTATTTTGGAAAATATCAAACTTATAGGACTAAAAATAAAATTTCCTCACATATTTACACAAAATGTCATTACTTTTACCCTCTTTTCAATCATCATTTTACTTTATTCTTATAACTTTACAAAATTACCCCATCACTCCACTCATTACACTTTTTTCTTAAAAAGTGTGTTCATTTTATGGTACAAACACTTATGTGACGGAAAAAGTAATATATGTAAAATATTGAAAAATGAAGTTATTATATGAACAAAGTGTGTTACTTTGCGGAGATGATGTGTTATTGTATGCACAAATCCAGTAAACAACGAAGATAGAAATTCACTAAGTAAAATCATGCAAATCTAATGGGTGAGAGAAGAATTTGTCATGACGAATAAAAGAGGGAAAAAATGAGAAAGAAAGAAGCACGTATTTTTTTTAAACATATATATGGCATAGAATTGAATCTTAATATCTTATATCGTCTATATAAATATATATATGGTCAATGCGTATATTGATTAATTAACATGTAATCGACTAAATAATTTTCAATTATAAATAGCTAGTGAATTAATTGTGAAGTTACCTGAAAATAGATTAGAAATAGGATAGCATAGTGGCTACAGACACAGTTGACCCATAAATACGAAAATAATAATATTAATAATAAATACTATATATAGATTAGAAATAGGAGTAATAATAATAATATGCTTTTCTCATTTGATTTTAAAGGGAAACGGGAAGGATAGTCCTGTGTGATGATTATATTCTCTTTGGAAGAGACGTTTTTCGTGATATTCAGTTGCATTAATTAAAATAACATTTCAAATTATTTATATAAAATAAAAAAATGAAGGAATTTAAGCTAAATTTTTTTAGTAAAAAAAGAGTTCAGATCCAAATTATAAACTGAAAGTGTTTATCAGAGGTGTTGTCACAATTAAAATAACATATCAGCAAAAATTAATTATACTTTGTAAAAGAATATCAAATTTTTGTATAGACTATGAATAAATCTATACCATTCATTATCACAAGAAGTGATACAAAGTACAATATCTTCGAAATTTTAAAACTACAATCTTTTTTAAGATTTAGAAAATAAAATCTACTTGATATTTATAAAATTACCTTACACAAATTCTCCTAGATCAAATTTGTATAAATCGATGCATGTTATGGACTATATATATATTACAATCAAAGAAGTGTATTAATTAACACCCACTATTTGGCTTGCATGTGTTGGAAATAATTGTTTTATTAATACAATTTAAAACTCATTATTTGCTAGCTAGCTAGTTGAGAGATAAATATATATTCTAGATATCTTTATCTTCCAGTAAGTAAGGTGAGTAGTGTAAGTACAACCATCGGAAGAAAAAAAAAAAACATGTACCAAATTGTCCTAAAAAAAAAAAAAGAAAGTACCACCAAATTTCTGGGAGCATAGACCGAAAATAATACTCTTTATGTCTCATTTTATTATTCATTTTTATTTTCTATTTTATTTTTTAAAAAATAATATTATTCACACTATTTTATTTTCACCCTAAAGTTGTGCATAATGAATAGGAGAGTGAGCTTTAAAAAAGAATTCCTAATAGAAATGGCTAAATTAGAAAATTTGATGATTATCAGGCCAGGTTGGCTAGTAAGAACTAAGAAGTTCTTCAAGATACTTTATATATATATTAGCGTGTTTTAATATTATATCTGTCACATTAATACAAAATATTGGTGCAAAAAAACAATATTTTCTTAAATTTTACTCAATATTTGACAAATGAATATATCCAAAAGAAACAACTCCAAAAAAATAGTCAAAGATATCAGGAACAATTTTTTTGTTTCCTTTAAAAATAGCTAGTTTGATTAAGTCAAAGGAAAAAAAAAGAAAGATCTCTCCTCTTTTTTCACGCGTCTTAAGTCAAAGTCTTGCATCCACTAATTATTGGGGTATACCCTCCCCATGTATCTTCAGTTATCTTTACCAAACTTAATTCTATATATAGCCTACACATTACACATACTTCTCACATAATTTAACAATTTAATTTGCTCAGTTTCTACTCTTCTTCTTATTCAGTTATTTATCAGTTTGAAACCTAGCTACCAAAAATATATAACGAGTGAGCTTGAGTGGTGATTTAAGAGGCCTCATATTAGTTGGAAATGGCCGGAGGCGGCGGAGGAAGGTCACTCGAGCAGACGCCAACATGGGCTGTCGCCGTTGTGTGCTTCGTCCTCGTTGCAATTTCCATCTTCATCGAATACATCATTCATTTAATTGCAAAGGTATATATTTGTACGGATTGATTCCTCTGTGTCACTTAGTGTTCCACTTTACTGAATTTTTAACACGTAAATAAATAGTGAAATAAAATGTAAAACACCAATCTACAGCATTCTAATTAAATTTTGTGAAATAATTGCAGTGGTTGAAATCGAAGCATAAAAGGGCACTACATGAATCGCTGGAGAAGGTTAAATCAGGTGCATATATATATATTAAAATTAAAAATTTTAATTTTTTAATTAATTAATTAGAAAAATGAATGTTGTTGTTGTGTGGGGGAATTGAAGAGTTGATGCTGCTGGGGTTCATATCATTGCTGCTAACGGTAGGACAAGGCCCAATATCGGATATATGCATACCGGAGAAGTTAGCTGCCACGTGGCACCCATGCACCAAGAAACAAGAAGAGTATAAGTATCCCGCCGAAAAGGACAGCCGCCGGAAACTTCTCATGGACCGCCGTGTCTTGGCTGCTGCCGGAGCTGACAAATGCGCAGACAAGGCATGACTAACTAATACACAAATTAAATATATCATGAATATTAGTAATTTCTACATATTTAAAAATGAATGAATGAATTATATATATTTGGTGCAGGGAAAAGTTGCGTTTATGTCTACCGATGGTATTCATCAGCTCCATATTTTCATATTTGTTTTGGCTATTTCTCATGTCATCTATTGTATCACCACCCTCGTTTTGGGAAGAGCTAAGGTATGTTTGCTAATATTATTGTCATTTAAATATTCAACAATTACACAAACACTTAGATCAATTTCACTGTTACACTTTACGTGTTTCATTTGGTGTTCCGTTTAACTGGACATATCGCTCTCATTATTACGAGACGTTGATAATTTTTTGACATGACACATATCAATAAATCAGATAATGAAATACAAAATGAAACACTAAAACTGACACATTGTGAAATAATATTCACAAATACTCACTTGATGACTTATTGTTAATTTATTGTTGTTAATTGGGTTCAGATGAGGAAGTGGAAAACATGGGAAAAAGAAACAAGAACAGCTGAGTATCAATTCTCAAACGGTATGTACAGGGGATATCTGAATCTAAATTTCTACATAATTAAAATAACACTTCATTTTTTTTTTTTAATTGGCTATTCGGTACACATATAATTATTGTAATTAATTTAATTAAGTTGTGAATGTTTGAATTAACTGGCTGCAGATCCAGAGAGATTTAGGTTTGCAAGAGAAACGTCATTCGGGAGGAGGCACTTGAGTTTTTGGAGCAAAACGCCAATTTTACTATGGATCGTAAGTAATTCATTGATCGCATATTACTAGTATTATTTTATACAAATTATTTTCAGAGACAAAGGAAATTAATAATATCAACCAATTATTACGTACCATACTTTAACATTAAATTATATTAAGTGGTTTTTATTTATTGTATACTAATTTTGGTATAAGTTGCAGTCATAATTGATCCAGGTTCACTAATTAATTTGAAAATTTCTTAAGTAACCATTTTATTCATTGTCTTGTAGTATACTAAACGAAAATAAAAAATAAAAATAATCATTCCACCTCCAAAGAGCTAATTAATAATGTGACGTACGGGAGAATTGAATGATTAGATTATTGTTTAATTAAGAATGATTAAGCCCGTCAAAAAATGATTAGTAAAATGGTGGCAACGGTCACTTTTTTTTATTAGTTAGTTATTGTCCGTCCAAATCATGTGACCCCATAGGATAAGATGACTCCTTCATATATATACCCACTAATTTCAAGATTATGATAGTTTTGACCTTTTCCAATCGAGATATTAAATTCCAAGATTACTTGACCCTCTAAGTATAATTGGAGTCATTTCATTAATTTGTCATTTTTTAGGTTTCAATTATCATTTTGAATGTGATAAATTATTTATTTATAGGACTCGGTTTGAGACTCAACTGAATAGGTTTTGGATGTGGAGTGATCTACTTGGGTGATTAAATAAAATTAACCTTAATTAGGAGTTTTCAAGTCAATTTAGATCAATTATTATAGTGAATAAATGTTTAATATAATTAGCATAACTACTCTTTACCAACACTCTAGCTAGCTTTGGCTTTATTAAAAGGGGTCAATATTTCAAATATGCGCATGGCCCTCTACATCCAATATGCATGATAAATTCTTATATGAGATGATCACATGTTAATTCACAGAAACTCCACTTACAAATGTCGACAAATTTAGGATAATTTTGATCTTCTCACGTTATACGATCACACAAAAATTAATACTTGAAACCATCTCGTATAATTATATACTCAAGTAATATTTAAAAAATATTTTTTAAGAAGATATTTTCGGCTTGTTTTTTTATATTTTTGTGGTAGTAATCAAATTAGCTGAATGTAAAACGAATAAAATAATTATAAAATGAATCTCTATTTCTGGCTCATTTCATTTGGTTGGATAATGACATTGTGTTTTGGAATTTGTGGTGGCTGAATTTTCAGGTTTGCTTCTTTAGACAATTTGTGAGGTCGGTCCCAAAAATCGATTATTTGACTCTACGACATGGATTTATAACGGTATATATTTAAATCCCCAGTAATTATCCTGAATTTTCAGCTTCATATTAGTTCACATTAATAATATTAATTGTGTTAATTGTCTCTGTCATTAATCAATTAGGCACACTTGGCACCACAAAGCCATGCCAGCTTTGATTTTCTCAAGTATATCAAGAGGTCACTTGAAGAAGACTTCAAAGTGGTTGTTGGGATTAGGTTTGTTTTTCATTAAATTTCCTTTTAATTTTTTTACGCAAAATTAGTACAAATTTGCAAAGTAACAAGTAAATTCGCGAGTCAAACCAGGTCAAATAGTTTTGTCCAAAAATATTGTGCAAAACAGACAAAAATTTTCACTCCCAAATATGTATTAGGACAAATATGTGCTACTATTTGAATAAGTAACACGTGTTTGTCCTTACAGTAACGTAACACACATTTTCTTTTACAATAACACAGATTTGAGAACGAGTTTTTATGAATATCTATTTGACCTAATTTCGTCCTGCAATTTTTTTTGTTCCTTTCTTAAATAGAAGGGTTATTGCATGTGAAATATTACAAATAATTTCTTCTCTTTTAAATGTATTTGTCTATCTCACCATAATTTATATATTGTCTTATTAATTTTCAGTCCACCCATCTGGTTTTTTGCTGTGGTGTTCCTACTCTTCAACACTCATGGTGAGGAGTTACATAGTTTTTAATTTTATAATATGAAAAAAAACTAACTCAACGATCATATTTACAAAAAAATGAGAAACCATATGCTCCATATTCGATTGATTCAAATTCGTATTTTACTTTATCGCATGTGATATCATCAACTTACAGTATATTATAATGAATTTCGTTTACTTCAAATATATATTTTAGATCAAGGGGTTGACTTAATTATTTATGTGGACAGGCTGGTATTCGTATCTTTGGCTTCCATTCATCCCGTTGATTGTAAGCAGTCTCAAAAGTTGACTTCATTTTAAAGTACACGTGTTACAGTTTGACTTTTTAATTTAAAATTAATAATTCTATTTTATTTTATTTTTTGGAAATTTCAGATAATATTGATGGTGGGGACAAAGCTACAAGTGATAATTACGAAAATGGGGCTGAGGATTATTGAACGGGGAGAGGTGGTGAAGGGCGCTCCGGTAGTTCAGCCTGGAGACGATCTTTTCTGGTTCAAACACCCCCGTTTGATTCTATATCTTATCAATTTTGTACTTTTTCAGGTAAACTCTTAACTCGATTTTTCATAAATTCTTATTAAAAAATTAATTTTCCACTTTTCAATAAGTTCGAACTTTTAGATAAGATATGTTTTAATTCTCTAATTAAATTTTTTGCTCCTTCTAATTTAATTTATATAAGTCTCGAGTCTTCTCATATAAGCTATATTCAAACTTATTGCAATTATGAAGTCCAATGTAAACGTAATTTTGAATTCTTCAAATATTATTCTAGATTAAGAATATGACTTAACAGCTAACATATTCAATGTTTATTGGTATGTCATATGTGACAAATTAAGACAAATTAGTTTAATTTTTGGTCAATATAACCCTTTTAAAAAAAACGTAATTTTGTGGATATTACTAATATATTTTTGCCCCACCATTGCAGAACGCATTTCAGCTCGCTTTCTTTATCTGGAGTTGGGTAAGACTTATTTATTAATTGAAATATATTAAAATTTGTAGTGCTCTTTTTTTTTTTCAAATATATTTATAAGTGCTCTGCAAATTGATTTTTTCTGACAGTATGAATACGGGTTGAGATCGTGTTTTCATGAACATGTGGAAGATATCGTGATCAGAATCTCAATGGGGTGAGTCTTATTTTAAACATTACGTAGTTGCTTAATTTTTACTATTATTTTTTTATAAGTTTATAGTTGAATTTAATTTATAATTTATTCTTTCCTCCAGGGTACTCATACAGATCCTTTGCAGTTATGTCACTCTCCCACTTTATGCCCTTGTAACACAGGTACTATTAAGAGTATTGGTGGAAGAAAATATTGATATAAATATATTAACAAAGTGACAAATAATTAGAAAAAAATACCATTTTTTATAAAATTAGATAGACAATTTTACATGGTGATTAATATTACTAAGATTTTGTGATTTTGCATTGATAGATGGGATCAACAATGAAGCCAACAATATTCAATGATAAAATAGCAACAGCCCTAAAAAGTTGGCACCACACGGCCAAGAAAAACATCAAGCAACAAAGCAAGCAAAATTCAACTCCCACCACCCCAACCTCGAGCCGCCCCGCCACCCCGTCTCGCGGTACGTCGCCAATGCACCTACTCCAATATTATCGGAGCGATATGTCTCCACAAAGATCCAATTATGATATGGAGCATAATTGGGACCCCGAGGGGTCGCCCTCCCCCACTCGATTCCATCGCCCTAATGACAGAATTTTATCGTTAAACACCCACATTGACGTGGAGCATGAGGCGGGCCTTCAACATGAGCCCGCCTCGTCTCAGGTGGCACCGTTGCCCGTGAGTGATCTGAATCAACACGAGATCGATATTGGTGGGTCCAAAGTTTTCTCGTTTGATACGAGAGCAAGTACATAAGATTTTTTTAAATATGATCATTTAATTTGGGGTAGTGCATCTAGAGGAGTCATGCATAATTTGTATATTAATTTCAAATGATTACCAAAATGTAATGTTGGACAAATTGAATTAATGTGAAATCCATGTGTACTTCTATAATTTCATTTAATTGTTTAATTAAATAAGTATAAATACAAAACCTTTTATTTATAGTGCAAAAGTGTACTTCCTTCGTTTCATAAAGTTTATCGCATTTGATCTTAAAATATGTTTAAAAAAGTTTATCATTTTTCCTATTTTTATCAATGATCTCCAGGAATTACCCACACAACACTAGAACTATTGGATGAAATAAGAAAATTACAAAATGAGCTGTAAGTTGATTTGAGTTTTAATAAGACCAACAATTGATTCTTATTTTACTAATTTGCCCTAGTTATTTTTGTAAATTGAAGAAATTAAATTATTAATTTATGTTATTGATAGATCACTGATTTATAAAGTGATTTTTTTTGTAAAATTATTATATTATTATTATCTTATTGAAATTGGTAAAATTTTGAACTGGCTTACGTCGGGACCGAAGAAATTATTATTTATCAAAATTGGTAAATTTTGAACTGATTTAAATTGGAATCAAAGAAAATTATTATTTTAAAGAGTTTATTAATTTATAGATGTTTGAGGGTAAAAAAGACGTATCAATTATTTGGAGCGTTCAATCAAAAAGAATATAGTAGAGAAGTGAAGAAAGGGAAAAGAGCAGCCCATTACCCAGTCAATTATTTCGTGCAACAAAACTTTTGAAAGCAACTCAATGTGTTGGGCCCATTTGGTGTAGCCTATGCTATTGGATGAATAACAAATAAAGTTTTATATAAATAAAAATGAAAGGGAAAATCTTAAATGGACAGGGCACACCTATCAAATTCCTGTGCACACGGTTTTTACCCATATTCGAATATGACCCGCTCCGGCCCATTTACTTATATTCGGGTCAGTATATAAAGTTAATATTTTATTTTTTGTATTTTTTATTATATTCTTCACGCCCTTTTGTATTCCCGCTCTCTATCATCTTCTTTCTTCTTCGATAAGTTAGTACGCTTTCTCTCGCTGGTTATCTACTGTTTTACGACGATTTTGCTCTCCTTTTTCTCGCTATTCTCGTATTTTCGACGGTTATTGTATTTTGCCTTATCGTGTTATCGTTTTTCCGACGGTTATATTGTTCGTTCACCACCACCGCGCCACCACTGTTAAGCTCTGTATCGATTGCACTCTCTTCCTCTCCTGTTAACACTCGGGTACTATGTTTTATTGTTATTTTTACTCTTTATTTCATTTTTATTTGATTTTTAGGGTTTAGATTTTTGTTTTACATGTTTTTACTGTGAGTGTGTTTCATCTGTTGTTTATATATGTTGTGTTGTAGTTCATATCTCGTTTGTTGTTGTTTATATCATCTTCTATATTTCTGCTTTGTTTATTTCTATTTTTTGTTGTTACATGTGTTCTTTCATTTTTGAATTTTTGTTAAATGTTAGATCTATTACTGAAATTCGTAGATAACCGCCGAACCGTAGATAATCGCCTGAAATTCGTAGATAACGCCATCTGAAAAGCGTAGATAACGACCTGAAATTTGTAGAAAACCGCCTAAAATTGTATTATTACTGAAATTCGTAGATAACCACCTGAAATTGCATGCTCTCCTTTGTTACATGTATTTTGTATTCTAAATTTTGTATATTGTAAGATTTATTACTGAAAAGTGGTGGTTATATTACTGAAAAGTGTAATTGTGGATATTGAAAAGTGTTGTTATTCTTACTATTTTTTTTATCAGTATTTGTTTTCATTTTATCTGTTTTTTATAGTATTAGTGATCTTTCATCTACTGATTTTTGTTTTTGTTGTTGTTTTATGTAGTTTGATATGTTAAATTTTGTAAAGTGTAAGATTTTGGTTACTGTTTTATGAAAACTGTTTGTTTATTACTAGTTTGCTATGAAAAGTGTTGTTTCATAATATTGAAAAGTGTTGTATACTTAATGAATTTTTATTAATAAGTGTTGTCATTCTTTTTGTTGCAGTTCAAATTTCTGAAATGAGGACAAAAGAGTTTGCCTCTAAATCAAGTGCTAAGAGGAAATGCCAAGGTGTACTTTATTCTAGGAGAAAGAAGAGTAATCAAGTTCAGGATGATCCATTACCTGTACCTTCTGTTCCATTACTTGAATCGAATCATGTTTCTAAGAAACAGAAATCTATTTCAATGGATTCTTTGAAAGTATATGTGAATGTTAAAAAGGAGCCTAGGTAAATTTATTTAATTTATTTTTCAATTTTTGTATATTTTTTTTGTTTATTCTTAACTAACATTTATTCTTTTTTTTTTTTTCCAGTTCTCAGTTTGACTTTACATGTAAGCCGAAGGGACTTGTTTCTTTAATTGAAACTTTTAATGAAAAACTGAAGAATGATATAAAAAGTGTTGGGTTTGGAGGGTTGTTGAAGCTGTATAATTCTTGTATGGATAGGGAGATTTTGAAGTGGCTAGTTGATAATTTTAACGATGTCAGTCAAATGTTTGAATTAGACAACTTTCGTTCTTTTTCTATCACTGCAGATGACATCTATGATGTCTTTTGTATCCCCCGGATACCTTGTTGTCCGGTCCCTTTTTTTAAAAGGAATGATGAGAATGATTATTTAAAACACTTTAAAACTTCATACAATATCTTTCCTGGATCTTCTCTTCCATCTATGGAAAAAGTGTTGCGTAATCATTTTCCGAATGGGGGTGATGATTTCATCAGGGTTTTTATTTTCTATTCTTTGTTAAGCTTTCTTACTCCTACCCCCAATCGGATGGTTAGTACAAAGTATTTGAAAGTTGTTGAGGTTATTGAGAATATCCCTAAGTTCGATTAGTGTACCCTTGTACTTGAAAAGATTTGTGAAGGAGTTAGATCCTTTAAGAATGGGAACACAGTAACAAGTGGTTGTTTGATGGCTCTTAGGATTATATATTTTCATAGGGTTAAATGGCAGGAGAGAGCAGCACATTATAAAATTCCGTTGATTCAGCATTGGTTAACCTTTGAAGTAGAGAAGATGTGTAAGGAAAAGTCCAGATGTGGAAAGTATGGTCCAGGAGAACTAATTGTTGGTCTTTATCCTATCACCAATTATGGTTTTGCTCGGAATATGTTCTTTATTCACACTGAACCAAATGACAATAAATGTAAGTTTTTTCCTGAAGATCATCCTAAAGATAAGGAATCTGTTGAGAATATTTTGAAAGCATCTAAAGTAAGTGGTGGAAAATTCAAGGTATGTTTTTCTTCTGAAATTGTGTGACTCTTGTTTATTTTTATAGTGTTGTTTATTATTAGTGAAAAGTGTTGTTTATTATTAGTGAAAAGTGGTGTCTATTATTATTGAAAAGTGTTGTTTTGTAATACTAATTTTTTTTAATTCAAAATAATTAAAAGTGGTAATTGTTATTACTGAAAAGTGGAAATAGTTATTAGTGAAAAGTGGGATCTATTATTAGTGAAAAGTGGTAACTGTTATAAGTGAAAAGTGGTAACTGTTATAAGTAAAAAGTAAAAAGTGGTAACTGTTATAAGTGTAAATTTGTAATTGTTATTATTTAAAAGTATTTGGTGACTCTTGTTTATTTTTAAAGGTGATTATTTTAATGTAAACTGTTATTTTTTTTTCTGTATTTTGTAGGATGTATATGATTTCTTGACATCTTTTAAGAAAGATGCCAATGAATTCAGTAACAAGTACTTGTCTGGTTTTATTGATATTAGTGAAGAGAATCCTGTGAAAAAAGATAATTCTGAGACTCCTTCACCCCCTATGGATGCTGATTTTTTCAAAGTTGTTGATCAAATAGTGGTCAATTTCTTATCTAACAAAGAATTGGCAGAAAAGATGGAGGGTTTGAACAAGGAATCTAATTTTTCTTTCGACACTTCAAGATATGGATGGGATTCTTCTACACTTGAAGATGTTGTTACTAATGATTTTTTGAATGAGGCCGATTTTTGTGGTGGTGATGATGTTGTTTCTGATTTTGGAGCTGGTAATGTAAGTGAAAAAGTTCCTGAAAAAAACAATGTTGGAGTTGGGTGTGTCAATGAAGAAGTTCCTGGAAAGGACAATGTTGGAGTTGGTTGTGTGAATGAAGAAGTTCCTGAAAATGATAATGTTGAAGTTGGTTGTCTTAATGAAGTAATTGCTGACAAAGATACTGCTGCTGAAAAACATGATGCTGGTGTAAAAGATAATGTTGCAGAATGTTTTGAAGAAGATAATGTTGAAATATGTGCTGTTCTGAAAAAATGTGCAGATATGGATAATGAGTTTGTTGGTGATTGTGTGAGAGACAATGACACTGATTCTGATTTTCTTACTCGTGAGTTTTCATTCATAACTGAAGATGTGGGATATGTTTCTGATTTTATGAATAATCACAAACGGGAGCTTTCTGGAATGCAACAATTTGAAAAAGAGTTGGTGGATTTGTGTTTTTGTTCATTAGATGACAAGGCTGTTCAGTTGTAAGTATATATTTACGTTTTTATGAATTGATATTATGTTAAATTTTGTTATTATAATCTAATTTGAGTTTTTTTTTTTTATGTTTTGTCAGGGAAAATTACTTCTTCTTTGATTTGAATAACTTTGTGTTGAAGGAAGATGTTGTAACACTTATTCCACCTCAGTGGGTTGTGAATTGTGTTATTAATGCATGGGCAATCATTTTAAATGAAGATGGTGTTGTTGGCAACGAGAAGAGTCGTTTTGTTTTAATCTTGATCACTCTGTAAGTTACTTTTAAATCTGTTTTTATTTATTGAAAAGTGTTTGATTTTTATACTGAAAAGTGTTGTTCTTATTTATTGAAAAGTTGTACATTTATTGTGTTAACTATTGTTACTGAAACGTGGTATTATCTATTAGTGAAAAGTGGTAATCTATATTACTGAAAAGTGGTAATCTATATTACTGAAAAGTGTTGAGTATTGTTATTGATAAACTTGTGTATTGTTATAGAAGTGTTGAGTATTGTTATTGATAAACTTGTGTATTGTTATATAAGTGTTGAGTATTGCTATTGAAAAGTGGTAATCTATATTACTAAAAAGTGGTAATCTATATTACTGAAAAATGGTAATCTATATTACTGAAAAGTGGTAATATGGTTTATTGAAGAGTGTTACAATCTGTAACTTTTGTTATTTTACTTTTAATTTTACAATTTATAGGGATCTTTGCAAAGCTACATGGAGAAAAAGATTAGTAGAGAACAAATGATTGTGGATATTCATGAATCTTGGAATCAGTGGCTTACTGTGACAAGAAGAAATATTGATACTGTTAAATTGATAATTTTTTTTCTTTTCATTTTAATATTTTGTATAATTTAAGATTAATTGTTTATTTACTAATAAATTTCTTGTTGTTATGCAGATTTTCATTCCCTTTGTTATTAGTGATCACTTTTCATGTATTTGCATTAACTTTCCTGACAAGAAGATCCAGTTCTTAGATAACAGGAAGTATACTGAAGAGGAAGCTTTAAAGCCTTTCTTAACTTGTTCAAAAATGATGGTAAATTTATATTTAACCTATTTCTTTAATATTTTATATTTTAGTCATTTTGGAATAACATAAATGTTTTTTGTTATTTTTATTATAGGTGTTTGAAATGTCTAAATTATTGAAGAAAAGGAATCGCAAATTTGCAAGTGCTATTGCAAAATTTGAATATGAACAAGTTAAATTCACCGAGAAAGCTTCAAAGACGAGTTTTGATTGTGGTATCTTTTTAATGAATCATTTGAAATACTTCAATGGGACTGTTTATGAATCACCAAATTTGTTGAAGGTATGTTAATTTATTTTTTTACTTAACATTGTTATGGTTTTTTTTTTATTTATTTATTTAATACTGATTTAAATTGTAGGTTTGTGGTAGACGACGTCTGCGTGCAGAGTATTGTGTTAGCATTATACTTTCCCGTCACAATTAGAGCAGAGGTGATGTAATTTTAAAGCTGAAGGAGTTTTATGAAAACAAACCTCGTTTGATAGATTCAATATCTGCAAAAAGGAGGAAGGGTGTTGCAGAAAGGAAGCAAAAGGCCAATAAGAAGAACTGTGGAGAATGTTAGTACGGAGTAGTTATAAATAGTCTATATTAGTTGTAGGCATATTTTAATATAGATTTGAAGTTATGTATGTTGGTAACGTTAGTTTAATGTTGAATACTAAAAATTAGTTTTGTGTTTTAAATACTTTTGAAATCATTTTGTTAATTAAAAGTGGTAATATTTTGTTTGTTAAATTTTTTAATCTCTAAAAAGTGGTAATTTATTTGAAAAGTTGTAATTTATATTAAAAGTGGTAATTTTTATTTTTACTGGAAAGTGGTAATTTATTAAAAAAAAACTTTTTTTTTTTTAAATTGGTAAATTATATTAAAGAAAAGTTTTTCTATTGTAATACAAAAGTGGTTTTTCATGTCACAGAAAAGTGTATTTCCTTTTTGGAAGTATAGATATTATAAATTTAAATTATATTTAATTCGTATTAGACCACTTTATAAAATATAAATGATTTTTTGTAACTTGTTATGTTGTAGCGTAGTCGGTATTAGTTAAGTATGTTTTGTCCTATAGATACACAGTTCGAGTCTTATTGTTGACTTTCTTTTTTATATTTATTTTCCCGCCCGTTATTATACTCATTATTATTTTTAGGTTGTCATTCATATTACCTGCGCGATTTTCAATTTTCTTTTTCTGCACGCAACACGATCGCTCCTTTCTGTGATTATCAATTGTATACAGTGATTCAATTTTCACCAACGATCGGTCCTTTTCTGTGATAGACTGATTGTTTCATCTACAAAAGTTTATTCAGGATGTTTGATGAAATTGAAAAAGGTATCGTTTATTGTTTTTACGATTTTTGATTAAATACTCTGTTCTTACTGTTGTTTTTCAGATTTTTTGATTATAATTTATTTTATTTTCTTATTTTTCTTATTTGAATTACTTTGTAAGAGTACAACGTTGATGAAGTTCATCGATATATTGTTTAGTTTGATTCCCTGTTTTTTATATTCTGTTTTTTGTGTGTTTTCTGATTCGTATTAGTAGTTTACTGTAGTGTATTTGATTGTTGTTATGTTTTCTTACTTTATCATTGTTTTTTTCATAAACATTTTTCATAATTATATGTTCAACACTTTTCAGTAATAACATTCAACACTTTTCAGTAATAACATTCAACACTTTTCTATATTGAATTACACTTTTCGTAATAAACAACTGTAATTTCAATATTTTTATTTAATTTTGCTGCAGGAAAGAGTATGATAGATTTTTCAGAAAGAAGTGTTGATCAGCAGACTGATCAGTATCAGATAACTTACGATGAAGAAGATATATGTGACTTGACAACGATTAGAGATGATACATGTGATGAAGAAAATATTTATTTAAGTAATCAAGGTATTTCTTATAACACTTTTTAATTATATAATAAAATCATTTATTTTATGTTAATTATTTTTTTATTTTTTATTACAGAAATCAACTCTGAAACAAATAGTTTTTGTAGTTCTTTAATTAGTATGAGAAGAAACACTGTAGATGAGGTTTATGAGCTTTACCGTATTCATTCAAGAGCTTTGGGTTTTAGTGTTCGAAAGTCTAGTTGTAGATTTTCTAGAGATAACAGTCGTATACAGTTGTCGAAGCAGTATGTGTGTTCTTGTCAAGGAAAAAATTGGAAAAGACTGATAGTTTAGGAAAAAAGAAAAAAAACTCACTTATTACTAGGACAGGTTGTAAGGCAATGATGAGGGCAAACTGGAATCGTGATGGTTTTTATGAGGTTGTTAAACATGTAGTTGAGCACAATCATCCATTGACAAGAGCTGAATGGAGTCATCTTCACAGATCTAAGCGTAAGATCACAAATGATAAGGCTAAAGCAATAGAAGACATGGTATCTTCGGGAATGAAAGCTACAGAGTCTTTTCGCTACATGGCACACACTGTTGGTGGAGAAGATAACATTGGTCATACTATAAAAGATCATATCAATTTTGTAACACGATGGAAAGCCAAAATAATCGAGGGTGGTGATGCAGCAAAACTGATTGAGATGTTAAGAGAACAAGCTTCAAAAGAGACTGATTTCTTTTATAAGGTTAGAATGGATGATGAAAGTAGGTTAGCACATGTGTTTTGGAGAGACACTATGATGAAGGAAGATTACAATATTTTTGGAGATGTCATGGTATTTGATACCACATACAGAACTAATAGGTATGAGCTGATATGTGCTCCATTTGTTGGAGTAAACAACCATTGGAAGAATGTAATGTTTGGTTGTGCATTTATTTCCGATGAGACCGTTGAAACGTTTGAGTGGCTATTTGATGTATTCAAGAAATCTATGTCTGGGAAAACTCCTGTTACAATTTTCAGCGATCAGGATCTTGCAATGTCAAAGGCTATTGAAACAGTATGATTTCTTGTTTTTAATACTGTAAAGTGGTAGTTTTTAATACTGAAAAATGTTATTTCATAATACTGTAAAAGGTTAGTCTTCAATACTGAAAAATGGTATATGATTGTGCTTTTTGTTTTTCTAGTTTTTGTTGTGTGTTTGGAATTCTGGTTTGGTCTTTAATTTCAGTTATTGCTTTCTTTCATATTTTGTTACTGTAGCTAGTCAGTTAATAGTCAGAGTAAAATCTCCCCTTATATATCCACCTTATGCTTAATTTAATATACTGAAGGAAACATAATACTGAAAAGTGGTAGTCTTTAACCCTAAAAAGTGTTGTTTCATAATACTGAGAAGTGGTAGTCTGTAATAATGAAAAGTGTTGTCGCATAATACTGAAAAGTTTTGTTATTTCTGTAATTTCTATTTCAGACTTTTCCAAGAACAGGGCACATATTATGCATTTGGCACATTCAAAAAAATGATGTATCACAGTTTGGAGATTTGAAATCTGATGAGGAATTCAAGAAAATTTTCAACAAGTGTTTGTTGGGTTGTAAAAATGAAGAAGAGTTTGAATGTTCCTGGAAGTCTATGGTTACCAACTATAAGTTGGAGAATAATGATTGGTTTAATAGACTATACAACTTGAAATTGAAGTGGTGTACTGCATTGAATAGAGATTTTTTTTCAGCTAGGATTCGATCTTCTCAAAGGAGTGAAAGTACAAATCATTATATTGGTCTTAATGCAAATTTGACCACAAGTTTGACTGACTTTTATTCAATCTTTAAGGATCTAATTAATAGATGGAGAAGAGCTGAATTCACATGTTCAAGAGCACGTCCTGATAGTCTTTTTTCAATGGATGGACTGTTGAAGCATGCTTCAGAGGTATATACTCTTACACTTTTTACAAAATTTCAGAAAGAATTCATGAAGGGTGTTTCTTCTACTAGTTCAGTGGTTTCAGTACTACAGGACACTACTACAGTATATAGAGTGTTATCACCTCATGGGAAGAAAGTAAATGAAGTCATTTTTTACAGCACCATGAATTTAGTAACCTGTGACTGTTTGAAGTATGAAGGATTTGGTATTTTGTGTTACCATTCTTTGAGGATACTTATTATAAATTCTGTTCAAAGAATACCAGATCTTTATATTAGTAATAGATGGACAAAGATGGCCAAATCAGAAGTGTGGGAAAAATTTAGAAAAGAAGGACAGATTAGTGATAAATTTTTTATGTCTGTACCATGGAGTCATGAAGTTACAAGGATATTCTATAACCTTGCTTTGAGAGCAGAAGGTAATGAGGAAAGTATGAAGATAATTGGAGAAGGTCTTAAAAGTTATTCATCTGCTATTGATGCATTGAGTTCTACAAAAACTGTAAAAGGTGCAAGTTCATCATCAAAAATACTTGATCCAACTCGTATAAAAACCAAAGGCGGAGGAAAAAGAATAAAAGGACACTTTGAGACAAGTAAGAAGAGTGAAGAAAAGAAGAAGAAAAAGAATGATCAGAAAAAAGAAAATATTTATGTTGTTCAATTTCAAGAATTTGGATCTAAAACTCCTAATCCACAGTTATTTTAAATTGTAATTTTTTATATTTGTATGTTCTTTTTTAAACATATAAGCTGATAAATTTTTTTCATTTTTTAAAGTGCTTTGACTTTATTATTCTTAGTAATTTTATTCAAGTTAATGAAAGTGGTAACTAGTATTATAAAAAAGTGAAAAGTAATATTATTGAAAAGTGGTAACTATTCTTATGAAAAGTGGTAGTGTTTAATACATAAAAGTGGTAATAATGAAAACGTTGTAATAAGAATAACGTTTTTTTAAATTTTGAATTATTAAAAAAACAAAATAAGAATAACGTTTTTACTTTGGATTCTTTATTAAAGTGTTAATAATGAAAACGTTTTTTATTAAAATAATGAAAACGTTTTTTATTAAAATGATGAAAACGTGTTTTATTTTAATATAGTAAATTGTGGTAGTTGAAAACAATAATATCTTCCGGACGATTCATATTCAAATCATCTCCCTCATTTTTCGTCCCATCTTCTCTTCTGAAGAATCATCCACTTTCAAGCGCTTTTCATTTTTTGTTTTCCGTTTCCAGGCCTATTGAAGTATTCCTCAACAATTTTTCATCTCCGATCTTCTTCTTTAAGGTTAGTATTTATTTTCTCAAACCATTTCTTCATTTCTCTGTTTTAAAAAATTTTACAGTTCATTTTTCTATTTCTTCAGTTATTGTTCTTTTCTATTTTTTGATCCAAATAACAATCAAGTTTTATTTTAGTTCTGAGTTTATGTTTCTGCTTGTATATCGCTATATTTTTTTCCGTTATGTTTTTGTTTATGAGGTTTGTATTTTGTTTTTGCCAAATGTTAATAATTAGTGGAAAGATATATGCAATTTAGGTTAATAAAGTGTTTTATGTTTATTTTTTCGTTTGACCCACAATTTTGCATATTTTTCTGATTTTTTTTTTTTGAATTATAGGAATTTATTTTTTTACAGTAAAA
The DNA here is from genome assembly GCA_963675135.1 of Galeopsis tetrahit. Classification (NCBI taxonomy): domain Eukaryota; kingdom Viridiplantae; phylum Streptophyta; class Magnoliopsida; order Lamiales; family Lamiaceae; genus Galeopsis; species Galeopsis tetrahit. The sequence continues at coordinate 64,184,334 of OY776132.1, forward strand.
ATTGTGTTCTGTAATGTTTAATAAAAATGTTTTTGAATTTTTTTTTTTTTAGATATGAGGACTAAAAATTCTGCTGGAAGATACACCATTGAAGACAATGAAAATCATGTTGCTGCATCTAGTTCTAAACATCCAGTTCCAAAGAAAAGAAAGGTTAATCAAATTGATGGTGATGAGGGGTATATATTATTTTAGAATTTCAATTTTTTTATTTATTTTAAGTTCATGTAATCAATTTTTGTATTTTTTTTTGTTTGTTTGTTTTTTGCAGCTTGTTTGATTGTTCATGTTGCCCAAGTTGTCTTCTTTTTATTATAAATTCTCTATATTCTAAACAAAGGCAAGATATTACAAGGATAGGTTTTTGTGATCTTTTACATTTGAAAACAAGTTATTTAGATAGAAATATGGTTTCGTGGTTATTTCAAAATTTCAATCCCATTAGCCATATGGTAGAGTTAGACAATCTTCGTTCCTTTCCAATAACTGCTGATGATGTCCATGATGTTTTCATGCTTCCCCGTAATCCTATACTTCCTCTTTCTTTTTACAAAAGAAGTGATGAAAGTGCCATTATCGAAACTTTTAAGAGTGATTATATTATTTTCCCTGGTCAGTCAATTACATGTATTACAGATGCTATGATGTACAAGTTTCCTGATGGTGGTGATGATTTTATAAGAATGTTCATTTTTTATGCTTTGTTATCTTTCCTCACTCCTCCATCAAATAGACTTATTTCCATGCAATATTTAAAACCACTTGAGGTCATTGAAGATATAAATAAGTTTGATTGGTGTTATTTTGTTCTCCAAAAGATGTGTGATGGAATAAAGTCTTATAAGTCTGGAAAAAGCAAAAAAATTGTTTCTGGATGTATGTTGCTGCTTCAAGTAGTATATATGCATAGACTTAAGTGGCAGGGATTCCCTGAACCTATCACACTTCCTTTGATTCAACACTGGGCAGCTGAGAGAGTGAAAGAAAGAAGCAAATAAGAATCTGAAGCTGGAAAGTATGGATCAGGAGAACTGGTTATTAATGTTTATCCAATTTCTTCAAGTGCTGTGAAGTTTGATGAATGTTTGAAAGGAAAGCAAACTGTTGGGCAACCAAAGTTTAAGGTAATTTTTTTTAGAAAGTATAATTCTTTTTTTTTTAAAGTGATATATATGTACTTGTGGGAAGTTAAAATTTGTATACTGAAAAGTGGTAATTATGATTTGTTATAAGTGTAAATTTTTTGTTAAAAAAGTGTTAATTTTAACACTGAAAAGTGTTGACTCTTATTATTGAAAAGTGATCTTTTTTTAGTGAATGTTAATATATTATTTTTATTTGTAGAATGCTGATGAGTTCTTTACATCGTTGAGGGAAGATGCAAATGAATTCACTTCCAAATACATGACTGGTTTGATTGAAATCAGTAAGGAAAATCCAGTCAAAAAGAAAGGAACAGATTCAAACAATTCTTCCCCTCCAATGGATGAAGAATTTTTTAAAGCTGTAGATGAAATGGTCACAAACTTTGAAATGACCAGAAAATTGGTAGATTACATGCCTTCCTTTAGGCTCTTGACACCGTCTCCTGAAGATATTTCAAAATATGGATGGACCGAATCTGTTTTGAAAGATCTTTTTGCAGATGAGAATAGAAAGGACTCTGGTACCTTAAATGTGAAGGATGTTCGTGATAGAGGGAATTTTACTGATGAATGTTCCGGTGAAGATTTAAATGAAACTTTGATCTCTATTTCTTCAAAATACAAAAGTGGTGTTTCTGAAATCGAAGAGGAAGAGTTTTCGTTTTTGAAGGAATATCATGGTTATATTTCAGATTTCATGGTTCAACATCAATCTTCACTTATGAATATGAGAAAGTCTTACAAGGAGATTGTTGATTTGTGTTTCTGCAATTCAAATGAGAAAGCGTTTTCATTGTGAGTATATGTTTATTTTTTATTATTAATTATACACTGATATTTTTACTTTATTTTTTCAGGGAAAAAATCTTCTTCTTTATTGATGATTACTATCTTAAAAAAAAAGATATTCAATCTCTTTTCCCGTGTCAATTTGTAAAGCAGCCTGTTATAAATGTGTGGGCCATAATTTTGAATGCAGATGAGTGCTTTGGCGGTGTACGTAGTCGCTTCATTTTCAATTTGCAGCACTCTGTAAGTTTTTTTTTTTTTGAATTACTTTTTTTTAGAGTATTAGTTTATATTACTTTTAATTATTAATGATCCTTTTATTATTTTTCAGTCTCCTATTCAAAGCTTTTTTGACAAGAACATCAATAAGACCATGTTCATTTCTGAAGTACACCGATTTTGGAATAAGTGGCTTGGTTTGTTCGATCTTAATATTGAACTTGTTGAAATGGTATATATTTTATTTTTTTTAGTATGGAGAGATTATAATTTTATTAAATAGTAGATTTATTTTATGTATACTAACATTTTTTTCTTTTCTGTAGATTTTTATTCCATTTTGCTTGAATAGCCACTATCACTACAAAAAAGAGGTGTTTTACCGACGGTTATGCCGACGGATATTCAGTCGGTATTGGCTCTTACCGACGGATTTCATCCGTCGTCAATGAATTGGTCGGTAGTGGTTACCGACGGAAAATATGCATCCGTCGGTATATGCCGACGGATTCCCGACGGATTCAAACCAACCCGTTTTCAAACCGGGTCGCCTGTACCGACGGATTCAATTCCGTCGGCAGTCAAGCCAACCCGTTTTCAAACCAAGTTTTCAAACCGGGTCGCCTGTACCGACGGATCCCAAATCAAGTTTTCGTCGGTAGATCCGTCGGTATATTCTGGACTTAAATTTTATTATTTTAATATACCGACGGAATTTTCCGTCGGTAAGTATCAAATTTTTTTTAAAAAAAATGATATTCTGTCGGCTCGCCCGTCGGTATTACCGACGCTAAACCGACGGAATAGTCCGTCGGTAAGTACCAAAAATTAAAAAAAAAATTATTTGCGATCGGGATCCGACCCGATCAAAATTGCTTAAATAATTCAATACACAAATCTACATTAGATCCAACAGAATAAACAAAATCGTCGTCCTTTGCTTGAGCAAACAGCAAAAACTTGATGATGTAGACCAGAGTGCTAAGGCATCGAAGGAATCTAATGGTGTTCCGGAATTGGCAGATGATCGATCAAGTAAGAAGCAAATAGAATTTTGCTGCTGATTATGACAACTATACCCCTCACTAGAATGGTTGAAAAAGCTCTGAAATATTAAAACAACGTAGTAAACATTAACAAAAATTTATATGAGAAATAATTTAACAAGAATGTGAGTATATTAATACGTACCGTGGAGTATATTAAATTGTCCTTCGCTGACTCGACTCCATCCCTGCCATTTCAAAATCAATTCCAAAGAATCAAGATTCAATTGTCATTTTATATATTTAAACATAAATTAAATTATCATAAAAATTGAACATACCTCAACAGAGATCAAGTAACTTCATTAGGCTCGCATAGTTTCGGTCGGTCTCAGCAAACTTCATTACTACAACATCATGAATTAAAAATTCATTCACTCTATCTTCAGTCTAATAAAATTCAATTTTGGACACAATGCTTGAAAAAGACTCTTAATGCAGGAACAAAAAAAAAGCAGAAATCTAATCTTTTTCTTGCAGACTCATTTCATAGAGCATTACCTGATATATTACTACAATTACACCTTAACCATTAAAGAAGATAAACTGAAAAACAAAAATTGTGGCTCACTCAAAAATAAAAAACAAAAACCCTGTTCTATCTTTTGTTTAAGTAATTCATAACACGGTTTTCTCAACTGGTCTGTCCCTCGGAATCAGAATATGAAATCAAATTTCGCAAAGTAAACTATCAATAACATTTCAATAATTGAATATTATTGGACAGCCCTAATGAAAATCACAATTCAATTCAACAAAGATAACACGACAATCAAAAGCACGAACTGAGATCTTATGAAATTAGATTCCTGACAGATAGAGGCACATTAATCAAGTAAAAAACATTACTACTCCACAAAAAATTGGGGCGAAATTCTCGAACGGTCACAGTTCATGCTTAACAATACGAGAATAATCAAAACAATTCGTGAAGAATTCAAGAAAAGCAGCACACTAACCATCAAAACGTAATTCGTAGATGTGGACGGCGGCGTGTCGGGGAGGGACGGTAGGGTGTCGTCGGACTGCGACGCGGAGGGACTGCGACGCGGACGGTGGGATGGGCGGACTCCGGCCGGAGAAGGGGGTGGCGCCGCTGCGAACGTGGGCAAGGGGTAGCATGTGGCGAAGCCTAAAGGAGGAGACGGTCGGAGTGGGGGAGAGGGAGAGACATAGAGAGAGGGAGAGGAAAATACGCGTGAAATGAGAGAAAGTTACATTTATAATCGGAAATGCCGACGGAAATGGCGATTGATATTTCGGTCGGCTTTGGCTCGTTGCCGTTAGCGACGGAAATGGCAACGGATATTTCGGTCGGCTTTGGCTCGTTGCCGTTAGCGACGAAAATGGCGACGGATATTTCGGTCGGCTTTGGCTCGTTGCCGTTAGCGACGGAAATGGCGACAGATATTTCGGTCGGCTTTGGCTCGTTGTCGTTAGCGACGGAAATGGCGACGGATATGTTCCGTCGCCATTGGATTTTTATAACCAAATGATAAATAATTAAATTATAAGTTAATTAATAAAATAACCAAATGATAAATAATTAAATTATAAGTTATAACCAAATGATAAATAATGAAATCTTATAAATTGTACAAAATAAAATAGCTAGGTAACATTAATTTAATATTCATCTTCATCTTCGTCTTCATTTTCATTATTTGCCACATCTTCCTCTTCCTACTCATCTTCTTCATCCTCATCTTCTTCATCCTCCCTCTCGTCATGTTCATCCTCCTCCTCATGTCCACTATCGTTTTCAATAACAATCAATTGTGGATTTGCAGCCGTCAAGTCTACCGAAAGATTAAAATCTCCCGCAAACACTTCAGTTTGATTCTCTATTTGTTCCATTTGAAACAGAGGTTCATCTTCATCGTTGTTTTCCTTTTGGGGGACCTCCACCATTGATCTTGCCTTCACTTTGCAAACAGCGTGCCATTCTGATCTATTACGTTTTCCAGCTCCTGGATACGTGCAGTAGTAGACTTGAGATACCTGAGAGGCAAATACAAACGGATCATCCCCGCTATACTTCCTTTTCGAATTAACATCCACAAGCTTGTACTCCGGATGAATTTTGGTTCCTAAAGAGGATGTGTCAAACCAATGGCACTTGAACAACATTACGGTTTTCACTAGATATCCCGGATATTCAATTTCAACGACTTCGTGCAACACCCCAAAGTAATCACTTGCATCTGCATTGTAATTCGCACCCCTAAGACAAACACCACTGTTGTTAGTCGTTCTTGTTGATGCATACTCTGATGTATGAAACCTGTAGCCTTTCACAATATAGCCGTTGTAAGTCCTCACACGCCGTAGTGGTCCTTGGCTGAGATCCTGTAAGAACCGGCTATGAAAATTGTGCGATTGTCCCTATACGTACAGTTAAAATTAACATTAATCAAAACAATTATTTGTTCACGTAAAATTCAATTAATGATACTCACATAACGTTGGAACCATCGGGCAAATTGACGTAAGACTAGTATCTATGTCTCTATCTGAGATGTTTTGATTTGCATGTCGTAGTTCTTGTGTATACATCCTAATAATTCACAACACAATTAGATGATAAATGACGCACGTTTAGTGCTATTTAATTAGATGATAAATATATGAAATACTTACTCAATGTAAAGCTGAACTTCATCACAATTCAATAACACGTACGTTTGTGCTATTTCAGCCTCTGTGTTTGTTGACCAATATCGTTCAGTGAGGTTTTCTATAGGTCGCCCCTTAGACTTGAATACAGAGAGCATGCCATCGACTTCTTGTTGCGTACCTCTACCATCGAAGTTACGTGGTTCATTCCCGATCCTCGTGTTGACATGGTCTTCAAAATAATATGAACAAAACATGCCAACCTCTTCATTCAAATACGCATTAACAATCGATGCTTCGACGTTTGCCTTTTGTTTAGCATTGCGCTTCAAGTTGTGGAGATACCTAAAATTATAATAGTTAACAAATTAAAATAAGGCTCCTTATACTAAAAACTAATTAAATGAGAGAAATAGAATTGTTCACCTCTCAAATGGGTACATCCACCTGTACTGCACTGGACCACAAATCCTAGCTTCATACGCTAAGTGAACAGGTAAGTGTTCCATCGAGTCAAAGAAGATAGGTGGGAAAAAACGTTCCAACTTACACAAAATAACTAGAATGTCTCGTTCCAAACGATTCATATCATCAACCTTGATTGTTGTAGACGTTAAATCTCTAAAAAAGAGACTTAATTCAGTGACAGCCCTCCACACATTCAGAGGAAGAAATTCTCGAAACGCAATAGGTATCAAGCGCTGCATAAAAACATGACAATCATGACTCTTCATCCCTGCAACTTTGCCTTTTGTTGTGTCTACGCATCGACTCATGTTTGACACGTAGCCGTCTGGAAATCTTAACTCTTTAATCCACCTACACAATTCCTATTTTTGTGCCTTATCTAGTGTGTAGCAAGCCTTTGGATATTTACCTGTACGGGTATCCTGTTCCAACTCATCACGGCGACAAATAGTGTTCAACTCTTCCCTGGACTTTGGAGTATCTTTCGTCTTGCCTTCTGTGTTCATGATTGTGTGAAACACATTGTCAAACACATTCTTCTCAATGTGCATGACATCCAAATTGTGTCGGAGCAATAGTGAACTCCAATATGGCAAGTCCCAAAAAATACCCTTTTTCTTCCAGTTACCTGGGATTCCTTTGTTGTGTTCTTCTGCATTTTCCTCCGTAGTTTTTTTCAAACCCGTCCACTCAATCTCATGTAACAGACTTTGTCCTGTACGATTAATAAATGTTAGAATAAATGTAACCCAAAAAAACATGTTAAAATAAATGTATAAAATACCATTTCGAAGGGGCGGTCGATTGTTTGTGACTGTTCTATTCTTCGTGAAGTCCACCTTATTCCTTCGAAATGGATGATCTCGAGGTAAAAACCTTCGGTGATTATCGAACCATGAAACTTTTCTACTCTTCGGGAGACTGAAAGCTTCAGAATATTCCATACAATACGGACAAGCTTGCTTTCCAGCTGTACTCCACCCGGACAACATATCATATGCAAGAAAGTCGCTAATGGTCCACAATAAAGCAGCACGCATCGTGAAGTTCTGTTTCCTAGAAACATCATACGTTTGGACTCCGTTATCCCATAGGAAGATCAAGTCTTTAATAAGAGGCTGGAGATAAACATCAAGTTTATGCTTTGGATTCGACGGACCAGGCACCAATACAGTCAGAAACATTGTTTGAGGTTTCATGCACATCCATGGAGGTAGATTATACGGAGTCAGTATCACCGGCCACAAAGAATACTTCTTTCCATAACTCCCAAACGGTGCAAAACCATCAGTACTCAAGCCTAATCTCACATTCCTCGGTTCACAAGCAAATCCTGGAAACACGTTATCAAGGTGTTTCCAGGCTTCAGAGTCAGACGGATGTCTCATATCCCCAGCCTCAGTATCTTTAGAATTTCTTGCATGCCACGTCATGTGTTGAGCTGTAGCACTAGATTGAAACAATCTCATTAAATGAGGAATGATAGGAAGATAATACATCCTCTTATGTGGGACTTTCTTTTTTGTCTTGCTCGATTGACCACTTGGTCCCTTCTGTCGTGGCTCTTTGTACCGGGGATGGCCACACATTCTACACATAAGAAGATCGCTATCGTCATCACCCCAGTATAACATGCAACCATTCACACAACAATCAATCTTCTCAACCGGCAAACCCATATTCTTCATTAGTTGTTTACTCTGATGAAACGTCGTAGGTACTTTATTATCGACAGGACAAATCTCACTGCATAATTGTGTCATTTGCTCATATGCTCTGTTAGATAGCTTGTTCTCCGCCTTGATAGCCATAAGTCGAGCATTAAATGACAACTGAGAATGAGAATCACACACTGGGTACAAATCTTGATCGACTAATTTGAGCATCTCATAAAACTGAAATGCTTCATCCGTTGGTTCCTCCTCTATATTTTACATACCGGCTTCCATCACCATTGTTTGATACATATCGGGTTCTTCCACCCCAAACTCTTGATCGTTACTGGTGCCGACATGCTCAACGTGTACTGGTTGTTCATAAATTGCAGTAGTGTAATAGTACAAGACTTGATCAAAATTATAAGGCCACCGTTGTTCGCCATGACTTGTCCAATTATAGTAATTATCAACGAACCCATTCATAACAACGTGGCATAAGACTTCATCAATGCTTTTAAATGATCTATTCTTACATTTCTTAGCATTACACGGACACCTAATACAATCCTCAGACATGTAATGTAGGTGTAGCTTTGCAAATTCAACAAATGACACGAGTTTATCATAAAATTCAACATTCACATTTCCTAAAACGAGCCTAGGAGTACAATACATCCACCGACGATCCGACAATTCCATCTGTTAAATAATTTGACCAAATTAAAATTACACACTAAAAATTAAACACTAAAAGTAAAAACTATGTAGTAAAATTACACACTAAAAAATTAAACACCAAATTAAAATTACACACTAAAAATTAAACTATGTACACTTAATTAATAGAAAAACATACCTTAAATTTTCGCTCCAATCCAAATTTTTCCCTTAATTTTTTGCTCCACTCCAAAATTTTCGTGTGCTTTGAGGTACTGGGTCATTTTTCAATACTACATACCGACGGAAATGTCAGTCCGTCGGTATATCGCGCGCCTAAATTCCGTCGGTATTGACAATACCGACGGATAATTTCAGTCGGTACCAACGATTTTAAATGCATGTCAAATCAGTCAGATTCCGTTGAACAAATTTCAGTCGGTATTTACATTGCCGACGGAAATTATCCGTCGGCATTGGACATGTGTCTATACCGACGGAATACCTTTCCGTCGGTAAAAGACGCATATAAAAAAAATAAAAATTACAGAAGAAAAATATATACACACTCAAAACAACCTACTTCTTAACAAACATCAAAAAACAAAAAAAATACAGAAACTCATGTCTTCATCTTCCACATTCATGAAAATTGTGGTATGCCATTGTGGAAAAGAAGCTCGTGTGTGCATTTCGAAGCAAGAAAAAAGCAGAGGTAGACTATTTTATACTTGCCCAGATTCACTAAGTGGTCTTGTGTTGGGAATAAAATGAGTTATGTTTTGATTGAATACCAAAACTCCCTGAGACATGCCTAAGTCATGATTGAATATGTTCTAGAAATGTTAGAACATATAGTATAAAGGCTAGATGAGGAGCTAATATGTTAGGTAGCTCTTAGATGATTACATGCACAAACTGAGGGGGAACACATGCTTGGAAGTTCATTTGAATCAAGTCCCCTCAAGGCTCAAACTCTGGATACAACACTAAGTCTTTTGAGACTAACTATACTGATCAGGAGAGTTGTCCAGAGAAGTTGTCTCAGTACAAGAAGTCTAGATCAAGTGCTCTGAAAGCCTGCAGTCAACTATGCTGAAGAGTTTTGAGACAATCATTCCCTAAAGATCTTCAAAGAAACAAGCTAAGATCACCTTCAAGAGAAATAAAAGGGAAAGAGCCAAGTCATCTGAAGAAGAGCAAGACAATCTTGCTGATAAGCAAGACTGCTGATAGTGATAAGGAGAGTTGTCCAAATGATGAGGAATGTTGTCCTATCATTGGAACAACCTTCAGAAGACATGTCCACATTCTTACAAGAGAATCTGAATGTCAGATATTGGGAAGAGTGCTACAGAATGAAGACAAAGCTCTTACAGCCGTTTATTTCCCAAATGAGGACATGTCACTATCAAGATTCTGTCTTCAAAGTTGAAGAACTAAAAGAAGACATTTATGGACATTGGAGGCTGCCTTTCCAACGGGCAAATCCTTCATTTGTCTATAAATACAGAAGTGTGAAGACCATTTGAAAGCATCCAACTTCAACCTCAACCAAGCACATCTAACCTCAAGTTCTTACAAGCTAGAGTGCTTTCAAAGCCTTCAAAGACTATCTCAGTCTTCAAACACTTCATCTAAGCTGTACTACATTGTATATCCATACACAAGCTTAGAGAGATATCCTATCCTTACACACTGATCTTCATTGTAAAGGATATCTCATTAGTTGGAACCTTACTTCAATCCTCATATCTTTCAAGAGTGAAAGTGAGAAGGTTGTAGTAGTAGAAGTGGTAGGAGCTGACTGTTGAGAGAAGAACAGTTCAGTTCTGAGTTGAGAAGAGGGTACTAGGACTCTAGACATCCTAGGGATCAATTCACCAAGAGTGGTGTTCTTGATCAAGTGCACCTTGGCACTATAAAACAAGTTAATTCCAAGAGTGAAGGAATTATCCTGTTAAATCAGGGAAAGTGGATGTAGGAGCTTGAGTCTCTGAACCACTATAAACTCTTGTGTTGATTTACTTTCAAGTACTTTCATACACTCAACACTGCACACAAAACTGATCTTTCAAAGGATAAACATTCAAAGACTGTGCAAAACTGATTTGGACAAGTTCCCTGAAACTGGACTGTATTGAATTGACCAAGTGATTTCAGAATCTAAAGGAGTTTAAACTAAAAGGGCCAACCACTATTCCGCACATATAACTCTCCTAGATAGTTATTCAACTAAGTACTCAATAGTACTTAGTAGTCTGATTATCTTAGAAGAGTTAATCATCTTCAGCAGAGTTGTCCAAGACAACCTTGCTGAGCTCTGGTTTGATCAAGTTAGAAAAGAATTTGAAAATAAGTGTATCCCCCCCCCATACACTTGTTATATACTCCTTTCAGGACCAACAAGTGGTATCAGAGCAGGGGTTCAAAGACCACTGCTTCTGAAAAGCCATCTTGGTTTTCAAAATCACATATTTAGTGTGGTCACTGAACTGATCTATCTGAAATCCTAATTGTATATTGACTGACTGTTTGTTCTTGAGTTATGGCCAACAACAATGCTGCTGTTCCACCTCCTACTGTCCAAGGATTGGACAACATGGCCACAAATCCAGTCAACCACATCTCACATCACAAACTGCCCATGTTCTCAATTGATAATTATGATTTCTGGAAAATCAGGATGAGGGCTCATCTTGCATCTCTACACACTGACATGCTGAGAGTGATCACAAGAGGTCCTTTTGTGTTCACATTTGTCAATCCCAAAGTCACTGAGGCTCAAAAGGCAGACCCAAGAGAGGTACTCCCAAAAGATGAAGATGACTTTACCACTGATGAGAAGAGGAAAGATAACTTGAATTATCTTGCCATGAACACCCTCTACCAAACAATTCCAGATGCAATTATGGGTAGAGTCTACCACTGCACAACAGCCAAAGAAATTTGGGATACTCTTGCTGAAATGTGTGAGGGTACTGAAAAGATCAAGGAGAATAAGCTCCAAGTTGCTGTGCAGAAATTTGAACAGTTTGCAATGGAGTGTGAGGAGTCCATTGATAAGTTTGCTGGTAGATTCACTGATGTGATGAATGAAATCAACTCTCTGGGCAAGGTCTACACTAAAAGAGAAGTTGGATTGAAGATCTTAAGGAGTCTCACTCAAAAGTGGGATGTCTATGCTGTGATGATGCAAAACACCAAAGATCTCTCCACCATGCCCATGCAACAAATCTTCTCAGAACTCAAAGCTTATGAGTTCGATCTCAATAGAAGAAAACCTATTGAGGAACCTTCAAATCCTACTAAGGGAGTGGCATTCAAAGCCAAAGCTGCTGAACCAGAAATGCAGTCTACTCCAAGATCATCAAAGTCAGTCTCAAAGACTGAAATGAAGGAAGAACTAGCCTTGATGGCTAGAAGGTTTGAAAAGCTAAATTCAAGGTTTGGTAGATACAAGAAATTCTACCAGGACAATAAATTCAGGAGAAGGTACAACTCTCCTGAAAATCAGGCTGAAGCCAAAAAGCCTGAAGAGAAGAGATCAGAGGACAAGTACTCTGATAGGAGAAGGTCCAGTAGAGCTGAACCTTCATCATCAAAAAGAAGAGAAGAATCAAAGAAAGAAGATGATGAAGATCTGTGCTATAACTGCAAAAAGAAAGGGCACTTTCAGTATGATTGCCCTGAATTAAGCTCTAAGGAGAGAAGAGAGAGGCAAGCCAAAAGAGACAGAAAGTTCACCAACAGAAAGGCCATGATGGCTGGTGAAGAGTCTGATAGTGCTGAAAGCTTCAACTCTTCTGATGGACTGTTCTCCAACAGTGATGATGATGATGATGTCTACAACATGGCTCTTGAGGATGATGAGGTATCCTCTACTTCTAGTTCACCATCATTCATCTCACAAAACAATAGTGAGGTCAACTTGAAGCTTTCCCTTGGAAAGTTGATGGAAGATTTCACTATGTTACAAGAATTTCATGATAACTGTGTGAGAGAAAATGAAAGATTAGCTATTGAACTTGCTAAAAACTCTGAGGCAGTTGTTGATGTCAAGTCTACTGAGTTATATCAACAAGTCTTGAGAGAGCTTGAGGAAGCAAATCTCAGGATAGTTGACCAACAAAAGGAGATTGATGATCAACTTCTCTCTCAGAAGAGAAAAGATTTTGAACTTAAAATTCTCAATGCCAAGTTTGAAAATCTCTCACATGAATATGATATTCTTAAAGCAAGTGAAGAGAGCCTGAAATTAAAGATGTCTGCTCTGAAGAAATCCTCTAGAGCAATAGAGGAAATTCAGAGTTATCAAAGACCTATGGCTCAAAGAAGTGGATTAGGATTTGATCCATTTGAATCTCCACCTTGTCTTAGTGTTGCTTCTGTGAGTACCACTAAGAGAATCTTTGTTAAGTCAGTAGCACAAACTGAAAATGAAATAATTAAGCCACTGAACAAAGGAAAGGGCAAAATGGATGATCTGCCTAATCAAATGCTTCAGGAGAATAGGCCAAAACCTAAGGAAATAGTCAAGGCTCCTGAACATAAGTTGAATGCTGGTCAGCAGAGTAGACCCAATGGTAGGGCAACTCTACTGAACAATGTTCAGAGGAAGTGTCCAAGGTATAATCAGCCTAGGCCAACTCTTCTGAGAAAGCCTCAGCTGAATAGACCTAAGGACAACTTTCCTCAAAGGCAGAATAAAATGAGACAACCAAAACCCTTCATGCCAAAGGGTAATGGTCATAAGAAAGCCTTTCCTCAAAGATTCCCTCAAGCTGCACAAAGAACTCAAAAGTTCAGGAGACTTGACAACTCTCCTGAAACTTATAGAGTTAACACATTCACACACACTTTCCCAAAGGCATTTAAGGGAAAGACAGTGTATTTAGATGCTAAAGGAAGACAACTTAGCCACCTTGAATCAATCAGGGTTATTAGGCAAGTTTGGGTTCCTAAAGGTACAGCTAACCTCTCAGGACCCAAAACTCAAAGGGTACCTAAACCTATCTAATTGCAGGTACCATTGGGCCACAAGATGAGGAGCATAAGCAAAAAGATAGCATGGTACCTTGACAGTGGATGCTCAAGGCACATGACTGGAAACAAGGAACTCCTCACTGATTTCATTAAAAAAGAAGGCCCTAATGTCACATTTGGAGACAGCTCACAAGCATCAACAAAAGGTTATGGTACTTTGATGATTGGTAACATCAAAGTATCCAATGTATCTTATGTGGCTGGTCTCAAATATAATCTCCTAAGTATCAGTCAATTCTGAGATAAAGACTTCAATGTTGAGTTTTCCAGTGATAAATGCTTAATCAAAGATAAGACTCAACAAATTCTATTGACTGGAACTAGGAAAGGAAATGTGTATTTTGCAGACTGGGACAAGTCTACTGATGCTGCATGCTTCATTGCTAAGAGTTCTAGTGAACAAAGTTGGTTGTGGCATAAAAGATTAAACCACTTGAACTTCAAAACAATGAACAAAATTGCTAGAAATGCATTAGTCAAAGGACTACCTAATGAGGTTTTCATTAAAGAGCATGTTTGCAAACCATGCCAAGAAGGAAAACAGGTCAAAGCCTCATTTAAAGGAAAACCAGTCATTTCCACTGAAAGGGTACTTGAACTTTTACATATGGATCTTTTTGGACCAATTACCCCTGTAAGCATAAATGGTAGAAAATACACATTGGTAGTAGTAGATGACTTCTCTAGGTTCACATGGGTAGTATTTCTCCTTAATAAGAAGGAAACTCAAGTCAAACTGCCTGAACTTCTAAAGAGATTGTCAAATGAGAAAAGCCTTAGCATTATCAAGATAAGATCTGATAAAGGCACCGAGTTCATTAACTCATACATCAATGAGTATTGTACATCTAATGGAATAGCTCATGAAACCTCAACAGCTAGAACTCCTCAACAGAATGGAGTTGCAGAGAGAAGAAATAGAACTTTAAAAGAAGCTGCTAGAACCTTAATTGCTGATTCAAATTTGCCTAAGAGGTTTTGGGCTGAAGCCATAAACACTGCATGCCATACTCAAAATAGATGTTTGATCACTAAGGGGCAAGGCAAAACCCCTTATGAACTCTGGAAAGGAAGATTGCCTAAAGTGTCTTACTTTCACATTTTTGGTTGCAAGTGTTTTATTCACAATAATGGGAAAGATCAGCTGAAAGCCTTTGACAGCAAAGCTGATGAAGGAGTATTTCTTGGATACTCTCAAATCAGTAGAGCTTTCAGAGTCTATAACAAGAAAACCCTTATTGTAGAGGAAACACCTCATGTTGTATTTGATGAATCTATTCATGAGTTCAGGAATGAGAACTTGGAATCAGAAGAAATCACACAGAGGACAACCAGACTAAGTCTAAAAGACAAAGACACTGAGCTTATAGATGTTGTCCAAACCAATCTACCTGAAAACTCTATGTTGGACAACCATCCTGAAGGCAACCCTCCTGAGGCAAATCCCACTGAAGGAAATAGTGAACTGAATGATCCAATCCCAGTTCACATCCAGGTAACAACTACCAATGAAGAAGCAGTTCCTGCTGAGGTAGTTAATGGGTCAAATAATCAAGGAGGAAATCAAAATGTTGAAAATACCAATGTCACTGACATTGAGGACAACACCCCTGATTATGATCCTGAATTAGATCCTGCATTCAATTATCCTGAATTCTATGATCAAATTGACTCAACTTCAGTAGAGGACAACTCTACTGAAGAGATCAGAAAAAGAAGGACTTGGTTGTCTGACCATCCTACTGATCAAATACTTGGTGACCCAAGTATTGGAGTCAAAACAAGAAGATTTCATGGTGAAAGTGCTCTTTTCTGTTGTTTCTTGTCAGAACAAGAACCAAGTGATATTGAGGAGGCACTTCAAGATGCCAATTGGATCACAGCCATGCAGGAAGAACTGAATCAATTCACCAGAAATGAAGTATGGGAGCTGGTGGATAGGCCTTCACATCAAGATGTTATTGGAACAAAGTGGGTGTTCAAGAACAAGAAGAATGAAAATGATGTGATTGTCAGAAACAAAGCAAGACTTGTGGCAAAAGGCTATTGCCAACATGAAGGCATTGACTATGATGAGACATTTGCACCTGTGGCAAGGCTAGAAGCAATAAGGCTCTTTCTAGCCTATGCAGCCCACAAGAGGTTCAAAGTGTACCAAATGGATGTCAAGAGTGCCTTTCTGAATGGAGTCTTGAAGGAAGAAGTCTATGTAGAGCAACCACCAGGTTTTGAAGTTGGAAACAAAGTTTACAGACTCAAGAAAGCTCTTTATGGACTCAAGCAAGCCCCTAGGGCTTAGTATGATACACTGTCACAATTCCTCTTGGATCATGGATTCACCAAGGGAACTGTGGACAGAACTCTTTTCAGAATCTCTGAAGGAGAGGACATCTTGCTTGTCCAAATTTATGTGGATGACATAATATTTGGATCCCCCAATGAGAAGCTATGTGAGAAGTTCTCCAAGCTAATGCAAAGCAAGTTTGAGATGTCCATGATGGGACTGATGAACTTCTTTCTGGGTCTTCAAGTCAAGCAATCAAAAGAAGGAATCTTCATCAACCAAGCTAAGTACACCAGAGAAATGATCAAGAAGTTTGGATGTACAACTAGCAAGCCAGTAAGGATCCCAATGAACACAAACTGGAAGATGGATCCTGATGAGAGTGGTATTCCAACCAACTCTACTGAGTATAGAGGAATAATTGGTTCACTCCTCTATCTCACTGCCAGCAGACCTGACATCACCTTTGCAGTAGGTGTTTGTGCAAGGTTTCAAGCAAATTCTAAGAAAAGCCATCTTGAGGCTGCAAAGAGGATCTTGAGATATCTCAAAGGCACTGAAAATCTAGGCCTTTGGTATCCTGCTGATGACAACATTGAATTAACTGGCTACTCAGATGCTGATTATGGAGGATGCAGAATTGACAGAAAGTCCACTTCAGGGACTTGTCAATTCTTAGGCAACAAGCTCATATCTTGGTTCTCCAAGAAGCAAAACACAGTGGCTACTTCCACTACTGAGGCTGAATATGTTGCTGCTGGAAGTTGTTGTGCCCAGATCCTATGGTTGAGACAACAACTAAGAGATTACAGAGTCAACTCTACTGAAGTGCCCATATTTTGTGATAACAATAGTGCCATTGCTATTTCACAAAATCCTGTCTTGCATACAAGATGCAAACATGTGGACATCAAGCATCACTTCATTAGAGATCATGTGGAGAAGAAGGATATAAAGTTGGTCAAGATCCACACAGATCATCAAAAAGCTGATATACTAACTAAGCCACTTGTAGAGGCAAGGTTTCTGGAGCTATCAGCAGAGTTGGGTTTACTTGATCCAGGGAAGTTGGACAAGTAAAACTCATTAAAGTTAATGGGAGTAAAAGAGCTGAATTGATATTCAGTAGACTTGGACAAATCTACTGAAGTGCAGAAGAGATGATCATAACTACTCAGGACACTTGTCCATTGACATTCAGGACTCTTGTCCACATCTCTTCAGGACACTTGTCCTTGTAGGGTCAGATAAGTTGTCCTAGTTATCAAACCTATTCTCTTGGTTTGATAAGCACCTATTTTGGGTAATCATTGTGTACCTTGATACATGTCCCAACTACAGATATCATTTCTGTGGGATTTAATTTGTCCCCCACCCAAAAGGTCGCTTTCCATGCTTTAAATGCCAAGATTTAACTCTTGTTTGCATTACACCTTTTCAAACCATGATCTATCTCGAAAACTCCCCAACCATTAACTAATATTAAATACCTTCCACGTTTTGAATAAAACCAACAAGTCACTGTTACATTGGTTTTTAACCATTGGATCAAAACTGGCCAACTCCCCTGAAATTCATCCTGGCCGTCCAAGTGTATCTTTCCATATTTGACAACAGTTGAAAATACACAAAACTCACCAACTCATTGACAAACATTCTTTTTAGAATATTCTCAAGTCTTAAGAACTCCCCACACACTCTTCTTCCCCAAGCATTCGAAACCCTAGCCTATTCTCTTCAAACTCTCTCAAAACTTTCTAAATTTCATCTCTGCAATCTTCAATGGCTCCCAAAGTGAAACCAGAGATGATCATAGATTTTTCCAACAAGGCTCTTGACCTTGATTTTGGTTATTTGAGCAACAAGAACAACCTTCACTTTGAGCCAATAGTATCATTTACAAGTGAAGATCCTGAAATCACTCCAACCCTGAGATGGTTGAGAAGAGCAGGCCTTCAGAAATTCATGGAGGAAAGGCCAAGCTCTTGTTTGGACAACTACATGGCTGAGTTCTTTGCCTTTCTCAAATGGAGAGGCAAATCAGAAGATGGTGAGATTTCCACCAGATTGTCCTATGTTGCTGAAGAAGATGAAGAAGAGAGATTTCATAGAGTGAAATTCTCTTCAGAAGATCTTGAAGGAGCCTTTGGATTGCCTTCAGAAGGAAGGAATCCAGAATCTTATGGTGCTGGCCATGAAGATGACATAGCACAAGAATGGCTATTAGTGCCAGGCCCTCTATCTTCAACACAAAACAAGAAGACTCTCAAATCTAAATTTCTCAATCTATTTGAGGTAATCACTAAGAGTCTCTTGAGTAATACTGGAAGCTTGGAGCAGGTCAGCCATCCTAGAATCAGAATCATGGCTGCAGTCATTGATGCCAGTGACAAGGGTATCAAGTTTGATTGGAGGACCTTCATTATTTCTGAGATGATGAAGGAAAAGGCCAAGTTTAAAGTGAGAGCTCATAACAAGGTTGTGCTAGAAGGGAAACTCAAGTATTGCACCAGGGCAAGCTTGTTGATTGAGAGATTTTCCCATTATTCCCAAATGCAAACCTTTGCAAAGCCTCTCCCAGCTCAAAAGATTTTGTTCAGAAAGCTCAGCAAGAAAACTGAGCAAAGGAGGATGATAGTGGCCAAACCTGCTGAAGAAAAGATGGAGGAGAAACCTAAAATGAAGAAGAGGACAAAAGCAAGAGTGGTGAAAACAAGGAAAATGTCTCAGATCTTCTCAGAAGAGAATTCAGATGCTTCAACTGAGATTGAAGAAGTTGCTAGAGAAGGTGTACAAGTGCCCTCTGATCATTCAGAAGAATTAAGGCAGAAGTACAATGAGACTAGACAAAAGTCTAGGGGTGATAAGAGGATCAGGGAGGTTGTCCCTGAAAAGGATGGTGAAGGAAGTGGGAGCAGTAGGGCTAGCAAGAGAAGGGCCAAGCCTACTGACAAAGTGTTGGAGCTCCAAGAAGAAAGGTCTCTACAACTTGCTCTTAGAGAGAGCAGAGCTGAAAGCAGGACCAAATCAAAGTCAAGGACCAACTCATCTGGTTCTGGAACTCCAGAATCCAAGGTCCCTGAAGGTCAACCAATAGAGGCCAACATCCCTGAAATTCAGAACCCTGAGCCCAACTCCCCTGAAACCCATATAACCCCAACCAACCAACCTATAACCCCCATCAATCTTACAAAGAGACACTCTCCTGAAGGGAATGTGCAAAGAAGTGGGATAGATGTGCTAGCAGATATAGCAGTAGATGAGACAAAACTACATTCTCCCCTTGACTCATCTATGTTCAATTACTCAAAACAATTAGAAGCTGCACTTTTTGAGCCAACCCCCTTGAGTAAAGCCCCTTCAGATCCATTGCTCTTTAAAGCAACTAAAGCACCTTCTACTGCACCCAACTCTTCTGAAGCCAACATTCCTGAACTAAACCTTCCTGAAGCCACTTTAGGAGAACCCAGAGCCAACTCCCCTATAACCCAAAGTCCCCATTCAAGTGGAGATGAGGAGGAGTATACTTATGAGAGTATGCTCAGAGGAGGAGCCATGGCTACTGTGGACAGTTTGTATCCAAAACTTGCTGAATTTCCAAGAATTCAGAGGACTTTTCATGATCTAAGGATGCTTGTTGATGTAAAAGATAAGTCTATGATGGAGATATCACAAGTCATCCAAGATAAGGGAGCAAACTGGTGGCAAGTTGAGGAGAACAGATTGCTACACTTTGCTGGAGTCTCAAAGACAAGATTTCTCATTGATGAGGAAATCTTTGCAAAGCTGGTCGCTGATAAGATTAAGGAGGAGAAGGAAAGAAAAGCTAAGGGAATCAAACACCCTGATAGTAGCTCCAATGATGAGGATTCCCCTAATGATCCCTCAAACCCCTCAAAACCCAACCCTCCTGAAACCCCTCAAGCTAATATCCCTAAGCCTTCTGTATCTGAAAGACTTTCCAACCCTCCTAAGACCTATCATAGGAAAGGCTCTGTCAATTCAGAGGTGTTGACCAAGGATGGTAACACAACCAATGACACATCTGCCAATGAAGGTTCTTTTGAACCCAAGGCACAGCCTAAAGATGTGGAGGTTCCTGTTTTAGAGGCTGGTTTGGTTAAGGCCTATTCAGTGTCAGATGAGTTGGACACTGATCAGCCCTTAATCATTCAGGATGACTCAGTGGTTGTTGATATAAGCACTGTGATCTCCCCACAACTGCCATCTTTGAACCTTGTTGAAGGTGGATATGCTGCAGGTCTAGGTGAAGGAGTTGAAAAGGAGATGATAGTGGAAAAACCAGAGGGAGAAGTAGATGTGGAGGTTGTGATCACTAGAATAGTGAGTGTACCACCAAATGAGGGTGATATAAGTGAGGAAGGGCAGGCTATTCTTGAAGTCAAATCTGAACTTCAAGAATCCCTTGATGAGAGGAGGCCTGTTCCTTTAAGTGAGGAAATCATTGTTGAAGGGAGAAAAGAAATAGTTGAAAATGAGGAGAAGACTGCTGATGTATCAGAGTCTTATGAAAAAGAATTGGAGGGAGACAAGTGTGTTTTTACTGATGCTTTTGATTTGTCTGATATTGCAGGTATAACCTTTGATCAAATCTTTGCAGATGAACTCTTAACAGATGCACCCATCCAAGTTGACAGTGGATCAGCACAAGCCTTGCTTGGGATGCAATCAGAGAAGTTGGATTCCTTGGCTCACCAGGTACAATCAGCTCATGCAGAAACTTCTGGAGCCTTGGATGAGCATGGAAGAACTTTGGCGTCTGTGGAAATGAGGCTAACTGGCTCAGAGGATGTGGTGTTACCTACCTTGGAGGCAAGGATCAGTGGAGTTGAGACTGGTTTGCAAACCATCTCCACTGAAGTTATCAAAGCCAAAAACACCATGAGGTCAGTTTCAAAGGAGGTTAAGAAAGAGCAATCTTTGCTAAGAATCAACCACAATAGGAATGTGAAGACATTAAGGTCAGTGGTAAAGAGAGCTCTTGGAAGAAAGACTGCACTGCAAAGACAAAGAGCTGAAGAGCAAAGGCTAGCTATGGTGAAAGCAGCCTCAGAAAAGTTTTCCCAAGAGGTATTGGCCAACATTGCTGAAGGTGCAGTGGCCAACCTCACTGAGCTTCTCAAAGCCCAATTGGATGCATCTCTTAAAACAACTATGGAGGAAGTTGTCCAACAGAAATTGAAGCCTGTTCTAGCCTTTCTTAGCTTGAGCAGTGACAGGATGCAGAATATACATGATGAAAATGTATATTTGTTGGAAGAAATGAAATCCCTAAATCAGGCACAATCCCTAATGGCCACAACAATGAGTGAGCTAAAACCCCAATGTTTTGATGCTGCCAAAAAGGGGGAAAGGGAAATAGCAAGGGCAAAAGGTGCCTTAGTGATTGGAAGCCCAGTTAAGGGTAAGGACAAAGTCCCTGAAGGAAAGGGAAAAGAGCCAGCAGTGCTGAACTTGAAAGAATTGGATGAAGTGGAGCAGTTAGCACTTGCATTGAAGAACTCTATGGCCTCAGCTCAAGAGGAAAGAGTGAGGTTACAACAAAGACCAGGTGGTGAGGTATCTGGTTTGGACAAGGATGCTGAAGGTGTCCAAACTAGAGGAAAGATCAAGAAGGCCCAAGGAAAGAAGAGACAAGTTGAGAAATTCACTGACTTTCCCAATAGCCTTGATCTTCCACCTGAATTCAGAGTTATTGATGATGAGCCTATCTCAAAGAAGGCCAAAACTACTGAAGAGCCCAAAAATGCTGAAGAGGACAAGTCTTCTGAAGTGGCAAACATTGCTGAAGGTGCCAAAGTCACTGAAGATGTGGAAATCTTATATGAAGAAGGCTTTGGACCTGGACCAAAGGCGACAAAGATTGTGGTACTCAATGATCCATCAAAGCTGTTTCATGAAGGGTATGGCAAAGACCCTGAAACACAACAGAAACTGGCTATGATGAGAGCCCAAGAGAAAATGGACTTGATGGAAGAAGCCAACAGAGCAAGAGATAAGAGAAGAACAGACTTCCAGAAGCCAAGAAGGAAGAGAGCAACTTACAACAAGATGAAGCCACAGCTATTGATTCCAATGGACACCAAATATCCTCACTTGGATAAATGGGTACCAGTTCAGCTGAATGACTTATGGGAGGAAGCCAAAAGGGAGTATGTCTATGATCAATATGTCATTGACAGATGGAATGGAAGAGATGCCAACTCCACTTTTGCTGAGTTCATGATAGAATACTACAAAGAACTCTATCAACAATTGCTTGCAGCTGCTGATATTGCAAGAATTGAACTCACAGCTCCTAAGCCAATCATATACATGCCTCCAAAGCTTGAAGGATGGATTGACCAAGCAAGAATTCTGAGAGAATTCACAGAGATCCTTAAGCTAAACAAGATGGTTCTTGGTCCTAAGGGAACAAACCAAGAAGCCATGGCATTGAAAAGAAGAGTGTGGGCACAATATGGAATGCTGCCACCTCCTGAGGATGATCTTTGAAATGGCTAAGTCTTCTGACCTTTCTTGATTGATCAACTATGCTGAAATATGGTCAAGATTGCTGATGTGGTGTGCTAACCTGTTTGCTCTAATTTGATATGGATTGCTCTGATACAAGCTCTGTGCTCTGATGTTGAAAGTCTTGTATATGTCTTGAAGTGTTAGTATTTGTTCTGATACAAGATTGGTGCTCTGATACAAGTTTATGCTCTGATACTGAAAAATCTTGTATATGTGTTGAACTGTTAGAATGAAATACTCTGATGTATTAAGTGTTGATGATTCATGCTCTGATATGTTAAATTCAACTATCAACATGCTTGTAATGATTTTTGAATGAATGATAGTTGAACTTATTTTGAATCAAGAAACACTCATCTCTCTATGCCTATCTATGAAACCTATGTGCAACATGAATGGTGAATACACTAACTCATTGCTTTTCAGGATAACTGACCTTAGTCATGTCTTCTGAAGAATAATGTAATAGGTGTAGCTAAGTCACTTTTGCACAAGCTGTATAGGTTTTGGCATCATCAAAAAAGGGGAAATTGTTGGGAATAAAATGAGTTACGTTTTGATTGAATACCAAAACCCCCTGAGACATGCCTAAGTCATGATTGAATATGTTCTAGAAATGTTAGAACATATAGTATAAAGGCTAGATGAGGAGCTAATATGTTAGGTAGCTCTTAGATGATTAGATGCACAAACTTAGGGGGAACACATGCTTGGAAGTTCATTTGAATCAAGTCCCCTCAAGGCTCAAACTCTGGATACAACACTAAGTCTTTTGAGACTAACTATACTGATCAGGAGAGTTGTCCAGAGAAGTTGTCTCAGTACAAGAAGTCTAGATCAAGTGCTCTGAAAGCCTGCAGTCAACTATGCTGAAGAGTTTTGAGACAATCATTCCCTAAAGATCTTCAAAGAAACAAGCTAAGATCACCTTCAAGAGAAATAAAAGGGAAAGAGCCAAGTCATCTGAAGAAGAGCAAGACAATCTTGCTGATAAGCAAGACTGCTGATAGTGATAAGGAGAGTTGTCCAAATGATGAGGAATGTTGTCCTATCATTGGAACAACCTTCAGAAGACATGTCCACATTCTTACAAGAGAATCTGAATGTCAGATATTGGGAAGAGTGCTACAGAATGAAGACAAAGCTCTTACAGCCGTTTATTTCCCAAATGAGGACATGTCACTATCAAGATTCTGTCTTCAAAGTTGAAGAACTAAAAGAAGACATTTATGGACATTGGAGGCTGCCTTTCCAACGGGCAAATCCTTCATTTGTCTATAAATACAGAAGTGTGAAGACCATTTGAAAGCATCCAACTTCAACCTCAACCAAGCACATCTAACCTCAAGTTCTTACAAGCTAGAGTGCTTTCAAAGCCTTCAAAGACTATCTCAGTCTTCAAACACTTCATCTAAGCTGTACTACATTGTATATCCATACACAAGCTTAGAGAGATATCCTATCCTTACACACTGATCTTCATTGTAAAGGATATCTCATTAGTTGGAACCTTACTTCAATCCTCATATCTTTCAAGAGTGAAAGTGAGAAGGTTGTAGTAGTAGAAGTGGTAGGAGCTGACTGTTGAGAGAAGAACAGTTCAGTTCTGAGTTGAGAAGAGGGTACTAGGACTCTAGACATCCTAGGGATCAATTCACCAAGAGTGGTGTTCTTGATCAAGTGCACCTTGGCACTATAAAACAAGTTAATTCCAAGAGTGAAGGAATTATCCTGTTAAATCAGGGAAAGTGGATGTAGGAGCTTGAGTCTCTGAACCACTATAAACTCTTGTGTTGATTTACTTTCAAGTACTTTCATACACTCAACACTGCACACAAAACTGATCTTTCAAAGGATAAACATTCAAAGACTGTGCAAAACTGATTTGGACAAGTTCCCTGAAACTGGACTGTATTGAATTGACCAAGTGATTTCAAAATCTAAAGGAGTTTAAACTAAAAGGGCCAACCACTATTCCGCACATATAAATCTCCTAGATAGTTATTCAACTAAGTACTCAATAGTACTTAGTAGTCTGATTATCTTAGAAGAGTTAATCATCTTCAGCAGAGTTGTCCAAGACAACCTTGCTGAGCTCTGGTTTGATCAAGTTAGAAAAGAATTTGAAAACAAGTGTATCCCCCCCCCCATACACTTGTTATATACTCCTTTCAGTACCAACATCTTGGATGCTCCTTTTTTGTTTGGGCCGATGAACACGAAATCCACGGACAAGGAACGTGTTCACACGGAATGTTTCCGGGCATGGTGAGGAGAATTGACTCACTTTTGCTTGAAAATCAAGAGCTCAAAAACAAGCTGAATAATGCAAAAGTAGTTGGTGAAATCTATAAGGATTCATCTGATCACCTAACATCAGAAGTAGAATTTCAAGCTGGACAAGTTCAAGAGCTAAAGAAGCAGAGGAACTTTCTTATCATGGCCATAATATTATGTGTTCTACCCTATATGTTCAAATTTATAGGCTGGATGTAATCATAAGTTTATGTCTCTAATATGTATTGCTAAATTTATGCCTATAATATGTATTGCTAAGTTTATGTAATGCTAAGTGTATGCATGTAATGTAGCCACAACAACAGCCTTTCTTCAAGGCAATTTTCAATGAAAATGTTGTTTATCTATCACATAGAGTCTCCCATCACATTCACATTCACATAAACACAAACATGAAAAAACAGAGTACATTCAAACATAAATGAAGATCCAATACAGATCACATCCAAAATCACACATAAAACATAACTAAAATTAATATACACATTCTTAACACATAAAACACACATAACTAAAATTAAACAACTAATACTTAAACATAAAAGTAAATAGTTCAACAATAATGCAGATAAAAATAAATAGTTCTACAAGACATAAAAGTAAATAGTTCTACGAGACATAAAAATAAAATTGTTCAACAGAAATAAAAAATAAAATTGTTCAAAGACACTCATTGACCAAAGGTCCACAAATCAATGTCTTCGTTGCCAACGAACTGCTGACCCAGATCGACGATGTCATCATCCTGCTGCATGGTCGGGACATAGGCTGAGGAGGCTGGGGGGGCGCCTGGGGGAACAGACGCCGTCAGTAGAGGAGCTTGCATGGTTCTCTGATAAACCTCCTCGATCCTCTCGTCCGACCACCCCATCTCTCGACCCATATTCACATGCATCACATGCATGAAATGGTTGAATTGTGCCATCGTCACATCAGGAGTTGGGGTGGAAGATACAGAACCCTGCGATGCCGTCTGGGACGGACCAGCGCCGGACCTGACATCAGCGCTCATACGACCAAGGCCCAGAACTCGTCCGCGGGTGGTGGGGGCAACTTCCAAATAAGCCCGGTCCACCTCCTCGACTGTAGGGGCACGCTGGTTCCGGCTTGAGTAGGGTCGACTTGAGTTCCGATCTCGGCCATCCTCCGGTTCATCTCCAACTACATAATTAATAATTTTAAATTAATAGAATAAATTATAAAAAATGTATTTAATTAAACAATTTTATTACTTACGTGGAGGTTAGTTGTGCGCCCGTATGTGGATTGCTGTGTATCAGCATTAAACGGATGAGCAATGCTCATCCGGTCCAAGTGAGTGGGTACATGCCCCGTATCCCGTTCCTAATAATTAAATTTATGTATTATATATATTAAATATATAATTAAATTTATTGAAATTAATTAAAAAATTAATAAACACTTACAATGACCATCGACTGCTGAAGGATGGACCGGGCTCCAGTCCGATGCCTGGACATCCCACCCCCAACGTCGGATCTCCGGTTGGCCTTAGCAATCTCACACTTCCTGATGTACGCAGGATCCAGCCACTCCCTCGTCAATGAATCCCACAACACAACATCATTATCATCCTTACCCAAGCTCTGCGTCGTCCCATCGCTCTGTCATGCCATTCTCCATTCGTACATTAAATCCTTATACCGCTCTTGCGCCGATTTACAGAAATACTTGAACATAGCCTGGTCTGAGTACATATTCCGATCCCAAGTGGTTTGTTTCTGCACATATAATAAATTGTTTATTATTGAACAAATTAACAAACATTAATTAAATAATTAAGTAATTAATTACTACCTGAAATTCCTCGAAGTACGCCAACTTTTTTTGTTTTGGGACCTTCGACCAGGTAATTGCACCCGCAGAGATCGGTAAAGAGCCAAAAGCAATCGTGCATGCCCTGGAGACCTCGTTACCAGGTAACAATCTGTGACATTAATTAACAAACAAAACACATTATAAATTAAAACGAATGCGAAATTAATTAATTATTAAACAATAAAAGTATTTAATTACTTACACTCCTCCACCTGTAACCCAAATGCGCTCCCGGCCATCCCGAGCAGGAACAACAGGATGGTCCCGGACAGACGAATGAGACGACGGCTGATCAGGCGACGGGTGTGGAATGGGTGGCGGAGGCGACGATAATGGTGTTTGTGGCAGTGTAGGCGCCGGCGCCTCGGGTCTAAGTTTCGATCGACTCTTCCTCGATCGGCTACGTGACCCGGAGGCCCCGTGAGATCCCGAGCCACCAGAGGCAGCAGCACCATTTCCAGTCATCTATTTAATTTAAACATTTAAATTAATAAATTATATATATAATACTAATTAATTAATAATAAATTTCTTAATTTAATAAAAAACAATAATCTAATAAATTAAAATTTCATCCCTAAATAATAACCTATTTTAATCAATAATAACCTATTTTAATAAATAATTTTTTATTCAATCAACAATACCTAATTTAATCAATAATAACTTATTTTAATAAATAATTTCTTATTTTATTTAACAATAACTAATTTCCTATTTTATTCAACAATAACTAATTTATTCAATAATTTCCAATTTTAATTAACAATTTTCTATTTTAATTAACAATTTATAACCTAATAAATTTAGTAACAATTTTTTCTAACTTTAAAATAACAATTTCCTAATATAATTAACAAAGCCCCTAATTTAATCAATAATTTCATAATTAGTAAATCAACAATATTAATCAATAATTTTTTATTCAATAACCTATTTTAATAAATAATTTTTTATTCAATCAACAATATCTAATTTAATCAATAATAACCTATTTTAATAAATAATTTCTTATTTTATTCAACAATAAATAATTTCCTATTTTATTCAACAATAACTAATTTATTCAATAATTTCCAATTTTAATTAACAATTTTCTATTTTAATTAACAATTTATAACCTAATAAATTTAGTAACAATTTTTTCTAACTTTAAAATAACAATTTCCTAATATAATTAACAAAGCCCCTAATTTAATCAATAATTTCATAATTAGTAAATCAACAATATTAATCGAGCTAATTATAACTTACAATATCATAATTTAATTATGTAATTAACTCCACTCCAACGTATATGCAAATTAAACAATAATATCAACTATATATATAACATCAATTATGCAAAACATGCAATATCGATCTTAACAAATCACATTAATTTATTATAAATAACTATATACATCAATTAGCTATATATAGGCAATTATCCACTTACAATATCAACTAATTAATTAGATATATCAACTAAATACATTCAAAATAATTAACTATATACATCAACTACAAACAATTTCATATGACTCTATATAACAATTTAAATTAACACATGCAATTTAATTCATAATTATAGGCAATACAATATAACTTAAAAATTAATTACTAACAAATTAAGAAAGCGTACCGTATAGATTTTCTAATCGAGTTGAGAGAACACCTCGGCAGAGCCTCTTCTTCGCGCAATAGAGGAGATAGAAACAGGGAGGAGGGAATGGGATCGAGGAGGGAGGAGGCAGGGGGGGCTTTCTTTCTCTCGAAAGAGAAAGAAGTAATCTGTTCTTCAGTTTATATACAAAAAAATTGCCTTTACCGACGGAATTTTCCGTCGGTAATGACCAGATTTAATTTTGGGAGTCGATAAAGAGGCGGTTAGTTAATGCGGGTCGATTACCGACGGAAATTTCTGTCGGTAATGACCAGATTTAATGTTGGGAGTCTATCAAGAGGCGGTTAGTTAATGCGGGTCGGTTACCGACGGAAATTTACAATACCGACTAAAAAATCCGTCGGCCGGTGACCCAAAAACGACACCGTGTAGAGAGTTCTGAGTGTCCGTCGGCATATCCGTCGGCATTCCGTCCGGAAAGCCAACGGAAATTGAATTCCGTCGGCAGAGTCTTCTGACTTTGAATTCTGTGGGTAATCCGTCGGTACAGCCGTCGGAAAGGTAATCTGTCGGTATACGGTCGTCGGCAAAAACGAGCATTTTTGTAGTGTATGCTGCTGTAGTAATAAATTTTACAGATAAAAAAATCCAGTTTTTAGACAATATGGTCTATAAAGATGCAGCAATTCTGAAGCTTTTCACTGATTGTGTTAATTTGCTTGTAAGTTATGATATCAATATTTTTTTTTTTTAAATTATTATAGCACTATTTCTAAAGTTTAATATTTTTTTAATGTAGGGTCATGAAATGTCTTCCTTTTTAAAGTTAAGGAAGCACTACAAAGCAGATGAAATGAAGAATTATTTGTTTGAAGAAGTTAACTTTGAATGGAAAGGTTCAAAGGGGAAAAATGATTGTGGAGTGTTCTTGATGGACCATTTGAAGAATTCAATGGTGTACCTTACAATTCCACATGTTTGAAAAAGGTATTTTTTTTTAATTTATTATTTTTAAATCTGCTGTTCTTTTTTCAATTGCAGTGTTTAATATTTTGTTTTTCCTTTAAATATAGGCAAGTCTAAGAAGATGTTTAAGGGCTGAATTATGTTCTAGCATTCTACTGTCTGACATAAATCACTATAGAGTTGATGTCATTAAAAATTTGAAGGTGTTTTATGAGATGAAGCCTCAATTGATCAAAGGAAAAGGAAAAATTTAGAAAAGAGATGGTGGTGATATGATGTGGTGATGAATTTTGTGTGCTTTGAAGAAGATTTTATTATTCAGTGTGCTATACTTTTACGATGAATACCTATTTTCTCATATTTTTTTATGTTGAATTTGGACAAGATGTTATTCAGTTTCATTATTAGTGAAAAGTGTTGATGTTTTCCGTATGAAAAGTGTTGTTTATTATTACTGAAAAGTGGTGTTTATTATTACTGAAAAGTGTTGTTTATTATTAGTGAAAAGTGGAAATAGTTATTAGTAAAAAGTGGTGTCTATAATTAGTGAAAAGTGGAAATAGTTGATTTTGGACCCGTGACCTTATACCCGTTTCCAAATATCGTAACCGCCAGTCTAGCGGTTACTTTGTTGGTAAACATTCACGTTTTTATATGTTATAGTTGTTGACTGGTCGCATAGTGTGCACGTGCACACTATGCACAAGAGACCAACTCAAAATGAAAAAATGAGCAGAAGTTCACAATTAAGTCGAACCTAAAAGTCGGGGGTCATGTTAATCTTGTTCAGAAAAACTTTTTATAAGAACAAATTTAGGGAAAAAAAATGTACATCCCTTTAAACCAAAACGAAACAACTCGAAATAACAAATTAAATCTGAAAGAGTTGGTCTTCTGTGCAATAGTGTGCATGTGCACACTAATGCACATGTACACCCTCTATGTATTAATAAAGACAAAATTATTAAATAGAATAACCATTCTCCAAGTGGTCACAAATGCCTTATATAAGTACAAGGTCACGGGGTTTTCACGACCTTACTTGAACATGATCTGTTTTATAGGCTCGTACCTCTGTATCCTTGAGTTCCAAGGTCACGGGGTTTTCTCATAATAGTTTTAACAAAATTTTCACTTTTCACTAATAATAGTTATAACTTTTCAGTAACAAAATTTTCACTTTTCACTAATAATAGTTACCACTTTTCAGTAACAAAATTTTCACTTTTCACTAATAATAGTTATCACTTTTCAGTAACAAAATTTTCACTTTTCACTAATAATAGTTACCACTTTTCAATAACAAAATTTCCAATTTTCACTAATAATAGTTACAACTTTTCAATAACAAAATTTCCACTTTTCAATATTGTAATGAATTACCAACAACTAGAATGAACCAACGTAAAATCAAGAACTAGAATAACGAATGACATCATCTAATGCTTCGAAATTCGTTTGAATTATTTTTAAATTTAAGAAATTACAACATATTATAATACCCCCTCAGTAAATGAGTATAAAAAAGTCGTTTTGGTCCCACCTGCCACGCACCCTCGTTTTTTTGGTCCCATGACTTTCACATTTAGTCCCAATAGGTTAAATTTTATCACATTTGGTTCCCGTATTGTGCAAATTTTGAAATTTCGTCCCATCCCCATTAAGTTTTAACGGACAGACTCACGTGCCCATCACGTGGCCGTCAGTCAGTTATTTTTCACTATCCCCAACGTTAACACTTAACAAAATTTCCCAAATCGTGCCAAAAATCCCCAAAGTCAAAAACTAAATATCCCCAAATTCCAAACAACGATTTCGTGTGAAATCGACGCGAAATGTTGCGACAAAGGCGTAAGTTGAAGAAAGGTGTACCCCTATATTGTAAGTTTCGATTTCACTTCCACCATTCTTATTCTTACAAACAATTGTTTCATTTTTTGCTCAAGAATGAAGTTTATGGGTCGATTTTTGGAGAAAATGGTAGTACGTTCTTGCGAATGAACTAAATGTGGTTGTTTTGGGTCGATTTTAGATGGGTTTTCACTATAACTAAATGTGAACGAATGTTGTTGTTTTCAGTCGATTTTAGATTTTTCAAATTTCTTCATTTTTTAAAATGTGAATTCCCTGTAACTCGTAATTTGTTGATTTAGTTTGGAAAATATCATTAGTGTTTTGGGTTTTATATGGTCAAATTCACATGCATGTTTGTTTATGTTAGTAAAAATTCTTGTTTAAATGTTATGTGCCATTAATGAGGAAATATTATACAATGTTATTGCAACATGGGGGAACTGTTAGTGCAGATGATAATGGAGATTTAGTATATAATGGTGGGTCAATGAGTGTTTTTGATTTTGTGGATAGAACTAGGACAGATATTGGCTATATAGGTAAGTTATGTGAGCAACTAGGCTATATCGGGGATAAGCAGTACTATTGGAAGAACAAAGAGAGAAAGTTAGAGGAGGTCCAAAGTTTGTCTGACATACAGAAGTTACTTAACCTAGGCATAGAAACTAGGGTGTTCAAAGTGTGCTTGGTTGGCATAAAAACAAACATACCAGATGAATGTGATGATTATTTAGGGGAGGCAGAGTTCTGCACTGAAGGTGATGTTGTAGAGAATGAGGTGTTCAAGTTGTTTGAGGTTCAGATTGAGGTGCAGAATGAATACAAAGAGAAAGAAATTGAGGTGCATAATGAAGAAAGAGTGAAAGAAATTGAGGTTCATAATGAAGTCAGAGAGAAAGAAATTGAGGGTCAGATTGAGGTGCAAATTGAGGGGCAGATTGAAGACAGAGAAAAAGAAATTGAGGGTCAGAATGAGGTGCAGATTGAGGGACAGATTGAAGACAGAGAGGAAGAGATTGAGGGTCAGAATGAGGAGCAGATTGAGGGGCAGATTGAAGACAGGGAGAAAGAAATTGAGAAGGAGATTGAGGTGCAGACTGAAGATAGAGGGAAAGAAACTGAGAAGGAGTTTGAGTGGGGTAATTTTGACCAAAATGAAGACATATTTGATGATGAAGCTCAAACTCAACACATTTTGGAGGTGAAGAAGGAGCTTTGAAGTGATGAGGAAATGATAGATGATATGCATACCTCAGATTCTAATAAAGATTCTGATTTCATTGGTAGAGAGGAAAGTGATGAGGAAATGATAGATGATATTATTTATAAGGAGAATGTTGACAGTGGAGTTGAGTGGGGTGGTATTGATGACCACCATTCTAAGTCTGATTCATCCAGTGAGGGGGAAGAAATTGATCAAGACAATGAATCTGATTTTCAGAGTCTTGGGGAATCTGAAGCTGATGAAGATGGTGATAGGTCAGATCTTGTTTTTAGGAGATCTCAAGTTGAAAACCCTTGTTTCTTCCTTGAGCAAATATTTGCCTCAAAAAAGCTATTCAAAGATGCAATTACATACCACAGTGTGAAAATAGGGAGAAGTTTGGCAATAACAAAGAATGATGGGAGGAGAGTCTATGCAAGATGCAAGGCAGAAGGATGTGATTGGCACATTAATGCACTAAAGATGGCAGGTGAGGAACAATTTCAAATCAGACAATACAATCCAGATCACACTTGTGCTAGGACTTACCATGTTAAGAATGTGAAATCTGGATGGTTGGCCAAGATTTATGAGGAAGATTTGAGGGTAGAACCAAACAAAGAAGCCAGTGGCTTAAAAAATCAAGCAATGAAGAAACTTGGATGTTTCATCTCTCACAATCAAGCATACAGGGCAAAAAAGAAGGCAATGATGGCAATTGAGGGTGAAATCACAGATCAATACACCAAATTGTGGGACTACTGCAACACCTTAAGGGAGAAGAATCCTGGTTCAACAGTCATATTGAAATTGGATCAAACACCCACTGGTAACAGATTCTCAAAGTTGTATGTGTGCTTGAATGCATTGAAGATGGGTTTCAAAGCTGGATGCAGACCATGGATTGGTGTTGATGGCTGTCACCTAAAGGGGCTTGCTCAAGGTGTGCTGCTTACTGCAGTTGGCATTGATCCAAACAATGAACCCCTTTTATTGGCATATGCAGTAGTTGGATCAGAAACCAAGGAAGCATGGGAATGGTTCTTGACCTTATTGAAAGAAGACTTCATTGAAGGAAGGGAAGATGGATACATTTTTATATCAGACAAGCAAAAAGGGTTGATCCCAGCTTTTGAGAAGGTGTTGCCTTGTGTGGAAAATAGATTTTGTGTTAGACACTTGCATGGGAATATGAAGAAGGCAGGATTCAAAGGCGATGCATTCAAGAAGGCTTTGTGGTTTGCTGCCAAGGCAACAACAATCCCATATTTTGACAGATGTATGAAAAAATTGAAAGACATAGATGTTAGATGCTTTCAGTGGCTTCAACAGAAACCAACTTCTCAATGGTCAAGGTCACATTTCTCCACCTTTGCAAAATGTGATACTTTGGTGAACAATATGTGTGAGATACTTAACTCTGTGATCTTAGAAGCAAGAAGGAAGCCAATATTGACTATGTTAGAATGGATTAGAGAATACATGATGACAAAGCTTCAGAAGTATAGAGATAAATGTGAGAGAAAATGGGAAGGCAGAAAAACTTGTGGAAGGATTACTGCTCTCATTTACAAAGAAATGGATGCTTCAAAGGATTGTATCCCAGTGAATTAAAATGATTTCAACTATGAGATTTCTGTTTTTGATGGTTCAAGATATGCAGTGGATTTGAGGGCTCATACTTGTGATTGCAGAAGATGGGAGTTGTCTGGTATACCTTGCAAGCATGCTGTAAGTGCAATCCTTGCTCAGAACCATGACATTGAGGATTATGTAAACCATTGTTATTCTGTTGAGGCATATCAAGCTGTGTATCAGTTTTCAATTAGTCCAATGAATGGAGAAGAGCTCTGGCAGAAAACAGGGTACATACCACCCCTGCCTCCAAACTTTGGTAAGAAAAAGCGTGGTAGGCCTTCCATGAAAAGAAAATGGCAGCAGATGAAGGTGGAAATGGAAAAAAGAGAAAGGGTGTGCAAGTAATGCCAAGGCAGAAGAAACAAAGTCAAGGTGGGCAAGGTGGTCAGAGTCAAAGTGGTCAAGACTTACCAAAACAGAAGAGAAAGGTTGTTTGCAAGTTTTGTAAGGATGAGGGTCACATGGAAAAAACTTGTGAGTGGAAGAAGCTTGCTGAAGATTTTATGGTAGAGGTTGATGAAGAAGAAAGGGCATTGGATGCTTCAACAAGTATGGCACAAGAAGAGAGGTCCATTACTGAGGTACATGAAGACAGGGCACCTCCTGAAGTACCTGAAGAGATGACACAAACACAAGATATTCCTCCAATTGACACACAAGAAGACCACCAAGATACTGTAAGCACCTCTTCTTTTTGAATACTGTCCTTTGTTGTGGAATTTTTATACATTTTATTTTACAAAATGCAGAGCATGGTGCCAGAAGAGAGTGGTGATGAGATAAGGCATATTAGACCAAGCACTAGGGCAGGGAGAAAAATCATGGTAAATTTTAATTTATTGATATACATGGTTTAATGAATTTGACTCAAATATGTATCTCATTATGATGTTTTGTTAATTATCTAGATGAAAAGAAAAAATGCATCATCAATGTCTTCAAAGGGCAAGGTTGGCAAGGTATTATTCTAAATGAAGTTATAATTTGGTCTTGTGTGATTTTATTTGGTTTTGTGTGATTTAAACATGATCCATAATTTGAATTTGCAGAAAATATTGAGTGGGGAAAATGTTGATTCAAGCACTGCAAGTGGTGTTAAAATCAGTACACCTACACCTGCATCAATGAGTTTTCATCCCCAAAATTTTATTGGTTCAGGATTGGTGTCTTCTGGAGGCACAAGTAAGCAACCTTCACCATCCAATAAAATGGCTTTTAGTCCAAATACATTTATTGGATGTAGTTCAACAACCAACAAGGATGGAATGAGGGTGACAATTTCAGGAGGTAAGAAGTTTGTTGCAATGTCTAGTTTATTGGAGGTTGTTAATCAGAAAAAGACTAAAGGTAAGGGGAAGGGAAAGAAGAGTTAGTTAGATGGAAACTTTGGTTTATGGCTTTTGTTTATGAGACTCTGTTTTATTGATGAAACTTTGGTATGGCTTTTGTTTATGAGACTCTGTTTTATTTGGAATTTGTATGGGATTTGTATTTGGAATTTGTGGGAATGGAGACTCTGTTTTTTGTTATTTGGATGTTGGTATTATTAATGGAGATTAATGCAGACACTGTTTTTTACTTGAATTGTTATTTGAATGTTTGTTCATGCTTATATGAATGTGTTGTGTGACTCTGTTTGATAGATAAACAACAATTTCATTGAAAAGTGTTTTGAAGTAAGGTTGTTGTTGTGGTTACATTACATGCATAGAAGCTGAAATTTAGGAATACATATTAGAATCATAAACTTAGGATTACATTCATCCTATGAACTTGAACATATAGGGTAGAACACATAATATTATTGCCATGATAAGAAAGTTCCTCTGCTTTTTTAGCTCTTCAACTTTTCCATCTTGAAAGCTTACCTCTGTTGTTAGTTGGTCAGATAAGTCCTTATACATTTCCTCAGCTAGTTTTGCATTCTTCAGTTGGTTGGTGAGGTCTTGATTTTCAAGCAATAGTGAGTCAATTCTCCTCATCATGCCCGGAAATATTCCTTGTTCGGCGATTTCGAGTTCATCGGCCCAAACAAAAAACGAGCATCCAACACCACTTAGTGAATCGGAACAGGTATAAAACAGCCTACCTTTGCTTTTTTCTTGCTTGAAAATGCACGTACGAGCCTTTATTCCACAATGGCATACCACATTTTTCGGCTTGGATGTGGAGGATGTGGACATGATTTTTTGGATTTTTTGTTTTTGTGTGGTTTGGGTGTAGATGCAACACAATAATGAGGTTGGAGAGTGTATATATAGATGTAGAAAATTTTCCCTCCTTTTTTGCACCAATTTTCCCTCCAATTGTGTTAGTATCCAATGTTGGCGCCAATTTTCGCTCCAAAATGGAAGAAATATTAACGGGACCAAAAACGCTAACAGCTGACTGACGGCTGACTAACGGTGGGACTCAATGTGATAAAATTTAACCTATTGAGACTAAATGTGAAAGTCATGGGACCAAAAAAACGAGGGTGCGTGGCAGGTGGGACCAAAACGCCAATTTCCTCGTAAATGAGCAAAGCTGCTGCGTTTGAGATCAAATCATAGCGGGTATCTAGCGGATCCAGCAGAAGAGACTAACCTATGACTTCATTCTCTAGTCGATTGACCTTCACCCTCACCGGATCTGAACCATGGAGTAAGTTTATAAACTCATCGGTGCACCGACGCCCTTTGTCGCGACGAACCGTTGCCCCCTCCCTCCTTGAATGATGCCGACACGATCAGCGACGTCACATTGTCACGGGTCTCTTCATGACTCAGCTCCTGCATCACGCCACCACTCCTCTCGTCGGGAACCTCCGCCATTTCTGATGTACAAGCTTTTTGCAACGGACATCAAATTTCCAGAATACTCATAATGTATTACAACAATGTTTATTAATGTGAACAAAATATCCAAGCAGGTGTGGGTAGAGAGAGTTTTTTTTTGTTAGTGGGTAATTTGAGTGAAGATAGAGTTTTTCTTAGAAAGATTGCAAATGCACAGTGTATTTGAGTGTATTTGCCAATCTAAAATACTCGAAATATAGGCACAGAATATCATAACTGATGACAAAGTGGGATAGCTCAAGTGGTTAGAGCACCACTACCTAGGCCTTAGGTCCTGGGTTCGAGTCATGGGGAGGGAAAAAGCGGTGGGTATTTAACTTGTAATCAAAAAAAAAAAAAAAAAAATATCATAACTGATCATAATCATGAATAACACCACCACGGCACCACAAGGAAGGCAACATGTGCGGACCCCACGTTATGGAAAAGGCAGCACAACACTTGCAAATTGCAATGAAAAGGCTGCTGCGATTTTTACTTTTTTCGGTGGCTATATTACACATATATATTTGAAGTTTCTGATTTTTTTAAAATAAAGATTGGGCATGACGGTACTGAGAGTATTTTCAAATACAATAAACTTATTTTAAAATCACTTATTTTTAAAGTTCTCTTTTATAACTCAAAAAAAAAAAGCAATTCTATAAACTTTTAGTTAATTTGTAAACACCCCCTAATTATCCACGAGTTAATCAGAAAAAACAAAAATACAACTCGGATTATGATGAAACGCGATATATACAAGTATATGTGAACGTGATACAAATTAATCAAATTTGTGTGACAATTGGTTGGATAAAGATGGTCTACTTGATTTGGATAATTTGAGAATGAAATGAAAAACAGTGACGGCTATATACGTGTGTGTAATATAGAAATAAAAATGATATATCAATCACTCTTATATCTTCCTTTATAATTACTAAACAACTCGGCCTCAAAATGGGATAGCTTAAGTGGTTAGAGCACCACTACTTAGATCTTAGGTGGGTTCGAGTCATGGGGAAGGGAAAAAAGATTGTATTTAACTTGTAACCATCAAAAAAAAAAAAAAGTCCTACTTTATTCCTGTCAAAAAAAAAAAAGTCCTACTTTATTATCTTCTGCCATTCATTTTCTAACATAATTTTCTTATTTAATTTGACTTTTTATCATCTTCCACCAACCTTTCATTTTCCCTTCATTTATTTACCAGTATAAAACCCACATATTATACAAAAATTAAAGATAATTTTATATATTATTATTTTAAAGTATAATTAAATATTTTTTATAAATTTAATTTAATGTTCATATTTTTTTAAATTCTTAAACATGTTAAATTTACAGTAAGATTTATTAATTAATAAAAAAAAAATAGTAGAAATGAAGAAAATGAGAATGGAGAAAATGAATATATGAGAAAATTTGATGACACAGAGACGGAAAATAAAAAGGAAAAGAGAAGAAAAAAAATGAATTAACAGAGATAATGCAGTTATAGAGAAATAAAAGAGAGAAAAAAAGATAAAATAATGTGAAATTTTTAAAAGTTGAGAAAAGGCAAAAGGAAAGAATATGGAGTGACACATAGAAAAGACAAGATTTAGAATTAGATGCAGAATTTCTAGAACATTAGAAGGTAATGAAATGCTTATATTGAGGATGCTTTTATTGAGGTTCATGTTGTTTCAATCAACTAAAAAGTGTAATGGACCAAGGATGGGTACATGGGCATTTGGCCCAACTAAATAAATCCCTAGGCCCAAATCTCTATTCTCTTCTCTTTCAAAATCTGACCTGAGCCCGTATACAACCAAATCAACGGTGGAGAAGGCGGCCCCAAAACCCAAAAGTGGTACCAGAGCCGGGTTCGTCGGCGCCGCCACACCACCATATCACCATCGTGAGCGCGCTGCCTTGTTCTCGCTGTCGTCACCGGTGGTTATTGCAGATCCGTCATCGAATTAGAAAAAAAAAAAAAAGGAATTGGGTAAGAGGGCATTTGTTTCCCTCGGTAAGGGTCACAACTTTTTGTTTTTTAGTTTTTCCTATCTTTTTTTTGTTTTTTAAATTTATATAATTTCTTATTAATCCTATTTTGGGTCAATTTGTTATCAATTTTGACCGGCTAATACATTGTGGATTTTGAGCATATTAAGGGGCTGTATTGGAATTTAGTTCCATTTATCTTCGTGGTTCAAGGGTAAATTCAGAATTCCTTCGTTAGGATTCTGCTCTGGTATAAAAGCTTATCCCTAAATCTTTTACTGCTTTCGTAGCATAACCTCTTGTCGGGGATTATTTGATTGGATTTGTTTGCTGTAGTATTTATAGGTTGTCTTAGTGTTTCCTATTTCTTTGTGGTTAATTTTGCTTCCGTTGTGTTATTTTCTCTGTGTGATTAATTTGGATCTATTATCATGTCTTTTAACATGGGTTCCACATTCTCTTATGGCATGACCCCCTTTAATGGTAAAACTGATTTTTGCATGTGGAAACAGAAAATGAAGTGTATTTTGATTCAACATCGTGTGTTTAAAGCTATTGATGAATCTTATGCTTCCACTGATACTACTGAGAAAAAGAAAGAGATTAATGAACTTGCTTTATCTGCTATTATCCTGCATCTATCTGACTCTGTGCTTAGGAAAGTAGGTGTTTATGGACTCTGCCAAGGAGCTATGGGACAAACTGGTAGAGTTATACACTGATAATTCATTGCCTAGCAAACTGTTTTTACTTGAAAAATTCTTTCGCTTTAAACTTGATTTAAACAAAGATATTGAAGAGAATTTAGATGACTTTACTAAGTTGATACAGGATATAAAGCTGACTAGTGATAAGCATATTGATGAGTATTCTCCTATTGTGTTATTAAATGCTATACCTGACTCGTATAATGATGTGAAATCTGCTATAAAGTATGGTAGAGATTCTGTGACTCTTGACACTGTAGTTAATGGTCTTAAGTCTAAGGAGTTAGATTTAAAACACAAGGGGGGTTCTAGTCCGTCTAATGAGGTTATGCATGTTAGGGGGAGTGATGGTAAGAAGAAAACTCATGATGATGAGAATGATTATTCTAGTAGTAAGCCAAAATCTCGTGGTAAGCCTTGGGTTAGGAAGTGTTATAATTGTGGTGATCCTGGTCACAAGATTAATGATTGTACTGAGCCTAGGAAGAAGCCTAATAAGAACCCTCAGGTTGATAATGTTAATATGGCTACTAATGATGATAGTGAGGACTATGGTGATGTCTATTGAGTCTGTATGCTTTGTGTTTTATTTTGTATCTTTGTGATGTGATTTATGTGCTTAGTGTCTTTGTGCTTTGTGTTATTTTACTTTGTGGCTTTTCTTTGTGTGTTTTTTTTTTCACTGCATTCTTTTCTTTGTGGGGTAATGAATGACTAATAGCTTCTTTGTGTTTAGATATTATTCCTAGTGATTTCATCTTTGTGATTTATGATTATGCTTTGTGATATCATGTCTTTGTGTTTCTCTTTGTGTATGCTCCAAGTAAGGTGGAGCACTTGTCTTTGTGTGTTTTTTCTTTGTGGCTTAACTTCTACGTACGTGGACTAACTTGGTGTACTGTCCTTTGCAGGTACGTGGGAGTGGGTTGGGCGATGATGAGGTCAAAATGTTTTCCAAAAATAAGGGGCGGTGTATTGGCGTTGGACCAAATAGGTGGAGATGTAATGGACCAAGGATGGGTACATGGGCATTTGGCCCAACTAAATAAATCCCTAGGCCCAAATCTCTATTCTCTTCTTTCTCAGAATCACAATTGAGTGTTGCCCAAGTTTTGATGGCAATCTCAATCTTTGACTTTCCTTGATTGTGGATTTTTTCCCTTAATTTATGATTGTGATTTCTTTTTCATGTAATGGACCAAGGATGGGTACATGGGCATTTGGCCCAACTAAATAAATCCCTAGGCCCAAATCTCTATTCTCTTCTTTCTCAGAATCACAATTGAGTGTTGCCCAAGTTTTGATGGCAATCTCAATCTTTGACTTTCTTTGATTGTGGATTCTTTCCCTTAATTTATGATTGTGATTTTCTTTTCATGATTATAAATTAAGGTGTTGGGTATCTTTATTTTGTGTGGGTTCAAAACATCTTTGTGTGAGTTATCTTTGTGTGAATTCCTTTGTGTGTGTAATCTTTGTGAGAATCCCGTCTTTGTGAGTCTAGTGATAGAGAGAGAAGAGGTTTGATTTGTATGCCCGCACCGTCGCCTGGAAAGAAGACCTGAGCCCGTATACAACCAAATCAACGGTGGAGAAGGCGGCCCCAAAACCCAAAAAAAAGAAGTAGAATTTCATTTAGTTTAACGGTTAAAGAGCCCAACTTTTTAGTTACTGAAAATCGTATTTGTCATGCTTTCACAAACTTTTCCATCCTTTTAGAAGTTGCAGTTCAGAAAACAACACTCTCACCAATCTTATCAACCCATTCTTTAAAAATATCTAATTCATCTTTCACTATTAAATTTAAAATATATGCACACCATCTTATTATGTATTAGTGAATGCGATCTAATCAAATTAATCCTATTCAATTTACCCACAATATTATTTATCAATGCATCATTTGTGGAACAATTATCTACTGTAATAGTTGATAATTTAGTATTCATACTCTAATCCATTAAACAATCTATCAATGTCTCACACAACATTTCATTGGTATATGGTGTAGGCATATTGTATAATAGATTATAAGTCAATATGCATACATATATTTTAATATTATAAAAATGTTATTATAAATTTTATATATATATCGAGACGTGTTTCATAGCATGAGTTATATAAACCACCCTCGCCCCCATCAACGTAATTTAATTTGGTTTTATCAAAAAATTGAATCGAGATTGGAACAGGGCGGGTTCTGACGGGATTGAGTTAAATTGTCTTTCCCAGATCCATATGGTTATCATATGTTATCTCTAATGGTCGGTTTTGTTTGATACAAATGTTAGAGATATTTATGCCAATTTAACTTGTTCAAATTGAATTTTATATAGTGTATTTTTCATCAACCATTTGATAATTACACAATTGAATATATAAAATTTTAAGTGGACATTTTATTTTAGCGCGAGTCTCTTGTGTACTTAAGTACACAGTGTACTTAGTTGACCTTGACCGATCAATCATTTTTTTTTAATATACAAAATATTTACTTTTCAATAATATTTTTAGCTATATTAACATACATTTTTCATTAATATATAACTTACACTTTTCATTAATATAACATACACTTTTCAGTTATAATATCATACAATTTTCAATTATAATAACATATAATTTTCAATTATAATAACATATAATTTTCATTAATATATAACCTACATTTTTCATTAATAGAACACACACTTTCAGTTATAATATCATACATTTTTCACTCCGTCCCGGGGAAAGCTCCCCATGAGCTCCGGACACGGAGGTTAAGAAATACTAATATAATAAGTAGATGTATTAGAGGTGATGTGATTGAGAGAGAAAAAAATATAATGAAATGTGAGAGAGAATAGTGTGTCAAAAAAGGAATGAGGAGCTTTCTCTAGGACATACTAAAATGGAAAGTTGGGTAGCTTTCTTTGGGACGGAGGGAGTACATTTTTAGTTATAATAATATACATTTTTCATTAATATAACTTAAACTTTTCGGTTATAATAACATACATTTTTCATTAAAAATAATATTGCAATTTTCAATATAGTAATATACATTTTTCATTAAAAAACAAAGATGCACTTTTCAATACACTAATATACACTTTTTTAGAAAAAAAAAAAAGTTCAAAGTTTTATCGTTAACCGATCAAATCAAAGTCAACTTAAGTACACGGTGTACCTTTAGCTTTATTTTAAGTATAACTAATAAATAGGGGGTGGGAGTGGGCCAGGCTACCCGACAGGGGCCTACGGCTCGGCCTATTAAAGCTCGGCTCGACTCGTTTAATAAACAAGTCGGGCTCTGGCTTTTTTAGAAGCCTATTTAACTAAATAGGCCGGGCTCAAGCTTTTTCGTAAGCCTTTTATGCCCAACAGGCCGGCCTATATAACTTCACACATATATATATATATATATATATATATATATATATATATTATAAGTATATACTTATATAATATGTGATTTTCAAATAAATAAATAAGTAAGAAAATTTAGTAACAACTAGTTATATTTTTTTTTTGTAGTAGTTGAAAAAATATTTGAATTTTTTTTTTTGGAACATTCTATTACTTCCATTTCTTCATTTTGAGTTTTAAAGAGTTAATTTTTATAATTTGATAATAATACTGTTGTAGAATTTTTTTTTAAAAAATACGCTAATAAGATTAAGAGGCCTTTAGAAGGCTTTCGGGTCAGGCCTATTTATTAAAAAGATCAGGCTTGAGCCTTAAAAAAAAAAAAAAAATTTATGACAGACCATGGACTAAGCTCGAACCTAAAAAATATATAACTGACCAATTTTTTTTTCTTAAAGCCAGGCTCGAACCTAAAAAATATATAACTGACCAATTTTTTTTTCTTAAAGCCTACCAAGACCTAGTTCATTCCCACTCCTACTAATTAAGTATCAATTTTAAATTTGATATATACTCCTATCTAAAACGAATCTAAAAATATGTATCCTGCACATGATTTAAAAAACAATTAAATAAAAACTAAAAAAAGTAAAAACAGGACGACCACTCTTGAAATGCCCATACTCACTTTTTCGTTGAAACAAACATTAACTCGGACTTGGAATAAATTCATTTTCTCCCTACAACAATATTTCCGATAAACCTAATTACGATGGCGCGTGGATCCTCTCAGTCGCAAGCAACCGCGTCGGCCTCCTCCACCACCACCCGCCCCAGCACCATGGCGCCACGTGGCTCGGCCGCCGCCACCGCAGGGATGCGTCGTCGGAGGCTAGGAGGCGCGTCCTCCGCTTCCGGTTCCAACTCGACGAGCGTGAGCGGCGGAGGAGGCGGAAGCGGCGGTGGGAATATGCTCCGATTCTACACGGACGACTCGCCGGGGCTGAAGATCAGCCCGACGGTGGTGCTGATCATGAGCGTCTGCTTTATCGGATTCGTGGCCGCCCTCCACGTCATCGGAAAGCTTTACCGCTTCAAGGCCGGATCTTAATTAATTAATCCTCAGGATAATGCTCTCTGCCTGCCACGTGTATTTTCATTACTATTTCTGTCCCTTCCTTTGGTACTTGAAATAACATGCGCTTTTT
This sequence comes from Galeopsis tetrahit, assembly GCA_963675135.1. NCBI lineage: Eukaryota > Viridiplantae > Streptophyta > Magnoliopsida > Lamiales > Lamiaceae > Galeopsis > Galeopsis tetrahit. Next base: position 64,228,281 of record OY776132.1, read on the forward strand.
ATTTTTAATTGTATGAATGATTAGTAATATTTCAACTTTATTTATTGTGTTCTGTTTGCTTCTCTTGATCATTTCTATCATCTTATACATGCGAACTCTATGTGTACTTGGGATATACTCCCTCCGTCCCACAACTGTTTGCACACTTACCTTATTTGTCCGTTCCACAATTGTTTGCACACACATAAAATGAAACTATCTTATAAACTTCACCCTCAAAATATTCACATATTTACACAAAATGTCATTACTTTTACTCTCTTTCCAATCACCTTTTTACTTTATCCATATAACTTTATAAAATTACCCCTCAACACTCCACTCATTACACTTTTTTCTTAAAAAGTGTACCCATCTTGTGGTGCAAACACTTGTGGGACGGAGGGAGTATGTCTCTTTAAAAAGGGTCAAATTTGGCATGCTGATATGATATGGAAAACAGTTGTACGAAATATTTATCCATAATAAGTATTGAGTGTGGGCACATATTTTAAAGAGGAAAATGCGCTTTTGGTCCCACCATACACGGGCACTCATGATTTTGGTCCCAACACTTTTAATTTTAGCCCCGAAAGTGAAAAATTTGACACATTGGGTCCCAAAATCGGAAATTCTAACACATTTAGTCCCACGCACGTTAAATGTTGACAGAACGAGTCACGTGCGTGTCACGTGGTTATACGCACACACGACTTTATTGAGGACACCCACTGAGAATTTTTTTGAAAGCCAAATCTACCCCTTAGCTAAAATTAAATAAATTTTCCGTGATTAGTAACACCACCTCCCATTTCATTACAGAATCGCCTCCATCGTCACCACCATTTCTCTAGCCACATTCACGCCGGAAATATACTCGTAATTCTCAAGTCCATTTAATCCAAAATGATTTTTTTTTCCAAAGAACAAATATAAAAAACTCCCAAAACAAAATATATCATCCACATTAAGGGGCCAACTCCTGTTTCTTAATTTCTTAACTCCCAAACAAAGTATAAATGTATAAATGACCTGTTTCTTAATTTCTGGAGGAGGAGGAATTTCAGGGGTCAACTCCTCTTCAGGATCATCATTATCAGTGAAAATCACCCAATCATCATCACCTGAACACGATGACGAGAGAGATTTGAATGCTACACCGACTGAAAAAAAACAACGAAAAAAATTTGAAAGGGGTAATACCTTTTCTATGAAGATCGACGGCGGAGGGCGGCGTGGCCAAACGCGGAGGAGCGGCGGCGAGGCTTGGAGGAGGCGGCGAACAGTCGGCGAACGAAGAGACGACGTAGAGTGGGGGAGGCGAGAAAGGAAGAAGATGAGTAAATTGGGGGTGTTAATGAATGAATTAGGGTTTTATGGTGGATAAGGGTATTTTTGTACTTTCATAGGGTGTGTACTCATTGAACGGGGGTGTCAAGTTTGACTAACGGTTGACTAAGGTCAACTAATGGTTGACTAACTTTGGGACCCAATGTGTCAATTTTTTCACTTTCGGGACCAAAATTCAAAGTATTGGGACCAAAATCATGAGTGCCCGTGTATGGTGGGACCAAAAGCGCATTTTACTCTATTTTAAACAACAGTAGAAAGTAAAAATATTATAGGATATTGTCAATAAAGTGATTGTTTGTGAATAAAGTTGATAACAATTTGAGTAATTAAGTGATGGTTGAAGGGTGATGATAAAGTGAGGGGTGAAATAAAGTGTATGAGACTACATTTTGTGGACGGAGAATATAAGACAAATGAAACTACATTTCGTGGATGGAGGGAGTATGTAACTAAGACAATTTAAAAAATTTGTTGGTCATAAGCCTAAATTTGGGTTATCCAGAAAATTCGTAAATAAGTGGTTTACTACTATATGTCTAAAAATATTCTGGTAAATTCATCCAAAAAAAACTAAGTGTCCAAAATATTTTTGAATATGTAGTAATACACTTTTGACCTTTTAGTGATAACATTTTGGTCTTATAGTAACATAGTTTTAATCATGTAGTAGCAAATATTTTTTACTTCAAAAATATTCTAGTAATTTCAAAAAAAAAAAAAAAGTGTCCATAATATTTTTGGCCTTGTAGTGATAAAATTTTGGTCTTGTAGTAACATAGTTTTGGACAGATAGTAAAATAATATTTGGGAGCGAAAAAAATATTTTAATTAAGATTGATCCGCGTTTGACCCACAAATTTTGACTTAAATTTATCTTAATTGGTTAATATTGCATTTATGCACTATTGCACATAGGGGCGTAAGTGAGTCGAGCCTACTCGCGAGCTACTCGTGCTCGACTCGAAAAAAGATCGAAATCGACTCGAAGTTAATCGAGTCGAGTCGAGTTTCGAGCTACTCGAGTAGCTACCGAGTTCGAGTTCGAGCTCATAAATACTTGGCTCGAAAGGCTCGCGAGCCTAATCGAGCTTGAACAATATTTACTATTTTTCCATTAATATATAATTTATATTTATATACGAGTAATCGAGTCGAGTCGAGCTCGAGTTTATTTTAGAAAAAAATATGTTTTAAAATCAATTTTCAAAATTATATAGGTAATCGAGTCGAGCCGAGCTCGAGTTTATCGAGTCGAGCTCGATCTTTAAAATTTTAGGCTCGACCGAATCGAGTCGAGTATCGAGCTTCGAGTATAACAATCGAGTCGAGTTTCGAGCTCAGCACTACTCGGCTCGACTCGTTTACACCCCTAATTGCACACAAGTTTTTGTGAATTATTATTAACTAATGCAAAACCCGCGGGAATTAAAGATAATTTAAAATTATAGTTAAACCTCTATAAATTAATACTCTATAAATTAATAACCTCTCTAAAATAATAAAATCCTCCGGTTCCGACTTGGACCTATATAAAAAATCATCAAATTCGATAAGATAATAAGATAATAATTTTTAGAAAAACCCCTTTATAAATATTAGGTCCCATTAAAACTCTAAATTAATAATTCATAAATATTACAATTATAAATATTATAAATTCATAAATATTACAATTCATATTGAGATTTATATAGTATATGTTTCATTCATCATGCATGAATATATTTAATTGGCTATAATAGTTGTTTAAGTTCAACGAATTAATGTACACTACAAGAAAATTGACTTTTAGCGACATAAACCATGTCATTATAACTTCTCTAGCTAAAAGTCTTTAGTGACGGTAATTGACTTTTAGTGAGAGGTCCTGTCATTAAGTCTCGAATTCCTATCACTAAAGACTTTTAGCTAGAGAAGCAATAATAAGAGGATGCTATCACTAAAAGTCAGTTTTCTTGTAGTGGTAAACATGTATATTTAAGTAATTCCAATGAATTGATACATGCATCCATGAATATAATAGTTAATTGTATACAATGAATTGATATTATACATGAATATATTTAATTAGTTACAAAGAATTGGTTGATGCATGAATATAATCAATGAAACATATATGAATTCATTTATTTTCAATACATATGTACTAAATTTGTTGAATTTAAAAAGTCTCTCTTTTAAATAATAAAATATTAATTTATCGATAATTTAATATCTCTCTAAATTAATAAAATTGTATGGTCCTAAGGTTATTAATTTATAGAGGTTTGACTGTAGTAGAATTGAAGAATAAGAGGGGAAAATAAATATGAGAAATTTTGATGGACGAAAAAGAAAATAAGAAAGAGAAAAAAAAAAGAATGGACAAAAAAGAAAATAGGAAAGAGAAAAAAAAAAAGGATAAATAGATAATGCAGATGAGAGAGAAAAAAAAGAGAAAATAATGTGAAATTCTTACAAAATGAGAAAATGCAAACGAAAAGAATTTGGAGTGACACGTAGGAATAGGGTTGGCAACGGGACGGGTTTGGCTTGTCCCAGGACCCGCCCCGCCAAAATTTTTAAGACCCGTTACCCGCCCCGCCTCAAAACCCGCCCCGTCCCACCCCGCGAACCCGGCGGGTATACCCGCCCCGCCTTCACTTTTTTTTTTTTTTTTTTAATTTGTTATTTAAGAACAGTAAATTAAGGGATTGAAGGATTGAAAAAAACGTAAGAATAAATTAAGAATTGAAAAAAAGTAGAAAACTAACCTTAGCTAAAAAATTAAGAATTGAAAAAAAGTACAGTAGAAAACTAACCTTAACTAAAAGTGGAGAGGGGACTGTCGGCGACTCTCGGCGAGCGGAAAGAAAGCAGAGTACGGTGTGCTTTGGGAGAGAAAGAAAGCAGAGTGTGTTCTGTTGTTGCCAACCCGAGAAGACTTATGTTATTTTAATAGAGAATATATTATATATTTTTTATTTATATATATATATACGGGTCGGGTATATGCAATCCCATTACCCGTCCCATACCCGGCGGGTATTGTTTGACCGGGTAAACACCCGACCCGGAACCCGTTTGATCGGGTATTTACCCGTCCCGTGCGGGTCGGTTTTATGCGGGTCCAGGTTTTTACCCATCCCATTGCCAACCCTACGTAGGAATTCAGAATTAGTATATAAGGAAGATTAGTTTGAGGGTATTTTAGAAAAAGGGTAGTTAATTTACATTGTAAAGTGCAAAACATCATATAATTTGAATAGACGAGAGTAAGTGATTGGCATATCATTTAATTATTTAGTTGAATTTTTACCCCATCAAAATAGAACCTAGTCAAAATTGTAACTTAATGAATAGGATGGAGTATCTTTATTATATATATTTGCAAACATTTTTTACAGCCACGTGTCACTAATTCATTGGTTTATTTCAATCTCTCTCTTCTCAAATCACTCTATTTCAAAATCCCTGAATTCTCATTCATTCTATACTTTTCTTTTAATCTCATCCATTCATTTTAAAACTTAATCTTGACCCTACATTCTTAATCTTTTTTCTATATAAATCCCTCATCTCTTCTCAAAATCCCTAATTTCTCATTCATTCTCAAATTTACTTTTTTATGTCATCCATTGATTATAATCAATTTATTGAAGATTTTGTATCCCTAATTTCTCATTCATTCTCAATTTTACTTTTTATGTCATCCATTGATTATAATCAATTTATTGAAGATTTTGAAGATTGTGATACTTTTTTATGTCATCCATTGATTATAATCAATTTATTGAAGATTTTGTATCCCTAATTTCTCATTCATTCTCAATTTTACTTTTTATGTCATCCATTGATTATAATCAATTTATTGAAGATTTTGAAGATTGTGAAGAACTTTGAATATTTTGAAGATTGTGAAGAACTTTGAAGATTTGAAGATAGTGAAGAAATTTCTACTTTTTATGTCATCCATTGATTATAATCAATTTATTGAAGATTGTGAAGAACTTTGAAGATTTGAAGATAGTCAAGAAATTTTGACCTCATCTCTTCTCAAAATCTCTAATTTCTCATTCATTCTCAATTTTACTTTTTTATGTCATCCATTGATTATAATCAATTTATTGAAGATTTTGTATCCCTAATTTCTCATTCATTCTCAATTTTACTTTTTATGTCATCCATTGATTATAATCAATTTATTGAAGATTTTGAAGATTGTGATACTTTTTTATGTCATCCATTGATTATAATCAATTTATTGAAGATTTTGTATCCCTAATTTCTCATTCATTCTCAATTTTACTTTTTATGTCATCCATTGATTATAATCAATTTATTGAAGATTTTGAAGATTGTGAAGAACTTTGAAGATTTTGAAGATTGTGAAGAACTTTGAAGATTTGAAGATAGTGAAGAAATTTTTACTTTTTATGTCATCCATTGATTATAATCAATTTATTGAAGATTGTGAAGAACTTTGAAGATTTGAAGATAGTCAAGAAATTTTGAAGATCGAAGATTTTTAGAAATTTTGAAGATTTGAAGGAATTTTGAAGATTGAAATTTTTTGTAATTTTGTATATTTCTTCTTACATTGGAAGATTTTTGTAATTTATGATTGTCTCTCATGTTCTCAATCTCAATTTTACTTTTTATGTCATCCATTTATTATAATCAATTTATTAAATATTTTGTATTTTGATAATCAATTTATGAAGATTTTGTATTTTGATAATCAATTTATGAAAATTTTGAAGATTGTGAAGAACTTTGAAGATTTGAAGATAGTGAAGAAATTTTGAAGATTGAAGTTTTTTAGAAATTTTGAAGATTGAAGATTTTGAAGATTTGAAGGTTGTGACTTTGAAGATTGTGTAGAAATTTTGAAGATTGAAGATTTTTGTAATTTATGTATATTTCTTCTTACATTCGAAGATTTTTGTAATTTATGATTGTCTCTCATGTTCTCAATAGAAATCCAATCATTCGTCTTTCTTGATTCGTCTTTCTTGATGTATCTTTGTGACTTTGAAGATTGTGAAGAACTTTGAAAATTTGAAGATTGTGAAAAAATTTTGAAGATTGAAGATTTTTAAAAATTCATCTTAATTGTTATAAATTTAATCTGTATATCTTTTTATTTTTATAAATTCAATCTAAACGTATTTAATCTTATATTTCTAAAATTACTGCAACAATAAGATTTGATTTTTCTTTTCTATTTAATCTATCTTAATAATATTTAAATAAATTTAATTTTAATCTTATTCCTAAAATTATTCCAACAAATAATAATATTTTATAATTCCAACCAAATTTATCTTAATAATATTTAAATAAATCTATCTTAATAATATCTAAATAAATTTAATTTTAATATTATTCCTAAAATTACTCCAATAATAAGATTTGATTTTTTATAAATCCAAAAATTTAATATGCACGATATTTTGACTTTAATTTTTATAAATCTAACTTAAATAAATTTAATCTATCTTAATAATATCTAAATAAATTTAATTTTAACCTTATTCCTAAAATTACTCCAACAATAAGATTTGATTTTTTTTTTCCTATTTAATCTATCTTAATAAGATTTAATAATAAGATTTGATTTTTTTCCCCTAAAATTACTCTTATCTATCTTCATATTTCCTAAAATTACTCTAATAATAAGATTTGATTTGTTTTCTCTAAAATTACTCTTATCTATCTTCCTAAATTACTTCTTAATAATATCTAAATAAATTTAATTTTAATATTATTCCTAAAATTACTCCAACAATAAGATTTGATTTTTTATAAATCCAAAAATTTAATATACACAATATTTTGACTTTAATTTTTATAAATCTAACTTAAATAAATTTAATCTATCTTAATAATATCTAAATAAATTTAATTTTAATCTTATTCCTAAAATTACTCTAACAATAAGATTTAATTTTTTTTTTCCTATTTAATCTATCTTAATAATATTTAATAATAAGATTTGATTTTTTCCCCTAAAATTACTCTTATCTATCTTCCTATCTTCATATTTCCTAAAATTAGTCTAATAATAAGATTTGATTTGTTTTCTCTAAAATTACTCTTATCTATCTTCCTAAATTACTTCAATAATAAGATTTAATTTTTTTTCCATAAAATTACATATTTAATCTTATACAAATTTTTATAAATCTAACAAATTTAATATTTTCGTCTATTAGTATAAAAGATTATAAATCTATTTTTTTTTTTTTTTACAATTATATACTTATTTTACTTCAATAAGATTTGATTTTTTTTGATAATCTTATATATATTTTAATTTACAAAATTAAAATTAAAATTTGAATATTGAAAATTGATTTGTTAATAATATACTTTTAGAACATAGCATATATATATTGGAATTTTTATTAGAATTTTTTTAAATCCACGAATATGTTGGGATTTGTTATTAGATTTAAAAAAAAAAAAAACTTATTAGAATTTTTTTTAATTCTTCGTATATGCCGTCCTAAAATTACCTAAATACTAAACCAATTTAATATATGAAATTAAATTAACTATGTGCTAATAATTCCTAAGTTTATAACTGAATTACATTCCAGTACACCACAGATAATAATAATATAAAAAATATTACATGTTTATGCGATTTTATTGTAGTAGTTTCGATCGGGCCCGAAAAGGTCTAAAATTCGAAAAAATAAAATAAAACTACTAAATATCTAATGAATCGAGAATATCAGCTAGATTTCATATCCTAATGAGTTTGCAAACTATAAATAACTTTTTCTCAAAAACTTTTCAAATTTGAATTTGAAGTGAGGAGATGAAGATGGTTTAAAGAACTCCATATAATATGAATATATTTTTATAAGAAAATGAGAGGAAATACTGTTTAAAAATTTAAACAACATTATCTATGTGCGACCCGAATAAACCCGACAGAATTAAATTTATAATTATAATATATATACACGATTTTTTAACATGTCAACCCTAAAATTACATATTTAATAATAAGATTTGATTTTTTCCCCTAAAATTACTTTTATCTATCTTCCTATCTTCATATTTACTAAAATTACTCTAATAATAAGATTTGATTTGTTTTCCCTAAAATTACTCTTATCTATCGTCCTAAAATTACATTTGATGCATGGTCCGTGTGGTGTTGCGAATTGGAAAAGTCCCTGCATGATGAACAATAGTTCTCGGTTTCGTATTCCGATAAACATTTCTGAATCATCCACCTGCAACATAATGCCCGGTACTCATTTGTCAGAACTTATAATAAAGTCAAAGCTGATAATATGGGACGAGGCACCGATGATTAATAGATTTTGTTTTGAGGCACTTGATAGAAGCCTAAGAGATATAGTTAGAGCTCCTGATGGATCTATGTCTAATTTGCCTTTTGGAGGGAAAACGGTGGTTCTTGGAGGAGACTTCAGACAAATACTTCCTGTTATTTCAAAAGGTTCAAGAGAACGTATAGTCCATTCTGCTATCAATTCATCATATCTGTGGGAACATTGCAAGGTACTGAGGCTAACGTGGAACATGAGATTGCAAACTGGAAATTCTAACGGTATTGATACATCTGATGAGATAGCTGAATTCTCAGATTGGATTTTGAAAGTGGCGACGGGAATCTTGGAGATAGTGACGATGGTTTTGCGGACATTGATATTCCTGAAGAGAATCTGATTTTAGATGCACGAGATCCTATTGCTGCTATAGTTGACTGCATTTACCCATCCGTCTCTAACAACTATAATATTGATAAGTATTTTGAGGACAGAGCTATACTTGCTCCAACACATAAAGAAGTTGAAAACATTAACGAGACAGTGTTGGCAATGATACCTGGTGATACAAGGGAGTATTTGAGTTCAGACAGTGTGTGTCCATCGGAGTTTAAACCTGGTGGAATGGGACAGGTGTTTTCCATTGACTTTCTCAACTCTATTAAGTGTTCTGGTCTACCAAATCATCGATTGGTTCTCAAGATAGGGATCCCTATAATGCTACTTAGGAACATTGATCTGAAGTCCGGTTTGTGCAATGGAACTAGACTAATTGTTACAAGACTTGGAAATCACATTATTGAAGCACAAGTTCTTTCTGGAAGAAATGTTGGTACTAAAGTTTTTATACCAAGAATGACATTGAGTGTTTCGGACGACATGGCTGCCGTAAAGTTTCGAAGAAGACAATTTCCTATTCTATTGTCTTTTGCAATGACGATAAATAAAAGCCAAGGCCAGTCCCTTTCCATGGTAGGTGTCTACCTTCCTAAACCTGTGTTCACCCATGGTCAGTTGTATGTTGCAGCTTCTAGAGTCAAAAGTAAGAGTGGATTGAAAATTCTTTGCCTAGATTCAAATGGAAAAATATGTAAACGTACCACGAATGTTGTCTACAAAGAAGTTTTTCGCAATTTGTAATTTATTATAAAATTTACTTTTATAAATAAATTCATAATCCTCTTTTCTACTTTTTTATATGTGTGATGTAATTTATATAGACACATCATTTGTATTTTATTTTTCTAATAAAATACAAAAAATTACAAATATATAGTCTTTTCTATTTATATATATATATATATATATAATATAATTTATATTGACATTACATTTAAATTTTAATATTTTACATAAAATAAAAAAATTTACAAATATAGAATCTTTTCTATTTTTATATATATGATGAATTTATATTGACATAACATTTAAATTTTTTTTATTTTTCATAAAATAAAGAAAATTATAAATATATACATAATTTAATTTTTTTTATTAATAAATTTATAATATAAAATTAAATTAGGTTAAAAATTATTATAATTATAATTAATAAAAATTAATAAAATATACTTATTTCAATTCCGCGAAATTCGCGGGTCTTACACTAGTTAATGTATATTTGTTTGTTTAAATTTTTCAAGAGATATCAAATGATTTTTCAAGTTTATCTCTTTCTCAGTACTCTCTTTTATTATTCATTTTATATAAATAATTATTAATATTAAATAATGTCTTTTAATATATGTGAAAAATCGAAAGAGACAGTTAATTAAAGTAGAGCAGAGAGTAATAAATTCGAAATTTAAAATAAGTTAATTGTATTAGGTGGACTCAAAATATGTAACTACCTCATCGAGAGATGTTAATACTTTCTTTATGTAACTTTTTTTTTTAAAAAAGAGGGGAACAAAGGATGACAGAATAATAAAAAACGCCTGACAACTAATTATCTTATCCCTGCATTTATGTTTTCCAACTAACACTGTACTTGCTCCTACCCGATCTTGGGGCTCCGGAGAGATCCCGACATGATGTGCCACACGTGTGTGTAATATTGATTTTTGGTCCGTGGTATATATGAGACATCGCACACTACGTCTTGTCGTATAATTTTTTAAACTTGTTCCACATATACACCCTCCGGCCCCAATAAGATCCACTTTGACCATATTGCTCGTACTATTTCTAAGTTATCCTTATGGATTCTAATTTCGATGTATCCATCCTTGATATAGAATTACAATCCAAATTGGATGGCCTTGAGTTATGCCTCGAGAGTTGACCTGGGGTAGTGAATCTTGGTGCAACCTGTCGCCAAAATTTTAGCAGACCGTTATCTAAGCATAAATTTCACGACGTAAAATTCATATTGTTCGTCAAAGGTTGCATCCACTTGAATTGTGACTTTGTTCGATATGCTAGTAGAGCATGAATGGTGAGTTCATA